>JAENPR010000015.1:0-2688684 GCA_018135685.1 Themeda triandra | reverse complement strand
CGACACTTATTGAATAAGTGGCAATGGGAAAAGAAGATGGAGTATGATGAGGAACAGCAAGACATTGAGGAGGAGCGCAGTTCATGGCGTAACGTCGGAGATATGAAGCGATGCGCCAAAGGGAACAAGAAGAATACGGGGAGAGAGCAAGAGCAATCTCATTGGAATTGTTCCTTCTTCGATTCTTGTTGGAATGAAGGCTTGAAATTGCACACCGAAACAATTGCCCCGAATGCGTGATCAATATTCGGAGTACGAGGCAATCTCGAGTCAACCGTCCCGTTCATGATAGACTTGGGATGAAAGTTCCGTGAGAACGATCGGCGCCTAAAAATAAACGGTTTGATGGATATCGAGGAAAAGATTTGCGGACCAAACATGGGCTCACGGTAGTGTCCATACTACGGAAGAGAGCTCCTGCGAGATGGCAAAAAGGTCAATGGTGCCCTCCTGGTCTCAGGGAAAAGCCGGAAGAGAAGAGTTCGGCGTTTGAGAAATCAAGAGATGAAGCAGGAAATAGCCGAAAAGAAGCCAAGATGTGGCGTCCTAAGAAAAAGGATGGTAGACGGGGCCCATCGGCTAATACTAACATGGTGTTCTTCATTCCATTAGAGTTTAAAGCTCCCGAAGACCAAGAAGTGCAAGATGAGGTATATTCGATTTTGATGAGACCGAATGCCGAGACCGATGGCTCAACTTGTGTTGACTCGGCAAGCAATCTTTGATAAGCCAGCTTAAAAATCGTCATCGAAAACCATTGTACTTGAAGGGATATGTCAATGGCAAGCCTTTAACTAAGATGCTTGTTGATGGAGGGGCTGCTATCAATATTATGCCCTATGCTACTTTCAGAAACTTGGTATGACAAATGAAGATTTGTCAAAAGACCGACATGATCCTTAGAGATTTTGTCAAGGCAATGCTTCGATACTCGTGGAGCAAGACATGTGGAGCCGATGATTGGATCCAAGACCTTGATCACTACCTTCTTTGTCATTGATGGCAAGGGGGCATATAGCATGCTTCCGGGAAGGGATTGGATCCATGCTAATTGCCGTATACCCTCAACTATGCATCAAATCCTTATTCAAAGGGGTAGAGATGATGTAGAAGTTGTTCAGCCGATGATTCGAGTGAGTGTTGCCACTTCCTCGAGCCCGCTTATTGGGAGTATGATGGACTAGATTGCCTTTCGGGTAAGGTATGGAAAGAAGGTCCCGTCAATGTGTTCGACAGGGATCAACAAAGATCCAAGCAATGGGCTCGACAAGAACTTTTAATGGGCAATCCAATCGATGGCAACAAAGGCAAAGCTGGGTCGTGGTTTCATGTCGGCCGACAAATTAGAAGAAATCAATGTTGGTGATAGCACAAAGTCAAGGCCGATGTATATCGGGCAAATTTAGACCCAAATATAAATTGAAGTTAATAGAGTTGCTGAATGAGTTCAAAGATTGTTTTGCTTGGGATTACACAGAGATGCCTGGGTTGGATCGATCAATTGTTGAGCATAAGCCGCCTATAAAACCTGGATTTCGTCCTTTCAAACAACCTCCACGGAAAATCTATAAAGAGGAGGTATTGGCCGATGTAAAGAAAGAGATTGAGAGATTAATTGAAGCAAACTTTATTCGGCCATGCGTATGCAGAATGGATTTCAAATATAGTACCCGTCTACAAGAAGAATGGAAAGATGAGGGTATGCATAGATTTCGAGATCTCAACAAAGCTACTCCAATGGATGGATACCCAATGCCGGGGCTTGCCGATTTATTAGTGGATGCAAAAGAGTTATGAAGTTATCGGTTTATGGATGGCAATGTCCGGCTACAATCGATTTTCATGGCGCTTGAAGATATTGCAAAGACCGCATTCGATGTCCCGGTCACATTGGATTGTTTGAGTGGATAGTGATGACATTTGGATTGAAGAATGCTTGGTGCAACTTATCGTAGAGCCATGAACTATATCTTTCATGAGTTAATCGGCAAGATTGTAGAAATTTATATTGATGATGTAGTAGTCAAATCCAGAGACCATGAAGGACATTTAGCCGATTTAAGAAAGACTTTGGAGTGCACAAGGAGACATGGCTTAAAGATGAATCCAAACAAGTGTGCTTTTGGAGTCTCGGCCGGGTGAGTTTTTAGGGTTCTTGATCCACAAAGGAGGGATAGAAGTTGGAAAAAAGAGCATGGAAGCAATAGACAAAGTTGTGCCCCCAACTAACCTTACAACTTGCAATCATTGTGGGCAAGGTCAATTTCGTGAGAAGATTCATATCCAATTTATCGAAAGAGTGTTGCCTTTCTCTCCATTGTTGAAGCTCAAGAAAGATCGAAAATTTGTCTCGGGGTGACATACAAAGAAAAGGCTTTTGATGAAATCAAGCAATATATGAAGGCACCGCTTGAGTTTGGTACCTCCACAACTTGAGAAGCCTTTCAAGTCGTATGTGGCGGCCGATAGCCTAACAATAGGATCGGCCCTTATGCAAGGGTTTGATGGAAAAGAGAGAGTAATAGCTTACCTTAGCCGAAAAACTCGTTAGATCCTGAAACAAGGTATTCGGCTATAGAAAAGCTCGTTTGTGTGTTTATTACTCATGCACCAAATTTCGGCACTATTTGTTAAATGCCGAATGTGTGGTTATATCTAGTTTTGATGTAATTAAACACATGTTGTCAATGCCGATTTTAAGTGGGAGAATCGGCAAATGGGTATTAGCACCGTCGTAGTTTAATTTAAAGTATGAGTCGGCAAAAGCGAAAGGACGATGGCAATTGCCGATTTTATTACTCAACATCGTGATTTATCTCGTTGATATGATTAACATTGCCCCATGGGCATTATTTTTTGATGGATCATCATGTGACAAAGGTGGTGGTGCTGGTATTCTTTTGATATCCCCACGTGGAAAGATATTTGAGTTTGCTTTTTCAATTGAATATCCTGTCACTAACAACCAAGCGAGTATGAGGCTTTGCTTAGAGGGCTTCGGCCAGAATCAAGGTCGTTGTCTTTGAGGTATTTGGTGATTCTCGAATTGGTAATCAATCGGTTGACAGACAATATGAATGCAAAAATGATGTACCGCAAGGGTACCATGAACAATGTAGGGAACTTCTCCGAAAAGTTTTTCGCAGTTACTTTGCATCATATACCCAGAGAGCACAATGGAGAAGCAAATAAATTAGCTCAAGTCGCTTCGGATATCGGGAAAATCATGAAGTCTATACAGCGAAGAAGATGTTTTCAATTCGATCGATAAGTAATGACTGGAGAAGTGACATTATCAACTATCCGAAAGATCCATCTCAAAGAGTTTCCCTGAGGCTCGTATAAGGCATTTAAATTTGTGCTTCTTGATGATCGGTTGTACCACAAGTCTATAGATGGAGTGTTGCTCAAATGCTTGAGCCAAGAAGAAGCTAAGAAGATTATGTTTGAAGTCCATGAAGGAGCTTGTGGTGCACATCACTTTTACCGAATGAAATGGATAATAAGGAGGACAGGTACTTTTGGCCGACTATGTTGGAGGATTGCTTTGAATATTACAAAGGGTGTCGAGATTGTCGATATTTGGTAATGTTCGAGAGAGCACCTCGCATCTCGTTTCCGAATCCGATAATTAAACCTTGGCCGTTCGAGGATGGGGTATAGATTTAATTGGACAGATCAATCCTCCATCTAGCAAAGGACACAAGTTTGTGTTGCTAGCAACAGATTATTTCACCAAGTGGGTTGAAGCTATCCCTTTGAAAAAGGTCACATCGAAAAAATATGATCAGCTTTGTCAAGGAACATATAATTCATAGGTTTGGGATTCCACAGACCATTACAACCGATCGGGGACTCGGTTCACTTCTTCGAGTTTTGTGATTTTGCCGAAAACATGGGGATAAGGTCAGTATAATTCTTCTCCTTATTATGCACAAGCCAATGGCCAAGCGAGAGACGTCAAATAAGATCATGATCAAGATTATTCAAGAAAATCGATGAGAAGCCAAGGAGATGGCACTTGGTCCTTAATGAAGCATTGTGGGCTTACCGAATGGCTTGCCATGGGTCCACACAAGCATCTCCATATGAGTTGGTTTATGGACATAATGCTTTGTGATGCCTTGGGAGTTGCAATCGGGATCAAGGAGAGTTGAGTTACAAAAGGACCCGACGTAAAAAGATTATAAGGATCCGATGATGGATGAGTTAGAAGATTTGCATTTGATTCGTCTTAAGGCCTTGGAGAATATTGAGAAGAATAAAATACGTGTTGCCAAGTACTACAACAAGAGAGTTAAAATTAAGCAATTTGCGTAAGGAGAATTGGTTTGGAAAACAATATTGCCAATTGGTACCAAAGACAGAATATTCGGCAAGTGGTCTCCGAATTGGGAAGGACCTTTTCGGGTTGTCGGTTGTGCACTGGCAATGCGTATATATTAAAAACGCTGTTTGGAGAAGAACTTACTAGAGCCATCAATGGCAGATACCTTAAGAAGTTTTATCCAAGTATCGAAGTTGGATCTTAATTGTGATTATGACATAAGCGTGGTATAGCCGATTGAATAAAATCGCCTTCGAGCAAAGGAAAGAAGTTGGAAAGAAGTAACCGATAATATTATCGCCTCTAGTGGAAAGATAGCCGATATCGTGTGTATCGTCTTCGAACAAAAATAGCCGATACGGTTGTATCGCCTTTAGTCGATTTTTAAAAGTATAAGTGAACAGTTTGATCTTATCTCTCACTGATAGGTTTATCGGGAGAAGATAAAGGGAATTGAAGTACTACGCTACAAACCGTCAAGTCATGGAACAGACCGAGATCTAATCGGCTAAAATGATGTCATGCGATTCGGGAGCTTTCGTTTGGGAAGAGCGTTGCGCCGAGTTCTAGCTAAGGGAAAATTTGCAAAGAAGCAAATACAACGAGACGAATGTCATCACGTACAAGCAAGAACAAGAAGAGGACCAACATTCTTCATTAAAATTTTATTTACAACCCGCGCCAATCCTAGTACAAGCTACTCCTCTTCTTCGTTGAAGAGCTTGTTGAGGACACTGGGGGTTGGTGGCGTTTGGCCATGGCGTCGGCGTGGGCGTCGTAACCCGCCAGAGGCCCTCGATGTCATCGACTTCGTGAGAGGAGCCCGCCGGAAGCCGGCCGGCATCGGAGCGTAGTCGTCCCCGGTCCAGACGACATCCCCGCTGTGCCGAGGGAGGTGCCGAGGCGCACGCCATGAAGGGCAACCCGGTCGACCCGACCGGGCACCGCCGAGGCGCTCCCACTCGCGTCGCCCTCGGGCGTTCACGTGGGTTGGCCGCCGCCATCGCCGCCACCTTCAAGCGGTCCAGCTCCGCGGTGAGGTCTGCAAAGAAAAAATAAGATTAATCAATGAGCAGATGAATCGGAAGGAACATGGGTTGAAGGCAATTGGCGAAAAGTGAATACTGGTGATGGCCTCGCTCATCTGCCGGCAGTTGTCCTCCAACTCCAGCTGAGCGATCCCGAACTTCTTGGTTTCTTCACCAAGAAGCTCCATCGCCTCATCCCGCTCGCGGCGATACGCGGCGGCGTCGTAACGGCTGTACGGCGGGATCTCCTCGTCGTTCCTCTCCCATATAGGAACGTACGAAGCCGACCCCGATGAAGCCGAAGCAGAAGCCGGTGCCGGAGAAGGAGCAGGAGCCGGGGCTGGAGCGGGAGCCGGCGCGGGGGCAGAGGCGTCGAACGCCGCAGCCGGCGCCAGGAAGCGCCATTGGCCGGTGCTAATCCTCGCCGTCCTACAAACGAGGTACCGTCAAGATCGGCTAATTTAGAAAAGAACACAGACAAGATGGGGAGATCGTTTCTTACTGCAGACGGCGACCACCACGGCTGCTTCCCTCCGCCGCGTCCACCACAGGAGCAGGAGCGGAAGCGGAAGAGGGAGCGTGGGTGCCGGCCCGGGCGACCCGCCTCCGACATTGGCGATGTAGTCGCCGTGTTCCCGTGAGGCCCCGAAACGGATCAAGAAGATAAGCAGCCGCAGCTGGGGTAGGTTCGATCGGGTAAAGACTATCGAATAGCACAACTCAAGGGATTGGAGATCTCACCGCCGGCGCCGGTTGCCGCTACCCTCCGCCTCGTCCTGGGCAGGACGCTTATTACGATCTCCGCCGCTCGCCATTGGTGATGGTGGGGGTTTTTTGGGCTTGAAGGCAAGGAGGAAGTGGAAGAGATTGAAGAAGATAGCAACTGCTTGTGTTTGATGTGATGATGGTGGGAGCCGACTGGTCCTATTTATGAACGTGGGAGCCGTGGAGACTGTGGGAAAGCCAAGCGACAGAGTAGGGTTTCCACGTTTATGGGCCGATGTTGAGTTGGGCCGAGCCCATTACTACTGGCGATTCAGTTACCATACGCTCGGTCGGCTAAATAGCTGATGAAAGTTATTCGGCTAAAGTGAACGCTTGAAGCAGCAATAGTTACGTTCGGCTGATATACGCGTCTATGAGTACAGTTGTAATTGGAAGAGCCGAATGGTAACAGAAGCAGAGAAAAAAGATAAAGATTATCTACTTTTCAAGAGAAAAGAAATTGTTTTCAAGTATGACAAGGCCAAGCCTAAGAGTCTACATCTTCAAGTACAAGCCAAGCATCTATACATTTAAGAAAGAATTGATAACAAAGAAGAGCATCAATCTTGATTCGGTTGGCCTCATCAAGAGCTTTTTGGTCCTCTTCTTCTGAATCTTGGATATTGGACAGCTTTGCTTTTGATTTGCCGCGTCTCCTTAATGACTGATTGTATTTTGGATTTAGCCGAATCAAGAGATGGCAGATTTGCGAGCTTAGTTTCATGAGACCGAATATTGGCATTCAGCTGAGCCAATTGAGCTTCAAGTTTGGCTTTTTCTTCTCTCATGACCTCGCAGCTCTGGTTCTAAGGTGCTCAAGAGATGCTCGCTTGACTTGATGCTAGAATAGAGCTCCTTGGCCTCGCTGTTCCGTGGCCATTTTTCTTTTCTCCAGATCAACTTTGGTGGACATATTCTTGTGTGCTCTCTTGATAGCAAAAAATGATCATCAAGGTGTGATAAAGCGTCTATGGCGGCCTTGAGATTGGAAGGAAGCTCTTGATCAATAAGCTCGCTATTTCCCTTATTTTGTCCGAGTCTTGGGCCAAAGCAACAATATCCTTTTTCGAAATGAGATTATATCCTTTAGCTTGGCTTGACTCTCTCGATGACACGCTGCCGGTTGGAAGAAACTTCATCGTCTTTGTCCCCAAAGATACTCTTCAAATGATAAGGAAAAGCCGGCTTGAGGGTGAGCAGTGTCCTGTTGATGAACAAGGAAGGTAATTTAACCGAATGACTCAGTTGGAAGTAAAAATAATCAAGTGGAGTAAAATAATACCTCCTCGGCAAAAGCCTGATCAATGGCATCCTGGGTAGCATCAAGACTCGAGTGATCGGTGCGCTTGCCGCTTCGAGATAGCAAAGTGTCATGGCTTGTTGATGCATCTTGGATTGCCGAAGGAGTTAAAACTGTAATCTGGTGAGAGAGATTTTTCTCTGCTACTTCTCCCTGATCACCTGTTTGTTCATCAACCTGATGAGAGGGAATTTCTTCTGCTATATCTCCTTGTTCACCTACTTGATCGTCTGCCTGATGCATATCAAGATCATTGGTGAGCTCATTGTTTGCTTGACCAATGGAGGCTCCAGGAGAGTTGTCCAAGATCACTACCCTATCAGGACTTTGAGGGTTGGCCTGCACATGTTGAAAGAAAGTGATAAGTGCAAAACACACTTGCAGATGGAAAATAAAGGATCAAAAACATTCATACCTGAGGGAGTGGTTTAGCTTTCTTAGATCTTGTTTTCTTGGGAATTGCAGTGTCCTTGATAGGGGAGGAAGAAGTTTTTCTTTTGAGATCTTTCAGGAGCACTGTATCGTCAGCAGGTATCTTGTTGAACACTGTCAGACTTGGAGCATCATGCCCCAAAGCAGCAACAGGGCCGGGTTGCCAATATTGAACCTCTGGAGGACTTGGAGGAGCAATGTCCTGTTCAAAGGAGATGTTTTAGAAACAGAACAGAGATATGAAGTAAAAGGTGGCTGTGAGTGTGTACCTCATCATCAGAAGAAAATGAAGGCATCAAGACTTGGCATAAGGGGTGAACTTGTGCTCAAGATATGAGAATGCCATTCTTGCCACCGCAGAGGTTGAAGGAAGAATGAGTAGCTTCAATTATCACCGAGGATTGGGCTCATATGTTGGAAGCTTGCATCCAAGATTGAAGACTTTGTTGGCCTCGGTTATATTCAGCAGTGTCTCCCGGGTCCGATGATGCTCGAGAAATATGGCCTTGGGGGCAATGACCAAGTCCAAACTGTCTGGCAACCATGTTTGGATTATAAAATTCATAAGTTGAGCTTATCAACCGACCATGGTGAAATTCTCCGTCGGGCGAGCACAGGGCTTGATGAAAGCATTGAAAATGTCCCCGGAATCATCATCTATGCAGCCCAACTCATAGCCGAATCGCAAGGGAGAGTTAAATTTTCATTCTCCCCGTAGGGAAACCAGATCATGTGGTTGAATCCCTTGTAGAAGATCTTGAAAAGATGACCCAGGTCTAAGTCAATAATGATTGAAGATGCAGCCTCTCCATATGTCGACAAGATTTGTATCTCGGGGTCTTCACCTTCAAGATAATTGATTGAAGGAAAGTTCGATTGTGGAGATCTACAGAGACAATCCGATGCATGTATAGTTGCAACCACATCCGGAGAAGCCACCATGGTCCATTGACACAGAGATTTCGCCCGATTCCTCATCCGGACAAGTAATCCGGTGCATCATGTGGTAGAAAGCTCCCCGCAGATATTTGCCTAAAGGAATCACTTGCCCGTAGCCAATTCTTCACCATCACTATGTGATTCAGAGTGGGCTCATTGGACTTGCCACGTAAAAATGAATCTCGCATAACCACATGTTCATGAATGCCCTATACTCTTTATCGAGACACGTGGCCGGTTGAAGCATAAGCCCGGACATACTTGGCCCAAATTCCTCCCCCGATTTGATCGCCTTCCGTGAGCCGGTGCTTTTGTATTTGAATGGGTATGTTGGCTTGGTAATGTTTAAACCAAATCATCATAAAAATGTCTCGAGAGAGTGATCGACATTGGGCCATGACCGAAGATGAACGCATTGATGGCGTCGACCGTAAGTGGGAAGCAAATATCGGGAGGGAGTCGTTCCTAGGCATTTCGGCTAAAGAAAGCTCCGACAATGCTGAATATCTTGGGATTCCCAAAAATCACTCGCTCCCGGATCGCATCCTACGGTACCAATCACGCCATCCCGTGATTGAAGGAAGGGGCCATGTTTTGAAAGTATTCGGCCATCTCGTTTGGGGGAGAAATCCTAGACTTAAAGGGATCCTCGTGGTTTCCTTTTCAATAAATTCCCTTGGATTGGGGTCTCCCGCGGACCAAGAAAAAATGATCCAGGACACGCAAGATTGGAGATCAAGATCTCATTCTTCATTTCCTTTAAGAAGAAATTGAAGCAAATGGATCAAAAGGTGCATCTCGGAAATTGATTCGTAAAGAATTGCCGAATGGGTAAAGCAAGTAGGGTTACCTCTAGAAACTCCTCTTGAGTTCCCGTCGCCATGATGGAGCTGGTTGAAGTCTCTGTCGCCATTGAAGTCAACAAATGAGCGCAGATCTCAAATGGCGGCCGCGGTGTTGGCGGTCTTGACCTAGATGAAAGGCGGCGGATACAATTTCGAAATAAAATCCTTTTATCTCGAAATTGAGGGGGCATGTGTTAACACCGAGAATTTGGTCGGGAATATGACAAAGTGGACCCGCAGACGAGAGAGGAATTCGGCAAGTGCATATGCGGTCGGCTAATTTCCATGTGTTCGGCAAATGGCCAAGCGGTCGGCAAGAATCGCTTTATTTGAAGGCGGAGAAAGGAAAAGGAAGCGATCGAAAAGGGAAGGAGTCGTGATGATCAAGGACTCCGATTATGGATAGAGTTAGCGTGTCTTTGTCTTTCCAATTTTGGTTAGATAGTTCGTAAGTGCTTAGGACTCATGTTTTGTCCAGGGTATAAATATAAACCCTCGACCATTGTAATAGGGGTTCACAACCAAATCAATACAACCGGCTACGCGCCACCCTTCGAGTCCTTTAGTCGTGTCGTCGAGTTCTTCGAGAGGGCCAATCGATCCGTCGACCTCCGTAAGTCCCGCAACCTTGCTATCATGTTTAGTATCGTGCGTTGGATTTAGATGTGATGCAAGTAGTCTCATCCGTTTTGCTTAGTATCGTGCGGCGGATTTAAGCTTAATGATGGGAAGTTTTTGCTTGTGCCTTGTATCGTGCGGATTAAGACATGAGTAAAGATAGTTATCGGCTCTTTTAGATTTGGCATGATCTAATAGATTCATTAAGTTATCACGTGTTGCTTGCTTTGTTTAATGTTTAATTATTTGCAACACTCTTTTGCCCAATCTAGATTGATACTCTTTCGGCTTGTTGATCGTTTCTTTCATGCTTACCAATATCGAATAGATCAAGCTCATATAGCCGAATTAGATCGATCTAGATTGTCACGTGTTGTGGGTTCATTCACGTTATGTGTAGATAAGCCTTGACGGAGACCGGGTACCGTGCGGCGATGCAGTCTTTGGGTTACTCTAGAACTAGTCATCCGGTGGACTAGAGATCGGTTTAATCTGATAGGCTCCTCTATATGTTACTTGTTTGTTCCTTCTTCATGGACCCCGATTCGGCAATCTTGCCGATACGGTTATGCTTATACATGTAGCAAGTATCTATAGATCTATTAGATAATTATGTGCTTTTAGCTCTTTATTGCTAGATTGTATCATGCGGTGGATTGATCTAGTAGCAAGGAGTGGTGTAAATTCATAGTGAGTGGTATCATGCGGTGGATTAGCTTGCTTGAGTTTATGCTCGACGGGTTTATGAAGGCTAGGGACGTGCGGCGACTAGTTGGAGTAGCCTATGCATGTGTTGTTTAGTCGATTTATATTTATAAGTTACTTATTCTTAATTTTTAGTGCTTGATGATGCTTTAAACATGAGATGTAGTTTGATATGCTTTAATGATTTAATCTTGTTCAAACATGTCTTCATTTACGTATTCGGCTAGTTTGTTCCGTTTACATCGCTTATGTTACTTTAGCCGAATGAATCGCATCCCGTTGGGCGTATAGCTTCCATAGCTATGTGTCGTCGTAAGTGGCTTCAGGGCCGTAAAGATGGAACTGTCTGGTCTCACCCAAAGACGTTCCAGCTTATGATCTTACTTGTTTTATCCCTTGTCGATTTTCAGGTCAAATCGATCGGCACGCCACCGGATTCGTACGCCCGGCACCCGATTGAAGCTAGGCTTTCCGGAAACTGTGTGTGAGACGTAGGGTGGTCACATTTTGCGTCAACAACTCTCCACTCTCTTATCTATTTATTCAAATTTTTAAAAACCAATTCCTAAATGTCTACCGGATCACAAAACTCTTAAGGGATTAGGAACGCTAAAACATGCTTAAACTTTAGGCGGTGAGCATTGCTCGCTTAGCTTAATACCTTTTGTAACCTTACCTTATGTTTTGTTAATATTATTATGGTGTTTCGCCTAGACTCCACAAACTTATGGCTCCGCCAAAGGCTACTACTACTCCGAGCTAGCCACACGTATGTATGCATAATGCGTGTTGAGATGACAGATCATGCCGCCTTATATATTAGCTTCGCTGCGGTGCGCGCGTTGGAGTGTCTTTGGGGTGCGGGGGTGAAGTCGAGTCGGAATCGGGACGCCCGAGGGTCGGCGGACGACGTGGATCGTGTTCATCCACGCACATCGCCTTTAGCGATCCTCTTGCATTGCTCGCGCCCGCCGTGTTCGCCACACAAAGGTTTGGTTGACTTTCTAAATATACCAAGCTAAAGATTTGGCAAGTCTTGTAAAACTGTAGTCTTTTGGTTTATAAAATCAGAAGGTTGGGGTTGTTGTCCTTGAAGTAAAAAAGATTTGGCAAGTCAAGTTTTTGGCTAGGGTATTCATGGCAATTTTTTACATGACTTTGGCTTGCCAAATCCTTGATATTGATTCTCAAACGACCAATCAAAACCCCAAATGATACCCCGCATGAGTGTCTTAAGTGGGAGTAATATAATTTCACCTAAGCGAGCAAACTTCTTTTTCTTTTGCACTCTTACATCTTAATTCAAAATGGCTTTTGCCCAACTCCATGTTCTTATTAACAATGCAAGTATATACAAAAGCTAACACAATACGTTGCGGATTATATGAGCTTGGCCTCGTTATTCCATCTTCTAAAGAAATAGTACCTCTGTCCCATGCTGACTAGTCATTCTTAAAGAAAAAGAAACATACACTTTAACATGGCCAAGATACTCCTATTTACTTATTATTAGATTAGACATCTCCGGTCATCCGGTGAAAAGATTGGTTGTCATGTGCAGGGCATAACTTGGCCTTAAAAAGAGGAGGGACTAATAAGATATGAAATGCAAAGGGAGGGTTCATGTTAGTGTTTCATTAGATGGTCAAAGTAAGATTTTCGCAAGGATCTTTCTAGCTTAGGGGAGGGCTCACTAAGCTCCGCCACTCATCGCATGGAATGGTAGTAGACGTCGTTGGATGGAGACATGGTGTGTGACGTCGCTCATAGATGCTAAGTTGGGTTGTGTTAGGCGGAAAGTTATGTCATCAGGGTGGTGAGGCCACTGGCTAGGAGAGGGGTTGAGGGTTTGGGAAATAGGCCGCTAAACGAGTGTGGAATGGGTATCTGGCCAGGGCAAGTTAGGGTGTTATAACTTAGAAAATAAACAGATATGTAGATTTTCAGCATGTGGCGGATGTATTTGAATGTGTACAAGAGATTTTTTATAGTGAATATAAGTAATGCCTCATCATTGTTGGTATTTCTTAACGCAAAAGTAAAAGTCCGCAAGCGCACGGAAAGTACCATTGTAGCACTTCACCCGGAAGTATTCAGGGTATCGTATTTTCCACAAGGAACGGTGTGTAAGAAGTCTCCTAACTAGTTCTCCCAAAGAGGTGAGATGGAGAGTAGCTTGGGTAGTGAAGTTTTATATGGGAAGATCCTAAGTGAAGGTAACTTTGCCACGATAGACTTACTTCGGGCACCGGATAACACTTGGTCTGCCAAGCGTTGCCGGCCTACGGCTCTACGTCTACGTCGAACCCGAACGTGGGGGATTACAAGGGACGGACAGGGCTGTCACCACCTGCCGCCTACCACCTCAACCGTGGGGCACGAGGCAAACAAAGGTAGTATCTAGCCTAGACACCACGTCTATGCTATAACTACTACTCTAGCATGAGCTCAAGGCTTACCCATCTTCGGGGTCCTTCTACTAGAGTACCTGTCACAAGGACGAACGACGAACCCGCAAGTATAAAGCGAACAAAGATAACTTACTTAAGAACTTAGAACCATAGGGTAAACACGAACTCTTACTCCAATTAGCAAGATGTCCGTCGAGGTACAAGTGTGGAGGATGCCGACAAGCGCACTCCACCCACGCCCGATGTACAAGGCAAGGCAAGCCAAGTACAAGAGGTAGAGGAAGCCGACACTCCGGGATTCCTTCTACTTCTCCTCACTCACTCCCTATACTAATCTAGCTAGAAGCTAGTTGGAATGTGGCTTGCTCTCCTCTCTATTTCTCTTGTGTATGCTGCTCTTTGGCTGAAATTGTGTCTTGAGAGGAGGGGAATGGCCTCCTTTTATAGGTGGAGAAGAGGGGGCTCCTTGGAAATATGCCATCCCCACATGGAAAGGTCAAAACCGACCTCCATAGGCGGTTTCCAACCTTCCATACCAGAAACACCACCGTCATTGGCCTTGGGCTGTCAGGATGGAGCTACAGGACAAAATTGGGCCAGAGCGGGGCCCAGCCAGGCGCGCGCGCACCTGAGGCGCGCCCGCACCTGGTCCGGAGCCAAATTGGCCCAAATTTGACCCACGTGCTCTCCTCGGCCTCCTGAGTTGAACCATGCTGGTGCTTTGGTGAGTTGGGCTCTTTTTGATGTAGTTTTACTTAGTTCTCCTTGCATCTCGGGCTCGGTTTGTCCGGGCTCGGCTCCTCTCTCCGCATTCCTTTGTTTTGCTTGGGCCATGTCATATTTTTAGTGTATTTTCATATAAGCCCCGCAAAACATGTAGTTCACCAAAACTATGGAAATAATTAGTTTAGAGCACTATTCTAGGTGATTTTTGGTGTTGCCTAGACTAATGTTGGCGGGGTTAGAAACGAGTTAAGGACCGCCAACAAACTCCCCCACACTTAGCTCTTTGCTCGTCCTCGAGTAAAGTTTGAAGAACTAAGGTGGTTGTATTCTCCCAAGAGCTGACCTGCATACAATTTATTCTGAGCTTTTCCTTCATTTTGTGAACATTCATGGTGGCTACCAAGTTATCTTATAGCCATTGGGAGGAGGAATAGCTTGAAATCAAGTCAACTCACACTACCCATGCTTTGAGACTTGGGGTTTTAACATTTTCGCAAAGATAGCCTTAGCTCCTCATGTGATACTCTCAAATCGCTCTTTTTAGGTGGCTAGTCCTATCCAGGTGTTCTTTGATCATCCTACTACTACAGGCTGATATGTGGAGTTTTGGGTATGGATGATGAAAAGGTTTCAACGTCAAGCCAACTGGACTCATGAAGAGAAGGCCATATCCCTAGATGTGCAAGTGCAAGTATAGAAATATTTGTGGACTCCTGATCATGTTTCTCTCTTTATGAAAGAATATGCAAGAAGGTATGGTGTTGGCGGTCCTTAACTCGATTCTAACCCCGCCAACTTTAGCCTAGGCAAACTAAATCTCACTTAGAATAGGGCTCTACTCTAACCATTTCCATAGTGTGGTGCAGAATTCTTGTTTTGCTGAAACACACCAAAAATGAGCCAAGAACTGGAGCAAAACTATGATGTGAGAAGGTGACCCACCTACCGTATAATTTGGGTCTCAAACATAGCCTAAAATGCCAAGCATGGACCCAAGAAATGGAAGCCCAAAACCTAGTCCAACTCGATCATGGGCTGCAGGGTGGGGTGTAGTAATTTGGCCATAACTCCCTCATCCGACTCCGATTGACGCAATTCACCAGGCTACGGAAAGCGACGACAAGGCCCACCTGCCTGTAAAAGATGGGCCCCATAGGAGCCAAACCTGGCGCGCGCGTGCCCCAGGCGCGGGCGCGCCTGTTTGGTGCCCGATCAGGCCTAGTTTTGGTCAGATGGCCCAAGACGATGTGTGGAGGTCGGTTTTGCTGGTGCTTTGTACATGGAAGGTATGAAATCGCCTCTAGAGGTCGGTTTTGGACCTTTCCATATGGGCATGACCCTTTTGCATAGAGCCCCCTCCTCTCCACCTATAAAAGGAGGCTCCCTCCTCCTCATTCAACACACCATTCCAAAGATCAAGAGCTACTACACCTAGAGAATAAAGAGCCACACTCCATGGGCTTAGGCCCTAGCTAGCTAGTAGAGCTTGGTAGTGGAGAGATGTGAGGGAAGAGCGGGGAAGAGCCGGACTTGTCGGTCTCTCCCCCAACCTTGTACCTCAACGAACACCTGTGCTACACTTCGTCGGGTTTTCCCGATACGTGAGTGTTCGTGTTTTCTTTGGTAATAAGTCTTTCGGTATTTATTCTTCATTTATACTTGTTTGCGGGTTCGTCGACCGTCCCGTGGCGGTTGCTCTAGTAGAGGACTCCGATAGAGACGGATGTTCCGTACGACGCTAGAGTAGTAGCTAATAGCATAGACGTGGTGTCTAGGGCCGGGCGGCTACCTTCGTTTGCCTCGTAGTCCACGGTTGAGGTGGTAGGCGGCGGTGTGGTGACAGCCCCGTCCGTCCTTTTAATCCCCCACGTTCGGCTATGGCGTAGAGCTACGTGCCGGCATCACTTGGCGTACCAAAGCGATCCGGTGCCCGAAGTGAGCAAGTGTAGGTGTAGTTTATCTACTTTTAGACCCAAAAGCCATAGAATCCTTCTCCCCTCCTACCAACTCTACCCTTGGGTTGTCCTTGGACGTATTAGCTAGGAGAAATACCTCCGTTCCCCGTGGAAAATACGATACCCCGAATACTTCCGGTGAAAGCTACAACGGTACTTTCCGTACGCTTGCGGATTCTTTCGCACACGTTAAGAAGTGCCAACAAGTTTTCTAGTGCCATTACCGGGATAGATTTTTTATCTATCTTTGGTGATTGCGCTAAGAAACGTCAACAAGCTTTCGGCGCGCGTTCTTAGAACGGTTGCTATTTTCTTCGAACCTAGTTCGTCCTCGTATCTATTTTAAAAATAAAAAAAAATATTGTCTTATAATTCATTCTTTTTACAAAACAAAATATTCCTTTTACCTGTTCCATAATGAAGCCTGTACCAATTCAAAATCCTTCTGCTTCAAAGGGGGAGTTCCTTGAGCCAAAATCTTTTTCAAACCCAAAAGTTTCATCTGGTTATGAACTCCACCCTAGTTTGAGAGCTATAGTTCGGGCACAACCCTTCTCAGGGCTTGATCACGAAAACCCTTTTAGCCATCTGCAAGATTTCGAGGAAATTTGTTCATGCCAAAGCATTCCTGGCATGACACAAGAAACTCTTAAGTGGAAATTGTTTCCTTTCTCCCTTATGGGAGAGGCAAAACAACGGTACACTAATGCCGTAGAAAGTGTGTGTGGAGAATGGGATGAACTGAAAGACAAGTTTTATCTTGCATTCTTCCCCATGTCTCACATCACTTCTCTACCAAGGGCAATCCTTGACTTCGAGCAGAACGAGAAGGAATCCATAGGTGCAGCCTGGGCCAGGTTCACAATGTTGGTAGTTGCCGACCCAGTCTTGTCTTTACCCAAAAGCATGCAATTGCATCTCTTTTGTTCGGGTCTAGACATAGATGTTTGCCCTATGCCTTGACACAAACCCGAGGGTCGTTTTCACATAAAACTACGACGGGACGGGAAAATCCTTAATCACTTCCTAGAGAAGCATGCTTCTCCCGTTGTAAAGGCTGAACCTCTCCTAAAGAAGGGCATGTCAAGTTTTGAGGAGCCCTCATCACCGAATCCTTACCCTTACCATCTTTAGATTCGACTAATGAGCCCTCACCCGAGCCACGAACACCGAAGGAAGGATGCTTTATCCTTCGAGTTCGCTATCAATTTCGAGGATTATGGCGTAACCTCGAACATGTCCCGGCACGAAAATTCTACATTTCATTCTAAGGAAGCCTCCTCACGAAAAACCATCAAAAGAATGGTTGATGGAAGTAAAACGTTCTTCCTCAAGCAATTCGATTCTTTCACCATCCACAACCATACTTTGTTCGTTAAAAGGACTTCCATGAAAGCCCTACACAACCCCACAGTTG
Source organism: Themeda triandra (assembly GCA_018135685.1). NCBI lineage: Eukaryota > Viridiplantae > Streptophyta > Magnoliopsida > Poales > Poaceae > Themeda > Themeda triandra. The sequence goes on along the minus strand of JAENPR010000015.1, from coordinate 2,671,216 downwards.
GGACAAATATCATGTCACAATTCCTTGCGGAAGCCCTGTTGGGAAATTTTCCGCTAGTCCCGAATGATAAACTCTTTAAAGGTCCATCAGGACTCATCTTTGAGTGTTGTGGGATCGCTAGGGCCGTGCCAATCGCAATTCATGAAGCCGAGGTTTACATAGATTTTTACGTCTACGCCATCCTCGATTTTGATATTCTCATAGGCCACCCTCTTGAAAGTCTTAGTCAAGAAGAACCATCCAATGGGGGCCTTGATGAAATATTGGGAAAGATTGCTCCCACCACTCACATAGGAATTCCAATGGTGGAGCATCTCCCCAAACATAACCCGTTCGAGGAGGCAAAGTTCATTTCCCGTTCATTTCACATCCTTGTGAAACCGAACATTCATCATCTCCCTCACTCGAACGCAAGATTTGTCCCTCTCGGCCATCACAACATTGATCTCGTTAGTGATCAAAGATCAACGTTTGTCCCTCATGGTACATCTTTTGAGAAAACTCACAAGCCATGGACAAATCTAGAGCACCAAATTTGGAGACCGAGAAGGATTCTCACCTTGAGCATGAAACCTTCTCGTTTAAAACCTCTCAAGCTTCATGCTCCTTTTTAGGGTCTCCAATATTTGTTGCTCTTGGCACCACGTACTCATATGAGAATCACAACCGCCTCTTCATTCCTGCTGTCAAACTACTTAAGAGGATGGTTGTCGATGATTATGTTTACCATAAACATTGCAAATCTCGTAGTAGTACGATGGCGCTAACCTTGTAGCTTAATCTTGAATGACCAAGGGATGGTGGTGAAACTGGGAACTACACCACCATCGATCGCTACAAGGGAAAGTTCCCACGGTCAAGCTTAAGACCATAACTTAAGCACCTGTAGGAGATACCTGGATTATCTAAAAAAAGGAAAAGTTTTTTTTTCATTATTATTATTAATGTTGTTGTCTTCATCGCAATTAATTATTATCATATATATTGAGAAACTTTTATTTTTAATAAAAGCAAGGGCATGTTGTCAAGTTCGTATGCACCTTCGGGTATCCTTGTTGCTAACCGTTACGGGGCATGGGTCATATGATGCTTGAGAACATGGAAGCTACATCGACTATAAATTTCGGTGCCCTTGGGTGATAGGACACACTCCAAGAAAGAAAAGGAGACTCACCCAACACACTTGACTTTTATATAAAAGTCCAAGTGTGGGGAGGACGGCAAGAATCCCGAGTTCCACTCACACCAAGAGTCAAGAAAAACAACGAAAGAGAAAGTTGATGCTAGCCTTGCCTTGCTACAAAACAAAGAAAAAAAGAGGGACACATGAAGGTCCCCGGATTTTGAAAAAAAAAAAATTGGGGACACATGAAGGTCCCTAGACTTTAAAAGAAAAAAAAGGGACACGTGAAGGCCCCTAGACTTTGAAAAAATGATGATGACAAAAAAAAGAGAAAGAGAAAAAGATTAAAAAAAAGAAAAAAATGAAGAAGAAGAAGAAGAAGAAGAGCCTCCCTCTTATAGACCTTTGCAATTACTAAGGCCTATGGCTCGTGCGCACTAGTTGTGCATATGACTTAGCCTAGGTAATTACTTGAGTGGAGCTTATGAGAACAAGCCACCGTTGCACCACCTGAAGTTTCCATCCACATGCTGCCGGTAAAGAAGAACACTCGGGTAAAGCAAAGGTACAAGAACAAGTGTGGGGAGATCTCTCAAGAATAACTAACTCTCACATTCGAGATCTCCCCAACCACAATGCACAACATCAAGCAACTCATCATGCGATGAAGGACGAGCAAACGACTTTCATCGCCTCCTTCACCTTCAACGGTGGTTTGTGCAACTCTACCCTCGCATCTCCTAAAAGTTTTGAAGTTTAAATCGATTAAATAAAACTAAAAACTTTGCAAAACTCCATCTCCTATTTTCACCAATCGAGAACGAGTTGCATACTTTTTATTCCTTGCTATCTTGATTGTGTGAACAACCTTGCGATAGGGACCCCATGTTTTTATCTAAGTTATTGGCGAGTGAGATATAGTAGAATGATATGATGCTTACCAACTCGTGCAATGGACTTGGGTATTTCTATGCAAAAAATTTAAAACTTTTTAGCAATGCTCCTCATGTGATAAGTGCTATGTCCTACCCCGAGCCAAATATCTACGCTTACAATTACAAAACTGTTTTAGCTACTTTAGCGATGTCAAGTCTTGAGACTCTTGCTAGAGATGGCCTTATCCCCAAGATCATTGCATTCACCCATCAAATAAACATGCCGACTCTCACACCGAGAGCCGCACAACAACATTCGCCCGCCAAATAAATACGCCGACTCTCACATTGAGGGCCGTGCATATTGTTCACCCACCATTCCACCAAAATGCTCATTTCTTACACTGAGAATTGAGCACATATATTCCACATTTTTCTCCCTCTTCCACCAAAATACTCCTGTCAACAAATCATGCATCTCTCTCTCCATCATTCATTCAAGAAGGGTATGGACTGTTATCAGAAAATTCCTACAAAAAGAAGCGTAGTTCATGAATAAGGAAGAGTTCTTTTTTCTCCACGGTCTTGAGATAGAAAAAAAAAGAAAAAAAAGAGAAAAAAAAAGAGAGAGCAGCAGAAAAAAAAAGAGAAATAAAGCAAGTTTTAGAGATATTCTTCGAGTCCATACCTTCTTGCATATTCCTTCATAAAGAGAGAAACATGATCAGAGTCCACAAATATTTCTACACTTGCACTTGCACTTGCATCATCTAGGGATATGGCCTTCTCTTCATGAGTCCAGTTGGCTTGACATTGGAACTGTTCATCATCCATACCCAAAACTCCACATATCACCGTAGTGGTAGGATGATCAAGAACACCTAGATAGGACTAGCCACCTAAAAAAGAGCGACTTGAGAGTATCACATGAGGAGCTAAGGCTATCTTTGTGAAAATGCTAAAACCCTAAGTCTCAAAGCATAGGTAGTGTGAGTTGACTTGATTTCAAGCTATTCCTCCTTCAATGGCTATAAGATAACTTGGTAGCCACCATGAATGTTCACAAATGCAGGGAAAAAGCTCGGAATAATCCGTATGCGTGTGTCAACTCTTGGGAGAATACAACCACCTTAGTTCTTCAACCTTTACTCGAGGACGAGCAAAGAGCTAAGTGTGGGGGAGTTGTTGGCGGTCCTTAACTCGATTCTAACCCCGCCAACTTTAGCCTAGGCAAACTAAATCTCACCTAGAATAGGGCTCTACTCTAACCATTTTCATAGTGTGGTGCAGAATTCTTGTTTTGCAGGTCAACACTGAAACACACCAAAAATGAGCCAAGAACTGGAGCAAAACTATGATGTGAGAAGGTGACCCACCTACCATATAATTTGGGTCTCAAACATAGCCTAAAATGCCAAGCATGGACCCAAGAAATGGAAGCCCAAAACCTAGTCCAACTCGATCATGGGCTGCAGGAGTGGGGTGTAGTAATTGGCCATAACTCCCTCATCCGGACTCCGATTGATGCAATTCACCAGGCTACGGAAAGCCGACGACGAGGCCCACCTGCACCGTAAAAGATGGGCCCCATCGGAGCCAAACCCGCGCGCGTGCCCTGTGCGTGGCGCGCTGTTTGGTGCCCGATCAGGCCCAGCTTTTGGTCGATGGCCCATGACGATGTGTGAGGTCGGTTTTGCTTTGGTGCTTTGTACATGGAAGGTACGGAACCGCCTCTAGAGGTCAGTTTTGGACCTTTCCATATGGGCATGACCCTTTTGCATAGAGCCCCTCCTCTCCACCTATAAAAGGAGGCTCCTCCTCCTCATTCAACACACCATTCCAAAGATCAAGAGCTACTACACCTAGAGAATAAAGAGCCACACTCCATGGGCTTAGGCCCTAGCTAGCTAGTAGAGCTTGGTAGTGGAGAGATGTGAGGGAAGAGCGGGGAAGAGCCGGACTTGTCGGTCTCTCCCCAACCTTGTACCTCAACGAACACTGTGCTACACTTCGTCGGGTTTTCCCGCTACGTGAGTGTTCGTGTTTTCTTTGGTAATAAGTCTTTCGGTATTTATTCTTCATTTATACTTGTTTGCGGGTTCGTCGACCGTCCTCGTGGCGGTTGCTCTAGTAGAGGACTCGATAGAGACGGATGTTCCCATCTACGACGCTAGAGTAGTAGCTAATAGCATAGACGTGGTGTCTAGGGCTGGCGGCTACCTTCGTTTACCTCGTAGTCCACGGTTGAGGTGGTAGGCGGTGGGTGACAAATGTCCGTCCCTTGTAATCCCCCACGTCCGGCTATGGCGTAGAGCTACTGCCGGCATCACTTGCGACCCGAGGTGCGATCCTAAGTGCCGAGAAGTGAGCAAGTGTAGGTGTAGTTTATCTACTTTTAGACCCAAAAGCCATAGAATCCTTCTCCCCCTCCTACCAACTCTACCCTTGGGTTGTCCTTGGACGTATTAGCTAGGAGAAATACCTCCGTTCCACGTGGAAATACGATACCCCGAATACTTCCTAAAAGCTACAACGGTACTTTCCGTGCGCTATGGATTCTTTCGCACACGTTAAGAAGTGCCAACAAGTTTTCTAGTGCCATTACCGGGATAGATTTTTTATCTATCTTTGGTGATTGCGCTAAGAAACGTCAACATATGGACTCTAAAAACATCTCTAAAACTTGCTTTATTTCTTTCTTTCTTTCTTTCTTTCTTTTTCTTTTTTCTCTTTTTTTTTCTCTCCCCTTTTTTTCTCTCTTTCTCTTTTTTTTTATCTCAAGACTTTGGAGAAAAAGAACTCTTCCTTATTTACTAACCATGCCTTCTTTTTGTAGGATCTTTCTAATGACGGTCCATACTCTTCTTGAATGAAAGATGAGAGAGAGATGCATGACTTTGTTGGCGGAGTATTTTGGTGGTAGAGGGAGAAGATGCGGAATATATGTGCTCAATTCTCGTGTAAGAAATGAGCGTTTTGGTGGAATGGTGGGTGCATATGGTGCGCGGCTCTCGGTGTGAGTCGGCATTTTTATTTGGTGGGTGAATGCAATCATCTTGGGGATAAGGCCATCTCTAGCAAGAATCTCGGGACTTGATATTGCTAAAAGTAGCTAGAACAGGTTTCACACAAATGTAAGTGTAGATATTTGGCTCTGGTAGGACATAGCACTTATCACATGAGGAGCATTTGCTAAAAAGAAGTTTTAAATTTTTGCATAAAAATACCCAAGTCCATTGCACAAGTTGGTAAGCATCATATCTTTCTACTATATCTCACCCAAATAACTTAGATAAAACATGGGGTCCCTATCGAACGAGTTGTTCACAAAATTAAGATCGGCAGGAATAAGCGTATGCAACTCGTTCTCGATTGGTGAGAATATGAAAATGGAGCTTGCAAAATTTTTAGTCTTATTTATTTTATTTTCGGTATAAAGAGAGGTAGCGGGGAGTGAGAGGGTACACAAACCATGTTTCCATCGTGTCGAAGAAATTTTTTGTGCACCAATGAGCATGGTGCCTCCCCCACACTTGTTTTTGTACCCGTCCCTTTTTTTATTTTACGTAAAGAGAGAATACGAAAACAAGTGTACAAATTCTAACAAAAAAATGTGATATAATTATTTTGATTTTTAAAATTTTTTGAAGCCAATTAATTTTATCACATCTATTATTTCATTAGAATTATACGAAGGCTCAAAGAAAACTTTTAAGCGTTGACCGTTTACCTTGAAAGTATTACCTTTGTCGTCCCGAATAGTTATAGCGCCATGTGATGATGTGCTGACGACGGTGTACGGTCCTTTCCATTTGCTCCGAAGTTTTCCTTCACCGAAGAGCTTGACCTTGGAGTTGAATAGTAGGACTTGGTCTCCTTCCTTGAACTCTTTTTGCTTGATTCGGTGATCGTGCCATCTTTTGGTTCTTTCTTTGTAAAGCTTGGCACTATGATAAACCTTCTCTCTCTGTTCTTCTAGCTCGGGAATTTGCTTTTGCCTATTTCGCGGCCTAGTATTTCGTCCATGTTCCAGCTCTTTACTGCCCAGTAGGCTCTATGTTCTAGTTCGACTGGTAAATGGCAACTTTTTCCATAAACAAGCTGGTATGGTGACATGCCGGTGGGGGTTTTGTAAGCTGTCCTATATGCCCAAAGTGCATCAGGTAGCTTATCTTTCCAACCCTTTCCCATCTCATTGACCGTTTTCTGCAGGATGTTCTTGATTTGCTTGTTTGATGTCTCTGCCTGACCATTTGTTTGAGGATGATAGGGTGTGGCTATGTTGTGCTTTGCTCCAAGCTCCTTCAAAAAGCCACGGAAGGTCTTATCAGTGAAGTGAGACCCTCCGTCACTTATGACCATTTTAGGTGTTCCAAAGCGAGGGAAGATCACTTCATGGAACATCCTTCTTGCATGCTTGGCATCGGCAACTCTGCATGGTAATGCCTTCACCCATTTGGATACATAGTCAACGGCCACCAGGATGTACTCGCTGTCATGGGATTTTGGGAATGGTCCCATGAAGTCAATGCCCCAAACATCAAATATCTCTATTTGAAGGTTGTAGTGAAGGGGCATTGCATTGCGAGCAGTGATGTTGCCTATCAGCTGACATTTTCGACACCTTCTGATGAACTCTTTGGTGTCTTCGTACATCGTTGGCCAGAAGAATCCACACTGCCAGATTTTGGCTTGTGTGCGGAATACTCCATAGTGGCCTCCGTACGGTGCTGCATGACATTTTTCTATGATTTGTATCCCTTCTGCAGTTGGTACACACCTCCTCAGCAGTCCATCAGAACACACCCTGTACAGGTATGGGTCATCCCAAAGGTGACATCTGCTCTTAGCTTGGAGCTTCTTCTTGCTCTCCCCTGGTGGTATATGACCTGCAACCATGAAGTTCACGATGTTCGCGTACCATGGGTTGGAATCTGTCACCTTCAGCAGCATGCCATCGCGTCGGAAGTCGTTACTTTCCTGTAGGTTAGCGACTTGCATACACGATAAAGGATTTGCAATGATATCTTCTACTCCTTTTCTATCTTTTATTTCAAGGTCAAATTCTTGGAGTAGAAGCATCCATCTTATTAGTCGAGGTTTAGCATCTTTCTTAGTGGGCAAGTATTTCAGCGCAGCATGATCAGTGTAAACAAATACTTTTGCTCCTACTAAGTAAGATCTAAACTTCTCAATAGCAAAAACGACTGCTAGGAGCTCTTTTTCTGATGTGGAGTAGTTAAGTTGTGCTCCTGTCAGAGTTTTGCTAGCGTAGGATATTGTGTGATGCTTTTCATTTTTGGTTTGGCCAAGGGCCATCCCAACTGTGCAATCGCTCGCATCACACCTGATCTCAAATGGTAGAGACCAGTCGGGAGGTTGGATGATAGGTGCAGAGATGAGTGCCTGCTTGAGAGTGTTAAATGATTTCAAGCACTCATCGGTAAACTTGAAAGGAACATCCTTAGCCAATAAGTTCGTGATGGGTTTAGAGATTTGTGAAAAATCTTTGATAAATCTTCTATAAAACCCCGCATGACCTAAGAAGTCACGAATTCCTTTCATGTTTACCGGGAGGTAGTTGCTCGATAACCTCTATCTTAGCCTTATCTACCTCGATTCCCTCGACACCAAGTGCCCTGGACAATGCCCTCACGGACCATGAAATGGCACTTTTCCCAATTAAGTACCGATCCTTGTCCTAACACCTTTGCAAGGCCCCGTCTAAATTTTTAAGACAATGATCGAAAGTTTTTCCATAGACGGTGAAATCGTCTATGAAAACTTCCATGATCTCCTCGATCATGTCCGAAAAGATAGACATCATGCACCGTTGAAATGACGCTGGGTGCGTTACACGCCCGAACGACATTCTATGGTACGCGTACGTCCCGTAGGGGCATGTGAAGGTTGTTTTGCTTTGATCATCCGGGTGGATGGGAATCTGATGATATCCCGAATACCCATCAAGAAAACAAAAGAAGGAGTGTTTCGCTAACCGCTCCAACATTTCATCAATGAAGGGGAGCGGAAAGTGATCCTTCCTTGTTGTCTTGTTAAGTTTTCGGTAATCAATACACATTCGCCATCCAGTGACAGTACGTTGAGGTATAAGCTCATTTTTAGCATTTTCAACGACGGTCATTCCTCCCTTTTTGGGAACCACTTGGACCGGGCTAACCCAGTCGCTGTGTGGTACGGGATAGATTTTCCCGGCGTGAAAAAGTTTCAGGACTTCCTTTTTCACGACTTCCCGCATCGCATTGTTCAGCCTACGCTGAGGCTCCCGAGTAGGTGTGCTAGTCGGTTCTACGGGAATGCAATGGGTACAGAGTGTTGGGCTTATCCCCTTAAGATCATCTAGGCAAGCACCCAAAGACCGGCCTATGTTTTTCTAGAACAACATGAGTTTGGTTGTCTCCTCGTCATTAAGTTTATCGCTATTATGACAGAGTCTCGTGTGTCGCTGTTCAAGAAAACATACCGCAATCCTTTGGGTAGGGGTTTAAGCTCAACCGGAGGTCTAGGCGTTTCTCTCCTATGGGAAGGTCAACGGTCTCCCCAAATTCGTCTTCTTCTTCTTCTATGAAGAATTTGGCATCTTTATCTAGGGACGACTCGGGTGACTCAAACATCTCAACCGCCATGACTTCCACGGGCACACTAGGGAGGTTCGGCCACCGAGTTCCCGGGCTCGAGTGACTTGAATCGGGAATGATTCTCTCCCTAGTTTCATGTTGATTTCCTATTCTTGATGGATTGTAAAAAAATTCTCCGGGGGTGCCCAATTAGTATGTCGAAATCCCGGATGTCAAAGACGTGAAAGTCCAGGGCCATTTCGACATTATCATGATGCACTTTGTTATGTTGTGCACAATCCCACATCCTTCTAAGCCGGATCGTGGGGCAATTTCCGAGAGATTTGTTTGTCGAAGCAAGGGGTTTATCACCTAAATAGGTCAGCATGAAAGATAGTGACATGATATTTGCTCCGACAAGAGGGTCAAAGCACGTCCACCATGTTCCTAAAGAGTTGGCATTGGATGGTAGAAGAAGGTGTGCGAATCAATTTCTTCGAAGAAAGCTCCGCTTCTTCTACCCATTCACCGCTCGAGATAGAAGTCAACTCCCTAACGGATTCCTTAAGGAATGCTTTATCAAGGGGATCACAAGGAGTGACATGAACCGGTGGTCTCTTTTCTCGTGAATACCTCGAGGTGTTCCCAAAATCTTCTAATTCATCCTCGAAGTATGGATCTTCCAAGGTTGAAAACCTTCCCTCGAAGATTCCTGATTCGGGTGAGGGTCTCGAATGGGAGCTATGGGTTCGACCTTGGTCGAAGAGACTTCCTCATGTTTAGGCTCGGCTCTACACGGAGAGGTTCTAGCGGAGGAGCATTCTCTAAGATGCGATCTAAAATAGCTTCTCCTTCTACTATGGTTTTATGTTGAAATGAACCTCCGGCGGTATATGGAGCCGTAGGGCGTATTCCTTGCTAAGACCTAACCAAAAGTGTTGTAACAACACATGGTTTGGTATAGACAAGTTTGGGCCAAGACGGGTTAGGTTTAAAAATCTGTCCCCAGTCGCACCTAACATTTCCTTCTCTTTTGTTGGAAGTTGAGAATCTCTTGACGCAAGGAAACGATTCGAGGTATAGGGAAGAATGTGAGACAAAAATTGTTCCTCAATTCTTCCCAATCTCCGTTTACCTTCCCTACGTTATGGGTGTACCATTGTTTCGCCCCATCATCAAGAGAGAAAGGAAACAACTTCCACCGCAAAGTGTCATGTGACATGCCTGCAATGGTTAGGCATGTACAGAGCTGCTCAAACTCCCGTAGATGGTGATATGGGTTTTCGTCATCAAACCCCGAGAAGGTTTGTTCCCGAACCAAGGCTATAAAGCCAGGGCGGAGTTCATAGCTAGAAGCTGTGATTGGCTTCGATGATTTTGGTGGCTCTAAGAACTCGCCCTTTGGAGCACCAAGTTGCTGGATAGAATTTTGCTCCATTGAAAAGGTTGTTTTTTTATAAATAAAATAAAAATCAAGGAAAGGATACACGAGATGAACTAGGTTCGAAGATAATTACGACAACCGTTCCCGACAACGGCGCCGAAATGCTTGTTGGTATTTCTTAACGCAAATGTAAAAGTCCGCAAGCGCACGGAAAGTACCGTTGTAGCACTTCACCCGGAAGTATTCAGGGTATCGTACTTTCCACAAGGAACGGTGTGTAAGAAGTCTCCTAACTAGTTCTCCCAAAGAGGTGAGATGGAGAGTAGCTTGGGTAGTGAAGTTTTCTATGGGAAGATCCTAAGTGAAGGTAACTTTGCCGCGATAGACTTACTTCGGGCACCGGATAACACTTGGTCTCGCAAGCGTTGCCGGCCTACGGCTCTACGTCGAACCCGAACGTGGGGATTACGGGGACGGATATGGCCGTCACCACCACCGCCTACCACCTCAACCGTGGGGCACGAGGCAAACGAAGGTAGTATCTAGCCTAGACACCACGTCTATGCTATAACTACTACTCTAGCATGACCTCAAGGCTTACCCGTCTCCGGGGTCCTTCTACTAGAGTACCTGTCACAAGGACGAATGACGAACCCGCAAGTATAAAGCGAACAAAGATAACTTACTTAAGAACTTAGAACCATAGGGTAAACACGAACTCTTACTCCAATTAGCAAGATGTCCGTCGAGGTACAAGTGTGGAGGATGCCGACAAGCCGGCACTCCACCCACGCCCGATGTACAAGGCAAGGCAAGCCAAGTACAAGAGGTAGAGGAAGCCGACACTCCGGATTCCTTCTACTTCTCCTCACTCACTCCCTATACTAATCTAGCTAGAAGCTAGTTGGAATGTGGCTTGCTCTCCTCTCTATTTCTCTTGTGTATGTCAAGCTCCTTGGCTGAAATTGTGTCTTGAGAGGAGGGGGAATGGCCTCCTTTTATAGGTGGAGAAGAGGGGCTCCTTGGAAATATGCCATCCCCACATGGAAAGGCCAAAACCGACCTCCATAGGCGGTTTCCAACCTTCCATACCGGTAAACACCACCGTCATTGGCCTTGGGCCGTCAGATGGAGCTACATGACAAAATTGGGCCGCGGGCCCGGCCCAGCGCGCCCGCACTGGTCCGGAGCCAAACTGGCCCAAATTTGACCCACGTGCTCTCCTCGGCCTCCTGAGTTGAACCATGCTGGTGCTTTGGTGAGTTGGGTTCTTTTTTATGTAGTTTTACTTAGTTCTCCTTGCGTCTGGGCTCTGGTTTGTCTGGCTGTTGGGCCCCTCTCTCCAGATTCCTTTGTTTTTCTTGGGCCATGTCATATTTTTAGTGTATTTTCATATAAGCCCTGCAAAACATGTAGTTCATCAAAACTATGAAAATAGTTAGTTTAGAGCCCTATTCTAGGTGATTTTTGGTGTTGCCTAGACTAATGTTGGCGGGGTTAGAAACGAGTTAAGGACCGCCAATAATCATCCCTCTACTTTGCCAAACCGGGAAAGAGATTTCCTCGTAAAGATCCCCGAGGAGAAATTACAAACGTTCATATTTCCTAATAATAATAAAAATTCACATATAGAAAGATTAAGTCCTATTAACATTTCCACCTAGGTTGCGTGCATAGACATGTCTCCCTAGACCTAGTCACAAATCAATTTTCTTTTAAGAATCATGCATGAGAATTTTTATCTGTGACAAGGTACAAAGCAAAATCAATTTTCTTTTAAGAATTGTTAAGCATAAGAAATTTTTATCTTTTTTTGAGATTACACGCATAACGCAGACGCTCAACACACACGCATACTCACCCCTATGAACACATGTACGTAAACCCTACCCCTATGAACACCTTCGAATGACTGAGCCGACAAATCTTGAAGTTCACGAAGTCACCACAGCGCCTCATCTGCCGGCGAACGTCGCCTACCACTTAATGCATAGCGCGTAAAATTATGGAATAAATCCAGAAAAAGTGTCGCACCTGCGATTTGACCCCCGGTGGAGCCCCAACCAATGGCCTTTGCCATTGCGCTGAGAACCCTTTGAGAAGAAATTTTTATCCTTGACAAGGTACAAATCAAATAGGCCCTTCATCGTTCTCTATGTAAATACACACGCGCACACGCGCGTCGAAGGACGTTGTTCTGCCCCTAATCAATCTAAACCATTGAATTTCTAAATTTAATAAAACAAGTAATAGCTACATGCATCGCCAATGCAGAGGCTTGCTTATTCCCTTTTCTAAAAAAAATTAATAAAACAAGTAACAAAAGGTAAAAAGAAAAATACACGGGAAATCTATAAATTTTTCTCTACACGAATAGGACTCCAAATTTTTTTATCGCAATCTAATCCGAGCGTGGCAAATGGACACTACATATTCCATGGCCTATGGGTTCACCGATTTGTGGGCACACGGCTATTGTAGGCCCACTACCCGTGGGTAAAAAATACCCGTAAAAATAAATAGTCGCCTACACAATTTAAGCCATATTAAGAAACGGCCCATGAATTTGGCCCATATAAAGCTCATTGCATGTTATAATAATTTGTATATGATTAAGGTGTTATTGGAGATAAAATACCCGCGTCGGGTAAATTACCCGTTGGTGCGGGTATGGAATGAATTCCGTGGGTAATCCGATGGAATAGTTTTGTTCTGACGGGTGCGGACATGGGTGGCCAGTACCCATCGCGTGTGTACCGGTTGCCCAAGTTGAGTCGTAGTAGCTCGGTGCTCGACACGGCCACCCACCGCACCGCTGCGCGTGGCCAGCGCAGCAGCGAATCCAATCCCATCCTCATAATAAATAACTAAAGAATAATTTCGCGAGTCCTTTTGTCTCTCGATTTCTCTCGCCGCGGCCCTTCCCTTCTCTCGCCGCCGCCGCCGTGTTCCGTCTCGTCGCCGATGGCTTCCGCCAAGGTACCTTTTCGCATTGTCTACGGTTCAATTCGATTATGGCGCTGGCCTCGGCCTAGGGTTTAGTTTCTGTCGCCTTCTTTTTTTCTGTCTCTAAATTGTTTGTGATCTGTTTGTTTGGGACAGTTCGGTGCTGTGGCGCAGGTGGAGAATCGAGGCGCGCTGTCCAAAAGGTCACGCAACGATGGTGAGATTTCTAAAGGGCACTTTCCTACTCTGATCTGTTTTTCGCTCTCTTGTTAGGCCGGATTTAGGGTTTAGTCGAGTTGCAAACTGGAGATCTCCTCGGGCAGGATGTGCTCCTTTTTTGATTGGGGATTAGGGTTTGATCCATCGCAAGGCCAGCTGAACCATAATTGACAGATATGAGCGGCTCTAATAGACGCAGTTAAGAGAATGTGCGCTAGAATTGGACCTAGGTTCACCAGAGTCTTCTGTAAGGAGTCTGGGGAATTTCGATTATGTTTCGTTTAGTTGAATGGCAGTGGATCGCGGTCACAATTTTACTCTATCCTATATGTGTACTGCAATGGAGTCCTCATGGAGAACAATTTCTAGTTCTATGAGGGGATATATCATACTGCCATTTATCAAATTTGGTTCTGAGTAGTACCTTATGTATTACACTCGTGGCTGATCTTATGCCTGTGTAAAGTAGTTGCTGGAGTTTGAGAGGAGTTTGTAAAGCTATGGGACATAATAAACTGTAGCTTGCTGTGGTTGCTTTCTGTGCGCAAAGGTTCGTGGATGTGTTTATTGATAGTCAATTTCATGGTTTACTTAGCATTGTTGGGAGAAGTCTCTGGGTTAAATGTATTACACTGTCTTCTTTTCCCACCGTGTCCCTTTTTGAAAGGAAACTAATTACAATGTCTTGTTTTACTTGAGTCTTGTTGGTTAAGAGAAGGTTCTACTATTTTCAGTGTCTGTAAGGGAGGGGACTGGAATTGTCCTCAGTGTGGTAATGTCAACTTCAGTTTTAGAAATGTTTGCAACCGTGGAGCCTGTGGTGCACCCGTCCATCACCGAGTCCAAGTCCTGTAAGTTGTCATAGAATTTCTTCCTAAGTAATGTCATTAATGATCTGTAGTGTCAAGTGGAACATATATGTTAAACACTGGAGGTCTGGTCTTTGTTTGTTTGTTCCCCCTTTCTTTTTCATCCTGGGAGATTACGTGCGCACATATTTTTTATACCCTTCCATAGTTTCTAGAGATTTTTCTAGTCTATATATGTTATATGAGCACCCGCTACCATCTGCTAGTCAAGGAGTTATGATGAATACTTATTGAGTTATGAGACTGACTGATTAAATATTGATGTGTTTCATGGTAGCCATATGAAAGGGAATAGGTTTATGCGTAATGTCTGGGTTATCAACTATTCAACTGTTTGAGATGTCTTTTTTATTGACTTCTGTTTGTTTTACAGAGAATGATGCCAGCACCTCCTGCTGCTGGATATGACCGGTCACCTCTATTTTACGGAGGAGGTGGTGGCGCCCCACCTCCAATTCCGCTTGGATCTGGTAGCTATGGTGCTCCATATCCACACCTTGGGATGCGATATGGTTATGGTCCACCAGTAGGAGCTCCTGGTTCATATGGCCTTTTCTCGTCATATGGTCAACCTGGGCCAATGAGTGGTCTGTGTTTCTTCCACACCTGATAATTGCAGTTATTGAACATTTAATTGATTGGCTTATGTTTTTTGGTAATTGTTGCAGGTATGGATATGGCCCAGGACCTGAGCTGGGCCGATATGGCTATGGGTTTAGAGGTTCTCCAATGCCGGTTTGTCTTTAGTATAAAACCATAAATGTCTATTTGTCTTTTTATTGGGGGAGTTGTGATCATGTTTTATGTCTAAAATAGGTTTCTAGCCCGTGGTCTGGTGGCGCATTAGCTGAAAACAATGACAACATTGCTTCACGAAAGCGCCGTGGAGGTAAGTGACAATCTCCTTTACACATCATTATACTTTTGATTGCATATATTTTGTTTCTCAGACTCAGTAGTTTAATGGCATTCATCAATTAGTGATTTGGTATGTTGGGCCCTGATTTATAACAATTATTTGGATGAACTCATGGTATAATAATTAAATTTCTTAAAAATGTTAAGTTTTGTGTCTTTTTTATCACTGGATTATTTCAGTCTAGAACTGGCAGCATTTCTTGGCATATTTATAGATCGTATGATTGTACTTACATTGTCAGCTAATGAGAGTGGATAATAGTTTAACAGTTTGTTGAAACTGAAACGTATTATTCTTCAAGCGCAGATTAGGTTTAGTAAATCGCTTCGTACACAGGCCACTATTTTGAGAATTGCATGAAGCAAATAAATTTGATCAGCCTGTTCTTTTGTGGTAGAACCATCCTTCATATTTTGTTATTGCAGTTCACTTCTCCTTTTGTCAGTTCTCTTGTTCTTGTTTCCTGATTTCTCAGCTGTTATGAAAAAACATCTTATCTGCAGGCCCTGATGGACTTTCTGAGGGTGACTGGACCTGCCCCAAATGCGACAACATTAACTTTTCCTTCAGAACCACTTGCAACATGAAAAAATGTGGAGCCCCGAGGCCAACTCCTGTAAGCATGATTACCCCTTTCTTGGACTGCTGATCTTTTAATGTGTTTTGATGTTGCTCCACTCTCGTAGGAGGTAACACGAGCTCATCTCGCAAGGACAATAACAATAAGGAAGCCCCTGAAGGAAGCTGGACCTGCCCAGAGTGCAACAACCTGAACTATCCATTCCGCACGGTGTGCAACTGAAAGGATGCTCGTACAGCAAGCCAACCCCAACGAATAACTGAACCTAACCTAGCACAGCACACCATATTGTCCGGAGGCATTGTCGAACTATTGTTGTACCCATAGATTGTATCCTAGTCGTGTGTAATCTTTGAACTGCACAAAAATGTTTGTGCCTGGAGACGAGAGATTATATTTGTTGTGTTTATTTTACTTCTTATATATCTTTTAGATGCTGAAAACAAGGGAAGAACTATTATAAACTGGCAATTTGTTATACACAATAACTGACGTCAATTATTGCAGCTCTCCAGACACTAATCTACTGATGATATATGTATACATGCTTAAATCATGCAAGGACGCAAGGTGTTCTCAAACAGTCAAACTCAAGCGTAGCACAGACGTGTAACAGGTGCAGGTGGCGAAGAGTCTATTTAACAGTTGCAGGTGGCGAAGAGTCTATTTAACAGTTGCAGGTGGCAAGAGTTCCTGCAGAGTGCGTTTCGTGCTGAGTTACTGGGGCGTGCGGAGGGCTTCAAAATGGCAGCAAAAAAATGGGTATGACTCATGTTATCTTGGAAACCGATGCACAAATGGTGAAATCGGCTATTGAAGGCGATGATTACCAGCTATCGTCGATGCGCGTCATCATCACTGCGATTAAGCACTTGTGTCAATGGAGTTCTCGTGTCGTCTTGTGTGATTAGCTATTGCCCACTATCTTGTAATAAGTTGGCGCATGAACTAGCTGCCTTTTCAGTTGCAATTTGCCTAGTGGTGAGCATACCACTTAGGATGATGTACCTCAGTCCATTGAGAATTTGGTATCCAGCGATTTGGTTGTAGCAGCTGAGTAATAAAATGCACTCCGTTTCAACCCCCCCCCCAAAAAAAAGTCTCAATGGACTGAGGTACATCATCCTAAGTGGTATGCTCACCACTAGGCAAATTGCAACTGAAAAGGCAGCTAGCAGTTCATGCGCCAACTTATTACAAGATAGTGGGCAATAGCTAATCACACAAGACGACACGAGAACTCCATTGACACAAGTGCTTAATCGCAGTGATGATGACGCGCATCGACGATAGCTGGTAATCATCGCCTTCAATAGCCGATTTCACCATTTGTGCATCGGTTTCCAAGATAACATGAGTCATACCCATTTTTGCTGCCATTTTGAAGCCCTCGCACGCCCCAGTAACTCAGCACGAAACGCACTCTGCCTCTTGCCACCTGCAACTGTTAAATAGACTCTTCGCCACCTGCAACTGTTAAATAGACTCTTCGCCACCTGCACCTGTTACACGTCTGTGCTACGCTTGAGTTTGACTGTTTGAGAACACCTTGCGTCCTTGCATGATTGAAGATGTATACATATATCATCAGTAGATTAGTGTCTGGAGAGCTGCAATAATTGACGTCAGTTAGGGTATAACAAATTGCCAGTTTATAATAGCTGCTTCCCTTGTTTTCAGCATCTAAAAGATATATAAGAAGTAAAATAAACACAACAAATATAATCTCTCGTTCCAGGCACAAACATTTTTGTGCAGTTCAAAGATTACACACGACTAGGATACAATCTATGGGTACAACAATAGTCCGACAATGCCTAATGACAATATGGTGTGCTGTGCTAGGTTAGGTTCAGTTATTCGTTGGGGTTGGCTTGCTGTACGAGCATCCTTTCAAGCTGTAATCGTGCGGAATGGATAGTTCAGGTTGTTGCACTCTGGGCAGGTCCAGCTTCCTTCAGGGGCTTCCTTATTGTTATTGTCCTGTGAGATGAGCTCGTGTTACCTCCTACGAGAGTGGAGCAACATCAAACACATTAAAAGATCAGCAGTCCAAGAAAGGGTAATCATGCTTACAGGAGTTGGCCTCGGGGCTCCACATTTTTTCATGTTGCAAGTGGTTCTGAAGGAAAAGTTAATGTTGTCGCATTTGGGGCAGGTCCAGTCACCCTCAGAAAGTCCATCAGGGCCTGCAGATAAGATGTTTTTCATAACAGCTGAGAAATCAGGAAACAAGAACAAGAGAACTGACAAAAGGAGAAGTGAACTGCAATAACAAAATATGAAGGATGGTTCTACCACAAAAGAACAGGCTGATCAAATTTACTGCTTCATGCAATTCTCAAAATAGTGGCCTGTGTACGAAGCGATTTACTAAACCTAATCTGCGCTTGAAGAATAATACGTTTCAGTTTCAACAAACTGTTAAACTATTATCCACTCTCATTAGCTGACAATGTAAGTACAATCATACGATCTATAAATATGCCAAGAAATGCTGCCAGTTCTAGACTGAAATAATCCAGTGATAAAAAGACACAAAACTTAACATTTTTAAGAAATTTAATTATTATACCATGAGTTCATCCAAATAATTGTTATAAATCAGGGCCCAACATACCAAATCACTAATTGATGAATGCCATTAAACTACTGAGTCTGAGAAACAAAATATATGCAATCAAAAGTATAATGATGTGTAAAGGAGATTGTCACTTACCTCCACGGCGCTTTCATGAAGCAATGTTGTCATTGTTTTCAGCTAATGCGCCACCAGACCACGGGCTAGAAACCTATTTTAGACATAAAACATGATCACAACTCCCCCAATAAAAAGACAAATAGACATTTATGGTTTTATACTAAAGACAAACCGGCATTGGAGAACCTCTAAACCCATAGCCATATCGGCCCAGCTCAGGTCCTGGGCCATATCCCATACCTGCAACAATTACCAAAAAACATAAGCCAATCAATTAAATGTTCAATAACTGCAATTATCAGGTGTGGAAGAAACACAGACCACTCATTGGCCAGGTTGACCATATGGCAGAAAAGGCCATATGAACCAGGAGCTCCTACTGGTGGACCATAACCATATCGCATCCCCAGGTGTGGATATGGAGCACCATAACTACCAGATCCAAGCGGAATTGGAGGTGGGGGCGCCACCTCCTCCGTAAAATAGAGGTGACCGGTCATATCCAGCAGCAGGAGGTGCTGGCATCATTCTCTGTAAAACAAAGAGAAGTCAATAAAAAAGACATCTCAAACAGTTGAATAGTTGATAACCCAGACATTACGCATAAACCTATTCCCTTTCATATGGCTACCATGAAACACATCAATATTTAATCAGTCAGTCTCATAACTCAATAAGTATTCATCATAACTCCTTGACTAGCAGATGGTAGCGGGTGCTCATATAACATATATAGACTAGAAAAATCTCTAGAAACTATGGAAGGGTATAAAAAATATGTGCGCACGTAATCTCCCAGGATGAAAAGAAAGGGGGAACAAACAAAC
Organism: Themeda triandra; assembly: GCA_018135685.1. NCBI lineage: Eukaryota > Viridiplantae > Streptophyta > Magnoliopsida > Poales > Poaceae > Themeda > Themeda triandra. Next base: position 2,652,195 of record JAENPR010000015.1, on the reverse strand, counting down.
AAAGACCAGACCTCCAGTGTTTAACATATATGTTCCACTGACACTACAGATCATTAATGACATTACTTAGGAAGAAATTCTATGACAACACAGGACTTGGACTCGGTGATGGACGGGGTGCACCACAGGCTCCACGGTTGCAAACATTTCTAAAACTGAAGTTGACATTACCACACTGAGGACAATTCCAGTCCCCCTCCCTTACAGACACTGAAAATAGTAGAACCTTCTCTTAACCAACAAGACTCAAGTAAAACAAGACATTGTAATTAGTTTCCTTTCCAAAAGGGACACGGTGGAAAAAGAAGACAGTGTAATACATTTAACCCAGAGACTTCTCCCAACAATGCTAAGTAAAACCATGAAATTGACTATCAATAAACACATCCACGAATCCTGCGCACAGAAAGCAACCACAGCAAGCTACAGTTTATTATGTCCCAGCTTTACAAACTCCTCTCAAACTCCAGCAACTACTTTACACAGGCATAAGATCAGCCACGAGTGTAATACATAAGGTACTACTCAGAACCAAATTTGATAAATGGCAGTATGATATATCCCCTCAGAACTAGAAATTGTTCTCCATGAGGACTCCATTGCAGTACACATATAGGATAGAGTAAAATTGTGACCGCGATCCACGCCATTCAACTAAACGAAACATAATCGAAATTCCCCAGACTCCTTACAGAAGACTCTGGTGAACCTAGGTCCAATTCTAGCGCACATTCTCTTAACTGCGTCTATTAGAGCCGCTCATATCTGTCAATTATGGTTCAGCTGGCCTTGCGATGGATCAAACCCTAATCCCCAATCAAAAAAGGAGCACATCCTGCCCGAGGAGATCTCCAGTTTGCAACTCGACTAAACCCTAAATCCGGCCTAACAAGAGAGCGAAAAACAGATCAGAGTAGGAAAGTGCCCTTAGAAATCTCACCATCGTTGCGTGACCTTTTGGACAGCGCGCCTCGATTCCCACCTGCGCCACAGCACCGAACTGTCCCAAACAAACAGATCACAAACAATTTAGAGACAGAAAAAAGAAGGCATTAGAAACTAAACCCTAGGCCGAGGCCAAGCGCCATAATCGAATTGAACCGTAGACAATGCGAAAAGGTACCTTGGCGGAAGCCATCGGCGACGAGACAGGTCGGCGGCGGCGGCGAGGAAGGGAAGGGCCGCGGCGAGAGAAATCGAGAGACAAAAGGACTCGCGAAATTATTCTTTAGTTATTTATTATGAGGATGGGATTGGATTCGCTGCTGCGCTGGCCACGCGCAGCGGGTGCGGTGAGGTGGCCGTGTCGAGCACCGAGCTACTACGACTCAACTTGGGCAACCGGTACACACGCGATGGGTACTGGCCACCCATGTCCGCACCCGTCAGAACCGCTATTCCATCGGATTACCGGAATTCATTAAATGCACGCCCGGCTAGAGGGTGATGTCTACGGCGGTGGCTTTATCTTGACAATGCAGCGGAATCATACAAATTATTATAACATGCAACAAGCTTATATGGGCGAAATTCATGGGCCGTTTACTTCCAATATGGGGTAAATTGTCTGTAGGCGACTTTATTTTTCGGGTGTTACCCACGGGTAGTGGGCCTACAATAGCCCGTATGTTGCCCCACAAATCAGTGAACCCATAGGCCATGGAATATGTAGTGTCCATTTGCCACGCTCGGATTAGATTGCGATAAAAAAATTTGGAGTCCTATTCGTGTAAGAAAAATTTATAGATTTCCCGTGTATTTTTCTTTTTTACCTTTTGTTACTTGTTTTATTAATTTTTTAGAAAAGGGAATAAGCAAGCCTCTGCATTGGCGATGCATGTAGCTATTACTTGTTTTATTAAATTTAGAAAATTCAATGGTTTAGATTGATTAGGGGCGGAGAACAACGTCCTTGACGCGCGTGTGCGCGTGTGTGTATTTATAGAAGACGATGAAGGGCCTATTTGATTTGTACCTTGTCAAGGATAAAAATTTCTTCTCAAAGGGTTCTACGCAATGGCAAAGGCCATTGGTTGGGGCTCCCATGAGGTCAAATCTGGGTGCGACACTTTGTCTGGATTTATTCCATAATTTTACGCGCTATGCATTAAGTGGTAAGCTGACGTTCGCCGGCTTGATGAGTGCGCTGTGGTGACTTCGTGAACTTCAAGATTTGTCGGCTCGGTCATTCGAAGGTGTTCATAGGGGTAGGGTTTACGTACATGTGTTCATAGGGGTGAGTATGCGTGTGTGTTGAGCGTCTGCGTTATGTTTGTGTAATCTCAAAAAAAAGATAAAAATTTCTTATGCTTAACAATTCTTAAAGAAAATTGATTTTTGCTTTGTCACGAGATAAAAATTCTCATGCATGATTCTTAAAAGAAAATTGATTTGTGACTAGGTCTAGGGAGACATGTCTATGCCTTTTACCCAACCTAGGTGGAAATGTTAATAGGACTTAATCTTTCTATATGTGAATTTTTATTATTATTAGGAAATATGAACGTTTGTAATTTCTCCTCGGGGATCTTCTGAGGAAATCTCTTTCCCGGTTTGGCAAAGCTAGGATGATTATTGGCGGTCCTTAACTCGTTTCTAACCCCGCCAACATTAGTCTAGGCAACACCAAAAATCACCTAGAATAGGGCTCTAAACTAACTATTTTCATAGTTTTGATGAACTACATGTTTGCAGGCTTATATGAAAATACACTAAAAATATGACATGGCCCAAGAAAAACAAAGGAATCGGAGATGACCCGAGACCAAACAAACGGAGCCCGAGACGCAAGGAGAACTAAGTAAAACTACATAAAAAAGAACCCAACTCACCAAAGCACCGGCATAGTTCAACTCGGGAGGCCGAGGAGAGCACGTGGGTCAAATTTGGGCCGGTTGGCTCGGACCAGTGCGAGCGCGCACAGCCCGAACCCCTCTGGCCCAATTTTGTCATGTAGCTCCATCTGACGGCAGGCCAATGACGGTGGTGTTTCTGGTATGGAAGGTTGGAAACCGCCTATGGAGGTCGGTTTTGGCCTTTCCATGTAGGGATGGCATATTTCAAGGAGCCCCTCTTCTCCATCTATAAAAGGAGGCCATTCACTCTCTCAAGACACAATTTCAGCCAGGAGCAGCATACACAAGAGAAATAGAGAGGAGAGCAAGCCACATTCCCAAGCATAGCTTCTAGCTAGATTAGTATAGGGAGTGAGTGAGAAGTAGAAGGAATCCGGAGTGTCGGCTTCCTCTACCTCTTGTACTTGGCTTGCCATGCCTTGTACATCGGGCGTGGGTGGAGTGCGGCTTGTCGCATCCTCCACACTTCTACCTCGATGGACATCTTGCTAATTGGAGTAAGAGTTCGTGTTTTACCCTATGGTTCTAAGTTCTTAGTAAGTTATCTTTGTTCGCTTTATACTTGCTTGGGTTCGTCGTTCGTCCTTGTGGCAGTTACTCTAGTAGAAGGACCCGGAGACGGGTAAGCCTTGAGGTCATACTAGAGTAGTAGTTATAGCATAGACGTGGTGTCTAGGCTAGATACTACCTTCGTTTGCCTCGTGCCCCACGGTTGAGGTGGTAGGCGGTGGTGACCACCATATCCGTCCACCATGTAATCCCCACGTTCGGGTTCGACGTAGAGCCGTAGGCATGCGCTTAGCCAAGACCAAGTGTTATCCGGTGCCCAGTAAGTCTATCGCAGCAAAGTTACCTTCATAGGATCTTCCCATAAAAACTTCACTACCCAAGCTACTCTCCATCTCCCTCTTTGGGAGAACTAGTTAGGAGACTTCTTACACACCGTTCCTTGTGGAAAGTACGATACCACTGAATACTTCCGGGTGAAGTGCTGTGGTACTTTTGTCGTGCGCTTGCGGACTTTTATTTCCGTTAAGAAATACCAACAAGCATTTAAAGCGCCGTGCGGGAACGGTTGTCCGTAATTATCTTCGAACCTAGTTCATCTCGTGTATCCTTTCCTTGATTTTTATTTTATTTATAAAAAACAACCTTTTCAATGGAGCAAAATTCTATCCAGCAACTTGGTGCTCCAAAGGGCGAGTTCTTAGAGCCACCAAAATCATCGAAGCCAATCACGGCTTCTAGCTATGAACTCCGCCCGGCTTTATAGCCTTGGTTCGGGAACAAACCTTCTCGGGGTTTGATGACGAAAACCCATATCACCATTTACGGGAGTTTGAGCGGCTCTGTACATGCCTAACCATTGCGGGCATGTCACATGACACTGCGGTGGAAGTTGTTTCCTTTCTCTCTTGATGATGGGGCGAAACAATGGTACACCCATAACGTAGGGAAGGTAAACGGAGATTGGGAAGAATTGAGGAACAATTTTTGTCTCACATTCTTCCCTATACCTCGAATCGTTTCCTTGCGTCAAGAGATTCTCAACTTCCAACAAAAAGAGAAGGAAATGTTAGGTGCGACTGGGATGATTTTTAAACCTAACCCGTACTGGCCCAAACTTGTCTATACCAAACCATGTGTTGTTACAACACTTTTGGTTAGGTCTTAGCAAGGAATCTGCCCTACAGCTCCATACCGCCGCCGGAGGTTCATTTCAACATAAAACCATAGTAGAAGGAGAAGCTATTTTAGATCGCATCTTAGAGAATGCTCCTCCGCTAGAACCTCTCCGTGTAGAGCCAGAGCCTAAACATGAGGAAGTCTCTTCGACCAAGGTCGAACCCATAGCTCCCATTCAGAGACCCTCACCCGAACCGGAATCTTCGAGGGAAGGTTTTCAACCTTCAGAAGATCCATACTTCGAGGATGAATTAGAAGATTTCGGGAACACCTCGAGGTATTCACGAGAAAAGAGACCACCGGTTCATGTCACTCCTTGTGATCCCTTGATAAAGCATTCCTTAAGGAATCCGTTAGGGAGTTGACTTCTATCTGGCGGTGAATGGGTAGAAGAAGCGGAGCTTTCTTCGAAGAAATTCAGATTCGCACACCTTCTTCTACCATCCAATGCCAACTCTTTAGGAACATGGTGGACGTGCTTTGACCCTCTTGTCGGAGCAAATATCATGTCACTATCTTTCATGCGACCTATTTAGGTGATAAACCCCTTTCTTCGACAAACAAATCTCTCAGAATTGCCCCACGATCCGACTTAGAAGGATGTGGGATTGTGCACAACATAACAGTGCATCATGATAATGTCGAAATGGCCCTGGACTTTCACGTCTTTGACATCCGGGATTTCGACATACTAATTGGGCACCCCCGGAGAATTTTTTTACAATCCATCAAGAATAGGGAAATCAACATGAAACTAGGGAGAGAATCATTCCCGATTCAAGTCACTCGAGCCGGGAACTCGGGGCCGAACCTCCCTAGTGTGCCCGTGGAAGTCATGGCGGTTGAGATGTTTGAGTCACCCGAGTCGTCCCTAGATAAAGATGCCAAATTCTTCATAGAAGAAGAAGAAGACGAATTTGGGGAGACCGTTGACCTTCCCATGGAGAGAAACCGCCTAGACCTCCGGATGAGCTTAAACACATACCCAAAGTTGCGGTATGTTTTCTTGAACAGCGACACACGAGACTGTCATAATAAGCGATAAACTTAATGACGAGAGACAACCAAACTCATCATTTGTTCTAGAAAAACATAGACGGTCTTTAGATGTTGCCTATGATCTTAAGGGGATAAGCCCAACACTACGTACCCATCATTCCCGTAGAACCGACTAGCACGCCTACTCAGGAGCCTCGGCGTGGTGTGAACAATGCGATCACGGGAAGTCGTGAAAAGGAGATCTGAAACTTTTTCACCTTGGAAAATCTATCGTGCCACGCGGCGGTGGGTTAGCCCGGTCAAGTGGTTCCCAAAAGGGAGGAATGACCGTCGTTGAAAATGCTAAAAATGAACTTATCCTCAACGTATGGCCTTTGGATGGAGAATGTGCATTGATTACTTAACAAGACAACAAGGAAGGATCACTTTCCGCTCCCCTTCATTGATGAAATGTTGGAACGGTTAGCGAAATCATTCCTTCTTTTGTTTTCTTGATGGGTATTCTAGGATCATCATCAATCCACCCGGATGATCAAAGCAAAACTAACGTTCACATGCCCCTACGGCACCTATGCACCATAGAATGTCCTTAGAGCGTGCAACGCTCTTGCATCTTTCCGAGTGTATGATGTCTATTTTCTCGGACATGATCGAGGAGATTATGGAAGTTTTTCATGGATGACTATGTCTATGGAAAAAACTTTCGATCATTGTCTTAAAAATTTAGACAAAGTCCTTGCAAAGGTGTTAGGACAAGGATCTGGTACTTAGTGGGAAAAGTGCCATTTCATGGTCCGTGAGGCATTGTCTGGGATCTCGAGTGTCCGAGAGGGAATCGAGGTAGATAAGGCTAAGATAGAGGTTATCGAGCAACTTCCTCCCCGGTAAACATCCAAGGGTTTTCGCGGTTTCTTAGGTCATGCGGGGTTTTATGAAGATTTATCAAAGATTTTTCACAAATCTAAACCATCCACCGAACTTATTAGCTAAGGATGTTATCTTTCAAGTTTACCGATGGCCGTGCCTAAAATCTTTTAACACTCTCAAGCAGGCACTCATCTCTGCACCTATCATCCCAGCTTTCTAATTGTCTCTTCCCTTCAGATCATGTGTGATGCGGCGATTGCTTGGTTGGGATGGCCCTTGGCAAACCAAAAATGAAAAGCATCGCACAATATCCTATGCTAGCAAAACTCTAAAGCTCGAGCACAATTATGCGACATCAGAAAAAGAGCTGCTGTGCAGTCGTTTTTGCTATTGAGAAGTTTAGATCTTACTTAGTGGGAGCAAAAGTAATTGTTTATGATCATCTTCTTATTTGAAATACTTGCCCACTAAGAAAGATGCTAAACCTCGACTAATAAGATGGATGCTTGCTGCTCCAAAAAAGAATTTGACTTAAAGATAAAAGATAAAAAGGGAGTAGAAAATTTCATTGCAAATCATTTGTCTGTATGCAAGTCGCTGGCCTACGGGGAAAGATAACGACTTCTTGAGAGATGATATGCGATGAAGGTTCGTGATTCCAACCCCATGGTTTGCCAACATAGTGAACTTCATGGTATCCAAGTACATACCACCGGGGGAGAGCAAGAACGAAGCTGAAGTATGAGCAGATGTCACTTTGGGATGACCCATGCTTATACGGGGTGTGTTACCGATGGCCTACGAAGATGTGTACCAAGCTAGCGATGAAGGGACTACAGATCTAGAAAAGTGATGCCATGCCTCACCCTATTGTGGCCATTATGGAGTATTCGCACACAAGCCAAAATCTGGCAAAGTGGTTTCTTACGGCCGACAATGTACCGGGACGCAAAGGAGTTCATCGAAGGTGTCGAAAATGTCGGCCGAGCAGGCAATCATCACTCGTGATCGCAATGCAATGCCCATAAAATTTAGCCAGATAGAGATATTTGATGTTTGGGGCATTGACTTCATGGGACCTTTCCTTAAGTCCCATGACAGCGAGTACATCCTGGTGGCCGTTGACTATGTCTCCAAATGGGTGAAAGGCATTACCGTAAAGGTTGCCGATGCCAAGCATGCAAGAAGGATGTTCACATGAAGTGATCTTCCCCAGCTTTGGTATCACCTAAAATGGTCATAAGTGACGGAGGTCTCGCTTCAGCGATAAGACCTTCCGTGGCTTTTGAAGGAGCTTGGATGGCAAAGCACAACATAGCCACTCCTTATCATCCTCAAACAAATGGTCGGCGAACATCAAACAAGCAAATCAGAACATCCTGGAAAACGGTCAATGAAATGGCAACAAGATTGGAAGGATAAGCTACGGATGCACTTTGAGCATATAGGACAGCCACAAAACCCCCACCGGAATGTTCCGCTATCACATGTTTATGGAAAATGCGCCGTTTACGATCAGAACTCGAGCATAGAGCCCTCTTGAAATGGGCCATCGGAAGCTGGAACATGGACTTTTATACTAGGAGACGGGAGAATGGAGAAAAATGTAAATTTACTGAACTTGAAGAGTGGAGAGAGAAGGTTTATCATAGTGCCAAAAGATTTACAAAGAAAAGACAAAGATGGCATGATAAAAGGATAAAAGAAGAAATTCAAGGAAGGAGACCAAGTACTACTGTTCAACTCCGGTCAGCTCCGGTGAAGGAAAACTTGAACAAATGGAAAGGACCGTACACCGTCGTCAGCGCATCATCACATGGCGCTATGACAAAGGTAATACTTTCAAGGTAAGCGGTCAACGCTTAAGTTTTCTTTGAGCCTTCGTATAATTCTAATGAAATAATAGATGTGATAAAATTAATTGGCTTCAAAAAATTTTAAAAATCAAAATAATTATATCACATTTTTTCTTAGAATTTGTACACTTGTTTTCGTATTCTCTCTTTCTCAGAAATAAAAAAGGGACGAGGTACAAAAACAAGTGTGGGAGGCCTCGCTCATTGGTGCACAAAAAATTTCTTCGACACGATGGAAACATGGTTTGTGTACCCTCTCACTCCCCGCTACCTCTCTTTATACGAAAATAAAATAAATAAGACTAAAAATTTTGCAAGCTCCATTTTCATATTCTCACCAATCGAGAACGAGTTGCATCTTGCTTATTCCTTGCCGATCTTAATTTTGTGAACAACTCGTTCGATAGGGACCCCATGTTTTATCTAAGTTATTGGGGTGAGATATAGTAGAAAGATATGATGCTTACCAACTTGTGCAATGGACTTGGGTATTTTTATGCAAAAATTTAAAACTTCTTTTTAGCAAATGCTCCTCATGTGATAAGTGCTATGTCCTACGAGCCAAATATCTACACTTACATTTGTGTGAAACCTGTTCTAGCTACTTTTAGCAATATCAAGTCCCGAGATTCTTGCTAGAGATGGCCTTATCCCCAAGATGATTGCATTCACCCACCAAATAAAAATGCCGACTCACACCGAGAGCCGCGCACCATATGCACCCACCATTCCACCAAAACGCTCATTTCTTACACCGAGAATTGAGCACATATATTCCGCATCTTCTCCCTCTACCACCAAAATACTCCCGCCAACAAAGTCATGCATCTCTCTCATCTTTCATTCAAGAAGAGTATGGACTGTCATTAGAAAGATCCTACAAAAAGAAGGCATGGTTAGTAAATAAGGAAGAGTTCTTTTTCTCCAAAGTCTTGAGATAAAAAAAAGAGAAAGAGAGAGAAAAAAGGGGAGAGAAAAAAAAAGAGAGAAAAAAGAAAAAGAAAGAAAGAAAGAAAGAAAGAAATAAAGCAAGTTTTAGAGATGTTTTTAGAGTCCATATGTTGACGTTTCTTAGCGCAATCACCAAAGATAGATAAAAAATCTATCCCGTAATGGCACTAGAAAACTTGTTGGCACTTCTTAACGTGTGCGTAAAGAATCCCAAGCGTACGGAAAGTACCGTTGTAGCTTTCACCGGAAGTATTCGGGGTATCGTATTTTCCAGGAACGCAGGTATTTCTCCTAGCTAATACGTCCAAGGACAACCCAAGGGTAGAGTTGGTAGGAGGGGGAGAAGGATTCTATGGCTTTTGGGTCTAAAAGTAGATAAACTACTACGGCTTGCTCCTTCGGGCACCGGATCGCACCTGGTCTGCCGTGATGCCGACTGTGGCTACGCCATAGCGGACGAGGATTACAAGGGACGGACGGGGCGTCACCACACCGCCTACCACCTCAACCGTGGACCTACAGGTAAGCAGGGGGCGCGCCGCCAGCCTGGTACACCACGTCTATGCTATTGGCTACTCTAGCGTCGTGGAACATCCGTCTCTATCGAGTCCTCTGCTAGAGCAACCGCCACGAGGACGGTCGACGAACCCGCAAACAAGTATAAATGAAGAATAAATACCGAAAGACTTATTACCAAAGAAAACACGAACACTCACGTAGCGGGAAAACCCCGAAGTGTAAGTACAGGTGTTCGTTGAGGTACAAGGTTGGGAGAGACTGGCAAATCCTAGCTCTTCCCCGCTCTTCCTCACATCTCTCCACTACCAAGCTCTACTAGCTAGCTGTGGGCCCAAGCCCATGGAGTGCGGCTCTTTATTCTCTAGGTGTAGTAGCTCTTGATCTTTGGAATGGTGTGTTGAATGAGGAGGAGGGAGCCTGCCTTTTATAGGTGGAGGAGGGGGCTCTAAGTGCAAAAGGGTCATGCCCATATGGAAAGGTCCAAAACTGACCTCTAGAGGCGGTTCCGTACCTTCCATGTACAAAGCACCAAAAAACCGACCTCCACATCGTCATGGGCCATCGACCAAAATCAAGGCACGATCGGGCACGAAGCAGCGCGCCCGCCCGGGCACGCGCGCGCCAGGTTTGGCTCCGATGGGGCCCATCTTTCTGGTGGTGGGCCTCGTGGCCAGCTTTCCGTAGCCCGGTGAATTGCATCAATCGGGAGTCCGGATGAGGGGAGTTATGGCCAATTACTACACCCCAATCCCCGCAGCCCATGATCGAGTTGGACTAGGTTTTGGGCTTCCATTTCTTGGGTCCATGCTTGGCATTTTAGGCTATGTTTGAGACCCAAATTATATGGTAGGTGGGTCACCTTCTCATCATAGTTTTGCTCCAGTTCTTGGCTCATTTTTGGTGTGTTTCGGTGTTGACCCGCAAACAAGAATTCGCACCACACTATGAAAATGGTTAGAGTAGAGCCCTATTCTAGGTGAGATTTAGTTTGCCTAGGCTAAAGTTGGCGGGGTTAGGAATCTGATTAAGGACCGCCAACAACTCCCCCACACTTAGCTCTTTGCTCGTCCTCGAGTAAAGGTTGAAGAACCAAGGTGGTTGTATTCTCCCAAGAGTTGACTCCGCAGGCGTATTATTCCAGCTTTTTCCGCATTTGTGAACATTCATGGTGGCTACCAAGTTATCTTATAGCCATTGAAGGAGGAATAGCTTGAAATCAAGTCAACTCACACTACCTATGCTTTGAGACTTAGGGTTTTAGCATTTTCACAAAGATAGCCTTAGCTCCTCATGTGATACTCTCGAGTCGCTCTTTTTTAGGTGGCTAGTCCTATCTAGAGTGTTCTTGATCATCCTACCACTACGTGCTGATATGTGGAGTTTTGGGTATGGATGATGAACAGTTCCAATGTCAAGCCAACCGGACTCATGAAGAAAGGCCATATCCCTAGATGATGCAAGTGCAAGTGCAAGTGTAGAAATATTTGTGGACTCAGATCATGTTTCTCTCTTTATGAAGGAATATGCAAGAAGGTATGGACTCGAAGAATATGCTAAAACTTGCTTTATTTCTCTTTTTTTTTTTTCCGCTGCTCTTCTTTTTTTCTCCCTTTTTTTCTTTTTTTTTCTCTCAAGACCGTGAGAAAAAGAACTCTTTCCTTATTCATGAACTACGCTTCTTTTTGTAGGAATTTTCTGATAACAGTCCCATACCCTTCTTGAATGAATGATGGAGAGAGAGATGCATGATTTGTTGACAGGAGTATTTTTTATGGGAAGAGGGAGAAAACAGGAATATATGTGCTCAATTCTCGTGTAAGAAATGAGCATTTTGGTGGAACGGTGGGTGAACAATATGCACGGCCCTCAATGTGAGAGTCGGCGTATTTGATTTGGGCGACATGTTGTGCGCTCTCGGTGCAGAGAGCTCGCGTTTATTTGATGGGTGAATGCAATGATCTTGGGGATAAGGCCATCTCTAGCAAGAGTCTCAAGACTTGACATCGCTAAAGTAGCTAAAACAGTTTTGTAATTGCCGTAGATATTTGGCTCACAGTAGGGACATAGCACTTATCACATGAGGAGCATTGGCAAAAGTTTTAAATTTTTTGCATAGAAATACCCAAGTCCATTGCACGAGTGTGGCATCATATCATTCTACTATATCTCGCTGCCAATAACTTAGATAAAAACATGGGGTCCCTATCGCAAGGTTGTTCACACAATCAAGATAGCAAGGAATAAAAAGTATGCAACCTGTTCTCGATTGGTGAAAATAGGAGTATGGAGTTTTGCAAAGTTTTTAGTTTTATTTAATCGATTTTAAACTTCAAAACTTTTTAGGAGACGCGAGGGTAGGTGCACAAACCACCGTTGAAGGTGAAGGAGCCGATGAAAGTCGTTTGCTTTCTGTCCTTCTGCATGATGAGTTGCTGATGTTGTGCATTGTGGTTGGGAGATCTCGAATGTGAGAGTTAGTTATTCTTGAGAGATCTCCCCCACACTTGTTCTTGTACCCCTTTGCTTTACCCGAGTGTTAACTCTTTACCTAAGCAAAGATGTGGATGGAAACTTCGGGTGAGGAACGGTGGCTTGTTCTCATAAGCTCCACTCAAGTAATTACCTAGGCTAAGTCATATGCACAACTAGTGCGCACGAGCCATAGGCCTTAGTAATTGCAAAGGTCTATAAGAGGGAGGCTCTTCTTCTTCTTCTTCTTCTTCATTTTTTTTTTTTTTTTAATCTTTTTTCTCTTTCTCTTTTTTTTGTCATCATCATTTTTTCAAAGTCTAGGGGCCTTCACGGTGTCCCTCTTTTTTCTTTAAAGTCTAGGGACCTTCATGTGTCCCCAATTTTTTTTTTCAAAATCCAGGGACCTTCATGTGTCCCTCTTTTTTCTTTGTTTTGTAGCAAGGCAAGGCTAGCATCAACTTTCTCTTCGTTGTTTTTCTTGACTCTTGGTGAGTGGAACTCGGGATTCTTGCCGTCCTCCCCCACACTTGGACTTTTATATAAAAGTCAAGTGTGTTGGAGTCCAGGTCTCCTTTTCTTTCTTGGAGTGTGTCCGATCACCCAAGGGCACCGAAATTTATAGTCGATGTAGCTTCCATGTTCTCGCATCATATGACCCATGCCCCGTAATCAAGTTAGCAAGGATACCCGAAGGTGCATACGAACTTGACAACATGCCCTTGCTTTTATTAAAAATAAAAGTTTCTCAATATATATGATAATAATTAATTGCGATGAAGACAACAACATTAATAATAATAATGAAAAAAAAACTTTTCCTTTTTTTAGATAATCCGGTATCTCCGCTATGCTTAAGTTATGGTCTTAAGCTTGACCGTGAACTTTCCCTTGTAGCGATCGATGGTGGTGTAGTTCCCAGTTTCACCACCATCCCTTGGTCATTCAAGATTAAGCTACAAGGTTAGCGCCATCGTACTACTACGAGATTTGCAATGTTTATGGTAAACATAATCATCGACAACCATCCTCTTAAGTAGTTTGACAACGGAATGAAAGAGGCGGTTGTGATTCTCATATGAGTACGTGGTGCCAAGAGCAACAAATATTGGAGACCACAAAGGAGCATGAAGCTTGAGAGGTTTTAAACGAGAAGGTTTCATGCTCAATTGAAGAATCCTTCTCGGTCTCAAGTGGTGCTCCTAGATTTAATCCATGGCTTTGTGAGTTTTCTCAAAAGATGTACCATGAGGACAAACGTTGATCTTTGATCACTAACGAGATCAATGTTGTGATGGCCGAGGGACAAATCTTGCGTTCGAGTGAGGAGATGATGAATGTTCGGTTTCACAAGGATGTGAAATGAACGGGAAATGAACTTTGCCTCCTCGAACGGGTTATGTTTGGGGAGATGCTCCACCATTGGAATTCCTATGTGAGTGGTGGGAGCAATCTTTCCCAATATTTCATCAAGGCCCCCATTGGATGGTTCTTCTTGACTAAGACTTTCAAGAGGGTGGCCTATGAGAATATCAAAATCGAGGATGGCGTAGACGTAAAAATCTATGTAAACCTCGGCTTCATGAATTGCGATTGGCACGGCCTAGCGATCCCACAACACTCAACCGATGGACCTTTAAAGAGTTTATCATTCGGACTAAAAAAGTTTCAAATGCAAGACATGACATGATATTTGTCTTTGGGTTAGGGCTTTCATGGAAGTCCTTTTAACGAACAAGTAAATGGTTTAAATGGACACGAGGTTTTAAATAACCTTTTTTTGATGGTTTTCGTGAGGAGCTTCCTTCCTGTAGAAGCCTTGAACGAGGTTAATAAACATAATAATATAAGATAAAAAATTCTGTTTCATCTCTGAAGATCTGATTAAGGATGGTCTGGTAAGATTGGGCGATGAGTGATCCTAAAACTTGACATGCCCTTCCGTTCGGAACAAGGCATCAGGCAGATTTCGGTCGATCCTATTTGCACAGTAAACCGGGTACTTAACATTGCTAATGTCTAAACAAAAAGGTCAAGATTTTCACAGATGGCTTGGTTGAAACGAACCAGGGTTAAAATTAATTTCATCGTTGTACAAGTCTAGACGTAGGGACACAATAGACCGAGGAATCCACAACTCCCCCTCATGAACATTCTCCTTTTGAGATGACCAGGTTTTCTTGTGTGAAAGGGTCTCCCATTCCATGCTTGGCATTTTAGGCTATGTTTGAGACCCAAATTATACGGTAGGTGGGTCACCTTCTCACATCATAGTTTTGCTCCAGCTTCTTGGCTCATTTTTGGTGTGTTTCAGCAAAAACAAGAATTCTCGCACCACACTATGGAAATGGTTAGAGTAGAGCCCTATTCTAAGTGAGATTTAGTTTGCCTAGGCTAAAGTTGGCGGGGTTAGAATCGAGTTAAGGACCGCCAACACCATACCTTCTTGCATATTCTTTCATAAAGAGAGAAACATGATCAGAGTCCACAAATATTTCTATACTTGCACTTGCACATCTAGGGATATGGCCTTCTCTTCATGAGTCCAAATTGGCTTGACGTTGAAACCTTTTCATCATCCATACCCAAAACTCCACATATCACCAGTAGTAGTAGGATGATCAAAGAACACCTGGATAGGACTAGCCACCTAAAAAGAGCGATTTGAGAGTATCACATGAGGAGCTAAGGCTATCTTTGCGAAAAATGTTAAAACCCCAAGTCTCAAAGCATGGGTAGTGTGAGTTGACTTGATTTCAAGCTATTCCTCCTCCCAATGGCTATAAGATAACTTGGTAGCCACCATGAATGTTCACAAAATGAAGGAAAAGCTCGAATAAATTGTATGCAGGTCACGCCTTGGGAGAATACAACCACCTTAGTTCTTCAAACTTTACTCGAGGACGAGCAAAGAGCTAAGTGTGGGGGAGTTTGTTGGCGGTCCTTAACTCGTTTCTAACCCCGCCAACATTAGTCTAGGCAACACCAAAAATCACCTAGAATAGTGCTCTAAACTAATTATTTCCATAGTTTTGGTGAACTACATGTTTTGCAGGCTTATATGAAAATACACTAAAAATATGACATGGCCCAAGCAAAACAAAGGAATCTCGAGAGAGGAGCCAGCAAGCCTGACAAAACCAGAGCCCGATGCAAGGAGAACTAAGTAAAACTACATCAAAAAGAGCCCAACTCACCAAAGCACCAAGATGGTTCAACTCAGAGGCCGAGGAGAGCACGTGGGTCAAATTTGGGCCAATTTGGCTCCGACCAGTGCGCGCGCTCTCAAAGTGTGCGCGCTGGCCGGGCCCCGCCTCCGGGCCCAATTTTGTCCCGTAGCTCCATCCCGACACCCCAAGGCCAATGACGGTGGTGTTTCGGTATGGAAGGTTGGAAACCGCCTATGGAGGTCGGTTTTGACCTTTCCATGTGGGGATGGCATATTTCCAAGGAGCCCCCTCTTCTCCACCTATAAAAGGAGGCCATTCCCCTCCTCTCAAGACACAATTTCAGCCAAAGAGCAAAGATACACAAGAGAAATAGAGAGGAGAGCAAGCCACATTCCAACTAGCTTCTAGCTAGATTAGTATAGGGAGGAGTGAGGAGAAGTAGAAGGAATCCCGAGTGTCGGCTTCCTCTACCTCTTGTACTTGGCTTGCCTTGCCTTGTACATCGGGCGTGGGTGGAGTGCCGGCTTGTCGGCATCCTCCACACTTGTACCTCGACGGACATCTTGCTAATTGGAGTAAGAGTTCGTGTTTACCCTATGGTTCTAAGTTCTTAAGTGTTATCTTTGTTCGCTTTATACTTGCGGGTTCGGCTGTTCGTCCTGTGACAGTACTCTAGTAGAAGGACCCCGAAGATGGGTAAGCCTTGAGCTCATGCTAGAGTAGTAGTTATAGCATAGACGTGGTGTCTAGGCTAGATACTACCTTTGTTTGCCTCGTGCCCCACGGTTGAGGTGGTAGGCGGCAGTGGTGATCCGTCCGTCCCTTGTAATCCCCCACGTTCGGGTTCCGACGTAGACGTAGAGCCGTAGGCCGGCAACGCTTGGCGTACCAAGTGTTATCCGGTGCCCGAAGTAAGTCTATCGTGGCAAAGTTACCTTCACTTAGATCTTCCCATATAAAACTTCACTACCCAAGCTACTCTCCATCTCACCTCTTTGGGAGAACTAGTTAGGGAGACTTACACACCGTTCTCGTGGAAAATACGATACCCCGAATACTTCCGGGTGAAGTGCTACAATGGTACTTTCCGTGCGCTTGCGGACTTTTCTCGCTTTGCGTTAAGAAATACCAACAATGATGAGGCATTACTTATATTCACTATAAAAAATCTCTTGTACACATTCAAATACATCCGCCACATGCCGAAAATCTACATATCTCGCTAAGTTATAACACCCTAACTTGCTCCCGCCGATACCCATTCCACACTCGTTTAGCGGCCTATTTCCCAAACCCTCAACCCCTCTCCTAGCCAGGGCCTCACCACCCCGATGACATAACTTTCCGCCTAACACAACCCAACTTAGCATCTATGAGCGACGTCACACACCATGTCTCCATCCAACGACGTCTACTACCATTCCATGCGATGAGTGGCGGAGCTTAGTGAGCCCTCCCTAAGCTAGAAAGATCCTTACTGAAAATCTTACTTTGACCATCTAATGAAACACTAACATGAACCCTCCCTTTGCATTTCATATCTTATTAGTCCCTCCTCTTTTTAAGGCCAAGTTATGCCCCGCACATGACAACCAATCTTTTCACCGATGACCGGAGATGTCTAATCTAATAATAAGTAAATAGGAGTATCTTGGCCATGTTAAAGTGTATGTTTCTTTTTCTTTAAGAATGACTAGTCGCATGGGACAAAGAGGTACTATTTCTTTAGAAGATGGAATAACGAGGCCAAGCTCATATAATCCGCAACGTATTGTGTTAGCTTTTGTATATACCGCATTGTTAATAAGAACATGGAGTTGGGCAAAAGCCATTTTGAATTAAGATGTAAGAGTGCAAAAGAAAAAGAAGTTTGCTCGCTTAGGTGAAATTATATTACTCCCACTTAAGACACTCATGCGGGTATCATTTGGGGTTTTGATTGGTCGTTTGAGAATCAATATCAAGGATTTGGCAAGCCAAAGTCATGTAAAAAATTGCCATGAATACCCTAGCCAAAAACTTGACTTGCCAAATCTTTTTTACTTCAAGGACAACAACCCCAACCTTCTCCGATTTTATAAACCAAAAGACTACGCTTTACAAGACTTGCCAAATCTTTAGCTTGGTATATTTAGAAAGTCAACCAAACCTTTGTGTGGCGAACACGGCGGCGCGAGCAATGCAAGAGGATCGCTAAAGGCGATGTGCGTGGATGAACACGATCCACGTCGTCCGCCGACCCTCGGGCGTCCCGATTCCGACTCGACTTCACCCCCGCACCCCAAAGACACTCCAACGCGCGCACCGCAAAGCTAATATATAAGGCGGCATGATCTGTCATCTCAACACGCATTATGCATACATACGTGTGGCTAGCTCTGGAGTAGTAGTAGCCACTGGCGGAGCCATAAGTTTGTGGAGTCTAGGCGAAACACCATAATAATATTAACAAAACATAAGGTAAGGTTACAAAAGGTATTAAGCTAAGCGAGCAATGCTCACTGCCTAAAGTTTAAGCATGTTTTAGCGTTCCTAATCCCTTAAGAGTTTTGTGATCCAGTAGACATTTAGGAATTGGTTTTTAAACTGAATAAATAGATAAGAGAGTGGAGAGTTGTTGACGCAAAATGTGACCACCCTACGTCTCACACACAGCAAGCCGGAAAGCCTAGCTTCAATCGGTGCCCGGCGTACGAATCCGGTGCGTACGCCGATTTGACCTGAAAATCGACAAGGGATAAAACAGAAGATCATAACTGGAACGTGCTGGGTGAGACCAGACAGCTTCCATCTTTACGGCCCCGAAGCCACTTACGACGACACATAGCTATGGAAGCTATCTCGCCAACAGATGCGCTCATTCGGCTAAAGTAACATAACCGATGTAAACAACAAACTAGCCGAATACGAGTAAATGAAGACATGTTTGAACAAGATTAAATCATTAAAGCATATCAAACTACATCTCATGTTTAAAGCATCATCAAGCACTAAAAATTAAGAATAAGTAACTTATAAATATAAATCGACTAAACAACACATGCATAGGCTACTCCAACTAGTCTACCGCACGTCTAGCCTTCATAAACCCGTCGAGCATAAACTCAAGCAAGCTAATCCACCGCATGATACCACTCACTATGAATTTACACCACTCCTTGCTACTAGATCAATCCACCGCATGATACAATCTAGCAATAAAGAGCTAAAAGCACATAATTATCTAATAGATCTATAGATACTTGCTACATGTATAAGATAACCGTATCGGCAAGATTGCCGAATCGGGGTCCATGAAGAAGGAACAAACAAGTAACATATAGAGGAGCCTATCGATTAAACCGATCTCTAGTCCACCGGATGACTAGTTCTAGAGTAACCCAAAGACCCGCATCTCGCCGCACGGTACCCGGTCCCCGTCAAGGCTTATCTACACATAACGTGAATGAACCCACAACACGTGACAATCTAGATCGATCTAATTCGGCTATATGAGCTTGATCTATTCGATATTGGTAAGCATGAAAGAAAAAGATCAACAAGCCGAAAGAGTATCAATCTAGATTGGGCAAAAGAGTGTTGCAAATAATTAAACATTAAACAAAGCAAGCAACACGTGATAACTTAATGAATCTATTAGATCATGCCAAATCTAAAAGAGCCGATAACTATCTTTACTCATGTCTTAATCCGCCGCACGATACAAGGCACAAGCAAAAACTTCCCATCATTAAGCTTAAATCCGCCGCACGATACTAAGCAAAACGGATGAGACTACTTGCATCACATCTAAATCCGCCGCACGATACTAAACATGATAGCAAGGTTGCCGGACTTACGGAGGTCGACGGATCGATTGGCCCTCTCGAAGAACTCGACGACACGACTAAAGGACTCGAAGGGTGGCGCGTAGCCGGTTGTATTGATTTGGTTGTGAACCCCTATTACAATGGTCGAGGGTTTATATTTATACCCGGACAAAACATGAGTCCTAAGCACTTACGAACTATCTAACCAAAATTGGAAAGACAAAGACACGCTAACTCTATCCATAATCGGAGTCCTTGATCATCACGACTCCTTCCCTTTTCGATCGCCTTCCTTTTTCCTTTCTCCGCCTTCAAATAAAGCAAGCTGCCGACCGCTTGGCCATTTGCCGAACACATGGAAATTAGCCGACCGCATATGCACTTGCCGAATTCCTCTCTCGCCGTCTCGGGTCCACCTGTCATATTCCCGACCAAATTCTCGGTGTTAACACATGCCCCCTCAATTTCGAGATAAAAGGATTTTATTTCGAAATTGACTGGCCGCCGCCTTTCATCTAGGTCAAGACCGCCAACACCCGCAGCCGCCATTTGAGATCTCAAGGCCGCGTTGACTTCAATGGCGACAGACTTCAACCAGCTCCATCATGGCGACAGAACTCAAGAGGAGTTTCTAGAGGTAACCCTACTTGCTTTACCCATTCGGCAATTCTTTCGAATCAATTTCCGATGCACCTTTTGATCCATTTGCTTCAATTTCTTCTTAAAGGAAATGAAGAATGAGATCTTGATCTCCAATCTTGCGTGTCCTGGATCATTTTTTCTTGGTCCGCGGGGAGACCCCAATCCAAGGGAATTTATTGAAAAGGAAACCCTGAGGATCCCCTTTAAGTCTAGGATTTCTCCCCCAAACAAACATGGCCGAATACTTTCAAAACATGGCCCCTTCCTTCAATCACAGGATGGCGTGATTGGTACCGTAGGATGCAGTCCAGAGCAGTGATTTTTGGGAATCCCAAGATATTCGGCATTGTCCGGAGCTTTCTTTAGCCGAAATGCCTAGGAACGACTCCCTCCCCGATAGCCGCTTCCCACTTCGGGTCCGACGCCATCAATGCGTTCATCTTCGGTCATGGCCCAATGTCGATCACTCTCTCGCACATTTTTATGATGACCGGTTTAAACATTACCAAGCCAACATACCCATTCAAATACAAAAGCACCACTCACGTAAGCGATCAAATCGAGGAGGTCAAGGCCAAGTATGTCCAGGCTTATGCTTCAACCGGCCCCGTGTCTCGATAAAGAGTATAGGGCATTCATGAACATGTGGTTATGCGATTCATTTTCTCGTGGCAAGTCCAATGAGCCCACTCGAATCACATAGTGATGGCCAAGAATTGGCTACGTGCAAGCTGATTCCTTTAGGCAAATATCTCGGCCGGGAGCTTTCTACCACATGATGCACCAGACATCGTCTGTCAGGATGAGGAATCGGGCGAAATCTCCCGTGTCAATGGACCATGGTGGCTTCTCCGGATGTGGTTGCAACTATACATGCATCGATTGTCTCTAGATCTCCACAATCCGAACTTTCCTTCAATCAATTATGTTTGAAGGTGAAGACCCCAGATACAAATCTTGTCGACATATGGAGAGGCTGCATCTTCAATCATTATTGACTTAGACCTGGGTCATCTTTTCAAGATCTTCTACAAGGGATTCAACCACATGATCTCGGTTTCCCTACGGGGAGAATGAAAATTTAACTCTCCCTTGCGTATTCAAATATGAGTTGGGCCGCATAGATGATGATTCCAGGGACATTTTCAATGCTTTCATCAAGCCCCGTGCTCGCACAGAATTTCACCATGGTCGGTTGATAAGCTCAACTTATGAATTTTATAATCCAAACATGGTTGCCGACACGCTTTGGACTTGGTCACCGCCCCCAAGGCCATATTTCTCGAGCATCATCGACCCGGGAGACACCGCTGAATATAACCGAGGCCAACAAAGTCTTCAATCTTGGATGCAAGCTTCCAACATATGAGCCCAATCCTCCGGTGATAATTGAAGCTACTCATTCTTCCTTCAACCTCGGTGGCAAGAATGGCATTCTCATATCTTCGAGCACAAGTTCACCCCTTATGCCAAGTCTTGATGCCTTCATTTTCTTCGATGATGAGGTACACACTCACACCACCTTTTACTTCATATCTCTCGTTCGTTTCTAAAACATCTCCTTTGAACAGACATTGCTCCTCCAAGTCCTCCAGAGGTTCAATATTGGCAACCCGGCCCCGTTGCCGCTTTGGGGCATGATGCTCCAAGTCCGACAAAGTGTTCAACAAGATACCCGCCGACGATACGGTGCTCCCGAAAGATCTCAAAAGAAAAACTTCTTCCTCCCCTATCAAGGACACCGCAATTCCCAAGAAAACAAGATCTAAGAAAGCTAAACCACTCCCTCGGGTATGAATGTTTTTGATCCTTTATTTTCCATCTCGCAAGTGTGTTTTGCACTTATCACTTTCTTTCAACATGTGCGTGCCAACCCTCAAAGTCCCGATAGGGTAGTGATCTTGGACAACTCTCCTGGAGCCTCCATTGGTCAAGCAAACAATGAGCTCACCAATGATCTTGATATG
The DNA here is from genome assembly GCA_018135685.1 of Themeda triandra. Taxonomy (NCBI): domain Eukaryota; kingdom Viridiplantae; phylum Streptophyta; class Magnoliopsida; order Poales; family Poaceae; genus Themeda; species Themeda triandra. Next base: position 2,630,405 of record JAENPR010000015.1, on the reverse strand, counting down.
CATCGTGCGACGATCAAGTAGGTGAACAAGGAGATATAGCGAAGAAATTCCCTCTCATCGGGTTGATGAACAAACAGTGATCGGGGAGAAGTAGCAGAGAAAAATCTCTCTCACCGGATTACATGCTTTAACTCCTTCGGCAATCCAAGATGCATCAACAAGCCATGACACCGCTATCTCTCAAGGGCAAGAATCGCACTAGTCACTCGAGTCTTGATGCTACCCGGATGCCATTGATCGCTTTTGCCGAGGAGGTATTATTTTACTCCACTTGATTATTTTTACTTCCAACCGAGTCATTCGGTTAAATTACCTTCCTTGTTCATCAACAGACACTCGCTCACCCTCAAGCCCTTTTCCCTTATCGCCGAAGAGTATGCTGGGACAAAGACGATGAAGTTTCTTCCAACCAAGAATGTCATCGAGAGTCAAGCCAAGCTAAAGGATATAATCTCATTTCGAAAAAGGATATTGTTGCTTTGGCCCAAGACTCGACAAAATAAGGGAAATAGCAGAGCTTATTGATCAAGAGCTTCCTTCCAATCTCAAGGCCGCCATAGACGCTTTATCACACCTTGATGATCATTTTGCTGCTATCAAGAGAGCACACAAGAATATGTCCACCAAAGTTGATCTCGGAGAAAAGAAAAATGGCCACGGGAACAAAGAAAGCCAAGGAGCTCTATTCTAGCATCAAGTCAACCGAGCATCTCTTGAGCACCTTAGAACCGTAGCCGCAGTCATGAGAGAAGAAAAAGCCAAACTTGAAGCTCAATTGGCTCAACCGAATGCCAATATTCAGTCTCATGAAACTAAGCTCGCAAATCTGCCATCTCTTGATTCGGCTAAATCCAAAATACAATCGAGTCATTAAGGAGACGCGGCAAATCAAAAGCAAACTGTCCAATATCCAAGATTCTCAAGAAGAGGACCAAAAAGCTCTTGATGAGGCCAACCGAATCAAGATTGATGCTCTTGCCGTTATCAATTCTTTCTTAAATGTATAGATGCTTGGCTTGTACTTGAAGATGTAGACTCTTAGGCTTGGCCTTGTCATACTTGAAAACAATTTCTTTTCTCTTGAAAAGTAGATAATCTTTATCTTTTTTCTCTCGCTTCGTTACCATTCGGCTCTTCCAATTACAACCGTACTCATAGACGCGTATATCGCCCGAACGTAACTATTGCCGCTTCAAGCGTTCACTTTAGCCGAATAACTTTCATCGCCTATTTAGCCGACCGAGCGTATGGTAACCGAATCGCCGCAGTAATGGGCTCGGCCCAACTCAACATCGGCCCATAAACGTGGAAACCCTACTCGTCGCTTGGCTTTCCCACGCCTCCACGGCTCCCACGTTCATAAATAGGACCAAATGGCTCCCACCATCATCACATCAAACACAAGCGGTTGCTATCTTCTTCAATCTCTTCCACTTCCTCCTTGCCTTCAAGCCCAAAAACCCCCACCATCACCAATGGCGAGCGGCGGAGATCGTAATAAGCGTCCCGCCCAGACGAGGCGGAGGGTAGCAAAGAACCGGCGCCGGCGGTGAGATCTCCAATCCCTTGAGTTGTGCTATTCGATAGTCTTTACCCGATCCGAACCTCGCCCTTGCGGCCGCTTATCTTCTTGATCCGTTTCGGGCTATCAAACACCGGCGACTACATCGCCAATGTCCGGAGGCGGGTCGCCCGGCCGGCACCCACGCTCCCTCTTCCGCTTCCGCTCCCCGCTCCCGTGGTGGACGCGGCGGAGGGAAGCAGCCGTGGTGGTCGCCGTCCGCCAAGAAAAACGATCTCCCCATCTTGTCTCGTGTTCTTTTCTAAATTAGCCGATCTTGACGGTACCTCGTTTGTAGGACGGCGAGGATTAGCACCGGCCAATGGCGCTTCCTGCGCGGCTGGGCGTTCGACGCTTTCTCGCCTCAGCCTGCTCCTCCGCTCCCAGCCGGCCCCGCTCGCCTTCTCCGCACCGGCCGCTTCGCCGGCTTCATCGGGGTCGGCTTCAGACGTTCCTATATGGGAGAGGAACGACGAGGAGATCCCGCCGCATGCTCGTTACGACGCCGCCGCGTATCGCCGCGCGGATGAGGCGATGGAGCTTCTTGGTGAAGAAACCAAGAAGTTCGGATCGCTCACTGGAGTTGGAGGACAACCGCCGCGATGAGCGAGGCCATCACCGCATTCACTTTTCGCCAATTGCCTTCAACCCATGTTCCTTCCGATTCATCTGCTCATTGATTAATCTTATTTTTTCTTTGCAGACCTCACCGCGGAGCTGGACCGCTTGAAGGTGGCGGCGATGGCGGCGGCCAACCACGTGAACGCCCAAGGGGCGACGCTGGTGGAGCGCCTCGAGGCGGTGCTCGGTCGGTCGACCAGTGTTGCCCTTCATGGCGTGCGCCTCGGCACCTCCTCGGCTCGGCGGGGATGTCGTCCCCGGACCGGGACGACTACGCTCCGATGCCGACCGGCTTCCGCGGCGGGCTCCTCACGAAGTCGATGACATCGAGGGCCTCCCCGGGCGGGTTACGACGCCCACGCCGACGCCATGGCCAACGCCACCAACCCCCGAGTCTGTCCTCAACAAGCTCTTCAACGAAGAAGAGGAGTAGCTTGTACTAGGATTGGCGCGGGTTGTAAATAAAATTTTAATGAAGAATGTTGGTCCTCTTCTTGTTCTTGCTTGTCTCGTGATGACATTCGTCTTTGTATTTGCTTCTTTGCAAATTTTCCCTTAGCTAGAACTCGACCGCAACGCTCTTCCCAAACGAAAGCTCCCGAATCGCATGACATCATTTTAGCCGATTAGATCTCGGTCCCGTTCCATGACTTGACGGTTTGTAGCGTAGTACTTCAATTCCCTTTATCTTCTCCCGATAAACCTATCAGCCGAGAGATAAGATCAAACTGTTCACTTATACTTTTAAAAATCGACTAAAGGCGATACAACCGTATCGGCTATTTTTGTTCTCAAGACGATACACACGATATCGGCTATCTTTCCACTAGAGGCGATAATATTATCGGTTACTTCTTTCCAACTTCTTTCCTTTGCTCTCCGAAGGCGATTTTATTCAATCGGCTATACCACGCTTATGTCATAATCACAATTAAGATCCAACTTCGATACTTGGATAAAACTTCTTAAGGTATCTCGCCATTGATGGCTCTAGTAAGTTCTTCTCCAAACAGCGTTTTTAATATATACGCATTGCCGTGTGCACAACCGACAACCCGAAAAGGTCCTTCCCAATTCGGAGACCACTTGCCGAATATTCTGTCTTTGGTACCAATTGGCAATATTGTTTTCCAAACCAATTCTCCTTCGCGCAAATTGCTTAATTTTAACTCTCTTGTTGTAGTACTTGGCAACACGTATTTTATTCTTCTCAATATTCTCCAAGGCCTTAAGACGAATCAAATGCAAATCTTCTAACTCATCCATCATCGATCCTTATAATCTTTTTCTCGTCAGTCCTTTTGTAACTCAACTCTCCTTGATCCCGATTGCAACTCCCAAGGCATCACAAAGATTATGTCCATAAACCAACTCATATGGAGATGCTTGTGTGGACCCATGGCAAGCCATTCGGTAAGCCCACAATGCTTCATTAAGGACCAAGTGCCATCTCCTTGGCTTCTCATCGATTTTCTTCGAATAATCTTGATCATGATCTTATTTGACGTCTCTCGCTTGGCCATTGGCTTGTGCATAATAAGGAGAAGAATTATACAAACCTTTATCCCCATGTTTTCGGCAAAATCACAAAACTCAAGAAGTGAACCGAGTCCCCGATCGCTTGTAATGGTCTCGTGGAATCCCAAACCTATGAATTATATGTTCCTTGACAAAACCGATCATATTTTCTCGATGTGACCTTTTTCAAAGGGATAGCTTCAACCCACTTGGTGAAATAATCAAGCTAGCAACACAAACTTGTGTCCTTTGCTAGATGGAGGATTGATCTCGTCCAATTAAATCTATACCCCATCCTCCGAACGGCCAAGGTTTAATTATCGGATTCGTAATGATGCAGTGTGCTCTCCGAACATTACCAAATATCCGACAATCTCGACACCCTTTGTAATATTCAAAGCAATCCTCCAACATAGTCGGCCAAAAGTACCCTGTCCTCCTTATTATCCATTTCATTCGGTAAGCCGACCGATGTGCACCACAAGCTCCTTCATGGACTTCAAACATAATCTTCTTAGCTTCTTCTTGGCTCAAGCATTTGAGCAACACTCCATCTATAGACTTGTGGTACAACCGATCATCAAGAAGCACAAATTTAAATGCCTTATACCCGAGCCTCCGGAAACTCTTTGAGATGGATCTTTCGATAGTTGATAATGTCACTTCTCCACTCATTACTTATCTCGATCGAATTGAAAACATCTTCTTCTCGTCGTATAGACTTCATGATTTTCCCGATATCCGTATGCGGCTTGAGCTAATTTATTTGCTTCTCCATTGTGCTCTCTCGGGTATATGATGCAAAGTAACTACGAAAACTTTTCGAAGTTCCCTACATTGTTCATGGTACCCTTTGCAAGACATCATTTTTGCATTCATATTGTCCTCGTTAACCGATTGATTACCAATTCGAATCACCAAATACCTCAACAAGAATGTAACCTTCAGCTTCTACCAACAAATTAAGCCCTCTAAGCAAAGCCTCATACTCGCTTGGTTGTTAGTGACAGGATATTCAATTGAAAAAGCAAACTCAAATATCTTTCCACGTGGGGATATCAAAAGAATACCAAGCACCACCACCTTTGTCACATGATGATCCATCAAAAAATAATGCCCATGGGGCAATGTTAATCATATCACCGATAAATCACGATGTTGAGTAATAAAATCGGCAATTGCCCGTCCTTTCACCGCTTTTGCCGACTCATACTTTAAATTAAACTCGACAAGTGCTAATACCCATTTGCCGATTCTCCCACTTAAAATCGGCATTGACAACATGTGTTTAATTACATCAAAACTAGATATAACCACACATTCGGCATTTAACAAATAGTGCCGAAATTTGGTGCATGAGTAATAAACACACAAACAGAGCTTTTCTATAGCCGAATACCTTGTTTCAGGATCTAACGCTTTTCGGCTAAGGTAAGCTATTACTCTCTTTTCCATCAAACCCTTGCATAAGGGCCGATCCTATTGTTAGGCTATCGGCCGCCACATACAAACCTTGAAAGGCTTCTCAAGTTGTGGAGGTACCAACATCGGCGGTGCCTTCATATATTGCTTGATTTCATCAAAAGCCTTTTGCCGTATGTCACCCTGCATAAATTTCGATCTTTCTTGAGCTTCAACAATGGAGAGAAAGGCAACACTCTTTCGATAAATTGGATATGAATCTTCTCACGAAATTGACCTTGCCCAAAGAATGATTGCAATTCTCGTAAGGTTAGTTGGGGGCACAACTTTGTCTATTGCTTCCATGCTCTTTTTCCAACTTCTATCCCTCCTTTGTGGATCAAGAACCCTAAAAACTCACCAAACGAGACTCCAAAAGCACACTTGTTTGGATTCATCTTTAAGCCATGTCTCCTTGTGCACTCCAAAGTCTTTCTTAAATCGGCTAAATGTCCTTCATGGTCTCTCGGATTTGACTACTACATCATCAATATAAATTTCTACAATCTTGCCGATTAACTCATGAAAGATATAGTTCATGGCTCTCGATAAGTTGCACCAAAGATTCTTCAATCCAAATGTCATCACTATCCACTCAAACAATCCAATGTGACCAGGACATCCGAATGCGCCTTTGCAATATCTTCAACCGCCATGAAAATCTGATTGTAGCCAAGCATTGCCATCCATAAACCGATAACTTCATAACCTCCGCCGCATCCACTAATAAATCGGCAACCGGCATTGGGTATCCATCCATTGGAGTAGCTTTGTTGAGATCTCTCAAATCTATGCATACCCTCATCTTTCCATTCTTCTTGTAGACAGTACTATATTTGAAATCCATTCGCATACCGCATGGCCGAATAAAGTTTGCTTCAATTAATCTCTCAATCTCTTTCTTTACATCGGCCAATACCTCCTCTTTATAGATTTTCCGTGGAGGTTGTTTGAAAGGACGAAATCCAGGTTTTATAGGCAAACTTATGCTCAACAATTGATCGATCCAACCCAGGCATCTCTCGTAATCCCAAGCAAAACAATCTTTGAACTCATTCAGCAACTCTATTAACTTCAATTTATATTCGGGTCTAAATTTGCACCGATATACATCGGCCTTGACTTTGTGCTATCACCAACATTGATTTCTTCTAATTTGTCGGCCGACATGAAACCACGACCCAGTTTGCCTTTGTTGCCATCGATTGGATTGCCCATTAAAAGTTACCGTCGTGAGCCGACCGCTTGGATCGGCCGTTGATCCCCGTCGAACACATTGACAGACCTTCTTTCCATACCTTACCCGAAAGGCAATCTAGTCCATCATACTCCCAATAAGCAGTGCTCGAAGTGGCAACACTCACCGAATCATCACCGAACAACTTCTACATCATCTCCTACCCACCGAATAAGGATTTGATGCATAGTTGAGGGTATACAAACAATTAGCATGGATCCAATCCCTTCCCCGAAGCATGCTATATGCCCCTTGCCATCAATGACAAAGAAGGTAGTGATCAAGGTCTTGGATCCAATCATCGCCCCACATGTACCGCTCCACGAGTATCGAAGCATTGCCAAAAATCTCTAAGGATCATGTCGTCATGCAAGAAATCTTCATTTGTCATACCAAGTTTCCCCGAAAGTAGCATAGGGCATAATATTGATAGCAGCCCCTCCATCAACAAGCATCTTAGTTAAAGGCTTGCCATTGACATATCCCTTCAAGTACAATGGTTTCGTATGACGATTTTTAACTCGGCTTATCAAAGATTGCTTGCCGAGTCAACACAAGTTGAGCCATCGTGTCTCGGCATTCGATTCTCTCATCAAAATCAATATACCTCATCTTGCACTTCTTGGTCTTCGGAGCTTTAAACTCTAATGGAATGAAGAACACCATGTTAGTATTAGCCGATGGGCCCCGTCTACCATCCTTTTTCTTAGGACGCCATACCGGCTTCTTTTCGGCTATTTCCCGCTTCATCTCTTGATTTCTCAAACGCCGAACTCTTCTCTTCTCGGCTTTTCCGCTGCACCGAGGGCACCATTGACCTTTTTGCCATCTCGTAGGAGCTCTCTTCCGTAGTATGGACACTACCGTGAGCCCATGTTTGGTCTCGCAAATCTTTTCCTCTCGATATCCATCAAAACCGTTTATTTTTAGGCGCCGATCGTTCTCCGGAACTTTCATCCCAAGTCTATCATGAACGGGACGGCGGTTGACTCGAGATTGCCTCGTACTCAATATTGATCACCGCATTCGTGGCAATTGTTTCGGCAGCAATTTCAAGCCTTCATTCCAACAAGAAACCGAAGAAGGAACAATTCCAATGAGATTGCTCTTGCTCTCTCCCGTATTCTTCTTGTTCCCTTTGGCGCACTTCGCTTCATATCTCCGACGTTCGCCATGAACTCGCGCTCCTCCTCAATGTACCGCCGTTCCTCATCATACTCCATCTTCTTTTCCCATTGCCACTTATTCAATAAGTGTCGTGCTTTGTAACCCCGCGCTTCGGATCGCGTGTATTCGGCAATTTCCTTAGCCGCATCTCGAAGTTTGACCCTTCTCTCGTTCGGCTATTCTTGAACCGCGCTTGTTGCACTTCCTCCTTGGTAACTTGCCGATTAGGGTCAACAGAACCAATCTCTTTGGCTCTTTCGATGTCGAACCTTCATCTTTCCCTTTTCCTTGGACTCACCGGCATCAACCATGCCTATGGAGAAAGAGACCATGTTCTCGAGGGAACGGGTTCTTGTCTACTTTCATCTTGCCATCAAATCTTAAGTGTCCATCTTGAATAGCCTTCTCGAATTTTTACTCAACACTCGGCAATCATTGATATGATGAGAGTTTGTATCATGAAATCCACAAGTATTTCTTATCCTTTACTCCTTCAGGGCGCAAAGATAGGATGTCCTTCTCCGGCCTTAACGCGTCCTTCTTGGACCAGGTACAAAAAGAGCTTATCTCGCTTTACGACATCAAAATCATAAGATCCCTTCGCCGCTTCACCCATCGATGACTCGACCAAAGTAGGCTCTTTTGTCCAGGTCAACTCGCAGCAGCCTACTTCATCTTCATCTTCATATTCGATGCTTCCTCCGAAATCCTCGATACATATCAACAAGCTTGCACTGTTTTTCCGAAAACGAGCATCTCTTCTCAAACCCTTGGGCTTGATTGCTCATTGTCACGCTTTTTGTGCAAGCCGTCCAAGATCTTCAAACTCCATGCCGAATAGCTTGTCTCTAATATGTGGCAAAGATGCCCGCAATGACCAATTGTGCAAGCCGATCATCGAATAGTCGAGAATAGCACATGTTCTTTGCTTCTCCGAATCATGAGATACTCCATTGGTGTCTCGCAGTTTTCATCCTCATAGACCACAGATCAACCATCTTCTTCTCATTGGTTCCCCGTATAAAAGTATGAATGGAACTTTTGCTCCAATTCGCCCATGTACCAATGGAATTGGCCGGGCGCGATGCAAACCATGTGAAAGCCGGCCCCGTCGTAGACATAGGAAAATATCTCGATCCTCCAAGCTTCATCGCAGCAGCTTCTCCAAGTTGCATCGATATCTACCGACATGTTCAATGGTACCGGTATCATCCCGACCGGAGAGAATTTGGTCAAATCCGTTGGTGGTTTAACTCTTGGTGGAAGAGCTACCCTATTGTACCATTCGGGAAAGGAGATTTGTATGCATATGTCTCGATGCTTTGGTTTCAGCCGAATTGATTCTCGCATCATATCGCCATTCCCGCTTTAGGAGCTCATCATTTGCATCTTTTGCTCCCCTCGTCTCCTAGAAGGCACTCCCGATGCACTCCCCGTATCCCGGATTCGGCAAAGCATCCAGAGCACCGTAATCGTCCAGAAATTCACTATACCCATCTCCATAGACACTCTTCCGCAACTGCTTGCTACCGGAGAAATCTTATAAGCAGATGTATATCTCGTTGTCGCACCAAAAGCTACCCGACCATGAGTTTGCCGCTTCTGGTCACCGGAGGCTTCTCTTTTCCATCATGAATAGCTCCATCTTTGCTTGTACCGATTATCTCTTCTCCTCCAGCTTGACTTCCCCGAAGATTGCCGAGTGTTGAAGTACACCGGCCCAAGAAGCTCTCCAAATCTTGCTTCAAATCGTTTGTCAACCGCCGGACCAAAAGTTTCAGCCATGATTTTGCGGAAGGTGCCCAAAAGCCGTGTTGTGATTCAACATAGTGTCTCCTACAAACTTTGTAGATGGCTCCAACTACCCTCTCGCATCTCCTCCTCGTCGCACATCGATCGACCGGCCGAGAAGAACTCGTGGCGGTGCTTGCTTGATCATCACTGCCACTCTTGTTCTTGGAAAAGGACATCGACATTTCGCTGAAATTGTTCCATTGCTTGCTCCACCATCCGGCGTTGCTCGCGGCGGCTCGTCCATGGTCACGTTCGTAACGTGACTGTTGTCAATTTCCGATCCCATCTTATATTGAGAAGTTGTCCCACCGGCGTGCCAAAAAGTGTGTTGACGCAAAATGTGACCACCCTACGTCTCACACACAAGAAGCCGGAAAGCCTAGCTTCAATCGGGTGCCCGGCGTCGAATCCGGTGGCGTGCCGCCGATTTGACCTGAAAATCGACAAGGGATAAAACAAGAAGATCATAACCGGAACGTGCCGGGTGAGACCAGATAGCTTCCATCTTTACGGCCCCGAAGCCACTTACGACGACACATAGCTATGGAAGCTATCTCGCTAACAGATGCGCTCATTCGGCTAAAGTAACATAACCGATGTAAACAAACAAACTAGCCGAATACGTAAATGAAGACATGTTTGAACAAGATTAAATCATTAAAGCATATCAAACTACATCTCATGTTTAAAGCATCATCAAGCACTAAAAATTAAGAATAAGTAACTTATAAATATAAATCGACTAAACAACACATGCATAGGCTACTCCAACTAGTCTCGCCGCACGTCTAGCCTTCATAAACCCGTCGAGCATAAACTCAAGCAAGCTAATCCACCGCATGATACCACTCACTATGAATTTACACCACTCCTTGCTACTAGATCAATCCACCGCATGATACAATCTAGCAATAAAGAGCTAAAAGCACATAATTATCTAACAGATCTATAGATACTTGCTACATGTATAAGCATAACCGTATCGGCAAGATTGCCGAATCGGGGTCCATGAAGAAGGAACAAACAAGTAACATATAGAGGAGCCTATCGATTAAACCGATCTCTAGTCCACCTGATGACTAGTTCTAGAGTAACCCAAAGACCCGCATCGCCGCACGGTACCCGGTCCCGTCAAGGCTTATCTACACATAACGTGAATGAACCCACAACACGTGACAATCTAGATCGATCTAATTCGGCTATATGAGCTTGATCTATTCGATATTGGTAAGCATGAAAGAAAAAGATCAACAAGCCGAAAGAGTATCAATCTAGATTGGGCAAAAGAGTGTTGCAAATAATTAAACATTAAACAAAGCAAGCAACACGTGATAACTTAATGAATCTATTAGATCATGCCAAATCTAAAAGAGCCGATAACTATCTTTACTCATGTCTTAATCCGCCGCACGATACAAGGCACAAGCAAAAACTTCCCATCATTAAGCTTAAATCCGCCGCACGATACTAAGCAAAACGGATGAGACTACTTGCATCACATCTAAATCCGCCGCACGATACTAAACATGATAGCAAGGTTGCCGGACTTACGGAGGTCGACGGATCGATTGGCCCTCTCGAAGAACTCGACGACACGACTAAAGGACTCGAAGGGTGGCGCGTAGCCGGTTGTATTGATTTGGTTGTGAACCCCTATTACAATGGTCGAGGGTTTATATTTATACCCCGGACAAAACATGAGTCCTAAACACTTACGAACTATCTAACCAAAATTGGAAAGACAAAGACACGCTAACTCTATCCATAATCGGAGTCCTTGATCATCACGACTCCTTCCCTTTTCGATCAGCTTCCTTTTTCCTTTCTCCGCCTTCAAATAAAGCAGTTGCCGACCGCTTGGCCATTTGCCGAACACATGGAAATTAGCCGACCGCATATGCACTTGCCGAATTCCTCTCTCTGCCGTCTGCGGGTCCACCTGTCATATTCCTGACCAAATTCTGGTGTTAACAAGAGTATTTAAAAGCAAATGGATCCATGATTGCGAACAAATAAGAGAATGGAGAGTATTTGAGAAAGAGCAAATGAATTCATGATTGTCCTTCTCTATCTCCCCTCTTTCCTTTTTATAGGAAATGTGTGTGAGAGGAATTTTTCATAATTTCCCTAATCTATACCTAATAATAAAGCACCAAAATTTCTGCTATAAAATTTTTTCCACTAGATTTTTTCGCTGCGCCGTCATATAGTGTCTGTATCGGTTAGAAGTAGATTAGAAGTAGGGTAGAGAAAATAAAAATATAGGGTTTTAGATATAAAGATGCCGAGAGAAAAGAAAAGGTGAAAAGGGTCTTAATGGTTTTTTAAATAGATCAGGTTCTTGATGCAAAATACAAGTCTATTTTTCCTTTGTTTTACTTTTTCTATAAAACAAAGATCTTGCAAAATTCGTTAAAAATCACTAAAAAAAATAGAAAAATACCAAACCATTTTTGTTAGCATCATAAAAATGTGGTCTATTCATAGATGTTATAATGTTTATTAGATTATACTTTTGTAGGTGTGTTAAAAAATCATTACCTATGTTGCATGCATATAGGTTCGACGATGATCGAGAACGTGCTAGAGGCAAACTGAAAATATGTGGAGATGTGTGAGGAGTTCGAGGAGGATGTCCTTATCGTGGGTGATATACGGTCGTTGTGAGATAGAGTATGCTCCTAAGTATGTATGACTCAAAAAGATAAACGTAAATGAATAAAATACTATCAAGGTGCATAATTCCTTTCGGTAGCCGTTGCCTAATTAACTAAATAGTGATGTTATAATAATACTTTGATTTTTGTTTCATTGATCAATGATGGATCTTGATCAGGACTATAGCCCTTTTTATATTAAAATTAGTTTAACAATTTATGATTGTATTTTGTTTAAATTGGTTTATATAATAATAAATTTAAAAATAAGTCTTTTCTCTCGTTAGAACGTATGGACATATTTGCTATCAGAGTGAAAGCATAACAAAATGTGAAAAATTACGTGCATGTATTATTATTGTTATGGTTACTACTACTAGTCCTTTTATTATTTAGAAGACTCTTTCTTTTACTCACTCTCCATGTCACGAAAAAACACTTGTCCATGTCCATTCAATATGTGTTTCATAAAACTTATTAATCTTAAATCTTAAACTCCTATAAAGCTAAAGCCCACTAGATTATTTCTTTAGGATCTCATGAAGCCACATCATCAGTGGGTCCCCCAACTCACTTACCATGTCATTCAAGAGGAGACATACTTAAAGAAACTGCAACAACGTAAAGGCTTGCAGGAGGCCAACCATCATTTTTATTGCTATCCCACTCACGCAAAGCTACCAGGACTGCAAGAGGCCAACAGCCATCACCATCAGCAGCCACCCCCCCCAAAAAAAAACACGAAGCGAACAAGGCATTCCAGCAATTAAGTCATGTCCACTGAATGTTGTATACGACCCTACATATTTCTTACCATGCCTGCTCATCTCTTCATTGACCGTGTATAAATAAACCCAAGGTGGACGAGCCCTCCAAGCTAAGCACGCTTCATCCCAATTTGATTCATATCTCAACAGCTTCAATTGGTTTTCTCCAATGGCACCTGCAATCACCCCGTGCTGGCGTCCTCAGGATGTGCTCCTCGCCTCCACGTGCAAACCGTGGTTAGTGCTGGTGCAGAGGTCACTGCGAATTCACCACTGTGCGGCCAGCCGGCCATGGAGGAGCAGCCACGCACAGCCCATCCACCTCCGTGCAGTGACGCGGCCTGTCCTTGCCCGTTTTGCTGCTCAGAGATGGCCACGACGGAGCCACGACGAGGTTCTCCAACTCAAGATGTGCTTGCAACTCCAGTCGGTGTCTGCTGTAACCTTGCGTGCCGGCGGGCTGAGGCGCAGCACTCCTGCAGGCTGCCACCACCGTCATTCTCGCCTGCATCTTTGATCATGCCATATGGGGTAGTCTTCTCTCATGCCCCATCCACTCTAACTGCGTACCGACAGTGTTTGTGTTGTGTCTGTTTATTAGCTCACGGTATATAATCTCCTCCACAGGTTAGTGACCGTGTTTTCTTTGATGAAGTTGAAGTTTGAAGAATAGTGGCATAGTTCATTCCACGTGGACTATTGATGCAACCATTTTAATTTTAATGTATAATTTTCATGTAAGCATGTTAAAATCAATTAGTAATCATGGTGCAAAAATATCCCCCATAGTCCAACACTCAATTCAAGTTCAAATAATTTTTTGTCTTTAGTTACACCTCTGGCAAAGATTTATGGATATACTCCCTCCGTTCCAGTTTATTTGTCGTCGGAGGCTGGGCACGGGAAATAAGACTACTGCCAACCCCTATAGTCGAAATGATTTAGTGTTAGTGCAGTTTTGGACTCATATGGCCTGTGAAAACGCGCCGACGCCCATAGCATAAATTTTACACTAAACAAAAGGGCCAGAGGAACGGCTTGTGGCTGACAGAGGATGTGGCTTGGATTTTCCTTTCTAAAAAAAGCTGGCTGCATGGATGGCCTGAGGCCTCGAAGGGCGAGAAAGGATCCAGACATGCACGTAATATTGCGGCGGTACACCTACGACCTACAAACTCATAGTGGACGACACTTATTCAGGAACATGTGACCGTAGCTTCCGCGACACATATTGTGGTACAGAGGAGTATGTATGTTCTCTAATTATATCACATATACTTGCATTTGTTTATACACCAACATGATTCCTTACATCGTATTTCTTCTAATTCAATTTAAATTACTTCCACACATTTCCCACAAGCCGCGCAGGGAATTTATCTAGTTTTTTAGAATGATGGTCACTTGGGATGGAGGTAGTATTTTTTTAGACGTATTATTAGTTGTTGATAAGAAGATGGAGTTGGGTGAAGCCATTTTGAATTAAAGATACTCCGATGTTAGTACAAAAGATGGAAGTTTTTCTCTCGCGGTGGAATTAAGATACTCCGATGTATAACACTGCTAAAGTAAAGATGGAAGTTTTCTCGTAGTGGAATTAAGATACCCCGCAATGCAGGATCGCTAAAGGCGGTGGAGAACACAATCCACATCCGCCGATCCGATTCCGACTCGACTTACCCCCGGCCGGCAAGCTAATATTGATGCGCGGCGGCATCAGCTGTGCACGCATTACGCATACGAGCCTAGCTAGCCAGCAACCAACGTAGCATAGCACCATCCACCATGGTTGCCACCACCTCCACCGCGTGCTCAAGGCCGTCGTTCCCCTGGCTCTCGCACTGGCTCTGCGGCCTCACGGCGGACTCCGTCGTCGTGCCGCGCGCAAATCACAAGCAGCCATCGCCGTCGTCGTCCTCCTCCTCGCCGTCGTTGTCCTCGTCGTCGTCGTCCTCCTCCTCCTCGTCGTCGTCGTCATCGTCTTCTTCTTCGTCGGCCGGGCTAACCTCCGCCCTGTCTCAGCTGAGGCAGGTATGCAACTAGCCACTCCGAACTATACTCGTCTGGCTGTTACGTGTTGTGTTCAGTTGCTGCTTTTTCTACAGTAGCATTTTATTGCGATAGCCCTTGACCAGAATTGCGCTAGCCAAGTTGGAAATTGGAATCCAATCACACCCTGCTGTGGATGTACTTGTACGAGTAATTTACCGTAGGTTCGCTAATTTCTTTTTAGCAACGTATAAAACGTAGGTTTCCTAATAAAATTGAGAATTAAGAACGCTAACGGATGGACCTTTAAAAGGCCAGATCGAGCCCCACGCCAAAAGGTCCCGGCCCACTCTGTCGAAGGCTACCGAAGCCCAAAGGCCGCGCCGTCTATACTTGTCTCCACGGCCGTCTCGGCTTTCCATTTTTACCCCTTTTCTCACTCCTCTCCTCTCCGGCCGTTGCCGGCGCTCTCCTCCTCCCGTCAGTAGCCGCTGCCGCTGCCCGCCGACGCTGCAAGTGTGGACCCGCCGCCGCGGCCATGTTCGCCTGGATCCTCCGCGGCTGCCGCGACGAGTGCTCCGCCTCCGACCAGCTCAAGCAGGTCGGCCACTCTCCCCCAAAATCTGTCCCTCCCCGTCGATCTCGTAAGAACCACAACAGGAAAAGGGGTGGCCTTTCCTCCCTTTTGCCGTTCGCAAGTCTTGGGGTAAAGGGTGGAGCTAATTTCCTGTACGATCTTACCAAGGCGACTGAAGGCGTGCGGAAACTGTGAGGTGGAGTGATAGACTGGATTGGGCAGTTAGTGTGATGTCTCATTCTGGCACTAGGTGTTTTGTTTCACTTTCTGGATGGACTTCGACGATATAATAAGCGGAGAAACTTGTCTTCTTTGCTGATCTGTTATTTTGTCGAATAAACTGCTGGTGGATCAATGTGTGGTGGGGGTTTCCCTGCTGTTACCTGGATCAATGCATTTGAGATGCGTTTTGGTAGCTCCGTATTGAGGAAAAACATTACAAACATTTTGTTTTCTTCTGAAGTGTTGTTTCCCACCCTTACATTCTCTAACTAGGACAAATTGCATCCTGCCTTGTGCTCACTGAAATTAAGGCTATTTCATTTCTTTCATTTTGCTGTGCCTCTGATTAACAAAAAAACTAAAAAATACTAATTAAATTAAAGTAGTGTGATCTGATCTAATTGATGTATTTCATTTCTCACTACTGAATTGATCACTTACAGTATGCGCTGGCTTTGCAGGCTCGCGATGTCTTCAAGGCTAAAGAGGCGGTCTTGCAAAAGAAGATTTCTCAAGAGATGGAACGGGCCAAGGAGTTTACAAAGTCGGGAAACAAACAGGCGGCAATGCAGTGCTTGAAGAGGAAAAGGTACTATGAGAGCCAGATGAACCAGGTTGGAAGCTTTCAGCTACGCATCAATACCAAGGAGAAGATGATCACTGAAAACATGGGGAACAAATAACACAAAGTGAGAACACATCTATGGAACTATGTATCGAACACTGCGTTGTTTTCTTCAGATATTCTATCTTGTGAGATGTCAACCATTGGTGCGTTCTTTGCCAAACAGCACATCACACTTAGTACTAATGTGACCTTAGCATCAAAATAAGGTATTGTAGTTTGGACCAAACTTGTTTTTTCCTAGGCATGACAACACTTATTTCCTAGCATGTTGTACAGTGTATATAGCGTGAACCATACTTGTTGTTTTTCATCCACCTTCTCACTGTATTCAACTGAATAACAATTAGCAAGTCATTTGATGTTTTTTTTGGAACCCTGCACAAAAGGGTTACAAGATGGTATTTTCTTAAATTGAGATAGAGATCGTGTATTCCTCTCTTTGCAGGCGCTCTGGGGCAGCAGAGAGTAAATCCATGAATTCATGAACCTTGATTAGTACAAGTTCAATCATGTTATTGCGATAGCCTATAGTTGGAAAGGAAGTTGAATGTTTTCACTATTCTTTAAGCACAACACTCTGAATGTGAAGATCCCCCTGAGTGGATCTATTACTGCCTCCACTTCCAGATTTTCCACTGCTGTTGTTTCTGTTGCAAATCGTATTGCTGTAGTACTCCCTCTGTATTACTATGTGACCTGGTCCTAATTTCTTTTTTGAAAAGTATATAACCTAATTTATTTTTTCAACAAGTGCATAACCAACATTTTCATCAGAAAATTCAGATTTTGCCTTTTCTTCTCATGACGAAAAAGAAAAAACTTTGGAAAGAAAATGCATATGTAATCTAAAATCAATTTGAAAATGGGCTATCGAACACAAAACAGCTTGTTGCTTACTATTGTTTACAGTAGTACAATTGTCATTCACCAAAAGTTGGTTCTCTTTGGCAGAGTAAATGATGGCAGTATGATTACCTGAGCAGCTACGCTAACCTCTAAAACTGCCAGGCGGCCTATCAATCATGTAACATAGAGATAGCCTTGTCCTTGTGTTATCGTGAGAGGAGGGGCACATCGTTCAGTAAACTACACTGTAAACAGTCTTTACTACCATTAAGCTCCTATTTTTCCCTGTAACACAGAGATAGCCTTGTCCTTTTGTTATCGTTAATGTTCAGTAAACTACACTGTAAACAGTCTTTCCTGCCATTAAGCTCCTGTTTATTTTTCCTGTAACATAGATATAGCCTTGTCCTTTCGTTATTGTTCACGTTCAGTACACTACAGTGCAGTCTACACTGTAATAAACAGTCTCTTTCCTGCTATTTAGCTCCTGGCATTCCTGAACTTTCAGTTAGCTTGATGACATGTGTTAATGTTTTGAACCCCGAATTTTCGTTTAGCTTTGCGCCCGAACTAAGGACAAATGTTATGCTGAATGGATTGTTCATTGCTCAAACCCAAGTTCATGATAGCTGGAGCAGTTGAAGCACGCTGCAGAAAGTAGGGAATAATTCAGAACATACATGCCCTTTTTAAAGTCTTCCTTGTTGAACTACAGGAGACAATCGGGAGAGCATAAATCCGGCTGGCTAATATAAAATTTCAGAAAAAAATAGAGCGGACCTGTCAGTATCAAAAACAAAGATGAATCCGGTTGGCTGGTATAATTTCAGCCAAGAGCCACGCTTCAACCAAAAAAAAAAAAAAAATGGCACGGATCTCTACATAAAAAATAAAGGATGAAGATTCACGTCACATCGATCGCCAATGGGGCACCAGATGTGCCCATGGCCACGACCCTGCGAGCACCTCAACACACAAAAACCATCACAAGCAAAATGAAACTGGGAATAACCCAGTGCCATAAACATAACAGCACTATTTCTGAAAGGGGCCATTGACTACCAAATAAATGCTGACATAACGTACGGTTTGACCTTGTACATCCGTACCAAAAACAAACGAGCAGTTTGACCAGCAGGCAAAATAACAGACTCGCTACAGTGGAGGCATGACATGACAGATGTACAAAGTTTCCTCAACTCTGGCATCAAAATGTCTCAATCAAGGTATCAGCAGTTCCCATTCCGGGAGAGATTGGTAAGTGCTTCATTGAAACTACGCCATTGGTTGTCGCCTCCTGCAATACCAGTAGTGCATCAAATTAATACAGCACTATAGTTTTCACAAAAGAACATAATTCTGTACAAAAGGACGAAGAGGATTAATAACACTGTGACTTAGGGTAGCTCATGTACAAAGTAGCATTTGGAAAAACATTAAACATCTATGCTTGAAGCTACAAATGCCATTGTGTTGCAAATTGTCAAGTCATTCCAGCTTTAGCTATGCACTTAGATATAGATTATGTCCAAATACATAGTAAAAACTTATGTATCTAGAAAAGCCAAAACAAATTAAAATTTGGAATGGAGGGAATAGCTAACTTTTAATATTTATAATGCTAGCTAAAAACATTATCCTTCAGTACAAATAGACAAGAATATCTCCAAACAGATGCACAAAAGCCAAAAATTAGCAGGACAACACAACCGCACAACAGACCTAGAATACTCTATATTTGATTACCTTTTTGGTCGGACGCGGTCCTCTTCAAAATCCATTATTCCTCCAGATTCGGAGAGAAAATCGTCATGCCCCCGTAAGTCGATGTCTGCCTGCTTAAATTGTTCAACTTCTGCCATCAAGTAAGAAACATGGTTCGGCAACACTATTTAATACAGTAGTTGCCATTATATGAACACTAAAGAAAATAATAATAAATCTAAATAGAAGGCAGTCAGGTAGAAGTAGAAAAATGAGGATAACAGACCATAACTCATCATAAGAAGATGCAAATTATTCCTTTTTTTCTTCAATCTTACTAATAACCAAAAAAAGTGAATAACAAATGTTTCAGATTAATCCAGCTCACCTTGATTGATTTTTTGGCCTCTTCCATTCTGTCCTCAAATTCCTTCTGGTGCTTCTTGTTCACCTCACTCTGTGTGTCAGCCCACTTGATTTTCTCCTGAATTTGATGCAACAGGCTATCTGATGTTCCCAGCCTGAGCGATGTTACATTTTCATCAGAACTTGTAAACATGTACTTTATTTTCTTTGAGTTTCACCTCAGCGCACAAAAAGAATTAACCATAACATATGGATAGATTGCTAAGAACTAAATCATCAGCAAAGGATGCCGAAATCACTACCATAAGATCTCCTTATGTTGATATTATCTATTTCCAGTTCAACAATAATACCATAACAATAGAAGAAACAATGGAAGTCTATCGAGTTGAAAGGAAGAACCTTAAGAAACACAGTTAAACCTTAATTTATAGTGTTACTCAAACAGACCATAGCTTTTAGGGAACAATATGATGCACACAATTTTATCACACCATGATCATAGTCACATAAAACAGGATTGAAGGCATCCACCCTCAATCAGGAATGTCAACCCTGACACGGGTACACGGGTACGCGAGGTCAATTTTAACCCTCCAGTGCAAAAACCTCTCACAAATCACAAGTAGTCTACCATGTTCCTCAACCCAGGAACTTTGTGAGTTGTGACTATGATCATGATAATCCTACCAAAACAAATTAGCTCATAAAACTAATATAGGTCACTACCTTGTAAGACACCAAGAGTAGCGCAAACAATCGATAGAAGAATAAAAATAACAGAAAAATAGGTTATTTCCCATGGCAATGTGACATCATAACGTTGTGTATGAGAAATAAAACTAAATGGCAATTACAAAAACGAGCATTCACATTTTTGGAAGTACAAAAGTTATATTAAACAAGCATGCACATTTACTAGATGTAGAAATAATCTTTAAATAAGCATACACACCAGTCAGACAATGTCTCTATCATGTTGTTTAGCTGATCAGGTGTAAGATCTCTTCCAGCTGCAAATTGTACCTAAAATGAATAAACAGATGTTATTAACAAAAGTTATAAAAGAACTTGTCATTGGACAGGTAGAAAATGATGCCACAGATACAGGCTGCAAGCATCTTACCTCAAAGCACCTTCTTAGCTGATCCAGCTTGCCTCTAACGATACCCTACATAAACATGCAGAATATCATGAATATGATGCCAAAAATATTTTAGGCAACACTATAGTATTAGAGACCACAGCAAAACCATTGGAAACAATAAAAATACTACCAGTAGTGGTAAATGAAAAAAAAAATCAAATGACACATTTAGAGTCTCAAAGGATGTTTATTACAAAGATTAAGTGCATAAATCAAAACAGGATGTAACAACTCACCGAGTACATGCACTCATTGATTAGGAAATCTTCGAGTTCTCTTACGTTGGAAACATCCAACTCTTGCATGAGCTGATCATACGGTAATATCTGAAGAAGGAATTATAGTGAACAAGGGAGTACATTAGAATTCTACAGGAAAAAAATAGCATGAAGGTATTGCTACAAGAATGCTTTCCCCAATGTTAAGCTAAGCATAATATATGTCCATTTATTTCATAGATTTGGCACAAATGATAAGGTCAGAGTTTCAGGCATTGGTTAACTATAACTAATTGACCAAAGAAAATAACACTTTCCTGTTCCAAGTTAGTTCCTACTAGGCTACTACACAGACATATTTCCATTATTAGAAAAAAGACGAGTATTTAAGAAACCTATACAACAAACATGCAAGATGGGTAGCTACCATTCACATGCAGCATAGCTTGGCAGAGCTAGAGCAAATTTGAGGGAGGTTGTTGCCTTGTGGGTGTGTAGAATTTTACTGTAAGGGTGCATACATGGTGAAAATGTAGCCATAATCACTATTTTCTTTAATGGTGACAACAATATAGATCTACCCTGCCTTCGTGTCATTGGCATGCTATAGATGATTGCTACAAATATTAGATAGATTTTGTCAGTATTTGCACCTTAGTCGACTCTGCCAGAGTTAGCACACTGAGTTGCTTTAGCTTCCGGACCTGATCAGGCAACAATGCTGGAAGGGATCCAGAATTACCTACACTTGCACGAAGATAGTACCAATAAGTAAGCAAAATTGGACATTAAGCACTATATAATATGCACGCTGGCAGCAATAGTAGATCAAACAAGCACAAATAAGGTCATACTCAGTCAAACGCACATTCATAGTAGTTGGTAAAAATTCATCTCAATAGCGCAACCTCTGTTCGCTAGCATGACAATGTGACATGTGATGTGTTCTCAGTTTATTGACCAGAAATAAAATTCTAAATTTAAGTCATCAGCAACATTCTCTAAAATCTCAACATTAGAGCTCCATCACCCACCCAATGGCCTTCATCCAGAACAAAATTTCCAAGTTCATAGTCATATTTTTTAGACCAGAAACCCCATGGTCCAGCTTTTATTGATTGAAAACCACAGGTAGAGTTGCTCAAAACAGACAGACCGAACAGCACACCACGGAAAATCCCACAGAACCAACGGGCATACACCGAGACGCACAGCAACGAACGCAAAGCCGCAAAGGGCAAAATAATGTGAGAATTGCAAAGGCGCAGTCCACGATCTTACTCTTGTAGTCCTTCAAGGTGCCGTAGGCGAAGAGCCGGAGCAAGTCCAGTGACGACGCGTACTGCGTGCCAGCGAGCTGCACCAACAAACAAACAAGCAAGCCCGCGTCAGATCGAGCCGCGCACCTCCAAATCGACGAGAAAACAAACGGGTAATTATGCCCTAACCCTAGTCCGGCGGCGGCCCCGGGGTAGCAAAGCAGGGCGCCCGCCGAAGGGCGGGGTGCGTACCTTGGAGAGGGCCGGGAGGGTGAGGAGCTCGGAGAAGGCGAAGAGGGCCGGGTGGGAGGTGGCCTCGGACACCAGCGCGGCGAGCTGCGGCGCGGACGACAGCGCCGCCGCCTGAGCGGAGAACTGCGCGATCAGCTCCGCCTGCCGCCGCTCCGCGTCCATCGCCATCGCCCCGCGGCGAGTCGGGGGCTAGGGTTAGGGTTTGGAGCCTTGGAATCCGACGGGAGCTCGGTGCGACGGAGTTTGTTTGGAGGGTTTTGCGGTGATGTTGCGTTTGCGCCCAACGCCCCAACCCAAGCTACGTAGATTTTAATAGAAAAAAACAAATCGGAACCTGAACCGACCCGTGGGAGCCCGCCTGTTCGGATAAAATGATTTTGTTTTTGTGATTAAAAATTTTTGTGTGTTGGCCTCTCTATATTTGGTCGAAATCAAACTACTCTAAATTTGATTAATTTTTAAAAAATAATATCATCTTCTATGTCAAATAGGTATATTATATAAAAATACATTTCATATAATAAAATATAATAATACTTATATTTGGTATGATTAATATTTCCTCTATTCCAAATTATAAGTCATTCTAACTTTTTTGAGAGTCAGGAGATGCTTACAAAGATTTTCTACGTCAAGTTTATAGATCCCCACCAAATGGACCCTAATTCCATGCACAAATAGTTCATAGTAACTTCATTTATTTTGTTTTGCTTGTGTTTATTGGATTCTTTTTTTGGATATTCAAATTTAACACCAAATACATAAAATCATTGAAAGCACATCTAGGCCTCTTGGTAGATTATTCGGTGGGTGGATGACAAGACAATTAAATGACTAATGAGTTTTGGGGATGGATGTTTGAATTTGTTTCATTGCTAATGATCGTACAAAACTAATGTCATATCATAAAAGAAGAGGCATGGATATTTGCTAAGAGCATCTCCAGAACTTTGTAAATTGACTGGCGTTGTTGTTGTTCGCAAACTCCCATAACAAAATACAAAGGATAAAAATAGGTCATCTCCAAGAGAATTGACATGATATGATTTGAGGATGACTCGATAGGAGTCAGTTGTGAGTATACGTATACGCATGTAAATGCAAGTGTTTGCATATGTGATAGTATGTGCTATATTTTTTTTTTTTCGAGTGGTCAGAGAGCAGGCGATGTATAGGCTACTGGGACTTTTCTTTTTGCGAATGCCACTAGAAAGGGCTTTCATTTTGGAAAAAAATACATTTATGCACATGCTCATAAGTATGCACGTCGAGTCATCTTCTTTAACGAGCAAACACAAGTACACCCTAGATGAGTTTCAACAAGAACACAAATGTAACACATCTCAAAAGTTCAGCACGAGGTACACATCTGCCCAACGAAATTGACCGAGCCCATTGGTTCCGGAGATTCCGTCCTGGCCCGTGTCTCAAAAATCAACAAATCTGTGGATATCTCGGGCCTTATTTAGATTCCCAATTTGGGAGTGTCAAAGTTGGAAATGTCATAAATGCGTCGGCTTTGTAGCGTTTCGTTTATATTGGTAAAAATTGTCTAAATATTGATTAATTAAATTTAAAATATTCATCTCACAAAGTAGAATCAAATTGTGTAATTAGTTTTTGAATTCATTTATATTTACATTTAGATCTTTCCCGTGCGTTAGTATTTTGATGTAATGAGATAATCTTTTTTTGCATAGTGAAATTTGAGAGTGAATTCTGAGAGGCCTCGGTCTGGACATGGACAAGGACAAGGTCCAGAGATGGCCATCCGACGCGCAGTTTTGGAGGCCCGGACCCGCATGACAGGATTAGCAGGCCAGGCGTACGTTTCCGCACCGCGTCACGCCGCACCCGTACTACGCCGCGTCGCGCGCTAGGCGGAGTCGCGGGTGCCGACTGCCGTCGACCCAAGCCGAGATGCCACCGACGCCACGGGTGCCGCGTCGCCGTCGCCGTGGCCCCGCAGCGGCAAACGCCGATCCCTGGCCAAAACCGGCACGCTTCGGGTTGCCCCTGCCCCGACGCCGAGCCCAAGCCAAAAAAGCCCGACCGGTCTCGCCGTGGCGTGCCGGCGTGGGTGTCCCATCGACCGGCCCGGCGGCCCCTCTCCATCAATCATCATCATCTTATCTAAAAAATCAATCAATCATCGCGGTGTTAGTTTATATCAATTATCATCCAACTTGTTAATTGCTGATCGTAGATGGCGGTGTTTTCTTAATCTTAGATACAGTATATTATTAGCCGCATGGACGCGACGCGACGCATGCAGCGCCCGGAGGAGACGCGACGTCTGAGCGAGCAGCGTGTAGAGTGTCGTCAGCAATTGCGAGTGGTTTTGGTATTTTTTTTATCGCCGGGTTTGGCCGGGTCTATTGGTGCTGGCTGCTGTGCTGGCATGCCACCGGACTAGAACGAGCCAGGGATGCTGTTTTCTTGTTTTGATTTGGACTAAACCGTACCTGAATCATTCCTAATTGTGACGGACACAATATTAATTCTCTCTTATAAGGCTTGTTTGGATCACTAGCTAAACTCTTAGCTGCTGAAATACAAACAACATAGCTAAATAGACTTGGCTAAATTTTAGGTGGTTGAATTTTTAGCTAACCAAGGTTTAGCTTTGAAAGTTTAGCTAGCTATGTAAATTTAGTTGGGTGGATCCAAATAGAGAGAAACCGACCACATTGGAACCTTGCTCGGTGACCTAGTAGGACTATGTGATTGTAAGCTTTGTTTACTCATCATTATCATATATAGTTTCGTTTACTTACCCCCATCACAAAATATAAGTTTTGCTATATGCTTGTGCAGACTCAAGTCCTCGATTACTTTGACCATCGTCATCTAAAAAGCCATACGGTCATAAAAAGATATTTCATGACAATGATCAATGGACAAATCATTCATTCATCCAAAATTATAAGACATTGCACTAAATTGTTTCCACGTTAATGTATAAATAAATTACATAATGAAGTTGTATTCATGACGAGAGAAAGCACGACGATTAGATTATAAAACGGAAGACATTTGGATTCAACAAAAAGGCCGAACGCACTAGTCTCGTGTTGCTCCTCTGCCCGTTTTCTTCATCGGAAAGTCTGGAGCGACCAAACTCTTCCACACGACCATACCACAGCAGAGCAGACGAAGGCGGAGGAGGTGGAGTCAGCCAGAAACGCCGGAGAGCCGGAACACGTCGCCGTCACGCACCTCGCCTCCTTTATTATTTCAAACCCTCCTCCTCCTCCTCTCCTCGCCTTCACTCACCTACCCTTCTCTCTCAATCTTCCCACCACCCCCACACCACACCCGGCCCCGGCGAGGTCCCCTCCGCCTCCGGCTCCGCGCGACCCGACGACCCCAGTCGAGTCTCGCCCGCGTCCGCCGGGCATGGCCTCGCCCACGGTCGCCTCCCCGAGCCGGGCGGGCCCCGGCCCCGGGCCCGCCGACATCCCCACGGCCGCGCCCTCGCCGGCCTCCCCGCCGCGGCGCCTGGCCTCGGCGCCGCCCGCCGTCGACGCGCCCGGGTCCGGGGTCCGGGTCCTCCTCCCCGGCCTCCGCCCACTCCGGGGACCACCTTTCCGCCCCCGACGCCTCCTCGGTGGGTGCCGCGCCGCGCTTGCGTGCGAATTCGATCACCGCTGGAATCGCACCGCGTCTCTCTTTTTTTTTCCTCCTCTTCTGCGCCCCTGGTGCGTGTCTGATGTGGCGCGGTGTGTGTTTGATCGTGCAGAGCCCGCTGCTCGCGAGCAGGAGCGAGGAGTACAGGCTTCTGTTCCGGCTGCCGCCCGACGAGGTAAATCGGAATTGGTGCCCGACTGATCCCTAGCTCATCCCTCCGTGCGATCTAGCTGTTGACTTTGGGCCGTGATCGTTCCGTTCTGGCGGAATTTGGATGCTCAAGTGCCCCCGTACTAGTGCTGAGGGGATTTGATTTCGTTGGGGGCTTTGACTTTTCGATGATCACCTGTCGTTTTCTGGGACAAACCGTATCATAATTAATAACTAGCTGCTTTACCCTTTGCTCTGGAGTATGCTGGCATCTTGCTCCTTTGCTTGCCAGTATCTTGCTTGGAGAGTTTGGTTTGAATTGTGAGTGAGTTCAGAGGAGCGTTATAATAATGAATAATTATTATTGGTTTGACTTCACTCCTAAGTGGCTTGTAGTTTCATGAGTTTCCTTCTTGATTCGATTGACAGTTGGTTGAGCCACCCTAAAAAAAAGGACTTTGAGTGACAATACTTAATTATTTTGCTGATGGTTGATTGAAAGGTAGTTCGATAGGTAGATTTTGAGTAGCAATGCTTAAGCCAAGTGTCCATCTAACATAGCCTGTTTGTACCCTACATGTCAAGTTTATCATTTGATTCAAGAACGCTTGCCATTCGATAGCATTTATTTGTTACTACCATACATGGCAAGTTTATCATTTGATTCAAGAGCACTTGCCATTTGATAGCATTTATTTGTGGGCTACCGTGTCCATTTGAATAAAGCAAAACACTGATTTCCACAAGTGTTGTTTGGTTCGTACACTTTCATTTATGCAAGTGAGAAACTGAGGATGCAATTCGTTGTGTGCATTTTACCTAACTTTTGGTGTCATCCAGGTTCTCGTGCAAGATTTTAACTGCGCTCTCCAGGAAAATATTCTTCTTCAGGTAGTTCTTACATTATCGTCTCCATGATATCGTGATAAAGTATACATTTATCTGTCGTCCATTATATTTGGTGAAAATTTATACTCTTGTGCGATCTCGAATTGTTCATGTGTATGCCAAGAATGAACAATGCAAGTATATAGCGGGCAGATAATTCTGTCTGAACATTGTGCACTTTTTCTATGCCTGGTTTTGTTAAGACTGATATGCCAAACTATTGGCAGTATTGCATTCGCTGATTGCATAGGATAGGTTATTCAGTTTAAATTTGTTCTTAAATAAACTAAGACATGTGCATCACAGAAACCTTTTACATGATCCACCAATGCTTAAGGTTGTTTTTCTCAAACGACGCAGGAAAGCTACATGTCATTTCATTAAGATAGGGTATCAATGTTTAATCTCATGTCATAAGAGAATTTGATTTTCCTATGCTGGTATGGTAAACCTAATCTTCTCCATCCAATTAGAAAATCTTCCAAACACATTTTGCAGGAATAATTGGATGTACTAATTGCATGAGGCCATGTTAGTGCATGTTACTGATTTTATTTCTCTTTCATCAATGCTAAGCCAGTGCCTTGAGTAAGAAAACATAATATGAGTACATGCGCGCTCGTGTTAACCTCAAATCAAATAAATGAACAAATTTTTACATTGTAAAATTTTATTAAGTAATAAATGACTTTGGCGTGTTCTATGAATTTAACATTGTTTCTGCTCAAAACCTTATGATGAAAATGAATACTTCTCCACTTCTGAAACACCAAAACCTTCTTAATACTAAGGTCATCTGTTACCCTTGTTTACCTTTACATGTGTTTCTTTGGTTCTTCTTGCATTATTATTCATTTCATTTTCATCAATGCTAAGCCAGTGCCTTGTGTCTAAAAATCTACCCAGTCATCTGACAACTTCAAAATTGTTTAGAGTTAAATTGCACACTTATCTTTTTATCTTTTAAGGAAATAAATGTAATATTTAAACTTAGCATTCTTAATGGACTTTGTTACTAAATTGTGTTATCTTGCAGGGGCATATGTATTTATTTCTTCACCATATATGCTTCTACTCTAACATATTTGGATATGAGACAAAGGTAATAACTAATAAATGATTCAAGGACAGCATCACCATATAGCTGTTCTAGCTTGTTTAGTTGCACTTCGAGAAGTGCCCTGACATTGTTCCTGTTATCCAGAAAATGATACCTTTGCAAGAGGTAACTGATGTTCGTAAAGCAAAGACAGCTGCAATTTTTCCTAATGCCATTGAAATTGTTGCTGGCACTAGAAGGGTGAGGGAGCTACCATTGTCTTAAGTTTCTTGTCTGTAGACATTATTAAAATCACTTGCACTGATGTCCTATTACTTTCAGCACTTTTTTGGATCTTTCTTGTCACGTGATGAAGCCTATCGAATTATAGTAGATGGCTGGGAACAACATGTTAGTGATGCAAGATTGCTCCTTGAACGTCAGGTTAGCAGACTTTGTTTGTTTATGAATCATTACCACATTGGTAATTTCAAGCTGTTGACCTGGAACTGCCACTTAGGAGTTACTGGTTTTTTCTAAACTGTTGCTCATATGGAATCTTTTATGACACTATATAGGAGACAAAGTCAGCTTGTAGCAGTGAAGAAAATGGTTATGTTGTATTGGAAGGAGCAAAGGAATCTAAACAAGATGAAGATTCATCGCCACCGGACAGGTTTTGGCTTATGAACAAAATGATTTACGCTTGTTTGACGTCTTGAAATTCAATTCTATTCTCTATAATTGTGTATGATTCAAACATATTGGACTGTAGGTCTGTCAATAGTACAGATGTCTCAAGTAGTGCTGACGGTGGTGATTCGAACATCAACATTTCCAAAAGCTTTTCAAAAGTTGAGGAGAATGGACTCGAAGACAACATCCTCACACTAAATCCATTCAATTTGGAACCAGTTGATGATGCTCCTCCTAGTGGTTTGTTGCCATCTTCGTTACTTGTCTTTATTGTTATATCATTATAATTGTTTGCTAGACACTCATTACATGATTAGTTTTTACTAAACATTCATCATGTTTTTTTTCTCACAGTATCTGAATCTTACACTATGATCACGGAGTCAAAGTTTCAGGTTTGCAAGATTCCATTTCTTTGTATTAGTATTGACAATTGCGTTTACAACACTAACATCCTAAAACAGGTGCCTGTGGATGTTCTCTTTAATTTCTTATTGTCTGATGGTGCTTTTGGCTTTGTGGATGATTACCACAAAAAATGTGGTGACAAAGGTTGGTGCTAATTTATCCTTACTTGTTCATGAACATATTTGGTTGTTAGAAGTATTTTGAGTTTTTACCTGGATGACCTGCAGAATTTAGTTGCTCGAAATGGCGTACTGATGAGCAAGGGGGACTTGTAAGGGATGTCTCATTTTTGCATCCAATAAAAATTTATCTTGGTAAGTCAAAAGCTTTCAGTTGACTGAAGAAATTGATTGGCATCGAATATATCATGGGCTTTGACTTGCTTTATATTTTCTTATGGTCCACTTCTGAATTGTCTTTAGGAGCAAAATTTGGGACTTGTCAAGAGGTTCAGAAACTTCGTCTTTACAAAAACAGGTTAGTCTAAGATCTATTGTCTGCCAGTTAAGTGGTGTCTTCACGGAGCCTTTGGTCATTATGGAATAAAGAATGGAGATGTAGAACTAGCAATTATTTTAGTGTCCTCTTTTTCTTGGTTTTATCACTTTGCTCTGTACCTGAACAAAACTCATGCCTTATAATTCCTTATATTTGGATCTTAGTCCGATCTGGTTGCCTTCTTGGCAGTTGATGGCTATGTGCTTGTCTTAGCTTTGTAACCTGATGCCCCGTGCCAACTTCTGTGTTAAGATATTATAAATTTGGCGTCCAGAGATGATCGTGTAGTGTCCTCTTTTTGTTGGTTTTTATCACTTAGCTCTGTACCTGAACAGACTCGTACCTTATTTTCTGATATTTGGATTTTAGTCTGATCAGGTTGCCTTCTTGGCAGTTGATGGCTATCTGCATGTCTTAGCTTTCTAACCCGATATCCCGTGCCAACATCTGTGTTAAAATATTATCAATTTGGCATCCAGATATGATTGTTCTAGCAGTAGTCGTTGCTAGTTCTGTTCATTCTGCTGCATGCTTGTTTCTTGTAGTAATGTTTCCCTTCCGAAGAATAATTGATGTTACAGCTCCCTGCAATTAACTGCTTACACTTGTTTATAGGCATCTAGTGATTCAAACCTCTCAGTCAATAGGAGATGCCCCATATGGGGACCATTTCACTGTAGAGGTGAGTAATCCACAATGCTGTTTATAATGATGGTTTTTATCTAGCTTAGAATTTCCTTTTTGTGTACAATGGCAAATAATGTATTAACAAGTTTTCATTTTGCTTCTACCAACTTCTGTTGTTATATGCCATATTAACATTGATTTGTTCTTATAGCCTTAAGCCCTTAACTCTTGTTTGATCTTATTTTTACCTTACAGGGCATCTGGGATGTTGAACAAGATAGCCTAGATGAGAACTGTTGTCACCTCAGGATATATATTAATGTAGCCTTCTCAAAGAAAACGATATTTAGAGGTAATTTACATCCCTTCTATCCTGAATGCTCTAGCAAGAACTGTATTTGGAATTATGCTGCATCCCTGTATCCTGGATCCTCCAGCACTTTCAAAATATCACTCAATATTCTTAGGGTCCATTTTTGCATGCCTTCAGAATTAATCCCTAGCAACTTTAGTTTTTGTGAGAAAGTTCGTTAATTTGAGTTAGGCCAACTTAACCTGGTGTCTGAATCTTACAAGCTTATATGCTTTCTGTGGTAAAAGTTTCAGCTTATATGTTGATAAACCAAACCATAATTTGCCAAGGAAACCCATAGTGTTGCAACTTATATCAGCTCTATATTTCCACAACAATGGTGCACATTTTTATTAATGTACTATTTTTAGCCTCGTAGTTGGAAAAACATACAAAGTAATGGGTACCTGGTTACAAATGACACAAACAGTTATAATAAGTCGAAAACACCCCCTGCAGTTCAGTATGTCATATACTTGATTTGGCCAAGTTGGTCCTTTGGATTGCCGTGCTATTTTCAATGAAACTGAGGGGCATAGTTCAAAGGATTGTATTACTATAAATAGAACAGAGATGATGTAGAGACTTAAATTGCAGATCTTGATTATCTTGGATCAGATTCTATGCTTGAATTTTGCTGTCTTGGCATCTGTATGTTTGTGCAATTAGTTTATTCCAACATCCAAATCATATATAGTATAATTTATTTAGACCGTATGTCGTCAAGGGCTTATATTCTTTAAATCTCTAAAATCACAGGGAAAATAGAGCAGTCAACAAAAGATGAATGCCGTGAAGTTTTCAATCTCTGGATTAAGCTTGTAAGTCGATTCTCGTACAGTCGTACTTGAAGATATTTCTCAGTGCTACTTTCCATTTGGAGGTGTATATAAATCTTTTCTCATTTCATGCTTTTAGGGTCATGATCTTTTGAAGCAGGAGTACGATCGATCAAAAGGTAATTTATAGTTCATGAATATTTGCTGCAGTTCCAACTTTTCTCTATCTGAGTTGCATCCTCTTTCACTGGAAACACCAAGTTATGAAGCAATTAAATGGCTATTTTGTCCATCCATTCTTACAGGCACCTCCAGCACAACTGATTCTGGTGTTCAATCAGGGGCTACAACGAACGAGGAAAATACCGAGGAAGTAGCAGTTCCATTGGTGAGTTCCTCGCAGGATGAATCTGGTGTGAGGAGCCTCATTCCTCCCATTCAAGATCACCAGCAGAGAACAGGAAGAGATGCTTCCATCGCGTCCACTTCACAAGAATTGCGGGGTTCACTAACGTCATACATGAGATCGAGCCAACTTGCTCCAGTACTAGCAGTGGCACTGGTGGCTATCATTATCCTAATGCAGGCAAGTTTTTTGGATTTTATGCAGTTTGTTGTGCTGAATAATCCTCAACTGAAAATATCTGAGCATAATCAATGGCATGAAATGGTGAAAATGATCAGTGAATCATCCTCTGACTACCGACCATTCTGGCACATACTTCTGTTGCAGGTGACTATCATAGTTCTGCTAACAAGATCCCCCAGGTCCAAATGGCTCCTCATGAGGTCTCAAGGGGCAGTTTAAGGTACAGCAAAGAAAGCGTGGAGTTTGTGCAGAAGCGCCTCAGCTTACTAAGCGAGGAGATGCAGCTAGCGGAGGCGCACATGGAGAATTTGAGGCACGAGTTTGCCTGGCTCAGGTCTTACCTGGAGAGACTGGAGAGGCTGGGGGCAGCACATGACCGCAATGCTTGTACATGACAGGGGCACGAGTTAGCGATGCGGATTAGTATGTTATACATTACGAGACGGAGATGTTGTTCAGTGTTTATTACAGATGGTACAGATGCAAACGGAGAGGCGGGGACTGTTGTTGCAGAGGTATTGCCGTAAGGCAAAACTGCCAGATCCCGGTATAGGAGTCGATGTAAATAGTTGAATCTTCGGATCTTCCCCATTTCGCTGGGGTGATGTACAAGTACAATGTGAGGGATGTGTCATTGCAATGACGCCACGGCAGTGTGATACGAAAAGTTTCGACTTTTGAAAACGTAACTTTTATTATTTCTGTGTTTTATGTATTGCTCTAAGACATGATACATTGACACAGGTGATAAAAGGATATGGTTTTCGATCTAGTTACACATCATGAACGGAAGCCCGCATATCGTAACGCCTCTGCTGCAGCAAAATCCACACCTTCATATGATAGATACACGGCATATTTCAGCGCATGTGATGTGAAATGGTCAATACCATTACCACGTAGGGAGTATATTTGAGCATCTCCAATCGTTATGCATTTGGAGCTATGCATTTTAGGCAATTTGTAAACCCCCAAATGAAAATGGCAAGTCTAAATTGGGGTGATCTCCAACCGTTATGCAAAATGCCAAGTCTCATTCTTTTTTTTCCCGGGATTTTTCTTTTCGCGGCACTTCCTTCCCGCTTGGGAAACATCTTCTTGAGATTCATGAGGCATAGCATTACTATTTGCTTGGCTTTGTGGAGTTAGTGGAAAGGGCAATTCGTTTAAGCCAGGAATATGATCAGAATCAGCTGTGAGTATGCCTGTATAGAATCCAAGGTCATCCATTTGAACGAATCTACAAAATAGGATAAAATAAATGGAGTCGTCAAGACATATCAGACAATGAATATGCTTCATAAATCTGTTTTGAACAAACAATGTGTATACTTCATCATCGTCGATCTATTCAATAGGGACTGCATGGTTTGACAGAATATGTTATCATCTAACCCTAGGAACATGGCTGCCATGGTTGGTCCTCCGATCCCGTACGCCATGAGCACCCCCACATGAGGCCATACCACCTCCAATCCCGCCATGTCCAACCCCCTAGCCGCCAACACCAGTACCCAATCCCATCCATCCTGTACACCCACGCTGATGGCAAAACCCTAGAGTAGATGATGGTGATCAAGAGATGTGACATGGGAAGACTCACGTACCTGGCCGGCCTTGATGAAGACGGCGTAGTAGATGGAGAAGAGTCGCGCGCAGGAGCCCAGAGTCGCGCGCGGCTTCGACGTTTGGCGCGAACTCGTCTGGCGGCGCGAGGAAGAAAACGCGCGAGGGGGGAAGAAAGTCGTGCGTGAGGGGAGGAGATAATCGCGCGATGTGTATTTGCATAGCTGGACTCCTTTGGCATATATGCCAAGTTTTTCCCTCCAAATGCATAGTTATGGAAAATGCAAAGTCTAAATGCATAAACATTGGAGGGTTTTTTTTTTTGGAGTTTTATGGATTTTGGTAAATGCCAAGTCCAAATGCATAACGATTGGAGATGCTCATGCTTGCCATTGGTTGAGTTGTCTGCACAGAATTAAGCGAAGAGCTACATGTTCGCTGTGCTTTCAGATTTTGGAAGAGAGAGAGAGAGAGGGGGGGGGGGTATGGCAAAGGCAGAGGCAGCGGGTGGTGGCGGCGGCGGCGGCGAGTATGGAAGGAGCATCATCGCTTGGGAAAATGAATGAATAAATGAAACGGGTGGTGGAATATGAGTCTGAGAGAGAGGCGATGGAAAAAAAAGTTGTCATTTTGTGTTAGGATTGAATACGCGTTCAGAAAATTAATCTAATATGAAATACAAGTAGTATACAATGTGGCCTCTGAAGGTTGGCAAACATCTCATAACCACATCCAACGGCCGCATGCATAGGGATAGGGGCATATGCCCTGCAGGGCAAAATTTATGTGTCCCCTTTATTCGGCCCCATGCATCCCTCCATGGCATTAGCAGCTCCTGACATGGACTGCTTCCGCCCCAGCCCCGTCGCCCGCCACACCAGCGCATCTCAGAAGAGGAAGTCGCGGACCGGCGACACTGGCACATGGAGGCGGGCAAGAAGCCAGTGCAAGGAAAAGGCGGCGGCTACATGAAATTTTTGGTACAAGGTGAGCATGAAGACATCTTCCGAGCCAACCACCAAGCCTGGAGGGTGGCTCATGGTCGAATACGGCATCGACGATGGCGACGACGACTGTGATATTGTGGTCGCAAAGATCTATCCATCACCTCGACAGTCGGCAGCCACAAACGCGCTCGACAACATCAGCCAAGCTATGGCACAGTACCCCGCCGAGCAGCAACGTTAGATATATCGCTGGAGGCCTACATTATTATCTCAATCAAGGTAAAAAGATGACCAAACGTATATCCTATATAAATAATTTAGATATCTTGAAACGGAGGCAGTGTACATGTCAATCTGAGGTTAATCAATAGGATTAAGTCCACATCTGGCCCCTCAACTATTGCGCTGGTTCAATTATTACCCCCAACTGTGAAACCGTCTATTTCTTACCCCCAACTATTGCACTGGTCCACTTTTGGCACCTGGGCAAGGGGAAAGCAATTTTGACCGACGCCAAGCGGTTTTGACAAATGGCTGAGCTCGCTTGCATCCTCACCTTCCCCGCATGGATGCTGGCCATGGCTTCCGTCCGTGCTGGCTTGCTGCCATGCTGGCTTGCCATGCCGCCATGGTCATGGCTGCTCTGCTCTGCTTCTCTCCCAGACTACGCACGCTGCGGCTCAGGCAACACGACGGTCAGCGCGGTGCAAGCGAGCCCTTGCGATATGGACGACGAACGTGCGTGCGGGAGGGCCCTCGCAGCGCCGGCTAGCGCGCGTAGGGTGGCCGCGGTCACGGCGGCGCGAGCAAGGCAGTCGCCGTAGCTCCGTCGCTGCGGCACGAGCAGGGGGGCCCGTGGGCTCGGCGGCGCGAGCAAGGAGCCGCGGCTCGCGCGTGCGGGGTGGCCGTGGGGCCGGAGCGGCCGAAAGGTCCCTTGTTTGGTTTTGATAATTGAGTGACAATTTAGGTGGACTAACATGTGCTTATGAGAGATACACAGGGGTTTAGTCCACAGGTGAATGTGAGATGAAGGAGCTTCAGTGAATATGTGACATGACATGGAGTCATGTGACCAATGGTAAAAATCGAGATGAGGCTTGGCTCGAGACCGGAGGGTGTGTGAAGGACAAGTCGAGGCAGTGGAGCGATGGACCATGAGATGGTGAAGCTCGGGCAAGACTTGGTTCCGATGGACCATGAGGCGGTGAAGAGCAAGTGAGATCAAGATCGATGGACCGAGAGGGTTGCATGACGATATGAAGTGGATCATATCAACTTGAGATCGTGTCGGTGCATGTGTTGCATTGACACGTCGGTGGAAGACGGTGGAAATGGAAATGCGCAAGGCAAAGGTATGCTATAGGGCATTTTATTTCACCGGTCATGAGGAGTGTAGAGAAGTTGATGACCGGATTTAGGATTGATAGCCGTACTATCAAGAGGGGCAAACTTGTTTGCATCTCGATCATCTAGTGCCACTTGAGCGATCTAACATTGCGACATGTTAGGATCGAGTGGCGTTGTGAGGACAAGAGAAAATCCTTTGAAAATGATTGTGAAAATGCTAACACACATGCACATGGTGGTGTTCACTTGGTTGTGTTGGCACATTTACAAAGGTGGTGTTGATCGCGCTTTGGTTTGGAGGGTAGAATTGGGTTTGGGTGGTGTTGATCGCAAGCTCGGCGGGATTCGGCGCTTTCGGGAAAAATGGAAGCATATTTTCTATTGCGCTGGATGCAAAATCTTGGAGAAAGCATGCTAACTTGGGAGCACAAGACGTACACGTGTTGGTTAGCATGTTGGAGCAAAGGTTGAAGAATTGGCGCGACAAGACGACGAGGACGGCGCTCAGCGTGGCGCCGGACGCGGCCCTTGGCGTGCGCCGGACGCCGGCGGAGTCCGCGGCGTAGGGGCTGGGCGCGCGCTCAGGGGCGGGGTAGCGCGGACGCGCCGGGGTCCCGCGGGACGCCGGGGCCGGCGCGGCGCACTCCAGCAAGCCTCACGGGCGGGCGTCGCGCCGGACGCGCGAAGGCCGGTGCGCCGGACGCCGTGCTGCCGAGTCCGGCGGGCCGAGCCCGTGGCACGGTGCGGCCAAGTGGCCTACGCCGGACGCAGCTGCTGTCCTAGCGCCGGACGCAGGCTGGCGACGTTCTGGCGTCCGGCGACGTGGAAGTTTCATACGCGAAGACAGCAAACGGTCGGCTGGGCGGCAACGGCCGGGACGCCGCGCGCAGGACAACGGCGCCGGACGCGTCCGGCAGTGCCCGGGAGGCGCGTCCGACGCAGGCAACTTGGCGGCCAGAGCTTCCCAACGGCTCTATTCGAGGTGGAACCTATATATACTTGTGTTGGCCGGCCATGGCGAGTTGCTGAGCACACTAGGGCCTTGGTGGCTTGTGTGGTAGTGTTTGGGAGCCCTCTAACTCATCTATGCTTGAGAGTGTTCATCCACTTGAGTTAGAGATCGATTCTAGTGCGTTACATTGAGAGATTTGCATCGAGTGGCACTAGGTGATCGTGTTGCAAGCCGGTGTGCTTGTTACTCTTGGAGGTCGCCACCTCCTAGACGGCTTGGAGGCAAGAGACTTCGTTGAAGCACCCGTGGAGATTGTGCGGTGCTCCAAAGGAGGATTTGTGAGGGGTTCTTGAGCCTTCCCACGTGTGCGAGAATTGGCTACTCTAGTTGAGCGTGGCTTGGAGGATCCCGGTCTTGTGTTGATTGGAATTGGGGCTCCCCGGAGGGGATGTTGGCAGTGAGCCAACTTGAGCGGCCATCTCATCACCAAGTCGGTGCATCGCCACAACTGGACGTAGCTTGGTGGCGACCAAGTGAACCATGGGAAAAATCGTGTGTTGATTTGTGATTGCCGAGGCTTCGACCTCCTTGTTCTTGTGTGTGAGGCTTCGACCTCCCTTGAGTTTGTTTGCAGGTGGTTGGTCTCTACGCCCGGTGATACGCCACTGCCGCGACTTCGTGTGTCCACTCTTCGCGGTGATTTGTATCCCCTCTAGCTCAAACTTGTATTTACATTTGTTACATTCTTGCTTAGTTTGAGTAGTGGCTCTTGTGCTCTTTTGCTTGTGTAGCTAGTTGAGCACCTTCTTGCTTGTGTAGCTAGAAGTAGAGTAAGTGTTTTGCTTAACTTGTGTAGTTAAGGAAATTGCACTCTTGGGTTCGGCTTGTGTAGCCTTGTCCTTGAGCATCTAGTGAGCTTAGGTTTGGCTTTGTGCTCTTGCTCATTAGATTTGTGTAGGTGCTCCCAGGTGTGGCAAAGTTATAGTGGCTTCGGTTTGTGTGACCTTGCAAGCTAGAATTGTTTAGGTGAGCACTAGCTAGTTTAGCACCTTGCTTCTTGTTTAGGTTCTTTTACAAGGTGCTACTAGAGTTGCAGTTAGTGGGGGTTAGTCTTGGCTAGACCGATAGTTTTAATTCCGCATTTGTTTCGGTTAGCCGGTGCGTAAGTTTTTAGTAAGGACTATTCACCCCCCCTCTAGTCCATCTCGACCCTACAGCGGCGTAGAAAAGGGCCAGCGGAGCGTGGCGCGCGAGGCGAGCGCGTGTTGCTTCGACGAGGCGGGCGCTGCCGGCAACCGGCGAGGCGAGTGCACGACGGCCGGTGGGCGGGCGCAGCGGCGCGAGCGAGCCGCGTGGCGGCGGCCGGCGAGCGAGCTCGCGCTGCTGTGGCCGTCGGGATGACGAGCGAGGAACAGCCTCGCCATGGAAGGTCGCGTGCTCGCCTTCGTCGTCGTCGTCGTGGAGCTGCGGCAAAGCTGGCGGCGCCACTCCGCCAGCTCGCCATTCTCCAATTCGCTGCGCGCACGGCCCCGCCATTCACTGCTCCACCTCGCCGAACCTACTTCAGCGCGAATCGAGCTCAGGTGAGGCCCAATCGAGTGTTTTCCCCGCCGCCACCATGGACGCCGGCGCCTCCGAGCTTCTTCCTCGCCGTCGCCCATCCTCCTCCGTCCCTCTTCCTCCTTTTCGCGCGCGCCGAGCTCGCCTCGCTCGCGCGGAGCTTTTACTTGCCCCACCTGGCCTCGTTGCGGGCGCGTCGCCGTCATCTCGCCGCCGTCCGCCTTGTCCGCTGCCGTGCCTCGTTGTCGTCGTTCAGGTCGCCATCAGCCTCCATCTTCTAGCCCAGCCGGTCCGCAATGTCGAGAGGAAGGGAATGGTGCCCGCGGCACCGCCGGAGGACTCGCCGCCGGCGAGAAACCAGCCGGCGGAGCTCCTCTCCTGCTCTACTAGTGAGTGGCGCGCGCCCATGCGCGCGGCTATTTGCCCGTATAGATGTTTGAATTCTAAAGTAGGATAACCAGCAGAAACGATGCAGTAATGCAAACCTAAACATAGAAGCAGCACATGCTCATAATATTCAGAGCCATAGTAGTAGGCCTTAGATTACAGACAGTAGTTCAGCTTACAGACGGTAGCTAGGAAATTGTTTAGACAATCCACAATACTTAGAGCCATAGTAGGAGGCCTTAGAGTACATGAAGCAGTTCAAGTTGCAGATGGCAGCTAGGAAACAACTTAGACAACACTAATAGTTTTTGGGATACATGCTGGTGAAGATGCAGCGTTCGCTTCAAACCAGTAGCGATGCTGGGGTGGCGGACGTGCACAAGCCTGTGCACATTAAATCCAGTGGCTGCTCCTGTCGGATTCAATGCTGAAGAAAGAGTCATCTGTAATTTGTTTTTTTTTTGTTAGATAGAGGTAGTCTGAGAATGAAGTAGTCTGTATGTGTTGTAGTAGTGAGTCATGTACCGTCTCGACGCCAGCATTTGCCTTCGGAGTCATAGTCGCTGTCCGAGTTGTTGTCTGGCTGCTGGAGAGCATTAAGTCGCTCCTCCTCTTTTTTGTAGCACCAAAATGTTAGTAAATATACTTGAGGAAGTAGTAGATACAATGAAGTAACTGTATTACCTCTAATCTGCCACTCGAAAGCCTCTCGAGCCACTTCTGTGTCGCAGCTTCCTGAGCCAGCTGTTATGGTGGGAATGACATATAATTGTTGTAAATAGAGAGCAAAGAACTGGGGTGTGTGTTATCTAAAGAACTGATGCTATGGTTGTTACCTGAGTTTGTAGAAGTAGTGTGGTCATTGCGGCGATGGGGAACTCCATGGCTATAGCTGTTGTGTGCAGGAAGTGGTGGTGCTTCAGAATAGTTGTAGGCTATGAGTGGGCAGTGAGCAATCGACAGCCATACCTCTCTGCTGGCGGCATGGACGGGCAGCGAAAAGTGAGGCTGGCATCCCGGCCGCCTTGTTTGATGGTAGTGTCAGATTAGTACTTAATTTCGTTTAGAAATTTCCCAATTCACATACACTGCTAATCCATATGGCAAGAAATTCATGCTGCGTTTGTGCATAGATTAGTGAGATTCTGAAAAGCTAATTTCATTTCTTATGAACCAAAATACAAACCGCTCGCTGCATAGGGAGCTTTTCCTCAGAATTAGCGGCAGGAAGCAAAAGAAAAAGAACAACAGGTTTGAGATGCAAAAGAAGACTCTAGAAGACTTCTAAACAGCCGCTGGACCAGTTGACAAATCCGTCGAAGAGACGCCACCGAGCAGAGACAGTATCTGAGCACGGAGCTTGCTCAGAGACTCAGAGAGGCTGTGAAGAATGGAGGCGTTCACACTGGTGCCGGTGACAGCATTGCCTCGGCTGCTCCGTTTTTTTGCTGGCGACGATGGAGACGCGGACGCCTTGCTGAGAGGTAGTTCATATGTGGAGTCGAAGAAGTCGAGGAAGCCGCGAAGTGTGTCTTCGGTGGCCTTCATGGTTGTCTTCAGCTTGGACAGCTTATCCTCAAAAAGCATGGACCAAGAGCTGTGGTAGAGGACTTCCTGTTTTAACTGTGAAACTCTAGGAGCATTGTAGTCATCAATTATGATTCTTTGGTCTTGCTCAAGGAATGCTAATGCACTGTGGTATGCGTTTTGGAGAGACATTTGTTTTGTGCGTGCAGGCGCACCAGTGAATTCTTTTGCCTCGATCTGACAAGAGTTTCTATTCTGAACATTGTTAATTAGGATCTTAGTAACGAAATTATCGTCGTCGATCTGGCATGTGTTCTCTGAATCGATGATGAGGTTGTACTCCTCAGCAGCTAAAGCAAAGATTGCTTTCTTGTCCACCCTCAACACCTTAGGAACCTGTACATTGCAGATCGAGACGGCAGGGAAGAGATTAGATATACTCTATGATAGCCGGCGACGAATCTGTGAAAAGCATGGAGGGGCGGCTACCTTCGGGAGCCAGGGCTCGTCATCACTGAAAGCGTCCATGCAGCTGGCTAAGAGCTGATGTGGTGTGTGTTTTAGCGGTGAAGGATGGACAGGAAGGTAAAGTTGAGGAATGGAGAAGAAGATAGCTACGCCGTGGAAGAAGGCAATTTATATTGCTGGCGCCGTCGGTATAGATGGGCCTGTTTCTCTCGCTATAGATGGGCCTCTTCTCTGTGGCAGCCCACCAGATG
Source organism: Themeda triandra (assembly GCA_018135685.1). Taxonomy (NCBI): domain Eukaryota; kingdom Viridiplantae; phylum Streptophyta; class Magnoliopsida; order Poales; family Poaceae; genus Themeda; species Themeda triandra. The sequence continues at coordinate 2,589,753 of JAENPR010000015.1, read as the reverse complement.
AGTCTCTCAATTCCCAGAAAGAACGGCAAGGAGCCTGTGCTCATCCCCACGGTTTTGCTGCCTGTGGTCATGCCTCTGCCGAACTGTTGCAGAGCAGGCACGGCTCCCCATGTTTCCCTTCTTTGATGAGGTATTCTTGCCCATTCCATTTTCTTCTAATTATCCCGAAACAACACAAGGGAAGGAAGCAAGAAAAATAAAAGGATATCAGATGCATTTTTCTGTACTAAGAACTAAGTCGTATGCAAGAAGTGTCTTCAAAAACATAACCCTCCTAAAATCTAATCTAATAGTATATTAGCAGAGCCACATAGTGAACTGAAGCTGAACTTTGATATCTTGTTACTTTTTGTTCTGTACAGATTCATATGTCACGTTGCCACGCTGCCTGTGGTCTTTTGCATGCTGCGATCATCCGGCATCTCACTTTCAGCTGGGCTTGGAGTTTGCACCAAAGATCATACTCTGACTGTCCTGATGCTAGAGAGCACTCCAGCGGCAGGCGAGCTGGGCGAGTTGGCACAACCACACTCATATGCCACACGATGCAATAGGCAACTTCTGGTAGTAACTTTGACAGAATAATAAAGTCGTAGATGCAGCCATGAGCCCATGATGCTAATCGAAACTATTATAAGTACACATTTAGCAGAGGTGTGATCTCCTATTGAGCTCCTCTGATGCTTATACAGCAATTAAAAGAGGTATCACATGTAAAAATACCTCTGCCTGAATATACTGAACTTCTTTTATATGAAATTCAGCATTCTCATTCTTCTCTTCACGCTCCAATGCATGATTGGAAGACAGGAAGTAAATGGACAACCGGATAATGGATACTGGCTGCAAGGCAACACTGGACCATCTATGACGCCAAAGCACACATGGCATCTAGATTTGAATAAGATACACACACAATAGGATACACCGAACAAAGAAAAGCGCATAACCTGCTGATATAGCATTCGACAATGCAACCATTCAGAGTTTGGGCAAGCCATGGAGGTAGAAAGTAACATAGCCAGGTTCTTACATTGCAGTAGGTACTCTAAGCGCCACAACCAATTAGCGGTACGTAAGCCTGCGAGAAACCCCAGCGAAGGCTATTCTTCGGAAGTCAGAGATCATGGTGAGGCGCATGACCATAGAACTGCATGGTGTGCCAGCGAGAGCCAGGTGCCTAACGCAGCCAGCCAGCGCGCACAAGGCCAATTACAGGGCCAAGATAGCAAATAGTTAACAGAGTCTAGACTAATTCGAATGGTGATCTTGATTAAAAGTTCTTCCTGCCTGGAATTCAGCAGAACTACTAATCCTACTGGCAGAATGGCGGGTTAGTTTGTGATGCAGAGGATGCCACGCCATCAAAAAGTCGGCAGGGGTCTTCTCTGGACGGCTGAATGGAGCGAGCCTGTCCAACCAAAAGCTGTGGAGTTGGTGACGACTCCTGTAGAAAAGAAGCACTCAGTTCAAACAATCCAACTCATATAGGGCATGGATAAAGAGGTGTAGATTTCGTGGTACCCACCTCATCTAGCCGCTCTGCTGAGCGGAGTGGCTGTCGGAGTTGTCAGCTTCAGTAGCGTCTTTTTCCATAGATGAAGGGCTGCAGAAAGGTATATTGGAACTATGAGGGTTTATGAAGCCAAAGAGAAAGCCTAAGCATGAATGTACTAAGTTATTTTAGTATCTGGCAATAGGCCATTTCTTAGAGAAATACCTGAAGATGTTTATTAAGAATTGAATTGTGGTGAAACATTATAATGTTCATATGATTTATTTCTTTATAGGAACCACTCTCTTTATTTGGGTAAGGAAGGTAGGAAGCATCATTCAGTGGGTTTCTATCTAAACATAGCTCTGTTAATAGTGCACGCCCTGGTGCAACATGTAAAAGCTTAAACACAGGCAAAATGTTTGTAGCTACTATTTGTTTGAATTCAATGTCATTGACCTTTAGGCTGCATTTTTGGTCACTCCCCATTAATATGCCATGCTTTCTCAAATCTTCCTTTTGAAATTTAGCATGAGATAATACTTACAGCCAGGACAGTAATTTTCTATTGTATCAGAATAGCAGTTGGTATTAGTATGCATTTGGATACGCCATAGCAAGTTAAAGTACTGTTTATTCTGATATAGGATGGTAAGTTTACTGGTCAGTGGGTTTCTATCTAAACAGGAATTGCAAGCCGAATACTAAGGAGGTGATTCATGCGTACTCTGAAATTCCAGTAGTTGTATCAGTGGCTTCAGCATCAGCAGCAGGTTCATCCTGTAAAATCTTGCGGCGACAGGCAGGAGTGACCTTGTTCTTTGATGATTGACTGCAGAGAATTATCAGTTAGACATGCTCGAGAAGATGAAAGATGTGTGTTGTACAGAGCTGCAAGCTCGGTGGATTACCCTCTTGGACGTTTCTTTGATGTGGGTGTCTCAACACTTGGTGGTGGAGTCTGCAGAAGATGAAATTTGTGAATAAGGGATATAAATGGTCTGAACCAATACTATATGCTGCATGTTTTAGAGAGAAATTACCTTTGAGGAGCCTGGTGGATGTTTCTTTGATGTGGGTGTCTCAACACTTGGTGGTGGAGTCTGCAGAAGATGAAATTTGTGAATAAGGGATATAAGTGGTCTGAACCAATACCATATGCTGCATGTTCTAGAGAGAAATTACCTTTGAGGAGCCTGGTGAAGTCTCAATGCTGCCATGCATATCAGAAGCTGGAAGGTCACTGTCAGCAGCTTCACCATCACTGTGGCCCGACGAATCACCTGAGTTTGCACCATGCGCAGCATGTTCCGCAATAGCAAGAGGCTGACCATGTGCCGTGACCAGAGACGCAACATTATAGGTCTTCTTTGGCTTGTAGAAACTCTGACGGCTCATGGTTACTGCGAAAGTGAATCTGAGAGATACAAGCCTTGTTATTTCTGGTGGGTACACGCTAGGACCTGCAGATGTCCTTAGCAACTGCTGGACAGGCTTCCCAATGATGCGACGGCCCACATCTCCAAATGCAACCATCTCAGCCTCATCTGTTCCATCAAGCGCTGTGAAGCACACCTTGTACCTGTCACAGATTTACACTTCAAATTTAGTGCCTAGCTGGATTTTAACTTAAGAATAGTAAGTAGCTAAAAGATGGGTTCCCACTTTGCAGTGGCCAAGCGGATTTGATCAGTGACTTACTTGAACTTGAATGATGAATTGGTGCATGGCACACATCTGTATCCAGTGCCTTCTGGTATGCACGATTTTCCGCATTTGGTGCAAGATGGGAACCACCACCTTGCATTTGGGAGCAGGCGACCGACGGTAACAGTGCAGCGGTATCCAGTTTCCTGAAAAGTCAAAATCAGCATGGATAAATTTTGTAGAGAAGAGTGAGAATGATTGTTACAGAGAGAGTGGTCCTGTGTTTCTTACAGCAAATTTGTAAGGATCAATACTGTTTAGCTGTGCCAAGGTTTTCTCCTCAAGCTGCGCTGGCACACGGCTCTGAACATGTTGCTGAACCGGAGATGCAACTGATCTTATCTCAAGCCTTTGATTCTGGAAACTGAGCGTACACAGAAAACATGATTTCAGAATGTGAAGACCTCAATGAAAGACAGCTCCTTAAAGGTGATATTGAGTTTCTAGAACCAAAACAAATATACCTCTCATAGAACTGACGCGCCTCTTCGATTTCTGGATTGAAGTACCAGCGACAGGCTGTGTTGCCGCTTAAGTAGTAGTTGCGTGAAATGGACAGTCATGTTATTCATTTGTAGGTGAACCTAGATATCACTATGGAGTTAGAACCATCCATAATAGAATAGAGAAGGCAGCAGCGGTATATACCTCGAAAGGATTTCATTAGACCACCAACGAAGAGGACAACGATGGGCTTCGCCTGTTTTTTGTCGTAGAAACCCTCAGTGGTGAACGCAGTGGCTCTCTCGCCCCAAAGTGTGATCTTGAGTTCAGAATAGCTGAAAGCAAACGACAAAATGATTTGGAATAGGGAATCGATAGAGATACATTGGTGTAGCTGAAAGAAATACAAAAACGATGGAATTGCAACTAACCTCAGATCCCTAAGGACTACGTGCCTGGAAACTGTAGACGTAGCTTTGTTTGGCAGATGAACATCCTGAACATCAGACACTTCCACCAGAGTCCCAATGGTATCTGTAGTCATATTCAGGAAAACATAATTAGGCCAAACTTGGTATGGTGTCTGCAGTGTTACCTAGGAGTTCAGTTGATAGTAAAGACGCTGGCTATAAAGGAACTTACCACGGAAGTTTTTTGTGTCCCCAGCATATGCAGGAAGTTCATCTATTGGAGTGATTTTGTATGCATATCTTGGGATGTCAGGAATGTTAGTTGGTGGAGCTGAGACAGTGGTGTGCAGTGTGAAATCCACCATGAAGGGGGCATCAACGGCTCTGTAAGCTGACTTTGCATTGGAAACCCTGAAACGTGAAATCACGTACACACCTCCTTCATCAACAAGCGGGCTCTTTGCTTCAATCTCAGCTGCAGGAATCTCAGCATACAGACGATTGCCCTGCAGCGAACAGAGAGTGATAATTGTTAGTAATTTCAATTTTTTGGTCTGCAATAGGAAAATGAGAGTGATTTTGAACCACAGAAGACAAAAAAAAAAACAGACAGCAGTAGCATCCATGTGATAATGTTTATGTCGTTAAGCATGTTTCTTGGACAAATAGATATGCGTTCTACTACATTATTTCATCAGCCATGGGCATACCTAGATATATATATGATGTGACAACTCTTCATTTCACAGTGAAGAATGTAAGCAAATAGCAGGTAAAAGAAGTTCAACGAACCTCCTGGTCAATGAGAACCAAGTCGACGTGCTGGACGGGGCCATCGTCAGTGCCACCACGGTACTGCCACTTGCGACAGACGCGAACACAGATGACAGCATGCCAGTCACCAGGACGGAGGGAAGGGAGCATGGAAAAAGCCATTTTTGTGGGCTGCATAAAATCAGGATATCAGTAAACATGAACAATAGGTGACATAGTAACTATAAAAGTAATAAGGTATGCAGCGAAACATGAAACCTGCTGAAAATGCATAGTTCATTGTAGACTCATGTAAGACTCACAGAGCATGCTCTGGCTATTTATTGCAAAAGCTCCCATAAGCGCAGAAAGAAAATGTATAGAATTGCAAAAGCTCGCATAAGTGCAAAAGCTCGCATAACCATTGCAAGAAGTGCACAACACAAAAGACACCAGGACACATCTGAAGAAAGAACTCCCAAAAATGATTTATATGCTAGATGATGGTTGGCAGAAGCTGCCAGGCAGCATACTGGTGTCCAAAAAAGAACAATGCCACCGTATGCATAACCAAAACCTGTATCTGCTGAATCCTGAGACCTGAGCAACTTCAGTAGAAGACTGCTAGGTTGCCTTGTAAATTTGGCTTGATCATTGGTCTGCAATAATTGATTCTGTGATAGTGTTTATAGATGCAACCACATTTATAGATGAAGCCAGCAATTGATTTTGTGTTAGTGGTTTGGAATAATTGATTATATGTACTCAATGTTTGCATCAATTAATTATGCCTTGCAGAGTAGCAATAGCATGAATTGCATAAACACCCGCTTCCAAAGCCCCATGTCTATTTGGTTGTCTTAGACTCTTAGTTATTCGCCCATTAGCCAGGCCGGCTAGATGCAGTCTTGTCCATATAACACCAGTGCAAAGAGAAAACTTCTTCTGCTCGCTCATGGCCACTCTGTGAACCCCAGAATTTAAGAAAGAATGCAAGAGAAAACGAACCAGGGGAAAACACCACGGCGAGCAGGAAATCACACAACGCACCATAACGACGGAATGTAAGCAATAACATTGGACACAGACGGAATACAACTAATAAGCAGGGATTATAGAAGGGGTGCCGTACCAACGCGGCCTGCAGATGGCGGACCTGCCTCGAAGCGGCAGGAATCCTTCCGGACCGCCCTCCTCCTCGGAATCTCTGGATCCGGTCCGCCGGCACCTGTATTCAGAAAGTAACCCGCCGGCCGGCGAACCGACGACAAGATGAAGACGATGAGACCATAGGAGACGAACACTGCAGAAGGAAGAAGGGGGAGGCGGCCGCGGCGGGAGCGGCGTCGCCAGCGGCGGCGCTAGCGGCGAGCGGCGGCCCCAGCGGCAGGAAGCCGGCCTCGCATACCTCAGGCAGCCGGTGGGGAAAGAAGCGGAGAAGGTGGACGGAAGGCCAAGCTGCCTTTTTTATCGCCGCCCGTGCGCGCGCTGCCCGTGCGCGCGCTTGGGTGAACGAACCTTCCTATCTCCATCAGCCAACCAAGGTCACTGACAGGTGAACCCCTGCACAAGACGCCCCCACCGTCAGCCTGTGGAGCGAACGCAGCGAGAGTCGACGACGGCTGCGAGACAGCAGCGAGAACTCACCTACACCGACGCACGGTCTCGGCCTCGCGAACCACTCAGCGCTCGACAACGAAAAGCGCGAGTCCATGAAGCCATCCCTGGAACTGTCCACCCCGCCATCACTGGGACCCACAGGCCACAGGATACCCCGGTCCTGGTCCACCCGTACGGACACGAGCGACGACGAGCTGGCGGCGACGAACCAACAGCGCATCGACAACAAGCCGGCCCAGCCAACCTACGGACGACAGCAACGCACCTACCAGCGTTGTACGGGCAAGCAGGAGCTGGCAGGTGAACTCCTGTGCATGGACAAAGGTCAACGAAAGCCAAGCCCTTGGATTCAGATCCTGACGGCCAAAAAAAATTCAACCATCGTGGACACTCGGAGGCCGCCGCAGGGCCAGCCTTTCTAGTCTCTTTTAATGCGGCTGACCGGTCGGCCCCACATGTCAAAACCGCTCTACACTATACAAAACAGCCCACACCGGCGCGCAGGTGCCAAAAGTGGACCAGCGTAATAGTTGGGGGTAAGAAATAGACGGTTTCGCAGTTGGGGGTAAGAATTGGACCAGGGTTTCGCAGTTGGGGGTAAGAATTGGACCAGCGCAATAGTTGAGGGGCCGGATGTGGACTTAATCCTAATCAATATACTAGTTACTAGTAGTATGAATGAGCAGTAAAAATAGCTCAGCATTCGGCCACTGATTACATTCATTGTACAGGAGAAAGCTGACGTGCTGCAGGTCTCACGGCGACTGCGGCGCCGGCTCGAGCAGGTCGCACTCGAAGTTGGTGTGCTCCAAGAACGGGCCGAGCCTGACGAGCCTCGGGATGACGACGCCGTCGCGGGCGGCGCACACCGCCGCGTTGTCCCACTGCACGAGCGCGCCCACCAGCCCCGCGCGCGCCGTGAGCGGGAACACGCGCGCCCACCGCTCCGCCTCGTACGCGCGCATGGCGTCCCGCGCCCCGTCCGCTCCCGCGTCGGCGAGGCGGCGCGCCAGGACGACGGCGTCCTCGAGCGCGCAGCAGGCGCCCTGCCCGAGGTTGGGCGTCATGGGGTGCCACGCGTCGCCGGCCAGCACCACCCGGCCGCGCCTCGACGCGCCCGGGGCCAGCCCGGGCCACAGCCACCGGTCCACCAGCGGCGTCCGCACCACGGCGCCCTCTGGCGTGCTGCGCATCACCGCCAGGAGGTCCGACGGCCAGCCCCGGACGAGCTCCAGCGCCTCGCGCTTGAGCGCCGCGGGGTCGGTGATCTTCGGACCTGCCATGTGCCAACCGCGACATCATTGTCAGCGAGTGAAGCTGCCATAGGCCGTGCAACATTTGTTACGTACCTGGATCTGGCCTGTTGAAGCAGATGAACCAGTAGACTTTGGTTGCGGAGACGGGGACGAAGCCGGCACGGACGCCCCGGCCGTAGATGTAGTTCACCTTGGGCTCGAACGGCTGCCCGTCGGCGTACTCCGCGAGGCCCCGGAACGCCATGTGCCCGACGTACCGGGGCTCCGAGAAGCCCATCCACCTCGCGATCGGCGAGTTCACTCCGTCGCACCCGATCACAATCTGCAATTGTTTTCATTCGTATGTCAAAATGGCACAAGAGATCGATCCTTTTCCGGACACATCAAATCCAAGCTTGTTCGGCTGTGTGAATCAGAACTCAAAACAGCACTGTACGGGTTCGTACCTTGGAGAGAATTTGCCTCCCGTCTTCCAGTTCGAGCAGGGTGCCTGCACGCCCTTGCTCTGAAATCGTCTTCAGCTTGGATGAGAACGATATGGTGCTCGGTGGCAGCTTAGAAGCAAGCGTCTCGAGAAGCACTCTCCTCTCCACCGCGCGCACCTCCTGTCTGTCGAATGTGCCAAGCCATCGAAGCAGCATCTTCTCAGTTATAAGCCATGCATTCGTTCACGATGCTGATCAGGGGATGGAAACTGCAGAATAATACCCGGGAGCTTCTTCCTCGAAGGAGAACTCGCGCAGGTCCCGCCCGCCCGCCGCCGGCGACCGCATCCTCATCCTGCGGTCAGCTGGAACCTCAAAGTGCAGCTCAGAACACACAACGATCCAGGTACTGAATCACGTGGGGTGTGCCTCTGGCACAAGAGGAGGAAGAGGAACGCACCCTTGGATGCGGAGGTACTTGGACCGGAGCTCGTCGGCGACGCCGATGGCGTCCAGCACGCGCCACCCGTTCTTGAACAGCGTCAGGGACGTGCCGCCGGCGCGCAGGGCGTCGCCCTGCTCCAGCACGGTGGCGCCCACGCCCAGCCGGCGCAGGGCGACCGCCGTGGCCAGCCCCGCGACGCCCGCGCCAACGATGACGATGTTCTCCTCCGACCGCGGCGTCGCCGAGGCGGCCACGGTAGCACGCTGACGCAGACGAGCTCGAGGAGAGGGGATGTACCGCAGCTGTGGGGAAGAGATAGTGGCCGTGGCCAGTGCCATGGCGGCGGCGGCGATGACAAACAGGAGTTGGGGTCGGCGAACTGGCAGCGCCATGATGCGGCCATTTGACTGCCGTGAGAATTACAGGTCTGGAAAGGTGGAGGGTTTGGAGCCACGAGTTCCTGACCCAGGAGTAAGAGAGCATGCACAAGACACGTCCACTGCTGGTGTGTGATGTGAACCTGTGGTGGGGAATCCTAACGGGAGCGACGGGGACATTGATCGGGGCGCGGGAACGAATCTTATTGGTACAGATGACAATTTTTTTTTGGAACGGCCAATGCTGAACATGGTTCCATCACCAAGGTGTTTGATTCGTTTGATTGCCTATACCAAATCTACACTGCTACGCACGACTTGCTATCTGAAATTTTGTCCTGTGTATATGTTCACAATTCCCTTTCAATTCAGAGTTACTAGTCGACGAGCAACAGGCCAACAGTGCGTATCAAAACGGTTGAAAGAACATGAAATTACAGCAATCTACAATTTGGGGAAAAAAGATTGGCGGAATGTTTATTATGTCATTAGATGCTCCACATTCACAGGATCAAAAAAAAAAAAAAAAAAAAAAAAAAAGAAAAGAAAGATGCTCCACATTCACAGTGCATCAAACCAGGCAGGATCCTCAAGCTTCTAGCACTTAAAGCAAGTATAATCGCAGTGACCTGACAGCTATATAACACAAACTTGTTTTATTCCAGATCGCATTAGTTGGTTCACAATCACAGTACATTAAACCGGCCACAAAGGCAGAGACTCAAATGCCACATAAGTTCAGGCAGACTTAACAACTACGATGTAGCACAAAGCACCAAATTATGACTCTATAGCCAGAGCCAATAGATAACTCAAACAAAACTCGGTTTTAATGGAAGCAGGCATCCAACGCCCTGAAGCTCAACTGCTCAAGACTCGTAGATCCAGGGATGAAGGTTGCTCTTCCACTCGGTCACACCTTCAGGGAACCAGAGAGCGATCTCCTTCTTTCCGTTCTCCACGGAGTCACTTCCATGGATGACATTCCTATACGAGAGATGACAGATTTAGCACAAGAACACACTTGCAGACTACAGAGACTATGCTTTGCATGATATGACATGTACCACAGTACCAGAGATCATAATACTTCTTACTCTAAACAAACCATTTATCAACACAAGCAGCCGGCATTATTTGCCTATTCTGTTTTTTTTCCTCAAAAACACAAAACACAATAGTGCTTGAATAACTATTTCAGAATGAAGCATATCTTAGTTCACAAGGATTATTCGAGTTATCTTATTTGATTGACCTTGATTTGAATTCATAAACACACGTTTATTTACTGAACCAGATTTCAAAAGCAGAGCAAAGAAGCTTTCAAACTAAAGTCATCACAATGAAGTATAATTAATTACAAAGAAAGGAATGTTCACCTTCCAACTTCCACAGCATAGTCCCCACGAATGGTACCAGGGTTTGCCTCCCAAGGCCTAGTGGCCCCAATGATCCTGCGGCCAGTCGCTACAACGTCCTTCCCCTCCCACACCATTGCGACAACAGGGCCAGAAATGATGTACTCCACCAACCCGGGGAAGAAGGGCTTGTCAGAAAGGTCAGCATAGTGCTGCTGTGCGAAGGACCTCTCCACATTCATAAACTTCATCCCTGCATTGTACAGCAAGTAAAAAGCAATTCATCAATCGATTGCTTAAAAATTCATCAACATGAGCAAGATTATTCATTAATTGTGCACCCATGTTCACAATAAGATTATCCAGGTAAGATTCATCATGGTAAACATGAGGAAAGCTAAACTAAATAGTCTCTACCGTAAGGTTTTGTTTTGGTTCTTCATCTTGAAGAAATCTCAATTAAATAGTTTCTTTCTGTATCAAATCCATAATATCAATATAACTGCCCTAGTATAGATTGCCTTTTGTCATATATTGTTGTGCTGTAAAGTTTTCCTTGATGCTGAAATGGAAAGAGAATATTCAAAACCTGATGAAAGGCACACAAGGTGATTTAGTTTCACAACAGTCTGAGGAATATCTGCTTTTGGAATCCATATCCTAGAATCCTCATATTTTTTTAACAACAGCGTGCTTATCTGTTGTCCATCGATCTAATTCGTGATTAGACTTTACAGCGCAACAGCAGCACTTAATTCCAGATTACTATGACCATCAGCTATCCAGACAAAAAGGGACCAATCATGGGCTAGTGACAGAAAGATAATGGTTTTCAATCAAATCAAATCTCTATACAATATTCCTACTTCCACGACCAACATCCTTTCTGAGATGGTAATCATAGCCCCACACCTATTTTCACAAAATGCAACACGACGTGGCAACGCAGATAGATTAAACAAACTTAAGATATCACGACCGGAATACGCAGAATCAAGGATTCGCCTAAATAGCAGGCAAGTTCATGCATGTAAACAGGAAACGAAACAGAGTATAACGTCCAGCAATCAATCTGGCAACAAAAGGAAACAGGCTTACCCTTGAGGTAGAACCCTTTCTTCTCGAACCTACTGATGATGTCCCCGATCTGCGAAAAAAAAAACTGCCAGTTAAAATCTGGGCACCAAACATGAAACATGACGAACATGTCCCCGCGAACAAACATCAATCCGCCACAAATCAACAAAGTCCAGACTCTTTGCATAGGATCCGTTGCCCTTCTACGGAACCCAAACGAAAGCAAAACTCGGGGATCACAACACAACTCTTCTATGGAAGAAAACTGGGAAAAGGTAGCGGCAGATGAGATTACCAGTCCCCGCTGGACGCCGTCGGGCTTGATCATGATGAAGGTCTGCTCCGCCATGGTTGCGACGCGGATCGGCGAGGGTGTCAGGGGTGAGGCTGTGGGAGCGCGGACCGCAGGGGAGGCCGGATGGGATGACGGGCGGATGGGGAAGGAGATTAGAAGAAGGAGAGGCGTGGGGCGTCCTGGGGTGGCGAAAGAGACGGCTTGTTTTATGTGGGTTTGGACTTGCTTTTCTGCGGTGGGATGTGGGAACCGAATCATTCTCGAGATATTCGCCCAAGGGACGCAGAAGTACACTGTGTACTGTACTTTTTTTAGCACGTGTATACAAGAGTCTGTTTGGTTTTCGAATGTGTCGGTGTATGTTTTTTTGTTTTAGCACGTGAGGCTGTTTGGTTTTTCGAATGTGTCGGTGGTGTTTTTTTAGCAGAAATATGTGTCGCTGTGTCCGCCTGAGGCGTTGTTTTTGTTTGAGAGACTTTCTTTGGGCTGGAAGGTGCCTCAATTTCGGGCCTCGTTTCAGAAAGAACTTCAATTTCCATTAACTACCGCGGTCGGCTAATTTTTTTCCCTCCTAGAAACAACATATAAAACCAAATTTTGACTTCTGTTAATTTTTAAAACCGTTTATTCTTTTGTCTTAGATGGTCTTGATGATGGTTTGCCACTGTGACGCTATGCCACCCGTAGGTAAATTGGACTAAGTTGAAAGGTTAGATTAAATTGAACTAGAAATAGGTTAAAAATCTAAAAACATTTAACTAATTTATGTTGTAAAATTATGAAACTAGTTTCACTTTTTTTTTTAAAAAAAAATCATGTTGTATCTTATGATGTCTATATTGAAATTGTTTGAATCTTTGTGAACATTTTTGTGCTTATTTGCTGGTAGAATTATCATTATATATTATATACTATATTATAATTAGTCGATACTGATCTTTGACTCTATAGCCTGGGATTCTCAGATCTCCACCCAAAAATAAAGTTACTTTGACCCCTTTTAACTATATCATCGGATTGCTAAAAACAATATCGTCGAAGTTTGTTGGTCCCTCCATACATAATCAGAAAACCTGTTTTTTAGCGTTCTCTTACTTTTAAAATTGTCAGAATGTACTCCGTTAGACACTTTTGACTAATATATGGTTACCACATTAGTTGTGAGGAAGATAAATCACATTATACTGATAGTTTGGACGATCAATTAGATTTAACAAAATTTGTTGGAAATAATATTTTATAAAAAAATAGAATATTTTTTTGGTAAAATATGCAATTAAAATCCTAAAATCAATCTAATATTAGAAAAATTATAGAAAATTTTTTTATCTTAATTTTAGTTACATATTTGTAGGAAATTATCCATATATTACATGCTTAAACAATGATCTATGAATTTTCTAAGACTAAATTAGAATTTAGATTTTTTATTTGCATATTTTGAAGCCAAATATTTGGATAATTTAAAAAATTATTTATAGTTTTTTTTTTGTAAAGTCTAGTTGATCCTCTGAACTATCAACATTAAATTGTATCTCCTTCGTATAGGTAGCATGGGGCCGCATATTGGCTGGATTTTTTTTTTTGAGACGACGTCCTTCGACGCGTTTTTCATTAAGCAGGAGAAAGTTTAAAACAAGTACAAACCAGCTAGTCTCGGTAATACCCTGATTACCGAGCCTAGCGAGCCCACAAAGCCACGAAACGAAACACTAGCTAGCAACATAGCTAGTCCAACCAAGAAACAAAGAACGACTACAAGACTGGAACTAGAAGGTACTAAAGAAGTCCAACGAACTCCCACTCAAGCCTCCTCAGCCTCCAAGCCCTCCAAGTTGAGGTCCAAGGCTGTGACGTCGGGCCCGCCGTTCAGGAGGATGTCCAAGCACTGACGCTTGTACTCTGACACGCCGGGCCCAAACGCGGCTCTGACCTTATGTACAACGTCAGGCTCGGGCTCATCCACACGCACCTCGACCCCCAGCTTCTTCAGGAGCAATCTTTGCGCCTGCACAACCGTGTTTGCCGCACGCGGCGTGGCCGCGATGCGACTGCTGCGCCTGAGGGTGTGGATGGACACCGGCGTGCGCGAGCGCCTCAGCCTCGGACCAGCTTTGATGAGCGGCGTAGACATTGGCAAACATACCTCCGCCTCAATCACCTCCTGCACAGAGAGCGGCACGGAAGCATCCGCCGGTACATCTACGACCGAGCAGGAAGGCCCCGGAAGGTCGCACGTCATCGGATCCTCAGCGAGGAAGTCGGGCTGCACAGAGAGCGCCACAGAGGAATCGCTCTCCGGGCGGCCCACCTCCGCCCCAAGGTCAACAACATAGCTAACAAACCATCAGAAACCCAAGATGTATTGAGGTTTCCAGATGAAGGATAGTACTCTCCCGTCATCCTTCTCCCTCCTCTTTCTCTGCTTCTTTATCCTTCCTCTATTTTATTTATCCATGACGACTAATAAAAAATAGAGGAGGTTTTGTCATGAGCTTTCATGGATTACATGGGGTAGGGGATCGAGTTGGAGCCTAACAGCCTCCACGTTTGGATGCACCCCCTGTGTGCGGTTTGTTATGGATCGGAGGTTAGAACTTCATAGCAATGCCCCGGAAGAATACATTTTTAGATAATGGAAAGATATCGGCTTCATCATCTAAGAGAAGAATCAGGCCACCTTAGTTATTATAAGAATCACACACCATAACGACTAGAACGAGTTTGCATACAAAATTTGGCTCGCAACTCATTTCTTAATAAAATAACAGATAACCTTCGAGTTCGAAATATCACATGTTTCCACATCACCTAACATTTTTGATTAGGCATGAGGCCGTTCGCTGTGAAGTTGGAGCTGCTAGTCATTTGACAAAGCTTGGTAACAATAACACATGAGGGGCTCCTAGTCATTTGAGAAAGCTTGGTAACAATGACACATAAAGGGCTCCTATCATTTATTGTGATAGTTGTGGACAATATTCGCCCCGTTCGTTTGAGCTTATCAGCTAAATCTACCAGGCATTCAATATTCTTTTCTCTTATAACAAATCAACATTAACTAGAATTAGCCAACCGGAAATGATCCAGCGAACAAGGCTTAGTTTTTAGAATGTGGTTTTGTACGGTTTCAGGCTTGTAAACCAGACCAACTCTCTTCTTATGGATGCATATACATGCCAGAAATTTTGGATATTTTGAAAAAAAAGCAAATACATGTAAGGAGTTGCGGCCGAGAATTTTGTAGACCGATGAAAGTGATGCCCGAAGTTCAGGGCTACAGAAATTCGAAATGTATGTATTGCGTTAACAATACAAGAAAGAATAGCTATTAGCTAATGGAATGCACATTTAGACCTTTTTGGTATGTTGTCCGATTGACCTCAATCCACATGTGTTGGGTGAACCAGGTAGAATTTAGTTCAAGTTCTACTCTAATCCACCCCATAACCCACGGTGTATCCGACTATATTCATACAAGGCAAAGTTAGTTAAAAATTGTCTGTGTTTATAAACTTTTTTAAAAAAAACTATCGACCACAGCAGCGAATAGTTGCTCATCACATTCACAGGATAATCATCACACTATAATCCACTCTAACCCACGGGGGTATCCCAAACTAAATTCATACAAGGAAAAGTTAGATAAAAATTTGGCTGCATTGATAAACTTTTTTCAAAAACTATCGTCGACAGCAGCGAATAGTTACTCATCAGTCATCACATTCACAGGACAATCACTGGAGCAATCCTAGAGCACGCCTTTTCTGTTTTCTCGAACACGAATCCTAGAGCACCTAACGAATGACGTGGCCAGTGACCACGGTTTGCTGACCACGGCAGCGATCATGGTGACCTTGGTCCTCCTCTCCGAAGCAACAGCATCTTCGTCAATGTTGTCGGTGAACCACGGGCACCGGAGCGAGGCGGCCGCCGTCAGCCGCTTCTCGGGATCACAAGTCAGGAGCCCTTTCAGGACCTGGAACCCGTCCCCCGACAGGATCTCCTCCGGGACCAGCTCACGCAGCCGGTTGCGGCTGCTGCCGTGACGGTCTCGCAGCTGCCGCGCTCGCCACACCTGCACCTTGTCGTCGTGCACCTGGGGCTTGAGCGCCTGCCACGCCCTCTTGCACGGCACGCCGAGCACGTCGAAGATCTTGAAGAGCCGCATGGCCTCGTCGTCCTCGTCCTTCGCTGCCACTGCGAACGCTGGCTTGCCGGTGAGGATCTCCACCATGACGCAGCCGAGCGACCACACGTCCGCGAGCGTGTCGTGGTCGGCGTTCTTCACCAGCACCTCCGGCGCCATGTACGTCATAGTTCCCGCGAAGGCCTGCGGCGGGTCCTTCTCGGTCACAGACTTGGCTGCGCCGTAGTTGCAGATCTTGACGACGCCGCCGCCGGCGCCCACGAGGATGTTGTCGGGCTTGATGTCCCGGTGGACGATGCCGTGCCGGTGCATCGCCTCGGCGCCTGCCAGCAGCTGCCGCATGACGCGGCGCGCCTCGGCCTCCGGGAACGGCCGCCCGTCGCGGTCCGCCATCACGGCCCTTAGGCTCGGCCCGACGTAGTCGTCCATGACGATGGAGTAGTCCGTGGTGCCCGGCGCGCGCGCGACGGTGCGGAACGCGACGAGCGAGGGGTGGCCCGCGCCGGCCGCCGCGAAGCAGGCCTCGCGCAGGACGTCGGCGGCGTGGCTCCCACCGCTCCTGCGGTGCAGGGACTTGACGGCGACGGCCTGGCCCGTGCCGCGGTGGCGCGCCCTGACGACGACGCCGCGCTCGCCCTCGCCGACCCGGCGCCCTTCCTGCTTGTACCCGCGCGCGTTGGCCATGCGCCGCCTCCGCCTGCAGGCCCTGGGCCTGCCCTCGGCGGCGGTGGCAGCGACGTCGTCGACCATCGCGGAGATGGTCGCGGCTCGCCTGCCGCTGATCGCCGTCCCGGCGCGGCGGTGTTCTTGGATCACGTCGCAGAGCGCCGCGACCCGCGCCGCGACCGAGGTCATCTGCGTGGGGTCGTCTGGGTTGGCCATGGAGCGAGCTGGCGACGGTCTTCAGCTAGCTTGCGTGGCGGTTGACACGACACGGCGATCGATCGAGGATCTAGACGAGAAGTTTGGTGGTCACTGGAGGGAGACTCGGGGGATTTATATGGAGGAGAGGAAAGGAACCGATTGGTGAACGGACTCGGAAATCCGCACGTAGTCTTGCTCGTTCCGTCGGACTTGCACAGAAGACATTGCCTGCCGACTGACTATAATCTTATACGAGTCGGAAATACAGCATAGCCTTAGAGCATTTTTTTTTTTTGAGGAACGCAATGCGGCGCACTTTATTGATTACCAACATGGTTACATCGTTTACTAGAGTTTCGATAATAAAATGAGGGGGGTTCATCGACCCAAATACATGATTTCTTTCAAAGATAAAGCTACTCTAGCAAGTTCATGTGCCACCCTGTTGGCTTCCCGATCACATCGCTCAATGGTGACTAGTGATTTGCGCGCGCCCATGCGCGCGAGCGATGGCCGCACTTGATATTGTAAAATAAGCATATGAGAATAAGACACCGCAAATATAATAGAGCCTAACTTAACACGCAACAGGTGCTACAGGAGCTAATTTATCGGTGGGATGGTTGAGGAATTTAGGGTCAGAGCATGCACCAGCGAGGCATGATCTTTGAAACAGTCAAATACAACATACTTAACACGCAAAAGCTACAGCAATGCACGCTTAGCTATTGGACTTGAAGGAAAGCGGCGTCAGCTTCAGAGGCCTCATCAACCTTCACAAAACAAATCCGTCACGTGTCAAAGCTGATGCAATCCAATGTAAATCTGAACGGTTGTCTGTGGACAACACACAGCTCCAGCACTGGCGACGGCATACGACTGATGCTAAGCAAAGCACTACATATACAAAAACAAGGCATCAGATAAGGATCTGGTCACACTGAAGAGCCTAACTTGCCACTGAATTAAAGGTTCAACAGTTTTACCAGCGTGTTAAACTATGGGGTCCATAAGTATATACATCCGGTGTTTTCGTCTGGTCGAGCGAGGTCTGACTGTTGAGATGCCGTCGCTGCTTGGCACCTGGGCAACATCGAAGCAGCAAGGCACGTAGAGAACTTATACATGTCCTCTGAGCCTGCTGATCAACCGAAGTTATTCATGCTCCAAGGCCAATACACAGGCCCATGCATCAGTCTCAAGCGCAGGCAGGATGCAACGAGGCCATCCAATCAAAAGCCACGAACCAGAATGTTGGACCTGCAGATAAAGAAAACATTTTCGTTCGGCCAACAGGTAAATCACAGAATTTGTACAGCAGCTATTCGTCAAAGCCCAACCAGCTATTGAAATACGATGTGCAATACCCTGCGCAACATCGTAGCTCAAACAATCTACAACAGACCCAAAACAATCTTCAAGATGAACTCAGATATATTTGAATCTGAGAATCATAGCTTGATTATACATCTGAATGGGATATTTATTTTTATTCTACTTGAACCATAATAACACCCTCGAATCAAACTCTTGATTAAGCAGAAAAATCAAATGAACCCATCATATATGGTCAATGGCCCTCTGTGCGAGGCACACAAAGACCCTGTGTACACAGCAGAATCAATGTAAATATAACTGGCTACCATGTACTAAGTTGTCCTCTCTAAGTAACACTCTGATGAAAATGCGGGAGTCCAAGTACGATTGCAAACACCAGTAATAGGCAATACCTAGCTTCTGTCCAGAGCAGAAGAATGACCGACGGGGTCACTTGTTCTCAGGAGTAAGGGTCTTGTCATTCATAACACTGCAGCGAGGGAAACAACAGGTGATATACAGAGGTGCACAACATGGAGACTCCATAGCAGGAGAAATTCGTAAGCAGAAACAAACATGTATAGGAAGAAATAATGACGTTACACACCCTTCTCCCAGAATGCCTGAACTGGTGTTGTCCAATGCCTCTGGAGCAAGCTGTTTTACCTGGAATTTGTCACCGTCAGCTGCGTTCATTAGCACAAATAAAGGTAACATAGATAAAAAGTCGGCCTTTACTCGATGGCATAGGACTCGTTGATACCGATCAACATCACCGTTTCCCTGAAAAACCCTCTTCCGGCAGTAGGATGCGTGCTCTTTTCTCATTTGTAGCTGCACACAAACAACATATAGCTATCATTGTAGGAAGTTTTTTTATGCAGAGGTAAGAAATAAATGCACACAAGTCATGGCCATAGCTCTATATGGGAACTGGAATGGAATAATGTTACCAAAGAATGAATATGACAAGCTCTGTCTGGAAAATAAGCCCTTCTTACAAAAGATAAGCTAAGGTGGTACACTATTCTTAATAATTCTCGTGCAAATCTCTATTGTAGATTCATCCTATCTGTTCCGTTCACAGTGAAAAGAAGCTCAAGATGCTTATTGGTTCATGAACAGAAACACAAATCGCTCTGATGACAGATACAACATCAGTTGAGTAACTGGTGCAGTCCAATAACAATGGCAAAGGCTCATTGTAATTAGATTGCAAAGGTTGTACCTGAATAGATCAAATGCAGACTGGAAGATACCCCTGAACAGATTGGGGGAACTCGTTGAGGAGGCAACTGCCGAGATTCCATCACATCATATTGGCGTTTAAGATTTGAGAGATCACCCTATATATTTGGCAAAGATTGTAAATATTAGTGCTGCATCACATATGAATTACCCAAAAAATCCTCTCAAACATAGAACCACTTGGTACTAAAAAACATGATGGATTTTTATGCACAACTCTACATAAAGATTCATCTCAAATGGATGTGGCAAACGACCAACACTATTTCTCAATCATATTCATATCATGCACAAGCATCTCAAACACAAGAAAATCCATCATGTCTTTCATTGAATTAATAACAGAGTTCACTAAAACATGGTGAGCTCACCATCTCATCTATTCATTTATAAAGACAGGATTATTGTCTAAAACCCATCATAGGCCAGCATCCTATAATAATATTTAAGTCCAGTACACCCTATTTGTAGAATGGGGCCTTGAAATATATTAATTTGTAAAATTCAAGATTGAACTCTACACACAAAATGAATTTAACAATATAATGTTAACTTTGAGCTAGGAACCTGGTTTACAGAAAGCAAAATAAAAAATGGATCACAGCAAAGACTGAAATACATGTTAATTGTCGTTATAAATAGGCTCCAAGAGAAATTAATTGTCAGCGAGCTCCAGGAGAAACTAATTGTCAGCGACTACTTGTTCTTTTATGACTTGTAAACTTGAATCTTATCAAAGCCATCCGCAACAATACAGGTAGATGATTATTTCTATGAGGAATCTATTCATGAGGATCTACCTTATCAAAGCATGATCTAAGCAGATGTCACCTGAACTGCACACAGAAATTTGTTTTGGGACTTGAGTACAACCTGTAGGGAAAAAGGAGCAACACAACATTAAAGGGCCAAATTGGATGGAGAAGGCACTAACAGCTAGAAGTTTCTTGGTTCTACACAAAACTCTCTTTTCAACTTGCCATGTTTAGGTCCATGCACCAATTACTGAGTAGTTTCTTTAGCTATCTCTTTACCTTGCTATAGGGGAGGCATTTTTCTTAGTGGCTAATAAGCAACAAAGCTACCTGCATCGCAACAAAGTAATCAACATGTTATAAACCATACAAGATCTGAAACCGAAAGGAACTATATATATTGTCGAAAGGTAATGTAAATGTACTAAACAAACTTAAGAAATTATAGACTGCTGAGAAGGGAGTAAAGAAGCTTACATGGCTATATGGACAGATGAAATTTCTGTCACCCTTCCTGCTGCATCCCTTTACTTTTAACATTGACAACAGCCATCATCACATATCAATTTACAGAACTGTGAGCCATAGGAATTGTGGTGAGAACAAAACTCATCGGGAGCTAGTTCAATGAAAAAAAAGAGAGAAAAAGCACACCAGCAATCCCACGGTCCTCCACCATGCCATCAACGCCCTTGGCCTCGAGTGGCTTCGCGTTTGGTGATTTGCACAGATCTGATGGTAGGATGGACGGATCTGGCCATGGAGGCACAATCCACCAGAAGGGGAGAGAGAGAGAGAGAGAGAGAGAGAGAGAGAGAGAGAGAGAGAGAGAGAGAGAGAGAGAGAGAGAGAGAGAGAGAGCCCTAACCTGCACAGCAGCCGGGGCCAGCGACGGCGGTGGCCGGCGGCCAGCTGTGGCCACTGGGCCGCGGCCAGGGCTGGTGGCAGTGGCCGGACAGCGGGGCCGGCGACCTCACCGTCGGCTCGCGGACAGCCGCGGGCGCGGCGGCGGCGGCCAAGCTGCGGCCATCCTGCTCGCCCGCGCCACCCACCTGGCGAGCCCACTCGCGCTGGCCCGCCGTCGCGTTGGGGCTGCCCTTTCTCCGGTCGCCCACGCCTCACCATGGTCGCCCTTGCTCCGCATCGGTAGAGAGAAGAGAGGAAGGAGAGAGAGTCGGGCCGGGAGAGGGAGTCGACAGATATTTTGGTGGAGACCAATAGGAGTTCGACAGGCAAAGAGATGGCCGTACAGGTGTTGAGAGAGGAGTGGCTATCGTCCGATGTAAATCTGACGCAGTAAAACAATTTTGCTACCGTGGATGCTCTGGCAGCTCGAGCTGGCTACAAGCAGTTTTGTTCTTTAATTCCATTGAAATTCTGCCACAAAAAAAAGCAATCATCATAGATCGGAGCACTTGCTGCAGTTGACCAACCCATTCTTACAGTCTCAACTATGTTTGTTCTCAAGAAGATTTGAAATTTGTGGTATATAAGTAGAAAGTAGCGTCCTTTTTTCTCCTTGTCGCTGTACCGTCACCGTAGTCTAGGTGCTTATTCTCTTTCTATCTCTTATATTTACAACAGTTCTTTAGATCTAATTCAGTAATTCGTTTAGTTTAGTCACGATGAATTTACCAACGAAATCAGATAATTTTTTTGAGATCTTATTACCTGTGATGATTTCGATGATTGTCACAACGAGATCGCCATTATAGGCATCAATTTTTATTGGCGGACGGTCAAATTGCTGTCTGCTCCTGAACACTCAATATCACACTAGGCTTTGCTTGACCCTAGTTTTAGCGTAACATTGATGAGTCGTTCCTAACTTGAACACGATGTCATATATAATTCTAACACTTCAATTTTAATATTTTAGTCCTCAAACTTATACGATGGTGTTACTCACATCCTAACTTTTAAATTTTGACATCTGAGATCCTAACCTAGTGCAACGATGTTATCTAGGTCCCCAAACTCAACATCACTCCGTCTATATATCACATTGATATGGTATTGTAATAGTGTGTGATGTATAAGTCTCGAGACCTAGATTATACCCTTGTACAAAAATATAGGAGCTAAACATAAAAAAAACCAAGAGTTGAGGACTAAAATGACATTGTCGTAAGAGAAAATTCTTTGGTTAGCATCAGAAAATGATGCAATTTCCTTATTTAGCGCTAAAAAATAAAATTCCCCAATACATGTTTCACTTTATTTGTGTTTCCATAAATAGCACTGTCAGATCTGACCTCTAGCAGTGTTAACTTGGAGGGGAAAAGACCATTCTACCTCTATTTTTTTTCATGTATAAGCACATTGTGCAAAAAAAATATGTGCCATAATTCATAAATTATCCTCAAAGAATGTTCAATGTAAAAAGGCTATATGCTTGTTCAAATAAAATGGCACCTTAAAAAACTGTAATTAATAAAATCTAGTTAACGTACTGTTGGTATCACATAAAAGATAATAGGGGCAAAATAGTATTTTCCCACCAAGTTGACGGCGTTAAAAGTCAGATCTAACCGTGGCCATATTTTTTTAAAATTTGTATGTTTCAGTGCAATTTTCTTATATGATGACAGTTAGGTTCCGGTGAATTTTGCACTTGGAGAGGCTCAGGCATCCCCTCCCCGAGCCCGTGTCCATAAAACCCTCTTCGTGTCAGTCAGCCACCGGCTTCACCTTCCCCTGCACCGCTCCTCACTCGCTCAGAAAACCCCATCTGCAAGCTCCGTAGAAAACCCCATCTGCGGTGAGGGTTTCTTCGCCGAGAAAGCATCTCGAGGTGATCTCTGTCTCTCCATCTTCTTGTTGCGGCTCTTCCAGTCTTCTAATCTCACAATCCGTAGAAAAAATTGTTTCTTTTTTCGTAGCGTGTGTACGGCGTTGGCGATTGTGGTCTTCCACGGTTGAGTTCCTCGATATTTCCCTTTTGATCTACCTGTTCATGCGGTCGGGTTTAGTCGTTCTTTGAAATTGAGAGCCTTGAGTTTGTTTCCTGCTAATATGAAAGATTTCTAGAAGTTCTGCTAGCTGATGGCTTTAGGATTTATCTCAATTGCAGAGGATTCCTGGGAAAAGGGAGTGGTTGAGCCATGGGCAACTCTTGCGCCAAAGGTGCTGCTGGTACGGACTGATTTACTGCTTTCCTCAATGCGCTAGATCATTTTGTTAATCATTATTGTACCAACGATGTTCAGCATACTTGGTACTTGCTACGGATCAAAAGAGCAACAAGCACTTCATCTCACATTTTTTGAGTTTTTTCTGTATTTATTCTTTTTTTTTTTTGGATCTTTCTTACTATTGTCCCTGTTATTGTCTCCAGGCCGATCCAAACCAGTTCTGGACTTAAGATCCAATGCCACACCTGCTCCCAAGTCCGATGCCACACCTGCTCCAGGGGAGAAGATAACGTCCAATGCCACACCTTCTCCAGGGGAGCTGGCAACCTTCAAGTGGGTCATTCATGGTTTCTCCTTGCTTCTTGACAAGGATCAAGGATGGACACGATCTGCAGTATTTGAGATCGTGGGCGTAAAATGGTATGGTTAGATGCTGCTCCTTTTGTCTCTTTGGTTAAAATTGCATTGTTCTTACTCCTCACAACCAGAACTATTAAATGTTTACTTGGTTCATATATATCATGCCCGAAAAACTTAATGACTAAGTCTAGCCAATAATGAAATGCCTTCTTTTTGCATCTTCCCCAACATGTAAAGGGTTTTCGTAGGTTTATATATGAACTTTTTGAATAGAAAACATGGCCAGCAAGCCATTCATCTGATGAACAGGATCTCAGTGCTCTGTTTTGGCTTCGCAGGTATCTAAAACTGAATCCAAAGTACAAAAAGATCAATGATGAGGAGGAGTATGTCTCTCTCTCGCTTCAACAGGCCCAGAGTTCAGTGAAACTTGACACTGTCGTTGAGGCATCTTTCAGGCTCAAGATATATGATCAGTCCAACGGAAAGCATAGGGGGCTGCTAGGTAAAGTAGCAAATTACTCACATTGAGAATTGATTCTATCTTATAGAAATAACTGATGGATTATGCACATTGACTCAAAATCTTCTTAGTTGTCAGATATAACTTGTGAACTTTTAATGTTTTTTTCCTGAGAATTGATTATAGTTTTATACTCATTGGCACAAATGGTCATTTGAAACTGCTAACTATATCTTACGGTATTTAATGCTTGTTTTTTATTATAAAACCTTCTATTTGGTTTCATGTCCCCATTCAGTTTTTCTCTGGAAGCAATGTGTTTCAGTTTTTTGAAGCCACGTCTCGTGGTGCTAATTAAATACTCTCTGAAAACACAATGTATGCTTGGATTTTTTTTATTGTGCAGTTAACCACAGCTTTCAGATTGCAAGTACGAGCTCTGCCATCTCATTCATGTTACCCCTGAAAACACTAAACGAACAGCCTGGATTTCTGGTCAACAACAGCTGCATATTTGGTATTGAGTTCATCAAAGTTGACACTATCAAAGCCAGCACGACGTTAGAAACACTGTATGTCAGCAAGATGAACGTCTTCAACGAGGCCAAAGTTTACACTTGGGAAATTGAGGATTTCTTTGCTCTGAAGAACTACACATCCTACTCACCAGAGTTCGATATCGGTGGATACACATGGTGATAATCTCTTCAGCCTGCAATACCTGTCATGTATACATGACTGACATAATCTGAACTTTCTTAAAATACCAAGAATGATTCTATACCACAGCAGTTTTGAAAATTTACATAAACACAAATATAGTTGTTCTGCACATTATTAACTTGATTCTGCGATGCTGTCGAATTCGCAGGTATATCCATATGTATCCATCTAGCGATGGTAACCACCTGTCCTTGTCTCTGAGAATGAAGAAGACCAATGACCTCCGCAAAGACTCTGGGAACCTGGTCGAAGTTTCTTTATCCATCAAAAACCAGGAAAATGGCAAGGACTGCAAATTAACAGGTTCACATTTTAGCAGAAATTTGCTTGATGGACTGGTTAGTCCCGATGACGAATTATCATAACATATTTTTAACTAATTTTTGTTGGGAAATACAGACAGTGTCCAGTTCTCAAGCATTAGTCTTAGGTGGGGATGGGCTCAGTTCATTCCGCTAGAGGATTTGAAGGACCCGTCAAAAGGCTATCTCATCAAAGGAAAATGTTGCATTGAGGCTGAAGTCACAATCAATGGGTCTTCTAAGACAGAGTATTCTCATTAATTTGTGAGTCCTCATGATGGTTGAAGTCACAATTAATGGCTCTTCAAAGACAGTATTCTCACTAATCTGTGAGGCCTCATGATTAGTGTTTATCCTGTCTAAAACAATATTTAACGTATATCACCTGGGCATTGAGGCATGGTACTGAGACTCTCGGTTTGCTCTGAAGTACGTATCAACTCGTCAGGTTTTATTGTATCAAAGACACCAAATAACGTGCGGTGCTTTGACTATTTTAATTGTGATCTAAGTTGCTATTATATGCAAACTGATATCTTTCTTATTATTTTAGTTTATATTCTGGTAATCATTCTTGACTGCGCAATCATGCAACGAATGATTTTGCAGCAGGTTTTTTTTCTTTTTTCTTTTATTTTTGCTGTTGTCATCTCATCTTGTGAACAATACAATCAGCCGTGCCGATGCATCACCTCAGCACTGCCAGCAGCTTCCACATGATGTGGCGCGCCTCGGCCTCCAGGAACGGCCGTTCCCCGCGTTCTGGCGGTTTTGCCATGCGGAACGCGAGGAGCGAGGGGTGGCCCCTGCCGGCCGCGCGCCACGAAGAAGTCCTCGCGCAGGAGTGCAGGACGTCGGTGGCGCAGCTCCCGCAGTTTAGGGACTTCGGCGACGGCCTGGCCCGTGGTGCGGTGGCGCGCCCTGACGACGACGCAGCGCTCGCCCTCCCCGACCCTGCGCCCCTCCTGCTTGTACCCGCGGGCGTTGGCCATGTGTCACGCCCCTTGGCTTGCCTGTCGCCGGCGAGACGTGAGTACGCGCAACTAGTGTTTTACTGAATGGGAACGAATTGTCCGAAACAATACAAGACGCTGCCTCTTAAGGCCTCAACTGGACGCTGACCGCTAGGGCCCACATGGAAGTCAAATGCATGAAAACGTAAATAGATTACTGAATACATAATACGCCTTCTCCTCTATCTTCACGGCTTGGTGCCGGTGCTGACAATTCCCCCGCTTGAGATCTAGCTTGGCCCCAAGCTAGTGCATCAGGGTAGCGAAGCTTGATGACGTAGTAGTCCTCCCAAGTACAGACGAAGCTGGCAGTCATGACCATGACCACTTCACCTTGATCTGTGGCATTGCTGCGTTGCCCTTCTTGACTACTCCCTCCGTCTCATTGAAGATGTCGCTCGGGAAGCGTGTTTGTGAGAGGGGCATGGATTTCCAACGGCGTCTTCAATGGGACGGAGGGAGTAGGTGACACTTCAGAATTGTTTTAGGGACAACCTTCAATGCTTCTAGATCAGAAAAGGAGCAGGGAACCGATTGGCGACCGGAGTCGCGTTCCGTCGGACTTGCACATTTGACATTGCCTGCCGATTGACTAATTTTACGAGTCGGAAAAGGAGCAGAGGTTTAGAGCTGATACTACGAAGCCGCCATATTTCCATTGTAAAGATTTAATGCATGTTTGTTCTAAACAAGACTTGAGTTTTGGACTTCGTGGTATACCAAGAAAGAGAAAGTAGCTGTTGTCAAATAAGACATTAATGATTAACATTAAAAACATCTCAAAACTAACCATTTAGCAAAGCACATCAACTTATCATACAAAGAATTTTCTCTGAATGAATATCACGCTAAATTTGCTTGATCCTAGCTTTAGCGTAAAATTCACGAGTGGTTCCTAAGCTTGAACAACGATGTCATATAGAACTCTTAAATTTTAATATTTTAGTCCTCGAACTTATACGATGGTGTTACTCAAGTCCTTAACTCTTAAATTTTGATATCACTTCAACGATGTTATCTAGGTCCCCAAACTTAACATCGCTCTATATATGACACTGATACAATATTCTACTTTTGTGTGATGTATAAGTTTTGGGGCCTAGATTATACCCCCTGTACAAAAAATTAGGAGCCAAACATAAAAAACCAAGAGTTGAAGACCGTCGTAAGAGAAAAATTCCTTGCTATCAAAAAATGACGCAATTCCTTATTTAGTACAAAAAGTAACATTTGCCAATACATGTCTGACTTTTTTTTTTGTTTCCCTAAATAGCATTGTAGTTAGATCTTTAACTTGGAGGTCAAAAAGACCATTCTACCCCTATTTTCATGTATAGCACATTGTCCAAAAAATTATGTGTCATAATTCATAAGTTATCTGCAAAAAAAAACGTTCAATGTAAAAAGACTATACATCATTAAAATATATTCAATGTAAAAAAATGACACCTTTAAAAAAACCTGTTAGGAAAATTACTCTAACTGTTGGTATGACACGAGAAATTATAATAGAGAAAAAACAGTATTTCCCACCAAGTTGACGGCGTTAAAGATCTAACTGTGGTGTTTGTATTAGAAATAACTGTGGTGCTATTGTTTTTCACATTTACTATCTCACCGTCGCCTGGCTTTTGTTTCTCTGTCCAGGCGACACGCGTCACGCGCACGCGTGAGCGGATGCCACACGCTGCCGCGCGGTGGGTCACGGGTTCGGTTTGCATTTGTCGGGTCCGTCGGGTCCAAAATGCTGTGTGCGCCCGCTTGGCCTTGACGAGTCGAGGACAGGAAATGGGGAGGCCGGGAGGGGGCGATTCTTCTGGCGCCGTCCATGGCGGAGGTGGCGATTGCTCTGGCTCCTCTTCGCCGAGGCCCGCCAGAGGTCCTCCCTAGCCGATTTGGAGGCCAGCCGGAGCTACTTCCTTGTCGACTTTGTCAGGTACTAGGTCATGGCTTCCTCTCCCTCGATCCGATTTGAGCTCGTTTGTTTGTAGGTTTTCCTCCAGATCTGGCTCGATTACATGTATGGTTGGAAGATTGGCCAGGGGATTTGTCTTTGTTATGGATGATTGGTCGAAATGGGGGGTCCGTTGTTTGGGATGTTGTCGGTTCTTTGATGTTTCAGGCTATGGTGGAGGGGAAACGGAAGAGGGGTTGAGGACTGGTTGCAGTGGTGGATGTGGAGTTCCTTTGATGCCGGCCTCTATTCCGTGTTGTCATGCATGCATCTCTTCGCGGTCGACGAGATTACTTCTATTTTTGGACTTTTTTTTCGTTGAGTCTCTTAGGTGGTAGGGATTCCTCCATGGTTGAGTTGGTTTTGATTGTCATCATGGTTGCTTGCTCGGATCTCATGCATGGTAGTTGTGGCGCTGGGGGTGGGGGATTTTGAGAAATGGGGAACCGCGTGATTCATATTCTAATTTTAGGCTTTTCTATTGCATGGCGAGTGGGAGGCAGGATTCCTCTGTTATTTTGAAACTGAACGCAAATCTTCACATGTTCAGTTCTGGAGCTTGAGGCCTCTCAGCCTGAGATGATTACAGAGCACTCGGTTGTTCATTTTTATATAAGTCTGAATCTGGTTGGGTGTTTTGCTTTGTTGGTTCATGCTATGGGGAGGTGAAAGAAAGAGGGGATAAAGGACCGGAGGCAGTGGTGGTTGTTGTGGAGGGGAAAGGGAAGAGGCGATGAGTGGTAGTGTAGTATGTCTATGTATGGCAATTTCTATTCTTAGTATATCTTGTTCGATGTCTGATGGATTCAGTTTGTATATCTCTAGTTTGTGTCCACAGGCATGCATGATTGGTTTGTTGCTCTGTTCTTTTGGGTGGCTATTACTGTTACATGAGACAGTTACCATGAAAACCACTGTCTCTAGGTATCAATGCTAGCAATCTATTGTGATACTAGTTGCTTGTTGTGCATTAAGTTCATATCTGTCTCAACTTAAGCCATTATGTGTCCAAGCGCACATTGTATCTCTATATACCATGATAATTTGTTGCATACTGGATAGGTTATTATCGCTGTCTCCATTTCATTTTGATGAGTTTCATCAAGATCTGCTTGGATAGGGTGGATTTGGTTTGTTCTGTAAAAGTATGCAGAGTAAATAGTACTATAATTCACTTTCAGGTTCAGCTGCTGATCATCTGTTGCCATGAATATTTCAGTCAGATAGATGAAGTACTAATAAGTGTTTGCTACTATGTTTGATCAAAACTGAGAATCTCCCTTTTCAACCGTACGTGGCTTTGTGCACACTCACTTAGTCGATAATGTTTTTTTCCTGGTGTTCATGTTTTCTACTAGAATGCAACAATATTGATAGCATGTCCCAAGAGCCAAGATAACAGATCTTAAAGTTAAAGCCTGCAGGTTCAAACATGCTCCATGTGTTCACACATTAACTCTGTTGTTGCTCTGGGTGTCGATTGGGCTTAGTGTGAACCATTTCAGTTGTTTTGCTGAACGTCAGACTTACAATTTTAGTTCCATTATAAAAAACTTAACCATGATGTGTTCAGACTTGCAAATTCAGTTCCCTAAAAAGCTTATTAAACCATTAGGTGATACTGCATATCAACAGCAAGCTTCTTCCTCTGTCTCCATTTGATTTCTATGAACGACCTGCTTGGGTTTGTTTGTTTTGTAAAGAACTGCAAAAATGCTTCTTCCTCTAGAAATGTATTATATATATATGGTAATGTTCTAATTAATCGATGGACATAAAATAAGTATGTGTGCATCCAACTCAATAATAAAGTTCTGTAAAATGCTCCTATGGTAGACTACTCAAGTTTGAGTGCAATTTGGAGCATGCAAGATTGAAGCTTCTTGTGCAAGTTCGACTACCCAGGTTGCATCTTTATCTGTTCAGTCATTGTGGCTTTGAGTAGAAGACATTATTAATACCATGCTGACTCTATATATGGTCTTCACTAGAAGCTGAAACCTGTGTGCTAAAACATTGCAATGGTTAATTTCCATCTGAGCTCATAATGTGAGGCACTGATAATGTATAATGATGCTCTCAAATGTGAAAGACTGTACGCAGCCTATTTGTATGCAAAATTGATGTCTGGGGTCTACTCATTGATGAGTAATATTTTGTTTGCCCACCTAAACAGGTTATCCTACTTGTTGAACTACTAGCTAGTGGTAAGCAAGACCACCTAGCTAGGAACTCACTAAATTCCACATCTTGTGTTGTTTTTCCCACTCTATATTAAATGGTCTACTTCTCATGAACTGAAAGTATCTAAAAATAGTGAACTCTGTCGTTCCAAAATCTCAAATAGATAAAGCTTACTGTAACTAAGTTGTCCATTTTGTTTCGATCTTAGGTGAAAATTTTTGTCTATTGTCCATCGACATTGTGCTTGTTTCGATCTTAGGTGAAAATTTTTGTCTATTGTCCTTCCATAGAAAAAAGATTGTCCCTACGTAATTGTTATTGTTTCGATCTAGGTGAAATTTTTTGTCTCTTGTCCTTCCATAGAATAAAAATTGTCTCTCTGTAATTGTTATTGTATCGATCTTGGTGAAAATTTTTGTCTATTGTCCTTCCATAGAAAAAAAATTGTCTCTCTGTAATTGTTATTGTTATTGTCCATCTGTTATTGTGCTTGTCTATTGTCCATCTGTGATTGTGCTTGTTTAGGTGAAAAAAATCTGATGTGGATAAATCAAATGTGGAAAAAGATTGAGTTCAGTGTGTCCCTGTCCCTGTAGGTCTAGTTCATGTATATCCCTCATGACTCTAGTTCAAGAGTCCTCTTCTAGTGACATTGAGTAGTACATAATCTGTTATTGAGCACTGTAAATAGCACATGCTATTTTTTGCTATGTTTTGTTTTGCCTTTTATGTGCTTAGCTGCTTGTGTAAAATTCATGATTGGCCTTCAGCCTGTTAAGTATCTTGGCAAATGGCCTTAGAAGTGTGCCTTTGTGTTTCAGGTAGTTCATTGCTGCTTTGATGGTTGAAGTTGTGACAAGTGGCAATGCTTACAAGGTGGATCCTTTCGAAGAAAATGAAAAGGTGATTTTACTTTACTTTTTGTTTGTGACCTCTTTGTCATCTCAATTCGTAGTATACGAGTGTGTGTGGGTTGTTCCCATCCCCTTGTTGCAACAGTCAAAAACTGCTTGTGAAATAAGTAAAAAAATTCCATTATCGGAAATACTAGTTGCACTATTTCAAATATGCAATTTGTTTTTTAGAATTCTGTAATTGTGTTTCCTGTAATTCTAATTCCTGGATTTGTTTGCAGCAAATAGTAGAAGTTTTGGATTACATGTTCATGAGGAAATTGGTGCGCAGGGAGTTATGAAGGTTTCAGCAGTATGGTAATACAAACATCCATTAGTTTGACATTGTGTCTATCTTTGAACCTACTGATCCATTAGTTCCATTTGTTAGTGTTTTGTTCCCTAAACATCTGAACATGCAAAGATTGCATTCAACACTTGAATCTATCTTTTCCATTTGACTCATACTCTGTGAACATTGCCACCATTTAATTCCTTCAAAATCCATTAACACATCGAACTATTGTCTATAGTATACTAAGGTGTTCTTCTCTCAACTATTGTCTATCTTTAGAAACATTCTATTGAGGCTGTAGATTGCAAGGAGAGAGAGAAACCTGACATTGTATTTTTTGGTTGGTGCTATCCTATTTTCAGACATGAACTATGCCTTCATTTGTTATTGTTAATTTGCTTTCTTTATTCGAGTTGTAATCTTGTATACGTCATGCGAGATGTTAGCGCTCCTCCTTCGCACTCGAGATCAAGTGGAGTCACCCCAAGATCCATGGCAAGGAGCCCGTGCAACTCATGGGTCCGGTGATGGGAGCACTATATGTATCCCATGCTCAAAAGGTGTGGTCTGTTTTGTTGCTCTTCACAAGTTTAATAGCTATTCTAGTGGATTGAAGATTGTAATTGGCAGATGTTTTATTCCATTAGATTCAAATTTAGACATTTTTCTTTTAGTATTAAACACAGAAACTCTTATTTCTTGCTAAGGCTAATTCTCCTAAGCTATTTGCAGCAACTGACATCAAAGTTTGGCATGGGAAGGGTGGAAAGGAGTTGGGTATGGTTTGACACAAATCAGTTAAAAAATAATGTGGCTGACATATCCCCAAATGGTTGCTTCATAGCTGCTGCAGCTTTTACTGCTGATGTGAAGGTTAGTTGTGTTTCATTGTTTCTAGTCTTATTCTTATTTTATTTTTTTGGGATATTTTTTACAGCATCTAGTGAAGCTGCTGAGTGTATTTTCACAGCTATATTTCCATGAAATATCAATTTATATTTAGGCGATAGAATCCATCTAGCAAAATAGATAGCCATGCTCAATCATCACTGAAGTGCACTGTGAATGAACCCATTAACAATTGTGATTTTGTGTCAATGTTGATGTTGTTGACACCAGTAGTGGTCCAGATTCTGACTTGGAGCCTATCACCTGACCTATATAATCTTAAACATGCAGTTGAGGTCGTCATCCTTGGATTCCAGCACTACAGTGTGAAGTTGGGCACATATATCATCACACCAAGCACTCTCGTTCCCTAGTTGGGAGGTGGAAACGTGAGTAAACCAATGACCTTTTCTTGTTCTAAATTCCAAGATTTGGCACCCAGCTCCTTTGTGAATTGTGCACATATTGTAATGTCTGAACCTTGTCTTTTGTTTATGCTACACTACTGCTACTCTAATATACTTCCATCTATGTGTCTGTCAAGTTCTCTCTCACTAAAACCTCCTGTCACACTTTTCAGGAGCCCTAAGGAGATCCCATGGGGTTCAATTGGTGTTAATTATGTTGTGGAGTCTACAGGTGTTTTCACTAACCAGGAGGGTACAGCTCATTGGTGTTTTCACTACAGAGCACTTCTGTAGCAACTGGGCAACTCAGGTTGTTTTTGACCCTAGCTCAATATGCAAACCTTAGGCTAATAAGATCACCGTTAATTTTGGGTAAAATCTAGAAATTGAATACCTTTTTCAGGACATTGTCTTGTGGTTGTTGACTTGTCGTAGTAGAATAGTAAGAGCTCAGTGTTAACTATGTATTGCACATTCTGTACAATAAACATGTGTGTAGCATCCATTTCTTGATTGCACATTTATAAGTAGTAAATTGCACACCTAAATTGTTGAAATTATGGTGTTTAACATGTGCAATATCAAGTCTTCATAGTGATTTGTGCTAAGACTTCTTTTCCTTTTTTTGTGAATTGTGCCAGCCCCCACCAAATTTTTTGTCCTTGTCCTTTCATAGAAAAAAAATGTTAATTGTGATTTGTGCTAACACACCTTTTTGTGATTGTGCTTATATAGTAAGAGCTCACTTTTTTTGCTGTTGATATCTAGGACTAGCCATGGGTGTATGTTGGTGGTCGCGGCTAGGCAAGGGCTGCAAGGATGAGTGGCGCCATCCAGATATGCCAGAAAATCATTCATCTTGATGAGGTCTATGAGCTGCTCTCTCACTTTCTCTCCCTGATTTTAGTTTTCATTGATTTGTTGATGCTTTGATTCAGTACCAAGTTGCTTTGATTTGACAATGGTAATCTGTGCTTGTGCTTGTAATCTGTGTTTTTGCTTGTTTTGGGGACAAAAATTGTAAATTGTCAACACCCACCTCTTTGATTTGTGGAGTAAGCTCGGAGTTGGGCCTTAGGTGACAGCGGTCTTCAGAATACAGATAGAGATGATTAGAGATTTACAAATTTTTATTAGTTTGTGAATGTGAATCTCCACTGCCATACTGGAGCATTATATACATATATAGGTTCTGGCCAGTTGGGCTACTGGAACAATACAATGTGTTTTTTCGTAACTTGCACCATTGTCCATAAATCATAACTGTTACTATAGAAGTTAATATACGTATACCCTTCTGTATCAGACTGTTTTTTGCACCTTTAGTTTTCCTATAGAAGTTCAGAGCAAGTTAGTGAATTTACATTAGTTTGACATATTCTGTTTCATTGATCATTTTTTAAAAGGTACTTGTGTTAAGCAACTTGTCTACATCTGAAAGTGTAAATGCTTGTTCTGTGTTCTTGTTCCTGCTTCTCTCCCTGATTTAATTGCTTTTAGATACCAGGTCTGAAGTCTCTTATGCGATTGGAAACTTCAGCATAAAGAAGTTGTCGGGACGAGCTAGAAGGACATCCTGACGGTGCAGGTCAGTTTGTTGTTGACATTGTCTGGTGGTACTTGTATGCTAGGCATAAGACTGGTTCTCTAATAATTTTCTATGTACAACCATTGGCTGAAACTGCAGCTCATTATATTTCTAGAATGCGCATTTCTTAGTAGACAATTGCTCATTTCAGTTAATGCAACTAACCTATTTAGCATGTGCAATATGCATTCTTGTCACCTATAAGTTTGAGTTTTGTTTATCTATTACCAATTTGATGGTGTTGAGGACTAACAATAGTTATGAATGTAAGATGAGTAAAACATTGGGACCATTTAGCATTCCTCCAAAATCGATTAATACATCGAAGATTCATCAAAAGTTTGTAGTGTAAAAATCTGTTCGAGCAGACTAAGGTACATGTCATTGTAGATCTGAATAGAAAATACTAGTGACTTTATACAATTTGCTTTGTTGCTAATGAATTACATAAGTTAATTGGCCTAAATGATATTACAGCTATTAGTGCATCCCTTGTATCTGTCTTTTGCTGAATCTTCTTTTTTTCTTTTCCTTCACTTTGCAATGCTACTGTTGGTTGTCAACATCCCCTGCATTGTAATATGAAAAACATTAGATAAAGTCAGTCATATGTCCTTGTTGATTAGCAGCTATTCTATCATGTTTCAGTTTTTATTTTCTGAATGTTCCTATTTATGCATGTTGAAACATAATTGAGGTTCATGTGTTGTTGATTGCAGCTTGAGTACTGGGATGCAAGAGATCCCTTTTGTCTACTGGGTACTCGCTCCACTAACAAGACAGAAACAAGCACACAGAGGAACAAGACACTGGGTACTTGATCCATGAACAAGACAGAAACAAGCAGACAAAGGACAAAAAAGCATATCAACAAGCAGAGAGAGAGATCGTAGAGATGCTACATATACAAGTGCTGTAGAAGAGGACTAATCTGCAGTTAAGTACCTTTTTCTTGCCCCGTAATTGGTCCAGTTTCTTCATCTTTTCTCTTGATGGTCACTCAGTTTTCTTCGTGGTTTTCTGGACCTCCCATTCACGCCATCTCTTTTTTTTTTCAGCAGGGGGCAGCTGTAGGAGACGACCAAGGACAGGGGTAGATTACGTAATATTTTTTTGACCCATTGTGTTTGGCTTATTGGGCCGAGTATTGTAATTTGGCCCAAAATGAAAATGGACTTGTTTTCCCGGTCCAAAATAACATAGACAACACATAGCGGGTTTCGGAATTTGTACCCGTTACCTTTTGCGGGCCCGGTAGGTGGCTGGGGGTGGTTTGCGGGTGGAGTTGGCTGTGTACAGACACAGACAGATCTGGACGTTGGTTGCTGATCCAACGGTTGACCATGTCGCCTGGGATTTTAGAAAAAACCCAGGCGACTGGTTTATAGCAACTCCCATTGTTTTTAGAATTAATTGTGGTGCTATATTTTTATAGAGAATAAAAAAATAAAAGCAGTGTTGTATTGGGAATTTTTATATTTTTAGTGCTAAAATAATAAGCGAAGTAGGATCCTGTGAATTTTGCACTTGCAGAGGCATCCCTCCCCGAGCCCGTGCCCATAAAACCCTCCCCTCGTGTCACGCAGCCGCCGTCATCACCTTTCCCATCCACAGCTCCTCCGAAAACCCCAATCTGCAAGCTCCGTAGAAAACCACATCTGCGGTGAGGGTTTCCTCGCCGAGAAACCATCTCGAGGTGATCTCTGTCTCTCCATCTTCTTGTTGCGGCTCTTCCAGACTTCTAATAATTCGTAGGAAAGCTTGTTGAGTTCGTGGATTTCTCTTTTGATCTACCTGTTCGTGCGGTGGGGTGTAGCCGTTCTTTGAAATTGAGACCCTTGAGTTTGTTTCCTGCTAATATGTGACTTCGCTATTTGCTGATGCCATTCGGATTGATCTCAATTGCAGGGGATTCCTGGGAAGAGGGAGCGGTTGAGCCATGGGCAACTCTTGCGCCAAAGGTGCTGCTGGTACGGACTGATTTACTGATTTGTACTTTCCTCAATGCGGTAGACCATTTTGTTAATCATTACTGTACCAGCGTTGTTCAGCATACTTTGCTACGGATCACACGAGCAACAATCACTTCATCTCGCATTTTTTTGAGATTTTTCTTTAAGATTTCACTAGTGTTTTTTTTTTTTGTTCAAATCTTTCTTACTATTGTCCCTATTATTGTTTCCAGGCCGATCAAACCCTACCACACCTGCTCCAGGGGAGCTGACAACCTTCAAGTGGGTCATTGATGGTTTCTCCACGCTTCTTGACAAGGATCAAGGATGGACACGATCCGCAGTATTTGAGATCATGGGCGTAAAATGGTATGGTTAGATGCTGCTCTTTTTGTCTCTTTGGTGAAAATTGCATTGTGCTTACTTGCATTGTGCTTACTTATTCCAGCCAGAGCTATTAAATGTTTACTTGGATTCATATGTATCATGCCTGAAAAACTTAATAACTTCAGAAGTCACCAATAATGAAATGCCTTCTTTGTGCATCTTCCCCAACATGTAAAGGGTTTTCATAGGTTTATGTAAGAACTTGTAAATAGAAAACATGGCCACATCTCATGAACATGATCTCTGTTTTGGCTCATTTGCAGGTATCTAAAACTGAACCCAAAGTCCAAAAAGATCAATGGTGAGGAGTACGTCTCTCTCAAGCTTGAACAGGCACGAAGTTCAGTGAAACTTGACACTGTGGTTGAGGCATCTTTCAGGCTCAAGATGTATGATCAGTCCAACGGATTGCATAGGGGGCTGCTAGGTAAAGTAGCAAATTACTCACATTGAGAATTATTGATTCTATCTGATGGAAATAACTGATGCATTTACGCACACTGACTCAAAACCTTCCTCGTTACATTGTCAGATATAACTTGTAAACTTTCAATGTTTTTTTTTTTTAGAACTGATTATAGTTTTATATACTCATTGGCCCAAATGGTCATTCGAAACTGCTATCTTTTGATCTCCAATGCTCATATTTTTATAAGACATTCTATTTGTAAACTTTTAATGTTTTTTCTTGAGAATTGATTATAGTTTTATATACTCATTTTTCCCAAATTGTCATTTGAAACTGCTAACTATATCTTATGATCTATAATGCTTGACTTTTTTTATAAAACATTCTATTTGGTTTCATGTCCTCATTTAGTTTTATCTGGAAGCAATGTGGTTTCATTGATCGGAAGCCATATCTTGTGGTGTTAATTAAATTCCTTTCTCTGAAGAAACAATGTATGCTTGGATTTTTTTTTATTGTGCAGTTAACCACAGCTTCCAGACTGCAAGTACCAGCTCTGCCATCTCATACATGTTACCCCTGAAAACACTAAACGAACAGTCCTCTGGATTTCTTGTCAACAACAGCTGCATATTTGGTATTGAGTTCATCAAAGTTGACACTATCAAAGCCAACACGACGTTAGAAACACTATTTGTCAGGGAGAGGAACGTCTTCAACGAGGCTAAAGTTTACACTTGGGAAATTGAGGATTTCTTTGCTCTGAATATTCGGTCCAACTCACCAGATTTCGAAATTGGTGGATACACATGGTGATAATCTCTCCAGCTTGCAATATCTGACATGTATACATGACTGATCTATGTTGATAACATAATCTGAACTTTCTTAAAATTCTAAGAATGATTCTATACCACAGCAGTTTTTAATATTTACATAAACACAAATATATTAGTTTTCTACATTATTAACTTGATTCTGTGTCAAATTCGCAGGTATATCCATATGTCTCCATCTAGCGATGGTAAGCACCTGTCCTTATTTCTGAAAATGAAGAAGACCGATGACCTCTGCAAAGACTCTGCGAACCTGGTCAAAGTTTCTTTATCCGTAAAAAACCAGGAAAACGGCAAGGACCGGAAATCAACAGGTTCACATTTTAGCAGAAATTTGCTTGATGGACTGGTTAGTCCAGAAGCCAAATTATCATCAAATATTCTTACTTATTTTTGTTGGGAAATGCAGGCATTGTCCAGTTCTCAAGCATTAGTTCAAGCTGGGGATGGTCTAAATTCATTTCGCTGGAGAATTTCGAGGACGCATCGAAAGGTTATCTCATCAAAGGCAAGTGTTGCATTGAGGCTGAAATCGCAATCAATGGCTCTTCCAAGACGGAGTACTCTCAGTAATTTGAGAGACCTCATGATTAGTGAGACCAAATATACATGTGGTGCTTTGACTATCTTGAATCTCATGATTAGTGAGACCAAATATACATGTGGTGCTTTGACTATCTTGAATGTGGTCTGAGTTCTAATATATGCAAACTGAGATCTTTCTTATTATTTTATTATCATCAAAGACACCAAATATACGTGCGGTGCTTTGATTGAGTGTGGTCTGAGTTGTAATATATGCAAACTGACATCTTTCTTATTATTGGTCTGAGTTGCTAATATATGCAAACTAGATTTTTCTTATTATTTTAGGTTTGCACAATCATGTAAATGTTTTTGCAGCAGTTCTTTTTTCTTTTTTCTTTTATTTTTGCTCTCGAGACGTATCAGTCATGCTCTTCTTGTGAAGAATACAATCGGTCATGCTCTTCTTGTGAACAATATACAATCGGCATGCCGGTGCTGCAGTGCATCACTTCGTGAACAATACAATCGGCATGCCGGTGCTGCAGTGCATCACTTCGGCGCCGGCCAGCGCCACATGATGCGGCGTGCCTCGGCCTCCGGGAAAACGGCTGTTCCCAGCCGAGCCTGCGCCCATCCTGGCAGCGACGTCGTCGACTATCGTATAGTCAGTCTTGCTCGCTCCGACTGACTTTTGCACGTACATTGCAGCTGCTGTGCTGCCTCTGCCTGCAATATCAGCTCTAACCAATCTCTTGTCTCTAACCATTCTTTAAATCTATTTTTAGTTTCAATTTAATCAAAATTAATTTATCAACGAAATCAGACGATTTTTTGTCAAAATCCCGTTAGCTGTGATGATTTAAGCGACTGTCACGTTGAGATCGTTATTGCAGTCGTCGTCCATTTCAACGGCAAGTGCGCGGCCAATTTATGGTTACTTTATGCAGGGGAGCTCTTGACACTCCTAACGAGGACCGCTACCCCATGTCATCTATCTAATCATCAATGATTACAAACAGAAAATCAAGAATAGAAAGGAGATGAATCTACAACTTACCATGTTTTATCAAATAAGCCATTGTTAATAATAAACCTGCTATCATATAGAGAAAAAACTTCTCAAAGCCAGACATAGAGGAAAGCATATAAAATGTTTCATACAAAGATTTTTCTCTAAGAAGAAGACTATCACACCTTTTTTTTTTTGAGAAACCACACCTAATTTTGTTTGACCGTGGATCTCTAACCCTCAGATTTTAATATTTGAACGCCCAACTTACACCACAGTGAACCCCCAAACTTATACCGCGGTTTTGAGTCTCCAACTTTCATTAGATTTTGATTTCTGGGATCCCAAACTTATACATCCATGTTATCTAGTCCGTAAACTTAACGTAACGGATGACGCTAATGTGGTACATTAATTACAAGTGACGTACAAGTCTTAAAGCTTAATTAGAGCATCTTCAAGAGTTTGCTAAATTTTACTTGGCAAATCTTATGTTTTGCCAACTCCTAAAAAAATTTGGCAAGTGAAAAATGTGCTCATCTCTTTGGTATATTTCACTTCTCAAAATCAAAATCAAGGCCTACGAGTGTTTTTCTCTCTCTTAAGAATTTATTTGCGTTCACGAAACCTGTTAATTTGTGTCATATACTGTACTGCTATGTGCTTGCTTGGCATCAAACAGTAGCAGCGAGATTTGATCTAAACAAAAAGAGCAGCAGCGAGTGGACATGGATCAGCAGCGGCACAGTAGACATAGCAGAGCGAGGGCAGCAGCCCAGCAGTATTGCCGGCCAATACATGCAACAGCTTGCAGCTAGTAGCAGACAACTCGACGATGCACTGCCTCTTGCGGCAGCACAAACCGATGCACTGCCTACTAGCAGACAACTCGACGATGCACAGAAATCTACCGCGGCTCAGGAGCAGGCACAGGGAAACACACCGAATCACCGATGCGCGAGCAGATGTGCGCTCCTTGCGCGCGCGCATATTTGCACGTAGCGGGGATGTTTTTGCCAACTTGATAAAAGATAGCAAGCGACATGACAAACTGTTGGAGAATGTTTTTTCTCATTTTACCAAAAATTAGAAGATTGGAAAGTCGGATCTCCCCATACGAATCCTGCAACAAAAGAGGCCCAACCAGCGTGGCCACGTCACCTCCAAATCACGGCCGTCCGATCGGCCGGCCGGACGGCTCAGATCAGGCCAGTCCCGGTCATTTTACAAAAAGGCCCTCGCACTTTGGCGAAATACAACCCGAAGTCCATCCTCCTCTCTCAGAAAAACTTACGAAAAAGCCCTCGAACTTTGCACAAATATAACTTACCTCTTCCTTCCTCCGTCCTCCTTCGCCCGAGCCGACCGCGTCACCTCCTCGCCGTCGCTGCTCGCTGGCTGCACGGGCCCACACAGCAGCAACCGCGCCGGCGTCTCATTCGCGTGGAAAGGCGCGGGTTCGCCGGCCGGCGCGTCCGCGCGGGAAGCCACCACTTCGCCAGGGCGCCGCGCCTGGAGGAGCTACGGAGGCGCGCAGCGGCAAGCGCCCGGCGCCGCCCCCACCGGCCGCGCGCCACAGCTGCCACGGTCGGAGAGGGGCCCCACGGGTCGCCGGCGCCAACCTCGTATCGCTGCTCCGTCAGATATAGAGAGAGAGGGGAGAGCGGACGAGCGAGGCGGAGCAGGGATGCCGGCCGCCGCCAGCCATGGAGTTGCGTCGTCCGCGCGAGCTTCCTCCACCGGGAGCTCTCTGCTGCGCCCTCCTCCGCCGCGGGCGAGCTGCAGTCTTGCTCCCGCAGAGCCACCTCCGAGCTCCGGCTCTCGCCGCGAGCTCGGCCCCAACTCGCGGAGGCATGGCGCAGCCCCAGCTCCGGCGGGCTCGGCCCCAACTCGTGGAGGCACGGCGCGGCCCCAGCTGCGGCGGGCTCTGCGCGGGGTCGGCGGTGGGCGCGGCGACGGGAAACCCACGGGTAACGGTGGAGCTCTGGCGCAGCCCCAGCATGCGTGGGCGAGGTCTGACGAGCCGCAGCCATGGCGCGTGCGAGCGTGGGGGAGGCCATCGCATGGCGCGTAGGCGAGCGTGCAAGGACGAAGGACCGTCCAGCGGCGCGTGCTTCTTGCTTGCTTGCTTGCGAGCGTGGGGAGCAGGCTGGGAAGAAGATAAGGTTTGGAAGAAGATAAGGCAGAATAAGAAAAAAAAAATAAAAAGAGCATGCCACTTTCAAGCCTGCCTTGCAACAGGTAGCGCCGGCCCGGCCTGCCTCCCCACCTGGGCCGTTCTCACGCTCGCTGGGCCTTAGTGGGCCGAATACGGTCCGAAGCTATTTTTCTTTTCTAATAATCTTTAATCTTTTCTTTTCAAATTAGAGATCTTCCAAAATTTGTAAAAAATTACAGAAAAATCATAAAAATACCAAACCAGTTTTGTTGAGTTTCTTATAACTAGATCTATGCATTCAACTCAAAAAATCATATGATTTAGTGTATTTTATTTGATACATATATACATCTATAATTTTGTGTCGTGATTAATTTTTGGCTCATATCACATACGAACTAAAAATATCTCCCCAAAATTAACTCTAAATCAATTCATACCCTTTTTAGTAATCTTCGATTTCTAATTCTCCCCACTTTAGCTCTAAATTAATTCATACATTTTTTTCATAATCTTTGTTTCCTAATTCTTTAATTTTTTACTAACTCGTAATACAAAATAATCCACATATACAAAGCCAAATACTTCACTATATATATGACATTCCATACACTCGCATATATGAGTACATCATGTCACGCATGTAAACAAACAAAATGAATACACTTAAAATATACATCGTACAAAGAAAAAATAAAAACACATAGATACACGTACGACGTATAGCTAACCACTGGCCATAAGTGGCAACGCCGCGCACATTTCTAGTAGCAAACTATTGAAGATGCTCTTAGATTAGTAGATTATATCACTGTACAAAAATTTAGGACCCAAACATTAAAACCAACTACCACGTAAAAATTAAAATTTCATCTGATAGGACTACTCTCCCGTCCCTGAATAAGTGGCGTTCTCATTTCTTGAGAAACAACTACCAAAATTACATATTAAAATATATAAATATTTATGCTAAGTAATTAGTATCATCAGAAAGATCTTTATGTCTATTTTTTTAACAATTTTATTTAGAAATAACATTGTTACACGTGTTTTCTACAAATTGAGTCAAACTTATGGTATAAAAATCCACGGCGACACTTATTTAGGGACAGAGGCAGTACTTAAAAAGATATGGACGACACCATAAAAAAAAAATATTAGCAACATCCTGTAAATTTTGCACCGAATTTTCGTTTTTTTTTGTGACAGTCACCCCTTTCATCAACGTCTAATAGAATGTGCGGCGAAAAAAAAAAATCCTGTCCACCTAGCCCTTGCGCAGCTCCGTAGAAAACCCCATCTGAAGTTCCGTAGAACACCCACCCCATCTGCAGCTCCGTAGAAAACCCCACCCTATGTGCGGTGAGGACTAGGTTGAAGCCTTGGATCTGCGCCGAGAAAGCATCTCCAGGTGAGCTCTGTCTCTCGATCTTCTTGTCTTGCCTCTTGCAGTCTTCCTAATCTCACAATCCGTAGGAAAGCGCGTTTCTTTTAAGTAAAGTGGAAGCAATAGGCGGAAAACATTTGGAGAATCTTGCACGGTTGCAGAGTTCCTGGATTTCTCGTGGATTTTAGAGGGGTTTCGGGCTTTAGGAATGCGAGTTGTTGGCTTTCTTGATGAATGATGAGTTTGTTCTAGTGTTCGGGAGCTCCCTTTTGATCTACATGTTCGTGTAGCGGGCTTTAGTCGTTCTTTGAAATTGACTCCGTCAGATAAGCAGTAAGGTTTCCTTATGGCATGAGGATTGATCTCAATTGCAGGGGATTCCTGGAAAGAGGAGTGATTGAGCCATGGGCAACTCTTGCGACAAAGGTACTGCTGGTACGGACTGATTTTTTATTTTTTTTTTTACTTAAAAGCTTACTGCTTTCCTCGACGCGCCAAACCATTTTGTTAATCATTGTTGTACTAACACGTTGTTCAGCGTACTTGCCACGGGTTATCACGAGCAACAAACACTACATCTCGCATTTTTTGGGTTTCTTTTTTCTTCTTCCAGATTTCACTGCTGGTTTTGCTGTTGGTCTGATCTTCCTTACCGATCAAACCCAGGTCTGGACTTGACGTCCAATGCCACACCTTCTCCAGAGCAGCAGAAAACCTTCAAGTGGACCATTGATGGCTTTTCCTCCCTCCTTGACAAGGATCAAGGATGGACATACTCCAATGTATTTGAGTTCATGGGCATAAAATGGTATGGCTACTATTGTTGCTATATTTATTTCTCTGACTAAACTGCTTCCTTCTTACAACCAGAACTATTCAATATTCAATGTTTCATTTGAGGGTTGAATTTTTTCTTTGAGTAACTATTTCAATGCTGATTTGGTTGTATATATCTTGCCTGAAAAAACTGAATGACTTCAGAAGTCTAACCAATAATGAAATGGCTTCTTTGTACATGCAAATGGTTTCCATAGGTTTTTGTATGAACTTCCAAAATAGAAAACATGGCCAGCAGTATTCATCTCATGAACTGCATCTCAGTGCTCTGTTTTGACTCATTTGCAGGTATCTGAAACTGAATCCTAAGTACAAAAAGATCATTGGTGAGAAGGAGTTTGTCTCTCTCAGGCTTGAACTGCCGCATGTTTCATTGAAACTTGACACTATCGTTGTGGCATCTTTCAAGTTCATTATATACGACCAGTCCAATGGAAAGCACAAGGAGCAGCTAGGTAAAGTAGCAAAGCATATCTTCCTAGTTACATTGTCTGATATATCTTGTAAACTTTAATGTTTTATCTCTGAGAATTGATTATATTTGTATACTCATTGGCCCAAATGCCCATTTGTAACTGCACTCTATAACTTTATACTTTGCTTTTTTTTTTATAAAACCTTCTATTTGGTTTCATGTCTCCATTTAGTTCTTCTCTGGAAACAATGTGTTCCCATTTCGTTTCAAATCTTGTTATGGTAATTAAGTACCTTTTTCTGAAGAAAATATATATGCTTGGATTTTTTATTGTGCAGTTAACCACCGGTTCCAGACTGCAAGTACGAGCTCTGGCATCTCATGCATGTTATCACTGAAAACACTAAATAAACAGTCCTCGAGATTTCTTGTCAACAACAGTTGCATATTTGGTATTGAGTTCGTTAAAGTAGCCACTATCAAAGCCAACACGGCATTAGAAACACTGTTTGTTAGGAAGCTGAACGTCTTCAACAAGGCCAAAGTTTACACTTGGAACTTGAGGTCCAATGCCACGCCTTCTCCAGGGGAGCAGACAACCTTCAAGTGGATCGTTGATGGTTTTTCTTCCCTTCTTGCCAAGGATCAAGGATGGACATACTC
Source organism: Themeda triandra (assembly GCA_018135685.1). Classification (NCBI taxonomy): domain Eukaryota; kingdom Viridiplantae; phylum Streptophyta; class Magnoliopsida; order Poales; family Poaceae; genus Themeda; species Themeda triandra. Next base: position 2,544,972 of record JAENPR010000015.1, on the reverse strand, counting down.
CAACGTATTTGAGATCATGGGTGTAAAATGGTATGATTACTGTTGTTGGTATTTTTCTTTCTCTGGTTAAATTGCTTCCTTCTTGCAGCCGGAATTATTCAGTGTTTTCTTTGAGGGGTAACTGTTCAATGTTGACTTGGTTTGTTTATATCCTGCCTGAAAAACTGGACTTCAGAAGTCTAGCCAGTAATCAAATGCCTTCTTTGTACATCTCCCATAACATGCAAAGGGTTTTCATAGGTTTATGTAAGGACTTTCATCCGACGAAGTAGATCTCAGTGCTCTGTTTTCACTCTTGCAGGTATCTGAAAATGAACCCAAAGTACAAAAAGATCATTGGTGAGGAGGAGTATGTCTCTCTGAGGCTTGAACTGCCGCAGGGTTCAGTGCAACTTGACACTATCGTTGAGGCATCTTTCAAGTTCATGATATATGATCAGTTCAATGGAAAGCACAAGGAGCAGCTAGGTAAAGTAGCAAATTATATCCGATGAAAATAACAGTGCATTGTGCACATTGACGCAAAATCTTCTTAGTTACATTGTCAGGTTTTTTATTGTGCAGTTAACCACTGTTTCAAAGACTTCTTTCTGAAGAAAATATGTATGCTTGGTTTTTTTTATTGTGCAGTTAGACTGCAAGTACAAGCTCTGGCATCTCATGCATGTTATCCCTGAAAACACTAAACAAACAGTCCTCGAGATTTCTTGTCAACAACAGCTGCATATTTGGTATTGAGTTCATCACAGTTGCCACTATCAAAGCCAACACGACCTTAGAGACACTGTTTGTCAGGAAGATGAACGTCTTCAACGAGGACAAAGTTTACACTTGGGAAATTAAGGATTTCTTTGCTGTGAAGAATCTGTCCAACTCACCAGATTTCCAAATCGGTGGATACACATGGTGATAATCTTTTCATCTTGCAATACTTGACATATACATGACTTAGTGTTGATATCATAATCTGAACTTTCTTATAATGCTAAGAATGGTTCTATACCACATCAGTTTTGAAAATTTACTTAAACACAAATATAGTAGTTTTGCGTATTATTAACTTGATTCTGTGATGCTGTCAAATTCACAGGTATATCGATATGTATCCATCTAGCAACGGTAGCCACCTGTCCTTGTTTCTGAGAATGAAGAAGACCAATGACGACCTCCGCAAAGACTCTGGGAACCTGGTCGAAGTTTCTTTATCCATCAAAAACCAGAAAAACGGCAAGGACCGGAAATTAACAGGTTCACATTTTAGCAGAAATTTGCTTGATGGACTGCTTCGTCCGGATGCCATATTTTCATCTCATATTCTTAACTTATTTTTGTTGGGAAATGCAGGCAGGTGCCAGTTCTCAAACCAAAATCCTCGCTGGGGATGGAATAAGTTCATCTCGCTAGAGGATTTGAAGGACACATCAAAGGGTTATCTCATCAAAGGCAGGTGTTACGTTGAGGCTGAAGTCACAATCAATGGTTCTTCAAAGACAGAGTACTCTCAGTAATTTGTGAGAGTTCGTGATTAGCGTTTATAACCCAACTATATACCGTGTTCCCTAGGACCTATATCACTATGACATTGAGGCTTGCTTATGGATATATCAATGTATCCGCTCTTAACGTGCGTTGACTATTTTGAATGTGATTTTGTTAATATGGCCGGGTTAAGGCCACCCGATATACAAGAGTCAAGAGATGAGGTACTTACTCCGTGGACCAAGTTTCCCTAGACTGAACACGAAAGAGCCCGAAGTCCAAACCACTTTCAACAAAGAAAGCAACGAACCAAAAAAAGCCCTAAGAAGCTATTCTTCTAACCTACTCTGCTTTCTCCAAGCTTCCTCCAAAAAATAGGCAAACTGAGGTCTTTCTTATTATTTAAGTTATTCTTGTAAATATATCTTGCACAATCATGCAACGAACAATTTTGGAGCTGTTTTTTTTCTTTCTTTTTATTTTTATACTGTCGAGACTTATCAGTCATGCTTTGTGTAAACTGGAACTACACAATTAGCCTCGCCGGTGCATCACCTGGCGCCGGCCAGCCGCTGCCGCCGCATGATGCGGCGCGCCTCGGCCTCCGGGAATGGCCGTTCCCCGCGGTCTGCCTTGCGGAACGCGATGAGCGAGGGATGGCCGCCACGAACCAGGCCTCGCGCATGATGTGAGCGGCGCAGCTCCCGCCGCTCTTGACGGCGACGGCCTGGCCCGTGCGCGGTGGCGTGTCGTGACGACGATGCCGCGCTCACCCTTGCCGAGCCTGCGCCCCTCCTGCGCTTTTACCAGCGGGCGTTGGCCATGCGCCGCTTCCGCCTGCAGGCCCTGGGCCGTAGGCCTCGGCAGTGGTGACGCCGACGTCATTGACCATTGCAGATATGGCAGCGGCTCGTGGCGAGTGGCGTCGACGTCGTCGACCATCGCGGAGATGGCAGCGGTGTTATCACGTCGCAGAGCGCGGTGACCCGCACGTGGTCTGGTCTTGCTTGTTCCGTCGGACTTGCACATGACATTATTGCTGCTGCTGTCTGCCGATTGACTAGTCTTCCGGAGTCGAAAATATAGTAGAGGTCAGAGTTGATACTAGGGAGCCGTATTTCCTCCTCGTCGCCGTTGTCATGTAGGGTCTCCTTCTTTTTCTTCTTCGGTGAGTTTATCGGTGGCAAAGAGAGGAAACCAAATCTCTTGTCTCTAACCATTCTTTAATTCTATTTTGTTAGTTTCAATCAACATTTATGTACTAGTCAAATCAAAATTTTTGGTCAAGGTCGTTTGATCCGCTCAGGCCCCCGCGTCGCCCCCCGAGCGGGCGACTCGGGCGGCGCCCAGCGCCGGCCGCCGAGAGGCGCCCCCCACCCACCTCCTCCCGTCTCGCCGCCGCCGGAGGGCGCCGCCGGGAAGCCCGCGCGGTTCCCCATGAGGGCGGCGGCGGGGTGGCTTCTCCGGGGTGTTTCGCGCGGCCGGTGTGCTGGGGCGTGGCGGCCGCGGGCCGCCGGCGTCGATGGTGCCCTGGGCGGCGCTGCGCGCGCGCCTGGAGGTGGCCTCCTCGTCGGCCTCCTTGTCGGCCTCCTCGTCTCCTCGGGCCAGCCACCCGCTTCCTGGCCTGGGCAGCCGATTTGGTGCCATGGCGGCCAGATCTGGCGGCCTGAGCTGGGTGGCGGCGCTGGGGGCTCGGCCCCTGCTTGGGGTGATGGGGGGTGGTGGTGGCTGGTGGCGGCGGCTCCACCTTCTCCCGCCCCCTCCCCTCCTCCCCTCCCCTGTTGCTGCCTGGCTGCTGCTGGGCTGTTGGCGCATGCTGCTGCCGGCTGTAGGGTGAGGGGTGCTTCACGGTGGAGGTGCAGCTCGTCGGTGGCGCCGTGGTGGTGTGGCCGGTTGTGGTCCTTGGTGGGTCTGTGGTGCCGTGGCGGTGCTGCGGTCAGGGCCAGACGCGGTGGTGGTCGCTCCTCTCCGGTGGGGAGCGCCGGCAGGGCGTCGCGGGGCTGCTACCCTTTCGGGTGCGGGGGGCAGCGGAGGGGCTCCCTCCTCCTCTGCTCGTCCCTCGTCTCCTTTTCTTGGTGGCCGTTTCGTGGCGGTGGCTGGGGATGTGTTGGCGTTGGGGGCGGCCTTCGTCTTTGCCGTCCCTCCCCCATGCCTCCGACTGGCGTCGTGGTGCGGTCGCTTCGACGACGGAGGCCTTGGCGTCCTCGGGGGTACTGGTCCGGGGCTCTGCTCCAGACCCGGTACTCTCAGGGGGTGATGGTTCCTGCGACGAGAACTCGGCCGACAGCAGTGGTCGTCGGCGGCTACGGCTTCGGCGGGTGGTTGGTGGGCGTACTTGGTGGCGGGAGGCGGGTATTCGGCAGGTGGTCTGGCGGGGGGACGACGCAGCTGCGGCTGCTTGTGTGGCCGGCGCGTCTATCTCGGTGAGATCTCTTCTGGATGTCCGGCAGCGACGACTTGGTGTCTGGCGGGACCCGACATCTTCACCGGTGCTGGTGCTTTGGGTTTTTGGGCGAAAGCCTAGCGACGGCAACACTTGCGAGTGCCGTTCCCCTGTTGAGGCGTCGCTCCCACAGCACAGTCCACGGGCGAAGGCCCTGTCCTGTCTTGGACGAGCGACGGCGACGCTTGGACGTCGTGACCTTCTTGAAGGCGTCGCTGTGGATTGCGATCCGGTCGGGGTGTCTCGGGCAGGGATGGGTTCGTCGTTCTCGCTGTTTTTGCTGCGCGGTAGGTGTCAGTGGTGGAGTAGGCATAGTTTTTGTTTTAGTTGTTTTTTCTTTAGCTTTTGCGGAGTGGTGGCTCGTGTCGATGTCCCAATCCGACCGAGTTTAGTTGATTGCTGCCCAGCTGTGGAGCTCCTAGTGGTTTAAAGTGGAGGCTCGTGTCGACGACCCAATCCGACCGAGTTCTAGTGTTTAGAGGCTTGTGTCGATGTCCCAATCCGACCAAGCGTGGAGCTGATTTGAGTTGAGTTGGCGCTTTTATGGCGCGTGTTGAGTTGCTTTGGTACCTAGATGTGTTATTGGAGTAGAGTACCCTCCAAATTGTACGTGGTTTTCGCCCAGTTTCCACTTCAAAAACTGGGCGGGGGCACTTGCCTTTCTTTTTTCTTTCTTCGTCTAATAGAAATTGCGGCAAAGCTTTTGCCGTCCTTTCGAAAAAAAAATTTGGTCAAAATTTTGTTACCTGTGAAATTTCAGTGATTGTCACAATAAAATTGTTTTTTTTTTGAAAGATTCGGATCAAGTCCGGCTTATATTAATAAGGAGAAGGAGAATTACATGCGCAAGCAGCGCAACAAACAACCTCCTAGATTTGACAGACTGTCAAACTAGGTATGGAAAAAATAAAACTGACTACTCACGTTTTAAACAACCGAAGTGCATCTATTAGTTGCACTAACATGGAACCTCCGCCATGTCTGCCCCTAAATCCGCCGCAATTGCAGCTAGCGTCTTGCAGAGCTCAAGGTCGTCAAGCTTCACCGCGGTCCGTAGTGCCTTGATCGCTTCGTCAGGAAGGTCTTGTCCAAGATTGTCAAGGTACTCGGTGATGGTTGCATCCGTCGCCGACGACTTGCCATTGATGAACTCCAGGTCGCGCATGAGCCGAAACTGGGCAGGCTGTGCCACGTCACAATAAAATTGTTATTGCGGGCAACGATTTCATGGGTAGGCAGCCAACAAGGACAATTACTCTATGTCATCGAGACCATCAACTCACTCTATGTCATCGAGACCATCAACTCATCAACGATGATCACAAATACAAATCAAGAATCAAAAGCTGACGAATCTATAACTTATATGTTGCATTTGATGGTACAACTGCTGATAGCATCATATAAGCCATTAATAATAAACTTACTAGTATCACGTACATAGTGGAAAACATTCATATCAAAGGTTCCATACAAAGAATTTTCAATAAAAAGACTAACATCTGATTTTGCTTGACCCTAGATCTCTGACCATCAATCAAATTCTAATATCTGTGAGTCCCCAAACTTATACCACAATATCATTTGAGTCTTCAACTCAGATTCGATTTATGGGATTTTCAGGGGAACACACTAGTTTGGACAATGGGTAAGATTGCAGCGGCATGATGATCAGCGGGATCAGCTGAACCTAGATGGACAACACGAGACGTCTGCTTTGCAGTTTTTAGTTTCAGTGAATGGTTATCTACAAGACATATTGATCATATTTAGTCTAAAACTTATTTTGTTTCAGTTATCGGTGTGGCGGGCTGCAAACTTATTTTATTTGCAGTCCGTGTTTGTTGCTTTGGGCGATGTTCTGTAATAATTGGGTTGATTCTATCAGTTGATAGATAAAGCCGGATATAATTTATCCATTATCTAAAAAAATCTAGGTCTCTAAACTTTTAAGCTATGTGGTATATTAATTGTGTGCAAGTTCTGAAACTTAGGGGTTGTTGGTTTCCACCTCCTAAACTAAAGTGGACTAAAGTTTAGTCATTTTTTTAGAAAGGGGAGTATATTAATATCCTGATTTCTGCAAGTTTAGTCACTTTAGGGACTAAAGAACCAAACACATGAATTAAAATGGGACTAAAATACTTTATTTCCACTAATCTATCAAAAGCTACTAAAAGATGACTAAAATATTTTAGTCCACTTTAGTTTAGTCATGAGGAATCAAACGGACCCTTAGATTAGTATAGATTATAATTATAAATTATACAAAAATTAGGATCCAAACATCAAAATTTAAGAGTTGGACCCGAGTGACACTGCCTGACTGCCGTATATATAGGGAGTAAATATCATGAAAATTCTAATTTTAAATTAAAAAAAATCTATAGATGACACCGTCAAATCAGTTACCAACCTCCCGTAAATTTTGCACGGAAACCACCCGTGAATTTTGCAACGTGACGGAATTTTCTCCCATCCACTCCCCGTGTGCCGTGTGCACAAAACCCTCGTGTGGCGCAGCGCCGCAGCCCCCGTCCCCCGGCTTCACCTATCACTTCGCCTTGCGCAGCTCAGAAAACCCCACCCCATCTGCGGTGAGGGTTTGCTCGAAGCCTCGGATCTCCGCCGAGAAATCATTTCGAGGTGAGCTCTCTCTTTCGATCTTGTTGTCGTGCCTCTCCCAGCCTTCCCAATCTCACGATCCGTAGGAAAAGCGTGTTCATTTTTCGTAGCCTGTCCGGCGGCGGCGATCGAGGGCTGTAAGTGCGCAGGGGAGTGAAGGAATAGCCGAGAAAACATTTCGAGAATCTTGCACGGCTGCGGAGTTCGTGAATTTCTCGTGGATCTTAGAGGGCTTTCGGGCTTTGCGTATGCGAGTTGTTGGTTTTCTTGATGAGTGATGGGAGGGTTTGATCATCAGTGTTCGAGAGCTTCTTTTTGATCTACCAGTTCGTGTAGCGGGGTTTGGCCGTTGTTTGAAAACGAGATCCTGGAGTTGTTGTTTCCTGATAATATGCAAGATTTCTAGATCTTAACCCTACAGCCTTTGTTATTTGCTTATGGCATGACGATTGATCTCAATTTCAGGGGATTCCTGGGAAGAGGGAGGGGTTGAGCCATGGGCAACTCTTGCGCCACAGGTGCTGCTGGTATGGACTGATTCATTTTTCTTCTTAAAGCTTACTGCTTTCCTGAATGAGCCAAACCATTTTGTTAGTCATTGTTGTACTAACACGTAGTTCAGCATACTTGCTACGGATCATCACGATCAGCAAGCACTTCATCTCGCATTTCCAGTTTTTTTTCCTTCTAGATAAGATCCCCCAACTGGTTTTGCTCTTGTTCTGATCTTTCATACTATTGTCCCTGTCACTGTTTTCAGGCCGATCAAACCCAGGTCTGGACTTGACATCCAATGCCACACCTGCTCCAGGGGAGCAGACGTCCTTCAAGTGGATCGTTGATGGCTTTTCCTCCCTTCTTGAGAAGGATCAAGGATGGACATACTCCAACATCTTTGAGATCATGGGCACAAAATGGTATGGTTACTATTGTTGCTGTTTTTCTTTCTCTTGTTAAAAATTGGTTCCTTCTTACTGCCAGAACTATTCAATGTTTTCTTTGAGGGGTAACTATTTCAAAGTTGACTTGGTTTGTATATATCCTGCCTGAAAAACTGAATGACTTCAGAAGTCTAGCCAATAATGAAATTGCTTCTATGTACATCTCCCCTAACATGCCAATGGTTTTCATTTGTTATTTTAATAACTTCCAAAATAGAAAACATAGCCAGCAGTCATTCATCTCATGAACAGGATCTCAGTGATCTATTTTTACTCATTTGCAGGTATCTGAAACTGAATCCAAAATACAAAAAGGTCATTGGTGAGAAGGAGTATATCGCTATCAGGCTTGAACAGCCACAGAGTTCAGTGAAACTTGACACTATCATTGAGGCATCTTTCAAGTTCATGATGTATGATCAGTCCAATGGAAAGCACAAGACGAAGCTAGGTAAAATAGCAAATTCTATCTTATGAAAATAACTAATGCATTACGCACAGACTCAAAATCTTTCTAATTACACTGTCAGCTTAAAGTTCTAATGTTTGTTTTCTGAGAATTGATTATAGTTGTATACTCATTGGCCATGCCCATTTGTAGCTGCCAGCTATAACTTAAAATCTTTTGTACTTGCCTTATAAAACTTTATGTTTAGTTTCATGTCTCCGTTTAGTTTTTCTCTGGAAACAATATGTTCCCATTTTGCTTCAAATCTTATTATGGTAGTTAAATACCTTTTTCTGAAGAAATTTATGTATGTTTGGGTTTTTTATTGTGCAGTTAACCACAGGTTCCAGACTGCAAATACGAGCTCTGCCATCTCATGCATGTTATCCCTGAAAACACTAAGCAAACAGTCCTCGAAATTTCTTGTCAACAACAGCTGCATATTTGGTATTGAGTTCATCAAAGTTGCCACTATCAAAGCCAACACGGCGTTAGAAACACTTTTTGTTAGCAAGATGAACGTCTTCAACGAGGCTAAAATTTACACTTGGGAAATTGAGGATTTTTTTGCTCTGAAGAATCGGTCCTACTCACCAGAGTTTGAAATCGGTGGATACACATGGTGATAACCTTTTCAGCTTGCAATATTTGACATGTATACATTATTGAATGTCGATATCATAATCTGAACTTTCTTACAGTGCTAAGAATGCTTCTATACCACTGCAGTTTTGAAATTTTACTTAAACATTATTATAGTAGTTATGTACGTTATTAACTTGATTGTGTGATCCTGTACAATTTGCAGGTTTCTCACTATGTATCCATCTTGTGATGGTAACCACCTGTCCTTATTTCTGAAAATGAAGAAGACAGATGATGTCTCCAAAGACTCTGGGAATCTGGTCGAATTTACTTTATCCATCAAAGATCAGGAAAACAGCAAGGACAAGAAATTACCAGGTTTGCAGTTGAACAGAAATTTACTTGATGGATTAGTTAGTCTGAATGCTAGTCATCAGATATTCGTAACTTATTTTTGTTGGGAAATGCAGGCAGGTGCCAGTTCTCAAACCAATATCCGTGCTGGGGATGGAATAAGTTCATCTCGCTGGAGGATTTCAAGGACACATCAAATGGTTTTCTCATCAAAGGCAAATGTTGTGTCATGGCTGAAGTCGCAATCAATGGCGCTTCTAAGACAGAGTACTCTCAGTAATTTGTGAGAGCTCATTATTCTCGCTAGAACCAACTACATAGTGTGTTGCTTATGTTGCTATATATCGACATGACATTGAGACTCGTGCTTGCTCGGAAGATGTGTCAATGTAGACTCGTGCTTGCTTGGGACTATAGATGTCTCAACGTATCCATCTCTCTAGGATTCATTATGTCGAAGACACATATGTGCTTTGATTATTTTGAATGTGATCTAAGTTGCTAATATATGCAAACTGAGATATAATTATTTTAGGTTATTTTGTTAATCTATCTTGATTGCTGAATCATGCAACGGATGATTTTGCAAAAGTTCTTTTTTTTTTTTTTATTTTATATTTTTGCTATGGAGCCTTATTGCTTATGCTTTTGTGAAACACAGTTTTTTGAACACAAACCACAAGAGCTATGCCTATGAATTATGAGGAAATGATTTTATGTACAGGATGAGGTTTTAAGCCCAAACACAAAAGCAGCCACACAAATAGTGTATGATAAGTCATTCAGATTCATTATGAACATCAATTGTTGTCAGAGGACAGCCAACATCTGAAACATGTTTATTAAACCTTTGGCGTGTCAGAATTAAACCTACAAATTGGCTGCTAATAAACCATTAAAACCACTTTAATGCCTCAGACCAGTGATACAAAATTCTTCTCAATCCACTAGTCTCCTTGGATTAGAACCATCTTAGTCCAAGAGCTGGTTCTAGCAGCAAGGCCTAGCAGGAGCACAAAATTTGACATCCAAATGCACTTTGGTTGGAGGCTGAGTTGACATCCAAATGCACTTTGGTTCTGAGGCTGAGTTGACATCCAAATGCATTTTCTTAAAAAAAAAAATTGGATAAAAACAAAATGCCTTCCAGGCTTTTTATGCCAAAGTCCCAAACAAACGTCCTTCACGGCCTTTGAAGGTACTCAATTGCAGGAAAATACGCGGAAGATCAGGTGTTTCTATAAGTGACGGAAAAGAAACTTAGGCTTTAATATTAGGGTAAAACTGACAAAACGCTCCTCGTTTGACAGGAGTTTCTAGAAGCGACTGAAAAGAAAATTGGGCTCTTTAATATTAGAGATAGATCTGAAAAAACACTCCTCGCTTGACCTAGAAACGTATGAAAGGTTGGGTATTTCTAGAAACGACAGAAGAAGAAAATTAGCCAAACACAAGCATCCCTTGGCAGGGTCAGTTAATGTTCCTGCTTCCTGCTTCCCTACAATAAAATCTGATAGGAGCTAACAAAGAAACTTTGCAGAACAAAGTGAAAGCAAAAACGCCCAATCACTTCTATATTTAAGTTCTATAAGTTCATAATTTACATCTCACTCCACTAGTGTTGACAGGGCGTTTCTTATTTTATTTGGTTCGCCACAACCTTTAACAGTCACACCCACATCATGTCACAGGAAAGTATCTCAAATAAAACATCACACTCAAACCAACACTCAAACGTTACTCATACACTACAGATCACCATGTTTCAGGATATATAGTTTACAACGAAAACACTCAAACCAGGGACGACCAACTACAACTGCAGCGACCCCATCAAAGCAGCGACCGCAACCCTCGTTCAGACAGGACCTCACAGTTTCACACCAGGAACATGAACCCACTCCAGCTGCACCACAATCAGGCCACTCTCGACCTTCTTCAGCTTCAGAATCAAGTCCTGGACCACCTTGCCATCTTTCCACTGAACATGGCTCTCGCCACCAAGGTAGTTTACTCCGACTGGGTAGATTGTCTTGATCCTAGTCCCATCAGTGGCATGCTTCAGATCCAGCTTTGCAGCATCATAGATGTCAGTAATGTTGATCTCAGCAACACCCATGCTGTCATCTGCTGTGAACTTGTCTTCATCAAAAACTTCCTGTGTGATATTAGCAGTTTAGAAATCAAGGACCATTCTTCCTGGTTATTGCATATTCAGAAACATATGAGGTCAATTCGTTCATGTTTGCAGAAATATCAGTGGACCTATGGCAGACATGGTTCCATTAATGCATATTCTGCCAAGAAACTGTTTTCAGGTTAAAAAATTGTTGGTTCATAAATTAAATGTTTTGTAACACGTCACCATGTAAACCTTTTAACCAGCATATAGCTGTATACTTGTATAATTATATTTTCATAATCTATACAGTTTTTCGATAGCAGACATGATGAACCAATTAGCAAACTTACAAGGTGCACTGGCTTTGTAGGATTTGTCACTGAGAGCGGCAGCACTTCGTTCCACACTGGATTGGGATTCTTCTTCTGGACACTAGTCTTCAGCTTCTGTAACAACAGCAAAAGAAACTTCCATGACGCAAACATCAAGAACAGAAAGCCATAAATTGAATGGGCATCCATGACGTTTGAGCAGAAGTCAACTGGCTAAAATACAAACAAAGCTTTGAAATCCCACAAAACTGTTTAGTGGTGCCATTCTGTTATGTATTCAGTTGGCAATAGTGCAATTCAGCAACAGTCAGACATGAGTGGTTGACTTGACACCACACAAGCCAATCATACATAATACATAAACTTAAAACTAAATAATAGTTCATATATAAACATGAGTGGTTGACTTGACACCACGCTAAGAAAAAGTCAAGTTAGTAAAATGTCCTGAATTGCCCCCAGGAAAAATAGAAGACCAGTAAGTAATTCAGTATGCGATATACTATCTTGATCCTGGAATTATTATGCAGACCACACACAGGGATGCTGCTAAAGTACAGGTTCAATTCGTATTCTCATCTCGCAAACTTGTGCACGATCAGTCCCTAGTTCAGAGGAAATGTTATCAGCAGTTTCTTATTATTTCTTATTTCACTCAAGGTGAAGTTGTTACGGGGTATGGTCCTCTGTTCCTCAGTTCAACATTCCCCAAAGTGCAGCATAGCCCTTTCGCAGGGACACAGCTGCTGGCTGTTGCATTGGTTAAGCAAATTCATGAGCAAGCTTGAACTGCAGCTCATTGCCAGGATAATGATCCCCATTTCAGTCGTCGTTGAAAAGCAGTAGAACATCCCCGCGTCGAGGTCAACACCTGGTCGGGCAAGCCTATGGACCGTAACAGGATCCTAGGATGAGAAGGCAACACGGGCAGATTCGCGGCCCATAGAAGACTGACAGAGACAGATGAGCAACTAGCACCAGGAGATCGGGATCCCGACAGCCGATCCCCCGCCACGCCGCCGGCGCTGACCGTGAACAGCACGGGTCGTCTGCAGCGAACGGGGCCCCGTCGATCACCGGGGATCCAGCCACGCAATGCTGCGGGGGAAAGAAAGGAGGCCAGACGGCAGAGGAAAGAAAAGGGAGAGGGCGAGCGGAGCGGGGATGGAATGGACATGGACCTGGTTGCCGTACTGGAGGACGACGTAGGGGTCGCTGGTGTGGGTGAGCGGGTCGGCGATGGCCAGGTTGCTGCCCCGCAGCACGCGGACGTTGAGCTTCCCGATCACCTCCTCCTTGCTGGCCGCCATTGCGGGTGTGGGTTTGGTGGGAGCGAGCTGTGGATTGGTGGGGACGAGGCGGAGGCTCCGACAGACACGAGGGAGGGGAGGAGTGGTGTGCTCTGCTCTGTTCACCGGTGGATGCGGCCAACGGCAGGCGGCCGGCGCCGGGTTTTATAGGCGGCGCGGCCTGCCTCGTGGACAATTTCGTAGCCAATAATTGTGCCATTTCTTTTCATGGCAGAGAAAGATGGACTTGCTATTTATTTCTTCGAAATAGATGTGCTCCAAAAATAAATTCTAAGAACAGTATACCAAATTCTAAGAACCATACATATGGAAATAAATTTGAAGTTTTTTTTTTAAATAACTTTTCTCTTTGCCCCCCTTAACTTGTACACCTGTATACTCACACCAGTGAATTTCTCTGAGAAACTTGTAAGTATCATCATGAGTCTAGTTGTACACTAACAATGATCTTCCTTTCATGCTTGGAGATTTCTTTTGTTTGTTTGTAAACTCCATGCTTTGTAAGAGTATATGTTTGGTAGAGCTCCAAGAGCAGCTTCTAGTCTACCAAAAAGGTTCTAAAATGGCCTCCCAATTTTATCTATCTTTGACAAGAGAACATAATAACATGCAAACACACACAAAAAAGTAAATTCAAGAATTTCTTTGCAATCTAATCTAAAGTACTTCCTCCGTTCTGAATTTTAAGGCGCTTTGACTTTTTGATACATTTATTTTACTCTTCATCTAGATTTTGCATGTGTCTAGATACATAGTAAAATAAATATACCAAAAAAAGTTAAAACGACTTATAATTTAAAACAGAGGGAGTAGAGGACATTGAAGCCCCTTCTACCACAAGCAAAGGAAAAAATAGGGACCTCCTGATATTATTTTGACACGCCCAGGCAAGATGGCATCTAAGAATTTTGTATCGAGTTAGCGACCAGGCCTATTTAGATTCATTAAATGTTAATAGTTGGTTAGTTAATGGGTCATAGGTAATACAGTATTAGCAAGCTAATTACTCGCTCTATACCAATGATCTTTCAGAGTCAAACGTTTGACTAAAATTATAGAGAAAATTTATGAAGACTTATGAATAACTAATGAGAATTTAATGATACTTATATGATATTATAAATGTTGTTGTTTTATAATATTAATTTAGTCAAACTTGAGATGTGTTTTGACTCTTAAAAAAATTAAAATAACTTATAATTTGGGACGAAGGGAGTAACTGCTATTAGCTGATTTGGTCCAACTAGTGAAATAGTAGTTATTAGAGTATTAGCTAAATTTATTGGATCTAAATGAGCTAATTATTAGTAGCTCTATGGATCTAATTACATGCCTAGATAACCTCACAACATAGCAAGGGGGACTAGAGTTATGGTCCCATCAAATCCTCCTTTTTCGTTTCTGACGGGATGACATATAGCAATTCTCTTGTTATATTATCATTATTTAGATGAAAGTGGAGCCAAATGTGTAGGCACGAAGACGGAAGAGAGTACTGAGTAATGACGTGTTCCTTCCTATCGCACACGTAGCCGGAGTATGATCCGTTTGCTGGAAGGCACATAGTTGTAATCCAAGGGTTGGAGAAGGCGTTCTGAATTCTGAAAAAGACAAGCAGAAAGAGCCATACAACTGGTTGGTGTGAAGGCACAAGAAATTACCTTTGTTAAAGTGAACCAAATCTGAACAAGACTCCGTTAACATTGTGATCCGTATATTCTAATGCTGGATCATGTAGGATGATAGAATTATGTGGGGGTGTGTGTAGTGTAGTAGTAGGTTGTTGAGCTTGCTCTGCGCGCAGTGTCGTTTTCTGCCAGGATCACACGGCACGACCTGACCTCCTCGGATCAGGTGGTGATAACCCTCGTGGCGATTGTTATTTCCGCGTGCCCCCCGCGCTCAGAAATTATCGCGTTGAGGCCACCTCACCCGCCTTGCCACTTGTCACCGGCGACCTCACTCCTTCCAGCTCAGATCCTGACCTTGCAACCGCTGTCAATTCATTATTCCCGTGCGATCGGCGCCACTGCCGAACGAACACGTACAGCTCCGGCCACATCGTCCGCGCCGGTTTTCAGCTACGGGCAGCGTATTCTTTGCGGCCTTGTGCAGCTCATGTGCGTGCCGTCGTCATCCGTGGATTCCGAGGCCGCTAAAAAGCCTAAAATTATCGCCGGCGCCATCAGACGAGGACATGCATGATAGAACTGCTGCGGCACTACCGCTCTCAGTCATCGTGAGAAATTTACATTTCTTTTATTTTCTTCAAATTCTGCAAGTTCTTTTTGTTTGTATTTGGTGGAATTTCACATACGACAAATCAAGTGCCTTATATATGTTGCATTATATTGCACACGCTTGTACTATGACACGAATTAACATCGGTTAGGTGGACCTACCTCAGGATCAATGATATATGGGTGTGAACTCTGCAGACGGACTCGTTGGTGTATAGATGTACCGAGCATATGCATCACATGGTACATACCACGCAGTCGCTGGATGGACCCGATATTAACCGGGTCATTTTCGACCAGCTCAGCTGGCGCTCTGTCTCCCTATCATGCTAGCTACACGGGTTAGCAAATCAGAAACCCCGTAGTACCCATCTTATCTCTGTTTCTGAACGAACATGCCATACCGTCTTGATTGCAAAAACTATTCCCCAAGTCAAGTCTTCTATGGGATAATAATATAAGTCACGCTAGCATTGTGATCGCTTTTTTATTTTCTTCTTTTTATTTATACGATTACAAAGTGACGTAAGCATGAACGCGTCACTGCACCTACACGGCTACACTGGTGTACCACATTCACACTCGGCCAGCCAGACTGCAGAGTGTGTCCATATCATTGTGCCCACGACAAATGTACGTTGAGATTAAAGCACGTGTGTGTATGTGCACATCGTAGGCACTACACTGAAGTGATTGAGCCTTTACTTCGATGGCCCAGTTTTTTTTTTTTAGGGGACGATGACGTCCCTGGTTTAGCACGAGGGAAATCAATGCAGCACAGGCCGATTAGTACAATCCTGTCGTAGATTGGGGTGATTGTCGCTGTCAGAGTCAGACATCCTCAACCTCATCAAAGTTCAACGGATGGCCGTAGCTAAGCAGCAGCAGCTTCATGTCATCTCTTTCCTGTTGTCGTAGTGTGACTGTGTGAGAACGTGAGATTCTATCGGGTTTCTTCTCCTCTGGTTTAATTCCCCACTTTTCGCGAAATTTCGAGGCTTTTTAAAGCACACACAGATGGACATGTTTGTTAAGGGACAAGCATATAATATAGTAGTAGTTTTTGATGTTCAACAAAAGACTTCTAATGTTGTTATAATGTTTTCCACGGAGGAAAAAGACCAAGGCCGGGGAAGGAGAGCGTGACTGTCTATGGTTGACTGGTTGTGTTTAACCATATAACCGAGCCAGGGGTAAAATCGACCAGTGCAAAGAAGTTCTCTCTACCACACTGTCGCTCGATGGAGTCCGGTATTAACCGGGTCATCTTCGACCAGCTGGCTCTCTCCCTCTCATACTATACGGGTTAGAAAATCAGAAACCTCTTCGTATCTCTCTTTCTGAACGAACATGTCGTACCGTCTTGATTGGGAAAGCTATTTCTCCCAAGTCAAGTCTTCTACCAAACTAATACACGATAATGGTCTCTTCAACAAGGTACATTATAAAATATAAATATAATAACTCAAGCTAGTATTGTGATCAGTTTTTCTTCTTCTTTTTATTATGATTACAAGGTGACATAATCACATAAGCATGCATGTGTCACTACACACCTGCACTCGTTTTTTTTTCTCGATTACGCACGAGTATACGTATCATTGTATTAGAAGAAAAAAAAAAACACCTACACTCGTGACTCGCTTACCACATTCTGAGGACACATGGTTTTTACCATAACCATTGTGTGGACCTTTGTGTGATGAGTGATTGTCAACATGCCAACACAAGGCGTGTGTGTGTTCTTACTAACCGATGGCACGCGGATACGTGTCAAACAATGGTGTCTCTTGGCTCATGTTGTCCGGGTGTCGAGCTCGAGACGGTGGTCGACGGACGGTGAAGATCAAGTAGGGCGTGCCGTGCCGACGGACCGGGTGCGGTGAAGGGCGGACGTGAGGCTTGGATCGAGGACTGAGGACCGGGCGGCCAGCCGTGGTGGCTGATACTGGGACATCGACGAGCGCAAGTGTACACGGCGGGGGACGCGTACGGGCTACGCTACTCGCGGAGGGTTTGGTGGTTTCGCCTCAAAACCATCGGCGGCGGGTTTCCCTGGTTTGCGCCTCAAAACCGGGGGCGGAGGTCCCGATGCGGACGGACGACACGTGGCGGCATCGGGGAGATTGCTTGGAAGCAAGGCTATCGGTGAGGAGGCGCGGTGGCCGTCGGATCAAGTGAAGCTTGAGTTGGACCCTTATGCCCCTGGCTAAGTGGTGTGGCTCTTCATGTATCCAAGGGCAAAGAAGGAATGTAAAATAGACTTGCCCCTATAAATAAAGGATGAGGGTCTCCCTTCCCCTCACCTCTTCCATTTTCATTTCCTCATTTTAGGATTTCCTTCCTCTAGTTGTCAGTGTGAGAGAGAGGTCTCGCAAATCTTTTGATTTGTACTCGAATCGGTGTGTGGCAAGCGGAGCGCCTAGTCTCTCGCTGTTTCCTCCGGATTAAATCATGTGTCTCGTGATTCTTGAGTTGAATTTGTGATTTTCCGTGAGATCCCTTTTTGCCTCTTGTGTTCCCAACTCGATTTCTTTGATTTGAGGCCGTTTGAGATGATTTTTCTTGCCATGGATTGATCTAGGACGTGAGTGAAGTGATTCCACCGAAGGAATTTGTCTAACTCCTCACGAGATCGGAGATCCATGGAGTTTTTCCTCTAGGTGTGCTCGGGATTCACTTTTGGGGATTTTCGTGATTTCTTCCTCCTCTCATCGAATTGAGCGATGATCTCCTGGAGATAGCTCCCCAACCGCATCGAAACATGCCCGTGAAATTTGGTTCCGCTTGGTTTTGATTTGGAGGAGAAATCAAGTTTTGGGGACTTTTCCCGTCTTTGTTCCCGCAAGCCGACTTCCAGCCGGCCAAGCCGACTTGGGTCCAAGGTAAACCGGCCCTCCGGACTCTCCCCGCCAAACCCGGCCAAGCCGGCCGCCAGCCGGCCAAGCCGGCCGGGCCAAAACCGGCTCGGGCGCCGATAGCCCGCCAGCCGGGCCGCAGCCGGCCGTAGTCGGCCAGGCCGAGTCTCCAAGCCGGCCAAGCCGACTTGAGTGCCCTCAGTGCTGTTTTGGTTGCTTTATGTTCATCCGGTCTCCGTTTCGTGCACTGTTTGGTACTCCGGTTGTCTGTTTTCATGTAGGTCATTTCGGTGCAGTGCTGTTTTCCGCTGACCGCGCTCTGGAGCTTTGCTGTCTCACTTCTCCTCGATAGAAGTTGAGATTTGCGTTTGCATCGATTTGGTCAAGTAGTGATCCGTTGTGTTCCTAGGGAACATCCACCCGTCTCCAGGGTCGTGATCACTACTGCGTTGTGTTTCGGTTCTTGGTGTGTGAATCTGGGACATAGGCTCTGGATTTCGAAAGAAATTTTTGAAGCTCCCATTCACCCCCCTCTGGTCGCTCTTACCGGTCCTTCAATTGGTATCGGAGCCGGTTAAGGATCACTTCACCTTAATCGGTCCGTGATCCCCGAAGGCGACATTATGGAGAACCGTGGGCTTGGCAAGCCACCGCACTTCGATGGCAAGAACTATCCCTATTGGAAGATACGCATGTCGGCGCATCTCCAAGGGATTGATTCGCGTGTTTGGAAGATCTGTGAGAATGCGGACTACGTGGTACTTGCTGCCCGTGTTGACCAAGCACGATCGACCAACACAAGGCGAACAACACCGCGTAACCATCTTGTTCTCTCGCTCTTTCTATGGAGGAATTTGAGCGTGTTTCTGATTGTACTACTGCTCGAGAGATCTGGTCTAAACTGCAGAAATATCATGAGGGTACTGCCCATGTCAAGACCAGACTCTATGAGACACACAAGAGAGAGTATGAGAACTTTGTTCAAACCGATGGTGAATCTATTGATTCTTTGTTCACTCGCTTTCAAACCATTGTGAACAAGATGAGGGCAAACAACCCTCAGATGCCCTATGATGATCATCAGAGAGCGCTTAAGCTTCTATATGCTCTAGATCGGAGGGTTTGGGAAGTGAAGGTCTCGGCGATCATCGAATCACCCGGTGTTAACACCAAAATTTGGTAAAGGATATGACAGGTAGGCCCATGGTCGACAGAAAGAAGTGTTCGGCAAATACGTGTGCGGTCGGCTGATTTTCCAAGTGTTCGGCAAATGATCAAGCGGTCGGTTATCCTTAGTTGAGCAACGACTTCATTCGGGAAGCCAAAAATGGCAAGAGAGGATTGACTAAAAGAGGAAGGAGCCGTGGTGATCAAGGACTCCGATCGAGTTTAGAGTTAGACTCATGTATTTTTCCAATTTTGTTTAGTAAATCGTAGTCGTCTAGGACTCGTGTCTTGTCCAGGGTATAAATATAAACCCTCGACCATTGTAATAAGGGTTCACAACCAATTCAATACAACCGGCTACGTGCCACCTTTCGAGTCCTTTAGTCGTGTCGTCGAGTTCTTCGAGAGGGCCAATCGATCCGTCGACCTCCGTAAGTCCCGGCAACCCTGCTATAATATCTAGTATCGTGCGGCCGATTTAGATTATGATGCAAGTAGTCTCATTCATTTTGCTTAGTATCGTGCGGCGGATTTAAGCTTAATGATGGAAAGTTTTTGCTTATGCCTTGTATCGTGCGGCGGATTAAGACATGAGTAAAGATAGTTATCGGCTCTTTTAGATTTGGCAAGATCTAATAGATTCATTAAGTTATCACGTGTTGCATGTTTTATTTTAATGTTTAATTATTTGCAACACTCTTTTGCTCAATCTAGATTGATACTCTTTTCGGCTCTCGATCATCCTTTCATGTTTATGCAATATAGTAGATCGAGTTCATATAGCCGAATTAGATCAATCAAGATTGTTACATGTTGCGGGTTCATGCAAGCTAGAGCGTTTAGGTCTTAGTTAAAGCTGGATATCGTGCGGCAGATGTAGGCTTCGCTTTGCTCTAGATTGTAATAGCTTGTTTGTTCCTTCTTCATGGACCCCGATTCGGCAATCTTGCCGATACGGTTATGCTTACACGTGTAATGAGTATTCATAGATCTGTTTAGATACATGCATGCTTTTAGCTTCTTATTATTAGATCGTATCATGCGGTGGATTAATCTAGTAGTAAGGAGTGGTGTGGATTCATAGTGAGTGGTATCATGCGGTGGATTAGCTTGCTTGGGTTTATGCTCGACGGGTTTATGAAGACGACGTGCGGCAGACTAGTTGGAGTAGCCTATGCATGTGTTATCTTAGTAGATTTATATTTATAAGTTACTTATCTTTAATTGTTCGTGCTTGATGATGCTTTAAACCTGAGATATAGTTTGATATGTTTTAATGATTTAATCTTGTTCAAACATGTCTTCATATACACGTATTCGGCAGTTCAGTTCTATTTACATCATTCATATTACATTAGCCGAATGAATTGCAAACATGTTGGCAGATGGCTTCTATAGCTATATGTCATCGTAAGTGGCTTAAGGGCCGTAAAGACTTTTTGGCACGCCCAGTAGGACCACCTTCGGTTCAAGATGGGATCGGAGATTGATAACAATCATGTCCTGAATGTGACCTTGGATGAGCTGCAACCAGACCAGAGGCAGATGGTGGAACTGGCAATCGAGCAGTATCAGCAGAAGTGCCTGATGTCTTTCTCCAAGAACAAGAGTGGCAAGGTGATCATAAAGCAATCACTGCCAAGAGTTCTTCTCGCCAATCAGTCTGATATTACTGATGAAGAGGAGATGCAGAGGGTAGTCGGGGTCATCTACAAAGCTGTGGGAGATACCATGTTGAACCACAACACAGCTTTTCTGAATACCTTTCGCAAAGTCATGGTTGACACCTTCGGTTCATCAGTTGACAAGCGCTTTGAAGAGAAATTTGGAGAAATTGGTGGGCCAATGTTTTTTAACACTCAAAAGTCTTCAGGGAAGCCAACTGGGGGAGGAGAGATGATCGGTTCAAGCAAAGATGGAGCTGTTTATGATGAAAAAGAGAAACCTCCTATGGCCGAGCAGACAAACTCATGGTCAAGCAAACTTTTGGTGCAACAACGGATATACCCGCATCTGCTTACAAGATCTCCCCAGTGGCAAACAGGTTGCAGAAGAGTGTTTATGGAGATGGGTACAATGAGTTTACCGATTACAGTACCCTTAATGCTTTGCCGAATCCAGGGTACAAGAGTGCATCAGGAGTATCTTCTGGAAGACAGGGAGCCCAAGATGCTAATGATGTTCTCCTAAGCAGAATGGCTGATATGATGCAGAATCAGTTCGGCCTGAAACCAAAGAATCAGGCATATGCATACAGATCTCTTTTCCAGAGTGGTACAATAGAGTAGCTCTTTCACCAAGAGTAAAGCCACCAACAGATTTGACTAAATTCTCTGGTCAAGATGACACCAGTACCATTGAGCACATTAGCAGATACTTAATGCAACTTGGAGAGGCTGCTAGTGATGAAGCTTGGAGAATCAGATATTTTCCTATGTCTCTAACAGGGCCGGCTTTCACATGGTTTGCATCATAGCCGGCTAATTTCATTGGTACATGGGCAGAATTGGAGCAAAAGTTCCATGCATACTTCTATACAGGGACCAATGAGAAGAAAATGGTCAATCTGTGGGCTATGAGGATGAAGACTACTGAAACACCAATGGAGTATCTTCGCAGATTCAGAGAAGCCAAGAACATGTGCTACTCTGTGAATATACCCGATGATCAGCTCCCAGCTTGGTCATTGCGGGTATGTTGCCACACATCGTGGGATAAGCTATTCGGCATGGAGTTTGAAGACCTTGGGCAAGCATCTTGCACGTAAAATTGACAAAGAACCTAATGAGTAACCAAGCCCGTTTGGATTCGTGGAGAGATGCTCGTTTTCATGTGTGTGAGCAACATATGCCAAGAACTTGGAGATGTTGTGAGGCAACTATTGATATGTACCAAGGCTTTTGGAGGAAGCATCGATGAATATGAAGATGAAGAAGTGAGGTCGAAGGACCAAGAGTACATGATGATATGAAGTGGATCATATCATTTGATGATCGTGTCGGTGCATGTTGTTGCATTGGCACAGATGGAAATGCGCAAGGCAAAGGTATAACCTAGGGCATTTCATTTCACCGGTCTAAGGTTGAGTAGAGAAGTACTTGCTTTAGGAATTGGACGAAAGAACCTACTTTGGTTAGTCAACGATGGGTAAAGCAGGGTTGAGTTGGGCTTGGGTCCTCTCTCCCTCCCGCCGAGCTTGCGAGAAAGGGTCCTATGATTTTGATGTCGGCAAAGCGACAGCACGCCGGGGCTACGCGCGGACGCAGCGGGACGGACTCGTGCTCTTTTTATATATCGATAAAGGAAGGACGCATTAAGTTGCCGAAGGACATCCCATGTGCGAGTGCTTTGTGAGATTGCATTTGTGGCACTAGGTGGTTGTGTTGCAAGCGCCCCACCTCCTAGAAGCACGCGTGGAGATACGGTGCTCCAGAGAAGAGATTGGAGTGAAGGATAAAAAGTATTGTGGGTATCATGATACTAGCTCCCATCATATCAATGATTGCCGAGTGTTCCTTGCTTAGAATGAAAATTCGAGAAAGCTATTCAAGATGGACACTTGAGGTTCGACGGCAAGATGAAAGTAGATAATCACTTATATCGCCGTTTCCCAGAACATGATTTCTTTCTCTATAGGCATGGTTGATGCTAGTGAGTCCAAAGAGAAGGGAAAGATGAAAGTTCTAACTTCTGAAAGAGCCAAAGAAAGTGGTGCTGTTGACCCTGATCGGCAAGTTACCAAGGAGGAGGTGCAGCAAGTTCGGTTCAAAAATAGCCAAACAGAAAAGGGCCAAACTTCAGATGCAGCCAAGGGAGATTGCCGAATGCATGCCAAACCAAAAAACAGAGTTACAGCACGACACTTGTTGAATAAATGGCAGAGAGAGAAGAAGCTAGAGTATGATGAGGAGCAGCAGTTCATTGAAGAAGAGCGCAGGTTCCTGATAGAGCGTCGGAGATATGAAATAGAAGTGCGCCAAAGAGAACAAGAAGAGTACAGGAGAGAGCAAGAGCAGTCTCATTGGAACTGTTCCTTCTTCAGACACTGTTGGAATGAAGGCTTGAAGTTGCCTGCTAGGAACAATTGCCCTGAATGCAGTGATCAATATTCAGAGTACAGGCAATCTCGAGTCAACCGCCGTCCCGTCCATGATAGACTTGGAATGAGAGTTCCTGAGGACGATCGGCGCTTAAAAATGAACAATTTTGATGGACATCAGAGGAAAAGATTCGCAGATCAAGCTTGGGCTCATAGTAGTGCTCACAATGCAGAAGAGAGCTCATATAGATGGCAAAGGGGTCAGTGGTGCCCTCCTGGTTTAAGGAAAAGCCAGAAGAGAAGAGTTCAGCATTTGAGGAATCAAGAGCTGAAACAAGAATTAGCCAAAAAAAAGCCGATATGGCGTCCTAAGAAAAAGGATGATGGACAAGGTCCTTCGGCTGATGCTAACATGGTGTTCTTCATCCCATTGGAGTTTAGGGCTCCCGAAGACCAAGATGTTCAGGATGAAGTATATTCTGATTTTGATGAAACTGAATGCCGAGATCTGATGGCTCAATTGGTGTTGACTCGGCAAGCAGTCTTTGATAAGCCAGTTAAAAATCGTCACTTGAAGCCCTTATATTTGAAAGGATATGTCAATGGCAAGCCTCTGACCAAGATGCTCGTTGATGGAGGGGCTGCTATCAACATTATGCCCTATACAACTTTTAGAAAGCTTGGGATGACAAGTGAAGACCTGTTGCAGACTGACATGATCCTCAGAGACTTTGCTGGCAATCCTTCTGACACCCGAGGAGCTGTGCATGTTGAGCTGATGGTTGGATCCAAGACTCTGATCACTACTTTCTTTGTTATTGATGGCAAGGGGGCATACAGTATGCTACTAGGAAGGGATTGGATCCATGCTAATTGCTGCATACCTTCAACTATGCACCAAATTCTTATTCAATGGATTGGAGATGATGTTGAAGTTGTTCAAGCTGATGATTCGGTAAGTGTTGCTGCTTTGGAGCCTGCTTACTGGGAGTATGATGGACTAGATTGCCTTTCGGGTAAACAAGGAAAGAAAGTCCCGTTAATGTGTTCAACAGAGATCAACAAACCGATCCAAGCAAATCGGCTCGACGATAAATTTTTAATGGGTAATCCCATCGACGGCAACAAAGGAAAACTGGGTCGTGATTTCATGTCGGCCGATAAATTAGAAGAGATTGATGTTGGTAATAGCTCAAAACCAAGGCCGATGTGTATCAGTGCAAATCTGGACCCAGAATATAAATTGAAACTGATAGAGTTGCTGAAAGAATTCAAGGATTGCTTTGCTTGGGATTATACAGAGATGCCTGGATTGGATAGATCAATTGTTGAGCATAAACTGCCCATTAAGCCTGGTTTTCATCCTTTCAAACAACCTCCACGAAAGATTTATAAAGAGGAGGTATTGGCCGATGTAAAGAAAGAAGTTGAAAGATTAATAGAAGCAAACTTTATTCGGCCATGCAGGCATGCAGAGTGAATTTCAAATATAGTGCCTGTATACAAGAAAAATGGAAAGATGAGAGTCTCGCATAGATTTCGTAGACCTCAACAAAGCTACTCCTATGGATGGTTATCCAATGTCGATTGCCGATTTGCTAGTAGATGCAAAGCAGGGATATGAAGTGATTAGTTTCATGGATGGCAATGCTGGCTATAATCAGATTTTTATGGCAAAGTGGAAGATATTGCAAAAACGCATTCGGTGTCCTGGCCATATTGGTCTATTTGAATGGATAGTCATGACATTTGGGTTGAAAAATGCCGGTGCAACTTATCAGAGAGCCATGAACTACATTTTTCATGAGTTGATCGGCAAAATTGTAGAAATCTATATCGATGATGTGGTGGTCAAATCCAGAGACCATGAAGGACATTTAGCCGATTTAAGGAAAACCTTGGAGTGCACAAGAAGGCATGGTTTAAAAATGAATCCAAACAAGTGTGCCTTTGGAGTATCGGTTGGTGAATTCTTGGGATTTTTGATCCACAAAGGAGGGATAAAAGTTGGGAAGAAGAGCATGGAAGCAATAGACAAGATAGTGCCCCCAACTAACCTTACAGAATTGCAATCATTGCTAGACAAGATTAATTTTGTGAGAAGGTTCATATCCAATTTATCTGAAAGAATGTTACCTTTCTCTCCATTATTGACGCTCAAGAAAGATCAGAAATTTGTTTGGGGTGACATACAGCAAAAGGCTTTTGATGAGATCAAGCAATATATGAAGGCACCACCAGTGTTGGTACTTCCACAACTTGAGAAGCCTTTCAAGCTGTATGTGGCGGCCGATAGCCTAACCATAGGATCGGCCCTTATGCAAGAATTTGATGGAAAAGAAAGGGTGATAGCTTACCTTAGCCGAAAATTGTTGGATCCTAAAACAAGGTATTCGGCTATAGAAAAACTCCGTCTGTGTGTTTATTACTCGTGTACCAAATTTTGGCACTATCTGTTAAATGCCGAATGTGTGGTGGTATCTAGTTTTGATGTAATTAAGCACATGTTATCAATGCCAATTTTAAATGGAAGGATTGGCAAGTGGGTATTAGCACTGTCAGAATTCAATCTGAAGTATGAATCGGCAAAAGCAGTGAAGGGACAAATAATTGCCGATTTCATTACTCAGCACCGTGATTTATCTATTGAGGTAGTTCACATTGCCCCATGGGCATTATATTTCGATGGATCATCATGTGATAAGGGTGGTGGTGCTGGTATTCTTTTAATATCTCCATAAGGAAAAGCGTTTGAGTATGCTTTTACGATTGAATACCATGTCACTAACAATCAGGCAGAGTATGAACCATTACTCAGAGGGATTCGACTGCTGATAGAAGTAAAAGCCGTTGCTGTTGAGATATTCGGTGACTCCGAATTAGTGATCAATCAACTGACAGGGCAATATGAGTGCAAGAATGATGCATTGAAGAAATATTACGAAGAATGTCGAGAGCTTTTAAAAAGTTTTTCGATAGTAACGTTGCATCATATTCCTAGAGAACACAATGGAGAGGCCAACAAGTTAGCTCAAGCTGCTTCTGGATATCGTGAAAATCAGGAGGCCTTTGCTATTGAAGAGGGTGTTCTCAATGCTGATCAAGCAGATAATGATTGGAGGAGTGATATCATCAATTATCTGAAAGATCCATCTCAGAAAGTTTCCCGAAGACTCAGGTACAAAGCCCTCAAGTTTGTGCTTCTTGATGACCAATTGTATTACAAATCTATAGATGGAGTATTGCTCAAGTGCTTGAATCAAGAAGAAGCCAAAAAGATTATGTTCGAAGTGCATGAGGGAGTTTGTGGTGCACATCAGTCGGCCTACCGAATGAAGTGGATAATCAGGAGGACTGGGTATTTTTGGCCGACTATATTAGAAGATTGTTTTGAATATTACAAAGGATGTCGAGACTGTCAGATATTCGGTAATGTTCAGAGGGCACCTGCATCTGCTTTGAACCCTATAATCAAACCTTGGCCATTCAGAGGATGGGGCATAGATTTGATTGGGCAGATTAATCCTCCATCTAGCAAAGGACACAAGTTTGTGTTATTAGCGACAGATTATTTTACCAAGTGGGTTGAAGCTATCCCTTTGAAGACGGTTACATCGGAGAATATGGTCAATTTTGTTAAGGAACACATAATTCACAGATTTGGGATTCCACAGACCATAACAACCGATCAAGGGACTCAGTTTACCTCTTCAGAGTTTTGTGACTTTGCCGAAAGCATGGGGATAAGGTTATATAATTCTTCTCCATATTATGCACAAGCCAATGGCCAAGCAGAGGCATCAAATAAGATCATGATCAAGATCATCCAAAAGAAGATTGACGAAAAGCCAAGAAGGTGGCATTTGGTAATTAATGAAGCATTATGGGCTTACCGAATGGCTTGCCATGGGTCCACACAAGCATCTCCATATGAATTGGTCTATGGACACAATGCTGTGCTGCCTTGGGAGTTGCAGTCAGGATCAAGGTGAGTAGAGTTGCAGAAAGACTTGGCAGAAAAAGATTATATGGATCTAATGATAGATGAGTTAGAGGATTTGCATTTGATTCGGCTCAAAGCCTTAGAAAATATTGAGAAGAATAAGATGCGTGTTGCCAAGTACTACAATAAAAAGATCAAGGTCAAGCAATTTGTAGAAGGAGACTTAGTTTGGAAAACAATATTGCCGATTGGTACAAAAGATAGAATATTCGGCAAATGGTCTCCAAATTGGGAAGGACCTTTTCGGGTTGTGAGTTGCGCACCCGGCAACGCGTACATATTGAAAACATTATTTGGAGAAGAGCTTACAAGAGCTATAAATGGCAGATATCTCAAAAAATTTCATCCAAGTGTCGAGGTTGGATCTTGATCGTAACCTACACATTGGACGTGAAACAGCCGATTTTGATTGGAATCGCCTTCAGAATAGGGAGAAGAAGTTGGAGAAATATAGCTGATATTATGTGTATCGCCTCTAGCGCAAAAATAGCCGATATCCTGTGTATCGTCTTTAGAACAAAAAATAGCCGATACGATAGTATCGTCTTTAGCAATTTTTTAAGTGATATGACTTATGATAATTTTATTTCTCGGCCGGTAGGTTTATCGGGAGAAGATAAAGTGAATTGAAGTGCTACGCTACAAACCGTCAAGTCATGGAACAGGACCGAGATCTAATCGGTTAAAATGACGTCATGCGTTCGGGAAGATTGCGTTCGGGAATTATGGCAGTTAGATTCTGGCTAAGGAATGAAAATTCGTAAGAACAGACATGACAGAATAAGCGCCATTGCAATCAGAGCAGACAAGAACAAGGGAGAAACCAACATCCTTCATTAAAATTTTTTATTACACCCGCGTTGATCCTAATACAAGCTACTCCTCTTCCTCGAAGAGCTTGTTGAGGACCGATTGCGGGTGGGTGGCGTCGGCCATGGCGCGAGCGTGGTCGTCGTACTCCCCAGGAGACCTTCAATGTCGTCAATCTCGTGGGGAGGCCCGTCGCGGAAGTCGACCGGCACGGTGGTGTACTCGTCCCCGGTCCAGGACGATACCCCCGCCAGGCCGAGGGCGGTGCCGAGGCGCACACCGTGGAGGGCCGCCCGATCAATCTGACCAGGCACCGCCTCCAGACGGTCGGCAACCGTCGGGCCTCTGGCGTTCACCCGGTTGGCCACCGCCGTCGCCGCCACCTTCAGGCGGTTGAGTTCCTCGGAGAGGTCTGCAAAACAGAAGAAGAATAAACCGATGAGCAGTTGAATCGGGGAAAAACAAAGTGTGAGCGGGATTCAAGAACCGCCATACTGGTGACGGCGTCGTAGAGCTGCCGGCGCTGGTCATCCCACTCCAGCTGGGCGATCCCGTGCTTCTTGGTTTCCTCATCAAGAAGCTCCCTCGCCTCATCCCTCTCGCGGAGGTATTGAGCGGCGTCGTAGCAGGTGTACGGAGACGGGATCTCCTCGTCTTCCCTACCCCATGGATAGGGGTGGTACGAACTGCCGGAGGAAGACCCCGACGAGGCTGGAGCAGGAGCCGGAACCGGCGCAGGGACAGGAGCCGGAGCCGGAACGGGAGCAGGAGCAGGAACTGCGGCTGCCGCGGCCGGCGCGAGGAGGTGCCATTGGCCGAAACCCATCCTCGCGGTCCTAAAACAGAGAAGAAGATCAAGAATCGGCTATCAAAAGAAACCGCGAGGAAGACAAAGAAACGTTCTCGTCACCTCAAGCGGCGACCGCTACGGTTGCTCCCCTCCGCTACATCCGCTGCCGGAGCGAGAGCGGGAGGAGGAGTGTGAGTGCCGGCCCGGGCGACCTGCCTCCTGAAATTGGAGACATAGTCGCCGGTGATCCCAACGCCCCTCGAACAAGATCAAGAAGACGGATGAATAAACCGCAAGGGGGCAAGAATCAAGATCGGGTAAAAAAGAGACAAGAAGTTGAACAGCATGACTCAAAGAGATGAAGAAATCTCACCACCGGCGCCGGGTGTTGCTTCCCTCCACCGCGTCCTCGGCCGGACGCTTGCCGCGATCGCCGCCGCTTGCCATCGGTGGTGGTGGGGTTTTTTGGCTTGAAGGTGGAGAAGGAAGTGGAAGAGATGGATGGAATAGCAACTGCTTTGCTTGGATGTGATGATGGGAGCCGAGAGGTGGTCCTATTTATGAATGTTGGGAGCCGTGGCGGAGCCTTCGGGAAAGCCAAGCGACGAAATAGGGTTTTCACACTTCTATGGGCCGATATTGGATTGGGCCAGGCTGGTCACTGCTATCATTTCAGTTCCCAGCGTGCGCTCGGCTAAATGTCCAGGAAGGGGTCATTCGGCTAAATCATAAACTCGATTTGATGACAGTTGCATTCGGGAGAGTATACCCACCTATTCAGAAAGCCGATGGCATTCGGCTAAAAAGAGTAAAAACAGAGAAGAAAGAGAAAAACAAAAATTTTCTATTTTTCAGAAAAAGGAAATGTTTTCAAGCAATGACAGGATCAAGCCTAAATGCTTACATCTTCAGTACAAGCCAAGTATCTACACATTCAGAAAGGAATTAATGACATCAAGAGCATCAGTCTTGATTCGGTTAACTGCATCAAGAGCTTTTTGGTCCTCTTCTTCAGAATCCTGGATCTTTGACAACTTGCTCTTGATTTGTCGCGTCTCTTTGATGACTGGTTGTATCTTGGATTTGGCCGAGTCAAGAGATGGTAGATTGGCGAGCTTGGCTTCATGAGACTGAATGTTAGCATTCAGTTGAGCTAGTTGAGCTTCAAGTTTGGCTCTTTCATCCCTCATGATCTGCAACTCTGGTTCTAAAGTGCCCAGAGGTGTTCGGTTGACTTGATATCAGAATAGAGCTCCTTGACCTGCTGTTCTTTGGCTACCTTGCCTTTCTCCAGGTCAGCCTTTGTCGACATGTTCCTATGCGCCCTTTTGATAGCAGCAAAGTGATCATCGAGGTGGGATAAGGCATCTATCGCAGTTTTAAGATTAGAAGGAAGCTCTTGATCAATGAGCTCTGCCATTTCCCTTATCTTGTTCGAATCTTGGGTTAAAGCGACAATGTCCTTTTTCAAGAATAAAATTATGTCCTTCAGCTTGGCTTGACTCTCTGATGATAACTGCTGATTGGAAGAGGCTTCATCATCTCTGTCTCCAGCAAACTCTTCAGCAATCAGGGAGAAACTAGCATGTGGATGAGCAGTGTCCTGTCAATGGACAGAAAAGATGGTTCAGCCGAATGCTTCGGTTTAAACAGAAAGTAACTGAAGAAGTAAGGTATTACCTCTTCGGCAAACACTTGGTCGATTGCATCCAGGGTAGACTCAATGTCTTGAGTAATTGGCACAGTGGTTGCCCCAGGATTGACAGCCTCATGGCTTGCAGAAGCTTCTTGCACAGCCGGGGTTGATGAATCTGGAACCTGATGAGGAGTGGGTTCTTCTGCTACTTCTCCTTGTTCATCTGAATCATAAGCATAGGGTGAAAAGGATAAATGCATGATTGAAAAAGGAGAAAGTATGAAGTGCAGGAGCATACCAGTGTTGCCAACAGTCTCATTGGCATCTGCTTGACCAGTGGAGACTTCAGGAGAATCTTCCAAAGTTACTATTTTTTCAGGACTCTGACTGGCCTGAACCTGTTAAAAGGATGATGAATATAGATGTATCAACAAATGAAGACTGAGAGACTGGGGGCATTCATACCTGAGGAAGTGGTTTGGCTTTCTTTGATCTTGTCTTCTTGGGGATAGCAGTATCTTTGGGAGAAGAAGGAGTTTTCCTTTTTAAGTCCTTCAGGAGCACTGCATCATCAGCAGGAATTCTATTGAAAACTGCCAAAGTTGGAGCATCATGTCCCAGGGCAGCAACAGGGCCGGGTTGCCGCATTGAACTGCCGGGGGGCTTGGAGGAGCATCACCCTGTCCAAAAAAAATATTTAGAATATAAAATAAAAGCTTAAAGATAAGCAAAGTTTTGAAGATTCTTTTACCTCATCATCAGAGGCAAATTGAGGCATTAGAACTTGGCACAGAAGATGGGCTTGAGCACTGAAAATATGAGAACGCCATTCTTGCCACCAAGAGTTGAATGAGGGATGAGCAACCTCAGTTGTCACTAGGGGATCAGGTCCATATGATGGGAGTTTACATCCCAGATTGAAAACCTTGTTGGCCTCAGTACTGTTTGACAGAGTTTCCCTGGGCCTTATGATGCTTGAGAAGTATAGCCTTGGGGGCAATTGACCGAATCCAAGCTGCCTGGCAACCATATTTGGGTTGTAAAATTCATAGGTTGGGTTTACCAATCTACCATGATGGAACTCTGCTGGCAGAGCACAAGGCCTGATGAAAGAATTGAAAATCTCCTTGGATTCATCATCTGTGCAGCCGAGCTGGTAACTGAATTTGCAAGGGAGAGTTAAGTTCTCATTTTCTCTGTAAGGGAACCAGATTATTTGGTTGAATCCCTTGTAGAAAAGCTTGAAGAGGTGACCAATATCTATGTCAATGACAATAGAAGATGCAGCTTCACCATATGTCTGGCAAGCCTTTTGTCGTGGGTCCTCACCTTCAGCATAATTGACAGATGGAAAGCCCAGGCTGTGAAGATCAACTGCAACAATCTGATGGATGTATAACTGCAGCCACATCTGAACCAACCACCAAGGGCCATTGACACAAGAAATTTCACCTTGGCTCCTCATCTGAACAGTAACCTGATGCATCATGTGGTAGGCAGCACCCAGGAGGTATTTGCCCAAAGGGATCAGTTGACCTGCAGCTAACT
Organism: Themeda triandra; assembly: GCA_018135685.1. Lineage (NCBI taxonomy): Eukaryota > Viridiplantae > Streptophyta > Magnoliopsida > Poales > Poaceae > Themeda > Themeda triandra. The sequence continues at coordinate 2,513,242 of JAENPR010000015.1, read as the reverse complement.
CTTCAGCCATCACTATATGATTCAGAGTGGGTTCATTAGACTTGCTGCAGAAGATGAACCTGCATAACCACATATTCATGAAGGCCCTGTATTCCTTGTCAGATACAGCACCAGTCGATGCATAAGACTGAATGTGCTTGACCCATCCACCTCCTGACTTAACAGATTTCTGAGTGCTAGTACCCTTGTACTTAGTCGGATACGCCGGCTTGGTGACGTTCAACCCGGTCATCATAAAAACATCTGCCAAAGTAATTGACATCGGGCCATGGCCAAAGATGATGCGTTGACAGCATCAGACCAAAAATGGGAGGCAGCAATCAGAAGAGAATCGTTTCTTGGCATTTCGGCTAATGACAACTCTAAACAGTGTTGGATGTCCTGTGCCTCCCAAAGATCGCTGTTCTTGGCCTGCATCCTACGATACCAATCACGCCATCCTGCAATTGATGGAAGAGGCCATGTTTTGAAGGTGTTTGGCCACCGGTTTGGAGGAGCAATCCTAAATTTAAATGGGATCCTCAGAGTTTCCTTCTCAATAAATTCCCTCGGATTGGGGTCTCCCATCGGACCAAGAAAGAATGATTCCGGATGGGCGAGATTGGGAATCAAAATCTCATTTTTCATTTCCTTCGTACGAGAGATAGAGAAGGATAAGTTGAAAGCGCAGAAAGAACCAATTCAAAAAAATTGCCGAATGAGTAAAGCAAGTAGGGTTACCTCCAGGAGTTCCTCTTGAGTTCCCGTCGCCATGATGGAGCGGGTCGAAGCTTCTGACGCCATTGGAGAAGTGGTGCAAAATCAGTTCTCAGGTGGCGGCTGGGGGTGTTGACAAGATTGACCTAGATGAAGAGCGCTTGTGGTCAATTTCGAAATAAAAATTCTCCTTTATCTCAAAATTGAGGGGGCATATGTTAACACCAAAATTTGGTAAAGGATATGACAGGTAGGCCCATGGTCGACAGAAAGAAGTATTCAGCAAATACGTGTGCGGTCGGCTGATTTTCCAAGTGTTCGGCAAATGATCAAGCGGTCGGTTATCCTCAGTTGAGCAACGACTTCATTCGGGAAGCCAAAAATGGCAAGAGAGGATTGACTAAAAGAGGAAGGAGCCGTGGTGATCAAGGACTCTGATCGAGTTTAGAGTTAGACTCATGTATTTTTTCAATTTTGTTTAGTAAATCGTAGTCGTCTAGGACTCGTGTCTTGTCCAGGGTATAAATATAAACCGGCTACGTAATAAGGGTTCACAACCAATTCAATACAACCGGCTACGTGCCACCTTTCGAGTCCTTTAGTCGTGTCGTCGAGTTCTTCGAGAGGGCCAATCGATCCGTCGACCTCCATAAGTCCCAGCAACCTTGCTATCATGTCTAGTATCGTGCGGCGGATTTAGATTATGATGCAAGTAGTCTCATTCGTTTTGCTTAGTATCGTGTGGTGGATTTAAGCTTAATGATGGGAAGTTTTTGCTTATGCCTTGTATCGTGCGGTGGATTAAGACATGAGTAAAGATAGTTATCGGCTCTTTTAGATTTGGCAAGATCTAATAGATTCATTAAGTTATCAAGTGTTGCATGTTTTATTTTAATGTTTAATTATTTGTAACACTCTTTTGCCCAATCTAGATTGATACTCTTTTCGGCTCTCGATCATCCTTTCATGTTTATGCAATATAGTAGATCGAGTTCATATAGCCGAATTAGATCAATCAAGATTGTTACATGTTGCGGGTTCATGCAAGCTAGAGCGTTTAGGTCTTAGTTAAAGCTAGATATCGTGCGGCAGATGTAGGCTTCGCTTTGCTCTAGATTGTAATAGCTTGTTTGTTCCTTCTTCATGGACCCCGATTCGGCAATCTTGCCGATACGGTTATGCTTACACGTGTAATGAGTATTCATAGATCTGTTTAGATACATGCATGCTTTTAGCTTCTTATTATTAGATCGTATCATGCGGTGGATTAATCTAGTAGTAAGGAGTGGTGTGGATTCATAGTGAGTGGTATCATGCGGGGGATTAGCTTGCTTGGGTTTATGCTCAACGGGTTTATGAAGACTAGACGTGCGGCAGACTAGTTGGAGTAGCCTATGCATGTGTTATCTTAGTAGATTTATATTTATAAGTTACTTATCTTTAATTGTTCGTGCTTGATGATGCTTTGAACCTGAGATATAGTTTGATATGTTTTAATGATTTAATCTTGTTCAAACATGTCTTCATATACACGTATTCGGCAGTTCAGTTCCATTTACATCATTCATATTACATTAGCCAAATGAATTGCAAACATGTTGGCAGATAGCTTCTATAGCTATATGTCGTCGTAAGTGGCTTCAGGACCGTAAAGATGGAACTGTCTGGTCTCACCCAGCACGTTCCAGTTTTTGATCTTACCGTTTTATCCCTTGTCGATTTTCAGGTCAAATCGACTGGCACGCTTCCGAATTCAGACGCCCGGGCACCCAATTGAAGCTAGGCTTTCCGGCTTGCTGTGTGTGAGACACAGTGCACTTTTTGTGTCAACACCCGGCTATGAGTCTCTCACTGTGGATGAGCTGTTCAGTAAGCTCAAGTCCACCGAGATTGACCACCAGACGCAGGCGAGGATCAGAAATCCGTCTGCCCCTACCATGGCTTTGGTCTCAGGTACAGGAGGTTCAAGTTCTTTGACTAACCCCTCACAGCTGTCTGTTGCCTTATCTTCTATAGTCTTAGCTACAGAGGAGCAGATGGAGGCTCTTAGGGTTGACGAGCTTGCCTTGGTGATTAGCCGGTTCTCACGGTTTCACAACAACCGTTTGAATCACTGGCGTGGCATCACCAAGCAAGGATGCTTCAGATGTGGAGATCCTGACCACTACATCGCAAGCTGCCCCAACCCCGACAAGAGCTCCTACAACAAGAACGACCACGGCAAGCGCAAGGACAAGCACGAGTCTTCCACACCCAAGTACAAGTACAAGTACAAGGGAAGATTCGACAAAGAGGCGGTCAAGAAGAAGTTCCTGGAGAAGCAAGAGGCGAAGCAGCGAGCCTTCCTCGCATCCCTCAGCGATCTCGACGACGACTCCGACGATGGCTCACCCCCAAGTGATGATGAGGCCGAGCAGAAGGTCGAGAACAAGTTCAATAGGCTGTGCTTCTTTGCTGACTCCAAGCTTGGAGGCTACTGCACCATGGCACTCGACGAGTCTACCCCAAGCATTGAGAAGAACGACGACACCGAGCCTGAGGTAGAACAAAATCTCGAGTCCCTTGCTACTGAGGTTGATAACTTGACTACCACTTTGCTTAGTCAAGATGCTTTGCTTAAGCGTGTTGCTCGTGAGAGAAAAGATTTCAAGGCTAAGTGGGAGCTTGCTGTCAAAGAGCTAGAGTCTGTTAGGGAGTCTATGCACATCACTGATGAGTCTGAGTGTGATGCTTGTGCCATTCATATGGCAAACTTAGCTGATGTGCAGTCCAAGTACGTTGCTTTGGTAGATGAGTTTGATGAGGTTAAGGCTAGGTCTATCTCTCGTGAATCCTTGCAAGTCTTGTGATGAGTTGAAGTCTCGAGCTAGGTGAGAAAATGACTAGGATTGCCATGCTAGAGAAAACTAGTCAAGTTTCTAGATGTGCTTGTTATGAAGCTTTGGAACTAGAACTAGGCTCTTGTAGGCATGACAAGAAAAGGGCCGAAGAAGAAATCACAAATCTTCGGTCCATGCTCAGTTGGTTGTCTTGCAATGAGCCACAGCTTGGCATGATGATGAGTCAGTTCAAGAGGGGAACTGACACAACGGGATTAGGCTTTGCTACAGGTGGGAAGGGTGAAAATGTTTTTGGCAAGGTTGGTGAACACAATGGTATGAGTGCATCTGAGAAATCCACCAAGCCTTCCACTACTCCCAAGTTGATCAAAATCACTCCACCTCAGCCTAACAAGCCCAATGTGAAAGATGGTGTGTTTGAGGAACCTCCCAAAGCTTCACCTCCAAAACAAGTGTGGACTCCAAAACCAAACCACCTAAGGAACTCACTTGACACACTTCCCGACATCTCTATTAAACCCCCTCCAAAGAACAAGCAAACCCAAAGAGTGATTCATACCCATGAGAGAGTGAGTCGAGCACCACCCAGAAGAGAGGTGTATCACTGTGATTATTGTCACCATGATGGTCACTTGTTTGAGTTCTGCTTTCGGAGGAAGAGAGATGAGCGGCATGAGTATGAGCTTTTCCATAACTCTACTCATAGTGTGTTTGCTCCACGTTTCCAGAGGCACAGTGCTAGGCCAAGAGGAGCAAGACCTCAAGGACCTAGACCTCAAGGTGTGAGACCACGAGGTGGTCGTGCCCGGCGGGGTTCAGGTTTTGCTTATGACCTTGGATCTCATGACCGTGGCTTTCAGTCTTACAGGATGAGCAGACCACGTTTTTCTCATCGTGGTGATCGCTCTACTCAGATGGGACATGGCATGCATGATGCTTTTGCTAACACTTCTCATGGGCGAATGAGCCAACACTGGTTTTCTCCTCAGTTTACTAACCCCAGTGTTGGATCATTTGCTCATCCCATGTCTCGTTATTGATGCAGGATGAAGGGCTGGAGAACACGTGGCTAGTTGATTCCGGATGCTCTCGACACATGACCGGGAACTCAAAATGGTTCTCCAGCCTCACCCAAATGAAGTGTAGTGAATACATTACATTTGGGGATAACAGCAAGGGTAAAGTGCTTTCACGTGGGTCCATCCGTCGGAATGAGAACTTTGTGCTTAAGGATGTGGCCTTGGTTTCAAACTTGCACTTCAATTTGCTTTCTGTTTCTCAGCTTCTTGATGACGGTTTTGAGGTTCGGTTTAATCCAAGACTTTGTCGTGTTCTTGATGCTCAGGAGAACCTCGTTTGCAAGATTGTGCCTTTTGGGAAAGTGTTTCGTGCTGATTTTTCTCGCTCATTTGGTCTTTCCCTGTTTGATGGCAAATTCCTCCTCGAGCTCGGAAGTGGCACCGCGACTTGGTCACTTGAGTTTCGACTTGCTTGCAAGATTGAGCTCACTTGATCTAATTCGGGGTTTGCCCAAGCTCAAGTATGAGAAGGATATTGTTTGTCATCCGTGCCGTCACGGGAAGATGATTGCAGCTTCTCATCCTCCCGTGAACCAAGTGATGACCAAGGGGCCCGGCGAGCTTTTACATATGGACATTGTAGGTCCAGCTCGGGTTCGGTCAGATGGTGGAAAGTGGTACGTGTTGGTCGTGGTTGATGACTTTTCTCGCTATTCGTGGGTCTTTTTCATGGAGAGTAAAGATGAGGCTTTTACTCATGTTCATGACTTGATCTTGAGGTTGCAAAATGAGTTACCAAAGCATGCCATGCGAGCTATTCGCAGTGACAATGGCACCGAATTTAAGAACACTCATTTTGAGACCTTTTGCTCATCCATAGGTCTTGAACATCGGTTTTCCTCGCCGTATGTCCCACAAAAAATGGGATTGTTGAGCGTAAGAATCGGACCCTTGTTGAGATGACCGGGACGATGCTTGATGAGCATAGGACTCCTAGGCGCTATTGGGCCGAAGCAATCAACACGGCTTGTTATGTTTCAAATCGCATTTTCCTTCGAGCTTTTACGAAGAAGACCTCTTATGAGTTGCGGTTTGACCGTTTGCCAAAAGTGAGCCATTTTCGGGTGTTTGGCCGCAAGTGCATTATCTTGAAGAAGGGAAACTTAGACAAATTTGAATCGAGATCTTCGATGGGATTTTTCTTGGTTATGCATCTCATTCGCATGCTTATCGAGTACTTAACCTTGAAACTAACCGTGTCATGGAGACTTGTGAAGTCACCTTCGACGAGACCGTACCTTGTTCCTCTCCTGTCTTTGAAAGTGCAGGTGATGAGGAGATGAACAAGAGCATTTTTGTGGAGGAGGAGCAGGACAATGCCGATTGGGGTGATCCCGAGTCGACTCCACCGGCTGCCCCAGTTGACCCTGCGATGACTACTTCGGTTGACGGCCCCACTGCTACATCCTCCACCACATGGGGACCGTACGACCAGGCTCCTCGGCTTGTTCCAGTACCGCACCCGAGGGAGCTCCAGCCGCCTTTGTGTGGGGAGGCATCTTCATCAAGAGAAGCACCGCGACACATTCAAGATCACCATCCTCCTTCAACCATGATCGGTAACATAAATGAGCGGGTCACTCGCAACGAGATCTTATGAGATTTCGCACTTTGCACATTCTCCTTTTGTTGCAAATTTCGAACCCAAAGAAGTGGTTGAGGCATTAACGATCCAGTTGGGTAAATGCCATGCATGAGGAGCTTGAGAACTTTGAGAGAAACCAAGTGTGGGTTTTAGTGCCACCTCCACCTCAATGTCATCCCATAGGAACCAAGTGGGTGTTCAAGAACAAGCAGAGTGAGGATGGGGTTGTGGTGAGAAACAAGGCTAGGTTGGTTGCTCAGGGGTACTATCAGAAAGAGGGGATAGATTATGAGGAAACCTTTGCACCTGTTGCCCGTTTAGAAGCCATTAGGATCTTCCTAGCCTATGCAGCTTCGAAAGGGTTCAAGCTGTATCAAATGGATGTAAAGAGTGCTTTTCTGAATGGGTACATCGATGAGGAGGTGTATGTGAGGCAAACCCCAGGTTTTGAAAATCCCAAGCATCCCGACCATGTCTTTAAACTCCACAAAGCCCTATATGGTCTCAAACAAGCCCCAAGAGCGTGGTATGAACGACTGAAGTCCTTTTTGCTGGGCAAGGGTTTTACCATGGGGTCGGTTGACAAAACCTTGTTTCTCCTCAAGCATGGCAGTTACACTCTCTTGGTGCAGATTTATGTCGATGACATCATTTTTGGTGGTTCGTCACATGCTCTTGTTGCAAAGTTTTCAGATATGATGAGCAAAGAGTTCAAGATGAGCATGATGGGCGAGCTGACGTTCTTTCTCAGGTTGCAAATCAAGCAAACCCGAGAAGGGACATTTGTACATCAAGGCAAGTACACGAAGGATCTTCGGAAGCGCTTCGACATGGATGATGCCAAGCCACTCCAAACTCCCATGTCGACCACGACTGCCTTGGACGCTGATCTAGAAGGAGAAGCCGTGGACCAGAAGGAGTACCGCAGCATGATCGGGTCGTTGTTGTACTGACGGCGACGAGGCCGTACATCCGGTTCGCCGTCGCCTTTGCACACGCTTCCGGTCTTCACCGCGCGCTTCGCATCGGCGGGCCGTCAAATGCATCTTGCGGTACCTACGCTTCACTCCCGAGCTTGGACTATGGTACTCGACTTCTTCATCTCTTTCTCTTTCGGGTTATTCGATGCGATTATGCGGGTGATCGAATTAAGAGGAAGTCCACTTCGGGAACTTGTGAGTTTTTGGGTTCGTCGTTGATCTCTTGGTCTTCTCGCAAAAACAGTCTTCTATTTCCCAATCCACGTGTGAGGCCGAGTATGTCGGCTGCTGCGTGTTGTTCTCGGTTGCTTTGGGTGGTTGCTACCTTGAGAGACTATGGGTTGAACTTTAGGAAAGTGCCTCTTTTCGGTGACACACTAGTGCCATTAGCATTGCTAAGAACCCAAGACTCCACTCAAAAACCAAGCACATTGAGATCCGATATCACTTCTTGAGAGATCACCAAGAGAAAGGAGACATAGACCTTCACTGTGCGAACCCATGAACAGCTTGCGGATATCTTCACAAAGCCCCTCGACCAAACCCAGTTTGCCCACTTGAGAGCAGAGTTGGACATTTGCTATCCTTTTTAGAGTGGGGTAGCTGTATCTTGATGCATAGTATGATCTTTGGCTTTAGTCTTTGCTTTTGTTTCTTTGGTTTTCATGTGTATCATATTGCATATCATCTTGTATCATATTACCTTTATTGAGCTTCATGACTATAGCAGTTTTTGATTACATTCATGCTCTTGCTAGTATGTCTTGTGTATGTCTCTTGGAGCTTGCGGCTTAGGCTTCTTCTGATCACTTGTTACATGTTATGAGCTAAGCCTGTTTTCTAAATGTGAACTCGCTTTAATCTTGATGCAACTCAAAATTTGTTCACCTTTGAGATGGCAACTAGCATGTGTAGGTTTTGTGAGAACCTTGTTGCTTTCATGTGTATGCTTGAGTTGCTATGTCTCATGTTTCTTGAGTCATTCACTTAGCTCGGATCTCTTGATAATCTTGTGCTAAAACTTGATGTCTAAGCTAATAAATGATGAAAAGTTTTGAGTTGGATCTTTTACGTCCCACGGCAATGTCACGAGATTGCTTCTCATTCATTCGAGTGAGATGAACTTGGGCATTGTAGTGCTAGTCCACAACCACTAGTGACGAGACAACTTCCCACTTGCACTAAGGGATGAACTCAGCGTGGTTAAAAAACATAATAAAAACAATCTTTTTGGCGGACAGTTTTGATCCTCTCGTGCACACATGTCTAAATGAACCCTTGTTAACTACTGTTTTAACTCTGATCAATGTTGTAGTTACAAGTGTTGTTAAGTGTATCTTTGAGACATGATGTGTGACCGTTATATGGGGTAGTTCACTCTTGTATACATGTGTTAGCACTTGTTTGATCTCCTGCTTATATGTGCTAGGTGCTATTCTTTTTGGTGAACACCTTTTATAAAATTCCCAACACCTGATCAAATGCTTATGTTTCATACTCCGTACCACTTGATCAGCTTGAGCATTGGTTTTATCTTGTCCCATTTGCTATACACTTGCCATACTTGCTAGATCATCCATGTACTCAAATTGCTATACTTGTGAAGCTCTGTCATTTTGCATTTCTTTCATGGCATGATTTGAGGGGGAGTTGCAGTCTCTTTTGATCCAATCTTGATAAGTGCATGTGCCAACAAGGGGGAGAAACATCCACAAACCCAGAGAGTTCATTTGTGAGTATGCATCTGTTAAGGGGGAGTTGCACTCCGGTTTGAGCTGTTTTTGCTAGATGTGTTGAGCCGTTGCCTCTTCTTGAGGGTCTAGCTATTTTTTAGGTGCTCTTTGCTTTGCTAGTGTGTTGAGCCTGTTTTTGCTAGATGTGTTGAGCCGTTGCCTCTTCTTGAGGGTCTAGCTGTTTTTCAGGTGCTCTTTGCTTTGCTAGTGGTGTTGAGCCTTTTGCCTCTTCTTGAGGGCTAGCTTTGGTTGTCTTGGTCGCGTCGAGCCGTTTTTGCTCATTGCAAATGACCTGTTTTCTGCTTGTCTTTGGCTCTTGGTCATTTGGATGGGTTGTCTCTGGTTTGTGTTGGTAGGTCCACACAATGGTTATGGTAAAAACCATGTGTCCTCAATCTCCCCCTTGATGAGTGCATTGTCAACACCAACACAAGGCGTGTGTGTGTTCTTACTAACCGATGGCACGCGGATACGTGTCAAACAATGGTGTCTCTTGGCTCATGTTGTCTGCAGGTGTCGAGCTCGGAGACGGTGGTCGACGGTCGGTGAAGATCAAGTAGGGCGTGCCGTGCTGACGGACCGGGTGCGGTGAAGGGCGGACGTGAGGCTTGGATCGAGGGACCTGAGGACCGGGCGGCCAGCCGTGGTGGCTGACAGCTGGGACATCGACAAGCGCAAGTGTACACGGCGGGGGACGAGTACGGGCTACGCTACTCGCGGAGGGTTTGGTGGTTTTGCCTCAAAACCATTGGCGGCGGGTTTCCTTGGTTTGCGCCTCAAAACCGGGGGCGGAGGTCCCGATGCGGACGGACGACACGTGGCGGCATCGGGGAGATTGCTTGGAAGCAAGGCTACCGGTGAGGAGGCGCGGTGGCCGTCGGATCAAGTGAAGCCTGAGTTGGACCCTTATGCCCCTGGCTAAGTGGTGTGGCTCTTCATGTATCCAAGGGCAAAGAAGGAATGTAAAATAGACTTTCCCCTATAAATAAAGGATGAGGGTCTTCCTTCCCCCTCACCTCTTCCATTTCCATTTCCTCATTTTAGGATTTCCCTTCCTCTAGTTGCTTTGTGTGAGAGAGAGGTCTGCAAATCTTTTGATTTGTACTCGAACCAGTGTGTGGCAAGCGAGCGCCTAGTCTCTGTTTCCTCCGGATTAAATCATGTGTCTCGTGATTCTTGAGTTGAATTTGTGATTTTCCCGAGATCCCTTTTTGCCTCTTGTGTTCCCAACTCGATTTCTTTGATTTGAGGCCGTTTGAAATGATTTTTCTTGCTATGGATTGATCTAGGACGTGAGTGAAGTGATTCCACCGAAGGAATTTGTCTAACTCCTCACGAGATCGGAGATCCATGGAGTTTTTTCTCTAGGTGTGCTCAAGATCCACTTTTGGGGATTTTCGTGATTTCTTCCTCCTCTCATCGAATTGAGCGATGATCTCCTGGAGATAGCTCCCCAACTGCATCAGGAACATGCCTGTGAAACTTGGTTCCAGTTGGTTTTGATTTGGAGGAGAAATCAAGTTTTGGGGACTTTTTCCGTGCTGTTCCCGCAAGAACCGGCCAGGCCGACTTGCAAAACCGGCCAAGCCAACTTCAGCCGACCAAGCCGACTTGGGTCCAAGGTAAACCGGCCCTCTGGACTCTCCCGGCCAAACCCGGCCAAGCCGGCCGTCGGCCAAGCCGGCCGGGCCAAAACCGGCTCGGTGGCCGGATAGCCGCCCAGGCCGGGCCGCAGGCCGCCGTAGTCGGCCTGGCCAAGTCTCCAAGCCGGCCAAACCGACTTGAGTGCCCTCAGGGCTGTTTTGGTTGCTTTTTGTTCATCCGGTCTCCGTTTCGCGCACTGTTTGGTACTCCGGTTGTCTGTTTTCATGTAGGTCGTTTCGGTGCAGTGCTGTTTTCCGCTGACCGCACTCTGGAGCTTTGCTGTCTCACTTCTCCTCGATAGAAGTCGAGATTTGCGTTTGCATCGATTCGATCAAGTAGTGATCAGCTGTGTTTCTAGGAACATCCACCCGTCTCCAGGGTCGTGATCACTACTACGTTGTGTTTCGGTTCTTGGTGTGTGAATCTGGGACATAGGCTCTGGATTTTGAAAGAAATTTTTGAAGCTCCCATTCACCCCCCTCTGGTCGCTCTTACCGGTCCTTCACATTCACACGTCCAGACTCCAGAAACCAGAGTGTGTAAGCCTACGACTAATGTATGATGAGATTAAAGCACTTGTATGTGTGCACATCGTAAGCACTATACTGAAGTAACCGAGCCGTTATTTCGACGGCCCGGATTAGTGGGAGGAAAATCAATGTAGCAGGCCGATTAGTACAATCCTGTCCTGTAGATGATGTGATTTGTCGCCGTCAGACACCCTCAACCTCATCAAAGTTCTACGGATGGCCGTCGCTATTGTTCAGCAGCAAGCAAGCAACTTCATGTCACCTGGTTCCTGCTGCCGTAGTGTGACTGCGAGAACGTGAGATTCTATCGGGTTTGTTCTCTGGTTTCCCCTCTTTCGCCAACAACTGACGAAGAAAAACACAGGTTTCTTTCCCTGAAATTTGAACAATAAAACTTACAGCTTCTCTGTTTGCAGGCCATAAAGGCCATAATAAGTGGCGCCAAGAATGTCCCTGCTTTCCCCAATTGCGGCCCAATTATGATTCCAGCGGTGATGACGCCAGCACCAGGGAATTCAATACTGAGCGGTGCGCGCCATGGCAGGAGGCAGGAGTGGCCGAAGTGGGCGGCACGAACGCCGCCACCACTACGCGCATGCGTGCCATCCACCACTCCGCTTCTTGCTGTCAAACCCATAACCCGATCGCCATTGACATTGTTACGACTAAGCACCGGATCTCCGATCACTCGTCTTCTCCACCGCAGAACGCACGCGGGAAGTCTCGGCCATGGCGAGGGACTCCACTGGCGAAGCGTCGTGGGAAGAGGCCTTCCGGTGGCAACGGCCGCAGCGCCCGGAGGAGCCGGGGGTGAGGGACGTGGCCGTCGATCCGTTCTCGCTCCGGCAGTTCTCCTACGTTGACATCGACCGTCCGCTGCCCATCCCCTCCGTCTCCGTGGACGATAGCCGCGTGTCGCCGGCCCGGTTCCACGGCGGGAGCGTTCCTCCGGCAGACTCCGCGTGGTCAACGCACACGTCAACTGCCAGCGGTCTGAAGGCCTCCGCCGCGCCAACCTTGCGTGACGGCGCCGGCGCGCGCCCGATCACGCCTTCCGCCGGGGCGCTGCCAAGGAGCAAGCTGTCCGCCGACGGGGATGAGACGGAGGTACCGAGCGCCGGGTTTGACGTTGCCCTGTCGTCGACGGAACGGAACAAGGCGAGCGAGCCGCAGCGCTGGGACAGCGACATCCCGCTCATCGTCGCTGCTGCGGACGCTGAGGAGTACTCCTTCGGCGGATTCGCCCCCAAGGACGGCCGGGGCAAGCAGGCGAAGCACGCCGGCAGAGCGCCGTTCACGTGCTGTATGTTCGTCCCGGGTCTCACCAGGAGGATCAAGCCTCCGACATCCACAGCAACGGCACCGGCGGTGGCGCGCTCTTCTCCATCGGGCAAGTTCGGCAACACCGCCACCGTGCAGCGCTCTTTTTCATCGGGCACGTTCGGCAAAACCACCACGGTGCAGCTGCAGCCCATCGACGCAGGCACGTGCTCGGCTCGACCAAGCACCATGTCGCTGGCCGTGTCCCTCGAGCGCTTCGACTGCGGCGCCCTGTCGACGTCGTCGTCCCCGCGAGGCCTGGACATCGGCGACGGCGGCGGCGAGGCCGCCTCGGCGTCGTCCTACTTCGACCTGCCGCTGGAGCTGATCCTGGGCTGCGGCGCGGAAGACGACACCGACCTGCCGGTGTGCGCCGCGTTCTTGTTTGACAGCGACGGCATACGGAAGAGTGTGCTCAAGCGGGGGCTGGAAGCTGGCGCCGGCTGGGAGCCGCGGCGCCCGTCGTTGGGGAAGGTGTCCATGGACGCGTCCAGCTGGATATCTAATCCTCAGGTTCGGGTGTCCTTGAAGTCGAGGTCGCCGTAAAAGTCCTCGCCGTCGAAGAAACATCCTGCAGCTGCAACTGCAGGTGGCAGAGAGAATTTCAGTGCGGACAACCCCGTGTACTAGCTGTTTGTACAACTGTGCATAACCGCATGGCGGGCGGCATTAGCTTTTGAAACCCAACACTGTTTGTCCAGCGATTTCATGTTCAGTTTTCTGAACTTTAGATTCCTGCATGCTAAATCTGTATTCAAAGTTTCCCATCTATTTGAACTAAATAAATGCCAGTCCACCGAGGCAGATTGTGCTGGCACTGGCTTTGTTCAAATAGGCCTGAATGAAGAGTGAGTATCAAGGCCGTGAGTTCAATCCTCTGCGCAAACAGAACCATTGCATTCTCGCTGTGAACAAATAATGTGATACATACAGAATACAACCAAGAACCATCAGAAACAGGATCAGCATTTTGATTAGAACTCTGTTTTGCTTTAGGGAAATACAAGCACACCGCTCTTGAGCAAAAAACATATTTACATTTCTCCAAGAACTAGCTCGTATAACTTTAGTGGTGGTTAACAATAGGTAAGAAGCCTCCTCAAAACCAGGGCTTCGCAAACTCCATCTAAATCTGGGAGTGCCGGCTCTTTTCTCTTGGCCTTTCCTAAATCCTAAGCTCAAAAATTCAGCTGCGCCCGAACAACATCATCAATAGGAGAATGACAGATTGGGCAACTCCTGCCGCTCGATTTCAGCTGATCGGCGCAGTCAAAACAGGTGCACACATGCCCACACCTGATGCATCATAAGGAACACGATTATTAGGTCTGAGGTTCATTTAGATAAAGATGTTACTAATCATTACACGAATAAGATATGACTTCTTGATTAAAGTTGCTTGAAGTACCACATGATCTATCCCTGCAAATCATTACCTGTAAAGTAGAGAGTCAACTTGCATTCGATGGCAGATGCAGCAATTACCCCTTTTTGCTGCTGTTGTGTCGGGTTGGCTTGGCATCAAACCTGTTCAAGAAATGGCAACAGAAAAAAACATGAAGATGTGCATCAATGATTACAAATAAAATACAGCCAAAATGGTAGTAATGGACGGTGGGGCACTAGCAAAGATAACCAAACAAAGTTCATATGGTAGTTCATAGACTTCATTACACAATCAGTTAATTCATCAAAGTGGACCAAAAGTACCATACAAAGCATTGAAGAAATGCAGCGTAGGCTGGCCCAGTCCAAGATCTAAGCAACAAGACTGCAGCACATAGTCTTGCTTCAAAGACTAGAACAACTCCTTCCCACTATTGCCTCCCCAAACATAGCTATACCCTTCTTTCTTGAGACTTCAGCTGACTGGACTTTTAAGGCAACCTAGCTCACTTTCCCTGGCAGCTCAGAAAAGAGCAGAGTGTGGCCTTGAAAGCCAAATGTAACATTTCAGAGACTGAGGCTCTGCGTGATAGTTATCATATTCTATATTTCTCCCTTTTTGCAAACAGATAGGAGCAGTTCCTATTTTCTATGGAAACTAGGTTGCTTTAATAGATTAATATTTTGTCTTTGTTGCATATAGAAAACACAAACTTCAAAAAAATGTGGCACAACTCACCTGCCTCACGAAGTGCACTGCACACCTCTTCTTTAATGGAGTGCTGCATCTTTACTTGGGATGCAATACAACTTTCCACCAACTTCCGCAGTTCATATATTTCATGATGAATCTGGGACATTTCACCCCTTACCCTGACTTCCATTTCCTAGGATAGACAATATAGTAAGAATATAACTTTCCACATCTGAAATTAAACAGCAGCTCACTTACAAGTAAATTTTGGTTATCGTGATGTTGACATCCAAATGAAGAATGCTGCCAACTCTCAGGCTGATGAGCTCCAAGATGTGAGACAGGAGCTAATGAACATGGAGCAGATGCCTCCTTATCAACATCATGAATTTCATCATTTTGTCTCCAGTACATGTGTTCATCATAGTATCCTCCAAAGTCATCAATCATCCGTTGTTGCCTTTGTTTTTGCAGAGCTGCTAGCAACAGCTGGTTCATTTTATTGCTAAAGTCACTCTCAAGGGACTTTGAGACCTTTTTGCTGCAGGAGAAAGAGATAGCATAGCTTGATTCAGTTAAGCCAGTAAAAAAAGTCAAGCACATGCAAAATTGCTTGAACTGTTTGGTAACCCTTTTTAACAAGGTGGCAAAATTATTTTGATGTTTGACCTTCAGAAACTAGCTATCAATACCACAAAGCTACTAATGCTAACTGCTACTTTTGAGATGAATACCAGACTAACAAAACTAGAATGGCCCGTTTGCATCCCACTGCTGTCACCAATTTGGGAATAATGTGTGATTAAATGAATCTGATTTTGCAAAAGCAATATGCAACACAGTTAGACTGAGGCCAATTTACCTCTCAAGAAGGTTGCATATGTCAGCATTGCGTGACAAAGCACGATAGTCTGGCATGAGAACACATAGTGATCTCCACGAGTTCGGGGAGTCTATCCAGGGGCGATTGTTGAATTGAATCTGATTATTATGATTCTCAATACCACCCATTGTATCCTGATGCCAGCTATCCGGACTCATAGTATCTATTGGTGCAGGCCAACCTAGGCTGCTTATCCATAATCCTCTCTCTTCCCAGGAACCATTTATGCTTTGGTTGTCTTCTTCGCGTAGATTATCTCCTCTAGATGATGGAGTTTCTAGTTCATGCAATGTGCTTGTGGTGCTTGGGGAGATATCTTCAGAATAGTTCTGACTATGAACACAAAAGTTTTTACAATCTTTCTGACACATATCCCCCTCAGTTTTCATCTGCTCATCAAATTGTAGATTTCCTGAACCATCAACAAGGCCTTCAGCGGATACATCAATTGACTTTTCCTCAGCTGGAACTCTGTCAGTACAAAAGTGTTCTTCAGGCATGCACTTGCTGAAAAGAAGATTTACAAGTGGCATAGGTTAGCAATAATAAGGCATAGATCAAGTACAGCTTGCTCTACCCAAGAAATGCACTGTAATTATTTACCCATTATTTTGTTGACTGTAATTGTTTGCTTCTTGCAAGTTTGTATCCCTGCTATCATACCTGCACCCATTAATTGGAGAAATAAATTCAGCTAATCTCGAGCTCTCTACATGTCCACTAAACTTCCTCGAAGCTCAACTTGTAGACATGAATGTGATAATACCTCAACTCGCCCAGATGTTTTGGTTGGTGTGGCTTAACCGGTTTTAGTAGACTCCACAGTTCATCCTCAACTGTACCTCTCTGGCGTAACAATCTCAGACGAAGCATGGACTGCAAAAATGTGAAAGAACATCTGGGGATCAGCTACGGTTGCACACTGCACAGCCTGGTAAAATGGAAGTGCAGTATCTCCCTAAAAGAAAAAAAAAATCCAATGCTCTACGAGGACAGGACATTTATACAACTACTCCATTAGAAAATGACAACATCGGTAGTGCACTATGAGTTAACCAATCTTTGTCTCAGGGGAAAGAATATTCTTTTTGAGGAAAAGGAAAGAATACTTTTGTCCTTGAGAAAAGAATAATGACACATAAATAACTTAGTTTCTGTTAAATTTGTCTGTGCCCAGCATATGGATAGGATGTCAAGCAATCAAAATACTTGCACAATACTCTCCACAATCAAAATACTGGCAATGCTTCTGCAACACACCATATCACTGCTGACAAGCCAACCAACCTGTACTGCAGTTTTACAGCAATTCAGCTTTCATAGGTTCCAGTAGCATGCACATCACTATTGGCAAGAGTTGGAGTAAAGAATAACTAAAGGGGTTCCAAGTGACTGAAGGTACAGTAACAACTAAACCAGACCTAAAAGACAATGGCATTAAGGATTGTTGAAATTTGCATGGTACTTGCGCTTAACAAACCACCAAGACATTACTCCTATATTTATGTGCCTCAGGTACATGAGATGACACACCAGCAATGAACCTGTCAAGTCATGTGACCTCTTGACCACAGCCCGTGCAGCACCCACATCTCCATAACATGTCAGATTGTGGACGAAGCGGAAGAGCCAGACAAAGGAGAGATGCTACTCGCTCCAGACGTCTCACCCACTACATATGCAGTGGCACAACCTGTAAACTGACCCATCGCTTCTGTCTTAGATGCACACTTCCGTTTCATCCATGTTTTTTTGCAAAATACTATGCCAAGTTTGCATCTTCTTAATTGACTCCCTTTTTTCTTCTGGTCCACAAATGACAACCTAACAGATCTGTGAAAGTGAAGTTCGTCCGTGTAGTTGAGTTGCAAACAATTTCAGGAACTTGTGGTGGAACTTTCTATAGAGTTGCACCAGAGTCCCAAACTGATAACTAAATAAATAAGCAAATAAGACTAGGTGCGTTTTTTTCTTCGAAAAACTAAATATTTAACGGTAAGAGATTTAGTGGCCCTCAATTTATTTATTTCATTTTGGTTTGTACTGACATGTCAACGAACCCGTCGAAAGAAAGCAAGCACGATAATGGAGTTCGCACATGACATTGATCAGCAGCGCCAGTTGGGAAGAAACCGATCCACCAAACTCCCATCCGACGCCATGTGTGGGAGTCAGAATGAACAGCTCCCACCATTTCAGCTGATTGGAATGTGGGGATCGAGAAACGGAACAATATCCGAGTGATGATTATATATACTAGTAAATAATAATAAACGTAACAAGTAGTACTACATGAGACGATGATCCAAACAAACGCACAATGCGACAACAAGGAGAGCGGCGGTTACCTGGATCCTGCCCTTGTGCGCGAAGCGTGACACGGCGTGCCTCTCGGCGAGCGCGGCGACCTCGCGCCTCCGCCGGTGAGCCATGGCGGCGACGAGCTCCTCCATGGCGCGGCGCCCCGCACCGTCCGCACGACGAGGTGCGGCGGGCGCGGGCAGTTGATCGCGCTAGACTGGTACGGGTACTGCGAGGAGGCGGAGGCGGCGTCGCCGCGCATGGGCGCGGGCGACGGCGGCGCGGACTGCGAGAGCGCGAGCTCGGACTTGGCCACCTCGTCGAGCTCCTCCTCGGGCAGCGACGACGCCCCGCTGAGCTTCTTCACGATGCACCCGACGCGGCCGCGCGGGGACCCCGTGTCGGAGTCGGACGCGGAGGCCGAGGCCCCGGGGTCGGCGCGCGGCGTGGCGGGGCCGACCGCCTCGATCTCGCGCCAGCGCTGGATGAGCGACGAGGCGCGCGGCCCCGCGGGCGGGAGCTCGGAGGGCGCGCTCGTGGCGGCCGCGGACACGAAGGCGGTGGCGCTGGCGGAGGGGGCGTTGGCCGTGGACGAGGAGGCGTCGGAGGGCGCGGGCGAGGGCTCCCGGAAGACGGCGGCGCGCGCGGCGACGGGGCGCGTGGCGGAGGCGAGCTCCGACAGCTCGGCGTCCCGCGCGCGGCGCCGCTGGTCGCCCGGCTCCGGCGCGTCGGAGGCGGCCGTGACGGCGGCCGCCGCGGCCGCCCAGCGGTCGAGGATCTGGCGGCGGCGCCTGGGCGTGGGCTCGCTGCCGGCGGAGGAGGCTCCGGCGGCGTCGGCGGAGGAGGAGGGGGAGGAGACGAGGATGTTGAAGAAGCCCCGGGACGGGGTGGGGCGGGACGGGTCCCTCCATGAGGCGACGGACTCGTGTGGCATGGCGGCCACCGAAGAGGCCATGGCCTTCCCGTGGGAAATGGAAATGGGGCGGGAGGCGGGCAGCGCGGGGGCAGAGGTGAAGGACAGCCAGCCGCGGCCAGGCGAAGGGAACGGCGGGACGCGTGTGCGGTGCTAGATATAACCGAGCGCGGCCCTCCCTCCTCGCGCTATTTTCGCGGAGGAGACGACGAGGGGGAGTTTCGTCCGTTCAACCAGCGGAAAAAAACTGGAAAGGGAGGGAGGGAAACGGCAGGCGAGAGTGGATTTGATCAGGCGAGCGTTCAACCGCTGGCGGCCGCTAAATTTAGGCGCCGCAGACGCGAGTGCCGTTGCGGGCGACGGGTTGCCACGTGGTTTACAGTGCGATGTCGTCGCGTCCAGACCGGTGGTTTTTCTATTTTCTGCTTGTGTTTTTGATGATTTTGAAAGGAAATAGGCGGATAATTTCGCCCCCTCGCGCCCGTCCGGGGTCCGGCAAGGCGGCAACCGTGGTTGCGGTGCGGGCGGCAGCGTGCCGGGTGGGTGGGTGGCTACGGTGTCGTGCCCGGTGCCCCCCGTTTGTGCACTGCGCGAGGAGTGTTTTCGCTTTCGAGGAGAATGTACGCCTAGCGGGGCTAGGATTAGAGGACTACAGTAGGTGTCGCGGAGGTCCAGACCTCCAACCTGCTCGTCTGAAAAGGTGTTGGCGGCTTCAGTCCCAAAGAAAAAAGAGGATCTGAGTCGACGTGCGTTCTCCCAGAAAGCCCAAAAGCACTTGCGCCTGACGGCGTTTTGCTCTCATTTCCAGGTAACGTTGCTGCAAAGACCCTGCCCCGGCTGCCCTTTCTCGGTCAGCTCGCGCCTAGGCTGTCCGAAGAGGGAGATGCAGGCGTGTCAATTTGCCATAATAATGCCATGATTATTACCGAGACGACCTGCCGTCGCACGTATTGGCGCCTAACAAGTAGCCGTTGACGTGGCCGAAGTACGCCGTATCAGCAATCGGTGATTAGGCCAGTCTCAGCGGGGGTTTCACCGTAGTGTCATGCACATTAAATACAGTGACACATCAGCAATTTGATTGAAACGAGGAGGAGAGAGAGCCATATGGTTTCACCATGGTGAAACGGGGTGCGTCGTTCCGGCATTGAAAACCGAATGAAATCAAGATCTGAGCCGTTTCATCTCACATGCGGCAATTAAGTCTTTTCTAAGCGCAGGAAACAGTCATTGAAACTGTGCGTTGTAGAGGATGTTTGATGTTTGTTTAAATGAAGGCTTTTGTTAGCGATTTTGTTTGAAAAATAGTCTGCAGAACGACACCACGCAAGATCTTTGAGACTGGCCTTAAGGCCAAGAACGACTGGCCTTAAGGCCAAGAACGATGCCGCTTTCCGCTTCATTACTGTGACTGAGGAAATGGATCGATCCACCCGTCCATTTGCCGATGCCGACCGCCCACAAAAGAAAAAAAAATCAGGATCAGAGAAGAGGCTCAACTTGTCAAGCACGTGACGTGAAAGTGAATCGGTCGTCGACCACCTGCCTCGCTCCCCCGAAACGGTCACTATTAAGAATTTAAGACCTCGGTTAGTAGTACGGGTTATTTCTTCACCAGTTTTTAACGGCGCAAATTAGTTGCTGTACTAATAATCTAAACGTACTGCTAGTAAATGGCAACGCACGTTACTGCATGATATACAATCCCCTCTGACTTCAACGCGACAACGCACGAATCCTCTCCGGCCCTGTTTTCAATAGCATAGTATATCCATCCACATTCCACGTTACATACATAATCATGAAAGACCGTTAGGTACGATGTTTGTGTGTAAAAAAAAAACTTGAATGAATATAAAACTCCATATATGTTGAGATGTTGTAGCTCAAATGCTACTGGATCTTTTTCCTTCTTCTTTTGCGTACCAAACCCCGCAAGCAGTCGCCGACGCCGGTATCGTACGCTCTCCTGAATTTCTGGATCGAGTAGCTCAGTGGTCACAACCTCACCTAAAACGTACTAATACGTCGTACGTACCTTCTGCGCAAGCGCAATACAGTAGTACACCTACTTCTGTCTGGTCAGCTTTGTTTATTTTCCCCTCGTTTTGTGACTTGTCAGAAGACTTCAGTCATGCATGTGTCATGACTGGTGACTTTTTTAAAAAAATTCTTTTTTTATTTGGTTGAGGCATTGCGGGTATACTACGTAGTATACACTCGCAACTTGTTCGATACTTCGATCTTGAGCCCAACAGCAGCATTTTGTTTCTCTTAATTTGACAGTTTATTCTACACTCGATCGGATATATAGTACAAGCCGTGTTAGCTAGGTATAGTTTCTTAAGGACAATTTGTTTACCTATCTTACAGGACTTTCACTGATACGTACGCCATTGTATGACTGAACTCTGTTAGACCTAGGATCAACTAGCAGTGGCCTCTAGGTGGGATAAACCTTGGGAATCGAGTAGGCAGAGAGGTAGAGAGAAAGAGGATAAGTCGGAAAGGCTTTACCAGGGGCCTTCACGGGGGCAGTGGAGGAAGATCCGGCGGCGCCGCTGCTGCTGCCGTCGGCCATGTCGTCGATGCAGAGACGAGTGAAGCGGCTGGCGATGAAGTCGTCGATGGCGCAGTGCATGTGACGGCGGGCGGAGGTGCTTCCCGTCCACGGCTGCGCCCCTAGGATCGGGTTTAGGGTTTGTCGGTGGGTCTCGGTGAGCTCAAGGCGAACCTCGTGCCTTGAGCCGCCGGCCCACCTTCCTTTTATAGCGCGGGGGTGACGGGGCCCTCCGGCCATAGTGGGGGGGCGCCCCGATCGGGCGCGTGGGTCAAGGGCCCGAGTTGAGCCGTTGGGCCCAACTCGGGATTGAGATCATCCTAACATTCTCCCCTTGATCTCATCTTTAACTTTATCTTTAACTTTACTCTTTCACTTTAACCTTTTCATTTTACTTATTCCACCTCGGATTTGTGCATAGAACATGTTTCATCGTCACGGTCTATTGCCGTTGGATTTCACACTACAATACACATCTCTGGTTTGAAATAAATAAATACTTTATCTTTGGGCCCTTATTATTATCCAGGAATCATAGGCTTCGCCTTAAACCCATGCCGGCTACGTGTTCAACGAACACTTTGGGTGGCAAGCCTTTTGTAAGCGGATCCGCGAGCATCTTTTCGTGCTTATGTGCTCAAGATTTATAACATGATCCTGGATTTTCTCTTTCACAACATAGTACTTTATGTCAATGTGTTTGGCAGCACCACTTGACCTATTGTTGTGAGCATACTCTATAGCCGGATTATTATCACGGTATAGAGTCATTGGTCCATTGATGTCATCGACCACTTTTAAACCGGGTATGAATTTCTTTAGCCAATTCACATTCCCCGATGCCTCATAACATGCTACAAACTCGGCATACATAGTAGAGTTTGTAGTAACTGTTTGTTTTGAGCTTTTCCATGATATAGCTCCTTTTGCGAGAGTGAACACATATCCAGATGTGGACTTTCTATCATCTCCCGCATAATCAGAATCTGAGTATCCTAAGATCTTTAGGGAGTCAGATCTTCTGTACGTTAGCATCAGGTCTTTTGTACCTTGTAAATATCGCAAGACTTTCTTTACCAATTTCCAGTGTTCAACACCTGGATTACTTTGGAATCTGCCAAGCAGCCCGGTTACATAAGCCAAGTCAGGGCGTGTGCATACTTGAGCATACTGTAAATGTCCAACTGCAGAAGCATATGGCACACTTTTCATTTGGTTGAGCTCATACTCATTCTTGGGACACTGAAAATCCCCATACTTATCGCCCTTGACTATAGGTGCAGGTGATGGACTACATTTATGCATCTGGAATTTCTCCAAGACCCTTTCAATGTATGCCTTTTGAGGCAGTCCTAATACCCCTTTCTTCTATCACGGTGAATTTCTATGCCCAAAACATAGGAAGCTTCACCAAGATCTTTCATCTCAAACTTTGAGGACAAAAATCTTTTTGTTTCCTGTAGCAGACTCATATCATTACTTGCAAGTAAAATATCGTCTACGTACAGGACTAGGAAAATGTATTTTCCATTCTTAAACTTTGTATAAACACAATTGTCCTCGACATTTGTTTTAAACCCAAAATTCTTTATAGTTTTATCAAACTTCAAGTTCCACTGCCTTGAAGCTTGCTTTAACCCATAAATCGATTTCTTTAGGCGACATCCCATCTTTTCCTTGCCTTCCACGACAAAACCTTTCGGTTGTGCCATGTATACATTTTCCTCCAAATCCCCATTTAGGAATGCCGTCTTCACATCCATCGATGCAACTCTAAATCATAGTGTGCCACCGGTGCCATTATTATTCGAGAGAATCTTTACATGAGGCTGGAGAAAAGGTCTCGGTGTAATCAATTCCCTCTCTTTGTGTGAAACCTTTAGCCACAAGTCACGCTTTAAATCTCTCTATGTTCCCTTGGGAGTCATATTTTATTTTGTAGACCCATTTACGGCCTACTCTTGTTTTGGCTCCTTTGGGAATTTCTTCCAAGTCCCAAACATCGTTGGCACTCATCGATCTCATTTCATCTTCCATGGCTTCAAACCACTTGGATGAATGATCGCTTCTCATGGCTTGTTCAAATGAGGTGGGATCACCCTCCATTTGATACTCTTCGGTGATATTATTTAACTCATATATATCAGGAGATAGCTTGGTCTTCTTTCTCTTTGAGACCTTCTAGGGGCCTCTACATTTGGCACATCTACTATTGGAGGTGAGGTTGCTCCCCTTCATTTGTGGCAACATTTTCAATGGGTTCCGCTGAACAGGGTTCCTCATTCTCCTCTTGTTGTTACCACGGGAGGAACAACAACGGGTTCTTGCTCCACGGTGTCTTGCACTATTGGTGCGGGAACAATAGGTAGCTCGAAAAATGGCTCTGAATCACGGGATTGGGTGCACACACCCGCTTCTCTTCAAGATCAATTTTCCGAGCAGCCATACTCCCCTTCATCATTTCATCCTCTAGGAAAATAGCGTGTCTCGTTTCCACAAACTTTGTGAGTCTATCGGGACAGTAGAAACGATAACCTTTTGACCTTTCGGGATAGCCAATGAAATGGCAACTCAGCATTTTGGGATCAAGTTTCCCAATATTTGGGTTAAAGACTTTAGCCTCGGCGGGACACCCCCACACACGGAAGTGATCTAGTGAAGGTACCCTTCCTGTCCATAATTCATACGGTGTTTTGGGCACCGATTTACTTGGCACTCTATTGAGAATATGAATGGAGGTTTTTAATGCCTCTATCCATAAACTCAATGGTAAATCGAGTAACTCATCATACTTTGCACCATATCCATCGGTACGGTTACGCCTTTCGGCCACTCCATTTTGCTTTGGTTCACCCGCATGGAATCTTGGGCAACTATACCATTTTCCTGGAGGAACCTTGCGAAAGGTCCGGGAACTTGACCATATGGGGTATGCCGACCATAGTACTCCCCCACGGTCGGACCGGACTAGCTTAATCTTTAAACTATGCTGATTTTCTACTTGACCTTAAATATTTTAAATTTATCCAATGCTTCATCTCTTCCTTTAATTGGATAAATATAGCCAAACCGGAGTAATCGTACGTGAATGTAATGAACGAATCATAGCCATCCACACTCTTTACGGGAAAAGGACCACATATGTCGGTGTGAATGATCTCTAATATTCTGTGCTTCGTTTGGCATTCTTTTTAATTTGCTTTACATATTTTCCTTTTATGCAATCGATGCATTGCTCTAATTCGGCGAACTCCAAAGGAGGAGGAAGAATTTCATTCTTTACTAGTCTTTCTATTCTCCCCTCGAAATATGGCCTAAACGACAGTGCCATAATTTCGCCGTTGCGTTGTAGTTCGCTTTCTTTTTCTTTTCTCATTTGTAGACGAGGAAACGCTATCATTCACATTACATATGGAATTCACACTTTCACATAGTGATAACATATATAATTCGTCTTGTCGGAAGGCAAGACCAACACAAATATCATTAAACCAAATGACACATTTGCCATGTCCAAAATTACAGGTAAAACCTGAATCATCCAACTTTATTACACTTATCAAATTGCGCTGCAGTGTAGGAACATAAAAAACATCTCTCAAAGTAAGACTATAGCCATTAGGTAAATCTAATGCTACATCTCCTATTGCCTCTCTCGGCACACGCCATTCGCAACGCTAATGGCCTCTTCTCTTTTAGCGTAGTTCTCGTCGAAATGAATCCACGTAAAGAATTTGCAACATGAATAGTTGCACCAGAGTCAATAAACCATGTTGACTTTGAAAACTTTGCATACAGAGATTCATTTACAAATGAAATAACGTTCTCACCCTTTTTCCTCATGAGCTCTCTCAACCAATCAGGGCAGTCAGTCTTCTTGTGCCCCTCCTTACCACAAGCGGCATGAGTTGTCACTGCCGCCCGTGGCTTGCCCTGTTCTTTGAAACCGTGGCTTGCCTTGCATAGGACCTTTCTTTGCTTTGGGGAGCCTTGAAGGGCATTGAAGGGCCTTTTGCCCTTCCCTTTGACCATGTTCGCTGGCCACCCGGGTTGGCCATTGATCCCGAGCTCCTCATCAACACACCGAGCAATGAGCTTGTCTAAGTCCCATTTCTCGTTGCATGTTGTAGTTTATGACAAAGTTCTCATACTCTCTAGGCAAGGAAGCTAAAACAAAATGGATAAGGAGCTGTGGTTGTATTTCCAGATCCATTCCTTTTAGCTTATTTGCCAAGTGACTCATTTTCAAAATATGGTCACGTATGCTACCTCCTTTGAACTTTTCATTTGTCAATTGCCGGAACAAATGGGTAGCATACACTTTGGAGGAACCAGTGAACTGGTTCTTGATCCTCTCAAAGTAAGCAATAGGCGTGTCACACTTTTCAATTGACCTGTAAGAGCTGGGTCAATTGTATTCTCAATGACAAGACACAACATTTCTTGTTGTCAACGACCCATCGAGCATGCTTTATATCATAGGCCATCTGATGGGGCCATGATCTTTCTTTCTTTTCTCCCATGCTTCATCACTTTCACGGCCTCCCGCACCGGTTCCACGTGCATGGGGACACGGTTCAGTGAGCACCCAGTCAACCTCAGCTATAGTGAAAGTGAAGTCAATCTTCCTCTTCCACTCAAGGTAGTTGTCTCCCCTCAGTGGTGGAATCTCTCTAAGGGCAGACATCAGGGAGGAACTACCTGAAATTACAATTCATATGGGGTGAGAACAAAATATAAAATTTACTTTGCAATAATTCTAAATCACCGTTGGGCAGAAATAGAATTAATGTAGGCAACAACTATTAATCAACATCATAATATTGCTATTAATCAACGTTGGTCAGAATAATAGCAACATTATAATGACAAAAATTATCCATTTTCAAATATTAAACTCTCCCGTTGGTTCGAATTTAACAATGAAAACGATAATAACTTTAAATACGCAGCGGAAACTTTAACTTTGCATAATCAATTTTCCGAAACATAAATGAACTTTCTTGTACTACGAACCAAAATTATCGTTGGACAAAAATTGGACAAAAATTTGAATTCAAACCGATTCAAAATCATCAAAACGTGCCTCTATGCGGTTTAAATTGAAAACAAAATAAAATTGCTTTTCCTATTCATTTGGCCAAACGGCCCAAAACGACTTTGCGGCCCACCGACCCCCGGCCCATGCGACTGCTAGTGCACGTGCGCGGCAGCACGGCCCGGTCTTAGCGCCGCCGCCTTTTTTATTTCTGTTCGGTCCATCACCCGAACCGCCCAAACAATCAGCGCGGCCCCGCGCCACTCTCGCGCTCGCGCTCGAGCTGCGGCCCAAAACCAAAATTTGACCGGCCCAGCTGGCCATTCCGGCCCAGCCCCGCTGAAAGCTCCGGTTTGGTTTTGGTAATTAATGACACTCTACGTTGCTAATGCTTTGCTCTAAGTGTGGTTAGACACATAGCAACGTGACGGTGGATGATGGAGCATGGTGATCACGGTGATGAACATGAAGGATGTAAAGTGATCGAGCTCCGACGGAGGCCCATGGAGATCAAGGCGAAGGTATACTTGATAGGGCTTTCCGGTTTAGTGGTCGAGACACTTAGCGAGTGTGACCACATTTAGGATCGATAACCGACTATCAAGAGGGGTTTCCTCGGTTCATTCGCGGTCCTAAGTGCCTCTAGTTATGACTTTGCATGATGCATGAGAGGCCAACTAGAGAGCTAACACTTGTCGACGTGATCTTGAGAAGATACGCTAACTCCGGTGCTTAAAGAGTGATCTACTCTGTGGAGTTAGCACCTTGGACAAGTGGTTTGGAGATTGGATCGACGACGGTGCGACATCGAAGATCAAACAAAGAGGTGGCGTTGATCGCGCTTTGGTTTGTAGGGTAGAGTTGGGTTTGGGTCCCTCTCTCCCTCCCGCCGAGCTTGCGAGGCGGGATTCGGCGCTTTCGGGAAAATTGGAGGCATATTTTCTATTGCGCCGGATACAAATTGTTGCAAGAATTGGCGTTCGCGGTGGGCTGGAAAACCTTGTTTTTACGGGCGCCGAGCGCGGCGCCGGACGCAGGACGAAGGGGCCGGGCGCGCGTCCGGCGCGTGCGAAACGGTGCACGGCGGTGGGGCTGGGCACGGCGTGCGCCGGACGCGCGGCGGGCGCGCGTCCGGCGGTGGCCGGACGCCGACCCGTAAAGTTTACGCTCGGGCACGCCGGCAGCGGTGGCTCGGGCGGACGCGGCCCTCGGACGCGGGCGCCGGACGCCGTCGTAACACCGTGAGCGTCCGACCCGTGATGACGTGGCCACTTCGAAATCCAACGGTCGGGTGGCGCGAGCGCGAAGCGGCGGGCGCGTCCCCGCCGGCCCAGGCGCCCGGACGCGTCCGGCGCTTGTTAAAGACGCCGGCCGAGGGCAACGGCTCTATTTCGACCTTGGGTCTATAAATAGAGGGTTGGCCGGCTTGGGGACTCTCTCTTCGCCACTTCCACACACTTGAGCATACTTTGAGCAAGAGAGACACTCCCCCACTCATCTCTTTGATTCCTTTGCTAATCTTGAGAGAGATTTGAGTGAGAACAAGTGATTTGCATTGAGAGTTGCATCTAGAGGCACTTGTTCATCGAGTGAGCTGCGGATTCTTGTTACTCTTCGGTGATTCCCGTCACCGTAGACGGTTTGGAGCGGCGGGTGGTGGTTGAGCTCGACTTGGTGATTGTTCGAGGCCACACCGGGTTCTTGTGAGGGTTCTTGATCCTTCCCCGCGGAAGTTCGCGAAAGGATACTCTAGTGGATTGCTCGTGGCTTGTGGATCCTTGTCTTGTGTGGAGATTGCGGCTCCCCATTGGGGTCTTTGGCACCGAGCCAATTGAGCGGGCAACTCACCAAGCAAGTGCATCGCCACAACGAGGACTAGCTTGCCGGGAAGCAAGTGAACCTCGGTAAAAAATCATTGTGTTGATTTGTGATTGCCGAGGCTTCGACCTCCATTGTGATTGTGCTTGAGCATCTCTAGGTGATTGGCCATCTTCTACTCTTCGCGGCGGTATAACCTTTCATTCCCTCTTTACTTACCGCTTAGTAGAATTGCTTGTTGTGGTCGGTCGGGAACCACTCATTGTGTAGCTTAAATCCCGTGGGTAGAATTGCTTGGTTGGTTTCGGTGAACCGACATTGTGTAGTTTGATCACCGTTGTTGTGTGTGCAATCGAATTGAGTAGCCTTGCTTGGTAGGACGGCTTGCATAGAATAGTCGAAGCATTTGCTTTGCTCATTTGCCGCCTTGCTATCTAATTGGGTTGTCTAGTATTCTTGCTAGAAATTTTATTAGGCTATTCACCCCCCTCTAGCCATTGTGACCTTTCACCCGCGCGGCGGAGTGGTGCCCGCGCCCGGGCCTTAACGAAGGCTCAGGCGGGATTTGCCCACCCGCCCGGGCCAAATTTGGCCCGAACGGCTTGAGCCGTTGATCTGCGCTTCCCGGATCGGACGGTGCGCCGGCGAGATCGGAGATCAAAAACCCCCCCAGGCCGACTCCCCGTAACCCTAGCCTTCATTTCATTCTCCTCCTCCTCTGTCTTCCAGCGCCGCAGCACAGCAGCAGCCGTAGCGCAGCTGGGGTCGCCGCCGCCGGCTCGCCGGCGGCCCGGCTGGAGCAGGGCAGGCGGCTCCCCCTGCTCTCCTGCCTCCTTCCCTTCTCTCTCTTTTGCACTGCGCCGCGCCTTCTCTCTCCCTCAGCAGCAACCGCCGCGGGGAAGCCGGCCATGGCCGGTCCGGAGGATGAAGACCGGCGCCACCGCGTGGCTCGTCGCCGGCGCGCGCGCTCGCCCAAGGCGGAGCGCGCCGCCGTCGGCCGGCTGCGGCGGCGCTGGGCTTTTCCCGCGCGACGGCGGGACCCGAGCCCTGGCTCGGCATGTTCTTCCGCTCGCGCGGCCACGGGCGCGGCCGGCGACGGTGAAGGGTTGGCCGAGCCTCCGGGTAGGAGAGCCCCCGTTGACCTCCCCTTTTCCCTTTCTGTTCCTTTCCCGATCTATTCTCTAGGGTTAGGGTTAGGGTTTTCCCTTGCCGATTTGAAATCGGTGTGATCTTTCTTTCTTGATCCGATTGGATCAACATTTTCTAACCCAAAACACTAGATCCACATGCTATTAGGCGTCTGATACCATTGTTAGACCTTGGATCAACTAGCAGTGGCCTCTAGGTGGGATAAACCTTGGGAATCGAGTAGGCAGAGAGGTAGAGAGAAAGAGGATAAGTCGGAAAGGCTTTACCAGGGGCCTTCACGGGGGCAGTGGAGGAAGATCCGGCGGCGCCGCTGCTGCTGCCGTCGGCCATGTCGTCGATGCAGAGACGAGTGAAGCGGCTGGCGATGAAGTCGTCGATGGCGCGGTGCATGTGACGGCGGGGCGGAGGTGCTTCCGTCACTTGGGCAGCGCCCCTAGGATCGGGTTTAGGGTTTGTCGGTGGGTGGTGAGCTCAAGGCGAACCTCGTGCCTGAGCCGCCGGCCCCACCTTTCCTTTTATAGCGGGGTGACGGGGGCCCCAAACATAGTGGGGCTGGCGCCCCGATCAGGGCGCGTGGGTCAAGGGGCCCGAGTTGAGCCGTTGGGCCCAACTCGGGATTGAGATCATCCTAACAAACTCATCACATAAAACTGACTAGCAGAATTCCAAACTTAATACTCACTCTATTAACAAGCCGAATAATGATGATATACCTTCCGGGCGTATATGTTGGTTTCTTTTAAAATTTTCTGGAACCCAAGAAACACTGCCAGCCGTACTATAGTAGAAGTACTCAACCACTCTACGTATATAAATGAATGAATACGCACGTGTACGTCCAGAGAACAATCAACACACTCCGTACGTAGTGTACGTGTAGAACGAATGTCTCTGGCGCCTGCCTTCAACCACCATGTACTGTAGTTGTCAGTATTGTGTCATGTGTGGTCACCACCTTGCCGTGCATGATGTATCATGCCTGATGGCGCCTGTGGCTGTGGTACCGTCCCGGCCAAAAACCCCAGCTATTGGAGCCAAGAGAAATTCGATTTTCAAAACGACAAAGGGCGCATTGCACGTTTCGAAATTGAAATTGGACGAGCGTAATGGTGACAGGTTTACATGGACTCGGGGCGGCGTTAAATTTATTTGGTGGCGCGCTCACACGATCGAGATGCAAATTAAATGCCGCGCGCCCCCTGCTGCAAATTAATAAACTCGTGCACTATGTCTTCCTTTTTGTTTTTTTTTTTTTTTTTTTTGCATCTCGTAGTATCGATCTGCATCTTGTTGTATGCTTGGATTCATGTACGTACACACGTTTAGCACTTTGGGCGCCTTGTTTAGATGCCCTAAAATTCCAAATTTTTCCACTCTCTCATCACATCAAATCTTTAGACGCATGCATGGAGTATTAAATATAGGTAAAAGAAATAACTAATTGCATAATTCATCTCTAATTTGTGAGACGAATCTTCTGAGCCTACTTAGGCCATGGTTAGACAATAATTATCAAATACAAATAAAAATGCTACAATACTTTTCAGCATTTTTTTTTTTTTGCAATCTAAACAAGGCCAATCTTAATAAGTTTGAAGATTGAAAGAGATCGAAGGATTTTCATGTACTATATGGGTTGAATCGGGGATTAACCAAACAAAGGAGCAGTATCCAATAAGGGGCGGATCTATATATGGAGTTTGTGAGCTGCGGGAATACCCAAGCCAAAATGTAAAAATTGTTATTATTATCGATTTTTCACCATATATGCATCTATATAACACAAATCCCGTAAAGCAAACACAGTATAGCTTGATCCTAGTGTTCATGTTGTTCTACCCCACGATAATATCTCAGGTAAACATGCAACTTCAACTTTTCAAATTCGAGCCATGTAAATGCGCTAGTGTTGATGTCAATGTTGGTTCATGTTGTGTGCAGTGGTGCTCTGCTCCATCGTCGGTGAATACAAAGCACACTGCAATTCGATCCTTGGCTCCCCCAAACAAATGCTACACTTGCGGCCGGTTAGAGTACGATTTACACGACTAACCGTTGTACTTGTCCAAAGATCGTACCCTTATTAGTATAGCGTCAGCTTCAAGTTTAGTTTTATTGATGAGCACGTGGTTTGATTGCTTTTTGTGTCCTCGACTCCTCGGAGTACGTACTACTACCATGCAAACAAGGCAACAGATAACACAAACTCTACGCTACCGATTACTAGCCACCTACTACGTGCACGCACGGTACAGTATGCCCCCGACCGAGAGTACGTTCTTGCGTACGTACGTAGTAGAGATGGATCGGACACGCCACGCCACACGCCAATCTACCGGGCATTACGCACGCCGCCGGCCGTTGACGGCGGTATGAGAAAAATCCAGGCAGAGTCAGGGGAGAGACCGGGGACCGGGATCCACAGAATCGTGCATGGATCCAGGCCCTGACCCGCCGCGCGCGCGGTTGCCAAGATGCGCACGGCCAACGGGGTCCGTCCGTCCCGCTCCGCTAGGTTGACACCGGCAGAGGCTCCTGGCTATCCCTTGCCAGTAGTACGCGACATCCCTGCCTTGCTGGTCAGGACCTTCATCCAGACGCACGCACCGTCACTTGTTTGTATCCAGGAGACCAAGCTCTCCTCAATTTGTACCGCTCTTGCTAATGAAATATTAGGCCCGTCTCTTGACTACGCCCTTCTGCCTTCAGTTGGGACAGCGGGAGGTGTCCTGGTGGCCTGGGCACGAGATGTGTGGGGACTCGTTGCGCCGGCCGTTGTGGGAACTTATATGGTCACAGTGACACTGGCGGCTGTGCCCACGAATGCTGAGCCGTGGTGTTTCACCGGCGTCTATGGACCGCAGGAAGATGTGGCCAAGGTCCAGTTCCTGGAGGAGCTGTTGCAACTGGGACGCTCCCTAACTCACCCATGGCTGCTAGGGGGAGATTTCAACATGATACATCGCGCACAAGATAAGAACAATGATCGGCTCGATCGGAGATCCATGACACGATTCAGGGCCTTTATTGACAGGGCGCAGCTTGACGAGCTGTTGCTGCAGGGACGCAGGTTCACCTGGTCAAATGGACAGGAGCGGCCCACCTTGGAGCTGCATGATCGTTTCTTTGCCTCTGCGGCTTGGATGACGATGTTTCCACACCACGTCGTCAAGCCTCTGTCGTCAGATTGTTCGGATCACTGCCCCCTCCTCCTCTTGCTGCAGGGGCTCGGCGCCCCCAGGAGACGCTTCAGGTTCGAGAGTTTCTGGGTGAAGCTTAAAGGCTTTGAGGATGTGGTGAGGGAGGCATGGGCCTCCTCGCTGGTTGGGGTCGACCCGTTCAGGCAGCTGGATCACAAGCTCAGGAACGTGGCCACTGAGCTTCGCAAGTGGAGCAACGAGTCGGTGGGCAGCGTGAGGCTTCAGTTGGCCGTGGCAAGAGAGGTCATCCTGAGGTTGGATGAACAACAGGAAGAAAGGGTGCTTGACAGTTGGGAATTGGGCCTTCGTCGTGGGCTGAGGAGAAAGGTGCTTGGGCTGGCGTCGCTGCTGCGCACGATCCAACGTCGGCGTTCAAGAATTACCTATCTCGGGGAAGGCGACGCAAACACAAAATTCTTCCATCTCCAAGCTTGTCACCGGCGTCGGCAGAATAACATCTCCTCTTTGAAAGTGCATGGGGTGCAGGTTGTAGAGGACCACACCATGGCAGACGCCCTCTACAGCCACTATCTGGACTTGCTAGGGACCAATTTCAACAGATCGAGGAGAATGAACTTGGAGACACTGGGCATCCCTTCTTTTGACCTCGGTCATCTGGAGGTTCTTTTTTCCGAGGAAGAAGTTGCAGTGGTCATCCGTGAATTACCGTCAGACAAGGCGCCGGGTCCGGACGGCTTCACAGGCCTGTTCTACAAGGTGGCTTGGCCGATCATCAAGGCAGACGTCATGGCGGCAGTTAACGCCTTCTGGACTCAAGATTTTAGAAGCCTGCACCTCCTCAATGATGCACACATGATCCTGCTCAAGAAAAAAGAACAGCCGGAAGAGATTAAGGACTACAGGCCTATTAGCCTTATACATAGCTTTGGCAAGTTGGTCACTAAGTGCATGGCTAACAGGTTGGCGGGTGACCTCGACCATTTGGTCTTGAGGAACCAAAGCGCTTTCATCAAGGGCCGCAGCATTCATGATAACTTCAGGGACGTCCAGACGGCTTGCAGGGAGTTACACCGACGTCGTTCATCGTGTGTCCTGCTGAAAATTGATATTGCCAAGGCTTTTGACTCGGTGTCCTGGACCCTACTGCTCGACGTTCTTTCGCACATGGGTTTTGGCCTTCGTTGGAGGAACTGGACTTCAGCAATCCTAGCTTCTTCCAGCACCAGAATCTTGCTCAACGGACAGCCGGGAAGGAGAATCTGTCATGCCCGGGGTCTACGGCAGGGGGGATCCGCTCTCTCCTATGCTCTTTGTGCTGATTATGGAGGTACTTAACAACCTGTTACGCTGGGCAGATGATCGTGGGTTTCTGGCGCCAATCGATGGTTTGGCATCACCGCGCGCAAGTCTTTATGCTGATGACCTCATCGTCTTCGTGAGACCGGATGAGCGCAGCCTTCTGGCGGTGAAGGCCATCCTTACCACGTTCGGCCTTGCGTCCGGACTGTTCGCGAACCTGGACAAGAGTCTCGCGACCCCTCTGCACTGTTCTGTGGATGAACTGAACTTGGTGCTGGCCACTTTGTCCTGCCGGCTCCAGGAGTTCCCGTGCCGCTACCTCGGCATACCTTTGTCAATCTACAAACTCAAGAGGGCCGATGAACAACCGCTGATCGACAGCATCGCGGCCCGTATACCGGCCGGAAGGGCAAATTGCTGAATGTGGCCGGCCTGTCTACTCTCGTCAAGTGCACTTTGTCGGCGGTACCGGTGCACACCTCCATTGCACTTGGTCCGTCGCCTTGGGCGATCACGGCCATTGACAAGTTACGACGGTCGTTTCTCGGGCAGGCTCCGATAGCGTCGCCGGTGGAAAATGCAAGGTGGCTTGGGTGAACGTCGTCGCCCCCATGTCTGGGCGGTCTAGGCATTGCCGACTGCGGCGTGGCTTTGGGGTCGCACTTCTTGTACGCCGGATCTGGCGGGACAGAAGCGTGGCGTCGTGCCGTCGTCACCCGGGAGGACGGCGCTGCGAGGTCTTCCGAGGCAGCTACTACGTTCGTCGTGGGAGATGGCGGGACAACTTTGTTCTGGACGGACGAGATGGCTCAATGGTGCGAGCATCTCGCAGCTGGCCCCTACTGTTTACGCGGCCGTTCGTCCCGGGAAGAAGAAGTCTTCGTGGCTGTGGCGCTACCGGGCAATGCGTGGGTGAGTCACTTGGCTGGTGCGGTCTCAATGACAATGCTACTTGAGTTCGGAAGGTTGTGCGACATGCTGGACGGTATTCACCTCACCACCGAGCCGGATGTTTTCTCCTGGACTCTCACGGAAGCGGGAGTTACTCGGCGGCCTCGGCATACGGGGCCATGTTCTTCGGGTACTCGCCGGTGCGCGGTGCGGCACAACTTTGGAAGACGGCCGCCCCACCACGAGTCCGTTTCTTCTACTGGCTCGCGCTGCAGGGAAGGTGCTGGACGGCCGAGCGCCGCTTCCGGCATGGGCTTCAAGCGTCGGATACCTGCATCACTTGCGACCAGGACTCTGAGACGTTGGATCACATCCTCCTGGGGTGTGTCTACAGCCGAGAAGTCTGGGCAATTTGGTGGGGTTGGCTGCACTTGCAGGATGTGCTGGTTCGGCCTCTACCTTTCTTCGACTGGTGGCTTGATGCTAGGAAAGCTGTGCCAAAGTTCTTCAGGAAAGGCTTCGACACCTTGGTGTTCCCGATCGGGTGGATCTTTGTGGAAGTAGAGGAATGCGAGGACGTTCGACGGTCAGCTTCGCACCCCGGCGCAGCTAGCTGATGACATTGTGTTGGTGGCCGAGGACTGGCGCTTGGCGGGCTTTCGCCAGCTGGGGGTTCTGCTCTCCAGGCGCTGAGCTTCCCGGTGTATGGCAGTTTTTCTTCATCATGTAGTCTCCTGTGGTTTGGCAGCGTCTGTGTGCTAGCTAGGTGCCATTGGCTGCAGGGCACTGTGTTGCTAGCTAGTGTTTTCGTTTTCGTGTTTGCCGCTTGGCTTGTTGGCCTCGCTAGGCTCGGTAATCAGGGTGTTACCGATACTAGCTTGTCTGTACTCCTTTCAACTTTCTCCTGCTTAATGAAAAACGCGTCGAAGGACGTTGTCTCAAAAAAAAAAAAAAAAACATCCCTGCCTTGCTAGCCTTTTCAGGCTAATCCTTGCTCCAGCTTGGATGCACTAATCTAAGTGCTATGCGTGCTAATTGAAAAGACGACGGATGGGACTAGAATCTAGGACTAAATTTCCTAGCTTAGCTTTAAAAATTGTACAATAATTTAGGCAGGAACACTCCTCGATCGAACGGCCAACTAATTAATCTGTCTTTTCCTCTCGGGCCCATCCACTGCACTTTCTAGTCAAGATCTCCAGCCAACATGACCACAAGCAACATGACATGATATCGTTTCAATCCTGCCCCATCTTTTGCGCGCAGCTCTGTGTTTGTTTATATACTAGATATAGCATGTAATGAAACCAAAGGAAAGATGTTTATATATACAAATATGGGTAATACTGTAGTGATTCTAATTAAAGTGTATGAGCCTTTTCGGAACGAATTGGGTTGAAGAAACCTTATAAAGCGGTACCGGAGCTGTACCGGCCGGGGGCTAGCCTCATCATCATTTTTTTTCTTATAAGAGCAACGTTGCCATCAAGCATTTGCCCCCGGCCGGCCCCCTCAAACAGGGGCGGATTCAGGATTACCTTCTCATAAATGATAAACATCAATGCTAAATTAAGAAAGTAACACTAATTTACATGCAAATTGAGGCTTCCGGCCGGGGCTGTAGCCCGGGCAGCACGGGCCGTGAATCCGCCCCTGCCCTCAAATGTAACAGATGTGTTTAATTAAAGAACAAATTAAACTGAATCGGCTATGATGCATCATTGTTAATTATGCAGGGTTGCAGGCACAATACTCGAACGAAAACAGAGCGCTAGTTTTTTTTTTCTCTCTCTCCAAGCCATATATATTAATTAATTTAGTTTGGGTGAGAAAAGGGAGACACAAAGATCAAGGGCCCCTCTAAACAAGCGACTGATGTTCTGCTTTTTTCTGTCAGTTTAATTTTACCGTTGTGTAGAGATATATGTGATAGGCGCAATGTGTAATTTTGATACGGAGAATAAAGAAAACCATTAGACAGAAACATTGCTTTATGTTGACACAAGAACAATTAACAACTTACAATTTTTTCTATAAGAAGACAAGCAGCCGATGCCTGACGAATATTAGTCCTCCGTATGCAGGATGAATACCAGTACTACTATGCAGCGATCACTTCACTGTTCTATCCCTGAGCCTGAGTCCTCGTCAGACGAGAATTCGTGTCGGTTCGTAATCGAGCAGGTGGACGTACGCCGTCGCCGTCATATCGTCGTTGTTATTGCCACCGCCCTGCATTGCATTGCACTGCATGCATGCACGCGCCTATCAAATCAGAAAAAACCAAAGAGAAACCTCCGCAGCATGCATGTGTTGCCACGCACGGCCACTGATAAATCGATAATAATTGATCTAGATGCTTCACGTTGCCACACACGGCCACTGATAAGGCTTGCTCATCGTCAGTTTCATCACATCGTTACGGAACAGTTCGACTGGTAGCCGATCTGCCAAGCTTGCGCCCCGGCCCACTCCGGAGCCGACGACGACGGGCCCAGCTATGGCAGCTACGCGTATAGTACGGAGTACTGTACGCACTAGAGGCCACGCGCACCCATGGCGGCCGTACGGCGCAGGTCGGTTGTTTTCTACGTGGCGACACATGCCGACGACATCGTTAAGCACTGCGTGTGCCCATCACATGTCAGAGTGATGGCGAATGACGAATGTTTCATTTGATTTTCCTTTTTGCATCATAACGTGTGTCACCCAGTGTGCCTCGCCTCATCAACACTTGCAAAGAAGCAATCAAGGGCTGGAGCTGCCGCATCCCGCGGAGGGACGAAAACCAGCTTTAATTGTGGAGATCGGCTATTCCTATGTACTATAGTCTTTTCTCCTCTTGATGTATCAATCCATTTTGTAAAAACTCTGTCAAGGCCACCGCCTTCCACCAACTGGGCTCACCCGGCGAAGTTCTCTAAAAAAAATAATGGTGTGTGTATAGTGATATAGTTTCCATTTAGATCGTGCTCTTCTTGTTGCACACCCGATGCAGCCCTGGCTGTTGTGGTTTTCTCCTTTAGTTACTCCCACTGTCCTGATTAATAAATCAATCTTTATGATGATTAAGTCTAACTTTTTGTATTAACCTAAAAAGTCTACCTTTATATTTTACTCATTTCTTTAGAAAAGCAAATATTAGATACACTACATGAACACATGAAAATATAGTTTATTGTGTATCTATTTATACTAGTATAAATTTGGATGTTTTTCTGTAGTTGAGTCAAATTTTATAAAGATACTTAAATAACTCTTGGATTAATTTATTCAGGACAAAGGGTAGCTATATTTATTGTTAGCTCTGTGGTAGACTGATAGGTGAGAAATTAGCTAATGTATTAGCCAAGGATTCAAGCACAAACACCACTAATTTTTAGCAGCTACTTATGGGCTATATATGAGATATAAATAACAAGTCTTAGCCTTTGCCAATACTCCTTTTCCCCTTGCTTATGTATATGCGAATTGAGCCCTAGCTCGGAGTGGCAATGCCCAAGTGCTGGGGCTTGCTGACTAGGGTTCGATACTTCAATCCCTAGTATCACACCAAATAAATCCCCTTGTTGTGCACACGAGCCTAGTGACTGTGTCAGTAATGGTGCGCTACGGTTGCGTTAGCTGATGATCTATCATGAACTCTCGGTTCACTCGACCCTTGGGAGAGAGGGGGGGGGGGGTTTGGGTTCTAGACTGAGGTTAGACGATCGGTTCCTATGACAACGCCGTGAGGGCGGTTTTTTCCCTCACTGGTCACATTTTTATATTTATATATGTGTCTCGATATGTGCTACTAGGATATTGTTTAACATGATTGTTGCATATAAATGCACAAATGTATAATATATAGCCAGTCAAAAGGCGATTAAAACGAATTTGATTGACTGCGTGTATGTTTCTTTTTTTAAAAAAGAAGAGTTTAGCATGTTCAAGAAGAATATTTATCCCTGGCTGCTTCACGACAGATGCATGAGTGCCCATGCACGAATATTATTTATATGAGCAAATTTACAATGGTTGGAGAGGCATCAAGAGGCATTTGATGTGTCTATGATTTGTGTCATTAACCGAGTAACTCACAAACGAGTACGTAGCGTGTGTCATTAACCGGAAGAGAAGCTTCTGCACATGGCCTTGTTTGCCGTTTTCTTTGTGTTCGGTCTCTCTCTCTGTAGAGGATTTTGCTAGTTTTTTTGGATCTAGCTAGAGATGCTAGCTAGTATATGTGTACTAGTACTCCACATACACAACATCATTTTAATATTTTATAGATATGCATGCTCAGCACGCACATATGGGAATATAATCCCCTCCGCCTTTTGTGGAAGCTGATGATGATCGAGCTGAGCTTCGAAGGTTAGCTAGCAATGTCGATCGTCTGCTGTCAAGTTGAGTACTAGTTGACTGATCGGTCCAGCTAAACACAAACTTGACTAGAGCTCGTTTGGACCTAACTTCAGAATGTATGGAAAACAAAAGCAAAGTTTTCAAGGCTGGAGCTTGATTGACAGGAAGTCAGAGTCGTGGCTCCATTTGGATCTAACTCCAGCTTCATAGTCTGTATATAAGGAAGAGAAAGGTGTAATTTTGTGTGCTATGTTGCTCGTCAAGGCAATTGGAGCAGTTTGACTGTATATATTGGAAGGAATGCTGTTTAATGCCTACTTGGATTGGTGAGTGGTGACACTGTGACGTGAATGCAGGGATCGGAGTAGGTAGCGTGTTCTGAAGGGGAAGAAAATCGTGGAAGGCGGCCAACGGACAGATGCTACCTTCCAGAAACATGCGTACTGATCTATCGCAACTGCATCGTAGTATGTCTCTCAAATCAGCTGTAGGCCTGTAGCGTGACACTATACTATTATTGACTGGAAGAGAAGGTTCAGGTTCATCACATGGAGATCTTTGCCGTCTTCTTTGTGTTTGTTTTGCTGGTACATATATTCGAGAAGGTTACTCTTAATTTTGGATCTATAGTCATCAGTAATTAGTTCTGCATCTATATCACTGCAGTCTGCAGTCTAAGAAAACATGCATGATGAATAGTACGAAGTACAGTATATTTCTCAATCAACTGATAGTATTGCTGGACTTGGCTCTCCGTTTTCATGTCACTGGGCCCCCATGGGTCCCTTAGTTATCCAAAAATCCACCAACCAACTTATACTGGGTAAGGTGATCGACTCTCCACATATTGTTTTGACATAAACAAAGGGCAAACCAACAAACAAAGGGCAATCGATATCTCTTCTCCGGCGTCGAATCATTTCGTCTCGTGATATAAAAAGGCAGGAGACGAATGATGATGACGACGAGCAAAACGCATGTCGTTGCAACGTAGCATTCGTTGCTGGGCCAGCCATCAACCATAACCCACGTTCTGCTCTGCGTGCGCCGGTGGATAGAGCTAGCGGAAAGGAAAGACGCCTGCTGCCGGCGGCCGGCGGCTTGGGTCCCTTTGTGCCGTGCCGCAGGCCGCAGCCCACGGGCCTCCGCGTCGGGGACCCCTGGCCTGGCGGCACGCCGCGTGCCTCCCTACGCCCGGCAGCCGGGTTGCTTTGGGGGAGCCAGGGGAATCGCTCATTCACCATGTTCCCGTCCATCCAACTCATCAAAGCGTGATTGGTTATTTCCCCCTGCCCCCAAGCCCACTACGAGATGTGATTTCTTGGTTTGTTACACTAGTGTGGAGTAGTGCCTAAGTCTAGCTCGACACGGCTAGCTGGCTCTCACAAAATCACTGTACTGACAGCCAACAGCATCTGCGTTTACAGGCAGCCGAAGCAGTCTCCAAAAACCCGGTCTGAACAATCCCATGAGCTGATGATGCGCTGCCCTGCTTTCAGTTTCCAGCCATACGTTCCCTGCTACTGCTAGGGTAGATAATCTAACCGCGATGCACTGATGCATGGTCCATTCTCTGCACCATAATGCTCCCACATTGTTATTGTTCTCTCTCTCTCTCTCTTTCTACTGTTAGTAAGTTTGTTCTTCTCTTTTTGTTGTGGGAATTATACTATGCCGATCCGACCTGAGAGGCTGATAGAGATCACAGATAGCTAGATAGCTGGCGCAGACCCACATCAACTGATTGCCGCCGTGTCCTATGCTGCTGTAGTCATCAAGGGCTGCAAGATGCACTGCTCAGTGCTTATGCACTGACGAATTCTGGGCACTGCTTACCTGAACAACACCATGGGCCATGCTTGGACGAGGAAGGCCCCGGCCTGTTTGCGCACACGGGTTCTTCTGATTGACATTTTAATTTAGCCCACTCCATTATCTTCTTTTTTTTTCTTTTCTTTTTCAGGATACACAACGGAGGCCTGTTTGTTGTTTGTTGGGGCCTTTTCCGACGAAATTTCTATATATCTGCCAGGAGATTTCTCGTGCTATTATCTTCCACTTTTGTGTGGTTTAGAATCTTATAAGAATTCGTGCACAGCCTTGCCTAAGGTAACGATGCAGCCTTGCCTAAGGTAACGATGGGCCTACAGCCTTCGTTTCTGCCGGCCCATGCCGCTGTTATTTCGTATGAACGAAGTCGACCAGGCTGCATAGCTGGCAGCGGATCTGTTCTGTGTATGTGGATCTGTTCTGTGTATGTGTTGTAGCTGTGTTTTTTTATGTCCTTTGTTTTTTTGTATTTTTGTATGTGCCAGATTTTTTTATTTCCTAAAAGCGGAAGATAGCAAGTA
Organism: Themeda triandra; assembly: GCA_018135685.1. Classification (NCBI taxonomy): domain Eukaryota; kingdom Viridiplantae; phylum Streptophyta; class Magnoliopsida; order Poales; family Poaceae; genus Themeda; species Themeda triandra. The sequence goes on along the minus strand of JAENPR010000015.1, from coordinate 2,472,041 downwards.
TAAGAATCTTCCAGTTGTTACGTGTAACTTATATATATCATATATGTGGCATATGACATGGCAACTTTTGATTTGCTGAAAAAGTGGAAGATAACAAAAGAGAAAATCTTTGGAAGATGTATTCCGATGCTTTTCTGAGAAATGCGTGCGTTTCATTTCATCACATAAGTATCACATAAGTAATACCTGAAAAATCAATGTTATTAACCCCGTGAAAACTCTTCTTCATGCTCAAGAACCCCATCACACATCTACGACAGTGAGATGGTATCACAAAGTATGTATGCATGATTCAAAATGTTTGATTGCAGCCATTGAAATGGACGGACATGCATGGCTCAAAGAAACTCATGGCCAATATATGTATGTACTCCGCACCCAAAAAGAAAAAAGTACCAGTACGTGTAGATCACTGAACGAATGAAATACGCAGCAAATTGTACAAAAAGAAAGATTATAGCATATTAAAAACGCCAAAATAGAAACTCGAGACGGTTCGCCGCCGAATAGTGTCTGCGTGCACGGGCATGATGCATCTCCATCTCCTAGCTCGGTGGTTGTGATGACTGATCGATTAGTAGTTGACGGCGGAGCACTTGCGGCGGACCTCGCCCTCGTTCCCGGTGAGCACCTGGACCTCGCCGAGGCGTTTCATGGAGTGGGCGAACTGGTGGACGAAGACCTGGGGCTTCTGGTACGCGAATGCCTTGACGAACCCACCTGTCCGGGAGTCCGCCAGCAGCTTCTGGTCCGTGTCCAGCAGGCCCTTCCCGTGCAGCAGGTTCTTGTAGTACTGGTTGTCGAACGCCGTGGGCGTCTCGCCGTCCAGCTCCACGTGCTCCGCGTCGCCGCCGGCGCAGCACTTGCGCTGCAGGAAGTCGCCGTACTGCCAGTTGAGCGTGCCGGCCTTCAGGCGATCGAACAGCCCCGGCCTCACCGCGCCGCACGTCGCGCGCCCGATCGAGTGAGCTCCGGAGAGGGCGACGAGGTCTTGGATGTTGAGCCCGTTCTTCTCGAACAGGGCGATGAGCTGGGTCACGCTCTGGCCGCCCATGGGCACGTCGCGGTCGGCCGTGCCGGCGGCGAAGTAGCCCTTCCGGTCCTTGCGCCCGTACTTGAGCGACCAGTAGGGCGCCCCGACCGCGTGCGAGGCGGCGGCGTCGCGGGCGGCCGCGGTAAGGACGTCGGCGCAGGAGACGGTGGCGTGGCACTTGGCCTCCAGCTCCTTCTTGATCTCCTCGATCAGCTCGAACCCGCGCAGCGTCCTGCTCGCCTCCGCGTACTTCTCGCTATGCCCGGGCACGTCGATCAGGACCGACGCGTCCACGCCCTGCACGTGTACCGGCCGCCGGCAACCACCATGTCAATTCGATTCACCGGCGGCGACAAGCTAGCTTAGTTAAGTTGATAACGAACGAAAGATACGTACCCCGACGACGAAGTCGTGGAAGAAGAGGCGGATGATGCTGGCGGCAAGTGTCTCGTCGGCTTCCACGGCCTTCGTCACGGCCGTGCCGACGATTTTCTCCATGTCCGGGCACGACTTCGCGTAGTACCCCTCGTCGAGGCCGTCCACAGGCTTCTGGTACGCCGGCACCGTGTAGCTGCCTTCCTGGTCGTTGCCGCCGCCATTCGAACCGGCCGCAGCGCCATCGCCGCCGCTGTAACCTTTGGAACCCGCTTGACCGTCGTGGTGTTCGCCACCGCCAGCATAGCCGTTCTCCGCCGGCGAAGCGCCATAGCCTGTCGCGGCCACCGAGACGACGGCGAGCAGGAGGAGCCCGGAGAGGACCAGGAACGAGGAGACAGCCCGCGCCGTCCTCATCTTGCTCTGTCGATCGCCGGAGGGTGGACCTGAGGTGTTCAGGCTTCTTCTAGCTCGTGATGGATGGCATTGACCTGGGTTTCCATTGTTGCAGCATACTTTTTATACTACTGGCACAGCAGCAAGCTCCGCGTACATGCAGGCACGTACTCCTAGCAGCTTACAACGACGACGTGAGAAGCAGCACAACATCGATTTCGATCGACGATGCCTGATGGTTTGCACGTCGTAGGTAGTGGTGGGTATTGGAGCAATCCAATTATATTCTGCTTCAATTGTTGTCGGCATTTATTTGAAAAGGAAGCGTGTCCAATGCAGATCGATAATGAGGCCCTGACTTCTGTTAGTGTTAGAGCTTTACTTGCAGCATGCCACATCGTGTGAGCAACTCCCATGCTGCTGCTAAACACAGTCAAAGGCACATACATAGCCACATTGCAATTTCCTATTGGCTCCTTCAGAGTTCAGACAAACAGCATGGTAGCAGAATATTAATTCAGGGTAGACATTGGTGCTGGTCGCACCTGAATTGAAGAGAAAAATTGTAAGAGAATGAAATTAACAGGGCTGGGTGTTTTGGGCGAGAGGTATTTCGCCGTGTCATGGGCAGCCAGGTGGGCGTCATAGGGCTCACCATGTCATGTGGGCGCCATAGGGCGCGGTCACCATGTCATGTGGGCGCGGTCGCCATTGGGACCATGCAACTGCATCAGCAGGAAAAGGCAAGGAGCAAGAGGACCATGCAGCCGAGCCATCCGCAGGTACAAGTGGCTGCTGATCTGCTCAGTCAAGCGCCAGAATTAGCATAAGGACATGCGTTGGCTTTTTTGAATAATTCCAGTCAATGTTTTCCTATTCTTTAGAGAATTGCTCCCGGCTGAGAATTGCTCCCGTGGGCTATTTAACCATTGTAATCGGCACTTTAGAATCAAGCAATCAATTATGAAGAAACAATTCTAGTCCCCCCCTCAATCTCTCAAGCTCTGGGCAAAGCATAAGGCCTAGTTATCTCTGAAGCTCTGGGCAAAGCATCAGGCCTAGTTATCTCTAAAGCTCTGGGCAAAGCATAAGGCCTAGTTATCCCAAATATCCACCACATTCATAACACACCGGGACTTATGAATTCAGTTCAAATTTGCAGTGAATGAAATGTCAATAATATTGTCTGCACCAAAACATGCTCCATCGATCTGTTGGTCCATGCAACTTACTAGTTTCAAACAAACAAAATGAACTCGGCCTATTATAGCCTTCGTATACTGTCAGTGGAACTCTACAGTGATGTTAAAAATATACAGGGTCAAGAATACAAGTGGGGAAAATGCTCCCCTCTATATGAAACAAGCCGCAGAAAAAGCCCTAAAACCAGCTTTCAGCAAAAACTCTATTCTACCAGTGGATTCATACTTCATACTCTATCCAAAAAAAAGAGTTACGGATAATTTCTCTGGTGTGCTCTTGAGTTTTCTCAGACTAGCTCTCAACTTCAAGACTCAACGCTAGCAAATCGTTCCATGTGTCTGTTGGTCCTGGCAAACACCAATGCATGCAATCATCGTGTTTCTTCCCGCCAGTTGTTGAAGGGTGAGCATCAGCTCTGAATTCACTCATTCGAGTGACATCAAGAACTCCAAAACTAGACTGTTGAAGAGCCTTCGCCAAGTGTTGGTTTACCAAGCGTGCTTCTACATTGGTGCTGTTATTGTCCAAAGAGAAAAATTCTTCCACCTGGACAGGTTTGCCTCAATATGTCAGTCTTTTTTTTTAAAAAAAAAAAAACAGATTTTGGCAGAAACCATCAAACAGTTTGCCATTCAGATTCAGTAACCTTAAGAGACTCTGTTCCAACATGTTAAAATCCGTAAGATGGGATTACTTGTCTGCCAGTTAGTGGATGATTGTATGGAAATGCTCTGTTTCTGTTCAAAAACTGATAACAGCGGATAAAATATGGAAAGATGCATTATTTTATTTTGGCTGACATGTTAACATGAAAAAGATCAGATCCCTGCATCACAAGGTCCCAAGTTAAGGATAGCGGTTTCTTATTTCTTTCCATTGGGATAAAAGAGATGTGGTACATGGGTAGCATGCCCAGCTGACCTTAGAATTAAGTTAATAAGTCAACCATTGTGCAGCTCTAAATAAACATTTTCTCATTCTTTATATGACAATTGTACTACTAGATAACACAGGAACTTAGCAAGGAAGTATTTTATCACATTCCCACATTCATGTCAGCATATTATGCATGATGTTGGAAGGAAAATTGAAGAAGAGAAAGCTTGCATGATGATGTGAAAAGTTTGCTATTTAAGCATTTCATGTATTTAATATCAAATACCTCTTCTGACGACAAGGGCTGGTTACGTTGGCAAGATCCACCTTCATTCCAGTCACCACCTTCGAAATGTCTAGGAGATTGAGTGCGGAAGAATTTCACTGTGTTTGGTCTGATTGCTTTGTTCACAAACATTATCTGATGGAAATTAAATATTCAGAGCATTACAAAGATAAGTTGAATGCCATTCTGATAGATATAGATAGAGCATTTTTTTTTCTTTTTAAGAGATACAAGTGTCATAAATTCATTCAGGTCAAATTTGCACGGTAAAGAATATTTCAAGAGGAACTGGCAAAATTTGTCAATTAGCTTTAGTACAGAAGTAGAATATCCATATCCCATGGTAGTGTATATATTTTTTTTTTCAAAGAGAACTAGAGAAATCCAGTCCATTGCATAGTAAGAGAAGAGAACATCAGGATTCAATTACACATGAGCACTTCAGGCACAAATAAAAATGTTATTAGATATCAGCAAGCACACTCTAAACTGAGCTTTTAGTAACATGAAGAAACAAGGCTATTAGGCATACCATGTTTTGAAGAGCCAAATCCAGTCCAGTAGGTGGCAGTAAAGGGGGTACAATTGGCCTCCCCTTCTCAAAGAACAGCATTGGTGACTGAATTGGATCAAATTTCGAGGGTGCCCACCACCTAAGTACGAAACAAAGCAAATAAGGCCAGATGTAAAAGAATATATGCGCATTACATACAGAGCAAGATAAGACAATTTTTCAGGGATCAGGGAATAGCTGAGGTGGTAGGGTGCTCCTCATTATATATTATCATGTGTCACAAATTTGTCTAGTTTTTCAAAGCAGACAAAAACCAACATGATAGCTGTGGCGAAAATTAAGACAATTGAAACGCCCAGTGAGCTGAATCACATTCTCTCCCATTAGGCAAAAGTTATTTAGTGGCAACTACCAATACAATTATATTCATAGGTTTCTGATGTATTAAATCGCTACAACATAGTATATTGCGAACAAGAAGTAGTTCACAGTGCACTTTTGTCAAGTTTGAACTTTGATGGGAAACAATGTAACTACAGTACTTAGTTTGTATAATAATACACTTGTTGATCTGTCATTTAATCATGACAATAACTTAAATCATAAAATGCCATTAGTTTGGCTTCAAGCTGTAGAGCTGCTGATTTAATGCTTATTTGTTCATGAATAGTGACATTCACTGATTCACGTACCAATGCCCAGTGTTGAAAATAAGAACATCATGGAAGCTACATGCCTCTAACCATGCTTGGTCAGGAATATCCACATCAACTCTGTAACCTTGCTTATATCCAAGAGATTCTAGAGGACCTCCATTTGGATTCGCTGACCACCTACAAAATGAGTGATATGGGGGTTCCATAACAAATGGCCAATTAGAAGGGCAACAGTATCGCCATGAATGGAAATGTTCTGAATCAGCGTCCAATTCAAATAAAAAAGTCGAAGGAATCAAATAGGAAAACAGGATATGCAAAGCTCAAATGAAGTTCTGGCATAAAAAAAGTCAAAGGAATCAAATAAGAAACATAGTGACTGATAAGAGCATAGTTCTATTAACATTAACCCACTATTTCTTAAACCAGATAGCAAGAATGGTCGATTGGGAGATATTTCAATTTTTTCAGTGTTTAGATGTTACACCTAGAGTTGCAAACTGAAAACAGGATATGCAAAGCTCAAATGAAGTTCTGGCATAAATAACAATACCAGTAAGTCATATGTCCAAACAACCATTTTTTATGCTAATCCAAATGAAATGACACTTCTTACCTACCATAGCGTACCAAGAGATTTGTCCTGTGGTATGCCACGGTCAGGTTATAGCGCAGGAAGGTGAAGCCACGGTCTGCCCCTGCAGGACGCCATTTGCGAACCTCACCACTGACTCCCCTGAGCATGCAGACTAACGAGGCAAACATGTTGCGGTTCAAGGAATCACCAACAAATCCTGCGATAAATGTATAGGACAACCGTCAGCGCAGCAAGGCAAATTTCAGACACTCTAAATATATGAGCTCGGTACAGACGGAAAATTGGAATTCAGTTACTGCCTCAGAATTTGCAAGTGTGAATCTAATTAGAAGCACGGCAAGGCAACTGTCAGCAAGCAAGGCAAATTTCCAGCTCCTTCCATTGGGCAATTCTAATAATCTAATTAGAAGCACATAGCAAAATGGAAACAATTGAGCATGCAGCCATAGCATCACACAAACAACTCTAGATCATGGAACTGGAAAACATGTTACACCTACGCATTAACTTATGAGATGTAACCAATTGCATATCAAATATGCCCAATGTTTGAAGGTTATTCCCATCCGCAATCAGACCACCAAGCAAAGCAAGCCATGCGACCAACCACATTGCTCCCTACCATTGTATAATTAAGTGGAACGCACCACGCATCGTCGCCACATTCTACACACCCGATAATCCTAGCTCCCGAATCAATTCCGCGACGAAAACGACCCAACCACAGCACATTGTCACCAATCGCATGTCAATTTTCTCGGGCATTTTTGGGAAACAGCAAAACGGGAGCGGGAAGTTACCAATACTGGTGTCCCTGTGGCGCTCCAGGAACCGGAGCGGGTCGAGGCGAGGGAGCTCGCACCCGGTCCCAGCGGGCCTCCACCGCCAGCCGAGCAGGTCGCGAGCGTTGGCCTTGCCATTGGCGATGCAGTTCCACCCCTTGAAGATCTCCTTGCAGGTGTGGTCGTAGCGGAGCGCGGAGCCCGCAACGGGGTCGCGCACCCACTCGCCGGCGGAGTAGTCGCAGGCCTGGTGGGACCGGGAGGAGGGCCTGCGGGGCGCGGGGAGGGGCCGAGGCGAGGGCGAGGAGGTGAGGTGGAGCAGGAGCAGCAGAAGGGGGAGCAGGAGGAGAGGGAGGACGAGGGCGCGCCGCCGAGGCCCCGCGGTCGGGCTCCTCGCCGCCGCCGGCGGCATGGGAGGCGGGCGGCGTTGGGCAGAGCGAAGCAGATCTCGCGCGTTGCGCGGTGGGCCTGCACAGTTCGTGCCGAGGAACTTTGCTGGGCCAAACGAGGAAGGGACAGAGATTGGGCCTTAATAAGACGAATTCGGGCTGGAACGTAAATATCAGTGTGGGCCAATTTCGTGAGCAAAAATGTTTTCTCCGAAAGTTCACAAGAATTTTTTTTTTTAAGACAGTTCACAAGAATTGAAGACGTGGCAGAAAGAAAAATGTTCCTCCTCCCTTCTTCCTCAGCATTGCATTGTAATGTGTCTATTACTGTCGAAATGGGAATTTTATTTCAGTAGCGTTCGCAAACAAAAAGCCATGATTGATTATTCGGCGATGTGTTTGATTATTCGGTCATGGTGTGATTTGTGCAAAGTTACACAAAGTGCTTCTTGCGGAGATAAGGAGTGGTATGAGAAACGACCGAGGGGCTGGCCGGTGTAGTGTACTGTAGTACTCGTACAGTAGAAAGCTGGAAGCAGAGGATAGTTTGGCAGCCGTGAGAGTACACCGTACGGCAACGCAACGGGACACAGGCAGACGCTGGACCGTCGTGGTAGCAAGGACTAGCATCCTAGAAGCTAGCTGGCGTCATACAGTGTCATGCTTACCTACGTACGTAACTCAGCGACTCGCCGGCCGGCCGGCATTGCGTCGAAGCTAGAGCAGTGGTATTAGCGAGTAGTGCCGTATAGTAAACGAAGAGGTTGGTCGTTCTCCCGTACGTGACATTTGAGTCGTACACATTTATGCAGCAGCAATCATACGAGAGCAGGTTCGTCGATCGTCGTCGTCGGTCCACGCTGATGCAACCATATATCTGCCTCGATCTGCATCAGGCCGGTCTGAACTCTGGACTAGCTAGTCTATCCACACCCTACGTACGTATCCTGTATCCACCGTACGTTTTTTTGAGTGAATATCCACCGTACGTAGTACACCAACCTTTGTACCATCTACAAACAAAGAGCTAGCTAGCTAGCCAGCCGCCGCAAACTCTGTTCGTGCCCGTAAGTGGACAGCGAAGGCGTTCATGACGACCTCGTTCTACCGTTGACCGTCACCAGGCATGAGACATGCATCACTACCGGATCCACAGCTTTTGCCGATGGCTTGAAGCCATCGGCAAACCCATATATCCATCGAAAAATAGATTGACGATGGTAAAGTGGCGTGGCCATCGGCAATCTCCCATCGGCAATATTTCCATCGGAAAACATTTTTTGCCGATGGGAAAAATATAAGCCATCGGCAAACTTTTCCGATGGCCGTGGCCCCCATCGGCAATCCCCGCCACGTCGCCGCCCCCCGCCGTCGGTGACGGCCGGTTTGCCGATGGGCCGACGCCACGTGGCCATCGGCAAACAATTATGTTTTCCGATGGCCACGGCCGTCGGCTTATTTTTTTTGTTTTAAGAAAATCATTTCCCGATTTTTTGCCGATGGCCGCGGCCATCGGCAAATTTATGGTCGGTTTGCCGATGGCCTCGGCCATCGGCAAACCCGGGTTCGCTAGGCCAAATTCCCCGGGTTTGCCGATGGCGGCCATCGGCAAACTGGGAAATTTTTTTCCCTTTTTTCCCCGTTTTCTTCCATTCCCAAAGACATTTAATCACGAGCATGATATCACAAGCAATATATACAACATTCATCACATATATTCGCAATAATACGCCATTTTAAACATAATATAGCATCAAATCCATGTCCATGCATGCTAGTGACATGGGGCGAACTCTTCCTGGCCGACACCTTTCTCCATCCACTGCACAAGCACAACAATTGTTAGTATGCGGTTTTAATTCGAAAATGAAATAAGAACAAGTACGAGAAATCAACAATAGATACTTACGTCCCGAGAGATCACGATCTGCGGGCGGTCCTCGAGCGCGGCAAGTGCTCAGGGAGCCTAGCGGGCCCGCGCTTGAAGGGCTTCTTCGTGGTGCCTGTGGAAGCCGAGGTGCCTGCAGCCTCCTCCTCCTCCTCGTCGTCGCCGCCACCGCCGCCGCCGCCGCCGTCCTCCTCGTCGTCGTCTTCGCCACCGCCACCGCCGCCGTCCTCCTCCTCGTCGTCGTCGTCGTCACCACCGCCGCCGGCACAAACGGCCTCGTCCTCAAACAGCCTCATCCCGGCGGTCCTCCGCCGACTCCCACCTGGCGGTCGACGGCTCCACCTCAAGCTCCTCGTCGTCCTCCTCCTCGTGGTTGCCGGCCTCCACGTGCTCCTCGTGGTGGCCGGCCTCCACGTGGTCCTGCTGGGGCCCGAGGTGCATGTACTTGGACCTGACGTTCTGTCGGCGCGACCGTCCTCCGCCCGGCATTTTGTCGAGTGCCCGCAATGACAAAGATTAAAACAGTTAGTATTAGTAGATTGCCGGAAGCAGCCCGCCAACAGTTGCCAACACGAGATCAAAACCTTCCCGACTGATGCCCAGTGACGACTTCAACTCAATTAGGCGTGAAATGGCATCCGGTTTAGAAATGCGGGTCTTGTCGTGAAGGGGCTCCTTTGCCGCCTCCATCATGTCGTAGTACGCCTTTGCGGTCGCCTCGGATCTTCTTCCACCACCTCCAATCCTTGAACGGCTTCAACGTCTTCAAGCAAGTCTGCCATTCCGGCATCTTGATCAAACCCCTCGAGGTCCGGTCTCACCACCACCTCCGTAACCCGTTGGGGTTCCCCATGGAGGATCCAGCGGGTATAGTTTGGAACATACTCGTTCGCCCAAATATCATTCCTCATCTGCCGTTGCTCTTTCCTTGTCTGGTTCTTACACTTGCTACAGGGACAAAACACCCGAATCGCCCCTTTAGAAGCTGGGCCAAATGCCTTCTCCAGAAGTCCCCGGTCCCCTTAACCCATTCATTGGTCTTGTCTTTGAATCCCGTGTACATCCACTCACGGTCGCCCATCCTCTGTCATGCGCCAACGTAAGCGAGTAATAAGACCAACATCCGCATCTACAAGGCGTTCCTACCATCTACTAGGTGAAGGATAGGTCCTAATCCCACCCGAGGATGCGTAGATGAGGTTAGCTTCCATGCTCCGCTCCCGTCCGAGACGGAATTTCGCGGCACCTCCCGCCGTTCTCCCGATACACGTCCCGACGGGGAGTGCGTATCCGGAGAACAACGGGGACGGGCGACGAAACTCCGACTCGGACGGGGCGTAACATGGAAGCTAACCCATCTACGCATCCTCGAGCGTCCAAAAACGTGGACAATCCGAAAGAGAAACCGTCGCGGATATGCACCGATCCGCATACCAACGACCGCGAATCCCTTTCGGACGGGAGACGCCTAACTCCGGTTATGTGACCTAGCTAAGAACATGATACGGATAGAGGGGTTATACCTAGGGGGGAGAGAAGTCGGGCGGAACCGCAACGCCAACGAAGAAGAACGGTGTCCTCCAACTCACCTCCCACGGGCCAAGATATCGCAAAACAAGAAAAAAATAAGACTATAAGTTAAAAATTTCGACAACCTCCCCGCATGGGGAGGTTTCGAAACTTGCAAAAAGAACGGCACGAAGGCCGACATCCACAAACAACGGCACGAAGGCCGACAATCACAATGGCACGAAGGCCGATGACCATAATGGCACGAAGGCCGATGACTAGAGCGGCACGAAGGCCGATGACTAGAGCAAGACGAAGGCCGTCGTCAATGAGAGAATGGTGATATACCTAGTCACGACATGGCGTCGACGACGCGGACGAACGTGGACGAACAACGAACCTTCTCCTTCTTCTTCTTCCTCCTTCTCCTCCTTCCTTCTCCTTCCTCTCCTCCTCCTTCTTCCTCCTCCCTTCTCCTTCCTCTCCTCCTCCTTCTTCCTCCTCCCTTTCTCTTCTTCCTGCCCTCCTTCTTCCTCCTCCTCCTTCTCCCCTTCCCTTCTTTTCTTCTCCTCCTACCCGCCGCTATGGCCGGCCTTGGGGCGGCGCCGAGCGGGCGGGCTTGGGGACAGCGCGGGGCTTGGGGGCGGCGCGGGCGGGGCTTCAGGGCGGCGCTCAGGGGCGCGGTCGGTGCACCGGCGGGGCGGCGGCGGTTGGGGAGCTGCGCCGCCGGGGAGCCGCGGCGGCGGGGAGGCGCGGGAGTGGCGGTGGCGAGCGGTGGCGGCGGGGGGAATGGCGCGGCGCGGCGGCGGCGGCGAGTGGCGGTGCGGCGGAGGCGGGGGGAGTGGCGCCGGCGGAGGAGTTGCTAGCTCAAGGCACCGCAAGACACCACTCTCAAGCGAGGTACTCAACGACACGCGCAATCCACTAGGATGCTCTTCGTGATCCCCACGAGGTGAGCTCAAATCTCTCACAATCAACCGGAGGTGGCCAAGAACAATCACCTTCTCTTGCCAACGCCTCCAACAATCTCCAAGCCGGCTAGGAGCGGTACTCTCCAAGAGTAACAAGAAATCCACCGGCTAAACCACCCACAAGTGCCACTAGATGCCCTCGAGCAATGCAATGCACTAGGTGATCTCTCAATCTCACTTTGGATTCACAATCAAGCAAGAGAGATGAGAGGAGAGTGTTTCTTCAGCTCAAAGGATGAATGAATGAGTTGGGAGAGCCAAGAGAGGAGCCAAGCCCGGCCTCCCATCTATTTATAGACCCAACACTTCAAACTAGCCGTTACCCCCTCGGGGCGCAAATTCAACTGCGCGGACGCGTCCGCCCTGTGCCGCCGGACGTGTCCGGCGCCTCAGCCCCGCGCGCGCCCTGCACGACCGTTGGCGCCGCGGCCAACCACGTGCCACCACGTCGGCGTCCGGCGCGCGGCGTCCGGCGCCGCCGTTGCGCGTCCGGCGCCCGCGTCCGCCGCAACGCCGCGCTGGAACTTTCGTTCGAGTCCGCGTGCGCCGGGACGCCACTTGCGCGTCCGCCGCCTTTCCGTCCAGAACCCCGCTTCCGCGCGAGCCGCAACACGCGCGGACACACCGATAACCGCTCTGCGTCCGCGTCCGGCCCGCGTCCGGCCGGGCCCCGGCCGAACGGCCGAAAACCGTAAACTTTTCGGCGTCCGCCGCCCCCGCCGGACGCGTCCGCCCGGCGTCCGGCGCCTCTGCCAGGCGCAGCCTTCGTCTTTTCGTCGCCGTGCCGTGACACCAACTTTTCCAACATGCTATCCAACAAGTATACCAACTTGATCATCAGAGATAGCATGATTTCAACCAAATTTTGCATCCGGCGCAATAGAAAATATGCATCCATTTTTCTCGAAAGCGCCGAATCCCGCCTCACAGGCTCGGCGGGAGGAAGAGAGGGACCCAAACCCATCTCTACCCTGCAAGCCACAGCGCGCCCAAACGCCACCTTTGTAAATGTGCCAACACCACCAAGTGTACAACTCCATGTGCTTGTGTGTTAGCTTTTCACAATCATTTCCCAAAGGTTAGGCTAGCTCACTAGGCCCTATATGCAATGCACTTCATGAATTCACCTAGTGGCACCCGTGCGTCGAATAGCCGATAAGACTTCCCCTCTTAATAGTGCGGCTATCGAACCTAAACCACTCACACCCTCTATGGTGTCTTGAGTGCAAAACAAAATGGCCCTATCGGTTATACCTTTGCCTTGAGCCCATTTTGTTCCTCCAAATGATATGAACACTTCACACCATCATGTGACCGTCTCGATCCATCGACCTCGACTTCACTTGCCCTTCACCGTGCATCGGTCCATCGGCGCCTAGTCTTGCCCGAGCTTCACCATCGCATGGTCCTTCACTCCCAAGCCTTGACTAGCCCTTCACCTTCAACACCGGTCCATGGAGCCAAGCACCGTCTTGATCTTCATCTTTGATCACATGACACGTGTCATGCTTCATATTCAATATGCTCATCGTGTGGACAACCTTTCTCTAAATCAACCACTTAGATAAACAAGGTTAGTCCTAGGTTTCATCAATTAGCCAAAACCAAACTAGGGACTTTCGGGGGCCGGCGGTTTTTTATTTTATTATGAAACCGAATTTGCCGATGGCCGAGCCATCGGCAACGCGGCCACGTGCGGCTCGGAGCCGCTCAGGCCCACCATGTTAGCCGATGGCCGGCCATCGGCAAATAATTTTGCCGACGGCTTTCCGAGGCCGTCGGCAAAATTTGAAATTTTTTTTTGTTTTTTTCTTCCCAATTTTTTTTCTCGTGATCACATGGATGTGTCGGGTTTTGACCATCCGACGTCACAACCTGCTCGAAACTTTTTGAAATTTTTACGACACACTACACATGCGATGGCGAGACAACTCGTCAAGTTTCGTCAATTTCGGACTCCGTTTGGATTTTATAGAATTTTAAAACACTTTCCCGGACGTCACTACCCATGTTACGAGGCCAACGGGTCGTAATTTCATGCCGCTCCTGGATATGGCCTCAACATACTCCGAGAATCATGAATATCATTTTTCGAATCAAAAGTGTGCATTATTTCATGTACCTGCAGTTCAAATTTTGAGGTGCGGGAAAAATTCAAAGAAACCGAAATAATTCACCAAATATAGCTAAAAAATTCAAAATTGTCACAAACTTTGGAGGTGGGTTGTATGTGAGGTTGGAAGACACCAGAAAAAAATTGGGAAGGAAAAACAAAAAAAAAAGATTGTTTGCCGATGGCCTTGGAAAGCCATCGGCAAATAGTCTATGCCGATGGCCGGCCATCGGCAACTAAGGTGGGCCTGGGCGCTCCCCAGGCAGCCACGTGGCCATGGTGTGCCGTTGGCCGCGGCCATCGGCAAAGGAGTCGGTTTGCCGATGGCCTAACGGCGGCCGCCATCGGCAAAAGTGACGGCGTCTGCCGCCGTCCGCTCCTGGCAAATTTTGCCGATGGTGGAAATGTGCCGATGGCCCGGCCATCGGCAATAATAGGTTTTCCGATGGCGTTACTTTGCCATCGGCAAATCGGCCTGTTTGCCGATGGCTTATTCCTTGGCCATCGGCAAATTCTGCCGCCATCGGAAAAGCCTCGGTCTCCGGTAGTGCATGTCAGGTACGCTAGGACAATAACTGAACAAGGACTCTCTACTGCATCCATTTACACTGAAACAACCCGTGGCCTCGATCATCAGTGCTGCAGTAGTTGAGATCCATGCTGGGGCGGTCAGACGCACGGGCATCTGCTAGCGCGCTGCCGTCGCGCGTCGATCGGCCACTAGCTGCATGTGCGTGCAAATCCGTCGGGCCAACCTCAAGACCTGCATTGTATTCAGCATTCTTGATTCTTAATAAAACTGATGATCGAGGCCGTCGCGCGCCATCATCCGCATTAAACTAGTGTATTACTTATGGTTCTGCCAGTGTCAGTCAGGCTCAACAAACAACGATAGATGATGACGACGAGCTATCCATCACTCCATCAGCATCGGTATTCAGCTCCCCCGCGTCCTGTCCCCTGCAGGTCCTTGTCTCACGCGGCGTTTCAGTCCCCGTGTCCGCACGCCGCGCGCATTTCTTTCAGTGGCGTCGTCGTCCTGCCTGCTGGACGACATGCATCAACGCAAACATTATTATCTTCTAAGTATATCTATCTAACCATCCATGACTTTGCTGACACCTGATAATACAGTGGAGATTATCGATCAGCAGAGACCAGATACCAGTACACATGCATGCATATGTTTTTGTAGTCTGGTTTCGGTGTGTACTACCGCATACAGAGTACATCTGGAGGTTGAATTTTCGGCCGCATAGGCCACGGCTACAGACAAATGATCCAGATGTAAAGTGCACTGCCGTCAGACGTGTTTGTTCCATCTGTGGTTTTCAGCCCCAGCTCACACAATTTTGACTTTGCATCCGTGGACTGTGGTGCTAGTCAGAATTTTCTCAAGATGCTCTCTCCTCGACGCGGCGGCTTCTTCAGTCTCTACTGGAGTACTTGTAGAAATCAAAGCTCCCTCTGACTAAAACAATGCCAGTTTGCATGGATTTAGCAGCAGGTAGCGTCCACACTGGTCGTGTCAAACACATCGATGATTCATGCCTCATGTAACAACTGTATCTCCCGATGCAGCTATCTACAGTAGTTTTTTTTTTTTTTTGCTCTGCCTTTCGAGAATATTTGAAAGCCCGGCATCCGTGGAGCAACCGCTGTTTCAATTCACCTTCATTCATAGTACAATTCTTCATCGCTGTGTCGGTTCCTGTAGAACAAAATTGTTGTTTTTGCACATCAGGTTAGCACAAAGGACAAAATCCACCAAGGGCCAAGGCAGATCACAGACCAGACGGCATGCATGCTGCTTTATCTGTTCAACTTTGAGATCTTCAAAATACTGACACGGCCTTACCATATTCTATCCAAAATCCTGCAGTTCATACGTACGACCCCAATGTCGTCACAGCAAATATATGTAAATTCCTGCCTCGATGACAATCGTACGTGCAACAAATTTTGAGCTTTCGGTTGATGTCGCTGCCCGTTATATATGTATCGATTCTACGCTTCTAAAAAAAATATATAGCTCGCTTTTGCTACACCATTTCATATACCGCTACACGATATTATCGATTTTTTTCACTATTGCCGCTAATAATGCTTTACATTCCTAACCATGCACGACTTGGCCTATTTGGCCTAGCTAGGCGTAAAATATTATTTTCGTGTGTCTGACCGGTCGACTCTACATGTCTCAAAAAGTGTTCGTGTGTCATCGTCATCCATCCGGTTATATACTCGTTGAGGCCGTGTCATGCACCCGTGATGGATACCATCCATCTTGTATTCTTGCTTATGAATATATGATGTTAGGTCTGACTGAAGTATCAAACGCTAGCTAGCACAGTAAACAAGTACTTTCAGCAAATGAAAAAGAAGTGGCGAAGGACGACTGCGCTTTGTACTAGCTAGGACCACAAAAAGGCACCAACGGTTTCTATTTGCTACTAGCTCAATTATCAGCAAGTACACAATGCCTATTGCCAAACCTGCTACCGAGAGAGATGGGGATTATTATCCTACGACCCAACTAGAAGTTAGCTTCACTACGATCATCAAATTGGGGAAACACAACCCTAATTAAATTGAGTTAAATGCATGTGCACCCTTAAACTTGTTGAGGAGTGTCATTTGGGTCCACAAACTTGAAAATTATATACATGGGTCCCTAAACTTGTTAAACAATGCACTGTTGATCCACAGGAGCTACGTAAGCATATTCTGTGACGTGGACTTGCCACCGTGGCAATGAAATATGCATGGAGCCCCCTTGAAGATGTGTCGGTTTAGGTCCCCATGGCGCGATACAAGGTGGCTTAGCCGTGCTCTCCAAAGCAAGAAGAACAAACCTAGTTGGATTATAGAAAAAGTCTATCTCTATAGTAGGACTAGAACTCTTATGTTGTAACGATTAAGACAAAAAATATGCACCCGTCTTCCGCATTACATAAAGAGAGATATTGTCACCCCCTTGTAACATCATCATACAAAGCAATCCAATGCAAGGCAACACGCCACTATGAACATAGGCTATTAAGCTATTTAGCAACCTAAACCAACGTAAATCATTGTCTCGCGTTTAACCATCAAGTTTAGTTTATGCCGAAGCCCACCAATCCTCGCTCCGGTTAACTATCCTTCTAAGACAACAGATATGAGAAATCGTTCCCCTACCAAGCAGCTACCTATATACAACTATGACACATGTGGTTTGCAAACTAATGAGAAAGGAAAATAATATTTAGCATTGCCATATTGAGAGTTCACCAATCACCTGTTGGACAGCTCGGCAGATTAAGAGGATAATCTTGATAAACAAAAAATATATAATGTCCTCTTTTTACCCCCATTAGACCCCTGCTATGCCTACGCTTACTGTTACGCCTATGGATATTGTAATGTAAGCAAAATTTTGATGTGCAACTGCTTGCCAGGATTCAAGCCCCAATTGATCACACCATAATTGGAGGTTATGGGATTTCTCACACGATTGTGTCCCAGGACAAAAGGTCTTAGTAATTCGAACTTGTTTCAGTTAGCCGGTATGATTAATTTTAGAAAGGAATAATCACTCTCCATCTAGTCTGCCATCTTGACCCTACACAAGGGCGAACCCAGTACACAAGGAGTGGGGACACGTGCCCCCGTCCCCATCACATTCTAAGTTTTTAAAGAAAATATACCTTCTTCCTATAGCTACAGAGGTCCATTAGTAACAAAGCCGCGACTCAAATTGTATGCACCATAGTTATCATACACTCAACTCATCATGTATGTACGTCAGATCAACATGGCTCATAGTCATCTCAACGACGATCGTCTATCTCCACTAGCGGTGGTGCTTGAGCCGATGAGACATATAAGTATATAACAATGTGCCATGCCACGTAGGATGAAAAATAAGAATGGGCCTAAAAGAAAAATATGAAAACTAATGCAACCACTTTGACAAGAACCAAAAAGTAAAATTTTACGATTGGGGACCAAGTTGGGCTTAGGAAAAAACTTTAAAGACCAACAATCATTCCAATAGAGTTTAGAGATAAAACTGAGCACGAACAATACAAATGTAACTTTGAAACAATCTAGGGAGAAAAATAGCTATTCCACCCCACGGAAATGGAGGGCATACATGTGCCTCACGCCATTGATAGTATAGTACTTTCTCTGTCTCAAATTATAAGTCATTTTAAAAATCTTGGAGAGTGAAAGTATATCAAGTTTGACCAAAATTTATACGATATGATAATAATATTTATGATGGCACCTAAGCATCATTAGATTCTTCGTTAACTCTATTCTCATAGTATACTTAGTTGATGTCATAAATTTTTGTAAAAATTCTCTATAATTTTGATCAATGCTTTGACTTTTTAAAATTCCTGGAGCGACTTGCAATTTAAGACGGAGGGAATAGTAGCCAATGTCGCAGAACAGAAGGGTGAGTCTAGCTGATCGGATGATGGTGTGTCCCTGTGGTATGCAATGTAACTGCAATATCTCATCAGACGTGTTAGGAACCGGACCAGGACAACCTTCTGTCACCGAGTAGCCGCGGAAACCGCGGCATGGCAATGCCGTTCGTTCGTTCGTCCATCCCCCGTGACCTCATCTCTCATGCATGCAGCATCAGCTCTCACGCATGCATGCATCCACATGGAGCTACTAGCAGCTAGAGCTAGTAGTAGGCAGTAGCAATCATATCATATATAGCGACCTGCTGCCGGAGGTGATGTCGTCGTTGATTTGTTCCCAGACCCATCCATGGCGTTCGCAAAACGGCACCCTGCGGCCATGTCGTCGTTGAGTTACTCGATCACCAGTCCTGTTCCTGCATGCATCGATAGAGCATGGTCAATTCGTCATGTGAAGTGTGAAATCGAGAGGACTCTCAAACCCAGCTCCGGGAGGGACCATCGTACTCCTAATCATACGGGACGTCGGCAGTCCGTACCAGTGCAGTGCCCCGACCCGATAGACTGGTGCAGGAGTTGCAGGTAAACAAACAGGAATGGTTCAGGTTTCATGGAGGGTTCAGGTTTCATGTGAATTCAGGGGCAGTCCGAGGTGGCCTGGTGCCTGTACGAGTACAGCGCAGCTTTACTACTGCCTCATGCAGTTGCAGGATCACCGGACCCTAGAGCTCGTAGAGCGGCAAGACGCGACCGCGAGCAGGAACGCAGACTGACGAACTGTCCGCGTCCATCTAATCTGCGCCCTTGTCACCTTGCTCCGCGAGTCAAAAAGGCGCTCACGTCGCGACGCCGTGTCGCGCGCTCACGGGATCTGCCACGATCTTGAGCAGAACCAACAGGTGCTGCATGCCTCGGCTCCGTGCCCGTCCGTCCGTGCTGGCTGTCTCGTGGCTGCATCTCGTTCTCCCTTGCCGCGCGCCCGTGACAGGGACGAACCCGGTGGACGGAGGCCGCGCGCAGCGCAGCCCGCAGGGCATTGACATTTTTGGCAGCGGCAACCGCGGCGTCGTCGGTGCATCCGCGGATCCCGCGCCGTGCGGGTGCGGCCGGCCGGGGTCGCTGATCGCCGCAACTGCGCGAGCGATAGGCAGGCCGAGTAGTACGCGTGTTGGCGATGCCTCTCTCTCTTCTAGGAGTACGCGTGTTCGTCTCTGTCCACACACGACAGAGTGTTACAGAAGCGGTGGCATGGCAGGCAGCTGAAGCAAGAGGCAGACAATAAATTCAGTGTGCACTGCCGACCGCACAGTCTACACGGCGCAGGCGCTGACCTTTGTTTGTTTTGCAAATTAAATCCGCAATGCTATAAAGTCTAGAGTTTTACTGGAGTTTGGTACGAGCTGCACGTTGGAAGCGACGCGATCGGAACTCTTTAGCCTTCATTTAACACACTGTCAAAGACGTTGTTTCAATTTGTTTGCCGACTGTGTATCGGTGTTGTTACGCCATGGCAGCCAGACTTCCCGAGCCGAGACCGAGAGGTGGGCGCAGGTGGCCGCGACGACCAGCCGATGGAGCTCCAAGTCCAACACCTCGCTCGCCCTGACCGTAGTCCGGGCTCTGCAGACTGCAGTGCTTGTCTCATGCTGCGTCCTTCCTTCCACTCCGATCCGTGTCCGTGGCGTCGTCGTCGTATCCGGTATCCTACTCCTACCTGCCACCGCCTGCATGTTATCACCAGACTCCATGTGAAGATCCCTGCCAGCAGCGCACACGTCCTGGACACGCTTGACTCTGGGTTGAAGTTTTCTGGGCACGAGACAAATGATCCAATGATCCATCAATCAATCCATCCAGGTGTAAAGTGCGCCGCCATCAGATACCTGTGTCGGTTTTCCAGTCACGGCTCACGGGTCTCAACTCTGACTTCGCATCTTTGTACCATAGTCAGAAGTCTCAAGATGTGGATTTGTTTTCTTTTTCTGATCTTAGAAAACGGTTCTGAAGATGCTCATGTAGTAGTCATATTCATGTTCAGAGGCCAACCGGGCTGAGAGAGACATCATCGGTGATTGACGGATTTCACCTGCAGTGCAGTTTTTCATATTAGGGTCAGCGCTCAATGCCGCGTTTGCGGCTTGGCGCTCTGCATTCTCCATTTTATACCATTCTAGTGTGCAAAACAGGCAGGCAAGAAAACAACAGACTACGGAGAGGGACCTGCCTGATTATGTTATCTGTCTGAAGAACATATCTTCTGCCAGTTTAGTTTCATTATACCAAGGTCAATTTCCTTAGTTTTCAGCTGCCGTATGTGGTGTTAAGAAATTCTTCAAGGTTTAGTTTCTTATCAACAAAAAAAAAAAAAAAAAAAACTTCGAGGGATGGTCTGGCATCTGTAGAACAAGCGTTTCAGCAGCCCAGTTCATACAATGTGTCCAGCAGTATGAAAACACAGGCTCCATCCATGTATTCAGTGCCGGCATGTGTATTCTGATCAACTTCTTGTCTACTGCTGCATGGCTTTAGTGCAAAGGTCCAAGGACAAATCCAACGAGGCAAACCAGACGGCATTTCGCCACTTAATTATTCAACTTTGAGATCTTATCATTAAAAATACTGAAACGCCCTAGTCACCCTGTGCCCAACAAATCCTGGAGTTCAAACTGTATGAGCAAAGTCACATCTGTCCTTTGTTCTCGTCTCGGTGAGAAATCATGCTGCAGGTTTTCAACTTTTGATGTCCCTACGCTAAACCCCGTATTCGTATATTCATTCATCCTACTACACATATTTGCAGCGAGTTTCTTGAGTGCACACATGTTATTCCTTTTCTATCTGTCCAACAGTCCTGTAATAGATTATGATGTGAAGTTTGCATTTTGTAGGAAAATTGTCACGCCTGCTTCGGTCGAGGTTTGACATCATCGCCTGGTTCGGTCGAGATTTGACACTGCAAGTCTTTCAAAGATCAGATACGCGTTTGTCAGCAATACTCGGTCGGGTCATCATCGTCATCGATCTGCAGGTAGATATATATTTGACATCTGTAGGCTGGATTTTTCCTCTCAGAAATGGCTAACCAGTTATCGTTATAAAATTAAAGTATTAAACATCTCAATTAATCCTAGCAAATGCATCATCATTTGGAGAAATTTTTTTTCGAAAACATGCACTCATCATTTGGAGAAAATGAACGACTACTTAATATTTGTCAGACCCATGAATATTACTCAACTTTTCAGTCAACAAAAGGCAGGGCAAAGGCTTATAACAAGTTGACTAAGAGCAACTCCAAGAGAGATGCTATATTTAGTTTTGATTCCATTTTAGACAATTTATGGTATAAAATAGCCTCCAACAGATATGCTATTCGGGTTTCCAAAATACCTAGTAGGCTATTCCATGTTTTAAGCTAGCTATAAAAAGCAAGCCTGAGGCGCTGTCTATCCCTTTCTTGTCCCGATTTCACGGTGCTTTGAGTCAAAATCTAGATGACGCGATTGGTGGAGGCAAAACGAATAGTAAATGACGTGGCAAGTTTTGACTACAAAGATAGAAAATTTACCATGGCTGTTGGAGAATCCATGTTTCTTTTAGCATATTGTATTTTAGAAGATGGCTAAATCATGAATATTGAGATCTATTTTTGGCTAATCTCTTGGAGTTGCTCTAACAATTCTAAGTACCGTTCCGCAAAAAAAAAAATTCTAAGTACCGGGCTTGGCTAAAATTGTGTTTTCTTTTTTTAAAAAAAAAATATTATTTGTCGTTGTCAATTTTCTGTTACAAATTTAGGTATACTCAATCACATTCTCAAGCCTCACATTGTTTTTTTTTTTTGAAAAAGAAGGAAATTCTGGTTCCATAAAATAAAACCATAAGCGTTCAGGTTGCAAAATGGTGGGGGGTTGCATGCCCGCTTTTCACAGGACCACATATAATAGGACTCTTTTTTTTGTTCGACGGCATTGTGTTCCAAAAAGCTTTATAGAAGTAGAGTCTGCTGATAATTCGCTTTTTCCAGCTATATTTGTGCACTGCGCAGTGCTGTCTGTGTTGTGTGCATCACCAAAGCGTGGACAACACCTAACCATGGATGCTGCTACTGCTGTTTCTCATATGCAACGCCTAATACGCAACGCCTAATAAGGCCTAACAGTAACCATACGAAAAGGACAGCACGAGGGCTCTGCCTGTTCTTCTCATCATGTCAGAACCCTTTTTCTTGAAAAAAAAACATGTTTTTCCTTTTCCTGAAATGTTATTTTCGGGGGAGAGAGAAAAAAAATCAAGCATACAGTACTACCTAGAAAATGTGAAAAGGATATCCAAATTTCCCACCTGTTTAACTAGTGTGCCATAATATTCCTGTCGAAGGCAGTTCTCTGAATGTTCGCTCCGACTTTGCAGGATCCAGGCAATTATCCGAAAAGACCACATTTTCCAATATAATAAGCAATCTAATGCATCGAGATATCGAGCTGCAAGCACCAAACGTACAAGCAAATGATTTTCAGAGAAAGGAAATGGTAATGGGCGCCAACTATAGGTCCATAGCTAAGTATACTAGTACTGTAGATAGACATTCTGAGAGCCCCAGCCAGCGAGAAGAGAAGAGAAGGTGATCCTGCCTGATGTGCTGCGGTTAAGCCATCGCTATCAGGCCGCTGTTGAATCCATGCAACAACACCCGGAAGATCCAAGCTAGCCGAAGCAGGGACGAGCAGCCGAGCAGGAGTATGTGGCTGGACCAAAACCACGGCGAGATTGCGTGATCCGCGGGTGATCGATCGAATTCTCTGTTCGCGTATCCATCCCATCGATCCAATTCAAGCACTGTGCGTGTATCTCATCGATCATCGGTGGTCGTCTCTCATCTGATTCCGAACCAACAGTGACCTAGAAAAGTTAGAACCACCTGATGAGTTGGACTTCGAATCGTCGATCGATTATTAGCTGCTTTAGTTTCCTGTGGCTGAGCTGATGGATGTAGTAGTAGCAGAGGTAGTTAGGATCAATTAGGCAGCCAGCCGCCGGTTGGTGCCTGGTCACTGCCCAGCAACGCCGTACGTGCAGCATGCACATGCATATCGATCTGGGATCGTGTTGTGTGCCTCAACGGCTTTGTTGGCTCTGTCGTTGCACAAGATACGGACCACTGTTTCGCTTTGCACTGGCGTGCGGTTTCTTCTGATTGTTTCTACAGTGTGTTGTATCTTGTATCATTCCGTCCGGTTATGGTTCTTCTAGGGATCAGGGCATCAGGCTCCCTCTAATAATCCTCATGGCTCTACTCTACAATGATCCTTTGTAATTAATCTTAAGGAAGTGAATAAGTAAGCCTTATTATGAACTGGAGGACACAAGTACCTGCTTCGCCTTGCACACTTGGAGTGCTGCAGGTTACATTCGCTATAACCAGTCCAATAGCTAGTTTATCTACAACCACATGCGGCATCTTTCTTGCAGGCCATGCATTTTATTTGCCTCCACAAAGTAATGCCAAGAAACTACATCCAGAAAGCAGTGCACTTGTGATGGTTTCCTTTTATTTATTTATGGTACGTTGACCTATGTCAAAAGATTTATTGAGGTGTCACCCGTGCTTGATCTTGTTTGTGATAGCAATACTTACCATTGATTATTAGTAATGACGTTAGGTTTGACTAAAAGTGTCAAACACTAGCATTCTAATCAGATCAAGTGCTGTATGTTCAGAAAGGAAACACCGTACATGCACTTTGGAATGACCTTAGCAGCCAATCTAGGCACCGAAAAAGCAGCAAAGATGCTACTAGCTCAATTATTTACTAGGGAGTATAGCACAAAGTACATGCACAATGGTCTAGATAGATCATTATTATTATAGTAAGCTAGCTAGGGAGGAGGATTAGCTCACCAAACTAGTAGGGGGTCATCAGTCTCCACAACAAAAGAAAGATTAAATATTATTGGGGGATTGAAATGTTTAGTGCCAACCAATCTTCTATCTCTACCTCCACCTCCAAATCCTCTCAAAGGCGTAAAGAAATGCAAGCAAAAACCTTAACCAGAATGAAATAATGATGCTGACGATTTGCCGATGAACTCCGTACCTGATGATACTCATGAACTGCAAGGTTGGTCAAATGGCCAACAAAATCCCCCTTAGGTACTGGTACATGATTGGATTGCTTAATTAACATGTAATGCAAATTTTAAGATCCATTTTGAATGCATGAACTTGAGATTTATCCTAGTGAAGTTTGATGAGCTATTAGAGCAAGTATAATAATACAACCCGCAACAGATCGGCATACGCGTACAGTGGTTAACACTCCACTATTAATTCATGGCGCACTTGTCTCTCTCACAAAGTTTCTTGGTTCTTGTGTTGAAACCGGTTGAAGCTTACAACCCGATCCTCTTCTCTCTCCTCTCGTCTCTTCACCTCAACGTTCAGTCATAGCTTACTACTATAATACTTGCTCTTATAACATGAACTATATTATTTCAGAAATCAAGAAAGGACTTCTGTAATCATTGTGCAATGCTCTGCAGTGCAACTCCAAAAAGACTCTGTAAAGATATCATGCATAGGTATGACTTTTTTTTTTTTTTGACAAGTAACATAGGTATGACTTTGAGGTGGTACTAAAAAATATGAGTTACAAGAGCACCATGCACCATGGTAATAATTAATTCCGCGAGTAGGGATCAGATCAGAGAAGACAAAAACCAAAGAGACTTTGGTTGACATGCTTCCATGATAGACTTGGCGTCGCGATACAGTAGTATAAACGACAAAGACCTAGTTGAGTTGTTGCCATAATTTCCCATCCGAATTTTCAATTTGGTAAGAGATCGTAGCACTGTGTTCGGTAGCCCAACTCCAATGACCTTCCAGTTTCCGCATTATCACTCTAGCTCATATGTCTATTCTAATCTAATCACACTGACACAGTGACACACCAAAAAAGACTTCATCAGCTGATGTGTCCCGTGACCCCGTCCCTGTCCCACTGTCTCATGGGCACTAATCAAGTTACCGCATGGTGTCGCTGACAGGTGGACCCCCGCATGTCGGCGACATCATGCAAGTCGTCAAAGATGCCGAGTACCTTATTTTGGCATGAGCAAAGAGGTACGAAGGGACGCTTGTATTGTACTCCATCCACTCAATTTGCAGTGATCAGGGACTACTGCTACTCGTGGATTAAGGAGCACATAAACAACTGCTGTTCCATCGTCCGTCGTCTGATCCAAAGGGGCCACCTGTTCAGAGTTCGTTCCAGAGCCAAAATCGATCACTCGTGACAAGAGTCAACAAGCTGGGCTGCGAGCGAGGGCCTCCCGGAGGCTGGAGACTGGAGTGATCGTCATTGTCTCACCAAGCAAGAGCAGCAAGGACAAAAAGTGTCAACGCTTTTCGAGCAGAAAGGAACCCGCGACGCCTTGTGTTCCGTTCCGTTGCAACTTTGTGATTCTCTCATTCTCTGCTTCTTTCCCTTTTTCCTCTGCTTTTGCCTCCCTCCGTCTTTAATCATGCCGTCATGATGATATTCTTGGGTGGGCATTGTGGTTTCATACTGTACTGGCACGGTGAGTACGAAGTGTGTCAATTTTTTTCTGGCATTTTTTTTGGAAGCTTTATCCTTGTTCTACATATTGATTTTGTCCTATGTTGCTATATTTGACCATCCGTTTCAAAAAGAAAATCTTATATTTTCACAGCCTACAAATTATATATTATGACAATATTTCTTATAATGAATTTAAAAACATAAATCTTCATGAACCTATATAAGTTGCTTTTTAAAATCAATGGACAAAAAGACACATGTTTGACTTATGACAAATCTAGTACAACATACAAAAGATGGAGAGATAAAATAACTCATGGAAGATGAGTTCAAACAAGAAACATAACACATACTCCTCTGTCATTGAATAAATTAATACCTAAAGTTGTCTTGTGTCAAGCTTTCTTAAGTTTGATAGAATTCATAGAAAATAGCACCAAATTAATATCATTAGATAAACTATGAAATATATTTTCATAATTCATTCTTTGTTTTTTCATATACATTGTCATATTTTTTTTATAAACTTGGTCATTTTTTTTAAAAAAACTGACCTAAAACAACTCTAGAAATTGACATATTGAGAGACGAGGGGAGCATTTTGAAAGTTTGATTAATTCGCACTATGATAAATCTTTGTGCAGAGGGTATCAATTTACCTGAAAAAATGAAAAGCCCCATATTGTAGTAAGTTTTATGAAAACAAACCAAGTTTATTCATAGATATACCTTTTCGCAAAAGTTGTGACTAATCTCAAGATTCAAGGCTCATGTAGTTAGTCATTTTTTGTTTACTTTTATGACGAGTTATTAATACACACAGTGGACTAGGCTTGTGACGAGTTAAGTGCATGCTCGTCGAACCTCTCCTCTTTGTCACAATGTCTAGAAAGTGAGGGACTCGTGCTAAAAACCTCATCCCTCACTTCAAACTTCGGTGGTCTTCGCCGGCGCGAATGGAACGCATGCGCACGGATCGGAGGAGGGACGGCAGCGAGCCAGGTGCCCGGACGGAAACGGCACGGGGCCCGCGAGGTCAGCGACATGACGGGGCCTGACAAGTTGGTTGCCGGTGCACGCCTTGACCGGCCGGGCGACCCCACGCACGCTCGCGAGTCGAACCATCGCCTCACCTTTCGCACCCGCTGTCGGCCGAGCGAGACCACGCGTCCGACGTTGCATCCGGATCGCGACGGGGCCGGGACGGAACGAGGGACCCACCGCCGAACCTGCTGCGCTGGGGCCCGGGGCCGTTGTACTTGTACGGCGTGCATGTGAACCCGGCTCGACGCGCAGCCGCAGCTACGCCTGTCGTCCGCCTCCGGCAGTAGCCCTCGCCGGCGGCGAACAGCACACCACGGTCTGAAGAGGCGCCGAGGATTGTCGATGCAGCGTCGGCGGTTCCAGCTGGGTGTGTGCACGGACGATGGCACAGCCAGGTGAATGCACGACGACGGCAGGCACGCAGGTAGGGGGTTGGTTCCTGTTGTGCATGCGTCCCCGTTGTGGCGTGGCACGGGGACGGGGAAACCAGGCGTGGTGGCTGCCGCTGTGCATGATGCAGATGCGAGAGATGCCAGTTGCCCACACATCAGTTGGCGCCGTCGTCGTCGCGGCCGCGCCAAAAGCCAGCCACGCCCCGGCCTTTTGCTTTTCAATCTTCCGGCCCTGCCCAACAGAAAATCTCGGGTCAGGACGTCGCGTCGTGTCGCGTGTGCTCCGATGATCCCACCAAAAAGGCCACCAGTGACCAGCCTAGCAGGAGGGAGTACTACCAACTACATGCTGCTGCGCTGCACGGCCGGAGCGGACGTGCCGAATTGAAGTTTTTCACCGGCAGCGGTAGGCAGGTCCAGCACAAAACCTCCAGTCCCACGCCCAAACGTAAGTATACTCCTGCAGTACGAGTATATGGCTACATTTTGACGCGTCAGGAACCACGCTTTGGACGCCATTTGGTGGAACGCATGAGATATTTTTGTCCCTCGTGATTTTTAGACATTGCAACTTGTCATGTCGCTACATACAGTACTCGTCGAGAGGCTAACAGGCTACGGCGGCCGAGCACTAGCACGGTCCTAGTGGTATCCTACTACACGTCTGCAAACGTTGACGTATTAGGCCTAGCTACGTACGTACTAGTGATGATGTGAGATCAAGGATTCTGCTACAGGCTACAGCGACACATCGTCGACATTCGTCACAAGCTGTCGTGCTGTTTACCACCGTTGCTAAGCTCCGGATGGCTTCGGAATTAACACTTCAGTGTGCTATAGTATTACGAAGCACGCGGACGGTAGAACCCGCCTGATAAAACAAGATGATTAGTATTTTCGTTATTACGGTGTCGTTGTGTTGATTTAAAGGCTAACTATCTTACCCTTATAAGCACCTCCTAATCTTAAATAAACCCCTCTATGAGCATCTCCGAATGAGTGAAGAACAAAAGAAAATCAACATTTTAATAGGAAAAAGTCTAGATAACCCCCTGAACTATAGTAGGGAGTCTAATTTATGACACGAACTATAAAACCGGTTAACCAGCACATTAAACTTTGCATCGGGGTTCAATTTGCCCCCTGGGCGGTTTTTGCCGGCGGTTTTGGCCGACGTGGCGCCACGCTGGCCCCTGGCCCACCCGTCATAAGGCCCATTGGCCGAACGCGCTATTCTTCCTCGCCCTGGCGTCGCTGCTCGTCGCGTGCTGCTGCTGCGGCCGGCGCGGCTGCGGCGAGCCCGCGGCGGGCAAGAAGCGCGTCCATCATTGCTAGCTGTGGCTGTGCGCGAGTCGTGTGGAGGTTGAAGACGGCGACGAGGTGGAGGGCGCGCGGTCGCGTGGGCACGACGGCGGGGGCGCGGGCACGACGGAGCGAAGGAAGATGGCGGCGGCGGCGAGGAATGACCCCGTCACGCGGTGGCGCTAGCGGCCCCGCCCCATCCTCGTCCGCGGCGCGACCCGCGCCCTCCGGCGGCGAGGTGCTCCAGCCACGCAGCCCGCCCCGCCCCCACCCTCGAGCGCGCGGCGGCGGGCGCTCCCCGCTCGCGGTCGCGGCCCTGCCCCGAGCTGCGGTCGCATGCCCCGCCCCAGGCCGCGCATCGCGTCTCGCTCCCTCCCCTTCTCCCTAGCCGTGGCAGTCTCGGCACCATGTACCGTGCCGTGCTGGGCGACGGGCGCATGGTCGCCGTGAAGCGGCTCCGCGACGCCAACCCCTGCGCGCGCGACGAGTTCCACCGGTACATGGACCTCATCGGCCGGCTCCGCCACCCGCACCTCGTCCCGCTCCGGGCCTTCTACTACGCGCGGCAGGAGAAGCTCCTCATCTACGACTACCTCCCCAACGGCAACCTCCACGACTGCCTCCACGGCCACAAGACTTCGTCGGGCGGGGGCGCGTCGTCGTCGCCGCTGGACTGGACGACGCGGGTGCGGCTGCTGCTGGGCGCGGCGCGCGGGCTAGTGTGCATCCACCGGGAGTACCTAATGGGCCTTATGATGGGTGGGCCAGGGGCCAGCGTGGCGCCACGTCGGCCAAAACCGCCGGCCAAAACCGCCCAGGGGGCAAATTGAACCCCGATGCAAAGTTTAATGTGCTGGTTAACCGGTTTTGTAGTTCGTGTCATAAATTAGACTCCCTACTATAGTTCAGGGGGGTTATCTAGACTTTTTCGTCCGAGATCGAAGGAGCCCGGAGGTTCCCCCGGCCGATGTTCTACAATCGGAGTGTTCATCCCCGTCTTTGGACTGGGTGTCCTCTGCGGCTACTCAAAGCCTCGTGCGAGAGGGTTTCTTCTGATCTGGGGTTGCCGTGTCTTCTTCTTCTTCCTCGTCGGCGGCTGGCAACGGCAGCGCGGCGGCGGACGAAGGAAGACGATGGCGATTTGGACTTGCACATGCCCTAAGGTCTTCAGTGTAATTTTCTTTTTCTCCAGGGGGCGTTGCGCAAGTTTGGTGGAACAACTGCACATGTATCTTTTGTTTTTTGTATCTGTTACTTATTTCGTAATACAGGTATGGTTTATCAAAAAAAAGAACATAAATGAAATTATTATTTTGGTATTAACCTAATGGGTTTTTTTTTTCTAATATATCACTCCTAAAATAGGCTGATTGTCAAATAGGTGTACCGTTTCCTCGATTCTGTCACATGTCAAATTGATGAGCAAAGAGATGGTAGACAAGAAAGGGAAGAGTAGCGATCGTGTTCCTCGCATGCTTGCACAAGCATTAATTCTGAAGCCCAACATCCGTTTGCATGCGTATGCCTAGTTGCCTACCTCCTCTTGCGTTCCGTAGATATATGTGGGCAATCATACACGCACGCCCCTCAATCACCCTCAGCTCATAGAGCTGCTCTTGCTTATCCATCCGTCCACCAACTTGTCTTTCTGTTATTATTTTTTAAAAGACTTGTCTTTCTCTATTGTTTTAGCCATTCAATTGGATTATAGGTACTCACGAAGTCACAGCCTAAAACCTAGTACATGATTTGTAGGATGTCAACTAAACAAAATGATAATATAACATTATAATTAAGAAAAAATAAAGAGACGAGAAAATAATAGAGATGGTTGGACAAAATTTTTGAAGCAATCATCTATCGAGAATATGGTTTCTATGTATTGTGTCTACGCGACTAGACAAGCTTTGGGACTGCCTAAGGGCAGTCCCAATGCAGACTCTATTATAGAGTCTAAACTTATTTATTACCTCTGAACATTGTGGACTTGTAGTCTAAATAAGACTTGGAGTCTTGTTTTTTCTTCCTCTTTCTTCAATAAATATGCTGCCACATCAGCAAAATGTCATAAATAAGATGTAATAAATAGTCTTGGACTCTGTAATAGAGTCTTACATTGGTACTGCCCTAAGTTCGTGCCCTCACGACACTCCCAATGATATAAAAACATTTCCTGATGCAATAATATTAACAAAAAGAGATGAAAACTAAAAGAAATTAGGTCTACACAAACAAGGTTTTACAAAAAAAAAAGGGTTAAAAGAACTACATAAAATCCATTGGAATATCATCACAGAAGATGCATAAAAGAGTCTGAAGAAGATGATCAGAGAGAGATGGGAGAGAAAAGACAAAAACGGTTAGAGGAGTTTATTTTGCACTGCCTTTGTTCTAAATTATAAGACATTTTGAATTTTCTAGATATAATGTTTGTTATGTACTTAGAGATATACTATGTCTAGATACATAGAAAAAGAAATATATCTAGAAAAATTAAAATGTTTTATCATTTAGAATAGAGGGAGCAGCAATTAGACATTGTACATTTGGAGCTATTTGCTTTTAGATGATGTCTACATAATGTGGCATATTAGATAAACTTATTGCTATTGGCCTCATGCTTCATAGGATTTCTGCTATCACTCATACTAGGTTATTTTAATACTCCAAATACTGTGAATTTCTCGACTTTAGATTAAGTTCAGCCGCACACAACATCCTCTCTTCTAAATTAACATATATAAATAGATTTGTCTTGGAAAATACTTTCATAAAAATATACATATATCACTTTTTGATAAATATTTATGTAAAAATAAGAGGTCAAAGCTGTACTTTGAAAACCATGTTGCTATCCAAAATGACTTCCTTTTCAATATGGAGTGAGTATCTTGCTATACTATGGTCCCCTTCCCAAAACTCTAAGGCCTTGTTTAGTTAAAATTTTTTCCCAAATTTCACTATTAAAAAACAAGATTCTCCGTCATATCAAAATGTCGACACGTGTATGATCTTAAATATAGTTGAAATCAAAAACTAATTGCACGCTTTTATTGTACTTTGTGAGATAAATCTTTTGAGTCTAATTAATCAATATTTGACAATATTTCATAAATACAAACGAAATTGTTACGGTGCGGTTTACGGTGTGTGAACACCCGAATTTGGGATGCCAAATTCAGGATCTAAACAATGCCTAATATCTAAACCCATCCATTCCTAATTGCTCTTTTGCAGGGTTTAAAAGCAACTTCAATTTCACCTGCAAAACATACTATCATATCCCGTTCCAACTGAACTCCTTTTATTACTCTCCTTCAAATAAACTAGGAGCCAATAACTGAAGCCCGTTAAAACCTTGCCAAATACTCCCATCTCAACGAAAAATGCAGCAAAGGGTGAGCAAGGTTTTCATGTTTTCCCCTTTTCTTCACAAAAAAAAAAAGAACTTGGCTCATAATCTATGCTTATAGTTTCCGATCAAATCTCAATAATAGTTTAGGTCTGGTGTCCGGCCCCATGCTGCAGGTCAAATCATTCCAGGCAAAGTTCATCCGTTTTCGTTCTCACAAGTCACAACCATGGAGGGCCGAGAGGACGACGAAGGCAGGAAGGATTCTGAATCCATCATCCATAAAAGGGACGCCAACCACTCTCTTTCTACGAACTCCATCTCTCTCCTCTGCTCCTCCTCGGCCTTGCTCTGCTCTACTCACTCCCCCAACTGCCAGCCGCATCCTCCCTCTCTCTCCTCCTCTGTTCACCGAGCTCAGCCGAGCAGCTCCGCCATTCCCCAAGCACACCAACTCCTTCCAGAGGCGGACGCAGTCGGTGCCATTCAATGCCCCGACTGCCGGCTGCCCGGCCAGCCCATGCACTTCTGCTCTCTCTCTCTCTCTCTCTGAGACACGACGCAGTCACCGCCACCTCCTTTAACTCCCCTGCCTCGTCCGCTTCCCGACGCTGACTCGCTCGGGAACCCGTGCGCCCATGCACGCGCCCGCCGCATACGTGCGCCTCCCCCTACTTGCCCCTTGCCGCCCTCCTCATGTACTCACCAGAATCCTACTCCTAGGAGGAGGAGGCTACGAGCTCAATCAAGTTCTTGGCTAGCTGCGGCGAGCGGCGAGCGGCGAGCATTGAGTTGAGTGAGCGTCACCGAGAAGACGGCAATGGCGCGGCCGTTCTTGGCGCCGGTGATGATGATAGTGGCGGCGGCGGTTCTTCTTTCATGCATGGCGGCGGTGGCGGCGGCGGACGATGGCGACGTGCTGCTACAGGTGAAGGGCGCGTTCGTCGACGATCCCCAGGGGGTCTTGGCGGGCTGGAACGCCACCGACGCGTCGGGGTTCTGTTCCTGGGCCGGCGTGGCGTGCGACGATGCCGGGCTCAGGGTCGTGGGCCTCAACCTGTCCGGCGCCGGGCTGGCCGGGACGGTGCCCCGCGCGCTGGCGCGGCTCGACGCGCTGGAGGCGATCGACCTGTCGTCGAACGCGCTCACGGGCCCAGTCCCGGCGGCGCTCGGCGGGCTGGCCGGCCTCCAGGTGCTGCTGCTCTACTCCAACCAGCTCACGGGCGAGATACCGGCGTCGCTGGGGGCGCTCTCGGCGCTCCAGGTGCTCCGGTTGGGAGACAACCCGGCGCTGTCGGGCGGCATCCCGGACGCGCTGGGCGAGCTCGGCAACCTCACGGTGCTCGGCCTCGCCTCCTGCAACCTCACCGGCCCGATCCCGGCGAGCCTCGGGCGGCTAGGCGCGCTCACGGCGCTCAATCTGCAGCAGAACGCGCTGTCCGGGCCGATACCGCGCGGCCTCGCCGGCCTGCCGGGCCTCCAGGTGCTCTCGCTCGCCGGCAACCAGCTCACGGGCGCGATACCGCCGGAGCTCGGGAGGCTCGCGGGGCTCCAGAAACTCAACCTCGGGAATAACTCGCTGGTGGGCGCCATACCGCCGGAGCTTGGCGCGCTCGGCGAGCTCCAGTACCTCAACCTCTTGAACAATCGCCTCTCCGGCCGCGTCCCGCGCGCGCTCGCCGCGCTCTCCAGCGTGCACACGATCGACCTGTCCGGCAACATGCTCACTGGCGCGCTGCCCGCAGAGCTCGGCCGGCTGCCGGAGCTTACTTTCTTGGTGCTCTCCGACAACCAACTCACCGGCAGCGTCCCCGGCGACCTGTGCGGCGGCGATGAAGCGGAGTCGAGTAGCCTCCAGCACCTTATGCTCTCCACGAACAACTTCAGCGGGGAGATACCGGAGGGGCTCTCGCGGTGCCGGGCGCTGACGCAGCTCGACCTGGCGAACAACAGCCTCTCCGGCGGTATCCCTGCGGCGCTCGGCGAGCTCGGCAACCTGACGGACCTGGCGCTCAACAACAACAGCCTCTCCGGCGAGCTGCCGCTAGAGCTCTTCAACCTCATCGAGCTTCAGACACTGGCATTGTATCACAACGAGCTCAGCGGTCGGCTGCCGCACGCCATCGGCCGCCTCGTGAACCTGGAGGTGCTGTACCTGTACGAGAACCAGTTCATCGGCGAGATACCGGAGTCCATCGGGGACTGCGTGAGCTTGCAGATGATCGATATCTTCGGGAACCGTTTCAACGGGAGCATACCGGCGTCCATGGGGAACCTGTCGCAGCTGATCTTCCTCGACTTCAGACAGAACGAGCTGTCCGGCGTGATCCCGCCGGAGCTCGGTGAGTGCCAGCAACTCGAAATCCTTGATTTGGCCGACAATGCTCTGTCCGGGCCGATTCCCGAGACGTTCGGGAAGCTCCGTGCGCTGGAGCAATTCATGTTGTACAACAACTCGCTCTCCGGCGCCATCCCGGACGGCATGTTCGAGTGCCGCAACATCACGAGGGTCAACATCGCGCACAACCGGCTCAGCGGCAGCCTCCTGCCGCTCTGCGGCACGGCGAGGCTGCTGTCGTTCGACGCCACCAACAACTCCTTCGACGGCGGGATCCCCGCGCAGCTCGGCCGGTCGTCGTCGCTCCAGCGCGTGCGCCTGGGGAGCAACATGCTTTCCGGGTCCATCCCACCGTCGCTGGGCGGCATCGCCTCGCTGACGCTGCTGGACGTGTCAAGCAACGCGCTCACCGGTGGCATCCCGGCGACGCTCGCGCAGTGCAAGCATCTCAGCCTCATCATCCTCAGCCACAACCGCCTGTCTGGGGCGGTTCCGGAGTGGCTGGGCTCGCTGCCGCAGCTCGGCGAGCTGGCACTCTCGAACAACGAGTTCGCCGGAGCAATCCCGGTGGAGCTCAGCAAGTGCTCCAAGCTCCTGAAGCTGTCGCTCGACAACAACCAGATCAATGGAACAGTGCCGCCTGAACTCGGCAGGCTGGTGTCCCTGAACGTGCTGAATCTGGCACACAACCAGCTCTCGGGTTTGATTCCGACGGCGATCGCAAAATTGAGTAGTCTCTATGAGCTGAATCTGTCACAGAATTACCTGTCCGGCCCGATCCCTCCGGACATCAGCAAGCTGCAAGAGCTGCAGAGCCTGCTGGACTTGAGCAGCAACAATCTCAGTGGCCACATCCCTCCATCACTCGGTTCACTCTCCAAGCTTGAAGACCTGAACCTGTCTCACAATGCTCTGATCGGCGCGGTGCCGTCGCAGCTCGCTGGAATGAGTAGCTTGGTGCAGCTGGACCTGTCCAGCAACCAGCTGAAAGGGAAGCTGGGTACTGAGTTCGGCCGGTGGCCGCAGGCTGCGTTCGCCGACAATGCAGGGCTCTGTGGTAGCCCCCTGAGAGGTTGCGGCAGCAGAAGCAGCCATTCGGCGCTGCACGCGGCGACCATCGCGTTGGTGTCTGCGGCGGTCACGCTGTTGATTGTGCTCCTGATCATCATGCTTGCGCTGACAGCAGTGCGCCGCCGGGCTCGGGGAGGCGAGGTGAACTGCAGGGCGTTCTCAACGTCGAGCTCGGGCAGCGCAAACCGGCAGCTCGTCGTCAAGGGCTCGGCGCGGCGAGAGTTCCAGTGGGAGGCGATCATGGAGGCCACCGGGAACCTGAGCGACCAATTCGCCATCGGGTCCGGCGGGTCGGGCACCGTGTACAGGGCGGAGCTGTCCACTGGCGAGACGGTAGCCGTGAAGAGGATCGCGCACATGGACAGCGACATGCTGCTGCACGACAAGAGCTTCACGCGGGAGGTCAAGATCCTGGGCCGCGTCCGTCACCGGCACCTGGTCAAGCTGCTCGGCTTCGTCACCTCCCGCGAGTGCGGCGGCGGTGGCGGCATGCTCGTGTACGAGTACATGGAGAACGGCAGCCTCTACGACTGGCTGCACGGCGGCAGCGACGGCCGGAAGAAGCAGGCGCTCAGCTGGGACGCGCGGCTCAAGGTCGCCGCCGGGCTGGCGCAGGGCGTGGAGTACCTCCACCACGACTGCGTGCCCCGCATCGTGCACCGGGACATCAAGTCCAGCAACGTGCTCCTCGACGGCGACATGGAGGCGCACCTCGGCGACTTCGGCCTCGCCAAGGCCGTCGCCGAGAACCGGCAGGCCGCCTTCGGCAAGGACTGCACCGAGTCAGCTTCCTGCTTCGCCGGATCATACGGGTACATCGCTCCAGGTAATTTTAATTTCAACGGCAATCTGAAATGCTACAGAAACGCAATAGTTCAGTTACTGACAGTGGACGTACCACATTATCTCTGCAGAGTGTGCTTACTCCCTGAAGGCGACGGAGAGGAGCGACGTGTACAGCATGGGCATCGTGCTGATGGAGCTCGTCACCGGGCTCTTGCCGACCGACAAGACCTTCGGCGGCGACATGGACATGGTGAGGTGGGTGCAGTCGAGGATGGACGCGCCGTTGCCGGCCCGGGAGCAGGTGTTCGATTCTGCTCTGAAGCCGCTGGCGCCGCGTGAGGAGTCGTCGATGACGGAGGTGCTGGAGGTGGCGCTCCGGTGCACCAAGGCGGCACCGGGGGAGAGGCCGACGGCGCGGCAGGTCTCCGATCTGCTGCTCCACGTTTCTCTCGATTACTATCGCGCCTGCGAGAAGCGTTAGGATTTCTAAACTAGGATGAATTTGTCCTAGCAGCTGCTTTCTGGGTCGTGTTTCAGCTAGCCTATCTTTCATTGATGAAGTTGGGTAGAAAAAGAAGCTTGTGGTTTTTTGTCTTTGCAAATTGAATCAAGTCAAGAATGCCCTTCAAAATTGGATTGCTTAATTTCAAATTTTGAGGTCCCTTGTACAAGCATTTGGAAATGTCCAGCGACGAGGCATACCAAAGCGTCAATGGCTGAGATCCCTTTGCTACTCATCATTCTTCATATAGCTGAAACAGACGTGTAACAGAGGCAGTACTAAAGTGCTCATCGGACGACATGATTGTAGTATCACTTTAAAATAGGAAACCTTGGCAAATACAGGTCTTGCGCATCATTATGCCCAATGAATAAAAGAGCAATGAAAGAAATTTCACAAGATAGGAAGAATGGAAGAGAAAAAAAGTTGAAATTGCAAAAAGCACAATCATTATAGTTGGAGTAATTTTGCATCAGAGAAAGTAAACAATCAGATTCAAAGCCCATAATTGGTGCCTTACATAGGTAATCCATCAGATCCATTGTGAACCCACATTTTATTACAAAACCACAGTTGAAATGTGGAGTTGAGACAACTAAGACGATGGGGGATCCTCAGTCCTCACCATGTGTACTGACAACATGTTGCAAAAAATACAGGTCGCTGGCAAACAAATCTGGACATCTATTCATCATCATCTGCACAAAATGTGGAATGGAAAAGTTGTTAGGCCCCATGACTACCAAACATAATGGTTAAGACAGGCATGAGCTGTTCCCAGGGCCTCTTATGTTTTTGTCAGGCCAGTCTCAATGGCTAGTTTCATTGCACAGTTTCACATAGTATTTACAGCTTTGAAATTTTGATACGAAACAACTCACTCCCTCAATGCATAGTTTCATTGCACAGTTTCACATACTATTTAAAGCTTCTATGGGTCCACCGTTATCTCTCTCTCCTCTCTTCCACCAATGACCTTTCTCCATGCATGTGGATGAAATGAAATAAAACTCTCAATGGGGGTTTCACACACTTTCCAATATTTTGGAAACACCGCTATATAGTTTCACTATGGTGAAACGAATTTTTTCTCTCTCCTCCCAATTTCATACAATTTCATGCAAATGTTGACATGGCACTCTATTTAATGTGCATGACACTCCCGTGAAACCTCCATTGAGACTGGCCTCAGTAAATACAGGTCCAATTGTCAACTGTTTCCAGCCACTTTATAGATTCACAACTATAAATAGCATCATACAGGTATAGGTTAGCCACGCATCCACATTTTTGCAGCTCCTCTCTTTCATCAACTCTAACTGTAAATGGTCGTAAAACCTTTCAATTTGCAGCCACAACAAATTCCTACTTGGAAACTTTGTTCTGGTAACCTTCAATCTACAACCAGACCTTGTTCCGTAGCCAAATATCCATTATAGATATTAACTACCTGTTAAGTACTACAACTATCTAATATGATAAGCTAGATCATGTAGGCCAACAACAGCTTACAGATATTAAGCAACGTTATAACAAAATGACAAACATTTAGTTCCACGATCTTTGTTTTTGGGGATAATTATGGAGTTCCCGTCAGTAAAGTGAGAATAAAAAATGGTATGCTCTTCGTCATAATAAACGATTAACAAAAAAATGAAAGGAAGAATGTAAAAAAGAAGCAAAAGTCAACAATATTAATGAGCCAGTCCAAAATGTGTGCAGATTCAGACAAGAATGTGATATTAGGTTCAGATTTTGACCAATATAAGGCCTTTGAAAGGGACAGAAATAATGTCACCTAATCCAAGTACTCTATTTATAATAGAGATAGGGACAAAGGGTGGAACAAAAACCACTTGCAAGGTACCAATATGGCAGGACTGAAGATTAAATGTCCTCGGAAGAAAGTTTCTACATTGCCATAGCAAATATGACTGATTGGGGTTGCTGATGGTGTAGCCACTCAGCATACTACTAGAGAATGACATTCACACTAACTGTATTCGAAACAAAATCTTCAAAATATAGAATTTTGGAAACCAACTAATACCACAGTTTACTCTATTAGTTTGGAAGATATCTTATTCGAATCTGATATACTGTAAAAAACACAGTAAAAACAAACAGGACAAAATTGTGACCCTAGCCCTTTTGTACTACATCTGGTAGGATGGCTGTGGATATTCACATCACAAAACGAACAATTTAGGGAAAAAATTCAATCATGTTCATAATTCATAGATTCCATCAGGAAAATTATTTACCCATCCAATTTCAGACACAACAATCAGCGGGGTACCAGTTTGGGTCAAATGAATTCAACGTAGCTCCATGTTTTCGATGAAGTAAAGCAATAATTTTTTTGGGCTGTGTGGCTGTGTGTGTGTGTGTTGGGGGGGGGGGGGGGGTGGGGGGGGGTGGTTCTTAAGCACGCTTTACCCCCTGCCCTGATATCGTAAATGAAAGTTTTTCGATTTGAAATTTGTGTATCTTTCCTCCGCTTCAAACAAAGCTGAAAGGGAATTTTGCCAATTGTAGCTAATGGGAGATGTGTTCCATTTCCATTTTATGCAAATCCTGATACAGAAACTTAAAAAATTCCATGCCTGAGCAAATTGTGATATGGAACCTTTGTTTCACACTTGGACAGTAAGGCAAATTATAGACTTTGTAGATCTCTTTATCTTTGCTTTCAGTAAGGCAAATCGAAACATAAAATTGAAGATCAAATTAGTGTACTCAAAGGAGTTCAAAAATCAAATGTGTGAACTTTTTTTTCCTGGAATATCGCACTAAGGACAAAAGGGTTTTAGAATATAACCCACACACAGACACTCTCCAGTCTTCGAACACTGCCAACTCTTCTAATAGCATAGAACTACTGGTGGTATGACAGTTTATATGTTAAAATTGGAACAAAATGACACAATATCTGCTAACTCTTCTAGTAGCATTGCTGATGGCTGAGGCAACATGACAGATTATAAGCGAGAACTACCGGCAAGAATAGAAAAATGAAATTGCAAACATAACATGCCAGAGCAAGTTAGCACTTTACCAATGTAGCGTTGCTCGTTGGCTAGCCTGGCACGCTCAAGCATCTTGTCGAGGTCCTCCTTGAGCTTCTCATCAAACTTTACCAGCTGGTTCACAAACACTGCACCGAGACCCATCCCCAACACATGCTCCCATGGATCTATAACAATTTAGACATAAGAAGCACATGAGAATGAATCGTCGTATCTAAATGGAGACTGGTACAAAGCACATACTGAAATCATGAATAGTAAAGGGCAATGGGGAACAAAGGGGAAATCTCTTCGACAGTATGGCCTCCTAAATCAAGGTGAAATGGTAAATTCGTAACAAAAAAAAGGCTGAACTTAAATCCCCAAACTGCGTACTTTCTAAATCAAATCTTAATATTTTGCCGTACAAGGAGAACCCAACAACCGAGTCTGAATCTAGAGACCACCACCCCCAAAATCAAGAACCATATGGCATCTAGGACTACAAAGAACCAAGGAAGAAGCCCAGACCGACCGAAACACCACGGCGGCAGGTGGAAATACCGCAGATCAGATGGAATCGGGCGCCAGGACGACTCGTGGGGCGCGGCACGCAATGCGGAGACAGATCAAGAAACGGAGAAGTGAACAGGGGGCAGGAGACAGGGACTTACGGCGCATGTAGGGGAGCTTGCGGAGGGCGTTGGAGTACATCTGGGTGCCCAGCCCCAGGAGGGCGCCGATGATCGTCGGCGTCGCCGGCATCCTGCTGCTCTCCTGTCCGGTCGGGGCCAACGGCGCGGCTGCGGCGGGGGGGGGAGTGGACGGCAAGGACAAGGTCGGGGAGAGTGCTGTGGTGTGGGTGACTTGTGATCGGAGAGGGCCTTTCCTTCTTACTACCTGTTGGACTTTGTTAAGTGGGCTGCCAGTTTGTGGGTCTAATGAGGGTGTGGCGGAGGCCGGAGAGAAAGAGGCCCATGGGCCCAAATACATGTTTGCCCCCAATTTGGCACTCCATTTTCATCCCCTAAAAAAAACTATTTCATTTGGTTTGCAATTTCCTCACCGTCGTTTTTTTAGCTTTTTCCCTGAATAAACAGGAGTGTTGTATTGTACTCCCTTCATAAAGAAAAACACAATTATGAGGTTCGTGCTAATCAAATTAGCTGATTTTTAACCAAAATTATGATAAATAAATAGCATTAGCATTTATATCTCTAACTAGATTTATTATAAAAATATATTCTACTATTTAAGTGCATTGGCAAAAGTTGCATATATGTATCAATAAATTATCATTGAAATATTACATTTAGTTTTGTACCATGTACAAATAGATTAGATTGTATTTAGGGACAATAGGAACTTGTGCAATGGAAAATTTCAGTGTTTCATTTTGTACAATTTGACTACAAAAATGGGAAGAAAAAGGAGTTGTTCTGGAACAGTACACTCTATGTTTGATTAGCCAAAAGTGGGGAATGTTTGAACTGATGAGACAGGCTAAGGTCCTGGTCGTGGCAATGCATGTAAGGTTCTGTGAATATAACATCTTTGATTATCCATGAAGGTTATGAAATGAACTGAATGCAAGGGATTAAATCCGTTACCAAATGAATCGAATGCAACAGTACATGATCCATTAGTTGGAGGTCCTTTGAGAGAGAGCTAGATGAGTTGTAGAAACATTTATCTATACTACGCGAACATAGGCAGTAATAGATATGAAGTTTCTTGTTTTACTGAGATGTGTTCAGGGAAATCAAATGGTCGATCAGATGGAGCAGCACATGCAGACGGCATAAACTGACAGTCACACTTGCAAATCATACATGTGAATTTTGTCAGCACATCTTTGCTGTTTCCCTAAATTCAGAGATGAAGAAATTTCCAGGTAGATATCTGACCATGGATTTGTGGCTGTGGCACTTGAGCTGCATCGATGACATTGGAAGTGCCTGTTCCAAAATGTTGTATTTGAGACGAAGGCAAAGGGAAACGCAAACAATCGCACATCGATTGGGACGACCATAGGGGACGACCATAGGAAGGACGACGCAGGCACTCCATGTGGGGAACGAACACCATGATACACCGGATGGGACGAAGCCGGCGGCAGGAAAAAGCATCGGCGAGGACGGGCCGCGATCTCCACGATGGCCTGGTCCGGGGCAGTGGGTCGCCGCGGCACGATTCGAGGAGGTTGCCACGCCTGAGTGCAGCCAGGGCAGGAAGTGCTGCTACCGCGACGCGAGACGGAGCGTCGAGGCGCCTGTGATACGCGAGGCGGTCGGCGAGTGGTGCAGGAGTGGGCGTTCCGCCGTGGGGCCGGCCGCTGCGGTGTGGCGCGAAGCGAAGACTGTGTACCGATGGAGGAGGCACTACGTTGCGAGAACGACGGGCAGAGCAGGTCGCGTGACGGCACGCCGCCGCCGGCGGGCAGGATGCACGCGCGGGTAGCTGCGGGGGCCTGCGTTCGGCGGAGGCCGAGATGGACCGTCGAGGATGGACCGGCGGTCGGTGGAGGTCGGGGATGGACAGGCGGTGGCGGTGGCGGCGGCGCGGGGGCTCGCAGATGCGGCTTCGGAGTGGATAGGGGAGCCGGAAGGACTCGAGGCCTCTCGAACGCGTAGACGTGTACTGCAGTGGCGTTCTAGATAGGTGGGGTGGTGAGGATTTCACGTTTACTGTTCTCAGAAAAGTAAAATGTGAGAGGGGCACGATTTTTACAGATCCACAACTTTTATATGTATGTATAGATAACTAATTTATTAGTGGTACTTATTTTTATCATAAATGTTATATAATTTTAGTCAAAATTCAAATAATTTATAACTTCTTGAAAGGTGAAAGTCACATTTTTTGGTACTATCAAAGGAGAAGAATAATGTTTGATTACTAAACATGCCATAGTCAACTACTCTTTGTCATCGTTATGGTGGTATGTTATTTAACATGTTTCATGTAGTATACCATAATGTTTTATAACCTGTTTGATGTGGTATGTTACGGTGGATCTCCTATAAGTGGGTTCCATGTGAGACTAGGGCTACTGTTAGCCTTTGACGCTCCATAAAGATTCATGATCTCCCCTTTGAGACAGAGAAGGTGGAGGTGGCGATGACGATGCAATAGCACATTATTTGATTGGAGCAGAGAGGAGAGAGGTGATGAACAGACCTATGGCATGCTATGTCGATGAGCGAAGCAGGTAAAGAGGCAGGAATTTGTTTGGTTTGATGATATTCTAGGATAAATCTGATACCTAAAAATCAAATAACATTTTGAGTGTTTAATGGTCTCAATGATATTTTGAGATAAGTTCGATGATTTAAAAAATGGCACTAAGAATTTAGGGAGATAGATGACATCTCGATATTTTATTTTACTCCCGAACACATAGGGTTGTTGCAGGCCGGACAAACGGTACCATAATGATGACACATAGGTTAAAATGAAAAATTCAACCAACAAACATTCGATGAACTTCTCCAAGAGTTTTTCTTTTCTCCTGAAATCACTTCCCCAAAGAGTTTTGGGACACTCGATGAACTTTCCGTTTCAGTGTCAGTAAAATGGAATCAAGAAATTGTGACAGCTAGCGGCTTCATTAGGGGACTTGACACATGTTTTTGATAGAGTCAAATAGTCAGCCACTCGGCCATGGATCTTTTTAAACACTTTGTGAGATTGGTGGTGACATTATTGCCTTCGCATCACATTTTCTATATCTCGTGCGTTGGTAGATGACTTCTGCCTTCTAGTTCTATGCCAAGAGAAGTGATTTTATCACCGAGAGCGATTTTTCATGATTCTGTAAGATCACTCTATAGCAAAAGAATGATTCGATGACGAAGTGAATGAGAATAGCATTTTTTTACCTACCAGCCTCTTTATACAGTACTAAAAAGTCATTTTCACCGTCAAATGGAGAACTCTCATCACCGTCAGTTTCACCACTCTAGTGAAAGTGGATGGTGATAGTCAAAGCTATCACTAATGATGTTTTTTTTAAAAAAAAATGGCTATGTGCATGACTGGGTGATTTTCACCACCGGTAATTATAACGGACCAGCGGTGAAAATACTGCTAACGAAAACCATTTATGTAGTACTGTTACTTTATTTTAAAGACCCAATTAATAATTTAATCTAAAACTAAAATCACTTCTATAAGAGTTTTTTTTTTCTTCTGAAATCCACCTAGGAGCTTCTCTATGAGATGCTATCGAACATGCTAAGAATCATAGTGGTGACTAGCCGTTGGACTAGAAGGTACGTACGGTGATCACTGAACTGATCAGGTTTCTTACGGTGAAATCTGCCCATTGAATTTAAGTTCTTGACTTGACTTGCTCATTTTTTTTAATTTATTATAGGATCGGATCCAATATTCCTAGTTTTTAGTGGTAGATGACATGCTAGTATATGTGTTCATAGGGATGAGTCTACGTGCGCTCGTGTATATAAACGTCTATACCGGGTCTTGAAAAAGAACAAGGTATGGTGTGGACCAATAAACATTTAAAGATGTTCGTTTTTTTTTTCCATCTATGTTCCCATACTCGACAAATAGATCCTTGTGTGAGTAGCACTAAAGAACTCCATCCCGCGATCAATTGATCGATGCATATATTACACTTACTTAATTACATCCAATGAGAGATTAAAAACACCACCAGGGTATCTTGCAAGTTGCGACATATGTGGCTGCAGCTTCCACGACATCTCTATCATACGCACCTTCAGTTATGTTTGAGTGTGATATGCTGGTGTCGCACGTACCCCACACAAAGACGTGCGTGCGTCATGACACCGGGTGTGCACCTTTATTATACATATAAACCGGCTCGATGGAGACAAAACTGCAAATTTCGTAGGCCCCGGAGTTGCATGCTTGCAACAAGATGAGACGTTTTTAGTGACGACGATGGGTAGAAGAAATGGGCAACCCTTTTCTTTTTCTCCTTGCAACCGGCGGCTTAAGCCACAAGATTTTCCTTTTGCCTTTGTTCATTAGCTAGCCTACAGGGACGGGAAGATGATAGATTGATAGGGCTGCTGGTGCAATTGGTTTCGTGTGCTCACACTGTTTATTGCAGGATCTCTGGAGAAAAGGAAGTCACCCATACTGAAAAGGTATTTGGAAAAAGGAGGGGATAGAGAGAGAGACCAAAAAAATGAGAACATCACAGAGATACTTGGGATGCCAGGTAGACCAATGTCATTGGACAAGTGCTACTGCCGAGATGTTTTGGTTCTCTTATTCCTATTGTTAGGTCAAACACTCAAACCTTGGTGATTTGTTCCTGATTTGTGCAGGAATCACTTTAAAGTAAAATATATTACTATGATTATATATATATTAAGCCTATCCGC
The DNA here is from genome assembly GCA_018135685.1 of Themeda triandra. Taxonomy (NCBI): domain Eukaryota; kingdom Viridiplantae; phylum Streptophyta; class Magnoliopsida; order Poales; family Poaceae; genus Themeda; species Themeda triandra. The sequence continues at coordinate 2,427,293 of JAENPR010000015.1, read as the reverse complement.
ATACTAATCTGAAAACAACTGGGTAGTGCTGATGAGTGAGCAACATGCTAAAATGACGGTCATAGCACTCGTCATTACGGGCGTCATTTAATGACCCTGTAAATATTGGACCCTTTGCTCGACACTTTTACTGTAGAAGCTGGCGGCCGAAATATAAGTCCCCTTTTTTGTGAAACTAATAAGTCCATATTCTTGCATCTACTCGAGGGTGAGTATGTGTACATGTTGTGGCATGTGCGTTGTAGAGTAAAATCTCAAAAACAGAAAGTGATGGGTAACACCTCGATCAAACCCGCTCCTTTTGAGTTTTGAGTACACACAATATAGTGACATACATATGCTTATGTTCATGTCCATCTTTATTGTAATAATAATACTTTATCTCCTGACCTATAAAATACTAAATTATTGATTCTATAAACTTGTGTAGATGATGACACTTGTAGAAAATCCCTAAAAGCGAAATAATGATTTTGCCAAGAACTTGTCCACGTCAAGTCAAGTATCATATAGAAGCATATATAAAGTCAACAAAAAAACATGTCCACATCCATGTATTTATCGTTAGTCATACCTTTCTTATTGACCTTTACTTCTCTAAATTTCTTCCTTGCAATTTACGACTACATATATATTAATTATTAAATGACTAATAATCTTTCAAATAGTAAAATGTCTTTCTCTATAGTTTAACAAATGCTTGCTTCCCGGCCCGTTCAGTAAAAAGGCACAACACTTGTCGATGCAAGTACTGTCAAAAGCGCTTGGCCTTTGATAGCTCAGACTCATTTGCTTGTTCATATTGAGACCACCTCCTCTGCTAGGAAAACCAACCATCGTGGGAACCTAAACCTAAATCCAAACCTCGATGAAGTCATTGTTTGCTAGATAGATCGAGACGAAGAAAAAATGATCAAAGCTCCTCGGAGATGGAGAATATACGGTCGTAGGTCACCAAAGATGAAGAAGATGGTAAGAGTTTGTGTGTGGTGGAGGGAGGGATATAAAACTTGGGTTGCCAGTTAATTGGATAAAAAAACACCCATATTCCATTTAGCATTCCCCAAAATATCACATTTGAAACACATTCTAACATGTAATCCCAATATATATATTGATAACAAACTTTAATTTTCTACTTCTTTGTTAGGACTAACCATTACAAAGTTTCCCTTTGGTACCACTTATTATAATACTAGGTGATTCCTGCACGTTGCTGCGGGAACTTGTCAAACCTGTTTACTGATTTATACATGAAAGTACAACACACAACAAAATTTAGATATGATAAACTATACATACCAAGTGAACTACAGAATATGAGCCCAACACCGAAGTACAGTGGAAGCAAGCTAAGCATAAGCAGAAGGAAATGATGTGGAAAGCAAAGTCAGTACGTGATTTGTCAGCCTTGGACATTCTTGTCTACTTCATTCTATGCCAATGTTTACTGTGAGCGAAGACCACCCTGCGGCCCTGCCACGTCGTGGCCGCAGTCTCGCCGATTTGGCTGCTCTGGTAGAGGAAGGAGCTTGGAGTGTGGGAAGCAGTCTGCTTGCTAGCTCATTGTACTACCTAGGACTCGTCATTTATATATTGGCTTGATTAGTGGAGTACTTAAAAGAGGATGCAAGGAGTTCATAGCAGGTACGTGGTGTGGCATGCATGTATATGTAGTGCATATCAATTAATTCAAAGTGGAACCTTTAAAGGATAACTGGTCCGTGGTCTCTTTGGCTTCCTGCATAGTTTCATGACATAGTTATCAAGACTGCAAACTAGATAACCGAGCTAGATGAGTTTCATGAGGATGAAACTCCTCTCTCATCTGATGAAACTTTCTCATTTAATGACCCTATCAAGTCAGCAATTTGCTAATGTGGCACCTGTTGGCAAATCTTAACGTCGTCACTAAAATAGCAATGGCGTCAGAAATGCCTGAGTGGTATTCAGAGTCTATTGGATAGGTCCGCAAGCGCACGGAATGTACCGCTGTAGAACTTCACCCGGGGTATTCTGAGTTATCGTATTTATATTTATCCCAAGGGAAAGCTGAAGCTAGAAAGAATGAGAGGAGAGAGATCCCTATATCAATCCTAGTGGCAACTGATGTAAGAGGGGAGATAACGATTTAGTGGAAGGATGATGATGCTGGCTCTAAGACTGCTGAAAATAACTAATGTAGTGTGACTAGGTGGGAGGACAACGAGTGAGTATAAGTCTCCTATGTATCTACCTTTACCCCTATGAACTAACCTCTAGTAGTTAACTAACTTAGATAAACCGACCCTAACTACCTTGCGTGAGGGGAGGAAACGAGAGAGTAGTCGACCTAGCTCCTACTCAAGCGAGACCAAACTTATGGAAGCCCTACACTTATAAACTAGCCCCTACGTGGTGGAAATCCCTAATGCCGAGCCCGATCTGTCACTTCAGGCCAGTGCTGCCACAATCGTTTCGTCGAGACTAGTGGTCACCAGCGATGAGCTTTAACCTAAGCACCACGCCTATGCTAACTCTCACTACTCTGACTAAATATACGACCTAGCCAGAACAACTAACGAAAGACGCTGATCTACACACAAGGAGTTGGTACAGGAACCAATCCAACTAAGGCAACTACACTACTAGACTTTAGCACACAACAAGACTATAACAAGTATAGAATTTCACTAAGTAAATACTGAAAGTAAATACTTAATAAAGAAAAGGAAGACTATAATTAAAGTATTACTAAAAAGGAAAGTACAAGAGGAATACCAGACTCTCCAGAAGACGACTCCGGAGACTCCGAGCTTCGCTTGACTCGACTCAAACTCCCACACTAGAACACAACTACTGACTAAAATATAAAGGTAGTCTTGTATCTATTACATCATGCCTTGAGAGTGTGAATCCAGCAGGTATTTATAGGGGGAGGTGGAGTAGGGGCTAATCCACTGCCACGTCAGCAATCCGCGTGATGTTGTCTTGGAGCCCTTGGATCAAATAGACCTCCAAACCGCCTCAAATTAGATGGCTGAGATGAAGGCAACACGTGGGAAATGTGGGGAGGTCGGTGGAGCAACAACCGACTCGGTTGGCCACACCAAGGGGGTCGGCCGACCCCCTATGACATGTGGGGCCAACCACAGTCGGTAGTTTGCTGCCCCCACTGGTCATAGGCTCTGGTTCACCCACCAGCTTCATGTTGTCACGTCGGTTGTTCTGACATGTGGGTCCATGAATCCGTGTGCTCTCGTTCTCCACCGTTGAATAGAAACACAAGTTGATCTGACGGTTGAAATGGACTCCTGGGAGGTTGCCACGGATCGTGCCCGAGGCTCACACTAAGTGGAGCATCCAAGGGGGTCGGCCGACCCCCTCATTGGGCTCATTCCTCCTCTGTTTTGTGCCTTTTTGCTAAGTCCTGTAAACACATACTCAAGGTACATCTGGAACCAATTATTGATAAAAAAATATGTTCATGTCATGTTATTCTTCCTCATTTCCTAGGACCGTTGACGGTGTTTTGATGTGGAAATTTAGGCTATATCTGTAACAACTCCAGTTTTCGGATTAGCAAAATCTTGCATTTCATGAGCATAATCATCCCATAAGCATCTCATGCTCATAATTGCCTGAATTGCTTGATGCTTGTTTCCTTGTGGTTAAATTGATTTATTCGTTTTATATATATGCATTAAGTAGTTTTCAAACTTTTCCAAAAAGTCCTATTTACATTGCTCAGATCAAGTTGGTCCCTTAATAGAGTTTATGGAGAAAATTATTTTGAGAAAACTTTGTTTTTACACCAATTCATGAAAATGCTTTTAAGGCTTTCAAAAAGGGCAAAACAGCAAAGGGGAATATTGAAAAATAATATTTTTATAAGTATAACTTGACCCTAATTCACATTTTCAAAACTAGGCCGAATTAGCAAAAACTTCCAACATGAAAAGTATTCTACTCTTCAAATGGAGAAACTTTCATGTTTTGAGTTTTTCCAAATTCGCTATATTTTTGGAGTTATTCGCGGTCAAACATTTCAAGTCGAGACAAAAAAGTGGGACCCGCCCCGGGCCCACCACATCGCTTTCCTCTCACCTCCCCTTTCCCCTTCGCCGCGTCGCAGGGCGACGCCCGACCGTGGCAGCGACGCCGCCGCCACCCCTCGCCCGCGCCCGCCCCGATCGCTTTCCTCCCCCCGCCCGCCGTCTCGGGTCTTGTCTCCCTCTCCATCGCCCCGCCCCCCGCCCCCGTCTCCGTGCCGCCGTTTGGCCGCCGCGGATCGCCGTCGCCGCGAACGCACGCCACACACCGCCAAGCCGATGCGCCAAAGGCACCGCGACGTCGCGACGGACCACGCGCACACGAGCACGGTACTTGAGTACCCACGCGCGCGCCAAGCTTGCCGCTCGCTTCCCCGCTTTCCGTCCGCCTGCCACGCTGGTCGCTAGCCGGCCGCCATTGTCGCCGTCCTGTCACCCTCTCCTGCTTGCCCGTGACCAGGGTCTTTGGGTTCAAATTGGAGGGCACCAAGCCATCTTCCTCCTTGCCAGAAACTCCACTCGCACCCCAACCGCTCCCTTCGCCATTTCCCGGCACCTTCTCCTCACCCGCCATGGCCGCCGCTCAACGGAGCTCCAGCTAGTTGCCACACCACTCGCCGAATCGCAAAGCCAACCACCCCATCCTCTTGTCCATATCCTCCTCCTTCGATTGCGCCTGCTTTTTGGCCGGATTGACGAAGGTATGGCCTTCGGGCCACGTTCCCGCGCCGACGCCGCGAGCTCTGCTCCGGCGAGCTCATCGGCGCCGGTCCACCCCTCCTCCCTCCGGCTTTTCTCGATCCTGTCGCAAGCATGGTAGGCTCCAGGAGCCGTAGTTCACCGTCACGAAGTCGGACGGGCGAATCCGGCCTTCACTTCGCCGGATTTTCTCCCGCGCCGCCGCGACACCGCCGTGCTCCTGCACCTCGCCGCCATCGATTCACCGTCGATTGGCTCTGCTTTTCTAGCGTGACATGGTCGCCTCATCAAGGCGGAGCTCATGCGCACGCGGGCTCATCTGATTAGGGGGCCCGGCGAGGCCGACGCGAGCTCGCCGTCGAGCATGCCGCCGCCGCCGCGCGCCCGTTCTTGTAGGCCGCCGTAGGATGCTTCTCGTCCACCGTCGCGTCCGCAACATCAACGCGAGCCCGCGATGTGTTCGGGGTCGCCGGACACCTCGCCGTCGGCGAGATTCGCCGGCGGGGAGCGTCGGTCCTGCCTCGGTCGGCCGACCGGTGGGTCCTTGATGACGTCATTTGCTGACGTCACGGGTGCCCGCCGGGGTACACAGCGCCGGGTGAACTTAGCGTAGAATCGGATCTGTGTTCACTCCGGGTACGCGTAGCACTTCCTGTTCTGGATTTTCAAAAAGAAAAGGATTTTTGCAGATTCTGTTTTAATCTTGTAAAATTCATATCTGGAGTTTTAGAGCTCAGCTTTGAGTGAAACCAATTTTGTTGGCTTCCTTATAATGAGTAGCATCTGTCAAAAATATGAAATTCCATGTTTGAGATACTTTTATATTGAGATTAGAATTAATTATTGATTTGCTAGATAACTTATAAAATGCATAATAAATAGATTATTGTTCAGAAAAATATGGTTCTTGTTTTGTTAATCTCCTTTTGTGATGCCCTGTCTATAAAAATTATATCATGTGCATGTTATATGTAAAATTATGAAGTTGTGGTTCAAGTGGGATTCTAGGGCTATTCTTGAAATAATTCAAAAATGCTTTTTGTTGAACTAGTTTTGGGTTAATAATTTTTGTAGGCCTCTTATATGACATGAGGTAGCTCTTGAAGTAGTGGGACCTAAGGTTTGGTATACTTCGTAGCACAAAGTATTTTTAGGACCATGTATAGGTGCTACATTGTTATTTTTGTGTGGGATAGCATACTGATCAAAATGAGGTGAAATTTGGATGGTAGGCTAGATTTGTTATGTTTTATGTACTTTAATTTTTGTAGGATTTTAGGAGTAGCCAATCATAGTGCTCCTGTTCAACTCTTGGATGTTCAAATTAGGGGTTAAGTCCATTGATGCTAGGCTAATCTATTTATAAGTTGGGTTTCTGATTAACTTGTCTAAAGATGATAGTTAGTGTGTTAGCTTGACCATCTACTGTTAAAGTTTCATGGTCATTGCATGAATAGTTTAAGAGTTATGGGTGTGACAAGATGGTCACCAGGGCTGTTTTAGTGGCTGTTTTTCCAGAATCAGTCCTGATGTTCTGTGTTTTAGGTGTAGTTAACCTGGGAATCAGTTTGTGATGTCTTCATATGTTTGATGGATAATTTCATAAGCTTTCCAGAATGTCTTCATTCATACCCATAGGGTCTATGGTTATTTATTTATGATTTATTTATTGATCTATTAGTTATATGGTTAGGATGATTATGTGTGAGTGTAGTCTCTTTGGCTTTACTGACTTGTTTGCGGATGATAGTAGAAAGGGATGTTGTACTATGATTACATTGTTGTAGTAGAAAAAAAACGTAGCAGATGACATGTGCTTATGGTACACGTTCTTGGATGATGTTGACTACCTTGTAGAAAGAATAAGCAAAGCACGCATTCGCATGATCATACCATGTGTATTCTTAGTATTCATACATGCACCCGCATCATACGGGATCGCTAGGAGAACAGACGTGATGTGAAATAAGGATCCAAAGGAGGAGTCACCAAGGGGAACCACGGCACGTGAGGTGATCGAGAACCAGGAACCAGACGTGGAGTGATCAAGTGCTGGGAGCTTCAACATTGATCGTATTAGGAAGGCAAGCCCCGGAGCATTTCTCCTACGGTTTGCAAAATGATTTACTTTGCGTCCTTTATTGTTTATGATGCATTAAGTTAATAGGCGTTGACTTGGAACCGTTACTGCATTATGATTACCTTGATCCACTGAATACTTTACCCTAATTAAGTTCGGGATCTCGCTTATGCTTAGCACTTTGCTTAATTAGATCGGTAGAAGACGGGTGATTGACCCTCATCCGCGAGGTAGGTGGTTACTACCCTTTGGTTGATACTATGGAGGTTGGTTAGAGAACATAACCATGTGGCCTTGTTAAATCACGACTAGTCGGAGTTTGTGGTGTGTTAGACCACGGAAACTCCGGCGATGTCACTTAATGGGACTATGGCTTTGTACGTCCTCGGATCATGTTGAACAATGCCTCACGAGATAGCCGGAAGGATGCGATCATCCGACCGCGAAGCCTTGAGGATGTTTGGGCCGGAATTTCAACGGAGTTGAGTGTGTTGCCCACAGCGCGGTATTAAAGCCAGTGGCCGGTCGCGCCGGAGGTACCTGGTAGCCGGGCATGCCCTGGTGCAACCGTATTCGTTGCAATCCGTGTTTCCACCCGAATAGACCAAGGTGATCTAATCGACTCCGACGGGAGACGTGTGGTTTGTGTGAGGAATACCCGCCACCGGTTTGCAATCGATTATAATCGCCATCGTTCTGGACAAGTGAACACTTGACCGAGCGGCACCTTTGTCGCAAATCATTGTGAAAAATAGGATGGTTATGGTTATATGTTGTTGATGCTTGGTATGCTCAACTTTGAAGGATAGGATAGTTTTGTTTGCTCATACCCTGGAGTTGGAATAGTACGGTGCTAATCTAGTGATGTCGGGATCCAACCTAAAAGATGATAAGCTAGAGAGTCCTTTATCACTAAATGATTATTTAATAAGCTCATCTTTTATCGCAAGTTTAAATGAGTCGGCTACCCCACTCATAAAGCCTTGCATACTCCTTGGTGTCACTTTATTTTTGGTTTATGACGGGTAAGTCTAGCCGAGTACCTTCTTGTACTCGGGGTTTTATTCCCACTTGTTGCGAGATCGTAAGACCTTTGCTTTGTGGCAACAAGATGGACCTGTATCCCACTACGGGAGGATTAGACCTTGGGCAAGGTCATCTCTTATATCTCATTCCTCTATGCTTTTGCTTTGGATTTGATGAAGGACCAGGCACTATTTTTAACTAAGTGTGCGTTTGTAAAACAACACTTTATTTTGCTTCCGCAGAGTTTGTTTCCAATTTGGTATTGTAATAACTATTTTTGCAACTCCGATGTAATCAACTACTTGTGAACTTATGTATTATTATGGACGGTATTATGTTGAACTTAATTCGGTCTGGGCTGTATTGTGGAAAGTTTGAAATCCTTCGTGGTTTCACGGACTACCGGGTTGATATAAGCGTCATGTGCTAATTAAGTTGCTTAAGCGACATCATTAGTACATTATGTTTATATTAATTGGTCGGTTCTGTTACAATATCCACCGTCAACAGCACCCTATTTAATGTGCATGACACACCCATGAAACATGCATTGAGACTGGCCTAACCAGGGACGGATCAACTATAGCCCGGGGTGGAGCCCCTCGCAGCCACATAAATTATTGATTTTGTGCTTAAAATAGTCTTTCTCAAGCAATCCTTTACTAATTACCCCCCCCGATAGCAATCCCCCCGGATCTGGCTCAAAAGAAACTGCTCTCGGTTTGTGCCTAATGAGTAACGTGGCTCTAAGTAAGTGGATGATGCATTAGCTTTATAGGAGTTTAAGATATAGTAACTTTTCGATCGTGAAAAAAAATGAAGTGCTATAAAATGGTGAAAAAAAAATATATTTATGGTTTGGTGAAATTGGATGTAAAAACAATGCTATTAGGTCTGTCTCAATGGGGTTTCATTATTAGAGTTTCATGTAACATTCTAGATGTTAATGACAACTAAAACTTGTTTTAGAACTTTATTAAAGCATAATTATCGAGCATCATGGCATAATGCATTCATGTTTTAAATAATGTTCTTGATGTGGTGCTTTGTTTACTACATGTAATGATGATGTTTAGAGTCTATTTAAGTCCTTTGTCATGTGATTCAAAAAGTAATTTAGGCCGAGTTCAAATTTCCTTTCAAAACCTTAATTTCCAAAGAAACCTTGATTTGCCCCCTTTTCTCTAATTCAAAATCTACAAGGAATTTGGGGTTGGTTCAAAAAGAAAAATTGTGGGTCTTGTTGAGAGCTTCAATGTTGGTGAACAAAGTTTTTCAAGTTTTCAAAAAGAATTTCAAACGAATTTGAAAATACCGTTTTCCAAATACGTTTGTCCCCCTTTGAATTTCAAATCATAATTCAAAAACTATGCATATTTTGGAAAAACTCTTTTTGGAGAAAATGTGCAGTTTGAAAAGTTGAGTATTCCATAGTTTTAGAGTTTTTCAAGTTCTTTAGAAAAATCAAAAGTAATTTCATATATTTCATTCTAGGGTTTTTGTCCCCTTTTCAAATTTGATTCAAAATTCAATTTTCTGCTCAGAATTTGAATTTCTTCCAATTGAGAAAATCATAGGTCTTGAAAAATTAGGCTAAGGTTGTTTTTGGAAAATTTTGAGTTTAGTTCAACTTTTTGGAGCAATTTGCAAAAGTCTGAAAAACCCTCCCTGCTGACGTCATCCTCTTCAATTCTCCCTCACTGCTCACCGTCGCCGCCGTGTCCTCGCCGCCATACCGGCATGTCGCCATGACCGCCAGCTTGCGCCCGCGCTGGAGGCTTCCTCGCGCGCGTGTCGCCTCCTTGCTCATCCAACCGCGCTTTAAAGCCCAGCGCCGTGCCGCCGTTTCCCTTCTTCTTCCTCTGCTCCTTGCTGCCGCCATGGCCGAGCTCCGTCTCGCCGGCCAAATTCATCGCCACTGCCCCATAATCGTCCTCTAGCTCGTGCCTCCAGCTCCGCCTCACCTTTGTGAATCCGCTGAGCCCTATAGCGCCGCTTCGCGCCGTCCAAGGAGTCCGCGCGCCGTTGTCATCTTCATGGCCGGTGACTCCGCTGCCGCGAGTCCGCCACTGCCGCTAGCCGTCCTCGGCGAGCTTTGTGCTCCATCTTTTACACCAATCACTTCGCCTCGTCGTATTCCTTCTCATGCGCTTGATAATTTTCCCAGGGCCTTACCATACGCGTCGGAACACGAACCTTGCCACCGGTGTATGCCGCCGGAGCGCGTCCCGCCATGGCCACTGCCGGCATCAAGCTCCTACCTCCGCCATGCCTGATACTCCATCTTCGCGCGCATCAGACTCATGGTGAGCTTCTGGTGCCTCTGGTTCCATTGGTTTGGTGTCCGTCAGCCTGTGGCCGTCGGAACATGGTCGCCGGCGAGCCTGTCTTGTTTCCGCCGCCGTTGGCATGCTTGCGTCCGCACGGGGCCGTCTTCGGCCGAATAGGCTAGGAGTCCGCGTCCTCCTGCGCTTGCTGCATCGCGTGTTCGCGTCTTTTTCACCGGCGAGAGCTCCAGTGAGCTTCCTCGTCGTGCGCAGCGCCGCCGTGTCCGCCATCACCGGCGTCGAGCCACTGCCGTTGCTCTGCCGTCGCTTGGTCACCACCAGCGTGTTCGCCTCGACGAGTAGGTCACGTAGGTGCAGTCCTCGCCGCCCAGGACCTCGCCGCCGGCGAGAAGTCGCCGGTCGAGCGCCGCTCCATCGGCCAGGACGGGTTGGGCCGGCCTGTTTGCGCGTTGGGTCGGCCTTCCAATAGTGCTGGGCCGAGTGGGCTGGTTTCGGCCCAGACAGTTTTTTCTTTAGCTTTATTCTTTTTCAAGACTTGGTTTAATAGTGCTGATTTTGTTATTTTCATATAAAATTATTTAGAGCTCCAAAAATTCTGAAAAATTTTGTGTGTGCTCTCTGTTATGTGCTTGATCTAGGAAAAATATTATATGCCTATTTTGAGTGCTTTTGCTATGTTTTAAAATTATCTCTTTTTATTGAAAAATGCTCCTTCTTGTAATTTTATTTATTTATTTAATGTTCCAAAAATTATGAAAATTATTTTGTAACCTTCTCAGGCCCTGAAGAGCATAAGTTTAATTTTTGAGAATTATTTGACAAACTTTTTTATTTTGTCTTTATTTTATGCTTAGTTATTTAATAGGTCTTTAATTACTTGTTGAGCCTTAATGACTTAGGATTTGAGTGTTTTGAGATTGATTGAAGACCTTAGGTCATTGACCTTAGTGACCTTGATCACTTTGATGTCTTGTATGAATTATCTTGATCTGCTGGTTGTCGTAACTAGAGTGGCTTCACCTGTGTAACCCTAGGTTTTGTTTAATTAATGTTATTAGAGTACAACTGTATCGTGAAGGAAAGTTGTACTCAAGTTAATCTAGTTGTTATGCTTTCATCCATGTATCATCATGCATCATGCCATGAGCTCATCATACTGAGGCACACATCATTAACTACGTGTAGATGTTCGAGAGTGAAATGGCTCGAGTTGAGCGAAGATCGGGAGATATCGTCCGACAACGGTGTTTGAGGAGATTATCCATCAATGATGACAAGTCATCTCTCTTGATGTTGGTGTTATCCATCCATGGTGTTGGTGCAAACTCTAACAACCGAGAACTAACCACCGCTGCAATCCAGGCAAGCCCCGGATGCATTTAAACTCTATCCTTGTTTTTATAAAGTTTTTATCACTTCAGTTATGAAATGTTGCACTAGGTAATAGGAGTTGAGTGAAAACCTAACAATTGCATTACCTGTCTTATTTCTATATTCCTTGTTACCTGATATTTGGAAAATGCGTAGTAATGCTTAGTCTTGCTTAATTAGATAGGTTTTCAAAAACAGAAGAATGAAAAAGATGAGTTTGGCTTTGCTTGTTGGATTATGATGATAGACCATGAAAGTTAAGACCGGTCGGATAACTTGCATCGGGAATGGAGTCTTGATGTAGTGTTTCTGACTTGTCAGTTAAGGACCGTTCGATGGTGTATCGGTGATATCGAGACTAGTTACCACATGCATTATTGTGATATATTGTGGGTCGCACCCACGTATATCGGTATCCGTGGGGCAGATGTCCCATGTACCATGTGGAATGATATATGGCTGCGGTTGTTATCCCGGTATATCGTGTGATCTGATATGCTTAGGAGTTAAAGTCTCCTGTATACCAGTGATCTAGGTCCCAGCTGGGTATAAAAATGGATTCGAATCGCCGTTGCTTCTCGGAGAAGAAGACTCGATCGGTGTACATCATCGTAGTAACAACTTGAAAATGATTAGGAATCAGATTGGAGTTGGTTGATAAGCTTGAGTTTGAGCAAGACCACTTTTATTTCTGTTGATAACTAATGTTGAGGTAAAACTTGTTCTACAAGAGCTTTTCTGCAAAAGTCTTTCTCTTGCGAGCCTTACCTTGTCCCACTAGCCTGCATTCCTGAGTCTTCACCTTTTTTTTCGTCGGGTAAGTCTTGTTGAGTACTCCCGTACTCAGGGTTTGTTGAACCCCTGTTGCAGGTTATAGCTGGTGTTTGAACCATGATTATGTCACTGGGCTCGACATGATCTGATTGCCCTCTCCCAACTCAGGTGCTCTACCTAAGTTGTCTTCTGTAGTTCTACTCTGGTTCCGTAATTAAAGTTAAGTTTGTAAAAGTTAATTTATTCATATTTTATAAACTTTTAATGTTATCATTCTTCCGCACTCTGATGTTATATATTTTTGTAATAAATGTTGTAATGTTGTGGTTACTCCATTGTTGATCCCGGGTATGAGTGTAAAAAGTGGTTCAATCGGTGTTCGTTAAGAACATCGACAGGGCTTCATAAGTCGTGTGGAGCACATGCATAGTAATCTGAGGTCTGTTAAGACGAGGATTAGTGCATGTGGACCACATTACTTAGGAGGTTCTGCCATATTTCATGGGCATTAAATATGCTGATGTGTCACTATATTAATGAAGAGAGAGATGAGAAGAGTTTCATAGGAGTAGAGAGATTTTTACTGCATTGTTTGCAAAATATAGAGCATTGTAAACCGGGACATGAAACCTCTTAGGCCAGTCTCAATGGCTAGTTTCATTGCACAGTTTCACATACTATTTAAAGCTTTGAAATTTCGATACGAAATAACTCACTCCCTCAATGCATAGTAGTTTTATTGCACAGTTTCACATACTATTTAAAGCTTCTATGGGTCCATCGTTGTCTCTCTCCTCTCTTCCACCAATGACCTTCCTCCATGCATACGGATGAAATGAAATAACACTCTCAATGGGGGTTTCACACACTTTCCAATGTTTTAGAAACACTGCTATATAGTTTCACCATGGTGAAACGAATTCCTTCTCTCTCCTCTCAATTTCATGCAATTTCATGCAAATGCTGACATAGCAGTCTATTTAATGTGCATGATACTTCCGTGAAACCTCCATTGAGACTGGCCTTATTGAGACTGGTCTTAGTATACTAATGGTAATTATTGGACTGTTTTTTCCTTTTCCAAGGAGAAGTTGAAGTATAAGCTGTGGTAACGGACCTCTGTGTACAATGTACATAGTACCAGAAATGCAGCAACCCGTTGCCTCTTGCCCCACGAATAATCCAAAAGGCAAATGCTACGGGAGGGTTCACTCCAAACGTTTTATTATATATATATAAACTCTTGCGACTTGCGTGACTTAATTGATGTACACGTAGCATGCATGCTGATTCATATGCACATGACAATACACAATAAGCTGCATATAACTACTGCATATATACTAGTACTCCTATAACTTAGTCGTGGAGTACATTATTATTAATAAAACTAAGAGAATACCTCGCGCGTTGCTGCGGGGATTTCAGTTAATTTTAAAAAATAAACTATTTATATTTATAGTTATAAAAATGAAATAATTTTAAATTAATTTTGATAAATAGTTTGATGACACGTCGATGTGAACAACTAAATGTATGTCAGTGGATAAAGATGTAGCTATCAAAATTACATGTGCTAGTGGCTATAATTACAAATTTAGTGCATTGCTTATATAGATAGCTTGCATGTTGAGATAATTCTATAGTGAGGTTTGTTTATATAAGAGGTATAGATTCATGTGTCATAACTACCAGCTAGCTGTATTTCTATAGCTTAGTTCTGGGTGAAAAAGAAAACGAAGATTGTTACTTATACTTATGATATTTGTTGAGTTTCATTTAACCGTGTGATAGCTGGTGTCTCAATTGACAATGTATTATGTAGCCATCAAAAAGTAGACCCAGGTCAATGTGAAAGAAATGTAACCTTTGTATATGTATTAATTATTAATCTGACCGAGTAAAGAGCGTCGTCGGTACTACCGGATCAGAGTCACTCACTCACTCACTCTATTATACGTGGTTCAAGTAGGCAGGTACCGAGGACATTTGTAGACGACGTCCACGCAGTAGCTTCAGTTCAAGAAAAATTCTATGTTCCTCGGTCCGTTCTCTTTTCGACTTGCTCGGTCTCGACAATTTGCTGTATGTAGGAATATAGAGGACTTCTGCAGGAATTTCGCATGAGAGTTAGTACACCTGTCCTTAGAAAGACTTTGTATATATCCCTTCAAGGACTTGGCCAGCCAGGAAAAATTAAATTTAACCTGAAATATTCATACAACTGCGAGGCAACTAATTTTGTAGATTTAACCTGAAATTAATTTTGTAGAGGTGCAATTTGAGAGGCAAATATCTTATATTCATATCATATGAAGTACAGTAAACAGTAAAAAAATAAAGTGAAGTGTTTCTTTCAACGCAAAACTAGAAATTCGTAAAATTGTTCAGAAGTTTAGTTAATTAAAAAAGTTTAATAAAAAAATCATTCCGAGGATATATCTTCCTTTATATGAATACTTAACTGTACAATATCTTCCTCACAAACTATTCGATTATCGTTCCAAAGTCTCACTAAAAAGTTAATTACAAAAGGGTCATTCCCGCAATCAAACTCCTCTCACACCGAAGCAAGAATCATACCACTAGACCAAATGCCCTTTTATTGTTTTTGTTTATTGTTGTATATAAAATGTAAATGTATGCCTCACAATTGCATGATTATATTATCAAAAAAAAACGAAGCAAGAATCATACCACTAGACCAAATGCCCTTTTATTGTTTTTATTTATTGTTGTATATAAAATGTAAATGTATGCCTCACAATTGCATGACTATATTATCAAAAAATTATGTTATTCTTATAAAAAGTATATTAACAAAAAGGGGCATTCCTAGAATTAAACTCAAGACCTCTTGGACCCAAACCAAGAATTATACCACTAGACTAAATGCATTTTTTCTATTGTCTTCTCTTTATCATTTTTATAACAAAAACATATATTTTCTTTATAAGAAAAAACATAAATACTGTTTAGCAATTCTTTTTTATATCATTATTGAAAATAGGGGCATTCAATAATCAAACTCAGGACCTCTTACGCCCGAAGCGAAAAATCCTACCACTAGGCCAAATGTACCTTTTTATTTTTTTCTATTATTTTGTTTATAAAATGAAAAGTTTATGGCTGCAATTGCATTATTATATCATCATTTTTATACCTCTTGGACCCAAACAAAGAATCCTACCACTAGACTAAATGCCCTTTTCTCTATTGCCTTTATAGTCTTTTATAGTAATAAATAAAAACATATATTTTCTTTTATGAGAAAAATATATGCTCAAAGCTCCATAGTTATATATTGTTTAGAAATTCTTATTTTATCATAAAAAATAGGGCATTCCAAGAATCGAACTCGGGACCTCTTGCGCCGGAGCAAGAATCATGCCACTAGACCAAATGCCCTTTTGCTTTATTTATTTATTGTTTATCTTAATAATTAATACATATAAATCCTGAATTTTGAGTTTCCGGGTATGACATATATATATTTGTGTCAGAACTCAAACTCAAACTCAAACATAGAACAACCTGGTGAGAAAAGCTACGGTTACCGGACTTACCCGGAGATACATCCAAATTAAAAGCTACGACACGTTCAGATCTTGAGTGCATGGCCAACGAACATTGTAAAACAATGCAACCTGGTCGATCAGCGATCACACATATTATATACACAAGTCGGAGGGTTGAGCAACAAGGACACCTAGTCTCACGTAACGTACGACACCACCGTACCTGCAACGAACACAAGAACCGAGTTGCACGCATGCGTGAACACCGACAGTGAGCATGCATAGCGGCACTGTGAGTGTGGTCTGGATCTTGTGCTTCAAGAGTCCTGCAGGGGGAGGCAGCTTCCCTGCAACGCATCCTCGCTCCCAACTGGACTAGTGGACTCTCACAAGTTTTGGCAAATGATTAGCCAGGCGGCAATTAACACTAATCGTTTGGTACTCTTATAGCTAGCTATCTAGGGCAAAGATCCAAGAATTGGAAGATCCGATCCCTCCTGGCCCCTGCTGGCTCCCGATTGAGTACAAACGACGCCACTCAGTCATCTCCAGCTGCTATTGTTTTTCTCTCTTCTTGATCATCGAGATAATCTGTTCTTCTCCAATACTCGCGGCAAAGCATGGACTTAATTTATAGGTATTTATACAGTAATAACTGTGAAAAAAATGTCATTAGTTCAAAAAAAAAAAGAACCTACAATTTACGTTAGTTTTTTTAAAATAAATGATATTTCATAAAACATAACATTTCCTTCTCATGTCCGCCTACATGGTGCTCGGTAACGGACAATCCACCGCATTCTGGACAGGAAGATGGATTCAGGACCAAACCGTCAAGGACATCGTGACATCATTGCTGGCGTTCCTGGTCAGAGGAACATCAAAACAATGACGGTGTTGTCGCGGGGTTGCAAGGCCGAGCCTGGGTACGCCAAATCACCGGAGGGATCACGGCGCATGCCACGCAAGAATACCTAAGGCTGTGGGACCTCGTGATGCAAGTGCACCTCAGCGAGAACGAGGACCACATTATTGTTTGGAGATGGACCGCTGATGGAGCATACACCTCCAGATCTTCATATCGGACCCTCCAAATGACCTCACATCCGATCCCGGTTCGCAACAGGATCTGGAAGACATGTGCGCCCCTCTGAGTAAAGATTTTCTTGTGGCTGGCCATCCGGAGACACCGCTGGATGGAAGACAAGAGGCGAAGACATGGGCTCGATGCAGGAGACAATTGCTTCCTATGCAACCAAGAACCCGAGACCATCGACCACATCATCTCCTCCTAATCCTTCTCGAGACAGATCTGGTGGACCATATTAGCAGTACTCGGGGTCGACACCTCCCAAGTAGGCGGCCCCTCGATCCTATGTGGTGGGAACAATGGCAACGAAGATGGCATAGAGAGAAGAAGAAAGGAGCCGATACCCTCTTCGCATCGGTGGCATGAAATATTTGGAAAGAACGAAACCCAAGATGCTTTAGAAGCGGCACATCCACCACTAGTCAACTACTCTCCACCATCAAGCGTTCTGCCGACCAATGGGTTGCATAAATAGTCCGCTTAAGAGCATGTGCACGAGGGGGGGGGTGCGCTTCATGTAATATCTGTACCCCCAACCCAATGCTACGGCGCCTTGTAAAAACCCTTCTACTTAAATACAAAGATGCGCAAGTATTTTGCGTATTTCAAGAAAAAATAACTTTTTCTTCTACTACAAACAAAATCCCTTTTGTGTGAACCACTATACAAACGCTTGTATATAATTGTTGATGAGCATGTTGCGCGCCTACAATGGAAGAAACAGTCTTCAAATCTTGAACATGGTCCTAAATGGACAACCCAACTAGCTGAGCTAAGCTATACAATTGGTTCTCCGAATAGAACAGAATTACCCAAGCGATTTGATTTGATCATCTGCCTTCGCTACTTCGCTAGGTTTTCATGTTCACTTGGTGGTCAATATATAGGTCACTACGTGTTTACTTGTATGACACTAAATTTTCTTGTTCTCTACTAGGTGGTCTAATAATAAGACTGAAGCCTAAAGCCAGTCTCAATGGAGTTTCACAAGAGTTTCATGAGCATTAAATATGCTGATGTGGCGCTGTATTAATGAAGAGAGAGATGGTGAGAGTTTCATGGAGCAGAGAGAGTTTCATCCCCATTTTGCACTGTTTCCAAAATATAGAGCATTGGAAACTGGGACATGGAACTCCCCACTGAGACTAGCCTAAATGAACCACGATAAGCCAGACAATTATGGTGTCAAATCTTCTTGTTCTATAGGTGGTCAAAAAGACGAAAAAAAAATGGTTTGCAGAAAGACAAATGCTGTTGTAATTTCGACATTCAGTAAATCACACTGACCTTGCGCCCTCATCAGTTGCAAACAAATGTTGTTGTACACACTGACGCAATCACCAAGTGGTGGCAATTTTGACCACTGACTTTTATTACATATACCAAATAAAATCAAAGGTTTTTCCGAGTCATATATACATCTACTATGTATATGCATATGACTTGTGTCCATCTAATTTTGGAATTTGTTTTGACGTATCGGTTAAAAAGGAACCAGAGGTAGAAGAGTGTACTGCTTGCTTAGTGGCCTAATTGCAATTAATCTACCCTTTTTGAGAGATCACACAACTTTATTTGGTGTGTTTCCTTCCCCCACACAGAGATATGCATAAAGGTCAATTCACCAGCAAAAGGGGCCGGGTGTGCCCCCCTGCGCGTGTGCTTCAGGCTTTACATACACTGTTGGGGGAGAGGAGGTAGAGAGAGAAGAGGAAACTGCTAGAGAGAGAGGGCAAGGGGAGGAGCGGCGGTCAGGGCGTCAGGCAGCCATGGGGCACCACTGCTGCAGCAAGCAGAAGGTGAAGCGCGGGCTGTGGTCGCCGGAGGAGGACGAGAAGCTCGTCAAGTACATCACCGCCTACGGCCACAGCTGCTGGAGCGCCGTCCCCAAGAACGCCGGTATGGTCCGGCTCCGGCCAGCGACCCGTCCGTCCTAGTAGGAATTCAAAGAGGAAATTGGATTTGTTCACGTCCTGATACGCGTTGTGTTCTTGCCGATCGAATCGACCAGGGCTGCAGCGCTGCGGCAAGAGCTGCCGCCTCCGGTGGATCAACTACCTCCGGCCGGACCTGAAGCGCGGCACCTTCTCCGACCACGAGGAGCGCACCATCATCGACGTTCACCGCATCCTCGGCAACCGGTACGTACGGGCATACTTCCTGCCGTTGCCCTTGTTCCCGGCGAACTGGTTACTCACCGCGGCCATGGTTGGACCTCACAGATGGGCGCAGATCGCCAAGCACCTGCCCGGGCGCACGGACAACGAGGTCAAGAACTTCTGGAACTCGTGCATCAAGAAGAAGCTCATCGCGCAGGGCCTCGACCCCAAGACCCACAACCTCCTGCCGGCCTCCAGGACTCTCCTCCACGGCGGCAACGGGGTAAACCCTAGCAGCAACAATCCTGCACACTTCCACTCCAACGGCGGCGCTGCCGTCGCCGCGACGCCCTTCACCATCAGCTCCCCGACCAAGGCCGCCTACGACACCGTCACCATCACGCCGCCGCCGCCGGAGATGGCGCCGGCAATGTACGACGTCCCTAACCCTGACGGCATGCACATGGGGCATGACCATGCAGCCGCCGCGGCTGCGATTCCGGGATACCCGTACCACCAGGACAACGGCGGCGGCGGCGTGCTGATGAGCTTCAGGGATCAGAATGCAGGCCTCCAGACATCCATGGACTTCGTGAACGGCTCTTCGTCCTCCTCCTCCATGGATCACGCCGCCGGCATGCCTAACGGCAACGGCTTTAGCCAAGGCATGGGCGCGGCCTTCATGGACGTGACGGCGGGAATGTGGACCACCGCCGCCGTGGATTCTGCCATGTGTGCAGGGATGGAAGTGGCCCAGCCGCAGCAGCAACAACCGCTGCCACCGCAAGGGCTGCTGCAGGGGGAGATGGTCGTCGGCCGGCAAGCTGTGATGATGAACGGTGTCGGTGCAGTTGCTGATAAGGGCATGGACATGATGGACGTCTCTTCGGTGTACGGTGGCGCCGGTGCAACGTCGTTCGATCTGGAGCTGATGGAGTCGTGCGCGTTGTTTTGCGGCAGCGGCGTTGGCGGCAGCACCGGCAACGCCATGGAGCAGCTGCAATGGGACTGCTAAGCTCACTATCGTCCTTACTCCTAAATCCTAATTAGTTTGTTGTCTTCTATATGCTTCAATCCATGTCTTTATTGATCCTTTTAATTTTGGTGTTCGATTTACTGGGTTCTTGATTCAGATCGTCGTCCTTTTCAAGCAAGAAATGCATGCTGAGCTGAGTGACGAACTCATCTACTAATTCAGATTTCAATAAAGTTATCTGAAATTTATCTTGATTATTACTGCTTACACAGACAGTATTTGTTGTTTTCTTCTCTGTGTGGTCGTATAGCTCATCTGAAATTTCATCTTAGCAAGCAAACTGGTAACGAACTGCAGCAGAATAATCACACCTCTGAGTTCTGAGCACAACACACTCACACGCACACACACCAATCCTTATCTTTTTCTCTGCAGTCTTTTCTTGCACTGCAGTCAACTCATGCAAGAGGGACAAGTCAGTTACCAGTTGGCAGCAACATATACGTTTCAACCTTTTAGTGCAAGGAAAGTTGTTGAAATTTGTCAATTTATGCAGAGGCACACAAGTTTCTCCCCACAAAGAACATTTTTCATATACGTTTGCAACAACACCTTTTGTCTCCAAGTATATATGTATATTATGCACAATAGTCAATGTTATATTAGTCATTAAGTCTATCTTGCAAAGGATATATACGCACATGCATTTTGCACAAGAAACAAATTACTTTCTTCAATTAATATGGGTAAAAAGACAAGTACTTCAAGCATGAATTCACCAACAAATTAAGCACTGTACGCACATCATTGCAACCGCATAAAAACAATATTAACCTTCCATCTACGATGAGGTCCTGCAAATTAGTGGAGAAGATGCAACTATAATGAAAAATGCAGTGTGTGCTTAAACTATATATATGAGTGGTTCCATACTAGAATCTGAATTAAGAACTAAATGAAAATTCCACTGTCAATTTTTGAAAGGTTATATTAGTCCGTGCATTACAATCTATGATGTACAAAATAGGTTATATTAGTCCATGTATTACAAAAGATGAGATGTACGAAATAAGCAGTGAGTAACACATAAAATATTGTTGATTCAATGCATCATATCTGGTAGTAGAAGGATGTTTCTATTCATCAATTTGGTATATTAGGATATGTGTTTAATGCAAGAGCAAATATGCATGGGACCATAAACTGATTTTTGTAAATTTTGCCATGCATCATGTTTTTCATATCGAAATATGAGTCGTTTTTAGAATATCTTGATAGCAGAAGATGATATGTGATTAGAAAACCAAAATGACTTATAATTTAAGAAGTTAAGACTGCACCTCACCATATACGACATGGGTAGTTGCCTTGTAAAATATTGTTGCATTGAATTAAACTATCACCTAAATTGCATGGATTGGAAACCGAAACTAATGTTTAAATATTTTACAATGTTGCTCTAAATCTTGTCACTTTCTTTGCAAAATGTGGTTTGGTATTGAATCTATATACCTAACATTCAATGAGTGCAAAAGCACTCCACCAAGCCTCTCTTTGAAACCTTTTTCATATGTTAACTCAAATGAAATTCCACATGAATATCAACACTTTTAGCACGGAGTTAGCATTTTGAAAACACTTTTAGAAGGTTTGCACTTGCTTCATGTTTCCTCACCACAGACTAGATCTAACACATATGCATTAGCCAAAGCAATCATATTAGCCAAATATTTTTCTCTTTGTAGTATGGCTATTTATCCTAAACCTAGTCATTCACTTAGGTACATACCTTGGGCGAGTGTAAGAAAATTCTTATAGGTTATACCTTTGTCTTCGGGCTTTTGCCTTTAGTTTTATCATCCATCATCTCCATCTTCATAGGTTGAGCACTTCACCTCCATGGTCATGCCACCTCTTGTCATGGCAACATGTATGGCTCAACTCCACTTTTAGAATAACCACTTAATCATCTCACATGAGAACCATTAGTCCATCTAATATGTCACTGAATTACCAAAATCAAAGGGAGTTTCATATCCACCCCACACTTTGTCAGTACTGACTCTTTTTAGGAAACTGGAGGGGCCGCATCCCCTAAAAAAATTTATTAATGAACCAAAAAGGTGTTCAAAACAATGAAAATTACAAGGAATAACACAAGAGGAGATTATAGGAAACTAGCATAGGAAACAAAAGGTGACAAAGAAAATAAGACTAAGGCATTGATCAATTAGGGAATTTGGATCCATTGCTCAAAAGATGTTGCAAGCCTTGCTTTCACCCTTAGGGAGACTAGCCGTATTTCATTGAAGAAAAATGTTCTGCATTCTTAAATATTCTTGGTTATTGTTGAAGATTAGTTAGTTGTTGTGACCCTCCAATCCAACTCGATCATGGGAATAATAGCAACCATAAAGAATTAAGTCTGCATTTGGTCTTTGACGGCCCTTATATTTTCAAAGTTGTCTCTAGACTGTACGGTTTCTAGGTTCAGAATCCCCCAGCATTGTTGGGCAAAGGAGCAAAAGCCACAGATGTTCAAGTCTCTTCCACCAAAAGAGAGAAGATGTCACAGTAGTATGATTCCAATTCCATGCTCCTTCTAAGGATATCTTGTACTTAGCCTATCTTGAGTAGCATCCAACAAAAATCCTTGTGTTTCAGTTGATAGTATGACTTCCACAGCCATTAAAGGCTAGATTGATTTCCTAGTGCTTTTGTATGTTGACGCATATTTGAACTTTATTGAGCCCTAGAATAAGACCAAACATCATTATAATCCACCACTTGACTTTCTACCATTAGCATGCCCGCATGTCTTGATACCAAAAAAATGATTGGAGAGTCACTAGGCACGGGATAAAACTCCTAAAGAAACCCACCCCTAGTAACGCGAAAAAGATCCACCTTAATAATGGAGTTAGAAATTGTCTTTTTGAATGTGTTTGCGTCGCATTACTATGTATTGTGATAAGAGATCGACTCACAACTCTTCACCTTTCACTCCCTTGTAATAGAACTCAAGACGATGTTCTATTAGGACTTTTAGTTCTATTAAGATTTGTGTGTAAAATCCTTTTAGGAATAAGACTCCCACGTGCATGTATGAGGACCTTGCAGGGGTAACATAAACAAGGGCTAGAGGCCATAGGCATCAACCAAGCCAACACAAGGGTCTCATGCAAAACCTTTAAGGAGCAAATAGGGGCTTTCAAGAGGATTAAGCTAGATAGTTTTATTGTACTAGATTCTTATACAGGCCAAGAATATCGGTAGGTCATAGAGCGTCAAGTAGGGTTGTGAGAGAGTGACAAACACTTGTATTCTTTTAGAGTTGTTCTTATAGAATCTACGGTCAGCTTCACCAAAACACAACTTTTTTTTTGAAAAGAATGTAGGAGCACTACCTCTCAATTAAGGTAGAATATATAAAAGGGAGTTTATGTCTAGGTTTCAGACGAAACAATTTTGAAAGCAAATGAAAATAATTAAGAAGTTGCAAACACATATAAGCACAACCTGGGGTCACCAAAACGCAATCTCTTGTTGTGGTTTCTTTAAAGATGTCATCTAGGGTTTTCTACACGATTTATCTATATCAGTTCTTGATACGGTGCACGTTTGTGTCATGCTCAATATACTTTCAAAGATCCAAGAGTACTGTGCATGGTATCAGATTCTAACAAAGGGGGCTAATAGCATGCCATCAAAGGCTAGAACTCATGACAAAAGCCATATTGAGTTTTGAAACGGATGCATTTGCAACACGGATCCATTCATTGTAGCTGAAGCAACAATAAAACAAACCGCACGCCAAGATTCCAATTAGTAATCACTAATAATAATCTACAAGAAATTAAACCGGCCTCTAGCAATGGGCAGTCGTCAACAGTTGATAGAGATTGGAGGAAGGGAAAGGCACAAACTATATAAACCGTACACTTCGACTTCCAGCTAGATATATAATTCTCTAAATCTGCTCCTTTTAGTTTTAGGTGAGGTGAGCTTTGTAAATGCAGACGTGCTAAGCTACTCCGTGTACTTGTAGTGAACTGGAAGCCTCGCCATGATTGGATACGAAAGCTATCGATGCGGGATGCAAAATAACCACCACGTACGTTTCCGAGAATACTGTTGATCACGGCTCGATGATCTGTGCAGGTTGGGATATCACGATCAGTGTGTTATTTCTGAGCAGACCTTGAGTAGTAGCCATCCATGCAGTCACGCAGATGTATGAAAACTTTTACTACTATCTGTTTCATTTCTTGTGTCTCAAATTGTTGAGTAACTTGTGCGACCCAGCTGACTGTGACAGCTTAACAGCCTTGAAGTGAAACAAGTGTTCGTCGTTAATTACCGACCGGCCACGAAAAAACTATGTGAACTACTAGCTAGCTTAGCTTGTGGTGTAATATGAAGGGTGTAAATTGAAAAACAAAAACCTGTCCTGCAATGTATGTTCCACCGACGGTTTTTCACTGCTCATCTTTTATATTCATATATAAAACTGGCACAAGAACCGGCTGTTGATCGGCATTGGAGGGTGGGGGGTTTGAAAATTCAGTTTTATTTGGTAAAAAAAAAAAGAGAAATATGAAAGACTAGATAGAACTCACGTCTATACTGATATATCTTTTCTTTATAATTGTCTTATACCAACATTAGATAGCAACGGTTGGCTATGACAGTCGGAGTTATTTTTTCCTCGATGGCACATAGATGACGATCTAGTCTTCATATTGATTGTCAATAGAGTGTGTGTGGTGTTCTTTTTTTTTTGGTGGTTGTATGCTTTTATTCAAGCAGAAAGTACACGGTTATGCTCCTGAAGCAAGCCAGCCAACTAACTTGTGAGTTTGTATTATTCAGCTCTCACTCACATCCAGAACGCCACTGAATCGTTTGCCGGGTCCTCACCTATGTGAAATTGGTACACATGGATGCATAACGCCGACGGGCGACGGCGGGCTGTTGTCGCGAAAGTAGCGGCGGCGCGCCGCGCGGGCCATCCTCCATTATCTCCACTTGACGCCGGCGGGAGGCTTAGGGGCGACCCGAACCGCTTCGTTTGCAGGCCTAACCAAATCGTCCTCGCCGACTCTGTAGATGTTGTAGCCTTATTTATCCCAGTCGTCCAGCACCAGATAGAGATGCTTTTGCTGCACCGGCGGCGGCTTGGCCGTGCGACACGGGCAGCGACCCGGCAAAGGCCCGCGGTTTGACATGTCATACTCCTTTCCTCACGATTTGACTGCAATCGTTCGTCCACGCCGACTTGATTCCTTCCGCCTTGTCTAACGTCAGATCCTGCGCACGAAGATGTACACAAGCTAGAACGCGATATGGGCTTGCAACTTGCATATATAGAATCGGACTGCAGGCTACGCACGAATCGGAACCCAGCAGTTACCCACGTCCGAAAGACATTCATTCATATTCAATGTTTCTATCTATGTGGTCACCAGTCACCACGAAAAGAATGGATCTGACTATATGAGTTCAAGAAAAACAGGACTGCTAGTCCTCTGGAGGGACTCAGTAATCTTCAAACTCTTAATAGACTTAGCTTACATTTGAAACTCAGCCAATCGCCAAAAAAAAAAAGTTCTTAATTATTCAATATTCAATTTATCCATGATACTACACCACAGTAAATGTTCATATTACAATATTATGCTATTATGAATGTATGATACTACACAGGTTTGCGGAATCGAGCAGGTTAGAAAAGCTTCCACTTGCTGACCTCACTAAAAGTGAAACACAGGAACGGGTAGTTCATACAGTTTTCCCATATAGATCAATTGATCCTATCTGAAATCTTGGATTAGAATGAGATTCTCTTACGCGTAGAAACCTAAACCTGCCAAAGGAAACAGAGCAATCCAGTCAGAAGGGAAAAGGTTTGCTAACTACTGCACAAAGTGTGCATCAGCCATCAGCCGATGGTATAAAACCATTTTTTTCCACCACGATGGTGTAAAACCTACCGGAAAGCATTTGCCTTATCTCTCTTATCCACTGTAAATGTTTTCCTAAGGAAACGGCTCTCAAACATTACAGAATTCCGAGCATCAAGTAGATTCCAGGTGGAGCCTCCGTCTGAGCTCCCTTCAAGAACCCTGCCATAAAAATGCTTGTGAGTTGTGATGACATTGACCGGTAAGATCAATTAATGTTTTCCCATAACTTATATCGCAACAAATATGTTTCTCCAATAATTCTCTAGTTAACGATGCAAATCAGCAAGTCATATAGTTTGTGTGTAAAAAAAATGGTAGACTAACCATTTAAGTGAACAGAAATTTAACCGAGGTTACATTCTCATCGAAGCAAGCCTAACAGCTAATCTGGCTTTCTGCATTCAGATCAACAATGCTAAACAAGACAAACCAATGACCAAAATAAGCACAAAAGAAAGTACAAAAACCTGCTTGGCTTCAAGGTTTTCAAAACATGTTTCATTTTGTTTAGCTCTTACGCTAATTTTTCTAGCTTCAAGATAGCTCTCTTAACAAGCTTTTAGAGTAGACACAATATTGAATGGTCTCAGAATCATTATGCACTCCAAGTAAGACATTAATGCTACAAAAAAAAGGAATAACAACGTGATTTATTTAATGTATATGGCAGATAGTGCACATTATATTCCATTCAACCAGATTAGGATTAAATAAGACTAACAATCTATCTCAACTTTACCAGTCCATTGGATCCCTCTCTGGAGCATCATTAGCTGACATCAAATCATATGACTCCAACTCGCAACTTTTGCCAGCTTGCATTGTATAAATCAGCCAACATCCTGCATAACTCCTTTGTTAACTAATACAGCAGATCAGTAAATTCTACACCTGTGTACTTGAAACACTTTAGACAGCATCTTTACAACAACACAAAAAAATCTGCAAAACATCAGTGCAAAACTTGACCAGACATTACTGTGAATAAAGAATAATTGACGAACAGAAACAGGTGCAAAACTATAATAAGTTTTAAGATGGATAGCAAATGTGGATTGCTACAGGGAGCAGAAAAGTTATATCATCAAGCATCCATGAACTAGATCATGTAGACAACTAACTTCTATGACAATTTCAAAACATAATAAATCAAAGTCTCCAATTGCATAATCAAACTTCAAGTTTCAACCTAGCAGAATAAAAATGATTAGCCATCAGGGAGACAACCGATAGGAAGTAAAAGAAATAGCAAGACAAACTGCAAACTCCACAGTTATTACTTTGGGAAAAAATCAACATAAATACTAAGTCATGCATGCTACAAGTGCCCACACCACCATTTGTTAGACCAAGTTGAAATAACACAAAAAAAATGAAACAATCAATTCAAAGCTCAAAATTCACATAAATTCGAAAGTAAAGTCTAGATTTGTACAAATTTAAAAGGCTTCAGGTAAATGCTTTAATTAATCAACAAGCATGTGGCAGTTGGCACATTAGCGGAGAGAAGTTAAGAAAAAGGGATGATTGAACTTGGGCTTTCAATCCAGGTAGCCATGTGTGACTAAGATAATCTATAAATAGAAGACAGTATTTGTATTAACTATAACCATATTACCTTTGGCTCCATCAGGCTCTTCCCATTTGGAAGAATGGATGCCGTCAAAAGCTGCTGTTGCCTGAAATATTTCAAACACACTAATGTATGAAAAACACCAATGAATGGATACTAAAAAATGCACAAATTGCATTCACATACAATTCCAATTGGAAGTTGTTCCCTGCTTGCAAGGACTGAACCTGAGCATACTCTGTTCCCTCTTGGGAAATGGTTGCCTTCTGTGAAAGAGGTATTATTATTCTTATAATTACTCAATATCTCATCAACTGCATCCAGTGCTACTGGTAACGCTAAGGACGAGTGTATTGGATTTCCAACCACAGTCACATATTGGTGTCCAGCACTTCCCAGTTCTGCTTTCAGTGAAATAGCAGATAACAGACTTTCAATGGAAGGAAATATCTCCTCAAATAGATGATGTGTTTTCTGGTCTAGTGTAGCACTTCTGCTCTTAAAGTTGGAACTTTTAAGAGTAATCATCAAAGTCTTCAATGCATCAAATACTTCAATAATTCTTTCTTTAGGGATTTTTTTGTCACAAAAATGTGAAAGAAAAGCAGAAAGAGCATCATATATATTTGAAACATGAGCATCCACACATTTCCGAATAGGGCAGGATGAGCAACTGAGTGAATCTGCTTGGCCCAACTCTGACCTTGCTTTCCTCCATTCCACAGAACCACTTAGCCTTCCAGGTAAGGATAAAGATGTTTCAACTTGAAGATAAGCAGATTTGCTAAGTTCCTCAGACTCCTCCTTTTCACGGTTTTCTATGACTGATAGAGCATCAGTTGACAAACCAGTGCGATACTTCCCTGTTATAGATGAGAGAACAGCCACAACAGTTTCTTCGGAGGTAATTGTTCGCCTAGAGAGAACCTGCAAGGGACAGGATACAATACGTCAAACCACTTCAATATAAAAATGAAGTAAACCCAGTTCAAAGAAAAAAAGACCGCCCACTCACGCCCAAGAGAGGTCATAACTGACCAAACAAATTCTACCTCATGCCACTTTCTGGTGTAGCGTTTTGTTACGTCACGTACTCCATCTTTAGAAATCGCAATAACATAATCTAACTTCTTGTTCCACCTAAAAGACAATGCAATACAGCATGAAAAATGCACAGCATTTGCAAAAGCTTTAGGTATCACAGTGCAATATGCAGAAAACAGTTGAGCAAGACCAAATTATTACCCTTTCTCATACAGTAGGGGATTGTCATAGACTCCTTCGCATGGATCTAGGTGCATCCATCTAAATATCCAGAAGACCAGCATTGAGAATAAGGGTGCTAGAACACCAAATTCAAACTTACAAGCAGTGGGTTTGTTAAGCTGACCTCCCGTACAAGTTTGAAAAACATTCTGTCCACACGTGATCAGTGAAATCCAGAATCTGCAAATTATAAATAGGTAGGTCAGATCAATCTATTACACTAGGTGGAAGAAACGCCTTGTTTTACTGAATTAGACAAGCAAGAACCACCAACAAGTGGACGACATAAATTTGGGTGTACTAACAAGAGAACAGCAATGATGCAGACTACACAGAAAGGCACAAGAGGGTCAAAAGCTCAACTGGAGGAAGCAATTGAACTACATTACGGACAGCAATTTATTTGTTTGACTGAAACATGTGTGTTCCTAACAATTTTGAACAACATATGGTAACTGAAAGAGATGCAGTAATCAAAAGACAGCCTGGAACCTCTTCATCAGAACACACATATCAATCAAGACTTATGTTAAGTGTTCAATACTTCACCATCCTCTATATCAATAATATCCGCATTTTTCTATGCACATCATAGCAATTTATCATAATATTTTTTTTATTGTACAGAATAGGCAAGAAATCTGATTGTTTCTTCAGATTTGAATAGGAATAGAAAAGGAGTGAAAAGATAATGAAGTGAGAGTCAGGTAGTGTCCATATTACAAAGAATTTTAATCATCATTTAGCTGCATCAAATTCATAAGCACTATGAAACTAACCAAACGAGCATCATATCCAAAAGCTCGACAGTAGAATGTGAAGCAATTCGCCCATTCTCCACAGCGACCTCTCCTAGTTTGTATAAGCTTCCAAAGCAAGAAAAACAGATAGCTTGACAATCAGTTTTCATTTTCGTAGGACATATTCAAAAGCAAACACCAAAATGAATAATAAATACTTGGATTTGTTACTCTACCTTACGTGGATCGTTGTACCTTGGGAAACGGGTGATACTAGAACAATAGTTACACCTAAAGATAGCATATGTCAGGACATGAATAAAGAAACTGGTCACATGGCGACATGTTGGACTGGTGATTTAATCACAAGCGATAATAGTACATTTGTTCCCTGTATTTTAAGTGCAGTTTCCCCAGTTGATAAATGGCACCAAATAAGCACAGGGATAAAAGGGAATAATTTCATCAAATTCATCACTGCAACAGGTATAAGAAACTATGTGGCAGAAGCAAATAAACAATCGTGTCATCAATTGCTTTAGTTCAGCATTTATATTCACGAAACATGCGGTTGTTAGGGTTCCCATTCATACTGTGAATCATACAATATTATGACAAACAACACCGAATATATAACTATGCTTAGTTGTTGTGTGTGGTCGAGGTCGTTGTTTGTCAAGGAAATGGCGAGATTATAATTTTTATTTTCTTTTTTTAGTGGGTGTAGGTGTGTGTGGAAGGGTTCCTATACCTTTTTTGTTTTCGTATGATAGCCAGTTCTACGCATTTGAGAAAAAATAACTAGGCTTTAAGCAGTAGCAATATGATTCACTTGATACTGAGTTTGAAAGTTATGAAAGGATATGACGCATCTAAAATAACTATGAGATGTAAGAAAATAATATTCTAGTGATAGCTACCTATAAATCTCAACACGTGAAGCGCCAAATTTGATTTCTGAGGCAAGTGGGGTGCCCATTCCAACATTGGATGTCTCACGGCCACAGCTGTCACAAGGTGCTGCATTAACCCATCTGCAAAAATAAACGACATATGAAAGATGTGAGCAGTATTGTAGGCTGTTCTATCACATACATAAACTACAAAAAGCAACATAAAAATACGCAAAGGTTCTCAGTAAAACATTACAAAGAACACCATGTCAGTATGATACTGCATTAAAAGTTCCTGTGCATGCTCCGAAATGGGTTTTGCGGTTACGAGTACATCCTTAATTATATAAATTAGCATGCCTACGAGATCAAGCTCCCATCATTTCAAAAATTATATTTTACAATTTAGTAATACAAAACAAGAAAAAACTTTAGTAGCGCAAGCCGCAAGGACACTTTAGTGAATAATATAGAATAAAGGAGTCAGTCCATTTTACCCCTCAACTATCAAAATGTTCAAGATGTCAGTCAGTGAGCACAACCAAAGCATGGACAAAGGCAACTCACTAACTAGTTATAGTGACATGGCAAGCCGCTGAGCATCTTTTCAAACTCAGATACCACAATTGCCTGAAATCAGGTTGGGTTTGACCTCAGGCAGCTATGCATACAGATTCTGATAGCTAAGAGATGTGAGTGAGGAATGCAAAATGTAGTTATTATTTCTTAAAATAATGGTTATGTAGAAGTACAGATTCACTGAAATATGGGTGATTAGACACGTGCACATGTTCGGAATTTGCTGAAGTAATGACTGAGAAAGAAGGCATCAAAGTGTTTCAGTGACCTGAATGATTGCTTAAACCAGAAAAGCAATTGCAGCAGAAAGGCATGCTTCTCTTCATCTTTCGAAGGATTGAAATTCCCTTCCTACTAAACAACCATTTGTAAGAATTTCCGAACACCCATCCCTTAAAACATGGAATGTGATATAGCAATTTGTATCCATAATTTTCTTTAAGAAAATCCAGATAAACTTATAGAAGATAATAATAAGATAATCATAAAATACATCTTGCACTGGAACAAACTAAAAAAAAGACATGAGTGAGAAGAAAATAACAGAAGTGGTAAAATAAAGTGAAACCTTGGCCAGTGAAACCAATGCCTTCTCCTCCAGTTCACATATTGGAACTGTCTTACGTGCTGCCTCTTGTCCCACTGGATCTTCATACTGCATCCAAAAGATATACTCAAGCACCAGATATACAAATACCATAAAGTAAGGAAACGCTTCAAATGAAATGTATTCTGATTCCATACCATCAGAACCTGGTGCATGTAAGGCTCAACTCTCTGTCTAAACACATCTCCACCATCATTTTGTATACTGTACTGTTGTAGGAGAAGTGCCTCTTCTTCCGCCTAGTAAAATTTCAAGAAGTAAGCCTCTGCCGTCTAGTGAGAATAATAATAGATGTTTATTGATGTTAGTTATTTCATTTCAATGGAAAAAGTATATGAAGTAGGAATTACTTCATTCCATTGCTTGAGTTTAAAAAAATAAAGCAATACTTTATTTGCATTGCCTAACCTAGCCTTGCTAGTGGATGAGGGGCAATTTGACTCTCAAAAGCAGGAAACACTTGGGTGCAAAAGGTGAGAGGAAGGAAGTAAACACTTTGTGCCAACTAATTTTGCCAGGCAAGGTGAAGCATGACAACCAAAAATGAAGCTAGGAACGTTTGGTTCAAAGTCACAACTTCTGTGAAGCATAGTTCCTTAGTACCCAGTGTTGGACATTTTACTTTTCCTAAACTGTGGTAACTGGTGGCCAAATTGGTGAAGTGTGGTGACATTGGAACAGATTCGACAAAGCATGGTACCACTACCACCAGGCTGTTCCCTGATGGGAATCCACAAAAAATTATTCATGCAAAAATGGTAGCAATGATGTGTAGTTACTAGTTAGCTTGCATTTACTATGTGGATTCATCCACCTGTGAATCATATGCACCATTTTAGAAGTACAAAGAAGATCCACACGTAGACAGCATACGCATACACATGAACATATCTTGCACACAAACTAGACTAGAAATCAGTGGAACCTAGGCCTCCTGAGCACAAGTATGCAGCCCCATTTGAAGCACATGGTTGTGTGTATTTTTTACAAGTGAATGAACCCAGGATGTAATTCTGGGAACAACAGGGAGATGTGGGTCACCCGAATTCAATTCATTTTCATCTCAGGTTTGAGTGTCTATTTTACTATATGTAATGTCACCGCTATTTGAGCATAGTATGCAAAATTATGCATCCTTTTTAGCATCAAAACAAAAATAATGTACATAACTTTTCCAACATTTCTTTGCCTCATATCCTAGAACAATAAAAAAAAGGTAAACACAAAAACACCAGGCCCTGTTACATGTAACCTCATTAGGGGCCATCGGGATATTGTCAACATGTTGCATGTATCGTAAATATTATAGTGGGCCCACATAGAGAATTAAGAAGGGTTCTCCTTGCCAACCACTAATTGTCCCTTGTAAATCTTATTAGGCCATCTGCAACCCTTAAATAGGGTGGGTTCAAACATGGGCATGGTAACTTTCAATTGGTATATGACCTCATACACTGTGGAGTGGATTAAAGGAACCTTTACAAGGTCCAGCTTAAGATTCCCTAAATCAGCCTCTGATATTTCTTTAAATGCATCAGATTAACCAAATGTCCAATAGTTCAAAACAGCACAAGAGTTCCTACACAATCCAAGCCACCACCATGATGGGAATGAAGTGAAATGTTCATGTTTCACCAAATAAATTGGTGTTTTTGTTGAACCACCTAACTCCTTGATCAAATAACACACTAAGTTTTCCAACTTCAAACCAAGATAATAACACCTAATAAGTAGTAAGCACCTGAACCTAATTCATATACCACCCAGCCCACATGGTTCAAATATCAGCTCAACTGAAATCAGTAACCAAAAGTGTTCGTGAGTAAAAAACAAATCAGTGAATTCTGGACTGGAGTCTAAACTCTAAACATGTGAACAGCTCTAAATAGTAAACACCATCAATAGCTATGCAACCCAAACAAGAGTGCAAGGGAACTCCAGGTCATTTCTAGCTGAAACGCACCAATTCCATGACCTATCCTCCAATCCCCTACCAAACCAAGTGAGCCTACCAGCTGCCACCAACATCGCAAGGCAATGCAAATTACAATATAGCTCGACGCCTCGGTCTTAACCGAAACAGAGCAGAATCTGTCAGCGACTCTGCACCCGATTACCTGGAGCATCCGTGCGAATTCCTCATCGGACTTCTCCTGCGCCCTGGCCGCTGCCCCGTCGTCCTCCCGCTCCTCGCCAACAGCGAGGAGGCGCAGGCGCTCAGAGACGGCTTCCAGGTCGGTGCCGTCGTCCACCACCGACCCATCATCCTCCACCACGATCTGCAAGCACGCACGCACGCACACCGCATCAGGACCGAGAAGTGGGGGGCAGTGCAGGCGTCAGCAGCGACCGGATCGCGGCGAGACTATGGGGTCGGGTGGTTGGAATCGGGGCTAGCGGAGGGGGTGCTGCGGACCTTCTGGAGGTCGGGCGGGACGGCGGTGAGGGAGAAGATCTGGAGGCGGAGGACGTCGAGGCCGTGCTCCGTGTCGTACTCCACCTCGTGCTCCTCCTCCTCCGCCGCCGCCTCGACGGAGCCGCCGGCTGCGGGGCCGTGCCGGACCACGAAGCGGCGAGCCACCATCTCGTTGCCTCGCCTCCGCTGCGCCCGCGTGGACCTGTGCTGCCGTTCTGCAGAGTCTACCCCGTCCTGTGCAGCTGTCCTGCCGAGTCTGCCTGTAGCAAAAGAGATGCGCGCGACTGGTGGGACCTACACTAGAATGCGTAGCCGGGTAGGTTAGCATCTCGGCCTGTTGAGTGTTGGGGCGTCGGCGTTTGGTGACGTGTACTGCACAACGGTGAAGCGCTAGCGTCAGTTGTGTCAATGAAACCTGAACCAAACTTATTCTCGGTACAAAGTTTGATTTTAGAGTTTTATAGTATTTAATTTTATGATCCACAGATAGTTGGTAATCTTATCAAGAGAATTTTATCTTTATCTCTATTTGCTTTAACATATCAGCTCAGGTTATCAACCATGGTATAATAATTTCTTCTCACAACAAAATTGCATCAACGGGCTTATCATCCGCAGAATCCATCAACCGGACAATCCTAACTCTTACTTCTTAATAAATACATTGTCATAGCATAAAAATTACCTATACGATATCTTATTTAATGCAAATAAAACTACCACTAAGACTAGCCTCGGTGTAGTTATTGTCTCGATTCAATTGTAGTTCGGAAATAATACATCATTTCCATAAAACCTTTTTTGTTCTCGTTAAACTTTTAAATTGTCATGTTAACATATTAATGCCCATGAAATTTCTATAAAACCTTCGTTGAGACTAGTCTTAGGACATGGTTGATTCACCTTACCAATAAATACTGGCTAAGATTGCAAGAAAGTTGCTTTTGGTGTTCTTGATTAACACCTTGGTAACCGTGCGAGCAAGATTTTTCTTGCTCCCATAGGAGAGTTTTGCCTTGCCTTGTCGTGCGAAGCTACCCTTGCTAAGGATCTGGATTTTGGCCGCTGGACTTGGTGAAGAAAATAATTGCAACACAAGAATCGAAGCAAATGAGTAAGTGAACCAAACATTCTTATTTTATTAGCTAAGGCCAGTCTCAATGGGAGGTTTCACCTCACAGTTACCAAGACGTGAAACTTTAGAATGAAATAAAACTCTCTCACAATGCATAGTTTCATGGCACGGTTTCAAAAAAAATGCCTAGGGGATGGCGCGCGGTGGCCTCGACTCGCGATTGGGTATTTCATGGGATGAAACGCCTCAGTGGGGATTTCATCTGGTTTCACAGCCTAGGAAACAACGCCCGCAGTGTTTCACCATGGTGAAACTCATTTCTTCTCTCTCCTCCTCGTTTCATGCAAAAAAGGTATTTCTACTGATGTGACAATCTAATAAATGTGCATGACACCCTCGTGAAACCTGCACTGAGACTGGCCTAAGCAAGACAAGAGCCAGCGAGCTATCCAAACGTCCCCTCAAATCATCTCGCATGACCGAGCGAGGACCTCATGCTCGTGTCAGCGTAGCAAGGGCGAGGTGAGCGAGGCTACCACAACAACCAAGCAGCCCCTAAGTTGTTTTGTTTGGTATAGAACTCAGTTATAGAGGAACTTCTTCCGTTATTTCAACTCTAATATTGGTGGAGTTGATCTATTTATATACATATAGTTCATTAGGACAATATACAATAGCTCTCAAGCCTTACAATATAGATTGGAGATTCAGGCCTTTCTACATATTTTGTTCTTCTATTTCCGTCTCCTTACCTTTCTTTAAGCTTCTTATTAATTATTTGTTTGCTCTCCTCCATTTTGTAAATCTGCCTTTTAACTCCCTTCTACTATAATGCAAAGGCAGAGCACCTGCCATTTATGCTAAAAAACATAGACTCATAATTCGGTCCTTCATTCAAACTTAAACAAGAACTAAACCAACAAGTTGATAGCTCACGCAATCACTTTATTCAGTCATCCATACAAAATATTATCTTTTATAGTTTGGCATGTTATGCATATGCTACAAATTACATATCAGATGAACTAGTCGACATGACATCCATATAACATAATTTACATATATTCATATGCATTCTTAAAAATTTGTCAAACGGATACCTGTTGGTAAAATTTGATGCATGCACCCGCATGTATCTTTGTGGGTACCCAACCCTCATGTACCTACAAGAGAGCTTTTTTGCCCATGCCTATACCCATCAGGTAGAAAACCACGTGGGGACATTTGTCATCCCTATTCCTATCCTATTTATCATGACTCTAAATGGTTTTGACTTCCTGCTACAATGCATGTAGGAGCCATAGCTAGTGAGACAAAAAAAAAACATTGATTTCACCGACTCTTAGTCAATAGTCATTTCGAGAGAAGGGGAAAAATGACTCCTATCAACATTACAGGAAGAAGCTAGAGCCAAAGCCGTTCGAAGTTTCAACATGATGTTAGTGTAATAAACTAGCATGTGCCATCCATGCTACTAACTTTATTGCAACGAGCATGTGAGATCAACTAGGACAAACACATTTGATATTTTTAAGTAAATCATCTAATACAACTATGACTATAGTCTTAGCCCTGCCTTTGACTTAGGTTTTTCAATGTTGTTGAGCCCAACCATGACAATAATTAAGAATTCTCCAGACTAGCTTAGACATTAGAGAGTGACGAACCAATATTTTCACACACATTTATTTTTACATGAATCAAGCAAGAGAGCTACCGATCATATTAAAAGAGACTAAAATCCAGATTAGACAACATAACCAAGCAACAGTGGATCCAAAGAGTCTAGCAACAACAAACAACCATAATTCAACTAAACACCAATATTGATGTGTTGAACTGAAATCTCGATATACGCACGACACTATCTCACCACTGCTTTGTAATATTCTCTCACTACAATTAATGTCATGCCACAAGCAAGACACTAGCACGTCGACACTCACCAGCCATCAAGCTACCTGCACCATTGTCACAATAACAAAGCCAACATGTTGACATGACATCATCACTGATTGAATCATCGGTGTCGACGATGTGTCCACACTAATCCGTACGTTGCAACCTAGGCCGCTAACTATAGCATATATGCTTAAAAAATTACTAAAACAAAAACATTGTTAAGTACGAAAGTTTAGAAAAAACTATTAACAATGGAGTGGAGATTATACTATACACTTCAATATACTCTATCTGTCATTTAAAAAATACAATTATCATTGTTTTAGAAGTCAAACAATTTGAACTTTCATCAAAGTTACATGGAAAAGTACTAATATTGTAATTAAACTTACTTGACTCAGGCTAATCATGTAACTATATTTGGAAGTGACGAGGTAATTATATTCTGCAAGTGATTGAATATTTTTTATTATATATTCCACGTAATAATAAAAGGCAGGTGCCCCACTACGGCTACGGCTGCTGAAGCCGTCATCTTCTTTTAGCCAATCTTCAGATCAGAGGAGGCTCAAACCCGACTCGCAAACCTATAAAACCCCGGAAGAATTCGCGAGCTTCCCACGCAAATGATCTGCCCGCTCTACCCACCAATCCCGCCTCCCCCGTCCACGGCCGCGCGCGGCCACCCTCGCCGTCTCCACCGCCACCGCCACCGCGGGGAGCGAGCGCGGCGCCCACCCGCGCACCACCCTCCCCCACGTGTCCCCTCTGCCGCCCGGGGGCCCCGCCTGTCACCCACCGTCCCCGGGGTGGGCAGCCGAAAGCGACGCGTGAAGCGCTCTGCCCTGCCCTGCCTGCTGCCCTCAGCGCTCGCCTCTCGTCACGCGCCCGCCCCCGCCCCCTCCACAACCCCCGATGCGATGGGTGCCCCTGCCCCTCGATAGCCGCGCCGCTCTCCTGCCCTGCCCCCGGTCCGTTCCCCATTTGCAACCTCCCTGCCCTAGCGCCGCCCTCCCCTATTCGACCCGACGCCGCCGCCGCCGCGTAGGTCTCGCCGACGCCTCTGCTCCGCCTCGGGGCCTCCGGAGGTGCTGCTCGCGCGCGATCCGCCGCTGCGTCCGTTGCTCCGGCATCGATTCGGCGGCGCGGGGAGGTGAGACGGATCTCTGCCGCGCGATTTGGCGCCGGGTTTATGGGGGTTTTGTGTGGAATTTGGTTGTGAAATGGTTTGCCGGCGGATGGAGTTTGGTTGGGGGTTAGGACGGAGATTCGGATTTGGGCGGGGCGTGGGTGGTGGCTGTCTCGTATGAGCATGTAATGCTAGTTAGTTACAGGCGGCGAGCTGCTTTTGCAAGCTCTGATGCTTCTGCTGACAGGGTCCGCTTGGGAGTGAGTCTGTCTGTTTCTTCTGCACTTGGGTAAAAATGCTGTGGACTCCAAAATTAGGGGGATTCAGTTCAGAGGTGAAAATTAGGGTGGGTCACCGGTCTGAAGTAGCAGTGGACTTTTGATGTCTCTGTTTGTCGTGATCTGGTTCCAGTGATATCGTGTGCGGTTATGGTTATGACAGTTTATCATATGGGCTTTTAGAGAACAGCAAGATATGGAAAGTGTGTGGTGAACAGCAAGATATGGAAAGTGTGTGGTAACCACTTAAGTATTGTTTCACTAGATGAGTAATGCTAGCTAGATGTGCAAAACTGACTAGTAATGCCTTTCTTTGTCTGGGACCTTGAGTAGAACTGTTCATTGCAATCTTAGTACAATGTTATGCCCCAAAATGCCTACTGCTCTAATGCATCAGCACCCTGTAGTGTTCTTATACTTGATTAAACCACGCTCGATCTCACTTGAGATCTGACTCTTGTCCTGTGATTGCATATGTATATTAGATCACAATACAGAATACACAACGGTTAGTTTATCTATTACATGTTGTCTCTTTTGAGTTGGGTTACTAATGACAAAAATACGTGTTTCTCCTCATTTTCATTGCAGTATGTCTCTGGTGCAAGTGTGCTGAAGATGAAGGAGAGGAGCTCTTTATGTGAAAGTGCAGCCGATGGAAACTGGGGTTTGAAATATAAAAGGAAAAGAAGCAAGTTAACAGTTAGCCCATCTAACGAGAATGAGGCTACCTCACCAACATCAGACTCTCCAATGAGCCATGCTTCCACCAAAAAGAAGCCGAAGCATGACACTAACATTTCTCCATCAGACAAGAAGATAAGAGGGCATGATGGGGTGAATTTCTAACCTAATAACTTTTCATAGTTTACCTTAGTCTGTGTCTGATAATCTGATTAATATACTATTCTACCTTTATGTGCCACACTACTATAATATGAGCAGAAGGCTTAGACAAAATGTAGCCATTATAGAAACGGCATTTTTTCATGGAGCACACAGTATTATTTTTGTTAAACACCTGGGCTTCAGTTAGGTCTTCAGGAGTAGTTTTTAATACAAGTATAAGCAAGCCAAGTGAAAGGGAACTTACATGTTTTATTAACATGTGAACTCTCTCACAGCTGAAATAGTCTGTCAGACTCCCATGTACGAGAGATATGACTGGCCTGGAGCTCATATGGTGCTATTTGTTTCAATATACGTGCCTGCAACTATACTGAACTGACACATCTTAGTAAAATATGATACATGGTTGCGGGGAACTTCTTAGCAACTACAATTGAAAATATGTTTATGAATAACAGCTGGGCAGTTACATCTTTCTCCAATTATCAATACAAGAACTATAGTACTCACTCTATCTCAAATTATAGGACATATTGACTTTTCTAGATACATTGTTTTTACTATGCATCTAGGCATAGTGTATATCTAAGTGTATAGCAGAAATCATGTATTTAGAAAAGCCAAAACGGCCTATAATTTGGAATAGAGGGAGTTTTTTTTTTTAATTTGAGGTTTATATATGAATTGCTTTGTATGTGACCTCCATTGTGGTTTTAAAATTTTCTTATCACTTTGCTTTTGTTCTTTCAGTATTTTTTCGAGTGCGTAGAATGTGATCTTGGTGGCAATTTGCTATGTTGCGATAGCTGTCCTCGTGTTTACCACTTGGAATGCCTCAATCCTCCTCTTAAGGTTTGTATTGTGCCCTCTCGTTTGGTTCAGAAATTACAAATTTTCATTATAATAATGACCGGATTTTTAATCCTTGCCTTCTTCTGTCCCCAATCTAGCGTGCTCCCCCTGGGAAGTGGCAATGTCCAAGATGCCGTCCAAAAAAAGGTAGCTTGAAGCTGTTAGGTAATGTAGAGGCTGACACTTCTAAACATGAAAGAAGTACAAGGACGTACGCAGGTGCGACATCAGATAGTCCACCTTCGCATACAAAAGTCTCCCTCAAGACCAGGAACTCCACACAAGACAAAACTGGATCAAACGAACAAGCAAAACACTCATCTG
The DNA here is from genome assembly GCA_018135685.1 of Themeda triandra. Lineage (NCBI taxonomy): Eukaryota > Viridiplantae > Streptophyta > Magnoliopsida > Poales > Poaceae > Themeda > Themeda triandra. The sequence continues at coordinate 2,386,892 of JAENPR010000015.1, read as the reverse complement.
GTGCCACAATGAAGGGGGGTGACCCTGGTATGAAGAATAATGAAGTTGAGAAAAAGAAGACACTGATTTTACATTTGAAGAAGCGCTCAACCAAGGATTTATCAGAGAACGCTAAATCCTCGAAGACAGAATTTGTTGGGGAACCTTCAGAAGAGAAAATTGTTAAACATGGAAGTGTTTTGAAACTGAAGAAACATCCACACCGTATGGACTTGTCTCCAAATAAATCTAAAAGCAGGAGGCCAAATAGTCAGAGAGAGAGTAAAAGATCTGGCACAAAAAAGCTTAAATATTCAACGTCCGATGATGACAGTGTTTCCTCATCAGAACCATCGACATCTCTTGATAACAGTGAATCACCACCAAAAAGAAAACCCTCAGATGGAAAAGCACCTTCATCCAGTACCAAGAAAGGGAAAAAGAAAGTGAAATTTGTTGAGAAAAAGCACCCTGAGGTATTGAAGCTAACACTTTGCTATGTTCATCAACTAAATAAAATTTCCATGTTATTTTCTCAGAAATGCTCCAGATTGATTTTGTTTCTTACTGGTGATTTGATGGACAGATTAGTATCAGTTGTTCACATTGATCTGCCTCCATTTACTGTAGTTCTATGTTTTTCCTTTTCTGCATGTTATTTTTCCTTTTCATTGAAATTGACAACTTCCCTGTTATGATTTCTTAAGCCTCTCTTTTTCTGTCAGTTATAACTCTTTATAAATATAAACTGATAAACTGAATAACTTAGGACACAGATTCAAATTTTGATCATGAATGAACAATTCTCTCTCTCTCTCTCTCTCTCTCTCTCTCTCTCTCTCTCTTTTTTTTGGTAAACATACCATATAATGCTCTCTTATCACCTTTTGTGCATTGTGAACATAAAGTTGGTTTGATCACGTTTCTTTCCTTTTTAACCTTCTGTCATCGTATTTATATATTTAAGTGCCACACTTCTTTTTTTCTTGTCTCTGGCTGCTAGTGTGCTAGCATGCCATCTGCCCACCCCTGTTTAACTATTGCGAGCTCATTTGTTAATAATTGCAATTCGTTCAAGTTTTGTGGCAATTCGATCAGATGCTGCTCTCTTATCCAATGTCCTAGCACCGTAATTTTGTAACACAATATGCCAGAGTGACGCTTATGTACCTGCAAACATGTTGCAGGAGCAGGGTGTGGTAGGAGACAAAATAATGTCTCCCCAGGAGGATCAGCAGGTTGGTTGCAATTTACACTATGTTGCATCTTGATACAAGCATTCTGAGTCTTTCCTCTGTTTTGTCCTATCATTTGTGTTATTTTCATCTGATTATCATTATGTGGTGGCCTTTGCTTAGGTGGATCGCATCCTAGGCTGTCGACTTCAGACGAGCCAAATCAACCCATTGTCCCATGCTTCATTGGAGCAGTCTGAATCAGCTAATCTCAAGGTTGATGACATGGAGCCTTCTAGAAATGGTATAGTGGAAGATATATGTGCAGATGAATCAGCCAATCATAGTGGTCCCAGTTTTGAAATGCAAAAGGATAGGAACAGTAAATCCCATGAAAAGGAGTCAATTAAGCAAGAACAAGCCAAGAAGCTACCATCAGTATGTTCTGGTGATGAGACCAGTATAATGAAAGATGATCAAGTAGACAGACAGAATGTTTCACCTTCTAAAAAAGGTGAAAATGAGACGACATCTGATTTGCCAGCAGAAAAGGATGATACCAAGCTTGTAATCACTAGAGCTGATACAATGATCAGGATCAATCAAGAGCATACAGATGAAAGTAAGCAGCGTGGGAAAATAGAAGAAATAACAGATAAGGACAACGATGCTGGATATGAGTTCTTGATCAAATGGGTTGGAAAATCAAATATCCACAACAGTTGGGTTGCTGAATCCGAGGTAAAAATATTAGCAAAAAGGAAACTAGAAAATTATAAAGCTAAGTATGGAACGAGTTTGATAAACATTTGTAAGGAACAGTGGTGCCAGCCACAACGAGTTATTGCTCTTCGTGCTTCTGTAGATGAAGCAGAAGAGGCTTTAATCAAATGGTGTGGTCTTCCTTATGATGAATGCACTTGGGAAAGAATAGATGAACCTACCCTGATGAAATATAACCATTTGATCACTCAGTTCAAGAATTTTGAATGCCAGGCTTTGGATAAGGATGTGGTAAAAGATTATGCAAACACAAGGAACCGACAGGAGCTTAATGTATTGGTTGATCAGCCAAAAGAACTTCAGGGCGGCATGCTCTTCCCTCATCAACTGGAAGCCTTGAACTGGCTACGCAAATGCTGGTATAAGTCAAAAAATGTTATCCTTGCTGATGAGATGGGTCTTGGAAAGACAGTGTCAGCTTGTGCTTTTCTATCATCCCTATGTTGTGAATTTAAGATTAATTTGCCATGTCTTGTGTTGGTTCCTCTTTCGACAATGCCCAACTGGATGGCTGAATTTACATCTTGGGCTCCTCATTTAAATGTTGTGGAGTATCATGGTTCTGCAAGGTCAAGATCTATCATTCGCCAGTATGAATGGCATGCAGGCGATGCAAGCCAGGTTGGCAAAACAAAGAGATCATACAAGTTCAATGTTTTGCTTACAACTTACGAAATGGTGCTTGTTGATGCTGCATATCTTCGTTCTGTCTCCTGGGAAGTTCTTATAGTTGATGAGGGACACCGCCTGAAGAATTCTAGCAGCAAACTCTTTAGTTTACTTAATTCATTATCATTTCAGCACAGGGTTTTGTTGACGGGAACTCCATTACAGAACAACATTGGTGAAATGTATAACTTATTGAACTTCTTACAGCCTACATCTTTCCCTTCTCTATCATCATTTGAAGAGAAGTTTAATGACCTTACAACAGCAGAAAAAGTAGAGGAGCTGAAGAAACTTGTAGCTCCTCATATGCTTAGAAGGTTGAAAAAAGATGCAATGCAAAACATCCCCCCAAAGACAGAGCGAATGGTACCTGTTGAATTGACATCAATCCAGGCTGAATACTACCGTGCTATGCTTACAAAGAACTATACAGTACTGCGCAACATTGGAAAAGGTGGTGCTCATCAGTCTTTATTGAACATAGTAATGCAGCTTCGGAAAGTCTGCAACCATCCATATCTTATTCCTGGAACTGAACCTGAATCTGGTTCACCTGAGTTTCTGCATGAAATGCGCATAAAGGCCTCAGCAAAGCTAGCTTTGTTGCACTCTATGCTAAAAATATTACACAAGGAAGGCCATCGTGTCCTTATTTTCTCTCAGATGACAAAACTTCTTGACATCCTTGAAGATTATCTGACTTTAGAATTCGGCCCTAAAACATTTGAAAGGGTTGATGGCTCGGTATCTGTGGCGGAGCGCCAGGCAGCGATTGCTCGCTTTAATCAGGATAAGACACGTTTTGTTTTCTTGCTGTCTACACGATCATGTGGACTTGGTATTAATTTGGCAACTGCAGATACTGTTATCATATATGATTCAGATTTCAATCCACATGCTGATATACAGGCAATGAACAGGGCACACAGAATTGGGCAATCGAACAGACTTCTGGTCTACAGGCTTGTAGTACGTGCTAGTGTTGAAGAGCGTATCTTGCAATTAGCCAAGAAGAAATTGATGCTTGATCAACTTTTCGTTAACAAATCAGAATCACAGAAAGAAGTGGAAGATATCATTCGCTGGGGTACAGAGGAGCTCTTTGGGAATAGCGACAGTGTGGATGACAAAGATAGCAATGAAGCCTCAGGTCCTGTTGCTGATGTTGAATCTAAGCATAGAAGAAAAACCGGTGGCCTAGGTGATGTTTATGAGGACAAATGTATTGGTGGTTCTAGCAAACTTGTTTGGGATGAAAATGCTATTTTGAAGCTGCTTGATAGATCAAACCTTCCATCATCAGTGGCCGAAGGTACTGATGGGGACTTGGACAATGATATGCTTGGTACTGTGAAGGTAATTTGATCTGTATGCCTAATTGCCTATTCCTAAATGGTGACTATTTATGAATTTCTTTTGGTAAATTATGATATCAGGATTATGTTCGTATCCATGTGTCAAAATTGTTGTTAAATTATGTAATCTGTTGTCAGTATTATGTTACTTCCTCCGTTCCAAATTGTAGTTCACTTTGACTTTTTTGGTGCATGCACTTTGCTATGTATGTAGACACAGGGAGTACAAAGTATGTCCACTAAATTTGGATCTTATATTTTTTAACACATGAATTAGTACATCCTGATAAGTTGTTTTGGTAGGTACTGAGCTTTTGCTATGCACCTAGGTGGCTAGATATATGCTATGTCTAGATACATAGTAAAAACTCTGTATCTAGAAAATCCAAAATGACTTACAATTTGGAAAGGAAGGAGTACATATTTACATGTTGTGGGCCCCTACGTGCTGACTTAGGTGCTAGGAAACACCATCCCATGTAGCAGATTTATCCTGCCTAGGCACCTGCCAAGACCTATGTTTTTTTCCACAACGGCAAAGCCGAATTTCATTACTCGAAAGCAACGCACCTGCCTGGACGTACATGGTCACCAATGAGATGCTGGGTTGCCACCTGACTTCTAGTGGATCACCTCTTTTTTTATTTTTTTTTATTTTATATGGTGGTCTAGGTTTACTTTGTGCTATTTCTAACACTTTTCTCTTTACTTCCCTCTGTTAAACAGTCAATAGATTGGAATGATGAGCTGAATGACGACCCTGGTGCCAATGAGGATATTGCACCTATTGATAATGATGGGAGCGAACAAGCACCTGAATCAAAGCAAGGTGCTACTAATCGTTCAGAAGAAAATGAATGGGATAAACTTTTACGTGTCAGGTAATCTGCAATACCTTATAAACTTGTATCTTTTTGTCTAATAACAATCCCATCATTCTGAGGGTTAAGTAGTTGCGACGTGATGTCATGATCCTAATGACGCACCTAAAAATCTTCCCTCATTTTTAAGAAGTATACTTGTCAGAAAGGAAAACAAATGGAAGAATGAATACTCCAACACTAGCATGTATAATAAATAATTCATAAGTGTGGTTTATCAACTTCTATGCTTTATGGTCATAATGGAGGCAAAGTTTGTGTTATTTCTTATTTAGGGGCAAAATGTACATGCATGCACCATTCTTGATTTGTACTGTGGATGCAACTGTGCTGAATAGACAGAATTTGGTGCCCGCATGGCATCAAAATCTCTTAACCTAGGAAATTGTTCACAGTGAAAATCTATCTACCTACTTAAACATAGTTTGATGAGACAAGGAAAGGCCTGGGTTCCTCTTTAGCAATAACTGATCTGCTTGCTTAGTGTGTTCTTTCTCTCTTTGGACCTTGAGGAATACTATAATAATAATGTTATTCAGATGGGAGCAATATCAAATAGAGGAGGAGGCATCTCTTGGCCGAGGCAAACGTTTAAGGAAGGCTGTTTCTTACAGAGAGACATTCGCCACACTTCCTAATGAAGCTTTAAGTGAGGTATTTTCCTGTTGGACTGACCTTTTTGTGCATATTTCTCATTTTCCATAAGGAAGCATTGATGATTGATTTACTGCTTTGCTACTAACTACATGATGCATGAAGACTGATAGAAATCACATAGATTTGTCCTATATGACACTTTTGATCAGGTAAATGTACCAATGAAACAATATTGTCTTGGGCTTAATGTGTAAAGAATACCCTCTAATAGCAACACACTCTCAAATACGGAGGCATCCCTCTGGTTGCATAGTAAACTCATTTAAGCCATGTGAACTTTTCTGAAAAGTATGTGTTGGACAATTCAGTTTGAAATTCATCCTAGATGTCAAGACAAAAAATAGACAAGCAACCAACTAGCACTGTTCATCATATGTTGATGGTGATACTTGTCTTTTTGAAACATCAAAAATGAATTTCAAACTGAATTGTTACGGTTAAACTTCATTTGGTGTACTGCATACATGATTTTTGTGATGATTTTCTTTTTGAAACATTGCGACATGATATTTTACTTAAAGAGGACGCCATCTCCCCTGGGCACCATAAATTCTTTGTTCTTCATAATGATTGTTGTGACATAATATGTGTAAACTGAATGGGAATATGTGAGCACTCATTATTTGTTGAGTGAATTACATCGTGGGTACATCAGCTTCCACTGAAGCAATCAAGGCATTTGTCTCGTAAGTTGCTCAAACATGCCACCAAATTTGGTTTCTATGTGTATGCCTTGGACTGGGTTACTAGGATTCACATGCATTAGGAATCAATTTCAGAGTATAGAACAATAGGGTTAATCAAAGGCTCATGTTTTCCTCCATAGCTCACATGAATAGCGCATGCAAATTAATTTGTCACATTCCAGAGGTATTTGTATGAATTGTTACTTTTCATTTGCTGTTGTCCTTTCATGCTTATCTTCCAACTGTTTATGATATCTTGCAATGATTTTCTGATACTGCTATGTAGGACTCTGATGAGGGAGATGAACCAAAGAGAGAATATACAGCAGCTGGACTGGCCTTGAAGGAAAAATAGTATGCCCTCCTCTCCACTCCCTCACTTTCTGTCACGTGCAGGATTTCGGCCCATTGCTAGCTCGCAAAGGTGCAATTTTCTTTTTCTTCTTTAGGCACTGATCTGTCTCTGCTTTTGGCAGTGGAAAGCTTCGAGCTAGACAAAAGGAAAGGATTGCCCAGCGGCACATTATCAAGAACTATGCGGATGATAATCTTGAAGAGTTTATGACTCCATACGACTCCATTGCTAATGAACCTGCTGAAAATCCCTTGGTAATCGTAGAAGACCCAAATTCTTCACAGCTATCTGGTGCGAAACGTTTTAGTGAATCAACTGGAGAAATGAGGCAATCCTCCAAGAAATCAAAGAGATATTCTGAAATCCCTCAAGATATTTATGCCAGAGTTCCTGGTAACACTGCTTCATCCAAGCACCACTCAAAGGCCACCGATGTCTTAAATCCAGAGACCCCAAATCACCTGCTACCTGTACTTGGCCTTTGTGCTCCAAATGCTGATCAGGTGAACTCATACAAAAACTCACTTTGTGCACCAAGCATAAAGGAGCATAAAAGGGCTAGCGGTGACATAGTCAACAAACAACTGTCAACTTCTGCTGACCATTCTAATGAGCATAGAAATGAAGCTCAACCAGCTTCTGATAAGGCCATCTTTCCTGGTGCATCTGAGGAGGCTTTACGAAGGATAAGTAACATGATTCCAGAAAGTTATTTTCCCTTCAGTCATGTATGTCATCTTCCCTAGCCTGGCACTCAATTAGTTGTTCATATAGTCAGTTTCTTGCTTTATCATTCTTCTTTGGGCCATTTGTTTCTTCACAAGTCAAAAATTTTAAGATAGTTTCTTTCTCACTTCCTTATTTCTTTATTATTTACTACATAGCTCAACTGTTAATATTTGATTTTATGGGTAGTTTTAATATAGCAAACAAATCATTCTCAAGAGGAGCATACCTATTTTTTTATCAAGTAAAGAGCGGTATTAACAAGCAGGAAAATAACAGTACTACTTATGTGCAGATTCCTCCTATATCAGGGAAGGGGGTTGATCCTGTTGAAAATCCTGGACCCTCCATTGCATCATTTCAAGGGAAACTGGGTCTTCCAAACTTCAGTCTGGAAGACAACACTCCACATAAGCATATTAAGCCTGTACCTGATATTTTTCCTAACCTGTCACTGGGTGCTCATAAGGATTATATTCGCAGTTCTGTCCCAGAGTTGCCAGATAGTTCATTGTTACCAAACTTCATGGCAGATATTGCTGGTACTTCGAAGCAAAAGTCATTTATGTCTGGTCTACTTCCTGGGCTGGGTCTTAGCCCAGGACAACCAATCCATTCGGCTATGCCTGATAATCACAAGAAAGTCTTGGACAACATAATGATGCGTGCTCAGTATGCCTCAAACAAATTCTTGAAGAAGAGATCAAAATTAGATTATTGGTCAGAGGATGAACTTGATGCTCTGTGGATAGGAGTTCGTAGGCATGGAAGGGGAAATTGGGATGCTATGCTCAGAGATCCAAAGTTGAAGTTTTTGAACAACAGAACTAGTGAAGAGCTGGCCTCGAGATGGATTTTGGAGGAGCAAAAAATTATTGATGAACCTATGTCTACAGCCACCAGACGTTCTAACTCAACAGCATTCCCTGGAATATCTGATGCAATGATGTCTCGGGCGCTGAATGAAAGTAATTTCTCTAAAATGAGGATGGAACAGCCTAAATTGCAGTCCCACTTAACTGATATTCAGTTAGGTTCTAGTGATATCCTATCCAGATTTCCTCATATTGAGGCTGCTAATTACATTAACTCAGGGGAGGGTGGCACACCTCAGATACCATGGCAGGATTTCAAGCATAGACCAAGTTACGGTGGAGACTTTCCTGGCGGTGCATTGGACAAGTTGGAGAAACCTGATGTTGGGCCGATCCCGCCATTTATGCCAAATCCTTTCATGACTGATAGCATTGGTTCACTTCCCATAAACAGAAAAAACAATAGTTCTGTTCCGCATAGTGAAATCAGGTCAAGTTCTCGTGAGAACATTCTTCTTTCTGGTGTTTCGGATGGACAGATCAACTTGCTTCATGAGATGCAGCGTCGTGTGAGGTCAGGCAAACAACCCATCGAGACGAATCTCGACCACATACACCACTCAAATCCTCAGCTTGATAATACTAGTGACCTTGGAGGTTTAAAATCAAACAAGTTACCTCATTGGCTTCAGGAGGCTGTACGTGCTCCTTCATCTAAGCCACCTGAACGCGAGCTACCAGCAACTGTGTCAGCAATAGCTCAGTCCGTGTGCCTTCTTCTTGGAGAACAAGAACCATCAATACCTCCATTCTTGATCCCGGGAGCCCCTCTTTCTCGCCCAAAAGATCCAAGGATTAATTCAAAGAAAAGGAAACTCCGTAAGGCTCAGCAATCTACCTCTCATGTAGAGCATTCCAAGATTGGGTCTGGTGAAGGTGATTGCGTCACTACCCCAACACCCCTGTCCATTGAAGATACAGCAGCCCCTTCTGTTGAATGCAATGATGGCGCGCCTTCACTCAACTCGAACTCTGCATCTTTGTTATTTTTAGCTGGCAACAAGGGGCAAGATGAGTTACCTCCCACATTTGAAGAATCAAACCAAACCATGGATATTTCAGAAGCTCTTGCAGCCAAGTCAGAGGCTCCTGAATTTGGTTGTCAGTTAAATAGGTCCTCTCCGGTAGATGACAAAGCTAGCGAATCTTCTGGATCACCAGTGAATGATATTCCTGACGCTGGAGTCAGATTGCAAGGATCAGATATCTCAGCTATGGCATTTTCTGCACTCCCACTTGTTGATGAAGCACCTGGAACAAGCAGCAGAGCAGCTGGCACGCCTGTGGCATGTGATTGCAATGACTTGAAAGAGGATGTTCCACTAGATCACGCTGAAAGCACCGGGAACCTGGAGGAGCCAACGGATGAACTCACTCTTGCGGACACGGATGCGGTCGTCACATCAAGTTTATTATATGCTAAAACAGCCAACGAAGATACAGTGGATGAAATGACCTCAGATGAGCATTAGACTCGAGCCAGTTAGCTCGTCATTCCTTCTCTTCCATTCAGTAAAACACTGGGATTTTCCCTCTCCCAATGTTTCCAGTGTTGATGATCTCATGTTGTGTAATGCTTTAGCGCAGAGTGCAGATAGGATAAAATCCAAGGACTAGTGGTACTTCTTAGCAGGAGTAGTTGGGCACTAGTCCGTCGGGAGCAACTCTTGGAAACCTGTATACAAGAAATGTATATTTTGCTAACATGGTGTTGGTTGGGTGTGTAGACTGTAGACCGCTATTCATTTATTTATGCGTATATGGTTTAGTATTTTGCCGTCTGTCTAGCGGTGGCTGTAAGAGTAGGCATGATGTCATGATGATGATATTGCTTCGCCTTGAGTGGGTAGCCTGATAGAACATGGTACTCACTGTCCCAGCTTTTACTATTGTTATAATTGTAGCGGATGTATTTATGGTTGGCCAACATGCCTCGGCAAAGAGAAGCTGAGATACTGTGTTTATCTCTGACTGTCTCGCTTTCTCTAAGCGGTGTGTTTATTTCGTTAAGGAACGTTTTGACTATTTTCTTTTTTTCCTAAGCAGTGCGAAGAAGCCTAGAACTGACTAGTGACTACTGACTTACTGAGTAACTTACTGAGTGTCTTTTGACTGTTTTTTCCCAGCAGTGGCAAAGAAGCCCAGAACGTCGAACGCTTCACTGTTCTGCTTTTCTTGTTTCGCAGACATCCTGACCTCACAGCCATTGTTGTGCTTGTGAATTTGCTTTTGCTTTTTTTAAAAAAAAAAGAAAAAGAAAAATGCTCCTGACTTCTCAGCTAAGAATCCACTCATAATTTCTTTTGAAAAAAATAAAATTTAAATTATAAAATCTGTGTTTAATCTTAAAATTCATAGAAAATTTATTTATCCTAAAAAATTGAAACTAGTTTTATATCTGTCCTGAAATCGTGCTTTATATTATAGTGTATATATTACAATTATTTTGACCTTATATGATCTCGTTTTATTGTATATTTAGTAGTATGTACTATTGCTATCTGTTGTAATTAGTCTACAATCGATGATTCATACTACATATAGTACAATTTAAAGTGACTTTGATAATAATAATAAGTGCCACAAAACCACATTATACTTGATCCTATTTTTAGGTATGAAAACAGGTGACAACTTGGCCCAGAAGACGGATATAGCTGCAACCTTGTTGGGCGGTAACTGAACAATCTAGCTGCTTGATTGGTGTCGACTCAGTCCTACTAGCTAGATACCACCACATCACAAAGTGACCTTTTTTGGACCGGAGGGGCCTTAGCCCCTACAGACGATTTTATTGAAAAACCAATAAAAGCAGGTTTACAGAATTAAAAAAAATACAGAACCCAGGCAGGGGAATTATGAAACAAAAAATGACATTACAAAGAAAATTATGGAAAGGGACTCGTCAATCACTCTATAGCTCTTGAACAATTTGAACAAAGAGATCATTTTACCACACATGCTTTTTTTTTTTTTTTTTGCTTGTTGTTTGGAAACTTGCACATGAGTTTTGTTTGGCGAGATTTAAATTATTAGCACAAAATTGGCTCGTAAAATAATTTGGAAATAAGTTAGCAAATATTGCTAGATGGTTTTATTCCCTATGGTTAAATCTGCTCACCTGGAATTCAACTATGAGGTGGTATTAATTATAAAAGATAATGAGAGATATATATATTAGTAAATAAACATAAACCGAGACCGTATAAACTCCAAATAATTACGGTCTACGCACCATAGTATAGAGCATGATTTTCGAAAATATCTAAAATTGGTTTCATTTTTTATAAGCTAATAAAGTAAATTTCCTATGATTATTTTAATATTAAACCAGATTCTAGGATATAATTTCCAGATTTTTATAAAAAAAGGTAGCTTTCTAAAGATTTTTATTTAACTATTTTTTTAAAAAGTAAATTTAACCCCTTTTAGCTATCAACTTGGTGCAATTCACATTGTTGTGGCTGATGTGGCACCACGTAATGTGGAATCACGTGAGACTAAACCACCTTGAAAACCATAAAAAAAAAAGAAGGTAAAACTACTAGTTTGAATGGTTGAAGGAGCCAAAATATCTGGTTTTCTAGTTCAAAGGGGGCATGACCAACATCTTATTGATAGGAATAGGGATTTTAGTGAAAAATATCCTCCAACAACTTTTTAGTTAGATATCTCAATATTGCCATTCTCTATTTTGGATTTCTCTCTAGTCAAAGATGGAGAGCAAAAATTGACTTTTCAGAGTAAGATATATAAAAGCTGTCTTTTCAGAATGTGTAAGATATGGAAAAGCTATTAGGTGAAAAGTTATATAGAGACAGATTTATTTAAATGGCTCTCCAAATGATGATTTAGAGAGTGAGTTTAAGAAATACTCTAAAAGCTGCTCTAAATCGGACGACAACAAGAGTTAAAGGAGGTCAGAAGGTCATGTTCTTTTATTTCTGGATGGATTGGCAAAGAAGCCCAGGTTCAGTTGCTGGAACCGGTCTCATACACCCCCAAAATACTCTCATTCTACTATTCTTCTCATACACCCAGAAAAAAGTACATAAATTATGGCAACCTTGAGCTTGTAGAAATTAATAGGCGCCATTTTCAATCTAAACAGCAGGTAGTTGTGTATATACGTTCTCAATACAACATGTATGTATCCACATTATTTGGTGTCAGTATACGTTGCTCTTCTGCAACATGTAGAAGGAATGAATTGTTGACCAACCTTGAAATTCAAAACATATCCAAGGTTGGTAATACATCAAAATTTACTGAGGCTGGCTCCTGCAGAAGAGAGTTCAAGTAGGCTATGTTAGTAACCTGTAAAAGCCCAACGAATTCTTTGCACAAAAAATATTAAAAGTGAAATAGACTCATCAATATCACAGCAGTGCAACCGGACCTCTCAAGTCTCGATGGCTTGACTGCTTAAGAAATCATGGAAAACCTTTATGCCATTCACATGAAACAAAACCACGATAGTGACTTTAAAACGACTGCTGCTAAAGTATTTAACTCAAGGGAAAGCTCAGGGCCAATGCACACTGTGATGCAGAACACATAACAAAATCACTCTGAATTGGACAGTCTTGGGTCGATGTTAAGGATGTCATTTGGAAGGCTAGGTAGGTGCCATCCAAGTGCAAGATTTTTTTGGAGTGACTGATACTCCCAGACAGAGCAGAAGGCTGAATCAGTACAAATTTCAGACTTTGCCAGGGTGCAATGGAATGGTAGCACAATTTGATTTGGAAACAGGTTGGAGTGATCAGGGTGAGATTCACAATGCAAGTGGACTGATGAAACAGAGAAAATAAATATATCTAATTCCCAATGTCCCAAGCGGTTGTCCAAACTGTATGTTAAACAGCGATAACAAATCCTTTTTTAGGGAAAAAACAAGCAAGATAGGGTAGGTTAGAGATGAAACTTGAAAAGTATATCTCCTGATTGTATGCTGTACCATAAAAAAAATTATGAAAACTAAGTAACACTATTGTACCTTTACCAACTAGAAAGTTAAAATGAGAATTCACTCATCATGGTTCAGTAAAACTTAACTCCATTTCTTGTTGGGAGGCCGTCCATCCAGGTTCGTAAGCTTCCAAAAACCCAAGCTTTGCCTTGTTTGGGAGGTCATGTGGATGGACAAATGGAACCCCTTGTGGCCATCCAATTTCAGTTCTAGTGTTCTCACACGGACTATCCAACGACTGGATGTGGCTTTCACATTCTTTGAGATTGCAAAATCTCAGCTTGATGCCTTTCTTATCTGCAATGTCCTGAACACGCTCCTTCAGGACCCTCTGTGCTTCTAGGCGAAGTCTTTTAGAAGGAGGGAGTGGCTTTGTTCTTGCATTTCCCTTCTTTTTATTCATCACAGAGTTGAATGATGCTACACCAAAAAACTGAGTAAGCCATCAATACATGATATTCAAATAAAAAAAATACAGTTGGCCAGTGGCCAAAAGTTTAATAACAAATAAACCATGAATATGATCAATCACTTTCAGATTTACAAAACCATTAACAGTGAAGAGTACAAATAAAGAAAACCTTATCTGGTACACACTGATTAAGCTGCCTATCCATGGGGTTAACTCATTCATGACAAACTTTAAGACATTTGATATTATTGTGCTACATACAATATGAGACCATACTCGTATAAAATAGTTGTGTCATGTTGATTTATATAATATAATAAATTCTACAAAGTCAGTTAGATGTTTTAGTTTATCACTATGCAAGAAGAAACTCTTCATAGACTAGATCACTCCAAATCTAGGCATGGCTGGTCCAGATCTCCATGTTAATATTGATGATGATATGCATACTATAAAGAACAGTGTCCTAAAAAGGCCTCAGTTGTTCTTGTTGTAGACACGCTTCATTTCTTTTTTTTAAACTAGGGTATTTTCACTGTGCAGGATAGGAGCGAACACAGAATTGCACTTGTTTTGGACCACATCTTATTATAAATTTGTATAATATTGGGAACATATTCACGACAAAATGTACTGGAAACATCAGGCATTGATTATACAAATGGTCACGCAAGAGGCAGGCAGCGCAGTTGGTGTCACAAAGCAGTTTTTGTCCAGAACCAAGTAACCAACAGATGGTCATACACATAGTATCAGGCACTCTAACTTAATGAGAGAGAAGATATCATGACACGAGGCACAACAACAGCTTTTTCATGTATTCTTTCCAGTCACAAATAAGTGATGTTTTGGACATCAACATGATCCTCAAAACACAGCGTTGACTACTACTTTTTGTCATTTTTTTTAAACATAGTGAGCATACCTTTTTTGTCATAAAAATACATGTATATCATTTTAAAATATCCAAACTCAACACATAATAAATAATATGCAACAGAAGTTTGGAATTGTTTGCTTAGGACAACCCAAATATCACTTATTTGTGACTGGAGGGAGTACATAAAAAGTGTATTGCATGTAGCCACGAGTCAGAGGCATTAACTTACTTGAATCCTGTTCTGTGTGTAATGATGGTTCAGTCTTAGGAAACAGTTGATCGGCAAAATGATCTGTCTGCATGAAATCATTAACTGGTATGGGGACCTGAAACTGAGCATCAACTCCATGGCCAGCAGCTCTCATCTCTGAACCACACAGCCTTGCAACTGATCTAGGCATGAGCTTGAACATTAAAGAACATCGCCCAAACATACAACCATGTATGTTGTCAACCTCTGTTTTATGTACAGCTGGATTTACATAGGCAGCGGTTTCCTGATAAAGCGCAAGGCCAGGATAGACAACAACATCATGTGGACCAATATCCCCATCAACAAGAATCCAATGTCCATGTAAGTCTTTAACATACAGGCCTGACCTATCTGGCTTAACTAGGGTAAGCAAAGTCTTATCAATCTGTTGCTCCTGCTCAGAAAACATGAACAAGTGACCATTATCTTGAGAAGCAATGCTGTGCTGATGTGCTCCTTCAAATGACGGCCTTGAATGGCAACATGCTGAAAGAACAGAGGATGATACTTCCTGGCTTCTCAAGGGTATGTTGTCGAGTATCTCAGTAAATGCACAGCTACGCAAATTCAATGAGAAACTGATTGCATCCAAGATATCTCGAGAAACTTTACCCAGCATCGAAAATATGTCAGGCAAACCTGACGGTGGCAATTCCATTTCAGCGCTGGGATCTGTTGCAGTAATACCAGGCCTGTAATCATACATTTCCAGACACATCTGAGGATCAACATAGTAACCAGAGGTCTTGCACCATTCACGGGAACCATCCGAGTGTGAAGCATCATTCGAATTATACCCTCGCTGGTGAAAGAAAAGGCGAGCCGAGTCCAAACCTGACCTCAACAAGGCACCATCAGCTGGTGACAGCTGAATGATGGCTGCCGAATACTGAGCCAGCGACTGCATCAGAGTTGATACACACATCTTATAGTTGTCAGAAGGCAGGCCCTCAGAGGCCATGAGGTCAACTAGATGAACACGGCCAAGTGATGCAAGAATATTTCCCGCGGCATCATCCATTAGAAATGGTGATGCTTGAGGATGTCTAGTTCAGTTCAGTGGAAGGGCGGGCTTGGGGCATGCAGGTTCACTCCCAGTGTTATGTTGGAGTAAAAGACACACCAATATGCCTTATGAAGTCAAGTAAGATCGATCTCGATCTTGCTTGCACTAAATAAGGAGTACTGATCCAATAAGAACAATGTCTGAATGGACTCGAGCACAATGATGTCACGCGGCTACCAAATCTGCACGACTACCTGCGTGGAGGAAGAAGAAGATTCAGATTTCGACAATCCACAGAACAAAGATCTTCGACTGACCAAGGATCCATCCAAGAAAGCAAAGGGGTCCAGCCAAGAAAGCAAAGGGTTACTTACCAAGAAAAGAAGAATCCACTCAGGTCAGGATGGATCCCCATTCCACTCGGGACAAGCAGCGTAGGAGGACTGCGGATACTAGGCGAGAAGAATACGTGGAAGTGGCGACCTCGGCGAAGTAGAGGCTATCTACGATGGACAAGGAGCCGCCGGAAAGAGAAGGGAGGAGCGACCTAGTGCCTGGACCTGGAATTTGAAGCAGCGGCGGACGGAGGTCCTACCAAACTCCGGAACCCTCCACCCCTCAATTTTCCCGGCGAGATCCGGTCGCCGTCGCCGCCGTGTTCTTTTCTGTGGAGCGCCGCCTGCAGCTGCAGTCGCTGCTGCATCGAGCGGAGGAAGACGAACGAGGACGCGTAGTTGGGCCGGCCTAGATTGGCCCATCAACTGCAGGCCGCTGCGGTTATCCACGCAGACGCCGGTTGGCGCGCCAGTTGGGCCTTTGTCGGTGGGTTGGGTTGAGTTTGATGAGCAAACAAATAGGAAAAAGTCTGTTTTACATCCCTCAACTATTGCAAAAGTCTGATTTTGCTCCCTCAAGTGTAAAACTGGACATCCAACATCCCTCAACTATGC
The DNA here is from genome assembly GCA_018135685.1 of Themeda triandra. Lineage (NCBI taxonomy): Eukaryota > Viridiplantae > Streptophyta > Magnoliopsida > Poales > Poaceae > Themeda > Themeda triandra. The sequence goes on along the minus strand of JAENPR010000015.1, from coordinate 2,370,278 downwards.
AAACCGTTTGGTTTACCTCCCTTAGCTGTTTTGTGGGTGGTTTGAGTGACGTGGCACCGTGGGTCCCACGTAAAAGAGTAAGAGAGAGATGCATGGTGCTCATGGCCATCCTCGGCACAGCAGCAAGAGAGAGATGCATGGTGCTCATGGCCATCCTCGGCACCGCGCTGCTGTGCCTCGTGGCGCACATCTCGTGCAGGCCTCCTCCACCCCGGATGCTCCTCGTCGAGCTCCTCCGACCTCTGCAAGCTGCACGCCATGGCACGGGCGGGCAGGCGCGCGCGCGAGCTCCTGGGCCTGATGCAGGACCGCCTCGCTGAGGGTCTCCGCACTCGCCGCGTCGTACGCCGCCGGCTACATCGCGAGAAGGCTGGCGCCATGATGGACGCGAACGAGCTCCTGAGCCTCGCGGAGGGCCGTGCCGGTCGGGAGCGCGACCTGCAGGATCGCCTTGCTGCGGTCTCCGCGTTCTCGCCGCGTCGTACGCCGCCGGCTGCATCACGGGAAGGCTACTGCCATGATGGACGCGAGCTGAGCTCCTGGGCCTCGCGGAGGGCCGCGCCGCCCGGGACCGCGACCTACAGGACCGCCTCGCCGCGGTCTCCGCGTTCATAGCGTCAGCATCGTTCACCGCCAGCAGCATCGTGAGAAGGTTGCCGGCCTCCCGGACCCGGAGGGCCGCGCCGGCTGGGACCGCGACCTGCAAGACAACCTCGCTGTGGTCTCCGCGCTCGCCGCGTCATATGCCGCCGGCTGCATCGTGAGAGGGCTGCTGCATGCGCGCGAGCTCCTGGACCTTGCGAAGGGCTGCGCCGGCCGGGACTACGACCCTGCAGGACCGTCTCGCCGCGTCGTACGCCGCCGGCTGCAGCGCGAGAAGGCTGCTGCACGCGCGCGAGCTTCGGTGCCTCGGGCTGCGCCGGTCGGGACCACGATCATGCAGGACTACCTCGCCGCGTCGTACGCTGCCCTGCTCCGCTCCTACAGCGTCGACCATGAGGACGGAGACGGAGACGAAGAACACACGGCGTGAAAAAGAAGAGGCAAATTATTTCAGTCCGTTGGATTGTGCTTGGCCGGTGAATACAGCCACGGAAGTTACGTCGTGACCTGCAGAGAAAAGTTACGCCCACATGTGCTCTCTCTCTCTTAGTCTGTGGGGTCCACATTGCCACGTCACTCAAACCACCCACAAAACAGCTCAGGGAGGTAAATCAAACGGTTTGTATAGTTGAGGGATGTCATCTCCAGGTTAAACAGAATCACTGCAGATTTACCAAATCGCAAAAACTCTTAAAAACTCCCTCCAATGGTTTTGATTTCACCTCTAAGATTTTCCTTAACTCGGCAAATAGAGCTCAAAAGTTGGCATATATGCCAAGGCAATCTGGCTTGGCATTTGACCCCTCCGCCTTTCTCTCGCATCCCCCCTCCGCGATTTTCTCCGTCCGATCGACGCTGCCTACTGCTGCTACGCTGCTGCTACGCTGATACTCATTGCCTGACCATTGCTGCTGCTACCCCGCCTACTGTTCATTGATTTGCCTTCTCGAGCGTCCTCGAGCGTGCTGGTGATGGCGTGCTGATGATGGCTACTTGACTAGCGATCGGGTTTCAGTTCCATCCCATTCAGACTGGAGATCGTACAGAGATTCGCCGACAATATAAAAAACCGACAGAGCTCGTTCATCGACGCGCATGCTACAGGACCATGCACTTGTCGTTGCTTCCTAGTATAAAATGGTGGGCCCAAAAATTCCCTCAAATGCCAAGTGGATTTGCCTAACCCCGAGAGATCACAATTTTTTCGCTTATCATTTTCATTTCGTGAGCTACAAATTGCCTCAAATGCCAAACTATAAATGCCTAACCCTTGGAGATGCTCTTAGATGTCCGGTTTTATAGATAAGGGAGCAAAATCAGACTTTTGTAATAGTTGAGGGATGTAAAGTAGACTTTTTCCAAACAAATATGAGCCCAATTATGAAAAACGAGATGAAAATATACGGTTGGAAGAACGGAAAACCCACCATCTGTCCATCTGTTTCTCAAAAATAAATAAATAAAATTTCGTTTTCACTTCCATGTTTTCTTACCATTTTCATTCTCTTATTATCGTAATCATAAATCACAAAAGAGGATAAAAAACTTGGAATCTTTTACTGGTTATTTTGGATCTCTTGCATCAAAGGAGGAAATAAGCATATCAAAAAGCATATCTTGCCCACGATGTAGGTAGGTGCATTTGATTTATTTATTGAATTTATTGATTTATTTATTTTCCTCTTTTTTTACTGATTGTTGTTGTATTCTATATCCCTCCATAATCTCCTTTTTGAGTTTTGGGACCAAGATTATATGGGCAATAGAGTTTGATGATCTAGAGGTGGCGTTTTGCAAGTTTGTGGATTAGGATGACATAGTAAAACAAGTTAGAGGACAACCAGGGGATACTCTTGTGAATTTTGGAGAGACCCGATATATATCACCTTGTGCATGATTAGGAACACTATATAGGTAAATGGTACTAATGAGTTTATCGAACTTTTCAAGAAATTGTGCAATGCTCGTGTATGTCGTTGAAAAAAATAGAGACAAGTACAAACAATTTTTGGGGAGCCATCTAAACAAACCCCACTAAGCTAATTCTCTGATTTCTCCTTACGCCACATCATCAGATTTCAGTTACTTTCAGCTACAAATCCATTAGTGCCGTATCCGGTCCATCGTACGCCATCCATGCCGAACCGATCCACTCCATCGTACCAGCGTCCCCGTCCCCGTCGACTCCACCCCGCGTGCCTCCCGGCTCTCACGCGCCGCCCCGCTGCTTCACGCTCTGGCGCCCCCACTTCTCACGCGCCGTCCATGCATACACCGTTCAGCTTCTTCCGTAAATGTGGATGCAAAACAAAACGTCATTGTCCACTTCAACATGAAGGAAAATAAATAGACGCTGCCGCCCACCAAGGAAAATAAAAGGTCGGTGTTTTCTGGCTACTACTACATATATGGCTGATGCATGCCGCTCCAAGCCACCACCGTCCTCCTCCCCACCTCACTGTCCTCTACATCTGCCTGCCGCCGTGCTCCTCGATCGCTACTCCGGCCATGTCAAGTTCTGCCCTGCTTCACATTACCACATCAGCCATCAGAGCCGCGTCCTAGCCCAACCCATCAACATGCAACAGATGAAAAGAGTGATCCTAAGTCGCAAGATGCGAGTGGATGTTGTCCACACGCATGTCTCTTCGCTACGCATGCTGGTACTGCATCCCACCCAAGAAGCACCAAAAAATTGTATGCGTTTAGCGCACGGTGATGGACGATCAGCATCCGTCCAAGAAGAACGAGGAACCCAGTACTAGCGACCCCTATGAGTCTGACTTTTGTTAAATTAATCATTTCTTTGAAGTCATTGCGTGTCAATTTTGATTATGTTTTTGTATTGTATATATTACATACAAATTTCTCACTTAATCCTTTGAATTCAAAACATACTAATGTTATTTAGTGGCAATCATCATCTATTGTCATGGATTCTGTGCAGGTTACATTAAAAGCCTACAATGCGGGGAGGACTTCCCCTAGGAACCGACATCCACATCACTGTAAATTCTATGGACCATTCGATCTTTCATCTAATGGCTGAGGTTGCTCCCACCAAATTCTTACCACACCGGATTCTTATTTAAATCTCTCATATTAGTTTGCCTCAAGCAGCTTCTATTTACTTAGCTTCTCCTCAGCTTCTGATTCTTCTGATTCCAGCTCCTCGCCGAAAAAAAAAAAAAAAAAAAAAAAAAAAAAAAAAAAAAAAAAAAAAAACCGTACTCAACTCCTCCCGACCCTTCCCGTCTCCGCTCGTCTCTCCCTCTCTCTCTCTCCGCGCGAGCAGGAGCGGCGGCGGCAGCAGCGGGGAGGCAGCCCTCCTCTTCTCGTCCTCCACCACCACCACCACCTCCTCCTCTTCCTCCTCCCACACGAGGCAGCGGCGACGGCGGCACGACGCAGCGACGGCGAGGCAAGGCCTCGGCCTCATATCTTCCCCTTCCTCTCGGCCTCGCCGGCGCGGGCGGGCGTTGGGGGCCGACGGCGCGGTCAGCACGGGCGGGGCGCCGGCGGGCGCGGCTGGCCCCCTCCCTTCCTCTATCTCCGTCTTCACGTCACCCCCCGCAGCTCCCTTTGCAGGTGATGTTCACCATGTTCCCTAGGTTAGGGTTAGGGTTACAGGCGGCGCGGGCAGCGAGGCGCTGCCACGGGTGGTCTCTCTCCCTTCCCTCTCTCCTCTCCTCCTCGAGCAGCTGATTTTTTTTTCCCTGACATTCATTTTTTTGCTGAAATTTTTACAGGCTTCCACAGTTTGATCTGACCAGCAGGCTTTCTATTGATGAAGAGGCATCAAACATCAGGTAGGCAACAAAAACTTTTCAGTTGGCCAAAATCAAAGTTACCAAGGGGCAAAAGAATGAAGTACTGGGCTATGAAATATGAAACAAATTGCCTTGCTTATTGACAGTTCTGTAAAGCTAGACAAATTTTAGTTGATGAAACAAACAGTGAGTAAGATAACTCAAGCTAACATCACTGACTAAGGTAAATGCTGCTAGGAACTTCTGAGTTTCAGCAACGACAACATGACCTTGGCTGCTGGTCATTTGATAATATCTAACTGAATAGCAGTTGTCTTGTGCAGGGCCATCGGTTTATTGAAAACAATCAACAAACAATTTTTCCTTCTGCTTTTCAGTATGTCTATTTCACCTGTGACATGAGCTAGCTTTATAGAGCTGCATGTTTAGAAACTCAGTTCATCTACACTCTATCCTAAAATCTCTGTTCATTGCTCTGAGAGAGTACTCCAGCCTTCACTGTATACACATTTTATTTCTAACCTCTACTGACAGGTCCCTAGATCTGTGACTTATTACGTAGTTCAGCAGTATCAAAGATTGAATATCAGGCCTTGGGTAATATCATGCAGTTTGGGAACTATGTTCAGTGTTCCCTAGGTCTATCGAAATAAGATTTTACATATGTTCAGTGTTCAGCAGCACCAAAGATCATATTTAGGTCTTTTATAATTATAATATTCAGGCAACCATATAGCTTACAGCATGCTGGTTATTAAAAAAAATCAATATGCAATTTTCTAATGGTTCCATATTGTATTCTGCAGGTCAGTTTTGCAGATGGCATTGCACCATTGCAACAACTAATGTGCTGCCATCCCTATCTGAGAATGTTCACAAGGCGTGCTGAAGCAGGTAAACTACTGGATTCCACTTCATGCAATGCAGGTGCAATGCTGCCACTTATTTCTTCAGGTCCAAATATCTCTTTCTTTTGGATGTCATCTGGTGATTACATTCATAGACAGATGGACAGCCAAATATTTGCTTTTAGGTTGCAGTATTTGTTTTATTAGCTATGGACTGATATGGTAGCATTCAGTCTATGCTTTGAAGATTCTAACAGTACCTATTGCGAATTTGATTTTTGGTTTTATTGCAGAATGTAATTGAATCCTAAGTACAGGGGTTGATTATGCCATTATTTTTTGAACTACGAGGTCAAACTGAGTACCTCTCTGGATTCCTCTTTATTGCACTGAAGGTATGAATGGCCATAAGGACAATTTTACAAATGACTATGATTATATGAACATGAGCTTTTTTCAGTTGTGAACTGTTCATTTACCCTCCAAAGCTTGTCCTCAGAAGAAAAAGTTGATTATTAGTTATAGAAGCCTGTTGAATTGTACCTTAATAAGAACAATGTCTGGTGGGATTGCTTGCTGTCAACTAGTGTCGTTTTAAAATTTAGCATGTGACAAACCAGTGTTTCTGTAGCCCACCTAGGAAAAACAATTCAACTGTTTGCTCTATGTCATCTTTTCATAATTCGAAATCCTAGGTTGATTTGAATACATTACTTTGCCTTCATATTAGTCTTATTTGGCTAGCATTCTTATATGGTCTTTGCTCCGCTGCCATATGTCTCCTATGAATTTTGTCTGAATTTGTAGGCAATAATATATGTCCCTATTTTGGTTGCCATCTAATGAAAATTGAAATAATAGATCCCCCCTTTTCGATAGGGATCTATATTTTCTCTGCTGCCATCCCCTATGTTCACAAGGAAACCATAGCTCATTTAGATAATTTTAGGTGTAGTACACCTTTCCTGATATGTAGTGAGGTCTGTCCTCGGCGATTCAAAATTCATATATTCACACTTTGTTGCTTTTTGGTGTCCATGTTATGATATAACATAGTGCCCGACACTATCTAAACACCAACCTCTCCGTCTCTTGACTTTTGGCATGGTTAATGTAATCCAAGTATAGTAAACTAATTCCAATTTTCGTACAATCATGATTCCTTGCATTTTGTACAGAAACTCAAAAGAAGCATATGGAACTTGGAAAGGAACAGTGTTCAAACAGATTTCGACCTCATAGGTACTTTCAGTTCTTTTTATATCAGCTATAACCCTATCGAACAGTTCAGTTTCTCAAATTATACATATTGCTCATACAGTAGCCTGGCCAACTGAGATATATTCAGATTAGCATCAATTGACTAAGGCGAACAAATCTTTTTTTAGTTATTTTATTCGTTTCTTTCTTCTGTTGTCCCGTTTTGCGTAAATTGTTTTACATTCAGATGCCCCAGTGAATTGCTTTCTGTGTATTCATGAAGATGCCTGGATGTTGTAATTATCTCAAACCTTAATTTTTAAGATGACATAGGTCTCCTTCAATAAATAACATTTGCTTTAGTCAACCAAGGCAACCATCCATTGCAGAGGTAGGTTCCCACCACAGTCTGTTATAATGCTTCCAGTTGTGGACTAATGAATAAATTCAGGAGTAGCCTCTTCAATTCTTTCTTGCATTGCTTCTGTCTGCGCAGTATGCATCAAGTGCATGATGGAAGCAATTAATAAATATTATAGATTTTAAAAGGCTCTCCTCCCTCTATGGTTAATGTATTTGATGTCCTGCTTGGTAGTTTCACAGGTGCTACAAACATAGATGAGATTCACAAATACTTTCATTTTTTGGAAAATTAAGTGATGAGATGCTACAAACATAGATGAGATTCACAAATACTTTCATTTTTTGGAAAATTAAGTGATGAGATGCTCAGCCATATTTATCTGGTACATCAGTGCCAATTTCATTTTCCACTAAATTAGAATCACGTGGTGACACCTAATGCTTTCTACAAACTCTAAAATAGTTTACTATGTCTTTCTACAAACTTGAGCATCTTCTGAGATCAATTTGGTAGACATATTTTCCTTTCCTGTTATAAAGAGAGTATGGGTTCTTGAATTCACATATTTCCTTCATTTTAGAGGACATCTTATTGTCATATCTACATAAATTCATTGTGAGGTGCCATTTCTTTCATGGATCAAGGGTACCTACGGGATATAACCAATTCAAATTAGTGCCCATTTTTATATTGGACACCTATACTCTCTTGTCTTTCCTGTTTTTATTACTGATTCTTTGCTTCTGTGGGGGGACATTACTTTTGATTGATAACAAAGATATATAGGGTTCAGGGCGAAGTGTGCATCCATAATTGGTAGAAGAAAACTATATTTATTTCCATCGTTACAGTAATCATGTACATGGAACCAGTGACTATTTGTAGTCATAGACGCCTTCTGGATCAGTAAAGGGCCTATATATAGGGCCCATACATTCATTCTTTTTTTACTGAAATGTTATGCCTCAATGTGTTCACACCTACAACCCATATTTTATTTATGTGCTTTCCATGTGCTTCTTCATGACCTCCAACAATTTACCCAAGATTCCTGTATTGAAGTTGGACAAATCATTCGGTTTGGTCTGCTGAACTGTTTTTTTTTTGGCTGACCCATCTGCCTTGCATGCATTTCATGGCAGTGGATTGATGCTGATAGAATGTTTGGAGAAGTGCCGTGAACATGTTCGGTCAATCAGGCACTGCATGGTGACATGTTTTACTTCCCTAAGATTAGCGATGATGTGCCTGGGCTACACTTGATCTAGACTTTTGATGATCAATTAGTTGAATGGCTTTGTGATGTTAAGATGTGGTAAGTTCAATCTCTTTGCATGCCACACATGCTAGAATATGGGACAGGAACATAGAGTTATGCAACCTGAATATATATGTTGATATTTCACTTATTTCCAAGGGAAAACCAGATTCTCCTTAAACATATAATTGTTTTAATTCATCTACATACTGGCCTTCCATTCGGCCCTTCGGACTCCTCGATGACTAACTGAATCTCTGCTCGTTTGTGGTGCAAACTGAAGTGGTTCGGATGATAAACAAAATTTGGCGTCTGTTTCCATGTGCTGGGTAAGACATTTTTTTCCTCTGGTGCGCACTCTCCTTGTCACTTGCACACTAATAAAATATAATTGCTGCATTCCTTACTTTTAGTTGCCTGCGCTCTATCCTGTTCTTATATAGCTTCCTCACAGGTCAGCTTAAGCTACTTGCACTCTAATATAAATACGATGAGGTTTGACACGGTTCAGTTTTGTAGCCTACTCAGGTAAAATGTGCTGCAACTTCAGCCATCCAACTTGCTTTTGATATCAATTTTGCATTGCTAATACTGTGGGGTTCATGAAAGGGTTAACGTTTCCATGGTCAACTTGCCATAATTTCAAATTTTAACTATTATGCTCCTATTATCTAGCGAAAGTCTTATTTTATTTGTGAAATTTTTGGAGTACTATATTGTTGAAATTGCACTATATCAGTGCACCCTTATTTTTTTCAGATGTGATCTGCTGATTTCCAGGTTCCTATTGTGCACCCTTCTTATTTTATTTGTGAAATTTTTGGAGTAATATATTGTTGAAATTGCACTATATCAGTGCACCCTTCTTATTTTTTATTCAGATGTGATCTGGTGATTTCCAGGTTTCTCTTGTGTACCCACTACTGGACCAAGGTAAACTGGGTTTTCTTTATTCCCTTTAAGTTTCAATGACTGTGTATGCAAATTCTGATGCTCTTCATGTATATGATGCTTCCTATATAAGAGAATATAAAGCAGCTACCACACAGAACAAGATATTTTTAAAGATCTGTTGAGCTTGCTGCCTCATCTTGAATTTATGTTGCCAATTCCTTGGTTCGAAACAAAACTAATACTGTTAGACCTTCCCTTGAATTATGCTGCAAACGCTTGAACATTACCTGATCTACTATAATTGCTAAGGTTACCTGTAGTGGTTACTTAATAGATATTACTGGCCAATGTACTCTTTACATGTATTTTGTGCTTTGAATTCTCAGTCCACCACCGGCTATGTTTCACAAAAGGATTTAAGTTGCTGATGATGCTCTTACTTTTTTTTTTACCAGAGTGGAATAATATATGGAAATAATGAAGCTTCCAATTTGGGTCTGCGCTCAAGCAGTACAGTTATTGAAACACAACCGAAGCACTTTGATATGTACATGATATCTACCATTATTGTCTTAGATTCCTTGAAAATGCATTCTGGCCTATATAGATACAAGTGCCCCCCCCCCCCCCTAAATTAGCACAGGCAGATTTGTTGTTTCCCTATATATGTTTGATGAAATGTATGTACCCATAGTCTTTTATTGTACTATCAAATATGCACAATGAATATGTACGTTCTGGCCTATGTAAAACTAACTCCATGTCCTTATGGATGGCTTCACATTTACCACTATACTACACCACAAATTCATAGTGTGCCTGTATGCATTTTCCGAACCATTGTCACAAAACTGCTCCTATTATTATAGTGAGACAGTAAAGAAAACGATCAACATCCTTACAAGAGACACCAACCACATTTAAACATCTAAGACAAAATTTCACCAAATAGGACAACACGGCGCGCAAAGGCGCGCCTTCCAACTAGTGATATACATTTACTTCTGTTGATCCAAGAACACCAATTTATTGCATCTGCAAATCAAAACCTACATATTACCAACATCATAGGCATGTATAGTCCTAATTTTCAGTTGTTAACATCCAATTCCAATCTAAGTCCTCTTGACTACCCGCGGCAATGCGTGGAGAATCCACCTAGTTCTATATAAAGTTCAATCACTATATCTTTATTTGGAGAGCCATTCTATTATTCTTATTTTCTTATACATTTTTTGATAGACTATCATATATCATATATTGAATTTAGATAGCGATAATTTAGCATCTCCATCAGTGAAGAGCGACGGCATATATGGTTTTAGAGGGAGAAAAAAACAGGAAATGGTCTACAAAGTATATTCAAGCCTGATTTTTTTTGTTTATTTTCTAAAATTCTGTTAAAATAAAATCTATGAGCACCCGATGTACGTGCACGTTGACGTTGAATTGGCCACGTACGCAAGAGCAGAGAGGGGAGACGGAGAGAGAGCGCCAGGGCGCGATCGATCGCCGGGATCCGGGGAAGTGGAGGGCCGCCCAAACTGACGCGCGGATTTGCAGCGTCGCTGGTGCCGTGGCCCGTGCATTTCGCCGCCGTTTCGCCAAGGGTTCCCATAACGGGCGGGCGCCCACCTCCGATCCCTCTCGCCACTACTCTTTATAAAGGAGACCACGCACGTCGGCGCCGCCATCATCTGACCACGCCTCACCAGTTCATCTCCCACCGCCGCAAACCGCCAGGTCTCGATCGAGGGAAGCAAGCGCGAGGTCGCCGTCGAAGATGCAGATCTTCGTGAAGACGCTGACGGGGAAGACCATCACGCTGGAGGTTGAGAGCAGTGACACCGTCGACAACGTCAAAGCCAAGATCCAGGACAAGGAAGGTACGTGATCTATCCATTGCCTCCTCGATCAGCCTCTCTTTCAACCTTTTTCTAGTTTATTAGATTATTAGATTAGGTTAGATTAGATCGATTAAATATAACTGCCCTTCCAATTTTTTTTTTGAATGAACTACTGCCCTTCCAATTTGCCCAAAGTGAACATTGTTGACTGATTTGATTGCTTGGATTTTAATCTGATGCATGCAGGCATCCCGCCGGACCAGCAGCGGCTCATCTTTGCCGGGAAGCAGCTGGATGACGGCCGCACCCTGGCCGACTACAACATCCAGAAGGAATCCACTCTGCACCTGGTCCTCCGCCTCCGCGGCGGCGGCCGTGGCGGCTACCCCACCATGCGTGTGCCGTGGGACCTCATCAACCTTGCCCGCAAGCACAACGAGACCAAGATGATCTGCCGCAAGTACGTGTAACCTCTCCTTGATGTCCTTGTCCTCTGTACTCATCTCTTTAAAGTGTCTGACCTTTATCGTCCACTCATACTCTGCTTAACCCGCAATTTGAATCTGTCGCGCAACTATATGATCTTCGTTTCGTAGTTGTAAGATGATATGCCGCTCAACGCCATACGGGAACTGCTAAATTGGTTTCAATGTAGTGGAAAACATATACATGTGCTAGATTATTTTGTTTCATACATATATTCTAACCCAATACTTACATTGAAAATGTGAAATATATTTGGCAGCTTTATATATCGTGATGTGCAATTCCATAATGTTATATTTTTATTTGGTTTTGTACATCTATTCCTTATCGTTGGTATTGTTAAATGGTTCAGCCTGCAAGGAATTATTTAGTTTGTGGAGTTGTCTTCTTTACCAGCATTTAAATATTGGAATTTTGAGCTGTTCTTCTATCTGCAAAGTTTGGCTAACAAGAAGTTGAATCGATGCTAAAGTTTTTTTTTCGTTGTCTTTGATTTTCAGGTGCTATGCACGCCTTCACCCCAAGGCCACAAACTGCCGCAAGAAGAAGTGTGGCCACACCAACGCGGTGAGACTTGCTTATTGTTTAATTTCTCTGATACAGGTGTATCATCATTGTAATATCACAAACACTCACAAATTTTGTTTATCCATTAGCATCTTCTACATGTTGTCCTTGATGCAAATAGAAACGTACTAGGGTTTTCTCACCAGTCAAACATACTAGGGTTTTCTCACAGTCATTTCAATTTCAAGAATCGCCTTAAATCAAATTAATATATTAAGTTTTAGGGTTTTCATTATCTTAGGGTTTTCTCACCAGTCAAACATACCATGGTTTTCTCACCAACTTTAGAAAAAAAAAACGGTAACATGATTAATATCTTATGTTTCAGCAACTTTATATAGAAAAATGTATGCAAGACAACACCAAATAAGTATATATTATGAAAGTATTTTTTTTCTATGATATATCTAGTAGTACTAATTTGGTATAATAAATATATTTGTTTTTAATAGATTTGCTTAAAATAACCTGTCTTAAGACAACTCTAGGGTTGGTTTTTTTAGGATGTAAGGAGTATATATTGGCGTCTACGTTGTGCTGTGTAATTCTAAAAAAAAAAATTGCATACTTCGTTGTATACTATGCTGTTGTGCCAAACCATTGTTCCATTTTACAACAGTCGTTTATGCATAGGCAGGTTTAAATAGCTAGCAGGCAACAGAATTAATTAACTATTAAGTTTGGATAATCAATAATGATGTATCAGTCCTTTTGATCCGAAAGTTTCTGAACGTTGCTCTTCTTTTCAGCTGAGGGCAAAGAAGAAGCTCATGTGAGCCTGCTGAGGGCAAAGAAGAAGCTCATGTGAGCCATTGGGAAAGCTAGCAAGTCCGAAAGTGTCATCCGTCAGCTGAATAATTATTGTCGATACCTGATATCGATCAGGGTTTTAGTTTATCCTTGTTTATTTCCAATTTGACGTTGAAACTTGATTTGCTATTTCAAAATTTCATGCCATTCTGTTGCATGGCAGAGAGTCAGAGACATGTTAAGAAATGGTACTAAGTCGTTTAATTGGATATTGAGCGTTTGTTTGTTGGTTCTCATATAGTTGCGTTTCGTTCATTATTTTGGCTACCTTATCAAAACAGCTAGTTGTGCAGCAGAGCCCAATATTTTTCGACGACTTTGTTGCCTCAATTTTTATCCATATAATTCTTTTTTTCTTAAATACACAAAAGGTTTGTGAATCTTTGTTTTTAAGATTAAGAAAGTTTGATTGTTACAAAAATGCGTTGCATCTCGGCGCACTAGAGGACATGATGTGTTACAATGTTTTCGTTCTTCCCTAGCAAATCAAATTGGAAAACTCACTTACAAGACAACCTAGTCATTGTTGTGTGGGCATGTCTATCCGTATAATTCTATTCTAGGGATCAGAGATACTAAATCTTTTTCAACATGCTTCTCTTGTGATGCCAACTTCAAGAACTCAACTCACCGAAACAATACTAAACACCTAGGGGTGATGCCAGCACTAGATGACGCGTCTATCAGAAACGGTTATTTAGGAAATGTTCACAAAAAAATATAGGTTAGGTGACTGCTGCTAAACCCAACCATGCATAAATTGCAGCCAAATCATAAATCATAAATAGTCAAATCACAAGGAAAGGTGCAAAGTAAAACATTTTTTCTTTCGACGTGATAATTTGGAGGATTATATGCACCTCTGTGCCGCATTGGCTTTTTATTATGTGTGTATTGATCTCCATTTCCTTAATGATTCGTGATTTTTCCTAACATGTGTCGTCTCTGAGGCCTCGATTCACACGGTTGCTTCTAGCGTTCATGCTGTCTTGACCCCGGGCTCTACCTTTTCACGACTTAGGATTCACTCCAGTTCACCAAATTTTTTTTGAGGGAACAGGAGGGGCACGTGCCCCTACTGGATTTTATTAAATAAAACAAAAAGAAGTTACAAGCTCCACGAAGGGAGAATCAAGAAACAAAAAAAAAAAAAAGTCAAAAGGAAAATGAGAATAATTATAAAAAGGCTTCTAGCCATGAAGATCGAATTCACCAATTCATGCGGGTTAAGAGAGAGATTGAGGTGGAAAAATAGTTCATTTTCTACAATAATCTATCAGAACCTGCGTGGCTGCTTAGAGTGCATCTAAACAAACTCTTAATATTCCATCATCATGCTATGAAGTCTAAGTCCAGAAAAGTCTAGAAAAACAGTTGGTATCTGTGAGTGAGCAAGCTACACGAAGTCGCTCCTCGCATTAAGACAATAGAGGAAAGAAAAAAAATGATGAAGGATTTCAACTTTGGTTGGTCGATTAGCACCAAATTTGGTAGAGTTTTTCTACATGGAAAGGGTACTTAATTTGACTCTTGGTAATTCAGAGTGCGTTTGGTTTGTGGAATGAGGTGGTTCATCTTCTTCTCACTCCTCGCTTTTTTTTTTTTTTTTTGGTTTGTGAAATGGAATGAGTTGATTCATCACCATCTCATTCCTCGATTAGTATAAGCATGTGGAGTAAGTTAGTTCCAAGATTCGTGGAATGAACTCATGATGTATCACCTCATGAAGCATGGGGGTGGCTCCACAATCCAAACACACCGTAATTCGTCGAGAAAGAGGGGGTCCAAGATGTACTTTCTTAAAACGTCAAGTATGTGACTGCGTGTTCATTTCATTGATAGATGAGCCAAACCCTAAGGTATTAGAAAAAAATACAAAAATAGTTATGCTAAAGAAAAGAAGATATTTACATATACAAAGCTGCTAGATGTTGTGCACCTGTAATCGCTCAAGTTCGCGCTTCCTCCCTTTATCTTGCTCACCAAGAGCTAGCACGTGTGCGACGCCAACTCGAGATGTTCCGAGAACAAGCTCCTACGTAGCCGTAGGAGGTTACGGTCTTTTTCGTGGTGAAATGGTGCCAAATTAATCTTACCCAGAGCTAGCAACTCAAACAATGCATGCAAAATATATGCCAAACCCGAGTGAACAAATGGCATGAAACGACGCAAATTCAAAGTGCACAAATTACTACAGTACTCTACTTTTTTTATGAGTGGGCCACGCATTTTTCCTGGGCCGTGCCCCTGCTCCAGACCGGCCCGACAAAAGCCCGGACAGCCTTCGTCTACGCCGTTGCGTTTGCCTACGTACGCCCGGCGACCATGCCGTTCCGGGGGTTTTCGTTGCGCGCGCGTCACCGCCGCGCTGCGCTAGCCGCTAGCTGTCACCCACCCACTCGCCCACTCCCCGTCTCCGGCCGTGACCGTCAGGGGAGCCTACTGTTCCGTTCCGTTCCGTTCCGTAGAGGCCGCGTAACCCTCGTCCCATCCCTCTACAAAAGGGCGGCAACGTGTCCGTCCCTGGCCATCACCAGTTCACCGCTCCACTCCACTACCGCCGCCACCCCACACAGGCCACTACACAACCGGCGAGGGAGAGCGGGAGCGACCCACCGGCCGGCGGAGATGCAGATCTTCGTGAAGACGCTGACGGGGAAGACCGTCACGCTGGAGGTCGAGAGCAGCGACACCATCGCCAACGTCAAGGCCAAGATCCAGGACAAGGAAGGTAAACTAGCAGCAGCAGCCGCCGCCCTGCTCCTCCTCCTCTCGTATCCGCTGCCCTCCAAAGTCGAAAGCTTGCTCCTTTCAGCGTCTCGTATGCGCTGCTCGGGTGCTCCAAAGTCGAAAGCTTTCTCCTTTCTTTGGTCTCGATGTGTTCTTGTGGTAGCCAGTTACTTGATCATCGATGTGCTTGTGTTGATCGCGCCCTCCTTTCTCTCTGTCTTCGGTGTTCCGTTTGTGTGACTACGCGGGCTGCAATCTCCCTCGTTTAGTGCTTGAAAGTTTGGTCTTTTTTCATGTGTTTATTACTTGCCCTTGCACGCTTTGGAATTTCACATGTTCTGGGTTTATTGATCGTGGTTGATCGCATCATCAAATACCGCTGGGTCCGATCCTGATGGTTTTGGGTTAGAACAGAGCACTATGTTGTTTCAATCTGGTTACTAGATAGACTAAACTCAAAAACCAAATCTTTCTTTTTGATCCGGTCAAGCACAGAGCTTGGACGCTTGGTTGCGTTTTTTGCGTTATTACTTTGCTATAATCTTTGCGCTTCTTGGGGTTAATAGTCAGGAATGGCATGAGATCGGATTCTTGGCAACTCCACAGCTTATTTGGACTGATCAACCCTGTTTCCCGACTCGGATTTTAATCTATGTAGCGAACTAGCCGGCCATGGAAAGTTGGAAACTGTTGTTTAACCAATTTATTTGCAGGCATCCCGTCGGACCAGCAGCGGCTCATCTTCGCCGGGAAGCAGCTGGAGGACGACCGCACCCTGGCCGACTACAGCATCCAGAAGGAGTCCACGCTGCACCTGGTGCTCCGCCTCCGCGGCGGCGGCAGGGGTGGCTACCCGCTCGGGCGCGTCCCGTTGGACCTCATCGACCTTGCCCGCAGCAACAATGAGGGCAAGATGGTCTGCCGCAAGTACGTCTCCAGGCCTTAATTCTGCTAATCTCTTCTGTAAATGTTATAATTTGGTCGGTACAGTATGTGTGGTGGCTGCTTTGTCTTGTTAGATCGAGGTAACTGAACGTCTGAACCCAAGATGTCGCTCTCTGTTTTCATGTATATATGGTCCAGTACTCCGGTCCTCTGTGTTCACTGCATGCAAATGAAGTACATGTAATGAGATTGATGCAATGATATGTTTGATATGATGAGTGCAAGATGGAGCTTAACACATGACCTTTGTTTCTGGCTTGTTTGTTTCTGTTAGATAGTTGATCTCATTATGCATCTGCGCCTTGTTTGTAAAGTTGTTGTCAAATCTAGTAGTGAATGATAAGATATGCACAGCAGCCTCTAGTTAAACACAGAAAGATTATCTATTCACTGTTTTATTACAATTTATACATGTTTCTTCACTTTACTAAGTTTTGTGCTGTTTACTCTTGTGTTATTATGGCTGTGTTTATCATTAGCATTGAGGATGTGTGCCTCTTCAGTCTCTTTCTTTAGCTTAAAACTGTGTCTGTAATGTCTTTGCAGGTGCTATGCGCGCCTTCCCCTCAGGACCAAAAACTGCCGCAAGAAGAAGTGTGGCCACAGCAACGAGGTAATTAGCTTTGTTTTCCCCTGCTGTCCAAGTATGCTATAAGCACGCCAACATTAATAATGTTCTTAGATTTGCTCTTCTATCTCAATACAATTGTGCACAAATCTTTTTGCGTGTTCTTGGTTTTGTTGCATCGCCCATGCTATGATCTCAGTCATCATATGATGCTGGTGTAAGAGTGGATATAAAATGGCATCGCCGTGTTCAAGTTATATCAATAGCACTGTACCAGTTTAGAAGTTAATGGACTTTACTATCCAAGCTCATTTATTTTCATGCAATGCTTGTTCTTAATTAGTCTCTATAATAATAAATCATCATATGATGCTGGTGTAAGAGTGGATATAAAATGGCATTGTGGTGTTCAAGTTATATCAATAGCATTGTACCAGTTTAGATGTTAATGGATTTTACTATCCAAGCTCATTTATTTTCATGCAATGCTTGTTCTTAATTAGTCTATATAATAATAAATCTAGTCTTTTGAACCATGTCCTGCTTTAAACAATTTGTTGAACCATAACAGTAGCGATTTTGTGTTCATTCTTTGATTTTCCCTCTAATATTACTTTTCAGCTGAGGTCAAAGAAGAAGTTCATCTCCAAGACTACCATGATGTGAGCAGTGAGCTTTGGAAAGCTACATTCTGGAGTGCCATCTGAAAGCGTCATGTATCAGTTGAATCACCTTGTCAAAACATTTCTATCAGGGGTGTTAGTTGTCCTAGCTTGAGTTTCTATCTACGTGTTGAACCTTAAATACTCTTTCAAATACTTCATGCTGTTTCAGCGTGTGCAGTGGCATGCCTAAGAAATGCTAGTGGCTGGATGTTGGAATCTTTTTCAGTCTTTCTGAATGCTTTGAGTTGTTCAGTTTGAAAGAAGAGGAGGATGATAACTAGTTGGATAATGGCATCTTATCAATATGCTAGTCTCTTGTTTTAATTGCAGATGCTTGATCGGGAATAGTTACTTGTTAGTGATGGATTCACTAACATTTTCTAGTGATTTGTGAAAAAACTGAAGTAGTATTATAGTAACTGGAGATAAACTTTCATGTGGCGAATGAGTCTTGGGTCCTGACTGTTTGGGTAGGATGGTAGGTGTGCATTTGAAACATGTGATGTGGCCATCGAGAGTTGTGTTAATTCTAGGGGCTCTGTTTGATCCATAGGTTTCGTTTTACACTGAATCCTTGATTAGTAATGCAGTATCAAATTGCCGTGTTAACTGTAGCAGCTGTGAAAAGTTCTTTTGGCTGGATGCTGAAACTTATGTTATTCTCTCTTAAGACTGTTTCTCAAAAAAATTCTCTCTGAAGACTAGAGTTACGCAGTTTGGAAGAAGAGGGGGGATGGGTTGGAGAGTAGCATCTGCATCTCTATGGTTTCTGTAGTCTCTTGTCTGAAGATGTTTGATGCAAAGCATTCAAATGTTAGGGATGAACTCACCAGCAGCAGCAGCAGAAGCATTTCTAGTGGTTGGTGATGAACACAAGTACTATTAGCAGCATGATTACTACCGAGGATGAACTTGCTCATGTCACATTTGAGCCCTCGCTGTTGAGGTGTGTGATTCTGGAAAGACAGGAAAGGTACATGAATGAAGTTGGGCGTTACCGACTGGTTTCCTCTCCCCCTGCATATGGATGTAACTGTCTGAGTTGTGTTCTGCACCTGCACTGTCTGTATTTCTGGAGTACATAGGTTTTTGTTTTACACTAAATCCTTGACGGTAGAGTAGCAAATTGCTAGTTCCTAATTCTGAACACCCTCTGAACTTCTGAAGTCTGAACTAATGTACTAGTAACTAAAACTCCATTCCTAATTCGATGTCCACTGTAACTGCATACAACAGTAAAAAGGGCGAGCAAGTTGTCAAAGATAGGAAAGAGAGATCATCAGAGACAGAGGCAAGGAGACCAAGCTGCAGAGTCACCATGATCACCAGACTAAAGCATGCAGAGTCAAAAGGTGAAAGCAATCAATCAGTCGACCACTTTGTTTCAGCAAGCAAGAGATGCAGGCTTTGGAGCTGAAACAGAATTCAGTCCCAGAAAGCAAGGCAAATCGACCATGCTAACATTATGCTGCAAAATGAACAACAAATCGAACAACAAATTGGCATTTCCTCATGTATCTCATACAGTGCCAGCTTCAAAATTACTGGGTTGGGTTCATCATCTCATCTGATCCTCGTCTCGTCTCGTCACCTGTGTAGCATCATTCCCCAACGAACAGGGAAGTGAACGAACGCTGTCTCCATCCATTGGGACCGCCATGGATTTTGCAATGCCATCGAGCAGAATGGCATGAGGAACAAGAACTGATCCGCCGGATCAGTTGCTGGAGTTGGGTCCGTAGCAGGCGCCGCGGACGGGGTTCCAGAGCCACTGCACGAGGAACCGCCGCCCGTTGACGCCGTTGACGTTGTAGGCGCTGCCGTCGGGCGCGCGGGACACGTTCCCGACCAGGCCGCCCGCGCCGCCGCCGTCGCCGTACACGCCGAGGCACAGGTCCGCTATCTCGGTGGGGGCCGTGGGCGTGTCCCCGGCGTACCACGCGTTCACGAGCGGGTTCGTGGACATCTCCGCCAGCTCGTGCCCCAGCACGATCACCATCCCGTCCACCCCGGGGTCGCCGTTGGGCGGCCGCAGAACCGCCTGGGCTCCGGGTCCCCCGCCCCCGCCCCGCCCCCGCCGCCGTACTCAGCGGCGGCGGCGAACGGGTAGGCGCACTTGCCCGGGCACTGCGTGGCGCTGTTCCCCACCCAGGCGTAGGGCACGGTGACCCCGACGACGGACGCGAAGGTGAAGTAGTGGAAGCCGCAGGCGGCGCGGCAGAAGTCGTCCACCTGCACGTCGGCGGACGTCAGCACCAGGTACGCGCCGCTGTAGGGGTCGAGCGGCAGCGGGTCCGGGTACGCGTACACCGCCGACCGGATCACCGACTGCACGTCGATGCGCCGGAGCGACGCGCCGTGGGAGTAGCCCGCGTCGGAGTGCTCGCCGGCCACGGCGAAGGTGCCCGTCACGTTGGCGCCCGTCTGGTCCGCGTACTTCCGCGGCGTGCGCGCCCACCAGTCGGACACCGCCGGGAACGGCGCCGGGGACGAGAGCGAGGCGAGGAAGTCCCGGAGCACGGCCTGCGCCGCGGGCTCCCACCGCCCGTACCAGATGAGGTAGAGGTTGGTCGGCGACGCCGACACGACGGGGCCCATGTGGTACTGCATGTCCACCAGCTGGCTCCCGTCCACCAGGTAGTCCGCGCGGTACACCGGCGCGCCCTCGACGGCCGCGGGGCTGCTGCTGCTGGAGATGCAGATCGCCGCCGCCGGAGGAGGAGAGGGGAAGGGTGGCGAGGGAGAGGGAGCAGCCTCCCCATTTCGGTGGGGATGCGTGGACTGGAGTGTGGAGTGGAGTGAAGGCTGAAAGTGAGTCACCGAACTGCCCAGCTGCGTTTTTGGTGCCTTTTGCGTTTTGAGTTTGAACGACCCTCACGCCTTTTTCTAAGGAGAAAAGAACTTCGGGTACAGTATTATAAACAGACCATTGCATTAATACAACTAAACAGACCATTGCATTAAACAGACTTTGTGTTTGAAATTATGAGACTAGGAAGTTTTAATCAAGCACACAGTATGCATAATATCAAATTTAAGCGTACAACATGTCCACTATGATATTGCCAAAAAAACATGTCCACTATGCAATCAATAACTTCTCTTTTCAAGAAATACACGGACACAACCTGGAACTTTGGCATCCAAAATCTGAGTGTTGAGGAAGACTAATCAAGGTGGCTTTAACTCGGTATCAAAAGCTTAAGAGATTTGGTTATAATTCTTCTAATATAAGACAGCATGCATCTACGAGTGAAAATTTGATATGAAATTGCCAAGAAACATAATCATCAGCGTTTGCTAATGGGAAATCAAAATCGACGTGAAACTCTGAATGATCAGATTGGCAAGGCCCGGACTCTCTCTAGCATGTTTTGTACAGGGATGATCCATCAGCTCATAGTCACGGTTTTTTTTACCGCTCAGTTTACCGCGGTTTACCGCGGTTACCGACCTTCCCGAGCCGGTCCGGTTCCGGTCCGGAGCGGTTCGGACCGGCCCAAATTTGAATTCGAACTTTTAAAAAAAAATGCTGAAAAATTCCTAAAAATAGCTCATGAATTATGGAACCCAATGGTGTAAAAATTTCTCAAATTTGAGCTCGTTTGATGTCGGTGTTTCGTACCCCGGGGGGTATAACACCAACGAGTAAATTTCTATGCGTGCTCCCTAATCCGGATGGTGATGCAAGACGGACACAAGCGTTTATCCTGGTTCAGGCAAAGAATGCCCTACGTCCAGCAGAGGGGTGAGTTTCGTGTTATCTTGCACCGGGGTGCTTGTACAGGGGAGAATACAAGCGAGTCCTGAGATTTAGCGGTGAACGAGTGTGAGGATGCATGTGGGTGAAGGTCCGAAAAAACCGTCCCCTGGACTAGGCCCTGGCGTCCCCTTTTATAGGCTAAGAGGAGGCTCAGGAGTACAGAGTAGATAGGGCTATCGTGGGCGTGACGTAGAGGTATATGCGTCGTGTCGTGTCGTCGAGACTGTAGACGTCCCTTTTGGTCGGGCTCGAGCCTGTAGCGGTATGGTCGGTGATGGCCTGCTCGTCCTTCTCGATCGTGGGCTGACGTAGTCGAGGTATGGTGCAGGCGTGGACGAGCACGTGCGTCCGGGAACCTTGCGGTATGGTTGTCGAGATGGGAAAGACAGGGCACGGCGCGCCCATGCTCAAGTCGCGTCCGTCACTTCTCCTCGAGCGGTTGGGGGTTACTTCGAGGGGGCAATGATTCGAGCGACGGGACGGGACGACGTAGTTGGTGGTACGGAGAGTTGACAATGGCGTTTTGGAGAGAGGGCCGTACGCGTCACAGTACTCGGCGTGGTGTAATAGCGTTGCCTGGCACGCCTGAATCCCGGGTATGGGCAGTGGAATAGGAGAAGTGACCGGCGTGCTTCTCACTATGTCGCGCACTGTAGCCATGGGGTTAGGCGGGGCAGGCATACTTCCCACTATTACACCTACTGTAGCCATGTGCGTGCTCTGGGTAGGTAATTATTGCGGGCCGACTCGAGCGGCTGCTCGCTCGAGCGTTCTCCGTCCCGCTCGAGCGGTCGCTCGCTCGAGCGGTTTACGTCACCGTCTCGAGCAGTCGCTCGCTCGAGCGGTTTCCGTATTTTTCTGTCGAGCGGTCGAGCAGTCGCTGCTCGAGCTTAGGAGGCTCTGAGGCTTTGTGGGCCTGATAGCGGGTCGGCCCGGCTCGAGGGGGATTGGGGTTTCCTTGGTTAATTCTTGGGAGAATTAGAGGTGAAGTGGGTTGGATTATTTTCCTCTAATCTACCCGATTTAGGACCCCTAATCTAGGTACCCGACAAGAGCCCCGAGCCCTTGTTTGATTGTGAAACTTCAAACAAGGGATCATGAAATGGAGTTGAAGTACCTAGAATTGGGATTATTGTCGGTGTTTCGAGGAGTCATTTCGTTCTTTCTCCGTGGGGGCGCGCGGCGTCCCCCCGCGGGGTAGCCCCCGAGGCCCCAGAGGAGTGAGGCATTCCTCTGGGGGCTTTGAGATGAATGGTTTTGGGCAAGGATGTTATTAACTGGAGTTGTGGCATCTCGAGGTAGGAGATTTCTGTTAACTGTTCGAGCCCCCGAGTTGTGGGAGTTCTTCCCCGTGCCCCGAATAGCTGGGCTGGAGTCGTGATCCAGTTCCTCGCTGGATCTCTTGGATCAGATCCAAGTGGTGAGAGGTCTGACACTACTCGCGATCGAGCGAGCGCCATACCCCTCTGTGAGCTGATGGCGGGTAGTCCAAGTGAGAGCTCGTCTCCTTTCGAGGGGAGACGGCTTCGTGGCCCGGGGGCGCTCTCATTAAAGCTGGGCTCTTAGTTTCCAGAGGACCGGCCCCGTTCGAGGGGGCCGGCGGCTCGAGTGCCTCCCGTCGGCGGGATCTCTTAGATACTTAGTGCCCTGCCTTGGACACGCCGTCTGGGTTCGAGGGTTCGTTCTCGAGCGGAACCTTTCGAGGGTTCCTTCCCGTAGGCGCCCGACTCGAGGCGCTCGAGGGCGGCCGTTCGAACCCGTCCGTGGGTCGCCTCCGCTCCTCGAGACTTACTTGTGGGACCAGGGTCCCTGGGTTTCTTACCGTATAAGGGACCGCCTGTCGAGACGTCCCGTCATTACGCATCCGTCCGTTGCAAACGGCGCGCCTTTTTAGGCGAAAACCGGCGCATCGTGGCGATCGTGGCTTGGCGACGGTTCCGCTCCGTCTCGCGACGTGTGCGCCCTGAAAAGTGGAGGTAGGTGGCGGTTTGTCAGGGCATTTAATGCAGTTACCGTTTTTCGTCGAGTCCGCCGGGTGCGCGCGGCCATTGGACGGCGTAATCTGGGCCGTTGAACGTGGTTCACGCGGATCGTCTTGGGCTCTATAAATATGGAGATGTAGGCTCCCGGTCCTTCTTCCCCGCATTCTTGCCTTCCCTGCTGCTCTTTGCTTTGCCGCTTGCGCCTCGGGCGTAGATCCAATCCGCCACCGCCGTCCTCTGCAATCGCCGCCACCGCTGCCCGTGACCGCCGACGCCGCTCTAGCCCGTAATCGCGCCTGTCTTCTGCGCCACCGTTCCCGGTGCCACCGTTCCCAGCGTTCCGCCGCCGCTGCTCTTACCGTTCCGCTTCCGTCACTGTCATGGGGAGGACATCCAAGAAGACGGGCCAGAGCTCCGGTCAGGGTGCTGGTGGCAAAGGCAAGGGCAAGGGCAAGGGCGCCGCCAAGCCTTCTGTGCCGGTGGTGATGGCGGACGCGCTCCCGTGGCCTCGGTCTATGGTGACCGAGGGAATGCTGCTCAATCTGGTGAACGGCGGATTACTTCCGCCTAATCCGGCGGAGGGGTTACCAGAGTGGAGGGTGCCGGACGACGGCGACCTCGAGCCCAATCCCCGCGGGGGCTACATTCCCGAGCTTCATCAGGTTCCACCGGCGGGGACTTGGTGCGCGGCCGAGCCGCTTCATGCGTGCGCTCCCCCACCATTTCGGGGTGGAGCTCCAGCATTTTAACCCCAATTCCATCTCGCTCGCGGCTACCTATGCCGCCGTGTGCGAGGGATATTTGGGGATGGCGCCGCAGTGGGACCTGTTTACCCACGTCTTCAAGGCGACGCTCTTTACCAAGGCGGTGAAGAGCAAGAAGGCCGCCGGCGACGACGGTGATGATGATGACGAGGAGGAGGAGGAGGAGAACGAGGAGGAGAATGAGGAAGAGGAGGAGGAGAAGGAGAAGGCGGTGCAGCCGAAGATCCGCCGCTATGTTCGAGCGGGTTGCTGCTCGCTCGGGCTGAAGAGGAAGGAGTGCTGGCTTTCCGGCACGTGGTCGTCGAACAACTCCGGCTGGG
The DNA here is from genome assembly GCA_018135685.1 of Themeda triandra. NCBI lineage: Eukaryota > Viridiplantae > Streptophyta > Magnoliopsida > Poales > Poaceae > Themeda > Themeda triandra. The sequence goes on along the minus strand of JAENPR010000015.1, from coordinate 2,345,894 downwards.
ACCAGGAGTGGTTCTACCTCCGCAATGAGGGAAGCCTCTTCCCGGAGTACACCGGCGCCGTGCTTACCGCGCCTGGTTTCAACTGGGCGCACGGCCAGCCGGCGACGCGTCAGCCCCGCATGAACTCCCTGCTCGACACCATTTCGAGCCTCCGCAACCGGAGGTCTGGCAACTTTTTCCTCAACATCGCGCATGTGGTTGCCGAGTTCCACAGCCGCCGGGTGCTCCCGCTCGCCGAGCGCCCGCTGCGGCTCGACCAGATGATGGAGAATGCCGACCCTGCGGCGCTTGCGGCCAGCAGGATGTCCGACGAGCCTCTCCCGGTCGCTACGATCGTGGCTCGGGTGCGTGACGCGATCGACGGGGGGAGGAACTTTGGCGAGAACCAAGTCGGCCTCTTCCGCATGCGTCCGGAGTACAACCTGCTCGGCTACGTAAGTTTTCTCGAGATCCTCTTTTCGTCGTTTCTTTTACTCGAGCAATCCTTATCGAGGCCTGTTCTTTTGTCCAGAATATCAACGATCACGCGGAGTCGAGGCCCCGGTGAAGGAGGACGCGCCCGACCGTGAGGTAAGACGTCGAGGGGCGAACGAGCACATACCGCCGTGGTCTCGAGGAGGGAGGAGAAGGCGCGCGAAGGCCCGTGCGCTAGAGGAGAAGGAGAAGCGCAAGGCTAGGCGCCGCCGGGAACGTGAAATACGCCTGGCGGCGGACCCGACCGACTGGACCCCCAGTCTCGAGTCGTCCGATGAGGACGAGGAGGAAGATGATGAGAAGGACGAGGAGGCGACCGACAGCGATGACGCCACCGTCGCTCGAGCCCTGACGCCTCCTCGCTCTCGCGTGCAGGAGCCAGCTTTGGCGCCAGGCCGTCTGCGTGGCGACTCGTCGCTGGTTCGAGCCGGTCGGCCAGAGGAGTCGTCGAGCCGAGGCGCTCGAGCACCGTCGCCGGCCCAAGCAAGGCAACGGGGTGGGGGCGTCTCAACACTCCAGCCCCGCCGCACCCGCTCGTCGTCGCCGGCTCAAGTAGGGCGGCGGGAGGAGTCGCCCCGTCCCTCTGGCCATGGCGGGCGGGCGCCGTCTCCGACGCGGCGGGAATCTTCCTCCCGCCACCAGCCATCTTCAACGGCGCGCACACCCGGCAAAGCATGAGGCCGCAAATGTGCGCATTTCAAGTTCTACGCAGCCCGGCGAGCAACGCCGGGCCCTTCCGGCGACCGCCGGCCGAGCGGACCTCGTCCCGCCGACCCCAGGATCCCGTGCCCGATCCGGCCAGGGAGTCGGCTGGAGTGGGGGCGGCCGCCAGGGTCTCGAAGCCCCCGAGCGGCGCAAGTAGCGGGCTCGAGGCCCCCAAGTCCTCGAGCGACTCGAGGGGGGCGACTGAGGCTCGACAGCCCCCGAGCGCTTCGAGCAGGCCGGGCGGCTCGAGCAGAGCCACCCCGAGCGCGGGGTAAGTTCTCTGGTCGACCTACCCCTTATCATACTGTTTTGTTCGTGTATGAGTATTTTGTAATGAATTTTTGTTTTTCTCTTTCTTCTAGGACTAAGCGTTCCCTGCAGACCTTGCCATCCCTCCCTTCCATGGTGCCTACTAAGAGGCTGAGGACCACGGGAGGGTCGAGCGGCAGCCCGTCGATGCCAGGTGGAGTGACTCTCCCTTCCTCTACTCCCATTTGGTTAGAGCGGGCCAAGGATGCTCTCAAGCGCGGCAGTCTGATGGCAGCCGCATCCCGTGTAGGTGCCGGGGTCGTGGCCAAGGTAGCGGAGGAGAAGGACGCCACCACCACCACGGCCTTGACCGCCATCCCGCTCGAGACCCCGACATCGTCGGCGCGCGCCCAGGTGACGCGGCGGCGGCGAGCAAAGGGCAATGGTGCCGGAGCCGGCGACGGGCCGGATCGGAGCAGCGGCCATCGTGCTCGAGGAGAGTCCGAGCTCGGCGCCCGCCTTCTGGCCGGTCGGCCGCGCCGCCGAGGAGGAGCGCGGGGAGAAGGAGGGGAGGAGACGCCCGCGCCCCGCCGTCCGGCCCGTGGGAGATGTGGAGATGCGGGAGGCGGGACCGGTGGCCGAGCCTCGCCGAGCCGGGCCTCAACCCCTCCTCGGGACATGGAGGTCGAGTCCTCGCCGGGCAACGGGTTGAGGAGGGTGAGGCCCAGCCGCCGCTCGAGAGGATGCGCTCGAGGAGCACCCCGCGCCACACGGGGAGGGGGAGAAGGCGGAGGAGCCGGTGGTGCGCAGTGGGACCGGTGGTGCGGCCCGCCCCGCCGGCATCGAGGAGAGCCGGGCCGCAAGTGGAGCCGCAGGCCGAGCAAGAGGAGCAGAGAAGCGACTGGAGGTGGGGGCGACGGGCGGAGCCGCCCGCCGCCGCAGCGGCGATGAGCACCAGGGCGGCGGTCAAAGGGAGGAGCGACTCGAGGAGCACCGCCCGGCACCACATCGTACGCCGCCGCTACGCCCGAGGTTGGGGGGAGGTCGTGGTGCCTCACCTTGTGCCCGACTCGACGACGGCGAGGTGGAGTTCACCGTTATGTCGAGGCCGACCACCGGGAGGAGGCCCGGAGGAGGCAGACGGCGTCGCCCATCGTCGACGGCCATATGCGGTCGGTTGGTCTCGGACCCGTTGAGCCCTCCGATGCCTCTATTGAAGAACGGAGGCGGCTCGAGGCGCGGCGCGCGCCCGGGCGTCCTCTTCCTGTGGCTCGCCGCAACGCCCAACTGCCCTGGCTGAGCGGGTGGTGACGGCGGGCGTCGATTTGGAGGAGGTGAGGGGACTCCACTCCTCCGTTGACAAGGAGATGCGGGAGGAATTCCCTCTATGGGAAAGGCCGCCGCTGGTGCTCCCCGACCCTCTCGACCACGAGGCCCCTGCGATCGTGATGAATGATCAGAAGGAGCTCGAGGCGCATATGGAGGCCGAGGAGCGCCGTCGCGGCTTGAACATGCTCGAAGGCCGCTCGTCGCTCGTCTCCGAGGACCTCGCCCGGCTTTCTTACGTGAGTACCTTGAGCATGACCCCTTTTTATTTGTATTTGACTTATCGCTACTTGTATTTGACTTTTCCTCTCTCGTGGCTTAGACGGCGCAAAGCTGTTCATACGCCAAGTCGGTTCACATCCGCGCTCTCTGTGAGAGTGAGGACGAGATCCGGCGGTATGTGCGCTTGGGGCGGGATGCTGAGGCGGAGCTGCACCGGTCTGCCCGGCTTCTTCGAGAGGCCAACGCCGCCCTGGACGCCGCCAAGGAGGATGCCAAGAAAGCCCACGACGAACTCGCTCGAGTGGCGCAGGAGGCCGGGGCAGCGCAGCAGGAGGCAGGTGAGAAGCTTGCCCAAGCCGCGCAGAGGCCGAGACCGCCGCGTAATTATGCGCAGCCGCATGCGGCCTTCGAGCGCTCAAGCGGGACGCGGCTACCGCGGCCGCGCGGGGGCTACAAGGCCAAGCGGCGGGACATGGAGCGGCCCGGAAGGAGAAGGCCGGCGTCGAGGCCTACGTGAAGGAGCTCCAGGCATCGGTCACCCGGGAAGCTGCCGAAAAAGAAGCCCTTGCCAGCGCGCTTAAAGCGGAGAAAGAGCGGGCCAGCGGTCTCCAGACGGAAGCGGTCAATCTCCGCCTAGAGATGACGACGAAGGACCTCGCCATCCAGGGTGCCGGCAAGGCTTATGAGGAGCTGCGCGTGGAGAAACACGACGTCGAGCGTACCCTCCGGAGAAAAGAGGCTGAGCTTCAACGGGCGCTCGATCGCGAGCAAGGGCTCTCAACCCGCTGCACCGGTAAGTGCTCGAGTCTTTTAGTCCTTTTTTGTGCGTGGCTTGTACGTGTTGCTCGAGCACCTGATGGAGTACTTGGTCCTTGTCGTCCTTTTTCAGGTTTGGAGGCGGACCTGGCGGGTGCGCGTGAGTATGCCAAGTCCACCCATGCGCCGGGCCGGCGTGATCTCGGCCAAGGCCCGCATCACCGGCGCCATTGACACCCTCAGCGCCAAGTGGGGCTTCCCGCCAGTGGTGGACGTCGAGGGGCCGGATGCTGGCCAGAGCTATGCTAGCCGGGTCCTCGAGTTCGGCGCTTCCCTGCGGGATCGTATCCAGGAGGCCCTTGTTTTTGCTACTCGGGATTCAGCGTCTCGAGGGAGGAGGCCCGGACCGGGATGGAGGCCGTGGCGAGCGGCTTCGCCTACGTCGAGGGCGAGCAAGAAGGAGGGGTCAACCCCCGGATCGAGCAACTCAAGGCCGAGGCCGAAGAACCGGGCGCCCGTCTTGGAGGCGATTTGCTGCATGAAGTCCTCCCGCCAGGCGTAGAGTAGATTCCAACCGGCCTGCGAGCCGTAATCTGGGCAACAAGGCCCTTGTAAGAAAACAAGTATTTTTGGCTATGAAAGTGGCCTAAGCGGCCTAAAATCTTGGCTCCCGTGATTTGAACCGTTATACTCTAGTTTTTTCTTTTTGCGCTCGACATTATTTTCCACTTCCCGCCTTTACTTTGTTTCAAATGGTGTTGGCGCTGCGCTCGAACCGCTTTGAGAGGGGGTGAGTTAGGGTGCCGTAGCTCGGAAGCGTGGGAAGCCTTGTGCTCGGTCGCCCGGCTCGATGAGTTCGAGGTGACGCAAATATTTAGTCTTACGAAAAATTTCGAGGCGAGGAGGGAAAATTATGTCGAGCCTCGTTTTCGAAAAAACTAGGTGTGTTTTTTCGAGGACTTCGGGGGTTCCCCCTGGTCTAGCCCCCCGAGGGGGCTTGACTTTGTGGAAGCAAAGTCGAGCCCACCTTGTGTATGAACAAAAAGTAAGAAACTAATTTATTTATTCATACAAGCGGTAAAATTTAAGCGAAAATATGTACAAGGCATCGAGGTCTAGGAGAAAAAGCGACGTAGCTGTTCGATGTTCCACGTGTTGGTGAGGGTCGAGCCTTTCTCGTTGGCTAACTTGTATGTCCCCGGCTTTAGCACCTTGACCACGATGAACGGACCTTCCCAAGGAGGAGTGAGCTTGTGGCTCCCCTTGTTATCTTGGCGTCGACGGAGCACGAGATCGCCGACGTTGAAATCCCTCTTGCGCACGTTCTTCTCGTGGTACTGCCATAGCTTCTGTTGGTAGCGCGTAGAGTGTAGGAGTGCCGTGTCTCGAGCTTCTTCTGCTTGGTCGATGGCGTTTGCCAGTCTTTCCTGATTAGTCTGCTCATTGTAGGCCTTGAGTCGAGGGGACCCATATTCGAGGTTAGTGGGGAGGACGGCCTCAGACCCATAGACCAGGAAGAACGGGGTGAACCCGGTGGCTCGACTCTCGGTCGTCCGCAGACTCCACAGGACAGATGGGAGTTCAGTTACCCATTTGTTGCCGTGTTTGTTCAAGCATTTGAAAATCCTTGGCTTTAGTCCTTGCAAGATCATGCCATTTGCGCGCTCGACTTGGCCGTTAGTTCGAGGGTAGGCGATCGCCGACCGGTTCACACGGATGTGGTACCGATCGCAAGTCCAAGAACTTTTTGCCCGTGAACCGGGTGCCATTGTCGAATGATGACGTTAGGGACTCCAAAGCGATGGATGATGTCGGTGAAGAACTCGACCGCTCGCTCCGAGCGGATGTTAGTGATGGGCTTGGCCTCGATCCACTTGGTAAACTTATCGATGGCCACGAGCAAGTGGGTGTGGCCTCCCGTTGTCTTTTTGAGGGGTCCAACCAGATCGAGCCCCCGGCACCGCAAATGGCCACGTGAGGGGATCATCTCGGAGTGCGTGTGCTTTGGAAGATGCGTTTGCTTGGCGTAGAATTGGCATCCCTCACACGCTCGAACTAGCTTGATGGCATCGGCAACTGCGCAAAGGTGGGCCGCAGAAGCCTTGGCGGAATGCGTTCCCGACAAGGGTTCTCGGTGCGGCATGGTGGCCACAAGCCCCCGAGTGCATGTCTCTGAGCAGTTTCTTGCCTTCCTTGATCGAGATACACCGTTGGAGTACACCAGTTGGGCTCCGTCGGTAGAGCTCTCTGTCGTCCCCGTAAAGGACGTAAGTCTTGGCTCGACGAGCTAGTCGCCTTGCCTCCGTTCGATCTTCTGGTAACTCCCCTCGAATGAGATATTCGAGGAATGGTGCACGCCAGTCGGTTGGTGGGGTCGTAGCCTGGTCGATCTCCATGACCGTGGCCCCCGTCGAGGGGGGTGCGATTGTGGGTGCAGGCTCAACGGCTGGTCCTGACCCAGCCCCCGAGTCCCATTTTACGGATGGCTCGTGAAGATCTTTCGAGAAGACGTCTGGGGGTAGTGGCGCTCGAGATGAAGCGATTTTGGCCAGCTCGTCCGCAGCCTCATTGAAGCGCCTTGGGATGTGGTTGAGCTCGAGACCATGGAAGCTGGCTTCCAACTTGCGCACCTCACTGCAGTATGCTTCCATCTTTTCATCGTGGCAGCTTGAGGCTTTCATCACTTGGTCGATAACGAGCTGCGAGTCGCCTCGAGCATCGAGGCGTCGGACCCCAAGCTCGATGGCAATGCGCAACCCGGTAACGAGTGCCTCATACTCTGCCATGTTGTTCGAGGCGGCAAAGTGGATGCGCACCACGTAACGCATATGCACTCCGAGGGGTGAGATGAAGAGCAAGCCCGCGCCGCTCCCCGTCTTCATAAGTGACCCGTCGAAATACATGGTCCACACTCGGCCCGGATCTCGGACCGGGGAAGTTGGATGTCGGTCCACTCGCCGACAAATTCAGCCGACTTGGGATTTGATAGCCTTCCGTGGGCGTACGTGATGGTCTCGCCCATGAGCTCGACTGACCACTTGGCGATTCGACCCACGACTTCCCGGTTCTGGATAATTTCCCCAAGTGGGAATGATGTTACCACCGTCACCGGGTGGCTAAGAAAGTAGTGCTGGAGTTTTCGACGGGTGAGCACGATTGCGTAGAGCAGCTTTTGGATATGGGGGTATCGAATTTTTGCGTCTGAGAGCACCTCACTGATGAAATACACCGGCCGTTGGACGGGGAGCATGTGCCCCTCTTCCTCTCTCGACCACTATGACCGTGCTGACCACCTGAGTGGTTGCGGCAACATAGAGGAGGAGGGATTCAGCGGGTACGCCATCTCGAGCCGGTCGGGGCGGCACGAGCACTGGCGGAGATGTGAGCATGCTCTTCAGCTTCGAGAGGGCCTCCTCTCGCTCGTGTGTCCATGCAAAGTGCTCGGATTTTCGAGGAGCCGGTACAAGGCAAGGCTTTTTCTCCCAGGCGCGCAATGAACCGACTGAGTGCAGCTAAGCATCCAGTGATCTTTTGCACCCCTTTCAGGTCTCGAATCGGCCCCATTCTCATGATGGCCGCAATCTTCTCGGGATTGGCCTCGATACCGCGCTGGGAGACGATATACCCTAACAACATGCCTCGAGGCACGCCAAAGACACACTTCTCGGGATTCAACTTGATGTTTTTAGCCCGAGGCATCCAAACGTCAACTTGAGGTCCTCGACAAGGTTTTCTACTTTTCGAGTCTTGACAACGATGTCATCGACGTAGGCCTCGACGGTCTCTCCTATGTGTTTCTCGAAAACATGGAGCATGCAACGGCGTTGATATGTCGCCCGGCGTTTCCAAGGCCAAAGGGCATTGTGACATAACAATACATGCCCATGGGGGTGATGAATGAAGTCGCGAGCTGGTCGGACTCCTTCATTTTGATTTGGTGGTAGCCAGAGTAGGCGTCGAGAAAGGAAAGTACTTCACAACCCGCAGTGGAATCAACAATTTGATCTATTCGAGGCAAAGGAAATGGAACTTTGGGACATGCTTTATTTAAACTAGTGTAATCTACACACATCCTCATTTTTCCATTCTTTTTCTCTACCAACACAGGATTAGCTAACCACTCGGGATGATGTACCTCCTTGATGAATCCGGCCTTCTCGAGCTTCTCGACCTCCTCGCGGATGATCCTTCGCTTCTCCTCGTCGAAGCGGCGCAGGCGTTGCTTGATAGGTCTTGAACCAGGACGGATCTCCAAGGGGTGCTCGGCGACATCCCTCGGTATGCCAGGCATGTCCGAGGGACTCCACGCAAACATGTCAGCGTTCGCGCGGAGAAAGTCGACGAGCACTGCTTCCTATTTGCTGTCGAGGGAGGTGCTGATGATCAGCGTCTTCTCCCCCGAGGAGCTTGGATCGAGTGGGATCTTCTTGGTGTCTTCAGCGGGCTCGAAATTGCCGGCCGGTCGCTTGGGCGTTGGAGCAGCGGCCTCAGCCGCCATGTGATCGAGCATCATGGCTAGGTCTTTAGATGTTCCCAGCACGTTTGTCAGTGATTCCCCGTTCTCGACGCACTCCACATCGCAGTGGTAGGCGTGCTCATACGTGGAGCTGACAGTGATGACTCCTTTTGGCCCCGGCATCTTAAGCTTGAGGTAGGCATAGCTGGGGATCGCCATGAATTTTGTGTAGCACGGCCGCCCAGATGGCATGGTACGTCCCCTCGAAACCGGGTACGTCGAAAGTTAAGACCTCTCGACGAAAGTTCGAGCGTGTCCCAAAGACGACGGGGAGGTCGATGCGGCCGATCGTGAGCGCCTTCTGCCGTGCACCACCCCGTGGAAGCCCCCGGCGCTCGGCTGGAGGTCAGCTCTCGTGAGGCCGAGCAACGTGAGGGTCTCCATGTAGATGATGTTGAGGCCGCTACCTCCATCCATGAGAACTTTGGTGAAGCGGGCGTTGAGGATGATCGGGCGACCACGAGAGGGTACGAGCCGGGATTGGTGACGTGGTCCGGATGATCATCACGGTCCGAACGTGATGGGAGCATCCGACCAGTCGAGGAATTGAGGGGTGGCGGGTTTCATGGCGAAAACCTCCCTGCGCTCGGCCTTCCGCTCTCGATGTGTCATCTGGGTGGTCGGGCCGCCGTAGATCATGTAGCACTCGGTGATGGGCGGATACCCTCCGTCGTCATCGTCGTTGGCTCGATCCTCACCACCCTTATCCTTCTTGCCATCGTCCTTGTCGAGGCCAATTTTCTTAAAGTAACCTCGAAGCATACGGCAGTCCTCGAGGTTATGTTTGACCGGTTCTTTGTGGTATGGGCAGGGCTGCTTCAGCATTTTGTCGAAGACGCCCCCATCCGGTGGGGGTCTAGGCTTCTTGCGCTCGGCTGCGGCTACCTCATCTTCCACGACCGCGCGCTTGCCTTGCTGGTTGCCCTTCTTCTTCTTCCCGTTCTTCTTCTGGGCCTTGCTCGAGCCCTCACCGCCTCCCGGGGGCGGCGTGGGCTTGTTCCCAGCTCCGCCAAAGAAGGCTCCCACGGCCTCGTCGCCGGCAGCGTAGTCGGCGACGACGTCCATGAGCTCGTTCACCGTCTTTGGGCGATTGCGCCCGAGCTCCCGTACGAGCTCTTTGCATGTGGTGCCTGAGACAAACGCCAGGATGACGTCATGGTCTGGGATGTGCGGCAGCTCGGTGCGCAGCTTGGAGAAACGTCGAGCAAAGTCCCGGAGAGATTCCGAGGTATTTTGCTTGCAGTTGCGGAGATCCCATGAGTTGCCGGGTCGGATGTATGTGCCCTTGAAGTTCCCCTCGAAAATATGGACTAGGTCGGCCCAATCATGGATCTGATGGGGGGGAAGCTCCTCGAGCCACCGTCGAGCGGTGTCGAGAGAAACAGAGGAGCCGACGTATGATCGCCTTGTCCTCTCGAGCCCCTCCCACCGGGCAGCCGCCGGAAGTCGGCCGCCGAACTCGGCTTGGTCTCCCGTTGTACTTGACCACGCTCGTGGGGGTCGAACGGGTTTGGCAACGGCGTGTTGCGGATAGCTCGACCGAAGACTCGAGGGCCCGGCGGCTCGAGAATCTGCCGGTCTTCGTCGGCGTCGTAGCGGCCCTCGATGGGCCTTGTAGCCACGGTCCTCGGCACCCGCAGCCTTGCGTCGTCGGTTGTCGTTGATGTCATGACGCGCATCTTGAGGCGCACGGTTGTCGAGGATGCGTTCTCGAGCAGGGGCCCTACCACCTCGAGGGGGTGCCTCTTGGTGGACGGAACCCTCCCGCTCGTGCCGTGGTTGTTCTCGGGGGCTGCTTCACGCCGTCTCGAGGCCGAGCTCTCGGCCCGCCGGACGGCCGCGACTTGGAGGAGCCCTTGGATCTCATCTCGCATCCGCAATGCATGCGGATTCGAGGGCGCGGCATGTCTCGCAGCTGAAAGATAGCCGCCGCTAGCACATTTTGGCTTGCTCGAGGGAAGTGGGCCGGCTCGGGTGGCGCTTCGGGGTCGCCCGTCGTTGACGATGCGGTTGAAGACGTCTCGTGCCTTTCCTCGAGGGCCAAGAGCTCGAGGAGGGAGCGGGTGGTTCTGCTCGAGCACGCGCTTGAGCAGCTCCAGATTTGCGCGTTCCTCATTCATCTTGGCCTCGATTTCCCTGAGCTGAGCCCATTGTGCTGCTTGAGCATCGTCTTCAGGCCGCTGGTTATCTTGGGCTTGTGGTGGCGGTTCGCGTGGCTCAATCACCTGCAGGGCTGCGGCTGCCGACGTCCCGACCGCTGGGGTCACGTCTGCCCGGTTGGCTGCGGGGACGGCCACGGCGGCGCCATCTCTGGTCTCCTCATCCGACGGGACGTTGTCGTTGAGATGAAAACACTCGCGAGCCGGGTCATAGCACCCTGAGTCTGAGTCATCGGAGTCTGGGTTAGCGCTGGACGGCGTCCAGGGCCTCCCCGTGCTCTCCTCCTCGATCCGGCGGCGCATATCTCCGACCGTGTTGCGGCGTTGCGAGCCAGGAGCCCTGTCAAACCCGCGGTCTAATGACGCCGGCCATACGATCTCCAAGTCCATGGTGGCACGCAGGAGGGGGCCGGGGCTCTCCTCCCGCGGTCCCATGGCTGACCGGATCTCGTTGGCATACGTGGTGGCGGCATTGGTGAGCCCAAACGGGAGCCTGCGACGAGCTCGGTAAAGCCCGTGCGGCAATAGGTTGGGCGACGTCGGCCGTGCGCGCGCTCGAGGCGCTATACCGGGTTCTCTCGGCGAGCGCATGGCAAATGTGAAGCCAGGGTCCGCGTCAAGGACTCCCTGTCCACGTGCCAGCTCCTGCCGCACACTTGGCACTCCGGCTGGGCGCATCGTGGCGTCTGGCTGGGAGGGCACACGAGCAGGGTGCTCAAGGCTCTGTGCCTGCTGGCGGTGATGCTGATGTTGGTGACGTCGGCGACGTGGCGGCGAGCCGTGGTGGCGTGGTCGGCGCGCGACCCCACCCGCCGCGTGGGGGTGACGAGCGTCCCCTCCCGGTTCTCCACCGAGAGTAGAGCCATGTCGCGGCCCGGGCCGAGCGACATGAACTCTAGACTCCCAAACCGATCACCGTGGCGAACGGAAACGAAGGAGTGGGCGATGCCATCCGGAAAATGGCGGGAATCGAACGAAAAGCACGCGACACCCCTACTGGCGCGCCAACTGTCGGTGTTTCGTACCCCGGGGGGTATAACACCAACGAGTAAATTTCTATGCGTGCTCCCTAATCCGGATGGTGATGCAAGACGGACACAAGCGTTTATCCCGGTTCGTGCAAAGAATGCCCTACGTCCAGCAGAGGGGTGAGTTTCGTGTTATCTTGCACCGGGGTGCTTGTACAGGGGAGAATACAAGCGAGTCCTGAGATTTAGCGGTGAACGAGTGTGAGGATGCATGTGGGTGAAGGTCCGAAAAAACCGTCCCCTGGACTAGGCCCTGGCGTCCCCTTTTATAGGCTAAGAGGAGGCTCGAGTACGAGTAGATAGGGCTATCGTGGGCGTGACGTAGAGGTATATGCGTCGTGTCGTGTCATCGAGACCGTAGACGTCCCTTTGGTCGGGCTCGAGCCTCGTAGCGGTATGGTCGGTGATGGCCTCGCTCGTCCTTCTCGATCGTGGGCCGACGTAGTCGAGGTATGGTGCGGCGTGGACGAGCACGTGCGTCCGGAACCTTGCGGTATGGTTGTCGAGATGGGAAAGACAGGCACGGCGCGCCCCATGCTCAAGTCGCGTCCGTCACTTCTCCTCGAGCGGTTGGGGGTTACTTCGAGGGGGCAATGATTCGAGCGACGGACGGGACGACGTAGTTGGTGGTACGGAGAGTTGACAATGGCGTTTTGGAGAGAGGGCCGTACGCGTCACAAGACTCGGCGTGGTGTAATAGCGTTGCCGGCACGCCCGAATCCCGGGTATGGGCAAGTGGAATAGGAGAAGTGACCGGCGTGCTTCTCACTATGTCGCGCACTGTAGCCATGGGGTTAGGCGGGGCGGGCATACTTCCCACTATTACACCTACCGTAGCCATGTGCGTGCTCGGGTAGGTAATTATTGCGGGCCGACTCGAGCGGCCGCTCGCTCGAGCGTTCTCCGCCCCGCTCGAGCGGCCGCCGCTCGAGCGGTTTACGTCACCGTCTCGAGCGCCGCTCGCTCGAGCGGTTTCCGTATTTTTCTGTCGAGCGGGTGAGCGCCGCCGCCGAGCTTAGGAGGCTCGAGGCTTTGTGGGCCTCGATAGCGGGTCGGCCCAGCTCGAGGGGGATTGGGGTTTCCTTGGTTAATTCTTGGGAGAATTAGAGGTGAAGTGGGTTGGATTATTTTCCTCTAATCTACCTGATTTAGGACCCCCTAATCTAGGTACCCGACATTTGATATGAAAAAATTCAAATTTCAGTTGGTTAAAAAAAGAAAAAAAAAGCCGCCCGGCCCGTTAAGGCCCATTAGGCCCCAGAGGGCGCATAACACGCCGGACTCGCCCCCCCCCCCCGCTCTCGTCCGCTCCCCACCGCCGTGCTCCGCCGCCCCGACCGGCCAACCGCCGCGGACGCACGGTTTCTCGGGCGGGAGGCTCGGCTTACCGCCCCCGCCACGCGTCGTCCGCGTCCCGGCCGGATCCACCGGCTAACCGCTCGGTTTTGGCGGTTAGCCCGGGGACCGCGGGTTAGGTAAGTGTGCTTTTTTTTTTTGTTTAGAGTACTTTTAGCTTTAGGATTTAGGTAGAAAATGCTTGTAGGGTATGATTTAGGGCCCGATCTATGATTTAGGTAGGATTTTAAAGTGTAGGGTATGATTTAGGTAGGATTTGTGGTAGGATGGATGTATTTTTTTGTTATATATTGTTGAGATACATTGTATTTAGGTGTGACTTAGTGACTTAGGCACTTGATACATATTCTTTACATACATTTTGTGCACTTGGTGTATTTATATATTGGTATGTCTATGTTGTTGTTCGTTTATGCAGGTAGACAATGTCGGGCAGAAACAGAGATTCTGTATGGGAGCATGGGCAAAATCTTGCTCCTGGATGGTATTGCAATTACTGTAAAGCGACGAAACATGGTGGTGGTTGCACTAGATTTAAGCAGCATTTGGCAGGGCGCGGGGCGGATGTCGTGCATTGCAACAGAGTGCCACCAGATGTGCGTGACTTCTATCGGCGAGAGCTTGGCAGAGCTACGCAAAGAACCAATGCGTGGGCTCGAGTAAAGATGGTACAGGAGGCGGCTGCACAAGAGGGAAACCAGCCCCTTGATGATGAGGAATATGAGACTCAGATGCAGGCAGCAATGAACATGTCGAGAACACAATATGAGTACGAACAAAGTGTTCGACACAGAGGAGGTCGTTACGAGCGTGGAGGGGGTAGTGGTAGTGGCGGCGGTGGTGGTGGTGGTGGTGGTTCGCGTGGGGGGAATCCTATTCAGAGGATGTTTAGTAGAAGAGCAGGATCACATGGGGAGACTCCTGTGGTGGTGGAGGACTATAATGCGGCGGTGGGAGTAGAGGAATGTACCAACCAAGGATTGATACCGGCAAGTGGACACGAAGGGGAAAAATGCAAAGGAAGCAATTGGTAAAGCTTGGTCAAAGTGGTTCCATTACACAGAATCCCGATAGAAATGCATAATCCCTACTTTATCGGTGCGATCCGAGAGACACGAAACATGGTAACCACCTATACTTGCGTATTCTCGGCCTTTTGTATCTTTCCCTATTCTCATTTTTTGTCTATGGTTTCAGTGAAGGCATCATGTCACCCACTGGTAGGGAGATTGATGGCAAGTACCTAGATCAGAATGAGAAAGATTTGAAGATTAGGTACGCAAAGTTTAAGAACGAGTGGCCCAACTTTGGCGTCACCTTGATGTGTGATTCTTGGACTGGCCCCACTAGCATGAGTGTCATAAACTTTCTGATATATTGCAATGGGATCACATGGTTTCACAAATCTATTGATGCAACTGGATTAAGTCAAGATGCGAAGTATCTGTACTCGATACCTCCTAAACATTGTTGTCTTCTTATCTTTTTTTTCTGTATATACGTACAAGAGGCTAATATGTTGTGCTTCTTTTTTCGAGATTCGCAAGGTGGTGCTTGAGATTGGCCCCGAGCATATTGTCCATGTGGTCACCGACAATGGTTCGAACTTCAAGAGAGCTTGCAAGGATCTCGAAAGATGAGTTTGAACACATTGTTTGGACACCTTGTTCTGGCACACACCATCAACTTGATGTTGAAGGATATTGGTGAAAGGCCCGATCATGCAGGTATGATCAAATCATGCAAGCGAATTTCAAATTGGTTGCACAACCATAATAAGTTGAATACAATGATGAGGAAAGCAATCGGCGGTGAGTTGGTCAAGTGGTGTGCCACTAGATTTGGGACCAACTACATGTTTCTAGAGAGCTTTTATCGTAAACGTGCAGAGTTCATGCAGTGGATGGCATCTCCTGAGTTTCTGCAAAGCAAGTGGGCAAATACAGATGAAGGTCGGTATGCTCAGTCAAGGATGTCAAACGTGCAGTGGTGGGATGGATTGGGATACATCATCGCCACAGTTGCACCTATTTACAGGTTCCTTCGCTTCGCCGATAAAGACAAGGAGGCCAATATGTGTCAAGTGGTGTACGAGTACTAGAACTGCAAACGTGAGTTGCAGTCGTTCTTTGGAAGAAATGTGCAGACATGGAATGAGTATCTTGCTATAATGGACCGAAGGATTCATGACGTGTACATAGGGACGTATGTGGGTCTAAGTATGATATAAATGACTTATATTTATTTAGCCCGCTATATATATTCAACATGTTGCTTAAACTTTCAATATGTTGCAGCGGCTGTACTAAATCCAAGGCTTGCATACACTATGGAACCAAATGCACAGATGTTTTCTGGCCTCAAGGAGGCTTTTCTGAAAATGACGGATGTGAACACCGCCATGCAGACATTGCAGGAGGTAGAGGTTTTTCGACAAAAGGTCGGTGAGTTTTCCACAGAACTGGCGTCTAAAATGGCAATGGATTACAGGACCTCCCCATGTAAGAGTACTCTCGACACCTTGTTGGTTTCCTATATTGGGATATATAGCTAACATGCTTTGTTCCACTTGCAGCGTCCCGGTGGATGTTATTTGGTAAAGATACTCCTAATTTGCGCGCCTTGCTTTGCGGCTTGTTTCACAATGTATCTCCTCAAGTGGATGCGAGCGGAACCGGAGTACTTTTGCCTTGCCGCATACGAAGGTTCGCAATAGGTTGTCCCATAAGAAACTAAACAAGCTTGTTTATGTCCAAGACAACCTTCGCCCGCGACTTGCGGATGTGACCCCAACAAGGCATGATCAAGTAGATTTTATTGACCAGTTCGCGAAATCTCGCCTATGACCGTAGCAATCCGATTAGAGAATGGATGGAGTATGGTAGATCCAACAAAGATCCAGCTTCTTGATGAGGATTCTCGACGAAGTCGACGTCCCTCTGCCATCACAAGTTGTCGTGTACGTTATATATATACAAATGTCTCGTGTTGAGTATATATGACGTCTTGGATTTTGACTTGCGTGGATCGATTTGTTTGTGTTGGCAAAGGACCACATAGACACGTACGATCTACGTCGAGCTACAGGGCATGATAACATCAGTGATTGGGCCCGACACAATGAGGGATCCAGTCACCTCGGGAAGAGAAAGATGCAGATGTCGCCTCCTAAGGGTCAACAGAAAAGAAAAAAAAGAAAAGAAAAGCCAGTGACCAGCGACACAGAGACTGAGGATGAGCAACGGACCCCGCCTTACTATTCTGAGGATAGCCAGGCTCGTGCTAGTGGTGACTCTGACAGTACTGACGATGACAGTGACGGTGGCGGTGGCGGTGGTGGTGCTGCTGGGAGTGAAGGTGGCGGTGGTGGTGGGTATGAAGGTGGTGGTGGTGGCTATGAAGGTGGTGGTGGTGGTGGTGGTAGTGGCGCTGGTGGTTCTAGTTATGCAGGTCTTCAGTTCACAGGTATCCATTGCACCTACATTCGCACAATTTTTTCTGTCCATGACTACTAATTATGGTTGATTGCAGGCGAGACCGACTTCACACATGCTACTCAAGACCGTGACCATGGGCAACCGACATCGCAGAGGAGATCATATGCACCGACGGACTACGACACCCCACAAGCACTCTTCTTCCTCCTACAGCCGATACCTCACAGCCTACTTATAGCTATCCCATTCCCCGACGCGACCGTGCGACTGTTACTAGATGGGTGTATGAATGGGAAGACCCCGATTTTTACGTAATATTAGTTCGGGGTTGGGAGACAACAAAGAAGATGGACGGGCCAAACTTGGCAACAATACAAGGCCGAACTGATTAGAGTGAGAGGTATCTCTCTTATGTCCACCGCCGAATATGAAGTGTCGTGCCAACATGGGGTCTTCCCATACATCCTCCGGAGTGAATGAGATGAGACTATGTGGTTGTATTTGTGTATGAGACTATGTATTTGTATGCGACGATTTATTGTTGCTTCGGAGACTATGTATTGGTTTGTAGTTGTAACCGGCTATGTATTTGTATTTGACTAAATATTGTTGCTTTCGTGACTTATGCTATTTACTACCACATTGTGTTGTCTCGTGAACATTAATAGGTGCAAAAAAACTACCCAAAAATGTGTTTATTCAAGCAAAAAAACTGGTTTGCAGCGGTTACCGACCAAACCGGCCGGTAACCGCCACAAACCGGCCGGTAAACCGGCGGCTTACCGAACAACTGCGACGTTCAAATTCAAAATCCAAACCGGCCGGTTACCGGGCGGTTTCCGTACAAACCGCACGGTAAACCGCGTCCGAAGTCCGGCGGTCGGGACGCCTCGGTCGGTAAAAAAAACCGAGCTCATAGTTTGTCGCCTTGATCTTTTCTAGTGCTGGCTGCATCTGGGCCGGGACCACGACCAGGACCGACCTTCTTGATTTCTGCCACGACTACATGTCAACGGTTGCGCGCAGCTCAAGGGTGCACTTATTGCTCGTCCTAAAGCCAGTGCGGCTGACGTGTGGGCCATCGTGACCGCCGCGGAGAGAAGATAGTCGTGGCTGTCGTCGCTTCTGGACAAGATCAAGAGTTCTTCAGGGAAAACCACAGTGGCGAAGTCCCAGCAGGGGATAACTTGACGCTGAGATAGAGCATAGCAGCTGATAACCAGCAAGACAGAGTAAACCATGTAGATGATGACTTGAGAGTACAAACCAGCGAGACAGAGTAAACCATGTAGATGATGACTTGAGAGTACAAACCTTGTTGGCCTGGCGACTGGCGAACCTACGCCAGAGATTTTCTGTCATTCTGGGTGTTAGTATCTCAAGGAGCAACACGTGAGCCCTGCAGGCTGCAGTAGAAAAATCATTTTGCATCATTCCATACACCTCTACTGCCGGAGTCGTTCTCTTTCTCTGTCTCATGACTTCATCTGCACCCGTGCACACTCCAATAATGAATTTGCTTCCGCAAGTGAAAGCGTGAGGCCGAAGTGATTGCAAGTTTAGTATTCTCGAGAAAGAAGAAACAATATTCAACTACGGAGTGCTAGCGTTGCAAGCTGTTTTTTTTCTCTTTTCTTTTTGTAAACACACCAGAGACAGTAATGGCCACGCAAAATCTGAATGATACTTCCTGCTTGTTCTGCGCTGAGGCAGAAACAATTAACCACCTGTTCTTTGATTGCATTGTGGTCAGACAGGTTTGGAACTTGGTTAATGATTATTTCCATACTAACATTGGTGATAGCTATGAATCTATTGGTAGACTTTGGGTTGCTTATAAGAACCATGTCGTTGTTAATGCTGTTTCATCTGCAGTTCTCTGGTCGACTTGGAAACTGAGGAATGATCTGTGTTTTCAGGGTGTCGTGTGGTTGGGATTGAAGAAGCTGCTGCTGAGAATTGCAGGGATGATAAGGAGGTGGCTGCCGCTATTCGAGGAGGGAGCAAGACGTCAGCTGGAGGGGTTCGTCAAGCACTTGGAACTGGAAGCAAGCTCATGGCCTCAACTTCAGTGGACTCAGGATGTGACCAGCTCATCATCAGGATTGGCTCCATTGGCTGCTCCGCGTTTGGCATTGTTGCCAAGCCTGGAACGAAGTGATGAAGATAGCAACAGGCGGGGCGCAAGTGATGGTGACGTCGTCTCAGTATCAGATAGTAGTCTCCAGTTGCCGGTTGAGGCAGAACTTCTTTTTGAGTCGAGCGGTGGGACTGTCTGAGCCTTGTTCTCAGCCCCAGCCGTCTCAGTTTCGTTTTTTTTCTTTCTGAGCGCTTGATGCGTTGTGTTGAATGCTGTGAAACTGTTTGCTTTTGGTAATACAAAAGCGGGGGAACCCTTTTCTCTAAAAAAAAGTAATGGCCACGCAATGGCATCATGGCATGGACAGGATGCGCCATCACACACGCTACTAGCTACTGCTCCATACATTCTAAAATTATAAGTTGTTTTGTATTTTGAAGTACATAGCTTCTGTAGTATATATCTATATATGCTTATAAAAATCAAAACAACTTAAATTTTGAAACGAATGGAGTATATAGCATGTGAATGTGTTTGCAAACAACTAGTAAAATTATTTATGAGATGGTTTTACACCAAGATCCGCATACCGGAGCAGGCTCGAAGGAGGTCCCAAGCAGATCAACTGCGGTGGCATGAGCACGACGACCGGAGACGAAGGGGCAGCACAAGTGGCTGAGCTCAGCCTTGGGATGCAGCAGAGCCAGAGCAAATCAATGGAGTTGTACAACACCTATGTCAATCCCCTAGATATATGTTCTTCCCCACGCTCAGAGAATTCTTGGGATTTACTTTCTGGATCGCACATTACCCTAGTATGACGCTACTGAACAACAGATAAGCAACAAACCTCAGATTACAAATAACTTCATCAGAGTTCAGACATGGGCACACCATTTAACGAGGGATACAAAGGGAAACATCATCAGGTGATTATTTGAGGAATTGAGATCGATTCACGGGCATCTCACCCTTATACATACTTCAGGTAAATCTATCGGGAGCAGCAAATTAATATCCATGAAAAAAAAAAGAAATGGTTATGTATAGCTCGACAGTTAGACAGGAACATGCATAATGGACAGAACTCTTTCGACCAAATTGCTTCAGAGAGATTACACTTCGCCACATTTGATCCCTTCTCTTTTCACCGTTCAGGTGGTCACTAGCTCCCGGAGTCCCAGGCAGGAATAGAAAGGTCAAACCCTGATCCATCAGCCCTAGTTTTTTCCAAATACGAGGCTGTCAGAGCTTAGGTATCCACAACTGCACTGTTATCTACTCTCGACACTGGAGCTGAGACCTGCTGCTTTCAGGGCAGTGGAAGCTTGGAGCATTGTTATATTGTGTCAAATCAAATGAAATGGTCTCCACCTGCAAAAATGAACGTTTTAGTATACGTGAATTCCACCAACTCCTGAAAGAGCAAAGAGAAGACAAAAACAGAAAGTTATATCAGGGATTACTCCATAAGGGATTTTCTGGAGCACCAGTTGAACTGTTGAAGTTAACTGCCATCCCTCGTTACTCTCCTGGACCTAATAAAAAAAATAAGAGAAACACTTTATTTACAAAACAACCAAACAATAATTTCTAGCCGAATGTAAACATCACATACATTTGTGCCGTCATTTACGCTGTCAGTCACTGGGTTGCATCGACATTCCTCCTCTTGTCATCTGCCCTTTTAGTTTTCTTTTTCTTTTTCTTTTTTTTTAAAGAACGGCAAAAGCTTTGCCGCTTTTTGTATTAGACAATAAAAAGCGAAACAAACTGTACAGATTATTTACAAAACCACAGAGAAAGGAAAAAAGAAGAAAAAACTGCTACTGCTAAACTTTTGACAAAACACCTGAAAGAGACCAAATGCTACTAGCGTAAATGTTAGCTTTCTTTTTGTATTAGTTTTCTTTTTCAATGTATCAAGAACAGTTGGGGACTTGGGGTTTCCAGCTTCTTCTTTCGGGAACGTTTTGGATTGACCTTGTGTAAGATCCCATCTCTTTGTACTAAGAGAGATGGGCAAAGTATCATCAGTAAAATCCTCATTCACAGGATTGTGTGCAAAGTTGGCAGTTGAAACATGGCTGCCTACCCTTTGATCCCTTAGTGACTTCTCATATGAATTCAATTTATCCCTGATTTCCCTCAAGATTGACAAAGGATATTCTTTTGACTCTGAGTTCATGGAACCAAGTTCCACAATCTCTACAAAGTATTGGTGGCCAAGTTTGTAGAGATCATTGTAGTTTCCCAGCTGATTACCTGCTGAGACAGGCTGGGATATGGATCGAAGCACAGGTTTGTTTACGGTCCTTGCTCCACCGATGGATGATGGTTTTTTTTTTTTTTTTTTTTTTGGGTGTGTGTGTGTGTGTGTGGAATCATTGGCACAAGCTCCTGTCTCAGTACAGTGAGTGCATGCCTGCAATATATTTCTTTGGATTGGAACAAATGGTACAGGCACCATATGTCACCTTGAACATTATGATAAGCAACATTATAATCTACCTTATTTGTTTGATTGACATGCTCTCCGGAACTATGTATGTAGTGAATCATTCTAGTCAAGTAGACAGTAATTGCAATGAAATGAATGTCCTATTTCATTGAAGAACTTCTGAAATATTTCTGCGGTGTACACCTTTGTTGCTTGATCTTCCACAGGCAACCCTGTCACCATTGGTGGCCTCATCTGAGCTGATCGTAAATCTTCATAATACTCCTTTTCTAATTTACCTTTAACAGCTTCTTCATACTCTTCTACAAACATTTTCAAAGAGGCGGTTCCTGACGTCAACCAGCCATCAAAATAGTCAGATACACTATCACCTATGTCTATGATAGACATTCCTGCCCAGAATGCAGTTTGTGTCATTCATGGACACTAACCACCATGCACAGTCACTGCTACTAGGTTACTGGTAGATTCTTGGGGCTTATGTGCCGCTTTTTGGTACATGGTTAAGATTATATATGAATGCCAAGCCACCACATTCAGTAATTACGAACATATATCATAATGTAGCAATAGCTATTAACGAGGTTTTCCCTAATGCACGACACTATTTTTGCCTTCCGCGGAACTTTATGAGATGATCGCTTAAACTTATCAGTCAGGCTTATCAGTTATGGTACAACGCTTTTTTTTTCTTACAACAAAACTACACCAGCCGCAGAAACCATCAACATTATGTTGGATTCACCACACTGGCCTATGATTATCATGTTACTATTCCTAACTTTGACTAAGAGTGGCAAGATAGCATCCAACATTTTCAATTAGAGGGAAATGAATGGCTGTTCAAACTATATGAGGTCATCATATAGTGGCCTCTTATGTCAAGGACTCATGCTATAAAACTAATAGCAGCCCTCGAACTAATAATCAATAGGTTTATTAGTAGGGCTGTTTGAATTTAATGATACTAATTTAGCGCTAATAGATCCAAATAAATTTATAAATATATTTCATATTTTTGGACAAGAACACCTATATTATATTAAAACAATAGTAAAATTACACAGAAGTCCTCAAATGAAGACATGATTACATCAAAGTCATGCGTCTTCATCTAGATCGGGAGGCAGCATTGTCGCCGGTGACAAAGAGGACATGAACGTTGGTGGAGGGTCACAGGGAGAGAAGCATACACCCGGGTGGACGAACCGCGCACAACACCGGTTCAAGTTGGGATGGTTGAACCAACAGAGGCGACACATACCGGTGACCGAAGGATGAAGTTGGGGTCGTCACCGAAGCTGAAAAAGAAGCTCGAACTAGGATCCCACTTGGCGGTGAAGCAATCGAACCAACACCAGAGGAGCTGCCTAGCTGAAGAAAGGAGTATTGGGACCAGAGGTTGCTGATCGGGGTGGGGAGTGGATGACGGCGAAGGAAGTGGAGCAATATGGAGCAGATCTTGACAGTGGCGTGCTGATGTGGCGGCGTGGATGAAGGAGTGAAGATCTGCTAAGATGAGGAAATGATTTATTTTATTACCACTAACTTTGAGGTCGGCGACAAGGAAGACACCGAGAAAAACAACGACAAACATGAACACCTGCAACAAGGGTGACGATAAAGGTGGAACGAAGCTAATATGCACTACTCAAAACTACGAGCTACTTACCTACGAGAAGGTGGGGGCTCCACTCCCTACCCGCTCCGGTGAGCTCGTCGGAGACTGGACACGGGAGGAAGGGGGCATCGAGATCTAGATCTAGAGAGTAAGAGAGAGTCATGTCGTATACATCTCTCTAAAACTCTTATATATATTTTACATTAAAATTTATGTATATCACCTTCCTCTTGTAAAGAGAAGGGATAACTTGCTAGAAATGGGGGAGGACTGGTGAAGTGGGGGAGCGACTCAGCCATGAGGCCGATGAGCTCGTCGCACAGCAACTCGTTCCTTGCGGTGGGAGGCTCAACCACACACGTTGACCCACACCCGCCGCCTCCGCAGGCGATCCCTCCGCCCTCTAGGTCCCCTTCTCCCTCCTCCTTCCTCCAAACCCTGGCGCAAACCCTAATGGCCGCCGCCGTGGACCCCTCCCGCCTCTCCGGCGAGTCCTCGCCGTCGTCCCCCACCTCCTCCGGCTCCTCCTCCCACTCCTCCGCCGATGCCGCCGCCGCCACCAACAACCTGACCCAGACAGCATCGACCTCCGCCCTCGGCGACGACACCGACGCCGATGCCCCCACCTCCCCGGTCGTGGGGATGTACTTCCAGACCGA
Source organism: Themeda triandra (assembly GCA_018135685.1). Taxonomy (NCBI): domain Eukaryota; kingdom Viridiplantae; phylum Streptophyta; class Magnoliopsida; order Poales; family Poaceae; genus Themeda; species Themeda triandra. The sequence continues at coordinate 2,322,845 of JAENPR010000015.1, read as the reverse complement.
GGACGACGCGTACGAGTTCTACAAGGCCTACGCGGCCCGTCTCGGCTTCGTCGTCCGCAAGTCCAACAAGTCCAAGAACTCGCGGCACACCGTCACCCGCCGCCTCTTCGTCTGCTCCAAGCAGGGCTTCCGCCAGGAGCCCAAGAAGCCCCAGGACGAGACCGCTGGCGCCGGCGCCGCGTCCTCGTCTTCGCTGGCGCCGGCGCCGGCGCCGGCGCCTCGGTGCCCGGACTCGCGCACTGGCTGCCTAGCGTCGCTCACCATCAAGCTCATTCCTTCCGCAAACGCCTTCCGCGTTACGGAATTCGTCGCCGATCACAACCACCCGCTGGCCTCGTCCGCGCCCGCTGTGTCACTGGCCTTGCTGCCGCCGAGCTCATCACACCACAGCATTGCGGGGGCGGCCAGCTTGCCGGACCCAAGGGATGGGCCACGGGCCGATATGCATTTTGAGACAGAGGAGGATGCATATGTCTTCTACAACAGGTACGCTGAGCACGTAGGCTTCAGTGTCCGCCGCTCCTACAAGAAGCGGAAGCGAGGGATGATAGTGTCAAGGATTTTTGTTTGTTCCCGCGAGGGTGTCAGTGACCGCACCAAGCAAGAGGGTACAGCCACAGTTAGTGCAAATGGTGGTGCAGGGTCAGCTGGCACACCTAGGCCAGGTCCGCCACCAACACGGACCGGATGCCAGGCGAGAATGGTGATCAAGATCACCCCCTGCCGGACATACCGTGTAGCGAAGTTTTTTCCAGAGCACAACCATCCTCTCGCCAATCCAGAGAGCGTGCATAAGCTGCGGTCTCATAAAATGAGAGCTCGTGCACATGAGCTTGGGGCAGGGGAAATGCATCGAAGGAAGCAAGGGAAGGGTGTGCAGCTTGGGGATGTTGGCGCAGCATTGCAATACTTGGAGGAGTTGCAGGTAGAGAATCCTTCAGTCTATTATGCAGTAGGAGTGGGGCCTGATGGGAAATCTGCTGTAAATTTCTTCTGGGCTGATGCAAAATCAATAATTGACTACAGGAGTTTTGGGGATGTTGTTTGCTTTGATACAACATATGGATTGAACATTTATGGACGGCCATTTGCACTGTTTGTTGGTGTTGACAACCATAAGCAATTACTTGTGTTTGGTGCAGCAATGCTCTATGATGAGAGTGTTCAGTCGCTGAAATGGGTATTTGAGGTGTTTGCTGATGCCATGCATGCTAGGCACCCACAAACTATTTTGATTGATGAGCGTCCTGAGTGTGCCATTGCAGCAGCAGAGGTGTGGCCTGGAAGCAACCACTGCACAGGGGTGTGGCATATCTACCATAATTCAAAGAGGCACTTGAAGCAGGTGTTTGAAAGCTCAAAGAGTTTCAGCAATGCTTTGAGCCACTGTCTCTTTGACTGTGAGGATGAGATTGAGTTCTTGTCAGCATGGGAAAAGCTAATTGAGAAACATGACATTAGTGAGAGTGAGTGGCTCAGCAGACTTTTCCTGGTGAAAGAAAAATGGGCTCTACCTTATCAGAGAACCATGTTTTCTGCTGATATACTCTCAACTCTTCGTAAGGATAACATGATTAATGAACTGAAACGAGAGCTCAGTGAGCAAGAAGATATCTTGCAGTTCTTCAGGCGTTACGAGTCTATTCTGGAAGAGCATCGATCAAAGAAATTGCATGCTGATGTTGATGGCAGCCAGGTTACTCTGCCTATCCCGTCGTTGCGAATGCTAAAACAATCATCAAATGCTTATACACCTGAAGCTTTCAAGATGTTCCAGGGAGAGTTTGAGGCTTACATGAATTGCTTGTCCTTCCCCTGTGGGGTGGTTGGCACAATCTCAGAGTACAAGATTGTGCTTGATGAGAAGCCATCAGAGAGCTTCGTCAAATTTGATGCTCTAGATGGCTCGGCCACTTGCAGCTGCAAGAAGTTTGAAGCTGTTGGGATTCAATGCTGTCATGTACTGAAGGTGCTGGATCTCAAGAATATCAAAGAACTTCCAGAACAATATATTTTGAAGAGATGGAGGAAAGATGCTCGTTCTGTTCAAATTGGGGAGGAACCTGCCTATGTATCTGGCAGTGTCATGCGATCAACCTCAGAAGCCCGATTCAGTAACATGTGCCGGTTGGCTAGCTTGATTGCTTCAAGAGCTGCCAAGTCTGAGGATGTGATGTCATACATCGAAAGTCAGTCAAATGCTCTTCTGAAACATCTGGATGATATTCTACAGACAGGCTATCCTGATATGGGAAATCACGCTGTTGCTTCAAGTAGTCAACCAATGTCCTTTGCAGGCAACCAACATCCTGACCATTCAACACCAGTAGGAGTGGTTGCACAGACAACAAATGGTATATATACTCCATAATGTTTCAATATTTCCAACATCTCATCATTCTTTACTGTTTTCTTGAACTTCACATGTGTAATGGCAGGCCTGATGGGGCTTTGATGGTGCACATTTGCAGCCTACAGTTCAGATCGTACTGGCAACATTGGTAAGTACCTAGTGATGACATCGCTAAACAAAAGAATGGGGGGTGGCGGGGTGGCTTACTGTTTAACTGTCTGTCCATCTTACTGCTGTCAGCTACTCAGCTGTTTGCCATCACACGAACATCCTTTAAAACTTTTACTGGACTACCTACAAAACAAGGCCAGATTGATATCTTTCACTTCTAACCAGATTTCCTAAACAGATGGTGATTCCCTTCTTAATGTTTTGCTTGTCCTTTTATTTTCAGTTAACTTGAACTCAGGATTTGTTGGTCTACAAGATTAAAACTTTGGTTATTTAGGCTTTTCCGCTATTTTTTATCGAATGTGAAATGAAATAGGAGGCCTTGTTTGCTAAGCTCATTAGTTTTGACTACAATTATGTGAAAGTTTTACTGACAATTTATTTGTTTCTTGGATAAAACTTCAGGGCTGACATGATTGTCAGGATTTCCTCCTCGCCCAGAATTTGTATTCACCAGTGGACAACTGAATGGGTCAGCTAGTCTTTGTAAATTTAGTTGGCATTAGTTGAAGTATGTGTACAGTATTTATCTTGGCCATGTTGATGTAATTGTGGTGCTAATTATATTCAATTTTGATGAACCTGTGCTTTCTCTGCATCAAATTGGCATTTTGTTGTACATTTTAGATTTTTGGTCCACTCCTGGCAAATAAGACTAACCCCTTTTTTCAAAGAAGTTGAAGTGCTAAGAGAGCTTATCAATTGTATGGAGAGCTTTGTGTGTTCTTTCATGAGAAATTATTATGTAGACACCACAGCCATCTACGTTGTACTGTGTAATTCTCAAAAAAAAAAGTTAAAAAGAAAAGAAAAAGGTTGCAAGAGCATAGGGACAATCGATCATCATAACTAGCTTTAGAATGCTAGTGTACTCAGTTATAGCTACCGCAATTGTACTTGGACCCCAGAATTATATGTGACCCCAGCCATCTAGTTCTGTGGTATTGTGCTTGTTGGAAATAGCCCTTTCTTTTTGCTGCCATGTGGAGCACCGCTGCTAAATAGCATCCTTATGGACGGGGAGACTGCAGCACATACAGCACCATGAGTTCCGCTTAGAAGCTGGCATGTAAGGCTCACAATCTGCATTCAGCCATCAACAGGTATTTAGAACTAACAACTTCAGTTTAAGTTTCCAGATACTGCCTCTGTCATGAATACAAGGGATTTTGAGTTGCCCTACGGTTGACAAAATATATAGAGAAGAGTACTAGCATCTATCATAACAAAGAGGTAAACTACAAAAAGAATATTTCGTAAATTATCTAAGGATGCTATTCTGGTGTCGAAAATATTATTGCTTGGTTTTATAAATTTGATTAAACTGTGGACAACGCAAAACCCCCTTGTATTTCAGGATGGAGGTGGAGGGTGTAAATATTTCTGGACAATTGATCTATTTGATACAAGTCATAAATAATCATAACTTGTCATGCCTTATCTCTTCATGATCTGCAATGTTTAGTGTTTGATGTCCTCGCAAAGCTGGACTGCGATGATGTCCTGGTTTCCTTGTTGGTACCAGATCTCAAATTCAAGAAATGGCTGCTCTGGGTAATCTTGAACACAGTATTCTTTCCTGGGTAGACACAAGGAACCCTGTAATGGACGAAACCATGAAAATTTCAATATGGTAGCTGTGTCATAAGTTCATTATGCTAGATTAATTTTCAGTTTCTTTGCCATGTGAAGGAAAAACAGTCATACTGCTCAAGAGTTTTAGACAAGTTTATTATGCACGAACCTCCTGACTCCTGTACTCAATTCCTACATAATCAAGGTTCATCAGGGTTGAACAAGCATTCTGGTTCTGCCCCATCCCAGCGAAGCCATGCTGAGGATGCAGTCAGTCTCATCACTTGTCTCAGAGTCTGTGATTACAATTGTCAGGCCATTTTGGTATAGTAAGGATCTGTGCACCTGACCTGTTGATAATCGCTAACAAGTTTAGTGTGAACAGAAAGTTAAGTTCCATAGTTTTACACCACTGCAAGCACCACAGCCTACCCCATTCATGTAGAGATTTGCTGACGCAGAAACGTCGCCCTTGTTAAGCATTTCTCCAAATACGCTGTATTCACATGCTCCAGCTGGAAAAAGAATCTTGTTAGAAACATAATTTTCTTTTGATACTGTATGGTTCACTGATATATTTATGCAGAATCCTAGTAACATACTGCCTCCAAATTAGGTCACTTAAGCTTTGCCCTAAATCAACCAATTTGACAAGTTTTAGAAAATATATGTTAACTTCTACAAGTCCAAAATGCACTAGCAAGACATGTTTCATTGAGAATATAGTAAAACTAATTTGATATCATAGATGTTAGTGTATTTTTCTATAAACTTGGTGAAAGTTTGGTGGAAAGGACAGAAAAAGGAGTGACCAGCTTTTTACTATTGCTGCTTACGTTCTTAAAGATTTTTACAACTTCTTTATTGTATCGCTGCTTAGTTTCTTAACGATTTTTACTTGCTTTTGGTCCCTCTTATATCAGAGTTGGGGGGTAATATAGTGCTTTCCACACCGTGAAAATTCATCTGCAGTAGAGCATGAAGAGATGAAGCAGAGCTGGCAGATGACGGAGTGGAAGAGCCACATCTGTGGTACAGAGACGAATGAACAAGGCTTTGAAGATTGTATTGCTGTATACATATAAGATGAGAGACCGAGCCATGCAATTAGTGTCCATCATGAGATGTCATCCTTAGGTTGCTCACGAGTTACAAGCTGAAAACATTTAGTTTTGAATGAATGGGATTCCAATGCCATTGTTGAAAATGCTTCTCCAGATGTACACGTGCCCCAGTTTTTTCATTCTCTTAGGAAGCATGCGCTGTCAGGTGGATCTGATTTTAGGGTCTCGTTTAGGAAGCTGTCAGGTTAATGTAATGTATTAATAACATTTTTTGGCCAGACTGTAAGATCCCATTTTGTGCATATAGATCATGCAAATCATAGAGCTCATTAAGCACGGATGAGCCATATAGCTGGTGTATTCTTCCATCTTCTCGAATATCAATATATAAAAAAAAAAAACCATCCTCTAACCTCAACAATAAAACTCAGAACTGATATTGCAAATGACACAAATAAATTGTCAGGTAAGATATAACCATCAAACGATTTTGGCAAGCAAGTAGCCAGAACAGATTTCCTCTGTCAAATTTATGGCTTTGTTATTGGTCTGTGTTCAAAGTTATTACGCATGATTTTTCACCTGAGAAGGATTGGAGTGTTGTTCCAGTAGTTGTACAGCTGATACTTGAGATGGCAAATGCGATGGGGTACGTCAGGAACTGTAGCCTATATTATTCGCCCAAAAGGGCGTCGTGTCCTAAATTCAATTAAAGGTGAGGTCAATTGACAATGAAAGCTGCTTGCTTATAACTAATGTACCTACACTTCTGGAGTACCTTCCAGAATGCAGCCTAAAGTATATCATACACATGAATACATGATCGCTGAACATATGCAAAATAACAAATAGAGATATCTAATCCTTCTTGTATATTATTGTTGGATAGACAGGACTCCACATGTTCGTCTTGACATATTCAATAGTTTCTTCCTGCATCATCATGACTTCAAGGTAAAAAAAAAGGCCATAATAAGACTATTTGCTTGGGAAATGAAGAGATTAACCACCTCACTGAGTCGTGCAAGCTCATGTGCATCCATGTCACGGTATCCCTCAGCTAGATCCTCTGCTACTGCCTCCCTCACAACTGCTGCTGCCACCTCCTTAGTGATGTCACGTATTCTGCATGTGGGACATCTTAGAATAGAAGGCATAGCATACAACACAAACAGGAAGATCAGATTAGAATTATAAAACCTGGAGATTGGAGGATAAATTATCCCTTCAAGAACCTCCTCCTCTTTCATGTATGAAGCCAAACTACAGAAAAAAGTTAAAGATGTAAGTAATAGCCCAATTGTGTATTACAAGGTTTAATGGTAAGAGCTCAAGGGAATCACCGTTCTGCTGCAGCCTGCAGCATTCCATCAGAGATAACCCGAGCACCAGATAGAAGGGTTCCAAGCCCTATTCTGCACAGCAAAGAAGCCAAAAATGAAACCATAGCGGTCATAAGAACAAAACCCGATTGCACTGTGCATAATGATAATGAAAATTATCTAACCCAGGAAAGAGGTACATATTGTTCCCTTGATTGGAGTGGCCAATCTTCCCATCACCTGTAATAAGATGCATTAATGGCTGAGTCAACATATGAAAAATTGATATCCTACCCATAAATATGAGTCACAAGGACTGCAAATGGAAAGAGGTACCAAGATCCACATCCTCAAATGGGCTCCCACTAGCAAAGATGACCTTTTCACCTAGAATTGAAAATGCTTCCCCAGGTGTACACTCAGCTACAAAATGGAATGAGTACATAATTAGATAAGAGATGCAGCCAATAATGAACATCAGATGAAAATTACACGGCACAAACCGTTCTTAGTTGGATTGGACATTGCAAAAATTGCTGGCCTCGAAGAGGATGAATCTTTTAGTGCCTCTAGAACCTGATGGTACAAGTACCCTATTAAGCATGCACTTCCATACCTTATAGCTTTTCAAAGTCAAAAAACGGTGAGTACAATGGTTGAGTATTTTTTCTTACTTGAACATCATGTAGTCAGACAAATAATTTATATCAATCTGAAGACATTATACAATATCTATTTTTCAATACTGGTATGAGTTGGACCAATTGACCTGATCACTTATACAAGTTGAGGGACCTAAAATGTGCCGCTCCATAGCTTACCAACTTATTACGAACCTACATTGTGCTTCTCTTTTTTTAAGCAACGGTACAGAAAATGATTCATTCAATTCTCTCCAAATAGTATGTGGATTTGTTGACTTCTTTTGTATGTTGCAGCTACGAGACAGTGGCAGAGCATGGCGGGGCGGGGGTTGCTATTCATGGTCACCGTGCAAAAAATGTGGTGAGACTCCAGTTAGGCCTGCACTTCAGGCAGATGAAGATCTATGGCCAATGAGGACCTATGCTTGCACATAGTAGCTTAATTTGGACTTCATCTAATTGGCTGACAGTTTTGTATAATACACATAGCTGGGCACTAAGAAAGATGGAAAAGGTGACTTTCTGTAGATTTGGTTATGTTTGTGATCTTGTAATTTTATGTTAACTTTTGAGCCAGCGGCTCTTAACTGGATATCCCCCATCATTCCCTTATTCCGTCCAATAAGGCAATGAGGTAAAGAAAAATCAGCAAGGCCTGATTTCACTCCTTGGTCATGTTAGTGGTTTAGTACTTGAGGAAACATAATCATGGTTTTGTCTTCGAAGGGAGGAATCACAACATTCCTCAGCTTGTCCAGGGTATCCAGAAGGAATCCTCTCTTTGGCGCTCTGTCGGTGCCATTGGAGTTCGAGGCCCTTTGGTCTTGAGTCTTAGTTATTGGTCTAGGGTTGCTTGCATTGCTCCAGTTGGTGAGGTTGTTTTCCCTTTTATGAGTTGCGCGAGTGTGGGGTGTGAGGTGTATGTTAGGCCCTGATGGGGTTTGTTTTCTTTTTGCATTTTCCCTTCTTCTTAATATAATAACAGGCAGCTCTACTGCCAGTGCCAGTTCAAGGAAAAAAGTCAGTAGTGCTCTCCCCTACTTATCTTATATGAAAATGAAGTTGCAATAAGGAAAGCAGTACTAGGGTGAAAGAAGTAACTGCCCAGTAAGCATGAATTAATATTAATACTACAGCATTAAGAGTAAATGCTTCGAAATAAACAGAAAGCAACATGCAACTATTCTTACCTCCTTTGAGAACAAACCACCAACAGCAGATAACCCAAGTATGACATCAGGTTTCACCTTTTTAACCTGCACAACATACAAGATACCATACCAGATGTTCAGATTCATAAGCTGAAGTCCAGTTTGTTAAGTTATTTTTTAATGTTAAAAATTGATAATTGTAATATTTCATAAATGCTAATCTTGAAAAGAAAATCTAAAACCATGTCAGACCAGAAATAACAGAAAAGCCCAAGTTGGGTGGGTTTTAATGATCTGAGTCAGTCTAACACCACATGAATTGGCATTAGCTCTAGACCACAGATAAACTGCGTTAAAAGTCACGAGGCGTCATTTTGTATGCAGTGCTGAATCACAACAGTCAGCAATGAATGCTCCTTTCCTTAGTATTTGCTGGGGGGTTTCGAAACCTAAATTCAAACTTGGTCAGAGTGCAGTAATGAACCGGGTCCATATTAGAAACTTATTTTGGGAATACATATTCCTTCACAAAATGTGGTAGTTCATCCTTTAAAAATTAGTAACCTCACAATGCATCATGCTTATAAAAGCACCATGTACAAGATTAGACAGTACCACTTCAACTAAGCTTGCCCCCTCACTTAGGCCCTGGTGACCAAGCTCACTCTTTCTCCTAGCAAAAGGCCGCGCATCTGGATCGATATCTTCTCGGTCTTCTGTTATTAGGCCCTACACAAAGGAAAACACAAATCAAGTTATGAGTTCATAAAAGTACAGAAAATTAGTATGTCCAAGAAACTTAGCAAAAACAAAGACAACTTTACATTTTGTATGATTGAGCACAGCTAATAATCAAATTGTAGAGCAAGAGGCACTCTCAATGACACGGCATGATAAATTAACAGTAGTGATCCATTTAAATTTCTTAGAGTATTGTGACTTCCTGAGCCTTTCTTTCTACTTAAGATTACCATTCCGAATGCAAGTGGTGAAGGAGTGGATAGTATAAAATAATAGGCAACCCTGCAAATGTATGAATCGTTAAATTGTTCTTGGTTATCCAACTTACATGGGCATCGACTATCCAGAATTGACTCCTCGCACTCTCAAAAGCAACCTCATTGTTCCCCAACATTCTTGCCATGGTTCTGCTTGCAGCATTCACCACTCCAATACCAGCACTGTAAAGAATGAAATAATGTAGAGTAATATTTCTTTTGCACAGCAGTGCTAACATTACTCATATTTCCAAGATTATTTCTGAAGTGAATATGCTAACTGCTAATTATCAGAAAAATAAGCAAACCACTTAGCATGTTATCAAATTTTAAACCAAGTAGAAAAAAAAAATCCGGATTGAAGGCAGGGAGCATTCCAGACCTGCCAGCACCAGCAACAACAATCCTTTGCTTTGGGAAATCTATCATTGGCCTCCCTTGTGCCCGTACAGCTCCTAAAAGGCCTGCTATTGCGACACCAGCAGTTCCCTTCGTATACACAAAGAATAGTCACGTCAAAAGCAACACATTGACTCTTCTAGATAACAATGGAAGATACTAATTAGAGTACTTTAATTCAGATGGCAAAGATCAAAACCTCAAGCTCTATTTCACTTCTAAAAGCTTGATATAATATTGTGCAATGATATCACCAAAAACTAGGGGCTGTTGGCACAAACATGACGGCAAATCTTAGGAACAAATTTGAAGAAATTAGGACTGACCTGAACATCATCATTAAACATGCGATAAGTCATTCTGTAACGCTGCAACAACCTAAAGGCCCATTTACTTTGGAAATCTTCAAACTAGAAAAATACAAGATAAGTATTGTGATATGGTTCAGGATAAAGCCTCACATAATGAAAATGTTAATGAAATGAAGCATACAATGTCAAAATAGCACCTGTACGATAACATTAGGCCAGCGAGTAAAAACAGCTTCCATGAATTCATCAATAACTGAGACATATTCATCTCCCTCAAGACGGTGTTCTTGTAGCCCAAGATCTGTATGATGAGGAATTAAAAAAATAGAATAACATGACAATTTTTCTTGATATCTAGCTAAGTATCAAGTGTATCTAATGTGAACAGTGCCATTATATGCGTTAGAAAACATGGATATCTATGGCACTTGCTACGTGATCTTCTCCTTTACATTTAGAAAGTAGCCATAATGTGAAATAAAAACTGGGTGTTTGATATGACAAATATGTGGAAACAAAACTAGGTGTTTGATAGATAAATAAATACCGAAAGATCTTACAAAGAGGATCCTTAAGGAGCTTCTCATTGTTCGTTCCGACATCAATCATAACAGGAAGAACCTACACAAAAAAGTAAGAAATCATCAGACACGAAAGACAACTATCTATTTGTCCACATGAGAACCAATAGTAAGGAAAGAAACAACAGTATATTACTTGAGAGTTCCGTTTTAGATAACACTAGTATACCCTACAAGCTATTCCAGTTTCATTAAGAACATGGTTCCCAATTTTGAAAAATTCAGTCAGATGTCAAATAGGTTTTTAGAGAATACCTTCCATACGTTCAGGAAAAATGAATATCTTCCATGGGCACATTTCTTTGAGAATTTTTTAAATTATCAAATTTACTCCAAACCAAAGCAACAAAAGAACAATTTCAATCTTTGAAGTGTTATATCACAAGAATATTTTGTTATTTGGCTGCAAAAAATGGCCAATTTAGAGTGGAACTGAAAATAAGATGGGAAAGAGGGGAAGAATCTGAAATTAGAGTCCTAAAGAACCATTCAACATACCCTTTGCGGATTTATTCCAGCAGCAGCAACATATAAATCCAATTTTCCAATAGCAATGCCAATACCATGCACCCCGAGATCACCAAGGCCCAATATCCTGCTTCCATCAGTCACCACTATCATGTCAACCTGAAACAGATTGACCAAATAACCATTTTTCATTTAATTAGAATTGTAGAAAAGTTCTTCAGCAAATGTTTGTCCTTTTAGATCTCCAAAATGCAAAGGACCGAAAGGTATATCTTAACACAACTGTACTATACCTTAAAGGTAATGGAATAGCTCAACTACAGAAGACAATAGTAAGTGGACGCTGGGCAAGCGCTGAACTGACCCATACCTGATCAGCTGGCCAATTGTACACCATGGACATCATCTCCCCACGATCTTCTGCACTAAAGTACATTCCCCTAGGCCGTCGAAACAAACCACTGTAGTTTTGGCAAACCAGCCCGACGGTTGGTGTATAAACAATAGGCGCATACTCCTCAATGTTATCTATTAGTACCTATTTAAAAATGAGACAATGTAAGGCAACCATTTATATGTTGGAAACAGAACTCAACAAGTACTCAATCAGTTATGTTTGATGATATTGCAACGGCAATAAAGCTAACACAGAAGGTGCATAACCACCCATTGGGGGTGTAAACCAAGGATATTGTTCCTTAACAGAACATGCAACACCAACAGGAATAAGGATGTGCCTAGATGAATGTGCAGACTGTGAAGGTACACACCTTGTAGTACATCGTTTCATTTCTGTCATGCAATCTGTTAAGGATGCGCCATTTTGCCAATGGATAAGTATCAGATGGCCCATCTTTAGCGTATCTCTGAAGCCGTTTGAAATCACCCACTGCAAATTGCAGCCAAAGTATAAATTAGATGGGTTACTGTAAATATGCAGAATGCAGTTACAGTCTATTTCAGCAATAATGCTTTTCCCAAATGGCTTGCGTAGTTACTGTAAAGTGTAAACCCAGCTAGAATACCACCCATCAGTGATGCATCTCCTCTAGGCTCTAGCTCTGACTGTGGATCATAAGAACGTGCAACTTCCGCACTTAAGATTCCCATAACTATGTCATATTGCTTGATTGTAAACTTTTAGGGAAGCTTTTCTGTTTGTCCATAGACCATAGCTTCTAAAGACATTCCTAAAGCTAACCACGCTAACCAATTGGACACCAGGGGATGATCTGACACCAACACACCGCGAAAACACCACAGTCGCCGAGAACCATTCCACACTACAGCGGCCGGCCGATCCAATTAGATTAGATCCGCGGCGATTCATTCATTCAGCAAGTAGCGAACCCCAAAAGCCAGAGTAAGCAATGAAGCGGCTCGTCATCAGGACGTACTGAATCTGTCGATCTGCTGCTGCGAGGAGACGACGTTGGGCGGGAGCAGGCCGCGGAGGCCCAGGCGGTCCCGCTCGGTCATCGAGAACGCCGTGCCCTGCAGCAGCCAGCAGGCAGCAGCGTCAGAAGTTCAGAACCCCCGACAGGGAGCACCGGAGCACCACCGCCCGCGAGCACGGGATGGAACGGAGGCAAGCGTACCCGGTTGAACCAGGGGTCGTGGAGGATGTCGGGGCCGCGCTTGTGGAGGACGACGGGGCGGTGGCACTCCGCCGTCACGTACTCCCTCGGGTGCTGGGAGAGGAGGAGCAGGCGGCGCAGGCGGTGGTCCGGGGCGAGGGATCGCCGGAGATTCCGCGAGATGGACGCCATCCCCGCGCCCGCGCCGGCTCCTGATTCTCGGGCAGGCTCGGCTTCGGGCGGTGGCCTCAGTGGGTATCGGCGTAGTATTGCCGACGATGCTGTTGCCTTTTGCCCGAATTATTCTCCAGCGCCGCACCGCAGCGCGTGGGGGGAGGAGGGCGACGCGGGGCCCCGGGGCCGGAGGCTTTTGCTGGTCGCGGCTGAGGCTGACCGCCTTGCCTGCCTGCCCGGATTGGTTCGTTGACAAGGGCTGCCGACGAAGAGCGAGATCAGCCCGCGTACGCACTTGTTCGTACCAGCGACTTTCGGCCGGCCAGAAGCGCGCGCTGAAACACAAAACGGTCAGACACGTTCGCCTTGATCCAAGTGAAACGAGAAATTTCAATATTTGACTTAGGATTGGATATTGAGAATTATCAAATGAAATGTGTGAATTTTCACTGCTTTGTAGAAGTAACAAACATGTTCGTAACGGTTCCATGTGTACCATTCATGCCAATAATAATGAGATAACAGTTTTTGTTGGATTTTAGTCAGACTTAAGGGTGTGTTTGGTTCTCACCTTCTAAACTAAAGTGGACTAAAGTTTAATCACTTTAGAGACTAAAAAGCCAAATATATGGACTAAAATATTTTAGTTTTACTGGTCCATCAAGAGCTACTAAAAGATGACTAAAACATTTTCGTCCACTTTTTTTTTTGACAAGAACATTTTAGTCCACAATAGTTTAGTTCTGCCGAACCAAACGGGCCTTTAATCTAGCTTTAGTAACACAAGTTGCATGATAATAATGTTGGTGTGATAAAATATTAGACTTATACAGAAAACTGACAGGAGATCAAATCGATTTTAAATATGTTGCTTAATATGTGGTGTACTAGCGAGATCATGACATGAGTGGTGCAACAAAGGTTTTGCAAGAAATGACGAGAGTTAGGCACGATGGATTGAGAGATGGAAGAGGAGCCAAGTGATGAAGAGATGGAAGCAAGAACTTTTTTTCATTTTTAACTCTATAGACATAGGCTAGATCCGTAAGAAATGGTGAATCTATAGCAAATTAGAAGAGGGTACACTTGGCAGGTTGGTGCACAGATCTATATAGGGGGATTAACCGTTGACCTTTTGTTGAGCTAAGAGCTATGACATTTTTACTATAATTTGTACTGTTTCTTTAGAAGGTTCAGACATTTCTTTGGAAGTTAAGAGCTAAGAGCTATTTCTTTAGAAGGTTCAGACATTTCTTTGGAAGTTTCGAGAGTGCACTTGTTCTCACAACTAATTTGGTAAAGTCTGAAAATTTTGGATCTGGACTGACATAACGGCTAATTCATGTGTGAGTGTGAGGTATCTTGTTTTTCTTAACTTTTTCCCCGTGAGAACATTCAAATGATATCATGAGTTGAATGTGTGGGTACAGAGTTTTTTAAAAAAATGTGTGCGTACGGGGAGTCTTGTGAACACAAGAGTGGTCAACCAAATTCTTGAGCACCCATGAAGTTCGTTAAGCAATATAATTTGTGCAACATTTGTTACTCTTGGAGGTAAAATTTCCATGCTTATGGTGAGCTAGAAAAAAAAGTTTGCGAAGGCATCGATATTGTCTCCGTAAGGGAAAGTCGAGATAGTGGATCCAGAAAATTGGTTGGAAGAGACCTGGCTTGCGCTTGATCTTTGATGGTCGCTCATGACTTTTTCAACAAAAACATAAGTCCTTCCTCAAAAGAGACGAACTTGGGGCAAAAGGTTATGGTGTCTTCACTTAAGTTTGACTAATTTGAGTTCTTGCCTTGATTTGTGTTTCACATCGATCTATTTAGTTGTACATGTTTGTGAGTGCAAGTGCTTTTATGGGCTTACTACACTCTCTAAGTGTGGTTCTATCTCGAGTTATTTTGTCAATGCAAAACTTCCATATATCTCAACCCTTTCAGTCATTGTTCGTGATTCATGGGAACACATAAAAACATTGTTTAGATCATGCGGCGGTAATTGGATTCGACAAGAACTACATAGGCATAGTTTAATCTCTCTTCGCTATGTTGTGTCAGATTATCATAGTCACAATCAGAGGCGGAGCTCCCCATAAGGCAAGGTGTGGCAGCTGCCACACCTACCGCCAGCAAGTAGCCTAGTACCCCTGTCTTCTTCCTCAGGAACGGCAATCGAGCGGCGGCGCTCGGTCTCCGGCGGCGCGACTGTTTGGAGAGACGAGGCAGAGGACCCAGGGGGCGCACAACGGAGCGAGCCAAGGCCAAAGGCCCAAGTACGAGGGGAGAGCCCATTAGCCCAAGAAATCATCAGCCTTTCGGTTCGTCACGGCACCGCGTATCGGGCGGCCGTCGAGCCACACCCGGCCTAGCTCCAGCCCGCCCATTGCTTGCCACCCTGTCCTCCATAACGTGCTGAGTTGTTGTAAAAAAAAAGTGCTGACTTGCAGACCGTGCACTGTAGGACTGAGCAGCCCCTGCCATTACCAGGCGGCAGCCCTGCAGGCTAGCATGGCAAGGGGCGCCGGCGGGCCGCACAGGTAGCATGGTCGTTGGCGAGCTGGTGTTTTTGCTTCCTATTTTCAGATAATCATATATCATATATTATACACTAACTAATTTGTTTATCAAATTTATATATTTTTTAGCTCTTGGATTGGATTTTTTACTCTTGTTTAGTTGATATTTGTCAAATTGATATATTATATTTGGCATTCATGTGTGGTCGTACGATATCATTAAAAATTATGTGCCACACCTAAATTTCTCGCCGAGCTCCGCCACTGGTCACAATTAAAACCCTCAACATCTGCGAGTTGCTAATTCCCGCCACCGACTTTGAATTTTAAGCTGACCTATTCGCCCTACTTTTCTACTATAACCAACATTCGTTCTTCCAGCTTAGACTCTCACTAGCTTCTAGTTCAAAGGGGAAAAGATCTGAGAACATCAAAACACACGAGCTGCTTCTTCAACTAAAATGACCTTAAGACCAAGCTCTTGTCTTCTTTATTTGACCTTCAACTAAAATAAGTTTTACTATGAAGTGTCTATTTTTAAAAAACGCAATGCCTATTGGGTGTCTTCTAGCTAAATTTTAGCTAGCTAATGGGGTTAGCTAGGTCATGCACCAGAGCTAAACTTAGCCAACTAAATTTTAGTTGGTGCATGTATATGCTGTCCATCCCTAACTAAATTGACCTACGTATATTTCTTGACAACACATATCCTCCGTCTATATTCACATATCCTCTCCTAACAACCAGAGCCTTTGAATATACCTATGTAGCCTGTAGGCATCCTTTTACTAACACCTCCCTAAGAGCATCTCCAATAAGTTGGTAAATCCACTTGGTATTCTTATATTTTTGGCAAAAACTCAAAAATAGCTCTCCAACAACTTGCTAAACTTACTTGGTAAATTCCCAAACTGCGTAAACAAAGCCTCCGCGCGCGTATTCTTCCGCGCGCGGAAGGAGTTGCTATCGCCGCGCGGACTCGCCCCGCTCGCCCTCGCCCCCCTCGCGACCGTCTTGCGATGCGAACTCGCCCAGCTCGCCCTCGCCCTGTCCGCGGCGACCTGGCTGTAACAACTCCAGTTTAGGGTTAGACAAAATTTGCATCATGAGCATGATCATCACATAAGCATCATTATGGCATTTTTGTGGCAATATTTTAGTGCTTATTTTAAAATTTCAAATAGGAGTTTTCAAGGGTTTTCTGGAAGTCAATCTAGTGATGCTTTTCTCAAAATGGAGCTTTAACAAAGTTTATAGAGGAGAATTTTTGGAGAAACTTTTGTTTAGAACCCCATTTATGAAAATGACTTTTGGTGCTTCAAAAATGGCAAAAACAGTTTCAAAAATTAATTTTAAATGCATTTTTGAGGCCCAAATTTTTTATTTTCAAATCTAGGCCGATTTTGCAAAAACTTTCTACATGAGAGTTATTCATCTTTTAATTTTGAGAAACTTTTGTTTTTGGGCCATTTTCAAATTCGCAGCCATTTTCAAAATATGGCCAGTCAAACTTTCAGTTCAAATAGTGGGACCAGGTGGGACCCACCCGGCCCCACCTGTCATCGTTCCCTTTCCCCCTCCCCTCTGCTTCAGCGCGCAGAGCGCCGCAGCGCGCCCGACCGCCGCAGCGCTTCGCCTGCGCCCTCGCTGCGCCGCGCCCCGTCTGCCCGTCCTGTCGCCCGCGACTGCCCCGGCTGTCCCCCTCGCCTGCCCGACCGCAGCCCTGCCGCCTCCACTTCCGCCTGCGCCGTCGTCTCGCCATGGAGGATGCCGCACGCCGCGCCGCGCCAAGCGAGCGCGCCACTCGCTCCGCGACGCCGCAGCGGGCGTGCCAAGGCACTCGAGTGCGCCGCAGCGACGCTCCGCTTCCCCCTTGCCCGCTGAGCCGCTGAGCGCGCCGCGCCGGACCGCCATGACGTTGAGCCGAACGCCATGGCCGTCCGCCGGACCGCCCCGCGCGTCCGCCCGCGCCTCCCGGTCCGAAGTGGAGAGCCGCGCCTATAAAAGCTCCGCCTCGCCCTCCAGAACGCGTCGCCCCTCTCAATTCCTCCTCCCACTCCCGCAGAGAGCACCTCGGCGCTCCGCCATGGCCGCCGCTGCGCCCCGCACCGGCTAGCCGCCACTCCGCTCCGCCATTTCCTCCCCAGAGAGCGTCACGGTGTTCGCCTTGCCACGCTCCACCTCCTCCGCGAATCCGTGCTCCGAATCATCCCAAGGTAGAGGCCAATCGGCCGCTTTTCCCTCCGCCGTCGGACGCCATGCGCCGGCGAGCTTCTCCGGCGTCGCCGTCCGCGCGCGTCTGCCATCATCTTCATCCGTTAGCTCGCGCACTAGCTCCGCCTTGTCTTGGCGAAGCCCGTAGGCATAGCCAAGCTCGCCGCCGAGCCTTGCTCCGGCGTGCAGCCGACGAGCCGCGCCGCCGCGTCGCCGCCGGCCGTCGCGCTCGCCCTTTCCGTGCACGATAGCCACCATTTTCACCACCCCTGTGTTCGCGCTGTCATCCCGAGCACGGCGGTGCAATCCCCGTCGCCGGACTCGTCGCCGTCGGCGAGCTATCGCCGGCCGACGGCGAGGTCCCGCGTCCGGGCGGCCGACAGGTGGGCCCGCTGGCCGGGTCCCACCCGTCAGCGCCTCTGGCTCTCATGCGCTCTGGGTGCGCAGCGCGGGGTACGCGTAGCATGCGCGGCCCGCGTGTCAGCTGCAGAGGGGAAATCCCCGGGTGCGCGTAGCAGTTAGGTTATTTTCCGGTTTTTGAAAATGGTTTAAAGAAAATGTGTAAATCTTCCAAAATTCATATCTCCCTCATTTTAAGTCCATTTGGGGTGATTCAAATTTCTATATTTTTCTTATGATGAGCTTTATGCATGTAGGGTATTGGTGTATTTTTATGAAATACTTTTCTGTACTGTATTATTTAATGTCCTTAATTGCTTATATCTTGTTAAATGCATAATAAATTGTAGGTTCATCAGAAAATTGTGGTTCTTGTTTTGTTGCTCTAGTTAGGAGATGCTTTATCTATGAAAAATATTATTTATATATGTCATGTGTAGAAAATGCCCTGTTTAGTTATTGTGCTTGCTTTGCTTAGAGTTTAGGAAATTCATAATTAATTATTTATGCAAGGTTTAGGCTTGATAATTTTTCTAGGGTATTTTTATGCCTATAAGTAACTGTTAGTCACATGAGATCTGTTGTTTGACACTTTTCATAATGCAAAGTATTTTTAGGACTTGGTTTAATGCTGTCTTGTCCTTTTTGTATAGAATAATTGGTTCACTGTTTTGACCTGAAAAATTTATGGTAGGCTTGTTGTTACCTAGTTTAGCTACTGTAATTTTTGTAGATTTTTCTGAGCAGTGTAGCTATAGGTTGCTGTTATGCCCTGTTGTAATCGTGATCGGTTAATCGTCGAAGTCTAGGTTAACTAGTGTCCTTGCCATGTTTAATTAGGGTCATAAAAGGTGTAACATGTTAGGATGATGTTGACTACCTTGTAACTTCATGAGTGGTTCATCATTATCATCATACGCCTAATTTCGTCTTGCATTTCCGATATTCATACGCACGATGCATCATACGATTGCCTAAGGAAGGAGTGACGCCGATAGTTCCCGAGGAGCCGGAAGGAGAGGAGCAGCGGGGCAAAGATCTTTGCGGAGGCGGCACGGGACGAGGATCCGGACGCTGACTTGCCTGAGTGCCCTAACCATCACCCTAGCTCCTTTGAGAAAGGCAAGCCCCGGAGCATTACTCCTACAGTTTTAAAAATGTTTTACTTGAGTCATTTATTTATTATGATGCATTAAGTTAATAGGCGTTGACTCGGAACCGTTACTGCATTAAGATTACCTTGATCCACCTGAATACTTTACCCTAATTAAGTTCAGGATCTCGCTTATGCTTAGCACTGCTTAATTAGATCGGTAGAAGACGGGTGATTGACCCTCATCCGCGAGGTAGGTGGTTACTACCCTATGGTTGATACTATGAAGCTTGGTTAGAGAACATAACCATGTGGCCTTGTTAAATCACGACTAGTCGGAGTTTGTGGTGTGTTAGACCACGGAAACTCCGGCGATGTCACCTAATGGGACTATGGCTTTGTACGTCCTCGGATCATGTTGAACAACGCCTCACAGATAGCTGGAAGGATGCGATCATCCAACCGCGAAGCCTTGAGGATGTTTGGGCCGGCTTTTCAACGGAGTTGAGTGTGTTGTCCACAGGCGCGGTATTAAAGCCAGTGGCCGGTCGCGCGGAGGTACACAGTAGCCGGCATGCCCCGGTTGCAACCGTATTCGTTGAATTCCGTGTTTCCACCCGAATAGACCAAGGTGACCGTCACTCGTTCCGGCGGCGAGTGTGGTTTGTGTGAGGAATACTCGCCGGGTTTGCAATCGATTATAATCGCCATCGTTCTGGACGGTGAACACTTGACCGAGCAAATGCACTGTCGCAAATCAATGTGAAAAATAGGATGGTTATGGTTCTATGTGTTGATCTTTGGTATGCTCAACCCGAAGGATAGGATAGCATTGCTTGCTCTTACCCCGGAGATGGAGTAGTACGGTGCTAACCTAGTGATGTCGGGATCCTACTTAAAAGATGATAAGCTAGAGAGTCCTTTATCACTAAATGATTATTTAATAAGCTCATCTTTTTATCGCAAGTTTAAAATGAGTCGGCTACCCCACTTATAAAGCCTTCCATACTCCTTGGTGTCACTTTATTTTCATTTATGACGGGTAAGTCTAGCCGAGTACCTTCTTGTACTCGGGTTTTATTCCCTTGTTGTTGCGAGATGGTGAGATATTCTATGGGTATTGCCCAACTTGCTTCTACCACGCGTATGGGGACGAGTAGATCGTGGGCACGATCAATCTATCTATCGTACCTCTATCTTTGTTGTCGGATGTGATGTTGGACCAGGCACTATGTTTCAACTAAGTGTGCGTTGTGAACCAAAACTTTATTTGCTTCCGCAATTTGGAATTGAACTCGGTATTGTAATATTATTTCGCACTCCGATGTAATCTACTATTTGTGAACTTATGTACTACTATGAACTGTTGTATGTTGAACTCAATTCGGTCCAAAATTTGTATTGTTGAAAGTTTGAAATCCTTCGAGATTTCACGGACTACCGGGTTGATATAGCCACGGTGTGCTAATTAAGTTGCTTTGGCGACTCATAAGTACATTGTGTTTATATTAATTGGTCGGTTATTCACAGTGGCATCGGAGCGGTTCAACGTATTCATCGTTCATAAGTATACTTAAAACAAAATGATTTTGTTTTACAAACACTACTTACGAACTTATAGCCACTTAATCTCATATATAGGTTTTCAAAGGTGTGTGGTTTTTAAAAATTTATATATGTGCCTTGGACCAGTCATATCCTTTGTGCCCAATTAAGGACTTTAGGTGGCTTATATAAGTACTAACTTGGGGGATTATCGCATCATATTTTTATTTGTCGCGCTCATACACGACGGTTTTGTATGAGGGCCATTCACTTGAATGGTTGTGTATAGTTCAGATTTGCCTCTACGCCAAGGTAAGTGTGAGTTGTGAGAGCATGATCGGACGCAATGCCGATCTAGGGAAGTGCTTATTGGTGCCGGATTATATACATGTTCACACATGTTAATAAGAAGGTACCCCATGTGAGGGTGTCGTCTTCTGATGACTTATTGGGTAGTATGCACTTGGGAATGGGTGCAAGTAATCGGAGATTTCACCTTGTTCGGAAGGTGTCTGGATTTTTACGTCGCTTGCATTCATTGGGACTTGGGCTGAAATGAATCTTCTGCAGGTACACTAACTTCGTAAAACGTGTAGCCCGACTAGTTATCGATATATGAGAGCACGTTTTGTATGCCACCGCCTAGCCGTATTAGATAATAATTTTAGGCAGTGAGGACGTATGGAACGTGCATGCATCATGATTCACATATATGCTCATGTCATTCATCACATTCTCCTCTTCCCTTATAATTAAATTGTCTCGATTCCGCATCTCCATGCTTTAATTATTAAAATTGTTGCTCATTGAAAATAAAACTCCTTTTCAGATGGCTCGGACCAAGCAGACCGCTCGCAAGAGTTCGCGTCCGCCCCGCCACCGCAAGCTTGCTTCCCGTGGGAGTACTTCTCTTGTGGTGCGTCGGGTGCCGTCCCACCAGCTCAGGGAGGCTCGTACCTTTCTGAAGAAGAGTGGCTTGCCCACCCTCCTTTGGAGGCTTCTGCACGGTGCTGGTTACCCTCTGGGCACAGAGCCACAGTACTACTGGGACGCTGGTGACCGGAAGAGCTATGGTTTTGTTTCAGTGGTGGTTGTGGTGCCATCCTTGGGCCATAGTGAGACTTGGACTGGATGGACGGCCAAGGGTGAGGGTATCACCGTTTTCGATGGTGCTCAGGATGCTGCTTTCCTGATACTTGAGAAGATGGTGACGGAGCTGCCTAACGAGGTTTAGAGGCTCATTCCTAGTGTTTTTCCTTTGGCTAGCCCCCGCATTGACACGTGGAGGCAGGCTCCAGGAATGGCACTAGTTGCTGGACCTCAGGAGGCAGACTGTGCCAGTGCTCTTGCGCAGAGTGTTGTGTTCGCTTTGATGAAGGCGTATGCAGCACAGGAGGAGCTTGCTCTCTCTAGGCACGACCAGCTGGAGCGTGTCGAGAGAGAGAAGGAGGAGCTACAGGAGATGTTCGAGGAGAAGCTCGAGGAGCTCAGAGAGGAGATGGCACTGATGACTGGGCAGAGAGACCAAGCTGAGCAGAGAGAGAAGTTGGCCTTGCAGCAGGTCCAGGAGCTTTAGGCTAGAGTTGGCAGGCGTGACGCCACTATCAAGAAGTTTGGAGAGACTTTGGCCCGTACAGTTGGAGAGCGGGATGCAGCCCGGACTGAGGCACGTGGTTTGAGGGCTGCTCAGCGCACTCTTCGGGAGGACTTGCACGAGAAGGAGGTCTACATCGACGCCCTGCGTGAGGAGCTCTACGCGAGACAGCACGGAGAGTGGGTTGAGTCTCCGCTTGAGGGTGCTGCTAGCCAGGAGAGTGTTAGCCTTATGCGCCTAGACTAGGTGTTGGTTAGTGTTAGCTGGATTGCTATCCTTCGTGGTCCGTTGCGACTCTTTTGTTCATGTATGTGTCTGTAGTTGGTACGCTAGTAAGAGTTGGATGTGACCTTGGATCACGTTGTTGTAATGCTATGTCGTCGCTATGCCTAAAAAGTCCAGTGTTCGTGTGTGCTGGCAACCATGGATATTGTAAGACTCTATGTGATGTTTCGACATAATATTATTAGTGCAAATTTGTGATGTGGAAAAATGAATTATTGTGCCATGTGTGGTTAATTGTATGAATTAATTTTCCTTCAATTAATTTCGCAAGGCATGATCTATTTATTCGTTTACCCTCAGAGATTCAGCTCCTAATAGTGGATCAATATTATGGTTGAAACATGCAGATGGCGCCGAACACCCGCAGTGGTCATGGTCGCGATGAGGAAGAAGGGCATGGTGGTCGTGATGCGAAAGAAGCACATGGTGCACCACCCCCTCCTCCCCTCACCCCTGAGCAGTTGTTTGCGCAGTTTCTGGGAAGTCAGCGCAACATCGAGCAACTTCTGCGTGTCAACTTTGAAGCAAACAACAAACACCGTGAGGATCGTCAGCCTAATCGGTTCGGTGAATTCAAGGACTTCATGGACACCAAGCCTCCGGTGTTCGGGATGCCCCTAATCCATTCATGGCCGATGCTTGGATCAACACTATGGAAGAAAGGTTTTCTCTCTTGAGGTTATCTCGAGGAAATGAAGGCTACCTATCTTTTGCACACATGTTTGAAGGTGATGCTAGGTTGTGGTGGAATTCCCATCGCCACACCTTTCCTGAGGGTCAGCCTATCACTTGGGATCAGCTGGTTCGTGACTTCCGTGCAGCGTATGTTCCACCCAGTCTTATGGCAATGAAGAAGATAGAGTTCCATAACTTGACCATGGGGAATCGTTCGGTGAAGGATTATCATCATGCATTCCAGAACCTATCCCGTTATGCACCTGAGTTTGTGAGTACTGAAGCCAATAAGATTGCTGCCTTCAAGAAGGGTCTCAGTACAAAGCTGATGAAGACCATGGGTACCTCTACCCGTGTGACTTTCAATGACTTCTACAACGACTGTCTCACTCAGGAGAATCAGAACAACCTACATGCTGCTGCTAAGAACCGTAAGAGGACTAATGAAGGTGGTTCCTCCCAGCCGAGGGCTCCACCGCATATCGTCCTCCATTTCGCAACCATGGTTCGGGGTCTAAGTTTAGGCCTCCACGGAAGAAGAATGTTCTGCTCGAGAATCGCAGAGGTTCTCTAGGCCATTCGGGATGCCTATGCCTCGGGAAAACCGGTTCGGGCCAATCTTTGGGTGCCAAGCCGGCGATGACGGGTCCTTGCTTCAACGTGGACAAGCTGGACACCTCTACGAGCAATGCCCTCATCCCAAGAAGCAAATGCCCGCTCGTGTGCATCACACGTCTTTGGAGGAGATTCTTTCGGAGAACCCGTGACGAGTGGTATGTTCCCCCGTGAACCGATTCCTGCTTTTTTTATTTGATACTTGGATCATCGCATTCCTTTATGAGTCAAGCATTTGCACAAAAGCATAGTCAAGTCATAAAGGAGTTGAATTTAGAGTTTCGGGTGAGTGCAGCTGGGGCTGACATCACCACGAGGCAAATGGTGCTTGATGCAGCCTTGGAGTTAGATCAGTGGAGATTCCGGATGAACTTGATTGTTCTTCCCGGACTAGGTGTGGATGTTATCATAGGAATGAGTTGGATGCATCATTGGGGTGTAGTTTTGGATACTACCAATCGGATGGTGTCTATACGAAATCCTATGGGGGAGGGCACTTTCCAGGTACCCTTGCCTCGGAAGATTCCGTTAGATACTGTGGTATATGCTACTAAAGTGACCCCTCTACATGAGATTCCGGTAGTATGTGAGTTTCCAGATGTCTTTCCTGATGAGCTTCCGGGTCTCCCACCAGATCGGGAGATTGAATTCCGCATTGAGTTGTTGCCTGGAACAGCCCCAATATCTAAGAGACCATACCGTATGTCCTCTGATGAGTTGAAAGAACTCAAGAAGCAGTTGCAAGAGTTAGCAGATAAGGGTCTCATTCGTCCTAGTGCATCGGAATGGGGTAGTCCCGCCATGTTCGTGAAGAAGAAGGATCAATCTTTACGAATGGTCGTGGATTACCGCCTACTTAACTCAGTCACAGTCAAGAACAAGTATCCTTTGCCCCGGATTGATATCCTGTTTGATCAGTTGTCAAAGGCTAAGGTGTTCTCGAAGATTGATCTGAGATCAGGTTACCATCAGATTAAGATCAGACCAGAAGATGTTCCTAAGACCGCTTTCTCTACAAGATATGGGTTGTATGAGTACTTGGTTATGTCCTTTGGATTAACCAATGCTCCTGCATACTTTATGTATCTTATGAATTCGGTCTTCATGCCTGAGCTTGATAAGTTTGTGGTGGTATTTATTGATGATATCCTGATATACTCGGAAAATAAGGAAGACCATGCTGTGCATCTCAGGATTGTGCTGGAGAGATTGAGGAAGCATAAGTTGTATGCTAAGTTCAGCAAATGTGAGTTCTGGCTTCGGAAGGTTCAATTTCTTGGACATGTTCTCTCGGATGAAGGAATAACTGTGGACCCTAGCAACATAGAGAAGGTAGTGAATTGGAAGACACCCAAGTCAGTTCATGAAGTAAGAGGTTTCCTTGGATTAGCAGGGTACTATCGCCGATTCATTCCCAACTTTTCCAAGATTGCCAAGCCAATGACAAAATTGTTGCAGAAAGAGCACAAGTTCGCTTGGACAGAAGAGTGCGAAACAGCTTTCCGCACTCTGCGGGAAATGTTGACCACTGCTCCTGTTCTAGCACAACCGGATATAGAGAAGCCGTTTGATGTATATTGTGACGCATCCAAGATAGGTTTGGGATACGTGCTTATGCAAGAAGGGAGAGTCATAGCTTATGCCTCTCGACAGTTGAAGAAGCATGAAGTGAATTACCCTACTCATGATTTAGAGCTTGCTGCTGTAGTGCATGCATTGAAGATCTGGAGACATTACCTCCTTGGTAACCCTTGCAATGTGTTTACGGATCATAAGAGCCTGAAATACATCTTTACTCAAGAAGACTTGAACATGAGGCAACGTAGATGGCTGGAATTGATCAAGGATTATAATTTGCAGTTGCAGTACCACCCTGGTAAGGCCAATGTAGTGGCCGATGCTTTGAGTCGGAAATCTCAGAGTGATGCTCTTCCGTCAGAGTTGGTAGAAGGCCATAATCTTATGCATTCAGTGATTCTGAACAATATTCGCATCAGTTGTGAACTGGAAGGAAAGGTTAAGGAAGGTCAAAAGTCAGACAATGCAATCTCAGAGATCAAGAAAAGAATCAAAAGCATGCCATCTCAGTTCTTCAAGGAAGATGATCAAGGAGTCTTGTGGTACGATAACCGTCTAGTTGTGCCACAGGACAAGGAACTTAGAAAGCAGATCATGGATGAAGCTCATTTGTCCAAGTTATCTATGCACCCTGGTAGCAGTAAGATGTTTCATGATCTAAAACGTCAGTATTGGTGGTCTCACATGAAGAGAGATGTGGCAGAGTATGTAGCAGAGTGTGATACCTGTTGTCGGGTGAAGGCCGTTCACTTGAAGACAGGTGGTTTACTTCGGCCATTGCCGATTCCAGATTGGAAGTGGGAATGTATCAGTATGGATTTCATTACTGGATTACCCACTACACCAAAGGGTCATGATTCTATTTGGGTTATAGTGGATCGTCTAACCAAGTCTGCGCACTTCATACCGGTCCATACAACATACCGTCCACCTCAGTATGCTGATATCTACGTTTGCATGGTGTACCTAAAGAGATAGTGTCTGATAGAGGACCGCAGTTTATGGCTCACTTTTGGGAACAAGTTGCGAAGGGTTTGAATACTCAAGTATTGCATAGTACTTGCTTATCATCCTCGGACTTCGAGCCGATCGAAAGAGTGAATCGATTTTAGAAGATCATTTACGTGCTTGTGTTTTGTCTTGGAAGGGCTCATGGGAGAAGTGGTTGCCGTTAGCGAGTTCTCTTATAATAACAAATATCAAGAGAGTATAAAGATGTCGCCTTTTGAGGCTTTGTATGGTAGGAGTTGCGTAACACCCGCGGTTGGGTTGAGACGGGAGATAGACGATACTATGGTATTGACTTCATTAAAGAAGCGAAGAGCGAGTCAAGCTTATCCGACAAAGATATTGCAGCCGCCTGGATCCCGACGAGAAAAGTTATGCCGACAAGAAAAGAAGGCCTGTAACATTCCAAGTTGGAGACCATGTGTATCGAAGGTGTCCCCTATGAAAAGAGTGCAACGTTTCGGTGTGAAACGGAAATTAGCACCTCGGTATGTAGGACCTTTCAAAATCATAGAACGAAGGGACTGTGGCCTTCAAGCTAGAATTACCCGAAGAGATGAGTCTTTGTTTTCCTCGTATTCCATGTATCGCAACTCAAGAGGTGTGTGCGACTCCCTAAGGAAAAGATCAAGATGTCAGATATTAAGCTGCAGCCAGACTTGACCTATGAGGAACAGCCTGTAAAATTGTTGGATGTCAAGGAGAGAGTGACCCGGAACAAAACAGTCAAAACATACAAGGTGTGTTGGAGTCATCATGATGATCTGGATGCTACCTGGGAGACTGAGGACTACCTTAAAGATGCCTACCCGAATTTTCATAAGCAATGGTTAGTTCGCTCAAATCTCGGGGCGAGATTTCTTTAAGGGGGGTAGGCTGTAACAACTCCAGTTTAGGGTTAGACAAAATTTGCATCATGAGCATGATCATCACATAAGCATCATTATGGCATTTTTGTGGCAATATTTTAGTGCTTATTTTAAAATTTCAAATAGGAGTTTTCAAGGGTTTTCTCGGAAGTCAATCTAGTGATCCTTTTCTCAAAATGGAGCTTTAACAAAGTTTATAGAGGAGAATTTTTGGAGAAACTTTTGTTTAGAACCCCATTTATGAAAATGACTTTTGGTGCTTCAAAAATGGCAAAAATAGTTTCAAAAATTAATTTTAAATGCATTTTTGAGGCCCAAATTTTTTATTTTCAAATCTAGGCCGATTTTGCAAAAACTTTCTACATGAAAGTTATTCATCTTTTAATTTTGAGAAACTTTTGTTTTTGGGCCATTTTCAAATTCGCAGCCATTTTCAAAATATGGCCGGTCAAACTTTCGATTCAAATAGTGGGACCCACCCGGCCCCACCTGTCATCGTTCCCTTTCCCCACTCCCCCTTCAGCTTCAGCGCAGCGCGCCGCCGCGCGCCGACCGCCGCAGCGCCGCTGCGCCCTCGCTGCGCCGCGCCCCGTCTGCCCGTCCCCGCCGCCCGACGCCCCGCTTGTCCCCGCCCCCCGACCGCGCCACGCGCCCACTTCCGCTTCCGCTGCGCGTCGTCTCGCCATGGAGGATGCCGCACGCCGCGCCGCGCCAAGCGAGCGCGCCACTCGCTCCGCGACGCCGCCGCGGGCGTGCCAAGGCACTCGAGCGCGCCGCAGCGACGCTCCGCTTCCCCCTTGCCCGCTGAGCCGCTGAGCGCGCCGCGCCGGACCGCCATGACGTTGAGCCGAACGCCATGGCCGTCCGCCGGACCGCCCCGCGCGTCCGCCCGCGCCTCCCGTTCCGAAGTGGAGAGCCGCGCCTATAAAAGCTCCGCCTCGCCCTCCAGAACGCGTCGCCCCTCTCAATTCCTCCTCCCACTCCCGCAGAGAGCACCTCGGCGCTCCGCCATGGCCGCCGCTGCGCCCCGCACCGGCTAGCCGCCACTCCGCTCCGCCATTTCCTCCCCGAGCGCGTCACGGTGTTCGCCTTGCCACGCTCCACCTCCTCCGCGAATCCGTGCTCCGAATCATCCCAAGGTAGAGGCCAATCGGCCGCTTTTCCTCCGCCGTCGGACGCCATGCGCGGCGAAGCTTCTCCGGCGTCGCCGTCCGCGCGCGTCTGCCATCATCTTCATCCGTTAGCTCGCGCACTAGCTCCGCCTTGTCTTGGCGAAGCCCGTAGGCATAGCCAAGCTCGCCGCCGAGCCTTGCTCCGGCGTGCAGCCGACGAGCCGCGCCGCCGCGTCGCCGCCGGCCGTCGCGCTCGCCCTTTCCGTGCACGATAGCCACCATTTTCACCACCCCTGTGTTCGCGCTGTCATCCCGAGCACGGCGGTGCAATCCCCGTCGCCGGACTCGTCGCCGTCGCCGGGCGAGCTATCGCCGGCCGACGGCGAGGTCCCGCGTCCGGCGGCCGACAGTGGGCCCGCCGGGCCGGTCCCACCCGTCGCCGCCTCGGCTCTCATGCGCTCCGGGTGCGCAGCGCGGGGTACGCGTAGCATGCGCGGCCCGCGTGTCAGCTGCAGAGGGAAATCCCCGGGTGCGCGTAGCATTAGGTTATTTTCCGGT
The DNA here is from genome assembly GCA_018135685.1 of Themeda triandra. Lineage (NCBI taxonomy): Eukaryota > Viridiplantae > Streptophyta > Magnoliopsida > Poales > Poaceae > Themeda > Themeda triandra. The sequence continues at coordinate 2,293,993 of JAENPR010000015.1, read as the reverse complement.
TTTTGAAAATGGTTTAAAGAAAATGTGTAAATCTTCCAAAATTCATATCTCCCTCATTTTAAGTCCATTTGGGGTGATTCAAATTTCTATATTTTTCTTATGATGAGCTTTATGCATGTAGGGTATTGGTGTATTTTTATGAAATACTTTTCTGTACTGTATTATTTAATGTCCTTAATTGCTTATATCTTGTTAAATGCATAATAAATTGTAGGTTCATCAGAAAATTGTGGTTCTTGTTTTGTTGCTCTAGTTAGGAGATGCTTTATCTATGAAAAATATTATTTATATATGTCATGTGTAGAAAATGCCCTGTTTAGTTATTGTGCTTGCTTTGCTTAGAGTTTAGGAAATTCATAATTAATTATTTATGCAAGGTTTAGGCTTGATAATTTTTCTAGGGTGTTTTTATGCCTATAAGTAACTGTTAGTCACATGAGATCTGTTGTTTGACACTTTTCATAATGCAAAGTATTTTTAGGACTTGGTTTAATGTTGTCTTGTCCTTTTTGTATAGAATAATTGGTTCACTGTTTTGACCTGAAAAATTTATGGTAGGCTTGTTGTTATCTAGTTTAGCTACTGTAATTTTTGTAGATTTTTCTGAGCAGTGTAGCTATAGGTTGCTGTTATGCCCTGTTGTAATCGTGATCGGTTAATCGTCGAAGTCTAGGTTAACTAGTGTCCTTGCCATGTTTAATTAGGGTCATAAAAGGTGTAACATGTTAGGATGATGTTGACTACCTTGTAACTTCATGAGTGGTTCATCATTATCATCATACGCCCTAATTTCGTCGCATTTCCGATATTCATACGCACGATGCATCATACAGATTGCCTAAAGGAGTGACGCCGTAGTTCCCGAGGAGCCGGAAGGAGAGGAGCAGCGAGGGGAGCAATCTTTGCAGAGGCAAAGCACAGACGAGGATCCGGACGCCGACTTGCCCGAGTGCCCTAACCATCACCCTAGCTCCTTTGAGAAAGGCAAGCCCCGGAGCATTACTCCTACAGTTTTAAAAATGTTTTACTTGAGTCATTTATTTATTATGATGCATTAAGTTAATAGGCGTTGACTCGGAACCGTTCCTGCATTAAGATTACCTTGATCCACCTGAATACTTTACCCTAATTAAGTTCAGGATCTCGCTTATGCTTAGCACTGCTTAATTAGATCGGTAGAAGACGGGTGATTGACCCTCATCCGCGAGGTAGGTGGTTACTACCCTATGGTTGATACTATGAAGCTTGGTTAGAGAACATAACCATGTGGCCTTGTTAAATCACGACTAGTCGGAGTTTGTGGTGTGTTAGACCACGGAAACTCCGGCGATGTCACCTAATGGGACTATGGCTTTGTACGTCCTCGGATCATGTTGAACAACGCCTCACAGATAGCTGGAAGGATGCGATCATCCAACCGCGAAGCCTTGAGGATGTTTGGGCCGGCTTTTCAACGGAGTTGAGTGTGTTGTCCACAGCGCGGTATTAAAGCCGGTGGCCGGTCGCGCCGAGGTACCCGTAGCGGCATGCCCCCGGTTGCAACCGTATTCGTTGAATTCCGTGTTTCCACCCGAATAGACCAAGGTGACCGTCACTCGTTACGGGCCGGCGAGTGTGGTTTGTGTGAGGAATACTCGCCAGCTGGTTTGCAATCGATTATAATCGCCATCGTTCCTGGACAGTGAACACTTGACCGAGCAGCGGCACTGTCGCAAATCAATGTGAAAAATAGGATGGTTATGGTTCTATGTGTTGATGATGGTATGCTCAACCTGAAGGATAGGATAGCATTGCTTGCTCTTACCCTGGAGATGGAGTAGTACAGGTGCTAACCTAGTGATGTCAGGATCCTACTTAAAAGATGATAAGCTAGAGAGTCCTTTATCACTAAATGATTATTTAATAAGCTCATCTTTTTATCGCAAGTTTAAAATGAGTCAGCTACCCCACTTATAAAGCCTTCCATACTCCTTGGTGTCACTTTATTTTCATTTATGACGGGTAAGTCTAGCTGAGTACCTTCTTGTACTCAGGGTTTTATTCCCTTGTTGTTGCAGATGGTGAGATATTCTATGGGTATTGCCCAACTTGCTTCTACCCTGCGTATGGGGATGAGTAGATCGTGGGCACGATCAATCTATCTATCGTACCTCTATGCTGTTGTCGGATGTGATGTTGGACCAGGCACTATGTTTCAACTAAGTGTGCGTTGTGAACCAAAACTTTATTTGCTTCCGCAATTTGGAATTGAACTCGGTATTGTAATATTATTTCGCACTCCGATGTAATCTACTATTTGTGAACTTATGTACTACTATGAACTGTTGTATGTTGAACTCAATTCGGTCTGGGCTGTATTGTTGAAAGTTTGAAATCCTTCGAGATTTCACGGACTACCGGGTTGATATAGCCACAGTGTGCTAATTAAGTTGCTTTGGCGACTCATAAGTACATTGTGTTTATATTAATTGGTCGGTTCTGTTACACTGGCGGCGCGCCACGGCCCCGTGATGCTGCTCCGTCTCGGCGAGCTCCCCGTCGTGGTGGCCTCCACCGCGGACGCCGCGCGCGAGGTGATGAAGGCGAGGGACTTCGAGTTCACCGCGTGCGAGGTGATGAGGGCCGCGTCGCCGCCGACGGAGGTTGCGGAAGCGGCGGAGTTTCTGGCTGCCGTGGCCGCCGCCGAGACCGTACTTCGCTGTGCAGGGGCGCGACGGATGGTGTGGCCAAGGCTCGGTGGTGTACGACGTCGGCGTGAGCGCGAGGCGAACTCGAGGAGGAGACGACGCCGCGGAGCGAGGCGACGATGGCGAGGGAGGAGCGCCGGCTGTGTCATCGTACGGAGGTAGGACATGAGTGGGATGGATAAGGCTGACCTGATGACGGGAGAAGGGCCTCGCTCTTTCTAGAAAATTGCTACGTGGCCTGCATGCGGTCGCAACACGTGGAGAGGCTGAAGGATCGGACGGTTCCAATGGAAGGACTGTAGATCTACAGTGCACTGTGTCTTGCATGTGGTGCGCGTACGGCGGGTCCCATCTGTCATCTTCTGTTTTTACCAAGTTGGAATACCAAGTTGTTGGAGATGACTTATTTTTTCACTTGCCAAATAATTTACCAAGTTGCTAAAACGCGAAATATACCAAGTGAAATTTACAAAGTTGTTGGAGATGCTCTAAGACCTTATGTATCGTATCTTCTATAAGTTTGACGAGGTGTACCACTATTATCTTATCATTATTATTCCCTCTATTATAAAAATATATATGATGCACAATCACCACAAGTTAAATCATTTTAAACCTGTTTGAACTATTGTTAGTAATCAATATTAACATCTAATATATCAAACTGGTAAATTATAAAATTTATACATTGGTGTATCAATGAAGCTTATTTGTTCCCCAAGAAGGAAAGTCCAGAAACAGTTAACGATTATAGGCCTATTTCCTTGATGAATATCTCCCTCAAGTTGCTCACAAAACTCCTAGCAGAAAGATTGCAAACCACTATCTTGAAGCTAGTACATCAAAATCAGTATGGTTTTGTAAGATCAAGATCAATTCAAGATTGCCTTGCCTGGAACTATGAATACATTCACCAGTGTCATCAATCAAAGAGGGAGGTCATTGTTCTCAAATTAGATTTTGAGAAAGCATTTGACACTGTTGAACATTCAACCATAATAAAAGTGATGACTCATTTAGGATTGCCACAACCATGGATAATGTGGGTGCAGTCCATACTCAACTCAGCCTCTTCCTCAATCCTACTAAATGGAATATCAGGGAAACTTTTCAAATGTAAGAGGGGAGTGAGGCAGGGGGATCCTCTCTCCCCACTCTTATTTGTGTTAGCAGCTGAACTTCTGCAGATCCTAATTAACAAAGCAGCAAGCATTGATCAGTTGAGAAAACCTTTGCCAATGCCAAATGAAGATTTCCCCATTGTCCAGTATGCAGATGATACACTATTAATGCTCCAAGCCGATGGCAGACAACTAGTATTCCTCAAAGCTTTGCTGCATACATTTGCAGAATCCACAGGCTTGCATGTCAATTACAGAAAATCACAGATGTATCCCATCAACATAAGTCCAGAAAGAATGAACATCCTAGCCAACACTTTTGGGTGTGAGATTGGGTCAATGCCCTTTACATATCTGGGTTTGCCAATGGGGACAACAAAGCCTAGGATGGAAGATCTAACCCCCATGATGGATAGAGTGGAAAGAAGACTCTCAGCCTGTTCCACTTGGCTGTCCTATAGTGGTAGATTGGAAATGCTAAATTCTGCAATCACACCAATTACTACCTATGCAATGTGTACTATCAAGTTACCAGCAGGGGTCATTGAGAATATTGATAGAGCAAGGAAGCAATGCCTATGGAGAGGGAATTCAGCAAAGAAAAAAAGGAGGTAATGTAGTGGCTTGGCCTACTGTTATGTTGCCTAAAGAAAAGGGTGGTTTAGGTGTAATAAACCTCAGAGTTCAGAATGATGCTCTCCTTTTGAAACACTTGAGTAAATTCTATGATAAGATTGATATCCCATGGGTGAGGCTGATTTGGAGCAAATATTATGAGGGCCGAGTGCCACACACTACCAGAGAGGTGGGATCCTTCTGGTGGAAGGACATACTTAGATTAAACACTCTTTATAGAGGAATAGCTAGATGTGAAATTGGTAATGGTGCCACTGTGTGCTTTTGGGATGACCTGTGGCTTGATGGAATTCTATCTTTCAAATACCCAAGACTGGCCTCCTTTGCAAAGTCAGACAGCATCTCGGTCATGCAGGTCATGGAAGCTGAGGATTTGGACACCCTCTTTATGTTGCCGTTGTCAATAGAAGCACTTGATGAGTTGGAAAGTTTACAAAACCAGCTGCAGGACAGGGAGTATGATCTAGACAGGAACGATGTGTGGGTGCCAATTTGGGGTCAAAAGTACACAGCCAAACAATTTTATAACCATGTTTTCAAGTCAATCGAAGCTCACCTCATATACAAGCTGATATGGAAATCAAGGTGCACACCGAGAATTAAATTTTTTTCCTGGCTAGTGTTGGTTGATAGACTGAATACTAAATCTATGATGCAACGACGCCACCTCAATGTGCAAGGTGGCCAGGTTTGTGTCATGTGCACAACAGGGGAGTTGGAAACTATAGATCATCTATTTTTTGAGTGTCCTTTTGCAAAGGAGTGTTGGCAGAAAATTGGCTTCCTTTGGGATTCTTCGCTTGATCTCCATGACAGACTCTACCAAGGTAGAGTATCTCACACTATACCCTGCTTCATCGAAGCTACACTCATCGCCGCCTGGGAGCTTTGGAAGGTGAGAAACGACAAGATTTTTCAGCAACGAGGCCCTAGCCCCCAACTTTGGTTTAGTAATTTCAAGAATCAATGTAATCTCCAGTGTATTAGATTCCGGAATGACCCGAGGACATCTTTTTGCATTTGGCTAGATGCTTTCAGTTAATCATGCAAGTAAGTAAGGACTCTGGACTCTGAACTTTGTAACCTCTTTTTTATTTAATTAAAATTCAGCACCTTTGGGGGAACTCCCCCACGTCTTTTCTTGTCAAAAAAATGAAGCTTATTTGTTATCGTAAACTTATGACAGCAAAAAAAGTCTGTTATATTTCATAGATGATGCTTTATACTTTTACTCACATCTCATTCATTCTCATCTTCTTCTTTTTGCTAAAAATGTGCTCACATCTCAAATGACATATGATATTTCAGCTAGAATATCATATTAGATACAATTTTCTTATATTATTATTTATTATAGTTCTTCTTATGGAAATGAAATGTTATTTATAGTACCTAATAATTCCTACGTTCTATACAGCCAAGTGAAAGTCGAATGGACTAGGGTGGCAGTTTGTTATAGTGCACTTGCCCATTAGGGTTCGCTTATTTTGATGGCCATAGTACTATCAACGTTTAAGTCATGAGATTTTACTAGTACAACCATGATCGTAAAGATTATTGGTCTTTCAATATGTATCTTGTCATTTACACGCGTGCATCTACCAAGAGTTTATGAATGAGGTGACCATCAGGCTATAAAAACCAACCTATCGCGACCCCTACTCCCATTCAACATTTGGTTCTGAGAGAGGGGGGCATGGAAGCTGGGGTATCTTTAGCTACTTAGCGTAATTTTGATACTGCGTGAGGACTCGTAATGGTAGCCTAACCTTGTGAAAGGTAGTGAAAGATTAGATTAGACTAAGCGTGCCTGATAGGCTGATACCATGACCAGCCCGAGACACCAGCCATATCGCTGTACCACGTTTTGATATCAGCGCTGCAAAACAAAAGGCTTTCGTGGCATTTGCCCTCCGGTCCGGCCGCCTTCTCCGCGAGCGCCCGGAGTAATAAACGGCAGGCACCAATCTCGGAGGCAGACGCCCAAACGAAGGAAGGGGGAGAGCGCAACACTCGCGGTCGAGACAAGGGGGCGGAGCCAGCGAGCGAGCGAGCGAGATCCCCCTCTCCCGCTGCCGGATCCGATCTCACCTGACCTCGTCGGTCGCCGCCTGCCGTGGGAGCGAGAAGAGGAAGAGGGAGAGGAACAGGAGGAGGCGGCGGAGATGGCACCGGTGTCGGCGCTCGCCAAGTACAAGCTCGTCTTCCTCGGGGACCAGTCCGTCGGCAAGACCAGCATCATCACCCGCTTCATGTACGACAAGTTCGACAACACCTACCAGGTACGCCGCCGCCTCCTTCCCCTGCTCCGATCCCGATCGGTCCCTCGCGTGCTGTTCGTGCCACATCTCGCCGCGTCGGGGCTTGGATCCAATCGGGCGGGCCAGATCCAGCGCCGGAGGATCGGTAGGTCGATGTGATCCGGGGCAGCGTGATCTATCCTGCGCCCGATTGGATCGGGGTGGTTCGGTAGTTACAAGTTAGGCGTAGAAACCATAGCTCCGCATCTATCATTGTTTGTTTTTTTATGGGTCTGTGATGATGCTGTTTCACAAAACAATGGAATGCTCATGACGCATGATCAAGCAGCATGAATTGCCTAGTCTGTACATCTAACATCGTTGCCATTACATTACATGTGAGGCGATTTTTTTGCACTGTTAGTGCTGTTCTTAAAAGGTGGTTGTATGATTGATTGCCTGTTTGGATCACTTACGTGTGAGGCTTACGTTATAATCTGGGCTTGCCTGATCCAGTGGTGATGGTATATTGGTATGATTGCCTGATTGGATCGTTGGTCCTTGACATTGTTCTCTGGGATGCCCGAGCCAAATCTGTGTGTTGGGACAGAGATTGTGATGTGAATAGCCTGCCACTGAATTAGTGCCCTTGTAATGTAAGGAAGAGAACTATTTTTCTGTATTACTAGGATGCTACTTTGACAGGGGACTTCTGTCATATCCATGGGCTTGGCACTTTACAGTAGGCACTGGCAGGCATGGCAACATAACTTTTTTAGGTTATATTCAATGATTTGGAAATCTTAAGAAATGTAAGTCACAATGAATTTTGACTGCTTCTTTGCATGTATTTTTTGGTTTACTGCATTGGTTGTTGGAGTGATTATTTTGAGCACTCAGCAGATTATTACTACTATGTTGAGTTAATTCCTGCCATTTTGGCTTGTCGTACAGTAATGCTGGTTAGTCGATCCAGGTTTGCTCAATGTTGTTTTCTCTGCTATGCAGGCTACAATTGGTATTGATTTCCTGTCAAAGACAATGTACCTTGAAGATAGAACTGTGAGACTCCAACTCTGGTATGGTGACTACTGCATCTGTTAGTCTATGTGCCCCCTTGAGATCTACAGACTGTTGACCTTATGCATGTTTTGTTTTCTTTGCAGGGATACAGCTGGTCAGGAAAGGTTCAGGAGTTTAATTCCAAGCTATATCAGAGACTCTTCAGTTGCAGTCATTGTATTCGATGTTGCAAGTAATCTCTCTCTCTCTCTCTCTCTCTCTCTCCACACCCCCCCCTCTCTCTCTCTCTCACACACACACACTCTTTAGAAAAAAATGATATAAGGTGCACATCAGTACCAACATTGACTAGGAACTTTTATCCCTTTAAGGACTAAGGACATAAACTTTTACCTTTCGTTCTCACCTTTATTTGTTTTATGTTGTAGGCAGGCAGTCCTTCTTAAATACATCCAAGTGGATAGAGGAAGTTCGCACTGAGAGGGGCAGTGATGTTATCATTGTGCTTGTTGGGAACAAAACTGACCTTGTTGACAAGAGGTTGGTGATGTTTGCACTTGCCTGATTTATGTAGTTTTGTTGGTTGCTCTGTGTATCTTTTGTTTGGCTTTAAATTCTTTGGTGTCTCTCATGTCAAATATAATGCTCCAGATGTTTTTCTGTGTCATCTATTATTGTTGTAACATTGGAAGTTTAGTTCTCCCATTTATTTGCCGCCTTGTTTGATAGATAACAAAATTCATACCAAGCAAAAAATAACTTTAAAATATTTGGATTGCATTTCCTAGGAATTTTGAGGTGGATGTATAACCCTAAACTTTGTGATTCAGAAGAATCCCATGTGTTGGTTGCTGAGTATATCAAGTGGGACCTGGGTCCAGGGCTAAATCTCAGTGAGGCATTTAGAGTGTTCTTCTGAAGCACAGATCGTTGGTTGGCATTTAGCAAAAAGTTGGAAGCTTTGCTTTCTTTAATCCTAGATTTACTTATCATATGCTCTATATCTTTACTCAATGTGTATGAGTGTTTTTTGTCGCTTGTTTTTGTCACTAGAACTGGAATCTGACATCTATTGGTATACCATTGCATTTATGACTTTCTAGGTTTTCTGTAGATTGATTATTTTCAGCTTAGCTATATTAACTAAGTTACCACTTGTCTTGTAGAGTCAGTCATCGTTGAGGTATTTATGTAATTTGAAGAAGTATGTCACTCTTATATTCTTACTGAAATTCTGTTGCATCTCATGGAACAGGCAAGTCTCGATAGAGGAAGGAGAAGGCAAGGCGAAGGACCTTGGCGTCATGTTTATTGAAACCAGTGCTAAAGCTGGGTTTAACATTAAGGTATGCTTCATCAGAAATATAAACTGCTTAGATGTCTCGTTTCATAAGTTGGGTTCATATTGTTAACCTGCATCTAAGAGCATGCAATTTTTTTCTCTAAAGTTCAGGGAAATGCCTTCATTTTTCTGCCTGTCTATGTATTTATATGTCAACACATACTTATTTGTTTTGCACTGACCACCGCAAACTTGTGAGCAGGCGCTGTTCCGTAAAATTGCTGCTGCACTTCCTGGAATGGAGACACTCTCATCAGCGAAGCAGGAAGACATGGTTGATGTGAACTTGAGGTCCGGCAATGCAAACTCGTCCCAGTCTCAGGCTCAGGCTGGGGGATGCAGTTGTTAGTTGCAGTCTCTGACACTCGCTGCTCATGATCTCTGAGACCCTGAGCATCAGAACGCGTTATCACTGATGCTTCCCTCGGGAAGGAGAGTTGATTGCCTCTCAGCCAGTGAACACACCATAGTCTTTACCCGGTGAATGGACCATTTGCATTGGAACGATACGTTTTATGAATTCTCTAGTGTTATTTCCTCAGTGGCCTAAGCTAGCAACAGTGTATAGTTGGGTTGGCACTGCAAACTTCTACCATTCGAGTTGGGTATTAGAGCTAGTTATTGGTTCATGGTGAACTTATATATTTTCCATCTTGTTGCAGTTAGCATGAGTCCTGTTTGCTATGTGTACCAAACATGTATTGGAAATTTGGAATTTTTGTAACCTATAATAAGGCCACGGCAATAGCCCCACATGACTGATATCGCTGAAATTTGTATCGTTGAAACCATGATATCTAAATTTATACCGTTCAAACCTTTTGCTTTTTAATAACATGTGAATAGTTAATTGAGTTGGGTCAGTAAAAAAGGCCCCATGAAACTCCCTAGTCCCATCAAACGTTTGTCATCTCTCTTTTCGTCGATATGGAGTGGCATGTCAACATATTTAATATCCATTCAACTGTTACAAAACTTTTACAAGACTCTAAATATTGTCACATTGGCAAATTTTCTGATGTGTCATAATATTATTTGAGAATGGAATGAAATCCTCAATAAGACTTGCCTTAGTTTTCATATATATGTCTAATCTCGTCATCTCGAGGGTTTGCTAGTCTAATCTTCGATAAAGCTCACTGAAATAGAAGTTTATTAAAATAGAATTTGCACGTATGTGTTTATAGGGATGAGTATAGGCTTGTGAAGGTTTTCGTTGTATACAGTCTTTTGTAAACCACCATGATTGAGTGTGCGGTGGCCACTTTTTTTATTTTGCTGGGATGAACAGCGCATCAGACAGAATCCAGAGCGATGGGATCATGGATACAGGGCACTTACCAGTCGGGCCCACCCACCGCCACCTTTTCTTTTGCTGGGCCGAAAAAGCGCATCTAGCTGGGCCACACGCATACACAGGTCGGTGGGCCGAGCGAGCAAACTGGCCTGAAAAGCGAGTCCCTCGCACCAACACGGAGTCGTCGGAGCGACGGAGCGTAGACTCTCTCTCGTAGGCAGCGGTCGCTCTCCATTCCTCTCTCGTGCACGCAGCAGATCAAACACCACTCCGCACGGTTATAACAAACACAAAAAGAAAGAAAATCCGAAATAAATCAAACCCCCCACACCCCCTTCTCCACCATCCTCTCCGACTCCGTCGTCCGTCCTCTCCCCTTCCTCCCTCGATTCGCCTCGTCTCCCCTCCCCTTCCCTCCCCAAGCCCTACCCTCCTCCTCCGCTCCTCTGCGAACAAAAACCCTAACCCTAACCGGCGAGCGGGCGGGGATGGCGACGCAGCCGCCCTCCGCCGCCGCGGTCGACCTCTACGAGACGGCCTCGCAGCCGGACGCCTCCTCCGCCGCCGGCGACGCATACACGTTCCTCGAGTTCAACACGCAGGGCGACGACTTCGACTACCCCGACTTCCCGGAGCTCTCCCAGCCGCCGCCCCGATCCGCGCCGCTCCCCGGCCCCGCCGGCGCGTCGTGGCCCGCCCCGCCGCCGCCGCCGTCCGACGCGGCCTCCCCGGACCCCGATCTCACGCCCCAGGACGGCCCCACCCCGCCGGCCTCCTCCTCCTCGCCGTCCCCGCGGTCGGGCTCCAAGGCGCGCTCGGCGGCCGCGGCGGACGGGCTCGCCTCCGGGGTCGCCGCGCTCAGCTTCGAGGAGCCCGTGGGAGCCGGCGCCGGGGAGGACGGGTACGACTACGGCAAGGGCGACTTCGTGGAGCACGCCTGCCGGTACTGCGGGATCCACAACCCCGCGTGCGTGGCCAGGTGCAACGTGCCCTCCTGCCGCAAGTGGTTCTGCAACTCGCGGGGGAACACCTCCGGCTCCCACATTGTCAACCACCTGGTTTGTCTACCCACCCTTTTTAATGACATAGATTTGTTAGAATTTGAGACTAGTGAGCTGTTAATTTGTTGATAACTACTTTGATATTGAACGAGTGAGAGTTCTGTTGTACAAATTTGTTCATAATTGCCTAGAAACCGAACTAAGTGGGAGCTCTGTATTACAAAATTTTACCAACTTGCATCAATTTTAGGTTTTTTGGTTGTTATAAAAGTAGAAAGACATGATTTATTGGGCTGCATGCACTTTATGGTTCAATTAGTTAATATGTTGTTCGGACTTTGTGGTAGCATGTTTTTGTACTATATGTGAGACTGGATACGGGGGTGAATGTTACTATTTTATAAAATTGGTGCAATGGGTTAGTTGGATTTTGTAATTTTTAGGTATGTTGTAGTCATTTATAGTGGCGGCGATTCTAGTTGCTGTATAATTTGTTATTATCCTGGTTGTCGTGCTGCATTGATGTGGCAAAGGCATGGAAGGTGTACTGGTGGAAATAATTGTAGATAAAATAACTTAGAGGCGAATTTCATGTTAATTATCTCTTGAATTAGGTTTAGAATAAGCCATGTGGGGTATATATCTCTGGGAGACGTTGGAGTGTGAATGCGATGATTGCTACTTTGCTAGATATACATATTTGGTTTTTGGTTTTGTTGTGCAGTCTTGAATTTTGATTTTTTGCGCTACTGGAATGGTAGCTACATTTTGTGGATGTGGTTCCTATTGGTAGCTAGGATCTTAATTGTTCAGACCTACTTGCAAAGGTGTCACTAATACCATTGTCTAAATAGTTTGCTAGCAGTTTAATTAATTTTTAGTAAGACCTTCTCCAACCGTTTAAGGGTAGGAGTGTAGATTGTAGAGCATAATGGTTTGATGGCAACATGGCTATATCTTTTGTTTTTAAAAAATTGTCCCATAACCATGGAAAGCCTGTTTTGTGACGCCTCTGTTTGTACAACTTATTAACCCTGATTCTTCATTTTAGAAGCTCTGTGTTGTTCCATAAGCAGCTTTGCTATCCTTCTGGCCACTCACAGAATGCAAGCACACCATTGTTCTTGGGCACGCTTTTGGTGTTCTGGCATTGATACCCACCACTTTGCGAATGATGATATTCTATTTCCAGAAAGATCATATTATTCTACCCCCTGAAACGAACAATGTATGCGTAAATCAAGCTCCAGTAGTTTGGCAATGAGGCGGAATTTCTAGCTTGATCTACGATGCCAATGCTCTAACAGTCAACCTTTGGCCTAATCTGTTATAGGCATATATACTGGCTACCTACAACCATAAGCTTTGTATACAAATAAGTACCTTGAGTGTAGGCTAGATCACTCATTCTTAAGCATATGCCTACTGTTCAAGAATCAACCTACCTTTACCTATTTAAATGAAACTAATGCTGCGTACATGGTCATAACCATATGTTTATCATTATCAGGTTAGGGCAAAGCATAAGGAAGTGTGCCTTCACAAGGATAGCCCTTTGGGAGAAACAATTCTCGAATGCTACAACTGTGGTTGTCGGAATGTATTTCTTCTTGGGTTTATCTCAGCAAAGTCGGAGAATGTTGTCGTTCTTTTATGCCGAGAACCATGCTTAAGTGTTAATGCACTGAAGGATATGAATTGGGACCTCAGCCAGTGGTGCCCTCTTATTGATGACAGGTGTTTCTTGTCGTGGCTTGTAAAGGCAAGTGTTTCCTCGTAATGATTTCTTAGGTTGGTCTGTCATACATTTGTGCCTAGCTAGTAACTTTCTGATGGTTGAACAATTTACTTTCTTCCAGGTACCTTCAGAGCAGGAGCAGCTTAGAGCCCGCCAAATTAGTGCTCAGCAAATTAACAAAGTGGAAGAGCTCTGGAAGACAAATCCTGATGCGTCTCTTGAAGATCTTGAAAAGCCTGGTGTAGATGATGAACCTCAGTCAGTTGTTTTGAAGTATGAAGATGCTTACCAGGTTAAAACTCTCTAAAGTTCTGTATTCTATTACTTGAGCTTTGTTGGTGCTTTTCTTCTACCTTTAATATGTCAAAGCTCAATAATTTTACCTTGCATTCTAACTAGCAATATCCTTACCCCCCTCTTTTTGCCAGTACCAAAATGTTTTTGCGCCACTTATAAAGCTTGAGGCTGATTATGACAAGGTACTGTGTTCTGATTATGAGATCATGTTTATTATCTTCTCCATCACAAAACTGAGTTGTGTTACTGTTTGATATGATGTTGTAGATGATGAAAGAGTCACAGAGCAAGGATAATGTAACTGTCCGGTGGGATATTGGGTTGAACAAGAAGCGTGTAGCTTACTTTGTCTTTCCAAAGGTTTGTTCAAGAATTGAAATATATGTGATTAGTGAATACTGTCATTATATAGTGATTTGTTATAGACTATGTTTGGTGGTGCTTTGTATACTCTTCCGTCTAACATGGTAACAATTATGTATTTTAGGAAGACAATGAGTTGAGGCTTGTGCCTGGAGATGAGCTACGATTGAGATATCCTGGTGATAGCTCACATCCCACATGGCAATCTGTGGGACATGTGGTAATTAGAAACATGTTGATAATCTTAATTGGGCCAATTTTGTGCCTGTGCTAAGGACATTGTTCTTTCAGATTAAGCTCACTGCACAAGAGGAGGTGGCACTTGAGCTTCGTGCTAGTCAGGTATAAGGTGGTTAGTTTTTTCTCATGTTTCTTTTTAGCATCCGTGCAGCCTATTGTAACGTTTTCCCGGGATTTCAGGGGGTGCCTACTGAGCTAAACGTTGGATTCAGTGTGGATTTTGTTTGGAAGAGTACCAGTTTTGATAGGATGCAAGGAGCGATGAAAACTTTTGCTGTGGATGAGACAAGTGTCAGTGGGTGAGTAATATTGTGATCTTGTGCATGGGATTACGACATGTCGTTGACATTATAACGTTGATAGAGGAACACGGCTTTTTGTGATAGAAAATAACTTCTTCAAATCCAAAAGCACTTCAAATATTGTTTGCTGGCGAAATATTTGATTGTTTCTGATACATGCACTGTTTCATTGCTTAACTATGTGTGCAGAATATTCTTAGTAGCTATAATGAGATTTATTTACTTTATTCTTGTATAATTCCATTCTTCTGAAGTGTCTTTCATAGTTGTATCTATACTAACAAAGTTTTACTGTGTATGTTCTCTCACACAGATACATATACCATCACCTTTTGGGACATGAAGTTGAGCATCAGATAATACGTAATACCCTACCAAGACGCTTTGGTGCGCCTGGACTTCCAGAACTAAATGCTTCCCAGGTACATCATATATATCTTGCTTGTACTATGTTTCCTATCTTTTTTTTTTTTTTTTTGCTTTTCATGTTTTCTTTTAACATGGTGCAATCATGCCTTTGATTAACATGCTTGTCTTCTGTTATATATTTTCTATTTTTGGTGCAGCTTCGCAAGCTTGGCCCCTGTATGATTTGTGTATATTATTATTATTGACTGTTTGATCTGATGTTGTCTTCTGTTTTATTTGCTGTGTGTTCAGGTTTTAGCAGTTAAAAGTGTCCTGCAGAAGCCAGTTAGTTTAATTCAGGGTCCACCTGGCACTGGAAAAACTGTCACATCTGCTGCAATTGTGTATCACATGGCCAAACAAGGTCAAGGACAGGTATATGATTATTAAAAGAATGTTGTTTGATATGGTTTAGAGAGAATTGTCTGACCTCTAATTTTGTAAAATTTGTAGGTTCTTGTATGTGCCCCAAGTAATGTTGCTGTTGATCAGCTGGCAGAGAAGATAAGCTCAACTGGTCTCAAGGTATCATTGGAGTCTTATTTAAATCTCTGCAGTTATTCAACTTGCTTTATATTTTTAAGTTGTATGCCAAAACTGTGCAGTACTTAACTGTGAACCTGTCACGAGTACACTCCAGTAGTATATGATAATGATATTCGACTAAAAATTTGTGAATAATTATAGCATGGTGATAAATAACAGAATTTCCCATTCGCTGTGCCCACCTTTTCAGTATCCAACTTCTATTGGTGCTGTTATCCTGTTATTGATTTGGTATTCAGTTATTTCTGGTATTAATTTTGATCACGTGCTAAAGGTTGTTAGGCTATGTGCGAAATCTAGAGAAGCTGTTTCGTCTCCTGTTGAGCATCTTACACTGCATTATCAGGTACATCCTTTTGTTGCTTTTTTTGGATATTAATCTTGCTATGAATGTCATTGATGCTTATGTAGAATCTTGCAGGTTAGGTACCTTGATACTTCTGAAAAGAGCAAATTCCACAAGCTAGTCACTGATGATTATGTAAAATCTTGCAGGTTAGGCACCTTGATACTTCTGAAAAGAGCGAATTGCACAAGCTACAGCAACTGAAAGATGAACAAGGTAATCCATGTTTAACTATTGTAATAACATTATGCCACAATCTAGCATTATTGAGGGATATGATGTGCAAATATTATTGAGTGAGTCTTAGTATTCTTACAAGCATATTCTACTATTGCAGGTGAATTGTCCAGCAGCGATGAGAAGAAGTACAAGGCACTAAAGCGTGCCACTGAAAGAGAGATACTGCAGAGTGCTGATGTCATTTGTTGCACCTGTGTCGGTGCTGGAGATCCCCGTCTTTCAAACTTCCGTTTCCGACAAGTAATTATTATCACCTCCTGCTGTCTCAGGTTAACTATGATTCCTGCTGTGTGATATATGCTGATGCAATGGTAAACTTTATTGTCAGGTTCTTATTGATGAGTCCACACAGGCAACAGAGCCTGAATGTCTTATTCCTTTGGTGCTTGGTGTCAAGCAGGTAAAAAATATTTTTTTTGTTTTATTTTATTATTATCCTTTATTTATAACTCTTGCAATTTAGGTTGTCCTTGTCGGAGATCATTGCCAGCTGGGTCCAGTCATCATGTGCAAAAAAGCAGCCCGTGCAGGGTTAGCACAATCTCTCTTTGAACGCCTTGTTATCCTTGGAGTGAAGCCATTTAGGCTACAGGTAATACCTGCATCTGATGTATTATGCCTGCAAGAGTACCTCGGTGTTATATCCTTTGCCTGTTTCATCTTGCTACATTGGCACTCATGTATAATGGCTATGTTTTTTCTTGCCTTATTGTCTTAATTCTAACAGTTCTATTTTTCTGTAGAAATAAGTAATCCTCTCATTAGACATTTTACAAACTATTGTTTTTTGTACTTCACATAAATGACTTCATTGTGATGTTAATACCTGTTTTTCCTATTGTATTCATCTATTAAGTTATGTCAAAACTTTAAACAATGGCATTTCCAGGATTACTAGTTAGATTTAGAAGCAATAATTCTAACTCAAATCATCTCTGATTTGTAGGTCCAGTACAGAATGCATCCTTGCCTCTCAGAGTTTCCATCCAACTGCTTCTATGAAGGCACACTGCAAAATGGAGTGACTGTTAATGAGAGGCAATCATCTGGAATTGATTTTCCTTGGCCTGTTCCAAATCGGCCTATGTTCTTCTATGTGCAGGTAGCTTCTTCGTCAATTATCAAAATACACAAACTCTTCCTTCATATTTGGATTTGCTGCATATTCATTTTAATTTCTGCAGATGGGACAAGAAGAGATCAGTGCTAGTGGGACATCGTATCTTAATAGAACTGAAGCTGCAAATGTTGAAAAAATTGTAACAACATTTTTAAGAAGTGGTGTCGTACCAAGCCAGGTATTTTTACTCATTGTGGCTGATCATCTCATGACCAGATATTCTTTAGTTTATATGAAGTCAAAATCTCTGAGACGGCGTGTACTTATGCATTTTTAACACAGATTGGAGTTATCACACCTTATGAAGGACAAAGGGCATACATCGTAAATTACATGGCAAGGAATGGCTCTCTTCGCCAACAACTTTACAAGGAAATCGAGGTCAGCCATAAAACTTGTTAAAGTGTACTTTTAATCCATCTTATAGAAGGTTGCTTTGGTAAAGGTTTATACCTCTTGCAGGTTGCTAGCGTAGACTCATTTCAGGGTAGAGAGAAAGACTACATTATTCTATCTTGTGTTAGAAGCAATGAGCACCAGGTATTCCTTTGCGGTTTTATTCTTTTGATTTTTCCTTATGATGTAGAAGTACTATGTGGTGGTTTGTGCAATTCAGTCATGATAAATGGCCGTGGTGAAGCTGCAGCTGTCTTGAGTTTTGTTTAATATGGAGTTCCTTGTGTGTAGGCAGTTGATCCATGAAACCATCAAGGCTTCATTTATATGGAGTATTCCTGGATGGGTTATCTATTTTTCATTTATCTTTTTATCTCTGTGGCATGCATCATTTTCATTTGCAATCATTGCAGTGTCATGCTTGTAGCTGTGTGATTGGTTGCTTGCATGAGCCTTAGCTTGCATTATGACTTATGCAGCAGGACCCAAACCAACATAAACGTATGCAATGTCTTAGTGTTTGGTATGCCTTCACAGGCAAGCCCTGTTTGGTAAAGTTATGTTTGATTGCTTACATCACGTTGTATGTAGTCACTCACTTCCATGTTCTAGAAGAGGTGCGACAGATGAGAGTTTCATTTTTGTGTTCCTGTCGGTTGTGCAAATCTGCATTATTAGCAAACTGTTGTGTAAATTTATGCCTTCTATATGCTCTTTCAGGGAATTGGGTTTCTCAATGATCCGCGCAGGTTAAATGTTGCTTTAACTCGTGCACGTTATGGCATTGTTATTCTTGGTAATCCAAAAGTACTAAGCAAGCAGCCACTTTGGAATAGCTTGTTGACACATTACAAGGTATAAGCTATTTCATACATCTGGACACTGATTTGGGACTGTTATTGCTATTTATTTTGTTAAAAGTATCCAGTAAAGAACGATTTCATTTTGTTTTGAGTTTTACACACATAACTTGTGTATTTAGGAGCATGAGTGCTTGGTAGAAGGACCTCTGAACAACTTAAAGCAGAGTATGGTGCAATTTCAGAAGCCAAAAAAGGTGAATGCTTTGCCCTCAGATGAGTGCTGCAAGGTGTCATGTCACGTTTGTTTTTCTGTCTCAACCAGTGCTATTTTTGTAAGCAGATATATAATGACCGGAGATTGTTCCTGGGCGGTGGTCAAGGTGTTATGCATGGAGCTAACTTCGGGGCTGGGACCTCAAGCCAAGCAGCAGATAAGAGAGGTGGCAGGGGGAAAGGTATGCACACTTTACTTGTTCATTTTGTATTTGTTTTACATAGATAGTTACGGATCACCCTCTGACTCCTTGCTCAAAAGCAGGGCAATCATTTGTTCCTTATGGCCCTCCAAACGGGGTGCATAAGCCTGGTGTGCACCCAGCAGGCTATGCTGTACCTCGTATGCCTTTTCCTCCATTTCCTGGGGCTCCACATTCTCAACCATATGCAATTCCGACCCGGGGTTTGCATGGGCCCATTGGAGCTGTTCCACCGGTGCATCAACCTGGAAGTAGAAACTATGGGGCACCTCGTTCAAATACTGGTGGGCCTATTGGTGGCCACCTTGCTCATCAACAGAACTCCCAGGGCATGGGGTCAAATTTTAACTACAATGGCATGGAAAATCCGAGTAGCCAGCCTTCTGGTGGAGCCCAAATGTCCCAAACTGGATTAATGACACAGGTTTGCTTTTCTATCTTATAATATTTCACATGCAATAACAATAGTCACATAGTGACATTTTTCTTTTCAACTTAGATGCCTGTCCAAGGACTAAGTCAAACATTCCGTGATGGTTTTTCCATTGGTGGGATGTCTCAGGTATTGGCAATAAGTGATGCCTGACGTTATTATCTTCTTGTACTCTTTATTGATGCAAAACTCTTTTGTTTGTTTGCTAGGACTTCTTTGTAGATGATTTTAAGAGCCAAGGATCACATGTGCCATACAACATTGCAGAATTTTCTACCCAGGTTTCTATACATTTCACAACATGTTATTTTTTTACTCTTTCCGGATACACAACCAAATTATGTGGTCGTTGTGAAGTTTAGTTCTTTGTTTGGCCTCATAGAAAAAAGTTTCCATTGACAGGCTTCTCAAGGTGGTTATGGCGTTGAGTTTACTCAAGCGCCCCAATCTGGATACTCTGGGAGTTATATGAACCAAAATGCACATCCTGGATACTCTCATATTGGTGCAACAAATGACATTGTATCTCAGGTGTGCGTTGATATTTTTGCATGTCCGTTATATCAAGTAACCTAATCATTTTTGCATGTCCCTTGGATTTCTATGCTCCTAAACCTGTTGATTTGATCTAGGATCACATGGCCCATGGATCTCATGGAATGTTTACTCAAGCGGGATATAATGATCCCTCACAAGATGAGTCGTCTCAGATTCATTACGGAATGGCTGCCGCTGGCCCCCTACAGTCACAGGTAATCCTTTGTGTCCATCTCGTAATCCAGCTGATACCTCACAAGATGAGTCTTCCTAATTCGTGTTTGAGAACTTGTTGCATTTATATATAATAACTAGTAATACTTCTTTACAGAGTATGATGAACCCCCTATACTCTCAATCATATGCTCACTACAACACCCAACCACAGTCTCTTCAACCTCCTCCCCAGTGATAATGAAAGCTTGTGATATGGTGAAGTCACATTTTGGAAGTTTGGTGGGTTGCATCTTTTGGCCCACATGTTGTGCCCTTCTCCGCTATTTCAGAATCGATGGTGCATAGACATCAGATGCAAGCAATGGGAGCAAAGCAAGCATATCATGGCACACTAGTATTGGATATTTATCGGGGCAGGCTTGTACAAGATGGCTATGGCTATTGACCAACGGCCAGTGCTGAGGAGCACAAGGATTGCAACGTATCATGTTCTTGATCGTTGTAGTTCACTACCCGCTTTGACCACAAGAGGGGTCATATTGTGCATCGAGAGAGGTTGACGTCACTACCCTCATCCCTCACCTGTATAGAAAGGTAATCAGGGCCTATTATGGTACGATGTGAATATTCCAGGATATGCTGCCACTTAAAGTCCCAAGTTGCAGCAATTGCATGCCTCCATGGTACCATGAAGACAGCCCGTAGAGTGGCTTTGTATAGAGGTTATAGGTGGGGGTGGCCAACCCTTTTGGATATCGCACATGGCAAGATATTTACCTTTACATTTTGTATGCATCCGATATAGTTTTCACATTTATGCCACATAAATGATTTAGGTGATGGTAAAAGTAGTTTGTGATGATTGGAAATTTGGGAGTGTTCTGTGAAAGTCAGTTTGATGCTGAAATCTTGTGGGGAATGGCTGGATCAGTCGGATTTATTTTGTAATTTGGATGGTATGGTGTGTTCAGAGGAATATTCATGCGTTGGTGCATCACATATTTGTTCCATTTCTTTCAGAAAGTGGCACTTTTGTGAGAGGTCAGCTTTAGAATGAAATCTGCGAGTTTCTTTTGTGTTTGAAGTTTTTGTTGCCGTCGCCCCAGATTGGAGAAATGGGTTTATCGTGGCGACAGCTCGTGATTTGCTTCCAGGGATTTTGATTTCTGATTGGGTAAATGCATCTTTGTTAAGCTTATGTCTCCCGTCTTGTTCTTACGTCGTTTTAGATCTGTGAGATTCACTGCAAAGCCGAAGTAAGGTTTTATCCTCGTCTAAGCACCTCAAGCAGTCTTTTCAACTGGGGCCTGTGGGAGAATGTTTAACCCAGCTATCCAGTTAAAAGTGCTTTGTTGTCTCTTTACATGCATATAATACTCCATTCCAAATTGTTATTGGCTATTCCCTCCGTCCCAAAAAAAAGTGTCGTTTTAGACTTTTAAACGTCATGTTTGACCACTTTATCTTATTCAAAATTTTTAGGTATATTCTAAAATAAATAAATCAGTATTATAGTATCTTTAATGATAAATATGCTATAACAAAATAAATGATATTTATAAAAAATTTTTAATAAGACGGATGATCAAACATGATTGATGAAAAACCTAAAACGACATTCTTTTTGGGACGGAGGGAGTAAGCACTTAGATATACATTTTGTCTAGATGTATAACAAATATATATATACAAAGGCAACGGTTCCACACTTGACTCTTGTTCATTTTAGATCCAATCCATTGAGATCCACCAGTGTGACTCGCCTACGTTCTTGCGGGTGTGGCGCCCATGAGCCCTCGTGGGTTCAACTACCATAGGGATGGCAATAGGGTGAATTTGTGTTAACAATGAGCCCACCTTGGAAGATCAACCCGAAGGCCCAGAGTCTCAGCCCGGCCCAGAAGAAAGCCTGTCGACCTGCTCCAACCACCTTCAGCGTCCGGTTCACGAGAAGAAGCCCAACACCAATGTTTATGGGCCAGCCTGGGCCAACTGAGACAATGTGAAGGCGCCGAGTGAGTACTTAAGGAGAGAGGCATGGCCGAGCACGGCTAAGACCATTTTGTAATCGAACTTGTGAACTCGTTTACTTTTCATCGTTAAACAGTTAGCGTACTACATTTTGCTTCTGAGTTCATCCCCTTCCTCTCGATCCCTTCCTAATCCTTCCCTGTGCTAACAATCTGGTATCAGAATTTCGATCCAATCCACCTCGCAGCCGTCTCTGATCTTGGAGTCCGGCAAATCCTTCCACCAACACTATACTCGGAAGCAGAAATCGCAGGGGGCCATGGAGCCGAACACCAAGCTGATCATGGACGAGCTCGCTCGCCAGTTCGGGGCGCAGGACGAGCGCTTGGAGCGCCGCTTCAGCACCCAGGACGAGCGTTGGGAGCGCCGCCTCGCCGTGTTCGAGCAGGCGGTCGGAGATCAGGCGAAGACGTTCGAGACCCGCATCGCGGCTGTGGAGTCTGCGTCTGCTTCGACATCCGTCAACCCCGACGTCGCGCAACGGATCTCCGCCATTGAGCTGAACCAGGAGGCGCACGCGAAGGACGTCGCCGAACGCCTCCTCAACCTGGAGTCGATGCGGATCGAAGATGGACCGGACGAGACTACATCTGCTCGGGTCTCCGCGCTGGAGCAGAAGCTCAGGGAGGTGAATGCCAAGGCGCTCGACACATCGTCGCAGCCGCTAGGGTTCACCGCCGCTGCATTGGTCGCCGCGCGCCCATCTGCCAGCTTCAGCACCGACAGGCCCGTAGGGCACGGCGTCGAATCGACTACACGGGTTGTCGGATCGGGACCATTCGTGGCCTCCGGTCCGCTCCCGGCCAATGGTATGTACACTGCGTCACCAATTCCATCTGGTCAAGTGTTTACATATCAGACGCCGCCGCAATTGAACCCAATTCCCCATCCACGACCCTCAAATCCGTTTCCACCACCGCCAAATCACAACCAATTTCACCCACATCAGTCGGTTAACCCATTTCCACCACCTAATCCATCCTACCCTGATCCTTCATGATTTTTCGGTCGACTTCCTCACCCAATTCAGCAACCACCACCTCAGGATCGTTACATCCAGCCACCGCCACCACAGGATCGCCATATCCAGCCACCACAACCTCAGGATCGCCATATCCAGCAACCACCACCTCATGACCGCCATATTCACCTTGGTCGTCTTCCTAAGGTCCCATTTCCAGCGTTTGATGGCGAAAATCCTAGGCGTTGGCGTAGGCGCAGTGAGAAGTACTTTCGCATGTATGGCACTGAGCGCGAGATGTGGATTACTGTCGCTGAAATGCATTTTGAGGGAGCCGCGTCTAGCTGGTTTCAGTCCATTGAGCCCCTAACACATTCTATCACCTGGGAACAATTTTGTCAGATGCTTAGTGATCGTTTTGATCGTAACCATCATGAGGTCCTCCTCCGTAAACTCCACATCATTAAACAAGTCGGTTCGGTGACAGAATATGTCGCTGAATTCATAGCCTTAGTTGAGCAACTCACTGCTTATGCTGTTTCGATGGATCAAATCTATTTTGTTACCCGCTTTGCTGGTGGTTTGAAGCCAGAAGTTCGTGCTGTTTTGATTACCCAGAGTCCACAAACACTCGATGCTGCTATCAATTTGGCTCTGTGAAAGGCCCTTGTTTGGTTTTGATAATTGAGTGACAACTTTAGGTGGACTAACATGTGTGATGATTGAGATACACAGGAGTTAGTTCACAAGCACATGTGTGTGAGCAACATATGCCATGGTGGAGATGGTTTGGAGATGTTGTGAGGCTCAACACATGAGTTGATGAAGGAGCTCATTGCAAATGAGACATGACATGGAGTCATGTGACCAAGAGGTGAAGATCAAGATGAGGCTTGGCTTGATGGACCGGTTGCAAGTGTGAAGGGCAAGTTGAGGCCGCAAAGCGAAGGACCATGCAATGGTGAAGCTTGGGCAAGACTTGGCGCCGATGGACCGACGCAACGGTGAAGAGCAAGTGAGGTCAAGATCGATGGACCAAGAGTGTCACATGATGATATGAAGTGGATCATATCATTTGATGATCGTGTCGTGCATGCGGTGCATTGGCACAATGGAGGATGACGGTGGAGATGGAAATGCGCAAGGCAAAGGTATAACCTAGGGCATTTCATTTCACCGGTCTAAAGGTTGAGTAGAGAAGTACTTGACCGGATTTAGGATAGATGGCCGTACTATCAAGAGGGGTAATCTTGTTTGCATATCGGTCATCTAGTGCCACTTGAGCGATCTAACATTGCGATGTGCTAGGATCGAGTGGCGTTGTGAGATGAAGAAAAAAAATCCTTTGAAAATGATTGTGAAAATGCTAACACACAAGCACATGGAGTTGTACACTTGGTGGTGTTGGCACATTTACAAAGGTGGCGTTTGTTCGCGCTGTGGTTTGTAGGGTTGAGTTGGGCTTGGGTCCTCTCTCCCTCCCACCGAGCTTGCGAGGCGGGATTCGGCGCTTTCGGGAAAATTGGAGGCATATTTTCCATTGCGCCGGATGCAAATTGTTGTTGGAAACATACTATCCATGGTGATCAAGTTGGTATACTTGTTGGATAGCATGGTGGAGAAGTTGGCGTTGCGACGCGGCGACGAACGACGGAGTGTGCTCTGCGAGAAAGGCGCCGGACGCGCCTTGGGAGCACCGGACGCGGACGCGTGCGTAGAGGTCTTCGGCGCTCTGCTGGGCCGGGCGTCGGACGCCGGGAGGCGCGTCCGCGCGCGGACTCGGACCGAAAACTTCGTGCCGAGTGTCGCGCGTGCCGGACCGGACGCGCCGGACGCGAGCGGCGCGACTCGGGCGAGTCACTGTTTGGCGTCCGGCGGCTCTCTGTGGCGCGCGGGCGGTCTGCGTGAGAGAGCCGGACGCGTCCGGCGGCTTCGGGCAGACGCGTCCGGCGCAGGTTTCCTGAGCGCGCTTTGGGACTAGCCGTTAGGCGACAACGGCGGGTTCAAACGGCTAGGACACGTGGCGCATCGTGGTGCGCCGGACGCGGGTTGGAGCGTCCGGCGGTGGTGGTCGGACGCGTCCGGCGCGGTGTAAGTCGGTTGCCCGAGGTGGCAACGGCTCTTTCAGCCCTTGGGGCTATAAATATGAGTCTTGGCCGGCCGTGGCCGGGTTCTTTGCCGAGCACGCCCGGCTATGTTGCCTTGTGTGGTGGTGCTTGGAAGCCCTCTAACTCACATATGCTTGGTAGTGACCATCCGATAGTGTGAGAAGAGCGATTCTAGTGCTTTTGTGAGATTGCATTTGTGGCACTAGGTGGTTGTGTTGCAAGCCGGAGAGCTTGTTACTCTTGGAGGATTGTCACCTCCTAGACGGCTTGGTGGCAAGAGGCTCCGTGGTAGCACGCGTGGAGATACGGTGCTCCGGAGAAGAGATTGTGAGAGGTTCGGTGCTCACCTCGCGGGGATCGCGAAGAGTAGCCTTATTGGATTGCGCGTGTCATTGAGTTACCACCCTTGCGTGTGTGGGTTTGCTCGGTGCCTTGAGGGGCTCACTTGAGAATGGTGTCTTGCGGTGCCTTGCGGGCGTGCCTTGAGGGGCAAGTGACTTGAGGGTCACACCGAAGAACCATCTAGGTGAAAAGACCGGAGGAACCACCGAAGGTGTTGGTCGACACAACGGGACGTAGCTTGGGGGCAACCAAGTGAACCTGGTGAAAAATCGCCGAGTCATCTTGTGTCCACACTTCGCGGTGGTTTGCAATCTCTTTCACAAGCTTTGTATTTACTTTTCTTACATTCTTGTATAGCTTGTGTAGTTGCTCTTGTGGTTAGTTAGCTTGAGTAGCTTGTTAATCACCTTCTTGCTTGTGTAGCTAGAAGTAGAGTAAGTTGCCTTGCTTAGCTTGTGTAGTTAAGTAAGATTGAGCTCTTGGGTTTGGCTTGTGTAGCTTTGTCCATGAGCATCTAGTGAGCTTAGGTTGGCTTTGTGCTTTTGCTCATTAGAATTGTGTAGGTGCACACCCGGTTGCTAAAGTACTAGTTGCTTAGGTTTGTGTGACCTTGCAAGCTAGACTTGTTTAGTGTGCACTAGCTAGATTGGCACCTTGTCTTCTTGTTTAGGATCTTTTACAAGGTGCATCTAGAGACATAGATAGAGGGGTGAAAGTCTCGGTTAGGCCGATAGATTTAATTCCGCACTTATATCGGTTAGCCAGAGCGATTAGTTTTAAAAAGGACTATTCACCCCCCTCTAGTCCGCCATCTCGACCTTACACTCTGTTGCAGGAAGAAGCCCTCGAGGTTCAACCTGTTGCTAAATCGGGTTATTCTCATCATGATAAAGTCTATCACAAGCATGTTTAAGGACCACAGCAGAACAAGCAAGAGAAGCCAGTTCCTGCTGCTGGAGTTCATGCTCAGGGTCAATCTTCTTCTAGTACTGACTCCAAGTTGCAAGCTCTGAAGCAGTACAAAAAAGCACTGGGGTTGTGTTACAAATGTGGAGCCAAATGGAGCAGAGACCACAAGTGTTCTCCTGAAGTGTTGTTAGCCATTCAGGATATGTGGGCCTGTTGTCATGATGATGAAGATGAGATCATAATTGAGGAAGAGCCTGAAGATTCTATATGTCTAGCTATTTCTAAGGCAGCAGCCAAGGGCATTTCAGCTCCCAAGACAATTCAGTTTACTGGTCTTTTACAAGGTTTGCCTGTAACCATTCTCCTTGATTCAAGCAGTACATCTTCATTTGTGAGCCATTCTGTAGTGCAACAGCTTCCTGAACCAAGATTAGTGGATTGCTCTAATTCAGTGAGTGTTGCTGGAGGTGGAGTTCTCCAATGCTCATCTATGTTGTCAACTGCAGTTTTTGTTATTGATGATCATCATTTTACTGCTGACCTGAAAGTCCTTCCACTGGTTCATTTTGATGTTATACTTGGGATGGATTGGCTGGAGCAATTTAATCCTATGCAAATGCACTGGAAGTCTAAGTGGTTGCAGTTTGTGTATCAGGGCAAGTCTATCACCTTGCAGGGCTTATCTCCTACTGCAGCTGATTCTCTGTGGATGCAGATCTATTGTGTGTCTTCTGATGCCTCCAATACTTTGAAGGAGGAACTACCACCTAAGATTGCTGTCATGATTGAGGAGTTTCAACATTTGTTTGATCCTCCATCAGGTTTAACCCCACCAAGAGCTTGTAACCATACAATTCCACTGTTGCCAGGGCCCAAACCTGTTGCTGTGAGGCCATATCGATACCCTCCTAAGCTCAAGGATGAATTGGAGCAGCAGGTTGCAGAGATGTTGAAACAGGGGGTTATCAAACCAAGTGCCAGTGCCTTTTCTTCTCCAGTACTGTTGGTTCCTAAGAAAGATGGTGGCTATCGCTTTTGTGTCGACTACAGGCAGTTGAACTCTATCACTGTCAAGTCTAAATTCCCAGTACCAATTTTTGATCAACTCATGGGTGAGCTGGCTCATGCCAAGTGGTTTTCTACACTGGATTTAAGGTCTGGATTTCATCAGATACTTATGGAGAATGGTGAAGAATATAAAACTGCATTCCAGACACATTTGGGGCATTATGAGTTTAATGTTATGGCATTTGGCCTAACTGGAGCACTGGCACATTTCAAGGTGCTATGAACAACACACTAGCTCCTGGCTTGAGGAAGTTCCTGCTAGTATTCTTTGATGACATTCTAGTTTACAGCAGAACATTTGAAGAACACCTTCTGCATCTCAAGCCAGTCTTCTTGTGGCTTCAAAAGGACCATTGGCACCTCAAGTTCAGCAAGTGCATGTTTGCTCAGCAATCTATATCATATTTGGGGCATGTTATTAGTGCCGATGGAGTTCAAACAGATCCTAAAAATCCAGGATGTGCAAGATTGGCCAACTCCTAAGAGTGTTAAAGAAGTCAGAGGGTTCCTGGGGCTTGCAGGGTATTATCGAAAATTTGTTAAACACTTTGGTATTATAGCTAAACCACTAACTCAGCTGTTGTGTAAAGAGGTTCCCTTCTGTTGGACAGCACAGCATACTCAGGCTTTTGAAACTCTCAAACAGTCACTGTCCACAGCACCTTGCTTAGCCTTGCCTGATTTCTCTTTGCCATTTCACATTGAAACTGATGCATGTGATTTGGGCATTGGAGCAGTCCTTCTACAAAATGGCCATCCCGTAGCATATATCAGTAAGGCATTGGGTATTAAGAATCAAGGTTTGTCTACATATGAAAAGGAGTATCTGGCAATCCTAGTGGCCGTGGACCAATGGCGCCCTTATTTCTTGCAAGGCCAGCTGTTTATTCACACTGACCAACAAAGTTTGGTGCATCTTAATGAGCAGAGACTCCACACACATTGGCAACAAAAAGTATTCACCAAGCTGCTGGGGTTGAATTATAAGATCCTATACAGGAAGGGAGTTGATAATGCTGCTGCTGATGCTCTCTCAAGGAAACCTCATGATGAGTTAGTTGCAACCATCTCTACTGTCCAACCACAATAGATTACTGACATCTGCTCTGCTTATGATTCTGACCCTGAGGCTCTTCAACTCTTGTCCAAACTAGTGATACATGGTTCTTCTGATCCCCATTTTACATTGGTCGATGGAGTGATCAGGTATGATGGAAAGATTTGGTTAGGGTCTAATCAGTTGCTGCAACAGCAAGTATTCACTGCTTTTCATGCTAGTGCCTTGGGTGGCCATTCTGGTGCCCCAGCTACTTATCATAGAATCAAGAAAATGTTTTACTGGCCTAAGATGAAATCAGATATATGGCTCTGGGTTCACAATTGTCAGATCTACCAACAAGCTAAGCCTGACAGGTCTAAATACCCAGGTTTGCTTCAGCCCCTTCCAGTACCTGATTCTGCCTGGTCTGTTATTACCATGGATTTTGTTGAAGGGTTACCCGAGTCAGGATCTGCTAATTCAATCTTGGTGGTGATTGATAAATTTTCTAAGTTTGCACATTTCATTCCATTGAGGCATCCTTATAATGCTAAGATAGTAGCAAAGGCATTCTTGGATAATGTCTATAAACTGCATGGGTTTCCTAAGGCTATTGTGTCTGATCGTGACAAAATATTCACTAGTCATTTCTGGCAAAATCTTTTCCATTATGCTAAAGTGGAGTTGAGACTCAGCACTGCTTACCACCCACAGTCAGATGGACAGACTGAACGCCTCAACCAGTGCTTGGAAACCTATCTTCGCTGTTTTGTGAGTACTTGCCCCTCACAGTGGAGCCAGTGGCTGTCCCTTGCAAAATTTTGGTACAACTCGACATTCCATTCTGCTCTGGGCAAATCTCCATTTCATGTGATGTATGGTAGGGAACCTCGTGCTCTTGGTATTGATTTGGAGTCAGTGGATACACTAGTTTCCTGATTTGAATGACTGGTTGTCTGACAGAGCACTGATGCAAGAATCTTTAAGGCAACATTTACTCCGAGCATAGCAGAGAATGAAGAGACAAGCTGATAAGTCCAGAACTGAAAGGCAGTTTGCAGTAGGAGATTGGGTATTCTTGAAACTCCAACCTTATGTGCAATCTTCACTAAGCTACCGCTCCAGCAACAAGCTGTCATTTAAGTTCTTCGGGCCCTATCAGATCACTGCTAGAGTTGGTTCAGTGGCATACCGCTTGGCATTACCTGAATCTTCAGCTATACATCCGGTATTTCATGTCTCACAGCTGAAGGCTTCCCACAGTTCTGATCCAGTTACTGTCTCTTTGCCGTCCGAGTTGATCTCCTTACAAGTGCCTGAGAAGATCCTCCAACGCCGCTAGACTGCTGGTGAGCACCCTATCGAACAAGTGTTGATTCAGTGGTCTCATGTGCCATCTTCATTGTCTACTTGGGAGAATCTGGAGTATGCGTCAGCAGTTTCCCCGAGCTCCGGCATGGGGGCATGCCGGCTCTGAAGAGGGGGCGAATGTTAACAATGAGCCCACCTTGGAAGATCAACCCGAAGGCCCAGAGTCTCAGCCCGGCCCAGAAGAAAGCCCGTCGACGACTGAAGCCTGCTCGCCAACCACCTTCAGCGTCCGGTTCGCGAGAAGAAGCCCAACACCAATGTTTATGGGCCAGCCTGGGCCAACTGAGACAATGCGAAGGCGCCGAGTGAGTACTTAAGGAGAGAGGCATGGCTGAGCACGGCTGAGACCATTTTGTAATCGAACTTGTGAACTCGTTTACTTTTCATCGTTAAACAGTTAGCGTACTACATTTTGCTTCTGAGTTCATCCCCTTCCTCTCGATCCCTTCCTAATCCTTCCCTGTGCTAACAATCTGGTTCGGGTGGAGTTTGGGCGAATATGAACCCAAAATCGCTCGAACACCAAATTGAATGAAAATCCACCCCGCCACCAAACTGATGGACCTGCGAAACCTGGAACTCTAAACCTAAACCCGTTGAGTTTTCACGCACGGAGTACAATAAAGAGCGATAATGATTTCTGTATAGGAGCCATAAGAATTGTTGGCAACAAAATTAGTAGCTTACATTAACAACTAATGAATACTCCGTTCGTTTTAAACTAGATTAGAAGATGATTTTTTTGGCTTTTCTAAATGCATAGTTTTTTTTATATGTATTTAGATATACACTCTGTCTAGCTACATCGTAAATACAGTGTGTTTATAAAACCCAAAAACATCTTTTTTTTAGCAGAACCCAAAAACATCTTATAATTTAGAATGGAGAAAATATACAAGATAGGAATTTTGATTAAAAATATCTTATACGTAATTTAGAATGGGCCAAAACCAAACCTGATAGGTTTCGGGTTCCCAAACCCAAAAAACGTACCCACTGGACCCATATAGTGGAGGGTCAAGCAAAAACAAAAGCCCGGACTAAATATAGATTCGCTCAGGCCCAGCGCAACACAGCCCAGCCCAACCGCAGGCGCAGGTCTCCCCACCCCACTCTCCTCTCCAGATCGCCCGAAACCCCCCAGCTGAGCTCCCCACTCCGCACGGCCGCATTCGTTAAAATCCGCCAAGGGCAACGAGGCGAGGCTAGAGAGAGAAAAACTAGTGAGAGAGGGGAATCCAGAAAAAAAAATGCTGCGCCACACCGCCCGCCGTCTCGTCTCCCGCGCCGCCGCGGCGCCGGCCGCCCGCCGGGCGCTCGCCACGGCGGAGGTGCCCGCGGAGGCCGCCGAGGACTCCACGTTCGTGGAGGCGTGGAAGAAGGTCGCCCCCAACCTCGAGCCCCCGACGACGCCCCTCTCCCTCATGCAGCCGCGCCCGCCCACGCCGGCCTCCATCCCCACCAAGCTCACCGTCAACTTCGTCCTCCCCTACAAGTCCGAGATCGCCAACAAGGAGGTATATGGATTACCCATCGGCCGCCCCCACGCCCTCCGCCCCGTCGCCATTTCTGGCCCCAGATCTGTGTGTTCGGTCGTTTCTAGGGTTTGTGGTCTGCACGATCTGGGGATTGGGTTGGTTGTAGGGGGAATATTCTGAGGAGGCATGCCCCTGCCTTGATCTGGTTCTGGTTCTCTCGGGTTGACGTGAACCTCCGTCCGGAGTCCGTGTCTTGGATCGTTGTGGATTCGATGTAAGGTGGCGCAGTGAGTGAGCCTGTGTTTTTGTTTTGTTGAGGTCAAATGTTTGTGATGCAATTAACTATTACGTGTTTCTAATTGCTAGACTAGATGATGTTGTATAATTAATCCGATGTTTGGTGGTTTGTGCTGGTCTTTGGTTGCCATGGCCCATGAGCACCTCGAACAGACTCTCTTGGATGGGCCAATGTAGACTCTAGTGGAACCCTTGAGTGTTGATTGGCTTCAGTCATTTATCTGATATATATGTATAGAAGTGTCAGAATCTAAGTTCAATGATTACAAGTGATTGCTGCTGATAATGCTTGCAGTTATTTGGAGTTTAGTGGATGCACATTAGTTTCTGTGATTTCAGAACATCCTGGTTGACCATCTTTAAGCCTTCAAAGTAGGACTACATGCCTGCCTGCTTAGCTTCCTTTTCTGCACTTTACTCTTTCTGTTCTATGGGATTGAAGATTGTGTATATCAACATTTCAGGTTCCTTAGTGTTTTCTAATGTTTATATAATCAAAGTTTTATTCTATCTAGCATGCTATATCAAATGAAATCCTATTATGTGTTCTGCAATTCTTTTTTATATTGGTATCTACACAGTTATGTCTGCTCGTGTCATGTATGGATGTGTGGTTAGTTGCTCCGCTTTCTATCCACAATTAGTTGATATGGTGAACTTGTACAGATTCTTATCATGTATCTGTGTGCCTTAACAACATTATTACTTTGACATGCAGTAGTTAATGTCATCTTTGGTTGGTTACCCAGATCACCAAAAACCATATTTTTTTAAGTTCCAAATTCCTATTTAATCGCGCCCTAAAAATCGCATAAACTTCTTGCTGTGAATAGAATAGCTTATTTTCTGCAACCTAGTTTCTTATTAGTGAATATAGCTTTGTACTTTCATCTATCCTCGTGTATTTGCCATGGTATGTCATCATGTCATCATATCTTAATACTTACAATGCTGTATGGTGCATAGTTTAAAGTGCTTTCTATGGCACTGTTGGACAGAAGGGTGATCTAAGTATAATCCATGCTTTTGTTTAAACTGAATCTTGTCGTCATGTTTTTGGATCAAGACCATGTTGCACTGTTTATTTGTTGCCATGCAAACCTCTGCATGGAAATGTAACTTTTTACATTGTGATGTATACTGTTCATAGGTTTCAGGGCATGTTCTTCATGTTTTACTATCATTAATTTATTATCTGTCCGACAAGGAATTAGTTTCTGGTGTTTATTGCTTGCTTTTGATATGGTTCATGTGACAGTTTTCCCTGAACCTTTTTACCCCCTGTTGCTTTTTGTTAATGTGATTTTATTTTCAGGTTGACATGGTAATTGTACCAGCTACAACTGGTCAGATGGGTGTTTTGCCAGGCCATGTTGCCACTATTGCAGAGCTCAAGCCTGGTGTTATGTCAGTACATGAGGGAAATGATGTGACCAAGTACTTTGTGAGCAGTGGGTTTGCTTTCGTCCATGCAAACTCCATTGCTGATATTGTGGCAGTTGAGGCTGTCCCTGTGGATCAGATCGACCCAGCATTGGTTCAGAAGGGTCTAGCAGACTTCACTGCCAAGCTTGGTTCGGCCTCTACTGACCTGGAGAAGGCTGAGGCTCAGATCGGAGTCGATGTTCACAGTGCGCTCAATGCTGCATTGACCGGTTAATTGGTGGCATCTTAAATTGTCTGTCTTTTCATCTACAATTTTAGAGTGAGTTTAAGTTTGCAAACTCATGGACATGGGATGGAGGGAATGATCCTAAATAAATTATACTCCATCTAAAACATGGCATCTGTTTCTTCTTGTTACCTGAATCCTGCAAGGATATCTTTTTGTACTGGTGAATATTTTTAACTCTGAGCCCAAGACCCGGAGCTGCTTTCTTTTTCCGTTGAGTTGGGCCTTGGATCAGATGAAATTGATGTTCCTCCATAGTTCCAGTAAATTGTTTAATATTATTATGTCTATTTTTATGAGAAATATAAACTACTGTTAGGTTACTGCATGAGATGTCTTTTCTTTTGAGTCCATCTTCCGGGTGCCTGCTCCTGTCCTAAATAGATTGCACTTTTAGATCTAATCAAAGTTTGAGCGTAACTAAATCTATAGAAAATTATTCAAGGATCATTGTTTCAAATAGATATATTATAGAGTAAATTGCACTCGGGTTACTTAATAAACTATTAGACGTGTAATAAGTAGGTACTCAAACAAAAAAACGTAACCTATGGGTAGTCGAACTATACTTGCGTAACATCTAGATACTTCAACTGACGTGGCGCCTTGGCGTTTTTACGATAACCCCCTCCCAAAAAAGGCTCTCTTCATTTCAGGCCCCTGCTCGCCGGTGCGGCGGCCTGCTCACGCGCTCGCCGGTGCGGCTGCTCGCCTTGCTCGTCCGCGGCAGCCGGCTCGCTGGCGCGACGGTCTGCTCGCGCGGCGCCCCTGCTCGCCCGCGGCGGCGGCCCTCGCCCAGAGCGGCCTGCGAAGTGGAAGAACGTCGCGAATCTACCGCTGCAACATCGAGTCCATGCACATCTACCGCTGCGACGACGTCGCGAACGCGCTGCTTCCGCCGGCGCCGGCCGCGGGAGCAGAGGCAGTCGGCGACGCACTGGCGCCGAAGACGAAGGCGGTCGCCACCAAGAACAAGTCCCGGGCCGCGGTGGTGCGCGGCGCGCTGGCGGACGCGCTGGTGCACTACTAGCCGTTCGCGCGGGACGGATCGTGGAGCCGAGGGCGATGTGCCGGGGCGCCCCGCCGTGCAGTGCTCTGCCGAGGGCGTCTATTTCGTGGAGGCCGCCGCCAACTGCACCCTCGCCGACGTCAACTTCCTGGAGCGGCCGCTGCTCCTCGCCAAGGAGCAGCTCGTGCCGTGCCCAACGCCGGAGGAGTGGCCCGTCGAGCCGCACAACAGCCTCGCCATGATACAGGTATGTTCGGCGGTACATATTTCCTGTTTCATTTGCTCTGACACGTAGATTTCGAAGAATGAGGAGATGTGAGAGAACGAAGCAGTAGTTGGATCAGAAGACTGTATAATTGTATAAAACACACCAAACTTCCGTCTTCGTGCAAAGCTACGCCGGTGAGCCGGCTGCCGTGGGCGAGCAGCCGTGCTGTGCTAGCAGGCCGCGCCGGTGAGCGTGCGAGCAGGACACCGCGCCAGCGAGGAGGGCCCGAAATGAAGAGAGCATGTTTGGGGAGGGGGTTATCGCAAAAATGTCAAAGCTCCACGTCAGTTGAAGTACCTGATGTTACGAAAATATAGTTCGAGTACCCATAAGTTACGTTTTTTGTTTGAGTACCTACTTGTTACACGTCTAATAGTTTAGGTATCCCGGATGCAATTTACTCTATATTATAAATACATGTATTCCATGATGAATCTAATGACACTTATTTGATATAGTAAATGTTAATATATTTTTAAGAATATTCAAAATGAAAATAGTTTGACTAAGATCTTTAGTTGGAACTTGGAAGTTCATCCTTTACGAGTCACAGGGAGTAGTTGTATGACGAAGCAAGGTGGCAAGCAATAGAGTAAAAACCATTTGATTTATGATATCAGGATAGATATTATAGAGTACCTAAAGATGTATTGTGTTAGGAAATGAATAGAGACAAAGTAATAAATATAATCAAACTTAACTGCAGGTACTAAATGCTATAATGAAATTTTAGTACTATATAACAAAGGTTCAAGGTTGTTCTATAGCACATTTTTTTTTTTGAGAATGTTCTAGAGCACAACTTCTTCTCTCTCTCTTTTTTTTTAAATGTTCTAGAGCACAACTTGATGGGCTAGTAGATATCAAATGCAAATGCATCGACTAATTTAAGGACAACCAAAAACACCAACATCGATAAAATAGTCCTTCCTACATTGTCTTAGATTTTGTAGTAGTAGGATGCTTTGTTAATGTTTGAATTGATGGCACTTTGAAAAATACCAATCCAAATTCTGAGCAATATAGTGGGTTCTTGATATACCAATTGGAACCAATGTCAATACAACAGGGATTTTTTTTTCTAAAAAAAAACTTCAGATGTTTTTTCTCTCGGCCGAACCAAAGCATCATACATCCATGAGTAAAGGTAAGTGTAAGAAATTATGTAATTTGCATCGAAGCAAGCTTTTCTTTTAACGGTAACATATCCAGTCTCGACGCTTTTCCAATGCTTCCTGATAGTGAGCACATGATGAATACGCTTAATTCTTCTGTCTTATTTCGAGTCCCTCCAACATAAGGCCTTTCTTCCAGTGGAGCTGTACGTGCTCTACCAGCCTGAAACAAACCATCCCCGTGTCCCCTTGGTGGTTGTAGAACTCCCCCAGTTCTACCTCCATCCAGTCGTCTTCCCTTTCTCTTGGGTAGCTCACGGTACTCTCCTCTTCAGCCCGTCCTCCTTGATCGCCCTCTCTTGCTTGCGCCGTGTGTGGGTACAGGGAGACCCTAAGCTCTGCAACCTGATTGCCCGTAGTGATATGTGCATATTGCGTTGGGCAGTCAAGGCCATATGATTCGTCTGCCAATCTGAACACGAGGTAGGCTGTGTATTTTGTGTTCGGAGAGAGCTCTCTGCGCTCTATGCTGCCGGCTATGTAAAGCCAGCAGACGGCCATGAGCTCAGCTACTTCTTCAAACCTGCAGCAAACAGAAATAATTAAACTGATCTGGTTGCAAGAGACACTAGATACATAACTTATAACACATAATGATCACTTTCTAGATATATTAGGTTACATTGGTTGCTTTTATTAGTCTTACCATGTATTAGATCTTATGCGCAGCATAACCTAAAACAACATAAATGTATGCAGTGTTTTGATCAATCATGTTTGGTTGTTTATATTTTATATTTTTATTACATAAAGTCACCTCCATATTCTAATTTGAGGCATGTGGATGAGGATTTTCATTTTGAGGTGTACTAGTTAATGCAGCATTTGGTCATACTATGTAATAAACCTATATAAGAGTCTAAACACGAGCAAACTGTAACTGTAGCCTAGAAACAGATTAATACAATCCATAGAAAATGTAGAAGTTAGGGCAGGAATCATTAAAGCAAACCTGGAATCGGGCAAATAGATCCGTCTCCAGTACAAGGGATAATGGCCCCATGTAATGTGTAATGATCGCGATGATAACATGTAACATTTGGCGCCGCTTGTTCGATCCAACCAAAAGCTCTTAAAGTACAGCCAAAAAAACGACTTGACTCAGTTTGCAATTGCATCATGATCAAAGATGGTAATGCCTTGATTTTTTTTTTGTTGACAAGGGGTAATGCCTTGATTTAATCATTAGTCCCTACTAAAATAGCAAAGTACCCCCTTCTCATTTTAGTTTTGTCCTAAATCAATCTTCATTTTATTTGCACAGGAGGCTGGTTTCCATAGCACACGTATGCTATGGAAATCAGTCTCCCGTGCAATTTTAGCACTCCCCCCCCCCCCCCTCATCCCATCTTAAAGGTGGGTTATTTTTAGCACTTAACACCCCCTCCCCCAAACACACACTCTAGCCATTAAATTAGATTTATGTGATCTTGATTAGAGTTTTCATAGTTTGCACAGGAGGCTGGTTTTCATAGCATACGTTGTCATAAATAAAAGAACATTAACATCGACAATACCAAATCAGTATTACATTAATTAGAATTTTCAGGAATATGTTGGAACTTGTAAATATCAGTATATTATCATCCTCTAAAGCTGTTAAAACCAAGACAAAATTTGACTTAGAACAAAGTTAAAATGAACAATGATTTAGAACAGGGGTAATTAAGATCACCGTGCATCATGCCTTTCTTAGAGCATCTCCAAGAGCTCCCAAAAACAACTTGGTATTCATATTTCAAAAAAAAAAAACAACTTGGTATTCTATAATTTTTGGCAAAAACACAAATTTTGTTTTCCAACAGCTCCCAATACCAACTTGGTAAAATACCAACTGCGGAAAAAACACCCTCTGCGCGCGTAAAGAACCACGCGCGGAGGGCGCGCGTATCGGCCCGCCGAGGCACCCCGCCGCTGCGCGCTGCCGGCCCCGCCGTCCGTCCGTCGCCCGCCGAGGCACCCCGCCGCTACGCGCTGCCCGCCCCGCCGTCCGTCCGTCGGTCGCCGAGGCACCCCGCCGTCCGTCCGTCCGTCGGTCAGGAGCGCTCGTCGGTAGCGTTCATCGAGTCCGTCCGTCCGTCATCGGTCGCCTATAGTGTACGGCTACGGTTGAAACTTATTGCGGGGAAATATACCGATAGATTCGTCTCGTCGAGACGAAGCCAACGGTGGTGGTGGATTCACCGGAAACCTTGCCGTCATCGAGATATCGCCGGTCAAAGGCGCCGCGCTGCTCCGCAGGGACTAATCCTATGATAGATTTTCTTTTGCGAACTTTTCTGAAAAAGTACCAGACACAAAGAATTATAAATATGCCCTTGGTTGATTTCGGGAAAGTTTGTGGACTAAATTACAAAGTGGTCATCACGGGATTTACCAAGTGGGGATAAGGAGTTATTGGAGATGCACCTTTTTTTCACTTGCAAAATAAAATAGCAAGTTGCTATAACACTAGATTTACCAAGTGAGTTTTTGGGAGCTCTTGGAGATGCTCTTGCTCTACAACTAACGAACTATGAAAAACATTCGGTGCTTGCTCAAACCCATACCTTCGTGCCTTGGTCGATGAGGATATGGTCTTCGGCGAGACTGAGGAAGAGCTCTTTTTTGCTGGTCGTGGAATCCACAGGATGGTCGGCTCGAGCAAGAATCGATCTGTAGTCCGGAGGCAGGAAGCGTTCCCACACCGGATCAGAGTTCGCTGCTGCTTGGAAGGCAGTAGATACAGCTGAGGAACGGCATGCATCTGTGGGAGTCGTCAGGGAGATGACATGAGCGAGGCATGCCTCAGGGAGACGCAGGATGCTGCAATCACAGTCTGCTTCATTTCCAGTAGTGGTCCTTCCTCCCTCAAGCTCAGGGTGTTCTTTCTCATGATTCCTTCGTGGCCGCTTCATGATCTGCATGTTAGTTGTTGGGAATTAAAACAGCTGAAGAGTAGATCTCTGCATGCAACCAACTACATGTATGTATGAACAATGATGCGAGTAAATGGCTGTGTCATGGGAAAGCATAAACTTCTTACAGCATACAGGGTACAGAGTACTCCGTGTAGTGTAGTCAGCCGGTTGAAACAGTCACCTTTTAGCCATAGGGTGTAAGGGAAGAAACATCGTGATCATAGGAAGTTTCTTTACAATTAAAACTTAGAAATGTCGCACATGTCTTGGAAAGATGGGCAATAACGTGTGGAATTTTTTCCTAGATTCCTTTGATAAAGAAAAGTATTCCAAGGAAATGATCTGGTAACTCATTTTTGAGATGAGCTGGTAACTCATTTTTCAGGGGACGAGATCATCCTCGAATCTGGAGGTATATTCCCAAATGGCTCTACAGAGCCTTATTGCGATTTCGACTATGCTTCTGGGTTCTGGCTAGTGGCTAGCAAGTAGCAAGCCAAACCATCAGTAGCTAGGAAGAATTAGGGGCTACTGAGCGCTCCATGCAACTTGCAACGTACCAAATTAGCCACTGCCAGCACTTCTTTTTAACTAAAAACCGTGGAGCAAAGCTAAGTAGAGACACTTGACTAATTACAAAGTTAAGACAGAAACAATAAGGGAGAAAAACGAGTAGCACCCAGGGGGTTCGACTCATCGGAACGAATTTAATCAAAATCTGCATTATTAAAAAAAAATTAAAAAATAGGCTGGGGTTTCCCTTGCTGACTTCGGTCAAATAAGGGAGAAAAACAAACATAATACAGATTTTTTAACCAAATCATAGCTAAGGGGTGAAGAGGAGCTGGGATGCGGTACATAAGAAGTTTAACTTCACTTGTGAAAAGCATCTTCCATGTAGCAACTGAGGGCACCTTGCTATTATTGAATACACCAGGCAGCAATTATAAAGATCTCCGTCAAGAAAGAGATCTGGGTTGATCATCTCTGCTCAGCTACCATTTGAAAAAGACTGCCTTGGACCATCCACTGAAGCATAAGCCACCACGTGATGCTAGAAGAGCACTCAAAGAACAGCTCACTGCTGCTGACACTTTCCACCGCGACCTGTCCAAAATCCAGATTAGTCAAGGCATGTCACCAATTTTCCAATGGATAACGTGGTTCAACAACCAACCACACGATATTAGTACATGCTTGAAGCAGCAAACCTAACTCACAAAGTT
The DNA here is from genome assembly GCA_018135685.1 of Themeda triandra. Taxonomy (NCBI): domain Eukaryota; kingdom Viridiplantae; phylum Streptophyta; class Magnoliopsida; order Poales; family Poaceae; genus Themeda; species Themeda triandra. The sequence continues at coordinate 2,254,370 of JAENPR010000015.1, read as the reverse complement.
CAGGTCATTACAGATCACTTCTCAGGTCTTCACCTGATCGAGTTCCCAAAGTAAATCAAGATGGCAGAGGCGACCAGCTTCATCGCCGGTGGCTTCTTGTCGGCTGTCGTGGATGGCGCAGCCTCCAAGGCTGTTGCGTGCCTCGAGAGCAACTACAATATGCCAGAGCGTGTCAAGGAGTTATTGAGCGAACTGGAGACCAAGCTAACCATGGTGAAGGCCATATGTGAGGCTGCAGACAACTGGCTCATCACAAACACCAACCTGGTTCAATGGCTGCGACGCTTACATACTACGGCTCAGGAGGCCGAGGATGCCCTTGACGAATTCCAGGTTGAAGAGGCGAGCATCACCGGCAAGCGCAAGGTGAGCGAGCTCATAGTGTCATCGCTTAGGTCTCTGAAAAATCTGGTCATCCCTGATGGAGATGTGCTAAAGCTGGAGCAAGTAGGAAAAACCCTTACCCAGCTCTGTTCAACCTCAAACACTTTTCTTGAGCTCCTCAAATTGGACGATTACAAAGCAAACCAGCAGCAGGAAAGACTTGCTGGAGAAGCCACATCTCAGCTTCCCATAGACGTCCAGGTGTTTGGCCGGGAAGAGATAACAGAGTTTATCCTGCAGATGATTATAGGAACATCATCACATGATCATGAAAGATCCAGCGGCAGAACTAGAAAAGCAAGAGCAGCTAGGGACAACATTATAGTTCTCCCAATAGTTGGTATGAGTGGAGTGGGAAAGACAACACTGGCCCAGGTTGTCTACAATCATGCAGAGGTGAAGAAACACTTTCAGCGGAGAGCTTGGGTCTATGTTTCAGAGCATTTCAGCTTCAAAAGAACCTTGCAAGAGATCCTGTTTTCCTTCAATGGATATGAGGACAATGGTTTGGATAGCTGTGATAGCATGGAAGCCACCATCACAAAGCTCCGTAGCAAGATCTGTGAAGGATATAAATTCTTTCTGGTGCTAGACAATGTATGGGAAGAGATATGCCAAGAATGGAGCACCCTACTCACTGTATTATCTGACGAGGCACGTCAATGTGGCAGTGTTCTCCTTGTCACAACTCAGAACCATAAGGTTGCACAAACAATCGCCAGAGTACGTCCCATTGAACTGAAAGCTTTGCCATGGGAGAGCTTCTGGCCTCTCTTTCAGCACTACGCATTTGGGGGCACTGAAGTAGCCCAACAAGAAGACAACCGCAACATGCTATCTATTGGTAGAGAAATTGCAATGAAGCTAGATGGACTTCCATTAGCGGCGAAAGTAATAGGAAACCTGCTGAGAGGTAGATTCTCCCAGGCTAACTGGAGAAGGGTTGTGGATAGTGACTGGTGGAACTTGAGTGATGCTCTGCAAAAAATTTTACCCTACCTCAGGGTGAGTTACCAGCACCTATCACCACAACAAAGGCAGTGCTTTGCCTTCTGTTCAATATTTCCTAGAAACTACCTGTTTGACAAGGAAAGGATTGTTCAAATGTGGATTGCTCATAATTTCATACAGAGAAACAACATTGCAGATGGTATAAAGCCAGAAGATGTTGGGAGGCAATGTTTCGATGCGCTCACGGACAGGTCCTTGTTCCAACCCACAATTGTTGACCGCAAGTATGTCATGCATGATTTGGTGCGTGGTTTATCAATTGCCGTTTCTGTGGGCCAATGCTTCCTCCATGATGAAAGAGCAGGGGGAGCTTCTTCCCAAGCACTGGAAAATGTTCGTCACTTATCTTTGCAGACTGGTAACTTGGAGCAGTGCCGGGAGCGGCACAAGTACAAAAATCTGCGGACTCTCCTACTATTTGTCCGTTTCGAAAGTGATGCATTTTTTCCCCTTATTGATGACATGCTCAGGAATTCACCAAGCCTCCGTGTGCTGGACTTGTCATATGTCGAATCTCCAGGGAGTGCATGGCCCATTGCTAGGAGTTTGAGAAAATTACGGTTCCTAGATGTGTCATTTACAAGGATCACAAAGTTTAAGGATCTCCCAGTTAATCTCCAAGTTTTGCATCTTCGGGGATATGATGCTGACAGCTTACCACAAAATATCACTAAGCTGAGCAACCTGCGACATCTGTTTGTAGATAATTCAGCACTCTCAAATATTCCAGGGATTGGACAGCTCACTGAACTTCAAGGACTGGATAGCTTCGTTGCTAGAAAGGGGCAAGGATTCACGATAAGGGAGTTGAAGAACATGCAGGAACTCACTGGACAACTATGCATTCGCGGCCTCGAGAACGTGAGAAGTAGGGAGGAGGCGATGGAAGCAAGAATGATGGACAAGAAACACCTGTGCAGCCTGATGATTGAAGGGAGAAAGGTGCCCAGGTTTGTTCTTGAAGGATTGCAGCCACATCCAAACATACAGGAACTAACCATTAAATTCTACCAGGACCAATCTTTTCCTCACTGGATGCTGCAGCTGGATAACCTGGCCAATCTTGTACATGTAAATCTTGAAAGCTGCCGCAGCTTGTCTACCCTTCCACCATTAGGCCATCTCCCTTTGCTCAAACTTTTCAGTCTAAGAAAGCTGCCGTTGGTAATGCATGTTGATGGCACATCCTTTGGTGGTTTCCCATCACTTGAAGAGTTGCAGTTTCACTGGTTAGACAAATGGGAGGATTGGACAGAGCCAGACGAAGCAACAGCATCAGCTCATGTTTATGGGTCATCATTGTTCCTTGGATGCCTTAAGAAACTTCATCTAGAAAACTGCTTATCACTGAGGCAATTCCCACGGCTGCCACACTTGTCTGCATTGAAAGAGCTGAAGATCTCCAAGCCTGGAAACTACATCCTGGAATTACCAAACTGTTTACAAGTCTTGGCATGCCTAACAACATTGAATATCGAGTACTGTCAAGACAACATTGTACTGTCCGCACATCAGTTCAAGTCCCTGGAAAATCTTGAGCTCATAAAATGTGAAAGCCTACGTTTGGCTGATGGTTTCCAGTGCTTTTGCAAACTGCGAAGCGCACGAGTGGAGGGTTGTCCTAAACTCCTTAGTGATGCTGCTTCCTTTGTCTCGGCTAACCTTGGGGAAAATTTGCATGAGAAGCAGCAGCAGCATGGTGCCAATCTTCTAACCCACCTCAGAACTGATGACAGCTTGATTAATGGAGATTACTTCAGGATGATGGGAAACCTATCATCACTTCGTGAACTGACAATGTATAATGTACCCAACGCCACACATTTCTCGGAGGAGCAAGACTTGTGGTTTCAGCAACTGACCTCACTGGAGTGCCTCCGCATTCATTACAGCATCATGTTGCAACACCTCCCTTCTTCCTTGGCTGTGTTGCCATCACTCGAGGAACTAGATCTTCAAAACTTGCACAGCCTTCACTCATTGCCAGATGCTCTGCCTCCAAAGCTTCAGAAGTTGGTAATTGGAAACTGTACTCAAGATCTGACTCTTAGGGTATCCAAAGATGGGTCGGATTGGCCAAAGGTTGTCCATATTCCATACATCTCGGTAGATGGTACAGTGATTCAAAACATATAGACTTTTGTACTATATTTATTGACTGCTTGTCAATGTCAGGTATGACCAAATCACCAAAATAATAGAAATAATATTCTATAATTCAGTTAGCATGTTGATTTCTAAGCTATAAGTTTTCTTGAAGAGTTCATTTGTACACTTGTAGAAAAAAGACACATATAGCTTAGTGGAACCCTCTGTTAAATATGACAGTCACAATTATCCCAGATGATACAACATCTTGCAATCAAGCCAGCAATCTTTTAGGTGACCTTACATAGTTGGGCCCTATTGATAGTTTGCATATAAATCTCGAAAATATGAGAATATTTCCTGAGGAAAGCACAGATCAATCTCAATGTTTGACCTACCTTCATGGCATGACCTCAAGAAAAACAGGATGAGATGCATGTACATTCGTCGGTTGAGATAAATGTTTTTTGATTGTCCGATTAATCATGATTAACCTCGATTAATCGTCCTGATCGGTACCTTGCACTTGTTTAGGTCCTCCGATTCAATCAGAGCGATCAGAAACCTAATCGTCCAATTAATCATCCACTAATCTGATTAATCATCCAATTGAAATGCATCATATACAAGTGCATCCTTTTCTTTTATATATATAAATAAATAGTGAACAAAAGTATCAGGCTTAGTTGGGCGTATAATTGAGCTTTCTGCGGCGTAGCCGAGATTGGCTTGAGAAATGCCTCAGGCCTGCTTTGGCTTTCCATTTCTTGTTTATTTAGAGCAACTCCAAAAGTTCCTAATTGATATGAGTAAAGATTTAGATGAGTAAAGGTTTTAGTGAAAACTTACTTTCCAACATTTTCTTTATGATCTCTAAATATGTATCTATCTCTAAAGATGGGTAGCAGTACTTGCTCTCTAAGTACCCTGTGTTTTTTTTTTTTTTTTTTGACAAGACTAAGTACCCTGTGTTGATGTGCACAAAGCGGAGCTACTAGAGCCGTGTGAAGTATGTCTTGAGCTCACAGATGGTCCACAGACTTTAGCCCTAGAAATTCTATGTATATAAGCTTAGAGACTCGTACACATCGTTTGAGCATAATCTTAGGGACCGCTGACATATACCTACGGACGACCTGACATATGTTAGCGCCCTAGCGGATTGTTCACAGAAACCTTCCAAATCCAAGTGCTTCCATATATTGACCAATGCCACCTCGGACAGGCCTAACCCCTTGGCCAAGGAAGGTCCAATGCCTCATTTACGATGGTCGGGCAAATCAGTACGACAACCAACTAGGCTAAGCCTTGAACCTTAAGTGTCAACCTACTGTCCCTACTTATGAATTATGTTTATGGCTCATCTTGGTCATGCATGAGCATTGCAATGCATAGCGCCATGTTTACTTATGCAAAATTGCACCCATGTAGGAGCGGAACTGCGGAAGTAGGGTTAACCCTTGAGCTATGGCTGAACTCACTAATCCTAAAACTAAACCCAGGACAGACAACTAAGCATCCGTCTGTATGTATGTATGTATGTATGTATGTATGTATGTATGTATGTATGTATGTATGAGGCATGCCATGAAGTGATGCATGTTTACTTCTAAGACTGTAATCATGCTTAATAACTCCAACAGTTTGCTAAAAGAACTTGGCATCCTAGGATTTTTGCCAAAATCAGAAAAATGAGCCTCCAACAAATTGGCAAAAGTAGTTGGTAATTTAGAAAACTTGGCATTCTTCCCCCTTCCGCGCGCATATTTGCGCGGCCTTCGCTTGGCATCGGCCACACCATGCTTCTCCTCAAATTGCCAACTACTTTTGCCAACTCGTTGGAGGCTCATTTTCTTGTTTAGGCAAAAATTCTAGGATGCCAGTCAATTTGTCAAGTTCAAATAACAAATTATTGGAGAAAGCCTCTTTTTTTACTTGGCATTTTATTTTGAGACTTGGCAAAATTATAGATTTGCCAAGTGAGTTTTACCAAACTGTTGGAGTTGCTCTTAGTTCGATAAAATAAAGTGTGATAAGGATGTGATTGCTTCGTTAATTAACGACTTCTGAAGTGAACGTTTGGTTGTAAGCAGTGGTAATAATGGTATGATGCACCAGATGGTGTAAATGAGATTAGCTACGTTCGTTCCAAATTATAAGATGTTTTGGCTTTTCTAATACATAGCTTTTTTTGTTATATACTTGAATATATACTATGTCTAAATACATAGTTAAAAACGCTTGAATTGAGTACAATTTTGTTACTATCAGAAGGTTATATGAAATTCTAGAAAAATTACTTCGGTGGCCAAACTTTCTTAGCTCATATGTCATGGCTGGTACTTACCTTAACTTTGACCATAACATAGCAACAGAAAACCTACCCCTACCCTATTCTGTCCTATAATTTTTTAAACTTTTGATAAATTTTATTAAGAAAATGCACTAACATCTAGAGTACCAAAATCAGTTTCATAAATACCCACCGTGAAACACAAATACTATTAAAAGTACTGATAGTGCATTTATTTGGCATAACAGCTCTAAAAAACCTTGGCCAACATCTAAATGAGGGTGAGGGCAGTGAAAGCCTTAGAGCATCTCCAAGGGACTTGGCATTTGGAGTTGGCATTTGTGGTTGTTTGCAAAGTCCCAAATAGAAATGCAAACTCTAAAAATAGGTGTACTCCAAGAGATTTGGCAAATGAAACTTGGCATTTGTGAAAGTGGACCCGTCAGCCGAAAAAAATTCCCGCGACCTCCTCCTCGCTCGCTCAGCCCTCCAATAGCATGCGAGATTTTCCTTTTGCCAAGTTGTGGATGGCTTGGTATTTTTGCCAAGTCTCCTCCCTCAAATGCCAACTTTGTCAAAATGCCAACTTGGTTTGCAAAACCATTGGAGGGCTGTTTTTGCTCTTTTTTGCATTTTACTCAAATGCCAACCCAAATGCCAAGTTCCTTGGAGATGCTCTTAGCTAGCATTTAAATGAGAGAGCAGGCAATGAAGATGGCACACCCATCACAAATCACGATTCAAACTAGAATTATCAGGTCTCTCACAGCAAAACAACATCAGCGGACTTATCTGCCATAGGAGCTCCCACCATCCCCAAATAAATCAACTCCTAAATTCCGTGCAAGTCAAATGACTAACTTTATAGATAGAAAAGAGTAACATCTATGACATAAAATGAGCACCTTACAAAATATATTCTATAGTAAATCTAATGAGGGGAAGTGAGCCTAGCTCACTTGGCTAGGTGACTCAATATGGCACACACCTAGCCATCCAGGTTCGAATCCCATCGGGAGCGAATTTGAGTGTTTATTTTCTTCTTAATGAAAAGCCCCCTAGTTCCTCCTAGGTCGGGTCGCTTTTTTTTAGTAAATCTAATGATACTAATTTGATACCATAAGTCTTACCGTTTTTTTTTTCTAGAAATTCGGTCAAAGTTAAAAAAAAATGACTTAAGATAACTCTAGGAACCTATTTATTCAGGGATAGAGTATCAAATTCAACATCTTACGAGAATCAAATAAGTAAAGGGTTGCTAGGACAGCATAATGATTTTCTGCAAAGCCATAAATAATGCATATTCTACATTGTGGGGGGGGGGGGGGGGGGGGGGTGTCCTGGTTTACTAACCAAAGAAGGTTACAACAACATTGATATCCTTAGAGCTACATTCAGATGTTGGATAGGCATGCCAGCCAGCTAAGGTACAAGCGCGCTGCAGCATGATAGAATTTTACCGATCCACTGATCTGCCAATGGCGCTCTTATATGTAGTCTTCAAGGACCTTGACCTTGCAGAACTCCCGTCTTCCCTCCAAAAGGGCCACATCTTGTGGTTGTGGAGCTTATAAAAGCCAAATACATGAGGCTCATGGCTTGTGGAGCTTGAAGCCAAAGACACGAGGAACATAGCGCTGCGAGGGCTTCTGTGGCTTGAGGTGCTCGTATGTCATCAGGAACAGATGAGGGAACGTTGTCCCAAAGTATGCGCCGTCGATGTCTGAAGAAGGTTAAGAAAATAGCAGGATATAACAAAATGGCAAACATTCTGCAACTTCAGAACCAGGTACTAAACTATATTAATCTACATTGATGGGCGATGTGGACACTTTTCATGTTTAATGGTTTTTTGTTTCAACCGAAAAAGAGCTGTAGGTGAATGGGTGCAAACACATATGAGAACGTTGGCAGCCTATTCTCAGTGCCATACTTGGTACGAAGATTCCCTTGGTTTGAAAGAGGTCAAAGTTTGAAACACATAGACACTAAGACAGTCTGATAAGAGTATGGTTAGGATACTGCCTTGGTACTTGGACCGTGGGTAGTAGATATCTTCACACTTGGGGCAGTATATCTTCACGGTACTAGATCGATGGATATCTGATTGTCCAACTGGCAGGCATGGTTGACCGCAGCAGTAAACACGCGGGCACCGCCCAAAGTCATAGTTCTTATACTTCTCCAGCTGTACAAGAAAGCAACCTTAATAATAAAACTACATCAAAGCGTGAGCACACCAGTTAGAGCAGAACATGTACCATTGCAGCCAGTCCTTTACTGGTCAGAATGTATCGTGCATGGATCAGCCCATAAAGCATCTCTGCAGCTGATTCTACAAGCTCATTTTGTTCTTCGGTGAACATATCACCTACACAATTACATAACTGAAGAACATCACTAAAAGGGATATGTAACCAAGGGATACAACAACAAACAAAAGTTTTTCATTCCAACCAATTTGGTGTAGGCTAGAGAAGGAACCCAACAAGGCCATAAATAAAATATGTATTTATTATATAAAAAAGGTAAACCAGAGTAATAATGTAATAATAATAGTAACAAAAGATATATCTTATGCCATGGTTCAGTCACATGGATTGCTAATTTGGTTTGTCATTTTAAACATTTTTAAACCAGAGTAATTTGGTTTGTCATTTTAAACATTTCTTTTCTGTATGTAAAGTGTGTTTGGATGTTGTTGGGGGAAATTAGCAATCCACGTGACCAGAGTAATAATGACAAACATATTTAAACCAAACTACACCTAAAGGTCTGGTCACGTGGATTGCTAATTGCTCTGCCTACTTATCCAAACATACCTTACATACAGAAAAAAAAAAGGTATTCAAAATGACTAACATATTTAAACCAAACTGCTAGCAACGACCAAATTTCAGATATAAATTTCCACTCATTCTTAGTGATCATGTGATACCACCATAGTTTCAATGAAAAAAAAAATCACCAACAGAAACATTGAAGTACAAAAATTAACATCATCAATACTCTAAAGTAGTAACGGACATTTCACAAAAGCAAAATGCAATTGAAGTGCAGAAAAAATGCAGCTCTGCACAGCATGCTTGGATATGATTGTCTGTGGGGCAGGAGCAGTAGCTACACTGACTATTGCATAAAATATAACACACTATCTGTTGCAACCAGATACACTTGAAATGGTTGAACCGGTTGCATTTAATGGTTTCCTGAGATTTATATGCAACTCTAGCAAGACTGAACTAATCATGTGGGATCAACCCACTACTGCCAGCCTAACAATGAAGCAAACTGAACTGGGTGTAAAACATTTCACACAGGACAGAAAGGCTAGTGCTTTCAAGACATGTTGGGAAAATATAATTTGTTATAGTTATAAACATGGAATTCTAAAGTGTCTTATATTTCTACTAGATCAAAACATCTAAAGGCTAGAGAAGATGACAACTCTATAACTCAACATGTGCGGTCAAACCACTACTGCCAGCCCAGTGATGGACTGAATGGAGCTGGGTGTAACACATTTCATGCAGGACAAAAAAAAATATAGTGCTCTCAAGATGTGTGTCCAAAAACTAGATTAGTAATTAGTTGGATACATGGCATTCTGCAACATCTTGTATGTCCAGATTAAGACATCGGACTGAAAAGAATAGTTGACGTGACCAAGATGTGTGTCCAAAAACTAGATTAATAATTAGTTGGATACATGGCATTCTGCAATATCTTGTATGTCCAGATTAAGACATCTGAATATCCGATTGAAAAGAACAGTTGTAGAGATGGATCAAAATATACAGCTATTCTTTAACCTTTTCTGTTTGTAAGAACAAACATGGTATCTGTTAGGAACAGGAAATGCAGAACCCCCGTATGGGTTCAACTCTGAATCCTACCAGCAAAGCTTTTATGATTTTCAATTATATACCATGAGTGTATGGTTGCCTTACATACATACATCCATCCATCATGAGGTTTAATGTGCAAGAGTATAATTATGTAGAACACTTACCATGAGATGACTCGATATCTAAAATGAGATCGAGAGCATAATCATAATAAGGAACTTGGCTGCTGAGGCCACAAAGGTTGAAGTCGTCTTGAATGTAGTCATCATCGACTTCACAGAAGAACTCGTTCCCCCTAAGGTTGCAGTACCATGAAATCCATGAGGTGTCTTCTCCATCGGAGCCGCTAACATCTGATGCTTCACTATCAGAATCAGACTCCCCTGAAATATTAAGGATGAAACTGTCAATGCAAGAATGCTTAAAGAGTGCGACGCAAATCAAACATTATATACAATCTGTCATAAACTCAAGTCAATAGGTACAAAAAGCAACAGCATGCAGAAATTTTGCAAAAACAACAGGAATAAAGGGATAAAGTAGAATATACTACATCACACGACACCATAAGACAACTTCAAAAGCATATTCCAGTATTACACACAGTTCCTTTTGTCCCCAGTTATATCAGTACCACTCTAAACGGACAATTCATTGAAAAAAACATCTGGGTTGAATCAAACCAAGCCTTTTTGCGACTTATTATGGCCACCAGTAAAGAGCCCACTCGAAAAGCACATGAACACACTCAGAAACTCAATATTCCCCAGATCAATACAGTGCCTGCAAGCTCCAATTGCCAGTTCCACATGTTAAGGGCAAAATCTGAACAAAAATCTCATCCACGGCAACTCGAAATTGAGTATCAGCAACCATGTGCAGTGCAGGTTCATCATCACTTCGCAACCCCAATCACCAAAACCAATCTCCTTCCGCACCTGCATCCTACTACACCGAAACGCAACACAGCTGCCACAGCCTCACGAGCGCACAAATTAGGCACGGATTATCGGCACGCCACGAGACCACGACGCGGCACCTGAACCTGAACCTGAAACTGAGAAGGGGGAAGGAGAAGACCGCGTGACGTCACCTTCGGAGCAGCGGACCTTGGCGATGGACGACACGGAGGTCGGCATGAGGACGCGCTGGTGGTCGCGCCCGCCGCCGCCGCCGCCCGCCGACCCCCTCGACGTGGACGGCGACGCGACGCCCTTCTCGAGGTGCTTGTCTAGCACGTCGCTGATCCGCTTCCGGTCCAGCCCGGCCCCTCCCCCCGCTCCCCCTGCTTATACATCTCCCTCCCTCTCCCTCCCTCTCTCCTCCCCGGGTAGCGGCGGGCTCTAGGTCTCCTCCCCCGCTCTCATGCACTCACACGGGGCGCGCCATTGGCAGGCGCCGCGGGGCGAGCGACGGTAGGGTTAGGGTTTGCGCCCGGGGTGGAGGAAAGCGAGGAAGGGAGGGAGGGAGCACGAGCGCTGGGAGGACGGAGGGGCACGCTGCGAATTTTGAGGGGATGGGCGGGTGGAAATGCAAAAAGGAAAGGAAACAGGGGTCGGAATCAAAGCGGCTACAGCTAGCCGGTGGTGATCATGGAATGTCGTACAGCGCCAGATATTTTCTTCGAACATGTGATTGATGCGATTTGCCGTTGCAATCCAGTCCAGTCCCGGCATTGATTTGATTTGCTTTACCTTTGTTTATTAATTATCCGGGAGCCCTGTGCTCTTAAGTGCAGGTCAGTGTGTGTCATTTCCACACAAAAAAGCTCGCCCTCAGAGTTCCTTACGATCTAAAAAAGATGTTAATCATGTTTATTTAGTTAATTAATTAGTTTTTCAGATGTCTTGGCTGGTTGTGTTTAATTAGTCAGGTTCAACTGAGTGGTGGGATGATGATTAGTCAAGCATCAATCTAAATCATTGCACGAGAATAGTTTTGAGTGTTTTTAAGGACTTCGATTTGACTCTTTTTTTCAGGTATAATGTTCTTTATTATATGCTATGTAAATCTCAAAAATAGAAAAGAAAACATGTGTAGCAAGAATCATCGACAAGATATGATTTGGATGTATGCTATATAAATTTAAAAATAGAAAAGAAAACATGTGTAGCACGAATCATCCAATGGATATGATTTGGATGGATAAAAGATCAGACTCACGGTATGCCAGTCCATTAGAAAGTCCAACGTAAGAAACGAACGTCCGGTTCGTTTAAACTTGTCATTGTAAATTGTAAATTGTTTTTCTTTTCCAACAAAATAGCATCAGCCAGTTTATCGTCGAACAACCTGATGGTCTTTGTGAACATCAGTTCTAGTTAGGGGCCCATACGTGTAGAGCGCACTCATCTGAATCAAAACACACAAACAAAGTACCAAAAAAAATAGTAATTAGAACTAATTATTTTATCATATATGCACCTCATGATATAACAAAACAACAAACGTGTTTTTTTTTCCAAATCTGATGTAGCCCCGTTGTAATCGTACGGCTCAAAACTTGAGACCGAATGATACATGCGTAGTAAGAAAAAAAAAATCAAACATCCCCTTTTGCATTTATCATGTTCTTGCAAGAAAATAACATCTCAGATTCATTTTAAAAGGACAGGCAAAATTCAAAGATAACACCAGCGATAATCACAGATTTCCTACCATAACTTGGATCTAATCATCTTCTCCACTTCATAACAGGAACTGTCATAGTTGAGAGTACATATATAGATGTAAGTTGTAACATGGAACTATCATAGAACTACATTTATCTTTTATTTTCTCTTTCCACCGCAAATATAATAGGGATGTTTGAACTATTTTTTTAAACTACGCATTGATTTTTTTTAATATTTTTTTGCATATATTTGTTTGCCATTACCATACCACTGTCCCCATATACTTGATGCATGCATCTTCGGGCTAGGAATATGCTTGATTTTTAGAACCATTCGACCACACATAGGAAGTGTTTGATTCAATAATTTTGATACGATATCTGTTCACAGCATAATCTGAATCATTTAAAGTTGTGTTGATTCACTTGTGCATAATCAAGTCCAAGACCAGGGCAAAATCTGAATCCGTTAAATTTGTTTGGTTCACTTGGGAATAATCAAATCCCTTGGATCGGGTCTCAGGCCAGTGCAAATCCAACGTTAATCGTCAGGCAGTACCTGACTTTGGAACCGAACAGAATGACTGATTATCCTGTCATCATTACCCACCTGGATGTCGTACCGTTTATATTTGCAGTATCATTTCTAAACCACACATAATCTAAATTCATGGGATTAGACATTCACAAATGCCACAGCATATCCAACTCGGCAATTGCTGTCCAGAATATGTTACACCACAATTCAAATTGCACCGATCACCCAAGACTGGCAGTGACGAACATCACAAGTGCACATTCAACTTCACACGTTATTTGGTTTCAAGATTTGTTCCCCCAGCATACAGTAAGATCTTTTCTCATCCCTGTGACCACCTCCCATTGGAATTCTTCATACCTGGCACAGCTGGCCATTTGATTTTTTGCCTTATTTTTTGGTTTCTTGATCATATCAATGGATTCCTATTGACATCTTTGTACAGCAAGTATCTCGTCCTGGTCTTACCAAGGGCAGCATACCTAAACATTATGGTTTATGACATCAGGGCTGAGCTAGCTAGAAAACAGCCAAGTCAGTATATGTCAAACACGAAGGTGGCACACTTACCATTGAGGAACAAACGGTGCCATCCAAATGGTATCCCCTGCTTGCACGGGATACCTGCATAATCAAGAAGTGGTCGTCAGAATTAATTGGGATTGAGTATAATGTGTAAACAAAAGACTTCAAAAGGGAAAAAAGGAACACGAGCAGTTTGTGCATATAATTCGTAAATCTTAGCAAAGCAAACACTAAAAAACTAAAGGGCAACAGAGGGAAGGAGGTGGACAAAACAACAACTATATGCACACACATAACTTTGCATATGAAACACATATATCATATGTTTAATTAGGTAAATGGGTAGTTAATCTCTGTAGCTCATGTCTTCTAGAAGTTATATCACTGCAAAAGGAGGATATTTAAGTTTCTATACAAAACATAGGCTCCTATTCCAAGATTGCACAAGGTTAAAAAAAAATAACATGAAAACAAAACTAAAGCAAAAGGAGGATTTTTAAATTACTTCCTTACCAACTCTCCCCCAGTCGGTATATTCCTTGCCCCTCTAAAAGAAGAAGTCCATGTTGATTATAATGAACCTCCTGGTAGGAATAAAAAAAGGAGGAAGCTTTAGGACCAGATGTACGGATGCCACAACATCACATGATTCATGCAGGAAGACCAGTAGTCAATCATAGCCCAAACATCTCAAATTCTACATACCTTTACATTGAGATATTCGCCTGGTTGAAAGTCCATTATCTGCATATGAGAGAAGGATATTAGACAATGCTCATCATATGAGATAAAAGAAAAAGGCAACAAACTTTCAGGCCGTTCCAAATAATATCTCTAACTCAGTATCAGCACTACCCAACTATCAGGTGCATTACAAAGGACATTTTTGTTCAATACCACTCCGATATGGATATCTTCTCATCTTGTTTAAAGATGAAATTAAGTGAGTAATTTATATGCGGCTAAGAAAGAGCTTAATGATGCTTGGGTTGCTGCATGTCATGTGCCTGTCTTAATAAGTGTAATAATGTGGGATATATTGAGTAAAATAATGAGCATAAAGTGACCAAACTTACATGGATATTAAAGTCGTAGGGCAGAGAAGTCGGTAGCAGCTTCCTCAGCTGAAATACCTAAGAAACAAGATACAACAAATTATGTCAGCAATGAGGACCTGAGATTATAACAGCTAAAATAACTAGCATGATTCATGAAGTTTCAGATTCAAAAAGAAGGATCAGAACAAGACAAGATTGTAAGCTGCCAGTGAAAGCAGCCATTATCTTACAAAAAAAAGTGAAAGCAGCCATAAATACATTTGAACATCCTGATTCAAAAAAGAAAATAAACAAATTTTACTATGCCACTTTGATGTGCATGGTGTGAAAAAACAGGACTCCTAAATGATAGGAAGTCAAGTATTTTTCAGGTGCACAGTGTAGATGATGATCCACAGATATAAGGCCAATTGTACCTCTCCTGGGGTTTCAAGAAGGGCTTGCTTATCTGTTGAACCGACAATTAGATCAGGATGGGAATCTTCAATGGCACTGTACCTAAGGGAATAGAATTGAGAAAGGCCTTCAGTGTAATTAATTTCATTAAAAATGAAAAAGGAACTTGAAGCGCAAACTGAAAACTTTCTGCATCTGAGTTAAACAAACATAATAATATCCATAACCAAAGAGAAGAGCAACAGCCAGCATATGCTTTGATTTTTATTAGTTTTCCTTAAGTTCAACCACTTCTATAGCAAACTTAATCCAAATCTTAGTACACTTTTTTTCCCTCAAACGATGTAGGAGAGCTGCATATCATTTCATTAAAGAAAAAGGAACAGAGGAGAGGCAAAGCCTGCTCCTACCAGCCGAGCACAGTTACATTCGCACAGGACCCAGATTATAACGACCATGACCTCACACCAGTCTAAGCATCCAAAACAAGTGACTGAGCCAGCAATTGATGAAGTAAATAGACAGATGAACAACAGGATTTCAGCAATTATGTAAATAGAAGTGGTAACAAGCAATCAAATTTCTACAGTTATACATCAGCAAAACTGTAGCATCTCCAAGAAATTATTGTACCTTCTTTCAAATATTACAAGAGTGGTTGGTTCATCTGATATCATAGAATGTTTTGTGTTTGCAGGAAGATATGCATAGGAGTCCACCTGCACTTATTTAGTAAGCCACATCAGTGCAGAATCAGCAGAACTTATGTAAAGTGGGTGTAGAAGGAATAACTTCAAGAAATAATCAATACTGTGAAAATATTTAAAGCACGAGAATACAAATTTATGAAAGATACTGAATTTGAATATTTACAATCTCTCATAGATAATTAGATATCTCTTAAAAAACTGACAGACTGCATCAACCTTGGATTTCCACATCTTTTTTTTTCCTCAAACACACGCATGAGAGTTGTGTATTATTATATTAAGAACAAGAATAAGGGTCTAGGAGACTCAAACAACCCCTTAGAATGGCATGGATTTCCACATCTGGAACGTATGTAGGACTACTAATTACATGATGTTGTATGTTACGGCATCCTATGACAAAAAGGAAAAGGCAAACCGGAGGCAGAAAATTTCAATTACTTATAAAATTGCATATCAACTGAGCCACTGAGGACATCGTTGGATACTCTTCCTTGGTACTCCCTTTGTTCCAAACTACAGGACATTTTGGCTTTTCTAGATACATTGCTTCAACTATGTATCTAGACATAGTGTATAAACAAATGTGTAGCAAAAAATATGTAGAAAAGCCAAAACATCTTATAATTTGGAATGGAGGAAGTACCATATTGAATGGTCATAAACACTAAAGTAACATTTTCCAGATACAGAAGCTGCAAGAAAAAATTGGACTAAAGCTGAATGGGTTCGCCCTTAGAACATAGTGCTGCATTAAGTTATGCATAAATAAACTAA
This sequence comes from Themeda triandra, assembly GCA_018135685.1. Classification (NCBI taxonomy): domain Eukaryota; kingdom Viridiplantae; phylum Streptophyta; class Magnoliopsida; order Poales; family Poaceae; genus Themeda; species Themeda triandra. The sequence goes on along the minus strand of JAENPR010000015.1, from coordinate 2,238,128 downwards.
AAGCTATGCCCTTATAGCCTTATGAATCCATCATGTAATGGAAGTAGTATTCTTTCAGACCCCAATGCTTAGAGTTGTGTGTATGAGACTTGAGTGTATAGATATACAGAATTATTTTGATTCAAGATTTAGAAAGAAGTGGGGAAATACAAGCCTGTGATAAAGCCTTACCAGCAGAGAATGGGTAGTGCCAGTCCCCACAGTCAACAAAATGCTCCCTTGTAGTACAAAAACAAGCCTGGAAAGTCGTTGAAACCTCAATAAAAAAGGGAATGGTGACAATTCCAAGCCAAAATAAGAGCTGGATACTGCCAGAATGAAACATTTAACTTGGTGTGCACAGCACTTGTTGCTTAGAGTGATCCATTTCTTGCACTACTAAAAAAGGTAGGAGTTACATGTTTGCATTATTGCTATTCTAACTAGTGTTAGTTAAGGGACCAACCTTTCAACGTCTTTCGGTGGTAGGGCTGATTTTGAACCATCTGCACCCCACAAACACTACTTCAGAATATGTCATTATCCAACTACTCATTTCAGTAGTAATTAAAAATAACATGTACAAATGTAAATAAACAGAACCACATGTTTTAATTTATTCCCTCACTACAATGATATGGTAGGAAAAAGATATCTAGCTTTATAGAAGTAGAAAATCGTATCTGAGCGCAATGGAAACTTGTTGAATAACTATGTGCAACATGACCACGGACTAGAAAATATTGCTACCGGATCTTGTCATATAAGTCCCGAAAAAAATCATATAAGAAAACATATGCAAATATAACTATTCATATTTCTATCTATGGTTTTGCAAATGGGACAAACAGCATACCTTGCATGTTTGCCAGATACATAGTGAAATGTGCACCAATAGCTGGACTGATCAAATATGCTCCCAAGGTATTGATCCTAAACAGAAGGTAGATTGTAAAATGCATGGTGTTAGCATAGCTTTAGAAAGTGAATAGAAATTGTAAGTGGAAGGATATCATACCAGTCAGGCAAAGGACTGAATACATGACTCTCTGGTGTTATTAAAGCATGATCCTTTTTGAAAACACTACGTGTGAAGCCAGGTAAATCTAGAGATCCAATAAATAATCACTGGAATTAGGAGCAGCAGTATTTGTGGAAACAACAAGACTTAGCTTATAACAAATAAACAATGAAGCACAAAAGTAGATAAGCAAACAAGCTTTTGTTCTAGGTATGCAGATCGGAGCATTATCTTAAAAAAGATACCTACTTATTCTGAATGCTTAGCAGGAGGCAGGTATTGTCAGATATTTTCATATCACTAATTAATCTATCTATAGCGGTGGTGAGAACTGGCATTTCTAGAACGCTGACTCTGGTGGATCCAGTAACCCTGGCCACCTGCCTGAGCTCCTCGGCATTCAAGTCGACTAGGCCCAATCATTGAGTCTAACCCTTTTCTTAGCCCATTAAATTGCTTGAGCTCCTAAGAGCCCTTGGGCCGGCCACTTTCCACCTGCTCAGCTCTGAGGCTTTCCAGATTGGAGAAGTAAATTTCTCATGTAGAGCTGTAGACACTAGCATATCTCAGCCAATCCATTTCATCTGCACGGAAAAAAAACTCTAAAAGCATGTTGCACAAGACCACCAATTGGATGCTAGTAACACCCGTATTATTATTACCATATAAACAAGGATGTGATATACTCCTATGTCCATAAAACACAAGGTTTATTGCAAGCTGCAGCTACAAATGACCAATAAACCTTGGATTTCGATTTATGAAGCTTACTCCAAGCTCCACGCAGAGTAAATATACACGCCACCGGACACTCCAAAAACCAGCGACTCAAGGCTGGTCCTCGATTACGCACCTTGGAGGTGCGCGGGCGCGAGGGTGGGGTGGGTGGCCTTCCAGTAGAGCGGCTGGCCCCCGGAGCACTCGCTCGACGGCTCCACCGAGCAGAGCCCCTCGGCTCCACCTCCGTATCCAGCCGCCGCACCTGCACGAATCAAGTGACAGACAGCGAAGCGAGTGAGGCAAGAGCGAGGACTGGCTCAGTGGATACCACGGAGTGCGGACGCCACAGTGGCGGCGGAGCGCCCGGTGGGGTGCGGGTTAGGGTTTAGCGCCATTACCGCATCGCAGCGACGCCAAGAGGACGACGAGGAAGACGGGGCGGAGGTGGATGCTCGTCATTTTTGTGCCGAGGAATTGGCGATGTTTTTGGGAGGCAGCGGAGGCGCGGAGTCGGAGATGGCTGGAAGGAAGGTGGAGCCGTGGGGGAACTCGGGAAAAGGCAGATGACGCAGTGGAGTGTGAGGTCAGAGGTCACAAGATGAGCGCACTCGTGGACAGTGGTTTGGTGGTGGGCCACAGGGTGACTTGGATGGCATCTATCGTCGTTTTTTATGGATTTAATTTTAATCTTCATTAAAAAAAAGAAATGATGTCCTGGTATTTTAATCTAACCATTATATACAATCCTTTGCCTTATCAGCCACACACACCCAACACGGCTTTACATTTAATGACCGATGAGTAACTATCCACCACCAGAATGTACGAAATATTTGATTAGTTTGGACTAGTTGCTAGTTTAAATGTTAATCAGCTAAAGTTTAGCCAGCTAGTTCGTCAGATGGTATTTGAATCCCCGACCAAAACTAGTTTCATGGACACCTATTGTTTTTTTTTTTTTGGGTTGATTTACCTGATGGGTGTTAGGGCGCAGACTAAAATTGTCCAGATGTTCGTCTGCATATTTACGTGAATATATACTTAGTTGTAGTATCCAAACATACATAGAACTGCTAGCTAGTTAATGGATCGTAAGATCTTGACGTGCATCAAGAATAACTGCTCTGGATTTTTTTAAAAAAAACACAGGAACGATCAGAAATCTGCGGGTAGGAACTAGGAAGTCAGCTGCAAGACCAGCAGTTCAGCACAAATGAGTGTACACTACCCTGTTCAGCGCCGTCGAGGTACACTACACTGCAGCTCAATGGTTTTATTTTTCTTTTGGAGCGGAATTGGGAGAAACCAACTGCATTAACAGGCACAGCTAAACTGCTGACCACCAAAACGGTTAAAAAAAAAAAGGAATGATCTAGCCATATTTGCGCATAGTACCTTACTTAATACACGACAACTGTATCTTGGTAAGGCGTCAACAATTGAATTGCATTCGCATAGACAATGGATGACCCTGGTTTCAGTGAAGTTTCATCAGCTGCAGACTGCAAGCTTATATTATACACCGAATGGGACAATGATCAAAAGTGGGCCTTGTTAGTGCAGTCACCAAATTCAGAGTATCAGACTCAAGGATAATCCTTGTCATACATCACTCGTTTGCCATAGCCGCCCTCCACTTTTGCATGCATTCCTCACCCTTTGAAACTTTCCTGCAACTGCAACCACTGCTTGAATCTCTCCCACATCATCATGAACCATGAATCCCCATCCACCCCAGCACCCGGCCATACCAGCTTCAGAGGAACCATCTATACTCATTTACATATATTGGCTTGGTGGAGGCTTCCAATTACAATCTGGTTCAACGTTGTATTGTATCTGTTGTAGCAGGCCATCCAAGAGAAGTAGGCACAACTGCTTTGGTGCAACTAGGATCAAGATAGGTAGGAGGACAACAAAGTCACGCTTGAAGCATGCACAACACACAATCATCAAAAGATCCAAAGCGCATTGACCTATGAAATCACTGGAGTCTTACAAGATAAACGCAGTGGGATAGCCCTGAAGGGGTGCGGACTGCGGGGAGAGAAAGAGATTGCGCAAGCCTGGGTAGCAGTTGGTCCAAGTGGCTATGAAGAGGTGGATAGCTGCTAGTTGGTGGTGATGGATCACCATAAGGTGCAGAGGTCACAGTGTGATAAGCACCTTGGCCAGGGGCAGTAGCAGGACTTCAAATAACAACTGTAGGAGTGTGGTGCTGTTGTTGTGACAAGCTTCACCTCCCTCTGTCCAGCACAGGACCAAGGACAGATTCAGTAATCACATAATGACTACCTACAAGGAGTCCAATTAGGATCTGGGGTCATTATTTTACTTAGATGTGTAACAACTAAGGACATGCAAAGAGAAGTTTGTGGGGTTCTACAAAGTAAAAAGATGGGGTCGAAGACAACGAGTTTACCTAAAAATTGAGCATGCCCAGTGCCCTCATCTAGTCATCTGCCCCTTATTTAGCAAACCACAACTAAGAACCCTATCCCAAGGTTGTTGGCGAAGAGAAGGGTTTGCATGGGGATAGATGTTGCTTGTCCTGTGCTTTCCATTGTGCTGTCTGCAAGAACATATGATCCTTCCATATTAACAACATATCGTGTAAACTACATGATGACAGAATTTCCAATATGTCTGTTCAATTAAGTCACTCAAGAACAACATTAGTTACTCAAGAACAACATTAGTTAGCACTACATGGTTTCTGATAAACATCGGGAATATGGTGTGCGGACCACCACACAAAGCCACACTTTTGCAACTTATCACTAGAGACATTTAACTTTGGCATAATACGATGCACTCTTGATTGGATTTATTCTATCCCTATGCCAGTGGAATATGCTGATGTTTTATTAGGAAGATAAGATGTGGCATGTTCAACTGACAATTAGTTGTACATATTACACTTGAAACTGTAAAGTTTCCTCCAAAGAGATTACCTCGATCCCCAGCACCAGCACATCTATTTTGGACTTTAGCATGAATAAGACTTTTGGTTCTAAACTTTTGATGTAACCACAACCACAAGCCTTCAATTTGAAACCATTCCATACATTCAACATTAGCAAAATATGGAAGATAACTTTGATTTGATTCACATAAACAAACACATGACCAAACAAACTAAATTCACAGTAAATAATTGCTTATTAATACAGCCACAAAAAAACAAGCTAATCATAAAACTTATCACCGAAAATCAAAATTGTTCAACCTGTGAACATTCATTAATATAATTAGCATCCATAAAGGTACAATACATAAATGTCTCAACAGGCTTGCAATACTAATTAGATCTAAAGCATGAGAAGGCATACATCCAATGTCTCAATAGGCTTGCCGTAATAATTCAGAAGGCATACATCTAAGCAGAAGCATAATATTTCACCTACTGGAATTTAACCAAGCTGCTAGCTCATAGTTAGAGCACGCACTTTCAGTGCTTATTCGTAAGAGCCGGTAATTCTGAGAAATAGGGAATGTAACGAAAAAAATCGGATCTGAAATCTTCAAAAGTGGCAACAATACTCACTTCCTTACTATCCATGTCGTATGCTATCAGCTTATAGCTTGAGCGATGGAAAATGAAAATCACATTACAATCTTGATGAATGTCAACCACATCAAAATCTGTACTGACTCCTCTTTCTCAAAAAACCAAAAAGTTCACAGTGTTCTTCAACACCCATTCCTGTGTATCATAATTCTGAAGAACCCAAGTAGATAATTTGTCAGTCTTACTACCAGCAGACTCTAGAGTCACACAATGTAGGTTCCCTTGGGATTGACCTAAATAACAAACAAAGGCATGCTTAGACCTCCCATCATCCATACCCGGCAGAGTGATCATCCTTCTTGCCTTCCCTTGTACATCTAAAGCAAGCACGAGCTGTCGATCTGAACCCCTATCCCTAACTATCAAATGTAGGAAGCCATTAACAAAGGCACACTGATAACCGATAGCGACAAGTGTAAGCTGATGATGCCACCCTCCCAATTGTCCAAGATCTTTTTTCAAATCAATTTGGTATTGACTCCAGGTCCCAGGTTCAGACGAGTAAACATGGAACGACACTACCACCTCAAATAAACTGGAACAAGTGAAAGTGGGAGGATATGGCCGGATCGAAAGCCAAATAGGTGTCGCTTAACGGTGCATGAGAGCCACAAGCAGACACAGCTAACCATTGCTTTGTGGACGGGTTGCACATAATATACGATAGGGGAGACTGCTCCTGATGGTGCCCGAAAAGGATAAGCCCGTTGCACGAATCCAAGAAGAAGAGGGTCTTGATCTCAGTCATTTCGGTCAAGAAGGAGAAACAAGGGTCGATGTCCAGAGGCACGGATCTCACTGTCAGGTCGATGAAACTGATACTAGTACGATCAAACGGAGACGTCTGGACGAAAAATCCTTGCATGGCTTGGCGGAGCTTCTTACGGTTGCCGGGGTCAGTGATGAGGTCATGCCAGGCCTTGGACACGCACTTGAAGCGGCAGACAGACTTGGCAGGGACGCGGGAGAGGATCTCCACGAGGGGGTCGTCAGGGAGACTGGACACCGCGCGCCGCTTGGAGCAGCCCTCCATGTTTCCCTCCGAGAGCAATCTGTGTGAACAATGGGGACCGGGATGGAGATGTGAGGTATAGGATGCGAGGGGGAAACTGCAGCAATGAGGAGGCAAAAGGGGCTTACCAGACACCGGAGATGGCCGTGATCGACAGCGCCGGCGCAGGTCGATGCCGAGGATGGAGATCGAACGGAGATTTGTGATAAATTTCTACGGTGTGGAGGAAGTCCCGGAGTGCGCTGTGACATTGCTACTGTTGGGCTTCACGTAAGATTCGTTTTTGGTCTTGGCCTGGCGGCTGATCTAATGGGCCGCAATTTTGATCTGGGCAGTCTCTCTTTTTTCCTTTTTTTTTTTTTTGAGAATTGGGCAGTCTGTGTTGATCGTCTTTATTTTTCTGGCTGTAGAACGTGTACAGCAATGCAAGGTGAAAGATGAACCATCAATTCGCTGAGGAGCTGGAATCTTCTCACGCTGAGCAAGGGTCTGAGTGAATATTGCGTCTGATAACTCAATACTTCAACTGATTGGCTGATTACATTACAGAGGCTAAATTAGCAAATGCAAACGCAGCCAAACAAGGCACAACAAGTGCACATTATATACGATCATTTACCGAAATATACAACACTTTACCTTATCAGTCACACACACTCAACACGGCTTTACATTTAATGACCGATCTCTATAAACGAATACTGCACCAAAAGCGGGCTAACGGATAGGACCACGTCGCCCGTTAGCTCACTGGCCGTTGGATCAAGCGATTAGGTGATCTGATCCGTCCGATTGCGGATCGGTTCGGGCATCGACCCGTAAAGTCACAAACTTCATGAGCCTTCCCCATCGTGCCGAAGAGAGAGCCGCCCGGAGGCCGTGCAGCGCAACCGTGCTCGACGGGTCGTCCTCCGCCGCCCCGCCCCGCCCCCGCACGGCCGCACCTCTCTCCTTCTCCCAATGGCGGCGACCCCAGCCGCTCCGATCTTGTACATCCCGGCGCGGGTGGGAGCCCCAACGGCCCCGGCACGGCCGGCGGTGTGGCCATGGCGGCTCTGTCCACACCGGAGCGGGCGGTGGCCGCAGGCACTGGACCACCGCGGGCGGGGTTCGAGCGCAGCGGGCGCCTCGAACCCGGTCACCCCGGTGCGGGTGGAGGCCCCAACGGCCCTGGCGATCCCATCGAAGAAGGGGTGCGGGCAAGGCCCCAGCGATACCGGCGCGACCGGCGATGCGGTCTTGGCGGCTCCGGCAACCCCGGAGCGAGCAGCGGGCCGCAGGCACCTCAGCTGCGGCCACCCCGGCGCGGACATCAAGCTAGAACGCTGCAGCCCCGACGGACCCCGTCCCACGGCGACCCCCGCGCTGGACTGCTTCTCGCCATGAAGGTCTCGGCTGTCCAATCTTCCCATCGCATCTCTACCCCAGTGTCGTCACACCTTCACTATGCGCTCGATTCCTCCTATGTCCTCTGCCATTGCTGCTATTCCATCTAGCTAAGCTCTCTCATCTCTTTAAATATGTCAGCTTTCATAGCAGAGAAAGGCATGCAGGCAAGGTGCACGACGAAATGCCACTGCAGGTTGCAGCAGCGACTGCTAGACTGACAGTGGCCTCAAGGTTGCTTCTACGAGGAAGAAGATTAAATTGGAACAAAACTCCATGTTTTGAGCGTTAATCTACTTGCTTTCTCCAAAAGTATGCATCTTTATATTGCTTCAAAAATCTTCACAAAGAAATTAATGGCTTGATATACCTAAGTACTTGTTTTCATAAGTAAAACATGTCTTGTTGCTGATATGTTGCATTTCAGCTTCATAGATTGATTAAGTTCTATTATGCCATCTGCCAATCCCATAGCTATGTACTGATGGAAATTTTTTGACACTTTACTGATCTTATTATGGAGGCACCATGCAAATGCCTATGCAGTAGTGTATTTTTATTTATGATGAAAATGCAGCATTGTGTGCTACTTGTCTTTTCAATTTTTACTTCAAAATGTACACTTGCCTTCATCACTAAGTGTGACGGTAGTTTCCTTATATACAGATTCCACACCTATCCCTGTTCAATCATTTGTCACTCTATTTGTTTAAAGGGAGTAACAAGTTCCTGTCGCCATACCATCTCTATCTCTACCCCTAAAAAGCCAATACTGGGGACGTCAACAAGGCTTCAACGTGCCTCTTCAACGTGCCCGCGCTCCACTCCCGAGGCCCCTCTCGCTCTACCAAACGGTGCCGACAACCGGGCCCCCACACCTTGCTATCTACTACCGATTAAAGAATTGACCAGCCAAGCCATCCGCCATCTCCGATATTTTCCCACGTCCCCAATCCCCGACGCGGATCGGATTAAGTGACTTTGCTTCAAGTCACGTTGCAACTTTGGACAATCTCATCCATTCGTTCGCATCCGACGGCGCTTAACCGATGGTCCTCCATTCCTTCCTCCCTCCTCTCCGCTGCTCCACGCCGCGAAGACAAGAACGGAGCGGGCGGTGCTCGACGTCTCCCATGGCTCGTGGAAGACCTCGGCTCCCGGACGCCGTCAATCCGTCATGGCCATGCTCGGCCGACCTTCTCGCCATGCCGCAGCCCTCAATGAAGTGGCCACGCGCTTGCTCACAGAGCGACAGCCGTCAAGGTCGCCTCCCCGTTCCCGGTCTCCGCGGACACGCCACCGCCTAAACGCGCCGCCGGGTGAGCTCGCCCATGTCGCACGCTCGGCCGAGCTCCGTCTCTCGCGGTGGGGACATGCGCCTCGGCCGGGCGCGCCACCATCGCCGCGCCGCATGCGCCCGGCCAAGCGCCGCCGTCGCCGCGGGTCCCGCTCCGGCGAGCGCCGCCGCCGCGGGGACACGCCACCGGCCGCGCGCAGATGCGCGCCCGACCGCCGCAGCGAGGCATCGTCGACCCCGGATGGTGGGCGGCGCGCGCGGTTGGGACGACCGCCGCTCGGCGCAGCCTCGCACAGCTCCGCGCCGTGCCTCCTCCCGGCGTACGCGCGCGCTGTGCGCCGTGAGCTTTGCGCGGACCGCGCGGCCGCGCGCGCTCCGCCCGCTCGCCGTCGCGCCGCGCCGCGGGGAGCTTCGCCCGCATGGAGGACGCCGTCTTGGAAATGGGCCGCCGGGCCTCCGCATCGACGCGCGCGGCCGGGACGCCTTCGTCCGCCTACGCGGCCGCCGGAACCATCCCGCAGATGGAGGCGGCCTACTGCCGGCACAAGAAGGTCGGCCTGCTCGTCACCCGTGCCGCCATCCGCGCCGTGTCTTCTCGATTTCCACACTTGCCAACATGTCTTCTATTCGCGTCGCGGCGTTGGAGGCTCGGGAGTTTTGGTGCGGCGCAATACGCGGGCCACCGGCCACGGCAACGGAACTCTTGGATGGCAAGGCTCGGGAGCTCCCGGCGAGCAGCCGATGCGGCGCCCGAGGCAGCCGAGCGCGCGGCGACCATGAGGGCCGCCGCGCCCATGGCGTTCGGAGCGGCGGCTCTTAGACGGGGCACGGCAACGGGGCACCGAGGCCGAGGCAGTTCCGTGCGGCGGCGAAGGGCTCCATCCGCTTGCCTCACGTGATCCCTCACGTGATGTTGTTTTTGCTTTGAATGTATTTGAGCCCTTGGATCCGTATTGGACGCACGAGATTGAACGAAAGATGCAACGTGACTTTGTGAAGCAAAGTCATCAATCCCATCCGTCCGCTCCGGCGTGCTCTCCGTCTCCTCCTCACTCGCTTCCTTGCCTCGCGCGCCACCGCGTACGCGCGAGTACGCTCCGGCGCCCGCTTCTCGCTGCGTCCATCAACCTCCCGTCTCGCCCGCCCGCCGCCGCTGCCGCCACGGACGCGACGCCGTCATCCGCTTCTCTCCTCGCTTCTTCCGCGCCGCGGCGCCACGGACACGAGGAGCAAGGACGCGCGCCAGCCACAGCTACCCAATCACGTCCGTCTCCTCCGCCTTTCCGCCGCGCCGACGCCACGGACACGAGGAGCGAGGAGGCGCCCAAAGACAGCCACCCCGCCCCGCCGAATCCATATTTAGTGTTCACCGTAAGGACGACGTCGCCCACCCTCGACGCTGCCGGCCGCGCGTGCCGGACGCGCCGCCCGACGCGCGCCGCCCGGCCCTCGACGAGTCGCCGTGAAGGACGTCGCCGCCCACCCTCGCGCGCCGCCGTCGCGTACCCGGCCCTCGACGCCGGCCGCTCCGCGACGGCCGTCGGGCGGACGCGTCGCCCCGACGCGACGCCCCGCGTCCCTGCGCCCTTGCTGGACGGGCCTCAACGCCGGTTGCTTCCGCGCACGCGACGCCATCGCCGTACGCGGCTGCCGCCTCGATGCCGCGAAGGCTCCGCCCTCTTCTGCGTTCTGACCTCTGGGTTCCGTCGGCGTGCGGCATCCTCTCACCCTGCTCATCCGGCCAGCGCGCCACCCCGCATCCGCGGCTACGAAACCCCGGTTAGACTACTGCTCGGTTGGGCTGCCCACTTTCGCTCTGCTTCCGGGGATCCTCTTGACCTGTCGGTTGTCTGCTCCTCCTCGCGTGTCCCAGGTGGTGCGCAGCGGCGCCGTCCCGGAGGTGGACCGGCGTCCGAGCAGAGGAGGCGGAACCGCAACGACCTCGGCGAGTGCATCACGAACGGGTGGTGCTCCTCCGCTGGATGCTGGAGCTGGTGCTCGTCGAGGTCAGGTGCCCTGCCCCGCTGAGCTCCTCTTTCTCCCCGCCTCGTATTGGGATGACGAATTTGCCGATATGAATGTCTTATTACCTGAATAGACTAGAACCATTTGATACTTCGGGAAGTTGTGGGAATACACCGACTGATTGAAAATGGTGTTTATACCTACATAAATCGTTTAGCATGTTGACTGAATTGTCACTTTGAGCCTACGGTGACTGAATAGACTAGAGCTATTTGATATATCTGTCTTTTGTTATGCTTTGCTCTGAATTTTCCTAGCCCTTGTGTGATTTGATCTGCTTTCATCCAAAAGTCATTTCCGTTCGTGAAATTAGATTGCACATGAGCGAGAAAGCATTGTATGTGCACCCTTTTGGCCAATAAATATATTTAGATGAAGTTTAACCACCGCTCGGTGTGTTCACGATTTTAATGGATAGCTGTTAACCTGAAAGATCACCCAAGAAATTCATGCTTTTGGCACATCCAAATCCAACCATTTACCTTAATCTATTTGATCAATCTCACAGAGATCGCCTTTGCTTTGTTCTTTTTCGAAGCACATGTCTTTTGCAACTACAATAAACGAGATGACTATGCAAGTGTATGTGCTTCTACTTCTATTGCGTTGAAAATTTTGAGGCTCCTAATTTGTTTTCTTACTTTTATTGTGTTGAATTACATTAAAATTTTCAAAAATTTTAAGATACCCGTAGCAACGCACGGGCATATGCTAGTCTAGCAAAAATAAAAGACATTTGGGTCACCATTTGTCCATTCCTCAAAATTCCAAATGCATGTTCTCCATTATCTTCTTATTAGTTAGCTTCGATTTTTCCTCTGTATTTTTTAAAGTGCTTTACTCTTCTACTGTAAATACCTTGGTTGGCAGTTATCATGTTAACTGTTAAAAAAATAGCCACCATGGACTCCGCCAGCTCCTCATCCGGACAAGTGTACAAGACACATGTTCTTACCCAGAATTGCAGCCGTTTGAAGACTGTTAGTTCTAACATCAGCTGTTTAATGGATGAATGCAGGTTTCCAAGGAAATGATCGATGGCTCCATTCATACCGGTCTCATATCATGATCATAATAAAAAATGCACCATTGACCTTCTCAGATAATGTGTGTACTGACAAGTAAAACTTTGATTCAAGGGACTATGATACAAGCTTTGATCAGATTGATAAGATGAATCTTTTTATGTACATGTACATATGTCTTATATGTAGCAGCTATGTTCGCATTTCTGATATGAGCTTGTCAACATGAACAACTAGGCTAGAACTTTTGCTATATGTATAAACCCAGTGTATAAGCTATCTATCACTTCGATCAGAACTCCTATATTCTTTTATTGTTTATATAATGCCTATTAAGAATCTGAACCGATAGATATTGCAAACTATAACGAATACAGTTACTGGTATTACTTTTTAGCATTTTTTTAGCATACCTACATTTCAGCATTTGGGGATAAAAATAAAGGAAAAGCTATAGAGCTAAGCTAAGCCAATAATTAAACACTGGCTCAGCGTGGACGCAGCAACGCCGCGTCATTTTCTAGTGACTAACTATCCACCACCAGAATGTACGAAATATTTTATTAGTTTGGACTAGTTGCTAGTTTAAATGTTAATCAGCTAAAGTTTAGCCAACTGGTTTGTCAGATGGTATTTGATTCCCCAACTAAAAGTACTTTCATGTACACCACTTAAATTCTGAAACTTGGAAGTTATTACCCCAGAAAAAACTAATCCTTTGAATCCTATTGTTCAAATTTGCCGATTCACTTTTTTTTTTGGCCCATTAGTCTGCATATTTATGTGATTACTAGTTGTTACTAGTATGCAAACATACACAGAACTGCTAGTTAATGGATCGTAAGACCTTGGCGTGCATCAACAATAATTTGCTCTGGATTTTTTTTTAAAAAAAAATAGGAACAATCACAAGTCTGCAGGTAGGAAGTCAGCAGCAAGACCAGTAGTTCAGCGCAAATAAGTGTACACTGCCCTGTTCAGCGCCCTTGAGATACACTACACTGCAGCTCAAAAGAAAATTTTGAGCAGATTTTGGAGAAATCAATTGCACTAGAGACACAGCTAAGTTGTTGATCACCAAAACGGTACAGAAAAAAAATGATCCAGCCATAGTTTTGCATAATCCCTACTTAGGCTACAACCGTATCTCGGTAAGGCGTCAACAACTGAATTGCATGCACAGAGACCACGGATGACCCTGACCCTGGTTTCAGTGAAGTTTCATCGACAGCAGACTTCAAGCTTAGACCGTCCACTATGTTGCGGTGTCCCAAGAGGAGAGAGAAGGTTTGGGCACCGGTGCCAGCCATTGTGGCTACCGGTGCCAAGTTTTGTTTTGGGTGATCCAGTGCCTGTTCGTGCCCCGGTACCTCAATCTTAAAATAATAGTATCCCAGGCAGCCAATGCACCGGATGGAAAATGATCAAAAGTGGGCCTTGTTAGTGCAGTCACCAAATTCAGAGCGTCAGACTGAGGATAATCCTTGTCATACATCACTCGTTTGCCTGACGGAGAGCAGCCATAGCTGCCCTCCACTTTTGCATGCATCCTCACCCTTTGAAACTTCCCTGCAACTGCAACTATTGCTTGAACCTTTCCCACATCATCACAAAACATGAATCCCCATCCACCCGGCCATACTAGCTTCAGCGAAGGAACCATCTATACTGATTTACATATATTGGTTTGGTGGAGGCTTCGAATCATAATATGGTTCGATGTTGTATCTGTTTTAGCAGGCCATCCAAAGAGTCAGAGAAGTATGTACAGTTGTAGGCAACCACTGCTTTGGTGCAACCAGGATCAAGATAGGCAGGAGGACTGACTCTCCTAGCAACCCCGAGTGACTCTGACATACAATACAAGACCCTCTGTTGCGCTGACAGGTAAAGCGGATAGAGCAACAAAGACACGCTTGAAGCGCACAGAGCACACAATCATCAGATGCAAAGCCCATTGACCTGTGAATCCATTTGATGAAATCGCTCCCACAAGATAAGCGCAGGGGGATAGTCCCTGAAGGAGTGCAGAGAGAGACTGTGCGAGCCTGGGTGGCAGGTGATCCAAGTGGCTATGAACAGGTGGATAGCTGCTAGTTGGCGAGGGTTCACCATAAGGTGCAGAGGTGACAGTGGGATAAACACCTTGGCCAGGAACAGTAGCAGGACTTCAAATAACAACTCTAGGCCAGACACAGTTGTGGATTGTGGTGCTGTTGCTGTGAGAAGCTTCACCTCCCTCGCATAATGACTGCCTACAAGGAGTCCAATTGGGATTTGGGGGTCAGTATTTTACTTAGTTGTGTAACAAGTAACAACTAGGAACACGCGGAGAGGAGTTTGTGGGGTTCTATAAGGTAAAAAGATGGGAGGATTTCACATGAGTTTACCTGAAAGCTGAGCATGCGCAATGCCCTCATCTGCCCTTTATTCAGCAACACCATGACTGAGAGCCCTCTCACAAGGTTGCTGGCGAAGAGAAGGATTTAACTGGGGATAGATGCTGCTTGTCCTGCACTTTCCATTGTGTTGTCTGCAGGAAGAACATAAGATCCTTCCATATCAACAATATATCATGTAAACTACATGATGGACATAATTTCTAATATGTCTGTTCAAATAAGTCGCCTAGAACAGCATTATCCAGCACTAATTGATTTATGTTAAACAGCAGGAACATGGCGTGTGGACCACCACATAAAGCCACACTTTTGCACCTTACCAGTAGAGACGTTTATCTTTGACATAATATGATGCATACTTGATTGGACTTATTCTACCACTATGCCAGTGGAATATGCTGATCAGAGGTTAGCTCATAATTTGGCTGCAATGGTGCCTCCATTTTCGATTACACAATAGCTCAAGTTTAGCTCTCTCAGCTATTGCTACTTTGCTAGAAACTAGTAGTCAATTCCAACTATAAAAGTTTTGCAGTTACGTACTGGTCTACCAATTCTCAATTTGCTCTCAGAATTTTGTTAAGAGGTAAATAAGACAACCACAAATTTACAGTAATCTACTGAGCTTTAACAGGCATATATCAAACAGCAAGTTAACACAAAATACTATAACATTTTCAAACAAATTTATAAACTCTAAGGATCATTCATATATCACCATTCTGGACAGAGTTTTTTTCTAGGAAAGTATCTCGGCTTTTATGGAAAGCAAATGTTTACAGAGTCCAACAGATTGGGGACACCAGTTCACCAAACAAGCACAAAAGAGATCTACTAAAAGACATTATCCTATTGCAGATCAAGCAGTCATATTTCTCCAACGTCCATCTCCAGGATAGTGAGTGAACTCCTTCATCCAATTCAGAATTCGTTGCACCACTCTGGAATAAGTTGGTAGCCATAACGTTTCTGTACATCAATAATAGCAGAAGAGAACCTGTCCACAACTGCAGTATCTATGCTGTTGTGAACCAAGCCATTGGGAGGAAAAGTGAAACAGGTTATTGGCAGCAGTTATAGGCTTGGCTTTACTAGGGTCCTTTCGCTAATGAATTTGCAATTGGGGCAGTTGGAAAAGATAGAGAAGTGAACCAGAAAGTACATTTGGCATATGATATTGAGAATTATCTTCAACTATTATAAAATTTACTATCTTTTTTAAGATACCCTGCATGCATCAGAAATGAAGTGCTGTAACATTTAGGTATTGTCTGAATCTGAAATAGCATTTGGCACCAGACTTATATTGTCTGAATCTGAAATAGCATTTGGCACCAGACTTATATTGTTTAAGTGATTGTTCATCATCTATGAATCACATTTTACAGGTATAAATATTCATGCCAACCACACAACTACAGCAGACACTTACATTTAGATGAATGTGACTGGGTAATATGGAACTAATGCCAGCTCTAACATGATGTTTCAACACCAGTTGTTAGCATCGGTTTGAAGCAAACAGACTTTACACACCTCTCACCTAGAGAACAAGTTAGCACCAATTAGGATGATTTGATGTTTCAACACTAGATGTCAAATTTTCGGGGATAAATGGTTATAATATGCCATGCAGAACAAAAACTAATTCAAGAGAAAAAATGGCTGGTTTTTAAACTAAGCAACTTAATCAAAGGAAGAGGAGTGGTGCAAAGATAGTTAGGTGCTTTACCAGAGTTCTCAACTGCAATAAGCTGAGGTTGAAATTCATGCATCACTGTGTAATATCGAAGCCATCAGATCCTAAGTGCCCATCACTGCCATCTCCTTCCTCAACTTCTCCACCATCTCATGGTTTTCAGACTTCTCATAGGCACTAATAAATGCATGGTACACCTCGCTGCCAGCATTGAATCCTTTTCCAGCCATCTCTGCTTGGAGTCTGATTGCCACGTCCACCTCCCCTTGATCACAAAACCCCCTAATCAACACCTCGTAGCTCCTCCGAGTTGGCACAAACTCTTCCCTCTTCATCTCCTGTCGCAAAACACTCAAGCCATCCTCAACCCTCCCATTTTGACATAATGCATCCAACAATTCCTCAACAACCTCGGGCGCCAACCCAAACCCCCTCCTTTTCATGTCTGCACGCACAAGCATTGCTGCCTCAGCATCCCGTGCCATACAATGCCCTCTAACCAACCATTCGAAGGTCGTGGCACTTGGATCAATCCCATCCATCAACATATTTTTAAACATCTCCTCTGCCATTCCTACCTCCCCAGAATGGCAATACCCACTAATCATTGTGTTGTACGCAGTTACATCAGGCTGGATCCCTTCCTGAATCATCTCATCCCACAATGCCCGTGCCTTCTCCACATGTCCGCCATTGCAGTACTCAGCCATCCTGATGCTGTAGGAGCACACGTTGTGCTTGCAGGAATATTTGCCCATTTCCTGGAGCACAATCTCGAATCCATCACACTTGCCTTCGCGGTGGAAAGCGAGGAGGAGGGAATTGAAGGTGTGAACGGTCGGCAGGAGGAGGCGATTGCTCCGTGGACTTGGATGAGTGTAGATTTGATGATACATGTCGAGGGCCGCGGCGGCGGAAGGGAGGGAGCGAAGAAGAGCCGCCGCGGTGGAGGGGAGCGGCCGGGCGCCGGCAGCGAGGATGCGGCGGGCGACGGAGGCCGCGGCGAGGGCGTCGCGGCGGGAGCGGAGGTAGGCGAGGAGGAGGAGGTCGAAGACGAACGGGGCGGAGGCGAAGCGGCGGTAGGTGGCGGCGAGGGCGTTGAAGATCTGGGCCGGCGAGTGGTGGCGGGAGGCGGAGGCGAGGACGGCGAGCGCGGCGCCCCGGAGGCGCGAGGCCGCCGCGACGTGGGCCGCGGAGGCGGAGAAGACGAGAGGGGGAGGGGAGCGGGAGGGGAGGAGGCGGCGGAGCGCGAAGGCGTGGAAGCGGAGCGCGGTGTGCGGCCGGTGGCGGAGGAGGAGGAGCACGGCGGCGGCGGCGGAGGCCGGGAGCGGGGAGGGGACGGGGACCGAGGAGAGGTGGGACCACTTGGACTTGGTGCGGTGGGAGGTCAGCGCGGTGGCTGCGGCGACTGCGTACGGATGGGCGGCGTCGACGAAGAACTGGGATGTCGGGTCGGCGGTGGGGTCTCGGCAGCGTGTGCCGCCGGCGGCGGCGGCCATGGAGAACGGAACCCTCTGGTGCGTGGTGTGCGTTGGTTACGTGGTTCTCTTCTACATGAGTGATCAGACGACCAAGATTCGGTCTACATCGAGCTCGTCTTGCTGGCGACGGCGCGAAGCAGCTCGGGTACCTGTGAGTCTGTGACACGACCACTGGCCTACCTAATAATAATACTCCATTCGTTTTTCAAAAAAGTTAAATAATTTAAATTTTGATTAAAATTCTACAAAGTCCATTAACATTTATAATAAAATTGTATTCTTTTTGGAACGGAGGTAGTACAAGACAAATGTTTTTTAAAAAAATTCATTACTCAACAGCTAACATATCATCAGTGACACGTACATGGACGCTATCAGAGAGGTCATAATTTGATCCGAACACAGCAAAGCCAGGACAACAAGCTCATGAGCAGCTTGATTACATTCTTGACATTTAAAAACACACTTAAAACTAAGAAAACAACAGTCAAACTTTTTATCTCCGCCACCAGAAATCTCACAGTAGCACCATCAAGTCACTAGTCATGATAGCTTGGACGACCATTTGGTCTGTTTGAACAATCAGATGCCCAATCCCCAGTTGTCGTTTGTATACCTTGAAGTTGAAGGCACGCCACAAGTTGAGCATGGAATGCACTCATAAGGTAATCTACTTATCCTCTGTCAGTGATGACCTATCTCCACCATCATCCCTAATCAGAACACCCCAGTTGCCCGACGAAGAACTCAAGGAAAGAAGCATCACAATTCAATTTTAGTACACCTGTTGGAGATTTGCACCATGTTTTTCTTCGGCGAGCTCTCATGCTAGCTATTGGTATGCCTGCCATCTCATCAGCATAAAAATTAATATAACGTGTCACGAGCTCCACACTCCTGTGACTATCTTCTCTGATGAGATTTCTCGCTCATCCCATATAAACCATAATGTGGTGATCATCACCATCTTTTTCTCTTCTTCGCTTTTAGGATCAACTCCATTGCATCTTTGACGAGCTTAGTTGTTTCTAGCTCTAGCCATTACCTTTCCAAATACAGACGTCGTCATATCTCTTCTTATCCAGTTTGCACTTGAAGAAAAGATGGCCGCCATCTTCCAATGATTTCCCATATTAGGTAGTTTATTTCAATCTTCATATCACCACTAGGTTAACTCGCAGAGCTTCACTATTGTGAGCCATACGCTAGAGAAAATGCTTTTTCGGGGGCATGTTACTTGCTAAATCAACTTCGAGATAGGATGAGGGCCATTGCCACTGCCTCCCTGTGCGCCTGAGCTACTCTTGATACGTTGAAAATTATTTCGACATACTTTACACGCCAAACAAAAAATACATGTGGCATGCATAGTTTTTCAATAGATACATGTGGTATCACAACTTTTTTAGTAGATAACACAACCATGTGGATACACATGGCATGTACAATTTTTTCTAATAGATACATGTGGTATCACATTTTTTTTTTAGTAGATAACACAACCATATGGTGTTATATCATGTGTGAATGGAAATACACAAAGGTAAATGGATCACGGTGAGCTCCTACTTATAGAGAGCGACTGATCAAAGCTTATCCTACGTTAGATAACTATATATTATTCTCAAAAGAAAATCTACAATGACTTAGTGTACATATATATTTTTTTTCTTCCGGGGTATACAGATAAACCTTTTCTTTGTCATGCTTCGTATAACTGCCCACATATTTTTGACCATAGCGGAATTTCGATCTAACATGAACTAAGCTCCTTTTCTCAATGGAACCTAACTCTTTTTTTTTTTTTTTGAAACTAATGGAACCTAACTCTGGTGTTATATTATCATCTTGTCCATCTTTCATTCAATGGCTTTATAATCAGTACGACAGCGTAACCTCCAATTCGGTTCCCGTCCCGTGCAACGGCATCGTCATGCCGGCGTACAGTCCGTAACCGTAACGACCCCGCCAACTCTTTTATTAGCATTCATCAATTCATCAAAGAATTTGATTTGAAGATATCATCGACCCAATCCTCGGAGCGCGACGACTGTCGACGAAAGCGAGCGGCCTCAGAACAGGAGCGAAGGGACCCGCCAGAGAGTCCCGTCCCCTGCGTCCAAGCCCGGTCCGGCCCAGGCCCAGGGCAGGTCGCCGGCGATGCCGTTCCTCTCGACGCCGTCGTTCGACCTCTCCGCCGGCGCGGAGCCGACCCTGGGCCCGCGCCCCGCGGCGCCCCCGCCGCCTCCACCCGCCGCGGCCGCGCATCAGCATCAGCAGCCGCCGGTGTCTGAGGCGGCGGCCCGGCGGCTGCGCGAGGCGGAGGAGCGGCTGCGGGAGGCCATCGAGGAGCTCCACCGGCACCAGGGCGGCGGCGGCAAGTGGGACGGGGACGAGCGGCTGGAGGGGAGCGCGGGTGCGGCCACGACGGGGAGTCGTGCGCGGCGCACGCGGCCGGGAACCTGTGCCAGAGCTTCCTGCTCTCGTACGGCGTCCGCGTCGGCATCGGCATCCTCCTCCGCGCCTTCAAGCTCGTGCGCCGCAGGTCCTATGGCTCGCTCCTCGACCTTAAGGTAAACCCCTCCTTCTGTTCCTCCGCATGGTGGCGGAATTAGATCGGGTGGGATGACAGATTAATCGTCTGCGGAAATTTAGTTGAGAGCTTGGGATTGGATTATGCAAATTTACTACTCTTGGTATCATTGATTGATTGGTTGGGTAGAATTGACGATTTTGCATCCTGATGAAAATGTCATGAGAAGGAATTGAGCGAAAGCTGGATTCATGTTTACACGCTGCTACTGCTGATGTTACAGCTTTCGCTTTCTCAATGCTTATTAGATTGAACTATCGGTGATAATGAACTGACAAAACTTAAAATACTTGAGCCAGCTGTCGCAGCATTTGTAGGGCATATTCTAGTGGCCACTACATGCCAGAGCTGAATTGGCTGCTTTGACTGACATATGTCTACAAAATGTCTCATGGTGTGCAATTGTGCATTGGTTTGGTCTATTTCATGCCTTGAGCCTGTCAGCGCCCCATTCCAAACATTTACTGTTCAGCCACTACTGTCTGACCTACTGGTTATTTATTTACAAATACTATCCCACAACTCCCTATCTCCATGTTTCATTATTTTTTAATTAAGTATGCTCATTTGAATACATTTTGATTTACAGCAACTGGTTTCAGAGAAAGATCTTATAGTAAGAGAGGAAGCTTGCCGGGTAGGGTTGCTTTTTGGCGGATTCACTGGATCATATCATGCACTTCGATGTTTCCTTAGGAGATTTAGGAAAAAGGAGACACCGTACAATGCGTAAGTGCCTATATGCTATTACTCCTTGCCTATAATTTCAATACAAAGCTCTGGTTGTGGTTTGTTAAAAGCATTTTTTTCCGTTATAATTATGCATCTAACCAGGGCTTAACCTTGGGTAGTCACTGATAGGTCCATACTAGGCTATTTTCTATATTTTTCCTCAAATCATATCCATGACTCAACTGAAGGGCGTGATGGAGCAGAATAATAGCAGGTTCGGTGGCAGGATTGGCCATACTAGCACTGGATGATTCAAGCAGGAGGCGTACTCTATCTCTATATCTTCTAGCAAGGCTTGCTCAGGTCATTAACAGTTAAACAGTTTGTTCATGTGGAGAAAATGGATAGAACTATAGAAGACCAATTATACAGGAAGTGTTGATTTATTACTGCTTAATAATTGCAGTGTGCATATAATTCTGCAAAATCAAAGAACAAATTTCATTTTTGGGGAAGCCGTTGGAGACATGGAGATGCATTGCTTTTTTCATTGGCATGTGCCCAGGTAACAAAATGAAGCTACCTTACACTATAATCCCTTTGTTTTTTATATAAATATCTGTTATGGTGGGAAAGACTTGTGTAATCACCATGATTATGTTTCCAGGTTATGTATGCTTTTGTTATGAGGCCTGAAAGCTTGCCTAAGTCATATCAAGAATTTATCCAAAAGACAGGACCAGTAGCAGAACCTGTCTACAAGGCTGTCAGAGAATGCTGCAGAGGTGGTCCTGTGGATCTAACTGCCCTCTCAGCCTATTTATCAAACAGAAGGAATCTGGATTTGATAAATTTAACAACAAATCCATCCATTATTCCGTGTTCTGTGATCCATCCTGACAGAGCATCATGCTTGGCTCAAAATGTTAATGTTGCTTCATCAACATTCAAGAAAACATTCCCTCTATATTTCTCATTGACATTTGTGCCCTTTGTTGTTCTACGTCTTCAGAAGGTAATTCACTAGCCACTTTATTTCTTTATTCTGTTTAAGATTCAGCTACTGATTCTCCTTGCTATTATTTGCATGCAACTTATTTCTGTCCAACATAACTATGCCTCTAGCAGAAACCGACCTCGTCATAATTATAGTTATATTGTGCCACTATATTTTTACTGTGCTTTCATAACATGCTTGAATTTTGATACATTCAATATGCTTGCACCACCTTTTCTGTCAATGTTAATATTTTCCTAAGCACTAACAACTAAGTGAAACTAGTATAGTATAGCCATTTGCCATGTCTTGCTTACTGCTGATGTACACATCACTGACTCATGCAATCCTTTTAATAAAAACATTAGTTCTTGGAATCGCCAACGGCAACTTGCTGGCGTGCTCTTGTGGGTGCAGTTCGCTCCACCACCTTTTTGTCTGCCTTTGTCACTATATTCCAGGTAATCATACATAGCAGCATACATTACTTCACATGTAACAATTTCATGATTCTGATAGCGTTCTTGCATGGTGGTAGGCTGCTATATGTTTGCACCGAAAAGTTGCGAACAAAGACCACAAACTTGTGTATTGGTTTGCTGGTTTGATGTCGGGTCTTTCAATTCTTTTGGAAAAGAAAGCTAGAAGGGCTGAGCTAGCCCTCTATGTGCTTCCCCGTGCTGGAGATTCTCTATGGTATATATTGATCAACCACCACCTGCTCCCAAATATTAAAAATGCTGAGGTACTTTTGCCCATTTCTCCCTCGCCTCTATGCAATCTGTTTTTAAGTTATTTTAGTTTTATTCAGTGCAATCCAAGAGGTGAAACGAACATCATTTCTCTTCTCAAATGGATTCAGAATTATTTGTGATAGACCACATTATGTTGCTTGCCATGATGACTGCGAAGGATCTTGTGTAGTACAGAATCTTGTTTGAAGGGAAGTGTGCTCCTCGGCTATGAGCAAAGTAGTGTGTCATTGGCTCATTGCTCCCACCTTTCCTACAGAGGGTGAATAACGCTTCAAGCACCCTAAGGCACACTTAGTTGTAACTTGTAGTCTTCCCTTGGTATGTTTAAAAATCTGTGCAATTCACAAATGGTGGACCAGGGCACACTTTGTTTACGCTTGTAGGATTTATTGTCCAGTAATACTTCCTGGTATTCTTATGGCAAAATCCAATTTAATGTTAGTTGGATGTAGCGGCACAATGGCATGGTTATTGCTTCATGGTTACTTGTTGACCACCTTGTTGAGTTTGAAAATCTTTTAATTTGGTGTTAACTTCATTTTTGTTACAAAAATAGAGTGCAAGGAATTTAAATATTCAAATAAATTTGTTAATCATTTTAATGTGACAAAATCTTATACAACAATTCAAAATTGTGCATCAAGTAGGGTTCAAATTCTGCAATTGCTGCTGGTTTGTTTTTAGAAACCAGATGGATCTTTCATGTTTGAATTATTTTTGGCATGATCTAGACTCAGATGAGTATGAATAAAAACTCTGAGCTGACTGTTTTTTCCCACAATTACAGCAGACCATGCTAATTACTTCTGGCATTGCTGTTGACAATACAAAGTTAGCGGTCATGTTTGTGCTTTGAAGTATATCTTGTATATGCTAGATTTTTTTCTTTGTAATCTTTCCATTTTCAATATAGAGTCTCTCTTAGCATCCTGGATCCACCAACCTAGCATGCGCCAACATTTTTCAACAAACAGTAACTTGGGTAACGTTTGCAGGTGGCTCTCTTCTGCATGTGCATGGGAGGAATCATGTATTTTCTGGAGTACGAGCCAGACACAATGGCTCCATTTCTCAGAGGGCTCATCAGGCGCTTCCTGGCAAGCAAGATCAGCAATCCAAGCCCCCCGCCTCCCAATCGGAATGCCTCATACTCGTACCTTCAGACGCTGAATGCTCTGGAGCAATCAAGAACCCAACCAAGGGTGGATAACGAACTGACGACATCAGAGAAATATAACCTTGAATCAATTCCTGGACTTTAGGAGCTCATTTGTGGTAGTAGTAATTGGCTCTTGTAGCTTGGGAAAATCTGTAAAACTCACCCAATGCTGTGTTCTTGTGCTACAGATGGGTTTATATCATACGTGTGTTTTGAGATCAGTTGCAAAATAAATGAATAAGCAGAGGTTGTTTCTGTGGGAGTGTGGAGTGATACGAAGTAATTGCTTGTTGTTCCTGTGTTGTGCGCATGGGGTTGCCTGCGAGTAGGGGGGGATCACAGTGATACGAAGTAATATGCATTGTGATGATCTTCGGATGACCGATCAGAGGCTCCCTAGACATATCAGAAGTTATATAGTCCTGCGTTATGGTCTAGCTTACTATTGTTCACCAAGTAGATAAGATATCCTGTCCGTTTTAGGCCTCTTGTTTAGCTTGCTTGATACGCCCTGACCCATATCAATGTTTTTCATTAAGACCAGGGTATGCATTGCCATATTTTATGCATTTCTCTCATGTATACCTATCATATATTTCAGAAACATAGATGGGAGCATTATTGTTAAGCCTGATACTGAGCAAGATCGATGGAATACAAATAGAAGATCCCTAGTGATGCACATCTGAAAGAACCACCATTGTTACTAACCACGGTCACCGATCCTAACCAAGGCAACTATTATGTGTGATGTACGAATTGCATTAGGTTGTGTAGGAATTGATACAAACCTAATTGCATAAAATTGCACAATTGCCCAAGTCTAAGAACGGTAAAATCTCAATTCATTTTTTTCACAAAGAGTGAGGTACCACGTGTACCCAAGTGGCACGAACAACATTAATTAGTACTCCCTTTATTCTAATTTATAAGACGTTTGATTTTTTAACATCAACTTTGACCATTCGACTTATTCAAAAAATTATTCAAAATATCACTTCTTTTGACATGGCTTCTTTTATTAATAAAATTTCTTCAATAATGACTTAACTTTAACTGTTTTTTTATACTTTTTTTGAAATAAGACGAGTGGTTAAACTTGGAGTTGAAAAAGTCAAACGTCTTATATATTGAAATGAATTTAGTACTTACATATATCAGTAATTTGGCCACCAATTGTTTTAGGACTCAATACAAAATTTGATAAAATATACGCAACTTTTTTATACGAACGCAGAAAAATCTCCAGACTTTCCAACCCTCCATGTGAAACCCACTTTCAAAAGGGCGAAAACTCCGCGTGCCCGCGCATCTGCCACTGCAACCAAACCCTCGCCGACGGCGGGCGGCGGCGGGCCGCCATGTCGCGCTGGAAGGAGAATGCACCGCTCCACCCGAGCGGCGCCTCCAACCCCTCCCATCTCCTCCCCTGCAAGCGCCCGCTGCAATCCCCATCCCCATGCCCACCGCCGCGCCGGCCGCTCGTCGACATCACCGGCAACGCGCTGGAGCAGCGGGGTGGGTACGGGTATACAACTCCCCTCCCGAAGACTTCCAGGCCCTGCGGGCTCCTTCTGCACGACGACGAAGACGAAATGGATGAGGCATTCTTTCGGGAGGTGGACGCCATCTGCGAGGAGCATGCGCGGTCCACGGCAAAGAAGATCGAGAAGGAGAAGAAGCCTGCAGAGGAGCACAAGGGGACGGGCGAAGGGCCGCTCGCGGGGGCAGCGGGTACGATTGACTCCGCCGGAACAGAGATAGCAACGGTACGGTTCTTGTTTCATTGAAGTGCCTGGAAATGGGGCTGGGAATCCTGCGGGTGTATTTTTTTGATATTCAGATTCGAAGGAAATATGGAGAGCCAAGGCATGGAGGACGTTATTGTTTGTTTAACTGGGGTTTGTTTTGGTTGGGGGGCGCCTGTTAGTGTCAATTTTTGAAGAAGGAACTCACATTGTTGCTCTCTCATTTGGACGGAAATTAGCCTGACGATGCTTTCTGGGAGGAGGTGAGCGCCATCTGTGAGGAGTGTGATGCCCAGTCTGCTGCCAAGAGCCAGGAGGGGACGGAGGAAGAAGAGGAGGAGGAGAGCTTGGTGCTGTCCTGCGGTGATGCTTCACTTCCCCCTGCTATATCCATCACAGCGGAGGGTCTGGAGGTATGTGAATATGTTGTGTTCATGACGCTTGTTTCAGATTCCGTGAATCAGAGGAGGAAATTGGGAAGTTCTTGTATGGAGTGTGGTGCATGGGATTGTTATAGATTTGGGAGAATCCTAAAGTTAGGAGAGTGCTCCAGAGTAACTTCTTCCTTTTTTTTTTTTTTTTTTTTTTTTTTGGGCTCATGAGCTGAAAAAGGTATCAGGAAATGTTTAAAGCATAGCAAATTCATGTTTATTGTGTCTGGCGAAGATAGGAAATGGAACATGGACAATTTGGATTCATTGTTTCTTGAAAGTTGAAATGCTACTGTGTTGATGTGCCTGATTTGTAAGAGAAATGTGTTAAATCTTTGTCGAATTTCTTTTGAGATGAATTTAGTTTGAAGATACATTCTGGAAGATCAATGCCGTTAGCGAGGAGCACAATACCAAAGCTCATGCCAAGTATCAGGAGGGGCTCGAGGGGATGGAGGAGAAAGATGGATTGATAGCAGTGTGCGGTGATCCTTCAGCTTCCCCAGTAATTTCCATTGCAAAGGGGGATGGAGAGGTATATCTTTTTTCGTCAGACAATGGAATGCCAAATAGTCGTAGGACGTTGGGCAGGTTTCATGTGTCTGAAAATAAGTATCACTACAAAATGAAAATTTGTACTGAGTGGTTTTGGTCTGGAATGAAGTTTCTAATTGAGTCCATTTGATTCCTTTTCTCTTGGGACATATTTAGCTCGTCGATGCACTCTTTGGGGAGGTTCATGCTGCCGTCCATGAGGGGCATGGTGATATGTCTGCTTGTAAGGGCCAGGAGGAGCAGCAAGATTTGGAATTAGAAAAGGTCGGTGAACTCTTTGGGGAGGTTGATGCTGCCATCCATGAGGGGCATGGTGATATGTCTGCTGCTAAGGGCCAGGAGGAGCAGCAAGATATGGAACTAGAAAAGGACGAAGATGAAGCGTGTGCTCCAAAGAAGTACTATGAATATTTGCATTCCTTGAATGATAGGCAGAAGGAGGCTGCATGTAATGATGTGGCTGTTCCACTAATGATTGTTGCTGGTCCAGGAAGTGGAAAGGTATACATACAATACATACTTGTCCTTTTATCTTTTGTGTATTCAGCGTGTGTATTTATCATAGTTTCTTAGCATCCAATATTTTAGAATTTAGATACAGGAAATGAAATTAGTGAAATATATTTAACTTTTGCTGCAATGGATTTTTCATTTTCTACAAGGTTCAACCGTGGTCAACCTGATTTTGTTGTTTTACTCTGATGAAGCCTTGGTTTTACTGATTCCAAATGTTAACGAAACCCAAATGATGCAATTCATTGTTACCAATCATACTAAAAAGTAAAGTACATTGGCAGGGTTTTATTGCATCTCTCTCCTTTCGTTTCAGAAGATTTTAATATTTTTTTATGACAATATAATATGCAAATGAAACTTTCTTTTGATATGCTCAAAATGGTTGCATCTCTTGATGGTGATTTCACAGGCATTATGGTTTTAGATTTTACAACACGTGCCATTTAGATTTTACAACACGTGCCATTTAGATTCAACAATGCTTTTGAATATACTGACTCCCCCCCTGTAACTGGCATGAACCCAAGACTTCGACAATGGTTGGTAGGGTGCTCACACTTCTCAAAGAGGTATGTTTTATGTTTGGTATAATCACTGCATAAGTGGTATCTAATAACATTTGAAGCTCTCATAGTCACACATCTCCTAATGACTAGGGAATTCCACCATCAAACATTCTTGCTATGACATTCACCACGGCTGCTGCCTCAGAAATGAGAGATCGGGTAGGGACAGTGGTGGGAAAGAAAGTTGCCAAGGAGATTGCAATAAGCACATTTCACTCATTCTGCTTGCAGCTTTGCAGAACACATGCTGAAAAGTATGTATTTTTTTTTTCTGTTGTTGGATTATACTTAGGTGCAGTGGATTTCTGTATGTTTCTGCTCCACAAAATCACTGATGTACAAAACTTTTAAGCTGTGAAGAAATATGAAAGTTACAGGATGAAATGGAGCCTGTGCAAAAAATAATGTTCAATGTAATTCCATGTTATCAAGATTTACTTAGATTATTTTCAGCTGTGATGACAAGCAATTAATAGTCCTAGATGCATACATGATCATGATCAATTTTAAGCTTTATCAAATTACTTATAATATATAACTGTAATTTGATATCTGGCAAAGTCAAAATATATACAATTATAAATCAGTATATCACACCATCTAATGTTACAGTTTTGTTTCATCTTTATGGTCTCTTTTTAATACCTTGCTCTTTCTTACAGTTTATCAAGCATACTAACTGTTGCAGATACTTGAAGGCTTGGATATGTAGAAATTTATTTAATAATTTTTATTTCTCCTTTATAATCATTTGATGAAGGCTAGGCCGCACATCTGAATTCATAATCTATGGGCATGGACAACAACGAAGGGCGGTTATTGAGGCAGAGCGCCTATTGGAAAATGACAGAGATAATGGTGTTGGAGATACAACTAAACAGTGTGATGGGGACATAAAAAATTCTTTCAAAGACAAAGCTAAAAAATGGCAGAAATTTATTACACAGGTGCTTTCTACTTTTGGTGAAGAAATAATTTTTTCAGTGACCTCTTTGCTCAGGCAGTCCCACTCACATTTCGTTACTGTTATGTTTCAGATGTGCTTAGGAGTTTCATAGTTTGTACTATTTCATTGTCTGTCATATTGGTTTATGCTGTTGGGCTTACTGTTAGAATGCCTATCATACTAAACCTTGTGGATCAAACCTATCAATGTGTGCTGTGTGGAAGCTGTGTCTCTAGAGCTTTTCAGTAAATTTTTTTTTATACCACAACATGGGCTGATTTGTTCCCATGATGATTTTATGGTAGTTGCATTTTGTTTTGATCAAACCTTTCCATCTTTCTTTAAAGGCAAAAGCTTCGGGAAGAACTCCAGAGGACTATGAAAAGAAGGGTGATTTGACAGGAGTAAGCTGCCCTACTTTGTGTCATTCATTTTTTTGTGCTTCATTTTAACGACCAAATTAACCACCTGCATTCTGTTTTGTCTAGGCTTCTGTTCTTCGGCATTACAATGAAATATTAAGATCTTGTAATGCTCTTGATTACCATGATTTTATTAACTCATCCATAACCCTTCTCACGAACT
This sequence comes from Themeda triandra, assembly GCA_018135685.1. NCBI lineage: Eukaryota > Viridiplantae > Streptophyta > Magnoliopsida > Poales > Poaceae > Themeda > Themeda triandra. Next base: position 2,208,987 of record JAENPR010000015.1, on the reverse strand, counting down.
TTCCTGAAGGTAGTTTCAGTTCCTATCTCCGTACATCATTAGACTTTGACTAATTGCTGATTAATATGGGTGTGTTCCTTGCCTGTGTAGTATACAAAGAGTGTCAGGATATGTGGCGGGCAATTGTAGTTGATGAGTTTCAGGATACCAGTGCTATGCAGTATCGTCTTCTGAAGATTCTAGCTTCCCACAATCATATAACAATTGTCGGTGATGAAGATCAGGTACATAAATTTGATTTACATATGTCATTCTAAAACCTTTGGTTTCTTATTTGTTTCCTTAAGCTTTGTCTTCTCTTATGTTAGTCCATCTTCAGTTTCAATGGTGCCGATGTATCTGGCTTCGATTCATTTCGTAAAGATTTTCCAGATCACAAAGAGGTAATTGCATTGTGCTGTTGTCTGCATGGAACTTTCAAATTGTTTTAGTCCTGTGTTCTTCTATTAAGTAGCTTGTTACACCAATGACTGCAGATCAGGTTGAGCAAGAATTACCGCTCCACACGTGCAATTGTTGAAGCAGCAACTGCTCTAATTCAGAACAACACTAAGCGGCATCATCGTAAGCTTGTAGAGACCGACAACCCTTCTGGTTGCAAGGTATCCTTGTAGATTTCACTGATGGATTATTGCCATTTGTTCTCGTATTTTCAGTTACATATCTCATCCTTAACTTTGCATAGATCACTGTCAAGGAGTGCCACAGTGAAGATTCACAATGTGCATTTGTTATTGACAAAATCATTGAAACTACATCTAGTACCGCCGAGGGGTGCAACTTTGGCAACATTGCTGTCCTATATCGAAGACAGGTTGAAAAAATTATGTAGTCTATTTTAACTTTGAACTATATGTCTTTATGCTTGCGACCTAACTTCCTCCTGCACAGATAACTGGGAAAGCTTTCCAAGTCTCCTTCCGCAATAGGAAAATTCCCTTTAACATTCATGGTGTGGCTTTCTACAGGAAAAAGGTAGTTGAATTTAGTTTTCTTCCAACATTCGTTATTAAAATTTTCTCATGATTTTCTGTCTTCCTTCATAGCTATCAATTTTATAGTCCTTTGTGCCAGACTACCAGTAACATTTGAAGCTTGGAAATTACTTATGCTTTCCAAATTAGGAACTGTTCTTTATCTTGGAAGAAATGCAAAAGTACCTACTGGAATGTTTTTGTTGGAGTATATACATGTATTAGGCCCATGAGGCTAGGCCCATGAGGCCCATGTATGCAACTATATACAGCTACCCTTCTAGGGTTAGCAGGCATGGCAATAGAGATTCCAACATGGTATCAGCCTAGGTCTTCTCCCTCCTCTCCCTCCCGATCCAGGCGCCGCCAGGGGGATTTCCGGCCGCCGGCGCGCCGCCGCCCGCCGCCATGGCCGGCCGGCCGACCCCCCCTCCTCCTCCCCACTACTTCCATGCCTTTCCCCCGCTCTCCTCTCCCTCCTGGGCACACATCGCGGGCGGAACTGCTCCTCCGCCGGGCACCACCGCCGCCGCCGGCCAGGGCGCACGCGGAGCCGCCACGGCTCCGGCCGCCGTCGATCCGCATGGCGCGGAGGTCCGCGCGGTCGCTCCCTACCCGCCTGGCTTCGGCCCGCCTCCGCTCGGCGCGGGCAGTCCCTCCCGTCCCGCTCTGGCCTTCGCAGCGGACGCGGAGGGGGCTGGCGGCTCGGGCGACTCGGGTGGGGAAGTCCCGGGTGGCAAGGCGCCCTTCCTCGATCCAGATGACGGAGACACCACACCAGCGGCCGAGCTCCCTCCTCAGCCCTCCTCCGGCCTGGATGCTGCTGCGGCTGCTGCTGCCTACGCCGCCGCCGTCTCTCAGGCCACAGCGGCTGGCCTGCCACCTGCGGAGGTGGCCAGGTATGCTGCCACCGCTGCTGCTGCTGCCCTTGCGGGCGTGGGGATGCCCCCCTCCGGCACCACAAACGGCGTCGTCTACTTCCAGGCGCCCAGCGACGTCCTCCCCTCCGATGCCCGGCCAGCCGTGATCGCGGCGGGGGCACTGCTACAGGTGGCCGGGCCGCGGGTTCATTCACCTTCCCCCTGCCGCCGCCGGTCAACCACTACGCTCCCCGGCCCGACTCCGCCCTCGCTGCTGCCCTTGTCTCCGCGCGTGCAGCGGCCGCGGCCGCGGCGGGAGCGTCTCCGTGCCGCTTGCCGGCCTCGGCAGCGCAACGTGAGCGGGACGCCGCCGCCACCTTGGCTCGCCCGGATTGCCGAGCGGAGGCGCTCCTCGCTCGAGCCTCCGGCACCTTGCCCGGGCCACCTCCTCCGGTTCGACGGCCACCCCACCACCTCCACCGTGGTGACCGGCACGACCGGCCGACCCCTTCGTCGCGCAACTCCACTACCCGGGCCGGGGTGTCCGTAACATTGGCCGGCTCATCCGGGTCGTCCTTGACCCGGGTCGACCTCCTACGCCCGGCCCCCGGAGGGACCGTCATCCTCGCCTGCGCCGCTACGCCTTGGACGACCACGTCCTCGCCGAGCCGCCGGCCGGGGTCCAGACTGCGTCGTGGCTACGCCTCGACAGCATCGTCCTCTCCTGGATCCTCAACACCGTCAACACCGAGCTCCAGGACATGCTCCGCAACACACCCTCCGCTCGTCAGGCCTGGCTGGCAATTGAAGGCCAGTTTCAGGGCAACGCTGAGGCCCGGGCCCTGCAGCTCGACGTGCGCTTCCGCACCTTCGAGCAGGGTGACCTCGCGGTTGGGGGAGTACTTGCCGCACGATGAAGGCGATGGCGGACTCCTCGGCGACCTCGGCTGGCCCGTGGAGGACCGCGCCCTCGTCCTCCAGATCCTCCGCGGGGTCAGCGACCGCTACGCCCACATCCGGTCGTTGATCGTTCGCCAGCGGCCGTTCCCTACTTACCTGCAGGTTCGCGACGACCTCCTCATGGAGGAGATCACTCTGGGGGGCCTAGGCGGATCCACCTCCGCCGGGTCTCTCTCTACTGCTGCAGGTTCTTCGGCCTCCTCCACGGCTCTCGCCGCCACTCCACCGCCCCGTCCACCTGCCCCGTACACCCCACCTTTGGCCCCTCTTCCCACCGGGCCAAGCGGGGGTGGAGGGGCCGCGGCGGAACCGGGGTGGCAAGGAGAAGAAGGGCAAGGGCGGGGGTGGTGGTGGTGGGGGCGGCCGTGGCGCTCCACGCGGCCACGTCCCGCAGGCCCGGCCTCCTACAACAACCCCCGGTCCGGGCGCATCGCAATGTGGCCCTTCCCGGGCCCCGGTGGCGAGCCTCGTCCACCGGCCGCCATGTTCGCGGGTGCCCCTCCGGCGTTTTCTCCACCGGCGTTCCACCCGGCGACCCCGTGGGGCACACCTTCCGGCGCCTCACCGGGGCCGGCCGGCTGGAGTCAGGAGGCCCTGGCGCGCTCCTTCTCCACCTTGGGCCTGACACCTCCTGTCGGCCCGGAGTGGATCGCCGACTCGGGTGCCACCTACCACACCACCCCGGACTCCGGTATACTCTCGTCTGCCTCTCCTCCTTCTTCCTCATACCCTTCGTCTATCATGGTCGCCAATGGCTCGTGTCTTCCTGTCACGTCTGTGGGTACTGCCGGTGCCCATGGCTCTTTTCGCCTTCCGGATGTTCTTGTTGCACCCACGATGGTCCACAATCTTCTTTCTATTCGCCGTTTTACATCTGACAACTCTTGTTCTGTGGAGTTTGACTCTTCTGGTCTTACTGTGAAGGATTTGGCTACCCGGCGTCCTCTGCTCCGTTGTGACAGCTCGGGGCCCCTTTACACTCTCCGCTTCCGCTTCTTCGCCTTCTTCGTCACCGCCCTCGCCACCACTACTTCTTCTACTTGGCACCGGCGTCTCGGACACACCGGACGTGATGCCCCGATGCGCTTAGTCATAGCTCGGACATTCGTTGTACTCGAGTTCATGATGAGCAGGTTGTGTCATGCGTGCCAGTTGGGCCGTCATGTTCGTCTTCCTTTTTCTAGTTCCTCTTCTCATGCGGCTCACCGTTTTGATCTTGTACACTTGCGACTTGTGGACATCGCACGTACTCGGTATTTCGGCTATAAATACTATCTTGTGGTGGTTGATGATTTTTCTCACTACTTGTGGACTTTTCCCTTTGCGTGCGAAGTCGATGCTTTCCACTGCGATTCACCACTTCTTCGCTTGGGTGTCCACACGGTTCGGCCTCACTATCAAGGCCGTCCAGTGTGACAATGGTCGCGAGTTTGATAACTCCACCTCCCGTGCGTTCTTCCTCTCTCACGGTGTCCAGTTGCGCATGTCTTGCCCGTACACCTCCTCTCAGAACGGCAAGGCCGAGCGTATGATTCGCACCATCAACGACACCATGCGCACGCTTCTTCTCCAGGCCTCACTTCCTGCTCGCTTCTGGGCTGAGTGCCTGCACACCACCACATACCTCCTCAACCGCCTACCTTCCGCTGCCTGTCCAGCTCCTACACCACATCACGCTCTCTTCGCACCCACGCTCCTGTACGATCACCTTAGGGTCTTCGGGTGTGCGTGCTACCCGAACACCACCGCCACCGCTCCCCACAAGCTGGCTCCTCGGTCCACCTTGTGTGTCTTCCTTGGGTACTCCCCGGATCACAAGGGGTACCGGTGCTATGATCTCACCTCCCGTCGGGTTCTCATCTCTCGCCATGTGGTGTTCGATGAGTCGGTTTTCCCTTTCTCCACCCTCCTCCTACCACTTCCACTCCACAGGGAGCTTGACATTTTCTCGTGTTTCCCATCGACGCGGTGGTCGAGCCACCTTTCCCGGTTGTCTCCCGCAGGTACTCCGGCCACCGTACTCCTCGCCGGAGTCGTGCCCCGCTCACCGGCGGCCGGTGTCTCTCCCGACCACCTGCTCCCTACTCGACCATGGAGGGCCGAGTGGGGGTGGGGCCGAGCCACCGCTCGAGGAGGCGCCTCGGGCGCCACGTGCGCCACCTCAGGAGCCACCGGCTCGCTTCGCCCAGCCGGTGCACGTCTACCACCGTCGTGCCCGGCCTGAGCCACCACCACCGCCGGCTCCGCCGGTGACCCCTTCTTCGCCAGGGACACCTGCACCGCCGGTGGTGTCCTCCTCTCCGCCGGGGACACCATCGCCGCCGCCTCGACCGACGGGTGCCCGTGTCGCCACACCGGTCTACCACCCGCCGCTCCTTCACCGGGACCCTCGTCACACTCACCCTATGGTGACGAGGTAGGCGTCCCGCCCGCAGGCCCTCTCCGCCACTGCCTGCGAGACGGGGATCTCTCCGGTACCCTCTTCCGTCCGCGAGGCCTTGGCGGACCCTCACTGGCGCCGTGCGATGGAAGAGGAGTACGCGGCCCTCCTCGCCAACCAGACCTGGGATCTGGTGCCCCGTCCGCGAGGTGCCAACGTCGTCACCGGCAAGTGGATCTCGGACCCACAAGCGCCGGCCGATGGTACACTTGAGCGGTACAAGGCTCGGTGGGTACTCCGGGGTTTCACTCGAGCGCCACAGGGTTGACTATGATGAGACCTTGATCCGGTGGTGAAGCACATGCGTCCGCACCGTGCTCTCACCGGCTCGACCCGCTCTTGACCCGTGCACCCAGTTGGATGTGAAGAATGCTTTTCGCATGGTCTTCTCACCGAGACAGTCTCGTAGTCGGCCAGTGGGTTTGTGGACTCCTCCGGCTACGAGATGGTCTCGCCGGCTCAACAAGTCTCTCTATGGCCTCAAGCGAGCTCTCGGGCATGGAACCACGGGTTTGCTTTGCTTTCCTCCCGACACTTGGTTTTGTGGAGGCCGGGTCGACACGTCCCGTACATCTATCACCATGGGGCCGAGACTGCATCTATGTGGATGATATAGTCCTGACAGCCTCCAGTGAGTCTCTTCTTCGCCGGATCATCACCTCTCTTCAGCAGGAGTTTGCGATGAAGGATTTGGGTGTGCTTCACCACTTTCTTGGAGTCACTGTTGAGCCTCGTCCAGCTGGGCTTCTTCTCCACCAACGTCGCACACTCGGACATACTTGAGCGGGCCGGATGGCGGATTGCAAGCCCCCGCACCACCCGGTTGACACTCGGGGCAAGCTGTCCGAGGCGAGGGCCCCCTGGGATCGATCCTACGGCATACCGCGGTCTTGCCGGTGCTCTTCGCACCTCACCTTCACTCGGCCCGACATCACCTATGCGGTTCGGCGGTTGTGCCTTCATATGCATGATCCTCGGGAGCCTCATCTCACTGCTCTCAAGCGTCTTCTCAGGTACCTCCGAGGCACTGCTGATCATGGCCTGCTCCTGCACCGACGGTCCTCCTCCACAGAGCTGGTTGTCTACACTGACGCCGACTGGGCCGGCTGTCCAGACACTCGACGGTCCACCTCTGGCTATGCCGTCTTCCTCGGAGGCAACCCGGTGTCCCGGGTCCTCCAAGCGCCCGCAGCGGCCTCCCGCTCCGGTGCCGAGGCGGAGTACCGCGCCGTTGCCAACGGCGTGGCCGAGGCTTCCCGGCTCCGGCAGCTCCCGGCCGAGCTCCATAGCCCCTTCGCCGGGCCACGCTCGTCTCGCGACAACGTCGCGCGGTCTACCTCTCCACCAACCCCGTCCAGCACCAGCGCACGAAGCATGTGGAGATTAACCTTCACTTCGTCCGTGATCGGGTGGCCGTCGGCGAGGTGCGGGTCCTCCATGTTCCGACTACTTCCCAGTTCGCAGACATCTTCACCAAGGGCCTCCCGTCGTCGACCTTCACCGACTTCCGCTCCAGCCTCAACATCACCAGTGGCTAGTTGTGGCTGTGGGGGCATGTGTGTGTGCTCTTTCTTTTAGATGTCCAGTCTAGAACTCCGCTGCGCCGGTAGTTCAGACTGCGGGGGAGTGTTGGAGTATATACATGTATTAGGCCCATGAGGCTAGGCCCATGAGGCCCATGTATGCAACTATATACAGCTACCCTTCTAGGGTTAGCAGGCATGGCAATAGAGATTCCAACAGTTTTACATGTTCATATGTTATTCTAGCTCGTGATGCTAAATGCCTATTTATTATATCTATATACTTTGTATTGATGAATTGATGTGGTTGAGTTATGGCCTATTGTTCCAGAATTCAACCACCTGTGCTTGGCACTTTTTAATTTTTATCTTTAGCAAATCCTAAGTTTTGGGTAGGGAAGCAACAATACTTGTAATAACCCTCTGCATGCCTTGCAATCATTCTAGGTGATCAAAGCTGTCATGGCAATACTTCGGACCACATTACCTGGTTGTGATGATGGCCCATGGCGTCAAGCCTTCAAGGCCCTTTTACCTAGTGACAAAGAAGAAAAGAAGAAGGTTCAACTTTACCTGATTAAATTTTTTTTATACCCTATTTATGTTAACTTTATGTAATTTTGATTATCTCTGTGCTTTCTAACCATCAGATTATAGATCATGTTGAAAAGATTTCACTGGCTAGAAAGTGTAGTTTTCTATCTGCTGCTACTGACATCTTCAGCGCTAAGGTCTCTGGTACCTTCAAAAGGTTGTTCTCTTTTCATTGTTTACTTACTGTTATACAACATCATAAAATCCATTGCCAACAATGTTTTCTATCTAATGATCGTTGTTGACACTTTTTATTCTTCTCTCTGCTGCTTGAGTGACAAATGGTTGCTGGTTTTTTTGTCTTGGGCTTGTTTTTTTGGTGTTTTATTGCCTTCTTTGTACAGCCTTTGTTTCTGTTTAATATAATCTCTACAGTGGGGGTCTCCCCTGCTGTATTTTTCTGTTCAAGAAAAAAAAACAAATGGTTGCTGGCTGCTTGACAGCAAGCCTGAGATGCATGCATTAGAAGGACCAAACTTTCACATCTTTTTTCTTGAAAACACAGGAGAGCTGTGCTTCATTATATTCAGAAGAAAGAAAGGGGCTAGAGCCCTACACCACACACCATACAGGCACACAACCCCACACAACTCAGAAATTACATTCACGTCCGAAAAAAGAAAGGGGAAAGGGGGCGACCAAAAAGACTAGCACTAAGGTAACCACCAAGGAGAGGGGCTGTCAAAGAGAACAGACCCTTAGCTCCTGCTAGACTCCACAACCGGCGCTCTTCTCCAGCTAGGGTAAGAGTTTCACCAAGGCTGGGGACAATACCGTAAAAAACGCAACGGTTCCAATGGTTCCAAGGAGTCCATATCCCAAGCACAATGAGGAAACTTCCACATCTTGCATATGGTCTGGGGAAGAAGCTATTACATTTGTTTTTTTTGCTTAAATAAGTTAAGCTTTCTTTGAAATAAACCTGTTAATGAAAATCTGAATCATGCTTGCATATTCTTGTTGTTATGCAGAGATTATTATCGATTATTATATGTCGATTATTATATGCATGTTGTGTCTGCCTTGAGCTGCAATCACCTCCAACTCAAGACAACCATTAAACAAATCCCATCTTAATTCTAGTCTTGACACCTTTTTTTTTTCTTTATTCTGATTTTCTCATTTGTTGACCCTAGGGCCCAGATTACTCAAGGACGTAAGGTTTTATCGACCTTGGATAGCTTATCGAAACTTGTTGAAAGGGTATGGAACATTGTTCAACTGGCAATTTTGTACGGTGTATTTTGCAGTAGACAGCCATGTATTGTGTATTCAGTGTTACTACATCAGTGCATGTTAAAAGAAAAAAATGATTCATAAAGAAAATAAACATCTATCGAAAGTATGCATAGGTAATTTACCTACAAATTTTGAGGAATTCAGCAGAGGTTCTACTATTACTTTATTTCCTCAAAACATGGTTATAGTACTATTTTAAAAGTTTATATTATCGCTTAGTTCTTGAAGAGCTATAATTTTATCTTTGCTGTCTGTCTCAGGAACAATCAGTTTCACTCATCGTTTCCTCCGCAGGAGACATGCTGCCTCAGGTACACTTGACTTGTTGCAATTATTTTCAATGAACTTCACCTTTAGTGAAATGCTGGGATAGAAAGAAATGACTTAAAAGCAAACATTGTTCCTTTGTCTTAACAGTAATTTGCATGTGCAGTTGGGTCATTACTTTATGTTGTTAATTAACTTGTTATAACTTATAGAGTAAATTTCACTGGCAGTTCTCAAACTTGTCTTGAGTACTCATCTATAGGCCCCAGTACTTTCAAATTGCACATTCAGCTCCTTAAACTTGTCCTGAGTTCTCATCCAGGTCTCTGGTACTTTCAAATTGTGCATACAAGGAATAAATCAGCTAGTGAAGTGGCATGCACCTTTAACAGGTTGTCATGCAGTGATGGAGCTTGAACATCCTAAAGGGAGTCACCAATGAATTAGGGGGCCCACTAGTGATGCATGGACCAAATCTGCCATGGATTATTATGTGTCTATTAAGAAAAAATTAGAACCTAGGAATGGCCTCCACTGCCCCTGTTGTCATGTTAAATCATATCATCATAATGTTGGCTTCAGTCACTGACATTATTGTTGACCATGCGTGGTTTGAGTCTAGTTTTATGATCAGATTATCCTAGGTACCTAGTGTAAATCATTTATGCTGCAAAAATATAAAGATATGCAATAGACCTATATATGCTGACCCTTTGGACCTTAGAATGTTGTGCCACACCTGGCCTGCACATCCTGCATATTGATCAATTGCATTGGTATTGATAGGTAAGGACGTCCAACGGTGGTCATACTTCTATAAACCACTCCTAGGTCATCCATGCCGATATACGCCCATGTACTCAACAGCCCATAATCAATCTACTAATTTTCCCTCCAATACTTGCTTACACTAGTCATGGTAATTGAGGCTATGGGTTCAAGACTTCAAGTACCCACTCCTTTACAACAAAGATATTCAGTTCCTCCTATGCCATGGCTCGGTGTTGGAGATTTAAAATTTCGCCAGAACATTGTTTTGCAGTATTGTGCAGCCAGAGTATCTAGAGATGCTCATTGTTAGTTGTCTTTGTGTCATACCAAACCTTGAGGGACTTCTAGCTAACACTGCTAATCTTTGTTAAATATTTGCACTTGTTTTTTATTTGACCCTTCTTGAAGTGTTTATTACATTTCGTTTGCAGAAATATCTTCTTGAGAAGCGTGCAGTTATTGACGTTGATAATGGAAAATTATTAAATGAAGATAGTGATATCAGATCGGTAAGTTAAAACGCCATTGATGCACTTATTTTATACATTTATCCTCCACAAAATCGTAGTTTGGATCGTTGTGCTCAGAGGAAAATTATTAAATAATTCTGGATGTAGCATATACAAGAGGTTATATCAGTTTTTGTTGGATAAGTGCAGGTCCTTCAGTTTTTAATGGATGATGTGTCTGACTTCTTGTCAACACATTTTTCTAGTTCAATGGAGAGAAGCAAGACTGATGAGAAAGGCTGTGCTTCTACACTTCAAGCTTTCATTGATTATATATCTTTGAGGGAAACTGAAAATTTTCGATCCCGAAAGGAGGAAAATAAGAATTCTATCACATTAACAACTATTCATCAGGTATGTTCTCTTGACTTCAATTAATATTGTGGGCTGTGCCATTTAGTAATCCTTTGACACTAGGAAACACGCTGATAATTCCTTTTCAATTTGCAGTCAAAAGGTTTGGAGTGGGATGTCGTGTTTATTGTGCAGGTATTTCTTCACTCTTCAGGATGAGCTTGCATATACAAATACTCTGCCATATATGTAGTGTTAGGCAGACACTGTGGTGGCGTCTGCCACCTACTTGTTTATTAAGCAGGTCAAGCGGCCACCTACATGGTCTAGTATTGATTAGGTTCAATTCTAGCACAGTAGCAAGTTAAAATATCTCAAGTTTGACTAACTATATACAAACAAGTATAAATAGTTATGATATCAAATAAGTATCATCAGATTTTTCATGAGATATATTTTCATAATGTACTTATTTTGTGTCATAAACATTTATATTTTTTAACTATATATTTGGTCGAACTTTGGACACTTTAACCAAGAATGCACCTAGAATTGCATTCTTTCTGGACAGAGGTAGTAAGATTCAAGGTGGGATTGATAGAGTATTTTTTTTCTCCAAATTGTGCATAAAAGTAATCACATGTACAGGGTGAATGCTACTACCAACAAACTGATAGAAAGTTAATATATTGAAGTCCAAACAATGTAGGGGTTGGTTCAATCAGTGCGCAACCAGTACCATTAGCTCTCCAAGGGTAGCAATCCAAAGCCAGTTCAGTTCCTTTCTAGCAACAAGCGATTCCATATCAGATCAAGTAAAGGGATTACCTTAGCTAGCGCATATCGAAGAGTTGTAAACTTCCTGCCACTATGGAAAAAAGCTGTTGATGGATCAATTTGTGTAGGTGGATCTCAGCTCGGACCGAGACACTCGGATTTGCCAATAAAGAGTACTGCCTTGGAGTAGTAGGGGTTGTAGGGAAGAAACTTGTTGGGTTATAGGAAGTCCTATCAATAGACTGGATTAAAGAAAGAAGAAAGAAAAGTAAAGCTAACAACCTATAGACCCAGCACTGTGCCTATGAATAATAATGAACGTGGACCATATAGGAATAGGACTCATTAGGCAGAGTGGTTTTCTTGTAGGCTTGTCTTCTTCAAAACTTGAAATTCGTATTAATAAATATATGTTTCATATTGATATATTGTATATATTAATTTATCAAAACATACTTTTTGATGTTAACCATTGCTTCTTCACACAGGCAAATGACTCGGAGATTCCTTTGTTGCATGAGTACAATGGTACTGTGAAAAAAGCTGGAAGCACACTGGAGGTTTGTCTCAAAATTATATTTTTACTTATCTATGTTCTTAATGCATATACTGGACTTGTTCATTACAGGAGGAAAGGAGGTTACTCTATGTTGCAATGACACGAGCTCGGAAAAAGCTGTACATCTTGCATGTTACAGTTGACTCTAACCGTCAGGCAGGCTATTTAGTGTACCACGTTTATCTTTAAGCAATATCATTTTTTTTTGAACTGACCTATTTGCTTATACAGCTTTTGCAACCTTCACGTTTCCTCAGAGAAATTCCTGTTCACCTTCTTGAGGTGCAGGTGAGCAATACCATTGGATCTAGTTTACTAAATCTAATCCTTGCCTAAAAACTGAGCCGGTGGGATAAAGATCACTCCCACGGTATTGTTAGGAAGAAAAAACCTCAGCCTTGAACCACTTTGTGAACTGGAAACTATTTTACCGATGGTAATAATACAAGTGGGTTAACCTAAACCCACTCCAGACCCCACTCAACTTCCACCTAATTGATAGCTCATTTGGACATATGATATAATACATAGCCAAAGAACTAGGATGAGTCAATAGGTTGGCTTGGCCTTTGCGTCAATAGCTGTAGGACTTTTCTTTCAAATTGCTTCTATTCCCTACCATTAAGGTTTCCCAATATGAGTTGCTTACTTCTTTCATCAGCAGGCATACTCTTATGTAACATCTTGTATGTACATAATTCTTCACAATCCTTTATTTTTTGTTAACTTGTAGGGCGAAGAGACTCTGAGAAAAGTGCCTGAACAGCCTTCAGGTGATATTCCTTTTGATGACTCTGAAGGGGATACATCAATCGGAAAGCCAATTATGGGACAGAACGAAGCTCCACCTTATCCAGAAGAGGCTCAAGCATGCCTTGCTAATGATTTCTTGAGAAGGTAAATCATCTTTGCATGATCTGATGTTTCATTTTTAACTTTGCTTATTGTGGATATTTGGAGTTTTTAGTGCTGAAAAAAACATTATTTCTTCTTTTAATGGTGATTTCAGTTTCTGAAGAACAGATTCATTATATTCATGCAAACCTTTGGTTTGCTATGTTATTTGGTTTAGATTTCCCCCTTTCTTAACTTGATTCCTTGTTCATTTTATAGGTTCGACATTGATGATAGATCGGTAGTCTCACATATATTTCATCATTGGGGCAAGAAGCAGGCATTTCAAAATCCAAAGAGATTACTTGAAAAGGTACTGAATTCTTCACAGTACATAAACACTCTGGAATCTGCCAATCTGGATACCACCAGGCTAGGATACTCTGATGCCTTCCACTATCGCAGTGACCACGTGTTTGTGACATTTACCACTAATAAAGCTCTGGATTGCCAGTGCCCTTCTATGCCTATTTCATGTTAGATGTCTGCTTGACTTTTCAGATCAGTTTTGTGATTGATGAACGCCTACGTGGTAAAGGATACAAGCGCAAGGTGACCCCTTGTCTTCTTTCACATATCAAAGCATCACTGGACTTATTTTTTCTCCTGTCAGTTTATATCTGTTCTTTGAGGTTGTTTGTTATCTTGCTGGCACTGTTATTTGTCGTCATCTGTACTTTGAAAGGGCGAAGGAACAATGACAAAAGTTCTCTCTTGTACTCGAGAGCTTAACATGGAAAAAACTGATGGCAAGTTTCTTATTCAGGATGTCTTGCGAAAGCTGAAGTCGTTCCTAAGTGGTGATGAAGCATTGGGCTACGCACAATATGTGAGTTTAATTATTATGATTATATTATATTTCTCTGTATCACACCTGATAATCTTGTTAGTTTTCCTTCCTAAATAAAATAGTTAATTTAATAATGTGAACTTCAGGTTATCAAGTGGGAACAGATTCCTATGGAGAAGCGGAGTCAATTGACGAGAGAAAGGCAGGTGAGATCCTGGGCCATTACACATATCTTGCACTATAGAAAATGGAGTTATTTATATTCGAGAAAAAAAAATGGAGTTATTTATCTGTCCTTCGGTAGACCCTTTTGTGACTTTTTTTGTGGTATTATTTCAGGAACATTTCCAAAAGCAGAGAATTGAGAACTCTATGGGTTTGTCAGAACCCACAGCCAAGCAGGTCAGCTATCTCAGAACTCCTTGTCCATCTTGTTTCATCAGCATGTTAGTTTGTTGGAATTGCATTGCTGTGCATCTGTGCTCTTTTATGATTCTACCTGTTGTTTTTGAAGCCCTGTTGCTCTCTATCAGAATACTAAACAGAATTCGTCCCTGTTTGTCCTTCAGATATCGTACCTTCGGAACCTGGGGTGCACCATCACTCCCACTTCTCGCTTGCACGCATCAAATCTTATTGAAAAGTACAAATCGCTCTGACTTGGTCGATGGAATTCGTGCTAGAACCATAAAGCCATACACCTTATATGCTTATGTACATGCTGTCCATACTAGAATGTAGTAGTGTCCACTCTGTTGTAGTGTTGTGTACTGGATATATCACGATTGTATGACAGCTCCGGTTCATATCTATTTCTGTTATTAGCCATATTCCTGTTGTTGTCGGTGTTTCGTACCCCGGGGGGTGTCACACCAACGAGTAAATTTCTAAGCGTGCTCCCTAATCCGGATGGTGATGCAAGAAGGACACAAGATTTTTATCCTGATTCGGGCGAAAGAAAGCCCTACGTCCAGCGGGGGGAGGAGACTTGTATTATCTTGCACCTAGGTGCCCGTACAGGGGTGAGTACAAGGCAGTCCTGAGACTTTGCGGGTGAAAGCGTGAGTGTGTGTGTGGTGTGCGTATGAACTTAGGAACCTCCCTTTAAATTAGGCCCTGGCATCCCCTTTTATAGGCCAAGGGGAGGCTCAGGAGTACAAGAGTAGGTAGGGCAATCGTGTGCATGACGTCGAGGTATGGGCGCCGAGCCGAGCAGTTGGGACTGTGGATGCCCCTCTCGATCCGGTTCGAGCCTGTGGATCCCTGCTTTTACCCGGGCCGAGCCTGTAGCAGCATGGTCGACGATGGGATGACTGTCCTCAGCTGACGCGAGCCGATGTAATCGAGGCATGGGCGATGATGGCCTGCCCTGGAAATCCGCCGAGTGGTCGTCGAGGTAGGATGGACACGTTACTGCACGCCCCGTACGCCCATCACTTCCGTCATCATTTCTCGAGCGGCTGAGGGCTGCCTCGAGGGGTGGACGATCCGAGCGATGGGATGGGGCGACGTGCTTGGCGGTACGGAGAGTTGACCATGGCGTTTTGAGGGGGTGCCGTACGCGGCACAGTGCGAGGCATGTCGTAATAGTGGCGCTTGCCATCCTCGAATCCGGGGGATGGGCAGCGTAATGGTGAAGCGACCGGCGTACGCTCCACTATTGCGGGCCCTGTAGCCATGGAGTTAGGTGATGTCAGTGTACTTGGGCGCTGTTCGAGCCCTGTAGCCATGTGCGCGTTCTGGATGGGCAATTATTGCGGGCAGACTCGAGCGGTTGCTCGCTCGAGCGTTCTCCGTCCCCGCCTCGAGCGGTTGCTCGCTCGAGCGATCTACGTCGCCGTCTCGAGCAGTCGCTCGCTCGAGCGGTTTACGTCACTGTCTCGAGCGGTCGCTCGCTCGAGCGGTTTCCGTACTTCTTTCTCGAGCGGGTGAGCGGCTGCCGCTCGAGTTAGAAGGCTTTGTGGCCTTGTGGGCTGCCCGCTGGGCCGGCCCGGTATGAGGAGGATTAGGGGTTTCTTCAGTCAGTTTCTGGGGATTTTTAGAGGGGAGCAAGGCTAGTTGGCTCATCTTTAATCCACCCAGTTTTAGGACCCCCTAATCTAGGTACCCGACAGTAGCCCCCGAGCCCTTGCTTGATTGTGAAACTTCAAGTAAGGGATCATGAAATGGAGTTGAAGTACCTAGACTTGGGGTTGTGTTGTTTCGTTTCGAGGGGCAAATTTCTTGTTTTTCCGTGGGGGGCGCGCGAGCGTCCCCGCGGGGGTAGCCCCCGAGGCCCCAGAGGAATGAGGCATTCCTCTGGGGGCTTTGAAATGAGTTGCCTTGGGCAAGAACGTTATTAACTGGAGTTGTAGTAGCTCGAGGCAGGGGGTTTAATGATTTTTCGAGCCCCCGTGCATCTCCTACTCCTCCCATGTCGAGGGAGGTTTTCGGTGTGACTCGAGCCCCCGAGCCTCGAATGGCTGAGCTAGAGTCGTGATCCAGTTTGTCGCTGGATCTCTTGGATCAGATCCAAGCGGTGGGAGGATTAACGCTACTCGTGGTCGAGCGAGCGCCAAGCCTCCCTGTGAGCTGGTAGCGGGGAATCCAAGTGAGAGTCCGTCTTCTTTCGAGGGGAGGCGGCGTCGAGGCCCGGGGGCGCTCTCATTTAGAGCTGGGCGCATAGCTTTTAGGGGACCGGCCCCGCTCGAGGGGACCGGCGGCTCGAGTGCCTCCCGTCGACGGGATCCCTTGGAAGCTCAGCGCCCTGCCTTGGACGTGCCTTTGGGTTTCGAGAGATCGTTCTCGAGCGGACCCTTTCGAGGGACCTTTCCCAAAGGCACCCCTAACTCGAGTGCTCGAGGGCGGCTGTTCGAACCCGTTCGTGGGTCAGCCTCCGCTCCCTCGAGTCTTACAGATGGGACCAGAATCCCAGGCTATCTTACCGTGTAAGGAACCGTCTGTTCGAGACGTCCCGTCGTTGCGCCAGTCGAGAGGAATTCGTCCGTTACTGGCGGCGCGCCTTTTTAGGCGGAAATCGGCGCGTCATGATGATCGTGGCTTGGCGACGGTTCCGCTCCGTCTCGCGACGCGTGCGCCCTGTGAGTGGAGATAGGCGGCGGTTGTCAGGGGTAATAAATGCGGTTACCGTTTTTCGTCGAGTCCGCCGGGGGCGCGCGGCCGTTGGATGGCGCGATCTGGGCCGTCGGATGCAGGTCACGCGGATCGTCTCGAGTCCCTATAAATACGGGGGAGTGGGCTCCTGGTTCGTCTTCCGCGCATTCTTGCCTTTTTCGCCATTCTCGCGGCCGCCGGTTGCGTTCCTTTCCTATATCTAATCGCCTCCGCTTCCGTCTGCAACCGCCGCCGCTGCTATTCTTGCTTGCGACCACCGCCGCCGCACTTGCTCACGGCTGCGTCCGCACTTTGCGCCGCCGTTCTTCACACCGTCGCCGTTCTCGCTTCGTCGTCCCACCGCCGTTTCTTCGCCGACGCCATGGTGAGGACGAGCAAGAGGACGGGCCAGGGCTCCGGCCAGGGCGCTGGGGGCAGCAAGACTGGCGGCAAGGGCGCCGCCGGCAAGGAGCCCGCCAAGCCTCCCACGCCGGTGGTGATGTACGACGCGCTCCCGTGGCCTCGGTCCACGGTGACCGAGGCGATGTTGACGAACCTTGTCAACGGCGGGTTGCTCCTCCCCAACCCGGTGGGGGGACCGCCGGAGTGGCAAGTGCCGGAGGACGACCACCTCAAGCCCGTGGTTCCGCCGGGTTACGTTCTGAGTTTCGTCAAGTTCCACCGGCGGGGACTTGGGGCGCGGCCGAGCCGCTTCATGCGGGCGCTCCCCCACCACTTTGGGGTCGAGCTCCAGCACTTCAATCCGAACTCCATCTCACACGCGGCCAGTTTCGCCGCCGTGTGTGAGGGGTACCTTGGTATGGCGCCGCAGTGGGACCTATTCACCCACGTCTTCAAGGCGACGCTGTTCACCAAGGCGGTGAGCGGCGGTGGTGATGACAACGACGGCGATGATGGTGACGAGAAGGGGGAAGAGGAGAAGGAGAAGGAGAAAGAGAAGCCGAAGGCCCGCCGCTACGTCCGAGCGGGCTCCTGCTCGATCGGCTTGAAGAGGCGGGAGTGCTGGCTGACCGGCACATGGGCGTCAAATAACGCCGGGTGGGACGCGGAGTGGTTCTACCTCCGTAATGAGGGGAACCACTTCCCGGAGTACACCGGCGCCGTGCTGACCGCGCCTGGCGAAAATTGGATCTACGGTCAGCCGAAGAAGCTTCAGCCCCGTCTCGACCCCCTGCTCGATGCCATCACAAGCCTCCGTCGCCGGAGGGCCGGCAACCTCACCTTCAACCTCGCCCACGTCGTCGCCGAGTTCCACTCCCGCCGGGTGATCCCGCTCGCCGAGCGCCCGCTGCGGCTGGACCAGATGACGGAGAACGCCGATCCTGAGGCGCTCGAGGCCAGCAGGATGTCGGACGTACCCCTCTCGACTGCCATTATCGTGGCTCGAGTGCGCGAGGCGATCGACGGCGGGAGGAACTTTGGGGGGAATCAAGTCGGCCTCTTCCCCATGCGTCCGGTCAACAACCTGCTCGGCTATGTAAGTTCTTTCGAGGTCTTTCTTGTCGCTCCTTTTATTCGAGCTGTTCTTATCGAGGTGTGCCTCTTCAGGATATCATCGACCACGCGGACTCGGTGCCCCCGGTGAAGGAGGACGCGCCTGACCGCGAGGTAAGACGCTTGAAAAACGATCGAGAACACGCGGCAGCCCTCTCGAGGAGGGAGGAGAGAGCAAAGAAAGCCCGCGAGCTAGAGGAGAGGGAGAAACGTAAGTCCAGGTGCCGCCGGGAACGGATGATGCGCCTGGACGCGAATCCGCGCGACTGGAGCCCCAGCCTGGACTCGACCGACGAGGACGAGGGGGAGGATGACGAGGAGGACGACGAGGCGACTGATAGCGACGGGGCCACCGCCGCTCGAGCGCTGACGCCCCCTCGATCTCGCGTGCAGGAGGTGTCCCTGGCGCCGCCCCGTCTCAAGTTGCGCGGGGACTCGTCGTTGGCTCAAGCGGGTCAGCAGGAGGGGTCGTCTCGCCGCCCTAGCCACGGCGCTCGCACACCGTCACCGACTCGAGTGGGGCGGCGGGAGGAGTCACCCCACCGTTCCAGCCATGGCGCTCGGGCGCCATCTCCTACGCGGCGGGATTCTCCTTCCCGTCGCCAACCTTCTTCAGCGGGCGCGCACTCCCGGCAGCACAAGGCTGCAGATGTGCGCAAATTGTCATCAGTTCAGCCCGGCGAGCGTCCCGTCGAGCGCCGGACCCCTTCCGGCGGTCGCCGGTCCGAGCGGACCTCGACCCGCCAGACTCAGGATACCCAGAGGGACCCCACGCCGGACCCGGCCAAGGAGTTGGCAGGAGCGGGGGAGGCCACCAAAGCCGCGGAGCCCCCGAGCGCCTCGAGCCGTGCTGTCGGCGCGTAGAAGCCCCCGAGCGGTACGAGCGGTGGGCTCGAGGCTCCGAAGTCCTCGAGCGATTCGAGGGGACCAGCCTCGGCTCGGGAGCCCCCGGGCGACTCGAGCAAGCCGGGTGGCTCGAGCAGCACCACTTCAACCATAGGGTAAGTTTTTCGACCATATCTCTTTTTATCATCTTCCCGTTTGGCTTGCGAATTTCCCATCATGGTTATTTTTTGTTCTTCTCTTTCTTTCAGGACCAAGCGCCCTCTGCAGTCCTTGCCGTCCCTTCCTCCCATCCTGCCTTCAAAGAAGTTGAAGGTCTCAGGGGGTTCGAGCGGCACCCCGTCTATTTCAGGTGAAGTGACTCTTCCTCCTACTCCGATTTGGTTAGCGCGGGCCAAGGACGCGATCAAGCGCGGCAAGCTGATGGCGGCTGCATCTCGTGCAGGTGCCGGGGCCGTGACCACGGCAGTAGAAGAGAAGGCAACCACCACCACCACGGCCTCGACTGTCTTCCCGCTCGAGACATCATCGTCGCCGTTCGTGCCGAGCGGCACGGCGGCCGGCGATAAAGGGGCGACGGCGGCCACCACTCCGGCGATGGGGGCCGGGTCGGAGCAGCAGCCGATTACGCTCGAGGACGAGAGTCCGAGCTCGAGCTCCAAGACTCCTTGGCCGATTGGCCTGCGCCAGCTCGAGGAGGAGCGCAAGGAGAAGGAGGAGGAGGAGACGCCGGCGGCCATCGATCGGCCGGTGGATGACGTGGAGATGCAGGAGGCGGGCCAAGTGCCCGAGCCTCAGCCAAGCCGGGCCCCTACCCCCCCTCGGGATTTGGAGGTCGACCCCTCCGCTGGGCAACGGGTCGAAGTGCCCCAGGCTTCCCCGGTCGAGCAAGGGGAGGCCCAAACCATGGCGCAAGAGGGGGCGTCCGAGGAGCACCCCGCCGCTGCTCAGGAAGAAGAGAAGGTGGGGGAGCAGGCCGAGCAACCCCCCGCCGGGCGGGGAGCATCAGGACGGCGTGCGAGGGGAAGAGCCACCCAGGGAGCTCCGTCTGGTGCCGTATCAAGCGCCGCTGCCACTGCAGCAGCTGAGGGAGGTTATGGTGCCTCACCTCGTGCCCGAGTCGACGACGGGTGAGGTGAGGTTCACCGGTATGTCCGAGGCTGACCACTGGGAGGAGGCCCAGAGGAAGCAGACGGCGTCCGCCATCGTCGACAGCCATATGCGGACGGTCGACTTCGGACCCACCGAGCCCACCGATGTGTCGATCGAGGAGCGGAGGCGGATCGAGGCGCGGGTGCTTGCCCAAGAGGCGTCATCCTCTTGGAGTCAGCCGCATCGCCCACCTACCCTGGCCGGGGGGGTGGTGACGGCGGACGTCGACTTGGATGCGGTGAGGAGGCTCCACACGTCCATCGACAAGGAGATGCGGGAGGAATTCCCTCTATGGGAAAGGCCGCCGCTGGTGCTCCCCGACCCCCTCGACCACGAGGCTCCTGCGATCGTGATGAACGATCAGAAGGAGCTCGAGGCGCACACGGAGGCCGAGGAGCGCCGGCAGTGGCTCGAGCATGCCCTGAAGGTTGCTCTGTCACTCGTCTCCGAAGACCTGCCCCGGCTTTCCTCTGTGAGTATTCTCGAGCACGGCCGTTTTTCATTCAGACTTATCGTAGTTCGCGTCTGATTTTTCTTTTTCGTGATTCAGACGGCGCAGAGCTGCTCATACGCCAAGTCAGTTCACATCCGCGCCCTTCGCGAGAGCGAGGACGAGATCCGGCGATATGTGCGCATGGGGCAGGACGCTGAGGCGGAGTTGCACCGGTCTGCCCGGCTCCTTCGAGAAGCCAACACCGCCCTGGACGCTGCCAAGGGAGATGCCAAAAGGGCTCAAGACGAGCTCGCTCGAGCGGCGCAGGAGGCGGGGGCGGCTCAGCAGGAGGCTCGTGATAAGCTTGCCCAAGCCGCGCGGGAGGCGGAGACCGCTCGACAAGAGCACGAGCGGCTGCAGGGGGTCTTCGAGCAGCTCAAGAAGGATGCGGCCATTGCGTTAAGAAGCTACAAGGCCAAGTGCCAGCAGGCGGAGCAGCTCGAGAGCGACAAGGCCGCCGCCGAGGCGTACGTGAAGGACTTGCAGTCGACGGTTTCCCGAGAAACCGCCGAGAAGGAAGCCCTTGCGAGTGCGCTCGAAGCGGAGAAGAGACGAGCGAGCGATCTCCAGACGGAGGTGGCCAATCTCCGTCAGAAGGTGACGGAGAAGGACCTCGCTATCCAGGGCGCCGGCAAGGCCTACGAGGAGCTGCGGGTGGAAAAGCGTGATGTCGGGCGCGCGCTCAAGAGAAAGGAGACCGAACTCACTCAAGCGCTCGAGCGCGAGCAAGGGCTCTCGACCCGCTGCACCCGTAAGTAGTTCGAGCCTTCTATTCTTCTTTTTTGTATGTGGTTCTTGCGCGCTGCTCGAGCGCTTAACTCTCGTCGTTCTTTTCCAGGTCTGGAGGCGGACCTGGCGGCGGCACGTGAGGACGCCAATTCGGCCCACGCCCACATCACCGGCGCCATCGACACCCTCAGCGCCACCTGGGGTCTTGCGCCCATGGTGGACGTCGAGGGGCCGGACGCTGGCAAAGGCTACGCCAGCCGGGTCGTCGAGTTCGGCGCTCATATGCGGGGCCGTGTCCGGGACGCTCTCGTCTTTGCTGCGCGCCGGACCATGGCCATCTTCTACTCCGGGTTTGCTCTCTCGAGGGAGGCTGCCCAGACCGGGATGGAGGCGGTCGCGGGCGGCTTCACCTACACCGAGGACG
The DNA here is from genome assembly GCA_018135685.1 of Themeda triandra. Lineage (NCBI taxonomy): Eukaryota > Viridiplantae > Streptophyta > Magnoliopsida > Poales > Poaceae > Themeda > Themeda triandra. The sequence goes on along the minus strand of JAENPR010000015.1, from coordinate 2,187,287 downwards.
AACAGGAGGGTGGCGTGAACCCCCGGATCGAGCAGCTTAAGGTCGACGCCGAGGAGCCCGGGGCGCGTCTTGCTGAGAGCTTCCTGCCTGAAGTCCTCCCCCCTGACGTGGAGTAGTTTTTGACTGGCCTGCTGAAAGTCCCTAGTTTGGTTTTGGCTAATTGATGAAACCTAGGACTAACCTTGTTTATCTAAGTGGTTGATTTAGAGAAAGGTTGTCCACATGATGAGCATATTGAATATGAAGCATGACACGTGTCATGTGATCAAAGATGAAGATCAAGACGGTGCTTGGCTCCATGGACCGGTGTTGAAGGTGAAGGGCTAGTCAAGGCTTGGGAGTGAAGGACCATGCGATGGTGAAGCTCGGGCAAGACTAGGCGCCGATGGACCGATGCACGGTGAAGGGCAAGTGAAGTCGAGGTCGATGGATCGAGACGGTCACATGATGGTGTGAAGTGTTCATATCATTTGGAGGAACAAAATGGGCTCAAGGCAAAGGTATAACCGATAGGGCCATTTTGTTTTGCACTCAAGACACCATAGAGGGTGTGAGTGGTTTAGGTTCGATAGCCGCACTATTAAGAGGGGAAGTCTTATCGGCTATTCGACGCACGGGTGCCACTAGGTGAATTCATGAAGTGCATTGCATATAGGGCCTAGTGAGCTAGCCTAACCTTTGGGAAATGATTGTGAAAAGCTAACACACAAGCACATGGAGTTGTACACTTGGTGGTGTTGGCACATTTACAAAGGTGGCGTTTGGGCGCGCGCCGTGGCTTGCGGGGTAGAGTTGGGTTTGGGTCCTCTCTTCCTCCCGCCGAGCCCGTGAGGCGGGATTCGGTGCTTTTGGGAAAAATGGATGGATATTTTCTATTGCGCCGGATGCAAAATTTGGTTGAAATCATGCTATCTCCGATGATCAAGTTGGTATACTTGTTGGATAGCATGTTGGAGAAGTTGGTGTCACGACACGGCGACGAAAGACGGAGGCTGCGCTCGGGCGCAGGCGCCGGACGCGGGCGGACGCGTCCGGCGGGCGGCGGACGCCGACCCGAAAGTTTACGGTTTTCGGCCGTTCGGCGGCGTCGGGCGGGACGCGGGCCGGACGCGCGGCGGACGCGAGCGGTTCTTGTCTTTGCGTCCGGCGCGTTGCGGCTCGGCGCGGAGCGGGGTTCCCGACGGAAGGCGGCGGACGCGCGTGCCGCGTCCGGCGCATGCGGACTCGAACGAAAGTTCCGGAGCGCGGCGTTGCGAGCGGACGCGGAGCCCGACGCGTTAGCGGCGCCGGACGCCGCGCCGGTCGCCGACGTGGCGGCACGCGGTTGGCCGTGGCGCCAACGGTCGTACGGGCGCGCGCTGGCTGAAGCGCCGGACGCGTCCGGCGGCTGCGGCGGACGCGTCCGGCGCGTTGAAATTTCGCCCCGAGGGGCAACGGCTAGTTTGAAGAGTTTGGGCTATAAATAGATGGGTGGCCGGGCTTGGCTCCCTCTCTTGGCTCTCCCAACTCATTCATTCATCCTTTGAGCCGAAGAAACACTCTCCCTCTCATCTCTCTTGCTTGATTGTGAATCCAAAGTGAGATTGAGAGATCACCTAGTGCATTGCATTGCTTGAGGGCATCTAGTGGCACTTGTGGGTGGTTTTGCCGGTGGATTTCTTGTTACTCTTGGAGAGTACCGCTCCTAGCCGGCTTGGAGATTGTTGGAGGCGTTGGCAAGAGAAGGTGATTGTTCTTGGCCACCTCCGGTTGCTTGTGAGAGGTTTGAGCTCACCTCGTGGGGATCACGAAGAGCATCCTAGTGGATTGCGCGTGTCGTTGAGTACCTCGCTTGAGAGTGGTGTCTTGCGGTGCCTTGCGGGGCGAGCCTTGAGGGGCTAGTGACTTGAGGGTCACACCGAGGAACCATCTAGGTGTTGGTCGACACAACGGGTGACGTAGCTTGGCGGTGCCCAAGTGAACATCCGGGGATAAATCATTGTGTTCATCTTGTCTCCGGTGATTGGTCATCATCCTTTGTGTGTTACCGATTGTGATTGATTGTTCATCTTATTGGTGATTGTCAACCTCGACTCTACGCGTTGGTATAACACGCTCCTACCCTATCTTGTATTACTTTGATTACTTTCTTGCAAAGTAGAATTGCTTGCGTGGTCGGTCGGGAACCACAACTTGTGTAGACTAAATCCCGTGGGTAGAATTGCTTGTGTGGTCGGTCGGGAACCACTCCTTGTGTAGATTAAATCCCGTGGGTAGAACTCTTGATCACTAGTGGTAGCTATTGTTTGTGCTAGTGATCACCTACTAGAATTGTTTGGATAGGAGGCTTGCAACATCTAGTAGGCTAAGCAAAACTTGCTTTCCGCCGTTTGTGTATCTAACGAAGTTTGCTTAGTGAGTTTGTAGAAATTTTTATAGGCTATTCACCCCTCCCTCTAGCCATCTAGGACCTTACACCTGCGAGCCAAAATTTGGGCAACAAGGCCCTTGTAAGAAAATACTTTGGTTGTGAAGTGGCCCGAGTGGCTTTTAAACACCATGCTTATGTTTCATGGAAGTGTGCTCTAATTTTTTCTTATGCTCCAGGTTATCTTTTATTCTTTGCCTTTGTTTCTTTTTAACTAAGTGCTAGCGCTGTGCTCCTACCGTTTCGAGGGGATATGAGTTGGGGTACCGTAGCTCGGAAGCGTGGGTGGCCTTGTGCTCGATCGTCCCAGCTCGAAGGGCTCGAGGTGGCGCTCATACTTAGTTTTTATGAGAAAGCTCAAGGCGGGGAAGGAAGACAGTGCGTGGAGCGTTTGTGAAAAAATTAAGCGCGTTTTTTCGAGGACTTCAGGGGGGTCCCCCGGTCTAGCCCCGAGGGGGCTTAACTTTGTGGAGACAAAGTCGAGCCCACCTTGCATATGAACGAACTGAAAGTGACAAACCGGCTCGCGGGGTCTTTATTCATTCATACTAATGGTACATTTAAACGAAAAGATGTACAAGGCATCGAGGCCTAGGGGAAAAAGCGACGTAGCTGTTCGATGTTCCACGCGTTGGTGAGGATCGAGCCGTCCTCGTCGGCCAATTTGTAGGTCCCCGGCCTCAGCACTTCGACAACTATGAACGGGCCTTCTTAGGGAGGAGTGAGCTTGTGGCGCCCCTTGTTGTCTTGTCGTCGACGGAGCACGAGGTCGCCGACCTCGAAGTCCCTCCTGCGCACATTCTTCTCGTGGTACTGACGTAGCTTCTGCTGGTAGCGCGCAGAGTGTAGGAGCACCGTGTCTCGAGCTTCCTCGGCTTGATCGACGGCGTTGGCTAGCCTTTCCTCGTTGGTCTGCTCGTTGTAGGCTTTGAGTCGAGGGGAGCCGTATTCGAGGTCGGTGGGGAGGACGGCCTCCGACCCATAGACCAAGAAAAATGGAGTGAACCCCGTGGCCCGGCTCTCGGTCGTCCGTAGACTCCATAGAACGGAAGGGAGCTCAGCCATCCACTTCTTGCCGTGCTTGTTGAGGCGGTCAAAAATCCTTGGCTTTAGTCCTTGGAGGATCATACCATTGGCACGCTCGACTTGGCCATTGGTTCGAGGATGGGCGGCTAGACCAATTCACACGGATGTGGTTTCGATCGCGAAGTCCGGGGACTTTTTGCTGTGAACCGGGTACCGTCGTCGCTGATGATGACATTAGGCACTCCAAACCGATGGATGATGTCAGTGAAGAACTCGACCGCTCATTCCGAGCGAATGTTGGTGATGGGCTTGGCCTCGATCCACTTGGTGAACTTGTCGATGGCCACGAGCAAGTGGGTGTAGCCTCCGTCGTCTTTTGAGGGGTCCGACCCGGATCGAGCCCCCGCACCGCAAATGGCCACGTGAGGGGATCATCCGGAGTGCGTGTGCTGGAAGATGCGTTTGCTTGGCGTAGAACTGGCATCCTTCACACGCTCGAACTAACTTGATGGCATCAGTTGTAGCCGTAGGCCAATAAAAGCCTCGACGGAAAGCGTTTCCGACAAGGGTTCTCGGTGCAGCGTGGTGGCCACAAGCCCCCGAGTGCATGTCTCTGAGCAATTTCCTGCCCTCATTGATCGAGATGCACCGTTGGAGTATGCCAGTCGGGCTCCGGCGGTAGAGCTCTCTGTCATCCCCAAAAAGGACGTAAGTTTTGGCTCGATGAGCTAGTCATCTCGCCTCCGTTCGATCCTCTGGCAGCTCTCCTCGAACAAGGTATTCGAGGAAGGGCGCTTGCTGGTGGGCTCGAATCCCGATCGATCTCCATGACCTCGGCCCCCTTCGAGGGGGGATCGGTCGTTGGAGTGGGCTCGATGACTGGTTCTGCCCCAGCCCCCGAGTCCCACTTCACAGATGGCTCGTGAAGGTCTTTCGAGAAGACGTTTGGGGGGAGCGGTGCTCGAGACGACGCGATCCTGGCTAACTCGTCTGCGGCTTCATTGAAGCGTCTCGGGATGTGGTTGAGCTCGAGGCCATGAAAGTTTGCTTCCAGTTTGCGTACCTCGTTGCAATATGCTTCCATTTTTTCGTCGTGGCAGCTCGAGGCTTTCATCACCTGGTCGATGACGAGTTGTGAGTCACCTCGAGCATCGAGGCGTCGAATCCCGAGCTCGATAGCGATACGCAACCCAGTAACGAGCGCCTCATATTCTGCCATATTGTTCGAGGCGGCAAAGTGGATCCGCAGCACGTAGCGCATGTGTTCTCCGAGAGGTGAAATGAAGAGCTGGCTGCGCCCGCTCCTGTCTTCATGAGCGACCCGTCGAAATACATGGTCCACGGCTCGGCTTGAATCAGATGCGGGGAAGTTGGACGTCGGTCCATTCAGCCACAAAGTCGGCCCGACTTGGGATTTGATGGCTTTTCGTGGGGCGTACGTGATGGTCTCGCCCATCGCTCGACCGACCATTTGGCGATTCGACCCACGACTTCCCGGTTCTGGATAATTTCTCCAAGTGGGAATGATGATACCACCGTCACCGGATGGCTAAGAAAGTAGTGCTGAAGCTTTCGACGGGTGAGCACGATCGCGTAGAGCAATTTTTGGATTTGGGGGTATCGAGCCTTGGCATCTGAGAGCACCTCACTAACAAAGTACACCGGCCGTTGGACGGGGAGCGCGTGCCCCTCTTCCTGCCTTTCAACCACTATAACTGCGCTGACCACTTGCGTGGTTGCGGCAATGTAGAGGAGGAGTGGCTCGACGGGTTTGTCTGGTGTAGCTGGTCGAGGTGGCACGAGCACGGGAGGGGAGGTGAGCATGCTTTTCAGCTTCGAGAGGGCTTCCTCCGCCTCGGGCGTCCATGCAAAATGCTCGGATTTTTTGAGGAGTCGATATAGAGGCAAAGCTTTCTCTCCTAGACGCGCAATGAATCGGCTAAGGGCGGCTAGGCACCCCGTGACTTTCGCACCCCTTTCAGTCTCGACCGGCCCCATCTCGCATGATGGCCGTGACCTTCTCGGGGTTGGCCTCTATCCCGCACTGGGAGACGATGTAGCCTAGCAGCATGCCTCGAGGCACTCCAAAGACACACTTCTCGGGGTTCAATTTGATGTTCTTAGCCTTGAGGCATCCGAACGTCAACTTGAGGTCCTCGACAAGGTTTTTGACCTTACGTGTCTTGACTACGATGTCGTCTACATACGCCTCAACCGTTTCTCCTATATGTTTGCCAAAAACATGAAGCATGCAGCGCTGATATGTTGCCCCGGCGTTTCGAAGGCCGAAGGGCATCGTGACATAACAGTACATGCCCACAGGAGTGATGAATGAAGTCGCGAGCTGGTCGGACTCCTTCATCTTGATTTGATGATAGCCAGAGTAGGCATCGAGAAAGGAAAGCACTTCACAACCCACAGTGGAATCAACAATTTGATCTATTCGAGGCAAAGGAAATGGAACTTTGGGACATGCTTTATTTAAACTAGTGTAGTCTACACACATCCTCATTTTTCCATTCTTCTTCTCTACTAATACAGGGTTAGCTAACCACTCGGGATGATGTACCTCCTTGATGAATCCGGCCTTCTCGAGCTTCTCGACCTCCTCGCATGATGATCCCGCGCTTCTCCTCGTCGAAGCGGCGCGGCGTTGCTTGACAGTCTCGAACCGGACGGATCTCAAGGCGTGCTCGGCGACATCCCTCGGTATGCCGAGGCATGTCCGAGGGACTCCACGCAAACATATCGGCGTTTGCGCGGAGAAAGTCGACGAGCACCGCTCCTATGCGATGTCGAGGGAGGCGCCGATGATCGCGTCTTTTCGCCCGGGGAGCTCGGATCGAGCGGGATCTTCTTGGTGTCCTCGGCGGGCTCGAAGTTGCCGGCTTGTCGTTTTGGCGCTGGGGCGGCGGCCTCGGCTGCTAGGCAGTCGAGTGTCTTGGCTAGCTCCTTGGATGCGACCAAGGACTCCCCATACTCCACACATTCCACGTCACAACAGTACGCGTGCTCGTATGTGGAGTCGACGATGATGACCCCCTTGGGCCCTGGCATCTTGAGCTTGAGGTATGCATAGTTGGGGATTGCCATGAACTGGGCGTAGCACGGGCGGCCCAGGATGGCGTGATAGGTCCCCTCGAAACCAGGTACGTCGAATGTGAGGACCTCTCGACGGAAGTTCGAGCGCGTGCCAAAATAGACAGGGAAGTCGATGCGACCGATTGTGAGCGCCTTCTTGCCGAGCTGTGCCCTTGTGATGCCGAGCAGTGTGAGCGTCTCCATGTAGATGATGTTGAGGCTGCTGCCTCCGTCCATGAGGACCTTGGTGAAGCGGGCGTTGAGGATGATCGGGTCGACGACGAGAGGATACGCACCGGGGTTGGTGACGTGCTCTGGATGGTCATCACGGTCGAACGTGATGGGGGCATCCGACCCGGTCAAGAACCGAGGCGTGGCGGGCTTCACAGAGAAAATCTCCCGGCGCTCATTCTTCCGCTCCCGACGTGACATCTGAGTTGTAGGGCCGCCGTATATCATATAACAATCAGCAATGGGTGGGAACCCATTGTTGCCGTTGTCCTTGGCCTGATCGTCAGCTCCCTTATCCTTCTTGTCATCGTCCTTGTCGATCCCGAACCGTTTGAAGTAGCCTCGAAGCATTCGACAGTCCTCGAGGTTGTGCTTGACCGGTTCCTTGTGGTACGGGCGAGGCTGCTTCAACATCTTGTCGAAGACGGCCCCATCCGGAGGGGGTCGAGGCTTCTTGCGCTCGGCCGCGGCCACCTCGTCTTCCGCGACCACGCGCTTGCCTTGCCGGTTGCCCTTCTTCTTCTTCGATTCTTCTTCTTGCCCTTGCTCGAGCCCTCACCGTCCCCTGGGGGCGGCGCGGGCTTGTTCCCAGCACCACCAAAGAAGGCTCCCACGGCCTCGTCACCGGCAGCGTAGTCGGCGACGACGTCCATGAGCTCGTCAACCGTCTTTGGGCGATTGCGCCCGAGCTCCCGCACGAGCTCTTTGCACGTGGTGCCGAGACGAACGCCGGGATGACGTCGTGATCGGGAATGTGCGGCGGCTCGGTGCGCGGCTTGGAGAAACGTCGAGCAAAGTCTCTGAGGGACTCCGTGGCATTTTGCTTACAGTTGCGGAGATCCCACGAGTTGCCCGGTCGGATGTATGTGCCCTTGAAGTTCCCCTCGAAAATCTGGACCAGGTCGGTCCAATCGTAGATTTGGTTGGGGGGAGCTCCTCGAGCCACCGTCGAGCGGTGTCAGAGAGAAACAAAGGAAGCTGGCGTATGATTGCCTTATCCTCTCGAGCCCCTCCCAGCTGGCAGGCCAGCCGGAAGTCAGCCAACCAGAGCTCTGGCTTGGTCTCCCCGTTGTATTTGACCACGCTCGTAGGGGAAACGGGTTGGGCAATGGTGTGTCATGGATGGCTCGACTGAAGACTCGAGGGCCCGGCGGCTCGGGAGCCTGCCGGTCCTCGTCGATGTCGTAGCACCCCCCTCGATGGGCCTTGTAGCCACGTGTTGGCGGTCCTTAACTCGATTCTAACCCCGCAAACTTTAGCCTAGGCAAACTAAATCTCACCTAGAATAGGGCTCTACTCTAACCATTTCCATAGTGTGGCGCGAGAATTCTTGTTTTGCGGTCAACACCGAAACACACCAAAAATGAGCCAAGAACTGGAGCAAAACTATGATGTGAGAAGGTGACCCACCTACCGTATAATTTGGGTCTCAAACATAGCCTAAAATGCCAAGCATGGACCCAAGAAATGGAAGCCCAAAACCTAGTCCAACTCGATCATGGGCTGCGAAGTGGGGTGTAGTAATTTGGCCATAACTCCCTCATCCGGACTCCGATTGACGCAATTCACCGGGCTACGGAAAGCGACGACGAGGCCCACCTGCCTGTAAAAGATGGGCCCCATCGGAGCCAAACCTAGCGCGCGCCCCAAGCGCGGGCGCGCTGTTTGGTGCCCGATCAGGCCCAAGATTTGGTCGATGGCCCATGACGATGTGTGGAGGTCGGTTTTTCGGGTGCTTTGTACATGGAAGGTACGAAACCGCCTCTAGAGGTCGGTTTTGGACCTTTCCATATGGGCATGACCCTTTTGCATAGAGCCCCCTCCTCTCCACCTATAAAAGGAGGCTCCCTCCTCCTCATTCAACACACCATTCAAGGGAGAAAGAGCACCACACTAGAGGTTCATTCCAAAGGGCTATGCCCTAGTAGCTATAGAGTTAGAGAGAGAGAGATGTGAGGGAAGAGAGCGGGGAAGCGCCGGGCTTGTCGGTGTCTCCCCGAGCTTGTACCTCTACGAGCAACTACTTGGCTCCTTAGCGGGATCTTGACTAAGTAAGTGTTCGTGTTATCTATAGTCTTTTGTGTCTTATGTTTAGTTGAGCTATACCAAGCTTGTTTGCGGGTTCGTCGTCCGTCTTTGTGGCGGATGCTCTAGTAGAGGGCCCCGTTAAAGACGGGTCACCCCGTACGACGCTAGAGTAGTAGTCGCTAGTGTAGACATGGTGTCTAGGCTAGAGACGCCTTCGTTTGCCTCGTTCCCCACGGTTGAGGTGGTAGGCGGCGGTGGTGATGCCCTGTCCGTCCCTCGTAATCCCCACGTTCGGGTTCGACGTAGAGCCGTAGGCCGGCAACGCTTAGCGGACCAAGTGTTATCCGGTGCCCGAAGTAAGCGAGTAGAAGTATGGCGATGCTAACCTTGAGACCTAGAAGCTATAGGAATCCATCTCTACCACCCTTTCTATCTCTACCCTTGTGTTGTTCCTTGGACGAATTAGCTAGGAGAAATACCTCCGTTCCCGTGGAAAATACGATACCCTGAATACTTCCGGGTGAAAGCTACAACGGTACTTTTCGTACGCTTGCGGAATCATTCTGCACACGTTACGAAATACCAACAGGCTTTCTTGCGTCATTGCCGGGGTAGACTTTTTATCTATCTTTGGTGAATGCGCTAAGAAACGTCAACAAGCTTTCTCTGCGCGTTGCGGAACGGTTGCTATTTTCTTCGAACCTAGTTCGTCCTCGTATCTATTTAAAAAAAATAAAAAAAATTGTTTTATAATTCATTTTTTCCAAAACAAAATATTCCTTTTACTGTTCCACCATGAAGCTAAAACCAATTCAAAATCCTTATGCTTCAAAGGGGAGTTCTTTGAGCCAAAATCTTTTTCAAAACCAAAAGTTTCATCCGGCTATGAACTCCACCCTAGTTTGATAGCTATAGTTCGGGCACAACCCTTCTCAGACTTGATCACGAAAACCCTTTTAGCCATCTCGCAAGATTTCGAGGAAATTTGTTCATGCCTAAGCATTCCCGGCATGACACAAGAAACTCTTAAGTGGAAATTGTTTCCTTTCTCCCTTATGGGAGAGGCAAAACAATGGTACACTAATGTCGTAGAAAGTGAGAGTGGAGACTCGGGATGAACTTAAAGACAAGTTTTATCTTGCATTCTTCCCCATGTCTCACATCACTTCTCTACCAAGGGCAATCCTTGACTTCGAAGCGAACGAGAAGGAATCCATAGGTGCGGCTGGGCCGGTTCACAACATTAGTACATGCCAACCCGAGTCTTGTCTTTACCCGAAAGCATGCAATTGCATCTCTTTTGTTCGGGTCTAGACATAGATGCCGCCCTATGCCTTGACACAGCCTTACGGAGGGTCGTTTTCACATAAAACTACGACGGAACAAAGGAAAATCCTTAATCACTTCCTAGAGAAGCATGCTTCTCCCGTCATAAAGGCTAAACCTCTCCAAAAGAAGGGCATGTCAAGTTTTGAGGAGCCCTCATCGCCCGAATCCTCACCCTTGCCATCCTTAGATTCGACTAGTGAGCCCTCACCCGAGCCACGAACACCGAAGGAAGGGATGCTTTATCCTTCGTGAGTTCGCTATCAATTTCGAGGATTATGGTAGAACCTCGGACATGTCCCGGCACGAAAATTCTACATTTCATTCTAAGGAAGCCTCCTCACGAAAAACCATCAAAAGAATGGTTGATGGAAGTGAAACGTTCTTCCTAAGCAATTCGATTCTTTCACCATCCACAACCATACTTTGTTCGTTAAAAGGACTTCCATGGAAGCCCTACACAACCCCACAGCTTGGGACAAAAATCATGTCACAATTCCTTGCGGAAGCCCCGTTGGGAAATTTTCTCGCTAGTCCCGAATGATAAACTCTTTAGAGGTCCATCGGGACTCATCTTTGAGTGTTGTGGGATCGCTAGGGCCGTGCCAATCACAATTCATGAAGCCGAGGTTTACATAGATTTTTATGTCTACGCCATCCTCGATTTTGATATTCTCATAGGCCACCCTCTTGAAAGTCTTAGTCAAGAAGAACCATCTAATGGGGGCCTTGATGAAATGTTTGGAAAGATTGCTCCCACCACTCACATAGGAATTCCAATGGTGGAGCATCTCCCCAAACATAACCCGTTCGAGGAGGCAAAGTTCATTTCCCCGTTCATTTCACATCCTTGTGAAATTGAACATTCATCATCTTCCTCACTCGAACACAAGATTTGTCCCTCGGCCATCACAACGTTGATCTTGTTAGTGATCAAAGATCAACGTTTGACCCTCATGATATATCTTTTGAGAACGAAAATCACAAAGCCATGGACAAACCTAGAGCACCAAAATTGGAGACCAAGAAGGATTCTTCAATTGAGCATGAAACCTTCTTGTTTAAAACCTCTCAAGATTCATGCTTCCTTTTAGAGTCTCCAATATTTCTTGCTCTTGGCACCACGTACTCATACGAGAATCACAACCACCTCTTCATTCCCGCGTCAAACTATTTAAGAGGATGGTTGTCGATGCTTATGTTTACCATAAACACGCAAATCTCGTAGCGAGACGATGGCACTAACCTTGTAACTTAATCTTGAATGACCAAGGAATGGTGGTGAAACCGCGAACTACACCACCATCGATCGCTACAAGGGAAAGTTCCCACGGTCAAGCTTAAGACCATAACTAAAGCACCTGCCGGAGATACCCCGGATTATCTAAAAAAAGTTTTGTTTGTTTTCTATTAATATTGTTATCTTCATCATCATAATTAATTTCTTTATTATCATTTTATTATCATGAGAAACTTTTCTTTTCAATAAAAGCAAGGGCATGTTGTCAAGTTCGTATGCACCTTCGGGTATTCTTGTTGCTAACCGTTCACGGGGGCACGGGTCATATGATGCTTGAGAACATGGAAGCTACATCAATTATAAATTTTGGTGCCCTTGGGTGATAGGACACACTCCAAGAAAGAAAAGGAGACCTCGATCCAACACACTTGACTTTTATATAAAAGTCCAAGTGTGGGGGAGGACGGCAAGAATCCCGAGTTCCACTCACACCAAGAGCCAAGAAAAAAAAGAGAAAGAAAAAAAAAGAAGGGGAGAAAGTTGATGGTAGTCTTGCCTTGCTACAAGAAAAAAGAAAAAAAAAAGAGGGACACATGAAGGTCCCCGGATTTTTGGAAAAAGAGAAAAAAAATTGGGGACACATGAAGGTCCCTAGATTTCGAAAAAAAAATTGGGGACACATGAAGGTCCCCGGACTTTGAAAAAAAAAATGATGATGACAAAAAAAAAAAGGGAGAAAGAGAAAAAAAATAAAAAAAAGAAAAAAAATAAAAAAAAAAGAAGAAGAAGAGCCTTCCTCTTCGGACCTTTGCAATTACTAAGGCCCATGGCCCGTGCGCACTAGTTGTGCATATGACCTAGCCTTGGTAATTATTTGAGTGGAGCTCATGAGAACAAGCCACCGTTGCGACCCACATGGAATTTCCATCCACATGCCGGTAAGGAAGAACACTCAAGTAAAGCAAAGGTAATAAAAGTTCACCAACTCTCTTGCTCATTCTTGTCTCCATGAGATCATACAAATTCTTGCTTCTCATGTTTATGTCATATGCTCGGTTTGGGTGTGCTTGTATACAATACATCCATAGGCTTTTTAAATTAAGCATGGTGCTTAGGTTAAAATTGTCTTCTTTGATCAAAATTTCGGCATGGTGTTGAATTTTGATTAATGAACTTGAGTTGTTTCCATAAGCAATAGGAAGTAATCTGTTATGGAGATTAGTCAAGATCTATTTTACTTTGCAACTTAATCTTGACCTTGTTTGAGTTACGAGTTGGTTGAGAAAAAAATTTTGATCAATAAAAAATTCGGCTCCCGGTTTTCCAACCAAAAGAGAGTCCATGTTTGTTTCCTTTTTGTTTCTTTGAAAAATAAAAACAGGTACAAGAATAAGTGTGGGGGAGATCTCTCAACTATAACTAACTCTCACATTCGAGATCTCCCCAAACACAATGCACAACATCAAGCAACTCATCATGCGAAGGACGAGCAAACGACTTTCATCGCTCCTTCACCTTCAACGGTGGTTTGTGCAACTCTACCCTCGCATCTCCTAAAGTTTTGAAGTTTAAATTGATTAAATAAAACTAAAAACTTTGCAAAACTCCATCTCCTATTTTCACCAATCGAGAACGAGTTGCATACTTTTTATTCCTTGCTATCTTGATTGTGTGAACAACCTTGCAACAGGGACCCCATGTCTTATCTAAGTTATTGGCAGGAGAGATATAGTAGAATGATATGATACTTACCAACTCGTGCAATGGACTTGGGTATTTTTATGCAAAAAAAATTTAAAACTTTTTAGCAATGCTCCTCATGTGATAAGTGCTATGTCCTACCGAGCCAAATATCTACGCTTACAATTACAAAACCTGTTTTAGCCACTTTTAGCGATGTCAAGTCTTGAGATTCTTGCTAGAGATGGCCTTATCCCCAAGATCATTGCATTCACCCACCAAATAAACATGCCGACTCTCACAATGAGAGCCGCGCACAAAGATTCATCCGCCAAATAAATATGCCGACTCTCACACCGAGGGCCGCGCACATTATCCACCCACCATTCCACCAAAAACGCTCATTTCTTACACTGAGAATTGAGCACATATATTCCACATTTTTCTCCCTCTTCCACCAAAATACTCCTGTCAACAAATCATGCATCTCTCTCTCCATCATTCATTCAAGAAGGGTATGGACTCGTTATTAGAAAATTCATACAAAAAGAAGCATAGTTCATGAATAAGGAAGAGTTCTTTTTCTCCACGGTCTTGAGATAGAGAAGAAAAAAAAAAAGGAAAAGAAAAAAAAAGAAGAAAAAAAGAGAGCGAGAAAAAAAAAAAGAAATAAAGCAAGTTTTAGAGATATTCTTCGAGTCCATACCTTCTTGCATATTCCTTCATAAAGAGAGAAACATGATCAGGAGTCCACAAATATTTCTACACTTGCACTTGCACTTGCATCATCTAGGGATATGGCCTTCTCTTCATGAGTCCAGTTGGCTTGACGTTGGAACCTGTTCATCATCCATACCCAAAACTCCACATATCAGCCTGTAGTGGTAGGATGATCAAGAACACCTGGATAGGACTAGCCACCTAAAAAAGAGCGACTTGAGAGTATCACTTGAGGAGCTAAGGCTATCTTTGCGAAAATGCTAAAACCCCAAGTCTCAAAGCATGGGTAGTGTGAGTTGACTTGATTTCAAGCTATTCCTCCTTCAATGGCTATAAGATAACTTGGTAGCCACCATAAATGTTCACAAATGCGGAAAAAGCTCGAATAATTTGTATGCGTCAACTCTTGGGAGAATACAACCACCTTAGTTCTTCAACCTTTACTCGAGGACGAGCAAAGAGCTAAGTGTGGGGGAGTTGTTGGCGGTCCTTAACTCGATTCTAACCCCGCCAACTTTAGCCTAGGCAAACTAAATCTCACCTAGAATAGGGCTCTACTCTAACCATTTCCATAGTGTGGCGCGAAATTCTTGTTTTGCGAGTCAACACCGAAACACACCAAAAATGAGCCAAGAACTGGAGCAAAACTATGATGTGAGAAGGTGACCCACCTACCGTATAATTTGGGTCTCAAACATAGCCTAAAATGCCAAGCATGGAAGAAATGGAAGCCCAAAACCTAGTCCAACTCGATCATGGGCTGCAGAAGTGGGGTGTAGTAATTTGGCCATAACTCCCTCATCCGGACTCCGATTGACGCAATTCACCAGGCTACGGAAAGCTGACGACGAGGCCCACCTGCCTGTAAAAGATGGGCCCCATCGGAGCCAAACCTAGCGCGCGCGCCCCAAGCGCGGCGCGCTGTTTGGTGCCCGATCGAGCCCAGGTTTGGTCGGATGGCCCATGACGATGTGTGGAGGTCGGTTTTGTCTTTGGTGCTTTGTACATGGAAGGTACGAAACCGCCTCTAGAGGTCGGTTTTGGACCTTTCCATATGGGCATGACCCTTTTGCATAGAGCCCCTCCTCTCCACCTATAAAAGGAGGCTCCTCCTCCTCATTCAACACACCATTCAAGGGAGAAAGAGCACCACACTAGAGGTTCATTCCAAAGGGCTATGCCCTAGTAGCTATAGAGTTAGAGAGAGAGATGTGAGGGAAGAGAGCGGGGAAGCGCCGGGCTTGTCGGTGTCTCCCGAGCTTGTACCTCTACGAGCAACTACTTGGCTCCTTAGCGGGATCTTGACTAAGTAAGTGTTCGTGTTATCTATAGTCTTTTGTGTCTTATGTTTAGTTGAGCTATACCAAGCTTGTTTGCGGGTTCGTCGTCCGTCTTTGTGGCGGATGCTCTAGTAGAGGGCCCCGTTAAAGACGGGTCACCCCGTACAACGCTAGAGTAGTAGTCGCTAGTGTAGACATGGTGTCTAGGCTAGAGACCGCCTTCGTTTGCCTCGTTCCCCACGGTTGAGGTGGTAGGCGGCGAGTGGTGACAGCCCCGTCCGTCCTCGTAATCCCCACGTTCGGGTTCGACGTAGAGCCGTAGGGCCGGCAACGCTTAGCGGACCAAGTGTTATCCGGTGCCCGAAGTAAGCGAGTAGAAGTATGGCGATGCTAACCTTGAGACCTAGAAGCTATAGGAATCCATCTCTACCACCCTTTCTATCTCTACCCTTGTGTTGTTCCTTGGACGAATTAGCTAGGAGAAATACCTCCGTTCCCTGTGGAAAATACGATACCCTGAATACTTCCGGGTGAAAGCTACAACGGTACTTTCCGTACGCTTGCGGAATCGTTCTGCACACGTTACGAAATACCAACAGTCTTTCTTGCGTCATTGCCGGGGTAGACTTTTTATCTATCTTTGGTGAATGCGCTAAGAAACGTCAACACCACGGTCCTCGGCGCCCGCGGCCTTGCGTCGTCGATTGTCGTTGATGTTGTGTCGCGCATCTTGAGGCGCACGGTTGTCGAGGATGCGGTCTCGAGCGTGGGCCCTGCCGCCTTGAGGGGGTGCCTCTTGGTGGACGGAGCCCTCCCTTTCGTTCAGGGTTGCTGCGGGGCCGCCTCGCGTTGTCTTGAGGCCGAGCTCTCGGCCTGCTGAACGGCCGCGACTTGGAGGAGCCCTTGGACCTCATCCCGTATCCGTAGCGCGTGCGGATTCGAGGGTGCAGGCATGTCCCGTAGCAACATGGCTGCCGCAAGGACATTTTGGCTGGCTCGAGGGAAATGGGCTGGCTCGATCGGCACCTCTGGCCGCCCATCGTTGACGATGCGGTTGAGGACGCCCGCGCCTTCCCTCGAGCGCCTAGAGCTCGAGGAGGAGGTTGGTTACGCTCGAAGGCGCGCTTGAGCAGCTCCGGATTTGCGCGATCCGCGTCCATCTTGGACTCGATCTCCCGGAGCCGTGCCCATTGCGCCGCTCGAACATCGTCTTCAAGCCGTGGGTTGTTACGCCCTGCGGTGGCTCCTCGCGTGGCTCGATTACGCAAGGCTCCGGCCCGCGGTGTTCCGAGAACCGGCGTTCCGACGGGGCGGCTGGCCGCTGCGGCGGCTGCCGCGGCGTCGTCCCTGGTCTCATCGTCCGATGGAACGTCGTTCTCGAGGCGGAAACATTCGCGAGCCGGGTCATAGAACCCTGAATCCGAGTCATCGGAGTCGGGGTCAGCGCCGGACGGAGTCCAGGGCCTTCCCATACTCTCCTCCTCGATCCAGCGGCGCATGTTCCCGACCGTGGCGCGACGTTGTGAGCCGGGCGCTCTATCAAACCCGCGGTCCACTGATGCTGGCCACACGATTTCCAAGTTCATGGCGGCACGCAAGAGGGGGCCAGGGGTCTCCTCTTGCGGCTCCATTATTGACTGGATCTCGTTGGCATACGTGGTGGCGGCGTTGGTGAGCCCAAACGGGAGCCTGCGACGAGCTCGATAGAGTCCGTGCGGCAAGAGGTTAGGCGACGTCGGCCGCGCGCGCGCTCGAGGTGCCACACCGGGCTCTCTCGGCGAACGCATGGCGAACGTGAAGCCAGGGTCCTCGTCGAGAGTTCCCTGCCCACGTGCCACTCCCTGCCGCGCGCTCGGCACCCCTGCTGGGCACGTCGCGGCGTCCGGCTGGGAGGGCACACGAGCTGGGTGCTCAAGGCCCTGTGTCTGCTGGTGATGACGCTGGTGCTGGTGGCGTCGGCGCCGTGGCGGCGAGCCGTGGTGGCGCGGTCGGCGCGTGGCTCCACCAGCGCGTGGGGGTGACGAGCGCTCCCCTCCTGGTTCACCGATCGAGAGCAAAGCCATGTCGTAGCCCGTACCGAGCGATACGAACTCTAAGCTCCCAAACCAAATCACCGTAGCGAATGGAAGCGAGGAAGTGGGTGATGCCATCCGGAAAAATGGCGGGAATCGGGCGAAACACGCAGTGCCCCTACCTGGCGCGCCAACTGTCGGTGTTTCGTACCCCGGGGGGTGTCACACCAACGAGTAAATTTCTAAGCGTGCTCCCTAATCCGGATGGTGATGCAAGAAGGACACAAGATTTTTATCCTGGTTCGGGCGAAAGAAAGCCCTACGTCCAGCGGGGGGAGGAGACTTGTATTATCTTGCACCTAGGTGCCCGTACAGGGGTGAGTACAAGGCAGTCCTGAGACTTTACGGGTGAAAGCGTGAGTGTGTGTGTGTGGTGTGCGTATGAACTTAGGAACCTCCCTTTAAATTAGGCCCTGGCATCCCCTTTTATAGGCCAAGGGGAGGCTCAGGAGTACAAGAGTAGGTAGGGCAATCGTGTGCATGACGTCGAGGTATGGGCGCCGAGCCGAGCAGTTGGGACTGTGGATGCCCCTCTCGATCCGGTTCGAGCCTGTGGATCCCTGCTTTTACCGGGCCGAGCACCGTAGCGGCATGGTCGACGATGGGATGATTCGTCCTCGGGCCGACGCGAGCCGATGTAATCGAGGCATGGGTGATGATGGCCTGCCGGAAATCCGCCGAGTGGTCGTCGAGGTAGGATGGACACGTTACGCACGCCCGTACGCCCATCACTTCCGTCATCATTTCTCGAGCGGGCGAGGGCTGCCTCGAGGGGTGGACGATCCGAGCGATGGGATGGGGGCGACGTGCTTGGCGGTACGGAGAGTTGACCATGGCGTTTTTGAGGGGGTGCCGTACGCGGCACGGTGCGAGGCATGTCGTAATAGTGGCGCCCGCCATCCTCGAATCCGGGGATGGGCGGCGTAATGGTGAAGCGACCGGCGTACGCTCCACTATTGCGGGCCCTGTAGCCATGGAGTTAGGCGGTGTCGGTGTACTTGAGCGCCGGTTCGAGCCACCGTAGCCATGTGCGCGTTACCGGATGGGCAATTATTGCGGGCAGACTCGAGCGGTTGCTCGCTCGAGCGTTCTCCGTCCCCGCCTCGAGCGGTTGCTCGCTCGAGCGATCTACGTCGCCGTCTCGAGCAGTCGCTCGCTCGAGCGGTTTACGTCACTGTCTCGAGCGGTCGCTCGCTCGAGCGGTTTCCGTACTTCTTTCTCGAGCGGGTGAGCGGCTGCCGCTCGAGTTAGAAGGCTTTGTGGCCTTGTGGGCCTGCCAGTGGGCCGGCCCAGTATGAGGAGGATTAGGGGTTTCTTCAGTCAGTTTCTGGGGATTTTTAGAGGGGAGCAAGGCTAGTTGGCTCATCTTTAATCCACCCAGTTTTAGGACCCCCTAATCTTGGTACCCGACAGTTGTATTTCTGTGACACCAAGAGCGTTTGCTTCTTTGGGCCTTGGCAGTGGTATTGGCTAGGTGCTGGCTAACCTTGTACTCCATTCATTCCAAATTATACATACTCCATTATGTTTATTATCCACGATGAAATAAACAATATTACACTTAAAATATTATTTAAGCAAACTAAAAAAATAACACACATAAAAAGTTCTAGACCCAACACAAGACTCATTATTGTTAAACAAATTCAATAAAGAAAAGGGGATACATAGCAAGCTGACAATTGAGGGACTTCTAATTTAGCACTCCACCACATTATTACGGTCCATTACTTAAGGTCCGTTTTATTTAATGATCTAATAATGACTTGTAATACCTTTGCGCATCGGGTTGTTGTGCATTTAAATTTGAATTTCTATTTTCCCTCCAGAGCGGCCGGAGCATGCAGCACCATGGTCTCGATTGTGATTCCCGGTCCAAACGCCATCATGACTCCCCACTCAGGTGCTTGGCCTTCCTCCTGGTTGGCTGCCTTACCCCGACGGCGGCGCAGCTCATCTAGCACAAAGATCACCGTAGTGCCACTCATGTTGCCGAACTCGCTGAGAACATGGCGACTGGCCGCTAGCTTCCCG
Organism: Themeda triandra; assembly: GCA_018135685.1. Lineage (NCBI taxonomy): Eukaryota > Viridiplantae > Streptophyta > Magnoliopsida > Poales > Poaceae > Themeda > Themeda triandra. The sequence goes on along the minus strand of JAENPR010000015.1, from coordinate 2,168,162 downwards.
TCGTCCAGGCCGAGCACTCCCTCGATGTGGTCTAGGATGGCACGACCGCCGGGATGGATTGCCCAGAAGAGGTCGTTCCAATTGGCATTCTTGATGCCAAGCGCGCCAAACGCCTCGACCAGGCAGCGTTCAACGTTGCATCCCAGCAGCCGGGGAACTTGGTTGGAGATGTGGTATTCCATGCCGCCCTTGTTGATCTGCATGGAGATGGCGTCCTCGGTTTCCGGTATGGTGGTCTGCGAGGCGAAGGCCATCTCGAACAGCGGGCGCTCCACGGGGCTGACGGGGTCGGCGCCGACGATGACGGCACCGGCGCCGTCGCCGAACAGAGCCTGGCCAAGGATGTTGTCGGGGCAGCCTCCTTCCGGCCCGTAGAAGGCGATGAGCGTGATCTCGGAGCATGCCACGAGGACGCGCGCGCCACGGTTGTTCTCCGCGAGCTCCTTGGCGAGCTGGAGCGACCTGCCCCCGCCGTAGCAGCCGTGGAGGTTGAGTATGGTGCGGGAGACCGTAGGGCTGAGGCCCAGCAGCGACGCGAGGCGACGGTCGGCGCTCGGGGCGCGCGCCCGAGTAGGTGCTGAAGATGAGGTGGGTGATGTCGGTAGCTGGGCGACCCCACTCGGCGATGGCCTTGGCCGCGGCGGAAGCGGCCAGCTCCGGGACGGCGGCCGAGGCGATCTCCACGCGCGTCCAGGGACGGCCGCGTGCGGTCGGTGAAGTCCGGGTTCGCGGCGAGGAGCTGCTCGTCCAGGTGGATGAAGCGCTGTTTGATGCCCGACTTGTTGCAGATCCTGGTGAGCTTGCCCTTGAGGTCGGTGAGGTGCTCGCTGTTTGTGACGCGGAAGTAGTAGTCGGGGTACTCGTCCTGGGCCAAGCACGTCGGTGGGTTCGCCGTGCCGATGCCTAGCACGGCAGCCGGCCCGTCCGCGCGCTGGGCACGCCTCATCTCGGCGACGGTGGCGGGTGCGCTGCCCATGGACGTGTCTTACGACAAACACCAGCTAGCTCTCTCGCACCTGGGCTCTAGCTACCTGAGAGCACAGAGCAGTGTAAGAGATGTATTTGCTCTTCAGCTCTTGGGATGATGTTCGTGTATCTGCTCTTCAGGATGTTCGTGTCTTCGTGGTATGGACATGCAGGAAGTGCGCTCTATTTATACAGTAATCTTGTACGTGACGTGATGGTTTCTTCGAGCGGGCCGGGGCATGCCGAATTCCTATACCAATGGTATCCAGTATCCTGGTACGTAACCGTGGCCGACGGGCTGCCGGGGACTGACTTGAACTGGTCAACCATGCATATATGCATGCAGAGGACTAAAGTTATTTAGGTTGATCATATGGAAATGTAGTGCCGTATATATGTCGTCAACTGTATATTTCATAATCCATAATGCAGCTGTATACGAACTTCTATATATTACTATTACAATGTTAATAAATAGAGTTAAAAAATTATGGTAAAAGTTACATAATGGGATCATGTAAATCAGTAAATGTTCAAGACTTAGGAGATTTACTGTGGAAGAAGTGTAGAGTTGATAATAACATCAGCATATTTAGCTACCGTAATACTCAGTTATTTTTTCCAAAGAGAGAATAGGATTATAGGAAGATTGGCTGACCCTGTTCTCGTTCGTACTGCAAGCAATAATGCATTTTTTTCCGGTCTCTATGGTGAGTCACAAACAAGGACGTGCATTCCGCCCAACTGCTATGTGAGGCTAGTGGTCCACTTTTGCTGCAGCTAAGCTGGTTTCACCTGTTTTATATATAATTCATTCATTCATTCATTCATGAAAATGTGTACAAACATGCAGCGCTGACATTGGTTTCTGATTCGAGTTGGTGGAGTACCCACGATGGCCTGCCACTAGTTATTACCTAGCTGGTTAGGATTCACTTGCGATTTGATATGCCCTATAAAGATATACACACAGTTTATGCCCTATCAAGATATACACATGGTTTAGGACAATAACTAAGGTTATTGACCATCACTTAGCTAGAAGTCCATTGTTATTGTCTAACTATTGTCTGAGTTTGTTTTTCATTGCCCTACAAGTCTAAAACTAGTGTTTTTTTTCCACCGAACTATATATACCAGATTTTGGCCACTTAGTTGGTTTCATAAGTGCTTATGTATTTATCAAAATAGTAAAAAGTAGTTTATTTTCTAAAATGTAAGTAACTCGTTTTTAAAACTACTACTATCTCTTTTTTTTTTAATTAACATATGTATGGTAGTCCTAGATTTGGACTTATTCATACCCTATTTGTACTAGTTGCTAGTGTTTTATTGCTCGTACCTATTACTTTTCAAATTATTATTTTTGTGCTATATATTAAACCTTGAAACTAGCCATCATGTTTGGGAGGTGAACCATCCCTTATGCCGCCACCCCTGGTTACAAAAGGGGATCAGCTGGGATGTGAGGTCGAGGTAGGACTACCCCATGTCGAGGCAGAGCCGTTTGATGGCAAAGCCCACTTGACAAGGGACACCATTCATCTCCACCAACTCCACTTGGAAGAGCAGCATCCACAGCACGAAGTGTGCCAACGCCTAGGAAAAACCTGCATAGTGCCATGAAGATGGTGAGGTGGATGATATTGTATGCATTCAGGTCATGGAGGCAGACCCGTATAGGAGCCTTCAAAAAAAGGATGCGTGGGGACGCCAAAGCCACCACAGTGGAATGAGGTGAAGGTGACAACCTCCTAACCTCCTATGCTTTTGGCCTTAGTTCTTCCTTGGTAGGGCCCGGTCGCCACCCAAGAAAGGTGCCGAACGGTGTAGCAGGACCTTCAATATATTGGACCATGAAATCCAAGGTTTGAAGGCTAGTCGGTGGACAAAATGTGATCGATTCCGGGCCAGGGATCGAGAAATGAGAATGCCATGATAAGGTCACTAGTGGTTGTAGCACAGGCGTGTGATGTGCAACCTGAGCGTACAAAATTGCCATCATCCCCTTTCAAAAAAAATGCCATCATCGAAGCCCTCGATGGGGTGGGTGTTTGAGCAATGACCAAGCCACACTGCCAATCGTGCTCAACCCACAACACGCGAGTTGGGTAATTAGAGCACCTCAGGCTTGATTGGTTTATGCCAACACAAGGTTGATATGTGCCCTTGTGTATCGAGTTGTGATGAATGAATGTTAGGAGATGATCGGCTTTTAGTTGATTTTGGAGACTAACCATGGCATTTGGAGGGTGATTTTGGGATAGCGGCCATTTCAAGAGAAATTTTGAATTGACTCCCATTCACACCCCTCTAGTCGCTTTTCTCGGTCCTTCACTTTGACCTCACCAAATAATGGCATCGCTCGACCAAAGGATATTGGTCCTAAGACAAGGACCTCTAGGGCCACTAAATGAACTATTGAAAAAAACAAAGTCCCATATACTCCTATTCACTAAAGTCCCATATACTCCTATTCACTAACCACTAGCTATGGTTACGAATCCATGACACGTATGTCCTCAAAGGTCTTGGTGTGTCCCACATTCTTGTTGGCTGATGGCACAACACTACGAGAACATTGACGTTATGGGGTTCGCCGAGAGCAACTAATCACTTGTCGGTCTCCAACTGACACCTATAGCAGCCACTGTTGAGGGTATGGAAGCTTCGTGTCTGTCCACAATCCACATCCATGTCCAAATCCATATCATCATTATCGATGTCAAATCCTCTACAAACCTTATCCAACCCAAAGGATAATAATCAATCATATCCATAATTTGAATTGAACTACTAGTTCCTATTCACTTAAAATCTCGTGGGGACACCTTAAAGATTTAGAACTTGCTAAGAATGACTCATTGCAATAGCCTGCAACTGTGTGCAGAATAACAAAACTAAATTTATATGATTATTGTGAGAACTTCTACCAATTTTTTCCTTTTTTTTTCTAGTGTGTAATAGTAAGTATGTTTCTGATATTGTGACAATTTCCATGATTTATCTTTTATCTAGAATTTTAGTGAGCAAGATACATTTTAGATAGCCAACTAATAATATAATTAAAAAAGAAAATTCACGAGACAAATCACATTTTTTATAGCAAACACTGATAAAGTTACATATTGCCTCATCAACAACAAAGAACAAGATACCTGAAAGCATACTGATACCTGAAATATAGAAAATCATAGTACGTACTAGTACTAGTAAAAGTAAGATAAGATGGATACATCGTACTGTCAGCCAGTAGCCAAGTACCAACTTCTAACGCTAAAAAAAGGAGTACCAATTTCGAACTTGTTATTATTAGCTAGATCGAGTGCGGACCAAAGCAATAGCAGAATCACTTGTAACGCCAAGCATGCGAAATTCACCATGTTTCAGTTTTCTTGTAGGTTCTCAGGCTCTGAATGAATTCGTCTATGTACCTGCCGTGGCATTCGTCGTCTGCCACAATCTCCTGCATCTTCTTAGCATTGGCCGCAAAGATGCCCTTAGTTTCTTCATCGCACATGACAGCCCGTATCGCGGCTGCGATGTTGTCACCAAGAAACGCTTCGTCGTTTCTCTCCTTCCGCACCTTGACGCCGACCTTCCGCAGGTCCATCATCACCCGCGCGGTGGACAGGTGGTCGATGAGCACCGGCATCATGATCAGAGGATGGCCGTACTGGAGCGCCTCGATGGTGGAGCCCCAGCCGCAGTGCATCATGAAGGCGGCGACGGCGCCGTGCCCCAGGATGCTGGTCTGAGGCACCCAGCCCGTGACGACGGCGCCGCGCCCGCGCGTGCGCTCCTCGAACCCCGGCGGCAGGACGTCCTCGTCGGCGGGGACGCCTCTGGGCCTCTTGAGAGCCCAGAGGAAGCGCGTCCCGGCGAGCTCCAGCCCGAGCGCGATCTCGTGCAGCTGCCTCAGCGTCATCGGGTACTCGCTCCCGAACGCGACGTAGACCACGGACTTGGGCGGCTGCTCGTCGAGCCACGACAGGGCTCCACTGTCGTCGCGCGGCGTTGTGTTGGTGTTGGTGTTGCCTCCGGCGGGAGGCGGGGGAAGTAGGCCCACGGGGAGGACCGGCTTCCCCAGGATCTTTGGAATGAGAGGCAACGACTCCGGCTCCAACTCAAAGCTGCTACGAGCAGCGATGAGCTTGCATTTCTCGAAGGCCTCGACAAATCGCCGGAACATTGGTGGCACCGTCCTGAGGTCCGGAATGCCGAAGTCCTCTGTCGTCGCCGCAGAGTAGGGCATGTTCAGTATGCACGGAACCTGCAGTAGGACATTCACAAATCACAATGCAGGCAAAAGTCTTAGTGCAGAGTACCAATAAAATGCACGTATCTGGTTTTCATTTTTCATTACGGTGTAATGTATCCATTTCTAGAACGTACCTTGTGCTTGGTGGCGACGTCCGCCATGGCGGCGTGGAAGTTGTCGATGAGGAGCCAGTCGACCTTGCGGCCGCTCCACTCCGCGCAGGCGGCGTCGAGGAACGCCGAGAAGGCCGGGGCCATGCGGTCCAGGGCGTCCATGTGGAGCTCGGCCGTGCCGGGCGGGAGGTCAGAGGTGGCCTCGACGCCCTCGGGGAGGCCGTCGACGCGCGGGAACGGGAGCGCCACGAGGTCGACAAGCGAGGCGAGCGCGGGCGCGACGGGGCGCAGCCGGCGGAGGATGCCCGGCGTGGAGACGAACGACACGCGGTGGCCGCGCTCCGCGAGGCGCTCCGCGAGCTCCAGGCTCGGGACCACGTGGCCGAACGCGAGCCACGGGAAGATGACGATGTGCAGCGGGGAGGAGTCGGCGTCGGCGGCGGCCATGGAGGCCAGTGATGGCTGCGGATGGCGGGAAGGAAAGGACACGGAGACTGGCTGCTGCAGGAGAGCTGGGTCCTTTGGGTCCTGATGAGTGTAGTACGTATTACAGTGTACTCCGTAGTAATTTATAATTAGAGGGGAGCGATGGTGACCGCGTATTGCAGCTACTCCGTACCTGAGCATTGTACTGGTTGCAGGGAGGGGCCGACGGGTCATCATCGCCGCGCCCGAGCAACCCGTCCTGGCCGTCAGGCATCCCATGTCCTCCCCTTAAATTAAAGTGGTCCGTGACCATTGGATCTGAGGCTGCTTTCATTCCCGTGTCGCTGGAATCTGAGACCGAGAGCTTCTACGGAGTACGCTCCCGGTTTGTGGCCGCAGGGACAAGTGTAGTGCCCACAGCTGCCCCGGACATATCCACCTACCTCGGCTCTGCCGGCGTGCCGCTAGCCACAGCGCGGACTCGATGGCGCGCTGTTGGCCAGCTGCAGCGCCCACGTCGCCGGCTGCTGGACGTGCACGGTGCACCCACTGCTTGCTCGTTCCTCGTCAACTCGCCATGACGTGCACGGTGCACCCACTGCTTGCGACGTGATGATTGATGAACAAGCTTTCCACCTCAACCACACCTCTAGTACTTGGCTTCGCTCCCCACGTCGGGCTGGCCTAGCCACTGATAAACTAAACATGTTTTTTCTTTGTTCTTTCCTTTGCACGAGTTGGCGCAATTAACCGTCCGGTCGAACTGGTCGGAGCTGTGCTTTCCTTTCTTTTGGGTTGGTTCCATAGAACACTGAGTCTCTGGTCTGCGAAGACTTTGCTTGATTGATTCAATAACACCCCCCCCCCCCCCACACACACACACACACACACACAACACACAAAAAAAGGATACCAAAGGGTAACTAAGATCAAGTGCAAAATTTACAAATATTCATAAATATATGACATAACGTAACAATAGGTTATCAAAAAGTTTTGGAAATTTGCACAGCTCTAGGGTAGGGGCCATGTCATGTGTTCTATTTGCTTGCAAAATTTCAAGTTTAATACATAAGTAATCCATATGAATGACATAGAATCCAAGGATAAATTTCAGGGACAGTACGTAGCACTAAAGAACTTTTTTCTCCAAGTTACAATCTACACCACACTGATTTGCTAAACTAAATTTGAATATTGTATCAATATAAAATTTGTTCATTTTGTTACATGCCCTGCCGCAACACTTGAACAAAGAAAATTTAGAACATTTTCACCTCATCACGCTGTGCAAAATTTTAACTTTGAAGCTAATATGTGTATTTTGTCGATGTATTTGCAAAAGTTAGCATTATTTGAACATGGCCCTGCCATGTGTGGTACGTACCTGCACAATTGCATTTCCGCGGTCAATCTCCATCGCAACATTAATCCCCGTGGTTCTTGTCAAAAAAAAAAAAAAAAAATATCCCCGTGGCTTCAATCATTGTACTCTCCGACAAGCTCTACCTACCTGCTTCGTTACTTCATATGCTCGCAATCAATTTCCATCACAACACGTGATCTCATTTATATTTAGGCGACTTTTTTGGCCGGGTTTGCTAGGCGTCCAAGGCTCCAAGCCTTCCCAGTTGTCACATGATGGCGAAGGGGGTGACAATCGGATGACGAGAGAAGATGAACGTAACCACATTATTGATTCAGTTTACGTGTGGAAAAAGACTTTCGGCATGATTTATATTTGATAATAGTGCTATCTTGTTATAAGAATAAGCAACCCCATAAGCAAATTGCATCATAGTAAATGATTTAGGGAAGCGTAAGCTCCCAAGCTAGGTGGTCCATGTGGTGGCGACATACTTGCAGACTTCCTCCGGTTCTATCTAACTATAAAGTCCATATGACTTGAACTAATTAAACTAGTATAGTGGCCGTGCTAACGCTATGATTTTATTTCAGTGACGCACATGAAAACAACCAAACAATGATTTTTTTTATATAGTTTAAGTCTCAAAAAAAAATTTAGTCCGAAATACAACATAATACATATATCCAAAGGTTTTAGACGGTCATACAATCGGGAACAAAACATAGCACAAAATCATGTCTATGAACGTCTATGAACTAATAGCTCGTTCCGATCTTTGCCATTTTTAATCAGAAGTACCCAAGACTTGTAAATAGTTTCAGATTCCCGGAATCATTGTCCCAAAAAGTTGTGGAGTCTGCACATATAAAAAGCATGATCTTAAATAGACAAAAATTTCATATTATTCTCTATGTCAGTTTGTGGGCAAATCAAATTAGTCGACAGTTAAGTTCACTATCTAACCACTTTACAATCTATTCCTAGTCAAGTAATTTTTTTAGTAACCATCCTAACGTCATATATTTATTAATTTAAAACCATATGTTGTACTAATGCTAAAGCAAATCAGGTTACAAAATATGTGCTCCACGACCACGACCATCAATTAGATGACAACGACAACTCAACAACAACCATCTCTCATATTTTGTACTTCCTCTGTTTTAAATTGTATTACACATGCCTTATTAGATTTGTCTAGAGTCAATTATATATTTCCACTTTTGATCATCAATTTTTTTAAAGTTATATAGGTTGCCAACATAAAACTTTTGTTTAAGATTCATTAAGAAAGTAAGAAATAATTTCATAGTATATAGTTCACATGTTGTAAAATTACATTGATGTAGGATAAAACTAATAAGATATTAATTTAAAATGGATAAAGGAGGAAGTACAAATATTTGTGCTAGGAGTTTAGTGTGGTGACCAAATGTAGAGAGAACATCATCATTGGTGTACAAACTCCACCCCGTGGAATTTGTCAATTATGGATGGCAACTAACACTAAACTAGTTAGTTGTTAAAACTAATAAAACCCTACAACCGTGTGGATCTTTTACATTCCATATGTTACAAATTGCATTACTCCTTGAAATGTAACCTAAAAGCTTTTATAGCTAAGCAAAAATTTAATAGTCTAGAAAAGTAGCCTAAATATTTTAACAACTAACTGATCTAGTAAAGACAAGAATGATTCCATGACGGCATTTTGTTATTATTCTTGTCTTCACTAACTAATGATTCCATAAGTCAAAACTTGAGATAAAAAATTGATCTAGTAAAACCAAAAATTAAACGTGTGTAAAACAAAGAAGCAAGCGGAGGCACGATGTTACAACACATCGATTAGCAATACATCGTCACCTTACAATGATTCCATGACATCTTATTCTGTCAAAAAAAATGATTTCCATGAAATCGGGGACCCTACATTCAACCGCTACTACTTCCCGCTGCCAAAGATTTTTCTTGCCTAGAATTTTTCAACCGTTATATGGGACTAGGATTTTTCTTGCCTACTTGGAAGGCATTGGGCCAAACTTCTTAATCCTAACGGGTAACGGGCCACTCGGTCAGACACAGAGAGCGGAGAGCACCTCGTGCGCCACAACCACAATCCGGAGTCCCCTCCGCCTTGCCGCCCGTCAACCCAACAGGCTGCTGCCCGCCGGCCCTTGCCCCGGGTTTCGATTGGCCGCCGGAGACCTGGCGCTGGCCGCTGGGTGGCTGCCCGCCTGGGGCCTGCCCGCAGCCGCACCTGCATCGCGGCATGACGGCGTCCGTCGTGGCGTCGTTGGCAGCAGGGCTGGGCACTGCCTCCGCCCTCCAGGACCGCAGGAGCCGAGTGCTTTCTCGTGGGGGCCTTCTCCTCTTGTTCAGCACTCAGCAGGCACCAGCAGCCGAGCATCTAGCACAGGAACTGGTATGTCCCTACCACACGCTGACGCGCACAAGGAAGCAAGCAAGTATGCCGGCATGGGTACTTCACAAATTTAGAGATTAGAAGAAATTACAACTCAGTGAATTAGATATATCTGTGGTGATTTGGGAAAGCTCTCTGTCTGGTAGCTTCCAGACCAGGAGCAACTCTATTTCTCTCTTCTTACTTTTACATCTTAGTCCCTCTACAAAATGATATTTACACCAACACTCCCTCTCAAGATGGGCTAAAGATATCTAACATGCACATCTTGCTACAACTCAACTCAACTTCACTAGGTCCTAATCCTTTTGTAAAACAGTCTGCTAGTTGGCCACGTGATTTTACATAGTTTAACTTTAGGACTCCACTATCTAACTTCTCCTTGATGAAGAATCTATCAATCTCCACATGCTTGGTGCGGTCAAACTGGACAGGATTGTTTGCGATATTGATTGCAGCAATGTTGTCACAATGAAGCATCATTGTCTCATTTCTTAACACCCGCAGCTCCTTCAGCAAGCCTTTTAACCACAACATCTCACACAAGCTCAATGCCATTGCTCTATACTCAGCCTCCGCAGTAGACCGAGCCACGACTGCTTGCTTCTTGCTTCTCCATGAGACAAGATTGCCTCCCACAAACACACAATACCCAGAGGTGGACCTTCTATCATCTTTACTACTCGCCCAATCTGCATCACAGTAGCCCTCCAAATCAAGGTGCCCATTCTTCTTGAACCATAACCCTCTCCCCGGTGTTCCCTTCAGGTACCTCAAAATCCTGTAAACAACCTCCATATGTCCTGTTCTTGGATCATGCATATACCTGCTCACCACACTCACTGCATAGGAAATGTCAGGTCTTGTATGACACAGGTATATCAGTCTTCCCACCAATCTTTGATATGTTTCTCTGTTCACAGGATCTCCACTCTGGGCACTGATTTGATGATTTTTATCAATAGGAGTGCTACATGGCCGACATCCAAGCATACCAGTTTCAGCCAACAGATCAAGTACATATTTTCTTTGAGAGAGAACTATCCCCTTAGGTGACCTGGCAATCTCAAACCCAAGGAAGTACTTTAGTGGTCCAAGATCCTTTACCTCAAAGGCCTTTCCCAGATTCTCCTTCAAACATTTGATTTCCTCCACATCATCTCCCGTAATCACAATATCATCCACATACACTTGCCATAATGGTAATACATGTTCCTCTATGCTTGTAGAATACCGTATGATCACCATTACATTGGGTGTAGCCCATACCACAAACTGCTCTCCTAAATCTGTCAAACCATGCTCTAGGTGATTGCTTTAGTCCATAGAGTGACTTTTTAAGTCTACACACCTTCCCAACAGTTTGACTATTAGCAAACCCCGGTGGGATTTCCATGTAAACCTCTTCTTGTAAATCACCATGAAGAAATGCATTCTTCACATCCATCTGATGTAGAGGCCAACCAAAGTTTACCGCACAGGAGATTAGGGTCCTAACAGGTACCCATCTTTGCCACGGGAGCAAAGGTCTCATCATAATCAATGGCATATGTTTGACTATAGCCTTTTGCAACCAAGATCTTGCCTTATACCTGTCCACCTCTCCTTTTGGGTTTTGCTTCACAGTGAAGACCCACTTGCAGCCACAGCTCTCTTCCCTCTTGGAAGTGGTACCAATTCCCATGTCTTGTTCTTCTGAAGAGCGTGCATCTCTTCTCTCATTGCAGCATTCCAATTAGGATCCTGCTTTGCACACCTCCAGTCCTTTGGAATAGGCACTGCTTGTAAAGATGCAACAAATGCTCTATATGCAGGTGAAAGGCGGGAGTACGAGAGAAAATTGGCAATGTCATGATCTGTAATAGGATGCTCAAAGCCATAACGAGCAGGAGGTTTTCCAAAATTGGATCTAGTCTCCCTACGTTGTGCAAGAGGTAACTCTACATGTTCGGGGCTAGAAGGGACATTACCGCTTGATGGAGAGAGGTCCGAGGGTGACTTGGGACCGGTGTGCAGTCTTCGTGGGCCGTGGTGCACCGATTTGCTCCCCGGCTCCCCGATTTGCTCCGCCCGACTCTGAACCGTCTCCTTCGGTACACTATGGGTTCCTTCTCCTGCTCAACATTTACCTCTATATTTCCTCTATCAGTTGTCTCCTCATTCTCATCACCAACTACATCATCACTGACGATCTCTTCACCTTCACAGTCACCATTCCTCACATCAACAACCCCATTATCCTCATGAATTTTCTCTTGAGTTTCAGACCTATCCATTGGACATGGGATAGTACCAACAATCACCGTCCTTTTTGTATCATCAACTCCTTCATTCTCCCCCTCTCTACTGTCACCCTCAGTGACAGAAGAGAATTCCTCCCTAAACGTCACATCCATACTCACAAATAATTTTTTCCCAATGGGGTCCCAACACTTGTATCCCTTCTGTGTAGACGAGTACCCAACAAAAACACACTTCACCGCCTGAGGATCCAGCTTACCAACTGAAGGTCTGTGATCCCTAACAAAGCACACACAACCAAATACCTTTGGGGGCACTTTAAACTCTTGTCGTCCCAACAATAGCTCCGCATGTGACTTCATACCAAGAATCCTAGATGGCATACGGTTGATCAAGTATACTGCTGTTAATACTGCTTCACTCCAAAGATATTTGGGCACATTCATCTGAAACATGATTGATCTTGCTACCTCCAACAAGTGACGATTTTTTCTCTCAGCAACACCATTTTGTGGTGGGGTACTAGGACAAGTAGTTTGGTGTATGATCCCATGTTCTGAGAGATAAGCCCCAAAAACATTATTCACATACTCCGTTCCGTTATCAGTTCGGATAATTCGGATTCTAGCATTGAATTGATTTTCAACCAACTTATGAAAGTCCTGGAAACACCGAAAGACCTCATGCTTACCCTTAAGCATGTAAACCCACGTCATACGAGTATAGCAAGCAATAAATGTGACAAACCACTTAAATCCACTCACGATGTAACGAGCGGGGACCCCAAACATCGAATGTATTAACATAAAAGGTTCACAACTCCGGAGGCCAATACTAGGATATGTTGTCCTTGTATGCTTCCCAAGTTCACAAGCATCACACACAAGTTTCTTTGTGTCCACATTTTTAAAAACATCGGGATATAATTTATTTAAGCTTCCAAAGGGAACATGTCCTAACCGGCGATGAAGCAAGTAGATCTCCTCTCTTGTGTTCCGATAGGCTGCTAATGCTTGACTCCGGTTGATGAACCACGGCCATTACGCCGACTCCAGTCCCAATCACTTTCCCGGTCCTCTTCTCCCCGAAAGACACGAAATTTTCATCAAATGTAACTGTGCATTTAAACTGGTCAACAAGTGAGCTAACAGAGAGGAGATTGACTGGGAAGGAGGGAACATGCAAAACAGAAGATAAGTGAAGGGATGGAGTGCACTCTATAGATCCTACACCATGAATGGGTTGGGAGGTACCATCAGCAGTTTGAATAGTCTCAGAATAGGACTGTGGAATATATGTTTTAAAAGAACTAGATGTGCCAGTGACATGTTTGGAAGCTCCCGAATCAATGACCCATTCTAAGTTATGCCTACATGTGGATGCAAGTGCACGTGCTCGAGTACCTTTGCCCATATGGGCATAGTTGGCAAAGTTACCAAAGTGACCGGTGGTGGCAATCACGTAACCAACCGGAGTAGTCTTGGAGGCTTCGGATGCTTTAAACTTCGCCACTCGCTCCCACTCGCTTGACTCGTTCTCCGAGTTAAAGTGAGAGACCGAATCTCCACATTACCCCGATAACCACTCTCTGTGGTAGAACTCTCCATGGTAGCTGCATTGGCTTGAGGGGCACCACGACCTCTGCCACGTCCTCCTGCACGTCCTCCACCACGACCACCACGACCTCCTTGATCACCCCGAGGGCCACCACGACCTCCACGAGTTCCACCTCTACCACCATAGCCTTTAGGAAGGGGACAATTATAGCTCAAGTGTCCCTCCTCTCCACAATTATAGCACTTCCTCTCCGCCACTGAGGTGCAGGCAGACTTTACAGGATTGTTAACACTCATCATCCGTAGTCTGCTCTCTTCAATAACCATGGCTGACACAGCCTCCTCCATTGTAGGAAGGCTCTCCTGGTGGCAAAAGGCAGCCCTCCTGCTTTCAAATTCTGGGTCCAAGTTCCTCAGAAAATGAGTCACCCTCCTGTCCTCTATCCACTTCTGGACATCCTGAGCATCCTGTGGATCCCTCATACGGAGTGGTGCATAGTGGTCCAGCTCTCCCCACAAGTACTGCAACTCACTAGCATATTGCTCCACCGATCGCCCCGCTTGTTTCACCGCATCGCCTTATTTTGAATCTCCATCATAACCATTACATTCCCCGCTTGGAATATCTATTGCTTAGAGTTTTCCATATCTCGTGCCGCAATGTGCATACCTTCCACAACCTTACTGACCGATAGTGACATGGATGTCAATAACCATGCCACTATAGTAGAGTTCGTCATATGCCAAACTCTCCACTCGGGGCTAAGCTTGTTAGCCGGCTCAACACAATCCTCCATCAAATAGTTCTCTACCCCCTTTCCTGCTAGTATCACTTGCACTCTTCTAGACCAACTCAAATAATTCTTGCTTCCTTCTAGCTTTACATCATTCGGCATGAGTTCTAATTTTAGTTCACGCACCTCCCTAGGGCCAATCAAATTCATCTCCATGAGTCCCTGAATCATGGATTTCATCTCATCTCTCAACTCACTCTTGGTAATCAACGGATCACCATTACCACCACTCCCTTGCTCACTTGCCGACTTCTTTGCAGCCTCGGCCGCTTTCCTCTTTTCTTCCTCTGGATCCATCTCCTCTTCGGATCAAGCCTTCACCTTAATCAGCAACCAAACCAACCTACCAGCAGCGCCTCCTTCTACACCAAACTTCTCAGCAGTTAAACCAGCCAAACCTACAACAGCCTCTCTTCACAGCTTCACCTCTCACCTCATCCTTCAGCACCCACACGCGCAGCACCTCAATAGCAGTACCACATAGCAGCAGCAGCACTAACCACTAATTGAATCTCACTTTCTTCAGCAGCAGAGGGACAGCAGCAGAGAGACAGCCACTTCCTTGCTTCCCTGCTCCACCACGCACGGACCTGCAAAGCACCACCGCCCTGGTCACTCCAACCACGTGCACCCACAGGCCTGATTTGCCCAAGCACACGCCTCCTCGTGCTGCCTTCTCCTCGCGCAGCTGCACAGCCGCACGCAGCTCTTGTTGCGCCGCCACCGCCACCACACGCTCGTCCGCAGCACGGACTCGCGCCGCTACTCGCGCCGCCCGCGCGTACGAGCGCGTCCTCGCGCTGCTGCTCGCAGTCTTGGCCTTGCGCCGCCGCCCGCAGCCTCGGTCTCGCGCCGCCACCCGCTCGCGCGGTGCTGCTCCGGCTGCCCGGCGCCAAGCTACCTCCAGGCGACGGCCGGCTCGCGCTCCTCCTCCACAGGTTCAGGCGACCACACCACCGCCGCCGCCGCGCGCGTCACGCGACCGCGCCGTCGCCGGCGCTGCAACGGGTAACCCTAGCTTCACTGGCTCTGATACCATGTGGTGATTTGGGGAAAGCTCTCTGTCTGGTAGCTTCCAGACCAGGAGCAACTCTATTTCTCTCTTCTTACTTTTATATCTTAGTCCCTCTACAAAATGATATTTACACCAACAATATCAAATGATGTTCGGTACTTTTTTTGAACTGTAATGATGTTCGATACTTGGATATAGGCATATATCAATTTGTTTGTTGGTTGCATAATTTTGCTACTTATCAGCTTTTTATTTGTATCTAATAATCAACTCAGCCATATGTTTGATTCAAACTATTTGTGGCATATATTTTGACCCGGTTGCTGTATTTTGATCAATACTATTACCGGGAGCAGACTGTATTTTGACCTGGTGTGGACTGTAACACACAACCACTACTTGACTCATTTCCCTACCTCACATGAGAGTATCATGCGACAATAGAAATCTGATTGAATATGTTTCTCTTTTGGAGGTATCCAAGTTGGAGCCAGTCCATTGTTCGATTTTTCTCCGGATTCACTACGCAAGTAAGCATTCGACACAATCTGTCAAGAAAGATAGCAGAGATCAACTTAAGGCTTGAAGACATCATTAACAATAAGGAGAAATACAAGATTGAAGCTGCATCCAATGATTTTCCATTGGTGACATGGAAACCTTCTACGAACATCTCTACTGTGGCAAAGAATTTGTAAGTTCACATGGCACTACCTTTTAAAATGATGTTCAAAGAGTCGAGTGTAAGTAAAACTTTGTTAATGACAATTCAAGCACGTACAATATTCAATCCCTCAAACTGCATCAATATATGCGTACCTTTATGGGTTTATCACATCCTGATCTGCCCAAGATATAACTTCAAAGGATACACATTTGTTTTCCCAACTCTCTATCTTCATTCTTTATTCTCACTTAGGAACCATGCTGGGGGCTATCGCATTCATTCCATCATGATGTTCTCAGTGATGATTAGGTCTTACAACTTTTAGATGGGCATGTTTCTGACCAGCAAGGTGGTATCTAGTCACTAATAGAGGTCAGATCACTCCAAAAGATTAGAAATGTGTTTCGCAAGGATTATTTGCATTGCACATCATGGACTGTTGGTGGTGTTCCTAAGCTTTCTCATTATTCAGTAGTTTTTTTCAAAAAATTATTTAATAGTAGTTCTTGTGTAATTTGGAGATTTCCTAGCAGTAAAAACAAATCCGGAATGATTCTCAACAAGATAAAGCTTCCACAGGAAATATTGGTTATTTCATTTGATAAAAAAATAACTCTACTAGTACATCTATTACATGGATATAATCTCCAATATGACTCTAACCACAGTCCATTTACTTCTTATGGTTAATTGGCTAGAAAACCTTACTTGATATACTTTGTTATTTTCGTTTAGGCCTTGTGCCTTCTACATATTTTTTCTATTAGTATTAAAATTTAGGTAGGCCGCCCTGTCAACTTGTTCAAAATATTTATATTTTTAAATATATGCTATCTTAAATAAAAGCACTTACAAATTATTAGGAATATTATTCATGGTAAACCTAGTGGTACAAATCTTGCATTGTCATTCTTTGTACATTTTAGATGTTAAGAGTCAAATCTTAAAAGGTTTTACTCGAACAAACCTAAATGGACTTAATTATACTTGTGATGTGTGGTTGCTTCATTTGAACCTATTTACCTAAAATACTTCATGCTTAATGATGGTTTGAGTTCACTGCCATCAGGGCTGAGATCTAACACTTCTATTTTACACCTGCTTTTATGATATTAAGTTTTCCAGGAAGAGAAAAGAGAACTTAGTCCCAACCATTCTTTTTCTTTTTTCTAGTAGTATAGGCATCATATACTGAAACACTAGTTATTACTCCCTCTTACTCAATATAAAAGTTGTGCGTACAAGTGAGGTTAAATGGTATATTGACCCTTTTGTACATAAATTATTTTTTATAGTTCAGGTGGATGACAAGTTTTCTTCCTTGATAGTTGAAGATCAAAACAAGAATAGTGAAGAAAATGGTGATTTTGAGTTATTGATAGACATTAATTTGTAACTTCTATAATTAGAGGAATGTCTGATAAACTTTAAATTCAGAGGAATATATTTAATAAGTTATTAGCCATTTAAAATTTTGAGAAAGAGTGATTCTTACTGAGAAACTGCTCCAAGAAGTGCCACCAAATAGCCCCTAAATATACACTTTACACGTTTGTTTGAACTATAGGTACTATGATGGGTGAATTTCAAAAACTAAAACCGTTCTTTTCACAAAAGGGCTAAAAAATCATAATTATGTGTAGGGATGATTTCCAACCATCACCGATCAAACAGGAGCTGGGGAAGCAGCTTGAAGAAGCACTTTTCTGTGACAATAAGGACCGACTTGTTATATGTGTCACAGGGGAAGGTGGTGTGGGCAAGGCAACACTAGTCAGAGAACTATATGAAAGCGGGGCCAATGGTCTATGGTCTAAAAAAAAAATGTATCACAGGGGAAGGTGGTGTGGGCAAGGCAACACTAGTCAGAGAACTATATGAAAGGCCAACAACCAAGTCGAACCAATTCGAATGTCAAGCTTGGGTAAGCTTCCCACCATATTTAAGTTCTTCAAGCATCCTACAGTTGATCCATCAGGAATTGGAGGAAACAGATAATTGGTGTCCAAGAAAAGAAGTAGACAAGAAACTGCAGAAAATATTGGATGGGAAGCAATTCTTGTTGGTCATAGATGGAGAGGTTAGCAATAGTGATTGGAATGCCATCCTTGGTGCATTACGAGAAGATCACAACGGTAGTAGAATTGTTCGTATCATGCAAGGTATACATAAGCGGCCACGTGATATTGCTGCTAAACACTGGATTGAGCTGAAATGTTTCGAAACAGAGAAAACCTCGAGCCTATTCAACCAAAGGGTATGCATGGAAGAAAAAATTGAGGGTCAAATAAAGATAGAGAACTTTGATGAAGTTCTGCATGGTATAACCAAAGGCCTTCCTCTTGCCATTGTTCTTCTGTCTGGCCTTATACAGACAAAGGAGTATCCAAATGAGTGGCAAGCTGTGTTTGAACACCTCAAATCTAAGAAATCAAAAAGGCTTGATAGCATACTTGCCATGTGTTTTGATGATCTTCCACATGACCTAAAATCATGCTTCCTCTACTTTGCTGCATTGCCTATGAACACGCCCATTGAGGCTCGCAAATTGGTATATATGTGGATGGCAGAGGGGTTTCTAAGACCAAAAGATGGGAGAACAATGGAGAAAGTTGGAAGAATCTATTTGAAGGAGTTGGTTATGAGGCATTTAGTTAAGTTAGTGAAGACAGACAATGCCGGTGGTCGTGATGAATTTGTGGCTGTCCACCATAAGGTTCATGAATTTTTACAGCATGAAGCACAAGAGGCTAACTTTGTGGATATCCATAATGGTGACGATATCCCTTCTTCGGCAACTACTCGTCGCCTCTCATTACAAAATTATACAGATAAATATGCTGCTCTGTCCAGCTCATTGCCAAAACTACGGTCTATCTTGTCCAATTTCCAGGAAGAGGTCGAAGATGACGAGGAAGAAGATAATGAGGAAAGTGAAGATGACGAGGAAGACTCAGAAGAGGAAGGAGACATAGAGGCAGAGCAAAAGGTTGAAGGTGATGGGGATGGAGAGGTAGAGGAAGAGGGAGAAGAAGATGAAAATAATGAGATTGTGTTATGTGCAAACAATGAAAACACCAGGGAAGTTGAGGGATCGCACGAAATTACTGAGGGAGGGGAAAATGAAACAAGTGAAGAAGCAAAACAGGAAGTGATGCCCAGTACATTGCCATTATCAAACTTGCTTCAGTGTTGGGTGACGCCACTATCAGGCTTGCTTCGTTGTTGTGGGGAACAGGACAGCCCTCAAGGGAGCACCAACTCATACATAAAAGAAATGTTGCAAATATCCAAGTTTCTTCGTGTCATCAATCTACAAGGCATCGAGGTCGGTTCCACTTTACCAACAACAATTGGGAATGTGGCACACCTACAGTACCTCGGTGTCACTTCTTGTTCCTTGAAATATATCCCGTCGACAATTGAAAACCTTAAAAATCTTCAGACATTGGATGTTCGAGGCACAATTGTTTCTAAACTTCCAGAAGCATTTTGGAGTATAACGACACTGCGGCATGTATTTGGTGATGGGCTTTTCTTGCCTAAGCAGGTGGGTGACTTGAGACACCTGCAGACACTTGAAAGCATAGATCCTGACATGGATAATGCTTGGGATAGCAATACTTTTGAGAAAATGGTTCACCTTGAATCCCTTCATGTTTGTGATTCTTCTGAAGAGAATGGTGTAGTAAATGCAGAGGCTCTATCTACTGTCATTGATCAAGCTAATTTCCTCGAACACCTACATACCCTCACTCTTGAGGTAGATAGTATCCCACTGAGTGTGTTCACCAGCTCCTCCCTGAGGCGTCTTCGTACATTAATATTAGAAGGCGAGATGAACATGGAGGGACTGTCGCAGGAGTCAAAATTTCATTTCCCCAACCTTGGCTTCCTATCATTGACAAAGACAAAGGTTTCACAGAACTTCATCAACAAGCTTGGCAAGCTGCGTTCGCTCACCACCCTAATATTGGATGAAGATTCCTACAAGGATGATCACCTTGTCTTCCCTGGTGGGTTTAAAAGTCTTACAAAGCTGATACTTTCTGATGTGCAAATTTTGAAACTCGAGATAAAGGAAAATGCACTTTTAGAACTCACAGATTTGGTGCTTGAGTGGTACTCTGAAGACATCAAAATTATGGTGCATGGTGAGCGTGAGTTTGTGAAGAAAATTAAAGAAGAGGATGAATACCTTTCTGACTGTATCACTGTCATACTGTAAAATTTTGGGTGTTACAATCACCCAAGTTCCAGTTGCTCCAAAGAAAAATCAGTCAGCTTCCTAGCATGAAGCAACGCGTGGCTAGCTGAAGATCGCAGGTAAACTAAGACACCAATATATATATAGTGCTGCTTGCTGTTGTTTAGATTTACCTGTTCTTTGAAAATCATGTACAACTCTGTCATGAATTTATTAGTGTGGATGTGGTGGCAGATTGACATGCCTACATAATAATATTAGCCGCACCTGGCTACATTATGTGTATTGTATATTATGGAACCTGCAAAAAATGCATATGTGCGCGCGTGTATTATGGTTTGTACTCCTAATAATTTGTAAAATAAATGAAAGAAAAACTTGTGGACCATTGAGGAACAATTGTTGAATGTTGAAGGATGTTTTTGTTTGATGAAATGTTGTTCTTTATGCTCTGTTTTTTTTCTTAGAGAAGTAGAATCACTTGTTTAGCTATTTGTGCATCCATATCTTGAACGCATTGGCTGCCCTTTTCCTTTGTACATTCTCATTCTATCTATATCGTGCCAAACCTTAAATTGACTCCACATAGACTAGAAGGTATGGTTAATTAGTATTGAGTAAATTTCACTGGTGCTCTTGAATTTATCTCGGTTCGTTTCGCTGATGTGAGAGAAAAACACTGTTCTTTTGCTGAATGTAGTGCTCGGCTTACATGTCCCGAGATGTGCTGTGCAGACCTAGTTTATTTATGGAACCTGCCATCCTACTTGGCCACCCATGTCGTGCTTTCCCTACGGCACATCGCGGCCGAACCTTGGCCGTCGTGGCCATCATCGTTTTCGCTTGACTCGTTCCTGCTCCACCTCAACGCGACGCGCCGGCTCCCGCTTTGTGACAGTCGCACTCGACACCGCCACCGCGCTCACATTATTAGCTCAACGGGCGCGGAGTGCTGCTAGCTCCCGAGAGCAAAGTGTCCTCTAACTCTCTAAGATAAGATTATCTGCTTGTTTGCGCAAGTCCAATAACGTTGTCTTCGTCCGTGTCAGTTTCGAGAGGTAATTTTCAGGAGCAACCTCGTTGTTTTTTTGCACAAAAGTCGGTCAGCTAAATTAGAGATGGACAAGTGCAGCTCCCGGCTGGCGCCTCCAGATGCTACTGCTACGTACCAGAGACGGCCGGAGGAAATGGATGGACCAGGTAGAGTAGAGGAGGAAAAGAGACGGACAGCGATGAGACACCGCATGCGTAGCCGGCCGCTCGCCGTGCTTGTCGTTCAGCCTCTGCATGCATCCTCTTGCCTCCCCAAGGTAGGAGATTTCCTAGCTAGCAAAAGCTTGCGTCTGGTTGTCTGTCTCCGGGTTCCGTTGTCGACGCCGGGCTTGTCGTGCGTCCTCCGATCCGTTGACGGTCAGGCCCCTTCCTTCTGCTGGGTCCTGCGTTGCCGTGGTCGGGGACACAGAGAGACAAGCTAGAAGGAGGTCAGGGAGATGGAGTGCCTGCTGGGACTGCTCAAGGTGCGGGTGGTGCGAGGAGTGCACCTGGCCATCTGCGACCCGCTCACCCACAGCAGCGACCCCTACGTCGTCCTCCGCCACGGACAGCAGGTAGGTAAACTGCATGCATGCCGCTGCCGGCTGCTGTCCTTCTCCCTCTCCATCTTACTGAATCGTATTTTTTTCATTCACTGTTCCTCTGTTAGAACTCGTGAAAGTATTTGCATGCATTTCTTTATTATTCTTCCAGTTCAATTCATGCATGTGTTCTTTTGCATCTTAGTCTTCTTTTAATTGCTGGACACATTTGTTTTCGTATATTGCGCAGAAAGTGAAGTCAAGTATAAAATACCGCACGTGCAACCCGGAATGGAATGAGGAACTCACCATCTCCATCACAAACATGATGAACCCTGTCAAGATTGTAAGTTCATCGCACGCCATGATCTTGATCTCCCTCCATGGGCAAAATGCAGCAACCTTCTGAACCTGAACCTGAACTCTTCCTCATCTTGGCGTTTCAACTGACAGGAACTCTTCGACCATGACACGTTCACCAAGGACGACAGCATGGGCAACGCCGAGTTCTGCATCCTCAACTTCGTGGAGATCGCCAAGCAGGACCTGAGCGACGTCGCCGACGGCACGGTGATGAAGTCGATCCACCCGGAGAAGGGCAACTGCCTCTCCACCGAGAGCCACATCACGTGGAAGGACGGCAAGGTCTCCCAGGACATCGTGCTCAAGCTCAGGGGCACCGAGACCGGCGAGCTCATCCTGCAGCTCACCTGGGTCAACATCCCCGGCGTCGCGCGGTGAAGCCCCCTCCATCGGCGGGGACGGGGCCAGGGGGGCGTCAGGCGGCGACGCCTGCTCCCCAGCTGATTTTATTTTACTACAAATATATAATATGAAGTATATATGCATGTAAATGTTGCTACGTTTACCAAATATTTATCTAAAAAAAATGTATTGGGAAATAAGGAGACCCTTGCCTTGGATGTGTGTAATGCTTTGCTTGCAGTTTGGATATGGTGTGCAGAAGGCTCATGCTACTGGCAGCAATGCTTTGTATTCAATTGTGCTTCTGCGGGTTTTTTATCCACAAAAATGCATTTATTCTCAACATCTGTAAAGCTATTCCATACTGCAGTCATGTGCCGTCCTGATCACATTTCCATAAAGCCATTTATCAGAAGATCACCATGTAGGGCTAAAAAACTATTTGCTTCAACAATGCAGATAGGTTGAAGTGGATATTCAGATTCAGCCTGTTGAGTTGCATGCACCGGCCAAAATTTTAAACTGGTAGAAAAAAAAAGTGGACAATTCACTTTATATTTCAATACTCCTGATAAGAGTCGGCTGGAAGGGCGGCCCTGGTGCAAGCGGTAGAGCTTTACCGCCTGTGACCAAGAGGTTCCGGGTTCAAGCACCAGCCTCTGCACATTTGTGTGGGAAAGGTTGTTTGCTATTTTTCCTTCCCCAGACCCCGCAGTGCGGGAGCCTACGGCACTGGGTACGCCTTGATAAGAGTCGGCTGCAATTATATTTTATTTATTTGGGCCTGTCAGGATTCAGACTCAAGATCTCTGAACAATATTGAATTACATGCACCGACTAGTTTAACTCAAAAACTTAATCTAATAGGAAAAGCTGGGCAATTCGCTTCATGTTTCAGCACAGCCCACCATGGGGCTCCAGCTTCTGGTAAAAAACAGTTTTGCAGAACTTCAGACGACCGAATACAAAACTGACGGCAATTCGCTTTATGTTTCAGCACAGCCCACCATGGGGCTCCAGCTTCTGGTAAAAAACAGTTTTGCAGAACTTCAGACGACCGAATACAAAACTGACATACTCAGTGAAGGAGAAATCAACCTCAGTAGTCAGAACAGTAAGTAAGATGGAATGGGTAATTTCTCACATCTGATAGACTGATACCTCTCCTGGACTGAGTTCTTCTAGGTCGCCAAAAATACAAGCATATACAACATTAAGGACCTAGCTAGTATGTACAGCTTCATCTTTCAAGCCTACGGAGGAGCATACAAAGAACTGAAGAATAGATGGAAGCCAAGTCACCGTTGCAGTCTTTCACCGAGCTAGGAAAGCAGATGCGGCGAGCTTTCATTGTTGCTGCTCCGAGCACTTTCCTGTGTGCGTTGATGCTTGGTCATTTGCACATCCCGGGTGAACTGGGTCCTTGATTTTGCATAAGGAGCTTCCCTTGCTGCAATGGAAGTCAAATGTAAATCCGTTACAACACAAACCTCTGTAATGCTTTTTTTTCATTGGACAACTGTTCGCATTTCTTACCTGCAGCTAATCTTTTAGCACGGAGAATGTTTTGCCTTCTCTTCCACCAGCACGCAGCGAATACAACTAGGAACAGAATGGCTACAAGCACACCGAAAGCCATGCCAATCTTCGCAGCCACAGATAGATGAGGGCCACACTCACGTAACCCAGGAATTCCACATAACCCAACATTGTCCGTGAAGCTGCAGTTTTGTCACAGCAATCGTTAAGTTCCTTACCGTGGAACAGGGAAGAGAAAATTTACGTATCAAGCCATTTCTTACTTAAATCTAGCTCTGTGCAGAGGCCTTCCTCCCAGACTGGCTGGAACACGACCAGAAAGACGATTGCCATTCAGATTCCTGCACAGCAGAAATTCTATTAGTCTTAGCTTTTGGGGAAGGAAAAACGAATGTGAAAGGCCAACCTAAAACAAAGTAGTGCACTCACAGTATCTGTAACAATGTCAGCTCGCCTAGGCTCTCTGGAATAGATCCATTAAGCTCATTGTATGACAAATCCCTGCGAAGAAAATTTAAAACTATTTGTCAAATCTAAGTAACCAAACATATTTCCTTGAAGACAATTTAAAAGAAGAAAAAACAAAATAGTATTGGCATGCTAATTACATGAGCTGAATCCTCCAATTGAAACAGCAATTGATTTCCTACTTGTAATGTGTCACAAGATGCATTTAAAAAGATTAGCTTCCATGTGCACTGTGAAAAGTGATAAGCAGCCTGAGAAGTCACTACAAATATGATGTATCAAGGACACTGGCAATTTTAATATGATGATGCAAGGTACAATAACTGCAACCACTGATTCTGATGTTCTGTATCCAGCTATTACTTAAAGGGCAAATCTTCAGACAAATAAATAAATTTTCCCTACAATCACCTATCCAATCCAAGGTCAATTGCTATTGCACATTAACCAGCTGGGACTTAATGAATATGGAGTACCATTTACGAAATTTTCACTTAATTTCATCAGAAAATCATATTATGAATTAGGACGTCCTTGAAAGAACAGAAATATAACAGATACACTGAAGTGCACTTACAGTACTTGCACCGCAGAGATGGTACCCAGGGAGATTGGAATGTTACCCTTTATGCTATTGCCACTCAAGTTTCTGTTTTACAGATAGGCAGTTACTTCTGTCAGAATAACCAGAATAATATCAAGTGGTCATCCATTCATGTCACTGTTCTGTACAGAAACTCACATGTTTTGCAGATGTTGCAGCTTAGATATGTCACTAGGTATGACCCCTTTTAAACCTTGGTTGTCAAGACCTCTGCACATTCAAGGAGTAGCATTAAAAACTTGCAGCAAAAAAGTATGAACTACCATTGACTGATAATTTTGAAATCCTAATGCATATAGCAGGAAGCAAAAACATTGCGGTTAAGCCCATAAATATGACAATACAACAAGAACTAAGAAAAAAAACTCTGACCTATTAAGGAAGCCTCTGACTTACTGACAGTTTTAAATGCATTATGCAACAAGACTAGGAGCAAGATGTTCTAAGCCTCAAGCCACTAAAATACTTGCTTCAACTTCCATTTAGCAATACTTTAGAAAAGAAAATTTAGGATGTCAATTGGTGTCAGCTCATGGAAAATTTGGATTTTGGAAGTTCAGTTAGAGACTGTTTATGCGTTCAATTTTTCAATTTGTACTAGTTTGAAGTTACTGGAATGCATCGGCTACAATTCATTTTTATTCTTCAAATAAATAAGCAGATGGTATAATAGTAATATTGCTATCTTTTTATCTAAACATATACAAGCAAATTTGTGCACAGTTTTATCTTAGCTTCAAATGATCAATAAACAAAATCTGTTACATCACTTCAGGCATGGTAATCATAAAAATATCAATCCCTAGTAGTGTGAATCACAGAATGAGCATGGTCTAGAGAACGTACAATCCATCAATGATCCAGTTCCCTTTGGTGTTATCAAACTGGCAATCAACTCCACTCCATGGATGCTGCTGAGGAACACAGGGATCACCATTCCAGCCAAGTCGAAGAGGAAGACCAAGTGAACCCTTCAGCGTTCGCAATGCACTCACTGTAGGTCATTGAAAACAAGACAATTAAAGCATAAAACCGATACCCAATTCCCTGTAGCACTCGTGTGAATTACTGTTCTATAAAAACAAAAACCCATAAGTTGTGCTACTCATTCAGACTCAGCTAAAGCATTTTTCTTCAGTAGTAGATTTTATCAACTATTCCCATGCATCATTAAATCTTATTTTAATTCCCTCCATCATTAATGCACTACTAGATGGTCCTTTGCAAGATTCTGAACAAAAGAGGCTTGAAACTTTACTCAATTTTGGTACACCTAGAAAAAAAAAGTAGCGAGTATGGAGAATTTGAATAACAACCTTCCTGAGGCAAAGTCTTCTTTTCAGCTGGGATTATCTCAAACACCTCAATGGCATTAATAATAGCACAGGTTCCTTTCACGGGTTGCAAGATGATTTTTAGCGTAGTTCCACTGACAGCAACAGTTTTATTCAGGACGAGTGCAGTAAAACGCTCTCCTGTCATGCGAATTATATCTACATCCTTAAAAGCAGTGTCTCCATTGATGAATACATCAAATACTCTTTGTTCTTCTGCAGTTACCCCATTATCAATCTCTGCAAAGTGAAGCCATACTGAATAGTTCTTGTTCGGAGTAACATCCATTTCAAAAGACAAACTCGGTTGCCTGTCAGTGCCTACGATAGCTGATTGATATATGCTTTGAGGGTAAAAATTTGGTGCGAGCAATGTCTCTGCTATAACATTCTCAGTTGATATTGATTGATCATCAGAACTGGATGAAAAAGTTTGCAATCCTAACCAGAATCTGTCCCCACCCCAGCGAATGCCATTAAGATCTTCATCAAAGGCAGGCTTTCCAGAGCCACATTTCAACCTTTTGGCTGTTCTAAGCACTGACCCCTTTCCCCATGGTGGGCCAAAGTTATAGGCATTGTCATCTATTTGTAGAACTTCAATCGAAAGAATCGATGGATCACCATGACCTGTGCTATGGAAGCAAACTGATAAGCTTGAGTCCTGGACAAAGACCAAAGCTTCTGCAAATGTCTTCTCATCATCACTGCTCCAGCCCAGAAGCAAAGAACTGAACAGAGTACCCTCAACAGAAACATCAAAAATTGGCTCACTATCAAGATTAGGGTTGTCCAGTAATGCAAAGAAAAGCCTAACTTGATAGTGGCCGTTGGGAACATTGTTGATGTTGTAGCAATTTTCAGGGCCATCAGATAGCGGGAAATATCGAAGCGTTTTCAGGGGAGGAATGATAAAGCTTGGACGAGTGGCATTTGCAAATCTGCCTCCTGTATAACCAAAGTCCCTGTACCACAATGTGTTTGTAGGCGCCGTCCGGACATCATCGAAACTTCCACAGCTTATACGGATGGTAAATGGTTCTGAAAATAAACATGAATTAAGAACTGCATGACAGAGAATTAAACCAAACAGCTGCTGTAAAGCGATGTAACATGTGAGTCATATGCACAGCAAGTGTTCCTTTGAATCAGTAATGTCTAGGTACTGAATAGAAGGTTTCCATGTTCCCTTTTCTTCCCTTATATTTAGTTTCACATGCCTCCTTCCTATTTCGTCCTAGCTTGAGCAAGCTTTTATCTTAAAGATGCCAAAATTGTCAAATGTATGTCACCAAGAAAGTGCAGAGACTGTACTGTACTACTTACAAGTAGCTAAGAAGCTACCAGTATCAACTGAATGGACACGAAAGTTTTTCAAAATTGGTAAGGCTCAGTTCTTCATCTGGTACTCCCCACAGAAATAGACCTATTAGCTAAACAAACATGGATATTGTAGGAAAGCTTCCAGGCTGGGACCAAGCAACAACCGATTTGACCAAGAATGTAAACACCGAGGAACGAAAATTCAAGAATTAGAGGGGCTTCTCTTTCTTCCTTTTCTTGGGCGAGGAATTTGAGGAACTTAGCACTGCTGGATGAGGAAAAAAAAAGAAAGAAAGCAAAATAAACACAAAAATTGACTAAGAGTACTAGATTTCGCTGAGGACACAGTACCACCAGCGCAAATGCAAGGACCTGGCTGCCACCGTGCCGCATTGAGCAAGATTTTCAGGGTGGGGGCCAAATCTCAAGCTACTAGACGCATGCAAGAGAGCTCACCTTTGCTAAGATCAGATGCAAGGACACCAAGGGCAGCCGACGACGCGGCGACGGCGAGCAGCCACAGCCGCAGGTGCAGCACGGCAGGGGATCTCCGCCGCATTGCGCCTCCGTCCGTCGCACTTGCCCTCTTTCCTCTTCCTTTCACTAGCTCCCTCTCCAAGTACGAGTCTTTTCCTGGCTTTGGACAAGACAAGACTTTTGCTTTGAGCACACTGAAAATTGACACGGATTCACGGAACAAGCTTAATCTCGGTACTGTTTCAAAAAAAAAGCTTAATCTCGGTACAAATCTGACCTTATAGGAAAAATGCATTAAAAGTCGAAATGAGCTGTCTGGATTTGAGAGCAGAATTGAGTAGAGCAATGGCGATTAGACGGCTCTAAGGTGGTTGCTTTTATGACAGTAGTAATGGAGGCAGGAGTCGATGTGGTCGCAGGATTTTTATTTATTTATTTTTGTCGCAGACTTCTACAGTGGAGCAGCTCACGTTGCTCCTGGATCTTGATGAGTGATGACGACTCACGAGCCACCCTCGAGGATTTGAAAAGAACTGCACGGATTCTCCTGGTTGTGAGAATGAATGTCCCACTCCCACCCTGATTTTTAAATAGACGAGATGCCGCGGAATAACGGAAGTGACAAGGATGTGGCTCAGGATTTAAGCTAAACTCAGAAGAAGTTTAGGCGGCATTCTGTTGGACGTGAGCCGATTTTCGAAAAAGCTTTGCGTTCCAAACAATAGAAAACTCCTTTTTGCATTATTATTTAGTAAAAGAAATGCACGAATCTAGCCGGACGCCGAAGCTGCCAAAGCTGGTTTTGGTGGGTCACGTGCGAACGGGCGAGAGAGGGGGACAGCCAAGAAGCTGACGGATCGGCAGCGCGGGCGCGGCGCGGCTCAGGTCACGTGCGAGCGCCCGGGCCGGGCCGCGCCATCGGCGGCCCCAACAGCCGGTTGTTACGGCAAATATGCGCCGATTGCGCGCTCAATCAGACGCCGGTCGTGCAGCGTCATGCGCCTCACGACTGTGCGAAGAACAAGCCGGCGAAATGGGTGGTGCCAGAATCTGTACAGGCGAATTGGTGGTGCCAGAATCTGTACCGCAACAACGGCAGGGACGACAGGAAACAATGAGATGCGGGAAGGTCCGACAGGGGTAAATTGTAACGAGATGCGCCCTTGCCTCCTGGCTGAAGCTAAACACGACAAACAAGTTTCCTGATCGTACACGAAACATCGGTTCGTCCCAATTTCTCATAACCAACTTCACTGTCTTGACAACAGGGTTAGAGTGAGAAAAGAGCTGTTGCTCTTGCGGTTACTGTGCCAGTGGCAGGGATGCATTCTGTACATGTAGCAATTATTAGTGGAAACAGAACAAGGAAAGTCAGTATTTCGATAGCTAATACGACTGGGGGATAGACTTGTTCACCGAATGTCCGCTCTCACGCGCAGTCTGGGAACAGGTGGCCATCTGGAGTAGCAGCGCCAATCTAAGACCCCTCCGGTGGACATTGAGGCTACTCCGTAGTTTCTATCCATGATTGAGGAAGGAAACAGGCTCAGCCACACACTAGCGATTGCCACACTTTGGAGCCTGTGGAAAGGGAGGAATGCCGCAGTCTTCACAAATGCTACTGCATCGGTGCACCAAGTGTTGGCCATGATAAAAAAACGAGTGCTCTCTTTGGGCTGGGGCCGGTGGATCAGTGCTTAAGCCATTGATGGGTGTACATCAGATTAGCGAGTAATTACTTAATAGGATTCTGAACCGTCATGGCGGTCTGCCATTGACGGTCGCGCTCCTCGCGCATATGGTTGTAAACTCTACTTCTTATTAATATTACGCCGGGTAACTGGCGCCCTGTTCGTTTGAACTTATCAGCCCTGTTCGTTTGAACTTATCAGCCGCTTCGTTTGAAGCTTCGTATTCAACATCGATTCAACTCTTTCTCTCACAATAAATCAGCAAATCGGGGACCAATGCGTAAATCAGCCAGCAAAAAACGACCAAACGAACAGAGCGTGGGTCTTTAAAAAAAAGAGCCTCAAGAGGTTCAAGCAAAGCTCCTTCAATAAGCTCATTCAATGGTAGTAGAACCATCTCATTCGAGAATGAATGGAAGATGACTGTACACGTTTCCCAACTTCTCATAACCAACTTCACTGCCGAATATAATAAGCGTATTTCACTGCCGAATGAAGCTGGTGTAAGAGTGAGCAAGTGCTGAACTGCCCACCACTCTACGCGTCACGAACTTGGAAAACGCCAAGACGAACATGAGATCTAACTGGGTCAGCAGCGTCACTCAAGGACAGAAAAAGGCGCTGCTCATGATGCAGAAATCAGGTGTCCACCGAGATCAAGAATGCACATCCGGAACTCTTTCACAGTGTTAACTTTGTACAACGCTCAGACCAAAACACACGGCCGGAATACTGGCAGCAGGCAAAGGCATGCAAACAGTGAAAACCGCTTAGGCGGGGGAGGACAATTTCTCCGTGGGATGCTTGATACAATAGTTTGTACAACACAAGACCTCTTGAAATCAATAGCATAAAACTTTTCTACAGTTATGTTGATAGCTTTCTCACGGTTGCAGCCTCACCTTATTCTACCTCAGTTCCCCACCTGTAAACAATATACACAATAAATTGAGGGCACGGAAACTAAATTTTCTAGATGACAAAGGTACAGGATGTCATGATACCTTGTATAAGCTGAGCTACCTACTTCTTGTTAACTAGTATATGGTACAAAGCCTCATCTAAGCTGGCGGTAGGGAGCGCCTGCAAGTTGGGCACTCCATCTTGATGTCCATCCAGCGTTGTAAACAGCCTGAGTGAAATATATGCTCGCAAGGTGCCACCTGCAGGAGAAAGGACGGTGAGTAACCAGTAAAAGCTGCCTGCAAAGTGAAATGCCAAAAATATTTCACAATTTACCATGTATTCACTTGTTCTCTGGGTAAGGTCGATTGTAGTCATGCAAATAACACAATCGATGGGCTGATTTGTGCTATCCTCCACCTTCCTGTGGTAGCAGTATTTCTCAGGCAGTATCTGAAAAAGGTAGAAAGTGGACACAATAGGTTACTTCTAAAAACTGATTACTAATAAAATTCACTATGAACATCAATACAAAGAACAGCTCAATAGTGAAATACAGTGGCAAGGATTAGCCGCATGAATGAAAACTAAAATGCATCTATTAAGCAGCAGAACAGAATGCATGTGCGATGAGAACATTATATAGTTATTACCTGGCGAGGAATAAAGCAGCGAGAACCAAGATAGTGCTGAAGCAGAAGCACTGCTGCTTGGATACCCATGAATACTGTAACAGCTATGCACCATTTCTTGTCGGGCTCAATGCGCATGAAGTTATTAGGGCAACCAAATATGTACAATGGAATGGCAAGGCGGGTAACTGTCATGCCTAAAATATATTGCGGGTGCAGAGGCTTTCTTGTGTCTTTGATGACATTTGTGATAATTTGAGGTACCCAAAAGGAGTACATCAGAAGGAGAAGTGGGCGTAAGAAATTGTGCAGCTCATACATGAGAAGGATTCCTCCCAAAAGAATGCCATCTGCAGAGCACAAAGCAAATTAGAGAATACCTTAAAGGTGGTTAAGAAAAAAGGTAAACATTTGTACCGGTATGTGGAAGATGCAAACAAGCTCACATCTACTGAAATAATGACATACTACCATAAGTTCTTTCGAGTGTTCTTTTTCTTGGGCGGATGGTATAAGATATCTTGTATCAAGTTAACAAAGGAAATGAACACTCTAAAAGCTCTAACAGAATTTCCAGGTTTCCATTTATAGCAAGCACCAAGTACTTCACCTACCAACTAAAACATGGGTAAATGTGATTCACATACGGCAGGTAAAGGGGGCAACAAAGGTATGCTGTAGACAAGAACCAGCTAACAGGGTAAAGGTCAGATTGATTGTACATGTAAGTTCTAATAGAAACAAATATATGGCAACAAGAATGCCACCACTCTGTATGCAAACTATGTTGATTATGATTCAATCATATTGGTGTGATTCTTAGTGAAAAGAAATCAAATGAGAATAGTTATTACTTACAAAAGCGGCTGTAAAGAACAGACAGCTCTCGCCTCATTATCTCCCAACCTTCTCCACTGTTTAAAGGCCTACTTGCTTTCCATATGGCAAGAAGGTACCTCATTTCAAAAATAGAAAATACAACAAATTTGAAGAATGCAGCCGTTGCGAAGGCGTTAAAGAGTGACTCTGTAGACAGTTAAACACAAAGAAGAAAGTGTTATTCGAGTCAATTATAAATTTAATAATCACAGTGCAGAAGTGGCAATAGAAGTTAAGCAGGCCAATACTCCCTCCATGTTTCAATATAGTTCACTTTAGCTTTGTCCTATGCCAAATTTGTGTAACTTTGACTGGGTTTTTAGGAAAAATAAATTGACTGACTGACAAAGGGGACTGAATAATGAAGAAAATATAACCAAATACAGTCCACAAAGGCACAAATCCTTGAACAGAAAAAAAAAAAAGAAATCATACTTGGTCATGTTTTAGTTTACAATCAAAGGAAAGAAAAAATATTAGCAGATGTTACAATGGAACAGTCAGAGAACAGAGCACAAACAAGTTATGCAAGTCACAGTACTCACCAACCAATATCCCAGCAGTCAGGTGAAGTAGACAGAGATATGCATCCATGATAGCTTGTTGGCCAATCATTAAAATAGAAACCTTGGCAGCTCCCTGTAAGTATACATAAGCAACTCAAGCAAATGAGCTTGGAAGCCATGTAATGCAAGTGGCTTTATTTTACTAAATGTTTCTCAAAGGGAAAAGAAATGCTTACAGATTGAGTGTTGCTATGCTCCATTTGTCTAATCAGCAGCAAAACTTGAAGGAAAGAGATCTAACATACCCTAGTTAAGGAATTCAAAGACTGGACAGACCAATAAAGATAAAATCAACATAAAAATAAAAATAAAAACAGCCACAGAGGATACAAAAGTGACCATCAGTGTGTAGTTGACTGCTTTGTTGTAATAAACTTCAACATTCAAAGAAGTTGCATTCAATAAGATAGGAGAGAAGCATTCCCCGTCATCATCGACAGCTGGACTCTCCACCAAACCTTCCAAACGGTACTTCTCATGTTCCCCATCTAGTTAAACAAAAAGTTTTTGCAAAAGCAGATACTGTTTTAGCTGTGACTGAATGGTAGATTGCCAACTAAAAGTTTAGTATTGCCACATGTAAATTATGATGAAGCACAACAAATTGATTGTGGAATAAATTTAAGAATAAAGTAAAGGAAGTACATACCATTTGGGTTAGATGACACACGTACAACCTTAGCAGCTATTTCAGTGTTGCAATGTTTCTCCATGTCATATGTAAGAGCTGATAAGGTGGAAATGACACACATCAAAAATTGCAGGAGGCGATATATAGTATTTGAGTGTACAATTTTAATCTTACAATTCTTCCTTTGGTTCTTCTCTTCAGAAGATTCTTGGAACACTTGAGAGGAGAAAATCCGTAGCTGTTACAAATCAACCAGGTAAACGTATATTTCATATAAACATGCTCATTAATTATAAGAGATCTTCTGCGTACTAGATAAATGCACATTTTAAGACAACTTAGACAAAGGTATGGTGGATACCAAGAAGCTTGTGAAAACTCAGGAAGCAAACACAATTACTCAGAAACAAAACAAGCTAAATTTGTGAGCTTACCAAATGGTATGGATTTGACAAAAAGTAATCCTCTTCCTGAAGTGGTTCACCATCTGCACCACTAAAAAGGGCAAAATAAAGTTTCACTAAGGTTATACAACAAAAAAGAGGGCATCTAAACATATTTATATTTAACAAGAAAAAACTTTCCACAGAAGAGTAAAATTCAAACAGACCTTCAGTTACAAAGAGAAAATAAGGCAGTTACCTGTTTGCTACCATGCGGAGTTGTCTAAAAGGCCATATGTACACTCCTTCTAATCTTATTTGAGCCACTCCACCATCGTGGGCATTGTCAATGACATCATGGAATGTAATTGAACCCTGCCCACGTAAGGAAAGTAATCAGTGAGTACAGCATGCTCAGGAAAATGATCAAGCTTGCAGCAACATCCATAATCATAGTTAGCTCAAGGTTGGTCATTAAAAAGTGTCATTTTATTTACTATAACCCTAAACAAGAGCAGCCTCTGCATGCAAACCAGGCTTGCAATAGCATTCTTGATTACAGTTGTCTCAGGTTGAAAATGAAACAAATACCTGATTTCTTTCATGTGGACTTAACTAGAATGACAAAAGAAAAGCAAGTATGACCAATGCACTTGGTTCATGTGATAGTTGTTTTATTTATTTATTTTTCAAAAGTAGTATAGTAATAAGAAAGGAGCTCGATCTACCTGAACATAATGCACCCCGCTTATCTTTGTTGGAGTGCTCAACAATTCAAGAACTGAATCACCTTTAGATTTCACAAACTCAAGAAATCTAGATGAACCATTTGTGGCGCCAGCAAAGGTCCAGCTCCCTAGACCATAAAATGATTGTGTCAGTACACAATTTTTTTAAACCAGTGATATACACAAATTGAAGTAATACTGACACAAAAACAGTAGTAATCAGTATATAGCAAAGCAATAATAGGCTACACTCAAGGGAGGGCACGGTTGTGTATGTTTTATTAAGGTTATTTTGAGACTATGGTAATCGAGTCAGTGCACTTAATATTGAAGCATAACATACATATCTGATTCATAAATATTCATGACTAATTTTACTGGGAGTGACCATGGCTTCAATCTTTTTTCTGAAGTCATTATATTGAAGAAAATGTAAGATTCCAACATGTGTGCTGTAGGGCATAGCAGCAATAAATGGACCCTAAGAACAAGACATCTCTAGAGCCTCAGCAACATTATGTGCAAACATGAAGAACACATTAGGCACAAGGACGTCTCTAAACAATAATGACA
Organism: Themeda triandra; assembly: GCA_018135685.1. NCBI lineage: Eukaryota > Viridiplantae > Streptophyta > Magnoliopsida > Poales > Poaceae > Themeda > Themeda triandra. The sequence continues at coordinate 2,133,112 of JAENPR010000015.1, read as the reverse complement.
GAAAAACTAAAGAAACCACACAATTGGAAATATGGTAGTGGTACAAAGAATAAGATTTGATGCCACTCAGTTGCCTAGAATAGCCCAATAAAATAAATATCATTTGGTTTCTTAAGAATAAAATCAGTAATGCCAGAAGAAAAACATCCCAGATAATAGAATTTCAAAGACTGCATCAATGAGCTCTTAAGAAATAAAGTACATACTCCAATGCTTTAAATGGTATATCTGACCATTTGTCTGTCAGCCAACTCTTTTGATGGCCCTTTGCCGGGTTTTCATCTAGTCTACCCCAACTAACTTCGATTTGTCTAACAGCCAACTTGGCATATCTAAACCTGAAGGCAGGTAATCATCCTAATTTATGCAGTACAAAAACAATGGTCATCTAATATTGAGTCTTGAACAGAAACATAAGCTAACAAGACACAATGTTAAGAGAAAGGGAAACCAACACTAATACTAAGAAAACAAGTATTGCATAACCATCACAGGCAGGACTATGGAAATAAGAGAGGTTACCTTTATAAGTTCCCGTAATATTCCATGAATACGGGCCTATATCGTTCTCATCCCTTTTGAAGAAGGCATGCTGCATAAACACACAGATTGTAAGTAACTAGCTGTCACAAACATACCAATAGAGTAAATAGTTCCAGAGCTGTTAGCTGTCACAAACATACTAACTAGATGCTAGTGCTAGTTATCTCAGGACTACAATCAGTTAGCATCCCTGCCATGAGAAATCAAATTCCACCAACTAGAGGGCATTCAACTATCTCCTACTAATCATTCCAAAGTAGAAATGGTACAAGAAATTGGAAACTCCCAACTCCCTAGACTCTTTACAAACACTTGGGTCTTACAGTCAAGCAAACCCACAGCACAGGGAGTTCAAATGACAATTTAGATTATATACGCACTAAGTTGATTCCCAAACCTAAACTTCGACTAAACAGCTAATTCACATTCATAGCCAGCCGAACGAAGGCCAAGGGAACAGTCTCCCTAAAATGAAACCCACCATCACAGAATTAAGTCAAAATCAATCATATTCCACGTCTCGTCCAATCTGATCGTCGAACCTAAAGCTCTAAACTCCCTTGCACGTAATATACAAAAAAAAAATGGGGAAAAGGACTTCCAACACATCAATCAAAGTCCCGCAGCAGCGCTCTCACCTCATCGCCCCACGAACCGGCGGAGGCGGCGGCTCCGACGGACGCGACGCGCTCCCGGAGCGGCCGCAGCGCCGCGGCCGGCGGCGGGGCGAGGGCGATGCCGACCAGCACGAGCCCCACCACCGCGGCCCTGATCACTCCGGCGGCGGGCCCCATCTACCTCCTCCCGATACACAGCACGAGCGCGCGCGCAGCCCTCACGCCGACGCGGGGGCCACCATAAGGACCCGCCGCAGCAAGCGACAAGGCAACTGCTCTTCGGGCGGCGCGGGGGCGGTGATTGGGTTCTGTGGAGCGCTAAACCTAGGACGGAGCAGGCGGAGGAGGGGAACGGGGGAGCCGTGGACGAGGTCAAGCGGGCGGCCGGTGGAGGGGTTGGGGGAAGGAGACGGCGGAGGTGAGGGGAGGGGAGGGGAGGGGAGGCGAGGGAGGGAGGACGGCGACTTTTGTATCGGCAGGCGGACGCAAAGCAACGAGGCAAACGCTTGCGCGTGGGGAATTTCCGCCTTCCGCCGTCCGTCCCGTTCCCGTGTGGTGGGGGGTGGTTGGTGCTGGGAGCGGCGGGGCTGGACCGCTGGACTCTGGAGAGACGATGGGCTGGAGTGGGAGGGGCCCGCCTGTCTACCACAGTGGTACTGCTGGCCTGCCTGTCATTGGGAGCTCGTGAGCACTACTAGCGTTTTGTGTGAACTTTTAAAATTAAAATTCCAAATAAAGCAGGTAAAGAAATAGTCTTATTTATTTCGGTTTCTCATCATTTTTTTTTGACAACTGCAAATATATTAAATTAAGCAGCCATTTTACACAAAGATCCTCCAAGGAAGACCATATTACAACGAGGTCCACAGACCAGATAAGAAAAGCAGCTTTGCCGGAGATGTTGACGACGACGGATTCGCCGGCGAGGGGCCGTAGAGGCGTCGATGGCGCATACACCCGGATGGAAGACCGCGCAACGCGTCGGTTGAAGTTGGGGCGATGGAGCCGGTGAGGAAGCACGCGTCGAGCGACCGAAGGGTAAGTTTGTTGTCGTCGCCAGAGGTAGAGGATGAAGCTCCAAGTCAGTTCCCCGGTGGAGACGAAGTCGTCGCTTCAACGCTGGAGAAGGGGCTGTCGGGATTCGGCAGGATCGATGGCTGCAACGTTGAGGTGGAGGCGAAGACGAGCTGCGGTGGATACGGGTCGGAGAAGCACGGATTTGGGGGGACGCGAGGTAGGCAGCAAGTGGGAGGTGGAGGGAAGAGCCGTGGTGCTGAGGAGGGGATTTATTTTATTTAAACGTACCTTAGATGGAGCCTCGCCGGCGCCGACAGGAGCTTGCGCAGCAGCGACGGCGACGGCGAAGGCAACCACCAGGGGAGAACCCATCGCAGGACTCCTAAAGGATGTACAGGAGGGTGGGGGCCCCTTTCCCTGCCCGGTGCGGCGAGGACGCCGGAGCCGGGAGGGAAGGGGCCAGCAGACGGCGAGTACTGGAGGCGGCGGCGGCGAGATCTGGAGCTGTCCGGTGGAAGGGAGGAGGAAGAGAAGTTGAAGACGACTACTACTTCAGAGCAGATACTACTCGCGCACGCGAGAGATGGGGTGTTGAGGGTTGAAAGTTCGGGGCCTTGACTCCGGTTTCTCATCATATTGAATCTTTGCGCGTATGTATAGAGCATTAAATTGTACAGTTTCTATAATTTAGGAGACGAATCTTTTAAGCCTAGTTAGCTTATGGTTAGACAATAATAATCAAATATAAACGAAAGTGCTATAGTATTTTTTAGTAAAATTGTTTGCCATCTAAACAAGGCCCTAGTGAATTACATCACGGTCTTTATACATGTCATATCTTTTTGGACTGGTTTAAACTCATCGAAGTTAGCTCCGACTGCCTATGTGGTGTACTAGTGTGGCGCTGTGTGATTTGGCAGCCATGCGAGTAATATTGGGATTTACTTAACAAATATCTTTTTGTCGGATACACTACGTGAAAAACTCACTGTAGGAGCGCTTGCCCATTTGTAGTAGGGGCGGCTCGTGATGGAGCCGCCCCTACAGTGGCTGGGGCGGGGGGCTGACCGGCCGCATCACCAGCCGCCCCTGCTAACGCACTGTAGGGGCGGGCGGTGATCCCGCCGCCCTTACTACGAGCCTTGTAGGGGCGGCGGGTGATCCGCCGCCCTACGGTGGTCGTAGCAATAAGTGACTTGCCCACCCTTCTTCCTCCCGAGCCACTCACTCCAACTCGAAAAAAAAAGGCTTGGGAGGCCTTGGGCACCTCCCTAATTTTGCTCTAGGAAGGAGGGGAGGTTTTCAACTCAATTCCTTTGGTGGAAAGCTTGTTTAAGGTAAGGGAATGCCATTCCCACCCTCTAATCCAAATTTCATTGGTTGATTAGTGAGCAATTTGCATTCTTGTTTTCTCTCTCTTTAATGGTGCTTGAGCCATGTATTGCCCAAATTGGAGCTTATCTTTGATGGTACTAGTGTTGATTAGGTGGAGACATGACCTTGCACCCTTTATTTGATGATATAGCTTGATTTTAGTGGTGATTAATTGTAGTTTTGATGTAGTGCATGTTCTAGATCTAAGGTGATCTTTTTTTATATCATGACATTATTGGAATGTGTGGTTGCCATATGAGTACTTGTTGGTAAACTAATAGTTGTTGCTAATTGTTAGCTAATAATGGTAGATAATAATTGTTGCAAAAAATAATTGTTGCTAATTAAAATTGTTGCTAATAATAATTATTGTTACTAATAATTGTGCCTAATTATTGTTCCCGCAAATATTTCCCAACACGAGTTGATGCTAATAATTGTTGCTAATAATAGTAGGTAATGATTGTGTTACTAATAATTATTTGGCACTATTTGGAATTATTTGGCATTATTTGGAATTATTTGGCACTATTACTAATAAGTGTGTTACTAATAATTATTTGGCACTATTTAGAATTATTTGGCATTATTTGGAATTATTTGGCACTATTACTAATAAGTGTGTTACTAATAATTATTTGGCACTATTTGGAATTATTTGGCACTATTTGGAATTATTGGAATGTTACTAATAAGTGTGTTACTAATATTATTTAATCTACATTCATAATTCTTTTTAAGGATGGAGGACAGGGCTACTTGGATGTATTGTTGGCCAAGGATTTCGAATGGCTTTTCTGATGAGGTGGACAAGTTTGTTGAAGCCGCGGTGAATCATGCAAGGCAATCAGGGGCTAATCGTTCAATTCTTTGTCCCTGCAAAGATTGCAACAACGAAATGGCAACTTATGATGGGGACGTGATCAGATCACATCTGGTTAGGCGAGGATTTGTTTCGGACTACACGGTATGGGTTCACCATGGTGAAGTAATGGTGGATGACGGCAACGAATGGCACGATGTCGTTGACGACCAGTTGCCCGCCGCCGACGATCAGTGTGGGTTTAACGTGTGGATGCAAGATGATATGGCCAATGAACAGGCACGTGGTGATGATGGCGGTGGTGTCGACAATGATGATGGCGGAGCGAGGTGATGAGGGTGATGCGAGAAAACTTTGACCACTTAGAGCAAATGCTTCGGGACTTTGGACCGAAAATACTACAGCGAAGAAGGGTCTAGAAAACCTTGAGCGGGTGAAAGCGTCGTCGAGCGGCGTGTATGGTGTTGATAAGGGCTGCCCAAAACGGTGGACACTTGCTCCGTTTTGTGCTCGAGCTACTACTCCCGAAGGCTAAGTACGGTGGTCGGACTGCGGCTTCGATGATCTCGTTGCATCTTTTGTCATCCGTCTTTGCCACCGCCAAACCTAGTTCCCTCCAACACATACCATGCGAAAAAGGTCATAAATCCATTGACAATGGGTGTTGAAAAGATCGATGCATGCCCCAACCATTGTATCCTTTTTCGCGGTAAAACGTTCGGAGGCTGGATAAATGTCCTCGTTGTGGGGCAAGTCGGTACAAGGACAATGACGCGTTTACGGTGGCGGAGAAGCCGTCACCGGGAACAAGAGGAGTAAGAAGGGTTCCAAAAGGCGGTACCACAATCTCAACCTCCGAGGGACACCCCATTAGGCAATGACGCAAGAAAGAGGAAAATTCTGCCTTGGTAATGTGGTACTGCCGGTGGCCCGACCGGTTGAGGCGTATCTTCCTAAACCCTAAGGAAGCCGCGCTCATGACATGGTGGTACGATGAGCGCCCGATCGATGATGATGTGATTGCACACCCGGCCGATGGCGGTCGGTCGCGGGACTTCGATAGAAACAACCCGGATTTCGAGTGATGACCCAAGGAATGTACGGTTCGCCTTGAGCACGGATGGAATGAATCCCTTCAACGAGAGGACTAGCAAACACGATGCACGGCCGGTGATCCCGACGATGTACAACATCCCGACGTGGTTGTGTATGAAGAGAAAGTACCTTTTCCTCACCGTTCTTGTTTCGGCCCACAACCGGGCTTTGATATGGACGTGTTCCTCGAGCCCGTGATGGAAGAATTCGAGAAACTATGGAGGGCCGGGGAGGCGATGTACGATGCGTTCAAAAAGGAGACCTTCACATTAAGAGCAATAATATTTGTGACCATCAACGACCACCTGCGTTGTATGCCTTGTCCGGACAGTTCAAAGGTAAGACGGGATGCCTAGTCTGTCTGGATGATACTAAATGGGTGTTCCTAGATGGATCCAAGAAGGTTGTTTACATCGAGGAACCGTCGCTTCCTAAAGCAAGGTCACAAGTACCGCGGCAAGCTATACTTAAAGTACTTCGGCGACATCGAAGAGGATGAAGACCGACCTCCGGTGAGACGTCATGATGGAAAATATGTGTTCCAAATGGTGAAAAACATAAGCGTCGTCTATGGAAAGAAGAAAATAGATGGAACGCCCGAGAGACGAAGCATACCTCCTATCGAAGGCGTGCCTTTTAAGAAAAAGTCAATCTTCTTTCGGTATCTTAAATGCGGCACGAATTGGAGGTCCCCATGCCATTGATGCTATGCACGTGCGAAAGAATGTCTTTGAGAGTCTCATCGCTACCTTGATGGACACGACCAAGTCAAAGGATAGTCTCGAGCACGGAGGGACATGGAGCAGCTAAAGGTTATGCCGAGCTTCACCCGATACATGACCCAAAAACTGGAAAATACACCATCAATCGGGCTAGCTTCAACCTAGAACGGGAAGAGAGGAGAGGTATATGCACTTACGTGAAGGGGACCAAAGTCCCAAGCTGGGTTTTCGGCAAACCCGAAGAAGCTAGTGTCGATGAAGGACTGTCATTCGAAAACGCAAGGCTCACGATTGTCATATGATGCGACGGTGTTCCTACCAATCGCAATCGGGGCTATCAAGCCGAGTTCTTGAAGATGGCTATCACCCGCATGTGCTACTTCGGTCCCGGGATAACGCGAAAGAAGATTAGCAAGAACGAGTGAATGACCTACATGATTTCGTCGTGGAGACCCGGGCCCAACTAGAGATGTGTTTACCTCCTGCTTTCTTCGACACAATGGTACATCTCATGATTCACATGGTTCATCAGATACAGGCGTTGGGCCCTTGCTACTTGCATGAAATGTGGGCGTACGAGCGGTTCATGTCGGTTCTAAGCCGATACGTGCATAATCGTGCTTACCCGAGAGGGCTCCATGATGAGGGCTACACTAATGAAGAAGTCATCGAGTCTTTGTCAAGAGTACCTAAAAGTACGAGAGAGGGATTGGTATTCCCGATTCTCGCTACAAGAATAGGGCTGGCCGGGAAGGGCACAAATGGTAGGAAAGTCTTCATCGATGAAGATTACCAAGAAGTGAGTCGGGCGCACTACGCTGTCTTGGCGGGCTCAAAACGATGGATCCATACATTAGTGAACACTTGGAGATCATCTCATCGGAGTCACACGGTCGTAGAGGTGATTTGGGTCATGAAACAACACGGGCAACGCGTAACTTCATGGTTGAAGGACAAGAACATACGGCTGGAGAAACCAAAGACTCCATTACCATCGATAAGCTAGCGGCGGGGCCATCAAGACGGGTGACATCTTGGAGTTCGTATGAGATCAACGGGTACACATTCTATACCCACACAAAGGATAGCAAAAGTGTGAACCAAAACGGGTGTTCGAGTAGTGGCTATCGGCGAGGGGGCAAAAAGGTCGACTACTTTGGCATAATTGAGGAAATATGGGAACTTGACTATGGGATTGAGGAACTAAATGTGGCCCTATTTCGATGTCGCCGGCTCAATAAACCTGAAATCAATGAAATTGGATTGAGGGTCGTGGACCTCTAGAACATAGGCTTCAATGATGATCCATGGGTGCTCGCTTCACATGTTATGCAAGTTTTCTTTATGACCGACCCGCTCAGTATACAACCCCCAAAGAAGAAACCTAAGCATGTGGTTATCCCCGGAAAACAACACATTATCGGAGTGGATGGCGTCGAAGATGTTGATGCCTACAATAAGTTCGATGAAATGCCGCTTTTCACAAGCTTTACAAAAAAGATCAATGAAGTGGAAAAGAAACTACCCAAAAACATATTGCCATGGGCGGAACGAAAAGCTGTCAAGTGGAAAACTGTCTCGGGGGAGGACTAGTTATGATAAGCGTAATTACATTTATGTATGTGTGTGTGTGAGACTACATTTATGTATGTGTGTGTGTGAGACTATATTTTTGTATGTGTCAGACCATATTTATATGTGTACTACACTTTCGCAATGCTTCGTCGAATGCAAAAATGACCTTTGTATGAATTGTTCATCTTGACGAGTGGATCAAACTTGATGTTCATGACTTTTCGAGGTGGGCCCGCCTAGGGGGTCGAAAACCCGCGTCTAGCCGCGAAAAACTGAAGTCTCAAAGTTTGAGTGGTCCAAACCATCCCAGATGAAAAGGTGACCATTGGAGAAAATGTGTATCTTGATGAGTGGATCAAACTTTCTGTTCATCACTTTTGCATCTGAGGCCATCTAGGGTCCGGTCAACGTGTATTTTCCGAAAAAACGAGGGTTTGACTTGGTCAACCTAGGTCAAACGAGGTACCAAATGACCTCAAATGAAAAACTTTTGAATACAAGATAGTTTTGTCTCATCAAGATACATATTTCATACATAGAACACTTTTGCATTTGAAAAAGTTTTAGTAAACTCTTCTCACGGGGTTTGAAAATCCAAGGCGAGACTTGGTCAACCTAGTCAAGCGAGTACCAAATGACCTCAAATGAAAAACTTTTGAATACAATATAGTTTTGTCTCATCAAGATACATATTTCATAGATAGACCATTTTTGCATTTGAGGAAGTGTTGGTAAACTCTAGTCACAAATTCTTGAATCCCACACGTACTTAATGAAACTTAAATGCGGGACGAGTGGATTTAGAACTACACTTTACGCTTCATCGAATGTAAAAATAACCTTTGTATGAATTGTTCGTCTTGACGAGTAGATCAAACTTGATGTTCATGACTTTTTGAGGTGGGCCCGTCTACGGGGTCGAAAACCCGCGTTTAGCCGTGAAAAACTGAAGTTTCAAAGTTTGAGAGGTCCAAACAATCCCAGATGAAAAGGTGGCCATTGGAGAAAATATGTATCTTGATGAGTGGATCAAACTTGCTGTTCATCACTTTTGCATCTGAGGCCATCTAGGGTCCGGTCAACGTGTATTTTCGAAAAAAGAGAGGTTTGACTTGGTCAACCTAGGTCAAACGAGGTACCAAATGACCTCAAATGAAAAACTTTTGAATACAAGATAGTTTTGCCTCATCAAGATACATATTTCATACATAGAACACTTTTGCATTTGAAAAAGTTTTAGTAAACTCTTCTCACAGGGTTTGAAAATCCAAGGCGAGACTTGGTCAACCCTAGTCAAACGAGGTACCAAATGACCTCAAATGAAAAACTTTTGAATACAAGATAGTTTTGTCTCATCAAGATACATATTTCATAGATAGACCATTTTTGCATTTGAGGAAGTGTTGGTAAACTCTAGTCACAAATTCTTGAATCCCACACAGACTTAATGAAACTTCATGCGGGACGAGTGGATTTAGAACTACACTTTCGCAACGCTTCATCGAATGCAAAAATGACCTTTGTATGAATTGTTCGTCTTGACGAGTGGATCAAACTTGATGTTCATGACTTTTTGAGGTGGGCCCGTCTTGGGGGTCGAAAACCCGCGTTTAGCCGCGAAAAACTGAAGTTTCAAAGTTTGAGAGGTCCAAACAATCCCAGAGGAAAAGGTGGCCATTGGAGAAAATATGTATCTTGATGAGTGGATCAAACTTGCTGTTCATCACTTTTGCATCTGAGGCCATCTAGGGTCCGGTCAACGTGTATTTTCTGAAAAAAGAGAGGTTTGACTTGGTCAACCTAGGTCAAACGAGGTACCAAATGACCTCAAATGAAAAACTTTTGAATACAAGATAGTTTTGTCTCATCAAGATACATATTTCATAGATAGACCATTTTTGCATTTGAGGAAGTGTTGGTAAACTCTAGTCACAAATTCTTGAATCCCACACAGACTTAATGAAACTTCATGCGGGACGAGTGGATTTAGAACTACACTTTCGCAACGCTTCATCGAATGCAAAAATGACCTTTGTATGAATTGTTCGTCTTGACGAGTGGATCAAACTTGATGTTCATGACTTTTTGAGGTGGGCCCGTCTTGGGGGTCGAAAACCAGCGTCTAGCCGCGAAAAACTGAAGTTTCAAAGTTTGAGTGGTCCAAACAATCCCAGATGAAAAGGTGACCATTGGAGAAAATATGTATTTTGATGAGTGGATCAAACTTGATGTTCATCACTTTTGCATCGAGGCTATCTAGGGTCCCAAAAACACGGTCAAAGTGCCATTTTTTTTAAAAAACCCATTATTCAATTTTTTATAATTCAAAATTATTTCTTTTTCTTTTTACTAAAATTGTTTTGCTTTATTTAATATATATTTGTTTTTTAACATTTTTTGGAATTTAGTTTCCTATTTTTAAGTTAATACTTTGTTTTTTAAATTTTTTATGAATTTATTAAAAAAACAAAAAAAAGCACTTGTAAGGCGGTTCTATCCGGAACCGCCCTTACGGTGGGTACTGGCATATATAGCCAACGGCCCGCGCCGGGGTGGAAATTGGCTAAGTCTTGGGCGCGATTTCCCTCGGGCGCGCGAGCTGCCAAATTTTTGTCGCCCCGCCCCGCCCAGCCGTCGCTCTTCGCCGGAGCCCTCGCCGCATTCCCTCCGGGACCACTCCGCCGCCACTCTCCCCTCCGTCCCCGCGCCTCCCTCACCCCCCTTTCCTCCTCCGGAACCCTAGCTCTTCGCCGCCACGCCCAGTCCCGTGTCCGGCCGCCGGCGTGCCCCGTGCCGCCCCGCATCCGGTGGCTAGGGTTTGCCGCCGCCACCATCCGCTCCCGGCCCGGCCGTGCTCTCCGGCTTGGGCTCCCCTGGTGCCCGCCGGCGTGCCTCGTGCCGCCCCGCATCCGGTGGCTAGGGTTTGCCGCCGCCACCGTCCGCTCGGCCGGCCGTGCTCTCCGGCTTGGCTCCCTGTGCCGCCGGCGTGCCTCGTGCCGCCCGCATCCGGTGGCTAGGGTTTGCCACCGCCACCGTCCGCTCCCGGCCGTGCTCTCCTTCCGCCAGCTCGGAACCCGGCGGGCCTCTCCTTCCGCGAGCTCGGTGCGCCTCTCCTTCCACAAGCTCGGTGCTCCCTGTGGCCTCTCCTTCCGCGAGCCCGGCGACCTCTTCTTCCTTCCACTGCGCCTAGTGAGGTACGCCCCTACGCCGCCTTCGGTTCATGGATTCTTGTGCTTGTGTCTGTCTAATGAATTGCGGTAGCACGGGCTTGTATAACTCAATTGTCATCGTGCTTTCCCTAGTACTAAAGTGCGATGGTGCGGTATTGGTTGAGTAAAGTTCGGGGGCTATTGCTTAATGAAAATGGCATGATGTTCGGGGGCTATTGCGGTATTGGTTGAGTAAAGTTCGGGGGCTATTGCTTATATGAATGATTTCTCATTTGTTTGCTTGATGCTTGTCATGGTCATCGAGATGTGTTCGTGTTCATGGTCATGTGCTAGATGATGTTGAGCCCGAGGTTAATGTGCTAGGTCACTTGTCATGGTCATTGTCATTCTCCTATATCTTTGTCGGTTAATTTACTGTCGGTTAATCCCGATCATGAGCTTCAGCTTGTGTCGCCATATTGCTTGATTACGTCAAAGGTTTATCTTTGAAACTTTGATACATAGTACACTATCATGTTCGGGCTTTGTTTTGACATAGTGAAGCTGAAGCAAACCTACTTTACGTGTTTGTCCACCGATGCTTAATTCACCTCATATGCTTTGCCATAGATTGTGCCTGTTCTATGCTTAACTGATGCTTATGCCTTTCTTGCTATAACATGATGAACAATGCTTATGTGTATGCTATCAACAAAATTCATTTCTGAAAAATGACATGCAGTATTGGTATTGTAACTTTGCTAACTGAAATACACTGAAATACACTTTGCTATAGAACTTTGCTGCTGTTTTACCTGAACTTTGCTATCTTCTACTACTACTACTCTACTGGCTATTACCTGAACTTTGCTATTACCTGAACTTTGCTGTTTTACCTCCACTCCTCTCCTCTACTACTACTACTACTCTCTACTGGCTATTACTACTACTCTACTACTACTCTTACTACTACTACTACTCTACTACTACTACTACTCTCCTCCACTCCTCTCCTCTACTACTACTACTACTCTCTCTACTACTCTTACTATTACTACTACTCTACTACTACTCTTACTACTACTACTACTCTACTACTACTACTACTCTTACTACTACTACTACTCTCTACTACTACACTTGACTCTTTATATGGTGGCTATTATATGCCACTCTACTGCTGTTTTTTTTGCCATCTCTCCCCTCTCCTCTCCTCTCCTCTCTACTACTACTGCTGCTGCTGGCTTTTTTATATATGCGAATTAATGGTGCTACTTTAAACTGAGGCATAAGCATGTGCAATGATGTTTTTTTGATGCTACTTTGAACTGAGGCATAAGGCATGTGCAATGATGTTATTTTGATGCTACTTTAAACCCGAGGTATAAGGCATGTGCAATGATGTTAACTGAATTTTTTTGTATAATGAGGTATAATTACTACGTCCCTTGTTTTTTTTTTCCATCTCTCCCTCTCCTCTCCTCTCCTCTCCTCTCTACTACTACTACTACTCTCTTGTTTCACTTACTACTAATGTCCTCCTCTCCTCTACTCCTCTCCTCCACTCCTCTCCTCTACTACTACCACTACTCTCTACTTGGGTCATTACTACTACTCTTACTACTACTACTCTACTACTACACTTGACTCTACTACTACTACTACTCTTACTACTACTACTCTCTACTACTACACTTGACTCTTTATATGGTGGCTATTATATGCCACTCTACTTTTTTTTTTTGCCATCTCTCCCTCTCTCTACTACTACTACTACTTGTTTATATTGCGTATTGATGCCACTCTTCATGTTTATGCCATTGATGAGAGTTTTTATATCGAGCACTTGCCTTATGCCAATGATGAGAGTTTTTATATACTGAGCACTTGCCTTATGCCAATGATGAGGGTTTTTATATTCTGAGTACTTTCCTTATGCCAATGATGAGGGTTTTTATATTCTGAGTACTTTCCTTATGCTTATGGTGGAAACTCGTCATTTGAGGGCAACTCGCTAATAAAGCAGCAACCCGCTAATTTGAGGGCACAGGGGTTTCTACTTGTACTACTTGGTTTTTTCCGGAGTTTATTGCCCGATGATACAAAAGGTGTAGTGAGGCAACATGACAGTCAAGTACCCATAGCTTCTCCCAGGCCGTATGCTTCTGGTGGAAACTCGTCTCAAATGGAGTGCCATTAGAGTCTAGCCTCCACCAGAAGTGTACGGCCTCGTAGTGCCAATGGGTTTTCTCTTTTCCTATTACTGGCTGTCATGTTAGTCTATGAACTATGATCACCGCAGAGTGGTGGATGGCTCTATAAAGCGGCAACCCGCTAATTTGAGGGCACATGGGTTTGTACTTGTACTCCACCGAAGCTCATATTCTTCTCTCCTCTCCTTTGTTTTGCCGATGATGAGATTGTCTAAGTCCATTCTTTGTATGGAATATGAGGCGATGATCGGGAACTTGTGAGCAACTTGGCATCGTTACCGGCCGCCCCTACGGTGCCTTTTTCTCTCGTTCTCTGTTCTCTATTTTGATGCCTTGATGCTCCAAGTTCTTGATCAAATGAGGCTAGACATGTTTCTGAGGCCTTTTTTAAACCTTTCCCTCTCCACACTTCTCCTCCTTCCTCTCTCATCCTCTCTCTTCTTCTTCTTCTTCTTCTTCTTCTTCTTACTACTACTACTTACTACTACTACTACTACTACTACTACTACTACTACTACTACTACTACTACTACTACTACTACTACTACTACTACTACTACTAGTACTACTAGGACTACTAGGACTACTACTACTAGGACTACTACTACTTGATACTAAAGCACACTTTATTCCTTGCCTCTAGAACAAATCACGTGATGGCGGGGACAACAAGGAATGCAACCCCATCCAGCCCACACGAAGAGCACCCTAGCCCTAGAGGGCCGGGAAACAACCTTCCGCTTGGATACGATTATTTCGAACAACCGCGGCGTCGCGAGAATCTAGAAATGCTTACTCGGGAGGACCTTGCCGAGGACCAAGTGGGAGAAGCGGGGGAGAAGGAGAGGATGATGAAGGTTACGGCGGGGACGATGGCTCATCCTCGGCATATGAAAGTCCCGAGGATCCTTTCCCCAGAGAACCCAGACATAAGCCAACGGCGGATGAGTTGGACAAGGACTTTGATCCAAACGACGAGGTCGACGAGGAGGTAGGGATATGAAAGTCCCTTAGTAAATCATAAAGTTTGGTAACACTATGTTTTGCTTACCTCTGCTAACACTTTGACCTGTTGTTTATACAGGCTCCTCCCCCACCTCCGAAAAGACGTCGTCGGCGTCCGGCACGTTTTGCCGAAAACGACGGAGTAGGGGACAAGAGGGCGAGAGGCAACATGCACGAGACTACCAATGTGGCCTCTGCTCCGCAACTGAGGGCACAACCTCGGCCTCGACTAGCAAACAAAAGAGGACACGAGGGCCCGGAAGCCAAACCAATATCCAAGTGACAAAATGATCTATGTGATTCAAGAGGTCGGGGAAGAAGGGCGGTCCTCAAGCCGAAGCCTTCGATCAAAATACCGCAATGCGATTGGGGCACTCGTGAAAGACCATTGTAACCCAAATAGGTCCCTAATTGGAAAGACATCCCGAGAAGAGGAAAAGGACTCCCTATGGAAGCGTCTGCTGAAAAATTTCGATTTTAGGATTCCGGAAGAGAAGCTAGTAGTAGTAAGGCGACGTGCTATGAAGACGATGGGAGAGTCCTTCCGACGGTGGAAGACTAAGCTGAACACAGAGTACATCCAAAAGGGGTTAACTCCGTACCACAAGTATGGAAAAATAACTCCTGCTGCAGGCGTTGCTCGTGGCCGACAAGACTACGCCGGAAGCTTTGGCCCTAAGTGAAAAGAACCGCTTGAATGCGAAGAAGAACATACACCACCCTCGTCTAGGCCCCGGTGGCTATCTTGGCAAGGAAGATGTGTTTCGTAAGATGGAAGCGAGATGCCATAGCTGCTGGGAACACACGAGTGACGAAACTAAGGCGGCGCACCAAGCATTGGGTCTTTGCAAGGAGTGAATCGGGGAGCGATCCAAAATTTTCCAAGCCGAGAGACCGAAGAGGCGGTGTCAAGGATAATGAAATATCTTGAAAGACGCCGAGAAGGGCACATTCACTCCTACTAGAGAGAGGGACGAGCTTACCCTTGGCTTGGGAAACCCCGAGCACACGAGCCGTGTCGGGGGTTAGGGAAACATACGACCTGGAAGGATGGATTCAAGCTCAATGAGGAGAGGGAGATGTACAAGAAACATGGGAGAAACCCGGAGACACTTCAATCCATGGTGAATGAAATGGTCGACCGAGAGACTCCGAGGCGGTAGGATTGTCTGCGAGCGGCGGACACAAATGGAGCCGCCTCGAGACTTGGCTATAATAAGCGGCCCTCCCGATGTTCGGCGGCCAAGGTTCCAATGCAGCCTCCGCCTCGATCGATTACATACAACGGCCAACTAGTTGCACCACCGTTGACGCCCGTCGGCGGGGCACGGGTGATGACGAGGTGGCAACGGGTGTGGCATATCCTCCAACTCCGGGCGACATCGGCACGGCAACCCGGTCCCCGAATGACTACACTAAGGTCGAGGCACTAATCGTGAAACCCGGCTATGAGAAGCATAATGTTGATTTTCCAAATAGCGAGGGGTACGTGAGCTCGGACTACTCACGAAATAGTTCATCCTCTCGGTACAAAAAGGACATTATGTTGAATGTTACATCGCCAACTCCGAGTGATGCACATCGGAGACAATCCGCCTTGAGGATGGAGAGATCGGCTATTCACCGTCTCGTGAGGAGAACTGGATGTATGAGGCGGCCACCGCGGAGCATGATGAGGCGGCACAGGCAGAGCATGATGAGGGGGCACCGCCAGAGCATGGTGAGGGGGCACCACTACAGGATGATGAGGGGGCACCAATAGAGAATGATGAGATGCCACATGTGAGTAACTGCCCGCAACAACCTCCTGTAGCTCATGCCGAGGCGCCACAAGTGCCTCCCGAGCCAGAACAAGGTGCAGCTCATGCCGAGCCAGAGCGTGATGTGACGCCCCATGTGCCTCCCGAGCCACAACCATGTCCAGCTCGCCCCGAGCAAGGCCTTGAAGAGATGGCACAGTCTTCTAAACAATGCGAAGCTCGAAAGAAGATCCCCATCATGATAAGAAAGGACACAAAGTCGACAACTTTTGTGGAGCCGCCGAAGACCAATTTGATGAAGTGGTATGCTCATGACCGTAAGAAGCCTGAGAACACAGGCATTAACACTTTTGCCTACAGGAAAACCGTTGATCCCTCAGAATACAAAGCTGCAAAGAGGTATCCAAATTTGGAAAGGATCACATGGTCCAAGGATTGCCCGAGAGAATATGTAAGAGGCAAACCTTTCCTACCAAACCGGTATCTCGAAAAGATGCCACTTGGAATGAAAAGGTTCCATGATTGGTACTTTTTGCATGTTTCAAAAACAAAAATGCAATTGGTGGAAGCTATAGTACCCGAGGGCACATTTGGAGGCCCAACTACTACCATTTCCTTCGACTTCGAGAGGTCCGCGAAATGTTTTGCCTCGGTTCAATGTCGATGAATCGATTCGCACCTGGTGCTTGTAAGTCCTCTTCCTCTTGATATGAGCTCAATGTAACCTAGTTGGTTTTTGTTGTAACTAACTTACGTCGTGATCTGTAGAATGCAAGCTCACTTCATTAAAGCTACGAAGTCTTTAGAGGCCGGGTATATCGACCCACGGCCTATAGCATCGATAACCTTTAACTTCCCAAAGAGATGGAAGATGGATGCGCGAGCTAGGCGAAGGGGTGACGGTTGAGGAGAAAGAGAAGATCCGCTTTGGAAGAGAATAAAAAAGGAGGGCTTGAGGGTTGCGTCGTGGATGGCCGTATATATAAAGCATCTCGAAAACTACAAAACAATATGGATACCATACCACTTCGGTGAGTTCGGCCGTATACTTAAACATTGTTCGGTATATCTCATTTCGATGTAAACAAACTTATGTGTCTATTCTATATTTAAAACTCATGCGGTAACCACTTTGGATAGTCATAGGCCTCGCCTCGGGAGAAACATGGCATACGTCGTGATTCCGATTTTGACCCGATACATATATGGACTTCACGGCGATTCTCGCGACGTAAGTAAATTTGTAATCCTATTGACATTAGATGATTCACTTTGATGTTGAATTCTACATACTAAGTTTCTTTTGTACAGGGCATTCGGGACATATGTCACAAATTACGATGGCATACATAATCCGAGATGGGGACCCACTTGACTTACAAAACTCAGCATTCGGTAAGTGCAACTTAGTTTGGCACTAGATTACATGGTTTTCTATACTTGTACTTGACATTTTCATATGCAAATTGAAACACACACGGTATCCGGCGAAGCCGGGAGTATGCATTGTGGATATTATGTATGTAATTTCATCGGTAACATGAAGGGCTACGGAGACACCTGAATTGGTAAGTTCGAATCCTTAGTAGGTCGTAGTATGATGCATGCAATCTCGTAGAACTAAACTTAGCTTTGCAATGTCTCTAGAACTAAACTTGGCTTTTGTGACCAATGTAGTGGGAAGAAGAGCACGGAGTGCAAAGGGACCCCTACAAGGATGATGAGCTAATAGAGATGGTAGGTGACCTATGCAACTTCATAATGGACCAAGTGGTATATGTCAACGGTCATTACCATAACCTACTCTCGAGTTAGGTAGCATTCCGGAGTATGAGTTCCTTCGTCGGACCGATTTGCTATCTCTAGGTCGTTGAGTGCTTGTGCACTTGTAGTAATGGACTTGTGTTACTTTTGATGGACTTTCGATTTGGTTGTAATATGTTGGACTTTCGATTTGGTTGTAATATATTGGACTTTTGAACTTGTTGATGGAACATTCTAAATTTAGGCTTGTAATGGAGATTATATATATATATATATATGTCTTTGTCTTGTAAATGTATTATTGTAATTTATTATTTTTTTTTGCTGAAAATCCATAGTAGGGGCGGCCGGTGTTCCGGCCGCCCTGCCCCACTGCTACTACGACCACAGTAAGGGCGGCTGGAACACCAGCCGCCCCTACTATGGTTGTGTAGTAAGGGCGGCTGGTGTTGAGCCGCCCCTACAGTGCCCGCCACTGTAAGCTCGGGCGCGTAGGAGCGGCTCGCCCAGCCGCCCCTACAGTGGCTTTTTAGCCGCCCCTACAGTGGCTTTGTCTAGTAGTGATAATCACATTCAAGAGAAAAAAGTTGTTGGAAATGCTCGAGAGTTAGAATTTCCACGGTTATCAGTTTGGCTTACCAACCATAGTATAATATTTTTCGCTCGCAAGTCACAACACATCAACAAACAATGCTTTTCAGCATGACTTCTCGGCAAAACGAACAAGATGTAGGGGTGGCTTGCCGCATAGATGACAGAGCTTGAGCTTAAACTTGTTTTGCATTGTCTGAGGACCTGAACATTGATCTTATACTTTTCAGCATTGATCTTTATGTATTTTCGAAGTTTTTGAATCCATAAAGAACGTGAGACAAGTTTAGGGACTGTGATGAAATCCACTCATTTGAATTAGATGTGACAGATTTTGAATTTGAAACTCAGGAAACGTGTATGCTTGTATTACTCTACATATGAAATTTTGCAAGCGTTGTGCTTCACTACTTGATCTCTACTTGGATTAAAAAAGATTCTATTTTTCAATGCCTGTTTTAAAATTTTAAAAATTATCTTTAGAAGTACTTGGTGTTTTTCACCGTCAAGAAATTTGATGTATAGAGATGCTTCAATTTCCGTCCTCTAAAATTTCTAGAGACCCTTGAGTAGAACCGGTTACTACAACTCATGATGACGGGTGAAGAAGTAGCCTTCGACGAGGATGAAATCTTAGCAAACATGTCATGTTCATGAATCCTCCTTTGTGAGTTTCCACCTCTTCAACTAGCAAATGCCCTCTTTGGAAGACTGAATTTCACAAGTTTTCATTAGGAGTTACATTTTTTGTATGAAATTTCTTGTCCAAGAGAAAAAAGAAAAAGAAAAACTACCATATGGTGTTAGAACCTCCGTTCTCAAAAGAATGCAACTATTGTTTTGTCTTTAGTCCATATACGATAGCTTCCTTGTGTTCTAAGTCCACGGCTGAAATCTCATGAGACGACATTTGTCAATTGTCAGTAGGCATGTAGCGGTCCTTTGTGGAGTATTGCTTGTGCGACCAAAGCGACATGGTGACGCTATGCAGTGTTGAACGATTGACAGTTGAAGAACCGTCTAGATTGTTTGTGGAACAACACGATAATTGTGCAAGCTGGGAGCCCCAAAACCGAATCCTAGTCTCCTGACGATGTCTATGGTCTTGATAATCGTACACGCACGTGTCAAAACTTTTGGTACGCTTGATCACAAAAATTCCAATCCCACAAACTTGTGGCTAGAGAATGATCCATCTTTAGTGACGGATACTGCGCGGCTACTGGACGAGCGACCGAACAATCAATCAGATTCGACTACTGACCGCCGAACCCGTCGCCGGTGGCCAATCAAGTTGTCCATCGTCATGTTGCCTCTGTACAAGAAAAAGTAAACACACAACATGATGGGGATTTTGTTTTAAATCTATGGACGTCTATGCTGTCAGTGAGATGAAAATCAGAAAATGAAACAACTATTTTTTTTAGAAATGCTTCGCAATATCCGTGTGTCGTTTAGCAATCTAACACATGATTTTTGTGTGCCTGACAATGGGGCCCACGCACCCTCCTCCTCTTCCTCCCTCTTTCCTCCCCACACGCGCTTGCCCTGTCCGCCTTCGCCTCCATCATCGCGCCGGATCCAGCTCCCCCCCTCTCTCTCTCTCTCTTTCTCTCTCTCACTCTCTCCCAACTCGGGTGGCCGGCTCCAGTTCCGCCAAGCTACCACTGAGGAGCAGACGCATCGCAGCCAACCCCCTCTCCAAGTACCCGGTCACAAAGAGAAGAGAAATCCTTGCCATACGAAAGATGGGGTTCATCGAGGCGCAGCCGATGGAGGAGGGACAGCAGAATCTGGACGAGATGTTCGAGGGAAGGCCCGACGATGCCACGACCATGCGAGAGCTGTTCCCAGACGTGGAGCGACGACAGAGATCGCGGAGGCACCGCGGGGCTGAGGGTCGCGCTTGAGCGCCGGGGGCCGGTGCGCGGGAACTAGAATGTTTAGTGCGTGAGTAATCCGCTCTGTATGCGTTCCTGGGGTGGCGGGCAATGTTGATTATTTGTATCCACCCCGGAAAAAAATATCTTATAAAACTCTCTTCTACTTAATGCAATGATGCGCAAATCTTTTGCGTATTCGAGAAAAAAAAATGTGCTGCTCCTCACCCCCTCTCTCTGATTTGTACTGACTTGGAGAAAAAAAACTGTAAATTGCTTTCAACAGAAAAAAAAAATGTCTCTTATAGTTTGTGATCTGTGATTGTGGTAGATGAAGAAGGCCGTAGACAGAAGAAGAAATGGAGGCTTTGGAACTTCGTTCTATGGCTAAAAAAATCATGTGTTATTAGATTGCTAAAAACACATTGGCTCTGCTTATCTATTTATCCGAAGGGTTTTGTGTGTTCACCTGCTATAGAATTTTGGGAGACGCCTCTCTTTTTCAACAACCATTTGATAAAAAACCTCATGCTTTTGATGCACAATTTCTCATTAGTTATTCGTTCCTAACTGGTAGTACAATGCTCTTTTTTTTTAAAAAAAAATGGTACAGTAGTACAGTGCGTTTGCTACGCCAAGTTGGCCTTCTGCTGCTGCACGGCCTCGGCGAGCTCGGACCACTTGGTGCGGATGGTGATGACCAGCAGCGTGCAGGACTGGCACGCGAGCCCGCAGCTGAGCCCCGCCCAGAGGCCCCTGGTGCGCAGGTCGAGCTTGAAGGCGAACAGGACGGCGAGCGGCATGCCGACGCAGTAGAACGCCACCAGGTTGGTGACCGCCGCCAGGTGCTGCCAGCCGCAGCCCCTGGCGACGCCCGACAGCACGCCCTGCGCCGAGTCCAGCACGATGGAGATCACCATGAGCGGCGTGATGGCCCCGAACGCCGACACGATCGTCGCGCTCCCGCTGAAGAGGCTCGCCCACAGGCCGTGGCCGAACGCCAGCAGCAGCACGAAGGTGACGGCCAGGAACACCGACAGCTTCAGCGTCACCTTCACCGCGTGCTTCGCCCTCTCGATGTTCCCCGCGCCGATCTCGTTCGACACCCGCGTGCTGATCAAGCGTAAGACAGATTGTAGTTAAGGACTGACAGCAAGAACTGAAGCTGAAATCACTCAATAATCTGAAGAACTGCGAAAAAACCAGGGCAGCAGGAAGAGTAACCAACGCACCTCACGGCGGCGCTGAACCCGAACGTGATCATGTACGCGATCGCCTCCGTGCTAGTGCTGCACATATTAATTCCACCAACCAACAAGTCAGTTTGTTTCAGGAATCAGTTGTAGCCAGTGCTGAAGCTTGGGTATCGAGATCAGACATACCACATGGCGATCAGCGACGTGCTCACTGTGGAATCGGGGAGCAGTCCGGCGATCAGGACCAGGAGCTCGAATGCCCAGTACTCCAAGCTGCAGTCAGTCAAAACGAAGCGTGAGTTCTAGACACAGCCAGCCACACACAGCAGTGCTGAGTGCTGGGTCTGCCGACACTACTCACCAGACCATGACGGCGGACGGCGTGGCGAGCTTCACGGTGGGCGGCACGTACTTGAAGGCCTCGGCAGAGAAACCCTTCCACGTCTCGCTGAAGGCGTCGGATCGCAACACGTAGGCGAGCAGCATGACGCAGGAGATCCAGAACGTGACCGAGACGGCGGCGCCGGCCCCCGCGAGCCCCAGGCCGAGCACGTTCACCAGGAGGTGCGTGAGCGCGACGTGGAGCGCGAACGGGGCCACGGAGCAGACGACGAGCGGGAGCACGACGGACTGCGTCTGCAGGTACCGGAGCAGGCACTGCAGGAAGGCGAAGGCGAAGAGGCCGGGGACCTGCGACCGGACGAACGCGGTCGCGGCGCGGGACACCTCGGGCTCCTGCCGCAGGAACAGCAGCACCGGCTCCGTGAACCACCACAGCGCGGAGACGGCCGTGGACACGACGGCCGACATGATGAGCGACGACTGCAGGTACAGGCCCAGCATCCGGTACAGCCCCGCGCCGTACGCCTGGCCGCACAGCGTCTCCAGTGCGCCGCTCAGCCCGGTCTGGAAACACAACCATGCATGGTATGAACATTTTCCATGTAACACAATTACACAGCTGAGATGTGAAAAAAATGATTCAGAAGTAACACCACTTATTAGCTGATCAACAGCTAGCTAGCTTCCTAAATGAAGAAGCTTTAGTTCAGTTTTTGTGCACGATCGATCACAACTCCAAATACCAAATGGCACTTGTGAAAGCAAAGTTAGTGGGATTTAGTGAAACTAGTTTCATGTTATATAGATGAAAACATCAACCATCTATTTTTTGAATGTAGTACTGCTAAGGCTGTCTGAGCAATAGTGGCCCATGCTATTGGTGCTAATAATGTACCAAAGGAGCATTTACCAAAGCTGGAGATGGTGTGAGTAGTGGTCCCATCATGAATGAAATTTCATACACTTGCATAGCAGCCATTTGTTAGGCGTTATGGAAAACGTGTAGTGCGATCTTTTGAGGGAAAAGTTGTGACAGACCCTGCAAATATTGTCTGTTTTGCATTCTCGCTAATGGATTACTGGGCAGTTTTTTTTTATGGTGACAAAGAAGCTATTATGGAAGGCATGAATGCAATGCTAGCCACTGCGACAAGACTGGCGGCCAAGAAGAAGAAGGTACATCTTCAGCTATTGGAAGCTCCGAATCAAGACCAGAATTGAGAAGACTATGGAAGATGCGTGAGTGCGGTGGCTTTGCTTTTCAGAACTTAGTCATCCGAGATGTGTGAGTGTCAGCTCTTAGCTTTTATGGGGTTTTGCCCCCAATATTACCTGACCAGGTCTTGTGCTTTGCTTATTTTTAAAATTCTAGACAATGTATTTTCAAAGATCCTCGTATCGAAAAAAATGTTATATATATATTGGTTTTTACTCCATTTTTTCTATAAATTTGATAAAAGTTAGATAAGTTTGACTTAGAGAAAAACTAAAGCAATCTAAATAAATTTATTAAAAATATATTCAACAACTAATATAAAGATACTTATTATGTAATATAAATATTAATAATTTATATATATTCAGTTGAAGTTAAATGTGTCTGACTTTGTAAAAATGATACTTATTTTGGAACGAGGGAGTAGGTAATAGAGTGCATAGTAGGGATGGCTTCACCGACTTAGTAGTTGGAAAAGATTAAAAGTGCAAAATTCTGAATTGGAGACTGTTGATTCTTTGAAAATTGTGCGAGACCAGCTAAAAAAACACTCGATGGCGATTTGATTTTTAGTCATCTCTTCCTTTATGTCAGAATCTAAGCACAGTGAGCAATCAAAGTGCTGGCTCTCAAATCCTTTTGCTTGAGACACTTACGAACGACACGGATGTAGCGAGGACACGTCGGAGACACCTTGATTACAAGAATATGACGTAGACAAGGAAGGACAAAGTTCAGTGTCACTGATTATCAGAAATTTTGGCCGGTGCATTCGCCGTAAGTAGCTTCGCTCCAGGCCGCTACTACGTAAATAGTACCGGCTACTGGGCAGTGGGCACTGGCAGTGACCGGTGACGATGACATGTGAAGCCCCAATTCCTTTTCCGCGATCGTTCGCTTACTCTGGCGTCGAGCGAACGATCAGGCAGCAGGTGCATGTATGGTAGTTTGCTGACGTCATATAGAAAAATCAAAATATTTTATTTCAACGTGCTATATTTTCTGAACCATACATCCGTTTTTAATTCCGTTTCCACCGATGCGTTCTACGTGATGAGATGAATAAAACTAGATCCTACTCGGATATGTTTCAAAGAATTTTTTTACTTTTTTTTTCCTATACTGCTGTCATTCTCTATATAAGTTTTTTTCTATATTCTGGTACCTAAATTACATATAAAAATTATGTGTATAAGTTAGATTTTCTAACTTTTGCATATGTGTTTTCATATGATAAGTTAGATGTATAAGTTAGTTTTCTAACTTTTTAACATTTAAAACCATTTAAGTTATACATATAAGTTAGTTTTCTAACTTTATAAGATCACGTAAGTCATACATATAAGTTATATTTCTAACTTTGCAATGTGTTACATCACTAAAGTTATGCGTTCTGTTCTAACTTTGCAATGTTTTAGATCACAAAAATTATGTGTTCTAAGTTAGATTTCTAATTTTACAGCGTGTAAGATCACTTAAGTTATTCATTCTAAGTTAGATATATAAGTTAGATAATGAAAGCTATACATCTAAATTTACAATTATATATATTTCTTTGCTATAAATAGAAAATTTTCCAAAAAAAAGTTACGGGATTTTTTTAGCAAAAACAAAAAGCTTTGTGCATGCGGTGTCTCTTTGGTGGGAGTGTTTTGTATACATGTTTGCCAAATGGGGAAAGTTGTGGGATTGTTTTATTTCCTAAAATAGAAACATACTTTTGTTGTGTGATCGTTCGCTGGTAAGCCTGCTAGTGAACGTTCGCCAAATAGTCTCCCCCCATGTGAAGCACTGTAGTAGTAACGACAATACGTACAACAAAAAGGCGATAAGTAGGTGAGTCATCCTGACCAATTCGTGAAAGCACCAATCACCAAACAAAAAATACTCCTAATTAAGCCACAAAGTCTCGAAACGCAGCTTGGAGCGTGACCTGCTGGCCACTGGCCTCCGTTGTTTCCCAATTTCCACACTCCACACAGAACAAGTGGCTCTCTGACTCTGACCTGACCGCCGATGCTCCATGGTCGACCGTTCGCTAGCTTGTTCCTCCTGTCTGATCCAGTCCGAGACTCCGAGTGATCTAACGGGCTTGCCAGTGGCCACGCACGCCGCCAGCAGCAGCCAACCGCCCAACCGCCAACGTCCTTTTCGGCGCCGTACCCGTATACATGCATGTACCTGCTACGCCGACGCGTGCTCGAGAGTCGAGCGATACGTACGGCGCGGCCAGGACCAGGCCGGCCCGTGCGGAGGCCGGTGGGGACACACGTACGTACGCGGCGCCGGCGCCGCGCGCGCCAACCGTCTACGTGTACGGTGTGCCCGGGGCCCCGGGCGATACACACAATCCTTCGGTCCGGCACATGGAATCAGAAGCAGAAGCAGAAGCAGAAGCAGGAGAGGTGGAAGGAGAGAAGCGGCCGACGGCCACCTCTGACGACCACGAAATAAAACCGACGGCGACGGCGAGCGGCGGCGGTACGTGTAGGTGCCGTGCCGCGGTGGCGCACGCGGCACGCCACGCCAACCTCGAGTTGCCGCTCGTTTCGTGCGTGGCTGACACTTGACAGCGAGCCAGCAGAGCGGCCGACTATTGGTTGGTGGTTGGTTGGTTGACTTCAACCACGCGCGCGCATCTTCCGCGGGCCGCGGCTGAGATGAAATGCAGGCAGGCGCTTGCTTTGCTTGGCTAGGCATGCACGGCCATATTCGTGGTCTGGATGGGATATTATTGGGATGGATAGCAGTAGAAGATCAATCAATGGTGCACGCTCCTTGCCTTGAATTCCTCAACCGTGCTGCTTCATTTGTACCTTTAAATATTTCTTTCTTGTTGAGCGGCGCCCGCTCGTGATTTGCGAGAGGTTATTTATTTAATTTAGGAAGTGGTAAAAATATATGCGCTAGAAATGTCAACAAGCCGTGAAGCACGGGCGTTGAACATAGGAGGGAGCGTAGGTGTACATGTACGTACGTTACTACTACGTACGTAGCCCCTTGTTATTTTACCATTTCTAGGCTTTGCTTGGCGCCACCTGACTCGAGTTCCCTCCCCCAATGCTCGCAAGACCCAGCCGGGTCGTGCTCGTGGAGTGCGGCTGCTCATTCCGCTGCAACCAATCCAAACCATCACCGTGTCCGAATGACAATCCCAGAAACACCAAAACAAAGCAACGTGGTCAAAGGAATTCGGAACGGCTGCTATGACACTCAACTACGTACGTCATGGGTTAATTACTCTGTGAACTTAAATGAAGCGTACAGTACGTGCTAGCCCGTAGCCCGCTAGTGTACGTGCAAGAGAGCTAGCCAAGAGGCGAAGAACAGGTCGGCATGTGCAGTAATGGCGGCGGTGCGTGCGTGTGATCCCGATCCGCCGCCTGGCGAAGCGGCGGCGGGGCGATCGAGAATGGATCTATCGGAGAATTCACAGTAACATGACGCATGCATGACAATGGAGAGCGCTCGAATGAGATGGGCCGCGCGCGCGAGAACGCGTAACAGTATACGTACCGTGAAGGCGTAGCCGGTGACGGTGGCCCAGGAGTTGCCGAGCGTGGCGCCAGCGAGGTGCACGTCGCCGAGGTGGCCCGAGAACATCACCGACACCAGCGGGATGCCGTAGAACGCCATGCTCGTCAGCACCATCGGCACCGCGAACCCCAGCTGCGCGCGCGCCTCCGCCGTGTCCACCACGCGGTCCAGCCACGACGGCGGCCGCCGCGGCGCCGCGGCCGGCTCGCTGCCACCGGCGGCCTCGGCGGCGCCGCCGAGCAGCGGGGCCGAGGAAGACATGCTGCTGCCGCCGTCCGATGACGGACCAGAGGAGGAGCTTCCGGCCGGCTGCGGGTGCGGGGTGCCGCCGGAGCTCGCGGCGAACGGCCGGCGGTGACCAGTTAGTAGTAGTAGCCTCCGCCTCCCCGCTGCTGCTGCTCCAGCTGCTGATCGGCGACCTACCAAGAAACGTGGAGCGGTGGTGGTGCTTATATCGTGCGCGCGGCCTGGGTCTCTTTGCCTGATGAGGCGCCCGCGGGGAGTAATGGCGTGCAAGTGTGACTCGGCTCTGAGCATGGCGTTCAGCAGCCGTGATTGAAAAATAATACGTACTAATAAATGCGGTACTTCAGCATGTGCGATGCGACGCTGCTGCGCGGAACGGCGAAAGGAGAAAGGCTTTAATTCGACTGGGCCCAGATATCGTCCAGAATGTGTAGGATCCCGACACTGTAGCATGCGTGCGGCACCGTCACGGTTTTTTTTTTTTGTGCTTAATAAAATGAATATGAGGCGGTGTGTTGTGCGACACCGCTCCACGGAACGACGAAAGGAGAATGATTTCATCAGAGTAGACCTAACTATTACTGTGCGGGTGTAGGATTTCCTCTAGTAGACACTACCGGATTCGGACGATTTGCCAAGGGCCCGCACCCTCGGCAGTGCGGCCACTACTCTCGGCCACGAATGGGCCGAGCGTTGCTCTCGGCAACAGGCCCTCGGCGGCCCCATTATCGGCAAAGACCGAGTAGCCGAGAGCTGGAACACGGGCCCTCGGCACTGCGTTGCCCAGACTTGCCAAGAGTTCGGCAGCTCTCGGCAAAGAAGCGACGCCGTCAGCCTCCCTTGACGGAGTAAAGCCGTTCGGTGACGGAGTAGAGCCGTTATTTGCCGAGAGCCAGCTCTCGGCAAAGAGGACTCTCGGCACTGGACCCGACTCTCGGCATAGAGAACTCTCGGCACAAAAAAAATGTTATTTTAATATCTATGCCGAGAGCCTGGTGTCGCGTCTGCTCTCGACATAGAGGGGGGAGAATTTTATTATACTTATGCTTACGCCGAGGGCTGGGGCTTGCCTCTCGGCAAAGCCACTGAATTTGTGTATTTTTTTTATTCTATTTTTCATATTAATTCACCGTAACCACAAAAAAATATCGCGTAATTCACATAGACATCATTACATAATTCACCATAACCACAAGAATATCACATAATTCACCATAACCACAAGAATATCACATAATTCACGTCCACCAACACAAGTACGTGTCCATCACATGCCCACGACATCATCATCTTCATACACCCGGGCTGTCAGAGACATGAGTGATCAAGGAGATGTTGTGGATCATTGGAGAGGCGTCGGGTCGAATACCAATCTCCGGAAATGCTCACTCACGCCAATCTACAACCCCGAGGACAATATGCAGCAGTTGCAGGACATTGTCGGCTGCCAGCTTGCAAGCTTCGCCATCACATACCTGGGCCTACCAAGCACCACGAATATCCCAAAAGCGTGAGTCCAGTTCACCGTTGACGTAGTGGCCAGAAGACTGCCAGCATGCCATGGGCCACTAATGAACAAGAGCGGGCGTCTAATCTGGGTCAAATCGGGCATCTCGGCGATCCCGATCTACACCCCCATAGCTGATGGGCTTCCGCCGCTGGAGCTAGACGAAATCGATGGGATCTGCAGACACTTCTTCTAGACCGGGAAGGAGGGTTCCACTAGAGGGAAATGCATGGTCGTGTGGCGTATCGTCTGCCGGCCCACTAATCTCGGCGGTCTAGGCATCCCGACCTGTGCCTCACCACCATCGCCTTGCAGGCGCGGTGGCTCTGGATGCAGCAGGTAGATGAGGACCGAGCTTGGGCAAGCCTGTTGATACACGTCTCGAGGGAAGTACAAGACTTCTTCAACTTGTCCACGTACACCATCCTCGAGAATGGACGCTTCACCGACTTCTAGACTGGAATATGGATCTAGGGCCAGACGATCAGGGACATCGCATCGTCGTTACTAGCCTTCGTCAGCAAGACACATACAAGCCATGGCGGTTGTCGAATGCCTGCATGAGCGGGCTTTGGTTTGACATATCTCTTGTTGGGGGGGGGGGGGGGGTCACAGAGCCAACATGAAGAGAGTTCCAAAGGCTATGGGGGATGCTCAACCACGTCCAACTTTGTGGAGCATTAGTGTGACTTGGTGGAGCATTAAGATGATGTGGGTGTCATAAATTGCTCGATGGTTTTGCCAAAATTATCAGTGACTTTTATATCTCTCAAATCATGGAGCAATTTTGTGCCATGCAGTTGTCGATACCTAGAGTAGCTTGTGACACAAACGATGTAACAGTGTAGTATAGGTAGGTGTGTATAAGGCAGTTTAATTTGCTGCGTGGAACATGTGGGCTCAATTACTCAAACGTCTGTGATGTTACGTTTTGTGCTGTTGTGTATCAGCAAGCACAAGCGGTACATCCAAGAAAAGCTGCTGAGGCAAGCACAAGCGGTACATCCAAGAAAATCCAACGGAGCAGGACAGCACTTGAAAAAAGAAAAGTGCTGCCTTGCCAGCGGTCGGCGCACGGTATACACATGTATAATAATAATAACTTTTGCAAGATTTTATTTCGTTTTCAAGGTTACATGTTCAGCTATATTTCTACGACGCAAGTATTATCTATGCATTGCTATGTTACTTTAGTGGTTGATAGTAGTAATTATGTTACAATAGTGATGACAAAAGTACTGCCGTCACGTTTGCGATCAAAATAAATTTTATATAACGTTTTTTCATCAAATATGTTAATCATACGTACAAATGATCATTATCGTGTGCACTAAATACGATTGCGCTCGTTTGTGTTGCAATCAAGGTGTTTACACGTGTGCTACGTGTGTGGCATTGACATCTCGCCCCACATGATGCACATGCGCGTGGTCATAAGGCATTGACATCTAGAATGAATGTAGATCCAATCTGAAATTAAATATGGTTTACAAGAGGACTGAGCGATAGCTCAGCTGGCAAGGAGCGCAGGTGAGCGCCCTGCCCACCCGCGTTCGAAGCCTGACTTCGACGCCGGTTTCTCACCCGGGAACAGCGGTTCTCAATAATTTCAGGTACCTCTCACGCGTGAAGCCACAATGAGATCGTGACGTACCCGTCCTCTATGAAATCAGAGGATTAGAGGATTTCGGTGATGATCTCAAGAAGGACGTGATTTTCAGATCTGAGTATAGTTGTAGGTTTGTTTGTACAGGGGTGGTGTGAGAGGGTTGGGTGTGTGTTGAGTGGACGTGCGTGTGTACGAACAGATACTACATACTACAGCTGTATCCAGATGAGAGGTGTCAACAAAAAATATGGTTTAGTGGTTTACAAAGGAACAAGAACAAGTATCATACCAGAAAAATGTAATTTGATATGGCATTCTAATTAACGTGGAGGTTGATGAAACAAATACACACCATTTATCAGGTCGGAAACAATTTTAGCTCGTTTCTCAAAGACCGAAGATCGAAACGAGAATCTACACGTTGGAGGCAAGCCATCGTTTCTCCCTGTCGTCTTCTCGCAACCCAATATACCCAAGCCTCAACCTCACCAGCCACGCGCGAGGCCGTGCCGTTCGCCTTGTAACCGACACCATGCATGCAGCCCGTCGCCGGCCTTCGCTCGCGTTCGCACTACGCACACATGCCCGTGCCGCCCGCCTCGCCGCGTTGTTCACGCGCGCACCTGCAGCGGCAGGTGTTGTGCCCATGCGGCCCGCCTCTCACTGCCGGCCACATCTCTCCACGCCCGTGTGCACACGTACGTGCACAGTGCTTCCTGCCACAGTGCTTCGCTGCATGCCTTCGTCCAGACCGAAAATTACTTGGCCTTTTTTTGGTTTTCAGAACCTGCCCCTAAATTCTTTTATGCAAAAAGAAGATCCTCGTCACATCAAAATGACGACATGTATGAAATATTAAATATAGATGAAATAAAAACTAATTACACAATATTGTTATACTTTCGAGACGAACATTTTAAAAATAATTAATCAACGTTTGGATAATTATTATCAAATAAAAAAATGCTACACTGCGCTACTGCAGCTAACAGTGGATTTGGCCATCCCCAATTTAGGGAACTAAACAAGGCCTATGTATGAGCATACGCGGAGCTTAATCTAAAATTCTTGCATGTCGTACTTAGAAGTTTTAAAAAATTTGAAATTTTACACACCAATAATACATCAATAGAAGAGCATTGTACCAAGTTTTGAGATTCAAACATCTTTTGTAAAAATTTCGTATGAAAAAAAACAAATTTTAGCCACTAGAGGACAAAACATCATGATGGCTGAAATTTGTTTTTTTCATATGAATTTTTACAAAACTTGTTTGAATCTCAAATTTTGATACAATGCTCATCTAGTGATGTACTATTGATGTGTAAAATTTCAAACTTTTTTTTGAAGCTTCTAACTATTACGCTCATACCGAAGGGTGCATTTCACTGCCTTCGTCGCCTTGCAATTTCTTCTTCTCTAGACAAGGATGGGGACAGAGAGACAATGAGAGACACGGATTGGATGGAGAGGGATATCATGGTCCACACATGTGATTTTCTTGGTTGTGAGTTTTATTTGCCACGGTGTTTTCTTGTGATTGTGGAAATTGCAAGCATATTTTCATGGTTCGGACCGCCCTTATGGATGCGTCGACTTACAAGTGGCAGTGCCCAAGCCCCCAAGGGTTGTGGAGCTTAGCGCACTCGTTGTAACCGATCAACAAATGACATAGTACGACAGGTACATGGATGGTCTTTGTAGTGCCACATAATCATGATGATCGAGATGATTGAATTGAAAAAGCAATAGTCTTATAATAATTCAACTATCTTGGTACTTGGTCTCACCAAATTTGGTATTGCCCCCACATATTTGCTACCACCAAATACCTCAACAACTTGGGCATCTTCTACTTTTCCACTGTCCGATTTGACCTAATGGACGGCCCACCTTTTTTCAACCATTGTAAAATTTCTCATGCAATCAACATAAAAAAATTATGAGTTACATAACATTTTAAATCATATGACATTGTCTTATGGTCCTATTTTTTTTTTTTGATAAGGTAATATCAGTAGTTTTCTATTTATTGATGGATCACATTTTTACGGAATCAATTCCTTTTTGAATAATTTTTTTTGATGCAACAACCACCTCTTTCTATCATCTTCCTGGGTTCTTCTCTCTTCTCCAAGTCATCAAAATCTTATGACATTGCATGAGATAACTTTTAAGACTGTTGATATATAGCAATTATAATTAGCGTTCCATTCATTGCAAATTGTAATATGTTTTGATTTTTGTAAATGCATAAATTTTGTTATGCACCTAAATATATAGTAAAATCTATGCATTTAAAAAGTCAAGTTAACAATTATTGAGTTAGTATTTTGTCAGTTTGTAGATTAGAATTGCTCACCGCTAAGTGCGCCATCCACAACTAGAATCTGCAGCCTCTGATATTTAGTGAGTTTTTCAAGTGTATATAGAGATACAAGTAGCTATTATTAACAGAGAAGAGCTAACTACTATGAATGGGCTAATAAAAAGCTGAAAAGAACCGTACAACCAGCAGCCGGCTGAGATTATTAGCCTTGTTCTTAGTTCAACATCTATTTTTTCCAAATAATCTTTTTATATATAGTGTATATTATTATATGTATTAGAAAAAGAAAAAAGCAAAATAAATACGCTGTCAAATATTCAGCCCAAAACATGCATTTTTTTCTCGGTAATGCTATACAACGGACGTTCGAGGTGTCGAACGGACGGCCGCGGGCCGTGTCACGGCCCAACAAACGAACGGACGCGTCGCCCACACCCACACGAGGAAGTGGACGGTGCAGCCGGCTCCTCGTCCACTCCGCATTCACTCACATGTGCCATCCACCTCCCTGCTTGTCTCTCGCCCACCTCTTCCTTCTCCATTCGCGTTTTCCCTGGCAGCTCCGGGAGCTCTTCATCCTCTCCATCCTCGCGCCCTCCACACTAGCAGGAGCTTTGGCCATGGGGTGATGGGGGCGGAGCCGTACCGGCGGCGGATGCCGCGGATCCGCGAGATCCGGCAGCGGTGCCCTCCACACTCACAGGAGCTTTGGCCATGGGGGCGGAGCCGTACCGGCGGCGGACGCCGCGGATCTGCGGGATCCGGCAGCGGTGGCCACGGATCCGCGCGGATCTGACGGCGGTGACCATGGATCCGGCGGTTTCGCGGGGGGGGCGGTGGTGGTTGCCGGCGGATCCGGCCGTCGCGTCGATGGTGGAGCCCACTCCGACGGTCCCTGACGCGGAATCCGGCGAGGGGAGACAGTGGATCCGCGCGTATGCGGCACGGTAGGCCTCCTCCTCCTCCGCCAGGTGCGGTGGTGGATCTGGAGTGTCTCAGATAGGTAGGCTTTTTCTCCACTGTTCTCTGTCTCCCCCTCCATTTTTTCCGGTGAATACTTAGGTACCCGGAGATCTTGCTTCTTATGTTTCTTTTGTTTTTTTTTCTGTTTGTTTCAATTCTTCTCGCGGTCATGTTTCTAGTAGCTTGGGGGGGGGGGGTTTTCCGGCGCGTCTCATCAAATGTTTCAACGAGATCTACCTCTCTTTTTCAACTGGTAATCTATGTTTGTTTCAAAAGCAGCACCCTTGTTGTTTCAAAAGAATCATCAAGGGGGTCTCTGTGTGTTTTTCAGTTTTGTTGTTTTGTCATGTTTGCTTACTCTGTTTGTTTCAAAAGCAGCATCCTTGTTGTTTCAAAAGAATCATCGAGGGGGGATCTGTGTGTGTTTTTCAGTTTTGTTTTTGTGGTCATGTTTGTTTGTTTCAAAAGTTATGCCCGTGTTGTTTCGTTTTCTAAAAGAAATTTGTTTCAGTAGGTTAGGGTTTGCAGTGGGGGCTTGAGTTTTTTTTTGTTTCAAAATTCATGTTCATGCTGTTTCTATTTTCCCCTTAATTTGTTTCACTTCATGTTTCTTTTTTGTTTCATTTGATTCAACCATTTTTGTTTCAACCATATGTTCTTCTTTGTTTCATTTTGAATTTCCCCTTTTTTCTGTTTTTTTTTCGCTTGTTTCTTTATGTCTATTTTTCACGTGTTTCAATTCCTTTTTTTTTTTGTTTCATCTTGTGTTTCATTTTTGTTTCTGTTTCATTTTTCTGTTGTTTCTTTTTTTTTCTATTTTCACGTGTTTCAATTTCTTTTTTCTCATTGTTGTTTACATTCTTTTGTTCTTGTTTCAGTAGGGGTTTTTTCTTCATTGTTTCTATATTGCTTTTCATTTTGTTTCAAATGTTTCTTTTCACGTGTTTCAATTTCTTTTCTCTCGTGTTTCTAATTGCAAGTTTTGATTTGTTTCAACTTGTATTCATCTTTGTTTCGGTTTTCCAGCAGGCATGCCGGCCATGGTGGGCGGCGGCGACGGACTGGTGTGCGCGGCGGAGCAGGGCCGTGGGTGTGCCCCGCGTGTGTGGGGGCGGAGGTGTGGCGCCCGCGTGTGCCCGTGTGCGTGTGGGCGGTGTGCGTGTGTGTCCCGCGCGGGGCGCGGCGTGTGTGTCTCGTGGGCTGGGCCGCGCGGTAGGAGCGTTCGATGGATTGAACGTTCGATCGCTAGTGACGCCTTTTTTTCTGCTTCTTCCCTTCCCCCTATATTCGACAGGCCGACAAGGCCCAGTAGCTGATGGCCCAACTCCTCTACCACCAGGCAGAGCGCACAGGAGCATCCGCACATGGCCCAACTCCTCTCCCACGTGATGGGGTCCGGGCCACGCCGGCGAGACCACCAGTGTCTCATGTCGGAGCCAAAAGTCGGCGAAAAGCATGCTCTTTCTCTTGCCCTTCGTACTGCTTTCTTCTGCTTCGTGCCTGCCCGTCTGCAGGGATAACGGATAAGGCGATAAGTTTCTGTACATTTTGAATAGAGTACAGCATCACTGTCCATGTACACCGCGCGCGACTGCTCTCAGAGATGAATCTCAGTGATGAATAATGGTCCACAAAGGATCAGTGTGCTCTAATTACTTGAGCAATAACACTGCATTAATGACATGGAGTAGAGAAAAATAGATGGAATGGAAGGATACCACCGACACCGAGCAAGTAGACATGAGGATCATTAACACAAGACTGTGTGTGTGTGTCACCGTCGACGCCGGCAAAGCTCAAACATGGACGACGTCCCCTTAACGACGACGCGGACGCCACCGTCGATATGGACGTGTCGAACGTGTGTTGTCTGAGACTCCCTCAAACGAGCGGCGCCTTCGAATGAGCAGTAGTTGTCGCGCCTGCTGCACCCTTGCGAATCGCATCACGCAGGCTCTCCAGCGCCACGCACGACGACCCGCCCGCCTCCACGGCCCTGCGGCACGCGGCCTTCATCTCGGCGGTCTTCTCCCGCGCCTTGCGCCCCTCCTCGCCGCCGCCCAACAGGGCCCTCACGGCGCGCTCCAGCTCCGCGGCCTCGACGAAGTTGTCGCGCCCCCTGTCCACCCGCATGGCCACGGCCACGCCCATGACGGACACGAGCTCGAACGCGTTCAGGTGCTGCTCCGCGTACAGCGGCCACGGCGCCAGCGGCACGCCGTGCCACAGGCTCTCCATCGTCGAGTTCCACCCGCAGTGGGTCACGAAGCCGCCCACGGCGGCGTGGGCGAGCACCGCCTTCTGTGGCGCCCACCGAGGCCACACCAGGCCCCTGTCCTTGGTCCGCTCCAGGAACCCCGCGGGGAGGAGCTCGTCCAGGTCGGCATCCGACGGGTGCCGCGACCCGGGCGCGGGAGGGCCCCGCAGCGCCCACAGGAACCGGTGGCCGCTCCGCTCCAGCCCCGTGGCCACCTCGCGCGCCTTGGCGGCGTCGAAGAAGCCTAGGCTCCCGAAGCAGAGGAACACCACCGACGCACGCGGCTGCGCGTCGAGCCACCGGATGCACGGCTCGTCGTTGTCGGACGCGTTTGCTGCACCGAGGTTCAGCACCGGGCCGATCGGGTACAGCTGCGGCGCCGGTCGTCCCGGAACGCACCGACCTTCGGCGATGGCGGCGAGTACCCCTGGCTCGAGCTCGGTCACCGTGTTGACTATGATACCATCGGCGTCCATGAAACGTCTGCCGTGGTACACGAACCACGTGAAGTTGGGGCTGTCCTTGCGTCCCAGGAACCCGGGGGTGTTCCCCGCGGGCACGGGCGGCAGGCCCGGGACGTCCACGGTGCCCTTGAGCGTCTCGAAGTCGGTGGCGACCGTCTCGTCCAGCGCTGGCAGCCTCAGCATGAGCGCGAGCAGGGCGGCAGTGGAGGTGAAGTAGACGTAGGTCGGCACGTTGAGCTCCCGCGCCGCGTCGATCACGGTGGTGGCGAAGAAGTCGACCACGAGCGCCGCGGCGCCGAGCTCCCGGACCGCGGCCGCCACGTGGGGCCTGTAGAGCCCCATGTACCGCGACTTGAACTCCTGCAGGTTGCCGGCGCAGTCCGTGGGAGGGTCCACGGCCGGCAGGTGGTGGAAGCGGACGCCGCTAATGCCGGACCCCGCGACGCGCCGGACGTGCGCGCCCACCTCGGACGCCGACTCCGGCGTCGGCGGCTGCACGACGAGGACGGTCACCGTGAAGTCTCGGCCGAGGTGGTTGTCTCCGTCTCCGCCGCCGGCGCCGTGGCCGAGCAGGCGCTTCCCGGCTTCGATGAGCGACATGAGGTGGCCGGAGCCGGGCTCAGGGAGGAGCAACACGTTGAGGCTCGCCATTATATTCCTATCGTGACAAAAGCTTCGCCGCTAGCTAATTGTACGAGCTCCGACTCAAATTTTGAGTTGTGGTTTAGTCTGAACTGAACATGCTCTTATATAAGTTGTTGCTCGCAGGCCGTAGCGACTAGCGAGCGAGCGCAGAGCACAAGGGAAAAGGCAGAGTGGCAAACAGTCTAGTCTGAACTGAGGCCGGAGAAAAGGGTCGGCCAATCTCTGAGTTTAGTGCGTTGACAGTCCAGTGCCTTTCGTCGTTCCATCTATTTATGTAATGTCAGAGTTTTATATTTTGGGTGTGACGGTCGGTGCCAAGTAAGCGCACGTGTAACCAAACTCGTTTTGCTCTTCAACTGAACACAAACAACGGGCAACATCGTCATCCTGCGTGTTGAAGAAAAAAGTAGTGTTGTATGGCCCAGAAGGAATCAAAGTGGAAGCACATCAAATCGAGTACTATTTTACTTTCTCATTCCGGAAAGGATGCAATCTAGAATAGTGATAGGTTAAACGGTATGAAATTTGATTAAATTTATCTAGAAAGTAATAATGTTTACCATGCTAAATATCTGTCATCATCAAATCTGTTTACATAGCATATCTGTTTAGGGGCATACATGTTGCTACTATTTCGTGTAAACATGATCAAATTCAAGACAGTTAGACTTGATTCGTATGTTCGGAGACAGAGAAGCTTCTTTTACGTGTCATCCTGCTTTATGTCTAGACTGATGGGTGTGAACGGCGATGACTAGCTCCAACATAATAAGTTAATAACCCAATGAAGGAATGACACCAATCATATATGGTAGTTGCGGCGGCTGCGCGACAGGACTGCTGTATATATAAGATTCTACTACACAATAATACTCGCTTCCAAGCTGCCATGCATGAACAGCTAGCCCCCGACTGCTCACCTAGAGGCAGATGGACAGTGGTGGACTTGGGGAGAAGGACGTTAACCTTCCCCATGGTTCCCCATGGGCCATTGGGCCATGGCCATTTGATACTGCCTGGCGAGAGAATAAGGAACTTCCCGCGATCTAGACAAGCTACCGATCGATCGCACTAGCTCTCGAGAGCATGACGACTGTTGTACAGCATGTGATGTGAGTGGATAGAATTGTAATTTTCACTGTGCGCAATATAATGGAGGGATGAAGGGGAATGTCTCCTAGACACACCATGTGTGTTTCTATGCATGACTGGTCTAGCTGACCCTTCAGGCCTTGACCCTCGGGCAGCAGTGTAGGCGTGTAGCTTGGATTTAGTGTGCAAGGGTATTGTAGTCCATTTTGTTAGAATATCTAGGCGTATCACGGCTATGAGGACGGATGATTAGATACGGCTTCGTGTTATTGTTGTGATAGGTTAATGACTTGTATAGGAGGTAGATCAATCTTGTGTAATCTGTTGTATAACTTGACTTGTACTCCAAGATGTATCGCCACGTTGGGGGCTATTCCCAACTCTATTTAACACGAAGCCGTGAACCCGAGAGGGTATCACGTTCAAGCCATTTTACACATTTGACAGTAATGCTCCAAATAGTATTTATTATATTATAGAACGCATATACTGTTGTTACAACATTTAATCCCACCTAGCTAGCTCGATCTCTGTCAATGCCCTCGCTTGGCATCATATCACTGTCGTCGCTGATTTCCGCACAGAGCAGAAGGGAGTTCGAGTCCGGGGAAAAGGACTGGGCAGTCTCTGTGCAGGATTTCTATATTTTGTGAGCTATGGCCGGTGCTATGGCCGGTGCCTTATGTAAAGGATTTCTATATTTTGTGAGCTATGGCCGGTGCTAAGCAAGCGC
Source organism: Themeda triandra (assembly GCA_018135685.1). Lineage (NCBI taxonomy): Eukaryota > Viridiplantae > Streptophyta > Magnoliopsida > Poales > Poaceae > Themeda > Themeda triandra. The sequence continues at coordinate 2,094,848 of JAENPR010000015.1, read as the reverse complement.
ACGTGTAAGGTGTAACCGAGCTCGTTCTGCTTATTATCTTCTGAATCAACACAGCAACGCGCAACCCTCCTGCGTGTTGAAGAAAAAAGTAGTCTTTTATTGAGGTCCAGAAGGAATCAAAGTGGAAGCACATCAAAATCAGGTATATGCCCTCGATCGGCATCATATCACTGTGCTGTGGCTGATTTCCCGCCAGACATTCTTGTGGCATATATACGCAGCGGATCCACAAAAGCAATGCAGATGTTCAACTTAATTTTTGCAGCAGGAGGCCGTCTTGAGAACCACGAGTTAAACGTTGTCTCGTTAGATACGTGTTTGAATATTTATTTATAAATCGGATATATTTGGCACTATAAGGTAGAATTAATTAAGGTCAGAGTTTCGTGTAATCCGATCTACTGCAACTGGAAGATGTCAGGATGCTACTGCTAGAGGCCCAAAATGCAATTCAGTTTCTGCAAGCAATCTTGAACCTGGAACCGAATATATGCCTCAAGGTGGTTGCATTGCTATGGAAGATATGGGATGCAAGAAATAAGGTGAATGCTGGAGAAAAGGCACTGGCAAATCGGGAGGTGTGTGGTGTGCATGGTGACTGAAATACAGAATGCAGCATCAGAAAAGGAGAGGAGACAGCAACCTTCTGTAGCTGTCCGACAACGGAAATGGCAGCCACCAGTAGAGGACTATTTAAAAATCAATTTTGATGGAGCATTTAAAATGGCGTCGTCAGTTGGGTCTTGTGGTTTCATTATCAGAAACAGCAGTGGTGTTCCAGTGATGGCAGGTGCAGCAAATACAAGTCCTGTACGTGATGCGTTGATGGCTGAAGCTATAATGGCCTGTAAATTTGCATTAGAGACAGCGGAGATGTATGGAATATCCAGAATCGTCCTTGAGACTGTCAGTGCTCTACTGAAGGATGCGATTAGCACAAACAGCCGAGACTTAGCTCCAGAAGGTGCCTTGTTCAATGGTATACGTGTGCACTCCTTGCTAATCAGTTTAGATGCGATAGCATTCGAAATGTTCCACGATCTTGTAATTCAATAGCACACGAGATTGCTGCTAGACTGGGTATGAGTTGGGACCCAGGGCAATCATTTGTTTGGTTGGACCTCCTCTCAGAGTTTGTAAATACTCTAGTTGCTCGCGACTCGTAATATATAGGGCTATGAGAGCCTTTAAGTTAAAAAAAAGAGATAGTAGAGTGCTGCTATAGTGTAACCATATAGCAATATATTCACAAGAGGGAGGTGTTGTGTTGTCTGGACCCTAAGGCGTTGAGTACATGTTGAGGTTTCATATAGGAGCGCCTACACGCATGCTTATTGCTAAATCTCGTTACAAATCACTAATAGAGAAATGACTTTTGGTTCATAAATTCAGTGCCTTAGTTGTGTTAAAGTTTGGGACTAAATTGAGCACAAATCTTTTTCTTTTCCTTTTTAATCAAATACGCGTGAAGTCATTTTCTAGAAAAGAAAAGCACGAGTCCCTTTCACAACCACCGAATAGACCCTTTTGTCACAGTTTGTAACACAAACTTGAACTAAAAGCCATCTTTTAGTCCTGATTGGTGTCAACCCGAACTAATATAAAGGTCTCTCACTCGGGACTAAAGGTCTTCTACGAGTCAATTTAAAGGGAAAGCATCCAGGACTTTGTCACATGTGATCTGCGGCTGAGTTGGTAATGAATCTATGCGGAAGGTAAGCGGTATTGAGTTCGAATCTTACACATCGCATAAGAGGTCTCTTGGATTTCATTAATTTTTTCATCCCCTAGTCCGAGTTCCCAAAACTGGGAGTGAAGGGGCTAGAGCTATGGTTCTCTACTGGTCAATAATGCGTTTTTGATGTTATCTCTATTTTTACATATTTGTTTCAGTAGATTCATTTCACTCGTGGATATTAGCGGACCCCATGTCTTCACACCCCATTAATTTGTTTTGGTCTTCATGTTAGTGACAACACTTGACATCTCGCTGAGGTCCGGGCACTAGTCGTAGCTGGCCCTAAAACAGCAGCAATGACCGTGGAACATGCACGGGCCCGGCAGCGCCACCACCGACATCAAGAATGACACCACTGTCGGCAACTAACCAACTACTACATTTCAACCCCTTCTTTCTTTCTCCATCAAGCATATATTGCTCGCCAAGAGATGGCCGACAGGGAAAGGAAGCATTCCATGAGAGTGCACGGGAGGGACGGCGAGAGATGAGTAACTGTATATCAATCAAAATTTCTGCTCTTAATACACTTTTGTCTATATATACATTTATTTATATATATGCTCTTGTTCTATTGTTAGCATAAGAAAATCAATACCAAAGGATGTTGGGTTCAACTTGTTAGGTCTTGAGTTCGAATCCCCACAGGAGCAAATTTCAGGCTGAGGGTAATAAAAATCCCCTCGCAGGGTAATAAAAATCCCCTCGCTGGCGTAGTGAGGGCAGGCTGAGGGTAATAAAATCCCCTCGCTGGCGTAGCCAGGGTTCCGCGATCGGGAAGCATCGCTTCTGCTTAATGGAAAACGGTTGGGGTGTCTCCCCCTCCGGTCCTGTGTTTTTTTTGCATAAGAAAATCAATGCAATTTGCATGTGTATAGAACAATTTTAAATCTTACATTACCTACGTTAGCTAGTTTTTTACAACTTGCATGCCTTTTAGATGGAGGATCCAAACACCCCAACTAAAGTTTAGTTGGAAGAACTTCCTAGAGCAACATCTAAAGAATTGGTAAAAATACATGACTAAATCCATGATTTAACCAACATCTAAAATAGAAAACTTTGTAAAAGAGAAAAAAAAAAGAAAAACTTTAAGAACCTTTCTAATATGGCGAGGCTAGATGGCTATTGACATATGCAAGCTATATTTAACATGTGAAGACTCTAGGATAGACCGATAGACATCTTAGAAAACCAGTGTTGAACTCTTTTTTTTTTTTTCAAAAATAATCAAATATAGATCAGTAACATGGATAGTTCCACTGTTCGAATTGCTTTTAGCCGGCTCAAATCTGGTTCTGAAATTTTGTAGGTAGCTAAAGTTTAGCTGGTTGGATCCAGGTACACGTAGAAGAGTAGGCCTGCATTGCAACTGCACGTGGGTCGGGCCCCAAGCTTTCAAGGCCTACCTTGTACTGTACCTGGCCCAACTATTCCTTGGTGCATGGATTTCCTTGTATGAAAAGCGCATGCCGGCTCCGTCCGGACCGCGGGCTGCCGCCAGCGTCCTGGTCGCTACATGACAGTCTGACACTGGGCTGTGCAGCATGCAGCTTCGTGCGTCGTTCATCAAGCCAAAGCGTCGCGGCACCCCCATTATCTTAGCGAATTTGGTGGGATGGTGGGTAGAGTCGTTGCCGGCTTTGCGCGGGCGCCTGCCTCCGCAGTTCCACGCCCGCCGGAGAGCCAAGACAAGCAGATAGGATTTCCCCGGACCCCGGTGCAAACATTTGACACGGACATTCAGACAATGACAAGAGGACCAAAGCAAGCATGGATAGCCACGGTCCAAAGCTGGAGAGTTGCAGCGTGGCATCATCGCCGCTGCAACACGTGTGAATTGCGATGCCTCGCCATAGACACAAGCGCGCGTGCCTGATAAGTCCACACACAAAAGTGTTGCGCTATCTAATCAGACCACGAAACATCTGCCGAATCTGCTGAAGAAGTTACGGTTCCAGCTTCCGAGTCCCGTGCTCGGCCATCCTGTCATGCTGTTTCTGGGTGATCACCTTCCACCCCCGAATCTGGTGCACCAAGTCAGTGTCGATTGCCTGTTCAGCAATCTGCAACCACATTCCTTTCATCCTATATACTATAGGATTAAGTCCACATCCTGGCCCTCAACTATTGTGCTGGTCCAATTCTTACCCCACCGCGAAACCGTCATTTCTTACCCCCAACTATTGCGCTGGTCCACTTTTGGCACCTGGACGAGGGGAAAGCAGTTTTGACCGACGCCAAGCGGTTTTGACAAATGGCTGAGCTCGCTTGCATCCTCACCTTCCCCGCATGGATGCTGGCCGTGGCTTCCGTCCATGCTGGCTTGTTGCCATGCTAGCTTGCCATGCCGCCATGGTCATGGCTGCTCTGCTCTGCTTCTCCCCCAGACTACGCACGCTGCGGCTCAGGCAACACGACGGCGAGCGCGGTGCAAGCGAGCCCTTGCGATATGGACGGCGAGCGTGCGGTGCGGGAGGGCCCTTGCAGCGTCGGCTAGCGCGCGTAGGGTGGCCGCGGGCGCGGCAACCGGCGAGGCGAGCGCACGACGGCCGGTGGGCGGGCGCGGCGGCCGGCGAGCGAGCTCGCGCTACTGTGGCCGTCGGGATGACGAGCGAGGAACAGCCTTGCCATGGAAGGTCGCGTGCTCGCCTTCGTCGTTGTCGTGGAGCTACGGCGAGGCTGGCGGTGGCCACTCCACCAGCTCGCCATTCTCCGATACGCCGCGCGCACGGCCCTGCCATTCACTGCTCCACCTCGCCGAACCTACTTCAGCGCGAATCGAGCTCAGATGAGGCCCAATCGACCGTTTTCCCCGCCGCCGCCATGGACGCGCCGTCGCCCGTCCTCCTCCGTCGCTCTTCCTCCTTTTTGCGCGCGCCTCGCTCGCCTCGCTCGCGCGGAGCTTTTACTTGCCCCACCTGGCCTCGTCGCGGCCAGAAACGGCCGGCGCGTCGCCGTCGTCTCACCGTCGTCCGCCTTGTTCGCTGCCGTGCCTCGTTGTCGTCGTTCAAGTCGCCATCGGCCTCCATCTTCTAGCCCAGCCGGTCCGCAATGTCGAGAGGAAGAGAATGGTGCCCGCGGCACTACCGGAGGACTCGCCGCCGGCGGGAAACCAGCCGGCGGAGCTCCTCCCCTGCTCTATGCGGCTGACCGGTAGGCCCCACATGTCAAAACCGCTCTACACTGTACAAAACAGCCCACACCGACGCGCATGTGCCAAAAGTGGACCAGCGATAGTTGGGGGTAAGAAATAGACGGTTTTGTAGTTGGGGGTAATTAGCATCAGCCTAAGATAGTTGAGGGGCCGTATGTGGACTTAATCCTATACTATATATATAGAACTCGGGCGGAATTCGCCATCCGGTGCACTAGTGCAGCAGTGAAAACGAAGAGCAATCACATTCGTTTCATCCAAACACCGACGGTTCCAATGGCGGCGAAGCCCGCGCTGGTGCTCCTACCGGAGTGGGGAGCCGGCCACCTCATGTCCATGCTCGAGTCCTGCAAGCGCGTCCTCCTCGGCAGCAACAAAGCCTTCTCCATCACCCTGCTCGTCATGCGTCCGCCCACCGCCGAGGCCACCTCCGAGGTGGAGGCACACGTGCGCCGGGAGGCCGCGTCCGGGCTGGACATCCGCTTCCACCGCCTCCCGGCCGTGGAGCCGCCCTCGGACGCTGTCGGCGTGGAGGAGTTCATCGCGCGGTACATCGCGCTCCACGCGCCGCACGTCAGGGACGCCGTGGCCGCCATGGCGCCGTCGTGCCCCGTGGCCGCGCTCGTGCTCGACATCTTCGCCGCGCCGCTGGTGGACGTGGCGCGGGGCCTCGGGGTGCCGTCCTACGTATTCATGTCGTCCACGGGCGCGCTGCTCGCGCTCATGCTGCACCTGCCCGTGCTCCACGAGTCGGTGCCCGTGGAGTTCGATGAGGTGGAGGGAGGGGAGGTGCAGGTGCAGGTGCAGGTGCCGGGCCTGCCGCCCGTGCCGCCGGAGTGCATGCCGTGCCCCGTGGTGGACAAGAAGAGCCCCAACTACGCCTGGTTCGTGCGCCTCGGCGATCGCTTCATGGACGCCACGGGGATCATCGCCAACACCGCGGACGACCTCGAGCCGGGGCCGCTAGCGGCCATCGCCGAGGGCCGGTGCGTGCCCGGTCGCCCCGCGCCGCCGGTGTACCCGATCGGTCCTGTGCTGTCGCTCGGCAACCGCTCGCCGTCTCACGAATGCGTCGCGTGGCTGGACGCGCAGCCGCCGGGGTCGGTGGTCTTCCTCTGCTTCGGGAGCATGGGCTGGTTCGAGCCGGCGCAGGTGGTGGAGATCACGGCCGCGCTCGAGCGGTGCGGCCACCGCTTCCTGTGGGTCCTGCGGGGCCCGCCTTCCGACGCGTCCGGCGCCGGCGCCCCGGACGGGTCGGAGCACCCGACGGACGCGAACCTCGACGAGCTCCTCCCGGAGGGGTTCCTGGAGAGGACAAAGGGCAAGGGCCTGGTGTGGCCAACGTGGGCGCCGCAGAAGGACATCCTGGCGCATCCCGCCGTGGGCGGCTTCGTGACGCACGGCGGCTGGAACTCGGTGCTGGAGAGCCTGTGGCACGGCGTGCCGGTGGTGCCGTGGCCGCTGTACGCGGAGCAGCACCTGAACGCGTTTGAGCTGGTGGCCGACATGGGCGTCGCCGTGCCGCTCAAGGTGGACAGGAAGCGGGACAACTTCGTGGAGGCCGCGGAGCTCGAGCGCGCGGTGCGGTCCCTGATGGACGCCGACACCGAGCAGGGGAGGAGGGCGAGGGAGAAGACCGCGGATATGAAGGCCGTGTGCCGGAAAGCCGTGGAGGAAGGCGGGTCGTCGCACGCAGCGCTGCAGAGGCTCGCCGAGGCGCTGCACCACGGCGCGGCGATCCCCAAGAAGTGAAGCGCGGCCGCTATGTTCTTGTGTTCGGTGATAGTTTGCTCATGTCGTACGTATGGAATCATAACACGAAAGTACACTTTGACATAAGCAGAATTGCCTCTTATCATCAGTGGTTCGTGTCGACTTTGTACATATCCTCTGATAGCCTCCGCAGCGCAGTGTAAGAGGAGCCACCATCCTCCACGGCGTTCCTGCAGGCGGCACTCATCTCCATGGCCTTCTCCCTCGCCTTGATCCCCTCCTCGCCACCGCCCATCAGCTCCTTCACCGCTCGCTGCAGCTCCGCGGCCTCCACGAAGTTATTCTTCTTCCTGTCCACCTTCATCGCCACGGCGACGCCCATGTAGGCCACCAGCGTGAACGCGTTCAGGTGCTGCTCGGCATACAGCGGCCACGGCACCATCGGCACGCCGAACCACAGGCTCTCGAGGACCGAATTCCAGCCGCCATGTGTCACGAAACCGCCCACGGCGGCGTGGGCCAGTATCTCTTTCTGCGGCGCCTTCGTCGGCCACACCAGGCCTCTGTCCTTGGTTCTCTCGAGGAAGCCGTCGGGGAGCAGCTCGGCGAGGTTCGCGTCCGATGGCATCCAGTTGCCGGGTGCCGGTGGGCCGCGCAACACCCAGAGGAAGCGGTGGCCACTGCGCTCCAGGCCGTGGGCGATCTCGTGCGCCTGTGGCGCCGCGAAGAACCCTCCGCTCCCGAAGCAGAGAAACACCACGGAGGCCGGAGGCTGCGTGTCGAGCCACCGCACGCACTCGTGCGGCTGCTCGGCGGGCGAGGTGAACGAGATCACCGGGCCAATTGGATACACCGTCGGGGCACGGACACCGGGCGTGCACCGCCTGTCGGCGATGGCAGCAAGCACGCTCTGCTCGAGGTCGGCAGCCGTGTTGACGATGATGCCGTCGGCCTCGGCGAAGCGCCTGCCGTGGTACACGGACCACGTGTAGTTGGGGCTATTCTTGTCCATCACTGGCGTTGGGAGGGAAGACGGCGGCACCGGCGGCAGCCCGGGCACGTCCACCGTGCCTTCCATCTCCTCGAACTGGACAGCCACCTCCTCGTGGAGCGACGGGAGGCGCAGCATGAACGCGAGCATCCCGGCGCTGGCGGTGAAGTAGACGTACGCAGGCACGGCGACCTCGCGGCACACGTCGAGCAGCGTGGTGCAGAAGAAGTCGATGACGAACGCGGCCACCGGGGACGCCAGGCTGGAGATCGCCGCCCTGACGTGGGGCGCGTGCAGCTGGATCAGCCTGGAGACGAAGTCCTCGATGCCGCGGAAGTCCGTCGGGGGCTCGACGGCGGGGAGGCGGACGAAGCAGATGTCAAGGCCGGAGGCCTCCTCCCTGCGTATGTGGCCGTCGAGGTCGGCCGTGATCTCCTCCGTGGGTGGTGGTGGAATGGCGAGCACGGTGAGCGAGAGCGCGCGGCCACCGTGGGTCAGCAGCCGCTTGCCGGCCTCGAGCATGGGCATGAGGTGGCCGGCACCCCACACCGGCAGTAAGACGACGGTAGGGGCTGCCATGGATGGATCGGGACGGGGCAAGAAGGTGCTAGGATTGAGGAAAGTGCAAGAGATTAAGGTGCTCTAGGCTCCACGAGTGGCTGTAGTTTTTTTTTTTGGAATCTGAGTGGCTGTAGTTCTTTCAAGCACAATATCAAACAACCGTATAAAAAAACGAGATTTCAATTTTCAATTTATAAAAACTTGCGTCCGAGACGCGAGCTCCATGCACCCCATCTAGACTGCAACAGTATGTTTTGTATCAAGGCCCAACTGAAGTCGGCGTCTTTTTCGAGGCAAGAATTTCACACAGATTATGTAAGAATTTCTAGAAATCAGCTTATTTTCACAGGAGAAAGGGTGTGACACGCGCTAGGACGTCCTAGCGTAGGATCGGCCCATAAGCACTCTAAAAAGCCCACCCAGAAACAACGCGCGTGGGGTCCTCCGTGCTGGTATTGATAGATGCTTTACATAGTAGTATACATGTGTGTATATGAAGTTAAAAAAAGTCATATCTCATAATCCAAACATCAGAATTAAAATCCGATTACACTATTATATTTCTCGTAATAAGCTTTTCAAAATAAGATTCCACATGGATATATTTTGAAAACTTTTTAAAAAAAGTGTTCTTCTCATCTGGATGTATAGCCGATCTAGTTTTGAAACAACCCAAAAACGTATGTTGAAACAACCCGCAAACATATGTTTAAACAACACAGAAATACCTATTGCAACAACCAAAAAAATCATTGGTTGAAACACACCCGGGATATTTGTTGAAACAACCATAACACATATGTTGAGACAATCCAGAAATATCTATTGCAACAACAAAAAAATCTATTGAAAAACACCCCGAAATACTTGTTGAAACAACCCAGAAACGTATATTGAAACGGTCCGAAACATATGTTGAAACATCCTAGAAAAAACCTTATTACAAAAATCCAGAAACATATGTTGAAACAACTCGGAAGCATATGTCGAAACAACCCGGAACTTTTATTAAAAGAACACAGAATATACTTATTACAACATAAAATCATTTGTCGAAACACCTAGAAAAATTTGTTAAAAAAGCCAAAAAAACCAGATGCAACAACCCCGAAATATTTGTTTTAAACACACCTGAAAACCTGGCTTGTTTCAACAGACGCAATGTTCTGGTGTGTAAACACTTGGCCAAATGCTGTAGGTAGGGACTGCTAGGCCAATTTAACGCGATCCGTCGGCAAATTTGCACACCCCGTCGTGCGGCTGTCTAGTGAGTTTCCTTTTTTTTTCCTAGGCATGTTGGGCCGTTCTGTCGCTCAGGCCTAGGAGCCATCGTTCGATCGGTCGGACGACCTACAGGAAGCATTACCGCAGGAGAAAAGGTAGCAATAGACAAAATTTCGGTGTTCTAAATAGGGCCTCGGCGGTCTTTTCAGAGAATTAAAAATTAAGAATTTAAAATTATGACAACATAACATGACTTAACACATGTATTACAGTGGCCACATTATTCTTCATCTAGACCTGACCAAATAGAGCCCATCTTGACCTGGCACAAGGGCCCGGCCTGAGCCCGAAGGGTTTTGTCTAACCCACGAACCTTACTAGACAAGACCTGTGCACCGATCTTGCTGCCCTTAAAATTTTTCTTGGCCCGAACCTAGCCTGAAATGTTGTTTTGACTATTTTATGCTATATAAAAGGGACTTTAAATGGAGACAATTACATTTCTACGAGTTTGGAGAAATACCATTATTATTTAACTATTTGAAAATATGCCATCGTAATTCTTCTTCAGCTTGAAAGGTGCCATTTTCTTCAGTAGCGGTATTTTGGCACATATGAAAATACAATGGCCTTTAGTCACTTGCGCAAGGGCTCAATGTTGTCAAATACGTACAAAATGGCATGATTCAAGCTGAAGAAAAAATATAGTGGAATCATTCCAAATAGACGAATAATAATGGTATTTCTTTGAACTTGTGGAATTGTAATGGCCTTAATCCAAAAATCCCTCTATAAAACATACATGCGGCGCACCCTGGCCTAGGCCTGGCTCGAGCTCTGTCGGAAAAATAAGGTTTGAGTTAGCCCACGGGATGGTCATGGGCAAAAATTTTCGGCTCAAGATAATCGGCATTTTTTCTATCCTGGCCCAAACCCAGCCGGACCACAAAATGTTCAATGCAGGGCACATGGGGCATTCCACAAATATTGATAAGATCCTAAAGATGACAAGTGGATGAGCAACTGAACTTACCAACATTTAGGATCTTTGAAATGTAGAAATTTCACATAAGTCATATGAGAATTTTATAATAAACTAGCAAATATGCACATGCGACAAGTATGTGTGTATGAAAAACTATTTCAAATACAGTGAGAATATTAATTGAATTTCCATATGTCAATTCATATGTATCATAAACTATTTTTTAAATATAAAATAGTATAGTTATTTACTTATGTGATCTATAAAATGGTAAGAAGTTTACAAAATTATATTAATGAGTCACACCAGTCTAGAGGTTGATGTCTACATGGTCGATTTCTGGTAACGTGGTCATGGAGTCGCCGTTCGACTATGGCACCATGCGGCCGACTACAGTTCTTACCTTATCAACATTGATGGTCTTTGAAATGTAGAAATCTCACATAAGTCGTATGACAATTTTACAATAAAATAGTAAGAAACAAGGAAAACTTCTTCCAAAGGGATCGTAGTATAGGTGCATTGATAACAAACACAATAGGCATGTCCGTACATGCTCTTGATAGTTTAGGGTTTAGGATTTATGCAAGATCACTACTTCTTTCATATAATATCGCACCATTGCACAAATTAGTAGTAGAGAGTTCCCATAGGTGTTTTTTTTTTGGTCCTAGATCCCCCACATACGTATGGAATGTAAAACTTTGGTGTATGTGTTGAGAACAAGATGGCCCACAGAAATTCGAAGGAAGCTAGATTTTTTAGATAACATTTGAGTTTTGTTCTAGTGGTCCTTTTAAAAAAACTTATATGAATCTTTAAGCATCGAGATATAATTTATTTGAGAAACACCAAGACAATTATGATTAAAAAAGTGATTACATGTCCACACGATATACATCCTTCGCACGCCTAAGCCCGAACTCATTTCTCATCTCGATCGCTAGGACGGAGCGGAGAAGATGAGCGGGAGACAAGGGAGACGCGGTGGTGAGTACAGTAGGTGGTGCAAAAGAAGTGGTAACCGTAGTGTTCTCCATATGTGTCGCCGTCTTCACCTCGCAAACCAATTTCTCCTCTCGCCACGCGACCCATTGCACCCAAGTGAGCCAAGTTCGCATGACACGGAGTCGATTTTTGTTTCCCAGGAGCCTAGCTAGGCAGAGGTCGGGGACTAGGAAACCAAACATGTTCCTCCTGCATCCCACAAACCTAAGCCACACACACAGGCCTAATCATTTCATATAGTGACACTATGACATAACTGATTGGAGCATGTGTGGAAATGCCTACTCCATTTGTTATCGGTACACTTAAACTAAGGTGCCTTTGGAGTGCTGAAGTTTTTCTTGTTTCTTAGTACTATTTTATTGTAAAATTATTATATGACTTATGTGAAATTTCTACATTTCAAAGATTCTAAATGTTTGTAAGGTTAGTTGTCGTCCATTTATCATATTAAGGATCTTATTAATATTTGTTGCTAATGTTGTGGAATTCCCTTGTTTGTTTTGTGCCATGTAATGCTTCAGATGAATGAAAACCGAATAAGCAATTATCATTGTGCTTCTGTGCTCTTGTGGCTATGACTATACCTTGCAGCCACTGTATAGATTCGTTAAGTCGTGCTATGTTATCACAATTTTATATTTTATATTCACATGTTTCAATTCTTTGGGAAGACTGACTTTGGGGTTGTTTGGATGAGTGAAACCGTCACTTGGAACACAAGAATAATCGGTTCCAAAACACAACTTGAGTGTTTCCATTTCTCCTGAAAACAATATTCTTTTCTTCCGTGGAACTCGAAACGACTATCCTCTAGTTTCACAGTGATTTTCTTCTCTCTCTTCTGTGATGTTGATTGTATTCTTTCAATAAGAAACATGTTTAGTGCAACGAGCTAAAATGGATTGTATTGAAGTGGTTGTTTGTCCACAAAAGTTCATAATTTTTATTCAAATGATTTTGTTTTTAAAAAATACATATTCCTATGAATCAGGATCTACTCTACCAGCTAAACGGTTTCACAAAGTGATTCTAATTCACTTAGAAAATCTGAATCTGAAACGTTTTTTATGAGAATCTGGTTATCAACTAAACGTACCCTTAATTTTGGACCTTTGGAACAAAAGGTACTGTTGGAGACCGACATTTTCCTACTCGTAGCATCGTGACACTGCACCTATATCCAACGCTCACCATTTTAGAGGTCCACGTTCTTTTTCTTTATTTATTTTTGCTCTTTATTCTTCCTACCAACACCCACCATTTAGTCCGGCAATGGCGCAAGTGTGATGCGCACGTTGAGCCAGTCAGGCTCGTGCCTCGGACTTTTGCCGGTTGCACTTTTGCCACCGCATTGCTCCACTCTCCAGTATTCTATTCTAGATGGAGCCATGGTCCATGACATGACTCAGCTCGTGCCTCGGACGCAGCCATTTATGAATTGAAATCGTGCTTGAAAGAACTACAGCCACAGCTGCAGCCTAAACTAGAGCAACCTTCCTGCTCCGTCCCGATCCATCCATGGCAGTCCCTACCGTCGTCTTACTGCCCGTGTGGGGTGCCGGCCACCTCATGCCCATGCTCGAGGCTGGCAAGCGGCTGCTTACCCGCAGCGGCCGCGCGCTCTCGCTCACCGTGCTCATCATCCCACCGCCCACGGAGCAGGTCGCCGCCGAGGTCGACGGCCACATACGCAGGGAGGAGGCCTCCGGCCTCGACATCCGCTTCGTGCGCCTCCCCGCCGTCGAGCCCCCTAAATTCCGCGGCATCGAGGACTTCGTCTCCAGGCTGGTCCAGCTGCACGCGCCAGACGTCAGGGCGGCGATCTCCAGCCTGTCGTCCCCGGTGGCCGCGTTCGTCATCGACTTCTTCTGCACCACGCTGCTCGATGTGTCCCGCGAGCTCGACGTGCCCTCGTACGTCTACTTCACCGCCAACGCCGGGATGCTCGCGCTCATGCTGCGCCTCCCGTCGCTCCACGAGGAGGTGACCGTCCAGTTCGAGGAGATGGACGGCGAGGTGGATGTGCCCGGGCTGCCGTCGGTGCCGCCGTCTTCCCTCCCGATGCCAGTGATGGACAAGAATAGCCCCAACTACACGTGGTTCGTGTACCACGGCAGGCGCTTCGCCGAGGCCGACGGCATCATCGTCAACACGGCTGCCGAACTCGAGCAGAGCGTGCTTGCTGCCATCGCCGACGGGCGGTGCACGCCCGGTGTCCGTGCCCCGGCGGTCTATCCAATTGGCCCGGTGATCTCGTTCACCCCGCCCGCCGAGCAGCCGCACGAGTGCGTGCGGTGGCTGGACACGCAGCCGCCGGCCTCCGTGGTGCTCCTCTGCTTCGGGAGCGTAGGCTTCTTCACCGCGCCACAGGCGCACGAGATCGCGCACGGCCTAGAGCGCAGCGGCCACCGCTTCCTCTGGGTGCTGCGCGGCCCACCGGCACCCGGCGGGCGGCTCCCGTCGGACGCGAACCTCGCCGAGCTGCTCCCCGATGGTTTCCTCGAGAGGACCAAGGGCAGAGGCCTAGTGTGGCCGACGAAGGCGCCGCAGAAAGATATACTTGCCCACGCTGCCGTTGGCGGTTTCGTGACACACGGCGGCTGGAACTCGGTCCTTGAGAGCCTGTGGTTCGGTGTCCCGCTGGCGCCGTGGCCGCTGTACGCCGAGCAGCACCTGAACGCGTTCACGCTGGTGGCCTACATGGGCGTCGCCGTGGCGATGAAGGTGGACAGGAAGAGGAACAATTTCGTGGAGGCCGCGGAGCTGGAGCGAGCGGTGAAGGAGCTCATGGGCGGTGGCGAGGAGGGGAGGAAGGTGAGGGAGAAGGCCATGGAGATGAGGTCCGCCTGCAGGAGTGCCGTGGAGGAGGGTGGCTCGTCCTACGCCTCGCTGCGGAGGCTATCAGAGGAGATGTCCAAGGTCGACACAAACCAATCAGGATGAGAGGCAACTCTACAGATGTCAAGTGTTCCTTGATGCTTGCACAATGGTGTCTTGGTTCTATGTTGTGTCTGGCATCACATACTTCCCTGTTATCATTTTTTCCAAATAAAAGTTGTAATAATCAATAATATTTTTTCACAATTCCTAAATTCCAATCGCATGGCCATTCTTTTCTTACCGGGTGGACGCCGTGGGGTGCTGGAAGGGGGAAAGAGCACGTCGCCTGTGTTATTTGTGAAAGGTGTGATAATCACTATCACATCTTGCTGAGAACCCCTCCACTGGCTTCCTGTTCTTTGAAGAAGCCGTCAACATTTATTTTCAGAAATTCAGAACATCTTGGTGAGGAGAGGACGCTGCCACCTCTGCCGCCTTCAGGGTCTTGTGGCAATCTTCAACGCTGGAGATTTCAGCTCCATGACCCCCAAAGTTTGCCGGGCTACTCAGGATAGCAATGTGTGATCGTAGACAAAATTATGAACACTACCCATCACACAGAGATGGTGCCGTGTTTTCCACCGAGTGACCCGGCCAAATTTTAAAGTTAAAAAGCGACGCAGCACCTACTTCTAGTCACCGGCCGTCGATTTCTTTCCGGAAATAATCTCACCATTGATCGTACCAAACACGTCTTCGGCGATGGGACATGGTAATGTTTATCTAAAAAATACTCAACTCCGTTCTATATAGAAATACTAGAGTGTGCGCGCCTCCAATCATCTCGGAAACGCGCTGCTCTCCATTATTTCCTTTCCTATTTAACAAGTACAAGCCGCACCGACTCCTCGAAAAGAAAACCTGTCCACGTCACCAATATATTAGCCATCAGATTTTACAGTGTGCGGTGAAGATTAATTGAAGCAGTTTCGGCTTCAACTAGCTTCATGTTTTTAGTCTCCGTTTTTAGCTCCTCCTCCACTGAAGCACATGGCTTCGGTTAGAATCTGTGCAGCTTCCGATTCTCGCCAACAAATATCTGCCTCGGCTTCTGCCCGATCTCGAGCCCCTTCAATTATTACCGTCCCTCCCCATCCACGCAAAAACACGTCTTCTCTCTCCTCCTCTCGACTCCGTCTCCTCCCTCTCCCATCGCGTGGACGACGGCGACGGCGGCAAGAGGCGGCGGCCAGGCCTCGGCTCCTCCATCGCTCCGCCCTCTCCCTCTCTCCCGACATGCGGCGTGCCGGCTAGCCCAGCGGTGCCGGATGCCCGGAGCGGCGGCGCGCCCTCTCACAACGCAGCGCGGCGCCGCGCGTGCTCGCTGGGTGGCCGTCTTCGGCCACGGAGTGGCGCGGGCCGGGCCCCGCCGGTGGCCGCCGTCGCGCCTTCCCCCGCAATGCGTCCCCGCCGGCGATCCATGGGCGCTCCACCGAACCCTAGATGGCTCTTCTTCCTCACCGGCGGCGGCGCCGTCCTCCTCGACGTCCCTCCCCGCGCGCGCGGGGCAGCGACGCCCCCCACCCCCGGGTGCTGCGACGGCGGCGCTGGTCGCCTCCACCGGCCTGGGCGCAGCGGTGGCCGTAGGCACCCACGGCGTCGTGCGACGTCGCCCTGCCGGTGGCCGCCGGCGTAGCTTCCACAGCGTCCTCCCCCCTCTCCTCTCTCTCTCTCTCTCTCTCTCTCTCTCGCCATTTGCATGGATGCACAATCGATTTCTCCCTACATCTATTGTTTTGCCCCTTTCCTCTTACAAATCTATTTGTTTTTGTTGAGTACGAAGTGATATGCTCGGTTCGGTTGGATCTTGAGAGCAGGCACATATGTATGCCATTGATCTGAGCACATGACCATGTCGAGTCATATTTGAAGCTGTTGGTTTTTGGACGGTGCCCGGAATCCGGTCATGTGCAGTGATGATTAAAGCTTCTTCTTTCTCTTATGTTTGCTTTTGAGGGAATAGGCAAGTGCTGTGATGATCGCATACTAAATTATGTTCGGTGTAAGGTCTCCCTGTACCTGGTACATGATATCCGAGGCAATGGTAGATTGGTTGCTTCTATTTTGCCATCCACATTGCTTTGAGTTTTACCATGGTCAGCTCTCAGATTGTATGGATAGGATTTACTGCATGAGCTTCTAACCGAGTCAGTTCCATGGAGATTGTTCTATTCAGTAAGATACAACATGGCTGAACTCCGTTCTCGGTTATGATATCTCAGCTTCTAATGCCATCGCCTGTGATGATTTCTTCCTTTATCTAATCTGATTTTTGACTTCTATTCACACTTTTACTTGCTTCTGATCGCTGTCTGGGATGGTTGCCTGTGATGTCAAATTATATGCTGTTGATTCTGAGCGCATGCCCTATTCCCAATGATTACATTGTCAGCCAAATTTTTTTTATGCGATCATTTTTGGTTTTCATGTTTCTCTGTGGATGAATTGGCGATTGATCGCATCTTATTTAAGTTTGCTCAGAACAACCCTTTTTTAGGGCCAAATGGACCATAATGTTAGTCTTATGGTTTTAGAGCTTCAGTGGTATTTATCTTTTCATGATCACATCAATTGTTCATATCATAGTTCTA
The DNA here is from genome assembly GCA_018135685.1 of Themeda triandra. NCBI lineage: Eukaryota > Viridiplantae > Streptophyta > Magnoliopsida > Poales > Poaceae > Themeda > Themeda triandra. The sequence continues at coordinate 2,077,997 of JAENPR010000015.1, read as the reverse complement.
ACACTGAAGATGTACAGACCATGGTTTCACTTTTTATTACTATTGTTTTTTTTTCTGAGAACATGCTTAAAATAGCTGCCTTCACATCTATTGTTTATTACTATGGTTTCACTTTTTATTACTATTGTGTATGTAGTGATGGATAAGTATCTCGAGATCCTGAGTTTTATGGACAGATAGATGTGCCACCCTTCTTGAATTGTTTTTGCAGTAATTAAGACACAGTGCATCCATAAGTTAATTAGTAAGCCTACACACTTATACATTGTTGTGCCTTTCACACATGAAGTAACTATGTTTACTTTCTTGGCTTCAATCTAAAATTCAGTTCCATGTGGCATTGTGGCAGCAACTACAAACAAATCTCACTGGTGGTTAGTTTTGTGCTGAGTATATGTCATGCTCCTTATCTATTTGAAAGAAATAGTTGCCTTCGCCCTACTAAAGGACTGGAGATTGCAATCTCTCTTTTTTTTTTCCTACTAAAAGACTTATCTGGTGGGTATTAACTGTAAACAGAGCTCAAGGAGAAAAGACATGATATAAACATGACATACATATTCAGTTCAAAAAGTTCTTTGATTGGATATTCAGTTCAAAATGGTTCCAATATTTTTTAGACCTCACTTTTAAGATAGGTGCATTGTTCCTGCCTTTTAAGAATTGGATTCTTTGATTCCTTGTAGACTGTACTTTAATCCTGAGCACAAGAGCTTATGGCAATGACTGGAGCATATGCCCTCATATTTCAGCTATGAAGTTAATTTGCACAACCAGGTAACTTATGAAAAATTACTCGCCTTCTCCGTAGTAAGCTGTTCTAACAAACTGCTTCTGTGCAATGATCACATCTTCTCACATACATATGCTCGCAGTGGGGCAGTCTAAAGCTAATGTGAAACTTCAGTGCTCAGATATGATATTCCACCAATACTAACCGGCTAGAATGCATTGCCATTTGAGTGCACCACCTTTGACCTTTATAATAATATATACATTGAGAAGCCCTACCATTGTCTAGAAATGTTGCTCTCGGTGATAAGGAAATGCATACGCACTCATGCTGTGTATAACTACTACATACACTTAGTAGATTAATCTATATTTCTTAATTTATTAGATCGAACGTTGCCTTCAATTGAATAATAAATTACTGAAGCTTGCACATTTTCCCCCAGCATGGCATGGGTTTCCATTGGATCAATTTGGTGGCCTCGAGTCCCAACTTTTCTCCTTGCGGTTGCATGCTGAAGTACGTAGGAGGCATGTAGGTTCTCCTTGCGGGTGCGTGCTGCAGTATGTAGGAGGCATGTGGGTTCTTATTTTCTCAATTTTTCATGAGATGTGTTTAACATATAATAGGGTCCTCTTAATAACTTGCATTTCATCTGCGAGTTAGTTGCAACCTACTACGGCAAAGGAGTATACTCATGATTTTATTTATGCACAAATCATCAGCTTCTAGCCATGCATATGCTGCCAGGCATCTTACAATGAAAGCTACAACTCTTTTTCAAAGGTAAACTTGATTCATTTGATTCGGTCAGATTTTCTAAGTCCAATATATTAATGTATGCATGCTGTGATTATTTTTTTGTCTAAAAGAATAAGTCAGGCCAATATATATGGAAAGGTGATACATGGCACTGTGTACATTACTGCTGCGAAATTGGTGGGTTGCTCTATTGGTTCTATCTGTTATTTTGGAGTTGGACAAATACAAGTTTCAGGTTCTACCTTTTACATCATACCAGTATACTGTAGGATTCTCCAGTGGTGAAATGAAATTTTTTGGGGTTACATCTGCATCCTCTGCATTTACAAAATATATCTGATTTACCATGAATCACAGATGACTATAGATATGAACTTTGAATCGAACGGGTGACTGTACATATCAACTGGGAATGAAACAGCTGCAATATATTGTGATCCTGTGATCCCAACTTATTGTGTGCATACTATCAGACAAATTTTATCCTGTCAGCAGATTGGCGTAAATGAAGTATTATTGAAGTACTGGTACTGTGTAAATTGGACCGTCATCATTCATGTGTGCCATGGATACATATGGTGGCATTAATTTTCTAATTCATAATGCCTGCATGAGCGTTTTAGGTTCTACAATTCAGTATTTTGTGCCATGTATGCATTCATGATTTCTGTTTCCTTGACCTTCGAAACCATAGGCTTAAAATTATGCTGTAATCTTTTAATTATTGTAGGTTTGTAACCATGTTTTTATTAGTCAGCAGTTTATACAAAATGACTGAAATTGACTTTGCTTGTGCAGGTTACATGATATGCTACTGCTTAGCCAGCACCAAAATAAATAAAGCTCATACTTCGCTCATCTAATCATTTCCTTCTCAGTGATGCATGCGATAAAAAAGCTAAAGGATTTAGCATACAGTAGACCTGAGTGGCTAGGTAAAGAGCTTTACCCTCATATGCTTTACTCAGTGTTGCATGAGCAGCTACGGGCCCACAGTTTAGATAATTTGATACTATTGTCTTGACTATCACTACGTTTCTCATATTCATAGGCTAACGATAAATCCACCCTATTCAGATTTGACAGTTCGAGAGAATAATAAGACATAAAATTAATAATGGATAGTCTGAATGTTTTTGTGTGCCATATCAATTTCAATTCAGATCTGACTATTTCAGCATGCTTTGCTGTTTTCTATTTTCAGCATGCTATGCAAATGTTGAAGTGGATATCTAAGAACCTTTTGTACCTTCATTCTTTCTATTATAGATTTACCAGCTAATTTATTCTGAAATCTGAATGGATTAATCCAATTGCTGTACTTTAAATCGGTGGTATGTGCATCAATGATCCTTCTACGTTCATGCAGTCTGGAAGTAGATACGTCCTCCCTTGTATTTTTGCTTACTACATAATACTTGCTGAACTCAAAATTTTGGTAAGTAGGCCCTTTGCTTGCTTTAAGCTGCATGAAGGTACAAACTTAAATTTGTCAAGATCGACCCTTGTCACTGTCTTTGCCTTTTGCACTGATACATGCTTATGGTTTGTCAAGATCGAAACTGCGAGGAAGCTGATGACCTTCCTGCTTTCTCACATATGTATATGCATTAAATTTGAGAATGTATAAAATCATTTAGAGCTTTATTTTATTCTACACCCACTTAGTTTCCAAATTTTGTGTTCAGGTCCTTTTTCCAAAGTGAAAGAAATTATATTTTTAGTTTGCCATTCCCAGCTTAGATTTCTAAAGAAGTTAATGTTTGACCATTGGTTCCTGCAGAAATGACTAACATATACATCGTTTTTTTGTGCAATAGTCCATTTTATTTTGTTAAGTATATACACATGAATGATTGTTAAAACTTCCAATTTTTAAGAATCACCATACAACTTTGCATTTTCATGACATGTTAACGAATTTGCGGTTTCAGCCAGAATGTCAAGTGCCTTACTCTTTATGTTCTAACCTACCAGGAATACCATAGGAACTAAATCTATTACCGATCCAACAATGCTACTATGTGTATCTGTAAGTACTTTTGTCTGTCCAGTCTGTGTGATCAATGTTTATTCTATACACTGAATTATTATTTGCAGGTATTTGTTGGTGCCCTTCACCCGAGTATGTCTGATGAACTTCTGAAGTATCTTCAGGTCCATGTGAAGGGCTTCTTTTTGTCGAAATAGCTGTGCAAAAGTGTTGTGCATCTTTCCAGTATTCTAGCAGGTATGAAGTATCCTGTTCTATCAACTTATACATCAGTTAATAGTCAGTAGTGAAGTTGTCTCCGGTATCAGTATCATGCTGAAACCTTTTTGCGTCAATATTTTATTGCCAAGATTAGCACCCATTACACAATAACTGAGGTTGTGTAAAATCCAGCCATATGACATGTGATTCCAAATATATATTGGACAATGATTCTAATTTTTTCTAAACTGCATACCACTATATGGATTTTATCTTAAACAAACTATTTCTTTGGGGCATCAGCTACGGAGGGCCATGAAGGTGCTAAATTGAAGCCAATTGGGAGGTTCAGAGGATGAGGCTCCCATGGGGCGGTACCTCTGCAAAAATAACAAAAGAATATGACCACCACAGTAGCACTACAGAACTACATGAACAGCAGCAACACTACAAGGCTCCCACAAATTTCTGCCGACTGCGCGCTTTACGTCTGATCATATCTCAGCACTGACAGGTTTATAGTACGTAGATAACAGAACAATGTTCGTATTCTATTTAAAGACTCTGTTCTCTCGACATATATTCCAAATTTCTTATGTATAGATTAGGCCTTAATCCTCTGTGTTATAAACCTATCCACATTATGTTAATGTTCAGCTCACCTGTATGGGCGTGCTATATCTGAGATTCTGAGTACATATCCACCCCTACCAAGCCCCTCGACGATTCCGTTTCTACGGGCTAAAGTCCACAAAAACAAGGCATATTTTAGATCTCGGCAGCCCAGACAGGCGCGCGGATACGCGCGCCAATACACTAGTATATCACTAGACGATCCTAAATTCGAATGGCGAAGCCGACTGTCGTCTTGGTGGCTCTATGGGGTGTCAGTCACTTTGCGCCCATGGTCGAGATAGGCAAGCGACTACTCGCCATCAGCGGCGGCAGCTCCCTCACCGTCGATGTTCTCGTAGTGCCAGCACCGACGGGGAAGTGGGAGGCCGAGGTCTTCGACCGCATACGCCGAGACGAAGCCAGCGGCTTGGACATCCGCTTCCACCACCTCCGAGACGCCGAGGCCCCGACGGACACCACTGGCATCGAGGAGTTCATCTCCCGCTACGTGCAGCTGTACGTGCCCCAAGTCAAGGCGATCGTGTCCGGCTTGACGACGACATGCCCGGTCGCCGCGGTCGTGGTCGACATCTTCTGCACGACGCTCCTCGACGCGCCCCAGGAGCTGGGTGTGCCGGCCTACGTCTTCCTCACCAGCAGCGCCGCGATGGCCGCGGTCTTGCTGCGCTCCCCATCGCTCGACGAGGAGGTGGACGCCGGGGTCGAGTTCGAGGAGCAGGAGGGCGGGTTGCACGTGCCTGGGCTCCCCCCGGTGCCGGCGTCCTGCCTCCCGACGGGACTGGACAGCAGGAAGATCCCGACATACGACTGGTTCCTGTACAATGGAAGGCGCTACATGGAGGCCAACGGCATCCTGATCAACACCATTGCCGAGCTCGAGCCAAGCGTTCTTGCAGCTATTACTGACGGGAGATGCACGCGCGGGATCCGGCCCCCTACGGTTTATACGATCGGCCCGGTGGTCGCCATCGCGCCACCGACAGAGCTGGCCAACGAGTGCCTGCGGTGGCTCGACTCGCAGCCAGCTGCCTCCGTGCTCTTCATATGCTTGGGAGGCGGCGGAGGGTATTTCAGCACGCACCAGGTGCACGAGATGGCACGGGGCCTGGAACGCAGCGGGCATCGGTTCCTGTGGGTGCTGCGCGGGCCACCGGAGCCCGGCACGAAGCTGCCCACGGACGCAAACCTCGCGGAGCTGCTCCCGGAGGGTTTCTTGGACAAGACCAAGGGGAGAGGCCTCGTGTGGCCGACGAGGGCGCCGCAGAAGGAGATACTAGCACACGCCGCCGTGGGTGGATTCGTCACGCACTGTGGGTGGAACTCCATCGTCGAAAGCCTGTGGTTCGGCGTGCCGATGCTGCCGTGGCCCAACGCCGCCGAGCAGCACTTCAATGCGTACACGCTGGTGGCCGAGACGCGCGTCGCCGTCGCCATGAATGTGGACAAGAAGAGGAACAATTTTGTGGAGGCTGCCGAGCTCGAGCGAGCGGTCAAGGCTCTCATGGACGATAGCGAGGCCGCGAGGAAGATCAGGGAGAAGTCCCAGGATATGAAGGCTGCGTGCCGCAACTCCGTGGAGGAGGGTGGGTCGTCGGTCATCTCGCTGCAGACTCTTTGTGATGCGCTCATCCAAGGCGCCGTGCAACCTAAAAGGTGATACCCTTATCCTTATGGAGATTGGTTCTGCTTTGGACATGTAGAACCCATAAAGTTACAATATCTTTTAAACGATGAATATAAATGATCATGGTTACCGATAAATTTATCATTATTACAATATTTGTGGTATCCACATCTTATTGTTATTTTCTGCTATTTCTGCTAATGCTCTGGAACGCCGATTGCCCTTGTCTGTTTTGGGTAACGGTCTGTTTCTGATGAAAGAATAGCTGAATAATAAGCAGTTACCCTTGTGCTTATGTGCTCTAGCTTTCGGTGGATGCTGATGCAATCTATCTCCGATGTAAACTGTCTGACTGTGCGACCATTGTATAGATGCCGTTAATCATGTTGTGTTATCATAATTTTATATTTTCAATGTTTCAATTATTTGGGAGACTAGCTCAGTTGGCGTAAAACCTTTTTAAAAATTAAGGAGTATATCGTTACAAACGAGGGACAAAATAAACTCGGGAAAAGAAGTAAAAAAAAAAAACTATGACTCGACCTAATTCCAAAATATACAAGTTCACGCGCTACATTATTTTGACTCCTACCAATTTTAACGATTTCTAAACTACTCAACTCCACCTCCATAGCCATCTGCGCTTCACGCACAGCCCAATACGAATGCTCTTTCCATCACGCACCAATCTATAGTCTATTTCCCACCACGAAGGAGAGGCATCTCCTGCATGGACCATGTCCAATGAATTCCCTTGTGGGAAATAATTAGCCATCAACACTCTTGCACAAAGACTGTCAGGATAGAAGATTAGTCACCATGCTTCTCTTGCTAAGAAAGTCTTGTTCACCTAGGTCTCTAAAACCCATACCCCAAAACCTTTTGGCATAATCATTCTTTCCCAGGGTACCCACAGAACTTTCCTGCGACCATTTTCCAAGCCCCACCAATATGCTCGTATATGCTTCATCAAATGATCACAAAGAGTTACATGCAACTTGCAGACACTCATCACATAATTGGACAAAGCTTCCTCTCCACCAACTTAATTAGAACTTCCTTCCCATATGTGGACACCAACTCCTTCCATGCAGTCATCCATTTGTGAAATATTTCTTCTAAGGGTTGGAAGACACCTTTTCCGCCTAACCGTAGGTGTCGGTAACCCCAAATATTTAGCTTCGAGATCAATTCTCCAAACCGTCAAAATCTCTATAATTTCTGGTACCCTCTTGTGCATTCTCGCTCATGAACAATGAACACTTACTGTCGATGTTTTACCACCATCAGCTCATCATCGGGGTCCCTGGAAGGTGTTTTGTTCGGAGGGGTGTCGGCATATGTAGGAACTCGATGGCAAATACAGATAGACGATGATCTATACTGGTTCGATACGCTGGAAAGTCACGGCGTCCTACGTCTAGTTGGGTGGATAATATATCGTGCCTTGCGCTTTGTGGTTGTGGTATGTTATGAGAGGTGTCGATCTAGGGAGGCCCGCCCTCCTTTATATACTCCGGGGACAGGATTCCTAGCCGGCTACAAAGAGATTAGTTCTAGTAAAATTACATATAACTAGTCCTAGTAGGATTGGAGAACCCCAGGGGTCCCTCATCGAGACTTACTTGGACTCAAATGTTGGCCCGTGCACCTTTCGAAGACAGTAAGAGTGTGCTTGACTACAACAGCTTGAACCTGATTCGCCAAGAAGAAAAGAGGGGAATCATCCTTGAATAATAGATGTGTGATGCTCGATACACGCCTACAAACCTTCAGCCCACCGATCTGACCTACACTCTCATAGTACCACAATAGAGAAGAAAGACCATCAACAACTAGGAGAAATAGATATGGAGATAGTGAATCACCTTGTCGTAGTCCATAAAACGGGCAAAAGGAGTGTGAGGACACCCCATTGAAGCGAACAGTGTAGACACAAGTCATGACCCATTGCACCCACTTGCTTTGAAAGTCTAGCTTCTGCATCGTGTTTTTTTTAAACAAAATCCTAAATCAACGCGGTTACAAGCCTTTGACAAATTCAACTTGTAAACACAAAACTCCTCCCCATTTTTTCTCTGTATAGCATGGATGCACTCAAAAGCGATCAAGGTATTATCTTTAATCGTCCGCCCTGGAATGAAGGCACTTTACACTTGGGAGATAATCCGATCTAGAATAGGCCAGAGACGGTTGATCAGACACTTGGATATTATCTTATAGATCACGTTGCATAGATTTATAGGATGGAAGTCTTTTAGCTCTTCTAGGCTGGGACCCTTCGGGATAAGCACAATAGTTGTATCATTGATTTCGCTTGGTAAAATGTCATCCTAAGGGGAAGTGAGCCTGGCTCACTTGGCTAGGTGACTCAATGTGGCACTACACCTAGCCACCCAGGTTCGAATCCCGTTGGGAGCGAATTTTGGTACCTATTTTCCTAAAAAAAAATCAGTACTGTGGGGAACTCCTTCACAGTCTTTTCTTGTCAAAAAAAAATGTCATCCTAAAAAAAAATCTGCATTGAAACCAGCACATCATCTCTCGGTATCGCCCAATGGTGTAATTTCCGAGGCACACATTGCTCACTATTTGACCTCCACATATCTAGCAGGGTGCAATGAAAGCAAAGCATACAAGTCCCGTACCAAAAACTGTCCATTTATAGAATCTTAGGACATGGACAAATAACTTAGAAAATTTCAAGTACATGTGTTAAATTTGGCAATCACCCCTCTTACAAACAGCCCAGTATTATCTAAAATGTAACCATAAATCAGAAGACTATTTGCTTAAAATTGAAAAGTGAGTGAAACTAATTACTTTTTTTAGAACATGGAATATATGAATTTCTCAACTTCTACATTGATCAATGCATATGGCTGTTCGTTATTGAAAAGTGAATGAAACTAATTGGTTAGATGCTTCAATTTTCAATTTTTTTCAATTAACAACTGGAAAGGAGGAAGTTAGTAATTATGACTTGGAGAAAACAAATACAAAATTGTGAAGACAAGCATGTTGGAATACATTTGAAATCCATAGCTTTTATTTATTTGGATTTTGTCAAGATGGCAATTATTACATAGTATTGGAGATAGACTTATTTGAAAGAAGACACGCACACTGGGAGGCTAAGGTAGTCCAGTGCACTATCATGTATCCACATTTGTTACTAACTAGGCATCTTCACCCATGTTAACATAGCTCACCTTGATTATTAAATTAAACAAATGACAACAGTTCATGAAAATCTGAAAAATTGTGATACTCAATTCGTGTGGTTGAAATTATTTGGCATGTGGTCTTTACGAAAATTATGTGTTTCAATTACTTGAGCCCCAAATATATCATAACAATCTCTGGTGCATAATAACTAATTTATTGTGGAATCGGAATTAAGCCTTGGTCTCACGGAATTAACCAGTGAAAATAACAGAGCAGGACGTGTCAGCCTTTGGACCATGTACGCACGAAAATGACAAGCGCCTGCACCAGATCAAGCTAATAATGTCCTCTTAAACGGGTACGGTCCCTCCGTGATCCGACACAGACGTTAGAGCTGCCGCCCTTCTCACCGTCCATTTCTTCGGGTGATGAGATTACATCATTGATCTCACCTACCACCATATACATACATGGGACCAGCCTCAATTTCTCTATTTGCCTCTCTGTTTTTGTTTTTTACATTTTGGATTGGAATAAAATGAAAATAAAGCCGCTCCAATGATAAATTCGCTCGTACCATTTGCCACTCCCCCCACCCTACCCATCTTGCTTCTTGTCGATCCAGCAATGGCTACTCCGACCGTCGTCCTGGTGCCAGTCTGGGGCATCGGCCACTTCGTGCCAATGCTCGAGCTCGGCAAGCGGCTACTGGCACGCAGCGCGCGGCCCCTCACGATCACCGTGCTGGTCATGCCGGAGCCCGACGCGACGCGGGCGTCCGAGATCACCGAGCACATCCGCCAGGAGGAGGCCGCCGGCCTCGCCATCCGCTTCCACCATCTGCCACCCGTGACACCCCCAACCGACATCTCGGGCATCGAGGAGTGGATATCCCGCCACGTGCAGCTGCATGCATCCCACGTCAAGGCGGCCGTCGCCGGCCTGGCGTGCCCGGTGGCCGGCGTCTTCGTGGACATCTTCTGCACGACGCTGTTCGACGCGGCGCACGAGCTCGGCGTGCCGGCCTACGTGTACAACATCGCCAGCGCCGCCATGTGCGCGCTCATGCTGCGGTCTCCGGCGCTCGACGAGGAGGTCGCCGGCGACGTCGAGTTCGAGGAACTGGAAGGTGGCGTGGTTGACGTGCCCGGGCTGCCGCAGGTGCCGGCGTCCTGCCTGCCGACGGGGCTGGAGAACAGGAAGATCAGGACCTACAAGTGGTTCCTGTACAACGGCAGGCGCTACATGGAAGCCGGAGGCATCGTCCTCAACACCGTTGCCGAGGCGGAGGCACGCGTCCTCGCGGCCATCGCCGACGGGCGGTGCACGCGCGGTGTCCCGGCGCCTCCCGTGTACACGATCGGGCCGGTGATCCCCTATACGCCGCCCGCCGTCGACGGCGAGCAGGCGCGCCGCCACGAGTGCCTGCGTTGGCTCGACTCGCAGCGTACGGGCTCTGTGGTGTACCTCTGTTTCGGAGGCAGAGGCAGCTTCACGGCGCCGCAAGCGCACGAGATAGCGCACGGCCTGGACCGCAGCGGGCATCGGTTCCTGTGGGTGCTGCGCAGCCCGCCGGCGCCCGGCATGAAGATGCCCACGGACGGGAACCTCGCGGAGCTGCTCCCGGCGGGGTTCTTGGAGAGGACGAAGGACAGAGGGCTCGTGTGGCCTGCCAGGGCACCGCAGAAGGAGATACTCGGCCACGCCGCCGTGGGAGGTTTCGTTACGCACGCCGGCTGGAACTCGGTCCTCGAGAGCCTCTGGAACGGCGTGCCCATGGTCCCATGGCCGCTCGGCGCCGAGCAGCATTTCAACGCGTTCACGCTGGTGGCCGACATGGGCGTCGCCGTGGCGATGGACGTGGAGAGGAAGAGGAAGAACTTCGTGGCGGCGGCCGAGCTGGAGCGGGCGGTCAAAGCTCTCATGGGCGACGGCGAGACGGCGAGGAAGGTTAGGGACAAGGCCATGGAGATGAAAGCCGCGTGCCTGAAGGCGGCGGAGGAGGGCGGATCATCGAACGTGTCGCTGCAGAGGCTGTGTGATGCGCTTGTTGAAGGCGCGGTGTACCCGAGAAAGTGATGCCGATTGAGTTCAAAATGACAAGGCTCTGCACATTTCTTTTACGGTATGAAGCCATCAGCCATCCAATGGTGTACTACTGCCCGCAATTACTTGTACTCTGTTATGAGTTCTCTATCCTTAGAGCAAACTCAGTAATAGAATCAAGTGTTTGACTGAAAATCAAGTTATAAAAGTCAAAGCTATTATATGGTAGTATACTAGTTTTTACTCAAAAAAAGAAATCCTACATTCACTTGCATGAGAGAGCCAATATCACCCCTGGCTCCCTGTCTCCCTCCCAATCCGGAGCGGATACATTGGCGTGGAAGAAAGGGAGAAATCGAGATATTTGGAACACCCAAGTGGTGGCTACCATACAGTACACGTAGCTGGCTACCTCAACCTTTTGATCCACACGCCGACACTATTCTGCTGTGCGTGTGTGGGTTAGTTCTGGCTATATGACAATGCGATAAGATATATGTAAGGAAACGACATTTAGACTCTGTTTTTGCTCGCCCGGTTGGGCTGGTATTAACAGGCTATGTTTACACCTTCATACACCATCCATACCAACGTCTAGAGGTCAGCAGAGAGGCAGCACGATGATCCGGTTAATACGGGTTTTCTTCGCCTGGAGTAGCCAGATTAAGTTTAGGTCCAGTTTTCTTCGCCTGGAGTAGCAATTACGTCCGGAAGATGCCTCATTTAGTCCTTCTCTTATTCCTTCGATAAGTTTTTAATTCACTCCCTGCAGAGCAAAGCACACAAGTTGCATGATATGAAAACTAGGTAGGCATCACCCGACTCTCTTTGAACAGTTCTCTCAAAACATTGAGGACAACAGAATACACCAATGAGAGATTCAGAGCAGACCTTTTGGCATTGCTGGCGAATCTAGACCAATGACACCTGTGATCGATCGATCCTACAAGAATAAGGCACACTTAGCGAGACTCTAAGCAGAGGAAAGGCATTGAAAAAAAAACACATTGCACAAAATCAGAATATGTCATGATAATTCACCATTTATCTAAACTTTCTTCGAGATTGTCTCGCGTTGAAAAATAAAAAATTCCATGACAGTAATGCATTGCTGCTGATTTTTAAAATAAGAATCCATGAGTACCTAAACATTGAAATGTATATCACAGGACAAGCATCTTTATTAACCAACTTCATCACTTGGTTTATACTTCTACTTCACAAACTGCACAACTTCCAGGGGTTTAATTGAGGTGAATCATCAAATTTCATTCTTGCCACTGATAAATTTATGCTAGTCATATAATTACCTCTATCATATACTGAATTAAGGGATCTAGAAATGTGCACAAAATTCAGTGGCATTTAGCAAATCACAGTATTTCACATTGCAATCACGCAATTGTTCAGCCTCTTGGTGCAACAGAAAGTTCATTTGCCAGGTATCATGTATTACCTATACCTTTATTACCCTTTCAGTTAAAACATAAGTGTAGTATATGTGTACTTATGCCACAAAATAGCTAAGATTGAACAACATAACAAATAGAGAAGACAAACAGACCTTTCCATAGACAATGAATTGGCACCCTTCATTCAATCGGGGTACTACTAACCGACCTGAAATAAAATTTCCAATCTTTAGCACGGTGAGTACTTGGAATGAAGTAGCAGAGTCAAACAACCAAAGATTGTTGCCAAATAAAAAACCAAAGACATGCCTGATCTGGTTCTTTTAAGTTTGAGATCTTCAGGTGTGGACATAGACAACGACGTCGCCTTACCACGAGTAAGCGGAGACCAAAGGATCTAATGTGATTCAGGAACATTGCAATAAATACACATAGATATCAATGTCATGCTACTGAATCAAGATAAATTATCCCAACAGAATATGTACTTGAAGCATGACCACTTTTGCAACAGCTCAATCTCAAGCAAAATACTTAGGGCCCATGTGATTAGCAGATTTGGACATGGATCCACCAACAGGATAGGCAAACAAAAGTAGCAGGTAGCCAATGGAGCTAGTGGAATGAGGCCAAGTCATTGCTCAGGCCAAATATTTAGTAACTAAGTATGGCTGAGCACGTGGGGGAGAGCATTCGTCTCCAGCCTCCTTTGCTTGTGTGCTTCTCCTGCTCAAGTGCACGCATGACATGGCTGTGATGAGGTTTCTAATGTCAAAAGCCTAGCAGCAAAGAGACAAGCTTTGTCCTTTGTGCAGAGCAGGTAACAAATTAGCAGCTAGAATTTATGTGGTCAAATTTCGATTCCCACAGTTACTCGGCAAAGCAAACAAAATATACAGGATCACATTTCTGATTCCACATAGAATCAAATTGGATCCTCAATACAATTCATCAAGTCCAATTCCACAAACCAAATGAGAGTGTTATAGATCTATATCCCATCATCAAGTTACAACTGTAAAACGCTAATGCTTGCAATCATGGACTTTCTGAAGTTTATGACAACAAAATGAATGAAAATTTGCACTTACCTGCGAAACTGGGCTCCTGGTCTCATGAGATCTTGTAGCACTCTGATGCTTTTCATGAGATCTTGAAGCTCTGTGCTGATTTTTAGCCTGGGATCCTTGATTTTTCAAACAAGCCACTCGAGTTTTGTTATGATCTAAATTACAAAACTAGACATTATTAGAAACACCAACAAAATTATGTATTTGTAGGATTAAATATATGTTATAGTATGTTGTTCAAATCTGGGTGTTCCATTTGCTAAATGTGAAGATTTCGGGAACACGGAATCATTGCGTGAGGAACTTCTTAAACCGTCAGGATGTTTGCTAATAAAAGATGTTCTATATGAATCAAGATGTTCCACTCCAGATCCAAAATTGCTGGTGTTAGAAGAACCTGGTTGACATCCTGTGTCTGAGTTCATCAGCTTGGGATAATGCAGGTTGCAACTTTGCCACCAGCGTGGAAATCCGACCATGAAATGTTGACAAACCTGCATGCATGGTTTGCAGTCAAGGCCAAGGCATTCGTGAGAGCAGTGCATGGCTGAATGATCCTTTTGGACATGCATATCTAGAATAAATTTCAGCCAGAGGAACGTAGCAATAGAATGACAGGATAGATGGAGAAAACAAATGGTAACATGTGATCCTAGATACAACATTCACTTAAAAAGTTATCCAATAACATGTGCTCCTCGATACAGCATTCCCTTAAAAGGTTTTCAACTGGTACCTGAAACAAGAAACAGAAAAGAGGATGTGCATACCGTATCTGAATATCCTTCTCCAAGCATTCGCGAATTATTGAGGTAACCACTGAGGAGAAGTATGGTTCCATCTTCGGACTCGAGAATATCAGGCGAATGACGTATCACAATAGGTGTAGGTTCGAGTTCATACAATATTTGGTTCCTGTTAGAGCAGGCAACAGATAAATATTTTTCATCAGCGAAAAATCCCTCGCTCTTTCAAGAGGAAAAGCAGCCTACTTCAGAAAACCTTAAGGACTTGTTAGGTTGCACTCCAATTCACTCCATTCCCCATGGGTTTGGAATTTTCAACTTGAATCCCTCCCAATCTATGTGGATTGGGGATTTGGGGTGAATTGGAGTGCGGCCAAACAAGCCTTAATCGTTCCTAAATACACAAGCAGCATGATATATAGAAGTTCCACCATGCTTCAGTGAAGGCTTTAGTCACCCTCATGGACAAAAGGCATAAACATTGATAAACATTGGACTTTCGAATCAATTTGACAAAAGCACTAGAAGCAGTCCTGATAAAACTAAATTGGCCTATTCTTTAGGAGTGTATGGCGTTAACTCAATCCAGCATCAATTTGTAATTTCAAATCTGTATCCCCCTTCCGCTCTGAAGAAATGCTTACAGTCTGAATGTGCCGGCGACAGCGATCTGCTGGTCGTCCCCTTTCACGGTTGCCAGCCACCACTCCTTCAGCTCGCCCTAGACACCCGAAGTGCAGGCGGCCACGCACGCGCGCACGCGCGCAGCACCAAATCGCGTCAGCGCAGCCAATATAATGGAGAATGGGAGTGGGGGAAGGAAATGAAAGGAAAGAAATCGACACGCGCCCTAGCAGCGTAGGGCGGGCGACGGGGGTACGAACCGAGGGCTGCTCGTCGTCGGCGGCGGCGTCATGGTCGACGTCGGCGGCGGCGGCGGAGGAGAACCCGCTGCGGGAGGAAGGGCTGAGCAGCGACGGCCGCGTATTGGGGCGGCGAGGGGTCTCCGCCGGGGGCATTTCGAAATTCGGATCCTGAATCCCCGAGGTGTGGGGAGGGGACGAGCACGGGAGAACCGGAACGGCTTGTGTTTTCTTCAGGTTGGCGGCAGGCGGCAGGCCTTCTCCTGGGTCCGGCTACTCAGCTACTCGTTGATCTTGTTTGTATCCTGGCGAATTGGATTAGATATAAGCACTCGGTTTCTTAGTTGTGTCATTTTTATGGGCCGGCCTGGGCTGGTCCGATATGGGCCGACAAACAGGAAACGGGCCGGGCCGGCCTCCTAAGTCCTTCCTATATCCGATAGAGCAGAGACAGAGCGTGGGGAAAAAAAAAAAAAGATGCCGTCGCGTTCGCCGCGGCGGCGGTCAGCCCGGGCCCCACTCCCGACCGCCGGCGAGCCCCCTCTCGGCCTCTTCCCCGCCAGGGAGGACCTCGTCCGCTTGCTCGCCGTCATATCCATCGCCGCTGCAGCAGCCGCGGCCTGCAGCGTCCTCAACCGCCGTCCTGAGCCCTTCTGCGACTCCCCCCAATCGCCCGATGACTACGCCGACGGTACGGCCATCTCCATGCTCTCCTTGCCAATAGCTAGTAGTATATCGAGCATAGCAATTAGCAAAAGCTAAGGCAAGGCATGCGCAGATTCATCGTGTCAACCTTGTCCTCTCAACGGGCGATGTGTCGACGGTGAGCTGGAGTGCGTGCAGGGGTTCAAGAGGCAAGGCAAATCATGCATAGAGGATGGACTGCTCACCCAAACAGCTAACAAGATTGTAATGCACTTTCCTTCTCTCTCCCTCTCTTCCTCCTTATATTTATATATAAGTAGTACTAACGCTAGCTCGTCGTCTTGTTCC
The DNA here is from genome assembly GCA_018135685.1 of Themeda triandra. NCBI lineage: Eukaryota > Viridiplantae > Streptophyta > Magnoliopsida > Poales > Poaceae > Themeda > Themeda triandra. Next base: position 2,061,750 of record JAENPR010000015.1, on the reverse strand, counting down.
TTCTCTACAAATTATAAGTCAGAGTTGCTACAGCTAAGGGTCTGCAATCAGCATGCCCGGGCTTTATGTGGCCAACCTGCCGAAATCCTGGTCTGTTTCCATCTCCTGTTCCACCTCACCTCATGGCTTACGTCTCTTCTAGTATTTGCTGAGGCGGTATATATATATATTTCAAATTCCAGTTTCAGGAGCATGATGTCTCAAATGCAGTTGATGAACTCTTGTCAAAGATTCCTGCTGGCCTAACTGAGGATGGAATTCAGATTGTGAAAACTAGGGTGCTGGAGACTTCTCGGGGCTTCTTTGACACAACATTTACTTCCAACAAGTATGCTATCTCGCAACTCTCACCTCCTAACTGACAATACATGCTAGATAGCATGCTGGATGCTAAGGGTAACCCTCTAAATATTTCCATCTAGAGTCAAAGTATTCAAATGCCCTGAGCTGGTCGCAGAGCTTCATACGCCCCTGGCTTGTCGAGTTCGCCAATGGATCTCTAGAAATACCATCTCTGTGGCAACCTTTTGTATCCTGGTATGCTTCTACCATTGCTATCTTAGGCACGCAGCTTGTTTATAGACAGCTCAAGTGATGATGGAACCCAAGTTTGCAGCGCTGCTCTGGATACTGTGGATCATTTACAGGAGGCGGGCATTATCTAATAGAGCTGAACAAATATATGAGCAGGTGTGATGTTTTATTTCACCATCCTTTGTTTTGGTTAAATTAAATGCTACTTGTGGCTTATATTTTCGTTACGCTGATGCAATCGGGGTGCTGTTGGTATGTCATATATGTTTTGCTTTACGTCTCATGCTTAATCATCCAACTACTGAGGCAATTTGAGTATACTTGGATCGTAATATATTATGAGCTAAAACTATTAGTATTGATGTGTGGAAAAAAATTCTGGACTTTGAGGTGTACTTACATTTATTTTTATGTGATTTACCAAACATTCCCACCTCCTTTGTTTCTCAAATGTGCGGGAGGTTGAGAAGGGTGACACTTTCTGTGCATCATAGAGTTCTTCATTCAGTGTGTTGTTTGCATTATTTGGTGTTGAGTTTTTATTTTGCAATAACTCCTTCTGGACATTCTGGTATTTGTGCCTTTGTCTGTTGTCATTCAGTAGGTATGTGAAATCCTTGAAGATAATGCCATAAACGCCAAGATTGAGAACTCCAATTGTGAGCCTTGGGTGGTTACCTCTTGGCTCAGGGATCACCTGCTGGTTCCTCGAGAGAGAAAGAATGCTTTCTTGTGGAAGAAGGTATTTATTTTGCAATGTATTTCACATTTTCACCAAATAATTAGTAGCTTTTCTTGGTTACCGTCATCTAAATTATTTCAAATAAGAGGTCAAAAGTAAGAACAAAAAAAGCATGGAGTTACCGTATTTTGCAATGTATTTGACCACAATTTTAGGTACATGGCAGTCAAGTAATATCTGGAGTATTGCCATATTTAAGATAATAAATTATGCTATCAAATATAATTACTTGTGACATTTACTAAAACAGTGCTTATACTTTCATATGCAGAGATAATTCATGAATCCTCATATCTTGGACAGTAGTACAAAGTTATGGTTTGAGTCTTATGCTTATGAATATTATAGTAGTTTAAAACCAATGACTGCTCTTTGCTGCCATTTTATTCAGCATACCCAATTTATCTGTCCATGCCAGTGAAGAATGCTGTTTGGGACACACTTCTAGCATGCACAAATTTGTTATTCATTCTCATATTTATATAGAATAATATACGTACATAAATGAGCCTGTAAACTACATCAGAAGGTATCATCTATAGGATACAAAATTTGATGTGTTCTTTTTTCTCACTTTTGTTTTGACATAGGTCGAAGAACTGATAATAGAAGATTCTCGAATAGATCAATATCCAAAGGTGATTAAGGGGGAGTCAAAGGTTGTTTATGAGTGGCAAGGTACCTAAGCAGTTCTGGCTTTTTTTTTCTTGTATTCAAAAAAAGTGTTGGCTGTACAACTTGGTGATGTCCTTTTGGGTGAATCTGTGAACGCAAGGGCAAGATACCTGTTCCATGGTTTTATTTCTCACTATATATTTTGATCTCTGCCTTTGCAGCTAGTGGCTCACTTAGTGCAAAGATTAAAAAGGTGCAAGGTGCAAGGGTCAAGTCATGGACTGGTGGAGGTGCGATAAAACTTGGGGAAAAAATGGGTGCTTGCTTGGGTGAGGTGAGGGAGCAAGGTTCATCCTCATGTGATTTAAGAAGTAAGACCAAGCTCACGTGCAGTGATTAGGTTATCTTCTCTGTATGCCTGTGGTCTCTGGAGTGAGATAGAAGTGTTTCTCAAACTAGTCTGTATGCGAAGGCAAGAGGTACTGATATTGTATATATGGTAGGAGTAACAGGTTCCGCGGATCGCCGTCACAGTGTGTGCTAGCCTGCTGTTAGGAATCCGATGTTTGTCTTTTGGCAAATTGTGTTGTTACAACTAGAACGGATAAATAGCTCTAGTCATGAGATCGATTTGTCCTTTAGTTTGAGAATCGAATTGAAGATACACATCTTTTTGTCTGCAGGAGCTTCATTCGTTGAAACATATTTATGGATGTGAATCATATATATGTAGTATCATAGTACTCCTATATATATACTTCTGTCGTGTATTTGTCATATTGATCTTTGTTATCTACCTACCATAGAAAATATTTGGACATTTTATATTTTGGTGAAATATGGATTTTGAAATTTGTTGAATATCTGTTAAATTGATATTTGTTATCTGACTTCCGTAGAAATTATTTAGTTATTTGTTTTTCTGAAAAAATATTTCCTATGCAAGGCACTGAATTTGTTATTTTGGGAGTGATGTTAATGCTGCAGTTTCGCTAAAGCTTCAGTGACAAAATGGGAGGACAACAGAAGTATCTTATCTGGTACAGTGTCAACCGATCGATGAACATGCACGCATGATATATATGAGGTCACTTGAAAATGCTGCTGAGGGAGCAATCGTCGTGAACGCTCCAGATGGTCTCGCCGAGGAGGTTGGCGACGGAGAGGACGGTGAGCTGCGGGAAGCTGTGGAGGTGCTGCACCGGCACGGTATTGGTGATGATCACCTCCTGGAAGAGGCCGCTGGAGAGCCTCTGCAGCGCGGGTGGGCTGAACACCGCGTGGGTGCTGCAGGCGTACACGGCTCGCGCCCCCTCCTTGTGCAGCAGCTCGGCGCCCTTGGAGATGGTCCCGGCCGTGTCGATCATGTCGTCCACCATGACGGCCACCTTTCCCCTGACATCGCCAATGAGGTTGACCACCTCCGCCTGGTTGTGCCCCTGCCGCCTCTTGTCGACGATGGCCAGTGGCGCGTCGGAGAGCTTCTTAGCGAAGGCGCGTGCCCTGGCCACCCCTCCCACGTCCGGCGACACCACCACCACGTCGTTGGGGCAGATGGTCTTGCTGGCCAGGTAGTCGAGGATGACGGGCTGGCCGTAGACGTGGTCCACGGGGATGTCGAAGTAGCCGATGGACTGCCCCGAGTGGAGGTCGCAGGCGAGCACGCGGTGGGCGCCGGCCTCCGTGATGAGGTTGGCTACCAGCTTGGCGGCGATGGACTCGCGGCCCTGCATCTTCCTGTCGGCTCTGGCGTAGCCGAAGTAGGGGATGACGGCGGTGATGTTCTTGGCGGAGGCCCTCCGGCAGGCGTCGATCATGATGAGGAGCTCCATGAGGTTCTCGTTGGCGGGAGGGCAGGTGGGCTGCACCAGGAACACATCGCAGCCGCGCACGCTCTCCTGCAGCTGCACGTAGATCTCGCCGTCCGCAAACCGCTTGATCTTGATCTTGCCCAGCTCCATCCCGAGGTAGCACGCAATCTCCTGCGCCAGCCCCGGGTTGGCGCTGCCGGAGAAGATGCGCAGACGGCTGCCGGTGCTGGTGCTGGTCACGCCGCGCGGCGCTGGGATTGGGAATGGCAGGGACAAGGACGGGAGAGAGCTGCTGTCGTAGCCGTACCCGTGCACGCTGCTGCTGCACGTTGCTATGCCTATGCGCCGCCGGGGACTAGGACGGTGGTGGGGGAAAAGTGAGGAGGATGACGATGGGCAGGCGCAGCAGGCTCCGGCGGTCATGGAGCTGGATCCACTGGCTCCGGCCATGCTTCGGTCGCCAGCAACCAGTCAGCAGCGCATCGGCGATCGAATGGACTCGACACTCTCTGTTGGGATTTGTTTTTTTTTTTCTCTTTTTGACAAAAGGGATTTGGGTTATCCATGGTCCGCATGCCATGCCCACCGTCGGCTTCGGAATCAGGATAAGACGACCAGAGGACAGAGAGACAACAACCACAAGTTTGTCTTATGGTGTCGTCGTGTCGATCGTTTCGATTGATGCTAGTCTGTCTGGCATCATCGACGAGAACAACAGAAATCTTGTAGGAGTAGAATACGTCTGGTTCTCCACGTTCGTATAAAACAAAGTCAATATCCTGTCGTGCTGCAATGTGCAATCCCTCTATCACGTCACGTCCAGCAAAAGGAGGAGCACGCTGTTGGTGTTGGCCAAGCCCATGATCCATGCCTGCCGCAACCGCAACCATGGTCTTCCTTCCATGGTGCGCATCCGGTCACTTCGTGTCCATGATCTCGGCCGGCAAGCGGATGCTCGACGCCAGCGGCGGCGGCGCTCTCTCCATGACCGTCCTGGTCATGCAGGCCCCGACGCGTCCGAGGTCGAGGCCCACGTGCTCCGTGAGTCGTCGTCGTCGTTGTCTGGCCACGACATCCGCTTCCTGAACCTCCCCGTCGTGGAGGCGCCGACCGACTGCGTGGACCCTGAGGATTCACCTTCAGGTACGTCCAGCTCCAGGCGCCCCATGTCGAGGAGGCCATCGTCGGGCTACCGTCCCCGGTGACAGCAATCGTCTTCGATCTCTTCTGTACGCCCCTGCTCGACGTGGCCGCCGGCGAGCTCGCCGTGCCGCGGTACGTGTACTTCGCCTTCTCGGGCGCGTTCCTCGCGCTCGTGCTGCGCCTGCCGCTGCCGGGAATCCGGGAGGACCTCGTCGCCAGGCTCAAGCAGGCTGAGGCAGAAGTCCGCACGGTGGACGTGCCGGGGCTGCCGCCGGTGCCGGTGTCCTGCATGCCGGCGTGCCTGTCGACCAGCAAGATGCGCAACTACGAGTGGTTCGAGTACTGCGGGCGCCGCCTCATGGACGCCAGCGGCATCATCGTCAACTCCTCGGTCGAGATGGAGCCTGGCGTTCTCGCTGCCGTCGCGGACAGCCGGTGCGTGCCGGGTCGCCCGGCTCCGACCGTCTACGCCATCGGCCCGGTGATCTGGTTCGCTGCCGCCACGCCTGAGCAGCAGCGGCCGCACGCGTGCGTCCAGTGGCTGGACACGCAGCCGTCGGCCTCAGTTGTGTTCCTCTGCTTCGGAAGCAACGGGATCCTCGACGTCGCGCAGGCCAGGGCAGTCGCCGCCGGCCTGGAGCGCGGCGGCCACCGCTTCCTCAGTTCCTCTGGGTGCTGCGGGGCGCGCCGGCCGCCAGCTCGCCGTACCCGACGGACGCCGACCGGGACACGGTGCTCCCCGCCGGGTTCATGACGCGGACCCGGGGGCGCGGCCTCGTGTGGCCTGCCTGGGCGCCGCAGAAGGGGATCCTGGCGCACCCGGCCGTCGTCGGCTTCGTGCCCCACTGCGGGTGGAACTCCAGCCTGGAGAGCCTGTGGTTCGGCGTGCCGATGGTGCCGTGGCCGCTCTACGCGGAGCAGCACCTGAACGCGTTCGAGCTCGTCGCGGAGATGGTCGTCGCCGTCCACCTCAAGGATATCGACGTCGCCAAACCGGCGGACTTGTTTGTGGAGGTAGCCGAGCTGGAGGCGGCGGTGCGAGGCCTGATGGGCGGGACAGTAGCGGGCAGGAAGGCCCGGGAGAAGGCCACGGACATGAAGGACGCGTGCCGGAACGCCGTGGTGGACAGCGGGTCATCGTACGCTGTGCTTCGGGAGCTCATGCGCGGTATCTGCCCCGGTGGCGGGACACCGTCGTCGCCTTGACGGCTGGGAGGCTCGCTCGCTGTTTTACGGTCGAAAATGGGCCGTCGATCGGCATGCGTTGTGATCAGCTTAGGGGAGACAAAACTATGCAACTGTTTTGTCACTTTGGTATACTATAATCAAATACATCTTGTCTGCTAAGCATAGTGGGATTGATTCGGCCAAAGTATCATCAATTTGTGCAGGCATAGATGGAGTGGGAAATATGAAGCTCGCTTGTGGGACAATTCTTGCAGAGTAGGACGTAAAAGGAAAGGGAAAATCAGGTGTCCATTTACTTTTAATCATCTTTTTTTTGAGTAATTACTTTTAATCATCTAGCAGTATGAGAGATTTAATCTAAATGAGATTTACTCGTTATGTATACCTACTACATGCTAACCACTTTTGTTACTACTAATAAACATTTAATAAATCTAAAAAACACTTAACATTGTCCTCATAGTTTCTTAATTGACCAACAGATTGGTAGGTAAAAAGGAAAGTTTTGCAGTACTTGTAGTTTATGCATTTCAAATTAGATTGTAAAGCATATATTAGCCCTTCATTTCAAAAGGATTAGTAATTGGCTCAGATTTGAAATGTTTTCTTTACTGCAGTATATTTTTTTTTCGAGGATGGGAATCTTTGGGGATATATCTCTGCAGAAACATTTTATTCATTCAGAATATATACACTATTTTATTTTATTTGAGCACGAGAACATTGCAGGCTTTGTGCCCCTGAAACTGGCAACACTATTGAGATTAGCAATCAGCACGAGAACATATTTGGGCCGCCCTTCAGTACGAGAACATTGCTACTGGCAATACCATGCTCATTTTAGCAATGTACCTTTGATTTAACTGTAGAGCCAGCGTCTCTGTCCCAGTGTACCAACGAAGTAAAAGTTGGGATACTTCTTCAAAGATGGAAGTACCCACGAAACAGTTCGTTTTAGATCCAGTGTCAAGGAGAGGCTGAGTGAGGTTTACATTATAGTACTTCCTTCCTATCTGAACAAAAAGATTCAATATGCTTGACTGCAATTACATTATAGTACCCACGAAGCAGCTTGAGATACCCACCATTGTTGTTCTCCATGGGTGGCTCACCGTTTAGAGGACTGCAATTGCTCCCTGAAATTGTATCTACTGAAATTTATGGTTTGTTCTATTTCTCGTTCAGATTTTACTTCTGCTTAGCAAAGTTTTGGAGCAATATTTTGTTCCTTGAAGATAGTGGATGATCTTTGGAGTACTTTCATTTTTCATCGTTGTACAAAATTGATGAATGGCTATATATAAACATAATTGTAAACATCACGCTCAAAGAATCATTTTTTTTTGGAGTATAACACACTCAAACTCGAATTATCATGGTTTTATTTTTTTCGTTGCAATGCACAAACATGATCCTAGTTAAAGAAAAACAGAAACAGAACAACAGGGCCAAATGAAAGAAGGTGGGTGAAAGGATTACAGCTAAATCAAGAAACAAAAAAGGAGACAAAAGAAAATGAGGACCAGCTAGCAGCTTAGTCTAGACTTTGAATCCATGAAGAGAGCTGTTCTTGGATACTCTGTAAGTTAGGAGATTCAACTCTCTGAATTGACAACCCGTCAAGTTCCGGCTGATCGCCTTGAAAATAAGCTCGTTTCTGGTTGTCAAAATGGTCCAGCATAGAAGATGATAGCTTCTATGCACAATTTTTTTTTAATAAGACGTATGATCAAACTTGTGGGGAAAAAAAAAGTCAAAAGAACTACAAATTGAACCGAGAGAGTATTCAACTTTGGCACTACCCCTTCAGTTCGTCAGTTAAGTTCAGGAGGCTACCATTTAGGGAATGTCTATTTTAGAATCTCACAGCACATCCTCGCATAGGAGCAGTCCAGGAAGAGATGATCACGACGACGGTGCCCCGTCGCCGGGGCAGAGACCGCGCATGAGCTCCCGAAGCGCAGCGTACGATGACCCGCCCTCTACCACGGCGTTCCGGCATGCGTCCTTCATGTCCGCGGCCTTCTTCCTGGCTTTCCTGCCCGCTTCTGTCCCTCCCATCAGGCCCCGCACCGCCGCCTCCACCTCGGCTGCCTCCACAAACAAGTCTGCCTGCTTGGTGACGTCCATATCCATGAGGTCGACGGCGACGCCCATCTCCCTAACGAGCTCGAACGCGACCAGGTGCTGCTCCGCGTAGAGCGGCCACGGCACCATGGGCACGCCGAACCACAGGCTCTCCAGGGTGGAGTTCCACCCGCAGTGGGACACGAAGCCGCCGACGGCCGGGTGCGCCAGGATCTCCTTCTGCGGTGCCCAGGCAGGCCACACGAGCCCGCGCCCGCGGGTCCGCGTCAGGAACCCGGCGGGGAGCACCGTGTCCAGGTCGGCGTCCGTCGGGTGCGGCGAGCCGGCGGCCGGCGCGCCCCGCAGCACCCAGAGGAAGCGGTGGCCGCCGCGCTCCAGGCCGGCGGCGACTGCCCTGGCCTGCGCGACGTCGAGGACCCCGTTGCTTCCGAAGCAGAGGAACACGACTGAAGCCGGCGGCTGCGTATCGAGCCACTGGACGCACGCGTGCGGCCGTTGCTCAGGCGCGGCGGTGAACCAGATCACCGGGCCGATGGCGTAGACGGTTGGAACCGGGCGGCCGGGCACGCAGCGGCCGTCCGCGATGGCGGCGAGAACGCCAGGCTCCAGCTCGACCGAGCTGTTGATGATGATGCCGCTGGCATCCATGAGGCGGCGTCCGCAGTACTCGAACCACTCGTGGTTGCGCGTCTTGCTGCTCAGCAGGCAAGACGGCATGTAGGACACAGGCACCGGCGGCAGCCCCGGTACGTCCACCGCGCCTTCAGCCTGCTTGAGCCTATCGAGGAGGTCCTCATGGACTCCCGGCAGCTGTAGGCGCAGCAAGAGAGCGAGGAACGCGCCCGTGGAGGCGAAGTACACATACCGTGGCACGTCGAGCTCGCCGGCCACGTCGAGCAGGGGCGCACAGAAGAAATCGAAGACGATGGCGGCCACCGGGGACGGTAGCCCGGCTATGGCCTCCTCGACTTGTGGCGCATGGCGCTGGACATACCTGAAGATGAACTCCTCGGGGTGCACGTGGTCGGTCGGCGGCTCCACGGAGGGGAGATTCAGGAAGCGGATGTCAAGGCCAGACGACGACTCACGGCGCACGTGCTCCTCGACCTCGGACGCCTTGGATGGCATCGGGGCCTGCATGACGAGGACAGTCAAGGAGAGGCCACTGCCGCTGGCGTCGAGCATCCGCTTGCCGGCCGCGATCATGGACATGAAGTGACCGGATGCGCACCACGGAAGGAAGACCATGGTTGCGGCAGCCATTGATCCTAGCCTAGGCAACACCAACAGCGCGCTCCTCTTTTGTTGGAGGGATTGCACGTTGAAGCTCGACAGGGGCTTTTGCTTTATACGAACATGGATCCTGTTCTCGTCGATGATGCCAGACTGGCATCAATCGAAACGATCGACACCAGACGATAAGTGAGACTTCTTTTTTTGTTTGTGCTCCTACTAGTACAATATACTATTGCGAGTATTTACCAATTGCGCATGTGAGACATTTCCACTAATTCACGGGACCTCTAGTCAATGGTGTGCTTTGACAGTAAGATAAAATCATTTGGCCGTCGGCATACACAAATGACAAGAAACCAATGCCTTCAAATAAAGAATGTCAAGAATCCAAGATTGCATATCTAATCCAATTCGCCAGGATACAAACAAGAATTATCATGTATCCTTATTTCTTTAACCCGCCAGGCACATGTTCTGACACCTACCTCTTATCTTTTTATGTAAAATCTCAAGATGCTTTGGTAGCACCAGCACGGGAGATCAACAGAGATCCACCTACCTCTTATCTTTTTATTTAAAATCTCAAGAGACTCGTGGCTTCCAAAAACAACTGATCCATGCAAGATTCTTCCTTTTGTTAATCTTCAAAAGAACATATTGCAACTCTCAAAGAAAGCTTTGCAAATGGCATCGAGTTGGCGTTGAAGCTTCCCAATAAGCTCAATGGGTAGTTCATCCACGGATTGAGGACACATGATGTTCTTAGAATTGATATGAGTTCTGTCCTCACCGTCACTTGATGATCCATCTTGGGTTCCCATGTTGACGGTACTAGATGTAAAGTGGAGTTGTCGCCTTGTCTTCCCTAGTGGAGTCGTCGCCAAAAAGTAGGTTGACGTAGAAACCAGTCCGAGCCAACACAGTAGCGGGCTCTGGACGCCCTAGAGGTTGTGGCCGCACATGACCTACAACAATAGTAAGACACACAACGTAATCGACCGAATCGATTAGGGATTGATAGGGTCGATGTAGAGCTCGTGCTCGGCTGAAACGGCTCCTGAACCTCTCCCGTAAGGATTCGTCGAGGAGATGCCAACAAATGTCGAGAATTGAGATGCCAGGCAACAGGGTAGAGGGTTGAGAGAAGAGGATTAGGGCAAAGGGTTGATAATTTTTGGTTGTGTGTGACGATTGATAGGATGAGATCAATTGGCCATGATCCTCTCGTATTTATAAAGGAGGTGACCTAGCTTATCTTTGTAGGAAACAACTCTACATTGTAATCTTCAAGTTCCCTACGCTCAAAACATACCAAAACACGATTAGAGATTGAATTGGCTCCGACTTGGCACGACGAACCGGCTTAGCCGACCTGTGACCCGGCATAGCCTGCTTTCGTGGGCCTCGACTGGCCAAACCGGCTTAGCCAGCTAGGCCAGCTCGCTTTGTGGCTCACCATATTTTCCACGTGTTTTTGCTGCCTTGTTAGCAATGCCACTTGCCCTTGACCTTGAACATGACGAGGCCTTTATTACTTATTCATTGTGCCTAAAACTATCAACGACATTTTTTAGTGCCAACAACTATACAAAAATTTGTAGTACTAGTACATATCTTATACATGAGCCAACCACAACTAGACAAGCAGACAAAAAACCCATGCGAGCACCCGTGCCAATTCAAGAGACCTAACCAACTATCTATGATCGGTTCGCACTATGGCCCAGTTTGGATCCTAATGCTAAACTTTAGCACTACACACTTTCAGCACTTTTTTAGCACCAGGGTTCAAATAGGAGTGCTAAAGCCTATAATATAAGCTAAAAATTTTAGCATCAAAGGAGCCTAAAAAAACCTTTAACCTATGGTGCTAAAGTTTAGCACATGGCAATTGATCCAATGGTACCTTCCATAAAAAAAATAATGAGACCTATAAAAAAACATGCAAGTTTTCAAAACATTTTTTTCTATGTTTGACTAAGTTTAAAAAAACCTATAACATTTTGTTTCCAAATTAATTTACTATGAAATTTTACAATGATACTTATATAACATTGTAGAAAAAAAAATTAGTTGACTCATTGAAAATTAAAAATTACATTGTTTTTAGGATAGAGGGACTAGTTGTAAACTCAAATAGTTTGACCCGATGATGTTTGAATGATTGTATTTTTGGAAAGTATTACCTACGTCCCAAATTAACTGTTGGTTTTAGTTCCCATGCCACATCTTTGACTTAATTTGTACATTTTGGGATAGAGTGTCAGCATTGCATCTATGCATGCAGAAGACATCAGTTGTTGCATATTTTTTTTCGCGATCGGGTTGAACCCGTATTTCATTAAGAGGAGAAGAGTTTTGTTACAATTCCGGCGAGCGGCCAGAAAACAGCAGGACCTAAACTACTGGATGCCGCATAGAGTTTTATATTACAGAACCGTTTTGCGACCAAATAGCATCTAGAACTACCAGCGGCGCAAACCCAGCTAGCGCCCACTGCTGGCCTTCGGCGAGAGCCGCCCGAGCGACGTCGACCTCGGAGTTGGAGGGTCGCCCAAAAACCCTTCCGTTACGCTCCTTCCAGGTACTCCAAGCGATGAGCAGCAGCAATGAGTCGAGGACCGGCCTTGACGCAGCGTCCACTCTCGCGCGCTGCCGCATCCACCACGCTGCAATGTCCTCCGCCGTTTCCGGAACAAGAGCAGCAAGCTGCAGCGGTCGGAGGCACCGGAACCACACTTGCCGGGCAAACACACACCCCAGAAACAGGTGCTCGACGGTCTCTGGTGCTTGGCTGCAGAGAGCGCACAAATCTGAAGCTTGTAGACCGTGATGATGGCGGCGAGCTGCAGTCCACAGACGACGATGAAGAGCGAGCCAAAAGAACAGTTTCACCTTTGCGGCGCCTTGACACGCCACAGCTCTTTAGCGCCAAGGAGCGACGTGGATCCTGCGAAGAATGCTCGATATGTGGAGGAGACGGAGTATTTTCCGTCTACGGACCACTTCCACACGAAGCGGTCTGAGCGCAAGGGGTCCAAGACAACGGAGTCAAGGAGGTTCCAGACGCGTACGACATCGCGCAGGACCTGGACAGTGGATGCGCCCCTAATATCCCTCGTCCACCTATTGTTGGGCAAGGCCTCCGCCAGGGACCAGGCTCTCCCTGGCCGCGAGATGGTCGCGAACAGAGTCGGCGCAAACGCACACAACGGGCCGACGATTGACCAATTGTCCGTCCATAGCCGAGTAGAAGCCCCGTCCCCCACCACGATAGACATGCTGGCACGACACATCGCCGCGACTGCTCGCTCCGGACGTGAAGACAACTTCGCCCAGCCGCGCTCCGGCTCAGTACGCGCTAGCCACTCCCAGCGAAGCCGCAAGGCGAAGCCAAAGAACCGCAGGTCGACAATGCCGAGGCCCACCAGATTAGTCGGCCTGCACACAGTAGGCCAAGCGACCTTGCAATGCCCTCCCAAACAGGTCTCCGAGCCACGCCAGAGAAAAGCACGACGCCTCTTGTCAATTTGGTTTATGGCCCAGTCTGAAAGGCAGCAAGCCATGGCGATGTGTGTTGGAATGGCCGACAGGGTCACCTTCGTTAGTAGGGCGCGGCCGGCGTTGGTCAGAAGGCCAGACTTCCAAGTTGGGATCCTCGCGGCGACGGCGTCCACCAGAGACTGCTCTTCTGCGCGTCGCAGCCTACGTAACGACAGTGGTACTCCCAGGTATTTGCACGGAAACGGCTGGACGACACATGGGAAGGACTGCTGCACCAGAGCGACCAAGGTCTCACAGCACCTGATCGGAGTGGCGACACATTTGTCAATATTCGTGACATTGCATATGGAGTTTTATCATTTTTGGGTATGGTGGCCTTCCTTCCATTCCAAGTGTTATTTTTGGATGCGGATACTATATATGCTTGACAGCTACATGCGGCAAGCCGGGCACATTTGCCGTGAACTTCATTTAGCAATACCAAGAAAAGCTCTTCAGATTAGGCGAGATTATTATGGAACAACTAGTCCTTGACGACGAACTTCAATCGCCCCAAACTTTTGTACCGGAGTTGTTGGTGACCAAGGGAAACCATCAACTCCACCAATGGCGGCACCAACCTTGGTGCTCATCCCGTTCTGCGTCACTGGCCACCTGACGTCCATGCTCCAAGCCGGCAAGCGCATGCTGAGCAGCGGCGGCCACCGCGCCATGTCGCTCACCGTGCTCCTCGCGCCGCTGCCGATGGCCAAGTTCGCGCACATCGTAGAGCAGGAGGTCTCCTCGGGCTCCGGGTTCGACATCCGCTTCCATCGCCTCCCTGATGAGGAGCTCCCCGCCTTCACCAGCCCGGAGGACATGATCTCCAGCTTCATCCAGCTGCACGTGTCCAACGCGAAGGCGGCCATTGCAGGCCTGACATGCCCCGTCGCCGCCGTCGTCATGGACTATTTCTGCACCACGCTGTTCGACGTCACCCGCGATCTGGCACTGCCGGTGTACGTGTACTTCACGTCCCCGGCCTCCATGCTCGCGCTCATGCTGCGGCTGCCGGCGCTGGACCAGGAAGTGGCCGGGGATTTCGAGGAGGCGGAAATGGCGTTCGACGTGCCCGGTATCCCGCCGGTGCCAGCTGCTTTCCTGCCGAACACCGTGATGAAGAGGGATTCGGCCTACGCCTGGAGCATGTACCACGCCAACCGGTTCATGGAGGCCGCCGGCATCATCATCAACACGGTGGCGGAGCTCGAGCCGGATGCCCTCGCGGCCATCGCTGGCGGCCGGTGCATGCCCGGGCGCCGCGCCCCGACCATCTACCCGATCGGCCCCGTGGTCTCCTTTGATCCGCCTGCCGAGCAGCCGCACGAGTGCCTGCGCTGGCTGGACGCGCAGCCGCGTTCGTCCGTGGTCCTGCTCTGCTTCGGGAGCATCGGCAACCTGACCCTGCCGCAGGTGCACGAGATCGCCGAGGGCCTGCAGCGCAGCGAGCACCGGTTCCTGTGGGTGCTCCGCGGCCCGCCGCCGGCCGGGTCGCCGTACCCGACCGACGCCAACGTGGAGGAGCTCGTCCCGGGAGGCTTCTTGGAGAGGACCAAGGAGAGGGGGCTCGTGTGGCCGAGGTGGGCGCCGCAGAAGGAGATCCTGTCGCACCCGTCGGTCGGGGGCTTCGTGTCGCACGGCGGGTGGAACTCGACGCTGGAGAGCCTGTGGCACGGCGTGCCGCTGGTAACGTGGCCGCTGTACGCGGAGCAGCACATGAACGCGTTCGTCCTCGTGGCGGCCCTGGGCGTCGCCGTGGCCATGGAGGTGGACAGGAAGCGGGGCAACTTCGTGGAGGCCGCGGAGCTGGAGCGCGCGGTGCGGACGCTCATGGACGGGTCGGAGGAAGGGAGGAAGGCGAGGGAGAGGACTGCCGAGGCGAAGGCCGCGTGCCGGAACGCCGTAGAGGAACACGGGTCGTCGTGTGCCGCGTTGCAGAGACTGATGCGCGAGATTTCGGGACACAGAGAGGCGTGAAGGCGACCCCCAGCTGCTGGGGTTTGGATAATGTACATGCATGATGGGTTTTTTTGATCTGCTTGTGCAATTGTGCTTGGTTCATGTATGAAATATGTACCAGTGCTAGAGAATTTTGTATAGCTCCATGGATGAACCGGCTGTGAAGAAAGAACAATGCCTAAAAAGAAAAGCTTCCATGTCTAGTGTTGAGTTGAGTATCATCAGTCATCAGTCATCTACTCACTCTATCCCAAAATAAGTGTCATAATATAGTCTCCACGTTAATTCTTAGGAAACGCACTAGAAAAAAGAATTACTACTAAAACTGAATTCACTTTTAGCCTACCTATTTGAATAATTAGGCATAAAATTTAAGTGACTAAAGTTTAGTGCATTAGTATCCAAACAAGTCCTCAATAGTTTATAAAATTGTCGCGAATAATAAGACTATATGTAACTATGATACCTATTGTGTTAGAAAAGGATTAAAGATAAGATATACAGTTTAATATAAATAAGTTTATTAGTTAGAAATTATTAAATGATAACGAGTAATGTTTATGTGCACGGATTGATATTAGTGTTTGCCAAATTGGACGGCCCGAGCGGACGGACATCGCGGCGTGAAGTGGAATCGATGATGAGCCCTTCGGGATATGCTTAACCCGAATTGAGTCGTATTGGGCTGTCTTCATTCAATGGGCCGGGATCGGTTGCCAAAAAGCATTTGGTGACTGCGCTGCGCCACGTTACCCGCCCCCGCTCCCACAGCCAGACAACCCTAAATAAAGCAGTAAATTGACTAATTGTGTGTGCATCTATATCTGCCATTTTGACATGTGTTCGAATACGATGTGTAAGCTGGACGGCAGTGTACGTCTGCCTCTGGAGGTCCCTGGGGTCTGCATTTTGCGGACAGCCTGTTCCAACTTGAGCTTGACACCACAACCACAGGACGGACCAGACTCGGACATACGTACGGATCCTAGTATTCGCCAAGTGAGCTACCTAAATTCCTTCGATAGATCTCGCGAAGAAAAAATAATTAAGAGATATAAAAAAAAATATCTCTTGCAACGGCAACGATGCCAGCACTAGCTAGGTCTTCTTCCTCTTGCCAAGTAGAGCTCCCACTACCGGAAACGGGACCTTTGCCGAGGGCCGCGGCCTTTGCCGAGGGTCTAAAGTCGCGCCCTCGCCAAAAAAATGTTTGCCGTCGGTCGACGCCCACCTCACCCACTCGAGCCGCGTCGACGTCCGTCGGTACTGTACCGTGACCACGGAAGCCACCCCACCACCGCTTGCATCTTCTTCGACTTCTTCCGCCCATTGGCGTCGCCGAGCGTGCACATTTCTGAGCTCATGCTCAATTGCTCATGTGCCAACGCCTGACGCCCTAACTGCATGCTAACGATCCTCATTAACAGAAAACGTAGCTAGCTAGGCTGCTGTATTTGGCGTTTTTTTCGTGTGGACAGCCAGATGATCGGTATCCATTTGGCTCCATGCGTATCCATCACCACGCATCTCAGCCCTATTTTTGGGCCAAATATCAGCTTTCCATTTTTTTTAGATGAAATATCAGCTTTCCATTGTGTGCCATTTATGCACTTGTTGCCTCTCCATTAGCGTAGAAGTGTCCACAAATTTAGTGACGACTGATCGAGCCACCTTGGCCTTACCCGCACCCACAGCTATCGGTGCTACAGCCAACCTGAAGTGATTGTGTGAGCAGCTATAGTTGCATTGTGAGGTGTCTGAATACGCGAGGTGTTTGTTAGCTTTGACAGTGCTGTGCACGGTCAGATCTTGTGCTGGGGCCCGTCTGCTTCTAGAGGTCAGTAGATTGTCTGCTGTCCATCACAGGAAGCGACTGGACCAACGCGTATCGTCACTTCCCGGATGGGATGGAAATATATGGTGGCAGACGTGCACGTCTTTCGATCTCAGCTCGAGAGAGACACATGAAACCGTCGCCTTCATATAGCCAACTGGCGAACGCTTATCTCAGGTGTGCCGGTAACAAGCACCAGATCATCGAGGGATCGACGACGACGAGATGCTGAGTCCAACCATCGTGCTCCTCCCGATGTGGGCTCCCGGCCACTTCTCATCGATGCTCGAAGCCGGCAAGAGGCTGCTGTTCTGCAGCGCCGGCCGCGGCACCGCAGCATTCAGCCTCACTGTTCTCGTCACGCCCCCGCCTATGGCCGCGTCGTCGTCCGACACCACCAGCCCGCACGTGCACGATGAGACGATGTCCGCCAGCGACGACGGCATCGTTTTCCACCACCTCCCCGCCATCGAGCATAACGGCACCGACCCCGTCCACCCGTCCGAGTACGTCCGGCTCTACGCGCCGCATGCCAAGGAGGCCCCGCTCCTCGACGTCGCCCACGACCTCGCCGTGCCAGCCTACGTCTACTTCGCGTCCACGGCCGCCACGCTTGCGCTCATGCTGCGCTTACCGGCGATCCAGGAGGATCTGGCGTCCACGTTTCGGCAGGAAGGAGGGGTCGTCGACGTGCCGGGGTTGCCTCCGGTGCCCGTGGCCTCGATGCCGTCTCCAGACTTGAACGACTACGAGTGGTTCGCCTACTACGGCCGCCGCTTCCTGGAAGCCAGTGGCATCGTCGTGAACACGGCAGCCGAGCTGGAGCCAGGCGTTCTCGCGGCGATCGCCGGCGGCCGGTGCACGCCCGGTGGCCGTGCTCCCATGGTCTACCCAATCGGCCCGGTGCTTTCGGCGCCGAAGACGCGCGCCGTCGATTCTCGGCGGTCGTCTGCGCAGGAATTCATCCTCCGGTTGCTCGACGCGCAGCCGACGGCGTCCGTCGTGTTCCTCTGCTTCGGGAGCATGGGGTGGATGAACGCGGAGCAGGCGTGCGAAGTGGCCGCCGGCCTCGAGCGCAGCGAGCACAGGTTCCTGTGGGTGCTGCGCGGCCCTCCGGCCGGCAGCTCGCGGTACCCGACGGACGCGGACCTCGGTGACCTCCTTCCCCACGGGTTCCTAGAGAGGACGAAGGAGAAGGGGGTTGTGTGGCCGAGCTGGGCCCCGCAACGGGAGATCCTCAACCACGACGCCGTGGGTGGCTTCGTCACCCACTGTGGCTGGAACTCGGTGCTGGAGGGCCTGTGGCACGGCGTGCCGATGGCGCCGTGGCCGCGGTACGCCGAGCAGCCGCTGAACGCGTTCGAGCTCGTCGCGTGCATGGGTGTCGCTGTCGAGCTCAGGGTCTGCACGGCAAGGGACAACTTCGTGGAGGCAGGGGAGTTGGAGCGAGCTATACGGAGCTTGATGGGCGGGTCAGACGAGGGGAGGAAGGCGAGGGAGAAGGCCATGGAGTTGAAGGCCGCGTGCCGGAAGGCTGTGGAGAAGGGCGGATCGGCGTACGCTGCCATGCAGGCAGTGGTGCAGGATATGCTACAAAGCCACGTACCCGGCACCCAAATAACATTCCTGCAGGAGTGACATGCAGATCAGATATGAAAATTTTAACATATAATGTTAGTATATATTTTTGGGTGTTGCTATAATACAGTCTCCTCACAAATCCAACCAAAATCCCTCCTCCAACTTCAGATCCGCTCCTATCTCTGCTGGATCTGCAAGTTGATGGGTCTCTTTCCCCCTGCGATGGCGGCCGTTCGTTGGGGGCTGCTTCATCGGTGGACGACCGGCAGCCCATGCCGTCGTCACCTGGTGCCACCTGGCCGGCCGGGTCGCCGTCGCGTGTGGCCGCGCTGCTCGTCGAACCGCTCGTCGTGTCCTCACATCCCTCCGTGCTGCGTGCTGAGGACCGGGAGGTCGTAGCTGACACGCGGCCGCCGCCGGCCGTGCAGCCTTCGCCGGCTGTACAGCTTCCGCAGGGTGAGGGCGTTGCCGTGCCTGCCGAAGCTGCGAGTATGGTTGCTGGCACGCCCGCACCGCCGACCGGGGAGGCGGAGCTCGGAACCTGTACGGGTGAACCCAGCGACGGCGGCTGCCCGGCGGTCGTCAACGCCTGCCGCCCGCCCGTGCTGGGATCTTCCGCTGCCGCCGGCGCTGCTCCTGGCTCGCGTACGCCCAGGCCGTCGTCCGGCGCGGACAGGGCCCTCGCCGACGCGGGGTTGGGCGCGCCACCACTTCCAGGACCAACGGTCGTCGCCGCCACGGCTCCCTGGGCATCTGCCGTGGCCTCTCCAGGTGCGCCACCGCCCCCGGCGCCATCGGGGCCGGCCACTGCCCTACCCGAGATGCCCCCACAGTCGTCGCAGCCTCGGGCGGGCTCTGCCCCTGTCGTCGACGCGCTGAGCACCTTGCTGGCGGACAAGAAGCTGGGGGAGGACGAGGTCTTCATCGTTGAGGACGCCTCCGATGACGACGAGGATCCCAGCCTGACCTTCGTTGAAGATGTGTCGGACGACGACGACGAGGACGAGGCAGCTGCTTCCTCGCTCAAGCCCTCGCCGTCATCCCTCTCTTCGCAGGCCACCCCCTTCTTCCCTGCCATTCGGTCCAGTGGCAGGAGCAAATCTCGGCGATGGGCGGAGGACTCCAGCGCGGACAGCTCTGGCGACGAGCTCGTTTCACCTGCCGCGCGCCCGTCGTTCCTGGATGTTGCCCGTGGGACTCTCCGTGCCTCGCCTCCGCGGATTGCAGCGGCACCATGTCAGGCAGCCAAAGGGAAGGCACGGGCGGAGCCCCCTCGTGGTCGGTCCAAGCGCCGTCGCCGCCGACGCACCACCAACAACTCTGGCTCCATGGTGGACGCCCAGAGCACCGTGGCGCAGGCTCCGCGCATCCGGCAAGGCGCGCCCAGGTCCTCCACGCTCGTCGCAGGGGGGCAGGCCACATCGCAGAAGCACCGTCCACGGCACCACGTCCCCAGACCCAGTTCACAGGTCGACGCGGAGGGCTTCAGGCTGGTTGAGAGTCGTCGTCGCTGGCGCCGCCGGGGGCGCGCTCAAGTCTCCCACCACCGGCCCGTCCCGTCCATCCTCGTCGGCCGGTGCTTCAACTGCTTGGCGAAGGACCACGTCGCCGCCGCATGTCGTTTTCCATCCCGCTGCCTTCGCTGCAGATGCGCTGGTCACCGCGCTAGGGACTGCAAGCATGGCCGCTCACCCACGCCCCTGCCCGCTCGCGGCAGAGGCGCCCCAAGAACCTGCTTGGTGCATCCAGACAACCGCCGCCCTTCGTTGACTTGCAGCAGCGGCAACGACGGCGAAGCCAACGGTGGCGCACCTGACCCACAGCTTGGTCCTGGATGGAGTCCATCGGACCACGATGCGTCATGGGTCATTGTTGGTGAGCTTCTCTGCCCGTTGCGCCCCGGAGGTGGTCCATGGGCCTTTGGGTCACGCTTGCTGAGGTCGGGCGCCCCATGCGCCCCACGCGGTGGAGTGGACGGAGCCGCGCAGGAGTCTGTGCCCGGCTCCGTTGGCGCCCGTCATCGGCGCTGGCACCGCCGGGGCAAGCGGCTGACGAAGATCAATGCCATCATGCATCCCCACGACAACACCGCCACCGCTCCTGATCCGATCGCACTCGAGAAGTGCGAGGGTGCAGTGCCTCCGGCCTGGATCGACCCGATGATCGATGAGCTCGTTGCCTTCCTCGTCGCCGGACCGTCTTCACCACCACCCGCCATTGTCCAGATCGACTTCGCAGATGGGGAGGCGAATGGGGTAGCTGGTGTGGATGCTGTGGTGGCTACACCGCAGCTGCTTGCACTGCCTGAGCCTAATGGCAGTGCAGACCGCAGTGCCTTCGATGTGGCTGCGAAGCTAGACTCATCGGCAGATACTGCAATCCTGGCTCTCTCTGGCCAGGATGTAGGCGGCCCTGGCCACATCCCGCCAGTTCAGACTACTGCTGTCGAGCGCTCTGACATGGAGGCGCCCGAGAGCCAGGGGCCTGGTGACGGCCTCGGCGCGGCTGCTGCTGACACTGTGATCGACACGGCGGGCAACAACGACGGCCTGGACTCGGTCCCCTCTGGCCCTGTGGCTATGGCGCTGAGGGGCGGCATCGACGGGGACGCTTTCCCGCCATCCCCCGCTGCAGCGGAGCTCCCGGCGTCCGTCGTGGAGGCCACTGCTCCATGCGTCGTCGAATCCGTCCAGCCGGGCCCAGTCGACAACACTGGAGGGCTCGTTGTTACTGACCAGGGCGCCGACGTCGACGTCATTGCGGCCCCAGCGGAGGGTGCCGCGGTGGGGCACGCCAATGCGGATGGGATAGTACAAGTGCCTGGCAGCGCTGAATCCATCGACGACTTCATCAACTCCTTCATGAAGCCGTTGTCGCCGCCGCTGCTCTCCACACCGTCCTTGCGGATCACTAAGGTGGGTCCCAGTGAAGACACGCTGGAATGGCTGCCCAAGCGTAGTGCCCGCCTGGCCGCCAAGAACAAGCTCAACAAGCCGGACGCGCAGGCGAGGTTGGTCCTCATGAGGAAGCTCGGGTACGAGGTTGAGACGCAACGCCCCAATGAAGCTACGTTCGAGGAGTTTCACCAGGCCGCGTTCCAGGTCGCACTGGCGGGTGAAGCAGAGGAGGCCATGCAGGCTCTGCTTCATGGCAAGAGGCGGCGATCATGGAGGGCCAGGACTGGGTGCTAGAGGCTTCGCCCCGGTAGTTGCTATCTCAGTTCTTAGGTCGCAATATTCGTTCATAATGTAGTCCTTTATGTGGTATCCAGTAGCTAGGTTTTCAAACTTCTGTCTGTCATTCGATGTGTGCATCTTACTAGCATCAATGGTTTGACGCCCTGTTATTATTTTCGTTTATTCCTCTTAATAAAAAACGGGTGAAGGCCCGGTCGTGAAAAAAGATTTATATTTCTCTCAGGCGATGCATCTCATGCAGGCCCAGAGGAGGCTGAGAGGGAGATGCAGCTTGCGGTGTACACAACTGTGCATGGTCGCCTGAATGTTTCAGGCACCTGATTTATAGGAAGTGTGTATATTTTATCCTATAATATAATATTAAACACACGAAGAGTTTCTTGTTCAGTCTTGTTTGTTTTGTTTTGTTTTTTGCTAGACAACGTCTCTTTTTTGCGTTGTTTGTATGTAAATTAAGTTTGAACACATGGTGGACATATGACCATGTGTAAGTGATTAGTGTTTGTTAAGGAGGTGATCGGAGTTTTAGTTAAGTGTAGCTGTGTGGGTGACACTCAACCGAGGGTCGAGTGTGTGCAACATGTCTTTTGGATGCTTATTATATTCTTAATGAAAAGCTTTGTTGCTCTTAAATGGTCATATTTTTTCTTATCTATATATTGAGGTGTCTTTAAAAAAGCTGAAAAAAAACAGCTTACAAGAAATGAACTAAGAGTTGAGAAAAAGTAGGCGAGAGTCATTTCTTTTAGCTTCTACTGTAGAAAAGAAACTAAAGATTTATTTTAAAAACCAGAAATCATCTTTTCAGCTAAAAGCACAAAAACTTCAAAGCAAACAAACCGCCCCTAACCCTGGTCATCATAAATATTAAATGAATTGGCTAGTTTTAATTAGGCTTCTAAGACTTTTACATCAAGAGTTTTAAAATATTTAATTTAGAAGTACAAAGTCATATGTGTATATTTGTCTAGAGAAATATTTCATAATAGTTTTAAATATCTAGAGAAACATTTATCAAGAGTTTTACATATCTTTTAGATCAAAGGCATTCCACCCAACTTTACTAGAAAGCTTAACGGAAGCCCAAGATTTGCGACATTGGGATTACAAGTTTTACATGACAACGCTAAAACTTGACAAACACCCTCTTAACTACCATACCTCAAGGACCTCCACCTGAAAACAACACCGGCTAAGAGGTGGCCTACCAAGTTCAGTTTTGATAACTCGAACACAAAAAAGAAAACTAGCAAAACAGGACAGAGTTTTACATATCTATATCTATTATTATATACTACCTGTATATATATAGTTCACACGTACTGAAACTCATTACGTAACTCATATTTCTCTGCAAGCACAAGCACAGGTAGTCACGTCGTTCGAATCGTGCATCTTCGGATCACCTCTGTTTTGTTGTGATCACGTGTTCACCGTGCCACCTGCCCACCTCAGACCCTCCTGCCGTATATCTCCCTCTAAACAGAAACGTTTCAATAAAGCAAGAAACCCATACACTTCATTTGTCAATCTCTAGACTCCTCTCGGTTCCTCCAGCTAATGTTGCCCAGCACTGTTAGATCTCTATGCATGACCAGTAGCTTTTTTGTATCTCTATCACCCACAGTGAACGAAGTGAGTAGACGCATTTGTCTTGGCATCTCTGTACTTTCCGCATTCCTTTCACCAATAATGTTGCCCCTTCAACTCCTGAAGTCCCACATCTGCATCTCCAAAACTACCGGCTTCGGGAACGAGCCGTAGCTCGGTTGGTGGAAGCTCTAGCTGTACAGGCCACCGGTGATTTTCCCACCGGGAAACAGTAGTTTCCTATATTATCAGTTGCCATCTCTCCCCCTATCACTTAGGGCGTGTGTGGATTGTGTGCGTGCGTGTGGTGTGTTAAATATGTAAGTTCAGATACTACAGCTTGTATTGTAAGGTTGGTAATTAAAAAAAAAACTACCGCCTTCTCTCCCCCATCTCTCCCCGTATCGGCCCTGCTGTTTGGTACAACTCATAAGCTACTTTTGGACAAAATAAGTTGAAATCAACAGCCAAACACCATACTTTTCTGCAGCTTATTTTGGCCACGCTTATTCCCATTGCTCTCATTTGTACTAAAAAGTAAAAGCTGGATCAGACCAACTTATTTTTTTACCACCGCTTGTACCCTATTTTGTGGAGCTTATCAGGGAAGCGCTTCCCAGATAAGTTGTACCAAACAAGGCCATTAAGCATTGATGTGAGAATATGGGGTTAGTCTCGTGCATTTTAGATGCTGTGCAGTCCAATTCATCCGGCCCAATTCTTTGGGCCGGATGAATTGGACTGCACAGCAAAGTACATGTGCCGTATATAAGCCCAATTTGGAGAAGTGTCATATGTGCACAACGAAGACGCCCGCTTCTTCTCCAGTGCTCTCGCAGTCTCGCTGATGTGTATAGAGGCTTGTTGATTCATTGATATAACTAGAAATGCGCGCAGCTTTGCCGCGCATGGCCATTGTTATTTTTTTGGTTTTCTTTGTAGTTAGTTACCTGAGTATGAATGATGGTAGCTAGCTAAATTGTTCTTCATTCAATATATTAGTGTTTTTCTTTGTGTTATTTAGAAATTATTATTTGTGGATGATTGTGTATATTACCATTGATTTTTTTTCTAAATTTGTTTGTAGAAGTTGTCGCATCACAAATCATCCAAGAAATAATATTATTTTTGAAGTTTTATATTTTTTTATAGATATAGAGTACATCAAGGAGTGGCTACACAAAAAGTTTCATGATTTTAGGAACTTTGATTATTTTTGTATGAAATAAACAAAATTAGCATCTCATATGATTTAATAAAAGACATAAAAATGATAAGACTATTTGGGCCAAATCTGGCCCAGCTTGGTCCATGTACAGCCCAAACGTGGTGGCAGTCCGGCCCATATAATGGCCTGACCTTTTGTCATATTTCGAAAAACATCAAGGGCCTTTTTGCAAGATTTTCTGAGAGAGAAGGCCGAACGACGGGTTATATTTCACCAAAGTGCGAGTGTCTTTTTGCAAAACGGCCGGTAATGGCCCGATCTAAGCCGTCCATCTGCCCGATCGGACGGCCAAGGGAGGCCCGCGACGTGGCCACTCTCTTTGGCCAGAGAATGTTGCAGCTTTCGTATATAGGAGATTTGCATAGCTATTTTTTTTCTACTAAAACAATTTGTACAGTTATTTTTTTACTAGTACTTGGTATAGCCTGTTTTACCAGCATCACATTGCCTACCTAAAGAACACATTCTACCAGGATGTAAGTCCATCTCATTGATGATCGTTGTAAAACAACTTCTTGCTGTTGTGGTCATTGACGATTGTGATGTGTCGTTTGTGGTCGGAGCGAAGACAAATTAAGATGTCAAGAGAGTTCATCAACTCAAGGATTTGATAGGTTATTATATTAACATGTTGGTTATGATAGATGGAGTAACATATGGTAAAATTGTAGGGTTCAAGGGTGACCCCCGGCCTTTATTGATGAAAGACCAACACTGAAGTTCATTACATGTAACATATGGTAAAATTGTAACCCTTTTGAGCTACTTCGTTATCATTAATTAAAAATATCTGTCCAAGTCGTGACTCGTGAAGGACTTTGTGTCAAAAAACGTGAAGTTTCTTTCGTATGATTCGACTCGACAAAATCACTGATATGTGGTAGACACAACATATATATTACTACTTGAACAGATAGCATATATATTACCACGATTATCAGAGCAGCATCAATACACAGCCGGCACAAATTAATGTTTGCACAAGCCACAGGATTACACACGTCCAATAGTTCAGCCATACTACTCACACGAACAATTAGGCTACCATAGGTAGCAATTCCTGCTTAGTTGGCTGCAGGTTAGGTTACAATCAGCATTTATAATTAACTAGGTTTTCTGGCAGAGATTAGGATATAGTAGATACGACGATTCAGTTAGCACGTAGTACTAGTTCGCAACACAGGGTAGACGTCTACACGACGACACATATTTATCGGTAATAATAGTGCTAGCATATCCTGCTGCATGACAGAAGAGAGGGAGCATGCGTAGATAGGTTTATCTGATCTGGAAGTGGTTCCCGGCGCCTGGGCCGCCGTTCTGGTCGGGGTGCTGGCGGAATCCATTGCCGCCGCCGTGCGCGTCGGCCGAGCTCTTCCGGCGCCGCTCGTTGTGCCCCGCCAGACGCAGGCGGCAGCTGCGCTTGATGTCGTCGAACTCCGACAGCTCGTGGAACCTGGCGGAAACACCAAAATCAAGTTAACAATAGCAGGAGGAGGAGCAACATACGACGTGAAATTCACAGCATCTATTGCAGTATACGACGTGAAATTCACAGCATCTATTGCAGTGCTTTGTTTTACTACTGTAATACTAAGCTAGGACAGCAGAGTACGTCGCAACGTTCCAAATGCACGCACGTACTGCCGTCAAATCGAAGGGGGCACGCCGACACGATCACGGGGAGAATGGCATCGACAGGACAGGAAGGACAGGGGCTTCAAGGCCTTGTTTTATCATGGCCAAGTTGGGAGTTTGCATAGCGCCGTGTCAAATCAGCGCACTGTATCATTTCGTTTGTATTTGGTAAAAATTGTCCAAACTTTGACTAATTAGGCTCAAAATGTTCGTCTCGCAAAGTACAATCAAACTGTGCAATTAGTTTTTGATTTCATCTACATTTAATACTCCATGCATGGGTCGATATTTTGATGTGACAGAGAATAGGAATTCTGCATAGTAAATTTGGTGGCAAATTTGAGGATCTAAACAAGGCCTCAGAGTAGAGATCGATTCACTGGAATACGGTGCTACGTATTCGTGTGTTGTGTGTGCGCACATGCGTCGTGCGCGCAAAAGCGGCGACAACAAATTTGAGGCCGTATTTTTAGCGCTATCGATCATTCCAAGCCAAGGTCCACGGCCCTGTCCATGCATATATCACATCACAGCATAAAAAGAAAAATGCAAAAGCATCGTTGAAATTTCCAATCAGTTCAAACAGTGGCCTTGTTTAGATTCATCCAAGTTCCAACTTTTTTCTCTCTCTCTATCACATCAATTTTTACCTGCATGCATAGAGCCTTAAATATAGGTAAAAAAATAACTAATTACACAAGTTTGGTTTGAAATCACGAGATGAATCTTTTGAGCCTAGTTGGTCGACGATTGGACAATATTTGTCAAATATAAACGAAAGTGATACAGGAGTCGAATTCTAACATTTTAAATTCTAACTCCTATCTAAACAAGGCCTTACTAGCAATTAATCAGCACGGACGTTAATTTGGATAAAGAGCACCTGAAGATCAGAACGCGACAACACAGCTTGTCTTGTCTGCTTCTTCGGTACTCCTAGGTCAGTTACGTTATTGATGATTGTCATTGCTAGAAATGAGAATTTACGAAACTGCACTCAGTGATGAGTGTGAATGGTAACTCAAACTAAACATAGGGAGGTGTTTGGTTGCTAGCCAACTTGTCAATAAACTTTTTTTTCCTCGAATACGCAAAAGATTTGCGCATCCTTGTATTAAGCAGAAGAGAGTTTTACAAGTTTTTCTCCCAGGGTGATACAAATTTTAAACACAGCCCCGCACCCTAAGAACGCTTACAAACGGATTACTCACGCACTAAACATTCTAGTTTCCGCGCGCCGGCCTCGATTCACAAGTCGGCGGTGTGCTTGATGTTGTTTAGGACCTGTTGGAGGCTGGCCTCCGCACCTCTGAAACAACGTGTGTTCCTCTCCTTCCAGAGTTCCCAGGCGACGATGGCGAACAAGGTGTCGGCTCCTTTTCTCTTGGTCCCGTGCCATTTCGCCCTCCACAGATCCCACCATTGGCCGATAGACGGTGCTCCGGTCACGGATGTGTCTGCTCGAAGTGTGACTAGGATGGCCCACCAAACCTGGCGGGCGAAGGAGCACCCGGCGATGATGTGGTCTATCGTTTCTGGTTCCTGGTCGCAGAGGTAGCAGTTGTCGTTAG
Organism: Themeda triandra; assembly: GCA_018135685.1. Taxonomy (NCBI): domain Eukaryota; kingdom Viridiplantae; phylum Streptophyta; class Magnoliopsida; order Poales; family Poaceae; genus Themeda; species Themeda triandra. Next base: position 2,034,252 of record JAENPR010000015.1, on the reverse strand, counting down.
CTTGCAGGCCGTGTCTGTGTCGCCTGTCAGCCGTCCAATGTCGTCTGCGGATGGCCAGCCAGAGGAAGATCCTGACTCTGAGGGGTATCCGGGTTTTCCAGATCCTTTTGCATCCTAGGATGGAGTGGGACCCCGCGAGAAGTGCCCTGTAGGCCGATTTGGCGGTGTACTTTCCGTTAGCCGTCCATTTCCAGACGACCTTGTCTTCCTCCGCGGAGAGAGCGACCTGGTCGATCCGATGCCAAAGGTTGAGGTACTGACTGGTGGCCGCCACGGATACTCCCCCAGAGATCTGCCGAACCCAGGTACGACCCGTCAGTCCGCGCTGCAGTCCCACTGCGACTGTAGTCTCCCGAATCTCCCTCTGGCCGACGTAGTGGAGAAGCAGCGGCGCGATGTCGCGCACGGCCAGGCGGTCAATCCACCTTGCGCTCCAGAAGAGGGTTCTTTGGCCGTCGCCGAGAATCGTGAATGTGGATGCTCTGAAGAAATCGTGCACTTCCCGCGGCACCTTGATCTCCAACTGCGACCAGGCCCGGTCCTCATCCGTCTGCTGAAGTCATGTCTAACATTAAGCAAGTTTGTTCCAACTTTGACTGTTATTATTTGGATGACACAACAAGGGGTGACAAGACTCCTCCCTGATAAATTAGGTCCTATTATGCGTCAAGGACCTAAAAGGTGGCAAATTTCTTTGAAACTTAATTTCTAAGGTGTGACAACAAAAAATTAACTAACCTTAGACAAGTGTGGCAAATGGTGGCAAATTTTCAATACCCAGATAGGGATTTTTTTAGAAAGACGGCAAAAAGCTTTTGCCGTATTTTTATTAGACGGATAAAAAGAAATTCAGGGAGTACAAAAAAAAAAGCCACTAGGCAACAGCTCGATGAACCACTTCTCTACTACCCAAAAGGCACACCCTTCTCCTGGAACTAAGCAAAACAAGAAAACAAACTGTACCACTAACTAACATCAACGTTTGATTGCTTAGCCCATTGAAATTGGTCGAACTCCTCTTTGCACAGGAAGGTCATCTCTCTGAACTTTTGTTTTGAAATGTTCTTCTATTCCTCTCCTTCCATATGTTAACCTAGAAAAATATTATGAGGCTAGGGCCTTGTTTATTTTCCCAATTTGGGATGTGCAAAATTGGCAAAATGCACTGTAGCATTACTATAACATTTCGTTTGTATTTGGTAAAAATTATCCAAACATTAACTAATTAGGCTCAAAACGTTCGTATCACAAAGTACAACAAAACTGTATAATTAGTTTTTGATTTTATCTACATTTAGTACTCCATGCATGTACCGACATTTTTATGTGATAAGGCTAGTCTCAGTGGGGGTTTTATGGACGTTGCATGCATATTTAATATAGTGACACATCAGCATAGAAAGATTTTTTTGCATGAAATGGATAATAGAGAGAGTAAAATCGTTTCACCATGGTGAAACACGGTAGGGGTGTTTCCAACGTCTTGGTAACTGGGTGAAACGAGCACTGAGACATTTCATGGCTATTTTTAGGGGTGAACTGAGCATGCCTACGGCGGGGATAGGAGAAAAAAAGAGACGCATAGTTCCATAAAGGATAAAAATAGTTATATAAATTTGTGCAATGAAATTTGCATTGAGAGAGGTATCTGTTTCACAATAAGTTTCATGTTTTTGAAAACTGTGAGATGAAATGTTGCATTGAGACTAGCCTAAAAATCTTCTTTTTGCATAGTGTAATTTAGGACAAAAAAGGGAAACTAAAGGCCTAGATAGCTCCTTCTATACCCTGATAGAGATTCTTTTTTCCTTTTCTTTCTATATGTTAAGAAGAACTTTTCTTTTATGAGATCTTTTGATGAACGTTACACTAGCTCTAATCAATCAAGGACCACAAATAATTTGGTTGTTCACTTAATTATAAAACCTACTATCACCTGTGAGCTAGGCACAGTATGAACGGCCAGTGGTCTAGTACACTGTATAGTGTAAACGCCATATATGCATGTGTCCTTGTCAGTGGTTCAACAGCGCTAGGACAGCATGAACAGTTGTACTGCGAGCGAGCAGGGACCAACAAGAACTTGTCACCACGCACATTACATCAGGCTAGCTACCACGCCACCGGACGCGCTAGCTAGCTGCATGCATCATCCATGCGGTGCACATGGAGATTGGAGACTTGTGAAAAGTCGCAGCAGCAAAAAGATGCTGAAAGCCACAGGATCGATCGATCAAGGAGAACCAGATCAGCAGTGAATTGAAATGACGACTGGAATCTGATTTGGCCCGAATTAAGTCCCAGCATTACACAGTGGTTGTACAAATGCTGCAAAGTGCCTGCTACATGAAGTTCGTTTATTCTCAGTCCGAGACGTGGAGCAAATTAAACGGCCCAAGAAGCAAGCATAAAGCATCAGGGACGGAGAGCATAAAAAACTTAGCGGGCTACCGTTGATAAGCCGACTAATGTTGTTTTGTTGCGAGAAAGAAAAAACATTCTATCATGGCTGATAAGCCAGGTTGATAAGTTCAAGTGAACATAGTGTAACTCATTGGTCTAAGATAAGTAGGACAACTAATACGTGTCTCAGATTCTATCATTGCTGCTACTGATCATCAGTTATGCCAAAGATGCGCAGGGCCCAAACGGAGAGCACAACTGCACAGCCCACTACCCTTTCAAAGCCGAAGCATGCGGGCAGGGGTAAGGACAATGATGTCCACCACCACCTCCATGTACATGTCAATCAAGGGACGAAATACGAATGTTGAGTGCTTTGGGCGGTGATGCATCGGCAAAGCAAGAATAATTATCCGCTGAGGCAGCCGAAAGCATGAAAACCTAGTCCGTCCTCTAATAGTAATCCAGCTTCTCTTCTTTATTTTTCTTGACTACTTTCCCGTCGATCCCTTTTTTAGGTATCACACACCGTTTTTTTGCATGTCAAACTTTTTACGTTTGAGTAGATTTATAAAAAATATTAGAAACATTTATATCTTCAAACATTAAGCTAATCTAGTGATACTTATTACAAACAATAAATATTAGTAATCTTTTATGTATATTTGGTTAAAGTAAAAAAATGATTTCTTGATAAATGATAATGAAGAAGGCACTAAAAGGAGGCGGAGGGAGTGCACAAAAAAAAATACACATGGTTTGGTTACTTGGTTACTGGTACTACTAATGAACATCATGCTAGAGCAGAAACAGTAATTTGCACTGTTCCATTTTGGAGTGCTCAGGCTGTGTGTGTGTGACTGTGACGTACGGATCATCTCATTCTTATCTAGCGCGCCAGACCACTAGCTAGCGCCACAGTGGCTGCTGCAGTCACCAAAAGAGGAACAGGTATACACAGTATATCCAGATTATTCCGGATGCAATGCGTGACGCTATGTGGTGAAGAAGAGCAAGCTATACACTTGACATTAAGATACTGTGCCTAATGGAGAGTAATGGGTAATTTGCTAACCTATTTAACTTCATTTATATTTGGCCACGGCTCAACTTGGAACCAAGAGCTTGCATGAGAGAGGCTGCAAGATCTTTAGCTGAAAAAACTAGCTACTATAAATCATGCGCATCAGGTTCATCATGCTATCCACGATCCAAGAAAAAGCTGTAATACGCTTTTGAAGATTCATGGACTTCAGGCACTAAGTTTTTTTTCTGTCTCTCTCTAACTAATAAAAGAGGAAGTAAAGTTCAGTTGTACGAGCTGAAAGTGGTTCGGCAAGTTTCGGGCGGGAGTGGGGCTTACCGGCTGCATTGCTGGCAGAAGCGCTGGCGGAGGCCGGCGACGAGCACGACGGGGGCCTTGGAGTGCGCCTCGCACACCTTGTGCCTCCGGTTGTACGGCTTCTCGTCGGTCACCAGGTTGGCGTTGCACCGCTCCGCCTGGCACCTCGGGCCGCCTCCTGCCGCGACAGACGCCGCCGCCGCTGCCGCCGTCGGGCCTCTCCTCGCCGCCACCGGCACCGGGGAGGAGCTGGACGAGACGGCGCCGCCCGCGGCCACGCCCCTCCTCGCCGCAACCGGGGAGGAGTCTCCCACGGCCGCCATCTTCGCAGGCACGGTGTCCGCGCTGCTGCTGTCGCCACCAGCCGCCGCGGCGGCGGCGAGCGCGGCGATGGACGCCGCCGCCGCTGCCGAGCTCGCGGAGCCCTGCTTGGTGGACTTGCTCTTGCGGTCCATGGCGACGGCGCCGGCGAGGGAGGAGGCCTGCCTGGGCGATCGAGCTGGTGAGGCTGCGGCGGCCGGAGAGCTGGCGAGGTGGAGCTGGAGCTCTGGCGCCGTACTGCCGCTCATGTGAGTGGAAGACGAAGAAGTAGAAGGGGTGGAAAAGCGCTGAAAGGGATATAAAGCCGGGTGCCGTGTGTGTGGAGGCAAGGCGCGCATGTGGGCCCCGTACCACAGCGGGTACGCGTACGTTCGTACGTACATGTATTCATACGATTGTGCATGTACATGCCTTGGCCAGCGTACGTATGCCGTATGTGTGCGTAGGTCTATACACGGTCTCCCTGTCAAACTAAAGAAGCGAAAGTCAGTCAGGTGGACCCTAGGATAATGGTACGGTAGATCTAGGGAGATCATGAGAATGTAGAAATAGAAGCCTAATGGTTTTATTTGTCCATACATGTTTGTACAACCATGGTTTCATGTAAATTTTGTATAGACGATGAAGTTGTTGAACGAGATATGACATAACTATGCAATATTATGATTTTGGTGACCACACGTGACATGACAACATAGTCATTGGGACTAATAACAAGATTGCAAGAAAATAATTTAGTATCTTCCTATGATGTGATGCAACAAAAACCAGAAAACCACGATTAAGTCATAGGAAAAATCAGTAAAGGCCTAGGAAAAGAATGTGGGCGCGATATAATCTAATCGTAGAAAAAATGCAAGCGCCGAACATAAAGGAAACATTTAGTGCACTAAACAATATGTTGAAAATGAAACTACAAGCATCAACGTATTAATTGCAAAGTGTAAGAAATAAGGTCATGTAAGAAGACTTCACTGGATGATCTGGTGAATAAATAGAGCATTTTCTAGAGAATGATGGTGTGGAGAAGATCACAGGTTACACAATACAATAGATAAAGGAACAATTCCTCTAGATGGTTAGTTGGTGACATTGCAAGAGAACTGTATGGTGTGTTGCCATGATTGAAGCGGTGGTACAAATCGATTAAAAGTTGGTCCAATGGCTAGTTCCTAAAAAAACTATACTCATCGAGAATGATATGTTACATCCTTTTAATTTTTTTTAAAAAAACAAACATTGGGCAAAAACTAGTTTTGGTTAATGAAGCTATTTCTACCCCTTCCATGGGTTCATTTGAGAGAATGAGAGAAGGTCTAAGATTGTTGCAGGCCAGGAAAAAGCCACCACACTTTAGAAGACAAAAGCCACTAAAATTCTTAAAAGTGATTTCATCCATGCTCCTAGCACATGCTTAGCGAGTAGTTAATGCTTGATAAGGACTAGAGATAGTGATTGTGACTTGTGGATGCCTTGTTATTCTTTCAAGGAGGAGTTACACTTGTACTTCTTGCTCATGAGCACCATGGAGACTTGAGGGACTTGTTGGCCCTCCTACTTGATGTATAGCGACAATATGGCATTGTGTGGAGCCAAGGAAGACCTTGCATTTGTGGCTCAAGCTCTCTAGTGTGAAGATGTTGTCAAGTGTCCAAAAGAGAAGGCAAGTGGTGAGGCTTGCCTCCATGACGAGTGGTTCGCTCATCTTGGTGGAGCCTTTGTAACATAGTCCAAGAACTTGTAACACCTAGCCCATGGCAAGATGCGTGATTGGCTTAAGCATATCATTCGTAGAGATCCTATGTGAACTCATCCTGATAATTTACCCACTAATACAATGGCATAAATGTTTGTACCAAAGTTTGCATCCGTGATTAGTTCCAACTTGATGGATATGTGGAACTAATCACGGATGCATGCACAATCGATTGGAATAAATAACGGGCAAACAAATGGAATAATCTATTAGAGCAATTCCAACAGTTTGCTAAAAGCATTTGGCATCCTAGGATTTTTGCCAAAACCACAAAAAACAGCATCCAACAAGTTGGCAAAAACTACTTGGCATTTCTGTGAGCTTGGCAAAATTCTCTTTTCACTTGCCAAATATGCCAAGTGCTCCATCACTTGGCATCACGTGTATCCAATTTGCCAACTAGTTTTGCCAACTTGTTGGAGGCTTAATTTTGTGATTTTGGCAAAAATACTAGGATGCCAAGTTCTTTTGCCAAGCTCAAATAGCAAACTGTTGGAGAAGACTTCTTTTTTCACTTGGCATTTGGTTTTGAGACTTGGCAAAACTATAGATTGCCAAGTGAGTTTTAGCAAACTGTTGGAATTGTTCTTATATCAACACCACTTTGCCTAGATAAAGAAAAACATGTATGTACAATAACAGTGACAACTACATGAGTGATCGACATCGGTTTGAATTGTGTAAAAGAATCTCCATGACTATTTCAACAAAGGACAACATTCCATGAGACCGTAGCACTAAGTTCTACATATGGATCGACATCATCGTAGACCTACTTCTTGCTCAGTGAATGTTCATAATGTCGTTTTGTGATATGAAGAAGGAGGCATAGATGTCATTAAGGTTCACCAACTCAAGGAGTTGATGTTTATAGTGACATAGTACATGCTTATGACAAGGGAGTAACAATATATGACAAAGTGTGTAACCTTTTGAGTTACTTTATTAAATACCATTTAAACCTATGGAGTTTGTTAATTTCATAGGACTCCAATTTGGACCGATCGGTTGCGTGCATTTTCATGACTTTATAGTCCAAAAAGAAACATCACTATTCATCTAGTTATAGATGGTGTATCCATTTTCGAAAAAAAAAATGAAAATATTACATCTGAGATAGACAATTCAAAATAGGAACAGCTTCGGAAAATAAAACATGCACATATGAATCACGTGCATTAGACACAATACACCCAATGTACCTTTAGTCGAATAAATATATTATATCAGAGTACAAACATCGATACAGAGCCTGCACAGATCACTGTTTGGCACAGGCCACAGGATTACATACACATCCGATAATCGATCCGTACTCATACACCCACAATTAATCACGCTAATATCAAACACCGCCTGCTTAATTGCCTGCAGGTTACTTACATTAACAATCAGCACAATTAACTAACTAGATTTCCTGGCAGATCAGTATCGTACGGCACATATATACGCGCGCCTCCCGTCGGTGCACATACAAAGCACATTGCTTATTACAGGAGGTCATGTGCCGTGCACACTGCCAATTAATTAGGTTAATTAGCACGTAGTAGCAGCACATAGCATACGCAGCACAGGACAGAGTAGGCGCGGGATCGAGCGCGCACACACACTGAGACACATACTAGGTAATCCTGCTGCATGACAGAAGAGAGAGAGCATTCTTAGATGAGATAGGTTTATCTGATCTGAAAGTGGTTCCCTGCCGGGTTACCGCGGCCGCCGTTCTGGTCGTGCGCGTCCGCCGGGTTCCTCCGGCGCCGCTCGTTGTGCCCCGCCAGGCGCAAGCGGCAGCTCTTCTTGGTGTCGTCGAAGTGCGACAGCTCGTGAAACCTGCAAGCACGCAGACGGGATCAGAGAGGCAGAGGCAGAGAGCTCGTGTGTCTCGTCGACTGCGACACGGAGTAACCAAAATAGGAACAGGTATCCAAACAGAGCTGCTAGCACGGTTTAACTTCCAAAGAGGAGATAGGCTGCTGCAAGATCTTGAGAGTTGAAAGCAACCTAGGATCCATCCAACAGCTCATCAATCATCATGCTACCCATGATCCAAGAAAAGGCTGCAAAAAGCTTTCTCAAGAGATCCGATATGATGGCAGGCACTAAGTTCTTTTTAAGGTTGAATGTTCTTTTTAAGGTTGAATTAAGCTCAGTTAATCTAGTATTCGTACGACGAACACTGAAAGTGGACGGTGCTTTTGACGAGCATGTCACGCACGCCGGATGGCCGGACTGCACCGCACCTATGACCGAACCATGTGCCGCGAGCAGGCGGAGGCGGGGCCTTACCGGCTGCATTGCTGGCAGAAGCGCTGGCGGAGGCCGGCGAGGAGGACGACGGACGCCTTGCGGTGCGCGTCGCACACCTTGTGCCTCCGGTTGTACCGCTTCTCCACGCCCATGTCGGCGTTGCACCGCTCCACCTGGCAGCTCGGCACGACGACGCCGCCACCGACGCCGGCCGCGGCGGCCACGGCGCCGACGCTCCTGCTCCTCGCCGCCGTCGCCACCGGGGAGGAGCCGGAGGCGCCAGCCGCTGTCGCGACCCTCCTCGCCGCTGCCGCTGCCGCCGCCCTGGAGGCGCCACCAGCGGCCGCCAGCTCCGCGGGGTTGTTGCTGTCCAGCCCGTGTGGCGCCGGCGGCACGCCGTTGTTGGCCGGCGCCCCGGAGTCGTCCGAGGCGTCGCCAGACGCCGCGGCGGCCGCGAGCGCGACCATGGACGCCGCCGCCGAGCTCGAGGGGGCCATGCCTGTGCCGGCGATACGCGGTCAAGAGCTAGCGATGTGGATCGGAGCTGTGGAGTTCTGGAGGTGTGCTGCCTCTTAAGCAGCTCTCAACTCGGTCGTGAGTGCAAGATAGTGGGCTAGAAAAATGTTGAAAGGGATATAAAAAGACGACGGGTGCCATGTGTGTGGAGGCAGGACGGCGCACTTGTGGGCCCCGTACCACTGCTGATACAGTGGTACGTGTACGTACATGTATCACGTATGTATACACTTGTGCATGTACATAGGAATATGGCTGAGTGCTAATGTATATGCCTCTATATATACATCCATTATATACATCCATTATATGGCTGAGTATTCTCGTTGCTGTTGATTTATTGAGAGAGGAAAATATTGTTGAATTGCTGGCTGGTAAGTGCCGCTAGATCAAACGAACAAAGCAATTAAACTTAGAAACACCTGAAAGCTGAGCCCTCGATTGGAAATCCAAGTGAAACTAGATCAACAACATTAACCCCCCCCCCCCCCCCCCCACCCCCAACCCTGTATGAACTCAATCTCTCACGTTCCTATGCAAGTTAGAATAGTGTATGTAAACGTCGATGTCGGTGTCGTGCTTGTTAGAGTAACTAGGAGAATACCCCGCGTTCTTTGCGGGGATTCCAGTTAATTTTAAAAATAAACTATTTATATTTGTAGTTATAAAAATAAAATATTTTTAAAATAATGGTTTGATGATGTCGATGTGAACAACTAAATGTATATTAGTGGATGAAGAGGTAAGCGTCATAATTACATGTGCTTTAGTTTGGATATAATTACAAGTTTAGTGGATTGCTTAGTGGATTGCTTATGTGGATAACTTGCATGTTGAGATAATTCTATAGTGGGATTTGTTTATATAAGAGGTATAGATGCGCACAAGTACGACGCAGAGTTTAATTCTCAAAACCATTGCCTCCCATGCCCGTATAAGCTAGGGTAGTGTATTCAAGCATGTTGAGTCAATGAGCTAGTCATCGAAGCTAAGCACGCAGCAGGCAGTATTGCAGAGCAAAGCAATGAGATCGAGCTTTTTTTTTTTTTTGTGAATAAGCAATGAGATCGAGCTAGGAATAGCATCGTGCCGCGCTAGCTTCTGCTGCGCCGGCGTCGCTTCGACATGTTTTTGTTTCCTCCACCATACTGTCATATGATTTTTGTAGCCAGCGGACCTGGTGTGTTTCATTCCACGGTGGCCGGTGTGTTTCATTCCACGGTGGCCCTTGCCTAGCCACACCGCGCCGCATGCGCATGGCATTATTGGCCGCCCACAAGGCCGCAACGCGCAACGTAACATTTGCAGCGGTCCTCGCGCGGAGACGCCACGGGAGAGGAGCTCCCCGGCCGTACCGGGGCCGGGGGCCGTCCCGTGCGAGAGCGCCGAGCGTCCGGCGTGGACACCGGGCGGAACACGGCGCGCGAGCGAGCGAGCTGTCGATCGGGCCGGGCCGACGGTGCATGCAATGGGCGGCTGGCCGGATTCATCGCCGAGTGTGGTACGGGCCGGGAGCGACGTGTCGTTCGTACGCCGGTGACCGGCTCGACGATCGCCGTACCGCGAGGGGCGCCAGCGGCCAGCCACCGAAGAAGCTGACGCGCGCGCCGGGGTTGCCCGTGCCCGGGGCCCTCCATGTTGCTGCCCGGCGACTGGTCGTCGTTCGCCGTACGTACGTGCGCGTTGGGGTGTGGCCCGGCCCTGCTGACCGAGGCGTGCAGCGTGGAAGCGACCACGAGAGGCACGGCCGGACGGAACCGTGCTCGCCGGGTACGGTTATTCTGAGCCGCGACCAGGAGGCCATTATTTTGACTGCGGTAATTTCCGGGGAAATAATGGTGTGCACCAGAGTAGCAGTAAAAACGTAGGGTAAAAGATACAGATTGAACTTTGTTTTTTTTTAAAAAAATTAGACAGTATAAGGTAGACGTCCAAAACACGCATTCACTCAGTGTTATTTTAAAAGGTCAACATTTTAAAACTTAATAGTTAAGGGTAATGACTTCAAATCTGACCAACTCCTGTAGTGTGACGGGTGGTGTGTACAAGGCCCAGAAATGGATTCACCATCGTATGGCTGGCCGGCGATTACTATTACATTATTTTTCCAACTGTACTATTATGCTTAGCGGTCAAAATGTATGACCGGTTGACTGCACAAGTACACTTAGACCCAATCAAAAAAAAAAAATGATAGTTGTGGAGAGGAGGGGGGGGGGGGGGATTAACTTAGGATTAGGAGACTACCCGGCAGGTTAAGTGTCATTTATATCTGGTTCATGCATGCCTTCATCTTCATGAGGAGTGACGAATTTGCCCTCTCGATCGTGTGCTACCGTAGTGTGTTACTTGCCTTCCCTTTTTTGGTAACTAAATGTTGGATTATGTCTCCTTGGAGGCAGCAATTGTTCAATACTATGTTTAGTAGTAAGAAAGTCCCAGTTTTTACCTTTTTTATTACCTTTATTTGTTAGGAATATGCCTGCCTTTGTACGTGTAAGCTGTTGCTTTCACGGTTGCACTGCGTTATCAAGAAATTTACAGGCAGGGAGGCAGCATCTTTCTCTACTCTCACTCCACCAATGTTTAGCCGTAGATATTCTTTGTCGAAGACAAACAAGATGGGGTATTTTCAGTATCAATCACGCGTCGTCTGATCAAACTCACGTCCAAAGGCGATGTGGAATAATGGAAAATATGTGGCCAGCAAAACAACACGTGTTCTTGATCTTAATTGACATTTCTAAATCCTAACAAAATACAAACCCTCAACATAATGCAAGTGCTTTTTTTTTTGACATGATAGGAGCGGTTCTTGTGCTGAAACTTGTCCACCCATGTCCAACCCTTAACATTGCCATTACCTTTTGTTTTGGAATTACTCCGAGATTTAACAGTGCTATTGATCTAGTGCTTGTGGTTACAGGATAAAGTCGATCACATCGTTTTCTGAAGAATATGGCCATCATTATTAATTAATCACATCGTCCGTGATCGATATGGTTATCCTTAGGAGCTTTTTGTTGCTAGCGGCTACGCTTTGACACACTTCATTTTAGACAATTATGATCAAATTAGCAAGTGTTTGGTTGTCAAATAAAATCTAGACGAGGTTCTTTTTGAACTCCAAATGTCATAAATATATAATAGAAAAGTGTAGCAAGATTTCTTTAGGTACAACAAATTTAGCCTTAATTTTTTCTAGTCACATTCTCACACTTTACCTAGGGGTGCTGTAAACGTATACGCTAGAAACCAAACCTCCTCTAACTATTACCATTGTAGTTGTAGCTAGCCAAAACATTTTTATTAACCATAGTTGGGCTGTGTGGGCTTACCAAACCAAGCAAACCCGCCATGTGAAAAAGTTCAGCTCAGCTTCTAATAACATGTTTTTTCCCCTCTGGCACCATAATCGGTGAGGCTAGCTTGCCTCCTTTTGCTGGCTGAGCGCCCGAGCCTAGGTTAGGTTATGAAGTAGGTACATCGTCCATACCTCTGCTAGCTTAACCATGGAAGCTGTTGCATGGTCCACCAAATTAATGATAATAGTACTTTTTTTACTAGATGCTATTTTGCTTTTATGAAATGACCTGTCACGCTACAGTAGTTCATTGCCACGATGATCACGCACAATAGCTCTAGCATTTGGACATCTCTTTCAGCAATAACATCTTCGTTCACTTTTTCTTTTGTAGAGAGACTCTCTCTCTCTCTCTCTCTCTCTCTCTCTCTCTCTCTCTCTCTCTCTCGTAATGTCGCTATTGGCTATCATTCTCGATATGGCCCACATATAATATGAATAGAATAGAAGTGGGGTTATCACATTCGCATGGCCATAATAAAAGTGTAGCATAAGAGCTAGAACAAATGAATTCTAGGATCAATCTCGATTGGGACTTGGATTCTTTTTATCAAGTACTATCATCAACTGCAACACCAATTGTACCCAATATTTGTCTTTTAACGGCCATATAATCGTACTATCACATTTAACTTGCTAATCAACACTTGAGTCAAAGCAGTTGCATATAATAGTGCAGAACCAAAGTTAGAACTGGCTATTTGCAGTTATGCCACAGCTGTTGTTACTACTACTCTCTAACAACACTTTTGTCCTACGTGCATATCATTATCATTGCCCCTCGCTGGACAAGTCAGCGTCGTATCCCATCTTACCTTACACCTGGTGAGGCTCTCTCATCTTAGCGGCATGAGCCCATGGCGTGTGTTGCCCCTACGCATCGCTGACTCACTTAATGATGACAACGAAGTTAGGAACTTATGGTGTCTCAACTCCTCGACATATGTTCCTACGCCTCACCATCGGTGCAACATGTGGGTTCCTTCATGTTCTAACTGTTGAGTCCTGACTATCTTCAGGGACGCAAATGTAATTTGGTCCACTTTTGAGGACTACTTTGAAATTTGACTACTGGTTTTATATAATGCAATATAGAGTAAAAAACTTTAAGCTTACACACCCTTTAATTGAACAACATATACATACACATATATGTTTACACGAGTAATTAATTTTTCTTGACTTAATCAGCATCGTCTTAATAGTTATATATTCAAAATAGAGGGAATATTGTCAAAGAGCACATGAACATCTCACAAGACAACATACCCCCATGTAGTTCAACGTACTTATTTTTTCCCACAGCGAGAAACCCAAATTTCCATGCCCGCTCGATTGTGTGCTAGCTAGTGTAGTGTCTAGTGTGTTACATGCCTTCCCGTTTTTGGTAACTAAATGTTGGATTATATCTCCTTGGAGACAGCAATTGTTCGATAATATGTTTAGTAGTGAGAAAGTCCCTGTTTTTACCTTTTTATTTATTTAGCTAGGATTCCTGCCTGCCTTTCACGGTTGCACTGCGTTATGAAGAATTTTACAGGCAGGGAGGCATGCAGCATCTTTCTACTCTCACTCGGCGTGTTTGGCTTTAGATATTCCTTTTCGAAGACAAACAAGATGGGTAGCATTCACTATCAATCACGTACCCGTCTCCTGCGTTTGGATCAAACTCTCGTCCAAAGGCGATGTGGAATAATGGTAAAATGTGGCCAGCAAAGCAACACGCGTTCTTGTTCTTAATGGGGGATTCTAAATTCTAACAAAATACAAACCTAACTAAGCTTAGCTGTACGGTTAGGTTTGTTGCGGTGAAACTTGTCTCAACCATGTCCAAACCCTCAACGTAATGCAATTGCTTTTATGAAAAGATCTGTCACGGTACAATATTAGTTCATTGCAGGCCACGATGATCCACGCACAAATAGCTCTAGCATTTGGCCATCTCTCTTTCAGCCCGTAACGTCTTCATTCCTTCACTTTTTTCTTTCACCTTTTCTTTCGTAGAGAGCAACTCTCTCTCGTACTTTCACTACTGGCTATTGTTCTCGATATATATATGACCCACATGTATCGTGAACGGAATAAAATTGGGGTTATCGTATTTGAATGGCCACAGTAAAAGTGTAGCATAAGAGCCGGAACAAATTCTAGGATCTCAGATCGACTAGGACATGGATTCTTTTTATCTAGTACTGTCATCTTCAACTGCAACACGAATCGTACCCAATATTCGTCCTTTAACGACCATATATATAATCGTACTATCACAGTTAATTTGATCATCAACACTTGAGTCAAAGCAGTTGCAAATTGGGCATTTGCGGTAATTCTGCCACAACTGCTGTTACTACTACTACTCTACTCTCTGACTATACTTTTGTCGTGCGTGCACATCATCATCATCATCGTCATCGTCATCGTCATTGCCCCTGGGTTTGTTTGACAAGTCAGCGCCGTCGCCTTCCTACCTTTGCCTCCCTTCGATCACTACCACACCGGATTCCGGTATAACGACGTGGTGCCCCCCTTCGATCACTACCACACCGGCAAATCCGCAGACGTGTCCCATTGATCGTCGCGAGTTGACGCGAGCCGTCACAGCCTGCCGGGTGCTGCCGCATCGGTGCCGTCCGATCGCGATCGGATCGGAGTCGATCGATCGACTCGGGTCGGCACGCACTGATTGGGTTGGGGCGCTGTGGGTTGGCTAGTTGATGGACGTGCGGACAGCAACCGGCGGATCACCTTCGTTCTTCTCCCACTCAGCTAGAGCCAGGCCGGCACACAGACACAGCTACGCGCGGGGAGGCGATCGATCATCAGGCGAAGCAGCAGAATCATTCGATGGATCGCTAGGTAGAATAGCCGTTGGCAGCAACAGCAGTGGACGCTTCGAAAGCATGCATGCGCGCCAAAAGCAAAGCTACTCCTCCTAGGACTGGCCCCGTCTCGTCTGGCCGGCCGGCGGCCGCAAAAGCCACCGACGGACGGCGACGGCTCCCGGGGCCAAAAGGCACAGCCTACGCTACGCGACGCGCCTACGCGTAGCAGTAGACGCATACGTATGCCTCTTCGTCTTCGTGCCGTATGCGTACGAGCGCGCGCGGCACGTGCTGTCGTACCACTACTGATGAGCCTGGCTAGGCTGGGCAATGGGCATGCCTCTGCAGCCCGCGGGCCTGGGACCACGCGACGGCTCGGCGTCGGGCACCACCGGACGGATCGGAACGTATCGAGCGGCTCGGGCGGCCGGCCTCCGGGGCCGGGGGACGACGAGTCGGCCGGCCTCGCGTCTGGATCGCCCCCACCCGCACCCGGGACCCGGCACGGCGGCGACCCAGGTGGTCGGTCCTTTTGCTCTTGGCGGGCAGCGCGGCCCGCGTGCGCGCACGTACGGCGGACCCGAAGCAGAGGGAATGGCTCTCGCTGACTGGCTGCCCCTGCGCGTGCACGTGATCCGAGGCGGCTTTATCGGCCGGCCATTACTGACTCGTGAGGACGCGCGGACCGGACGGACCGCCATGAAAGCAAAGCTGGATGCCAAGGGAAGAGGAAAAGTCTCCACTCCACACACTGTGTCAGTCTGTCTGTCACACTCACACACACACAGATCCGTTCTCACATACTCATCTCATCTGTTTTCTTGTCATCTGTTTTCTTGTTTGATCGATCACTGATCACTGATCGTCGATCGATCGATCATAGCTGCCGTCCGTTCCCTCTCTTGGGCTTTTGAGTTTTGTGGGGCTCCTCCTTCGCCCGTGCCGGCCGGGGCGGGCAGCAGCGATCAAGCGAAGCAATGATGATGGCGAGCGAGCGGTGACCGCGCTGCGCTGGTCTGGTCGGTCGCACGCGACGCGCAGGCGGACGTGAAGACAAGGCTTCCAGTCAGCTGCCGTCCGCAACGGGCCGATACCCCCCCGTACGATCCTGCAGCCTGGTCACTACGCAGCCTCTCTCTTGACTCTTCTCTCCCTCCTTCGCCCTCCGGCTGTGGTGCCACTGTGTGCGCGCGGCAACGACAGACCGGTGGTGATGTCGCTTGCCACCGCCACGTCTCATCGACATATTTCTCACAAGATCGCACAAAGCCGCACAAACGACGCATGCTATTGATACTAACGACGCATGCTATTGATACTATACAATATGCTCCTTTCCCCGGTTCTGTAGACGCCCCCATCAAGCAGTCTCGCTCGAGTTTTGTTTGTAGTACTCTACGTCTACGGAGTACTACCCGTGATCAGCACCACAATTTACACCTGACCAGCATGATGGGTTCTCAGTACGACGTGCAGGACAAGACGTTTGTGCCCCCCTGATTAAAGGCAGCAGGCATCAAAGCAAGAGCAACCGCCGAGCCAGCTGATTCGCTTTCAGCTTTGTGCTGGTGGATGGTGCTGGCAAAGTCACGAGAATGGAGGCCGTGTGCCGTACTAGGAATCAACAGGAGTTGCACATCGTCTGTCCGTACGCGCCATCACACCCAGCAGGCAGGCAGCAGCCAGTAGCAGCGCAGCGCAGCGGGGTGCAGTGCAGTGCAGTGCAGTGCCGGCAGTGTTGGTCCGTGCCCACCCCGCCACTGACTGCCACTGACTGTATGCGGTCCACCCCCGTTCTCTTTTCACACTTTCAGGTACTGTACTGCGCCCTCCTCTACACGCTAGGCTGAGGACGCTGGGCCGGGGCTATGGCCTTAGCCTGTACGAGCTCTCTGCGTCCCTGCCCCTGCTTTTGCGTCTCTGACGCGACGAGGCGAATCGCATCGCATCGCCGTCGCCAGTCGTCTCGCAGTCGCAGCATGCTGGCCAAAGCTGGCTATGATGAGGTTGCCCATGAACCACGAGTACTCCATACTCTACGTATCACGACCATGACCATGAGTACTCCATATACCTACAACAATTTATCATCATATCATACGAGCAAGAAAACCAAACCATGTACTCCTGTCAATTCAGAACTCTGAAAATCATGACTGAAAATCCTCAGATGACGACACGCATGTTTACTAGCATTCTCTAATGTTAGCCGGGAACCTCAAAAGTCAAAACCACAGACTCCTAGTTTATACCATCAGATAATGATTCCCGAAAATATTCCAATATAGATCAGCAGAGCGAGCGTGCAGGCATGTAGATTGCAAAATCATCCGCCAGCCTCATCGGAATCAGTCCAGTGCGCCCTCTGTAGAACAGGACTGTAGCTTTATTCATAAAAGGATTCCCCCAGTTCCCAGAGAGCGTACGTACAAGACGAACAGTACTGGCTACCACGTTCAAAAACGACAAAACTAGTTCAAAAACGACAAAAGTAGCCAAATTATTCGAGTGTGCAAGCACAGTGTACTAATTTTACAGCACGATAACTTGCTACTACAAAAATATAACTACTATACTCGCGAGACTCAATGAACTCGTGTCTGTCCATCAGTAAGGGGCGCTCCATTTCCAACAAACCACAAAGCGGAGAAGAGCAGCACGGTTTTTTCACTCCTTTTGGAACCTTGGTTCATTCGTTCTTCTTCTCGAACTTGGCCCTGTCAGCGCCGCTGTAAGGGGCGACATGGTATGCATATTGCTGGATGACGGCGAACACGACCATCTCAAGGATCACCAGGACGTTCTGGATCGCCTCCTGGATGTGTTCCACGTCCAGCCAGAAATGGTGGGATTTGATGACGCCTGCTTCAGCTAAAATATCGAGAGCAAAACCCTGAAACAAAAATTTGCAATGGGTGTGTCCTGTCAGGGTGAAAAATTGGAGAGCCAAGTGATACTTTCAATCAAAATTGGCAAATAGCTCTTTCCATTCCACAATGGAAGAGGTTCCTTCGCACTGGCCGACTAATACAAAGGGACTATGTCCTCCAGCAGGATCAAACTACAAATTAAGCTTGCCTCCAAAATGGATGAGATACCTCAAATTCACTAGCTTGTTTCAGGTTTTCATTTAACTTTAGCTTTCATCTCCACTACTACACCTCTTTCTACAACTCTTGCTGTCTCTATCGCCCATAAAGTAAACACGTCTTGTGACACTGTTTTATAAGGAAATCATTATCTGAAATTTACATGTGATTGCATGAACTAAAACTGTAAATGGAGTTTCTAAAACGGAAATTATGGCATGAAAGAGGACACGAGGTGATCATGCATAAACCCTTACTAAATCAAAGAATTAACGAGAAATGAAGCTTTTCATCAAAGTCATGCCAAGCAGGTACTATCTAATACACATCAATCATCCATTGAGTTGTCTATAAGCAATCAAGAGAATCACCCGTTCAAAGTTATATAATAAAGCTTTCAGCAACACTAAATGTTTAACTAAACAGCCATTCAGGTAAAGATGAGATATACCTGCCAGAAAGAGAAGAAGACAATCCCTTTGATGCACAGGAACTTTGCAAGAGGCTTGTGAGGTGCCAGCTCTTTAGCAAACAAGTGGTAGAAAAGAACCAAGGCATATAAAGCCATGGAAACTGAAACGTTCAGTATAATACTAAACGTCCAGCTGACCCAGCTGGGGTACAGCCCAAGAAGCTGAAGTGCAATAATCAGAACGGAACATACTGGCCTAACAATAACAAATTGCCAGGTCCAATACTTCAGAAGCTTCAATGTCTTGTGCTCCAATCGGACCTTTTTGGGCTGCCATAGTAGAATGCATCAGATTATTAGTTCCTTCAACAAATAATCAAAGATTAGAAACCAAAACTAAGAAACATGTAAACTTTAAATACAAATTGAGCTGCCAACAGTTGTTGAAATTCTGATGTACGTTATAGGTACAAGATATAATCGTTTAATAATGAGGCAAAGCAAAGTTCTAGACACCATGGTTCTATAAGGCAGTAAGGCGAGGTGTGGCGAGCCAACACTTCCAAATGCCAACACAATTAGAAGAAGACGCAAGGCAATGTCCTACGAATCTAATCTAAGAAACTGCAAAACCACAGCATGACGGAACACACAGGAAAAGAAAAAAGAGAGAGAGGCAAGAAACAAAAGGAAAGGAAGGAGCAGTAAGAAAGGAGCTGGCCCAGCCCACCAAACAGCCCATATACCCCTCCCCTGGCATGACCTTGTCTATGGTTCTCCTGATCAACCATCCAGGCATTCAGCGCTGCCGACCCCCCTCGGCCCCTCGCTGTCTCTCTCCTCACACGGTGCCACTCGCTTATAGCTCGCTCTTGTTCTCTTGATGTGATGCTGGCACCCGCAACTTCTCCTGCATGCAGCTTATCTTGACTTTCCTCACTGCTCTGCGCCCTCAGATAGATCACTATTACCACCCCCTTCCAGATCGACCATGCTGCAGCTGACCAGAGCAAGTTCATAGTTGGGCACTGGCTCCAGAACCAGTAGTGATGGCAGCAGCTGCAAATTGCTGGCCAGCTCCCCTCCCGTTCTTCCTCTCTTCTCCCTCCCTAACTCTTTTTGCCGATCTTTCGGTTATGGAAACTGGGACACCCAAAATCCCAGCATGCCTCATCACCGGCGATGCCTTGTAAACCATGATAGAAACAGCATTATTTAAGTATATACCGGTTTCGAAAACTATAATTAAAGAACACATACACACAGACAAAAGAGAACATACACCAGAACGATTTGGAAAGATATAGCTAAAGAAACTGTAATTGAAATACAAGATAGAACTGGTGTAAGCTTACTCACCATTAAGTATATAGTTCAATCGTTCTACAAAAAACTACATGAATGATTACTTTACTAATGGAGAAGTGTAAACGTTATTGTAAACGATTGGAAATAATATAGTTCCACTGGAAAAAAATGCCAGTCTCCTTAAAATAAGTAAGGTTTCTTATTGATATCCCCAGGTATGGACCTAACATAACTCACCATAGCACAGGTCACCTTGCAAAACTTAAGCACCATTTATAGAAATCAGAAATAGAAAAATCTTCTGTACCAAGGAACAAGAAAGGTACCAGGAACAGAGAAACAGGGAAGGAATGATGAAGCTCCCTCCCTTTAATTTCATCAGGGACTATGTTCTTGCTGATGGATATATTCAAGTAGCTGTACATCAATGCCATAAACTTAGCAATCACCTGCATAATTGAAAGGAAAAAAAAATACAAGTGTTAGTGAAATAGCAAGCTTCATAGGCCTATAAGAATCTGGTCGACCCAAAGAAGACTCACCAGTGCCTCATAGCATTCTTTAACAGCATCCAAGAATGTGAAAAACGTCTTGCTACCCTGGATATCAAGAAGACCCACGAAGGAAGAGATAGCATATAGTGGAGCCATTAGCACAATAATGAGTATAGCTTTCTGCTCCTTGGGGTTTTTCCAATAGAAGAGATGTTGTGACACCAATTGCACAGTGAAATGCATAGTCAGCATTACACAACCAGCTGCCCCAAGCAGGGTCAGAGTTGGGGGATCCATTTTACTTAGATCCATCCCCGGGAATGGAGACATGAGTGACATGGTGCCTGAAAAATATAGATTATGTTTTTTTTTTATCAAAGGATACATTTATGCTAATGACAAGTCAAACATAGCCCTTTTTAACAGAGGAACCGAGGACACTAATACAATATAATACTGCACAAAAATTTGAACCCAGGCATATGTACATCCCATTTGAAAAATGCACTTTGTGAACTTCCAAATTTTCCAAAAGGATAGATACATGAAGACCATGGATAAGTGTGTTAACACAGATAATTTTTGTGGAAAAAATAGACCATATGTGAGCTGCACAAAACGCAAGAGAAATAATTTGTCCTTTTTTCCCCAAATATGAAACAAGTTATTTGTCTTTTTTGGAACAAGCAGCGTAGCACACATGGTCAATTTTTTAACAGATTTCTGTATCTATTTTCTTTTTTCACAAATGTAAGAAGTGCACTCTTTTAAGAGGGCATACATACATAGGTGATGTGATGTGGGGCCGGCACTATAGCCGCAGGCCCAGGAAGAAGAAAGTCCAGATCGGCCAGGAGAGTTCCAAGAACCCTGAAGTGTGAAAGGATCAGGTGTGTGTGAAAGGATCAAGAGTGTGTGAACGAGTGAATTAGATGTGAAAGAGGAATCAAGGAGGATTTAGCCGGCCAGGCTGCCTCCTATTTATATGTAAGCCAGACCAATATTGAGATCAACAAAGAATGAAGTAAACTCTCGTCTCCTCACCTAGTTCATCCCTAATCTCACTATTCTTTCCGTAACTAGATTTGTCTAATGAAGACCAAACAAAGCCTGTAGGATTGATTTTTAACTAATAGAAAAGATCTAGATATGCATTAAGAAACTTCTTTCATGGTAGCTACAAGGATACAAACAGATAGCGTATAAATATTCAAAAAGGAAATGAAAATCAGAGCTTCACTATAAGATTAGGTACAGTGTGCCATGAATGCTAATCTTCTGAAAGAATAGTGTGACTCCTTAAGGGTAAGTACCAGCAGGAGCAGTAGATAAAATTCGCACTACTGTTCAAACCTGATATTGGAAGCTTCTGCTAGTCATGTGCCTCGACTGCCTCCAACTCCAAATGTTGATAGTTTTTATTTGTACTAAGTCAAATATTTTTAGCTTTATAAAAATCTAATTAGGTTTAAAAGCATGAGACTGATGCTGCTAGATTTATCATGCAATGTAAATAATATATGATATCTCCATTTGAAATTATATTTTTTTTATAGAAATTTCTAGTCAAAGTGCAACCTTGGAGGCTTGGAGATCATGTCTAATGTCCTAAACAACTTACATTTGGAATCAGAGAGAGTTAATACTACAACTGAAATCAGATCAGTGCTGGAAACAGCATCATACGGGCAAACTACACAATCAGTAGGGACTTGGCCACTTGCCTCAGGACAGATCTAAAAAATGGAGGAGCTGGTGTTGGATTCAGCACACCAAAAGCTACTGCAAGGCAAGAGGGAGTAACAACGAATTGATGGTAGAGTACGAGGGGGGCAAGAAAAAAAAAAAAAGAAACTGTGGGAAAGAACCACTGTGCACTGGACTGTGAATAAGGCAGTGCCACAGGATATGTGCTATATACATTTCAAGTAATTCGGCAGTATCAATTTGAATCCTGAAAATAGTTTCTCTAGCCTCCTAGTTTGTTTACTTAACTAGAATGTGGTAAGAAGAGACTATTTCCTAAACAGTTGAATACTTCTGTAGGAGGCTTGGTAAAGGAAACTATCTTATGCTTCTTTCTTACTGTACATGTTCAGTAAAAATAACTGAATTCATTTTTAAAAGAAAGCAAATGGCACTATGTCTATATCAATGACCAACTAATGACTTCACACAATTCACTTAACTTATTGGGGCTAATTAAGACACGCTGTTTCATCAGTCCAAAAATAAGGAAGCTGCCAATTATGTGAGGGTGCTATAAGTTTAAAACTACTTTTTAGAACAAGAATCTCATTCATCAGAAATGGAAGGAGAAGGACTATCAGCTATGACATTTTCTAAACAGCTTTTGTGAACTGCATATCACAATACCAGCATAAGCCTTTCATTATGCGCAAGACAGAAGACACCAAAGTCAATCAACTAAGAGTATTCCACTCTTAGCTGACCCACACCCCAGCTTCTTCTCAGGGTGTATGGAATGAGGCACTTCACCCCTGTACATGTACAAGGATACAAAAACAAAACAGACTGCACTTTGAACACTTATAATTTGTGCAGCAAATTGACAAAAAATAGTTCTCCAAAGTCACTCGGGTAAGTAGGACATACAGCCATGGCTCGATGGGAAGATAATCAAGGAAGCAAGATTTCTTCACCGATACAGCGGCCTGAGCACTAGACACATCTGAAACAATTTAACGAATTTGCAGACCTAAGTTTTTGTTTCTTCTCTAGTAAAAAGCTCATCAGGATTCAGCCTTGGACATCTCAACAAACAGAATGAGATGTTACAGCTAGGAATTTACAGGAAACGATAGCAATTTCAAGCAAGAGTTGGGACCCATGGCCAGCCACATGATACACGAATCCTAGCTGCAATCGTACATCAGGCAACACATAAGTGCATCGCAATTAGCACGCTATGGCAGTCAGTAGGTTTGCCACGGCGATTCCTGGAACTGTTTTGCCAAATGCATCAACTCTGCAAAGCAGAAGCCTGTAGCAAAAGGTAGGTTGGTACTTAGCAACTCAAAGCTCACGGTTCCTCTCCTCTGCCTCTACATCCCCCCGTCTCTCTCCCCCCCAAATATGTGCACGGCGAAGACGGCACACCGCACACCCCTGCCCTGCATCAATCAACCAGCGGCAGCCGCCCTATGAACCGCATCTCGTGCCCGCGAGCCTCGAGAGCACGGCGGCGCACCGGCGCTGGATCAAAACCCCGGCGAGCAACCCCGGAGCAAGCAAGGCATCCAGGCCAGGCGCGTCCACGCCTGAGGTAAGTGGGAGAGAGCTCTCACCTTGGAGTCGTCGCTGCCGCCGTCAAGCCGCTCGGTTCCCTCCGGCCTCCGACAGTCCGCCTGCCCGCGGAATAAAAGACGAAGGAAAATCCGCGTCGACCTCGCGGGTTAGTCACGTGGCAAAGTCTAATTGCAGTTGCGATGATCTGGCTGCAGGTGGACCCCCTGATTACCGAGGTCTGAGCCGTGTGATCTGGTTTCTGGTAGCATCAACGGCTCCGGCAGCGCCGGCCGGGCCCGGCGGCCGCGAGCAACCAGACAGGTGCGCAGGCTCGGGGTTAATGCCCAG
The DNA here is from genome assembly GCA_018135685.1 of Themeda triandra. Taxonomy (NCBI): domain Eukaryota; kingdom Viridiplantae; phylum Streptophyta; class Magnoliopsida; order Poales; family Poaceae; genus Themeda; species Themeda triandra. Next base: position 2,010,581 of record JAENPR010000015.1, on the reverse strand, counting down.
AGCCCCACCGTCGGCACATGGATGATGGATCCCCGACTCCGACGAACCGCCCACGTGAAAACGACATTTCTTTTTTTCGAAACAACGTGAAAACGACCGAGGGATAACTGGATAAGGAAACGCCTGCCTCGCCAGGTCAATGGTCTAGAAACAGTAACTTTTCTTTTTCTTGTGAATGACGCAACGTGACTAATTTCATACAAACTGTTGTTCGTGTTGCGCCAAGTGTTGAAGGCTCGATGCTTGAAGCAACCCAAATATACTGGTGGAGTGGAGAAATTAGTTACTGTTACTGTACTTATAATTAGAGCAAATTAGATATAAAACTATAATAAAATTCTCTGAAAAAAGCAAAGAAGGTCTCGATTGACAGCAAATATACTAGCCTAGTAGTACTCTAATAATCAATCAGCCACTACTTTTTTTTTTCCAAATAAACCAGCCATGCATGACTGCTCTATGGGCCGTGGGGGGCTGCGAGCGCGGCTGACACAGTGACCCTGGGCCCTGTCGGACAAATTGTGAGCGTGAGTGGACTAGAGATATGGGCTGAATAGTTTATGGGCTTAAAAAAATCGCAAAGCCGAGAGGGGCACAGGCGGCACAGCCCAGCATGGCCCCAACGTGGCTTCGCCAGTGCGGCAGTGCCTGCGCCGTCGACGAGCCGGCGCCCGGCGGCAGTGGAGCGACTCGAGCGCGTATCACTTCGGGCTCCCCGCCTCCCCGGCCGCCGCGCCGCCAATCACGGGGCGCGGCGTGCGTGTTCGGCTGCTGGGAGCCGCACCTTGTGCTTGCCCGCGGCGCACGTGTACGTGGTGCTGCCCCGGCAGCTGGCAAATATGGGGGGCGTCGCCGTCGCGCAGGTTGCCTGCGTCGGCCGGCTGCTCTAGTTCAGTTCGGCATAGAGGACTCCTGCAGCAAGTGAGCCGTCTTCTCTCCGTGCTCTATTGTTCGCCGCCTTGGCGCTATCGACTGATGAATATACATTTTTATTGTGCTGTGCACACCAAGTGTTTGTGTTTTGTCCTACCCACCCAACTTCTACAGTTTGAGCTTCCTTGTTTATATATACACTGGCTGCGGAATCAGAAAAAAAAAAAAAGCATCTCAGTTTCTCTAACTGACACAAATATCTCATTTGTTGTTCACACTCCACACAGATCCATGGATCAGTAACCACTAACCAGCAATGCAATAGGGTCAAACGAGTGAACTTTACCTCAAAGACAGGGCGTTAGTTTCAGTCTGTCACCACGCTATATAATATAAGATAAATACACAAGCGCATACTGCTTGCACATGAGTGTTCTAGACATCTCAGGCAAGATTTGAGAAGTGACCGAAATTTCAATCGGTATGAAATTGCATGCGGCACTCTCATTACCATTTGAGCCTCTCTCTCTTTTGGTGAGGCATCGCCATTGCAAACCTGCCAATCAGCGTGTGAAAAACTACAATCACAACAAAGATGTTACATCAATCATAATGATTTCAGCAATTCTTTGTTACATATTAGTCATAAAATCCTTTGTCAATTCCTAGAAGGTCCAAAATATATTGTGCCACACATTGAGTTTCTTGGCACTTGCTACTAAATCATTTTATTTATCTTTTTTCAGAATTTCATTGTATCATTTGTCACCTTCTTTTCCAGCACACTGCTTCAGATGAACAATTTATTTACAGAACTGCAGAAAGCTACTCCAAGCTTAGTTCGAAGTGCTTTTTTTTTTGGGAGAACTGTGACATTGAACTTCACCTCAACTCATTGTTAAACCATCAGTAGGGCCCTCCAGATCAGTGGGAGAGTAGGAGAAAAAGCTATTTTAGCATAGATATACTGGAGTACTGGACATAGGAAGGATACTTTCAACATAAAAGGACGAAGAGATATCATTAGTGTACATAGCAAATGAAAGGTGCCAGTGTTCTAGAAGATAATACAATATAGGGCTGGTTTTTTATTGCAACAGTTACCCAGCTGAAGATAATACTCCAGCAGTTACCCAGCAGTTTCTAGAAGATAGTACAATATAGGGCTGTTTAGATTATTGTGATGGTAGGACGGTTCGGGTGAGCTCGAGCGATGTTTCTGAGGGTGCACTCTGCAGCTATTATTTCAGATTCTAAACACGTGCCATGTAACATGGATACACATATCTCTTTGAGGCCTAGAAGGTGCTCCATTCCGACATGCGTGCAACCGTAATATTTAAGCAATGCCACGCTGGTTTCTGTCTGAAGTCGTCGCAAGTTGGGCATGGCTCCTACCTCGAAAATCAAGAGCTGCAGGGACATTCTCCGTTGGCACTTCAACTGAAAATTAACAAGGTTTGGGAACAGAAGTCCCATGCCACCATGTATGATGATCTTTTCTTTAGGCGCTTGTTGGATCTGAAATTGGAGGTGCATGAGTGAGGGCAGCTTCCCGAGGATACCAATATCCTCCTCCATCGCTTCGGTTACAGAAAGCTCCAAGTAAGAGAGGTAATGGAGCTCAGCAAGCCACCTAGAAATCCTGGTGAAATACCATGCAAACAGATCTAGTGCCTCAAGACGGTGTGGAGGTGCCAGTGAACTCAGAATGTCAGCACAGATTTCAGGATATCGTGCCACAGATAATCGTCTCAGGTTGTAGCCACCAAGTTTTGCAAGGGATGAACACAGTGCCTCCATTGCTAACCTTCCACTTGCAGTGTCCAGCAAGAATTTTGGAAAACAACATATATTCAGAGTCCTCAGGTTCATGAGCTCTCCTAGGCTGTGAATGTTCTCCAGTGAGTTCTCCATCAAGCCAAAGTACTTCAGAGTGCACAGGGATCTTGCGTTACCAATCCTGTCAGGAAACCCATACTGTGGTGATGTGACATTGAAATGCAATAAGGCTGGTAGATGAAAAATATCTGATGGAAGACCACCAAAAAATCCACAACGCATTTCCAGTGTCTCCAGATGGCATAACCCTTGGATCTCTGTCGGTAACTTAACACGACTGCTCCTTGCCTCTACCTTCAAGTATCTCAACAGAACTAGCTGATTTATGCCTGTCAGGTCGATGCCTTCTTCATGCCGATGCTTGCCATTGAACTCCCGGAGGTCAAGGACAAGAACTCGGAGAAATTTTGACTCTGGCAAAAGATGTGCACATGCAGGCATACTAGTAGTGTGACCAAACAAGGCAAGAGATCGAATTTGCGGTTGGCTTCCAATGACCTTAACAGCTGAAATTGAGAATCCTTCTGCACCATTCAGGTTGAGGGAGAGTCGACGTACCTTGCTGTTGTGCAGCTCTCTCATGCCCTGAGAATTGTATACCACAGTGACAAAATTGTCCTCTGTGCACTTGGTAAGGATCAAATCGAGCATCATATCATGCACTCGACAAGACAATACGTCTCCATTATAGTCAGTCTCTTTAGGTTGAATCATGCTTCTGTTTACAAGCTCATTGAAGTAGTTCTTTGCCAAATCCTCTGCATCTTTCCTACCAGAACTACTCACAAGACCTGCTGCTACCCATTGTCGAACCAAATCGTCCCTTTTAATTATGTAATCCTCTGGATATATACCTAGATACAGGAAGCATGCCTTGAGTTGATGAGGAAGATTCTTGTAGCTGAGGCTTAAAATTTGTCTCATCCCTGCCAACGTGAGGTCTGTCCCATACTCACAGCCTAACGATTTTTTTATCTTCTCCCAGTCCTCCTTGCCACCTGTTGGTAGATTGGCTAATAGACTTGCAACTGTAATTATTGCAAGCGGTAGACCACCACATTTCTTCAAAATTTCAGCTGAAACCTCCTTCATTTGTGAAGGACAATCACGATTGGGGCTGAATGTTCTGCTAAATAGTAATCTTCTTGAGTCATGGTCATTGAGGGGTTTCAATCTGTACAAGCATTCCTGGTGAGTGCAGCACATCCTGGCAACACTCTCAATCCGTGTGGTTACAATAAATCTGCTTCTGAGGTTATTTTCTGGAAAAGCGCATTTGATAGTATCCCATGATATTGTATCCCACAGATCATCAATTACTACTAAGTACCTGTGAATTATTTTGAACAGATCATGTGTTGATTAGGATAGTTGCAATTTTCCATATGAAAGCATACTCAGTTCTTCGGTAAGCATTTAAGGAAACACTATTGAATTTCAACCAACTCCATGAATATTAGGAATGTGACTACAGGATCACTAGAGAGGAAATGGATGTTTTGCTAAGCAACAATTGGTAGAAAGAATAACAAAATTGTTCTTAAACAAAACTTATACTTGTTGACAAAAGACAGCAAATATATCTTTGTCATGCATTTATGAAGAGTCTAAAGACTAAATTCACTTGTAATTTGTAAAGACTGAATTGGTAACACATAGAGAATAATAAGTACCTCTTGTGTTGTAGATATTCTCTAACATCATCAATGAGTTCTTCAACATCACAAGGGCAAGAAGACTCTTGCTGACCAAGTTTTGACCTTATGCTGTTGAGAAGCCTTGGCATATCAGGTCTCTGGGAAACTGAAACAAACGCATGACAGTCAAATTGGCCCTTAACCCTACGATAAACCTCGTTTGCAAGTGTTGTCTTTCCTAAACCTCCAAATCCTACTATAGCCACCCCTTTCAGCTGTTTCTTTTCATCCATTACCCATCTGAAGAGGTCATCCCTGGGACCATCAACACCCACAAGATTGGCTGCCTCCTTGTATAGCGCCGGCAACCGAGGATCAATAGCCACAGAATAAGAACTAGAGATGCAATCTTCAAGTCTGTACCTCTTACGCCGTTCATTTCTTGCAGGCGAGTCCTGAGCTCCTTGATCTGTCTGGCAGCCTCAAGGCGGACCCTCAGTGCACCGATGAAGTGAGAAATCCTCTCAGTGAACCCGGCCTTGGCATCGACGCTGCCAACCCGGGTAGCAAACTCATCAAGACAATCCTCGATGTCGTACCGCAGCTCCCTGACTTGGTTGCTCCAATCCTTCACCTGTGGGTCGAGCTCGTCTTCACTGTCCAGCTTCTTGAGGAGCACGTTTATGGTGCAGAGCTCGTCTCGGAGAAAGGCCGTGTCGCTTGACAAGTCCATGAGGTTGCTGGACTTGGCCCCCATCAGCTGTGCGAGCTTTGAAAGAACTGACTCCATTGATCTCGCTCACCCTCTCTGATGTAAATTGGGAGTTCCCGCATGAGAATCAAACAATTTCTGTAGTATGCATCTAAATGTTTAGAAAAAACAGCACATTCCTGCTTCTGCAGTCACCTACCTCCTCTGGTTTGCTCATATATGCTTGCCCTGGTCCCTGGATGTCACACATAGTACTATCTTCTTGTCTCTCGCTTTTGTTTTCCATGTCGTTTTGTTTTCAACTCATGAGTACAGCTATCAACACAGCGCCCCCATTTGCACGCCACGATTGCCGGCCAGAAACAGTTTTTATGCCGCAATTTACACGCCACGACTGGCGGTCAAAACCACCTTTTTATGCCACCACTTGCATGTAACTGACCGTCCAGTTGATCATGTTATTAGGTCAGTCTCAATGCATGTTTTATGGGTGTGTCATGTATATTAAATAGGGTGCCACATCAGCGAATTGCTGACTTGGCATGGTCATTAAATAAGTGAGTTTCATCAGATGGGAGAGGAGTTTCATCCTCATGAAACTCATCTGGCTCGGTTATCTAGTTTGCAGTCTTGGTAACTGTGTCATAAAACTATGCATTGAGGGCAGTCCCAATGCAAGACTCTATTGTAGAGTCCAAGACTATTTATTAACCTCTTATTTATTGTATTTTGTTGACGTGGTGGTATATTTACCTCGAAGATTGTTTTTTTTTTAACGGAACGGGCAGGAGAGCTGCCTATTATATTAAAAAGAAGAATGCCTAGACAGGCAAAGTACAAAACCATATACATATACATCTATGTACGACGGAGTCGTTACATCACACACGCATCAATAACTTAGAGACTTGTTTTGCTCCAGCCATCATCCAAAGCTCAGCCTCATCCTTGATTTTTTGTAGGAGCTGCATTGTTGTGGATTCTTTGTGATTGAAAATTCTAGCATTTCTTTCATTCCACACCTCCCAACAGACAAGAATGATGATTGATCGAAGGCCTCGTCTCGCGTCCGATGGTATACGATCCATGTTGTTCCACCAAGTTTGCATCGAGTCCCCTAGCACCCAGGCGGTTGGCCTCTAACTGTTCATTCCCCAACCATAATGCAATTCCGTCCCAGATGCGCCTAGTATAACGATAGTCCTGGAATAGGTGGACGCTAGATTCTTGATTGCACCTACACAGGGGCACACTCCATTATTCGGCCATCTCCGCGCTTGTAACCTGTCCGCTGTCCAGATTCTATTTTGTATGGCTAGCCATGCAAAGAATTTGCATTTTGGTGGCGCCCATACTTTCCAAATGAGTTGCTTGAAATTTGTCTTCGGTGATCCAATGAATTGCGCTGGTATGCTGACCACATTGTGAATTTCCCATCCGACTTAAATTTCCAATCGATGATGTCCTCCCTGTCTGAATCTAGCCGAATGTTGCTAACAGCTTTCCAAAGCTTAATATATTCCACGAAGTGCTAGGAGGTGAAACTTGTATGTCGCAAGTCTATATCTTTGATCCATGCTCTGTTTTGTAATGCTTCACTGAGGGACTTGTTTTTGTTTTTTGATATTTGGAAGATGTTTGGCGCTAGGTCTTGAGGCCTTTGACCTTGTAGCCAAGCGCTACTCCAGAATGATGTTTTCTTACCATTGCCAATTGTAACTGAAGTAGCCGCCGCGAATAGGAGCCTATCAGTCGTGTTGCACGTCGTGTCTGTGCTGGTCAGCATCCTTCCTTCTTCCTCCCAATCTTTCCACCATCCGAGACGTAGTGCTCTTGCAAATCTTCCCGGATGAAGAATGCCTAGCCCCCAGATTCGGTTGGCCTTGTGGAACGTGGCCAATTCACTTTACATTTTCCTCCCGTTAGCTTCTCGATCCTGCCCAAAGGAAGCTTTCCCGAGATTATCTATTTCCTTCAGCGTGGCTTTAGGAGCTCTTAGCGATGTGAGGCAATACACAGCCTGTGAGGTGAGGACCGCCTTAACTAAAGTGGCCCTTCCTGCATGGTTAATATTCTTGCCATTCCAAACCGTGAGCTTTCTCACGGCTTTGTCGACGAGGGGTTGAAAGTCAATTCTTCGCAATCTGGTGCTTGTTAAGGGCAGCTCCAAGTATTTTGTTGGGAAGTGTGCTCGCCTTGCAGGAAAATTCCGGAGTACCTCATCAAGGTTGACACCTTGACATCTTATGGGAATGACAGATGACTTCTGAAAATTTGATCGGAGTCCTGACACTTTGCCGAATTTGGCGAGTATATCAGCCAACGCAGTAACATCCTTCTTGAAAGGCTTGACGAAAATTGCTGTGTCATCAGCATATAAGGATGTCCGCATACAAACTTGTTTTCCTCTGAATTTTGCCAAAATTCCTTCCTCTGTCGCAAGATCAAGGAGTCTTTGTTACGGGTCGATAGCAATGACGAATAACAATGGTGAGAGAGGATCGCCTTGTCGCAATCCCCTACCATGTTTAATAGGAGTAGTCGGTACGCCATTTAGCAGGATTCGAGAAGATGACGTTGATAACAGTGCAGCCACCCAATCTCTCCATTTTGTGGGGAATCCGAGCTTGCTCATCAGGGTAAGTAGGTACTCCCAACGGACTGAGTCAAAAGCCTTTGTGATGTCAAGCTTGAAAAATAGGGCTGGAGTCTTTGATCTGTGAAATCGGCGCACAGACATCGAACCGACATGAAGTTGTCGTGGATGCTTCTTTTTTAATGAAGGCACTCTGGCTCTTGGAGATCAACCTGTTCATGTGTGGCGCCAGACGCATCGCCAAGACCTTTGCAATGATTTTAGTGAAGGAATGGATTAAGCTTATGGGCCTAAAATCCGAGACCAACTCAGCCCCATCCTTCTTTGGAATGAGCACGACATTCGTTGTGTTGAGAATAGCTAAGTTGGAGGTTCGTAGTCGGTGGAAAGCATTTGCGGCATTCATGATATCGCATTTGATAATATCCCAACACTCTTTGAAGAAGAGGCCTATGAAACCATCCGGGCCAGGTGCTCTATCAGAAGGCATCTGATTTATGGCACCCTTGATCTCAGCTTCTGTGAAGTCGGTAGCATGCATGTCGAGCTCGTGTGGCAAAATTTTCAGCCGCTCCCAATTTAAATCATCTTCTCTTTGCGGTGGACGTTTCATAATATCTTGGAAATGTTGCTGGACAACTGTTGCTTTGTCATCATGCGAGATTGCCCAGCCTTGCTCATTTCGTAGCCTCTGTATGTGGTTCTTTCTTCTTCTCGCGTTTACTCTTTGGTGGAAATATTTTGTGTTGGCGTCTCCCAATTTTATGTTGGTGACACGCGAAGCTTGTCTAGTTCTAGCTCTCTCAATGACTGCAAGGCCGAGAACCCGTCTTTTTAGCTTTGTTCTGAGATCAACTTCCGCCGGTGATAAAGTTCTAGTTTCCTGGGCAACGTCCAGTCGTAAAATCACTTCAAGAGCCATGTGGAGCTTCATTTTAGCATCAGAAATGATTTCGTTGCTCCAGCTTCTTAGGCTTTTCGCTGTGACAAGCAGCTTGTTGTAGAGGATGTGAAAAGGCTCATGGTGTTCTGATGTTTGTGACCATGCCTTCTGTACCACTTCTTTGAATCCTGGAAGTTTAACCCAGAAATTTTCGAAGCGAAAAGTTCTTGGCCTTCGAGGGCCACTCTGGTTGGATAGTAGAAGGGGGGCATGGTCTGATAGCGACGTGGAGAGAGCGTGAAGCACATGTGAGGTGAATGTAGAGTCCCACTCTGCGTTGCTAAAGCATCTATCGAGCTTCATCATAGTTGGTTGGCGTCTTTCATTACTCCATGTATATTTCCGATTCTGAAGGTGAATCTCCTGAAGTTCACATTCATTCAGTGCCTCTCGGAATTGTCGCATTAGACTGTGGTTTAGTCTTCTGTTGTTCTTGTCAGACGCTTTGTAGATTAAATTAAAATCCCCAAGAAGTAGCCACCGCTTGTTGTTTTCTGGCTTGATTGATTTAATCTCCTCCAGGAACCTTTGCCTTGCACGGTATCTAGTTGGCCCATAGACAACGGAGAGGCGAAAATTTGTAGAGCACTCCTTGACTTCAATGTCAGCCAGAGATGGAATTCTCCCAAGATGCAGTTGGTTAGGTTGACATAATCATCGTTCCATAGAACAACAATTCCTCCTCGCGTTCCCAGCACACCAGTCGCTGGTTTGAACACAAAGTTGTGCAGTCGAAAACCTCCCAGGTAGGCAGCAACATGTTGATCCAGCGACGAAAGCTTCGACTCTTGCAGGCAAGCAATGTGGCATGGCGTGGAAGCCAGTGTCTGATGTACGACATCTTTTCTATCCTGACGATTCAAACCACGAACATTCCAGCATAGTATGTCAATGTTTGGCCCTATCATCTATGCACAGACAACAACTCTGTTGGCATTCGAGCCAAAGAATAATTTTCAGGGAGTAGCGGCATCATAGGAGCGAAGAAAAATAGTAGACGGCATCACCCAGAGCTACTGTAATCTGCTCCTCTCATACCTTGAAGTTCGTAGACTTGGAGTCTAAATAAGACTTGGAGTCTTAGTTTTTCTGCCTCTCTCTTCAATAAATATACCGCCACATCAGCAAAACATAATAAATAAGAGAGTAATAAATACTCTTAGACTCTATGGTACAGTGTGAATGCCCTGAGACTGGCCTCACCCATAGGAAATTGCTTTATTACAGACACCTCTTTTCAGGTGATGAACAGCAGTTATTGGATCTTAATCCAACTGTACCAGCTCAAGTTTTATTGTTCTTCTTCGACCTTAGGCCTTGTTCGGATGCACTCACCCATCTAATCCAGGTGTGTTGGAGTATATTAGGGTGCAAACTAGTTTAAGTTCCGTCTCAATCCACTCCAACACATGTGTACGTCAAAACAAGCCTAATCTTTCTTCTTGGTCACACAGCCCACAAACTCCCGATGCCCTACTCCGCTGCCGCCCATCCCACTTCACTTACGATTAACAAAGAGAGTAGAGAGGAGATTAAACACCAATTAGAAGCTACAGTAAGGATCAGCAGCAGCGGTCACGCTCACGCGCGCATCACGCATGGACGGCATGGTAGTTGGCGTGCCTGAGATGTGACCTTAGCTAGGAGCCGGCAGCACGCGCCAACGCGCGCTCTTGTCATGGCAAGAGATGGAGATACAGTCGAGGCTTGGTGACGATGAGCCTACCAGCAAACATGCATATGTGGCCTATCGTTAACAACCCAATAGAATAGAACAAGATGATGATCACGGCGCGCGCATGCAGCGGCAGCAGTAGCAGGACTGTAGCCTGTGTAGCACGGAGAAGAGACGCGACGACGATGCGTGATTATCCAGCACCAGCAGCATTGGCTAGCATCTTGGTCGCCCGCAGGGCAGGAGGCCGACGCGACGCGATGAGATGCTGGCACGTCGCGCGGATGACGTACCGGGCCGGGCCGATGGCCGGCTGCTTCGTTCCACTCTGTGCTATCCGGATCTGCTCGGCGGATGGGCTGTGCGGCCAGTCAGCCGCTGTGTCGAGAGGGGGCTTGAGTTGGGCCCGTGTGACGTCCAATCAGCAACGCACAGCCACTTTATTCGTTGACGATGATTGATCGGCACTCTTGCTAAAAAAAAAAAAAAACATTGATCGGCACTCGGCAGCAACAGTAGTATCTTCCTTGTCCTGCACGCGCACAGCGTGGTAGCTGATCGAGATGACCTATTAACAAGCTATTATTATTATATTACGAGAAGAGGAGGCACCAAAAATGTGAGGCGGCAGGGGTTCGTCTCGCTCGATCGCTAGCGCCCAAAAATGCGAGGCCCCTGCTGGCCTAACCAAATCGATCATCAGTCAAATCAAATGAAAAAACGTAACTGATCAAGGCATGTGTACGCATGCAGATCGGTCGATATGCAGTGTGCGAGACAGTAGTACTGTAGCGGGAGTACTCCCCTCCATGCAAGAAAATTTTAGTTTTTTTTGTCGGTTTTTCTTGCTTCCTGTGTCCAGTGGTACGTACGGTACAAATCCAGATCATTTGTCCTACCACGTTCTGCATCATCGTTATTTATTCCCTGCAGGCTGCAGGTTTGTAGTACCGCCTGACGAGTCAAGGATTGCTGCTTCATCACGCTCATCAGTGGCGCGCCGGACACGACACGGGCTGCTGACCTGGCGCCGACTCGCAGCAGGTATACTGTAGATGCTGCTGCCTCGGCCGCGCGCCAGTCCGCGTGGGCACGAGCACGACTGCCTGCCGGCCCGCCGGCAGATACGCTTTGTCTTTGCTTGGTCCGTTCCGATTCCGAGAGGTACATCGAAGTCCCCGGCCTTGGTGCTCTGCTCACACGGATCACGCCGCGGCCGATCATATGGCCAATGCAAGAGCCAAGAGCTGTGCCGAACTGGCGATCGATCGGCCAGCAGGGAGAGACGGTGATGGCGTACGTCCAAGGATCGAACGCGACAATGGAAGCGCGCGGCACCGTTCTCGGCTTCGCCGGCTTGTATTGCGCCTGCGCCTGCGGCCCCAACCACACTGCTATTGCTCAAACTGCTACTCGGCCTTAATTTGTACTCTCTCTCCCTTCACTCAAATTCTTAACACTCTGCTCCAAAGAAGAAAAAAATCAAATTCTCAACATTAACCATTGACCTTGCAGTTTAAAGCACGCATCATCATCTCCTCGATCAATCCTAGTAGTATATTTTTGTGTAGAGCAGCATTACCTTCACAATATCCTACGCCGCGAGATGATGAAAGTGATGTTCGCCTCAGACAGCAGTTGAGCTGTATTGCATATATCCATGTATAATTAATGTACATATATACAGTACGTCCTTTTCTTGGTCGTAATCAAAATCTTGTCCTTGCTTTTACTTGTATCCAAAAAGAAAACTTGTCCTTAAATTGAGGTTGAGGCGGACGTGTGGCGAAATGCATGCCAGCTCTGCAAAATCTGTTGGGCAATGGTTGGTGGCCATCAGCATCGTCTCCAGACTCCAGAGCTATTCTCTGTGGCTCCAACTCCACCAGTTGCAGTTGGATTCGCTCGTGTATACATTCATTAATTATCATCTGCAGATTATTGTGCATGGTATAGTATTTCGGTGAAGTTTCGCCAAAAAATATAATACTGTGCCGGCCATCTACCTGTGTACGTCACACGGAAAGCATAATCACTGATTGGAAGTTGGCTAGAGCTTAATAAAGTCAGCTATAATAGGTCGATCATATATAGAATCCAAAGGTGACAAGGAATATGGATGGCAAAACCAAAACCCGCAATTTTCAGAAGTTTTTGTCTGGTTGTCGGAAAACATCTAGAGGAGAATCTACAATTATAATGGACGCAATTTCCGATGAAATAAACATGCTGACTGAGAGCTTGGAGTTTTGTGGAGCATCGTGGCTAAAAGAATTTTGCGACGTGGCGACGACTGGTGATCACAAATGCAGAATCACGTACTCCTACCTCAACATGCTCGACCGTGTTATCTCATTTCGATTCGCAACATGGATTTGCACGACAAAAGGATTTGAGTGCGGAGGCCGGAGACAGGCTCGATCCTTCGCATAATGCAACGCAAAAAAATATTTTAAGTATAGACATGTGCCATTATTATTAATGAATGACGTGTCATTGCCATTGCATAAAGCCATAAATATTAATCCCAAAAAACTCTTTAAATTTTTTCTCTATTAATAGTACTAACTATCTAGCTACCATTAAAGAACATGAAACCAATTATCTTCGTTGCAACCCTCAACAATTACTAGTTATCAGGTGATGATGCTGTTGACCCTGTTAATCTCGAGGAACATGTTTGGTGAAAATCTGAGCACTGCTCGGGTTGCCGGCGATGGAATCGAAGGATGCGTCGTGGGTACAAGAGTTGGCCGATGCGCCTGGGAGGCAACGTCGGCTGATTCGCCCAGAAGTAAGTCCTCCTCTGCGGCCTCCACCCCGTGGAGTTTGGCTCTGTGCTTTGACGACGATTGGTACGCGGCTTCGATGGCGGTGATGGATGGATCTCTCGAAGGCTTCGAGGAAGATGAGCATGAGTTGTAAACTTCATGTAATTTTCCTTTTGTTTGGAGTCCAGGTTTGTAAAAGGGCCGGTTTAAGGCACTAAGATGAATACATGTTTCTTTAAAAAAAATGACTTCAAATTTTAACTGTAATTAAATATTTTTTGTATCAAATATTATAAAGTATTCATATCAAACAAGATTAGATATTCAACTGGGATGACCGAAATGCATGCGAAGGACGTTACGACCTGTTAAAACTGAAAAACTTTCCACGGTTCCATCGAAGTTGAACCCGATCGAATGGCAAAAGGATTCTGTTGATGGATTGGACGGCAACATTGCCATGTAACATGTACTTCGTATATAATATGAGAAAATTTACAATGGTTGGAAAGGCATCAAGAGATATTTTATGTGTCCATGACTCGTGGGCCCATAAGTCGCGAGGCATCAATATGGAGGCATCGAGAGGCATTTGATGTGTCTATGATAGGTGGGCCACATGCGCTGAGAGGCATCGCGACGCCTCCTGATTTGGAGGAAATTAGGACTTCAATGAAAGATTGACAATTGCATTTTTGTAGTTTTTTTTAACAAGGGTAAAAAAGTACTTTTATAATTGTAACAATAATTTTTATTATGAATTACAAGATGAATGATAGCGTTCATTAGAGTTGATAGAGACTAGGGTTTCAAGTGGCATGCTCGCTGCCGCCGGCGAGGGTCCGGCCTCGATGAGCGGCGACCCGGAACTCGCCGTGCTCTCCGTCCATCTGCTGGTCGCCAATCCGAGGGCGTCGAGGACAAGTGGGCTGCGGAGGCCGGCGTCGAGCCGTCGGCGCTGCAGCTGGCCGCGAGCAGATCGCCGTCGTGCGGTGAGTGGCGACCCGGAACTCGCTGTGCTCTCCATCAATCTGCTGGTCGCCAATCAGAGGGCGTCAGGACAAGTGGGCTGTGGAGGCCGGCGTTGAGCCGTCGGCGCTGCAGCTGGCCGTGAGCAGATCGCCGCCGTGCGGTCCAGGCTCGGCGAGTCCGGAGAGCTCGATGGCGGCGGCGGGTTCCGTCTGGCCTCCTGTCCAGCGCCGGCCCTAAGGTTTTGAGGGCCCTCTGGCGAACTTGTCACAAAGGCCCCTCCAGAGTCTAGATCATATATAAAATCTTATATAATATATAAGCATTAAATTTTCTTGCAAAGCAAAAACAAATCTATTGTTAAATTCTAACACCTAAATTAGATGAAAAATACCCCTATATAAGTAGTAGAAGTCCAGAATACCATATAGTAAAAATAATTAATTTGGTCATTTGGATTAAGGAACGTATAGTATGAACAAGGGATTCCATGACGTGAAGAAAGAAAACAAAAATCGCCTGATAGAATACGTATAGGGTCTGGACTCTGGAGGTTTGCATACATGGATTTGGGCCCCTTACAACGTGGCAGTAGTCTGAGAAAAAACACAATGGACCCGTTCGAGCCCCCCGACCCGCTCCTCCCTCCCGTTGGCGATAGCGCCGCCGCTCCCCTTCCCCGGCCGATCTCCCAGCCCAGCCACCAACTCCCCAATCCAAGCTCGGATCCGGACTCCCCTTCGCCTGATCTACTCGCCTGTGGGCAGGATGCGCCCTCTCCCTTCCGTCCAGCCCCTCTCCAGCCCAGCCTGCCGGACGCCACTCCGGCACCGGCAGCCCCAGAGCTTCCCTCGCCGCTGCCTGCTCCCTTGGCCGTGGAGCCCCATGCCAACCCCTCGGCGGCCAGGAGGGGAACCACCACCGTGGCCGCCTCGACGCCCGTCTCCGTGCGTCCCGGCCGCAGCATGGGGGCATGCTCCGAGGATGTCGTCGAGGTCGGAGGCTGCTCACCGTCGGCGCCGGCAACGCCTACTGCGCCGCCATCGTCTGGGGCGGGGACGAGCTGCTGCCCCTCCCCGTGGCTGGGGGCCCATGTGGAGGCCGCGGCCGCAGCCACCGTCCTCGCGTCGCCGTCGCCCTCGCCGGCTTTGGCGCCTGGCTCGCAGTGGCATTCGGGGCCCGAGGTCGTCCTCGTGCACCCGTCTGCCTCGAGCCTGTCGCCGCCTCCCTCCACCTCGGCCACCCCTTCCTCCGGAGACGCTGTTGTGCCTCCTCTACTCGATGTCGTCACCGTCGAGGATGCTTCTGACGAGGACGAAGTTCCGGACTCGGCCTTCGTCTCCTCCATGGGCAGGCCCAAGTACCGACGTTGGTGCGACTCCGACGAGGAGGAGGAGGAGGAGCGTGGCAGCTCGCCCTCGCCTCTGAGGCCGGACGCTGGCGCTACAACCACGTCTGCTGCCCCGGCGGTTGGGGGTACCCACCCGGCGCCCGACCTGGTGTTGGCGCGCGTCCCCGCGCTGCGCCGCCTTGGCTCGATGCCGGTGTCGCGCGTGCCGGCGCCTCGACGCCTCGGCCCACAACTTCCCCCGACTCCCCGGCTGCACATCCCTCGCGCGGCGGCGCCCACTGATGCCGATGGCTTCACCCTCGTGGAAAGCCGCCGGCGAAGGAGCCGTCGTGCCCCGCGTCGCTCCCACCACCGACGACCAGTGCCGACCGCGCTAGTTGGTCTCTGCTTCAACTGCTTGGCGGGGGGTCACATCGCCGCCCAGTGTACCTCCCCGTCGCGCTGCCTCCTCTGCCTTAGCACGAGGCATCGGTCGCGGAACTGCAATCGTCGTCGTCGTCCGACACGACGCCTTTCTCTGGGGCGCGAGCCGGAGCCTCCGACGAAGGAACACGTGCGTCGTCGTGGCCTCGCCGCTCGGCTTCGTTGTCCACCTCAACGCCCTTCTGCGCCCCCTCCAGATTGCCATGTCGTCGCCACTGATCGCGCGACGCCGGTCTTGGTTGGACAAATTCTTTGTCCGGCCCTTCCTCCTCCGCGGACGCCTACCCACGGCCCTCCCCACTCGCACCTTGTGCTTTGGTGCCATGTCAGGTGCCAAGAGAGCCCATCGTCGACGCCGTGGGCGTCGGTGCAGGCGGGCTAGGGAGCTCAACGCCGACCACGCTGCTGCATCCGCCGACCCGCTGACTTGGAAGCTCACTGGAGGCCGGGTTGACCCGATGTTGGATGAGCTCGCTGCCTCCCTCGCCGTGCACCTGTCTACAGCGTCGCCGGAACTACCTTCACCGCCACGTTTGATCCAGCTGCGCTTCGCGGTTATCGACGGCCCGGTGGAGGCCGCCGTGGACGCGGCGGAGGTCGCCGTTTCATTGCAGCCTACTCCGGGCTCGGTGGCGCAGAAGATGGCTGGCGTCGATGCGGTGATTGCCGCCGACCTCAGCAGCCCTCCGTCGCCTGCTCCGGCCGCCGGGCACCCCGCAACGCCCGTGCCTGCTGCAGCTACTGAAGTCTCGGTGGTTGTGGAGGACCGGTCTCCCTCAGGTACGGACGGGGGCGGCTGTGGACAGCACGCCTGCGTGGACGTCACCTTCGACGGAGTTGCTGGTGCGCCGTGCGGAGCGGTGGCCTTTGACGTCACGCCCGCGGGCACGTCCGACGCGTCGGTCCCCCCGGCGTCCTCACCTCCAACCTCACCGGTGTCGGCCCCCGACCCTGCTCTACAACCGACTGAGGCGTCGGTCGTTGCCTTCATCGACAGCCTCACCCTGCCTATTGTGCCTCCCCTCGTGGCGGATCCCCCACGCCCACGGACTTCCTCCATCAGCGTGGATGAGTGGCGTCTGCGTCGCAGTTCGCGCCTGATGGCCAAGTCGGCCTATCACGACCCTAACCCGGAGCGTCAGGCTCGCCGGGTGATGCTCAACAAGTGGTCTGACCGGCCGACCAACGCGGCGCCCGAAATCCCGGATGCCAACATCGAAGTCCGGTTCCACGAAGCCTTCGGTGGTGACATTTCCTATTCTCGGCGTGAACAGATGAGGGAGTTGTTTCCACAGCTCGGGAGGAGTGCCGCACGGTCGACGCCGACGGGCTTAGGCTTCCGCTCGCTTGCTAGTCGCACATTTAGTTTCCTAAGTTAGTACAACCTTTCCGCTCCACCGTTGTAGCCGGTGCCTTCTGTTGTGTGCTTTGCTTGCTTTCACGGCGGCAACTCGCCCCGGGAATGACAAGTATGTAACAAAAACTTCTTTTTCTCTTAGAGCAATACATGCAAAGTGCATGGTTTCGAAAATGGATTTGGGCCCCTTCCTCGCCTGGGCCCTCGGTCGTCGCCCCTCCTGCCCTCCCCCTAGGGCCGGCACTGCTCCTGTCATGCCCGTGCTCACCGTCCTCGTCCTCATCAGCGCGGCCACCATGACAGCCTCCGCTGCCTGCCGTTGTCATGGACGGCGACGCTGCCGGCGATGAGGGCGTGGGTGTGAGGGTGAGGGAGATGTCGAGTGCAGCATGTTTGGGATCGAACTGCACGCCTTGACATCACCTCCGCCGGCGACCTCGTGCTCGACTCCGTGAACAGCAACATTGAAGACAACTTCTGCCGTAACCAACTTGATTAGATCCCCATCTACTGGTTTCCAGGCTGATACAATTATTGATATGCTGATAAATGCAAGTGACCAAACACCCCACAATCCTGAAGCTACAAATGCTCGAAGAAGACATGTACATGATGCCAATACACTTCTTCGAGTTTTGTGTCATAAGAAGGATAAAATTGCCTCTACATTCTTGAGAATTCAGTACCATCTTCCAAGGTCTTCAGGTGTGACAAAGAACATGATTTGTTATGGCTTTAACTTGAATGTTTTACATAGTACGAAAATTGTTGCTCTGTTTTTTGACCGAAGAAATTGTTGCTCTGTTATTCATTCAATTGATATGTGAGCTGAACTTTTTATCCATGCAGACAATCAGGAGAACATGGACAATGACCTGGAGCTGGAGGCAACCCTTGGGTGTACAAGTGCTTATATTGCTGCTGCACTTGCAGATCACAGAAACAAGCACAGCCAATGCCGCTGTTGCCGGATTTTCGTAGAGCAAAATCAACAGCACGGTCTAGTAGTATGTTGAGCACCACAGTCTGTATGCTGATTTGTGTTTCCTTTTGTCAGTGGCAAGCAAGTTCATGTTGTAGCTAATTCGTATGATTCTTGCAGCTTGGAGCTCCATGGATTGTTGGAGGACAGTATGGTCAGCGTTGTTGGGTACTAGTCAGCCAAATATTTTTTGCCTTGACCACAGGAGGCATGTAAAGTTTAGCGTGTAGAGCTGGAAATTTAAGCTTTGGTTGTACATCCATGTAAATATAGGAAAGCTAATGTACCTGGTTGCATTATTATTATCTATCTGAAACAAGTTGCTGGCCTGCTCTAGTCAATTGGCACTTTGGCAGCCCCTTTTGCTTACCCCATTAGCTCACCGGCAGCTAGTATTTCTGCAAGTGATCGGTTTCAGTAATTATTTTGCGCGTGACTGAAGTCAGTCCTCCATATGATGTGTGCCTGTGGTATGATAAGCGGGCGTGTTTCAATTTACTATTGCATTCTTGTGAAAGAAAAAAATCACTATTGCATCCTTTTAGAATTTTATAATTATTTTTTTTTGTAGAAATGCAAGTCATTGCAAAAAAAGAAAAAGAAAAAAAAAAAGAAACGCAAACCATCGCAAAAAAGAAAAAGCAAAAACATATGAGATTTGAACTCATGACCTTTCCGCTCAAACACACCGCCACTACCACTGCATCCCATCATCAATTACGTCCATATTCCATCTTGATTCCCCATATATTATTACAAAAACGAGTGTAAATTGATTGTTTGAACCTTAAACTAATTCAAATGAAAGTCTTGTCAGCTACAAAATTTTATAACATTTCGAGATCTACAACTTTCATTTTGGTAGTTTCTCCATCCGAGGTGGTTTGCAAAATTTGAATTTGAAATTTGAGAAATTCAAATGTAGGTTTCCTTGAGAAGATTATTTTAAATCAAAAGTTGTCAACTACAATTCAAAACTTATTGAGATCTACAATTCTTATTTGGATTGTTTTTCCTTTTGAAGTCATTTGAAAAACTCGAATTTCAAATTTTAGAAAATCCAAACTTACTTTTCCATGACAAGGTGATTTCAAATCAAAAAATTGCCGACTAAAATCTTAACTTTTCAATATCTACAACTATTATTTTGGTCATTTGTTCATTCGAAAAAACGATAGTATCATTGTTCACAAAGTTTACATCTCTTTCTTTATGGTTCCATAGGGTTTCATATATAACTTAAAGAGAGATATGTAAAATTTGTGAACAATGTTATGTTCACTTTGTTATATGAAAAAATGACCAAAACAAGAATTGTACATCTTGATGAGTTTTACAACTATTATGTTTATGAATTTTGCGGCCGAAATCATTTGATGTTTCAAAATTTTGTTTTAAGTTGTTATTTTTTAAATTCAAATTCTAAAATGTTCACATGAAAAGATGACCAAAATAATAACAGTAAGAACATAATAAATTGATAGACCATGATTTTAGAAAAACTTAGGAAAAAAAACCATCCCATTTAAAGTTAGTATGAGGGGAAAAAACTTGTTACAAGTTTTAATTACAGATTAAAAGGAGAAATTAGAGTTCTCCAACTCCGTTGGCAATATTTTAATTTAAACTCATTTGGCCCTTAATAGAGGTGAAAGCCAACAGCTAGTGGGCCATGGTTAAGCAAAGAAGGTTTTTGTGTGTTCCTTTGATTAGTTCAACTGAGATACTGTTGCGTTAAGGATACCAGAATGTTTTACATAGGACCTTTAAGACATATCCTGAGCGCTCTTAAGGTTTATAGAAACAACACACATGAAGTAATAATGAATAACATTAACCACTTTGATCCACAATCTGAGGAAGTAGCACAGCTACGTAACAAGCACATCAGCACACACTGCAAACCATAGCCTAACATGCATCTCTGATTCTCGAGTTCACTGATTCTAAGTGTCAGTGCCGCAATTGCATTGTCTTTGCCACTCTGTAGTTGTCCGTTGTCAAAGACATGCAAGGCCTGACCAGCCGACCGGCTTATATCAACACTGTAGACATTAATAAGAGATTCTCAGATACAAAAACATTCTCATCCAGTTGTGGCACTGTTAAAAACTGTACATTCTTGCAATCAGGAAGGATGCTAATTGACCAAGGTGGGAGACTGCATTGCTACAGTTGAATGAACGTCCATCTATGAGGGCTTGTAGAATCTGCACCCAAGAAACCACCTTCTGCTCTCCTCTCCTAAGTCTCCTCTTCTTGCCAAACTCACGAGAGGCTGGGTTCGACTGGCTGTCACGGGCGCCCAGGCCAGTCAACCACACATTATTGCTTTCAGATTTCTTGAGGAGGGCCTTTGTAAGATCAACTAGAAACCATATTCGCCGCCGTAACTGAAATAAGTAAGGCATCCTAACAATACTGACAAACTGCAATGTACCAAAATAAGGGTCTCCACCTATCTAGTGATCCTCCACATTTGAAATTTTTCTTATCTTTTTTTTTCTTCAAACAACAACAATTACTTGGCCTGGTGTCACTATCATCAACACATCTCAGTATCCTAATAAAAACTCCATTCCCCAAAATAATCCTGTAAACAGAGCATGGACGCCCGCAGGTGCAGGACAAGAGGGCAAGAAACGGCAGTGACCTGCAATGCGAGCAGCGATCGTTCGTCATTGAACCTGGCATTTCCTCCTGCATCAATCAGATTTGAATTCCACAGAAGAAATTAGACAAATTGAAGAAAGACATGGCTGGTATAAAGTATATGGTAGTATGGTACAGAAGCGACCTGAACCGACATCCAGCACATGACAGGTTTCACTCATCAGAAACAACAATCTAATTTCAGTTGAGTAACATTAGTCTATACAAGTAAGCACCACATTCTTTAGGTCAAACTGTATACATCTAACACAGCAAAGAGCCCCTTGTTCATTTCAGAATTCATAACTCTGAATGAATACATAAATTTAACTGAAAGCATACAATCAAATTTCTCCAGGGAACAAGATGCCAATTCAAGATGAAGATGCATTCATCAAGATTAGAAAGATGGGAGCGTATCCTGTGCAACCATCGTTCGTGTGCAACCTTTGTAACATCCAACCACAGTCACAAGATTTGCATCCGATAGCCAGATTGAGAGGTGGGTAATTTTAGTACTTAAATCCCTCCACCATTACATTTGCTAACAAAAAAAATCCCCTAATCCCTCCACCGTTTCCTCACACGGTTCCGTTTTCTCCCTCCCGTAGCCCTCGTACGCCGCCGCCACTTCACGTACGCCGCCGCGGCTTCAAGTATCTCGTACCGACCTGGAGGACCCTCTCTTAGCGCTCGGACCTGGAGGACGCCATCGCCATGGATCGCTACCAGGTCCATCGGATGCAAGTCGTACGTGAAGCGGCTTGATTCACATATGCTCATTGCTCCTCGTACAGGGAATAAGCTGATTAACATATGGAGTACATGCTAACTCTACAGGTTCTGAACATAACCACATAAGCAAATAATCTGATTCATTGCTCCTCCTACGAAAACAGCAGCCTATTACTAACTAATCTTCTTCGAAATACTTCTCCTCTGCGTCATAGTTGGCTTCTCTGGACCAATGATCATCAAGCATCTCATCATTATCGATCTGAGAATAGTCCATATGCTCAGTGTCTTCACCGGACAGGAACTTTTGTTGCATCACATATGTGAATTGTTCCAGCTGATCCTGCATTTCTTCAAAAGACAACGTCTGGTTGGATCGCTACGAGGGACTTGAAGCAGCCGTGGCGTACGTGAAGCGGCGGCGGCGTACGAGGGCTACGGGAGGGAAAACGGAACAGTGGTAGGTGAGGAAACGGTGGAGGGATTAGGGGATTTTTTCTGTTAGCAAATGTACTGGTGGAGGGGTTTAAGTGCTAAAATTACCCATCTCTCAATCTGGCCATCGGATGCAAATCTTGTGACCGTGGTTGGATGTTGTAAAGGTTGCACACGAACGATGGTTGCACAGGATACGCTCCCTAGAAAGATCACTAGGAATAAAGGACTAAAACTATCACATTGGTAACCAAGAAAGCAACTGGCTTTTATCCTCTAACAAAACTACACAGTACACAGGACTTGCTTTTTGCAATTCGCAAACAATCTGTGCAATTTATCCTAATACCGAGCATAATTTAGTATCATAAAGAAACATGGAGCAATAATTTAGTAACATAAAAACATAGACTGCTACCGGATCCAAGGTACATGATGTGATGACATGAGCAGCCAGCATCTGGTGCACTGACGGAGCAAGTAGTGTGGTACTGGTGTGCGGTTCAGCAGTAGCCAGGCGCCGTTCAGCAGTAGCTGGGCAGCGACGGTGGCGACTGCTTTCATCCGTGAACATGAATGAGAGGAAGTGAAGGGTAGCAGGGAGACAACGCCACATACCGGTGAGAATGCAGTGGAGGTCGCCGTCGTTGTTGTGCCGCGCCGTCGTCTCTTGCGCCCTCAACTGTGCCGTCGCCTCGCCATCCCCTTTCGCGCACTTCGGATCTTGGACTCCTCACCCTGGATGGCAGTGGCGAAGGAGAAGGGGAAGGGCGGCGCAGCGAGCGATAGAGAGGGCAGGACGCCGGTGCGACGGTGTGCGAGGGCTATGGCGGTGGCGGCGAGGGAGGGAGTAGCGTAGGCAAGCTGCGGCATCTATCGAGAGGGCACTTGGGCGGGCCGGGAAGTGGGCCGGGTGGGATTTAGATGCTTTGCGAAAAGACCATACTGTCCTTCAGTAAATTAATTAACGAAAATAATAATTTTGAGGAGGCATTGAGAGGTATTAAGAGGCATCGAGATGCTTTTCCAACCATTGTAAAAGGGCTCATATAATATTATTGATCAGAATTTCAAGACTTGAGAAGAACAATACCCGTAATTTCCGGGGTAGTTTCGTTCGTTGTCTGATTACTTCACGTTGATTTGCTCTCTGTCGATAGAAAATGATAGCTCACATTATACTATTATTACCCCTCTCTTATCGACTTTGTGAACGTGGAATATACACCCAAGCATGTACAGTATGCAATATAAGGCAGGTTATCTGTACCCCTACCCTACCACCAAGACGTGTTATTCATCAGCGAGAATCATTTGATTGATGTGTTAGTTGGTTCATTGTTTGATTCTATCGATCGATAATCCTCAGAGACAAATGGAAAGCAAGTGATGTCGATCGTCGTGCCTATTGATAGTTATCCATTTTACGCAACAATGACGTTTGCCACGAGGGAGCGTGTGTAGCAGTACACATGTCAGCAGATTATTTGGCAAAAATTCGTGATGCGTGTTGGTCGTGCTCTCGTCTTGTATGGGGTATAGGACAAAAATGTCATATCTATACGTACGATCAGGTGAAATTTTATGCATTGAATTCAGTGAAAGCCTGTGTAAAGAAATACTACCGGATACCTTCGCATACAGTATTGAGTATTCTACACGCTCCACGTGCCTTAAATACTTCTCACGATAAAGTGACCCGACCACGGTACGGACTACTCCCTTGTTGTACGACCATTGTTTTAGGATTTGTCTCTAGACTAGATACATTCCTTTTACTACGAATTCAGACACCGTGTATATCTAAGCATCTAGAGAAATATTATTTATATGAAAAACAAAATGTTTTATAATTTTAAAATGAAGGTAAGTGGATCCGAACATGCTCTAAAATGACTAACATATTACCCTTTACATTGCTTTTAAAAATTATTGTTAAGAATCCAATGTATGGCAAGCTTAAAATTCAATAGTGGCATTTGATAAATAAATAAATATAACATACAGGGTCAAAAGTTATAAGAAAAGCACCGCAGAAGAGTTGGTCCGTTCTAGCTTGATGGTAGAGTTTCACCGCTTTTATTGACCTTTATAGGGGTGCTCTTGCCCATCTCTTTTCACTCAATTCAATCGCTTATATCATCATAAGAAATGTCGTTGGTTTATATCCTATTTTAATTTTTGTACTCCCGGATTATCAGCATATTTCCATCAGACAAAATTCACTCAAAATAGATTTTGACTCTTAATCCTTCTTGCAATATATGCCATTTGCTAGAGAATCGATATCATCTTAGATACACTTTGAATACAAATATATTGGTACAAGCTAGTTTTATGTTATGAGCTTGAGTATAATTTGAGTAATTATTAGCCAAAGTTTATAAGATTTTTTTCATAACTACACAAAATAGTTTTATCACTCCAATAAGATGGAGAGTAGTAAATAACAAGATGGGCGAAAGAAACTATTGTGTTCAATCTAACATCGCAAATTGACAGTACACGGCACATATATAAGGTAATTCCAGTACCTCACACGAAACCTCAAAAATGCTGAAGAGGCTAATCGATGGTTGGCAGCCAATTCACGTCAAAGACTTTTGTCAAGGACTAGCCAGCTAGGATGATTAGAAGGAAGATCAGAAATTAAGATGGGGTCGATTTATGCCAGTACATCTCTCTGATTGTCTCCTTACTTGTTACATACAAAAGAAAAAATGAGGAAAAGGACACGTTGGATTGTGACCTTAAACTTTTTGACACCAATCTCTCATCTCTCCCCTTCCCGATCCCAAAAGGCTAAAATGGAATTTCTCCTCCTGCAAGGCGCTTTCATAGCAGCCCCCACCACAAGATGCATGCCAACCTGACGACTCCGACGTCAGCACATATATATAGTACTGGCCACACCAAAATTTCGCACAAGCATCTTTTGTTTTTTGTATTATACTGGGGTGTCCTGTTGCGAAAACAATGTGCAAATTTATGTCGCTGCCCGTGCGTAGATTGGTTACATGACAGTGACTACACGTCGACGCTAAGTGACTAATCACCTTGCCGGCTTGCTTGTAGAAGACAGCGGGAGATATCATGTGGTGGCTGGCTTGCGAATATTTGCCTGTCACGTACTGCTGTGCAATGGGATTTTTTTTTAAATTTAATCCTTTTTAAATAAATAATCAAAAATATCCCCACTGGAAAATTATTTCCACTCCATATCCCTTTTAAGCGCCGAAACTGCGGCGCGACAAATACACTGCGTCGCGCCAGAAGGTTTGGCGCGACTGGCTTTCCACCGTGGACTGGGGGTTGACCAAGTGCTTGCGTGGCCATTGGGGGTCCCACCCAGTCGCGCCACATGCATCGGCGCGGCCCAGGGGGATTTAGGGTTTCAAATGGGCCGGCCCATTTTCATTATGGCCCCCGGTCGCGCCGTTAGGTTTGGCGCGGCCCCGTGGACTTAGGTCACCGGTTCGCGGCCCGCCTCTCTCTCTCTCTCTCTCTCTCTCTCTCTTTCCCCGACCCGACCGAGCCGTGCCGCCGCCGCCGCCCGGCAAAACTCGCCTCGGCCCCGCCGCCGCCCGCCTCCCGCCTCTCCCCGCCGGCGCAGCGCCTCCCCATCCTCTCCCCGAGCCCTGGCGCCATCCCTTCTCGGGCCCGGCCGAGTAGAGCAGCGGGGTGGCGGAGGCAGGGGCCGCCGCTCCCTCCGGGGCTCCCTGCTGCGCCGGTGAGGGCCGCCGCCGGTGAGCCCCGCCGCCGGCCGGTCTTCTTCCCCGTGGACTACAAGCACGGCTGCAAGGTAGTTTCATATCTCCTCCCCCTCGATTGCATTTGATATTGCCCGATGGGTATGTTTAGGGTTACGATGGAATGTGTACAATGCTGCAGGATTGAATCGTTTGTTGAATTGATTTGAAGCGTACACTCAGTAGAGGTATTAGTGTGGCTGTGATTTTGCCGAAAACTATGTGTTGCATGTGTGTATATAGTTGATGCATGGAGGATTTAGGTAGAATGGTTTGTTGCCTTGGTATGAACTGTATAGGTAGTATGATATATATATATATATATATATATATATATATATATATATATATATATATATATATATATATATATATATATATATATATATATATATATATATATATATATATATATATATATATATATATATATATATATATATATATATATATATATATATGGATATTGGTCAAATTAGGTTCACTTTGAGCACTCTATTTGAATTATTTAGGATTTAGGGTCACTATTGTTACTATGCCTATTTTATCAATACATATGCCGAATGATATAGTTGTAGTCACTATTGTTAATAATGTATAGATTTTTCATGCACCATATGCAAGGTGGTCGTATATTAAGTGTAATAGAGATGGTTTGTTTTGTTTTTTCTGTAGATGGAACGGTTAGTTTGTTGCTATTATGGTGGCAAAGTGAAAGAAAATGGGGAGTTTGAATGCATGAAAAAACATGTAGAGTTCTTTAGTGGGCCACCTACATTTGATGCATTGGTTAAGAGGTTTGGATGTCCAGTTAGTTTGCAAGGCAGATTTGACTGTGGCAAGGAAAGACCACACTATGTGTTGATGCCACTCTCTTGTGAGGATGAATGGAAGGACTACGTGGAAGTTGTGAAGAGTAGCAACGTTAGGTGCCTAGAAGTTGTTGCCTATAAGGGGGCGTGGGGCTCGGTTGATGGTGAGGATGAATGTGTTGATGTGGAGGTTGTTGAGAACCTTACCCAAGAGGTAGAGTTCGAACAAAGTCCATTAGAGAAAGGTGACGTAGTTAGTGAAGACGGTGCAATCGGTGATGACTTTGACGAAGAAGGGTATTATGAGGAGGATGCTATGTATGACACTATATCCGAGGGATCGGAGGATGAGGTTGAGGTGGTTGCTGGTGAAGTGGAAGGTCAAGTCACGTCATACGATGGTATGTCGGATGATTTGTCTGATGATTTGTTGATGGGTGGTGACAATGGGTCGGACGATGGTAGTGAGGACGAAACCGAATGCCGTCAGGCAGGGTTTCATGAGTCCTTACAAGCCCCGGGGGACGGGTCATTGAGAATGGAGTTGAATGACGGAGAGAAGGATGTTGAGGGCCGTCCATGTTGAGGTACCTTCGGTTCCGAATTACATGGACCTTAGTATGGTGGATGAGGCAGTATGTGACACCGGGTTGTCCATGCTGGAAGATGAGGTGCCTGAGAGTGAGGATATGGAGATCAAGAAGGGAATGGTGTTTGACACGCTCGAGCATGTCAAGTATTTTCTGCGAGGACTACGCGTGAGGTTCACAGGCCTTACCGTGTGACGCCTTACCGCGATAAGGCGAAGCGGTACACGGTCCTGTGCAAGTCTCGTTGTGGTTGGGGAGTGTGGGTTCGAAAGCTGAGGAACGAGAAATGGAGGATTCGCAATGTCGGGCCACCCCACAGTTGTCGGTCTTTGAAGGTAAAGAATGTGCATTCACAGAACACAGCTAGTTATCTCGGCCGTCGTATTGTTGCTGTGGTGAGGGCCGATAGTGACACATCTGTTTCGTCGCTCATTGAGACTATACGGGGCTTCACTGGTTTACGAGTGAAGTACTCAAAGGCATGGCGTGCAAAGCAACACGCTATACGGTTGTTGTGGGGTGATTGGAAGGAGGCGTACAACCAAGTGCCTCGAATTCTAAGTGCCATGAAACACTTCAATCCGGGCCTTAGATGGTATTGCCATGTTGGAGGAATAGTGGATGACGTTGATGGTATTCCGAAGTCAATTTTGCGAGAGGGTGTTCGGGTGTTTTCCGCGATCGGTTGAGGCGTTCAAGCATTGCCGGCCCGTACTCCTTGTTGATGGCACATTTCTCACGAGGCAAGTACCGTGGGGTCCCGATGATTGCGGTTGAGTTGACCCGGACAATCGATTGTCCCATTAGCGTTTGGTTTGGCCGAGAGTGAGAATGATGATAGTTGGTCTTGGTTTTTGAAGAAAGTGCGGCGGAATGTCGTCCGTACCTCTCGCAGAATTTGTATGATCTCTGACCGACATCATGGTTTGCTTAAAGCTGCGAGAGAGGAATTAGATGGACGGCCTCCACTTGAGCATCGATGGTGCATGAGGCACTTTGCTGCCAACATATGGAGTCGGCAGAAGAAAAAGGAAGTTGTGCAGAAGTTGAAGTCTCTTTGTTGTTGTCGTACGAAGGAGAAGTTTGACATCAAACTTGCTGAGTTGGATAAGCTCCTGGAGGACAGGGCTTATTATTGGTTAAAGGATCAGTTGCCGCAGAGAGAGAAGTGGGCTCTAGCATTCGATAAAGGTGGCATTAGGTACGGCCGATGACCACCAATTCTTCGAGTCCTTCAACAAAGTGTTTAAAGGCATCCGTGCGTTCCTGTTTTACTGGAATTGTGGAGTACTCGTTCAGGAAATGCAATGAGTACTTTGTCAATCGATGGAACAAAGCCAACCGGTGCAAAGAAACGTGGGGCAAAGCGGGTAGGAAGCATCTTCAGATCGCGGAGATGATATCTACCAACCAAGTGGGTGATGTGTATGGGCCATCAAGAATGGTATACAATATATACTCGGTGGACGGACTACTCCCGGTGGAGAGAAACACGGGGTAGGAATTACAAGGTGGACCTTGAGAAGGTCGAATGCAGCTGTAACATTCCTCAGCTTTATCATGCCCCCTGCTCTCATGTCATCACCGCTTGCACATATAGGGAATAGACCATGAAGATGAGAAGTTCATGTCTCCATTTTATCTCATGTCACACACTCTGAAAGTGTGGGTGTCTAGCTTCGAGCCATACCTAGATCCTACAAGGTGGCCACCGTACGTTGGGTTGGATTATGTTCCGGACCCAGAGCTTATAAGGACAAAGAAGGGTAGGAGAAAAAAAAAGAGGCTCCGAGGAGAGATGGACGAATCCAATGGCTACGGCGACGATAAGTATGGCTATGGAGATTTTAATGAGGCAGCCGGTCAGGTTCGATGCTCCAAATGCCATAGAAGTGGTCATACTGCCACCACTCATGAGAGAGCCATGAAGGCGCAAAAAGTAGGTGGAGGTAGAGCACCACTTAGGTATTAGTGGTTAGCAAGGTAATTCTTAGATTTGCAATATTTGTTCATACTTTGTAATTTCTACTATCTTTAATCACTTACATGTAATAATTTTATGTATGATCTAACCTTGTTTTTTTCTTTTGTGATTTGCGGGATGGCGGCACCCCATCCACGTTACCCCTTCTTGACCGGAACATCGACAAGGACCATCGAGGGCACTTGCTTGCGGACCGAGGGAAAGGTAACTTTGTAAGATGATGTCGCTTGTCCATGTATTTTCTTCTACTTGGTTGTACCTTTCATAATTGTGCTTATTGTTGAAACGTTTGTTTGCGGGACTTGACACCTCTTCGAGCCCGCACCCACAAGCCGATGAAGTGGGACGAGCGCTACGCTCCCTATCTCGGAGGTGGCGGGGTTTCTTCCTCCGGCCCGTTCGATCGTGAAGGGTCTACCGAGAGATGGACGGAGCACTCCTCACCGCCTTCGTGGACCGCCGGGCGTCCCGAGACCCACACCTTCCACCCGCCTTGTGGAGAGATGGCGCCGCCGAAGATGTGGGCATCATTCTTGCGCTTCGTGTGAGCGGGACAGTGGTGAGCGGGACCATTGACACTGATGGTTGGAAGGAGTTGGTGCACGAATTCACTGGCTTGTACCCACCACCCCCTTCGCCGGGAAAGAGATGGCACAAGACGTCGGGTGTGAGCTCAAAGTGGCCGAAGGACAACTTCAACGTGTGCCCGGACAACGCACTGCGGGCAGATGTGGTCCGAGGCATGCCAAGGTATGGTTGTGGCACATGGTGGCTTGTTTCTGTTTCCGGATGGTTCGGGAAACACGGTCTCCTGGATGGTGCTCCCACGGTTGATGGAGGATTGGGCCCGAGATAGCCACGTACGGTTGGGGGTCCGCGACCCTTGCGTGGTTGTATCGGCGGCTTTGTATGGCTTGTGTGCGGTCCAAAGAGGATTCAAACCTAGGTGGCCGCGCCTACTTGCTTCGATTTGGATTTGGGAGCACATCCCCATTGGGCGGTCACGTAGAATGGCATTAAAGGAGGTAAGTACATTGTGTACATTGGGATCTACATTGTCTCAATTATTATCATTTTTGTGTGCTAATGTTGCTTGTTCGCAGCCATGGAACGCCGTTGACTGCCGCCCCCCCTTGTGCTTCCTGTGGAGCGAGAACAAGTGCGTGAAGGGTGAGTTGCCACGACGCTACAGAAAGTACCGCAATGATCTGGACGTCCTTCTAGCGGATCAGGTTGGCTGTTGTACCCATTGTATTCTTGAATGCTGAAACTTCTTATCATGTACTTATGTGTCAGCTACATGTACGCAGGTTGATTGGACACCATATGACAGAGATGAGGTGGACAACATGGAACTTCCACCTATAGTTCAAGCGGACAGGATGCTGTGGCGATCTAACTGCCCCATGATCTTCTATTACGTGGTGGAGCACCATCGCCCCGGAGGTGCAAGAGGCGGTTTGGGAAGCGGCGGGACGGCCGCTCGTTGGTTTCGAGCACACAACACCGCATTTGCACGGGTACGTACCTTCTTCCTTTTAACTTGTGTTCCGTAGATATGTTGATATTGTAACCAAACATTTAGTTATGTGTTGTCTTACTTGCAGGGAATCGAGGAGGAAAAGGTTTGGTGCCACCACCAACAACTTCCTCCAGAAGCATGCTAGATACGTGGACCGTGGATGAACAAAGAGATGGTGGAACCGCATGCAGGTCCCCGGGTTACAAGGGCTGCGTTCAATGAGTACCTCAAGTACCTCCACGCCAACACAAGAGTCAAGGTGTGCCCACCGTCGTCGACCATTCCAATTCTAGAAGATGATAGCGACAAAGAAGACCCCTATGATGAGATAACTAGGAGGGCAGTAGAACCACAACAGGCTCCTGTACAAAACTACATGGTAAGCATTCAGATGCACACAAACCTTAGCAAATGTCAACACTGAACCTGCATCGTAACCCCCTTTGTTGAACAGGCCACTCAACTTACTTGGCTTTCAAACGAAGCTGGATACTACCTTGGAGCCGCAGGGGGCAACGACAACAGTTTGCTTGGGGAATTCGCAGAGGTAACTACAAAGAACTTGCTTGCCCACTTAGTGCCATGAACACTTAAATGTATCTACTTTGCATGGCATGTTCGCGAGAAAGTGATGAAGTTCAGCCTACGGGCGCATGGCACGCAAGCCGAGCTGCATGCACGCCGATGACGTGCAAGGAGGGCCTAGTCACAGAGGAGAGACCTCCCATTCCAGGCACGCCACGGCAGTTGAGACGGGGGGGAGCTCTCGTGGTAGGCCTTGTGGAGGAGACACAACAAGTGATGATGAAGAAGGAGATCCAACATATGGGCGGGAGGAAATATGGGGTTCACACTTGATGATGCTCCTAATCCTACACGGTATGTTCCTTTTGCAAAGATGGTCAACCAAGATGAAGTGATGACAGTCCTAAGTCCATTCCTTTTGTAGGTGACGCCACCGCCTAGGCAACGCCGACGCACCAACAAAGCGTGGCCCCGCGAGGTTGGCATAGCCAATGTTGTTCCGACAGAGCCGGGCGTCGGCGGCGTGCCAAGAAACCCTACACACCAGCCCACAACAAGGAGGAAGTAAGTGTCATGTTCGTCGAACATGGTGGTTGTGTGTATGCTTTTGTGTACGCTTTTAAAGTAATATGCTTGTGCGAACAACTATGTGTGTAATATGCTTGTGCGAACAACTATGCGAAAAACTACGTGTGTAATATGCTTGTGCGAACAACTATGCGAAAAACATGGAACTATGTGTATGGTGGAACTAGGCTATTGTCGTCGAACATGCTTGTGCATGCATTCGTCAAAATATGCATGTGTTCAAATATGCTTGTGTTGAAATTCTGTGTTTTTGTGTGAAAAACCTGGGAATTTGAGTGTTGGCAAAATGATTTTTTTTTAAAAAAACATGGTTGTCGCGCCAAATCTGCAGGCGCGACAACCTGTCGCGCCGACCCCGCCGGCGCGATGACCTCGTCGAGAACCCCTTCCTTGAAAAAATCTGCCGACAAAATTGAATTATAGGCAGTCGCGCCGGAAGATTTGGCGCGACAGGCTATAATTCAATTTTTTGGGCAGAATTATTCAAGGAAGGGGCTCTCGACGAGGGCCTGTCGCGCCGGAAGCTTCGGCGCGACAGGCTGTCGCGCCAAACTTGGGCTGAGACCAGGGATGGACGGGGAGAAAACAAAAGGACCTGTCGCGCCAAACTTTCTGGCGCGACTGCCTGTCGCGCCTAGGTTGCCGGCGCGACAGGCCCTGGTCGAGAGCCCCTTCGGTTGAAAATTCAGTCGAAAAAATTGAATTATAGCCCGATCGCGCCAAAAC
This sequence comes from Themeda triandra, assembly GCA_018135685.1. Classification (NCBI taxonomy): domain Eukaryota; kingdom Viridiplantae; phylum Streptophyta; class Magnoliopsida; order Poales; family Poaceae; genus Themeda; species Themeda triandra. The sequence goes on along the minus strand of JAENPR010000015.1, from coordinate 1,978,132 downwards.
TTCCGGCGCGACTGCCTATAATTCAATTTTTTCGGCAGAATTTTTCAAGGAAGGGGCTCTCGACGAGGGGCTGTCGCGCCGGAAGCTTCGGCGCGATAGAACTTAATTTTTTTTTTAAATTCTTTGGTTTCCAAGAACAACCAAGCCTTCATCATCTTCGATGCATCATGTATCTCCCTGCAGCTAATCCAGATTTATTGCACAATGCAAAGTGACCACGTACCTAAAACAAAACATAAAAGTGAGCATGTCCAAGGTCTTCTTCCCCATTAAATCTTACAACAAACAAGTGTTCTCGATTAGACTTACAACAATATCGATCATGAATTTAGTCTTACAAGCACAAACAACTAAGGTTCGAAAGCTCCATTCCTAAAACAACATAGAAGTCATCGCCATCGAGATTACTTGCAAAAGCGGACAAACAACACCACAACACATGGAACCACGAAGCCTACTTTCCTTCCCCCGCCAAGAGGGCAACCTCTCCCACACGGGTGGGCTCGGCGGGCTATGGTCCATACGGTCGCACCACTCGTCGTAAGGCCCATCAAGGTCGGGGTCATAACCCCCGGGAGGATCCTGAGGTTTGTCAGGGTCGGAGTTGCACTCGTACTCGCCCTCCTCCTCCTCCTCCTCCTCCTCCTCCATAGGAGCTGGGAGATGACCGTCGTTTGGTGGTGAAGGAGGTACTACAAAAATATAGCAACTGTTATTTCAAATCAGTGCAAGACGAACAAACAACTACAAATAGAAGTTTTGACAATGCAAGTACTTACAGGCCATGCGATATAAGTAATCCGGATCTCCTTTATGGCCTTCCCATTCTTCTCACGCCATTTGTTCTCGCCCTCTATCTTCTTAATGTCTCCGCTTTTGCCTTCGCCTTGCGGCATGCCTTTGCCGGGCTCGCCTAACCTCGTCCCAATGATCGTAGCGTTCCTTGTTTTGGCGCCAAAAACGGATGATGTTCTCTTCCGTCACAAGAGAATAGCGTGCCCTCCTGAACTCCAACTCGCCCATCTCCTCCTTCAAAATCCGCTCATAGTCACCTAGAACATGGTTCCATGTATCGGGACCTAGGAGGCGAACACGGTACAACTGCCGGGTTCTGGCCTTAAAGGCATGCAGTTTCTCCTTGAACTGCCGCATCTCCTCTCGGTGTCCGTTTAATGGATTTATCTAGCTTTAGGAACCTCTTTATCTCTTGACAATCTTTGAAATACTCCCAACCGCATGTCTTCCCCGCCCGAAAACATACGTGACAGTGAGCAAACAAAACAAGTTGGTGACATCATCAAAACTAATGCTTGTCCACTAACATGGAACTCATTGGGCCCTCCATAAGCATTGCCACAATAGAAGCCAAAACCTAGCTCAAGGAACCACTCCTTCATTAGCAACGATGCCACACTTGCACTTTTGGGGCGGCTTCGACAAGCATGGATATGGAAGCTCGCCTAAGCAGAACTTTTTAATCTCTTCTCCGGATGGCCACGTGTCTTTTGGTCCATAGATGAACTCATCAAATTCACAACGGGAAACCCACCCTACAAAAGACCATGTTCAAATGAAATTGCAAAAATGTAATCAACGTACATGATATCGCAATATATAACTCAAACGAATACTTACACGACCAATTTGATCACAACGGAAGAAAGGAACAAACCGATTCGGTTCGCTAGGTTCTTGGAGTCGCGCAACCTCGCCACGGTAGCATCTAGGAGGATTTTTTACCCGCTCCGATGCAGCCAACATCTTCTCAACGTTGTTCATCTCATGAAACTTGCGTGGAGCAACCCATGGAACATAATCGGATGGGGAACACTCTTCCATGGGTCGTATGGAAAGAACATGATACGACGATCCCACTTGTCGAACCATCGATCCAACGGTAGAAGTCGCATCCGGTGCCGGGGCCACGCCGATATAAACAGCGAGAAAAGGCACGACCGGAGGAATGAAGGTGTCTTGACCGCTTCACCCATGCCGGCACACCGCAATAACAATTTGGTGGCGGTTCATCCGGAGGGTGCAAATCGTGATCACCGTGATTGGGGGATGGTGCACAAAAGGATCGTCCATGAAACCTAAAATAGAGTCAAATAGATACGAGCTCAATGCAAATGACACAAATAGAGTCAATTATTATAACAAACCAATAAATTCTCACATTATACCCTAAATGACAAACCTAGAGAAATTGAATTACAAGAACATATCCTTAATAACATTACAATCCATATAACTTATAACATTTTTTATCCATTCTAAACTAACCATACAACACATGAACACTAACATTGTCCATCAATTTTCACCAAACCCTTGAACAAGCACCCACAAGTACACTTCAAACCCTTTTCCATTCATGATTCTCAAAAGGAATACAACCATTTCACATCCCTATACATGAAACCCTACAACACTTCCATCCAAAAGGAATACAAGCACTACATGATGACAAAATGTATACAAAGGTCATATGAGAGCATTGCATAACTAACACTTTGCTTCAATCACTAAATCCAACCACAAATCACCAAATCACCAACTAAGCAATGTACAAATAATGACCAAAAATCTTGCAACCAAAGTGTAGATCGGGTAACCATACCTCAAGCACTTGAAGATTAGCAAGAAATCCCCACACTAAACTTAGGCGCAATCAAGGTTTTTTATTGGGAGAAAAAAGGAGACATGAACACTACAACCAGAGAAGCTCGCGGGGAAGGGAAGCTGAAGAGGGAGTGGGTGGAGAGGGAGAAGATGGAGTGAATGAGCCTGGAGATAGCATTTATATCGCCTTGTCGCGCCAAACCTGCCGGCGCGACAAGGTGTGGGACCCACCCTAACCCCGAATTGGGCCGGCCCATTATGCCACCTCCTGTCGCGCCAAAGTAGTTGGCGCGACAGTCAGTCGCGCCTTTGCATGTGGCGCGACTGGCGGGGCCCACGACAACGCGGTCAAACATCCAGCGTCTACGTGGAAAGTAAGTCGCGCCAAAAGTCCCGGCGCGACACAGTGTATTTGTCGCGCCGCAAGTTTCGGCGCGACCAAAAGGGATACGCAGTGGAATTACTTCTCCAGTGGGGATTTTTTTTGATTATTTGTTTAAAAAGGGATTAAATTTAAAAAAAAATCCTGTGCAATGCAAGACGGTGTGTCTCCCTCGCTGCACAGCCGGCTACACTTACCCATCGTCGGCGTAGCCATCCTTCATGACTCACCCCTGTTTGCAGTGATGATAGTGTCCAAAGTTGAGGACCTGATTATTCATGTATGCACTCATGTGGCATTTGTTGTAGCTACTAGCTAAGCAACATGATGCATGTTATTACTGTGCAAATGGAAAATAAAAGTCGCCTACCAAATCCTAGGGTCTGGACGCGGGATTCTCAAAAACAGGAATGGAAAAGACTCATGATTAGATTTGCATGTAATTTACAATCCCATATCAATTGAAAATGCGGGAAATTTTCCATGGTTTGACTTTGACCTTGGGAAAGACAAAGAAATTTTTCTACAAGATTTAACCTCATGCTGGTTTTCCTTCAAAATTCCTCCTTATGATTATATTCCATACATCTAATAGTAACCAAAAGGAATTTCATAGGGTTTAATCCTTTGTGCCAAAGAGACATAGCAGCAAACTTTGCTGTAGAACCACAGTCCTCCAAGATCACACACGTCTTGCGGGCACAAAAGTGCTTTGGAAGTCTCGTGCATTGGCGAAATGCATTTTTTTTTTCTATTGGCTCGGTTTATACAGTCGATTCCGGACAACGAGTCAGTTTGGACACAATCTACAGAGCAGTAGCGCTAGCAAGGCTTTCGATGCTCTAGTAGTGTTGGTGCTTTGGTCTATTAGGAAGGGGGCGAAATTGCAGTGTTTTTGACAACTCACGAGACACGGTGACCACGCGGGTGCTCGAGATAAGACAAGAAACCTGAAGTATGGCGTAGTCCTTTTAGTTGTAGGCATCTTTTAACACTTTTGACGTATAGCCCTCATTTTTAGTTTCAGCCTTGGAACATTAGTACATTACAATTTCCTTTTTTTAACAGAATATTACAATTTCTAGAACAATTCGATAGTTTTTTTTTTCTTTTTTTTAAAAAAAGTTTTGCCGAAAAATTCAAGGAACATGCAGTTGGTGCAGGAGCTAGTAACCCTATTGGATCTCCATGGCATCCTTTGCGGCATTAAAACTGGGGCAGTTAGATAATTGGGAAAAAAACATGAACACTCCTCAGTCTTGATTTTTCTCCATGGACTTAAATGATAAAGAAAAAACAACAACTCCCACCATAAAGGTATCATGTGCCCGTCCTGTCGATGTTGTAAGTACAACATGATGCATCAAAAAGACACTCCTGGATATTATGGTTTCTCTAAAAAAAAAATATATCCTGACGGCATTTATTTATGCAGGAGTACGTGTACGTCTGGTCTGCAGACCATATCGAACATCTCATGTATTTTCTATTTTATTTAATTTTTGGACTTTCCTCTCAGAAATATATATCGAGAAAGAAGAAACCAAACATTATGGTCACCGTGCAAACTTATTGCAGCACACACTATCATACGGGCCGGCGCCGTGTACGTCGGCGTGTCGCGGCGACCACGAAGCCTCCATCTCGCCAGCCTCCATTTCTTCTGATTCTGAAACGCCCACGCCCACGGCTTCCTTCTTCTGCCTGTCTGCCTGTCCGCGCTGACGGACGACGGTTTTAAAAGGGCCCGTGCGGTGCAAGGAGAAGGATTCTCGGGTCGGGAGGGACAGGAGGCAGGAGCAACCGCAGCGCAGTGGAGAGACATGTCCCCTTGCACAGGGGTTGGGGTTGTGCCGCGCCGAGGAGGAGCCGGGAGGCGGTGACGGCGCGGGTTTTGCTGGGCGGCCGCCTGGTTCCCGGGTCTTGTTGTTGTTGGGCGGACGCGGACGCGGGCGCGGGCAATCATCCATCATCGCCTTCCGCCGCGTGGTTCTTTTGGCCGCCTCCGTCGTCCCCGCCGCGGGTCGTGGTGAAGGTGAGGAGAGCTTTCCTTCCCGTTTCACGGAGGACTTCCTTCTTCTACTCCGCGGTTTCTTCGGTTTCTCTCGTCTCGCCGACAGACTCTGCTCTGTTCGTTCTTTTCTCGGCGATTTGCGAGCGGTGGAGCACAGTGGTATCTGAATTGTGTGGTTTCTTGCTGATTTTTGCTTCCCTTCTTGGGGACCCAAGTGGAGTGGTTCTGCTTGTTCGTCTCTCGGTTCCGATCGACGGGTGCGGTTTGTGTGAAGGGGCGCACACACATGATTCATGAACACGAGGATTGGTGTGCGATTGATTTGGGGCGTCTAAGTTTAGAGATAAAATTGTTAAAGGCGTTTTCTTTCCTTTTTTTCCCCCCGAGCCGATAAGCATTGGATTAGTTTGTGCTCTTTTTTATTTAGATTTAGATTAGTTTGTGTTCTTGAAGGTCCTTCGAATCGCGTGGGATAACTGTAGGATATGTGTGACTCAACTTTTTGTCTCTTTTGGTTTCAGTGAGAAACTGAAGATCGTCAACTTCAACTCTTCCGGCGCTCGCTGCAGTGTCAGGGAGTCAACTGAAGGATCAGCATTGGGTCGCGTAGTGGCCTCCGGTGATGGACCGTCGGAGCTGGCTGTGGCGGCGCAAGTCGACGGACAAGAGCCCCGCTGAGACAGAGACCTCGGCCTCCTCTGCGTCCGAGAGGATCACTGATGATCAGGTGCACGGTTTTTCTCCTCGTCCTCCTTCTCACCCTACTATGCAGAAACGTTCATCGTCCATCTAGCCATGGTCTGAATTCAGTGTTTCTACAATGTCGTGCTAAGTTTAAGAAGGAAGCATAATAGTGAAATCCATTTCTCCGTGTTTTCGGCGCGTCCAGTCAGATATACTGACGAGTTAATTAAGTTAAAAAAAAAGGTACTGACGAATTCAGTCCGGGGAGGAGGGAGGTGTAAATCAGACAACAGTAGCAGTCTTGGCATTGAAGAATAATAATCCCCAGTGTAGAAGTGAACCACAAGCAGAGCATCGCAGTGCAGCTGTGCAGGGCCTTCATTTGACTTTCCCGGTCCTGCAACTGCAGAGTCCTTCAGTTAACAGGTCATGTAGCATGTGCAGTGCATGTGAGGTTTCATTTCATCCCAGTGCCAGATCGATCTGCTGGGCCTTTTCTTGTAGCCCTGCTAATCTACCACCATTCACCAAGCTGTCTCCAAAAATCCAAAGCTCCAAAAGAGCTAGACTGGGATTTCCGACTGACGGGACAAATTCCTTGCTGTTCCTGGCCCTAAATTCGGATGCTGTGGCAGTATAGAGACACTTGTTTGTACTGTACCTTCAGATGTTTCAGCAATCCTGTATAATAATTTAGGCTTAACTTCTTGCCTGCCAAAAACAGGATCATTGCGCGAAATACGGCATTAGCCGTAGACCTTCTAACAGCAAATCAATCATTTGGGCAAAGGCACACTGACTGACCGTACTCATCATAATCTACGCGTCCACGTGGCACTAGGGCCAGCAAGATTCATCAGTTTTCCTCATGCTTTCCTCCTGCATCTGCATGCATTGCTGTGGTGGGCAGCAAAGGGCTACGATGCTGACCAGATCGCTCTGTAGTCTGTTCATGATCATGTGAGAATTCCATCACCCATTTGGCCACTGATAAGGTTTGTGGTGTGGGGTGTAGAGGACGAGACCGGCAGTGCTCTGCTGTCCTGGCGGTTTGGTTTCCATATCCATGCCAAGGTAGGCTCGGCTCGGCAGGGCAGGCCCTACCTGGCCTGGCCATTGCCGGCCCTGCCTGCCGTGCCTGCCCATGGACAACGAGGAATTGAGGATGCCAGGTGTTGGTTGGGATGGGACTCGCTTTTCCTCTGACAACATCATGGCTACGCTTAGTAGGATGCCCCCTCTTGGTCGTGGTTGGTTGGCCGTTCGTCCGATTCTTCCATGTGCCTGTGGTACACAGCCCAAATGGCTCATCCTGTTGCTGCTGCGTGCTGGCACGGAGCAATCAAGATGCCCCTCTCTTGTTCTTCGTCCAGCTCTGGTCCTAATGTGCTGTGCTGGACGGTGCAGGACCGAGTACCTTGGCGGCATTGCTCCTCGTCTTTGACCGGAGCTGGCCTTCTCTCTCTGCAGTCTCCATGGTAATGCCAATCGGGGGTGGGTTTTTACAACACTTAGATTGACCTGGTACTGCGAGTCCTGCTGTTTAGAAGTTACTCCACAAGAGTAACTGGGATTTATGGAGTTGTGCTGTGCTGAAAGCTGTGACTGACAGCCCTTTTTAGCCTGTAGGCAGCGTAACATGGTCCCGCGAAAGTACCGTGCCGTGCATTTCGATGCGACGGTGTTTGGTTTGTGCCCTGACAGCAATAGATTCTAGCAAAAATTTCTAGTGCTTCCGGTGGACGATCCCTGTTGCATTTACTCAAACATCAAATCTTTCAACCATCTCACTGTCGCTTAATAGTCAAATCTTCTGAAAGAGAAATTCGTAGTAGTGACCGAAGTTTGAGATGGGTCATTCTCATTCTTTTCTCTATCTACAATATAGTTACTGCAAAATTAAGCAAGTTAATGTGAAGGATATCTGACGGTTTTGGCTTCTTGATCAGGATACTGCCAAGAGCTCTCCAATTTCGACTCAGTCGCCAGAGATCACATCGAAGGAACTGGAGGACGACAACAATGTCAAGGTGAAGGTGTTGAGTGAGAGGCTATCATCCGTAGTTCTGGATATCCGTGCCAAGGATGATCTCGTGAAGCAGCATTCCAAAGTTGCAGAGGAGGCTGTTCTAGGTACGGTCCCTCTGTCATATAACACTGAATCAGGAATTTGCAGTTTGTGAACATAAAAGTTCAGATAACTCAATCTCAACTGTGATTCCTTTGTACTAGGATGGGAGAAGGCCGAGAAGGAGATCGCGTCACTGAAGGCGCAGCTGAATGCTGCAACGGCCAAGAACTCTGCGCTGGAGGACCGGCTCGTCCACCTCGATGGCGCCCTCAAGGAATGCGTGCGGCAGCTCCGGCGCGCCAAGGACGAGCAGGGCCAGATTGTGCAGGACGCGCTGGCACAGCAAGCGCGGCAGTGGGAGTCCCACAGGGCCGACCTCGAGCTGCGCATCGTCGAGCTCACGGCGAGGCTGGAGGCCAAGTCCGAGCGCTCGGCGGACGGCGACACCGGCTCCAAGCTCGCCGCACTGGAGAAGGAGAACTCGGCGCTGAGGGTGCAGTTGCTCGCCAAGACGGAGGAGCTGGAGCTCAGGACGATCGAGAAGGAGCTCAACCGGCGGGCCGCGGAGACGGCGAGCAAGCAGCAGCTGGAGGGCATCAAGAAGGTGGCCAAGCTCCAGGCTGAGTGCAGGAAGCTGCAGGCCGCGGCACGGAGGCCCGCCGTTAACGTCGAGCTCCGGCGTTCTCCGAGCTCCGCCGGCGCCGAGTCGGTCACGGACTGCCAGTCCGACTGCTCCGACTCATGGGCATCGGCCCTCGTCACCGAGCTCGACCAGCTCAGGAATGACAAGAGCGGCGCGAGCACGCGGACCGCGAGCCTCGCGACCGCGGACATCGGCGTCATGGACGACTTCCTCGAGATGGAGAAGCTCGCGTCGGCGAAAGGCGACGCCGTCGAGGACGCGAGCGGGCAGCTGGCGAGGCTCGAGGAGAAGGCCAGGAAGCTGGCAGCCGAGAAGGCCGAGCGGGAGAAGGCGCTGCACGAGGCTCAGCGCGAGCTGAGGACCTGCCGCCACCGGGCAATGGTGGCAGAGGAGAGATCAGCCGAGCTACAGCGGCAGCTGAACCTTGCCAATGGCGAGAAACACGCCATGGAGGCCGAGATGGAGGCTGCTGATACGAAGACAGGAGAGCTCGACGTCGCCCGTGCCGAGATCGCGGGGTTGCTGGACAAGGTGCGCATCCTGGAGGAACGGCTCGAGTCTGAGAAGGCGCTGACGCTTGAGCTCGCGGCCAAGTACCAGGACATGGACGCGCTGGAGGCAGAGACGAGGGAGCTGTGCGCTCAGCTGAAGACGTCACGGTCCGAAGCCAAGAAGCTCAGCGACAAGATCGCCCTGATGGAGAGGAAACTGGAGGTGGAGAAGGCCTTGTCGATTCGACTGGCGACGAAATGCCATGGCGTCGATGCTCTGGAAGCAAAGAAGAAGGGCGTCGAGCTGGAGCTTGCGTCGGCACGCGAGGAAATCGCTTCACTGCAAAACAAGGCTAGTAGCTTGGAACTGCAAGTCGAGGAAGAGAGAGCGTCGTCTGCTGCACTCGCAATGCGGTGCCAAGAAATGGAGGAGCTTCGATCCCAGCTGGAGTCTTCGAACTCACGGATCGTTGAGCTCAATGAGAAGATTACAATGCTCGAGGACGTGATCGAGAAACAGAAGCCAGTGACGGTGGAACTGGAGTCTCAGCTTCAGTCGAGGCACGCTGAAATCAGTAGCCTGAAGGAGGAGATAAGCCTGTTGCAGACGAAGCTGGAGAGCCAGAAGAACCTGTCATCAGCTTACATATCTGCACTGGGTGCTTCTGAAACTGAGAAGAAGGAGCTGGCTAGTCGGTTCGAGCTCAGAGAGAGAGAAGCCGAGGAATTGCGTGGGAAGATGGGTTTGCTGGAGGAACAGATCCGTAAAGAGAGGGCACAATCATCCGAGCTTGCGGTAAAATATCAGAAGATAGAGAAGCAAATCTCCTGCAGATCTCTTCTTGGCCACCAACCAGTGAAATCTGTGGCAATCGAAGATCTTCAGCTCAAAAAGGTAACTTCCATTCCTTTGAACAAAATTGACACTTAGTTGCATTCATCTTGTCTTATAGTTTGCGGCAGATCCTGGCTGTGATTGCTGATTGGTAGTAGATTTGTTGCTCACGAAATCCTGCACTTTTTTTACAGGAGACAGAGCTGGCCAAGGCTGCAGGGAAACTGGCCAACTGCCAGAAGACGATAGCTTCACTGAGCAGCCAGCTGAAATCCCTGGCCGATTTCGATGAATTCGTCCCTGAAACCGAAACCGAGACCAGTGGTGCTGACTCAGCCGACGCCTGGGACAGCGATCTGAAGCTGCTGCATCCTGCAACTGCAAGTTATCCATCGCAGATTGGTTGTTTGGCAGTCACATGATTCACGATCCTCGATGGCAAGTGGGCAGCGAAACTGTTTTTGCTTGGCTTGGCTTCCGCCGCATGATTGCTGTGATGAAATTGCCATGATCTTCCACCACATGTCATATAGAGTTAAGTTAATAGTTTATAGGTGAGCAAATGTTCATATGGATGCTGTTTATAGAGTGAGTTGGTGAAGCATCAAAGGAACTCATATTGAAGATTATCTTTGATCTCCCATTCGAGTCCCTTGGAAATGGCTTTTACCTAACATGTGTTCCATCTTTGTTTTCCGGCCATTTATATTTTGCACGAATGGATTGTATAGGGAAAGGAATGTTCAATAAGATCTGAAACATCCTCATTGTCAGAAGACTCCAGAAACACACATGGCATGTCAATCAATCAAAGAATATATAAGAATAAAAATCAGGGGAATGTTTAGGGTGTGTTTGGTTGAATCATGGCTTAGCAATTCCCACAGCCACCCTGACCAAGGCTTGAACTGAAGCCAGCCACATCTACGCCGCGTCACACCCACAAGCCCGAACCCATCTTGTCAGGGGCTAGCAGCACATTAGCTGAAGACGCTCAGGAGCTGGAGGAACCCATCTTGTCAGGGGTTAACAGCACAATAGCTGAAGACGCTCAGGAGCCTAGAGGATGGCAGCCTGCTAGGACTCAATTTGAAAGAATCGACAGCAGGTCTGCTTCTATTTGTCCACTGAGAAGCCATCACTATACAGCATACAGATAGCTGAAGAGACATGAGGAGTCTTTTGGGGGCAGTCCGACTTCAATTTCAATTCCTAAACGCCTAACAGATGTAGCACACAAGATGTCCCTGGTGGCAATCCAGCTAGTGACGCATAATTTGCCCACTGAGAAGCCATCACTATACAGCATACAGATAGTTGAAGAGACATGAGGAGTCTTTTGGGGGCAGTCCGACTTCAATTTCAATTCCTAAACGCCTAACAGATGTAGCACACAAGATGTCCCTGGTGGCAATCCAGCTAGTGACGCATATGCAGCCATTCAAAAAATATATATATCTCGAAGAATGGACGGTAAAAAGCCCTTTAGGGGTTTCAAAAGGGAAACACTATTCAAACTATAACACAAAATTGTGTAATTCTGCAAAATCAAGTAAAAGGCAGGTAATACTTGTTCTAGGCGACCAGCTGTTTCTTGCTCTTCTTCTTCTTCAGGCTTTTGCTTCTTTCTCCAGATTTTCTTCTCTTGGGACTGCACATTTCACCATCACTGTCTGGCTCCTCGTCCTGTTCAATAGTTCTACTCTTCTTTTTCTTCTTTTCTTTTGTGGCATATATTTCACCATTAATTTTGCTATGGCCGACCACTCCAACTTGTTCTTCGCCCTCTTCAATTGTTTTACTTTTCTTTTTCTTCTTTTCTTTTCGGACTTGAGCCTCCGTCTCATCATCTGTTGTCTTACTCTTTTTCTTCTTTTCTTTTTGAACTTCAACCTCAGCCTCCACTGAAGACTCCAGTTGCTTGGATTTCGTCTCTCCAGGCTCTATAGCAATAATGGTGTTAGCATAGGACCACATAGATGTCCTTGGAGGAAATGTCATTTCAGGTCTACATGCTAAAAAGGTTCTGACAGCAAAAGGGGGGCTGCAACCTCAACCACCATGTTATTCAGGATATGAGACACTTAACATTGCCTATTGTTTAACTTCTTCTAATCTTCTAAACTAAGAAAATGCATTTGTGAAACTACAAACAAGCAACAATTGGTGAGCAGTGAAAACTGTTGTGGATAGATAATAACCTTCAACAGAAAAATGTGAATCAAGGACCACAGTTGTAAGATGCTGTTTCAGAAAGACCTGCAAGAGAACAAAACAAGACAACTAGTTAATAATGGAAATAGTTCAAATACATTAGAAATAATTCATTTACATTGAAGTAAAAAAAACAGAAACAAGTAATTATCAACTGTCAGTGACCAAGTTACTTCATTTTGTTTGTCAAATAAAATGAAGGCCCAAAATTAGATCTGAATGCAGTAAAACAAAATTAACTCCAAGATATGCTTGAATGTCAGCACTCAGCAGGTCTTGAACTTACAGCAGATAGCAACTGTCTTGTGTTTGTGTCCCAGATACGTAAGTAGCTATCCAGTCCTACAAAGACAAACATTTCCTGAGTTATCCATAATTCTGAAACTTGATGTTTTCAATTTGTAACAGAAACTAACTGGAATGCGAGTGAAACAGGCATCCCAGTAGAAAGAAATGAGCCTTTCTGGAGGTAGCCTCACCACAAGATGCTATCAAAGGTAGCTCTGGATGCCTAACAATAGATCTAATACTTCCACTGCATTTGCCAATATAGCATCCCAGCAATTTCCCTGAAAAAAAGGGGAAACAATTGTTTTTTCAATTTTTGTAACAAAGAAAAATCAAAATAATAAAAACAACTGTCAAATGGTAGCTCATCACCGCTTGCACATGTGAATATGTGATTCTTTCAAGAGCACAAACATGAGGAAAACCTGTGCGAGTTACATATATCAAACCATTCTCTTCTTGTTGTACTGATAACCTATTTTCTATCCTTAACTACCATCTAAACAACAGTTTTATATAAATTATTATAACCCACGTTCAGCCTGCCCACAATGTGTATTCCTATCAATACACATGTAGGTCAGCATTGCTTTAGTTACCACCTTAGCTGCAGACTACTGTTTAACTGGGGAAAAAAGAACCAACAGTGGAACAGAAGCGGTATTGCCAGTTGAAACCATCCAACATTACCAAAAAAAGAACTAACATAACATTCTAAAGACTAATGTATCATATGATCAAGTTTTCAATTCTGCAAGGATAACATATAGCAGCATGCCAGCACACCGTACCAGTTCTCATGTCAAAGGAAGCAAGGTCCCCTGTTCCTGTGCCAATATAGACACCATGCCCATTCGGATCAGCAGCAACTGCCTTGATTGGCGACTCCCTAAAATCAACAGAGATGGCAGGTCTTCTTTGCAATGCAGTATCATACAAGCGGACCTGAAAAAGGCAAACGCGATTCGAATAAAATGCTCAGCATCAGCATCATTGCATTAGCAAAATGTGGAGACACCAATGTCTTTACATGAACATGCCTTGCTACTACTGCCTACAAGACTAATGGCATAAGTGCAATAAATTGCCTTATGCCCTTTTAGTTTATATAAGCTATGATGGAATATAGTATAACCCCCCAGTCAGTTAACAGATGCCTGAGTCACAAAGTGGGTTGTGAAGATGGCCCCATAACATTTGAAGCTCAAAGCGAAACCTCGTTAACCATTTTATACAAAGCAAGGATGAAAGTGTAAGCAGGATGTAGCTATCTGTAGGCCAGTCCCATTTGGAGTATGGCTTTGTGAAAGTTCTTAGCCTGGGATATTAGATACACAATTTGTAGCATGCATTCAAACCAACACGCATGAGCTTAAAAGCAGAAACTAGCGCCCTTGCAGTTCAGGCACGTGATAATCTATTTGATCAAAATATGTTGAATCTATTGGGAGTGTTTCCTTGCCATAGCAAGAGATACACGCATCAGTTTACATTACCTGATGATTATTTGTGCAGGCTACAATTTTACGATGATCATCCTTGCACAAGAAGGTTCCAGCAGTGAACCAAGGTCGAGTGAATATACCAAGACTATTTGCTCGGGGCTTCATATGAAACAAGAAAGAAAACCATTTAGTAAACGATGAAAGTCTTCTATATTACTATCAGAGAGAAACAAACAAGGTCAATGAGTGCTTACAGATTTAGCAGACCATATCTTACTACAAGATGTGATATCCCACAAGTTCACTTCTATACCATTCCTACAACAAAAGGAAAGGAACAATTATTTCTGTAACTTTCAAAAAAATGCTTACAGATTTTCATGTCAAAGAGCAAAAATGCTGAACATAGGCAATAACATTTCGAATGCAAATTTTGAACTACAGCAGATTAAACCCCGTTTCAGGTTCATTAAACTCACCCTCCAAACATCGCATAGGTTTCGCCATGATCAACTGAGCAGAATTGCACATTGGCCCCACTGCACACATCCCATGTGGCTGATGGCCCAACATCTGAGCCCGTAGCTGCATCTTCTTTCGTGATGGACCTTATAGAGGCTTTCCCCTGCTCCGTGCAGGCAAGAAACGTTCCTAAGCTGCAATGCACCAATTGGGTCAATATAACATAGCCACCAGCTAATCGCATGACCTAAGAACCTAGAATGACAACAGGTGGAACAATTGCAGAACAAAAATTTACATCGAGTCCGAAGCCTGTCTTCTGAAAAGGTGCAGTGCGGCGAGGGGATCACCTTCAGCGCCATCATCATTTGGTGCTGACCCCACGTTCTTGACAGCAGCGAGAGCCTCCCCATTCAGGGGATTCAGCAACTCAACCTACACGAAATCACTTAAGTCACACACTAATGGGCACATTGCAAGCAGTGGGCGCCTCGAGTCTAAGAGCAGCAGGTACTCACCACGCCATTCTTCCTCGCCACAGCCAAGACCTGCGGAAGAGCGGCACACGAACGCAAATTAGAGGCAAGCCTTGATTATCAGTGAATGCATGAATCTGATAAAAGCCTCGGTCGGCAAGGAGGCACGCGGAAAGGGACGCTCACGGGGTCGGCGGCGCGATCGGCGAGGGAGGCCGCGACGATGGCGCGGGAGGCGTCGGGCGCGCCCCACGTCTCGACGACCTTCGCGGCGCCCGCCGGCTTCGCGTGCGCCTCGACGACTGCGACCGGCGGGGAAACGGGTGGAGTCAGTGCTATGTGGCAGCGCGAAGAGAGGACGAGAGGGCAGGCGGCGGAGGGGAGGGGAGGGAGGGGGAGGGTCGCGGGCTACCTTTGACGAGGCCGAGGATGTCGGTGGTGAGGGCGCGGAGCGGCGGGCAGCCGGGGCTCTCCACCACGGTGGTCCGCGGCATCCTTAGCTCTTCGTCGCTTCGGCTCGCCGGCGCGGTGGGGTTGGGGAAACTGTCTTGGGGAACAAAAGGGCTAGTGTTTTTCTAGGGTTTCACGGTGGTCCACGGCAGTTGATGGATTTTGACGGGCCGGGCCGTGGAAAAAGCCGGTCGCGCTAGAGTTTCAGCCTGGTCAGGTCCACATACACCCACATGGTCCATGTACACCCACAAGGCCACAAGACACGATTGCATTGTCTCAAAAAACAAATAAAGACAAGATTACATTATACGGTTCGTGCATTTCACGGGTGTGGAAATTGGTGGACTGGCGTATAAAAACTTCAAAAGTAGAAATTGTACTCCAGAAACTTGTAGTAGGATTCCCCCCCCCCCCCCCCCCCCCCCCCCCCCCCCAAAAAAAAAAAAAAAACTTCTAGTAGGATTCTTTGTGTTTTGGTCACAAGTGTGTAGAGTTGAAAACATGTAAGTTATATAGTGGTTTAGTGAAAAAATACTTACAAAACCATATAATTTGAAGGACTTGAAGAATATAATTCAGAAGAAATTAGTGGCCAAAGATATGCATCAAAGACTGCGTGAAGTCCCATGCAACAAGTATGAACTCATCTGCACCAGAATATAAAAACACGAACTGAAATTACTATGGTGGTACCATGCTTTATTTGGAGCGTTAAACAAACAACAATATATTATGTTACAAGCCTTGACCCACTTTGTGGGGCTGTCCCCAAAACCAAAGAAAGGATAAATACAATGTCCAACAGCAGCCAGCACAGGACTTGAGATCATTTAACACGGCATACAATTGGGAGGCCATTTAACCAGGAGAGGTGCTAGCACAGGAACTTCACGACGATAACTGAAATGTCGTCCTTGCTCTTCCGGTTCACGGCTTGTTCCGTCAGGTGCTTGGCAGCTGACTGTGAGTCCTTGCAATCCTTGATCGCGTCGACCGCCTCCTGGTTCGACATCACCTGCACATGCGCCATTCTCACATTATAATCATCACTGAAAATGGTAAACACAAACTTCATGGCTTGATCTAGATTCCAGTGTTGGTAAATAAGGACCCAGTTAAATTGCACGCAAACTTGCAAAGTCGTGCATAACATTGAATGAAGAGTTAAGCTTAGGTATAGACTAGAGACCATGCTGTAAATCGGGTAACACTACAAATCCTTCAGAAATGGTTTGTAAGAGTTTCATATGCATTACCTTCCATAAGCCATCACTTGCTAGAATTAAAAAATCACTATTTTCATCGATAATTTCCTCAATTACATATGGCTCAGAGCTGAGGTGCTTCTTCAAGCTCCGGTCTCCAAATGCCCTTGCAACTGCCAGCTGCCCATCAACACGTGGCACATCACCTGAAAGTGAAATAAGTTTCAGATTAATTTCAATATATCAAGATAATGCGCACGTAACTGTAATATGAAACAAGCTTTTATTAGCAGGTTGGCACAAGGTGACACCCACAAGCAGGTAGGAACAAGTTTTGAGATATGTGAGAACATCCGATTTCATGATTTTGAACCTCAAGTCATGATGAAAAAGCTGTTCAAACATACAATTCATTGCTAAACAACGGCAAGAGATGATCATTTACCCGGTAGGTTTGATACAAAGCCACCCTTTTTTTCAATCGTTTGTCGCTCCATGTTTGGTTCATGGTCAACTGAAAGCTGCTCCGCCACACCATTCTTGCTGATAACTGCCCGTGAATCCCCAACATTTGCAACCACTAGTTTCACGGACTTATCACTGCCTATTAAGATGGCAGTAACAGCTGTGGAGCCACCTCTTCCCAACTCTGCTGCGTTTTCCAATATTTTCTGATCCGTAAGTTGGTATGCATTTCGGATAGCAGTTTCTGGATCACTCAAGAATTCTGGCTGAGAAGACAGGAATCAATAAAATAATCAGCACAGTTGTCTTAAACTACATTCTACTACCTTAGAGCATCTCCAAGGGCCTCTCCAAATGAGTTTTGCATTTGAGGTTATTTGCAAAGTCTCGAAATAGAATGCAAAGCCTAAAAAGATGCCATCTCCAACGGCCTTTGCAAAATTGGCTCTGCATTACTAAAAATAGAAGTCGGGCGCGAAAGAGGGAGGGGAGAATTCGGGCGCGAGAGGAGAGGACGACGTTTGGAGAGTCGAGCTCGCTCTCCATATATGCAAAACCCAACCAGAGAATTGCAAAACTTGCACAAATGCAAAAGTCATTTGGAGAACCGTTGGAGCCCTCTTTTGAGGTTTTTTGCAAATTATCAAATGCAAAACTCATTTGGAGAGGCCCTTGGAGATGCTCTTAGACAAGATTTATACATGAAGTCATTCTCTTTCATGCTCTTAATGTGGCTGTTGCATAAAATTGTAGGTTGCAGAACTGCTGTTACTTCAAGTATATGCACATTTTCACTAAATGAGAAGCTCCTTTCGCCTTTTATATCCAAAAGTCAGTATTTGCAAATTGCTTAGAGAATGTTTACAGTACATCAAGTCATAATAATCATTCCCTTTCCAAAGGTCATAAGTATGAAGCTACCATATACATTCTTACATCATTTGAGTATATGGCAAAAGCCAAAAGGAAGCTGCCACTGATATTAATCTGTAAAGATTAAAAAAAAAAGTAACTGAAGTGGAACATTACCTCACTCAAGATGTTATTGAAAAGATGGGAGCGCAAAAAGTCTGGAACAGTGTGGCCCATGTGACCATCGAATATCGCAAACAAACCCAAATCATGTTCACCAACTTGCCGGTACTCTGCTACTAGATAGTCCTCCATTGGATGATGAGATTTTCCCTTCACCAGATGGTAACCATGTTTGACACGCTTGCCTGATAATTTTGTCTTGCCTTTCCCTGTTTCTGGTCCTGATGAACTAAACGCATCTTTCACCTATTGGAAAAAAAATAATACTTCCATATCAACCATACTGTCTTAACACCCGAAGCACATAAACAAGCATGCCCAAAACACACAAGTACACAACACAGTTAACCAAGAAAAAAGTCTCCGGTTGTGCATCAAAGAGGTCAACAATATACATTCTTCTGTGCATGACCTTCTTTTTTTGGCGATTCTGTGCATGACATTTCATGAAACTTCAAAATTGAGCTATAGATCACATTGTAAAGCTCCTAACATGCATGAACATTGCTAATGAAATGTTGCTCCAGAATCCAAGGTGTAGTGGCCAGCTGCCCAAAGTTCTCATACATTTTAGGATTTTTTTCTTTGTTAGCTAATAAAAAAACAAGTAATTCGGCTCAGTAGGAAAGGAATGATTATGAGCTGCAACATGCCATCCATTGGTATGATTGCAGTTGAAGTAATTTTTACCCCTGGTTCCATTTTTTTTCAATTCTGATCCAGATATGTTTGTCACTGGTAAACTATAAATTTGATTGATTGGCTTTGTTTCAAGCAAACTGCACGCAGGATAAAGCAATAATATAGCATCCAGGTTCCAGAGAACAAATATACACATTATGGCAATAATGTTAGCTCAGGCACACTCATAAGCATGTCAACTTACCGATCTCCAACAGCAAGTTGACAAACTCCTTTATTACTTAAATACCAGCACACACGTCTTACAGATTGAAATAGTGGATAAACAAATGCAGCACACAAAGAAATCCATACAAACAAGCAAAGGTACATGTTCAATTTATTCCAGCAAGTAAAAAATAAACCTAAGGAAGTTATCAAGTAATCTTCACTAACTTGTGCTCTCCTATCACTATCAGGCTGATAGCAACAGATTAAAAAGCTGTCTCCTGCAAAAAGTTAGCTTTTCTATGCTTTTCTGTGCTTTCATTTCTCTGTTGCATAAGCAGGACAAGGAAAATTCCCCTTAACAAGGGGGTGGATCCAAGAAAATTGCTAGCTTCATGCAGATTGCAAATTTCGCTCATTTGGATGGTGCTGCTGAACCCCCACGCACACAAAAAGGCTCCTTTTAAGTAAAAATACTACCAATAAATGGTTTTTATCGTCAATCTAACCATTCAGGTAGTGAAAGTGTGAAACCGGTGTAAGGTATGTCTACAACCCCCGATTCCTAAACACGCGCCAAAAGATTGTCCCATCAAAGATTGCCCGGTTATTATAGCAAGACAAGAATTTCATGTGTCTGAATCCAGCGAGTCCCCAACCGGAAACCTATGGAACAATGATGATAGACCTAGCTGGCTATATATACAGCTAAAACGATAAACAATCAATTACTAGCAGCAAGGAAAAGGAAACCATAGGGCAAAGGCAAAACAAGCAACAGTCTCCTCCATCCACTTCCATTTCCGGTTACCTTGTCCTTCACCTTGTGGAGGATTTCCTTGCCAGCCATTGCTGTGCTCCCTGAGCCCGCCTGACTGAAAGAAAAGCTTCTGCCTGCCTCTGAAATCCGACCTCCTGCTTGCAGAACCAGCAAATGGGTTGGTTCCTTGGGATTCCAGTCCCCTCCTTCCTTTCTTGATCTCTCCCACCAGAAATCAATATCACTGCTCTCGCCTCTTGGATCAGCTCGGGTCAATGATGATATTTTATAGGTTTATAATTGAGGAGAAGGTGGGTTGGTGGTGGCGGGGCCAGCAGCGAGAGGAGAGGGGAGAGCGGAGACTGGAGAGCGGAGACTGGATCTTGGATAGCAGTCGGTTGACCTCAGAGGTTAGGGGGGGATTGGGACATGGACATGTCAATGTCAAGTGGGGACAGGAGGGAGAGATTTGGGCACACAAACCACGGAGAAGAAGCACCGTGTTTTCCCAGCCTTCCCTTTCCGTGTTTCACACTCAGGGGAGATCCCCTGCGACAAGCGAGATCAGGAAGAGCTGAAGCATCTCTCAGGACTCAGGATTCAGGAACTCGTATGTATGCAGTGCCCGATTTGGCATCTGAAATCGGGGAGTTTCGTACAGTAGCTACTTCAACAGGTGAGTTACTGTACGTTTGTCACCACGGTGACAACTCAGTTGAGTTATGACATGACATGGTCACATGGATAGACATTTTGACTCGAGGTTCTTTGCGGATCACACGTCTGAGGTGCAAGTATAAGTTGCTGACATTTTTTTTAGATAATGGATAGGCATTGCCGACATGTTGGGTTTTCTTCGGGAAAAGCATAGTACTCGCTCACAAGTCATGACAAATAAATGAATAGTGGTACGTATGATAATTTAACATTATGCAACTTCCATGTGTCACATTCTTTTTTTTTCGAGACCACGCCGTTGCGCGCATTTCAATCCATGTGTCACATTCATTTTCAGGATCGGGAGGATCATTTATACAAGTGAGTATTGTATCTTAGGATGTTCTTTTTTTTAGAGTTCAAGAGTGGCCTCCGTCCGGCCTTTATATATCAAAGACCATCATTTAAAGTTCATGCATCTTAGAATGTATTTCAAGTAAACTATATTTACTTTTACGTATATTTTTTCAAACTTTGATGGTTTATACACATATATATTTTTACATAAAAAGACAATTAAGTGGAGTCAGCGAAATAAGAGGACACTTGAATCATTGAATTGAGATAATTCGGTGGGTTATGTTGCTTACAATATATATTTAAGTCTTTAATTAACTTTGCACTAGTGATGGCATGCACTTGCTCGTGAAGCACAATGTCGGTGGTAATTTTTTTCAATATATGTGCTAGTAGATGAAGGTCTAGATCTCTAGTGTGTTTTGAGAGATAGCCGAATCATAATTAGAATATATTACAAAATATTTTGCTTTGCCAACCTGATATTTTGTCGTGGTTATCTTTCCAACTCACGATACGGCATGAGATGAAGACTGGCCAGCTTTATATAAGATGGTGGGGAAAAGGTTGATGACTCGATCAATCAAAGGGATGTGTATATTTTTATTTACACGAAAGCATAGTGCTTTTTGGATAGCAAGTCAAGTGTTAACACGTGGTGATAATCAATTCGATCAACCAATTCGTGACGAAAAGGAAAGGTGGACGGACCATCGGCTCAGGGGAACTGCTGATAATAAATAGTAACTCGTACTCGTAGCCGGCTTTGCGGTCAAGAATCATCTGTTCAGACTTATTAACTCGCGAGCATCAGCATCAATGGGGAAGCCGTAAATAAAGAAGATACGAATTTTGAACTACGCGTCAACCCCTTGCTTAAGTCGACCCCTGCGTAAAGAATGAATGATCTGTTTCGAAGCTCAGATTCTATTGTCTGTATCTGGCCTACTCGACCTGGTCAAGCGCACGGCGCGCTAGCTGCGGACAATTGGACAATTCGACGCACGGATTTCTGGAGGCGTGCGTATTCAGACAGGGAGAGAGAGAAGCCGTGCGTCTGTTCCCACCGTATGCAAATCCACATTGGCGAATGGCGGCGCTTTGTTCAGGTCAGAGTGACGGAGTAAGAATTTATTCTGAGGCCGTGCGTGTGCCGTACGATATGAGGCATGCAACGATGTGCGAGGAAACATGTGATCGACACCACGAGTCAGTTTTATTCGACGCCGGCGGGAGAACGAATCCCATGCTCGAAGAACCAACACAAGGTACGGAGTACATATGAAAGGCACCATCGGATTAACAAGTGTCATCGATTAACAAGTGTCATCATCGAGATAATAATCATAATAATACACAAACACACTAACACACGACACCAACCTACACACAGTTACACACTAGCGGCGATCGCCGATCCTATCTGGGCACACACCGTGTCAGCTGTGTTGGACTGACAAAGATCTGCTGTTATTTTAGGGGCCTGGTCTGCTCTACACTACACATGGTCAGCAGAGAAAGAATCACAGTAACCCGACAAACAGATCGACGGCAAGATCGGGAATGATCTTGACCGCCTAAAGCAAAGAAAATGGCTAGGAACACAATCGATCAGCGTAGTACATCTGATGATGATCATCTGATGAGAGCGTGCCTCCTCGCCCCTCGCTCATCCACCTGAAGATGCGGAGACTTGGGTCTGGTCACCTGCTTGGTCGATCTGTGGGGATAGAAAACGCCAATCTGTGAGATCGAGAGGCTGGGTGGACATTGAGGAAGAGAAAGTTTTGCTGTGTACTCACTTCTGTGGCCGGAATGGTCTGTCAAACTTCGGGAGCGGCCGGGCATGTGGCACCAATGTTCTCCTCAGCTGCTTCAGCGCCTTCTCCTCCTCAATCTGCAGACCACAGAAGATTGCGTCGGTCGATCAGCAGGAGCAGGTAAAAGAATGCGTGCAACAGACCACAGAAGATTGCGTCGGTCGATCAGCAGGAGCAGGTAAAAGAATGCGTGCAACAGTTGGAGCGGAGCACATTTAAGGAGCAGGGAAGATTATTTGTACCTTTTGAGCGAATTCATTCTCCTCTCTCAACCTTTTGTAAGTCTTTTCCTTCTCTTTTATCTGTATTCGCACACAAAATAAATGAACATTTTTATTTATCTTCCATAGGTGTCAAAACCAACACAGCAGCCATGTTATCAAATGAAAAGCACAGGGGAAAGTTTACTGACCATGTTATCAAATTCTGATCTCTCTACTGCCCTCTCATCAACGTGCAACACAAACTGTTGAACTTCAGTAAGAGGTTTTCGCTCTTTCTCCGGGAGTGGGATAGGATCCCTGTGACAATATCACAAAAGGCTGTTTTATATATCTCGCTCAACAAAAAGGGACCAATTCTTAAGGGAAATGCTGCATGTGTGTTACTCACTCTTTCAGTATAGGTTGAGCTTTGACAATTCTCCTCTGAGCCTCTTCCCTCTCCATTCTCTGCCGTTCTTCCATCAGCCTTTGCTGCTCTAGTTCATGCCTCACCAAACTCTCTAGTTGAAAGCCTTCTGCTCTTGTACAGGGCTTCGGTGCAGGCTTCGGCGGCATCTGAACAAGGATTGTGTTAGACAGGATGAATCAAGAAATGGTGCTCCCCAGCTGAAAATGTTCAGAGTAATTTTTTCACATACCGTTGGATAATCCGTTGTGTACGGATAAGGATTGGCTTTGTGAACCCTGGCCTTTTCCTCCTCCATCTTCTTTTGTAAGAGCTGTGCTTCTAGCTGACTTTCTTTCACATGACCTCTAGCCTGCAACAAAGGATGCATAATTATTCTGTTGCACAAATATGATGAGAAATGTTATGACTCGAAAAAAATCCACATCTCAAACCTCTGTTTGTAGATTAAACGGGTTTGGTACAGTGAGTCTGGGCACATCTTGCCTACTGTTGTTTGAAGAACATTCAGAACGAAGGGAGAGCTGCAAAATTGGAAAGTGCTTAATAAGATCTTAACCAAAAAAAATATAGTGGTTATATTACCATATGGCAGTAGATAAATACCTTGTCAAATAAGTCAGCAACTGATGGAGGGCCCAAGCGAACATCAGTGGAGAAATGGAACTCCTTAGGAGCTGTGTACTTGGGATTATGGATCACACCAATGTCTCCCTTACTCTCAAGAATCTGCATGACATGAAAGCCCAAAACAATGAAGCTCCAACTCATAATCTAATCAATTTTTTGTTCAGCTATGACAAGTGTTAGTACCTTTTTGTTGACTGGCCTGGCCTTGAACTTGGGGGCTTTCTCCAGCTCCTCCAGTTCAAGTTCCTGAGAACTCTTCACACTGTTGAAATATGATGTTAGAATCTAGCCAAAAAAAATGCACTGACATCTGCTAAAACGACTTTAGTTCATCAATTTTGTGTGGCAAAAGCAAACCTTGGTGGCCGAGCTCTTATTGCTGTATGAAGTTGTGGTGGCTTTGGCTTCGTCAATTTGAGTGGTTTATTTTGACTCTGCAAGATTGAAACATTAAACTTCGTAGCTAAAAATTTAATAATAACTAGCATCCTAAGATGCAGCACCTTACCTGGATAGTGTCTGCACACGAAACTTCTGAACAGGTGTCAGCATATCGAGATGCTCTCTCCATTGTTCTCAGATGGAACTCCTGTAGTTGACGGAAAGGATAAATGAGTTAATCAATGAAAAGAGCCTTTCATTCAAGAATTTGCCACTATGATAGAATACGCACATTAAATTCAGGGACCAGTGGGGCTCTCCTTGGAAGTGGAGGGAATGAAGGGGCTTCAGCAATCTTAAGGCAAAAGGCAGCAAATAGTTAGCACGCAGTTAAAGCAAGACAGACGTCTTTCATATAAGCAAATTCTTACCTTTTTGTTAAATGGCCGTGCCCTGAACTTGGGTATCTTTGCCAACATTTCCTCCTCTAGCTCTGCAGAGCTCTTCACTTTGACTGCTCGAACTCTGTGGGAAGTCTGAAACTCTGGCTCCTTCGGTCTAGTCAACATGAGTTTAGGCCTTTCCTGTAATGCGGCATCCTCCTGCATAACACAAACAATTTGGATGTCAAGCCACTCAATTATTTATCAAGATTTAAGACCGTTTTCCTGATTCAGTATTCAAGTTAATGTACATATGGCAAATGAATACTTACATGAGAACGAGATCTGTTGTTAGTGATGCTCAGCTTTCTTGTCCCTGATTCAAACTTCTTAACCAACTCAGCAGCAGATACATATGCAGTCGCTTCCTAAAAATGCCCACATGATTCACATCAGTAAGACTTTATCTTTAATTTATCTCTATCCAATCCCCACTAAACTGGAATACTTAGTAGCAGGAGAGGTTTTTTTTTTACCTTCACTGAGCACATATCGTCACGAGACCTCCTCATTTCATTGCTTTCAGCTAAATCAGCTCTCCCCTTATGAGGCAGCACCTTAGTCTTCACATTTAATATCTGAGCACAAGAGCAACAAAAAGGAAAAATTACAACACACCATGCCATGAATCTCGCAAGTTCGTCTCCATTCTCACTCCCTTACCTGTCTGGCTCTTCCATCATCCAGCTTCTGCCTCTTGACAGCCTGGTTCTCTTGTGCAATTTCAACACCAGCACTGCCAGCCTTTCCAGTGCCACCCCTGAAAAGCCAACAACTCAGACAATGGAAACAATCTCAACATTTTCCAATATGCCCAGATGAGCTTGAATCTTACTTGATCACGTTCCTCTTGGCACCCGTCGAAGCAGCCATAGGACCTGCTCTGCGCATGTCCCCCGTCCGTCTTCGGCGTGCGTGCCTCAGCATTATTCACCGAAGAGCTGTCACATGTCGAAATCGCAGGGGCGACTTTGGTAGGAGGCGCAGGAGGACGCGTCGGCATCTTAGGCGTGCTGGCAGCACCACCATCTGCATCTGCTGCGAAAGTCATGGCAGTGCCGATTTCAGAACTAAGACGCCACAGTTTTCCACCCGAAGTAATCAAAGAACATAGAGGGTTACAGCAGATCGCAACTCACATTTCACAAACTGGTCAGTCGGCGTGTAGAACTGGAAAGATTTGGGCGATTCGTCCTTCTCCTCCCCTTGAGCCGGAGGTGTCGCCGACGTTTCATCGGCCGCCGGCGATTCCGACATCGCCTGAGGGCACGGAGCACTGGCCAAAACACACGGCACACACGAACTTGCCTCACTTGCCAACATGGTGAACAAACAACCCAGATGGAATTTTAGTAGGGGATGGCTTACCCGTCAGTAGCATCTGCTCCGTGCACGGCGACGCTTCCTGCAACCGCCGCCTCCACGGGCACCTCCTGCACGATTTGCATTTACAGATGCATAAATCGCCAGACGAGAGAGACGAACGGGGCGGAACAGCCAGAATGGGGGCGGAACCAGGAACCAGAGCAGTCATTCCCCTTCCGTTTGCTTACCTCTGGAGCCGGCGCCGGAGCCGGAGCCGGAACTGGATCCTCGGCGTCCGCGAAATCGCAGAGGACCGCGACCTTGGCCTCCGCCCTGGATTCCTTGATCCTGGGGTTGAACGCTGGAATCGGGAACAGGGGAAAAAATCAGGGCAAATTCAACGAGGGAAGCGGATGAAGCGGAAACTGGGAGGGAGGGCGATCGGCGAGGAAGGCCTCGCCTCGGCGGCGCGCGGGTACTTACGGGAGGGCGCGTGGCTGCGGTTGGCCTCGAACCACCTCTCGGCGGCGCGCACGGCCTCCTCCGTCTCCTCGGCGACGAAGTCGAAGAATCTCGGCGCCGAGAACTCGTACGCCTCGTCGATCCCCGCCGCCGCCGTCCCGTCCCGTGTCCAGCGCCATCGGTGGACGGACGTGGAATCCTTCGCCTAGGGTTTGGGGGATCAGACGCTCTGTCTCTCTCTCTCTCTCTGTCTCTGTCTAATTATTCGGCGGCCTCCTGAAGCGGCGAGGAGTGAATGAAGAAGAAGAAGAAGAAGGGAACGTCGGCGGCAGGGGGGGTGATGGATGGATCAGGCGGAGCCGATTGGGAGAAGAACGTTGGGGGCTGGGAGGGGTCTCCAACGGTCGGGAGGTTTGAACACTGTGCCAGGCTCCGCCGCTTGATGGAGGAGTTGCCGTGGTGGGTGGATGTGGAGGTGGGCCGTGGGCGCACGCCGCAACGCGCCGCGCCCCGAGCGCAACGGCTATTTCGCGGGTGAGGCTGTGGGTGGGCCCCGGGCGGGTAACGGTACTGGGACACACTGTAGATTTGCTGGCGGATCACGCAGAGGCCAGGTCGCCTGGAATTTCGGACAAAGAACAAGTCCAAGGATTTGTCGAGCCACCGTCCAGCCGCGCGTCTGACTACACATCGGCCGCTCTGTCTTGTGGTGCCTTGCCAACCTCCACGCTAGCACAGAACGTCCACGCCAATAGAAGTATTGGCTCTGAAACTGAAACTGACATGAGGGAATCAACCTTGTACTATTACTTGCAATGTGGATTTTGGTACAAGTAGCACTTGTTCTACATATAACTGAGATCACCGGTAACTATTAGCCTGCGTTAGCCTTGCTGGCTTGCTCTAAAAGGCTTAAGGCAGTCTGACTAGAGTCGTTGGACAGTCCAAGCCCGAGCAATGGATCAACTATCATGGAACTTTCGACCAATCCATGAACCAAATACCCACAACAGTAAGGCAGTCTGACTAATATCAGTTAATCTAGGATGCTCGGTAATCAACGAGGGAGGAGCGTATACTGAATATCAGCTAGCTGTCAACATGATTAGTGCAAACAAATTAGGGTGACCTCAGTATCGTTCAAGCTTCACCAAGGGTTGCATGCGCAATTGCCGTGACATTCCACTGATTATGTTTTGCACAGATAGAATGTTCTTGCCTGTCCTGTGACGTTTAAAGCTTTGAAGTACAAAGAAACAGAATATAACTGAACCCTGGCTCAACAACTCAAGGTTTCAAGTATTGTGAACTGGTAAATTTTGGATATGTCGACAATATTCATGAGATGTCATACATGTATTCTGGTGGCAGTTACAACGGAAAAGGGGCAGGAAATATGTTATTCACCATGAACACAACAAATGAAATAACAGGTGGTTGGGACCATCTGGCTGAAATAAAGTTCTAAAGATTGCGTTATGTACACTAAAAAATATTAATTATACACCGAATGAAACATGAAAACTCTTTTCTGCGTCGCAGGGATCAAACAGAGTTAAGATCTTGCGAAACTTGGTTTTGCCACCTGCAATGATGGCAGAAACTTGTTATTTGTCATGGGTATTGCTAAGCAATCTGAAAAATATGTAACTGTGCACCAACCTTGTGAGAAGGAACCTCGCCAGTGGGCTTACGGTAGGAGCAGCCAATGGTGGCGTACTAGCTAATTTCTTGTCGCCTGCTTTTTCAGAGGGAGGTTCAGATTTCTTAGTGAAAATTGACATCGCCGTCTCCTGAAGACCTTGCAATGAGGAATCCTTTGAGCTGCAGGGAAGGTATTGTGAGCCATTATGAGGTGAGATAACTGCACAAGGTCAATCTCTAACATAAGATCGTGAGAGCATAGTGATGGTCGCACCTCCCTAGCCGGTGTAGCAATCTGCCAACCAGTACTTCGCATGATCCAGGTATTTCGTGTTCTAGATCCATCAAGGAATCAAGGAAAGCATGAACAGCAGGCCGATCAAACTTGTCACCAGTAGCCTACAGCATGAAAGCAATAATGTCCAAAGTTGGAAGACATGTCCTAAGGGATGCAAAGAAAGCAAAAGATTGTCTGATAATGAAAACTGAAGCACTCTCATGGTATATTGGTATCTCAAAATATTAATACAGTTCTTAGAGAGAGAAAATATGAAGGG
The DNA here is from genome assembly GCA_018135685.1 of Themeda triandra. Lineage (NCBI taxonomy): Eukaryota > Viridiplantae > Streptophyta > Magnoliopsida > Poales > Poaceae > Themeda > Themeda triandra. The sequence continues at coordinate 1,949,852 of JAENPR010000015.1, read as the reverse complement.
ATCAAATTAAAATAAACATGAACATTTTGTATGGTTTAATAAAAACAGAAAAAAAATCCAAATGCCATGTTACTTTACCTCTTTCAGGGAAGGGAGTATCAATGATGAGACTGCAGGTGAAGCTACAGAACTAGAAGCACGAGATTTGCGACCTTTCTGCGTGTCTACATCCTCACTAGGATAAAGAACACACTTTGGTTAAAGAAAGCTTCAAGTCTTCAATAATAAGGGCACAATGTTTCTATCAGTGAAATTAAACACAGGTAGGTAAGCTTAAAATACCTTTGACCCTCTTGACTATTTACTCCAGAAGATCTATGCTCATGTGATCCCTTTTCATGCCTGTTGATAATAGGTCTTTCTCGAGCATTTCCCTTTCTTAACCCAGCCTGCAAAGCAGCCTTTGCCTGCATGTACCATCATGTACATTATAACTATGAATTGAGTAATAACCACAAACAAAAATTGCCAGTAAAATTTTTAATGTGCATCACCTCTGCAAGGTTAATGGCACTATCCTCAAGAGAAGTATTTGATGCCTTTTCTTGGATCCCCAGCCTTGACCTTGAAGATCGTGGAGTTTCTGGGTCTTCATTTTGGGTCCGAACAACTGTCCCACTATTAGACATATCTTCATATGAAGAGAATCTGCTGGGAGGCTAACAAGTAAGATGTATCAGCTGCTGCTGCTCACTTATATCCTTGTCTTGTCTTACATAGACAGTAAGGCTGTTAATCTTAAAAATGTAAAAAAAAAAAAAATAAGGATGTTTGTAAGTTACCTTGGCACTGTGGTTGCTAGCTGTTGAGTACGATGCTCTTGGTGAGCGTAACACAACAGTTCCTGACCCACTTACAGATTGATCATTCTGGCAAAGAATTGTAGTTAGTGAAATCGTCACGATTTAACCAAGTTGCATGCCAAAGGCCAAAATATTACATCATCAGTCGAACTTTCTACTCTCCCACGTTCACTCTGAGTATCTCTCTGAGAGAGAGAATCTTCAGATCCAGTCCATGATGGCTTCCACTGATTTTCTCGATCAGCTGTACGTATTGGTGCTTTTGGACTTTGAGGTATATCAGATCTACCATCCTTGGAGGCAATTTGAGGAGGCCTGGAAACAACTCGGACAGTTCCTGTGCCCTCTGATCTATCAGGAAAATTCCTGATTGTAGCTTTCCTAACTGTTCCTTGACTACAGTAGAAAAAAGAATCAGGTATGGGAAGACAGACCAAAGTTTGCTTAATGTTGACTTAATATACCTTGAAGACGGAGTTGTGTCCTTTGTCCTATTGACCTTGATAGTGCCTGTACCAAAATCCTCCTCTTCGTCATGTGTTTGCCCATTTTGTGTGGCATCCATGCTTTTTCCTGCAAATTTTGGCCGCTCTCTACCAATAACAGTAATAGAAAAGGAGTGAATGAGATAAACATTCAAGTGCATCCGTTTACTTAATTTTCACTGATAAGAAAGAATAATCCAAACCTTATTCGCTCCAAAAGCTTTGGAGTCTTTCGGGCATTTTTTATGAAACGATGCTTAAGAAGCTCCTTGGCACTAGGCCTCTGCGAGAAAGTGAAAGAGAACATTAAGCAAGGCTGAACAACAAACTTCAATACATTTCTAATGGAAACAACAGTGCTCCTGCCTTGAGTTCCAAAAATAATAAAAGTAATAATAATTTTACCTCCGCTGGATTCTTCTTTAAACATAGTGACACAAACTCTTTCATTGGTTTCGAGAAATGCTCATCAAGCTGCATATTAATACAAATCATTTATCTTCTTGCATAGAAATGCATACTGGTACTTTTGGTAAGTTACTGAAAATTAATCAAATTACCTGCGGAGGATTTTCACGAGGTATCATGAAAAGAACTCTCATGGGATGAATATCTGCCAAAGGGGTTCACCTTTAGCCATTTCAATAGCAGTGATACCTAACGACCAGATATCTGCCTGCATTGAAACATTCTTGTCTATAAAAGCGCAATACTAATAAATTTGTTTAGCAAATGCACAAGTACCTTCTCATTGTACCCATCAGAATTTTGAATAACCTCAGGTGCCATCCAAAAGGGAGTTCCAACAAATGTCTGAACAGTTTGAAATAATTAGCAGCAGACCAGCAGTACAAAGGCTCACTCTTTAGTCAATATAAATTTTCAAAGAGAATATTTCGCCATAAAATTCAAACAAATGAGTGCAGCTTGTCCTTAAGCTAAGTGTTAAAATACTAAAATATCAACATAACAGATAAGGCCTTCCATATAGAGCAATCAACCGATACAAACAAGTTCATGCTTACAAATAAAACTTTGAACCATCCACTACTTTCCTCCCGTCCCTTCACTACACTCCTTAAATAAATAACTCAACATGACGCCCAAGCATAATCAAGGCTTCGAATCTGCTAAACTGATTTGCCACTACAGATCAAACATGAATGCATATTACAAAGTCACATTGATGCTCCAAAACAGTAAACAGATTATTTTGGATTTATGATACAAAACAAAGAGCTATGTACCGTGAACCACATACACCCTCAAGCTACATGCGACCATGACATGATGAAGTTGCAAACGCCAGTGTAAGCAGCAATTATAAACAGGTCAAACCACATTTGGGCATTTTGCTCCATGATAAGGCACTTTAAGAAAAGTCAATAATGATTCAACCACCTTGTAGATGGACGTAACATTTCAACAGTGCTTAGAAGAGGTAAACAATATGTAAGGGACTCGTATACAATCCACCAAGCTAGATCAAGAAAAGAGACAGTTTTTTTGCAGAGCCAGGCTACTGGGGTCAGCTCCACTAACATACTTGCAAACAGTAAATTTATATAGGATTTACTAAATGTTATAGGATCATCTGATCGTGATAAGAACACATAGCTCCAACCTGATTAGTAGGTTGGTTCATAGCCAATGGTTGGTTAATTTCCTGAGAACAGTACTTTGCCCTACTTGGCTGGGTACCCCTTAGAAGGCTGCACTCATTACCAAACACCAATTTATCCTTGCCACCAATTTTAATTTTTTCAATGGATGCAATCTGCAATTAAAATACAACTAGCCAACATGCTTCCAAGGATAAACTAATAATTATACCAGAAGTCCGTTGACTGTATGAAGAAGGTATATCTAATTTACGTATGAAAAGCAATTGGTGAGAGTCAAGGGCCAAAGGACCACCATAATAGTAAAACTGCATGGCCAATTGTAACAGTGTAGATTTTTACTAATAGCTGTGTAGAAAACACAACACAAATGCAATTTTACCCGTAGATATTAGAGTTATATACAGAACCAAAATGCATTTTTCAAATCTACACATGCAGTTGCATAAGTTACTCTTAATTTACATTGGAAGTCAAAATGTTTAAACAATGCTTGACAAGGACATGCTCCATTTGAGCTGAAAAAGATCGCATATCACTGTTTAGTTGTTTACTAGCACAGTCACATATATGGCAAACACAACCATCAAGTTTTGTTTTTAACAGAAACAAGACTGGCAGTTTAGTTGTGGTTATGAGAAAACAACAGCTAAGCAGTTTACCTAGAATAAATAACATTGATTTACTCCAAGGATTTACCAGTAGCGGTGTAGCAGCTTAATAGGTTCCCAATTCATGTTCAGAAAGCCAGAAATGTTAAGCAACCTGACATAACAGAAGAATGGTTAAGGCTGTACCTTTCTCCTAGACATTGTTTTAGTCAGCTGTGCAGAAACACCAAAGTCCGCAACCTATGGAATGCACATAGTAACAGAAGAACACGTATTATGAACTAGAAATTGACAATAGATGTACCACAATGGAAAGTATTCCTAAATGAGAATCCTCCACAGTCATAAAAGTTATACCTTCACATCTCCACTTTCAGTAAGGAGGATATTTGCCGCTGCAAGATATCAAACAATGCTTTCGCTTCAATATTTATCATGCTTGGCATTACAACTTTCAAGACAAGAAAAAAAAATACACTAATGACAAAATATCCCAATAATTATTCCTTGCACTAAAAAAGTATTTATTATCCGTATAACTGTATCTGTGGAAGTGGGTTGCCAACTGTCCATCACTATGTTATGAAATGACTAGAATATGAGGAGGAACTGGACTAGAACGCCTGGCCGGGCAGGCAACCCGGCCAGATCGTCGAAGAACAGGCCGCCCAAGGCTGGTTCTATTCTTCTTCGATAATCCTTATTACATTCTCTAAGAGCTACTTATAGAGCTGCAACACTTCTTGACTACGCCCCTCTCTGATCCATTGCATGAGAAGGACCAATTCCTAACCACTCATCTCCCTGCATGATCTCTAAAAATACCCGGCCTAGGACTGGTGGCCGTGCATGTCTCCCTTATTGACCTCTTTTGCTGCCATAACATTACTCCACACCTCCAAGACAGCTCGTCCTCGAGCTGTGGCAGTTGCTGGAGCTAGTGGAATCTAATCCACCCGGATCGAATCCATGGAGCGCCCGCACATGGAGTTGGAGGAGTTGATGGTGCATTTCCACAGCAGCCACCCTCGCAATGGGTTTAGCAGAGCGGGACTGCACTGGAGGCAGCCATGGCCCCGCAGCCAGCGGGTGAAAAGGGATTGGTATTGCTGCTGGTAGAGGTAGTGACAACACCGAAGTCATGGCCACCTGGGCCTGTGCTAGTGGTGTCAAGCGTTGGACAGCACTGCCCGCCAGAGCAGCCGCCTGGTTGTCGTCCATGATGGCCTGATTGGCAGCGATGTCGCCCTTCAAGGCCTTCACGGAGAGAAGGGGGTGGATGAAGGTGACGATGGCTGCAGAGGAGGAGAGCAACGGCATAACTGGCACCGTCTTTGTTGGTGATGGCGCTGATGCAGCAAGTGGCGTAGCAGTGTGGAACTGGACAGGCACCACTGCGGCTGTCGGTGGCGCTGCTGGCGACGTTGTTGAGGACGGCGGTGTAGCAACCACAGTGGAATCGACAGCCACAGCCCCCTGCTGGTCCTCCACCACGAGGTCCAGTGTTGATGAAGGTGGTGCAGCAGATGTAGTGCCGTTGATGACGTCGAGTAGTGCGAGGATGCGGTCGAGCTTCGCATCCAGCCTTGCCTCAAAGGCCACAGGATCGAACGGAGTGCCGGACATGATTGTCGATGCACCCATGGATGGCTCCGGTACCAAATTGTTATGAAATGACTAGAATATGAGGAGGAACTGGACTAGAACGCCTGGCCGGGCAGGCAACCCGGCCAGATCGCCGAAGAACAGGCCGCCCAAGGCTGGTTCTATTCTTCTTCGATAATCCTTATTACATTCTCTAAGAGCTACTTATAGAGCTGCAACACTTCTTGACTACGCCCCTCTCGATCCATTGCATGAGAAGGACCAATTCCTAACCACTCATCTCCCTGCATGATCTCTAAAAATACCCGGCCTAGGACTGGTGGCCGTGCATGTCTCCCTTATTGACCTCTTTTGCTGCCATAACACACTAAAGTACCAAACACGTAGATTTGTGAATAAGTTGCTTTGGTGAGGGTTTTGCTCATTCTTCATGTTCACCAGCACCTCTAATATTTCAAATCTACCCAGGCTCATGCTAATACAAACAGCAAAAATAATTCTTCACCCACCCTTCAGCTTATTAAGTATTAGCCCAACCAAGTACAAATTGAATAACAAATAAGAACCAAACTTTTTAAACAACCAAGAAATTCAAAGGGAACAATTACTAAAAGGTCAAGAAATTTTATTGTATTGTATCATAAAGTAATCAACTAACTTGAGATAGAAAGTAACAGATATGATCTACACATCCCAGGGTGGGATGGTAGCAGCTAGTTGATTAGTGTAGTTTAAATGCACTGGATATGTTTCGTGAACAGTATATGCAATGCAAGAGTAATACCAATCAACCACTAACAAGCTACTTTTTTCATAGAAACATGTTCCACAAGAAAGACTGCGTGTGCTATAGTTATACTGCTATTACACTATTGGTTCTTACAGAATAGAGGAGTGTCACCCTTATCAAGAAGCCTCCTGTCAGTTTTAGATTCCTCTTATTAGACAGTCAAGCAGGAGAGAATAGGAAGACACTTATATAAACCACTTAACAATTACGAGTCTGTTATTGAAGGTACTACTCAATTGTCTCTGGAGTTACTACTCAATTGAAAGACTTGAGTTTCTCCAATTAGCTAACCATCAAGGGATTACGAAGACCAACTGGAAAGATCCATTAAGACAAATGTAATACATTTTGCACCAAGGGATTACATCCTGTTCATGATAAGGCAAGCCAGGCTGGAAAATTTATCCATTACCATGTAAAGTAAGCAAAGTTTATTGGAAGAATTATTGCAATTTACATCCTCATAAGAAAGATTGATGAGGTTTGGATAGTTCGATGACTATTGGGTCAGTAATTGTTCCAAATAGTTCCGGGCATTCACAAGAAACATCTGAATAAGAAAAGGAAAGGGGGAGAAGTAAAACCTTTAATATCACGGTGAATTTTTCCTTCAGAATGTAGATATTCAATTGCATGTAACAAGTCCCTCAGAATGCATGAAATAGACATTTCATCCAGAGGAGGGCCGGCTTGAAGCTGCACATGGAAATGAAGGAACAACATCAATTATGAAAAGTAGTTTATAATGGTGTTTGACAAATGACGATGGAATGGAGCACTAACTTCACTGTTATCTACATTGTATTAAACATTATGCAGATCAACTGAGAAAGATGAAATAATATACAAAACATACAAGGTCAGCAACAGAACCACCAGCCATGTATTCCATTACTATCCACAATTTAGTCTGGTGAAGATAAGATCCGTAATAGTCGGTAATATATGGGCACCGGCATTGTGACAAAACAGATATCTCCTGCAACAGGAAATAAAGCCTTTTAGGAACTCGACGTGTCAACCAGGTAAGTTGATCTATGACAGTAGCATACAATATAGAGCACAAGGTGAAATCACAACCTTTTGGATGTCTTCAATGTCATCCTCACTGCAATGGAATTGGTTGAAAAGAAATTAACAACTTGGTTAAATTCTTGGCGGAAGGAATTAAAAAAAAAAAAACAGAATGTAGAACAAGAAGGTGTTCTAATTAATTAAGTATTTCCCAAGGGAAAATTAGTGACAGTGCAAAACAAAGAAAAACTAATAACTAATACATGTTCAAAATAAAAAGTTATGGTAAAATTCATGTTAGGGACTCACGCTTCTTCCAGATCAATGACTTTTATAGCAACCTCTTTATTTAATTCCTTATCAAACCTACAAAAAAAATAACACAAGATATTGAGTAAGCATTGAGATTCAACATAAAACATCAGGCAACAGAACTAATAGAAGTACAACTCATGGGAAAATTTTAAGTTAAGCAATTAAGCAAATGCCTACTGATGGGGAAAATAAAGAAATCAGGCAAATATAATTTCATCCTCCATGTAAACAGCATGCCAACTTCTATGCACTCTATATGTTAAGTAACAATACAGGTATTTTGGGGAATGATACAAGTACATAGCAGAACTTTTCATTTCACATACTGTTAATCATTTCACATACAAGTACATAACAATACAGGTATCTTGTCAACAATTTTTGAATGTTAATCGTGTAGCCTCCTAGGCATCACCTAGGTGCTAGCCGCCATGCTCCCGCCTAGCACCAAAGTTGCCGCATAGCCCACCTCCTAATGGTGCCACCTGCTTGTCACTTAGCCATCCAATAGTAGTACCACCCAGTAACAAAAACAAATTTGCTTAGATGCAGTGCGGACTCACCATGGTTAGCCATTGTATCAACCTGATTAGCACTGCCTGTTCCCCCAAATCCCACACTGAGCAAACAAACTGCATCATTTCCCCCCAGACCGATGAAACATTGAAACCACCAATGGCATGGAACTAACTCGAACAAGCAGATGGATAACATCACAGACGCTACCAAGCTGGCCGCTCGATCAGCTAATTACCAACAATCGACGCACGAATTACCCGCTGGACCCAGCCCCACCTCCAGCCCCCACGCCCAAATCCGCAATGCCGCTCGGCGCGAAGCTAGAATAACGGCTCAACCAAGCGTGGCCGCCGCCTGCCTCGCATTGCACGAGCTCAAAATCCGCGCGAGGCAATAAGTGGTAAGGGAAATTTGGGGGGCTGCCGAACAGGCGTGGGGCGCCGTACGTACCCTTTGTAGACGTCGCCGAAGGAGCCGCGGCCGATGAGGTCGCGGCTGCTGAACCGCGCCTCGATGGCGGCCGCCATCGACGCTGAATCCGACATCCTTCGTCACCCCGCGAGATCCGACCGCGGTGGCGGACGCCGCGCTGGGATTCTGGAGGTCAGGGGTCGTTGCTGGGGTCCGCTCGCCGTCTTCCTCCGGCCCGCCTCTAGGGTTTGGATTCGCGGCGGCGCTCGTCTCGCGCTACACACTGCTCCTCCCGGTTCCGCTCATTTCGAGAGGTCGCGAGATTTGTCGTTGGTGTACCTGGTTTGTGTCTGTTCGTCCGGGAGGGTGGAAGGAGAATGGTGGGGCCGCGTAAGCGTAGGAGCCTGGCTGGAGGTGGGGTAGGGAGGTCAGGAGCACAAGGTATCCTGTCGTGCGACTGTGAGACGTCGTGTGACTGTGAGACCTGGCCTTGCTTAGATAGGCAAAGTTGGTACATCCAAACTTGCATAGTGAAAAATTCTCTATTGTAGCATTTTATTTGTATTTGTGAATTTTTGTTTAAATATTGACTAATTAGACTTAAAAGATTCGTCTCGCAAAGTACAATAAAACTATGCAATTAGTTTTTAATTTCGTCTACATTTAGTACTCCATGCATGTGTCGGCATTTTGATGTGATAGATTTTTTTTTTTTTGCATAGTGAATTCTTGCGGCAAATTTTAGTATCTAAACAAGCCTAACATTTCAGTGCTTCGCTAGTCGCCACCCCCACTTACCATTTACCAATCAATCATCATCATTATAATAAAAGCAAAAATTCGCTTCATTTTCCCCCATTTGTTTTGATATCTAGGCAATATATATATTAGGCTAATTAGTGATTTGCTCCTTGTACTACTTCCAAACCGTATAATGAATTTATAATAACCCTTCTTTGCAAATTACATCTCATAAAATTTTGCATAGCAGTTTATGCTAGGCTGGTACCTACATCTTAAGCGCATCTGCAAAGAATATCGTTCGAGTGAAAAAAATTTAAGTGGCGTTCACAAGCACATTGTGTACAAACAAGCACTCGGTATACAAAACCTAATCCTAAAAAAGTTTTTGCGCCTTCTTGGCAAAGGAACTTCTTCGTTACCAGGTCCGTGCAATCTCATCACTACCTAGCACAAGGTCTTCAATTACGTAATTCTACACCACCTGGTCGATTTGGGAATTATCGACCAGATAGGTAATACGGGCATGTTTATTTTTGCTTATCTTGCAATGGTAGCAAAGATAATTAAAGAATCTTGCTAAACATCTTGCGTCCACTGTGATTCTAAATACCACAATGAGGAGAAAAGAAAAAGAGAAATGAACTATGCCATTGATTCCCCGCATCGTGACCGCGGAGCTACCGTTGGGACATGGTTGTTCCAAACAGGGCCATCACCTTTTTTTAGATATTTGTTCTAGAAGAGGACTCCCTGCCACAAAACTAGACAGTAAGCAAATATCTGCAATATTCACGTTTCTCGAGACAATAAACCATAGAAGCCAAACTACTCTGCACCCAAAGACATCTACTTATAAGTCCACACGCAACTAATAAATGTAACAGAACCGACCAATTAATATAAACACAATGTACTAATGAGTCACCGAAGCAACTTAATTAGCACACTGTGGCTATATCAACCCGGTAGTCCGTGAAATCTCGAAGGATTTCAAAACTTTCCACAATACAGCCCAGACCGAATTGAGTTCAACATACAACAGTTCATAGTAATACATAAGTTCACAAATAGTCGATTACATCGGAGTACGAAATAAATATTACAATACGAGTTCAAATCCAAATTGCGGAAGCAAATAAAGTTTTGGTTCACAAATGCACACTTAGTTGAAACATAGTGTCGGTCCAATATCACATCCCACAACAAAGATAGAGGTACGATAGATAGATTGATCGTGCCCACGATCTACTCATCCCCATACGCAGGGTAGAAGCAAGTTGGGCAATAGCCATAGAACATCTCACCATCTGCAACAACAAGGGAATAAAACCCTGAGTACAAGAAGGTACTCAGCTAGACTTACCCGACATAAATGAAAATAAAGTGACACCAAGGAGTATGCAAGGCTTTATAAGTGGGGTAGCTGACTCATTTAAACTTGCGATAAAAGATGAGTTTATTAAATATTCATTTAGTGATAAAGGACTCTCTAGCTTATCATCTTTTAGGTTGGATCCTAACATCACTAGATTAGCACCCGTATTACTCCAACTCCAGGGGTATGAGCAAACAATGCTATCCTATCCTTCGGGTTGAGCATACCGGCATCAACAACATAGAACCATAACCATCCTATTTTTCACAATGATTTGCGACAGTCTGCCGCCGCTCGGTCAAGTGTTCACCGTCCGGGAACGATGGCGATTATAATCGATTGCAAACCAAATGGCGGGTATTCCTCACACAAACCACACTCGCCGCGGAGCGAGTGACGGTCACCTTGGTCTCGTTCGGGTGGAGACGCGGATTTCGGCAAATACGATTACACCGGGGCATGCCCGGCTACCGGTCTCTCCGGCGCGACCGGCCACCGGCTTTAATACCGCGCTGTGGGCAATACACTCAACTCGCTGAAATTCCGGCCCAAACATCCTCAAGGCTTCGCGGTCGGATGATCGCATCTTTCCAGCTATCTGTGAGGCATTGTTCAACATGATCCGAGGACGTACAAAGCCATATTTCCTTAAGTGACATCGCCGGAGTTTCCGTGGTCTAACACACCACAAACTCCGACTAGTCGTGATTTAACAAGGCCACATGGTTATGTTCTCTAAACCAACCTCCATAGTATCAACCATAGGGTAGTAGCCACCTACCTCGCGGATGAGGGTCAATCACCCGTCTTCTACCGATCTAATTAAGCAGTGCTAAGCATATGAACGATCCTGAACCTAAAGAGGGGTAAAGGTATTCAGGTGGATCAAGGTACTCATAATGCAGTAACGGTTCCAAGTCAACGCCTATTAACTTAATGCATCATAATAAATAAATGACTCAAGTAAAACATTTTGAAAACTGTAGGAGTAATGCTCCGGGGCTTGCCTTTCTCAAAGGAGCTAGGGTGGTGGTTAGGGCACTCGGGCAAGTCGGCGTCCTGGTCCTCGTCTGTGCTTTGCCTCTGCTGACCGGGGCTTGCCTTTCTCAAATGAATTCAACCAAATTTTGCTCCTGCAAGCTCCTCCTCCTTAGGCTCCTCGGGAACTCTCCGTCACTCGAACTTCATCTTTGATCACATGACATGTGTCATGCTTCATAGGCAATCCCGTATGATGCATCGTGCGTATGAGTATCGGGAATGCAATTCGAAATTAAAGCGTATGATGACGATAATGATGAACCAATCATGAAGTTACAAGGTAGTCAACATCATCCTAACATGTTACACCTTTTATAACCCTAATTAAACATAGCAAGGACACTAGTTAACCTAGACTTCGACGATTAACCGATCATGATTACAACAGGGCATAACAGCAACCTATAGCTATACTGCTCAGAAAAATCTACAAAAATTACAGTAGCTAAGCTAGGTAACAACAAGCCTACCATAAAATTTGCAGATCAAAACAGTGAACCATTTATTCTATACAAAAAAGACAAGACAGCAGCAAACCAAGACCTAAAAATACTTTGCATTATGAAAAGTGTCAAACAACAGATATCATGTGATTAACAGCTACTTATAAGTATAAAAACACCCTAGAAAAATTATCAAGCCTAAACCTTGCATAAATAATTAATTATGAATTTCCTAAACTCTAAGCAAAGCAAGCACAATAAATAAATAGGGCATTTTCTACACATGACATATATAAATAATATTTTTCATAGATAAAGCATCTCCTAACTAGAGCAACAAAACAAGAACCACATTTTTCGATAAACCTACATTTACTTATGCATTTAACAAGATATAAGCAATTTAAGACATTAAATATTATAGTACAGAAAAGTATTTCAGAAAAATACACCAATACCCTACATGCATAAAGCTCCTCATAAGAAAAATATTGACACTTGAATCACCCAAAATGGACTTAAAATAAGGGAGATATGATTTTTGGAAGATTTAAATCAATTTCTGGAATTCATTTTCAAAAACCGGAAATACCCTAAAACGCTACGCGCACCCGGGGTGATCCCCTGCTGCGGCTGACGCGCGGGCCCGCGCTGCTACACGTACCCGACGCTGCGCACACAGGGCTCGCACACGTCGGCCCGGCCCGGCCCGACGCGTGGACCGGTCGGTGGCCCACCGGGTCGGCGGGTGCGGGCCGGGGACCTCGCCGCCGACCGGCGAGAACTCGCCAACGGCGGCGTCTCCGGCGACACCGATAGCACCGCTGTACTCAGGGCGTCATCGCGAGTCCGGCGGTGGTATAAATGGAAGTCCTAGCGACCTAAATCGATGGACGCGTCGGACGGCGGCGTGCGGCGGCGCGACATCGTCGGCGGACCGCCGGAACAGGGCTCGACGCGGCCCTTCGGTACGCCTACGGGATGCGCAAGGTCATGGCGGAGCCAGCGCGCATTTTTTTGGAAGAGAATGAGGACGGGCGCGAGCGCGGGCGACGCCGGAGGGGCTCGCCGGGCTCGGCGGCCGTCGGGAGGAAGATGACGGCCGATTGGCCCTACCTTGGGTCGTATTTCGCGGCACGGATACGCGGAGAAGGTGGAGCGGGGCAAGGCGAACACCGTGACGTGGCTAGGGAGGAAAATGGACGGACGGGGAGGAGGCTAGCTGGAGAGGGGCGCGGCGGCGGCCATGGCGGCTCCGAGGGAGCTCTCTGTGGGAGAGGAAGAGGGAATTGGAGGGGGCGAAATGCGCTGGGGAGTGAGGCGAAGCTTTTAAGGGCGCGGGCGCGTCCAATTTGGACCGGGGAGGAGTCACGGGCGAGGGGCGGCTTGGCGCGACGCCCATGGCGGCCATGGCGCCGGCGCGATGCGCGGCTCAGCGTCGCAGCGGCGAAGCGGGGCAGCGAGGCTCGCTGCGGCGTGCTTGAGTGCGGCGCGCGTGGCCGTTGTTTTGTCGGGGAGCTCGTGGCGGTGGCGTTTGGCGCGGCGCGGCGTGCCGGATCGGGCGGCGTCAGGACGGCGGCAGCGAGCGGCACGGCGGCTGGCAGGGCGGCAGCGGGGCAGCGATGGAGGCACGGGGGACAAGGCCGGCAGTCGCGGGGCGACAGAACGGGCAGACGAGCGGGGGCGCAGCGAGGCGGAGCAGGGCAGCAGCGGCGGCAGCGGCGTCGCTGCGGCGCTCTGCGCGCGAAGCAGAGAAGGGGAAGGAAAGGGGATGATGACAGGTGGGCCCGGGTGGGTCCCACCCTGGTCAAAAATGACCTGAACTGTTTGACTGCCCATAATTTGAAAATTACTGCGAGTTTGAATTTGGTCCAAAAATAAAAGTTTCTCAAAATCAAAAGATGAATAACTTTCATGTAGAAAGTTTTTGCAAAATCGGCCTAGATTTGAAAATGAAATTTTGAGTCTCATAAAATACATTTAAAATTAATTTTTTGAAACTGTTTTTGCCATTTTTGAAGCCCTAAAAGTCATTCTCATGAATTGGGGTCAAAACAAAAGTTTCTCCAAATAATTTTCTCTACAAACTTTGTTAAAGCTCCATTTTGAGAAAAGCACCACAAATAGGACTTCTAGAAACAAATTTGAAAACCATATTTGCATTTTTATACAAGCACTCAAATAAAAGCTACCACAAAAAATGCAATAATGATGCTTAGGAGATGACCATGCTTATGAGATGCAATATTTTAGCTAAGCCAAAACTGGAGTTGTTACAGCCTACCCCCCTTAAAGAAATCTCGCCCGAGATTTGAGCGGACTAACCATTGCTTATGAAAATACGGGTAAGCGTCTTTAAGGTAATCCTCAGTCTCCCAAGTAGCATCCAGATCATCATGATGACTCCAACACACCTTGTACGTTTTGACTGTTTTGTTCCGTGTCACTCTCTCTTTGACATCCAATAGCTTTACTGGCTTCTCCTCATAGGTCGTCTGGCTGCAGTTTGACATCCGACATCTTGATCTTTTCTTTCGGGAGTCGCACACACTTCTTGAGTTGAGATACATGGAATACCGGGAAAACAGCACTCATATCTTCAGGTAATTCTAGCTTGAAGGCCACAGGTCCTTTCTGCTCTATGATTTTGAAAGGTCCTACATACCGAGGTGCTAATTTCCGTTTCACACCAAAACGTTGCACTCTTTTCATAGGGGACACCTTCAGATACACATGGTCTCCAACTTGAAATGTTACGATCCGTCTTTTCTTGTCGGCATAACTTTTACGTCGGGACCGTGCGGGCTGCAATATCTTTGTCGGATAAGCTTGACTTGCTCTTCTCGCTTCTTTAATAAAGTCAATACCATAGTATCGTCTATCTCCCGTCTCAACCCAACCGGCGGGTGTTACGCAACTCCTACCATACAAGGCCTCAAAAGGTGACATCTTTATACTCTCTTGATAGCTATTATTATAAGAGAACTCTGCTAATAGCAACCACCTTTCCCATGAGCCCTTCCAAGATAAAACACAAGCACGCAAATAGATCTTCCAAAATCTGATTCACTCTTTCAGTCTGGCCTGAAGTCTGAGGATGATAAGCAGTACTATGCAATAATTGAGTATTCAAACCCTTCTGCAACTGATCCCAAAAGTGAGCCATAAACTGCGGTCCTCTATCAGACACTATCTCTTTAGGTACACCATGCAATCTGACAATCTGTTGGACGTAGATATCAGCATACTGATGTGGACGATATGTTGTATGAACAGGTATGAAGTGTGCAGACTTGGTTAGACGGTCCACTATGACCCAAATAGAATCATGACCCTTGGGTGTAGTGGGTAATCCAGTGATGAAATCCATACTAGTACATTCCCACTTCCATTCTGGTATTGGCAACGGCTGAAGTAAACCACCAGTCTTCAAATGAACAGCCTTCACCCTACAACAGGTATCACACTCGGCTACATATTCTGCAACATCCCTTTTCATGTGAGACCACCAATACTGACATTTTAGATCATGAAACATCTTACTGCTACCAGGATGCATGGATAACTTGGATAAATGAGCTTCATCCATGATCAGCTTTCTGAGTTCCTTGTCCTGTGGTACAACTAATCGCTTATCGTACCACAATACTCCTTGATCATCTTCCTTGAAGAACTGAGATGGCATAGTCTTGATCCTTTTCTTAATCCCTGCGATGGTACTGTGGAGGTATAAACTCCATATACCCTCACGGCCTAGTTTGGGCCGACACGCTATCACCAGGCCGGCCCATCAAGCTTCAAGACCGATCGGCTCAGGCTGGTCGGACAGCCTAAAACAGCCGGATTCCCGAAGACCGACAAGAAGGACAAGACCTAGGCGAGATAGGAAAGTTTAGACTTGTAAAGTATATAAACTTAGTACCGAGATAGGCTAGTTCCGACTTGTAACCTTGCTCCCGCGATATATAAGGAGAGCAAGGACCCCGTGCGTGCGAGAGGAGAATCGGCATAACGCACGGACTCATACATCCACATCATAATCGAAACAGAGAGCGGGACTAGGGTTTTACGCATCCTTGCGGCCCGAACACGGGTAAACCTCGTGTGATTGCTCCCTGTTTACGTCTTGCTCGCAATCTCGTGCGCCTTCCGCCAATCCATTACCGGTCGGGGCATACCCACAGTCGGACTATCGCCGATATTTCGTCGACAGGTGGCGCGCCCGGGTAGGGGGTGCGCACCGAGATTTCACGTCGATCAAGATGGTTTCCTTCCGGCTTCCATGACCTTCGAAGGCGGCCTCACCTTCAACTTCGGAACGTTCACCCGGACTTCCAACTCGGCAAGAACTCTACTACAACTCTCACGCCTCCGGCTATCACGCCGACAATGGCACCAACAATGGTGGGCTGCGCCAAACCAGATCCAACTCATCCGGTGACCACCATTACAGTCCCAACCAATCCACTACTGATAGTTGACGGCATGGCGTCAACACCCCCGACTGGTCCTAACCAAAGGAGGCATGTCAGCAACACGGATCTACTCCGTTTGATCCATCAACAAGACATGAGGTTGACAGAAACCCATGCCAACTTTGAGTCGCTCCGACGACGCGTCGATCGCGATCTACAAACCGCGCGACAACAACGAATTCCTAATCCGTCAACACGAGGACAAAACAACCGTCGCGAGTAACTTTTGGGCACTCCGAGCGGCCACGTTTGCGGCCGGTGAATCTACAACGACGCGTTCCAACAAATCCTCGTGGCAACCATACACGGCCGGATGGCGGCGAAACTCACGAGCGGCTCCGACCACGGCCGATCATCGTACGCGGTGGTCGGAGAGGCCGGTCGAGCAATATACGGCGAGAGAATCTTAGCCGATATTCAAGATCCGAGAGAGAGGACTTCACAACAAGCCTCACGGAACAGCGGCGGTCCGGTTCGAGACGACACAAACTACCCGACACGATGTACCTAGTCGGAGTTACGCGTCAACGGTACGGCGCGAAAACGCCGTCGCAACGAACGACGGCGACGCCGCGAGAAATCCGACGAACTGATCGGAACCCGCCAATCGCACCTACTGCGGCAACGCAGCAAGAACGATCCCCACAAAACAACACATCTAACGCCCGGTTGTTCGCGAGAACGCACCGAGCTAGCCGCGCCCTTCGTCGTGATGAACAACGGAGGGAAAGGCGACGGCAAGAGATATTGACTGCCATGACAACATCAGGTGCAACGGAGCAAAGAGCAGAACGGCCACGAGTACGATCAACTCAGTCTCCCTCAATGACAAGTGCGTCAGCACACAGGGCCAGGGCACTTGCTGACCGACACCAAGACGTAGAAAGAAAACGAAGGGAAGAGCGCCAAAAACACATGGCGGCAACCGAGAGAGATCGCCGCGGTTTCGGCATAAGCCCATTAAGGGACGACACAAGGGATTCACCTAACACGGATGAGCCTCGTTGTTGTACCCAACCCATACGGGCGACTACGCACGTATACAAACGTGCTCGGAGCCCTCCTCCTAGACGAATGGTTCCATCTCGTTCAAACAAACCGTAATGGTTTCATCACTCCCTTCTTGGACAATTTGCAAACCAGAGAACCAAACTGGAGGCTCCCCAGTCCAACTCCTCCTGAGGACGGGATACCTCCGCACACCGAGCACATATTCCCTAATCCAATAAACCCACCAATCTTCGGCGCATCGAACGGTTCGATCACCGGGCGCAAAACATCCGAAGGCATGTTCATAAACGCGAGTGGTATGAAGTAGTACAAAAAGGAAGCCGGTTTGAGAAGAACTCAAGCTCCTTAGATTCTTTTACGAGATGTACCTTTTCCAAAAAGGACAATTTCAATACTACTCGGAACGGGATAAGTATATCCGACCACGCCGACGCAGAGATGATCAAGCCCTAGATAATGACGACCTACTTGCTCGTACCGAAGAAGACCCGGTCATGGTCCACGACTTAGAAGAAGGCGAAGCGAGAGCGGAAAATTGAAACAACAAGAGATGAATTCTTCTCTCTTATTAGCACAAGTTTTCTTTTTAGGCGATTTCCCTTTCAAGGTTTAAGTTAGCGTCGTCGTACACATCGTTGTAAGTCATTCTAATGATAAAAAAGCAATCTAATGTGTACTATTTTATAATGAGAAATAGTTCTTCGTGTCAAACACTTGAGCACATGAATTTTTCTTGTCATTCAAAGGAAAATCATCCTTCGAGATCGACGCGTTACGACATTCTCTAAACAAGAGGATTCCAAATCTGAAACAAAATCCTACGGCATAAACATGACAAAGTCATAAAACAGGGATCTAAATAAAGAGATAAATAAAAGGAATCTCGAAGGATTCCGGCACAAGACACATCTCAAAAGATCCAATTCCTTCATTAAAAATATAAAATTTTTATAAACGGGGACCGATGCATCTAAGCAATCTAGTCATCCCCGAAAAGCTTGCCGACCACCAGGTCGACGAGTCGCGGCGACGACGGCCTCCGCCGCCCGGTGAACTCGGCGGCGCCGCCCTCCATGGCGTCATGCGCCGCCACCGATGCTCCATCCCACGGACATCAACACCCGAGATGGCGTCAACGGTGGCATAGCGGCGGAGGCACCATGACGAACGCCATGAACCGCCACCGCGGCCACTTGGCCGGGGATCGCCGCCCCCGCGCGATGACATCGCCGCCACTGGGCGTTCACCGCATCCGCCGCCGCATGAGCGGCCTCCTGCGGCTGCTCCGATGCTCCGTCGCTTCTGCAAAAACGAGTAAAAAATTAAAAATGCCAAGACGAGAACAACTCGGGACATACGAACAACGGAGAACTCGGTTTACCGCCGACCACGATGTCGGCGGCCTCGCGGCCGCCGCGAAAGCGGCGTGTCCACTTGGACCTTGCGGGCCGGCCTCTCGTCCGCCGCCTCATTGACGGCGGCGTTAGCATCGGCGTCGAAGTCGGCGGCCCGGCCGCTTCCGCCTCCCGGCTCCCGGGCGGAGGAGAGTGCCTTCAAGAACAGTCCACATTCCCCTCCGCCCGCCCTACCGCTTGGTGGCGTCGGAGTAGAGGTCCCCGACGTGCTTTGCAGCTCCGCCCGACGGCGCTCGAGCGCGGACGCCCGAGAGTTCACCGAGACACTTTGCTCGCCGAACGCGGCGTGGAAACGCGGCGGCCGCCGCCACCTCCTCCGCCACAACGGGAGCCACATGCTCCGCCGCGGCAACGGCGGCTCCGGCCTCCACGACCCGAGCCACGCTCGGGGCCGCGCCCCCGGTACATCCCTCCGCTCCTCCGTCGCCCTCCTCGCCGCCTCGGCGGCACCCGCGGCGGAGGTACCTGCCGCACCTCCAATGGTCAGGAGGGTGTACCTACATTATGAACGAAAAATAGCGGTTACACCAAAAGAAGAAAACCCCAAGATTAATCAAGGAAAACTCCAATCCAAGCTCACCTCCTCCGCGGCCTCACCTCCCGAGGGGAGTTCACCGACTCCTCCTCCCCCGCCAGGCGCTTACCGTGACGGCGATCCATCTAGGAGGCGGCGGCGAGAGTATGGGATCTAAAACCCTAAGTTTGCGGAAGCGAATGGACAAGAACAAGAACGAGAATGCGCTGCGTGTACGTAACTCCCGGTGCGAGCCCCGATTTATAGAAGAGCTCGGAGGAATCAAAAAAGCAACCGATGAGATCGTGGGTAATCAAACCCCCGCGGCCCTCTCGTTCCCGAGAGCACGAAGCGACGAAAACCGCTCCACTAAAGCAATAAGCATTTATACGTTTCCCCGCCTCGGGAACCCCCGCACGCTCGGCGACTCGGGTCATCGAAGATGGATCGATTGTGCCACCGACACAACGGACCCACTACGCCGGGAAAACATTGACTCGACCGAGTCTGAAAACTATGCCCGAGATTTGACGTGACAACCCGGTCGGCGATGTACGGTTGCATCGGCAACCGAATATTTTTGCCCCGCACGCGATCATGACGCGACACGACGGTTGAAAGATAAGTATCTCACATCCTTAATAAATTTTTTATTTCATTCATCCCCTCCATTTCAAAAGACCACACTTTAGAAAAACCGGTTTTTCACAAATTTCTTGCCTCAAACACGAAGCAAACCGGGAATGCACTTGTCTGGGTCCCACTCGCTACGTGTTAACGGCATCACGCTCAAACAACACGAGTGATCCAGGCGGTCGCTCCCAAAGGAAAAGGGCTCCAAACATTCCTAAGACCGCGTTTGTTTGTTTAGGATCATCTAATCCCTAAGGACTGGTCGCTCTTGAATGAGAAAGAGAAGAGTCTTTGCTGGCAATTTTTTTCTTCCAAACTTGTAATAAGCATGACCTCCCTTTCGCATAACAATTTTATATACCTTATGACCATTCTTTCGGGAACAAAGGCATGATCAAAATCCACCACGGGAAGACGGTGGCTCATAGCAAAATACAGATAAGTGTTCTATTAACCTAACATACATGCCTTCACCGATCTTTTTTTCACAAAAGATTTCTTTACACGAACTACTTCAAAGTACGTTCGAAATACTCTTTACAAAGTTAAAAACACCTTTTTTTTTTCTTTGTACCAAATGGCCAAGTACGTTACCCCTCCAACAGAAAACAATCGGCGTGCACTTCCTCGATCAACCCCGCTACGTGTTCACGGCTCAACGCTATACAACACGGGGTGTCGTGACGGCCGCCTCCAATGGAAATAGGGCCCTAAGTGATTCGGCAAACGCGCTATTCACTATAGGTCACCTACACACTGCGGACGATTAACTGTGTGCGGAACCTCCTAAGTAATGTGGCCCACATGCACTAATCCTTGTCTTAAAAGACCTCGGATTACTATGCATGTGTTCCACACGACTTAACAAGCTCGTCGGGTGTCCTCGGGAAACCCGAATCATCCACGAATCTTTCGAACCGGATCGATCATTATAAGAGACATTGCGGTATTACAACAGTTTTGTACAAATAAAATATATCGAGTAAAAGTGCGGAAGGATTACAATAACATAAGTTTACAAATCATTTATAAATAAAACTTTACAAATAAAAAGTTATGTTGGTTACAACCATAGTAGTGGAATATCATTACTTAACTTTATGATTCACCAAAACGTAGTGCTCGCCCAGAGCCAAACAAACTACTCGATGTCCTCACTTGACGGACACACCCGCAACAAGGGTAGAACAAACCCCGAGTACAAAAGTACTCCGCAAGACTTACCCGACGAAAAGAGGGGAGAAGACTCGGGAATGAAGGCCGAGATAGGACAAGGTAAGGCTTAGCAAAGAATCAAAGTATTTTGCGAGAAAAAGCACTAAACTAGTTTCAACCTCAAGTTTTACTTTCCGATTAGTCATTAGATTCTAAGGTGAGCCTAGTCTAGCTTGATTACAGCGAGATCAAGATAATTCACGGAGATCACATTCTTAGTCTTCCAACAAAATTCCTTCAAGTTCCATAAGTTACTACGATGCGGGTCGGGTGATCGAGTCTCCATAACCGAGGAGCAACGACGATTCGAATCGATTATACCCAGTGGGGATCCCTAATCACACGATATATGTAGAACCACATCTTGCATATATCAACCTTCACTCGAGATCTTCCAAAACCAACCCGGTCACGCCACCCGAGAATACTTGTACGCCTCAAATCCAGGACCAAGCCCACGAGGGTAACTCGTATTCCCGCCATCTCTCCACTCCCGGTCTTGCTTATCCGTTCGATGATGGAATAGCTGGGGTCTTAGGCTTACCATAGTATGTGATTAGTTGCAAGGCTCGAACCACGGCGGCCCTACAACGATACGGTCCTTAATCGACACGGTCGGAAACACTACATCCCTAACCCGGATGCAAGTTACCCGACCGGTCTCAACTTCATTAAAAGATGTAAGCGATCCAGACAGGGCGTTACATCGAAACGTCTTTCGACGCAATCCAACCGTCGATCAAAGGTAGCATTTGCTTTGAGTAACAAAAACTTTACCGACGGGGTAAGCACTTCCTTTTGAAAATATTTTCGAAATCCGAACTAAATTAGCAAGGCTAAGCATTGTTACGTATTTTCAATCAAAACGGTTTCAAGGATGACGTTGGAATAATCAAGGTAGTTAATGCGTCAAGTAGGTGATCACTCAACTCCTATTACTTAATGCGGTACATAATCAAGTGATAAACTTTTGCAAATTCAAGGAATTGGTTGATGGATCCGGGGCTTGCCTCGAAAGTCGGTGTAGACGTTCTTCAACGACGTATCTCGGAAGATGACCAATCACCGAGAGATGGATTGACTTCTTCGGGGACTAGGGTTGTCTCGACAACTATTCCTCGGAAACGGAATCGATAGGTCTCTCCTCGATCACGGGGACTACACGAGATAATTAAAATGCTTCAACATGATTGAATATAAATATGATGCTCGACAGATGCATAATAAAGATTAAATACAAGCGCAAACAATTAATTAAAGTGCCGAAGGTCATTAGGGTTGA
This sequence comes from Themeda triandra, assembly GCA_018135685.1. NCBI lineage: Eukaryota > Viridiplantae > Streptophyta > Magnoliopsida > Poales > Poaceae > Themeda > Themeda triandra. The sequence goes on along the minus strand of JAENPR010000015.1, from coordinate 1,927,529 downwards.
TGACCTAGGGTCTTCACTCAAATCCAAAGTCAAACAATTAATTAATTAACTAAGGAAATTAAATCCTAAAACAAATGTTGTCAAATTGATTTCAAAAATTAGTTTTAGGTAGCTTATACCAAAAACAGTGCACCAATAAATTTTCATGATTTTTGGATAAATAAATAAATTACTAAAAATCAAAGAAGACTCACTTTTCAAATAAAATAGCTAATTTTTAAACATATCAAAACTACTCAAATTTGGTATTTTGAAATTTTCCTAGATAGAGGACATCACAAGGAACACACACAAAAATTTTCAGAATTTTTGGAACAATACACAATTTACTATGAATTTTAAAAAAATAAAACATTTTCGACTAAATAGAAATGAAAAAGGATTGGAAAAAGAAAAGGACTAAGCTGGGCCGAATCCGGCTGGCTCGGCCCAAGATGCGGTTGGCGGCCTGGCCCAACAAAGGGCGGCCGGCCCAACAAAGCGCTCCGCGCGCCGGCGGCGGCGGCGGCGAGCTCGCCGGCGATTTCTCGCCGGCGGCGGGTTCCGAGCGGCGAGGCCTAGCCCTACGCGACCTACGGGCGGCGCATCTCTTGGTCTAGCTAATGGGACGGCGGAGCGAGGTTAACACCCTCGCCGGCGGCCATGGCGGCACGGCGGAGTGGCGACGCGTCGGCCGGGCTCACGGGAGCACCTCCGGCGACGTTAGCGCGCGCGCTAGCTCAAACGCGACTACGCGGACGCGATGCGCTAGCCAAACGACGCGGCGCGAAGCCCTAACGGCCTCGGCCTCGAACGCGGCGGCGGCGACACGGCAAGCCGGCGGCGAGACACGACGGCCGGGAGCTACAAGGCCCTAGAGACCAATTGGAAGGCACGGGCGCGGGCGGAGCTCACCGCGAGCACGGCGCGCTTGAATATGGAGGCTCGGGGTGGGCGGAGGTGGGGGCTTGACGGTGGCGGGAATGGCGTCGGCGGCGGACTCCGGCGGCAAGGGCGGCGTTCGGCGTCGTACGTGCATCAATTCGAGAAAGGAGAGGAGCATCGGTGCGGCTCATCAAGACGAGCTCGGATGCGGAAGGAATTGAGAAAATGGACAACGACGACGACGAACGGCGGCGGCGATTCCGGCGGCTCGACTCACCGGTCGCGGAGAAGAAAGTGGGCGTGCGGGCGACGTAGCGGGGACGAGGAGTTTGGTGGTGCGGGGCTGGGCGCGCGAGCTCACGGCGGACACGGTGGTGAGGGCTGCTTGGGCTAGAACGAGACGAAGACGACGGCGGCGGAGGCGAAGCTTGAGCGCGGCAATGGCGATGGCGAGGCGATGGCGGCGGGAGAAATGGATAAGGAGGAGGGAGGGAGAAGGGGTCCGGGCCGGGGTTTAGGCGCGGGGACGGAGTCGGAGACGGCGACACGGGCGGCGAAAGCTTCGAGCGCGCGTGCGTGCGGCCCGCGGCCCGGCGCGGCCGGGCGGCATGGCGCCGGCGACGAAGAACAGTGGGGATAAAGTGATGATGACGTCATCCACGGTGACAGCCGGGGAAAATTGCAAATTACTCCAAAATTTTGAACTGAACTTGAAAATCTCAAAAAAGCAACCCTAGCTAATTTTTCATTCTCTACAACTTTCCCAACTGGCACATTTTCAAATTTTGAAAGGAAAATTGAATTTGAATCAAATTTTGAAAAGGGGACAAAACCCTAGAATGAAATATTTGAAATTACTTTGGATTTTTCTAAAGAACTTGAAAAACTCCAAAACTATGGAAAACTCAACTTTTCAAACTGCACATTTTCTCCAAAAGATGTTTTTCCAAAATATGCATAGTTTTTGAATTATGGTTTGAAATTGAAAAGGGGACAACTGTCGGAAAACCGTATTTTCAAATTTATTTGAAATTCTTTTTGAAAACTTGAAAAACTTTGATCACCAACATTGTAGGTCTCATCAAGCCCTACAATATTGCTTTTTGGACCAACCCCAAATTCTTTATAGATTTTGAGCTAGAGAAAAGGGGGTAAAACGGAGTTTGTCGGAAACGGGGTTTTCGAAATGAAATCGCGTTTGATCGAGCCGACACACCTCTAGGCTATCAAAGGCAGTAACAAACATTATCTCAAAGGCACAATCAACCTAGAATATAAATCTTGTTTTAGTGAATGCATATCAGGGTTAACCTAACATGGATGATTTGCAATGATTATGATGCCATGTCAGGTTTTAGTTTACCGTAACATCAGAGATGTTACTGACCCTTCCCCCAAAGAAATCTCGTCCCGAGATTTAAAGCCTTGGGTTAGGTAATGGAAAAGGAAATGTGTCAAGCAACACATATTCAAACAAGGACATAAGGAAAGGGGTTTTTACAACTCACACTAGAATAGTTATAACTCATAGAGGGAATTATAACTTAGATAGAAGCATAGAACTCCGGAAAATTTTCTCGACAGATATTCCTCGAGACTCCCAAGTAGCTTCTTCTTCGAGTGACGTTCCCACCGTATCTTGTACCACTTGATTGTTACGCCGGGTGACACGATCTTTCGATCTAGAACCACGATAGGATACTCGAATAAGTTAAATCGGTGCAAGTTCAATCCCTTCAACATCAACAATTTTGTCGGGTGGTCGAAGACACTTCTTGAGTTGTGACACATGAAATACATTGTGTACCGTGACAACTGTTCGTAAAGCGCAAACGGTATGCTACCTTACCACATTTTGCTAAAATCGAAATGGACCAATATAACGAGGTGCTAATTTGCCTTTAACTCCAAAGCGACTAACTCCCTTCATGGGTGATACTTTCGAGATATACATAATCTCCTTTGGCAAACATTAGAGATCGACGCCTCTTATCTGCATAACTTTTCTGTCGAGATTGAGCTACTTTCAAATTGTTCTGTATCTGTCTAACCTTTTCTTCTATCTCTTTCACAAGATCAACCCCGAAAAACCATCTCTCTCCGGGTTCGACCAATTCAATGGAGTCCGACATCTCGCGACCATATAGTGCTTCAAATGGTGCCATCTTGATACTCTCTTGATAACTATTGTTATAAGAGAACTTCTCGCTAATGGTAAACATTCATCCCACTTCTCTGGAAAATTCAATACACAAGACCTCAACATGTCTTCAAGAATCGATTGACTCTTTACGTCGACCATCGGTCGTGGATGATAGGCCGAGCTATAAAGAGATTTGGTGCCCATTGCCTTATGGAATTGCTTCCAAAACTTGTGAGACAAATTGTGTACCCCTATCGGAAACAATAGTCCTTGGTACCCCATGAAGGCTTAAGATTCGTGTAATATATAACTTAGCATATGTTAAAGCTGAATGATCTGTCTTGACTTGGAATAAAATGAGCTGACTTTGTGAGTCGATCCACAATAACCCGAGATGGAATCAAATCCTCTTGATGTCTTGGGTAAGCCCACTATAAAATCCATACGATATCTTCCCACTTCCAAGCGGGAATAGGCAATGGTTGCAATTCTCCAATGAGACTTTAAGTGCACGGCTTTCACTTTTTGACAAGTGTCACATCGCGACATATCGAGCAATTTCTATCTTCATTTTAGTCCACGGAATCTCTGTTTCAAATCATGGTACATCTTATTGCTTCTGGATGAATAGAGAATCTTGAAAGATGTGCTTTATCGAGGATCTTTTGACGTAATTCAGGAATTTTTGGTACGACCAGACGATTCTTGAACCATATAACATCTGCTTCATCAATTCTGAAACAGGATATTTTTCCCTTTCTAACTTTCTCCTTGATATGTTCCATACCTTTATTATCTCTCTGAGCAATGATAATTTGATTTCGGATAGTTGACTCCATAGAAATGTTAGTCGATGCCTTGTTGTATCATCTCGATCCCCAACTTTTCTATCTCATGACATAAAGAAATATCCGGGGCTTCAGCGTCAAACAGTTGCAATGAATTTTTCGACTAAGTGCATCGGCAACCACATTTGCCTTACCGGGATGGTAATGCACTTCGAGATCATAATCTTTAATCAGTTCTAACCATCTTCTTTGCCTCATATTCAATTCTTCTTGAGTGAAGATATACTTCAAACTCTTATGATCTGTATAGATATGACATGTGTTACCCAACGAGATAGTGACGCCAAATCTTCAAGGCATGAACAACTGCTGCTAACTCTAGATCATGAGTTGGATAATGTTCTTCATGACGCTTGAGCTGTCTTGATGCATAAGCAATAACTCGCCCTCTTGCATCGGTACACAACCAAGACCAATGCCGAAGCATCACAATAAACATCAAACTGCTTCCCCATATCACGGTTGAGCTAAAATCGGAGCATAGTCAATGACTTCTTTAAGGACTGAAATGCCTCCTCACACTTAGGTGACCAAACAAACTTGGTTTGATTCTTCAACAACTCAATTATAGGCTTAGCTACCTTTGAAAAGTTAGCAATAAATGCTGCGATAATAACCCGCCATTCCAAGGAAACTACGGACCTCGAAAATGGTGGTTGGTGATTTCCAATCTAGAATATCCTTTACTTTACTAGGGTCAACAGTTATGCCCTTATCGGATAAAACATATCCAAGGAATTGGACTTCCTTAAGCCAAAACTCACACTTGCTTGAACCTAGCATATAGCGATGTTCTCTCGGACGTTTGCGAACTATTCGAGGTGTTCAACATGTTCTTCTTCATTCTTGGAATAAATCAAGATATTATCGGTGAGGACCACCACAAACGATCAAGTTCTGGCATGAACACTGAGTTCATCAAATATAAGAAATGAGCTTGTGCATTTGCAAGTCCAAAAGACATAACCAGATACTCATATAGACCATATCTAGTTGTGAATGCAGTCTTTGAAATATCTTCAGGACGAATCTTGATCTGATGATAACCAGATTGAAGATCGATCTTTGAAAACACTTTCGCTCCTGTCAATTGATCTAAGAGCAGATCAATACGAGGCTGAGGATACTTATTTTTGATAGTCACTTCATTCAATGGACGATAGTCAACACACAACCTCAAGGTTTTATCTTTCTTCTTTACAAAGATGGCCGGACAACCCCAAGATGAACTACGTGTCTCGATAAAACCTTTATTAAGCAATTCTTTCAACCGAGCTTTAAGTTACGCTAATTACGTGGTGCCATTCTATATGCTCTTCGGATATTGGGGCGTCTGGGGCTTCAACTCAATCGCAAACTCTACATTTCTATCTGGAGGTATACCGGGTAACTCATCAGGAAATACATCTGGGAAATCTTTAACTACAAGGATATCTCGAATCTCCTTCACGAGGTTGCACAAATTCTCTTGACTTGCCCTCTTAGGAGTTAGGAATTGAATAAGCAAGCTGCGACTTGCCATCGAGATAAATTCACTTTTATAGTCCGGTTCGGGGTATCAATAATAGCTCCTCGCTGACTCATCCAGTTCATACCTAGGATCACATCTATATCCTGATCCTTTAGAACAATCATTGATGTGGGAAAGATATGCCCACCCAATTCTATGGGTACCTGATGTACCATTTCCTTAGTACACATACGCCCTCCAGGTGACCGAATAAAGAAATTTTCTTTTGTTTCTCCAATTGGGATCTCATGCTTCATAACAAATGTCCGATTGATGAATGTATGGGATGCTCCGAGTCAAAAAGTATAAATCTTTGAGTGATTGGCAACTTGGAACATACCCATCAAAATAGGCTCTCCCTCGGGAATATTACCGGTTTGCGTGTAAAAGACACGTCCAATTTTCTTCTTACTTTGACTCTTACGTTGATTCGATGTGACACGAAGTACTTGGAACATTGGAATTGTATCTTGGTTTGGATGTGGACGACCCCTTATAGAGTGACCGAGACTTTCCACAATTGTAACATGGGTAGTTACGTATTTGTAAAGTGGGTTTTCGAACGCTAGGAGGATTCGGCTGGCGTGGATAAGAAAGAGCTGCAACGGGACGGACAAGTGCCTGCTGCGGGACTTGATCTTGGACTGGATGATAAGGAGTATGAAAATGATTTACGGATGACGGATTATCTTCGAGCGCTTAGGCTTACCGCTTTGCGAGGATTCGGTATTCGAGCCTTCTTCTTCTTGGCCTTCTGGTGCTTACGATTAACGGCTTCGCAAGTGATAGCAATATCAACTGTCTCGTAAAATGTAGTATTAAGAGTAGCACTAGAAATCATCATACGAGATCTTACTATCCGGACCCCTCAAGAAGTAACCCTTCTTTTTATCATCGTATCAACATACTCGGGTGCATACTTTGGGATAAGTGATTAAACTCGCTCACATCTTGTACAACGGACATATCACCTTGTTGTAAAGATAAAAATTCTTCCTTCTTAACTTTCATAACACCTTGTGAAACATAATGAGTGCGGAAAGCTTCACGAAACTCATCCATGTGATACGATGACCGAGTGGGTTGTATGGCAACAAGATTTTCCCACCAAGCCACCGCGGCACCTCTCACCTGTTGAGCGCAAATAGTGGCTTCGAACTTCCGTACAAGGAATGAGATCAAACTTTTCTTTGCATGGTGCGGAGCCAATAATCGGCTTCAAGAGGTTCATCTCGCTTTGGTGAAAACCGGTGGATGAGTGGATGCAAAATCAAAATACGTGGTCTCATCTCGACATTTCGACCACGATTACCGTAAGTTGTATTCGATTCGAGCTAGAATAGTTGTAGCATTGACCCGGAGCGGCAAGGGTATCGGTCAAACTGGGTTGAACGGGTGGAGGATTGGAATCATCACCCCCATTTTGAGAAATCCCAAAGCGGCATCGGATGCTCGGGTATGAACAGGCATCTCTGTTGAATAACAAGCCAAACTTTAAACTCGAGCTTTCGGCAAAAGATAGGATCAAGATTAAAGAATAGATAGGTGGGATACGAAGGCTAGCGGAATAGGATTGATACTACCTAACCCAATTCACATTAAGAGGAGAGGTATTTATTAACGGGTTAATTAAGCATGATGCATGAACGGACCTACGTTCTAAGTTTAAAAGACTTTAATGTAACACATACTTAAAAGTAAACTTTTTATAAATAGGGCAATATAACATGATATTCCACCACAAGCTTTTAAACATGACTAAAGAGCTATAGGAGTGAGTATAGATAAGGAATAAGCAATTTGGACCAAAATAGTCAAGTTAAATTTTTATTCGATCCAAAACCTTTTGAAGTTTTCGCAAAGAATACTACAATAGCTCTAGAATAACGATCCGGCTCGATACAGCCGTGGCGTAACCTCCTAAGTAATGTGGCCCACATGCACTAATCCTTGTCTTAAAAGACCTCGGATTACTATGCATGTGTTCCACACGACTTAACAAGCTCGTCGGGTGTCCTCGGGAAACCCGAATCATCCACGAATCTTTCGAACTTGGATCGATCATTATAAGAGACATTGCGGTATTACAACGGTTTTGTACAAATAAAATATATCGAGTAAAAGTGCGGAAGGATTACAATAACATAAGTTTACAAATCATTTATAAATAAAACTTTACAAATAAAAAGTTATGTTGGTTACAACCATAGTAGTGGAATATCATTACTTAACTTTATGATTCACCAAAACGTAGTGCTCGCCCGAGCCAAACAAACTACTCGATGTCCTCACTTGACGGACACACACCGCAACAAGGGTAGAACAAACCACGAGTACAAAAGTACTCCGCAAGACTTACCCGACGAAAAGAGGGAGAAGACTCGGGAATGAAGGCCGAGATAGGACAAGGTAAGGCTTAGCAAAGAATCAAAGTATTTTGCGAAAAAGCACTAAACTAGTTTCAACCTCAAGTTTTACTTTCCAGATTAGTCATTAGATTCTAAGGTGAGCCTAGTCTAGCTTGATTACGACAGATCAAGATAATTCACGGAGATCACATTCTTAGTCTTCCAACAAAATTCCTTCAAGTTCCATAAGTTACTACGATGCGGGTCGGGTGATCGAGTCTCCATAACCGAGGAGCAACGACGATTCGAATCGATTATACCCAGTGGGGATCCCTAATCACACGATATATGTAGAACCACATCTTGCATATATCAACCTTCACTCGAGATCTTCCAAAACCAACCCGGGTGCGCCACCCGAGAATACTTGTACGCCTCAAATCCAGGACCAAGCCCACGAGGGTAACTCGTATTCCCGCCATCTCTCCACTCCCGGTGCGCGGTTATCCGTTCGATGATGGAATAGGCGGGGTCTTAGGCTTACCATAGTATGTGATTAGTTGCAAGGCTCGAACCACGGGCGGCCCTACAACGATACGGTCCTTAATCGACACGGTCGGAAACACTACATCCCTAACCCGATGCAAGTTACCCGACCGGTCTCAACTTCATTAAAAGATGTAACCGATCCAGACGGGCGTTACATCGAAACGTCTTTCGACGCAATCCAACCGTCGATCAAAGGTAGCATTTCTTTGAGTAACAAAAACTTTACCGACGGGGTAAGCACTTCCTTTTGAAAATATTTTCGAAATCCGAACTAAATTAGCAAGGCTAAGCATTGTTACGTATTTTCAATCAAAACGGTTTCAAGGATGACGTTGGAATAATCAAGGTAGTTAATGCGTCAAGTAGGTGATCACTCAACTCCTATTACTTAATGCAGCGGTACATAATCAAGTGATAAACTTTTGCAAATTCAAGGAATTGGTTGATGGATCCGGGGCTTGCCTCGAAAGTCGGTGTAGACGTTCTTCAACGACGTATCTGGAAGATGACCAATCACCAGAGATGGATTGACTTCTTCAGGGACTAGGGTTGTCTCGACAACTATTCCTCGGAAACGGAATCGATAGGTCTCTCCTCGATCACGGGGACTACACGAGATAATTAAAATGCTTCAACATGATTGAATATAAATATGATGCTCGACAGATGCATAATAAAGATTAAATACAAGCGCAAACAATTAATTAAAGTGCCGAAGGTCATTAGGGTTGATGACCTAGGGTCTTCACTCAAATCAAAGTCAAACAATTAATTAATTAACTAAGGAAATTAAATCCTAAAACAAATGTTGTCAAATTGATTTCAAAAATTAGTTTTAGGTAGCTTATACCAAAAACGAAGTGCACCAATAAATTTTCATGATTTTTGGATAAATAAATAAATTACTAAAAATCAAAGAAGACTCACTTTTCAAATAAAATAGCTAATTTTTAAACATATCAAAACTACTCAAATTTGGTATTTTGAAATTTTCCTAGATAGAGGACATCACAAGGAACACACACAAAAATTTTCAGAATTTTTGGAACAATACACAATTTACTATGAATTTTAAAAAAATAAAACATTTTTAACTAAATAGAAATGAAAAAGGATTGGAAAAAGAAAAGGACTAAGCTGGGCCGAATCCGGCTGGCTCGGCCCAATCTTGTTGGCGGCCTGGCCCAACGGTGGGCAGGCCGGCCCAACAAAGCGCTCCGCGGGCCGACGGCGGCGGCGAGCTCGCCGGCGATTTCTCGCCGGCGGCGAGGTTCCGAGCGGCGAGCCTAGCCCTACGCGACCTACGGGGCGGCGCATCTCTTGGTCTAGCTAATGGGACGGCGGAGCGGGGTTAACACCCTCGCCGGCGGCCATGGCGGCACGGCGGAGTGGCGACGCGTCGGCCGGGCTCACGGAGCACCTCCGGCGACGTTAGCGCGCGCGCTAGCTCAAACGCGACTACGCGGACGCGATGCGCTAGCCAAACGACGCGGCGCGAAGCCCTAACGGCCTCGGCCTCGAACGCGGCGGCGGCGACACGGCAAGCCCGGCGGCGAGACACGGCGGCCGGGAGCTACAAGGCCCTAGAGACCAATTGGAAGGCACGGGCGCGGGCGGGAGCTCACCGCGAGAGCACGGCGCGCTTGAATATGGAGGCTCGGGGTGGGCGGAGGTGGGGGCTTGACGGTGGCGGGAATGGCGTCGGCGGCGGACTCCGGCGGCAAGGCGGCGTTCGGCGTCGTCGTGCATCAATTCGAGAAAGGAGAGGAGCATCGGGTGCGGCTCATCAAGACGAGCTCGGATGCGGAAGGAATTGAGAAAATGGACAACGACGACGACGAACGGCGGCGGCGATTCCCGGCGGCTCGACTCACGGTCGCGGAGAAGAAAGTGGGCGTGCGGGCGACGTAGCGGGGACGAGGAGTTTGGTGGTGCGGGCTGGCTGCGCGAGCTCACGGCGGACACGGTGGTGAGGGCTGCTTGGGCTAGAACGAGACGAAGACGACGGCGCGCGGAGGCGAAGCTTGAGCGCGGCAATGGCGATGGCGAGGGCGATGGCGGCCGGGAGAAATGGATAAGGAGGAGGGAGGAGAAGGGGTCGGGGCGGGGTTTAGGCGCGGGGACGGAGTCGGAGAGCGACACGGGCGGCGAAGCTTCGAGCGCGGCGTCGTGCGCGGCAGCCGGCGACGGCGGGCGGCATGGCGCCGGCGACGAAGAACGAGTGGGGATAAAGTGATGATGACGTCATCCACGGTGACAGGCGGGAAAATTGCAAATTACTCCAAAATTTTGAACTGAACTTGAAAATCTCAAAAAAAGCAACCCTAGCTAATTTTTCATTCTCTACAACTTTCCCAACTGGCACATTTTCAAATTTTGAAAGGAAAATTGAATTTGAATCAAATTTTGAAAAGGGGACAAAACCCTAGAATGAAATATTTGAAATTACTTTGGATTTTTCTAAAGAACTTGAAAAACTCCAAAACTATGGAAAACTCAACTTTTCAAACTGCACATTTTCTCCAAAAGATGTTTTTCCAAAATATGCATAGTTTTTGAATTATGGTTTGAAATTGAAAAGGGGACAACTTGTCGGAAAACCGTATTTTCAAATTTATTTGAAATTCTTTTTGAAAACTTGAAAAACTTTGATCACCAACATTGTAGGTCTCATCAAGCCCTACAATATTGCTTTTTGGACCAACCCCAAATTCTTTATAGATTTTGAGCTAGAGAAAAGGGGTAAAACGGAGTTTGTCGGAAACGGGGTTTTCGAAATGAAATCGCGTTTGATCGAGCGACACACCTCTAGGCTATCAAAGGCAGTAACAAACATTATCTCAAAGGCACAATCAACCTAGAATATAAATCTTGTTTTAGTGAATGCATATCAGGGTTAACCTAACATGGATGATTTGCAATGATTATGATGCCATGTCAGGTTTTAGTTTACCGTAACATCAGAGATGTTACATTAACTCTAAGGAGAGGCGATTACTAAAAACCATTCTCAAACAACACATCTTGATACAACTCTATGTCATAGATTATATCAAATCAATACGATTCAGCATACCTCATCAAAACATTCACTCATACCAAATTTTCTCTTTGCGGCAACAACTCGAAGAACTGATTCACAAGTTACGGTATAGCGGCGGTATAGCATCAACAATTCAACCCACACAATCCGACAATGAAATGGGATTTTTCGCCAATGATACCGGTTATTCGGCACACAAATAGCAAAGCTATTTTCATGGGTTAGATTCAAAACCATGGTCTCACGGCCACGCGGGAATCGAGTTAAGTAGCAAAGGCTTGCCTTAACTTAATCATGACAAAGTCATGGCATGGTTCAAACCGACCGACCCAAATGAAATTTGGCACCGCTCGGTCTCACTCAAAGAGTGGTCGGAAACACATAAAGCATGATATAATGATCGGTTGTCTTCTTTTTTTAGACCACGACATAACGTGTTCCACCTCATCTCGGGCTCGGGGACTACGTGGGCCCACGTCACCGAGAGGTGACATGGGCTAGATCCTTCTTTTAGAGCTTGCTTTGCAACATATACTATCTTACGGCAACCTCGGGGACTACGTGGGCCCACGTCATTTGCATGACTCGGCTGATCCTTTCTCTCTACAAAGAGTTTAGTTTCAAAACTAAGCTAAGGCAACGACCAATCACGACAGATACCATGTGATGGCGGGCATCACACACTAACGAGGGCCCACGTCTCCCGGATTTGGGACCCTTTCAAAATTCTTTTTCTTTTCGGGAGCATCATAAATCTTTCGGTCAAAACCGAAAACGTCAACCAAGTGTAAGCAAAGTGTGGTCGGAAGCATTAGACGGTCCTCCGGCCATGCTCGGACTATATGTCGAACGTGTGTCCGACCACCCTTTCTCACTCAACCAAGCAAGACGGTGTTTTTTCCCTCAAGATCCATGATGCTCGGGGACTAGGCGTGGAGGTATAAACTCCATATACCCTCACGGCCTAGTTTGGGCCGACACGCTATCACCGGCCGGCCCATCAAGCTTCAAGACCGATCGGCTCGGTGTGGTCGGACGGCCTAAAACGGCCCGAGATTCCCGAAGACCGACAAGAAGGACAAGACCTAGGCGAGATAGGAAAGTTTAGACTTGTAAAGTATATAAACTTAGTACCGAGATAGGCTAGTTCCGACTTGTAACCTTGCTCCCGCGATATATAAGGAGAGCAAGGACCCCGTGCGAGAGGAGAATGCGGCATAACGCACGACTCATACATCCACATCATAATCGAAACAGAGCGAGGACTAGGGTTTTACGCATCCTTGCGGCACGAACTGGGTAAACCTCGTGTGATTGCTCCCTGTTTACGTCTTGCTCGCAATCTCGTGCGCCTTCCGCCAATCCATTACCGGTCAGGGCATACCCCTGGTCGGACTATCGCCGATATTTCGTCGACAGGTACTGTCTGACTTTTGACCTTCCTTAATCTTATCTTCCAGTTCACAACTGATTCGAATATTGTTCAAGATTACAGGATGCATAAGATTATGACCTTCTACTAGCTCTGACGGAAGAGCATCACCCTGAGATTTCCGACTCAAAGCATTGGCCACTACATTGGCCTTACCAGGGTGGTACTGCAACTGCAAATTGTAATCCTTGATCAATTCCAACCATCTTCGTTGCCTCATGTTCAAATCTTCTTGGGTAAAGATGTACTTCAGGCTCTTATGATCTGTAAACACATTGCAAGGGTTGCCAAGGAGGTAATGTCTCCGGATCTTCAATGCATGCACTACGGCTGACAAGCTCTAAATCATGAGTAGGGTAATTCACTTCATGTTTCTTCAACGTCGAGAGGCATAAGCTATGACTCTTCCTCTTGCATCGACACACAACCCAAACCTATCTTGGAAGCATCACAATATACATCAAACGACTTCTCTATATCCATTTGTGCTAGAACGGGAGTAGTGGTCAACATTTCCGCGAGGTGCGGAAAGCTGTTTCACACTCTTCTGTCCAAGCGAACTTATGCTCTTTCTGCAACAAATTGGTCATTGGCTTGGCAATCTTTGAAAAGTTGGGAATGAATCTGCGATAATACCCTGCTAAACCAAGGAAACCTCGTACTTCATGAACTGATTTGGGTGTCTTCCAATTCAATACCTTCTCTATATTGCTAGGATCCACAGTTATTCCTTCATCAGATAGGACATGTCCAAGGAATTGAACCTTCCGAAGCCAGAACTCACACTTGCTGAACTTAGCATACAACTTATGCTTCCTCAGTCTCTCCAATACAATCCTTAGATGCACAGCATGGTCTTCCTTATTCTCCGAGTATATCAGGATGTCATCAATAAACACCACCACAAACTTATCGAGCTCAGGCATGAAGACCGAATTCATAAGATACATAAAGTATGCAGGAGCATTGGTTAATCCGAAGGACATAACCAAGCACTCATACAACCCATATCTTGTAGAGAAAGCGGTCTTAGGAACATCTTCCTCGGTCGATCTTAATCGATGATAACCCGATCTCGAGATCAATCTTAGAGAACACCTTAGCCTTCGACAAGCGATCAAACGGGATATCAATACGTGGTAGAGGATACTTGTTCTTGATTGTGGATCGAATTAAGTAGGCGGTAATCCACGACCATTCGCAAAGATTGATCCTTTTTCTTCACGAACATAGCGGGACTACCCCATTCCGAGGCACTAGGACGAATGAGACCCTTATCTGCTAACTCTTGCAACTGCTTCTTGAGTTCCTTCAACTCATCAGAGGACATACGGTAAGGTCTCTTAGAAATTGGGGCTGTTCCAGGCAACAACTCAATGCGGAACTCAATCTCCCGATCAGGTGGGAGACCCGGAAGCTCATCAGGAAAGACATCCAGAAACTCGCATACTACTGGAATTTCATGAAGAGGGGTCACTTTAGTAGCATATACCACATTTTCTAATGGAATCTTCTGAGGTAAGGGTATCTGGAAAGTGCCCTCCCCCATAGGATTCCATATAGACACAATCCGATTGGTAGTATCCAATACTACACCCCAGTGATGCATCCAACTCATTCCTATGATAACATCCACACCTAGTCGGGAGAACAATCAAGTTCATCCGAAATCTCCACGATCTAACTCCAAGGCTGCATCAAGTACCATCGTCTCGTGGTGATGTCGGCCCATTTGCACTCACCCGAAACTCTAAATTCAACTCCTTTATGGTTTGACTATGCTTTTGTGCAAATGCTTGACTCATAAAGGAATGCGATGATCCGGTATCAAACAAAACGGCGAGAATGCGGTTCACGGGGAACATACCGGCCATGGGTTCTCCCGAAAGAATCTCCTCCAGGACGTGTGATGCACACGAGCGGACGGTTGCTTCTTTGGATGAGGACAATGCCCGTAGAGGTGTCCAGACCCACCACGGTTGAAGCAAGGACCCATTCTGCCGGCTTGGCACCCCGCGGCATTGGCACGACCTGGTTTTCCACGAGGCATAGGCATCCGAAAGGCCTAGAGAACTTGGTGATTACGAGCGGGAACATTCTTCTTCCGTGGAGGCCTAAACTTAGACCCCGAACCTTGGTGACGAAATGGAGGACGATATGCGGGTGGAGCCCTCGAGTTGGGAGGAACCACCTTCATTAGCCCTCTTACGGCTCTTAGCGACGGCATGCGGGTTGTTCGATTCTCCCGAGTGAGGCCGTCATTGTAGAAGTCATTGAAAGTCACACGTGTAGAAGTACCCATGGTCTTCATCGGCTTTATCGAGACCCTTCTTGAAAGCGGCAATCTTATTGGCTTCGGTACTCACAAACTCGGGGCGTAACGGGACAAGTTGTGGAATGCATGGTGATAATCCTTCACAGAACGATTTCCCATGGTCAAATTATGGAACTCATTCTTCTTCATTGCCATAAGACTGGGTGGAACATAAGTTGCACGGAATTCACGAACAAGCTGATCCCAAGTGATAGGCTGACCCTCAGGAAAGGTGTGGCGATGTGTGTTCCACCACAACCTAGCGTCACCTTCGAACATGTGTGCAGCATAGGTAGACTTCAGTTCCTCAGATAACCTCAGCAAAGAAAACCTTTCTTCCATAGTGTTGATCCAAGCATCAGCCATGAGTGGATCAGGGGCATCCCTGAACACTGGAGGCTTGGTGTCCATGAAGTCCTTGAATTCACTGAACTGGTTAGGCTGATGATCCTCACGGCGTTTGTTGTTTGCTTCAAAGTTGGCACGCAGAAGTTGCTCAATGTTACGCTGACTTCCCAAAAACTGTGCAAACAACTGCTCAGCGGTGAGGGGAGGAGGGGGTGGTGCACCATGTGCTTCTTCCCCATCACGACCACCATGCCCTTCTTCCTCATCACGACCACCACGGCCATTGCGGGTGACTGGCGCCATCTGCATGTTTCAACCATAATATTGTCCCACTATTAGGAGCTGAATCTCTGAGGGTAAACGAATAAATAGATCATGCCTTGCGAAATTAATTGAAGGAAAATTAATTCATACAATTAACCACACATGGCACAATAATTCATTTTTCCACATCATAGCTGCACTTATAATATTATGTCGAAACATCACATAGAGTCTTACAATATCCATGGTTGCCAGCACACACGATCACTGGACTTTTTAGGCATAGCGACGACATAGCATTACAACAACGTGATCCATGGTCACAACCAACTCTTACTAGCGTACCCTACAAACAGCCACACATAACAAAAGAGTCGCAACGGACCACTAAGGACAGCAGTCCGGCTAACACTAGCCAACACACTAGTCTAGGCGCACACGACTAACACTCTCCTGGCTAGCAGCATCACCGAGCGGAGACTCAACCCACTCTCCGTGCTGTCTCGCGTAGAGCTCCTCACACAGGGCGTCGATGTAGACCTCCTTCTCATGCAAGTCCTCCCGGAGAGTGTGCTGAGCAGCCCTCAAACCACGTGCCTCAGTCCGGGCGGCATCCCGCTCTCCAACTGTACGGGCCAGAGTGTCTCCATACTTCTTGATAGTGGCGTCACGTCTACCAACTCTAGCCTGAAGCTCCTGGACCTGCTGCATGGCCAACTTCTCTCTCTGAACAGCCTGGTCCCTCTGCTCGGTCATCAGTGCCATCTCCTCTCTGAGCTCCTCGAGCTTCTTCTCGTACATCTCCTGTAGCTCCTCCTTCTCTCTCTCGACACGCTCCAGCTTGTCGTGCCTAAAGAGAGCAAGGTCCTCTTGTGCTGCATATGCCTTCATCAAGGCGAACACAACACTCTGCGCAATAGCACTGCCACAGTCTGCCTCCTGAGGTCCAGCCACTAGTGCCATTCCTGGAGCCTGCCTCCACGTGTCAATGCGGGGGCTAGCCAAAGGAAAAACACTAGGAATGAGCCTCTGAACCTCATTAGGCAGCTCCGTCACCATCTTCTCAAGTATCAGGAAAGCAGCATCCTGAGCACCATCGAAGACAGTGATGCCCTCACCCTTGGCCGTCCATCCAGTCCATTTCTCATCACGACCCAAGCGAGGCACCACAACCACCACAGAAACAAAGCCATAGTTCTTCCGGTCACCAGCGTCCCAGTAGTGCGTGGCTCGTACCCGAAGGGTAACCGGCACGTGCGAAAGCCTCCGGAGGAGAGTGGGCAAGCCACTCTTCTCCGAGAAAAGTGCCCCGGCCTCCCCGAGCCGGGTGGGACCCGGCACCCGACGCACCACAAGAGAAGCACTCCCACGGGAAGCAAGCTTGCGGTGGCGGGGTGGACGCGAACTCTTGCGAGCGGTCTGCTTGGTCCGAGCCATCTGAAAAGGAGTTTTATTTTCAATGAGCAACAATTTTAATAATTAAAGCATGGAGATACGGAATCGAGACAATTTAATTGTAAGGGAAGAGGAGAATGTAATGAATGACATGAGCATATATGTAATTCAAGATGCATGCACGTTCCATACGTCCTCACTGCCTAAAATTATTATCTAATACGGCTAGGCGGTGGCATACAAAACGTGCTCTCATATATCGAGAACTAGTCGGGCTACACGTTTCACGAAGTTAGTGTACTGCGAGAAGATTCATTTCGGCCCAAATCCCCATGAATGCAAGCGACGTAAAAATCCAGACACCTTCCGAACAAGGTGAAATCTCCGATTACTTGCACTCATTCCCAAGTGCATACTACCCAATAAGTCATCAGAAGACGACACCCTCACATGGGGTACCTTCTTATAAACATGTGTGAACATGTATATAATCCAGCACCAATAAGCACTCCCCTAGATCGGCATTGCGTCCGATCATGCTCTCACAACTCACACTTACCTTGGCGTAGAGGCAAATCTGTACCATACACAACCATTCAATTGAATGGCCCACATACAAAACCGTCGTGTATGAGCGCGACAAATAAAAATATGATGCAATAATCCCCCAAGTTAGTACTTATATAAGCCACCTAAAGTCCTTAATTGGGCATAAAGGATATGACTGGTCCAAGGCACATACATAAGTTTTGAAAACCACACACTTTTGAAAAACCTATATATGAGATTAAGTGGCTATAAGTTCGTAATTAGTGTTTGTAAAACAAAATCATTTTGTTTTAAGTATACTTATGAACAGTAATACGTTGAACCTGCTCCGATGCCAGCTGTAACAGAACCGACCAATTAATATAAACACAATGTACTAATGAGTCACCGAAGCAACTTAATTAGCACACTGTGGCTATATCAACCCGGTAGTCCGTGAAATCTCGAAGGATTTCAAAACTTTCCACAATACAGCCCAGACCGAATTGAGTTCAACATACAACAGTTCATAGTAATACATAAGTTCACAAATAGTCGATTACATCGGAGTACGAAATAAATATTACAATACTGAGTTCAAATCCAAATTGCGGAAGCAAATAAAGTTTTGGTTCACAAACGCACACTTAGTTGAAACATAGTGCCTGGTCCAATATCACATCCCACAACAGCATAGAGGTACGATAGATAGATTGATCGTGCCCACGATCTACTCATCCCCATACGCAGGGTAGAAGCAAGTTGGGCAATAGCCATAGAACATCTCACCATCTCGCAACAACAAGGGAATAAAACCACGAGTACAAGAAGGTACTCGGCTAGACTTACCCGACATAAATGAAAATAAAGTGACACCAAGGAGTATGCAAGGCTTTATAAGTGGGGTAGCTGACTCATTTAAACTTGCGATAAAAGATGAGCTTATTAAATATTCATTTAGTGATAAAGGACTCTCTAGCTTATCATCTTTTAGGTTGGATCCTAACATCACTAGATTAGCACCTGTATTACTCCAACTCTAGGGTATGAGCAAACAATGCTATCCTATCCTTCAGGTTGAGCATACCAGCATCAACAACATAGAACCATAACCATCCTATTTTTCACAATGATTTGCGACGGTCCATTTGCTCGGTCAAGTGTTCACCGTCCGGAACGATGGCGATTATAATCGATTGCAAACTAGGCAAGCGGGTATTCCTCACACAAACCACACTCGCGCGGAGCGAGTGACGGTCACCTTGGTCTCATTCGGGTGGAGACGCGGATTTCAAGCAAATATGATTACACCGGGGCATGCCGGCTACCGAGTCTCTCCGGCGCGACCGGCCACCGGCTTTAATACCGCGCTGTGGGCAATACACTCAACTCTGCTGAAATTCCGGCCCAAACATCCTCAAGGCTTCGTGGTCGGATGATCGCATCTTTCCCGGCTATCGTGAGGCATTGTTCAACATGATCCGGGACGTACAAAGCCATATTTCCTTAAGTGACATCGCCGGAGTTTCCGTGGTCTAACACACCACAAACTCCGACTAGTCGTGATTTAACAAGGCCACATGGTTATGTTCTCTAAACCAACCTCCATAGTATCAACCATAGGGTAGTAGCCACCTACCTCGCGGATGAGGGTCAATCACCCGTCTTCTACCGATCTAATTAAGCAGTGCTAAGCATATGAACGATCCGAACCTAAAGAGGGGTAAAGGTATTCGGGTGGATCAAGGTACTCATAATGCGAATAACGGTTCCAAGTCAACGCCTATTAACTTAATGCATCATAATAAATAAATGACTCAAGTAAAACATTTTAAAAACTTGTAGGAGTAATGCTCCGGGCTTGCCTTTCTCAAAGGAGCTAGGGTGGTGGTTAGGGCACTCGGGCAAGTCGGCGTCCTGGTCCTCGTCTGTCTTTGCCTCTGCAAGATCTTTGCTCCCTGCTGCTCCTCTCCTTCCGGCTCCTCGGGAACTACTGGCGTCACTCCTTCCGGCAATCCTGTATGATGCATCGTGCGTATGAGTATCGGGAATGCAATTCAAAATTAAAGCGTATGATGATGATAATGATGAACCAATCATGAAGTTACAAGGTAGTCAACATCATCCTAACATGTTACACCTTTTATAACCCTAATTAAACATAGCAAGGACACTAGTTAATCTAGACTTCGATGATTAACCGATCATAATTACAACAGGGCATAACAGCAACCTATAGCTATACTGCTCAGAAAAATCTACAAAAATTACAGTAGCTAAGCTAGGTAACAACAAGCCTACCATAAAATTTGCAGGTCAAAACAGTGAACCATTTATTCTATACAAAAAAGACAAGACAGCAGCAAACCAAGACCTAAAAATACTTTGCATTATGAAAAGTGTCAAACAACAGATATCATGTGATTAACAGCTACTTATAAGTATAAAAACACCCTAGAAAAATTATCAAGCCTAAACCTTGCATAAATAATTAATTATGAATTTTCTAAACTCTAAGCAAAGCAAGCACAATAAATAAATAGGGCATTTTCTACACATGACATATATAAATAATATTTTTCATAGATAAAGCATCTCCTAACTAGAGCAACAAAACAAGAACCACATTTTTCTGATAAACCTACATTTACTTATGCATTTAACAAGATATAAGCAATTTAAGACATTAAATATTACAGTACAGAAAAGTATTTCATAAAAATACACCAATACCCTACATGCATAAAGCTCCTCATAAGAAAAATATTGACACTTGAATCACCCAAAATGGACTTAAAATAAGGGAGATATGATTTTTGGAAGATTTAAATCAATTTCTGGATTCATTTTCAAAAACCGGAAATACCCTAAAACGCTACGCGCACCCGGGGTGATCACCTGCTGCGGCTGACGCGCGGGCCCGCGCTGCTACGCGTACCCGACGCTGCGCACACAGGGCTCGCACACGTCAGCGCCGCTGACGCGTGGACCCGGTCGGTGGCCCCACCGGTCAGCGGGTCTGGACGGGGACCTCGCCGCCGACCGGCGAGAACTCGCCAACGGCGGCGTCTCCGGCGACACCGATAGCACCGCTGTACTCAGGGCGTCATCGCGAGTCCGGCGGTGGTATAAATGGAAGTCCTAGCGACCTAAATCGATGGACGCGTCGGACGGCGGCGTGCGGCGGCGCGACATCGTCGGCGGACCGCCGGAACAGGGCTCGACGCGGCCCTTCGGTACGCCTACGGGATGCGCAAGGTCATGGCGGAGCTAACGCGCATTTTTTTGGAAGAGAATGAGGACGGGCGCGAGCTGGCGACGGCGCCGGAGGGGCTCGCCGGAGCTCGGCGACCGTCGGGAGGAAGATGACGGCCGATTGGCCCTACCTTGGGTCGTGACGCGGCTAGGGAGGAAAATGGATGGATGGGGAGGAGGCTAGCCGGAGAGGGGCGCGGCGGCGGCCATGGCGGCTCCGAGGGAGCTCTCTGTGGGAGAGGAAGAGGGAATTGGAGGGGGCGAAATGCGCTGGGGAGTGAGGCGAAGCTTTTAAGGGCGCGGGCGCGTCCAATTTGGACCGGGGAGGAGTCACGGGCGAGGGGCGGCTTGGCGCGACGCCCATGGCGGCCATGGCGCCGGCGCGATGCGCGGCTCAGCGTCGCGGCCGCAGCGCGCCAAGCGGGCGGGCCGAGGCGTGCTTGAGTGCGGCGCGCGTGGCCGTTGTTTTGTCGGGAGCTCGTGGCGGTGGCGTTTGGCGCGGCGCGGCGTGCCGGATCGGGCGGCGTCGGGGACGGCGGGAGCGGCGGCACGGGCGCGGCAGCAGCGCAGGGCGGCGATGGAGGCACGACGGGACAAAGCCGGCGAAGCGGGGGCGGCAAACGGGCGACGAGCGGGGCGCAGCGAGGCGGAAGCGGGGCAGCGGCGGCGGCGGCGGCGTCGCTGCGCGCTCTCTATGGCGAAGAGAAGGGGAAGGAAAGGGGATGATGACAGGTGGGCCCGGGTGGGTCCCACCCTGGTCAAAAATGACCTGAACTGTTTGACTGCCCATAATTTGAAAATTACTGCGAATTTGAATTTGGTCCAAAAATAAAAGTTTCTCAAAATTAAAAGATGAATAACTTTCATGTAGAAAGTTTTTGCAAAATCGGCCTAGATTTGAAAATGAAATTTTGAGTCTCATAAAATACATTTAAAATTAATTTTTTGAAACTGTTTTTGCCATTTTTGAAGCCCTAAAAGTCATTCTCATGAATTGGGGTCAAAACAAAAGTTTCTCCAAATAATTTTCTCTACAAACTTTGTTAAAGCTCCATTTTGAGAAAAGCACCACAAATAGGACTTCTAGAAACAAATTTGAAAACCATATTTGCATTTTTATACAAGCACTCAAATAAAAGCTACCACAAAAAATGCAATAATGATGCTTAGGAGATGACCATGCTTATGAGATGCAATATTTTAGCTAAGCCAAAACTGGAGTTGTTACAATAAACATACAATTCATAAAAACACCAAAGATAAGCACAATAAAAACTATCTTTATCCCCCCTCAAAAAAGAAGAAAAACTATCTTTTTGTCAGATTTGTAAAGATCCAATGCTAACGTGTGAGTTGCAACAATAAGCAAAAACAAGAGCATCAACAATTTACATAGTCAAATCAATCGAAGCCTAAGGGGATGCCCTAGCACATGCATAAAAAATCACCATCAATCATGAAACAAAATAGAGTCAACTTAACTACAATTGACTATACAGTCTTCCCTGCCTTACACAAACAATGGGAATGGCATTCAGGTTATAATTTTTTCGACACATGATTTGTGGAAACACGAAAATGAGTCATCCATGAGGGGGCTACTACTGGGAATTCATAGCCCATAATGTGTGTGTGGTTGTGTGTGTGTGTGCGTGTGTGTGTGTGTGTGTGGGGGGGGGGGGGGTGCTTGTTTGCGCCTCCTAACCCCGTGCTTGATAGGTTTCGTATCTAACGCGGGAATCATCCATGACATCATCTAAAAGGAACTCCAAAGATTACGCCAATTTGGATTAAAAAATATACTATTTCTAGGATTCTAAAGGTGGTTTGACAAAGATGTACTTGGAAGATCCCAGAGATTTGCCTATGAGAGTGTAAGTTTTTGGGGAAGGCTTCAAGAATTTCAAGGTGTCAAACAAAGAGCAAAAAAGAGGAGATTGTTAAGTGACTAGAAGTTAAATCCGGTTTGATTTGTCATAAGATCGAGTGAAAAGGACCAAATGTCTCTTTTAACGTGGGAGATAAGATATGCTTGAACGATATAGGAGGGGTATTTTGGTCTGGAAGATATAATTTTGGTACTGCTTCTCACTTCCTGACCAAAGTGAGAAGATACAAGATATGCTTGAACGATATAGAAGGGGCAATTTGGTCTAGACATAAGATATGCTTGAAGGATATAGAAAATCATAAAAATTCTTTGCTTCGGTTGCAAGATAGCATTGTACATCTGCACAATTTAAAACCTAGAAATGTAATTTCTTCTATTGCCTACAATTTATAGCACACTGTAGTTTTTCTAAGTTAAACTTTTTTCTCTTTGACCTAGTTTATAGAAATGCTCTCTAACATTTACAATATTTAAATCAAATTAGTTTTATTAAATTATCCACTAAAAATAGTTTTTTATTAAACTTTCAAAGAAACATGTTTTGATACTACGTGTATTTGAACTTGAAGAAGTTCACAATTTTTTGAAAAAAAAACTCCATCAAAACTAGAGAAATTTGACTAAGATAAAGTTATACTAAACAATTAAGAGTGGAGGGCTAGGTTGTTTTGCTGATGGTTTCTGCGACTGACAAGCCAACTGATGTTTTTTGTTGTGAGAGAACGCCAATGCCTTTGACTTTATATATAGGCAAATGAAAGATCAGAAATCCAAACATTTTTTTTACAACAAAAATTTCATTTATAATCGGCAACAACATGCTGCATAAATGATTACACCGTTCAAGTTTACATTCTATAGAACCTGTAGAAAATGGCAAAGTTTACATTCTATAGAACCTGTAGAAAATGGCACTAGGATACATGATGTTCATAGGAGCAAATGAAAATAGGATGTGCCTGCTCAGAAGTAAAGGATGCTAGGTGATGTTCCTGAGGTTCAGTTGGTCAGCAATACTCTTAAGCCATTGTATCATGGGGTTGGACTTGGGACCTGGGATGGTGCATCCAGCTCGCCAATCACGCGGTGTGAAACAGAAATTGAATCAGATGAGGTAGTCGTTAAAAAAAAAATGAGGGAGGAGAAACGCTGCAGTGTTTCCTTGGTTACCAACGAAACGTTCCTAAAAAAAAAAGTCTTGTTACAAAAAAAACGAAACGTTCCTCAAGCGCACAAAACTGAACTGAACTGAACCAGCAGGAAAACACTGCCTTACAAAACCACAAACACGCCGTTCATCTACAAGCACGGAGGCTCAGCAGTCAAGCATGACCATGCTTGCAAAAAAACAAACAGGGGCGTTTGAGTTTAGTATCATCATTAGGAACCAAATTTGCACGGCTGCAGATTTAACTAGGGAGGCCAATGTCTAGACTTAAGCTAAAGTCTGCAGTGTCTGCCATTGGTCATACAGGATGCGATATATAAACACAGGGAAATCCTAGCAAGTTGCACAGACAGCAACATCACTGCGCAGTGCTGGTGGCCAGCAACTGTCAGCAGTGCAGCAAACGATCCAAGTTTCTTTGCTACTTTGTACAATATGAAGATCAAACGACGTTTGTCTTCATCAGAGGAAAATCGGATTAGCTGCCTCGGCACCCACTCCATCTCTGTGCTTGAACATTTTCAACTGCACACAGAGCCTTCCACTTCTTCGGAGGCAGTCAGTGTCCCTTGGGATTTGAATTTCATCCCCACCTTCCCGACTTCGCTTCATTGATTCTGGTGAGCTTGAGTCTAGAGATGAAGAAGATGTGGTCATTGTCAAAGGAGACTGGGAGATCGGCCAGGGATCCATGACCTCTTGTGCCTTGAGTGCCTCACCACCATTTAGTAGAGGAACGGTGCCACCAAACACCATGCCACGCTTGCTAGCCTGATAAGGTACCGGGGTGGCTGGGTAACAATGAGGACTTAAAGGATCTTGAAAGAGTGAAGGTTTCCCTCTTTTTCTTGGGTTCTCGGACTTGACTGGGCCAATTTGGCCATGAGTTACTTGATCTTTCCTGCAGCTGCTCTGTGGTGGGGAGTAGCTCTTGATCATCGTGCCCACCCTCTCTAGGAAGCTTGCAACCTCTGAAGGAAGCAAGTTTCCCTCAAGATATCGACCAATTACTGGGAGATCATTTTTTAAATCTTCAACCTACATGTCACAAGCATAAGCACACCAAGGGCCAAACTATAGGCGAAAGGTATGGAATATGGATAATTAGCCTTCTATTAAGGGCTTACCATCGTAGAAAAATTATGAGAGGTATTCAGACTGCATCCTGCATCATTCTGTCCAGCACTAGACTCATGCAGTGGAAGGGAGTGGATATTGGTTTCTGCAGGAGGGGTGAAACGGCAGCCAACCAATTGATGAAACTCCTCAATCTCTCGAGCATACTCAGCCCTCCAGTCTTTCCACTTACTCCAAGTGTTTCTTGCCCACATTGGCACGCCATTTAGGCGTCCTTGTTCCCTTCCAAACTGCCTAGCAAACCTGTCAGGCACATACACCTCCTTTATGTTAAAGCTGATTAGCCAAGTTCGAGAGTAACAGATGTTATCTGCTGCAATGCAATATTCCGGAACAATTGTTGGATTCATGTCCTTGTAAGGGTTCCAATTGACCTGAAAACATAATTGGGGTCGTATATGACATAACAGTTGGAAAATTGGCATACATTTATAAGTAGATAGTTTTGGACTTGCCTCAGAAAATTGAAGTTGTTCAAAAACTTTTCTCCACTCCATGACTTTTTTCCTCTGTCCACGTGGAGCTCCTCCAAAGTTCCACCGACAAGCCCGGGGCAGCAAAGTGCTCTGGTTCTTCTGTTGTGGTTGAGTAATAGGAAGGTACTCATAAATCCAGGCCTTGTGGGAATAAGGGAAAGCCCTGATTAGTTAAGCAGATAATACAATACCATAGATAATAACCTGAACTTATTCAAATAATAAAGAGCACACCATGAGCAAAGTTGCACTGCCGAGAAATTGCGTTGTAGCATTAGGTGTTACTGCAACAGACAATCCCCTGTACAAATGAGCAAGGGCTGCTGCCCCCCAAGCATACTCACGGATCTTCCTAAAATCTGCCAACAGTGGTAGATATCTTGGGGATACAAATCCCCTCATGGTGTCAGGAAACAAGATGGAACCAACCAGGTATAGAAGGTAAGCTCGGGTGCTATATGCAATGTCATTGATGGTCGGATTTTCTGGCAGTTGATGGAAATTCCTATACAACCAAGTCAACCTAATTAAGCCACACAATTGCTCTCCATTTCCAGGTCTCTTTCCTAAATAATGCAAGCACATCCGCTTCACAGCCTCATCACCAATTGGCCCTGCGGTCACCACATGACCAGTCACTGGAATGCCGAGAATGTATGAAACGTCGCGAAGTGATGGTGCCATCTCAAATCCCATGAAATGCGCAGTATTTGTTTCATTGTTCCATCTTTCACAAAATGATGTAAGCAAAGAACGATCAATGGTAAACCCGGTGGTAAGTGCCAGATGTCCAAGACCACTAGCATTAACAAGTTGCTGCTGCTCGTCAGTCAGAACCCACTCTTTTAGCTTTCGAGTCTGCTGGCTTGGAAGCAGAACACCATACCGCTACAAAATTTTCATTATCTCAGTATGTATTTTGTTTAAGACGCCAAAGTAATAAAAGGAATAAGGAATGCGAAAGCTACATACTGTCCAAATTTGTGAGCTACCAACTGGCCGTCGGCCATTTGCCTTTTGTTGCTGTGTTATCAAACCCTGAGATGCAAGGTCCATTTTGTCCTGAAAAACAAGACTGCAGTTGTAAGATCCAAGATGGCAACATCAACAGTTTACACATGCAAAAATTGAATAATGGATAAAAAGATGAACGATGTGTATTCATTGTTTTTCTTTTCTTCAATCCCCTGGTTCTTTTATTTTTACTCTCCTCCAAAATCTAAGAATCTAATAGTTGTGATATCAAAAAACTGGACCAGATAGTTTTGGCACGGTGAAGCCAGCCACTATGGCTATTGGGGTCCTACGTATTACACAATGGGGTCAACAGTAGTGGTCAGCAGTGATCAACAGTAGTTCTCTATAAGATCTGTAGAAGTTTACAGGAGTCGCTTGGCCCCAATGGCAAAGGCTAGCCCCGCTCTGGTTTAGCCCTTAGGAGATCAATGATTTAGTATGAACTACACTACACATTGTCGCTCGCAAAAAAGAATTACACATTGTAACCCCCATATACAACAAAAAAAATGGTATATAAATGTAACAACTCCTAGAATCACTATTACTCTAATCACTTATTGTATTCAGGACATGTTTAACCATTTTTTTTAAAGAAATATTCGTCTTGAAAGAAACTCCGCCTTTTTTTTTGAAGGAACTTATATTATATTAATAGTGAAAGCAGGGTACAAAGGCTGGCGAACTCCTGTCCCAGAATACAAACTAGTGCTCACAAGCTACGACGATAGAGCCAACAAATTGACTCGTACAGAGAAACTTGCTATCACATGTACAGAGCGATCTAGATAACAAGTATCTCCCCAATGAAACAGTCCAACTCCAAGTGGACACGGGCACATATCAGCTCTAACACACCCAATGCTACGAATCTACCACATACCAAACAGAGCCACAGAAAATCAGGCAGGTATCACTGGCTAGTAAAGTAAACGCACACAGTGCTTCATGCGGTACATGCACCCTAATTTTGCACAGCATTTCGCAGCATCTTCGAAACAGGAAAAGCCCTACATTCCTACCAAGGCCAGGCATCGCCACGCAAAATACAAGCGTCTCGATAACCAGGGTTCCTTAGGGGAGTGAAATCCGTGCACCAATCAATGGATCAACCAAGAACAACCAACCGAGTAGCGAAAGTTAGCCCGGATCTGGGCTTGAGGTCCAGACCAAATCCACCAATGTTAGGGGGAAAGGACAATGACGACGAGGGGACAGCGGCGGCAGAGACTGCTCACTCACCGGCGAGGAGTCCGAGGGCGCGCCGCGCGCCTCCCGCCTCCGGTGGCGCTGGGCGTCTCGTCTCCAATCCCCTCCCACTTCCTCGGTGGGACTGGGAGAGCGGAAGCAACGAGGAAGAGCGGCTGTTAAGTGAGAGGTGAGAGTGACACGAGCTCTTCCTCTGGCTGCCACGTGGGGCCCGGAAACGAAACCGAGGCTGGGACCCACATTTCAGTGAAATGAAGGATCGGGTCCAGTCCAACCCGGAAGCGGGAGGCACCGTGTCGTCTCGTCGGTCGGGTTCGCTCGAACGCACGAGCCCGAGTTAAAACCCTAGCCTCCGCCGCCCCGCGTTCCCCTTTCCCTTCCCTTCCCTTCCCCGCCGCCGCTCGCTCGCCGGCGAAAATCAAGCCGGACCCCCGCGGCAGCGGAGCTGCGGCTGCTGCAGCGGCTCTGTTGGCGCGCGCGTATCTCCGACTTGCCCCGCGCCTGTGTGGGATCTGCGTGGGTCGTGGGTACGCGAAGAGGGAGGGAGGGAGGGGCCGCCTGACCCCGCGGCGGCTGAGGATTCGGGCGGGCCTCGTCCGGCAGCCCGTGCGCTCTGGGACGGCAGAGCGGGCACCAGGTTGGTTCTTCTCTCCTTGCCCCATTCGTGAGAGGACCATAGGCGCTGTCGCTGGGTCGGTTCACCCTGGCCCTAGGGTTTTGAAGCTTCCATGGGCTTTGCTTCGAGCTGCTGCACGCTTTCCGTCGATTGGAGCTAATAATTGAGTGATAGGCAGTTAGGCTTAATTGGGGCTTGTAGATTTGTGGTAGTTGTATGAGGTGCTATGTGCCACAGCCGACAGGTGGAAATTGGGCTTATCGAGCTAGGTTTAACATGACCGCATGCCCATGCCTGTTTTGTGTGATGGATTGACCTTGTAGTCATGTGAATCGCCATGCTACCAGTTGACAGTTCCTTGAGATGATTGCTTTGTGGGTAGTCCTGGCACAAATTGCAGAAATTGTGGAAAATGGAAAAAAAAAAACAGGATTTCTTTGTTTGACTGGTGGTCACCTTCAATGCAAAAGACCATCAGAGATGCTTTTGTTTTGCATGGTCCTCCTGCTGGGTAGTTTCACTTATGGTGACTCGGTGCGGTAGTTCCAATGGAATATTGGACCAGTAATAATATATAATTCTACTACTATGTGAAACAAAAAAAAAAAAATTGAACAAACAATGCATTGTTTGTATTGGCGACATAACAAAATAAACTCGAAAGTTACCATATGGAACTTAGATTTACATGGTATAAACCATACCGCCGAAAGAAGGCATGCTAGATAATGAAAAGAGATTGCTTGCTTTCATAGTGCTACTTGATATATAGTATTATAGTGAGTGGCTACTGCATCCAAAAAGGGTGCATAGCATGTGACTAAAGAGAAAACAGCCATGAGCCCTTGAAGCATGCCATTTTTGCTGGTTCCTTAGTTCACATGATCATTGTTCGTGGACATCATGGTGTTAGAACTTATTTCAAGCTGGAAAACCTGTTTTGAAAATAAGAATGCTACTATGTTTCCCCTTTGGGGATAAGGAGTTGTTTGGATTCAGTTATGGGAATTCTTGAAAAAAATGTTTAACATCGTGCATGGACCACTTTTAGATTGCTACCACTCCCATGTTAAGTAAATTTAATAATTTTATATATACTTAGCAACATGATGGAAACGAAGGAAATAGGGTGGCACTGGCATATGGACTTCCACTCTTTGAAAACCATATATGAAGTATGATCATTTCTTAGAAGCATTAAATATCCTATTGGGAGTGTTGACAAGCTGTTTCATTAATGAAATGTGCAAGACAAAATCGCTTACATCCTATTGTTCTGTATTATTTGGCTGGTCACTGCATGAGCAGTGTATTTGTTGGCTTGTTGCCATGCAATTTTTACTATCACTCTGTCAAAATTTATGTGAAACAACAACTGTTTAAAATGTTGCATAAGCAATTTCTGTTGTGGCTCTGCTGTTTTTCCTTTTTTGGACCTACCTTCTTTTTGTGCATGTTATATATTTTTCTATATGCATCTTGTGTTTCCAGCCCTGGCGCGTTGTGTGGCTGTCTGAGAGGCATTGAAAAGTCTGAGGTTAATGGTCCTCTATCAAAACCAGAAAGATTCTTACCAAGTATGCCAAGATCACAAGGGTGAAAAGAGGAATGCAGTTTGTATAAGACGTGAATCAGACTGCTGTAGTAGATTCTGAGTTTCAGAGAGGTAGACACTAAAAAAACTGAGGTGACATCAAATTCTATATTTGAGCACCAGTCACTCTGTAAGAACATGGCTGAAAGCATGAATGTTAGCAAGACAAGGCTGTGTGGGAAAATTCTGAAGAAGCTCATGGATCACAAAGGTGGTTGGCTTTTTCATAAACCAGTTGACCCTGTTCTTTATGGAATTCCTGATTACTTTGATGTTATCCGCAATCCAATGGACTTGGGCACTGTTAAGAAGAAGCTCACAAACAAGCAATATGTTACAGCCAGTGAATTTGCAGCAGATGTGAAGCTTACATTCTCAAATGCAATGAAGTATAATCCTCCAGGGAATGATGTCCATGCAGTTGCTGAACAGTTGAATAGAATATTTGACTCAGAATGGAGGTCAGTGGTAAGAAAATGGAATGGCAGGAACCCAATAAAAGAACAACCACCAATGAAGTTAGTAAAGGCTCAAGCTGCCATAAACTTGAAGTCTGCAATCCCTAGAGGGGCGGTCACATGCTCAAATTCACTAGCAAAGGAGCCATCAATAAATGCAGTGTCCTCCAAAGTAGGATAATAATATGCCTTTTTGCTCTATGATTCTTTCTGACAATATCGTTCTATTTTAATGTATTTATATCTTCTGTTTCCACAGGTAAAAATTAGATTTTTTGTGCGAGGCTCTGAGAATAAACCTCTCAAAGGTTTGATTGGATGATTTGATTGTCACCATAGCATGCCCACTTGTGGATTTTTAATGGTTTGCTGTTTCCTTTTTTGTCCTTCCATGCAGCTGGTAGTCAAGAGCGCTCTTCAGATAATTCACTCTCTTGCACAAAGGTCTGGGATAGAGTTCCTTTTTTTTTGTTAAACTTGTAATTATCTTAATCTGTTGGTGTCATCACTCATCAGTAGCTGATTGTACATTCTCCCTCTGCAATACTATTTCTATCTCAGGAGGATAAAATATCAATCATACAGTCAAATGAGAACAGCAATTTATCAAATGGTATGTTGATGATTTCAATGTAATTTTGTGATGCCATATTGTGTTATCAATTAGCTAACAAGCTTTGCTTGCGACCTTAGGAAATGAGTCACTTTCTTGCAATTCTACTTCACCTCCTATTTCCTCTGAGCAAGGTAGTTATCATCATATATTTGAGTGCCTGCTTATGTTTTAGTTATACATCTAGGAATTTAAGGTACTATTTTCCAGATATAGTATGCTAATGTAGTGGATCTTGTGGTTTACTGATATCTTCTAGGGGAGGAAAGTTATTTACACACTGAACCTTTGTCGCCTAGTAAAGCCCTCCGTATAGCAATGCTCAAGAAGCGTTTTGCTGGAACAATCGTGAAGGCACAACAAAATGCACTTCTGGATCATGTAATATTTCTGGTTATGTATTTTTTTCTTGCGAGATTGATACTAAAGCTATTCCTTTTGAGAAGACAGCCTTCTATATTTCTTACTGAATGCTGTTTTTATTTTTCTAGGGTAAGGAAATAGACCTTGCAAAGTTGCAGTTGGAAAAAGAGAGGCTGGAAAAAAGGCAGCAAGAAGGTAGGAACTTGCCCCAATCTGAGGTTGTATGTGCTGGTCTGTTTAATTGCCTTTGCCAAGTTCGTCCATTTCAGCTTTACCTTAGTTTTCATGATGAAGAGTTGTCTCTAGTACATTTTTCTTTTTTAAAAAATGGGAGATTTACTTGTTGGTGAACCTGCTATGCTACTCAGAGTCCCAAACTTTGCATATCTCTTGCTTCATATAAATAGGATGCAGGATTTATCATGGGCAGGAGCTGATAGAGGGGTCTCTTAACAACTTCGTCAATTCTAGGACTGATCCTTCCCACCCCACAACACAACACAACACAAAAAAAAAACTTTAAGATATTGAGTCCAGTTTATTGTTCATGGAAGAAATCTTAGTATTTATGAAGTCGCTAAAGGGAGCTTGTGTTACTTAAAGAAATGGCATTATAGCATCTTAGATTTTCGGGAAAAAATCTAATGGATCTTCAAACTTGACCATTTTCTTGAGAAAAAACATTTACCTTCTTTAAAAGTTACCTCTTATTTTGAGTCAGCTGCCATGGTGAAATTGGTAGACACGCTGCTTGTAGAAAAGCAGTGCTCATGCGTCTCGGTTCGAGTCCGAGTGGCAGCATTCTCGAAAAAAGCATAAACTAGATTATAAATTGATTTATTTTGACCAAACTCTCTCTAGCTACTGGCATTAATCAGCTTAATCATTTCCTGGTTTGCAACTGAAGTTCTATAGGTTATTTTAGCAAGCTCTTCGCGATTAGTGGCTATTAATAGGACCTGGTTTGAGATTAGTTACTCATGTGTTATAGTAGTGGACCAGCCTTAGCCCTCGGGCCACCAGCACGGCAAGACGTCGAACGATACAACTAAACACTACCAAGGAATATATTAGGTTAGTTGGTTTGAACTCTAAAAGCAATCAAATAAGTGGAGGGTGACTAGCCGATTCTTCATTCTATCCCAACCAAATCCATATCACGTGCCATGTTAGGTGATGTAGCTTTCTGCTTTGCAAGGTGAACATGATAGATAGAGAGGCAAATGGTTAATTTGGAGTCTTTTTTGTTGGCCTTTAACACTTATTAATGAAATTTCACTGGCAGTTTGTTAGGAATACTTTATTTGACTTTTACTTGATGGTGTGGTTAATGTAGTTAGGGCTTTACCGGGGGGGGGGTGGGTTAAATGGTTAATTTGGAGTCTTTTTTGTTGGCCTTTAACACTTATTAGTAAAATTTCACTGGCAGTTTGTTAGGAATACTTTATTTGACTTTTACTTGATGGTGTGGTTAATGTAGTTAGGGCTTTACCAGTTTGTGAAGGTATAGAACCTTGCCCTGGTTAGTGAAGGCCCAGAAAAGCTTTCTAATTATGAATTGGGTATAGAACCCCTCGAGAGGCTTGGTTACAATTCCGAATATGCTATTACATGTTAGCACTAGTTTTTTCGTGTGGAAACGGTCTTTCTCTACCCTTGGGCAATGAGTGTCGACGTATTGGGTGCTCTTGAAGCTATCGCTTTTCGGTTATTAATGCTAATGAGTTACAAGTACTAAATATATTATGGGTGACATGAATTCCTCTTCAAACCTGTGAGAATGTTTTTGGAAGTATCTATCTTGTTGGTTTAGGTTTGTGTAGTGTTCACTAAGATTTTTTTAGATGCATGTAAACTATATTGGGGGCATTTATGCCTTTTCTTGCCCTGATATATGTATAAAATAGTTTGACAAACCTGGAGGAACTGTAGGTGGCTTTGTAAATAAGGAAAAAAATGGCACCCAAATGCAAGGTAAAGAGAACCCAGGCCTATGTGCTGATGTGTGCAGCCGGCACCATCGGGCTAAGTTCAGTTCCTATAAATTGGGTGATTGGATCGGGCTTGAACCCAAATTTTCTCTCCATCCCTATCTCTGTTGGCACCTTAAGATTGTTAGACATCCTTCTCCTCCTCCCTTATCAGCAGTGCTTAGGTCTAGTTGCTTCCACTGATCTTTTATAGTTTTATTCTTTGTTGCTCCTTCACCAACAGGAATAGTGCCTTGCTTGATTGGTACTGTGGTGCACCTTAGATAGTTAATGACCTCAGACAATCATTTGTACTGTTCTGATTATCCAAGATGCTATCTTTTATATGCGAATGTGCTTGTTGACTTTGGTGAGCCTAGAGATGGCAACAGGGAATTCCCTGTCAGGTAATGAGTCACCATCCTTGTCCAGCAGGGGTAAAATCTCCTCGTCCCCGTGCCCATTCACGGAACACTATAGATGTTTACTTGGGCCAAATATACTATGTGGGGGAATTGGGAAATGGGGACACCTATCTCCATGATACCCGACGGGGGAAACTTTCTCCCCGTTAATGTCCCCGTGGGGATGAAAAATAGGGACCCTGATGTGGGGAGCCCTCAAATCAAAAGTAGGGGCCCTGATTTGGGGACTCCTCAAATCAAAAGATGGGGCCCTGATTTGGCTGTGGACTCCTGCTGGAGTTGCTCTTATTGGGGATGGCGTGGATAGGTATGTTGAGATTGAAAGCTAGTGGGAAAATGAGCATTTAGTGGGGGATGAGCGAATAGCTTGCATGTGGAGATAAGAAGTCCTATAAGATGAGGGAACATCAAAACAAATGGCATTATTTGGATGCATTGTGTTTTTTTATAGATTGGAAATAGTAACACATAGTGAGGCATAGTGTCTTTCTTCAGGAGTTATCTGGGTAACTGATTGTCATGTGGCATAGCTTTGTCATTATTGGTCATGGCGCACACTTGTGTATGTTTTGCCTTTAAAGTTTTGATGCTAGAGATGCTCCCACCTCTACGGCTTACTCATTTGTAAGTTTGTGAAAAATTCTGTTCTTGGTAGATCCTCAATGTGGTATGTTTTTTGTCTCTTTTTCTTGTCTCTATGCTTGCTATGCAGCTCATCTGTTCTATTTGCACCATTGTGGATCATGTTATCATGATTCCCATGCAATTTTTTACTTGTATTTCTCCTTGCCATGAGCCATTCTTCATCTTCTCTTTCCTGTAGACCCTTATCGTCTGTTTCTTCACTTATGCTTTTTACCTTTTGTGATGTGATGTCAGGTTCCTACTAGCCTACTACTACTACTAACTCTCAAGGAGCCTCTGTTTTAAAACTGCCCCATTATGCTTATACCAGTCAGTTAGGACTCATGGTTGCTGTTTCCTTCCTTATAAATTCTTAGACCACATCTTATGTGTGCTACATATGCAACTCCTTGAATGAAAGCTTGCTGCTGCTAAGGAACCTTGCAAGTGTTTCTCCCATCACGTGTTGCAAGGCTTGCACATGGGGGTTTTAGAGAGAGTGATCATGAATTTGATGAAACTTGTGCTCATGTGACCTTGTTTGATGCCCTTGCTCAATAGGTGGTCTCTTTTGCTATCGAGTAGAACGATTAAACCTTGTCAAAGTAAGTTTGGTAGCTTACAAGTGAACAACAAGATATTAGCCCTGGTAGGTATTAAGATTAGTCTACTTACCTCAGGTATATCTGAAGGACCTAGGTTGGTTTTGGAGGCGATTTTACTGACATAGTAAAATGACATGGCTTAATCCCTTTGCGTATAAACTACTCCCTCCATTCCAAATTATAAGGCATTAAAGAGAATCTTGGAGAGTCAAAGTTTTTTTGAGTTTGACCAAAAAATTATAGAAAAAAAAACTATAATAAATTATGACATCAATTAGGTATGTAATGAAAATATAAGTAATAGAGAATCTAATGGTACTTAGTTGCCATCATAAATATTATTATTTTTTTGTATAAATTTGGTCAAACTTGAAAAACTTCGACTCTCCAAGATTCTTTTAACGCTCTTATAATTTGGAATGGAGGGAGTCTGTCTGTCATCGGTTATTCAATACGCATCTAAATAATGCCCCCCAAGGCGGTTTTAGAGTCGGTTTCGCTGTCATAACCACACTAACACTTACTGTTCCTATATTTATTCTCTCTATTGTCTTACTCGGGCTTGTTGCTGCCCCATGGCCCTATTGCTAAGACGCCTAGTTAACTGCATTTGTGTAAATTCAAGATGGTGGCCTGATACTGGTCAGGGCAGCTATATGAACATTCGTTATGACAAGTAGCAACAACTGATCCTTACCATAGGAAGCAAAGAATAATAGACTTTTATTGCTATCTTTCAATCCCTGCCATTTCCTGTTCATCGTTATACCCTGTGCCGGCAAACTTCATTTAAAAAAAAGCTCTGGCAAACTCCAAGCTTTCAAATTGATTAAGAAGAAATTTCAATTTGGATAGTTCATGTGCTGATCAACATGACTCCTAATCCCTTAAACCTAAACTATTAGCTCACTTTATATTTGGTGTGAATGCTTGTTATTGTCACTGCATAAATTTGGGTGTAGACCAGCATTTTTTGAGTTTTTACCTTTCTTTATGCCTTCAGTGGCTCCAACAAGTTGATTTCTTCCCGAAGTCCTGGGCATAACTTATGCATCTCCAAACTCAGTGAAGCACACCATGTGTTTTAAGGGGTTTACTGGAGTACGTTACATATATGTGTACAGAGCCACTTCTGTTTTTTTTATTTCACTATTTACCTATCGGCTTTAGTTATGCTAGTTACTTCTCTACTCTGTAACTATTTTGGCAAGAGTTATGTCTACACTGTCCTGTTACATGGCTTCATTTTTTAATTTCAGAGAAAGCAAGAATTGAGGCCCAGGTACAGGCGGCTGAAGCTGCTGCGCAATTAAAACTAGAGGAAGAGATGAGGATGAAGCGCGAGAAGGAAAGAAAGGCTGCACGGCTGGCCCTGCACATGGTACTCACCATTTTATTACCTGAAAAATGCTATGCTTGATGCCCCATTATTGTTATTCACGCTGTTCTCCTTGCGTGTAGATGAAGAAGACTGTTGATATTGACAACAGCGACTTTCTGAAGGACCTTGAGAACTTGTGCCAAAAGTGGCAATTGAATCCTCCAAGCAAATTAATCGTAGACTTTGTCCATGGGATTGAGTTGCCACAGGGCTTAGGGAGCCCACTGGAGGCGCTTGGCCTATTCATGAAGAAAGATTTTGAGGAAGAGGTTGAACATGAAATGGAGGACAGCGTATCAACCTCCCAGAATGCTGATGCAGAGGAAGGAGAGATCAGCTGCTGCCAATAGTGTACCTCTCATTCTATGATTATGTGCGTGCTATGTAACCTATTCCACCACTGTGCGACATCTTACGTGGAGTAAAAGAAGTGTGACTTCATGCATGTTGCATGTTCTGCTCTGTCATCTAACCTAGCTGCACCAGAATGTCTAGCCGTACGCTGGAGTACAATAATTGGGCATTGCTGCCAGTTTTGTGGCTGTCATGTGGAGATGTGCTAATGTATGTTGTAGGTGTTCCAGGTCTATTTAAACTGGGCGTTCTGTAAATAAAGAATATAAAAGAAAACAGTGAATAGTGAGATATCAATGTATATATTGTTAGAGAGATGTTTGTCATTCATGTTGGCCCTAGAGGCCAGAGCGGCTAGAGGCCAGAGCGGTTTTAGCTCCGGCTCTTCCTAGAGAAGCAAAAATGGCTCTGCTGCGAAATCTGGAGCTGGTGCAGCTTTTTGAGCATTAGCAGTGGACCAGTGTTGACATTTATGGCCACGGTGTATCTTGAAATGTTTATGTGTTTTCTGTTGTTGCTAGAGCAAGCCAAGTTTTGCAGTCTCCCATCTATTTTAGAAAAAGTTGTGGCTTTATACATTTCTATCCCCTAAGTACGTGAAGGGAATTATAAATTTCGTATATACATTCGTATGTACTTTAAAATATAAGTAGGTGAAGAAATTAATGAATGAAATGAGTGGTGCAGCTGATGATTTAAATGGGTGATGAAAATGCTGGCATATCAGTGGAAGGAGAAACTAGCATGACAATGATCAAAAGTGGCTGTAGTTTAGTGGTGAGAATTCTACGTTGTGGCCGTAGAGACTTGGGCTCGAATCCCAGCAGCCACAGTTTATTTATTTTTAGAGAAAAAAAATTACTTTTGCTGCTAACTTGGCGAATCATCTTTTAATAGTTGCATTGTACTCCCTCCGTCCCAAAAAGAGTGTTGTTTTTGACTTTCAGACATCGTGTTTGACCGCTTCGTCTTATTCAAATTTTTTAAGTATATTATAAAATAAATAAATCAGTGTTAAAGTATCTCTAATGATAAATAAGTCATAAAAAATAAATAATATTTATAAAACTTTTTTGAATAAGACGAAGAATTAAACATGATAGGAAAAACCTAAAGTGACACTCTTTTTGGGACGGAGGAGTACCAAATACGAATTTAGCTTTTATAAAGCAGCCTGCAGAAAACTTTCGAGAATCATCTTTTCCATTAAGAGGACACCATAATCAAACATATAGCAATACTTTTTAAGAGCTATATCTCCGCCAAAATCAAAATGCAAAATCTAGGTCCGATACTTTTTTGTCCTTTTCCACGTAATTTAACAGCGTTTTAGGAGCTTCTGAAGCAGCCTGCAGATATAAGTATATAACATATTTGAGAATCGCCTTTTTCATTAAGACAATAGATCAAACATACAGCATACTTTTAAGAGCTCTGCCGAAGTCAATTAATGGAAAATCTAGGTCCCATACTCTTTTTTTTTTTTCTTTTTTCACATGTCGATGTTGTGTACATTCACATTCACGTGTTGTTTTACATGCTGCTTGTGCAGGCTATGTTACAAGTTCTCTCAGCCAACTAACAAAATCACCGCAGACTGTCAATGGTTTATCAGGTCTCATCTACAAACCCATCTTCCTGGGCCTCAGATAAGTCGCGCCCTTCTTCAGGCCTGGCATAGCAACCTGTTGTTGCTGCTTAGCTCTCTTCTCCCGCTCCTTCTCCTTCTCCATGCGCGCGGCCTCTGCTTGCTCCTGCCTCAGCTTCTCCATCTCCTCCTCCATCGCCGTCTTCTCTTCCTTCTGCCTCTTCTTGTGGTCCAGAAGAGAGGTGTCTGTCTCCTTCACAGAGAAGAACATGGGCCCCATCTCCGCTAACCACTGTGGATCAACTGCGGTGACGCACTGCATGTACTCCTTGGTGGTCAGTACAAGCTCGTGGTAGACGACATAGTCAGGAGTGTAGCCAAGGCCATATAGCGCACTGCTGGGGTGCAGGTGGCACGGCATCCCATTCCGGCAGTTGACATACTCCCCAACACCCTTCAACCGGGCAGAGTTGTGGAAGTACGCAGAGCAGATGGCTTTCCTCACCACGTCCCATTCCATGTGGCATGATGTCAGGGGGATCTTCAGCGTTTTCAGTATGTCCAGCAGCTGAGATCTCACTTCACGAGCCTTGCGGAGACCCTTGACATGGAGGAAGTGGTCGTTGCACCAGTCCCCTCGATACTGATTAGACTTCCACTGAAGATATACGTTCAGGAGTGTCAAGTGGTCAGACTCTGGGACAAAGAACTTCTCCCTTGCTGCATCACTCTCCTCTGCTCGGTCTTTTGGCCGGAAGAAGACTGAGGGCACTGATAGCATGGATACAATGGTCAGCACCTCATCAAGGCACTCTAGCTGCTCCCCCATAAGAAGCATTTTTGCCAGAGTTGGATCCAACGGGAACTCCACCATCTTCCAGCCAATTTCTGTAAGGCCACCAACATTGTTCAATGCACCTAACACCCAGAGTTGGTACATTGAGTTGAGGATATTCTCCTGAGGCGGTGGGTCCATGAAGTCAAAGTCAAGCAAGTTTTCAACTCTGAGGGATTTCAGTAAAAGCACCACATTGCCCAGGTTGGTCCTTTGGATCTCTGGCACAGGGTTAGGAAGCATCTCATTCTGGTAGGCTGATTCTGTGAACAACCTGTAGCATGTGCCAGGGCCAGTTCTTCCTGCCCGACCTGCACGCTGATCTGCAGCTGCTCGGCTGACAGGGAAAACCTGAAGGGCATCCATACCCATCCGTGGGTTGTACACCTTCATCTTCCCATACCCAGTATCAATGACATAGAAGATACCATCGACAGTTAATGAGGTCTCAGCAATATTGGTAGCAACAATACACTTGCGAGCGCCCTCTTCAGCCTTCTGAAAAATCTTGGCTTGCAAGTCAGCAGGCAACTGTGAGTAGATGGGCAGAATCTCTAGCTTGGGCACAGTCTTGGTGGATGATGATATTAACTGTTCCATGCGTTCAGCAAGCGCATAGCAGGTAGCCTCAATTTCTTCCTGCCCAGTCATGAAGATTAGGATATCACCAGGGCCACTGGTTATGTGGATAGTCATGGCCTGCTTCACTGCCGCTTCCACATAGTCCTCACATGGTGTTTTGCTGAACATAATGTTCACTGGGAATGTCCGGCCAGGAATATGGAATACAGGCACACTGCAAATAAAGAAAGGAGTTACTAGGCTTGCAGAGATAAGCATAGGCGCAGATTTACTTGAAGTAAAGATCAGGGTTTCTTACCCTCCGAAGAACTTGGAGAACTTGTCTGCATTTAGGGTTGCAGATGTGACGATTAGTTTAAAATCCCGTCTACGTGCAACAACCTTCTTCAGTATACCAAACAAAACATCAGTGTTGAGTGATCTCTCATGAGCTTCATCCATGACAACAACACTGCAAAAGAATGGGATAAAAAACTTTAGTATGGCAAGCCATACTCAGACCATCTGAGGTACATCGCAAGTTATATCCAATACTAAAGGAAGGGACAAGTTATCAACTTACCGATATTTGTCGAGGTCAGCATCTTTCAAGGTTTCACGGAGAAGCACTCCATCTGTCATATACTGCAAACAACCCACAAATAATTTTGTTAGTGTCAGTAAGACAGGAACCTCATGCTAAGCAACTAAACTTGACCAAAGTTAAGTAAATTTGACAACATAAATCTGCACCAAGTTTCAGCCAACAATCTGACATGATAAAAAATAATAGTTATTAGGCTACAAGACATGTTATTTGGGCTAAATATAAACCTTCCTATAGGCCACTGAGGAAACACATGTGGCCCCTATACTATATTAGAAGATCTAAAGGTGCTTGAACTTTACCCTGTAAACAGGTCACAAGTAGTCTACCTTTATTATAGTGTTTGGACCAGTGACATCCTCAAACCGTATGGCATATCCAACTTTATCTCCCAAATCAGTCTCCATTTCCTCACTGACTCGCTTAGCAACACTCATGGCAGCAACACGCCTTGGTTGGGTACAGCCAACAACTCCTGTGGTAGTATATCCATCCTCATGCAGATACTGAGTCAGTTGAGTAGTCTTTCCAGAACCAGTTTCACCAACAACCACAACTACTTGATTTTCACGCACAACCTGCTCAATAATCATATAAGAACAGGTTATTACAAAACTGGCTGTTGCGATCATTTGAAACAAAATATACAAAAACTAAAGCTTACTCCCTCCATTCCAGATTATAATATGTTTTGGCTTTACAATATATCTAGACATAGTGTATATCTAAGTGCATTGTATCTAGAAAATCCAAAACGTCTTACAATTTGGAATTTTGGAATGAAGGGAGAAGGACTCAAGCATTATGTATACACAAGGAATTCCACGGGCCATTCATATAAAATCATGACAGTTGTTTAAATGGAAAGGTAATGATCTGAATCTTGCCCTTTCTCCTTGCACATAAGTGTTTCTTCACTCATCAAAGCCGTAGACCAATGTTCCAATCCTATTGGATGTTGAAACATACAGTATACACGAAAGGGCCTCTAGCTGAGTTCATTAAGTGGCTTGAGCAGCACTTCTCAG
Organism: Themeda triandra; assembly: GCA_018135685.1. Taxonomy (NCBI): domain Eukaryota; kingdom Viridiplantae; phylum Streptophyta; class Magnoliopsida; order Poales; family Poaceae; genus Themeda; species Themeda triandra. The sequence continues at coordinate 1,886,168 of JAENPR010000015.1, read as the reverse complement.
GTCCTGGGTTTGACTCCCGTGGGAGCGAATTTCAGGCTGGGATTAAAAAATCCCCTCGTTTGTTCCATGCCAAAGCCCCGGTTGTGGTTGTTCTTACATGGGCCGGTGCCGTCATGTATGGGTGGGGCAGGGATTCAGGTGTTCTCTTGACCTGTGTGAGGTCTTCTTCTTAAGGCAATGCTCGACGGCTGTCTTATCCCCCCACCGCCTACCCCCCAGGGCAAATTTTTTTTTTTTTTTTTTTTAATGTGAAGTATACAGTAGTTACCAACAACTTTCAGGTATAATAAATTCCATGAAATAGAGGAAAGATAAGAATCATGACAGAAATAAAAAAATCATAATAAATGTACAAACCTGTAGCAGATCATCCCGGACAGTAAATATGGGAAGATACTGTCTTTGCTGAGAAAGGGATTTCGACTTTGCAAAATCACTGACAGCTTCTGCTTTATCCTTTAAATGTTGCGAAAACTTTGCTTCTTCTTTAAAATTAATCTCACCTTGGTCACCAACAACTGCAGTATCTGCATCAACCTGATTTTTAAAAGGTGATTAGGAAACAACGACAAGGAACTGTATTTCTCAAAACACATAAATACAAGTGGACATAAGTACCTGTTCAGCTGTTTTCTCAACACCCAAGATATTTCCAAGCTTAGATCCAGCAAGCTCCCAAAACCGTTGCCTTGATTTGTTCATGCTTTGCTTTTCACGGATTTCTCTAACCAGATTAGAACCTTTGCGTGAAATAATAGCCATATCAGATGTTGGGTCCTTCAGAGGCATTACAGGTTCTGCTTGTTTTGTGAATACAACTCTCCCATCCAGGAATGGTGGCTTTGTGTCTGCCAAAAAATGAGACAATTAATCGTCAGATTCAACTGCATTGAACTGCTGTAGAAAAGCAGAAAGACTTGCAACAAGTAAAAGAATAATATAGCCATACACACATTATATATAGTATCTTAATGCTCCGTGTTATACACAAATAATTACACAAGGAAACATAGAGGGCCCAGATTAATGTGGATTACAAGGAACAGCCATCGTCTTCTAGCCATCAAGCCAAGTAACTCAGAGTAATACAAACAGATTTAAAGATCAGGTCAGTTAAAACCATTGTGCTGTTGATATCCCATCACCAAAATACTTAATGTTTTTTCACAAGAAATGAAAAAAAAATCGGCCTATGGGAGGACTGCTCCCACTGCATCGCACATGAGAAGCTTCTCACATTCATGTGGTTACACATATAACTCAGCATCACAGCTGGCGAAGGATGTTTTTTTTTAACCTAGGCCTGCCCAAAATTCACTCACAGGGAAACGAACCTAGGACCTGGCATGCTACTTGAGCCCTGCTAACAAGTAACAAGTCAGGTAGCAGGCCTGTTCACTTCACGAGAAATGCTTTATATTCCTTGCAAAACTTTACATGAGACAGAGGGATGATTCCTAACATGTATGTGTGATTTTCAAAGCTTATTGAATCACAGGCATGAAACTACAATCGCAAATAGAAGGAAGATGTGATAGGCAAAGAACATACCATGAACAAGAAGTATTACTTTCCGTTCCTCCTCATCATCAAATTCAGTTTGCACTTCTGTTCCTTTAACGGCTCCGGATCTCAACAATTGTCTATCCTCCCACTGAGCATTATCAGCGGTCATCTGTGACAGCTTTTTGCTTTGAGCAAGGGTCATCAGGCTACCATCTCTACGAGTCTGCAACCAAGAGAAATAGATGTCAAAACCAGAGTACTGTAAAAGTTGGCTACAAAAAATATTACAAACTACTCCCTCCAATCACAAATAAATGACATTTTGATGTTGCTTGAAATCAATTATTTCAAACTTATCAAACTACAAATCTACTCATATCACTTCCAAACATTCAAACTCAATAAGTGAAAAGTAATGGTACTCAAGATAGTACAATGTTTACTAGAAAATAATTTAGTTGAAAAACATTGAGTTATTGCCATCTAATTTCAGCACACAGTTTGACTATATTGAAAAGAACTTATATGAAAATTATAAACCATAGCAAAAGATTAATACATCTCATCAGGAACAAATCTAATAGAGGTAAATTCTGATTATGTTGCTGGAGGATAAGAAGTCAAAGAATAAGACCAAGCAATCAAAGTATATGTGTCTAATACTCTAATTGCTGTTGTATTATTGTGTCCTACTTTCACTTCTTGCAGGCCTTTCACTACATGAAATGTGATACCCAAGTTCACAATTATGGTAGACCCAACTCTTGTTAGAAGCAGGACATCATTGTTTTTTCATTGATGATCACAGATTCATAATTATATGTGCTCACAGTACTATGTCTGACCCATAATAAAGATTAAAGAAACAGAACTATGAAGATTGTGATGAGTATTTGGGAATTGGTAGTAAAATATAGGTACACAAATAAGGAACCTACCAGCTTCTTCGGCATCTGTGCTTCCTTCTTTTTGTAGGAATTATCATCTCCAAGATACATAGAATTATCACCGTCGAACATGGTGGTGTGTTCTTCACAGTCATACCTGAAGAATATGCAAAGGTTAGAGCTAAGTAGTTAACTATATTTAATATTCTGTGAATAAAGAATGTTAAGTCATCATATTGATTTCCCTTCACTAGAAAGTGTGCTATGGGTTATGAAATTGTGCTAAATAGAGTAAAAAATATTCACACACAGGATTTCAATATATAAACTAAAAATTTAGTTTACTTTGCCAAAGTAGCAGATAGCTCAGTAGTTAATACAAAATAAAAGGAGCAGTCATTGCAACAGGAACAGAAAGCTTTTGCTTATATGTATGCAATGCCAACAATATCATAAAGCAGTAGTAATATTGTCCTTCTGCAATTAAAAAAACTAAACAAGGTTTGTAAGTAAAATTACCATGCACGGTCAGCATTGTAGTCCATCTCTTGCATCATTTCCTCGGTTATCTCATAGTTCCTATCTGGATTTGAGGGGCTTCTATCAGCATCAATGATCTGGGATAACAAGGTAGCAGTTATAGACGTGTACCTTATGATAACAACATGTTGAGGAAATCAAAACAACTTTTTAAGAGTTTCAAAGGCGAACTAAAGAAACATGGCATTCAAAGATCAACTCAACAGGTTGATATCACTAAATTAACTTGGACTCAGGCATGATAAAAATTCACAATATTGATTGAGTATACCTAAAAACAAAGAGTAATTCATAAAAAGAGAACTAGTAAACCTAATAGGATAAAAGCTATATATTTTCGAAAACTGTTTAGTCAGTAACTAATATGCTATTGAATGACACAGAAACCATGACTGCAGTGTTACATTTAAGCATAAATCAACCTAGAGAAATAAGACATCAAAAGGCAGGCAATGAAGTGCACCATGCACATATCCCATATATACCTTCTGATTACAGACATTTTGAAATAACCATCAACAAACCATTGTAAAAACAGTAGAACAATAAATGAAACAAGAACGTGTTGATCTGAACAAAAGCTTGTGGTTAATAAAATATGATTCAAACTCACATTTGATAACATGAAATAAGTATGTTGAAAATTGAATTCTAACTTACATTAGAACTAGTTGTCGATGAAAAGGTAAGCTGGTGCGATCTTCCACTAGAATGTGAATAAGAAGACCCTTTTGAGGAACCAGAAGCACGTATTGGAGCAGGTGAAGGGGATACGTTATCCCACGGGGACGCTGGACATTAGGAACACAGAGAGGATATTAGTTTCATGATTTAGTTGGGTCACGGAGATGTCAAGAGAGTATATTTACTACACAAAAACAAAGCAGTTTCACTGTAAGTCCTGTCGCAACATGCTTTACCTGCTGAACGTGGTGTGTTCCCACCTAACCAAGGAGACACCAAGCGTGCATCTGGGGATGCAGCACCGAGCATAGGAGATCGTGTTGGATGCTGTCTTCGGGAACCAGGGCGATTATCACGGTAATCTCGGCGTGGGGTATCTTCCCATTCCCAGCGTCCCTCATCCCAATCAGATCTTCCTAATATTTGCAATGGCAATTATACTCCTATCAGTAAATGTCAATTCAATTGTAAGTGTAATAAAGAACGCCAAGCTAAACAAGTACCAGGTGTCCTTGAGCTTCTTGAGCTATGTTCATGTCGGCTTCTCTTGTTAGTATATTCAATTGATGCAGATCTCTCACGCTCATCACGCCTAGTACGAGATTCTCTATCATCATGGTATCTTCGCCTTCCACTACTACTATAGCCAATGGATGCAGATCTCTCACGATCACCATGTCTATCACGGGATCCTCTTTCATCATAGTGACCATAACCTCGAGGAGTGTCATGAGGACGAGAACCTTGAGAGCTTCTAGAGCTGTGGGGCTCATCTCGGCGGCTGGGTGTAGGGGCCCTTTCATCCCCATCACTGACTGTTGGTTCTGAAACAAAGAAACAGATTTAGTTACAACTTAAATTGAGTGGAAATGAATTACCATAAAACCATATGGCACTAGAAGAGCATATATATTAGCTAATTTATATGCAGCTCATGTATTTAGCTCAAAGATAATGACGCACCATTCAAAGATGCTTTATCATCAGAAGCACTTCCTCGGTAGCGGCGTGATGAGTTACTGCGAGTCGCTGTGGAGAGGCTCGTCGCATCATTCTCTGCAGGTCCTGGCTTCTCATCTTCATCGATGGAACCGGCAGCAACAGCAACCTTGGGAGGGGGTGGCTTAAACAGACTGCCGCCTCCCGCTGCCCGTTTCTTGTCAGCAAGGGCGTCAAGACCTGCCGAAGAACAGACCAAGAGTTAGCTAACTAGAGCCATGTGAAGGCCAAACAGCAATCACTAATCAGTTCACAAGCCTGCGGATGCATAAATCAAGGTAAAGCAAAGCACATTCAGTAAACGCACCACACACACACTGCACAGGCGATGAGTATCTATACCTAGGACGGACTTCCCCGGCGGCGGCCGGTACATGACCCGCTGCTTGTTGGTCAGGATCAGCCCCTGCGACGTGTCGTCCTCCGGCCCTAGGGTGGTCATCGTCGCGTCCAGGTCGACCTGTCCGTTCCCGTTCCCGTTCCCGTTCCCCTGCGAGACGGAAACGAAGCAAGCACGGGCGTCAGCACAAACAGCCTAAGGTTTCGAAAGTCGAAACGAACAGTAGCTCAGGCTCCCCGCACTTACCTCCATGGTGATGGTCGCCGGAGGGAGAGGGCGGAGCCTGCTGCTGCGACTGCGGCGGCGGCGGCGGTGTGTCAGCGCGCGAGGGGCAGCATCCGGCGGAGAGAAGCGGGGAGGGGGCCGGTGGGAGGTCCGGAGGTGGCCGTGGCGTCGAGCGGCGAGGCGGCGCGGCGAGCGAATTTGGGCGCCCGAATCTGGAGGGGATTGGAGGGGGTGGCCGGGTGGGGATTGAGAAATTTTTGTGGAACAAGGCGGGGCAGGGTGTAAATTGTCAAAACCGCAGGGTCACAGTTTTGAAGTCGGTTGGTCACAGTGTTGAAGTCGGTTCAAGTCATGTCGGTACTCGGTAGAGACTGTGGACGGGGAAAGAAGGAAATCGAGGGGGAATCACCGGATGCCACCGCTGAATAGGCACTGGGAAGCGTCGCCGCCGCGTCGGATTCGGAGGTCGTCGCGGCTGAGGGTGGCCAGGCCGGGTTCTGTACTTCTGTCGTGCCCGCGGTGGCCGGCGGCCGTGATGCGGTTCGAGATGGAGCCCTAGGCCAAGGCAGGTCAGAGTAGTAGCGATCGTGTCATCGTGTGTGTGGATTGGGCCTATCGTCAAACCCAAGGTTTGGGATGATTGTCTACTTATTCTCCTCACGTATAAAACCGGGTAACGAACACATTAAACTTTAAATCGATCAAGTTACCCCGGATGGTTTCGCTGGGTGGTTTTACTTGAGTGGCGGTGGTTTCGCTTGGTGGACCCCACCTGTCATCCCCTACCTCTGCTTGTATCCATCATCCAGCACAGAGTGGTCGGGCACATGAAGAGGTCGTAGTTGTCATCCTTGTCCTATGTGCGGCGGCCGGTGGTCGACGTTGTCCCCACGCCCGATTCGAGGACGTCCGCTCCCCCATGACGCGGACTCGCAGAGCTTGATGGTGGCATCTCCAAGAACTTGGTAAATTTCACTTGTTATATCTTAAGTTTTAGTAAGTTGCTATTTCATTTGGCAAGTAAAAAAAAAAGAGTTATCTCCAACAACTTGGTATTCCAACTTGGTAAAAATAAAGGATGACAGATGGGACCCGCATGTCATTACTGTATCCTTCCGCCTCCGCTCTGCTCCACCTACCCGTCGCCGCCACCGCTCGCCAGGCACAACACGACCATCTTGCCGGTGAGCACGAGCGCGTCGAAGCCCCTCCGTCGTGGGCGAGCGCCTCCGCGCGGGCGCCTCCATTGCGGGCGAGCACCTCTGTTAGTCGCATCGCGAGGGCTGCCGGAGGGGAAGCCGCCGGTTGCGAGCTCCGTCGCGAGGGCAGCCGCGCGCGCTCGACTCGCTCCACCGCCGAGAGATCCCCATCCATGCTCCATTGACGGGCTTCGTCACTGTGCGAGCGCGGCCTCCTCCGCGACATGTGCTCTCCACGCGCGTGGGCTCTGACGCGCGTCGAAGCTGCTGGCCGCGCACAAGGGCTCCCGACGCGCGCCGGAGTGGTGGGCACGGACACCGGGTTGTGCGGCGGGTTGGAGCTGAACAGGGACGGCGGGTCCGCGAGCTCGCGCGAGCTCCACAGCAGCGCCCGCGACGGCGCCATGGCCTGCTTTGGGTCTGTCTTGGCCTCCTGCGCGACAGGAGGAGGCGTGCGGGACGCGGACTTGCGCCTTGGCCTCCTGCGCGACGGGGCGACGGCGCCATCGCGTGATACGCGGTGGCCCCCGCCCGCGGAAGGAGAAAATACCAAGTTGGGATAAATAGAGAGTTGATTTACCAAGTTGTTGGAAAGGTTTTCTTGTGTTTTTACCAAGTTTATAAAAATATCAAATTGATTTAAGGAGTTGTTGGAGATGCTCTAAGCTGTATACGGCAGGCCGGCACCATGGCCGAGGTCATTGCTGCCGTTTCGATCTCCTCACCGGAGCCGTCCGCCGCCACGATTCCACCTCCATCGGCTTCACAGCAACACAAAGAGCCCACCTAGCCACTCCTTGGCGGCAATCCATGCCCGCAGTGTCTCCTCCTGTCCTTGTTGGATCTCACGCCTTCTAGCACGCACAACTTGCACCTGAGCTCGTCCTTGAATTTGTGGTCCATGGAGCTGCTGCGCTCCCAGAAGGTGACGTCGTGCCCCTATTGCGCCATGCGGATGCCATTGGAGGCCTCAAAGGTGGTGTGGACCCTACGGAGGACAGTGAGGCTTGGATTTTCCTTCGAGATGGAAGAGTTGTCATTGATGGTGCAAAGAGGGATGCCAGCGTCGAGGTTGCAGGAGGAGGGCACGATGGTCTTGGTCGGCGTGAGGTACAACGAGACCTGCCATGAGCTCCCAGGTAGAAAGAACTAGAGGTAGGGATGACAAGTGGGGACCACCTGTCGGTGAGAGAAAGACCCATCACTTACGAGCCAGGTCCACTCGTCAATTGTCCACATTAGCATGAGAGTCCATGTGAGCGCGCTAGTAAGCGAAACCACCACCATGCAAGCAAAACCACCGAGCAAAACCACCCCAGGGGATAAATTGATCGATTTTGCAAAGTTTAATGTGTTCGTTGGGGGAATATAAGTAGACACCGTCCCAAACCTTAGGGGGTGATATAGACTTTTTTCCTACATCCAACAAAATGTATCCGACTCAGACCAGGTATCCGAATTTGCTGAATTATTTTTTCCGATAATACACCGCAGAAACTATATCCACCACTGATTTGTATCGGATAATACGGAGTATCCGATAACGGGATAATGGGCCAACCTCACGTAAGGTATAGCCTGGCGGTAGCCAATGAAGAATCCAGGATTGAAATCCACCTATGACGAAGCTATCTCTTTAGGTGCAGGAGTTTAGCATTTGGGTGTTGTTAACTGCCATTCACACCTAAAGGCCCCTTTTGGGACACAGGATCGCGTGAATCTCATAGGGATCGATTCATCTGTACCTTCTATATAAACAAACCCCACTAAATTATTTTTCTTCCTCCTCCTTGCGCCACATCAGCGAATTTCAGTTACACAAATGAATCCCACCTACGCCAGCCCCGAACAGATGCGTCCGTCTTACGCCAGCGCCGCCCACTGCCTCCACGTACGCACGAAGGCGAAACTGAAGAGAAACCGACGCAGACTCGCAACAATTGATTCTCAGGAAACGGATAGGAAGCTGAGCCATCGATCGAGAGTACTACGCCACAACAACTGAAACAGAATAGGAAGCTGAGCCGTGTGATTGATGAGTATTTATTCTGTTGATTCGTATGGCTTGCCATGTCCCCTCAACCCTTCCATGTAGATGTAGTGCATGCAAGCATACGCTTCGACTCCGCTGCTTGTGGCCAACAGATCAGAACAATTCTCGGCTACGGCTGCTGGGCGCCTCGCTATACCCTGTCAGATCCCCAGCCTGGGCCTCCCATCGACGCTCAATTCCGCTCTGCTGCGTTGTGTCGCGAAGATCGATCCTCTGCCAGACGACGGGGGCACACGACGTGGATCAGCCCTTCAACCTCAACCTGCATTTGTGAGCTCGCTGTCCTTTCTCCTTTGAACTCCTTACCTCCTCACGTTCATCCCATCAACAGGTTGCTTGAAACACACAGTTTAATTTAGATGTCACTTGAAAGAACAGTCACTGATAGAGATGCAAGACCAAGAGCAAGGTTCTGGAAGAAGCCCAACAATGACTCCGCCATCAAACTAAGAGCAAGGTTCTGAAAGAGCCCAACAATGACTCCGCCATCAAACATGGGTCTGTGATTAACATGCATGTTTGTTTATCTGATCACATGTTTTCCTTTTTTGGTACAGTATTTCACTTGGTTTATAGTATGATTGTTAAACAATGCAAATTCCACGGCAGTGCGAGATATTCATCTCCTAATTCTCAGTGGTTAACATTCGAACATATTTATATTCATTATCCATACCCACGGCAACGCGCGGGGAATCCTCCCAGTTCTCAAAGAAAGAACGTCGATGAGTCCTAAAGTACGTTGTCCTGACCACTGGCGGACGCAGCATGTGGACATGGGTGTACAAATGTACACCCAATAATTTTAAGAAAAAGTCTACAGGTACTATGCGTATACATGTATTATACATAAAAAAAGACTAAACTATATATATTTGAGCCAATAAGAATATAAAGGCTATGTTTCTTGCATGCTCCCATCCACGAACCGCATACAGCTGGACCGGCCTGCTATAGCCCAAGAAGCAAACTCACAGAGTGAACCAGCCACCGTTACCTCTTCTTTGAATTCGTGGATATTTAGGTCCCATTTGGCATAGCTCATAGTGAAGTTGTTTTTTTTTTAAAAAAAAATAGCGTTATGATAAAATTGTTAATTAAAGATGAGCTATTTTGATAAGAATTTAACAAAACAGCTTCACCAGCAACTTCATGCATGCATGAAAGAGAGAAATAAAGACAGAGAGAGAGAGTTGAGATAGGATATTTTTTCAGCTTTATCCCAACTTCACCTATGAAGATGTTTTAGAAAAAAAAAATATTTGCTAAAAATAAAAACGGCTCATAATAGCTCATTAAGCCGTTGTGAGCTTTAACAAATAGGTCCTTTACATATGCCATAATAGTTTGGTTTTGTATGTGTATTGTATCATGTACACCCAATTTTAAATTCCTGCGTCCGCCACTGGTCCTGACGTGGCACAGGTGGAATTGTGAGGAAAAGTTGAAGAGGGAGAGAGAAGACGTGCCATGGCTGATCTAGTTTATCATCAATACTCAAGGTCAAGAATTATTGAAACTATCTGAAAGAACGGAGGACCAGCCATATCATTGCAAAACGAGGGAGTAAAACGTGCTGAAGATAAATTGAGATGTATCATATGATTGCAAGGAAAAGAAAGGAGGATGACAATTCGTGATTAGAGATATTACGGGAATGTGGTAAAAGTTAGTGCAGGTCGATTATCACATTTCAAATGTGATGACACATTTTTCATGCAGATACAACGTCTTTTTTACCGGAATCAAAGCTGCGGATGAGATGAGAATTTAACGTGTGGTGATGAAAACAGATCACATGCTGCTGAAGATGGCAATGGAAACAGATATCAACAATGGGTGACCTCGTACATGAAACGAATGAACTTGTATATAGCAGTTTTTTGCAATGTTCTGTTAACATATTTCACCAATAATGCATCACTAGATGGACATTGTCTCAAAAATTAAAATTCAATAAAGTTTTGTACAAATTCATATAAAAATAAATTTCGGCCATTAGAGGACAAAATTACAGGATAGGTAAAATTTATTTTTTCATATAAATTTTTACAAAAGTTGTTTGAATCTCAAATTTTAAGACAATATCCATCTAGTGATGCACTACTTTGAGACAAAGTTTTAATTTTTTTTTTAAAAGCTTCTATCCATTTGTACTTTTTCTGGGAATTTTTGCAGCATTTTTTTTTTTGAAATACAAGCACAGAGGAATGGAACGCCTCTTTTTTATATATACTAGGTAAATTCTCCGCGCGTTGCCGCGGGAATTTGATGTTATAATTTAAGTGAATATTTACTTGATGGATCAAAGATGACCTATATATAATCTGTAATTGGAGTCACATGTGGCTTTAGTAGAAAAGGAAAAAAAGCATATAATTAACAACATTCACCTTACACGTCATGGACACCGACGCTCGGGAGCTGATCGTGTCCGCGGGCACCGGCCAAGAGCGGAAGGATGATGATGGAGTCGAGGTCGTTCGTCTAGCCGGCGGCGCCAAACCTGCAAGAGACAAACAGATGCCTGTATTATTTGCACTACAGCAAGATGACGAATTGAAAGAGGAGCTTCAGAAGCGACGATGGCCCAGTAGCTGTCTTGCACGTAGACGAAGGCGTCATAGGAGCAGGCCTGGCACCTGAGCTTGCACATCCCCGGGGGCGATGAGAAGGGCGTTTTGCACCGGGAGCACTCGTTGGGGCACGTGAACTTTCCCTGTCGTCACGTTGCCACTGCCGCCGCGGAGGAGAAGGATCGCGTGACGGACTGGCGGTGGCTCAGCAGCGATGCTTGCAGGAGCGGGATTGAGGCACCCTCTGCTCGGCTCTGCCGTGGCGGAGGATCGCGTGGTGGTGCCTCAGCGGCCATGGCTGAGGGTAGGGCCGTGGCACCCTCCGCCCGGCTCTTCCACGGCGGCGGCGGATCGAGGTGAGTGCCGCACGAGTGGCACCTGCGAGAGGAAGGGCCACGATGCGGATGAAGCGTCGGTCTCGATCGGTGCCATTATATAATTAAACTTGAAGGCAACAACGATGGTTCAGTTTCTTCAGCTACTACAAATGCGAAGGCAGCAACTACTATGATGATTCAGTTCCTTCCGCATATGTTTCCATCACGGCTAATTAGTTACAGGAGACGAGGAGATTAACAGACCAAAGGGCACATGATGCAAGGAGGTGGAAGTTCCATGGGTTGATCGTACGGTAACTGAAGCTATGATCTTAGTGGCTAAGTGGGTCCCTCTATGTGATGTGGCTTCACCAAATTGCAAGAAAATATGCTAGTGGTCGATGAGTCCTAAAGTACGTTGTCCTGACCACTGGCGGACGCAGCATGTGGACATGGGTGTACAAATGTACACCCAATAATTTTAAGAAAAAGTCTACATGTACTATGCGTATACATGTATTATACATAAAAAAGACTAAACTATATATATTTGAGCCAATAAGAATATAAAGGCTATGTTTCTTGCATGCTCCCATCCACGAACCGCATACAGCTGGACCGGCCTGCTATAGCCCAAGAAGCAAACTCACAGAGTGAACCACCACCGTTACCTCTTCTTTGAATTCGTGGATATTTAGGTCCCATTTGGCATAGCTCATAGTGAAGTTGTTTTTTTTTTAAAAAAATAGCGTTATGATAAAATTGTTAATTAAAGATGAGCTATTTTGATAAGAATTTAACAAAACAAACTCACCAAAGAACTTCATGCATGCATGAAAGAGAGAAATAAAGACAGAGAGAGAGAGAGAGAGTTGAGATAGTATATTTTTTCAGCTTTATCCCAACTTCACCTATGAAGATGTTTTAGAAAAAAATATTTGCTAAAAATAAAAACGGCTCATAATAGCTCATTAAGCCGTTGTGAGTTTAACAAATAGGTCCTTTACATATGCCATAATAGTTTGGTTTTGTATGTGTATTGTATCATGTACACCCAATTTTAAATTCTTGCGTCCGCCACGGGTCCTGACGTGGCACAGGTGGAATTGTGAGGAAAAGTTGAAGAGGGAGAGAGAAGACGTGCCATGGCTGATCTAGTTTATCATCAATACTCAAGGTCAAGAATTATTGAAACTATCTGAAAGAACGGAGGACCAGCCATATCATTGCAAAACGAGGGAGTAAAACGTGCTGAAGATAAATTGAGATGTATCATATGATTGCAAGGAAAAGAAAGGAGGATGACAATTCGTGATTAGAGATATTACGGGGAATGTGGTAAAAGTTAGTGCAGGTCGATTATCACATTTCAAATGTGATGACACATTTTTCATGCAGATACAACGTCTTTTTTACCGGAATCAAAGCTGCGGATGAGATGAGAATTTAACGTGTGGTGATGAAAACAGATCACATGCTGCTGAAGATGGCAATGGAAACAGATATCAACAATGGGTGACCTCGTACATGAAACGAATGAACTTGTATATAGCAGTTTTTTGCAATGTTCTGTTAACATATTTCTCCAAACTTGTAATAGGGTACTTCTATTGGTTGTATTGTAATAGGGTACCATATAAAGTTGAGGACACTTTCATACAATACCAACTTTATATGGTAGTTGAAGCCTTGAAGGAGTTGCTAGCTCATCAACTTATCAAATGTACTGTGGAATATGTTTCACAGGCTTGTAATATCACTCATGGCCTTGCTCAGTGACGAATCTAGCCAAGAACATCATATAGGTCATCAGGGTCAGCTCTATTACATGGTATACGTTTTCATGAACTTTAAAAGTGTTTTGCTAAAGAATTTGTAAATTTTTGAAACCTGATGAACCCTTCTAAATTTTGGCCCTGGTCTTGCTGCAGCGTGCTCTTAGTCCAGGTACTGTCAGGCCCCCCTTTTTTTAACTTACTGTTAGGTAGCCAACGATTTGGCGCCGATGCGTATCAGTAATCAAGACAGGAGATCGCTTGGTAAAAAAAAAAAAATCAAGACGAGAAAGGAAAGAAAAAAAACATGTGCAATTTTGGACGCTGGACGGTACGGGCGTGGAGGACCCACCGATGACAGCATTCGGTGGGCCAGTTAATGGAATTTCAATTTTTCCGAAAAAAAAAAAAACAAGGACTCCTCACTCCTAGAGGACGTTTCGGGGCAAAGCAGTCGATCCTCATCACACCACCGGTAGGGTTCCGGCGATTCCCCATGGCAGGCCGCCACCGCAACCCGCTGCACCCTTCCTTCCCCCGCGGCGGCGCCGGCGGCAACCATCCGCCTCCCCGCTTCACCACCCGCTCCACCCCCACCTCCCCCCCACCACCCCCTCGACGACTTCCGCGACCCGCCGCGCCTTCCCCCGCACCACCACCTCGACGACTTCCGCGACCCGCCCCGCCTGCCGCCCGGCCACCCCGACAGCTTCCAGGAGCCGCCGCCGCCGCCGCATCTCCGCCATTTCGTGGGCCACGGCCACGGCGGCGCCGGTGGCCCCCTGCCACCGCCCCAGCCGCATGTGGTGGCGGCGCTGGAGGAGCGGCTCGGCGCGGAGATGGACGAGGCGCACGCGCTGCTCGCGCAGAACCAGCGGCTGGCCGCGACGCACGTGGCGCTCGTGCAGGAGGTCGCCGCCGCGCGGCACGAGCTGGGACGCACCGCGCACGCGCTCACCTCCGCTCAGGAGGAGAGCGACCTACGCCTTCGCGAGGTGAGGACGCTTCTCCCTCACGGGCTTCAACGGGCTGATTGTATCTTCTTTTCCATGCGTTGCAAATTTGGGTACTTATCAGAAAGCAGCTTGCTCAAATTGAACCAGAAACTGATACAATGCAGGTCTCTGGAGGCTCTTATATGTTTGTTTGGTGTCTATACAGACCTAATGTTCTCCCAGTCTTGCAAAATTCGGACTAAACTTGACTTCACAGTGTCTATTTTGTGTTGCAGTGGATCTATTTGATAATGGAGATGTGAACTTTTAACTTGTATTGCCATTAATCAGTTTCCTTCTTTGTTTAGATTTATGGCACTCCAACTCGAACTTATTTATGACACTCCTGCACTGCATTTGGAAACCTGAGCCACAAAAAGAGCACAAATGAATGATCACAATGTGTATGTGTGCCATTTTTTTTTGGCTTGCATAGTACCAGCAGTTGGGAAAAAATAATGAGACAAGATATAGAAGTTTACCTGGATGCATGTACCTTTTTCCGCGAGCTAAACGCACTCACACCTGTGACAGATTCCGCTACCTGTTTTTGATTTCAAGTGCTTTTTCCCGTGTCCCAAAAAATGTGCTGAATCAGACATTGGCATCTGAATTAGACACTAGCACCTGCACTGTGTCCATTTAACACCAGATATAAATTGAAAAAGAGGGAAATTTGCCTCATATCATAGTTTATAGGCCATGGTCGCCTAAGTGGGTTTGGTGTCTGCTAAGGCAAGGAGGGATCTAGCTGTGATTGGGTGCTAGACAGGAGGCTTCCTGGTGCCTTGGCACTGGCAGGCCAGGTGTATGCTTCTAGAATAATGGATGAGACAAACGACAGAATTAGAACACTGGATTTATATATTTATCTTCATGTCCATCTCAATGCCATTTTCACAATTGTGAAAAGTTTGCCAGCTTTTCGCATTAGATTGGAGCCTCACATCCTTTGATCTCACCATCTTCTTGCAAGAAAACACTGGAGATAAAATGTAGATAGACAGAGAGAATAATGGATAAAGATGGGGAGAAGATGAAAGCACGGCAGAGAAGGCAGATACATTAAACAAGTTAGATACTGAAGAATACATGCTAATATGTATGCATTATGTAGGTCATTTTCCTTCATGTTTGCTGTTGGCGCCGTTCTCAAAATTTGAACATGTCCCAGTTTCCAAATTTTCTGTACCATACAGCCCATACAATTATCCTAAGCAATCTGTTAGATTTCTACAATTCACTGCCTCCACGTTCCTAGAGATCCAGAAGTCCTATATGGATTCTTTGTTCATAGGAGCTTCTCAAGCTCTATATATAAACTGTTAATATAAACTCTACTTGTTCCAGTAGAAATATCTTGTTTCCGCACTTATTTTTTTTTCTTAGAATACGATAATGCTTGTTTCTCAGTTGCTCTCTCTTTTTACCAACACATCATGTGAATTCGCTCTTATTTGAAGCCACAAAATTAACTGTGTATTTTTCTTGCAAAACCAACCCAAGCTCAATTATGCTATTTCAATTAGTTACACTTGTATGCATGTGCATTTTCCATGAAATTGCATTGTTTTGCATCAGTACTTAGTAGGTTCAAAAGTGCATTGCATGATTAAGTTGGATTTTTAGGTAAGGTCCCATTTTCAGCCGATCTTTTCATTTTTCAAACACTTGTATGCTATATTATTATGTAAATTCATGTATCTCTGAACCCACCTTAGTTCAATAAGATAGTTCTGTTCGTGTCAAATATAATTAATTTATGGTTGGTTTGGTTGTAATATCCAAAATAATTTAATAGGGTTATGAGAGGTCAATGAAGATGGAAGCAGAGCACCGGGCAGTACATGAAATGAGAGCAGAGCTTGCACAAGTTCGTATGGACATTCAAAACCTGGGTGCAGCGAGGCAGGAACTCATGGCCCAAGTTCAGGGATTAACACAAGATTTGGCTCGGTCAGCAGAAGACTTGCAGAAGGTGTCTGCATTAAAAGCTGAGATCCAGGAGATCAAACATGAAACACAACAATTGAGGTACATTCTATTAAATATTTGACCTACTCTTTTTGAATATAGAAGGTCTATAAGCATTTTCAACATGCATACAAACTCGTTATTAATGATGCAATGATGCACAAGAGAAGTATTGTCAGCGTTCCCTTCCCTTTCACCTGGTCAACCTAGTCAAAACAACCCTCACTCTAAACTGAACAATATGTTCAAAAAGGGATTTAGTGGAATTTTGATTTTTTTTTGTTGAGTAGTAGAGAGAAGGCGAATTTGCCTCAAATACCTTTGCTTTTATTCAACACTATGGTATTTATTATGAGGCAATATGCAGATCTGGTATTGAGCTTGAGAAGAAAGGATATGCAGAGAGTTATGAACAGGGACAGGAGATGCAGAAAAATTTGATTTCAGTGGCTTCTGAGGTGGAGAAACTTCGAGCTGAGGTTGTTAATGCGGAGAAGAGGTCACGGGCCACTGTGTCCACAGGCAATCAAGGTATGATCTGAGTAGGAGGTTATCTGTTTTTTTTTTTGGTAGTATATTGCTTCGGTTCCAAATGTCTGCTACTTCTGCGATCAATTAGGTGAGATGATATTGACAACAAAACTAGCCAAGTGTTAAGATAAAGCCCCAAAAGATTGCTGCCAGAGCAATTGTGAATTTGAGATGTGAAAAATCTGTATCTAAAACCTAACCAATCCATAGATCATGTTAATGAGAAACTACCAGCGTGTTGTAAGATGTGATACTGTGGCATAATAGGTGAAGTTAATTAGTAATCTGGCATATTAGGTGAAGCTGATTTGTAATCTGGCATAATAGGTGTCGAGGATTACTAGTTGAAGCTGATTTGTCTCTGTGTATATGTGTGCTATGCTTAATGCAGCGACTGTCCTGCAGGTTATATTGGAAACTATGGGAACCCCAACGCCAATTATGCTGCAAACCCTTTCAACTCTGGATATGGCATTAATCAAGTATATCATCTGGCTTGTATTTTATCATCTGTGGAACCAGTCCTCACATACCTTCGTCCTCATTTGAATCTACTTCTCTATTGCAGGCAAATGCTGCCACTGATTCTGGTTCCCAGTACGGAACTGGTGCAGCGCATGGTTCTTGGGGTGCCTATGACTTGCAAAGGGCTCCCGGGCGTCGATAAGTACTGCCAATTTGTCAGGCCTTTCACCAAAGTGTACTCATAGCTTTGGCCATGACTGTATGAGTGTTGTGGTTGATCAGATGTTAAACAGATAGGGCAGTTAGATGAGTTGCGGACAGATTTGCTCAAGTTTAGCTTCCATCGGCCTGTACAAAAGAACATATATTTATTGAATCAAGCGTGAATATATTGAATGTTTTATATCGGATACGAGTGATGTGATGTGCAATTGTGAATGTTATGTTTAGCTACCCCTCCGTTCCAAAATAAGGGATATTTTAGGTTTTCGTGCCGCAAGTTTGACTCAATTTGTAGAAAATATATGTAATATTTGTATCTTCAAACAAATTTAATAAAAAACTAAATTTAAAGATATTTCCGATGATATATAATTATGTAGTATAAACATTAATATATTTTAATATATATTTAAGCGGGAAACGAGGACAACACTTATTTTGAGGCACAGAGGGAGTAATTAGTTCCCCTCCCACACACAAAAAGTGGTTAGAAGTTAAGAATCTCTCGTGACAAGGATGCCTGTTGAGTTGGCACATGCATTGAAGTGGACAATTTAGCATGATATATCATGTAATGGTTTCTTAGGATCCACGAGCGTACACAACCAAAGTAAGCTGATGATTTGCGGATTTCAAGAATTGAATTCCTCTGTGATCACTGATCACAGCCATATCACTAAAAATAATTACCATGGCTGAAACAGGTGGGAAACAACTTCGACATAGCCTACATGTGAAACAAGCATTCTGAAATAATAAAAAAAATCGGCAGTTTGGCGACGGTTTATTAGCTCTGATGGCCGAATGGTATCATTCAAGAAACATATTTTACAGAACTACTGTTCCGCACTACCGAAAAAAGAGTACAAGAATCAATTTACACTCGAAAGACGTCAGTAGCAGATAAAGGGAAGCTTGTCTATGAGACTATTACCTATGCTTCCTCAAGCACTAGCAGATGGTAGATACATCAAGGATGGTTACACATGCAAATCGACACCTTCAACGTGCACGCAGGCACAGGTGCACAAACGTGCCAACAACATATCTTGTTCTAAGTCTAGACCGCCACAAGAACATAAGATGCACAACATATGAAGAATCAAACCAGTCAGAAGTTACATACAGCCTGTATCAAAAAAAGAAGTTACATACAGCCTTACAGCTCCCCAATGCCAGGGTCAGGTCGAATCAAACTGCTTATCGGTGGCAGGGAACGCTATTTGCAACCGCAAACTCTGCACAGTGGAAACAGATGACCCCATATGATCTTATACTTGCGGGAAAACTTTATTCGGAGGGATATTTTCGCGCCTCTCAACATAGGCAGCCGGAAACCAACCGGCCTTCCCTCGGCATTCTCCTTCTGCCCAGCCATTGGGAGCAATCTGGTGCAGGCACAGAAAGAATAAGGATGTAATCATACAGTTAAATAGTATTGACAGGGGTTAACTAGTTTCAGTGGTTTTGGTTGGACATGCTAATTCGTTCTTATATTCATTCCACCATACTATGGTTCTTTTCAGCAACTGCTAGACTAATTCATCCAACAACCCTGTAGGCAGTCACTGTGCAGTTTGCACTCATTGCAGGAGGACAAGTGTCCATATACTAATTGGTCATCTTTGATCAGATGATTTCTTATGATCACGGTCGCAGTTATTAAGCCAGGTTAGCCAGTGGGTACTACATTACTTCCACAGCTTAAGAGCACACTGACCTGACGAACGACAACATAATCACCGACAATTAAGCTCAGTTCCTTCTCTGTGGTTCCATTGAAATTATGCATTGCCTGCAGCAAAAAAAGATTGATACTTGCACATATAAATGGAAAAATACGACGTATACTTGTTTTCTACTGTCAGTTACTCAGTTTCACCTCAGCAAGGAAGTACTGGGCTTTCTCAGCACGCTTATGCGAAGATATAATAGGTGGTGCAGATTCTCTCCTTTGCTTCTCAGAGGACATCTACAAAGACGAAATCGTAAAAAAATAGGAACAAGAGGCTTTTCACAACTTCCCATAACAATCAAAGTGAAAAGTGAAAACTCTACCTCCGCTTCAACATCATCAAGGATAGCAGCTAATCTCAGATGGAATAACTTTTCTGCTTCTACCTTCAACAAGACGAATTGCCAAGGACAACAAATAAATGAATGTAACAAACAATGCAAATAGAATAGCCACATATTATAAGTAAGCAATCTCACCACGCCAACCAGCCGCTGAAGGGTCACACGTTGCTGCTGAGATTCAACAGCTGCAAGCGCAGCTGCTGCTTCCTTTCCTAGCACAGCCATGCTTGCTTTGTGCTCTATCATTTTAGCTTCTGACTGCTGAAGCTTTGTAGTGTGCTCAGGAATTGGAGCTTCTCTTACACGTGCCTTTCTTCTAGCAATTTCGGTCGACTATTGAACAAACAAGAAGGATCAGGGTAAATCGAAGTAGCAGCAATTGGAATTTGCTCATTTGCAGTGAAGGATGAAGCCACTAGTACATACGAGGATCTCAGCTTCATGTCTCATCCGGCTATAGCGCTGTGCAAGACCACGAGCATCTTCCAGGGGTGCACCCATAGCCATTGACCTCAATGGGTCTATAGTCTGAAATGTCAACAATTGTAAGAAACCTAAAATGTATCTAAATGAGATCCAAATACCTCACACATACATGTGTTCTTATCTCTATCAGAACGGCATATATGATATGTTTCAGAAGGCTTGGACTCAAACTTGCACTGAAAAAAGGCTGTTCTAAGCAAATAACCAGAAATTATGCGTACAACAATCGATTCCAATATAACATACACAAGCTACTGATATCATATGAATCGGGAAGTAAAAGGCAAAGCAGAAACAGAATGATATGCTTGGTAACTTAGATTACTAGCATCAGAAAGTTACCACTAAGGAAACTTCCAACATTTTGGTTTTCATGAGACTAAGATGGACTTGTGAAAATTTTACTCAAACAAAAAGGCTTCCAACACCTTGGATAATCTAGGGTGTCACCACACTCTCCATTTGCCAATGGAAACTTTTCAATACAAATTCACATCCACCAATGGTATCTTATAGAAATTTCAGGAAGTAAGGCCATGCTAAAAACGAAGTCACTTTAAGTGCCTGAGATATTCATCTGCCTCAAAAAGCTAGCTATTCAAATCCATTCGGATCAGCAACTCACTCCATGAATGGTAACTGTACCCTGAAATATGCATTCCTCATAACACCTATATTTCCTGCCTGCCAACCAGACAACCAAACAGGCCTTATGTGGGAACCTAACTCAAAGATCAGTCAGCACTTACCTGAGAAGATAAAATTCTGTTGAAATCCTCATACTCTTTCTCAATATTTCTCAAAGCACCTCCATATAGTGATGCTGCTTTTCCAAGGGCTTCATCGCTTGCATTATTTTCACCTCCATATCTATAGCAGTCCTCAGAAAATTTTGTTCCTATGGACAAAAGAAAGAATAGATGCAGCTGTTTAACGAACTATTTCACAGATATTGAATTGGGAGACTTGTATACAAGTGTAACAGCACGCACTACAAAAGAAAGAAAGAAATAAACTGATTAATCCCTGTTTCAAATTCACGAGTTTTTCAACTAAGCTAAAATAACCTCTAGAAAATATAGTGGTGATAACCATTGAAAATAGTAGTGATTCCTTCTCAAGATGGAGGGCATATGAATTTATCATCCTAGATAGCTGCAGTCACAAATGACTATTCTAGCTCAAAGCATCATACTATACTAAGTTTTGGAGGGCAGATATCCTATTTCTAACCCTAACAATGGCTCTACTATGCGAGAAAATGTACTTAAGACAATATAACAATGCAACTTTCTTTTCCTGTGAAGAAATCTCAACCTGACAGAATTAACCAAGGATAACTGACATGAGCCACATAACTACATACCCACTTCAATATGTTTGTTTCCAATAGACACCAAACCTTCAGCCGCTCTAACTATGTCCTTCTGGAAATCCTGTTAGAGTGGATACATCACAGAAATGTAACAACTGCCATCATGAAACTCAGCACAGGGTATACTGCAATCATGAAATCTTCACTTTCTTCAAAAAAATTACTTACTAGTGCACTGAATATACAAAGACTAAATTTGATGTATATTGAACAATGCAAATGCAACATCAGTTTTTGGCCAGGTGTTCACATCAATAGATAGGTCAAAAGGCCATCTATAATTCTCCCCTTCTTACCCTTGCAGAACGAGTTGAAGTATACAATTTCTCAAGCTGTTGGTGTCTCTGTAGTTCAACCTCATCAATTACAACGGAATCTGACCGCTCATAACCAGTAGTACTGAACTGCTTTATAACAGCCTGAAAAATTTAAAATCACAGATGTAAGCAAGGAAAGGATTGACCTCAAAGCACTAGTGGACATTGCAACCACAGATTTGTAGTTTCAAAACAGTAGCAGCCTACAAGGTTATAACTGATATCATTAAAGTTCTCAGCATCTCGATTTGTGGCATGATAGTTGTTGTCTCCATTGTGCGATGTATACAGAAGAACTCGAGAGTAAACAAAATATAATCAACTCTTTGTCAGAATGCTTAAGTTTCACATGCATGCCTTTAGAAAACAACAATATACCAGGAGCATGTACATTACTTGGCTTCTCGTAATTAAATAATAAACAAACAAGGGTTGAAAAGGAAACTACAAAAATGCAAAAAATGTAACTAGCCAATTCCATATAAGGCAGCATAACAACTTCTCCATAAAAGATCATCATGGAATCAATCACAGATTGGCAACAAGTAATAATAGAGTAGTTAGAGCACATTATTGCAGGACGCAATTGTCCAAGTGCAATAGAAGACTACACAGAGTCCGAAATAGAGTGAGATACCAAATGCTAACTAGTAGATGGAACACATCTCACATGTACCTGACCGCGGGTGCCATAACGGTGAGTTATCCACTTCAACCAATATATATAAATAAAAACATGATCACCCAATTTGTCCTTACAACGCTTCCATCCGGTCACCCATACTGTGCCTCAAGTATCAGTTAATACTATGCCACTACAAGTGCAGTTCAATGCCTCTGCTCCAAACACCAAACCTTATGGCAACTATATTTTGCAACGTCGGCTTCACACTAGAGCTACAATGATTAATAAACAATGAACAATTCACATTCCAAATTAGCAAGACACAACAGAACACAAAAAGTTCTCATGCATCCTAAAAAACCAGCTCTTGGCCCCAAAGCTCCGCCCCCCTATGGCTAGCAGATCCACCGCCGTACAAGAAATGCAAATTCGCGCTGGAAACCCCGAGATCCAGCTACACGACAACCGCGAGACCCCTAATAAAATCGAAAGCAATCTCCCAGCCACATCTTGGCGGCACATTGAGCAACCAAACGCCGCGAAATCAGGCCCATTTTTCTACTCGCAGCGGCCGGAGCACAGAACCGAGAGGCGGAATGGAGAATCGGGCGTTCGGGAGGGAGCGGGGATCCGGACCTGCTGCTGCTTGGCGACCTGCTCCTTGAACTTGCTCGCCTGCTTCCTCAGCGCCTCCATCCCTTCTTCCCAGCTCCTCCTCTCTCCCTCTCACTCTCGCCGGAAGCCGCCGTGGCGCCGTCGCTACCCTGACGGACGGTGGCACCGGCACCACACCAGCACGCTGCCGTTCCAGACAATCACGGACGTCAAGTTTTTTTTTTCACGTCACGGACACGCCACTCCCGGCCCATGAAAGCCCAGACCGTGCTGACGAGTATTCCAGGAGGCCCATTACTCCTGACGAGTGGCCCCACGAGAGCCGACCTAGTCCACGCCGCAGCAAAGCCAGCGAGGCAGCGAGCTAGCAACGGCCGGGCGAATTTTTTCAAAATTTCCCCTTGTTGCCATTCTCATCTCCACTGCCGTCCCCGGCTCACACTGTCGGGAGAGCAAATTGCAGAGCTGCTCGCCGCCGTCTGGAGGCCGGCGATCGCCGCAGGGTTGGTCCCAGAGGCTCCCCGTATCCGGGGCATGGTGGTCCTGGAGCGCACGCCGGCCGCGGCGTCGGGGCCCGGCTCCAGCCCGCACCGGAAGTCGCCTAGGTTTTCGCGGGGGGTGGCCGCAGCGCCCTCGGACCCCATCCTCCCGTACCTCAGGTACTCCCGAATCGACCTCGAGATTTGCCGACGTTACTTCGATTCCGCTTAGGGTGTGCGAATTCGTGTGGGCGCTCGCTTAGTGCAAGGGGCCAAGGGGTGGGGGGGGGGCTTCTGTGCGTGTGCTAGTGTATCTCAAGGTTCCGCCGTTCGTTTCGTTGAATAGCATGTGCAATTTGGGCGTTTAGGTTAGCTTGCGCGGCCCTGCCTCCGTGATTGGTTACTGACGCGTACCAGTACCCTTGCGGGATTGAACTGGGATGCACTAGCATATATGTTGATTCCGAATTCAAATGCTTGTGAGGCTGGACCACACTTCGGTCTCAGTTAGGCTGCATATAGGTCTGATTTTCCTCTTCAAGAAAATCCATGTACATATTGGTGTGCGCTGTGCTTTGGTTGCTAACACTGGTTTCTGGGTTTGTATTCAGGTCTATCAGCAGGGCCATGGATGAGCTCGGGACTGGCCCTCAGTATGACTTGGCAGCCGTAGACAGGCTCAAGCATTACGTGACCGAATGCATTGCAAAATATGGGGATGACTACCAGTACTCCACCGATCCACGGCTCCTCAACATCTGGATCCTCTATGTAACGTGATTGATTTTATGCATCATTTCTGATCTCATTCCTCCTAGGTTGCTGTTTATTATTTTGCTTATCTTTGTTTCGGGCCTTTTGTGATTCTTGCTTTTTAGGCAGATGCAATCGAGGACTTCCCCAGTGTTTACAACCAGCTGGAGGTGAAACGAATGTTTCTGGAGCATGCACTACTCTATGAATCATATGCACGGTATCTAATTGCTCATGGGAAAGTGGTTGAGGCTGATAAGGTGTTTGGAATTGGTATTTCCAGGTTAGTGCAGTGGAAAATGTTTTCCACTTGAAATTCGCCTCTTTTTAAGCCGATACAACCTGATATTCACAGGTCAATGTGATGTTAAATTATGGTCTTTGGCTTAACTAGGAAGGCGGAGCCCCTTGATCATTTGAAGAAGATGCACTTAGCGTTTCTGAAACATTTGGAGAATGTTATAGAAGAAGCAGATGCGGAAGCACAGGTAGCGTAACCACATGCTGTGATTTAGTCGTTTCCAGCCTGCATGTTGAGCACCACACTTTTGTATTTATCAAACCTCTCAGCATC
The DNA here is from genome assembly GCA_018135685.1 of Themeda triandra. Classification (NCBI taxonomy): domain Eukaryota; kingdom Viridiplantae; phylum Streptophyta; class Magnoliopsida; order Poales; family Poaceae; genus Themeda; species Themeda triandra. The sequence continues at coordinate 1,861,577 of JAENPR010000015.1, read as the reverse complement.
TGTTTGTATCCATGAGTATGCTGACCACAGAAATAGCTCACGGGTATCTTGAGCATTACACTTCTGTGTTTGTCAAATAGGCAATGTACTTCGTAATTAATTGCAACCTTCATATGAGGTTCTCATGGTTGACCTGCGCCGTTTGATCTATGGCCATTAGGCTGCTTGCTGTGTATTGCCACTAGAGTTCTCAGTGCTCTCCAGGAAACATATTTTGAACTGCTGTTCAACCTGAAGATTTTACATTCTATATTTTAAATCATGTCCATACTTTACTTCCCAAGTCTATTGATGCATTTTTGTGACCAGTAAATGGATTAGCTTACTACTATGTAAACCTCGCATTAATTTCTATGCAGAGTTCATGCAAACCTTGGCAGCTTTCTGATTGGGCCTGTTTTGTGGCCGTTCAAAATATATTTCCCCATGAATCCTTCTGCAATTCTAGTTTGGAACGCCTGTGATCTTAATAATAAAGCGCGTTTTAATTCAGTTTGGGATGTTATCCTCTCCGCCAAGGCTGATGTGGTTTGCCTCCAGGAAACCAAAGTAACCAAGGTTGCATCTATAAGTTAGGAGCTTTTTTCCTTGTTTTTGGCTCTGATTATGATCAGTTTGTGGCCCTGCCGGCAAGTTGCACGCATGGAGGGATCCTGATTGCCTAGAGCGAGTCAGGCTCGGCTGGGAAGCCACCCAATCAGGCCCTAAGAAGTGTTCCAAAAGTGATCACAAAGGACTTAATTTCCTGATCATCCCTGTTGTTTGGGAGCTCTGGAAGCACATGAACACTTGTGTTTTTGATGGAGCTCGCCCAGATGTTCAGATTCTCTTATACTTTGCAACTGAGAAGGGCAGTTTGTGGTGCATGGCTGGTGCTACGGCCCTCTAGGAGCTTCTCATAAGGTAGATTTCCCCTGACCTTTAGGGTCTAGGCAGGTTCTGAAGGTCACAGTTGTCTCTGTAGTTCAGAGGCTAGTAAGACAGGTTGTGTGTGTTGGGTTTTTGTAGAGGGAGACCTCTTCATGCCTCCCCTGTTTTTTCCGGGGCATTTTGTATGGCCCCCTCTTTCTTAATGAAATTAAAATGGCAGTGGCACGCAGTTCTCCTGCATCGTTCAAGAGGAAAAAATGCTGTTCATATGTTCTATTGTGAATCTACCAGTGTTTACTAGAGAAGTTTTGGTATATGCTAGGGCAGAGGATTTGTATAGTTTTAGAAAACCAAGCAATGTTACAGAGAATTTGTATGGCTTTAGAAAACCAAGCACTGTTATGGAGTATAAACAAAGAAAAATGGGACATGCGACCTTTACCTTTTAGACTTAGCAGTAAAAAATTCTAGCACCCATAAGCCTGTTAAGTATTTATTCAAAGTATTTTTTCATTTTTTTTTATTTCAAACATTCTCTGTTAGAAGTTTTCATCATTGCCCATTGTTTCAGATAGTATTATTTTCATGCATATGGTTGCCTAATACCTTTCATCCAAGTGGATTAATATACATCCTTTGCTCTATTTCAGCCCAAACCATCAACAAAGCAGAAGAATGAACCTTCTGTGGTAGATCCGTGGTCTGCTTCTACTAGGAGCACGTTACTGGAGACAATTAATGACGACTTAAGGACGTTTCCTGTAAGTTCACTAGTAGCATGCATGTTCTCTGATGTGCCGCATGAGACTCATCATGGTTTCTCAAATCCTTAACAGGGCTATCATAAGAGTAACAAGGTGTACTATGGAAAGGTGCCCTTGACTTCTTCGCTGCATGTTTTAAGAAACAAGGCCATTGAGTTAGGTATAACTGTAATTATTTTGTTTCTCAGTCTTGCACAATGTTGCCATACATTCTGAATCATGTTCCTGATTTGACTACTTGAATGATAATGCTCCCAAGTTACAATGAGTACATTAATTCAACAAATGTATCCTCTTCTTTGGTTCAATAAAGTTTATTTGTGTTGTTATTACAAAATACAATTCCTTTTTGTGTCAAGGTGGCAGAAAATATCAGATCAAAGGATCTACCGGCACTGGTGCTTTTGCTAAAGTATACAAAGCTACTGTTGATGGTAATACAGAAGAAATGGTTGCTTTGAAGGTGAACCATGTTTCCATTGTCTCCATAAACTCACCTTTCATAGTTTGGTCCAGTTTTAAACGCTGTTTATTATATGCAGATTCAGAATCCCTCGTTTGCTTTGGAATTTTACATGTATCGCCAACTTGATCTGCGTATATCTGATCTCGAGGTACATAATTTATGTTCAGAGCAGCCTCAGCATTCTTTCATAAATCATAATGATATTTAATAGTATACATTGTTTACTTCCAGAGACCAAGCTTCGGCTACGCGCATGAAATGCATATCTTCTCTGATGTCAGTGTGTTGATTTGTGATTACCTGCCGTACGGAACTCTTCTGGTAATAATTACATTATATGCATAAAAAATCCACAAAACTATTTTTGTTTAATGAATATGTAACTACAACTAATCGATGTTGCTAAGATGTGATGAGATATAAGTAAACTCGAGCCTTCTGCAGGATGTCATAAATTCTTACTTAGTAGTTGGTCGGACCATGGATGAAGTTCTATGCATCTATTATACCATAGAGATGCTGAACATGCTGGAAACACTGCACAGCGTTGGCATAATCCACGGTGACTTCAAGCCAGACAACATCCTTGTTTGCTACCTGAGGTAGCTATACCATATTACCATTACTGTTACCACTTTATGTGTCTCTTCAGCATTATCTGTTTACTCAGTAATAACCATGCAATCTTTTCTCTGCTATCAAGTGTTCAGATCACAAATCTCAGATATAGAACCTGTAATGTTGGATCATTATTGCCATTCATGTTTGCATAGGCCGTATCTTTTTGTCTTGTTTGTTAGGATGACATTAATTTATGAGTTCCACATAAATATGAAATACTTACAACTACAAGTGGATCAGATGCTAGATGTTGTTGTAGCTAGGATAGATAATTTGATTGGTGCAAGTATCTGAGTTGTTTGTCCATGAAGAAAGCATGAACTTCATAATCGCTCCATTGGCTGGCAGTAACCCGTAAGTGTTGGATTGGTGGCCTGGTTGGTGCAGAAACATTCTGATTTACTGTATCTGCATTACCTCTGAGTAGTAATGTGGGAATCCCCATTTTGATGCTCTTAATCTGGTTTCCTGCTGAATGTTGATGTTCTGGTCTCTCGTTCTTGAGAAATAAGATTTTTTTTTAACAATAATAGCACAATTTTTACCCCTTTTATAGCCTGTTCTTTGAAATAGTAAGCACAACAGTACAATCTAACATTATAGCCTGTTCTTTGACTTTCCTAGCCATGCTCTTGCTCAACATTTACCTTTGTCAATTTGTTTTATTTTGATATATCTAATTGCTCACTAATCAGTGCCAACCTTCTCTTGGTATGTAAAGTGGAGAGCTCACCGAGGACACTTTCCGAAGCGAAAAAAGAGATGAGAAGAATCAGGTCAGCATATGCGTCCTAACAAGTCAGAGGTATTGCAGACCCCTTTTATGAGGCTCATGGAATCTGCATTTCAGGGGCTCTGCCTTGTTGATTGGGGCCGTGGCATTGATCTGAAGCTTTTCCCTTCCCCAGTGGAGTTCCACGGGGACTGTGGAACCTCAGGATTCAGATGTACAGAGATGCAAGAGCATAGAAACTGGACTTATCAGGTCAGGAACCTGTGCTTTCATCAGTTACTCTAGGAGTCCTAAATGACGCTATCTGATACAGTGCCCTGGTCTCGTCTTCTGCCTATAGGTCGACACATACGGCCTCTGCGTCGTTGTGCACATGATGCTGCACGGGACAGGCATGAGCGTCGAGAATGTGCCCAGGATTGGTGGAGGCGGCCACGAGTACCGACCTAAACTGCCGTTTAAAAGGTGCACTGCGATCTCTTCATTTTTTGACTCGTGCAGTCGTGCCGTGCGTGCATGGGGTTTGTGCGAAGCAACTGAGCCCAATGTGTGGTTGGATCGCAGGTACTGGAACGCTGATCTGTGGCGGCAGCTCTTCTCGACGCTGCTAAACCCCGCCTCGAACGACAGCGACGTGGCCACGCTCCGGAGCCTGCGGGCGTCTTTCCGTGAGTACATGTGCAGCAAACCGCAGCTGGTCGGCAAGCTGAACCAGATGCTGGCGAAGCAGAAGGCGTCCCTGTGCTCGTCGTGAGCTGGGTCGGCGGATCATCCCCTTGCCATGACCCATGAGCTGTGACAGGCCGAAACGTCCAGCTCCCTGTTCGTTCCCGAGCACCGCTGGTGCCTGTGATCGGTGATCCCCCCATTGTTGTAACTAAGGCTAGGTTAGGATAGAAGACTGGAAGGACCTGTCACATCGCACCGGTAAGTTTATTTATTGGTTGATGATAAAACCGAAACAACAGCCCCCGAAGTCAAATGAGCTCGCTAATCAGCTGACGCGAAGCAGCAGCAGCGACGCCGACCTTGGCCCGTTGGCCAGCGCGGTCGCGAATCGCCGTGTTTGGCTGTCGGCCTTTCGTGCCGTTGCTCCTTCTCTTGGAGTAGAAGAGATCGCGGGCGTGCCCGATAGTTCCTACCTGCGACCCGGCCTGCGGACAGGCTTTCGTCCATCTCCCGGGCCGTTCAGTGCGTGGTTGGCTGGCCTGTTGCGCGTTGCGCGTGCGTGGGCTCGTTTGACTACAGGCCATCTTGGTGATTCGCAGGGGTGACCAAAGAGAGGCCAGGAAGAAAGGGTTTGAATTACGTGCAGACTTCTGCTGCCTGTAGTAGTTTTTTCTTTCTTCTAGGATGATGATGATGCTTTTCTCTACCCGGCTAGTTGAAACTGGAAACTTCGCGGGACAGCGTCTCTCTATCAATTAATTGTGTGTTTGTGTGGCAGGACTTCCCGGGAACGCCTAGTTAGATGGCTCTCTAATTCTTCTCGTTTCTTTTTCTTCCTTTCGTGCATAATGTGCAGCCGTGATCACACTAGCAATCACCGGGACCTGGGAATTGAGAACAGGAACAGTCTAGTCAGATGGTGGAAATTTTGCGAAGGACCGAGCTAAACGGGCATGCAAGTTAGCCACGAGACTAGGGCGCCCCACTGCACGCCTACGAGCAAGGAGCCAAGGGCGGGAGACGTGATGGGGCACCGGCCTATACAAACCACGCCAAAAGTGTGGTACTGTTTGCCTCATGTTTGTAAATTTTGGCTCGCGCAGCCAACCACTCGTGCCCACGCTAGGTCTCCTTTTTTTTTCTCGGTAAATCATTGGCGAAAATAGGGCCACTCTGTTTTCCTTTTTGCCAAATTGGTGCTGGTGTTATAGCGCAGTTCAAATTAACGTGTCCCTAGATCCACGCAAGCTTGTCTATTGTAGTGGCTTGGGTCCGGCCAGGCTGATCTAGCTAGTCCCACCCCCCATACCGTATATGGAATCGATGCAGAAGAAGGGGGGAAATAAATTCATCCTAGGTATGTTTGGACCCCTTTATTTAGAGAAATCAAAGACACCATATGCTATGGGAATCAGCCTCTTTGTGCAAACTATGAAAACTCTAATCAAAACCACAGAAATATAACCCGATGGCTACAGTGTGGGGGTTTAAGTGCTAAAATAACCCACCTTTAGGATGAGATGGGGAGGGGGGTGGTTAAGTGCTAAAATAAACCCCCCACACTCTAACCATTGAATTAGATTTCTGTGACCTTAATTAGTCTTTCCATAGTTTGCACAGGAGACTGGTTTTCATAGCATATGTTGCTATCAAAATATACTTAAGAAAATTAGGCTATTTGGATTGGAATTTGAGTTCCACGACTTTCCAAATTAAAGTTCACATATAAGCCTATCTCAAATTTATAGGTTGAGAGATGAGAAATGAATTCTTTTCTTCTCCATCATAAGTAAAGTTGTAGACTTTACTTAATGGTCTTTCACAACTATAGTTTACTATGACAAATTCAATTCCAAAGATCTAAACGGGGCCTTAGTTTTATTGTCCTCTACATGTATATCTGCAAGTGCCAACAAGTCCTTTGTTAAGCAAACAAGTAGAAAATCCATCTCATGTGTCGTGCAATTAATTTTGTATGCAATGATTTGACGAATCTCAAATTTAGGGGCTATTTGGATTAGAGCTAACTTGTATTTCCAGTAACTAGACATCCATCCTATACTCCAATTTTGGATGACTGAATGTGCTGCTTGGATGCATGGCTTAGATATCCAAGCAAATATGGCCATAATGAGATTGATAATGTGACCTATCTCGTGCACAAACTCATTTGAAGTTTTAGGAACCGACGACTTCAACACTGAGAATTTTTGTAATTCCATATCATCCACACTAGTTGTTTCAATGGACCTACTTATCGTGAACACCACACACGCTTACAAAAATAATACGACCTAGACTTCTATTCCTAGAATATAAAGTCGACTAGAACGCCTCACCAATGGCGATGTACACTAAGGCCCTCTTTGGTATGACTCTTTTCGGCTTCGGTCTCTACTCGCGGTATCATAGCGCAAAGTACAATACTATAGCATCTTTTTTAGCGCTTTGTGTAATGGCTTCAGTTTTATTCTAATGAATTAATTAAGGAGTCAGGAGTAAGGACAATAGAACCCAATGAAACAATGCTTTGTGTTCACTGGCTCTGCTATGTGCGTTAGATGAACAATAAGCTATAGTAGATGGCCGGCCTGTCGTAGAGATGAACTATACCAATTGATGAAATAAACCCTGAGTCCCTAACAATCATAGAGTGGTAAAACGTGGAATAATGCAATGGACCGCCACTGCTAGCCTGGTCTCTGATTGCATTGCCGAGATGACCGGTGGGCCTGTGTTAACAGTCCAAATTTTCCTCTGACAGGATAGCGGGGAGTACGTCAGCATGTTCCTTAACATAATAATATTAATATCGGAGACAAGATTACCGACTTACAGTTGGAGTTGACTACTTTACGTTGAAAATGAAACCAGTCCAAAACTCTCTGCTATAGAGAGAGTGACAGTGGTGCAGACAGAGAAACACGTACCGTACTACATGATACGACCCCCTGATCACTTGATCAGTGATCAGATTGCCAACCAACCGAGTTTGACCTGTATGCCTTCGGTACAATCCAAACGACCAGCTGTAGTCCGTGGCGAACTAGCGACGCCGCGACACAGTTGCACAGTCACAGTCACGTACAATGGTGCCCAGGAAGAGAAAAACCTAGGCGGCCTTGGATTCTAGTAGCGAGCTAGCTAGTCTAGCTGATCTAGTGGCTAGGACAAGTAGGAATTTGGCGCGGTAACCGCGCGGTAAAATTAAACTGGCCGGCGTCGTACGGCCGGCAGCGACCGGCCGGCCAACGGGACCAGCAGGCGGCGGCCGGCCGGGCGCGCGACCACCCAGCTAGCGGCACGGCGGGGGGCGCCTGGGCCTGGGTCAACTCAAAGCAACAGCTCTTCTTCTTCTTCGCTGCTGCACAGCAGCAGCTGCCAGCCTGCACCAATGCGGCGATTGTGCCTGCATGCTGCACAAGCCTGTCCGCCCTGCTTCTCATAATTTCGAGCTGGCCGCTCCGGCACTGAGTCTGAGACCGGCACCGTACCAGTCGGCCAGGCCTGGGCGCGGCTGGGCCTGGAGCTCCCCTCGTCGACCGACCGATCGCCTGGAGCTCCCGGCCTGCTGCCAGAACGGTTTGGGTCGGTGGCTCGCCGTCATGTGGCTGGACCCCGGCGGATCAGACAGGACGCGCGACGTCGTGCGTGGCGTAGGCCGGGACGCCGGCCGTATGGCCGGCGGCCGCGCTGGCCATGGCTCTGAGTCTGACGACGCTGCTACCTCTGCGATCCCAGCTAGTCCTACAAACCTGCATGCATCTCCATGCATAGCGCGCCCGCGTGGACCGATCTGTCGTTGACATCGCGAGCCGAGGTCGATGGGCCATCCGTCTGCGGCGTTCAGTATTGCATTGGACTGTCGTATGCGATGAAATTGCCTGCATTTGCATGTGGTGGGCTGATGAGTCCGAAAACTGGGGACGTACCGTTACGGCTGTTAGCTGTACCTGTGAGGCGGTGGTGACCACCTACTGATTATTCCGATCGATGCATCATGCATGTATCATGTAGCTAGGCTGCAGTACTTGCTTGCATTGGTTCACCAGGAACCATCGAGCTCCGCATGCACGCGGGTTGTCTTTGCTATGCGCAATATAGGCATTCACTCTTTACTTTTTACTGACTGCCATAGCTCTTGCTAGTAATTCTTAGGAAAATTCGTTGGATGGATACCCCCTCTGCGTTTTGAACGACAAGTCAAACTTTTAAAATTTTGATAACAAAATGACTTCTACAATATTTACTTTAATTACAAAATTGATACAAACATGCAAACATATGTATATATAAAAATTTGTTTGGAAAATGAATTAATAAAATCATATATTGGTTGAGATGTTTGCAACGAGTTTATCCAATTAATTAAGCAAAAAAAATCAAATAATCTCCACACAGGCACCTGAGTTAAACTAATTCACCCAGTAACATAAACCTTGGGAGTATGCCACTCAGTGTATCCCACTACGTGCAAATGAATACAGAGTTCAAGTATCATTCATAGTCACAATCAAGGTCCTTAATACGTGAAAAGGTCAAAATTCACAATATGATTCCAGATTCATCATATCTATATCCATCTAGACATTCCGCACCTTATGTTCCTTAGGTCGTAGTAAAATTCTTCTTGAATATACTCTCTCCATCCCAAATTATAGGTAATTTCAAGAATTTTAGAGAGTCAAAGCATTGACTAAAACTGTAAAAAAATTAAAAAGATTTATGACATCAAACAATTATACTATGATAATATAGTTAATGAGAAGAATCTAATGATATTTAGTTGGGATCATAAATATTATTGTCTTACTGTATAAATTTGGTCAAACTCGATATGTTTTGACTCTCTAAGATTTTTGGAATGACTTACAATTTGGAATTGATGGAGCAGTATTTAAGGACATCCGATCGGATCCATCAACAACTGTGCTTGTGTATTTTATCTTGCATACACCCTTAGGCATGCCATCATACATTAGCTTGGTTGACTTTGAGGAAATATAAGAAAATACCATGCGACCTTTATGTGGCCTCCTTCGGTTCTATTGTCGTGTCACACTATGGCCCTCACTAAGCTCCACAATTGCTTCTAGCTACCACACGCACCTTACAAAGATTGTAATTGAATCGATAAAGGTTCTGTGGTAGTGTGAGCTCATCTAAACAATTCTAGTTAACACGGTTACACAAACCTATGCAACTATTCAACTGCACACCGGGAGCTTCTACGCATACTAGAGAGCTAGCATATCGCACAAAGCCTAAGCAACACTAGCTAGTACTACACCAACACTACTCAACTAGGAAAACTACACACTAAACTAGAGAGCTACAACTGCTTGGTTACACAAACTAAACAAGGCAACACAAGTTAGGAGAGCCAACTAGTTAATTAACTACACAAGTAAAAACTAGTTACAAGAGCAGCAACTACAGAGCACAAAGGAAAACCTAGATATGCAAAAGGTAAGAGCCCTTGCATCACCCAAAAGCGGTAGCTAGGGGGTGAAATTTTGTCTTTTGGAACATTGATTTCGACCATAACAGATTTGTCGAAATTTACTTTGAGACCTGTAGATTCACCCAAACAGATTGAGCAAGTCATCAAAACAGTTAGTTGCTCAACTTCTCCATTCAGAAAGATGAAAGTATCATTTGCATACTGAAGAAGGGGAAGTCCTGACTGTTTGGTAAAGTTTATAAAAAACCAGCAGCCGGCACAAACAAAAGTGGCATCTCGATCGGTTGAATACTGCGCTATAAGAACTGTCAGACCGACCCGCCAGTTCTAAAAAAAAAGAACAGTCAGATCAGAGGACAGATGCGGAATTGCGGATGAAAATTGCTGACCTTGCTTTGTCTGGCAGCTCGGTTGGTGTCCCGTTTCCGCCAACGTGCGTGCACGATTGCACCACCAAACGTAGTCAGTCCATCAGTGTTTCGTTCATTGCCACTCGACCGTACTACTGCGCATAGTCAGTGCAATTTCGATGACGTCCGGTTGCTGTTCTGCCGGCTTGAAGCAGCGCTAGCTGCGTAGCAGGCCGCGACGTCCGGCTCTGCTCGGCGTGGTGGCATCGTCGATCGTCGTATTGCATTGCTTGATCGATCGTGTGGCCGGAGGCGGAGAGGTTAGCTTGCCGTCCACCATGGAATCATGTATGCATGGGTCGCAGTGGCTCATCAGCACCTCAGCGTGACCCAAGCCAGAGCAAGGAGTGCAGTCTGACTGTTCATATAATACCTGATTGCAGAGAATGAGTTACAGTACGTAGTGAGCAGTCTCTTAATTGGTTCATCGTCATTCAGTGTGCCGTTTTTGTGCTGCAATCGATCAGCTGTGTGATAGCTAGTTAGCCACTTGTACACGTTTACTACGTGGCGACTGGCCGTCGGGTATGTATCATCGTCGTCGCGGAGGCGCGCGGACATAATGATATCTCTGCAGGACTTGCATATATGCAATTGCAGGGTCGTCGTGTACGTTGAACAAGCAGCGGCTATGCAGCACAGGTCAAGCAGGACAGCGACTGGTTGCTAAAAAAAAAAAAGCAGGACAGCGACTCGGTCCCCCGCGGAGCAAACCAAGGTTACCTGCTCTGCTCGCGACATCGATCGACCTGGTGACATCGACCGGGCGGCGTGCACTGCGCGACGCCGGTGTGGCTTGCACACACCGACGTCGACGACGACGTCGACGATCGCAACGGTTAACCGATCGATCGTTCGGTAGGTCGGTCCCGGTCGTGTAATATTATCGTCCTGTCCTATTATCGATCGTCTGCGCGCGCGCGTCCAGACTCCAGACCACCGGGCGTGGCGCTGCGGAGGGAGTGCGGACTGCGGACGCGCGGCCGGCGGCGATGGGCGATGTCGCGCGCGGTCTCTGTCGTCGTCGCGGCGGTTGGAGCGCGGTCGCCTGTCAGGTTTGGCGTGTTCGTGTCGGCTGCCGCGCCGCGCGGGCCGGGCATCAGATCGGCGCTTGTTAGCGCATCGACGTTGCGTCGTCTCGTGTCGTGTACAGTGGTGCACCCCATCTAGCTTTAACGATAACTACTTGCATTCATTGCGTACGTCCTGCCTGCTGCGGGGAGAGAGGAGAGGACATCCATCCGTGTGGGTATCGACGTCAAGGCGATATTGCTGGGGATTGGAGGGGAGGAAGAATAAACACGGTATGATTTTCTTGCTTGCTTGTACCACAAGCAATGTGGTGTGTATGCATGGTCGTCGTTGTGTCGTTTTCGATAATCAATTGCGACAATGCATGTACACTCAACTTCCGATCAGCAGGTGATTGTTGCTGCTGCTGATTATATATGTTTGTGCCGTATATATATGGGTGACGAAACTGATGACTGATCTGACGCTGCACTGTGTGTACGAGTATTCCACTATCAGTGCACTCGCACTAATAAGCTAGTGGCGCGCACCCCTGCTTGAAGCAAACATGGGCCGGGTGACATGGATTGTTGAGGTGCAAAATTTAAAATGAAAAAGGGAAATCGTTTTCCTTCAAAAGAAGCGGCACAATTCTTTGGTTCCGAGCTACTGATCAGCTAACTACATACTGCTAGCCAGCAGCCCAGCCGGCAGCAGCACTTCTATGTACTTCTAGATGTTAGCTGTGGATCAGTAGCAAAAGGAGACGAGAGATTCCTTGCGACGAGTGAATACAGATGGATAGGCGCGTCGCCGGCCGGCGAGGAGCTCGATCGCCTGCTGATCTGAAGCTGTACGACCATGGCATGGGATGCCGCGCTGCGGCTGTCTGTGTGGGGGGACTGACACCGGACGATGCGTGAGCGTGACACGGAGGGATAGGCCGGCGTGGTGCCTGCCAGTGCCGACCGGCCGCGGCTGGCCGACATTCCTTTCTCGAGTCCCCAACCAACGGATCGGATCGGATCCATGGAATCGGATGCCTTCTCGTCTTTTCATTTCATTTCCACCCCGGCCAGGCCCCCCAACTAGAGCCAGCTCTGCTCATGGATCTCTCTCCCTCTCCCCACTCCACACGCCACGAATCAATTAAAAAGATTAGCTGTACGGTGCTCAGTGCTCACACTGATCGATCGATCTATACTACTAGTAGCACTTGCAGACCTGCATGCACGCAGTGCTGCCGGGTAATTAATTAGCATTGTTTTGTTCTTTTAAGGCCATGCCCGGATGCCCCTGCTGTCAGCTAATTCTCCATATTATTGATCGCCGATCTCGAAACTCCCTGGAAACAGATAGATTGTGCTACTGCTAGCTGATCTCCAAACTAAACTCGAAGCACTAACAGTGTTGTACTACTACACTACAACATGCGCAAATATAGAGACCCCTTTGCCTTCCGGATCTCACTTGGTTATATAGTATAATCCTCGTGTGGAATCCAGGCATGCACCTGCTGGCCGGTTTGGTCGGACGAGCTCAATCCTCAGAGATCGACCAATATACTCTGAAGTGATATAAACAACTACTAGTAGGCTTGGTTTGTGGTTTGTTGAGTCCCAAATTGAATATATTTGTGTGTGAAGGGAATTAGGATGGGATGGTGCGGCAAATATAGCTACCGCGCGCAACTAACTTGTGGTCTTTTGTCAAAAAAAAAAAAAAAAAAAAAAAAAAAAAAAAAAAAAAAAAAAAAAAAAAAAAAAAAAAACTTGTGGTCATGTCGATGGAGTCAAGCAACTTGTCTACATATGACTTGGGAAGGGGAGCGACAGCTAAAAGACAAGTTCATCCTTTCTTAATTAATCTGAGAGGCCACTCACCTTATAACCACTAAAGCCACTTTTCTCTTTCCTGCTAGTTTCGTTTTTTTGGCTTTCCATCAGAATTTGTTGCCATGAGAGGGATAGAGTAATGGTTGATATATATCACACAATTCAACCTGACACAGTCTATCCTAGTGACTAATGTGTCATGCTAGCGTATGTATGTTTTGGCGTGGTGTAGAAATAAGAGTAGTGATTCCTTGAGATATAGTATAGCTTTGGCAAACTAAAGCTTACATGTTGAATTCCTTCTTCATGAATAAAGGCCAGCTATATATGATGACACATCTCAATGATAGAAAGTGCAAGAGACAAGAACGGAATGCTTAACCCAAACACACACAGCACGATGCTGCAAGTGCATCCCTACGTACTACCCATAATTGGCAGACAGGCGAGCATCCTTCTCCGGGAAGCAAAGCCACAGACTGCATTCGAAATCGAAATCCCATATAGCAGCTAGGGCTCTTCAATCAGAAGAAAAGGCTGCTTTAGCTAGCTGATATCAGGCCCCCATCTAATTAACTAGATATCTCACTCTGTCTGTAGACTGGACACCTCCTACTAGTAGAACGTACGCTATGCACACACCTAGCAAGCTAGCTAGCCCTGCTAGATGATCTAACAATATGCTTAAACAGTGATTAACCACTACACACAGCAACATGAATTGAAGAACAAGGTAGTAGACACATGCACATGAGAATGATGTGCTACACGCCTCCCCCTTCTCCATTTCATAACTGAATTTGCCCATCCTGGTCATATAGATCTGGTATGGTACGGTGCCCCACCACGCCACTTAGTAGTGGACCAATTATTATTATTAGGCATTATTTGGTTTTATTTTTTTGCCCTGTCAATTCTAGGGCATCTTTGTTCCATCATTAGGCCATATATATGGAGTTGGCATTCCATGTGAGGCATGCGAGAGCATCCAATTATATAATGCGTGGGTTGTATGAGGACCAGCGTAGTATAGGGATGCGTGTGAGATTCTTGGCAGCAGCAAGAACCAATCCCTTTGGTTGGGGCAGGGCCACCAGTTCTTAACCATTTTTCCCCCCTTGCAAGATGAGCATGCATATGACGCATCACGTACTGGTATCCCCTTTAAAATTATATAATAAGCTCTTGCATTGTGTCAAGTGGTAGAGATTTGGTTGTCCATTCTAGCAGTGTACAGTTGCAACTAAACAACCTCATTAGGAATGTTTTGTTTGACCCATTTTCCACAATGCTATATATTCTTATTAAGACGGTCGCGTCGATCGTCTGTGTGTGATGGGAACGAAACTTATTAGATTATTGTTAGCATGACATGTGAAGCTGCCTGTGCATATTTGACATGGCATATATATGTATTTCAACAGTTAGACCCATTCAAAACCTCTTGACTACTTTACCCAACGGGATACATTGATTATAGCTAGCCACATGAATTATGACCTTATTTTGACGAATAATTTTATATAAAAGAACTTATTTTTAATTTGGTGGATTAATTAAGATTATAATGGTATATACAGAAGTAGCAATCTTGCAGCAAACATGGATTTTTTTAATTTAATTTCCAAGATAAGGGGCATAATAACCAATCTATTTAACACTAGTGTTATTAATTAAAGGGGGGAAACACATGCACGGGAAGCATACTAGTACTATAGAACAATAATGGTTAGTCCAGCAAGATGATGATGCATATAATTTTTTTTATCAAATATATAATGATGATGTGCTTATAGCGCTACTATATAGATTTTTATTTAAAAGAAATGTGCCCCAGCTAGGATGGGTCCCAATGCAAATATATAAGGGCAGGGCGGCGCGGCGGAATGTGTTTCCCCCCTTTCGGTGGTGAGTTGCTGACGACGTCATGACCACCCGTCCACTCGCGCGCGGCGCGGCGGGCGGAACGATCGAACAGCAAGAAAACAAAGCACAAGTGACCGACATTCCCCTTGGAACCCGCGCCCGGGGCGGATCCTATCGCTATAAACAAAGGGCGTTCCGTGCAGGCAATTTGCACGCAAGCGCGGGGCGAAACGTACAAATCTCATCCGCACAACGACGACGCATCTCTGCCGGGGCTAAACAAATGTCACGCGAAGTAGACGACCGGCCCGGCCATGTGTCTGCGTACCTAATCTTCCTGCAGTATTTTGGCTGTCGAGTAGCGCGCTCTCCGTTTGTATATTGCTTCTCACAGCGCATACTTCTGATGCACACACTGCCCAAGCTCTGATCTAATCCCTCTCTATTCCCCTGACATGCCAGGGGAGAAAGAATTATATATATCGTTTTCATATACTACTACAGTACTAGTATAGTAGTATTGCTTTTGTATACTAGCCATAGTATCTCTCTCTCTATTCCCCTGCCATGGGGGAGAATTGAAGAATTATACTATTGTTTTCATATCGAGTTGGATTGGAACGTTAATTAAGGGAGAGAGGGATCAGATCGACAATAGATTTATGAGGTAATGTTTTATAGGATTTGTGTGTGCAGGGTGGTTGCGAGGAAGATCCACCCTGTTCTTCACCTGCACGCCATTGTTTTGTTATTTTAGGGCTGCATGCTATGCTAAACACCGGCCACTCGGCTGTCCCATTTGCCGCTGTGGAGCCATGGAGGAGAGAGATCCATGGACAGACAAGAGAGACTCGTCAAGCTAGGGCGGTCCTATTGTATAATCCTATCCTGCCTATACGTGCTGTAGTACGTTAGGCAGGCTGCACTGACATTCCTTGGGCCCCACACTGCCAGCTCCCTCTCCCCAGTTCCCTCTCTCTCTCTTGGCCGTGGGTATGGGTCGGCCATGCAGGCGTCGGTGGAAGCTGGTCCATCAATTGCATGCTGCATGGAGCAATTTGTCCTTGTGTTTTCAGCAGTACCGACATGCAGCAAAAAATCCCCCGAGTCCGCGTGCTGTACAACTGATTTATTCCATGCATGTTCTACAATAATGCATCGGTAATTTCTATGTTCTGAGGGGATATTTGAATTTATTTTTGTTAATAATAGAAGAAGTTAGAATTTAGATACAAATTTTAAGAGGTTACTTAGATTATCTATCATAATATTGATAGGATTGGTAATTTGTATGAAACATTAAGGGCTATTTCATATTATGTTTCACAATAGTGGAGGTGATCGAGTAATTTAAATGCAAATTTAATGGTTGTTGCATGTTAGTTTTCATCATGGTAGAGGGGGTAATATTTTTTTCGAAAATGAAATAGATCCAATCGCTGCTATTGTCAATGACAATTAGAGGTCTTGTGATGGTCATTTTTTTTTTCAGATTTTAGAATTTAACTTTTTCCTAGCACATCTAGTAAAGATTAGCATTGAGGCTCCATTTGGATGCCTCTAATTAGTAACAATAAGCTTTAGCAGTGGAATATGTTCTTACATATGTTATTGGTTGAATTTGCCCATCGATTTAATTATAACAATTTGTCAAAATTATTGATGAAGCTTGATTATCATGGGTGGGTGATGAGTGGTGACATATCTCCGGTCTCTAGAACATCTAGCATTACACATGCCATGTGTATGGGAGGGTGAAAAGCTTTCAGTGGATGTTTATATACTGAGAAGGCGACATTTCACTTAACAAATAATGAACTTCACTACACATGTCATTTATTGTTTAGGGTTGTAGTTAATCCTCCATTTCATTTACCTAAATCTCCAAAATTAACTGTGCAATGAGTTTCATATGACATGATATTGTTTTGGATTTAAATTTTGCCATGCAATCATGTGAGATTCAAAAGACACCTACCAAATCCTTGAAAAGGGTTAGTTGTACCTTGATTTACTTTTTGGATAACGGATGGTGCATTCTGACATTTTCTTACTACAAATTAAACAAGATGCAAACACACTCAACCCACACACCTAGAATAACACACTCGCTGGCACATTCCTTTTTTCACTGAAAGTGACTACGACAAGTGGGTAGAAGCTTAGAAGTAACGCAACATGATTGAATTGAACCTTTTACTAGGTGACTATACCACACGAAGACTCCACAAAAGTTTACGGAGAAAAATTATTTAATATCCATATTCTTGAGAAAAAAAATTAATGCATTGTATATATAAACCTGTCATTGGACACACACATATATCACATATGCACCTAATAACAGTATTGAGGACGCCCAAAAATGGAATGTATTTGCAACTAGACGGAGTATGACGCAAATATGTATAATATCATGCCTAACTGAATTTAATTTTCTTTAGTTTGGAGACTTTTACAGAGAAAGCTAGGTCAGATAAGCCCCACACTTAATTTTTGCATTGTACTGTATTGTATGTAGCTGTAGAAATTATACTGAATTCAAGCAATAGTCACTCATAATGAACAAAGTAATATTTATTTTAACGGATGCATATTCATGAAAACGCATCACCTCATACGCGTACAAACATCCGCAATATCAATGATTTGCCGTGCGTCTTCGTACAAAGGAAGCGCCGTGCGCGTACAAATTAGGAGTGGGCCATTCTAACAAAATGTTTGTGAGAAATTTGCAGCAAACAAACAATTACCGAAACTAAACCCCATGAAGTGTCACGATCCAATGTCATATACTGGTAGTACTTTTTGGCTGCTTTATATATTATGGATTATTGATATGTGTATGAGAACAACAACATAGCTAGGCTTTGGCTTTAATTATGCTAACTCTCTCCACAAGCACGCATTGCATTTCTGCGTGGTCTTGGCCCTTGCTAGAGCAGCATGCGCTGGACCAATCAGAATGTGCCCCCAACTCCCAACTCAGAGAGAGATTCCAAGGAAGAAACAAGCATGGCAGGGGTGGGCCCTGCCAAAGGTTCCTCTGTGATGTGAGAGAGTGGTAAAGAGTTGGATGATGAGTGAGAATAGAAGCGGGCATATATTCATGCAAGCATATGCATGTGTGGTCCGTCCCATGCATATACACTGGTCCATTCTGGAGTATGCATAGTATGCACTGGTCCATTCTGGAGTACGCAGCACTTTGGGAGGTGGGGTTATCTCCATCCCGGCGTCCATGGGGCAGCAGTGTTGAAAATCACAAGACACATGCCAGTTGATCCCCCCACACGGTGGTACTATACCGTGCTACTGACCGTCAGTTGGGTGCTGCTGGCTGGCCATACGCATGGTCCATGCGACCATGCCGGCCGGCCGGCCGGCCGGCCTGTCCTCCATCTCCATGGATGATGGATGTGGATGGAGAAGTGGGGCAGCAGCAGCAGCAGCTAGGACGGGGGCCGCCATGGATGGTCCACATTGCACACTGTCAAAAAAATCCCACTCTCTCTAGCTACAAACTAGTGCAACTCGCTGGTGAGAGGAAAGATAGAGAGGGATGTCATCATGGCTAATGAGAATTATTAGGGCCTTGACCATGATGGCTTTGTGGAGAGGATCGGAACTAATCCACATGCAGGGCACATCATTGCACGGCAGTGTGCTCCGCTGGGACGACGACGATTAGTCCATGGATTGGAGTGTCAGAGCGCGCGCGAGCATGATTAGCACTGATGACATAATACAACCTAGCTTGACACCTCAACTGATCAATAATTAATCAATGAGCTACCTATATAATAAATAATAACTAGCTTATCTAGCTCGCCTAAGCTACCTATCTAGTGAGCCCGTGGTATATTATTAACCCAGGAATAGAAACATTTTTCGGTTAGGATGATCCCATTCTTAGCATGCCAGCAGTACAACGGAATGAAATTTATTTGGTGTGTGTGTGTGTGTGTGTGTGTGTTGGGGGGGGGGGGGGGGGGGGGGGGGGGGTAGCTAGCTACATCTAGATGACCAGATGGTCAATTAGTGGTAACATGATGGAATGAACCGTGTTGAGGAACTCAAAAGAAACAAGTTTTTGCTGCCTTTAAGCTGTTGGCGTATTGCGACGCGCCCTGGAATCTAGCTAGACGACATCTCTCTACTATCCATATACGAGAAATGTTACCGGCCGCTCAATAGTTTTGCTGAATATGACTTGGCTAGCTAGGGGCTTATTCACTAGCTTTGTATAGTTGGAGTGGTACTTTAGATCAAACCCTGACATCTCAGTCTGTAATAATAATCAACAGTTCTTGGGGTGGTGATGATACATTGAGGCAGGTGGTTGCAGCTAAATAGTGGATTCGTGGTCTAACACGATCTAAATTGTTTCAATAATGTTTACTCTAGGACACTGTCGAATCGCTATATTGGTTGGAGTGGAAAGGACTGTGAAAATGACCTTTATGCCCTCTCGTAGGTTGGTTTATTCGTTTTCATTTTTTACCCAAAAACTTCGTTTTGGTTCAGCCTTTTTCCCCACAACACGAGACATTTCTTAAACTTAGTTTGTTCATCTTTTTTTTTTTCTCATACATAGAGAATATTTCTTTAACTTGCAGGTATTTCTACTTTGATTGCTATTTAATGAAAGGAGATATCAAGAGGGGGAGTCAAGAAGTTGCATTGGGGCAATGGTCTTCACTGCTGGAAAATTGGACTTTGCCGAGTGCCTGAGGCTTTGCCGAGTGTAAAATTTCGGGGCACTCGGTAAAGCCATATTTTGCCAAGTGCTGCACTCGGTAAAATTTTGCACTCAGCAAAGCCGGGAGTCAAGAAGTTGCATTGGGGCAATGGTCTTCACTACTGGAAAATTGGACTTTGCCGAGTGTAAAATTTCGGGGCACTCGGCAAAGCCATATTTTGCCAAGTGCTGCACTCGGCAAAGGCGGCTTTGCCGAGTGCCAGGCACTCGGCAAAGACATATTTTACCGAGTGCCAGACACTCGGCAAAGCACTGGACTCGGCAATTTTTATTATTTATTTTTTATAAAAAAGTCTTAACCGAGTGCCGGCCCCTAGGCACTCGGCAATTTTTTTAATACTTTCTTTGACGAGTGCCAGCCCCTCGGCAAAGCCATATTTGCCGAGTGCTACACTCGGCAAAATTTTGCACACGGAAAAAGCGGCTTTGCCGAGTGCCCGAGTGCCACACACTCGGCAAAGCAGTGGACTCGGCAATTTTTATTTTTTTTAAAAAAAAGTATTTGCCGAGTGCCAACCCCGGGCACTCGGCAATTTTTTTAGTACTTTCTTTGCCAAGTGTCGGACCACTGGGCACTCGGCAAAAGTTTTTTTATTTTTTAATACTTTCTTTGCCGAGTGCCGGCCCTGGGCACTCGGCAAAATTTTTTTTTTTACACTTTTTTAGAATTTCTTTGTTTAGTGCCACCACTCGGCAAAGAAATATTTGCCGAGTGCCTCCTAGGGCACTCAACAAAATATTTTTTTTTGTGATTTTTGCCCAATTTTTTTATGAGGACTTGCTACAGTATTTGAAACTCTATTATAAAATTTGGGGCAATTTTGAGTTTTTATATTTTGTTAATTTATTTCTTTACTTTGATTTTTTTGGAATATTTCAAATTTGAACTGCAGGTACATGGAATAATGAAATTTGGTGATTGATATTTGGCGTATGTTGAGGCCGTATCGAGGAACTCACATGAAATTCGGATCATCTCATTGACGTAACATGTCGAGGTACTTGCGAGAGATATAAAAGTGTTTTTAAATTATATAAAATCCAAACGAAGTCCGACAATCATGAAACTTGTCGAGGTATCGTGTTATTGCATGTGGACACTGTAGTAAAAAATTGAGATGGTTTCGAGCAAGTTGTAACGTCGGATGCCAAAAACCCACACATCTCTCTCTGAGTTTCATGAAACAACAAGAGAGATATAAGATTTGTAGATCTCGAGTTTTGATTTTTTTCAAACGGCCTCATATGAAAAAACAACCAAAATATACTTTGTAGATCTCGAAAACTTGTGAAATTTTATAGTTAAATGTTTTTTCATTTGAGTTAATCTTCTCATGCTTTTGAATTTCAAAAAAATAAAATAAAAAAAGAGGTTTGTCAAGTGCCTTTCCAAGGCCACATAGCAAACTGTCCCAATAGGCCTATTAGGCCCAAAAAGGCACTAACTACATAAGGCCGCCCTAGGGTTAAGCCTCCTTCCCTCCCCGCGCCGCCGCTCTTCCTCTCCCTCCGAGCGCCGCTTCTCCTCCTCCCTGCGGTGCGGCTTCTCCTCTCCCTCCCCGCACCGCTTCTCCTCCTTCCGGCGGCTCGATTTCCTCCTCCTCCCGGCGGCTCCTCCTCCTCCTCCTCCCGGCGGCTCCTCCTCCTCCCTTCCTCCCGATGGCGCTCCTTGTCCCGGTGACTCGCCCGTGAGGGCGGCGCGCTCCGGCAAGGGCGGATCAGGGCGGGGCCAGCCTCCCTCCCTCACCCACTGCTGCTATGGAGGCCGCGCCGCCCCCCTCACGCTGATGAATCGGGGTGGGCGCCCATGGCGGGCAGCGGATCTGGTGGACCGGGACGGGGCGGCCTTTGCGAGCGGCGCACGCGGCCTCCTCCTCCCTCTCCGGCGGGGCCATGGCGGGCGGCGGAGCTCGGGGCCATGGCGGACGCGGAGCTCGGGGTGGCCTCCTCCAGCACGGATGCGGCCTCCTCCTCCGACTCCGGCGCGATGCATGGTTCAGGCTCCGGCGACCGCGACCTGGCGGCGGCGGTGCAGCTCGAGGCCATGGCGGACGCGGAGCTTGGGGCAGCCTCCTCCGGCTCCGGCGCGGTGGCTCGGGCTCCGGGGGCCACGACCTGGTGGCGGTGGCGGCGATTTCCAGTGGGCTCGCTGGGCCCTTTGCATGGGCTCGGTTTTTTTTTTTGAAAAAACATTTTGTCGAGTGCTTTCTTGGCACTCGGCAAAGATTTGCAAAATCGTTGCCGAGTGCCCCCAATAAAAGGCACTCGTCAAAGTCACTTTGCCGAGTAATGTGTTGCCGATTGGACTTTGCCGAGTGCCACAGTTGGCAAAGCCTTTGACGAGTGCAAAGGGCTCTTTGGCGAGTGTAAAAACATTCGGCAAAGCCCCGACATCGAGTAGTGAATTTTAAATCCCTGCTGGTCCTAATCACCTCTAGTGTTCCTCCTACTACAGCCTTTACTCATGTATCGTAAATCGTAATATAGGGGGCTTTGTTACGGTACACTTTTTACCTTATAGGAGGTAAGATCTCAAGAAAATCACAGCCCTTGATTTTTCAAAGATAAATAAAATAATTTAATTAACTAATACTCATAAATACAAATGGAATCCCTAAAATCTCAAATATATCCCCGCCTAGACTATCTTCCTTATAAATCTATTAACTCTTAGGAGGTAATATGTGGTAATGTTGTTTAGATTGATGATCCAGAGTTATTTGGGTGTACAGTAACAAAAACATAGGGTAATATTTATGTTCATTTTTCTGTTTTTCATGTCATATTTTTTCCTACATCCCGCCCAGCGTTTCGTTGCTGTCGAACTTTCATAGAACGAAAGTGTTCCCAAACGTAATAACGTATGCGTACGTACTAAACGACAAGTGGCCAAGGACAAAGTAGCTACCGGGAACGCTATGGGCGTGTTTGTTTGCCTGCACAACCGCGGCTTGGTCCGTGCCACTCAGCCAGGCCAGCCTCAGCCAGGTCTAGCTCGTGCAGGGCGTGGTGTTTGTTTGCCTGGCTCAGCTCGGCCTGGCCCGGTGGTGGGCTGGTGTTTGTTTGCCTACATCGGTTGGCAGGCAGCCCAACCACCTCCCAACCGCTAGATTGGGATGGTGTTCATTTACCTGCATGCCCTGGGTTGCATCACCAGCCCCAATTGCCACTCCCTTCACCTGCCATAGGCCAACAGGCACCACAGAGAGGAATTTCAACATCCAGACTTATCAATATATGATGACCATTGATAATAGCAGAACTTATCCAAAAAAATAATATATGATGAAATTTGATAATACCAGACCTTAGCCAAAAAAATAGTTGGTTTTCCTAATTGGGCCTCAGACATAAGTTTCATTTTTGATGCTATACCAAGAGAAATCATTGGTGATCAAATCAAGATCAAAGCAGGCATGGAATCATGAGACCCATTTAGCCTAAGCCAGCAACCAAGCTATGCATAGGAGTTGCTTAGTGTTGGTATTTTTAACGCACACAGATAAATCCGCAAGCGCACGGATACCGTTGTAGCTTTCACCCGGAGGGTTTTAAATATTGTATCCACAGGGAAACGTGTGTGGGTCGCCAAACAACTAGTTTATCTATGGGTAGCAATCAAGGTTTAAGATATGATGGGTAAAGAGGATTCCTATGGTAATGATCCTATGCAAGGCAAGGTTATGAAGCAATTGTCCTTCTAATGTTCACTTTGGGACGCCGCTAGACGGGAAAGCACCACAAAGGATAACTCTACCGACGCGACTACGGTCCTACTAATTTAAGAACCTACTCAATTCGGTGTGGACGGGGCTGTCACCTCCGTAACTACCACACAACCGAGAGAATAGGGCGCAAACACGGAGTAACCGACGACCTAAGCACCACGCTTATGCTAACAATTACTACTCTAATTCGGAGCGCTAACAAGAACTAGAGCAATCATAAGAACTGTGAACCAATGAACAAAAGAGTAAAATAAATACTTGAATAAAGATCAATTACCGAAGTATCCGGATGCGGGCTTGGAAGCCCGAATCCACCGAAGTACAAGCTCGAGGGGAGCACCGACATGCCTAGGCACCACCTCCAACTCTTCCCTCGCTCTCTATCTCTCTATTGTGCTAAGACTAGATCCTAATGAGGACTAATCTTCTCTTGATGGCTAGGTTTAGCGAGGAGATCCATTCAAGGGACCCCTCTCAGCTGATCCCGGCTGGAGCAAATGAAATTAGGGTTTTAGGGATGCCTCCTCCAGGGGCCAGGGGCCCTGTTTATATAGCCCTCTAGGATGCACCACAGCCCTCGGATCAAACCGACCTAAATGGACGATTATTATTCATCCTCAAAGGCGGTGGAACAGGGATCCGCGAGACTTGTTCTGATTGGTTGAAGTCCCGGGGCGGCCGACTTCAAGCCCGGGGCCGCCGCCCCGTCACCGAGCCGGTTTGGGCTCCCGTTTGGTCCAGAGCCTTCTCGAACCTTCCTGATTACAGAATTTTGACCGGATCCCGATTATCTCTATGTAAACCTGACATGTGGGCCTTGCTTGGGTATTTTCAGCTGACACCCTGCAAAAACAGACATTCACCAAAACTCATGGAATTCTGTTAGTGTAACCCCTATATCTGATAGGTAAACATATTTTAGTCCTTTCTCTAGCTGCGTTGACGGTATAAAATTGGTACTTATCGACCGTCAACAACTCCCCCAAGCTTACCTTTTGCTCGTCCCTGAGCAAAGATAAACTCAGTGTGGATCAGCAGTTGCTACAATGCTTTCACGCCTCAAAAGTACACATGCATTCAAATAAGAACTCTCCTCTGAATTAGAGTAAACTATTCTGACTCAAAACTTACTCATATTACCTTTTACCATGGGGCTTGTAACCGTCACTTGGGTCTTGAGCAGTTGAAAGACATAACAGTCAAGTCAAGCGCCATGTTTCTCGCTCTTTGATCAACTATTATTCCGGAGTTTTTGCAAGAATTTCAAATAAAACTCAGAGTTCCTTGTATGAACCTTTCAGGTCTCTCATTTGTGGTATTTCTGGATCCTCTCCAAGGCATGAGTAGTGTATGCCTTCTCTCTTCTCTCAAAATATGTGGTATTTGTGGAACTAAGGTATAGTGAAAAAGTGCCTTTTCTCTCTCACCCTACTTCTAATAGGCTTATGTGGAGCTCATAGGTGGGGAGTCACTCAAACTCACTTGCATATATTGCATAGTTAAGACATGGATCCAAAAGGAACTAAATAAGCAAGTCATATGTGCATGTGAATGAGGGAATGGAATGAATGATATGATGATGATGATAAGGAAATGATTATGATGGGTGATCACTTGGTGAACATCTACTTCTACACTCGCTCCTTTGGGGATAACATAACTCCCTTTATTCGGAATCTTTGAAACTTACGGAAGGACTTGGCTACTCTTTCTTCTCTTTCTTTTTTTTCTTTTTTTCTCTCTTTTTTTTCCTTTTTTTTTACTTTAGAGCAACCAATCCTTTGCAACGAAACTTTAGCAACGGGGAGTGTATAACTTGAAATGATAATGACTGGAGCTTTTATGTAGGAAAAGGGGATGGCGATGATTATTTCTAGATGTTCACACCCACGATAGGAGTAGAACCTTTTCAGGATGGAATGGAATGAATGGCGTATGTATATGTGGATGGATGGATGCGTACTCCCAGGGTAGGAGCAGCATAGGTGCGTATCTCCAGGGTAGAGACAACTCATTATATGAGGGAATGCGTACTCTTAGAGTAGGAGCAGCATAAGTGCGTATCTCCAGGGTAGAGATAGCACATTATGTGGTGGATATGGATCTATATGTGGGTGGTACCTCTAGGGACAGAAGTAGCACAGGATGAATGTAGTATTTATGAAATGAGTGCATGCTTCTGAGGACAGAAGTAGCATAGATCAATGGATGGAGAGCACATAATATTGACTTAAACTGCATGACTGATTCCTTACGGGTCCACAACATAACTACACTCAATGCCTATAAAGACTACACTCAAAGCCTACAAAATGATCTATATAAATAGCTGGGTCTTGCTAATCTAGTAAGCATGAATATATGGCTGTGGTAGGAATTTGAACTCTCATCATAAAGGAACTCATCATGCAGGAATTTAATATTTTCACAGATAAATTCTCCAGAACTCTAGTATCTCTAGGAACAAGATGGATAGCAGCTCAAAACCTTCCCATATCATACCCGTCAACCACCTAGACTTAGATCAAGCATTCGCTACCCACAAGCTTCAGGTTCAGAGCAAATCTCAAATCTAAACAGTTGTGTCTAAAACTCGGGAGAGTTCAAGGTTGAAAACTAGGTACTTGAAAGGAACTACGGCAGAGCAACTATTCATCATTTCCATATAAGAGTTTATTCTAGGGGTTCATCTTAGCAAGACGAACTTTAGCACAGTTGATAAGTAGAGAGATGAATGAAAAAAAGTAAGCTAGTGATACTTAGCTGGATACATGGAGGTGCTCTCCCCCAAGCTGAATGTTGACGTAGTCTGTTGATGTTGCTGATTGGCAGTGAAGGTGTACTGCTCTTCCTGGAGTGTCAGGGATGATGGCTGTAAAGACAACACTATGATTGTTGAAGACAGCACTCCGGCAGGAGAGAGGACGTCCTTCTGTCTATTTAGCTCTTCTTGATAACTCCTGCTCAATTCAAATAGACAACAAAACTCGTGGAACAGATTAAGGGTTAGTAAATTAAGCATTACTTGTCTAGAGAGTTGCCCATGATTTCTATGCAGGACTAAGCAGGATACCCTTTTTCTTTCTTTTAGTAACTTCAAATTCTATATAATTAATTATGTCCAATTTTTCTTCTGGTGGTTGTGCATCAA
Source organism: Themeda triandra (assembly GCA_018135685.1). NCBI lineage: Eukaryota > Viridiplantae > Streptophyta > Magnoliopsida > Poales > Poaceae > Themeda > Themeda triandra. The sequence continues at coordinate 1,835,227 of JAENPR010000015.1, read as the reverse complement.
AGAAAACTTTTAGACGTTGACTATTTACCTTGAAAAGTTTGCCTTCATCATTTTGAAGAGTGACTGCTCCATGTGATGCTACTTCAATTACCTTGAATGGTCCTTCCCATTTACTTCATAGTTTCCCATGTCCAAATAGCTTTACTCTAGAGTTGAATAGTAACACCTTGTCACCTGGTTTGAATTCCTTCTTCTTCAGTCTTTTGTCATGCCACCTCTTTGTCCTCTCTTTGTAGATCTTTGCATTATGATATGCTTTTTCTCGCCATTCTTCAAGCTCGGAGAGTTGCATCTTTCTTTTCTCCCCAGCCGCTTCAAAGTCCATGTTCCATCTCTTTATGGCCCAAGTGCCTTGAATTCTAGTTCGATCGGCAAGTGGCATGTCTTCCCATAGACCAGCTTGGTATGGTGACATTCCAAGAGGTGTTTTGTAGGCTGTTACGTAAGCCCATAATGCTCCATGAAGCTTGTCCTTCCAGGCTGTCCCCATTTCATTGACCGTCTTTTGCAGAATATTCTTGATTTGCTTGTTTGATGTTTCTGCTTGCCCACTTGTTTGAGGATGGTATGGCGTCGCAACATTGTGACGGACCCCATGATTGTGTAAGAAGCGTTGAAACTTCCTATCAATGAAGTGAGAGCCTCCATCACTAATCACCATGTGTGGAACTCCAAAGCGTGGAAAGATGGTTTCTGCAAACATCCTTTTGGCGTGATTGGAATCTGCAGCTCGACATGGTAGAGCTTCAACCCACTTTGAAACATAGTCCACCGCCACTAAGATGTATTCACACTTTGCTTGGACTTAGGAAATGGTCCCATGTAGTCTATTCCCCGACATCAAAGAGTTCTATCTCGGAGGTTGTTGGTGAGTGGCATGGCATCTCGTGTATTTATGTTCCCATGCCTCGACATGCTCCACATCTCCGGATGAAATCTTTCGTGTCTTCATACATGGTTGGCCGAAAAATCCACATTGCCGATTTTTGCATGTGTGCGGAATACCCCATAATGTCCTCCATATGGTGATGAATGGCATCTTTCAATGATTTTGATTCCTTCTTCGGTTGGTACACACCTCCCGAGTAGACCATCGAGCCGGACTCGGAAGAGGTACGGTTCATCCCATATGTGTTGACGACTCTCTTGGATGAGCTTCCGTTTGTTCTCCCCTCGGTGGTACATAACCCGCAACCATAAAATTGACAATATTTGCGTACCGGGGTCGACGCTCACGACCTTGTAGAGCATGTCGTCTCGGAGGTAGTCATTGATGGGCAAATCCCGTGGTTTTTCAAACGCATCCTGGACAAGTGATCTCGCTACTGAAATTTTCTACTCCCTTTCTATCTTTTATTTCTAAGTCAAATTCTTGGAGTAACAAGATCCATCTTATAAGTCGTGGTTTAGCATCTTTCTTAGTGAGCAGGTATTTCAAAGCGGCATGATCGGTATGAACAATCACCTTAGCTCCTACTAAGTAAGATCTAAACTTGTCAACAAGAAAAACAACACCAGGAGCTCTTTTTCGTTGTTGCATAATTAAGTTGAGGTCCCGACAGAGTTTTACTAGCATAAGCAATTGCATGATGCTTTCTATCCTTTGTTTGACCCAAAACGCCCCCACAAAGATAATCACTAGCATCACACATGATTTCAAAAGGTAGCGACCAATCGGGGGTTGAATGATTGGTGCGAGAGATGAGTGCTTTCTTAAGAATATGAAAAGCATCTAAACACTCATCATCAAACTCAAAGGGAGCATCCTTGGCTAGCAAACTTGTAAGGGGTCCAAGAATATAAGAAAAGTCTTTTATAAAACGTCTATAGAACCCCGCATGGCCAAGAAAACTTCGTACCCCTTTGGCATTTGTGGGAGGAGGCAACTTCTCTATTACTTCTATCTTTGCACGGTCTACCTCGATCCCACGTTCAGACACTAAGTGTCCAAGCACTATGCCTTCTCTAACCATGAAATGGCATTTTTCCCAATTAAGAACTAAGTGCTTTTCCACACATCTTTGCAAAACCTTGTCTAAGTTTTCTAAGCGATCATCAAAATTTTTTCCATATATAGAAAAGTCATCCATGAAAACTTCCTTGATCTTTTCTATCATATCTGAAAATATAGACATCATGCACCTTTGGAACGAAGACGGCGCATTGCACAGACCGAAAGACATCCTACGATAGGCAAAAGTTCCATAGGGACAAGTAAAAGTGGTTTTGCTTTGGTCATCAGGATGGATTGGGATTTGATGGTAACCAGAATACCCATCAAGGAAACAAAAGAAAGAGTGCTTTGCAAGCCGTTCCAAATCTCATCGATGAAGGGTAACGGGAAGTGATCTTTCTTTGTTGCCTTATTAAGTTTTCGATAATCAATGCACATTCTCCATCCAAGGATGTTCGTTGTGGAATCAATTCATTTCTCTCATTTCTTACCACAGTCATACCCCCTTTCTTGGGTACAACTTGTACCGGGCTTACCCACTCACTATGTGGTACAGGATAGATTATCCTAGCTGGCAAGAGTTTCAAAACTTCTTTCTTAACAACATCCCTCATCGCATTGTTGAGCCTTCTTTGGGGCTCCCTAGAAGGTGTATAAGCTGGGTATATTGGAATGCGATGAGTGCAAAGGGCTGGACTAACTCCCTTGAGGTCTTCGAGAGAGTAGCCGATGCTTTTCTAAAACAGTAAGGAGTCGGAAGATCTCATATTCAGAAAGTTTATCACTAATTATGACAGGAGACTCCTTGCTGTCATTTAGGAAAGCATATTTCAATCCTGGAGGAAGGGGTTTTAGCTCAATGGGGGATTTTGGAGGTTCCTGAGTTTCATCCAAGGGTAAAGGATCTCGCGGCTGTTCTACTTCTTCGATGAAATCTTTGGCGACTTCTTCGAGATCTTTGTCGGATGATTCTTGGAGAGACATCGCCACTATCTCTTCCATTGGTTCTTGCTCGGGACTTAGCTCTACCTTGGCATGGAGTGAATGAGAGATGGGAATGGAAAGGTTTAAGTTTTTCCCGAGATGTATATTTATACTCCCCTTTCTTCCTTCATGGACAAGTCTCTTTATTGGATGCCCAATTAAAAGGTCGAATTCCCTAGTATTGAAAATATAGAAACTAAGGTACAGTTTGGTTTCGTCTACTTTGATAGGGATGAGGTTGAAGATTCCTTCACTAGGAAGGATTTGGCCTGAAAGACTTTTTAGAAACCTAGTCATTGGAGTTAAATTCATGTCATCAAAAAGTGTCTGTGCAAGAGACTCAGACATGATATTTACACCTACAACTGGATTGTAAAGACCATCGAAGGAGGTTTGATGAATCTGACAACTAATATAGGTAGAAGGAGAATCTATACGAATGACTTCATGAGAAAGCTCGGATTCTCTCAACCATTCATTGCTTACGATTGTTGTCAACTCCTTCATGGTATCTTTAAGGAATTTATCTTCGGTTGGATCGAAAGGTCTTGGTTGGGTGCGAGATGGTGCCGAAGACTTCCTAATTGCGAGAATAATTCGAGGTGTTTCCATAATTCGAGAAAAGATCCTCTTCGAAATTAAACATGTCTTCCGAAAGTGGAATTTCTTCCTCCTTCGGCGGTTCGAACTTGGAGGATAGTTGAGGCTAAAAGTGGAGTAGCTAAAGGTTCGGGCTCAACTATCATAGGTTCTTCCTCGGGAGCTATCTCAACTATATCTTCCGGGGATCATCTAAAATGCTAGTGTACGGAGTGTTTTCAAGAATTTTTGTAAGGATTTCTCTCGCTTCACTAGCGAGAGAGATGCAAGAAAGAACCTCCGAGAGGATGTGTCAAGAATTTGTTTGGTTTCTCCACTAAGACCCACATAAAAGTGTTGCAAGAGCATTTGGTCTTGAATGGAAAGGTTAGGGCCAGAATTGACTAGGTCATTAAAACGTGCCCAAGCCACGCCAAGAGATTCTTTTTCTTTTTGTTCAAAAGTTAGAACCTCTGTTCGAAGTTTAACAACTGAGAGGACGGGAAAGAAATGTAAGAAAAATCTAGAGCATAGAGTTTCCCAGTCTCCCTGCACACTCCCTACAGTTTGGGAATACCAGTGTCTAGCTTTTCCCGTTAAAGAGAACGGAAATAGCTTCCACCTTATGGTTTCATGTGACATGCCTTCAATTTGCAAGCATGCACAAATTAGCTCAAATTCCCGCATGTGTGTGTATGGGTTTTCATCGTCTTCTCCTGAGAATGAATGGTCCTTGACCACCTTTATCAAAGACGGACGCAAGTCATAGCCAGGTGTGAGGATAGGTTTGGAAGATTCCAGTGGCTCTAGTTGTGCGCCCGTGGGAGCAAGATATTGATTGATAGGAGTGATATTATCCATGCTTGACAAGGTAAGATATAAGAACAAAAAATGATTTGATGAATCACAAACCGTCTCCCCGAAACGGCGCCGAAAAGCTTGTTGGTATTTTTAACGCACACGAGATAAATCCGCAAGCGCACGGATACCGTTGTAGCTTTCACCCGGAGGGTTTTAAATATTGTATCCACAGGGAAACGTGTGTGGGTCGCCAAACAACTAGTTTATCTATGGGTAGCAATCAAGGTTTAAGATATGATGGGTAAAGAGGATTCCTGTGGTAATGATCCTATGCAAGGCAAGGTTATGAAGCAATTGTCCTTCTAATGTTCACTTCGGGACGCCGCTAGACGGGAAAGCACCACAAAGGATAACTCTACCAATGCGACTACGGTCCTACTAATTTAAGAACCTACTCAATTCGGTGTGGACGGGGTTGTCACCTCCCGTAACTACCACACAACCAGAGAATAGGGCACAAACACAGGTAACCGACAGCCTAAGCACCACGCTTATGCTAACAATTACTACTCTAATTCAGAGCGCTAACAAGAACTAGAGCAATCATAAGAACTGTGAACCAATGAAAAAAAGAGTAAAATAAATACTTGAATAAAGATCAATTACCGAAGTATCCGGATGCGGGCTTGGAGAAGCCTTGAATCCGCCGAAGTACAAGCTCGAGGGGAGCACCAACATGCCGGCACCACCTCCAACTCTTCCCTCGCTCTCTATCTCTCTATTGTGCTAAGGCTAGATCCTAATGAGGACTAATCTTCTCTTGATGGCTAGGTTTAGCGAGGAGATCCATTCAAGGGACCCCTCTCAGCTGATCCCGGCTGGAGCAAATGAAATTAGGGTTTTAGGGATGCCTCCTCCAGGGGCCAGGGGCCCTGTTTATATAGCCCTCTAGGATGCACCATAGCCCTCGGATCAAACCGACCTAAATGGACGATTATTATTCATCCTCAAAGGCGGTGGAACAGGGATCCGCGAGACTTGTTCTGATTGGTTGAAGTCCCGGGGTGGCCGACTTCAAGCCCGGGGTGGCCGCCCCGTCACCGAGCCGGTTTGGGCTCCCGTTTGGTCCAGAGCCTTCTCGAACCTTCCTGATTACAGAATTTTGACCGGATCCCGATTATCTCTATGTAAACCTGACATGTGGGCCTTGCTTGGGTATTTTCAGCTAACACCCTGTAGAAACAGACATTCACCAAAACTCATGGAATTCTGTTAGTGTAACCCCTATATCTAATAGGTAAACATATTTTAGTCCTTTCTCTAGCTGCGTTGACGGTATAAAATTGGTACTTATCGACCGTCAACACTTAGGCATGGATGTGTCGCATGACTTGGTGACTGCCCTAAAAAACAACAAGTGTCACCTATTCTCTGCTTCATGTCATCATGGGCCAATCCCTCAAGTTTAACAGATCCTTCATCACCACAGAAAGAAAACTTAATAGGAAAAAATCAAATCTTATTTCATAATTTGACCTTAGTAATTTGTATACTTAAGTTTAAAATTTTAGAACTGGCATGAAAGCGTGGGACTCGTCCACCCAAACCACTTTGCCACATTTTGGAATGGATGACTCCCACGTTTTGATGACTGTCCTGAGAAAGATGACTGCCCTGAAAAAAAATATCACATCATTGGCCAAAAACAAGCAATCGAAAAACCAAAAGAAGGGACAAACCTGTTGGGAATATGCCCTAGAGGTAATCATAGCGATGATGATATTCTGCTTGTATCCATGATATGTAATGTGTCCATTGAATATCCATTAAATACAACTTGTATTGATTGGCAATTATGTGAATTGTTTGTGGAACTCTTTTACTTGTATGGTTAATCTATATTTGTCCCTGGTCGGAGTTCATGTGAGGACACACATGAATGTTAGACCAGCACATGTATTAGTTGATGACTATGTTTCCCAAGTCAGGGACATGGAGATGTCGAACTAATAATGTGGGCACATGTATGACATGTAGGCTGGACTGACCCAACATGAGATTGTCTCTTTACACATCATATACGTTATGTCCTTCGACCTGAGATTGTTGTATGTGCTCGAGATGTGTATCGACTTGCTTAGGGACTGACAAACGGTACTCCGTTACTGGGTAGTTATAAAGGATGTCTTCGGGTTTGTCGAGAAGCATGCTAAGAGACATAAACAATCAAGATGGGACTTGCCCCTCTCCGATGAGAGTGATATCACTGGATCACTCAAGTGATTGGATCAATAAATGCATGGTCGTGCTTGGGTTAAGTGTTAACCCATGAGTTGAACCAAATATCATGAGGCAAGGGAGTAACATGTATGTGATCATGGTGGTTCGTCTGATATGATCATTTGCGTGCACATAGGAGTTGTCACGCCTTGCTAGAGGCCGCTGTCAGCTATTGGGCGAATAGGAGTATTCGGCCCATGTCTATGTGTGCGTGAACCCATAGGGTCGCACGCTTAAGGGGCTGGAAGCCTAATTCGGGTTGGACCCGAATTAGACAAGGCTTAGGGTTTCTAATGGGCTTCCAACTTGGGAGCACATGAGAGATGCCGACATAAGTAGAGGGGAGGGGCGCGGCCAGACCTAATCCACGTCCTTTGGCTGCCGCCATCGCCCTCCACGCTCTCGCCTTCGCTCCTTGCGGACCTAGCAGTCCGGAGGCGCATCGCTTCTTCCTCGTACGTGTGTGATACCTCGGAGGTGCTGCATCTGGAGCACGAGGACGAACCGCAAGTGGTGGGAGGAGTTGCTGGACGACCACGCAACTGCACGACACTACTGCGATGCGTTTGACTACATCGAGTCATCTTCCGCTGCATCTGCGCGTCTAGTGGTAATCCCGTAACCTGTAACTAGCAGTAGATCCTGGGATATGAGGTAGAAAAGTTTTGTTTTCCGGCTAGCGTAGCACCCTCATAACCCTTCAGTGGTATTAGCTTGGTACTGCGTCGTTATAGGTTCTGGATATTGCATATGGTGATATGCGCGGTTGTAATGAGTCTCTGATCTTGGTTCATGGTCTTGCCGCGTTGGCCTTGTAACGATCTACTCGTACCGGTCGGAATTCCGCCATCCGAGTTATGTGATACATGTAAATCCAGTCACGACGAGTTTGAGATCAATTAGATTGATCGAACTGAACCCTAGGTCAAGTGCCCAGCGCATGTGATGCGCGGCGGTGGCAGATTGGATCTGCTGCCGGGTGCCGGGTTGCCGAGAAAAGTTTTGTTCGTAAAACAGCCGTAACTTTTCAGCCGTAACTCGGATGGAGACGATCCTTAAACAAAAGTTGTAGACAATTTCGAGATGGAACCAACTGAATCCCACTTTGTCAGATTCGATGAGATTAGAATTGCGAAATAAGGTCCGCAAAATAGAGTTTTTCGCGATTTACTTTTAGTAGTCGGAATCGGTTAACTCTGTTTTGCAGGATTTCGTGACTGGTATAGCCCTTATGTGTATGTGATGCATGTATGTAATTAATTCATGGCTTGCAAGTCATGAGGATGACAATATGGGCTGGAGCCATATAGATATTGTCAAAATTATTGTATTGTCTGCGTGCCAATCTGTGATGATCCTATCCGCGACTATGTAATTTTAATTCACTAGCTTTGGCGTTAGTGATAGTTAGTCATGGCAGATTCATCACTGAAGGATGGCAAACATGGATCGTGGAGATGGAGATCACCATGGTGAACAGATTGACGAGATGTAGATCTCGAAAAGAACAATGGGCTATACCAAGTCATATCTGTGTTTATGTCGTTCTTACTATGTTCTACTTTCACATGCTATAATGTTTTTGTCTACATTCGTGCGGTAGTGAAGTAGAATGATCCCTCAGTAATGTTTGAGTTCGTGTGCTCCCCCAAACCTTGCACTGTCACTGTCTTGTACAATCGGTGGTGGGTCTATGAAATTAGGGTGCCACCGATTTTCCTTGACTAGACAGGTTCGTATCGGGTACTTACTGCAGAAGGTTTGGTTGCTTGAACGAGGTCATCCTAACGGTTAGGGACCTTGGAGCATAAGAAGTTGGTAACCCAAGCATAGAGATGCTATCCAACAACAAGAGTCATATGCGATATGATTAGCAAAGAGTTGCTTACCGATCTACCATGTCTTCTAGCGGTGATGCTAAAGCTCACTAGTTGATTTGTTAGTTGTGGGTCTTGGATCACTAAGTATCAACCGAGGGATATTGATTTTAGTGGGAGTAGATTATATTTGATATTATTTACTCTATCATGGATACTTTGTCTTAGTATTTTGCATTACTTTTGTTGTAGATTAAATGGCGTCTTCCAATAAGCAACCATTTACTTTGCGTTCAATTCTTGAGAAAGATAAGTTGAATGGAACAAACTATGCAGATTGGATCTGCAATCTGAGAATTGTTCTCAGGGCTGAGAAAAAGGAGCATACTCTAGACACCCCTTTACCAGATGAGCCTGCTGATAATGCACCTGCTGCTGAGAAAAATGCTTACAAGAAAGCATGTGATGCTGATCTTGAGATAAGCTGCCTTATGCTTACATGTATGGAACTAGATCTGCAGATGCAGTTCGATAATAATCATTCAGTGAACGATATGATCGTGGCGCTTGATGATATGTTCCAAACTCAAGCTAGGACTGAAAGGTTCAATGTCTCTAAGGCGCTTGCTGAAACCAAGCTAGTAGAGGGTGCAGCTGTTGGGCCACACGTAATCAAGATGGTTGGTTACACTCAGAGGTTGGAGAAGCTAGGCTTCCCAATTGGCCCAGAGTTGGCTATTGATTTCATTCTCTTGTCTCTGCCGCCCAGCTATGGAAACTTCATCTCGAACTACCATATGCATCGGGCGGAGAGGGGCTTGAATGAGTTGTGTGGCATGCTGAAAACAGCAGAGGCTGACATTAAGAAGCAGGTTGGTGGCCAAGTGTTGGCAGTCCAGAACAAGCCTAACTTTAAGAGAAAGAAGGGTTGGGAAAAGAAAAAGGGCAAGGCTAAAGATGAGATCTCCAAGCCAGCTCCGCCCGCCCCCAAAGCTGGACCACCGGCAGATGCTAAATGTTTTCATTGTGGTGGGAAAGGTCACTGGAAAAGAAACTGCAAGCAGTACTTGGCGTCCTTAGAGAAGGACGGCGATAGTAAAGGTACTCCCGCTCATACGCTTGTTGTTTATGTTACAGACATTTTCCTCGCTAACTCTTATATCAATTCTTGGGTATTTGATACCGGATCGGTTGCTCATATTTGCAATACGATGCAGGGAATGATAAGAAGTAGGAGCGTGGAGAAAGGAGAGGTTGATTTCCGCATGGGCAACAATGCAAGAGTTGCTGCGTTGAACGTCGGGACAATGCAACTTCACCTACCGCCAGGATTTATATTGGAATTGAATAATTGTTATTTTGTTCCTAGCTTAAGTCAAAACATTGTGTCGCCTTCATGTTTGATGAAGGATGGTTATTCATTTGCGAGTAAAGACAATGGTTGTGTTATCTCAAAGAATGATATGTTTGTGGCTTTTGCATCCATTGTGAATGGATTATTTATTTTAAATCTTGATGATGCACCTGTCGTAATGTTAATGCTAAAAGGCCTCGGCTTAATGAGTTATGTCCTACATATATGTGGCATTGTCGTTTGGGTCATATAAGTGAAAAATGCATGAAGAGGCTCCATGATGATGGGCTTCTAACTTCGTTTGATTTTGAATCTTACGAGACATGTGAGGCTTGCCTATTAGGCAAGATGACCAAGACGCCTTTCTCGGGTTTTCCCGAGAGAGCGTCGACTTGTTGGAACTAGTACATACCGATGTATGTGGACCAATGAGCACGACAGGCTAGAGGCGGATTTCAATACTTCATAACTTTTACGATGATTTTAGTAGATATGGCTATGTCTACCTAATGAAGCATAAGTCTGAAACATTTGAAAAGTTCAAAGAATTTCAGAATGAAGTAGAGAATCAACGTGGCAAGAAAATTAAGGACTTGCAATCTGATCGTGGAGGCGAGTATTTGATCCACGAGTTTAGCAATCATCTTAAGAGTTGTGGAATTGTTCCACAGCTTACGCCACCTGGAACGCCACAAAGAAATGGCGTGTCTGAGCGACGTAATCGGACTTTGTTGGACATGGTTCGGTCTATGATGAGCCAGTCGGACCTACCTTTATTGTTTTGGGGATACGCTCTAGAAACAGCCGCTTTCACATTGAATAGGGTACCATCTAAGTCCGTAGTTAAGACACCATATGAGATATAGACTGGGAAGAGTCCTAGTTTGTCTTTTCTAAAAAATTTGGGGTTGTGAAGTTTATGTCAAACGACTTATATCAGATAAGCTAACACCCAAATCGGACAAATGTTTTTTCATGGGATATCCGAAGGAAACTTTAGGATATTACTTCTACAACCGCTCAGAGGGCAAAGTGTTTGTTGCTCGAAACGGTGTTTTCTTAGAGAAAGAGTTTCTCAAAAGAGAGAAGAGTGGACAAAAGGTGTATCTTGAAGAAGTTCAAGATGAGCTAGTCGAGAAGGACTCTACGAGTGATGCTAATGTAGCGAGAACAAGTTGAGATGCCCGTGGCCACGAAACACCTCCACAACCACGAAGATCGCAAGACTTCGCGAATTGCGTGGGGATCTGTTATTGTTGGACGATGACGAACCTGCAACATACGCAGAAGCTATGATGGACTTAGATTCCGAGGAATGGCAGAGTGCCATGAGATCCGAGATAGATTCCATGGGAGACAATCAAGTTTGGAACTTGGTTGACCCGCCTGATGGTGTTAGACCCATCGAGTGCAAATGGATCTATAAAAAGAAGAAAGATATGGACGGAAATGTTCACGTCTATAAAGCTCAACTTGTCGCAAAGGGTTTTTGGCAAGTTCAAGGAATTGACTACGATGAGACATTCTCTCCAGTAGCGATGCTTAAATCTATCCGGATCATTCTAGCAATAGCTGCCTATTTCGATTATGAGATTTGGCAGATGGATGTTAAAACAGCCTTTCTAAATGGAAATTTAGAGGAGGACGTGTATATGATACAGCCCGAGGGTTTTGTTGATCCAAATAATGCTGGAAAATATGCAAGCTTAAGAAATCTATTTATGGGTTAAAGCAAGCATCTCGGAGTTGGAACATTCGTTTTGATGAGGTTGTCAAAGGGTTTGGCTTCCGTCAGAATGAAGAAGAGCCTTGTGTTTACCAAAAGGCTAGTGGGGGCGCTGTTGTGTTTCTAATCTTGTATGTGGATGACATACTATTGATTGGGAATGACATTCCTATGTTGCAATCAGAAAGACTTCACCGAATAATAGTTTTTCTATGAAGGATTTAGGAGATGCAAGATACATCTTGGGCATTAAGATCTATAGAGATAGGTCGAAGAGGCTAATAGGATTATTCCAAGATACATACATTGACAAGGTGTTGAAACGGTTCAACATGGAGCAATCCAAGAAAGGGTTCTTGCCTATGTCACATGGTATGCGCTTTAGTGACAAGCAATGTCCTTCATCAGACGAAGAGCGCAAATGCATGAGTAAGGTTCCATACGCTTCGGCAGTTGGTTCCATCATGTATGCCATGATATGTACTCGCCCAGATGTCTCATATGCTCTAAGTGTTGCGAGTAGGTACCAAGCTAATTCTGGTGAGAGTCACTGGACGCTTGTTAAAAACATCCTTAAGTACTTGAGAAGGACTAAGGATGAGTTCCTGATCTATGGAGGTGAGGAGGAGCTCATTGTAAATGGTTACACCGATGCTAGCTTCCAAACTGATGTAGATGATTCACAATCTCAATCAGGTTTTGTGTTCACAATAAATGGTGGTGCAGTAAGCTAGAAAAGTTCCAAGCAGGAGACAGTGACCGATTCTACAACAGAAGCCGAGTACATTGCAGCTTCCGAAGCTGCAAAGGAAGGTGTTTGGATGAGGCGTTTCCTCATTGATCTTGGTGTGTTTCCTAATGCGGCTAGCCCATTGAATCTACATTGTGACAACAATGGGGCGATAGCGCAGGCTAAGGAGCCAAGGAATCACCAGAAGAACAAACATGTACATCGGAAATTTCACCTCATTCGACATTTCATCAAAGAAGGTGAAATTAAGATGTGCAAGATACACACGGATTTGAATGTAGCAGATCCGTTGACAAAGGCCCTTCCACAGCCTAAGCATGAGGCGCACATGAGGTCTATGGGGATTAGACATCTTAGAGATTAACTCTAGTGCAAGTGGGAGACTGTTGGGAATATGCCTTAGAGGTAATCATAGCGATGATGATATTCTGCTTGTATCCATGATATGTAATGTGTCCATTGAATATCCATTAAAGACAACTTGTATTGATTGGCAATTATGTGAATTGTTTGTGGAACTCTTTTACTTGTATGGTTAATCTATATTTGTCCCTGGTCGGAGTTCATGTGAGGACACACATGAATGTTAGACCAGCACATGTATTAGTTGATGACTATGTTTCCCAAGTCAGGGACATGGAGATGTCGAACTAATAATGTGGGCACATGTATGACATGTAGGCTGGACTAACCCAACATGAGATTGTCTATATTTGTCCCTGGTCGGAGTTCATGTGAGGACATGAGAGACGCCTATATAAGTAGAGGGGAGGGGCGCGGCCAGACCTAATCCATGTCCTTTGGCTGCCGCCGTCACCCTCCACGCTCTCGCCTTCGCTCCTCGCGGACCTAGCAGTCCGGAGGCGCATCGCTTCTTCCTCGTACGTGTGTGATACCTCGGAGGTGCTGCATCTGGAGCACGAGGACGAACCGCAAGCGGTGGGAGGAGTTGCTGGATGACCACGCAACTGCACGGCACTGCTGCGATGCGTTTGACTACATTGAGTCGTCTTCCACTGCATCTGCGCGTCTAGTGGTAATCCCGTAACCTGTAACTAGCAGTAGATCCTGGGATATGAGGTAGAAAAGTTTTGTTTTCCGGCTAGCGTAGCACCCTCATAACCCTTCAAAACCAACACTGGAAGTAGAAGGACCCTACTATTTGTTACCATCTTTGGCCTCAGACTGATGGTATAGTGTCAATACTTGAATGGACAGTCATTGGTGGCACATATTTGAGGAAAAAACCAAGTCAAATGAAAACAACAAGATCACAACAGCCATGGAACCATGTGAGACAGCACACCCAAGCCATCAACCAAGCTGTAAAGTCCTAGATGGCTAGAGGGGGGCTGAATAGCCTATAAAAATTTATAAAAAGCTCACTATGCAAACTAGTTAGTATGACAAACGACGGTTTGCTAGTTTTGCTTAGCCTACAAGGTGTTGCAAGCCTTCTATCCAACAATTCTACTATTTGATCACTAGTACACACAAGAGCTACCACTAGTGATCAAGAGACAAGTTAGCAACACTAAACAAGGTACAACTACTTAAACTAGCAACTAAACAAGCTAGACAAGATAAGCTAGAAAAGTGATTGCAAGAGAGGGATGTGCTCTTTATATCGACGTGTCGAGACGAGGTTGCCAATCACCAAGAAGATGAACAATCATTCACAATCGGCAACACACAATGGATGACGACCAAACACCGGGAGACAAAGATGACACAATGAATTTATCCCCAGATGTTCACTTGGGCACCGCCAAGCTACGTTACTCATAGTGTCGACCAACACCTAAATGGTCTTTTGGTGTGACCCTCAAGCCACTTGCCCCGCAAGGCACTACCCGCAAGGAAACCACAAGGCACCACTCTCAAGTGAGGTACTCAATGACTGTCACACCCGGCCCATTTGGCCCGTAGTGGCCCATTTGTGTTAATGAGATGTTGTGGAGAGTTTAGTCCTACCTTGGTTGTTAAAGGTGGGATAGACCAACATATAAGGCTTCTAGAGTCCATCCTACCATCCCCGGGTTAATCGTTTTAAGCGAAGCGAGGACGAAAGCTTAAGTGGGATGGTATGGAAGGTGTGTTTCGCTCAGCGTGCAGCGTGAATCTGAGCCGTTTGAACTCTATGGCGTTACAAATGGTATCAGAGCCGACCTTCGCAGCCACGGGCGCGTGCGGGCCAGTGTGCGGACATGGGGTTCATTGCGCGTGTAGGCTCTACGGAGTGCACGACATGACACATGTGCCGGCACTAGGCGCATGGTCGCGTGTGCTAAGAGGGGAATGTTCTTGGTCATCGTTTGCCTGTGGGTATGTTGGGCTCGACGAGGACGTCGAGTTCTTTGAGGGGGGTGTATGTCACACCCGGCCCATTTGGCCCGTAGTGGCCCATGTGTGTTAATGAGATGTTGTGGAGAGTTTAGTCCCACCTTGGTTGTTAAAGGTAGGATAGACCAACATATAAGGCTTCTAGAGTCCATCCTACCATCCCTGGGTTAATCCTTTTAAGCGAAGCGAGGATGAAAGTTTAAGTGGGATGGTGTGGCAGGTGTGTTTCGCTCAGCGTGCAGAGTGAATCTGAGCCGTTTGAACTCTGGGGCGTTACAATGACACGCGCAATTCAATAGAGTTACTCTTCGCGATCCCCGTGAGGTGAGCACAAAACCTCTCAGAAATCAACCGGAGGTGGCCAAGAACAATCACTAACTCTTGCCAATGCCTCCAACAACCTCCAAGCCGGCTAGGAGCGGTACTCTCAAAGAGTAACAACAAATCTACCAACGAAACCACCCACAAGTGCCACTAGATGCCCTCAAGCAATGCAAATGTACTTTGGATGCACTCAATCTTACTTCGGATGAACAAGCAAGCAAGAGAGATGAGTCGGGAGGAGTTTTCACAGCTCAATAGGATGATGAATGAGTTAGAGAGTCAATAGCAAGAGCCAAGCCCCGGCCACCCACTATTTATAAGCCCATCCATCAAAACTAGCCGTTAGTGCTGAAAACAACCGAATCGGGGGCGCCGAACGCGTCTGGCCCCAAGCGCCGGACGCGTCCGACGTCGTTATGCGCCAACAAGCCATTGCGTTCTCGTTCAAACACCAGCATCCGACGCCGCGTCCGGCGCCCTCAGGCCCACTTCCGCCGCGCGCGTCCGGCGATCACCCAGTGCCGCGACCCCCACTCGGGAGCGCCGGACGCACAGCCCAGCGTCCGGCGCTGTGCCACGTAACCCAATCGCGCGCTGAAGAACCGACTGCAGGAAGCCCGAGGCATAAACTGCAGCGTCCGGCGTACGTCCCTCGGACGTGTTCGACACCGTGGACCTGGCGGGGGCGACACGTTGTCCGAACCCGCTGGACGCTCAGCACCAGCGTCCGATGCTCCCCGTAGGACGCGTCCTACGCTCCAGCTCGATGCAGTCCCTTCTGTGATGCGTCCGACCACAAGATTGTCTTCGTGTTTCGTCGCACCGTCGCCAATCCAAGTCCAACCACTTGCCTTAGGGTACTAACCACCACTTGTCGATCACTCTTGAACACAAGGGTTAGTTTTTCTCTTAAGAAACAAAGGCAATGGTTTAGCTCACTAGGTTCTACATGCAATGCACTTCATGAATTCACCTAGTGGCACCCGTGCGTCGAATAGCCGATAAGACTGCCCCTCTTAATAGTGCGGCTATCGATCCTAAACCACTCACACCCTCTATGGTGTCGAGTGCAAAAACAAAATAGCCCTATAGGGTGTACCTTTGCCTTGGGCCCATTTTGTCCTTCCAAATGATATGAATACTTCATATCATCACGTGACCGTCTCGATCCATCGACCTTGACATCACTTGCCCTTCACCGTGCATCGGTCCATAGGAGCCAAGTCTTGCCCAAGCTTCACCATCGCATGGTCCTTCGCTTCGAAGCCTCGACTTGCCCTTCACCCTCGCAACCGGTCCATGGAGCCAAGCCTTGTCTCGGTCTTCGCCATCATTGTCACACGAGCCAATGCCATGTCTCATATTCAATAAGCTTATCGTGTGGACAACCTTTCTCTAATACAACCATTTAGATAAACAAGGTTAGTCCATGGTTTCATCAATTAGCTAAAACCAAACTAGGGACTTTCACAAGTCATGCTATGGAGTTGCTTGGGTATGGATGTCTCACACGGTTTGATGAACACTATGAAAAACAGCACATGAAAACATGTAAACAACTAGGAGCAAGAGTGATAGGAACCAGATCTACAACTCAAATCGTCAGATTTAGCAAGTAGGACAGGGACAACACGAAGTGGACATGAACAAGCAGGACATATGAACATTAACATCAATCTGACTCAAACGTAACACAGGAACATGGATCCATCACAACAACAAGCAGGCCATTTGAACATAAACTTGAATCTGACAAAATCGTAACACAGGAACATGGATCCATCACAAGAACACGCAGGCCGCCCAAATCCGACCGCGGCGAGTACAGGAATCGAAAGATTTCACCTTGCTTTCTTGACGACGAGGAGGAGGATGCAGCCGGCATGGGGAGGAGGAAGCAGATCCGCAGACGAAGCACCGACCAGGCGAGGTCCATGGCACCACACCATGCCGCCGCCCAAGCACCACCGGGTCGAGACGGAAGAGGAGCAGCCGCCGCGAACCTAGCAGGCCGCTTCGACTCCGCCACCACCACGCACTACCGGACGAGGAAGAAGAGGAGCTAAAATGAAGAGCGTCCAAAGGAGGAGTGAGGGGCGGAGAGGAGTGAGACAAACCCTGGAGCCGTCGCCGGCGCGGGAGGGGGGGGTGTCATGGGAAGGCGAAACCCTAGCGGCGGAGAGGCGGGGGTATTTTCCCCGTCGCATGGGAGACGAAGGGGAGCCAGGCACCAACCACCGAAATGGGACGCGGGGTGCACGCCGCTCGGCCTGGCTCGGTGGGGACGGTCAAATCGAGCTTGGCTCGTGGGCCAGGCTGAGGGGTGCTTTGAGGTTCGGGCGGGCCGGGCCCGATGAACGTGCAGGCAAACAAACAAGTATGCCTGCACCGCCTCAGCCTGGCCCAAGGCCTCGTCGAGGCAAACAAACACGACTTGTATGTGTGCACGTACAGTGGTACGCCGGCCGACGATGAGCCACGCCACGCCCACGGGTACATGTACACTGTACCTCGATCCAGGCGCAGTGTGTCCCCATCAGTACCGGCAAAGCCCAGCTAGCTAGCTAGGGTGGGCGTGGGTGCACGGTTCCCTGTTCTGTGACTGTGCGATGAGACTGTTGCGGACGACGGCTACCGGCACACGGCCAGATATACGTACATGGCATGTGCTTGCCGATCGAAGCAACGACACCTGTACTGTACAATCACAGTACTATACATATACACTGCACTACTCTTTACGCTAGTCGTAACTTTTCTAGCTATAGTTCGCTATGCACGTACGGCAGAGAGGCCAGTCACAGGGGATCAGGGCCATACGACGACGACATATACATATATGCGATCGGAGCTAACAAATTAGCTACCGAGCCGCCCTTCGCGCGCAGGGACAACGACGACGACGACGACACGACACGGCATGCGCGGCAGGCCGGGCAGGCCATGCATATATATGTCGCGTGGCGACAGGCCGGTGGCGTCGTCCCGGCGGAAATGCGTCCGCCGGACGTGTATGTGCAGCCATGCACGCACTCTGCCGGCCGGTCGTGACAGTCATCAGCACGTACACGTCTCTCGTGGCATCATCAGCCTCTCTCTAGCTCTCTCTCTCTCTCTCTCATGAGCGCATATATATGCTTATTATTAGTAGCTTTGTGTGTGTCATGTGACTGTACCACCAGCTTGATGATATGTAAAGAATAATACATGCAAGTTGATTAATAAATAATTAGAGGATGGAACTAATAAAGAACCGGATGGATCAGAAGGGAGTACCGTAGTCGTCATGGAGAGGTGAGCTAGATAGAGCGATGTGTGCATACTTGTCTCGATTTGTGTGGCTGGGGCTGCCGATCGAGAGATGATAGATGGAATTGTATTGTTTCTATATATAAAAAAATATATATGTGCCCCACTGGGGTAGTGCGGCAGTGGAATGGAAAGGGATGGAAGGAGTATATAGGATGTGGAAAAATTAAAAATGCTTGCGGCAGCATACGATACAATACAATAGTGTGGCGGCGTCGAGTTGGAGACTGAGATCGTTGTCGTGACACTGTCCGCTTGGAACATTGCGTGTTGGTTTCCTTGTGGTCCGGACACCCGGCCAGTCGGTCGGTCGTCCAATTCCAATTCCAATATAAGTAGTCAGTCACGCACGCACTCCGGCGGCCCTTAATTTGATTCTCTCATTCTCTCTCTAGTCTCAACTAGTGGATCGTATTGTTTACTTGTCAAGAGGGAGAAACTGAAATACTACGACTGATGTACAGCTCGATCTCCTGACGACACCCATGCTGCTGATCCAGTGATCCTTTCCTTCACGAGCACGGGGTTAGCAAACAAAGAGAATCTCTCTCGCCGCCCCTCCCTGTTGGTCCCTCCTAGTCCTGGAAATAATAGGCCACTAATAATAGTCCTGCTGCCATCTATCTCCATCTCCATCTCCATCTATCTCTAATCCGTGCCCTTTCGCTCTCTAGCTCATATTCCTACCACGCACCCACTCACGCCCAGTGGCGTCTAGTTAGCACTAGCATGGACGAGTAGCTCTCGTACGTGTACTAACCCATACGGGCGCTCCGTCGATGGATGGAGCCCCAGCCCCTCGCAAGTCGCAAGCGTGAGTGGAGGTGGGTGGCACGAGGACGCCACTAGCTAGCACGGGTAGCGACGCCGCAGCAACCCGTCCCCATCCACACGGTTTTGACCAGACCGGCCGCGCAGTCGATCGGACCCATGGCGTCCGGATCCCAAATTCGAATCCCTCCACGGCGCGACAAAATGCGGCGATCGATATGATGTGCTCGATCGATCGGTTAGTCGCCGGGTGATCGATCGCGTCCCATTGTCGTGCGCGCGTGCACCGCGCCCACATATATACACACCTCGCACTGATCCGTCATATCCATGTGTCTGGGCATATACACGTATATATATATGTGCGTGCTTTGCCGTCACGGGCAACTTCGTTCGTCGGTCCGCGGCGGCGACGACCTCACTTTCGGCCGGCCTCCGGAATCCGGATGTCGCGTCGCCGCCTACTGCCCGGCGCGGCCGCGCGCGCTCGCGATTCTTTTCTTCGGAGCGAAGGCACTGCAGATGCTGTCTGCACGCGTACAGTACTTCAGGTCTCCGGTCTCCCTAGCTAGCTAGCTAGGCTCCGTGCACGTAGCCGACTCGATCCTTCGACCTCCGGCGGTGGCGCGAGCGCGCTACGCTCCACCCGCCGGGTCGCGCCCAGCCATCCAATTAATTCGTTCTCGCGTGGAAATTGGCCGAGAGTACGAACGTGAGCGCGCGGCGTGTGCCCCGCGCGCGCAACGACGCGCAAGGGATCAGGTGGCGTCTGTCTGCTGGTGGAGACTACGCTGGTTTTGCACAACAAATTAAACGGACGGCTCCTGCGTGCAGAGAGGCGCGCAGCCGGGCGACGACGATGAGATAAGGGGTGCGTGCGTGTCAACGGCCGATCGAAGGTGTGCTGAAATTCACTACGCGCGCAACGAGCTAGCTGTAGTGCGCTCCTGTCGCCATCGATCGGGACCGATCGACCATCTCGCCAATTTCTTGTTTGTATCTGTGCGCCCGTTCAGCATCACCATCGTCGTCCATCCCCACAACAAAACGATCAACTGGTGGCGGCTAGCAGTACACTATAGTAACCATCAGTCATGCATGGACGGGAGAAAAAACACCATCAGCACTCCATACAGATGATTTTACTGCTGGTGCGGTACGGTGCCTCAGCAGTCAGCTCATCGGTCAGAACGGCGCGTTCGACGACGATCCATCGGTCTCTAGCTGTCGATCGTGTTGTCCCTTCGTCTCCACGTACAGTATGTACAGTACCACGGAACTTTCAGAGCGTGCAAAACGGCCGGTCGGCGCGCATGTTCGTCGTACGAGTAGTGGTGGAGATTGGAGAGAGAGGAGGGCCCTAGCTGCCTTGTTGCACAGAGATTTCCCGGCCGACACGTCCCAGGTTGGCCGCCCGGGGCAGGCCGGGCGGCGCGGCCGCTGGCTCTCCTGGCCGCCAATCCCATCATTGTGACCTCGACCGCCTTCGCATCTCGCGCGTCCCGTCGGCAGTCGTACGTGCGTGCTGCGGCCTGCAGCCTGCCGCTCTGCTCGTGCAGTCGCGCTTGCCATTCACCAACGCGCAACGCAAGCGTCCATCCGCCTGGTGTGGCCGGCCGGGCAACTGCAGACGACGACGACGGTGTGCGTGCATTGCATGCAGTTGCAGCGCGGATTCTCTCGTGTTGGTTTCCGGCTTGTCCGCGAGCCCCGTGGCTTTATTCCGGCCGGCCCGGCGCGTTGCTGCTAGTATATCGCCCCTGCCTCGGCCTTGCCTACTAGGAGGACGGACGAGGATCGGCCGGGGCGCGCCTGATTGCCTTGTCGGCTGCCTCTCCGGGCACTGCAAGCACAGAAGCACTAGCTAGCAGCGCCCTCTGGGCTCTGGTCCTCTCTCTCTCTCCTCTCGTAGTGGAACAAATGATTGCCGGTTGGTGGTAATTCGATCGTCTCGGGATGCTACACAACGAAGCACAGGCGCGCCATGCATCCAGCATCATTTTCTCTCCTGCTCTACGACGCTATAGCTAAGCAACAGATCCCGCGTGTTCTTTTCTATTTTGTCCATGAAAGACACAAGACTAAACTGTCGAGAAGCTCATCGCTTTTACTAGCCAATAGTCATACTGCTCTCACCTCTCAGAGACATGCGCTCTCAGAAACATGCATGTGGCAGCAGGGCGAACGAGCTAGCCATGAAGAGCAGGAACACGGGCTTCATAAGATTCATAATAAGAGTCACTATGGTAATGGTAAGGTTTCAAAGTAAAATATAAACTATTATTTTTTTTGATGAATCAATATAAACTATTATAAAAAAAAGTAAAATATAAACGGGAACAAAAGAAAGGAAGAGAAGGAGAGAAGAGAGAGAGAGAGAGAGAGAGAGACGCAGTAGCTAGGGTATAAATAGTAAAAGTTCATATTTTTTACATGTTGCAGATTGGAATGTGATACGGTGGCAGGGGCTCTGAATCGAAGGATTGTCATGCGCGCAGAGCAGGGAGAACGACGAATCATACGACGCGAGCTAGCTAGCGGCCGAAGTGTGTGGGTAGCTGGCTGTGACTAGGCTAGCTATGCCGTCTGGGGGTCCCTGGGCGAAGCGCTGGCTATCGGCGGCGACCGAATCTTACTATTGTGTCAGCGACGAAGCCCTGGTATTGCACGCGGTACGCCGGGTCGTACCCGATCGGGGGCGCACCAACCACCGCGCACTGCAGGCGCATAGTGCACCGGGTACTCCATCGATCGGCCACGCACAGTGACGGCCGCATGCAGTACACAGCATCCGTCCTCTCTCGGCAGGACTTCCACGCACCTGGTGCGTAAACAGGAGGACGACAAGTGAGTGAGGGAGATGGGGTCATAGCTAAACCAGGAAACGAGCGAGAGACGTCGTCGTTGGCGGCCGGTTTGCGTGCTTGCACCGTGTCAGCGACAAAACTGGTAGATACCAAACTCACTGGCGCCTCCAGTAGTGTCCTGCTAGCTGCTGCTGCATCCTCGATCGGTCCTGCAGCTAGCTCCTGCTTATCACAATAATCCATCCGTCTCTCTCTGTCTATCCCACAGTCCCACTCACTCATCATCTGATGACTGGTATCGATCGAGCTAGCTAGGTAGCATCAGCTACATCTCGATCGATCGATCGATGGCCGTTGGCCGGCATGAGACGGCGGCCATGCACGCTGATGCAGCGAAGCAGCATGCACCATCGACGTGTAGCTGGAGCTGCAGAGGCTGCTGCCTGCTGCGTGCATGGCTCACTAGGGAACAGGGAGCTAGCGCCCGGCCGGCCCAGCCCGGTGGCCCGGCCGCGCGCCACAGTGCATCTGTGCACGCATGCCGTGGCGCGCAGCGGGCGAGAGTGACGAGACGTGTACGTGGCTCGGAGGACTGAGTAGTGCGCGCGCGCGCGATTGAGCTTGGTTAGGCTGTCCACATGCGCTGTCGTCTGTGTGGTGCGTGTGCATGCGCGCCAGGCCAGGCAGGCCGACCCACGCAGCAACAGCTGCACGCACGCCTGCTGTGTGCACCACCACCACCCCGGCCACCACACCGCGCGCGCGTAGGGCGTCGTAGGCCTAACGGCCGGCCGGGGCCCCTCGCTCTCGATCTCACCCACCCGGCCCGCTCTGGAACCAACCGATGCGAGATATGCAACCAACCCCCACTCCGCACACCGTGGCGCGCGCGACGTCGTCGTCGACGACGACCCGTTCGCCGTTCGCTCGCGTCGATGATCTAGTCTCGCGAAGCTCTCACGTGTAGCAACGTGCCAACGTAGTGTAACAACTTCTCGCTCCGGCCGGAAAGCCCGGAACGAGCGACGAATTGAACCGGCATTTTCTGTACATGTCGCAGCGATCGATCGATCGGATCGGACGGCTATCTGCAGCAGCTGGACACGGTTGCCCAGATTGACCACGCTACAGTGTGCCTCGATCGATCAGTCTCGCTCACCAACCTGCAGGACGCCGGCGGACCCCGGCCCGCCGCCATGTATACGTACGGTCGTCCGGCGCCGACGTGGACGCCGACGCTCCGCCTCTTGTCGTTTTCCCTCCAAGGGAACTAGCACCATCTCCTTTGCTCCCCGCCGGTCATCGTCCCTAGATTGCATTGGCACCGGCCGGCCGGGCCCTGGCTAGCAGCTCGCTGGCAAAAAAACATATGCGATGAACTAACGACCAGGTCCGCCGGGGCTCCATCTACTACATGTAAAATATATAGCACTATAGCAGGGCAGGGATGGCCGGATGGGCAAAGAACGACATGCGCACAGGAGGACACACGACAGAGTGTGAGAGGGAAATGACTGCGACAGCGAGGAATTGTTCTTCTCGGGAGCCGCGAAAAACTTCGGCCGGGGCCTCGGGATTCCCACTGATCCACTGCGTGCCCACCACTAGTAGTACCAAAATTTTGTTTACATTTACCAAGCTACTAGTATATATGTGTTTATCTAGTATAGCTTGCTAATGCACGTATTATTAGTACGTAAACGTACTGATGATGTACAGTCGAGCTAGCATGATGATAGGTGCACTATTGGTTAGTCATGTATATATAGTCATATAGAGAAAGTGAGAGGTACGGATTACTGTACTATTGCTCGACATACTACGGCCTCGTTAAGTTACCATAACGATTGTACTAATTTACAAGATTACTACAGCTTCTTCTAAGTGATTTACTATAACATTGTGGTAAATATCACTATGAGCTATAGTAACACATATGTCGTACATATATATGTATTCACTTTGAAACCGGGTAAAGTACATTTTTAACTTTAACTTACAGCTTAGTTCGATTTCAACCTTAAACTATAAAACCAGGTAATAACACACACCCACTAACTAAAAAAACCGAATTAATTTGGACCGTTTGCTGGCTTTAAAAGTGTTTTTTTAATAATAATAAAATATAGTTTGATCTCTAAAAATGTCACTATGTGTCGGTGCTATATTTAGATCTTACTTGTTTTAGATAAATAATGGGTGTAGCTATGAGCAATAAACCAATAAAAGTAAACCGTTTCTAAATGGCCATATAGATAGTTAAGTAGAGAACGTTTTTTAGAAATAAAATGAGACTGGTTTCCTGTTTTCCTTATTCAAAATAAATCACTTATGAATTTCTAGATACTAAATTAGATTTTTTTAAAAGACATTTAATTGAACTGATCTTACTTTTTATAACAAGCCCAATGCGGGCTCTCCAAATTGGGCAAGAAATTCGGCCAAATTGGGTTCGCAAGAAGGGCCCAACCGCCACCACCGCGGGAGGGGGGGCCATGGGGTGCAGCCCCTTGCGTCGCCGCCAATCTGCCCGGCCGCTTGGTTTCCTAAATTGAGTCTCCTAGTTTGGAAGATAGTCGGTCAAATAAAAGAAAAGGACCGAATTGTAAAAGAAGAAATCCAATCATGAGCATCTTCTAGTTAGTTTAGGATTGAGCCCCCCCCCCCCCGCCCGGCCCGCCCCTTCTATGTGCCGGCCCCCAACCGCCGCCACCCACGACGTCGGCCCCTCCCCGGTCGCCACGAGCCCCCGGGCTTTAGCCCCATTATACCTGGTATCCAGCTGCAGGACAGCTCGTCTCCGTCAACAATCGTCTCCATGCACTGGAGAACAAGGAAGATCCACCGCGAACAACGACGACCGACATCGAGATCGGATCGATGGAAGCACGAACAACTACCCCAACATTCAACATCAATCAACAGGTCACTATACATACAAACGGAGGACGCAAGCGCCAAGAGGAAGATGAGGAGCCGGCGCAGCCGCCGGTGGGCCGCCACCGCCGCAGCTCGTCAACACCAACCCCCTCACCGTCATCGTACACGACGCCAATGAATGAAGTTATGATGTTGACCAGTAAGCGCAACGCAGAGGTACAGGGAGCCCTTCCTTTGTATCTCCAGGGGACAATCATCAACTCCATCGTCCACATCCTCATCGACTCAGGATCAACCCACAATGTGGTCGACATCAACATCACCCGCAGCATTGGTCTCCTCAAACGCCGCATCAACACCTCTATCATTGTCGCTGATGGAGAAGAGACGCCCTACCGCTCAACAACATTCCAGGCGCCAATTCAAATTGACAATGACATCTACATCTTCGAGGCATTCCTCATCGACCTCGGCCACAATGTCGACGTCATATTAGGCGCTCCATGGTACAAAGCCTCGGGCACGTGACATGGGACTTCATCGACGGGACGCTCATGTATGAGCACAACGGACAACGACATCTACTTCACGCACCACTACATCTGCAGGTACCGCCCGCGAACCGTCTACTACTGCCACGTCCACAGCAGCAACCCGACCTTCACCAACTAGTCAGACCTCGCATCATGGCACACAGGGATCATCGGACATGCCTACCAAACATCTTCGGTGGCCCCGACAACCACGAGACCTCCTTCTTCGACCAGCTACGCAAAGCCATATGAGAAGACAAGGATCTACGGGCAATCATGCTGGCTATTGCAAAGGGCACAGCTGCGAATGTGTGGCGCTTCACCAACGGCCTCATCTTTTACGATGGACGCCTCTTCATCACTGCTACTTCACCACTGGTACCCGACATCATCGACCACATCATCCGAGATAGGACAACCGACTACACGAAGAAAGCATTGGGAGCATTCTGACCACCAATGATGACTCAGGAGGGCATAATGCCTTCATTCATCCTATATGGACAACCGTGGACTTCACCAACAGCAATACAAGACACCACAACAATCTTCTTCGGTCAACAAGGATTAATGCTCATCTGCATCAAGCAAGTCGACATCGACATCATTCCAGAGACAGGAACTCGTCGCATATGTCCGATATCTTCAACAACCGAACATTGCTATTTGGCGACATGCTCAACATGACTACATCGCCACCAACATTTGTCAAATCAACACTATGGTGGCCTCTACCGCTACTCATTGAGCCAGACCCGACAAACCACATTTGCCTCTTCAACAGACCACCAATGGTAATGATGACTCTTCAAATGAACATCTCAGTTTCCAAAGATATTTTATCAAAGGTACGAGGACCAAGGCACTGCCCACGAACAGACGACACACTCTATCACATCTTCGACAGCATCGGCAACCTCTAATACTGCTTCGACTTTGCACCTCTTCGCACACGCCAAAACGTCATCCACAACAGCCCAATGGAAGGTCGCATGACCTGCTTCCTGGAGAAACTGCCACCAACAATCATGGCCCCAAAGTTTGGCATCGATAGCTGGTTCGTGTTTCGCTACGAGGACGCGTCGATCGGAGAAAAGGGGGAGCGCTAACAAGTCCATTGCAGGCTCTCTAAATTGGGCAAGAAATCGGGCAAAATTGGGCTCGCAAGAGGGGCCCAACTGCCGCCACCACCGTCGCCCGCGCCCCGTGGGTACCCCCGCGCCGGCCATGGGGTGCAACCCCTCACGTCGTCGCCAATCCGTCAGTCGCTCGGTTTTCTAAATTGAGTCTCCTAGTTTGGAAAATAGTCGGTCGAATAAAAAGAAAGGACCGAATTGTAAAAGGAGAAATCCAATCATGAGGATCTCCTAGTTAGCTTAGGATTGAGGCTAGGAAAACTATAAATAGGAGATGTACCCCTTGGGAAAAAGGCAATAAAGAAAAGGGTCAATCCCTATCTTCCTCTTCTCCTCCTAGCCGCCGCTGACCCCGCCCCTCCCTCGCGCCGCCAGCCACCGCGCCGCTGCCCATGCCGGCGGCCCCTCCCTGGACGCCATGTGCCCCGGGCTTTAGCCCCATTATACCTTCCTTTACTGTAAAACAAAAATATGGTTGAGTATTGCAATGAATAATTCTACAAATAAATGTTGTAATCTTCTTGCTAAAGGTGAGGTTATGTGTGTATACAGTTCTCTTTTTCTTTGTTGTTGTTGTTGTTGTTGTTGTTGTTGTTGTTGTTGTAGACAACTAGGAGAATATACCCCGCGCGTTGCTGCGGGGATTTCAGTTAATTTTTTTTAAAATAAACTATTTATATTTATAGTTATAAAAAATGAAATAATCTTAAATTAATTTTGATAAATGGTTTGATGAAATGTTGATGTGAACAACTAAATGCATGTCAGTAGATGAAGAGGTAGCTATCATAATTACATGTGCTTAGTTTGTTATAATTGCAAGGTTGTCGTTGTTGTTGTAGACAACTAGGAGAATACCCCGCGCGTTGCTGCGAGGATTTCAGTTAATTTTTTAAAAATAAACTATTTATATTTATTGTTATAAAAATGAAATAATCTTAAATTAATTTTGATAAATGGTTTGATGAAACGTTGATGTGAACAACTAAATGCATGTCAGCAGATGAAGAGGTAGCTATCATAATTACATGTGCTTAGTTGGTTATAATTGCAAGTTTAGTGGATTGCTTATGTGGATAGCTTGCATGTTGAGATAATTTGAAATAATCTTAAATTAATTTTGATAAATGGTTTGATGAAACGTTGATGTGAACAACTAAATGCATGTCAATAGATGAAGATGTAGCTATCATAATTACATGTGCTTAGTTGGTTATAATTACAAGTTTAGTGAATTGCTTATGTGGATAGCTTGCAGATAATTCTATAGTGGGGTTTGTTTATATAAGAAGTATAGATATTGGCTCCCTATATCAAATTCATGCATGGCTCTGCCCCTGAGTACATAATATGAGCAGTGGTCCTATAAACATATATTACCGGATTATTGTGGATCGTGCATATGTAGGCACTGCACACGCAGGACAATAATAATGCCTGTGTATTGTGTCCTAACATCTGAGAGGGTTGGCACTTGGCAGCTGCTCTTTCGAGTCAAGGAGATGTATGTGTTGGTTGGTTCGGCAATTGTACGAAGTGTACGCGCCAAGGACACTGGTGGATCGGCACACATTCACCAGCTTGACACGCGGTGAAATAGTATATATGCAGTGTGTAAACAAGTTTGTGGCGGTCGGTGAGGACTGTGTTTGTTGGTAACTAAATCAGCGACAGGCATCGATTCCTTTCCCTTTGCTTTTTGACCGCTAGCTCGATTCGATCAATGTCTCAATGTCACCGATTATTCGATGCGTTGCTAGATGGTACTGCCATATATATTGAGCTGATTCTCCATGTCTCTCGTCCAATCACTGCATGATATGGTAAACTAGCTACCTGATCCTCAGTCATATAGAACTCTCTTGATAGTCAGTTTTAACTTTTTAACTGACAGTTTTTTTTACCACAAAACAAAACCACAAGGAAGTCAAACTTAGCTTGTTGTCCCGGTCACACATACTTGTTCGTCCTGTTTTTCTCCTATGGCTTCCTGTTTCAAGAGGTCCGAGACAAATTCGGGCTGCTGATTTTGAGACCTGCGGTACAATTGTACAAACACTGTGTGCACCCACCTTTCTTCCTGCCATCCTCGAATTTACCGGGCGGTTACCGGACTTACCGGTCCGGTCCGGTTTATTTAAATTCAAATTTAAAATTTGAAAAAAATGTTGAAAAAATTCTAAAAATAGTTCATGATTTATAGAAGCCAATGGTGTAAAATTTTTCAAATTTGAATTCGTTTAGTATTTATTTAGACATTTAGAAGTTTAAAAAAAAAAGAAAAAGAAAAATACACGGCCGGCCCGTTAAGGCCCATTAAATCATGAAGGTCGAAAAATATACTAAACGCTCTCAAATTTGAAAAATTTTGACATCATTGGATTCTATAAATCATGAAGTATTTTTAGGAATTTTTTTAGCATTTTTTTAAAAAATTTAAATTTGAATTTTGAAAAAACCAAGCGGTTACGACCTTGCCGAGTGGTAAACCGCTCAAACCGAGCGGTAACCGCTCCAAACCGCTCGGTAAACCGTCCGTAAACCGAAGCGAAGGGGAGTTTGAATTCAAATTCAAACTTAAGCGGTAATCAGCCAAACCGCGGTAAACCGCCCTGGTAAACCGCTACCGGAGGCCGGCGGTTCGGGCAATTCGGTCGGTAAAAAAAACCTTGCCACTGAGACCGCTCATGGTACCGCCCAACCATCACACGTTCCTCGGCCACCCGCACCTATGCGGCAGCGTGGCCGGTGTTGTTGTCATCTTTCCCATTATCCACCTCATTCACCAGTCTAGCCTGCGATTACCTCACATCCATTCATCGCAAAACCTTGTAACCCTAACCACTTCCAATAGCCACTTTGATATTGCTGGTGGTATTCTTAGGTTAATTAGTGCCTAAAATCTTTTGAGATTTTAGTACCTGAAGGGTATATGAGTAGTGTATTTTTTTTAATGGTGACTAGGGTTAGAGCCTGCTTGCGGTTGGGTTCTAAAATTGTTCAACCAAACTATTACCAGCAGAAACTTAGGCTAGCCAAAATCAAGACCTATGAAAGTCAGGGGAAAAATTTATACAAGCATTTGGTTGAGTGCCATTACATGATAACCAACACTTTTACCTCTTGTGATATTAAAAAATTTTCTAGTGACTTTACTATGATTTTTGCCATAGACATGATTAGTGTGCCTTTTTTGGCAGTAAACCAATTGATAGCCGAAATTTGTAGGTGTGCCTTAATTTTTGTTGGACTAGTTTTGGAACCAATCCAAGCAGGCCCTTAGTAGCTCCCACTTTTGCCAGATTCCTTCTATCGTTATATTATATATATGCTTTAGTACTTTATATATATTATACTATAATTGTGTTATATAAAAAATATAGCACAATATAATTATGTAAAGTTTAATGGGGTGCAAAATCAATTAATCGTATTAAAATTGGTGGCTGGCTAATAATAATGTGGTAAGACATCCTTATATAAAATGGCATGATTCAAATTAATGTGAAGTAACATAAGTATTGTTATCAAACCATCATTAAAATAAACTTTGATAATGGATGAGAATGACCTACCACTCTGATTTTGGTGGAGCAAAGACAAATATAATATCGATAGTTTTACCAATTCTGGGTAGAAAAAAGTACATACACAACAATGACATTGTCTCTCTACGAATTGTGCACCATATTAGACTTGTATAGGGAATTGAGTTAATTAGACTTTATGGGAGAACAATCTACATGGTTTAAAGTATCTAAGACTTAGTAGAAATTCGCGTATATTTTTATGACTTTTTTCCTACTCCGATGTGTGTATCGATATTACGGCGTATGTGTGGTGGCTTAACGACCGATCTGAACCTTTCAAATCCATTAAAGATGCTCATAGGGGTAACATATATTCGTTTGTGTTCATACGGTTTTGTAGCTAGGTATATGTGAGATTCCATGTGTTTCGTGATAAATAAAAAAAAAAAAAAAACTGAAGCGACACACCATAGTGCACTATTTCCTTGCATTTCCCAGTAGCCCCCATCCAACACACAGAGCTAGTATATAACAAACAAAAGCAAAGCTCCTTCCTTAGCCCTAAATCCAGCTAGTGCTGCAGTCAAATACACCCGAAAGACGTGTACTAAAAATTAAAATAAGAAACACACGGGACACAGCACCCGTCACACATATTACATACATTAATAACCACCCCCGACATTCCATTGATGTATACATAATAATACATGAGTATCTATAGACAGCACACCGTGCATATATACGTACAATACAAGCTAGCTAACTGAACCTTATCTCGCATATGGTGAGCAAATATATACTTACTACATACATAATTACATACTATATACATATATAAGATGGATGATGTGGGGCACGCAGAAGCGCGTGCAGCCTTGGTCACGTCTCCGTCGTCGGCGGCTATGGGCGTGTTTGATTTGGAGCGCAAGGGTGGCTCGTACCATTGGTCTGGCCCTGGCCAGCCACGTCAGTGTCAGGCTGAATAGTGGCGCTTGTTTGATTCTTTGTCGTAATCGGCCTGCGCGTCCCGGCCAGGTGTTTGATGTCAATGTCAGAGCCTGGCCAAACCACCAACTGCCTCAACTACCCAAAGCAGGCTGTGTTTGATTTGGGCCTGGCTCGCCAGTGGCCACCAGCAAACAATTACAATGCCATGCTCTGAGATCAACAGAATGAAGGCTAAGCAATGCATAAAACTGATCTTGTGACCAACAAATAAGCCTTAGACTAATCATTTCATTAAACATGGAGTCATAGCTGCTTAGAGTGTAAATAAAAGCATAGAAATTTGACAAATAACAGTTCAAACAACAATCCTGGAATAACCGAAGTACAAGTTCAAGTTCAGAATAGAAGAAGCTAACAGAAATGGAATAACAGCAGCTCTTCCACTATCT
Source organism: Themeda triandra (assembly GCA_018135685.1). Classification (NCBI taxonomy): domain Eukaryota; kingdom Viridiplantae; phylum Streptophyta; class Magnoliopsida; order Poales; family Poaceae; genus Themeda; species Themeda triandra. The sequence goes on along the minus strand of JAENPR010000015.1, from coordinate 1,803,948 downwards.
TGGTGTAGTCATCATAGGCAAAAGTGAGCAGAAGTTAATAATGAAAAAGTGGACATCAGTTTTGCCTCAGGTAATTGACATCATTGGCATAAGGGAAAAGTTGGCCTCAGCTAATTGATTTGCTGCTATAATCATATATTTTTGTCATTGGTGGCTGTTAAAGAACTGAAAAAAGCAAATAGCAAAAGGAAATCTGAACAGAACCAAGCTCATGCCAGCCATGGAATATCACAAACTCATCCACTGTCTGCCATCAAGTTGAGTTGGACCCAAATGTTGCTGATCAGTGGATGATGTTATAGTATTTGAACAGCAACATGAAAAAGAACAAGAACAACGAATGGGAACAAATACACAGCCACCTCAATATTGAATTTGCATCATTGGCCAAACACAAACTTGCAAGGAACAAACCAAACACAAACTTGCAAGCATTAACTAAATATAAAAGCCAACAGAGGCTTCAAATAGTGCGTTACAATAACAAGTTCTACCCCACATGACAGGGCTCAAATGATGATCTAGAGTGTCATCTAACTGTTACCACACTCCCAAGTCAGAATGCCCAAAAGAAAACAGGTTATGATCAGCCTATCAACCTGTACAAAAACCTACAGAAAAGTGTGTCCATCTGTAGTCAAAAGATGAGAGAGTGGTGAGGGGGGTGGAGGAACTATACTTCTCAACAATCAACCCCCTCAATCCTTGCTGTCCAGTGTCGACAAGAACTACACATAGTAGTTCTTAGCAAGGAAGGTTCTCAGCCAGATGTCCCTGTGGTCAGCTGCCATAGTGACAAAGCCCCTGCCAAGGGCCTTGTTCTCCAAGAGGTAAGTGTAGGCAACAATGAGAGCTTCAGTGGTGAAGCCCTCCATGTCCATCACAGCAAGGTAAAGGTCTGGATCCACATGTGCAGGGCCGGTCTCCCTAAGTGCACTAGCTACATCCCTCACAGCATCTGTCATGTTGGTCATCATAAGCATCTCATCTGTAACAACTCCAGTTTTTGTCTTAATAAATCTTGCATCTTCATGAGCATAATCATCCCATAAGCATCTCATGCTCATAATTACCTGAATTGCTTGATGCTTGTTTCCTTGTGGTTAAATAGATTTATTCGTTATATATATGCATTAAGTAGTTTTCAAACTTTTCAAAAAAAGCCCTGTTTACATTGCTCGAGATCAAGTTGGACCCTTAATAGAGTTTTAGAGCAAATTATTTGGAGAAACTTTTGTTTTTACACCAAGCCATGAAAATGGGGCTAAGGCTTTCAAAAAGGACAAAACAGCAGGGAAAAATATTGGAAATTAATGTTTTTATAATTATAATTTGACCCTAATTCACATTTTCAAAACTAGGCCGAATTAGCAAAAACTTCCAACATGAAAAGTATTCTACTCATCAAATGGAGAAACTTTCATGTTTTAAGTTTTTCCAGATTCGGCACCGTTTGGGAGTTATCGCTGGTCAAACTTTTCAAGTCGAGACAAAACGGGTGGGCCCCACCTGTCATCTCCTTCCCCCTCTTCTCCTCTGCTTCCCCGTGACAGAGAGCGCAGCGACGCCTCGCTGTCGCCGCTGCCGCCTTGCTGCCCTGCCCGCTCGCTGGCCCGCCTGCGCGCCCGCCGCACCGCGTCACGCACGCCACGACACGGCGCAGGCACTCAAGTGCCCACGCCCCGCCTGCCGCTCGCCAGCAACGCGCGTCGCGCCGCTCACCGCATCGCCGGCCCCGATCGGGTCGCCGTCCACACCCGCGCCACGAGCAAAACGACGCGACACACCCGGCACGCGCACGAGTACTTGAGCACCCCGCGCGCCCGCCCGCTCCGCTTCGCCCGCATCGGCTGCGACGCCGAGCGCCCGGCCACCATCGCCATCGCGTCGCGTCCGCCTCCGCACACCCGTGACTCCTCCCGGCCGAATGGAGAGCGACGAGCCGCCTTTATAGCGCCTCGCTCGCCCACTCGCTCGCCGCCCGCTCCTCCCTTTCTTCTTCCCGGCCGAGCGCCCGCACCGCCAAGCCGCCATGGCCGCCAAGTGGAGCGCCGCCGCCTAGCCGTCGATTCGCCCCGCCATTTGTTCAATTGATAGCGCCATCGGCCGCAACGCCGCCCGCACCTCCTCCACCTCCTAGCCTTCGACGAGCGCCGCCGGTGGCCGGCTGCAGCCGCGTCGCCCCTCGCCACCGCGCCGCCGGCCGCGTGCCGGTGCCACCACGGCCGCCCCGTGCCGAGCCGCGGGTACCCGGGCGGGTGCGCCGGACCCCGCGATGCTCCGCCGCCTCCTAGTGGCCGCCGGCGAGGCCCACACCCGCCGGACGGCGAGAGCCGCCGCCTCTCCTGTTCTTCCCGAGCCAAGGACCTCGCGCCTAGAATTAGATAAAGGTGAGGGTGGTCTGCGCAAGATTACCGGATACGGGGACTTTCAGATCAGGGCCTATGCGATTCTGGATAAGATCGGGGCTTTTATGTAAAGCGTCTGTCCTATTCTCGATATTAGAAAAGGATTTCCGAAATTGGAAAAAAGGTTTAGAAATTCATATCTTGATGAATATTGGTCTAATGAGGGTGACTCAACTTGCAGTATTTTTCTTATTGGATGAGCTATGCCTAGAAAATATGAGATGCCATGTTTGCTGTGCTTTTATATTGAGTTTAGAATTAATTCTTGAATTACTATTAATCTTTAAAAATGCATAGTAAATCGAAGGTTGCTCCGAAAAATGTGATTCTTGTTTTGTTAGTCTTCTTATGTGGTGCGCTGTCCAGGATAAATGTATCATGCATGCTTCCTGTGTAGATTTATAGAGTTGTAGTTCAAGTGTGATCTAGGGGCAATTCTTGAGATAATTCATAAATGATTTATAGATGTCTAGTTTAGAGTTGATACTTTTTGTAGGCTTATTCTATGTCATAATGTACCTCTGTGTATGGTTGGTTTCATTGTTTGATCAAGTTGGTAGTACAAAGTATTTATAGGTCCTTGGTTTGGGGCTGCCATGTCATTTTTGTGTAGGCCAGTAGGATTATCCCATTGGGGTGAAACTTGGGTGATGCACTGGTATTACCATGTTTTATCCACTGTAATTTTTATAGGATTTTAGGATGTATGTAGCTATGGGTTGCTGTTCAACCTATAGGTGGTTAATTTAGAGTCGATTCCAAGATGCCATGCCTAACCTAATGATAAGTTGGTTTTCTGGTTAACTTATCTAAAGATGATAGTTAGTGTATTAGCTTATGCATCTATTGCTAAAGTTTCATGATCATTGCATGAATGGTTTAGGCGTTATGAGTGTGACAAGATGGTCACCAGTGCGGTTTTAGTGGCTGTTTTTCCAGAATCAGTCCTGATGTTCTGTGTTTTAGGTGTAGTTAACCTGGGAATCAGTTTGTGATGTCTTCATACGTTTGATGGAGAATTTCATAAGCTTTCCAGAATGTCCTCATTCATACCCGTAGGGTCTATGGTTATTTATTTATGATTTATTTACTGACCTGTTAGTTATATGGTTAGGATGATTATGTGTGAGTGTAGTCTCTTTGGCTTTACTGACTTGTTTGCGGATGATAGTAGAAAGGGATGTCGTACTAGGATTACATTGTTGTAGTAGAAAAAGTAGTAGATGATATGTGCTTATGGTACACGTTCTTGGATGATGTTGACTACCTTGTAGAAAGAATAAGCAAGCACGCATTCGCATGATCATACCATGTGTATTCTTAGTATTCATACATGCACCCACATCATACAGGATCGCTAGGAGAACAGAACGTGACGTGGGTTAAGGATCCAAAGGAGGAGTCACCAAGGGGAACCACGGCACGTGAGGTGATCGAGAACCGGAACTGGACGTGGAGTGATCAAGTCTTTGGGAGCTTCAACATTGATCGTATTAGGAAGGCAAGCCCGGAGCATTTCTCCTACGGTTTGCAAAATGATTTACTTTGCGTCCTTTATTGTTTATGATGCATTAAGTTTATAGGCTTTACTTGGAACCGTTACGCATTATGAGTACCTTGATCCACCCGAATACCGTTACCCCTCTTTAGGTTCGGGATCGTTCATATGCTTAGCACTTTGCTTAATTAGATCGGTAGAAGACGGGTGATTGACCCTCATCCGCGAGGTAGGTGGTTACTACCCTTTGGTTGATATTATGGAGGTTGGTTAGAGAACATAACCATGTGGCCTTGATAAATCACGACTAGTCGGAGTTTGTGGTGTGTTAGACCATGGAAACTCCGGCGATGTCACTTAATGGGACTATGGCTTTGTACGTCCTCGGATCATGTTGAACAATGCCTCACAGATAGCTGGAAGGATGCGATCATCCGACCGCGAAGCCTTGAGGATGTTTGGGCCGATATTTCAACGGAGTTGAGTGTGTTGCCCACAGGCGCGGTATTAAAGCCAGTGGCCGGTCGCGGCGGAGAGACTGGTAGCCGGCATGCCCTGGTTGCAACCGTATTCGTTGAAATCCGTGTTTCCACCCGAATAGACCAAGGTGATCTAATCGACTCCGACGGGAGACGTGTGGTTTGTGTGAGGAATACCCGCCACCGGTTTGCAATCGATTATAATCGCCATCGTTCCTGGACAAAGTGAACACTTGACCGAGCAAATGCGACCGTCGCAAATCATTGTGAAAAATAGGATGGTTATGGTTCTATGTTGTTGATGCTTTGGTATGCTCAACCCGAAGGATAGGATAGCATTGTTTGCTCATACCCAGGAGTTGGAGTAGTTCGAGGTGCTAATCTAGTGATGTCGGGATCCAACCTAAAAGATGATAAGCTAGAGAGTCTTTTATCACTAAATGATTATTTAATAAGCTCATCTTTTATCGCAAGTTTAAATGAGTCGGCTATCCCACTTATAAAGCTTTGCATACTCCTTTGTGTCACTTTATTTTTGGTTTATGACGGGTAAGTCTAGCCGAGTACCTTCTTGTACTCGGGTTTTATTCCCACTTGTTGCGAGATCATAAGACCTTTGTGGCAACAAGATGGACCCGTATCCCACTACGGGAGGATTAGACCTTGGGCAAGGTCAACTCTTATATCTCGGACCTCTATGCTTTTGCTTTGGATTTGATGATGGACCAGGCACTATTTTTAACTAAGTGTGCGTTTGTAAAACAACACTTTATCTTGCTTCCGCAGTTTGTTTCCAACTTGATATTGTAATAACTATTTTCGCAACTCCGATGTAATCAACTACTTGCGAACTTATGTATTACTATGGACGGTATTATGTTGAACTTAATTCGGTCCGGGTGTATTGTGGAAAGTTTGAAATCCTTCGTGGTTTCACGGACTACCGGGTTGATATAAGCGTCATGTGCTAATTGAGTTGCTTAAGCGACATCATTAGTACATTATGTTTATATTAATTGGTCGGTTCCGTTACAGCTGGCATCGGAGCTGGTTCAACGTATTCTTTTCATAAGTATATTTAAAACAAAAAAATTTGTTTTATAAACGGTAATTACGAACTTATAGCCACTTAATCTCATATATAGGCTTTTCAAAAGTGTGTGGTTTTCAAAATCTATATATGTGCCTTGGACCATCATATCCTATATGCCCAATTAAGGACTTCGGGTGGCTTATATCGGTACTAACCGGGGATTACTGCATCATATTTGCTATTTGTCGTGCTCATACACGACGGATATGTATGAGGGCCATTCACTTGAATGGTTATGTATGGATCAATTTGCCCCTACGCCAAGGTAAGATTGGTTCGCCGCTAAGGTAAGTGTGAGTTGTGAGAGCATGATCGGACGCAATGCCGATCTAGGGGAGTGCTTATTGGTGCTTTGATTATATACATGTCCACACATGTTTATAAGAAGGTACCCCATGTGAGGGTGTCGTCTTCTGATGACTTGTTGGGTAGTATGCACTCGGGAATGGGTGCAAGTAATCGGAGATTTCACCTTGTTCGGAAGGTGCGTGGATTTTTACGTCGCTTGCATTCATTGGGATATTGGGCTGAAATGAATTTTCTGCAGGTACACTAACTACGCAAGATCGTGTAGCCCGACTAGTTTATGCTATATGAGAGCACGTTGGTATGCCACCGTTTAAAACGCTAGAATTTAGTATTTTCTAGGTTTGTGAGGACGTACGGAACGTGCATGCATCATGGCACATAATCATTTCATGGCAACTGCATTATTTCTTCCCTTATAAAAGAATGATTCTCTCTTTCGATAAAAGTTCCCAACTTAATCTCCCTCTCATGAGAGTTGTGAATCGGTTGGACAGATGGCAAGAATGAAGCGCATCAAATCCAAGTCAACCAAGGGAAAAGTTTTGCATCAGCAGCTTGCCACCCGTGAGCCACGTGGTGCCAAGAAGTTTCTAAAAGAATATGGAATGCCTTCCTTGCTATGGCGAATTCTGCACTCAGTGGGCTAAGGCTATCCCTTGGGTAAAGAACCTCGCTATCAGTAGAGTAAGGAGCTGGAGAGTCAGCGTATGAGTTTGCTTCCTGTTGAAGTGGTAATTCCCGCCAAGAGTGAAGGAGCGTCACTTTGGTGTGGACGTCGATTCATTGCTCGAGGTAGGAATCCTCAGGAAGGTGCAAATGTGGTTGCATACAAGGCACTACGGGATTTGCTCAAAGGATGCCCAGAAGAGGTTGCTCGTGCCACTGCAGGTGTGTTTCCTAAGGGTGACCCATACCATGTTGTGTGGCATCAGCTTAGTGAGACTGCATTTGTCAGTGGTAAAGATGAGGCCGAGAACAAAGAATGGTCCCGCTAGTAGCGCAATGTTTGCTATGATGAAGAGTTACTCCCGCTGGAGAATGCATTGGAATCCCTTAATCGTGAGCTCATCTATGTCACCTCATTTAAGCGAGAGATGAAGAAAGAATATGAAGAGGGAGTTGAAAGACCGACCAAATTGCTTGAGCGAGATGACACTATCCAAGGATCGTGCCATCCAAAGAGAAAACGCTGCTGTTCATGAGACCTTTGTGGCACAAAGTCAGTTTCAGGAGTTGCTTGCCCTACTTGGTCAGTGGCAACAAGCCTTTGGTATAGTTGAGCAGCAACGGAATGAAGCTTGGAATGAGGATTACCGTCTGAGGGAGCAAGTGCTTGCATTAGAGGTCATCAATGGTGCTTTGCAAGGAGAACTACAACGGGTCTACAACCAGCTTCACCCCAATTCTCTTGGTGTGGATGAGGAAGGACTTCAGATAGTGCCCAACATTGATAGTGCGAATACTTTTGGAAATGCGAAAGTGTTGAGGACATGGACCATGACCATGAGGAGTAAGCTTGATGAGAAGTCTTTAGTAAGAATGTTATGTTTTCTTTGGAGCAGACCTATTGTAATGAGCAATGTACTCCTAAGCGAGATGGTACAATGGTTATGGGGTTAGTGATTATGAATCCCTTAGCGTGTTATGGCGATGTGTTTGTCCCGTGTAGCCTGCAAGAACAAGTTTCATGTGTCATGCATTTTGGACATCAAAATTCAGTCGTTGGTCAAATTTGTATTCTATCCTCGTCCATGTAAATTCACTTCTATTCCTCTCGGTCTATAATGATATGTGACATTGGTTTCTTGTTGTCACATGCCTAGACCAATTGTTAAGTGAATATTGTTATTAATCATCACTTGGGAACGACGCGATAATAGTATGAAGCACATGCTATGTCGTTCAAAAATATTCCTTGCTATCCTCCATTTTAAAATTCTCGGTAATTCCTTTACCTTGTCTTGTGCACGAGTTTAGTTGTACAAGATATCATATATAATTCAATTATCTAGCGAATTATTCTATTGGTCATAGTCATGGCAATATTGTCTCGGTTAATAAGTTACCGTGCCGCGACAAGAACCTAGACCATTTCGGTGGACGCACCTAGATGGATTACTAGGGGGTACGCGGGTATTGTAATTATTAATCATGATCCATTGTTTCGTCTAAGCCAAGACAACATCTTTGCCATAAAACCTCCCTTGAATATTTGTTTATGCATATCCTTGTTAATGCAATCCACCCACATTCAAATCGCGCCATGATATTATGACAAAGAGGTTGCTACAAATTGATGTAGTTGACCTTTTCTTGTTACCTTGCGTCCTTGTGACTATCCTTCGTATATCTCACTTTTGCCTTGCACGTAATGCCTATTCGTGCGAGAATGCCTTCAATCATGTGGAATTGCATTTCAAACGCAAGATTTGTAATGGAGTCCCGATTAATGATTGATGGTGCCGCGACGAAACCGAGAGCACCACGTGGCCGCAGACACATGGATGTGCTTTGCTCGGCACGCGCAGTATCACGATTGTTGATCTCGACGATACGAGAGATTGCCTCGAGGTGTCGTTTTGCGTGAACCTACCTTGATTTCCTCTCGATATTCATCATCCAATCTCTTATGATATTTTCCCCAAAGAGCAAAATCGAGCAAATCAAAGAGAATGAGATCGTTTTCGGTAAGACTCATCGGACCACAAGAGGTGGTAGACAAAGGACTATATCGGGTGTTTGTCTGATCAAGAGAATGGTTCCCTATTCCATGGTACTCCTCAGTAGAGACTGAGAATTCCTATACTTCTATTAGGTATTCTAAGGCCTTGTGGAGTATTCATGCTTTATGGGAGACAATGAAGGAAATTCTTCGAGACAAAAACTTCTTATAAACGGATTATGGCAGGCAATTTTTGGGTGCATCGGTCATGAGCTCAAGCGTCATGATGTCGGATTCACTATGCATTGGGTACGCCCCGTACAAGTGCTTGAGTATAATCTTGGATTTACCAAAATACGGTTACGCTTTGAGTATCAAACAAAAGTCGTTTGAATATGAGAATTTGGTTCGAGGAGACAACACTCGAAAGAAAGATTGGCACGTTTATTATTGGAAGGAATGTTGTGGGATAATAAAAACTCAACGATTCCCTGCTTCGAGAGCATGGCTTATAAAAAGGAATTGGTAATCGTAAGTCTTTGATAAAGAATCTGTTCATGTTATCGGTGTTTGCTCGATAGAGATGTAACTTGTTGATTGCTATGGAATTAGAGAATCATTGGCCTAAGAATTTTGATTTTTACATGAGATGATCTGGATGTCTTTGACCTAAGAACTTTGACTTCTACGTGCAAAAGAGTGGAATTCTTCGGTCTAGGCGGGTTCATATTAGCATACATTATCTTGTGCTCTTATGTATGATTATGTCGAGTTGAACTCACCCCAAGGAATCCAACGGATGATGCCCAATTCAGCTTGTCTTTTGTTCACACAATTCCTTGGTGATATTGTAGAAAGTATTGCGAGATGCTATTCCTATTGACAAAGAAACTTGATTTGGATTTAACTTGACATGATGTGCAAACCTCGGTTTGACACCGTTCGTAGTGGTAAAATCTCTAAGGGTTGAAGCACCATTTGATGTATTTGATGATGTGAGTAGCAGATTCTCTCACCTTAAACCCTTTGATGCCTCCAATAGGGTAATTGTTGGTTACGCCTCGCGATAACCCGCCCTACTGTGTAGTAATTTTGGGGTTTAATGAGAAGGTATATCGTACTATTCCTGTCATCTTCCTACTTCAGATTAGGAAAAAGGATTTGACATCAGATTAGAAGAATGGGATAAGTAGAAGAATGTCCTCTAATGGTCTTGGAAGTGGAAACATGAATATGTGGACAACTGGAATGGTCACAGCAAGTCAACCAGAAGAGAACCGTTGCAACCCTAGGGGACCCACTTGTGCACTGTGTTCGCGTGATCGCCGCACTCGCAGCACCTGCACAGGGTACTCTCCTTTATCCTGTCGCCCGGTCAGCTCTCGCGCCTCGTCCTCGTTCCCGTGCCGGACCCCTCCTCTCCTTTCGCGGCTTCAAAAGGCAGTCGCTCGCCCGCCTCCTAGCCGAGCGAATCTATTCTCTCCTCTATCTTCTTCTCGCCGTGCGTGAGTGACTCATCGTCCATCTTCTTCCTCCCCGCCTCCACACTCGGTGCCTTGCATCCTTCTTTTCCCACTCCGTCGTGGGTGCCCTCCCCGTGCATCGCTTCTTCTTTTCCATCCCCATATCTCGAAACCCCGCTCCGAGAGGAGAAGCTTGAGAAGCAAATCGCTTTGGAAAGAGAGAGTAATCAGAAGAAGAGTCGCAAGATCCGGTGTTTGCCAGTGGATCCAGAGTCGCCAGTGTAGGAAGAAAGAAAAATATGTATTTCTTGGAGGAAGTCCTGATCTGTTTTGGGTTGATCTTGGTGGTTGGGTTCACGATGGTGGAGTTCACGCTTGAGGTTTTCGGACCTTGTGGGCATTCTTGACGTTTTGGAGCGTCGTGTTCATCCCGTGTCTCCATTGTCCCCTGTATCGGTCGCTATCTGGATTAGGCTAATGATTCTCGTGTTTTTCTCTTAGCCTTGTTCTCTCAAATCTTGAAGGGCTTTGTATCGAGTCATGTAATCCTCGATGTAAATCCGGACTGTGCAATAAAAATCTTCCTTCTCCTCTTGTCCTCTCTTCTTGCCTTAAATCTCGGGCGAGATTTCTTTAAGGGGGTAGGTCAACAACTCCGAGTTTTGTCTTAATAAATCTTGCATCTTCATGAGCATAATCATCCCATAAGCATCTCATGCTCATAATTACCTGAATTGCTTGATGCTTGTTTCCTTGTGGTTAAATAGATTTATTCGTTATATATATGCATTAAGTAGTTTTCAAACTTTTCAAAAAAAGCCCCGTTTACATTGCTCGAGATCAAGTTGGACCCTTAATAGAGTTTTAGAGCAAATTATTTGGAGAAACTTTTGTTTTTACACCAAGCCATGAAAATGGGGCTAAGGCTTTCAAAAAGGACAAAACAAACAGGGAAAAATATTGGAAATTAATGTTTTTATAATTATAATTTGACCCTAATTCACATTTTCAAAACTAGGCCGAATTAGCAAAAACTTCCAACATAAAAAGTATTCTACTCATCAAATGGAGAAACTTTCATGTTTTAAGTTTTTCCAGATTCGGCACCGTTTGGGAGTTATCGCTGGTCAAACTTTTCAAGTCGAGACAAAACGGGTGGGCCCCACCTGTCATCTCCTTCCCCCTCTTCTCCTCTGCTTCCCCGTGACAGAGAGCGCAGCGACGCCTCGCTGTCGCCGCTGCCGCCTTGCTGCCCTGCCCGCTCGCTGGCCCGCTGCGCGCGCCCGCCGCACCGCGTCCACGCACGCCACGACACGGCGCGAGGCACTCAAGTGCCCACGCCCCCCCCGCCGCTCGCGACAACGCGTCGCGCGCCGCTCACCGCATCGCCCGGCCCCGACGGTCGCCGTCCACACCCGCGCCACGAGCAAAACGACGCGACACACCCGGCACGCGCACGAGTACTTGAGCACCCCGCGCGCCCGGCCCGCTCGCCGCGCATCGGCTGCGACGCCGAGCGCCCGGTCACCATCGCCATCGCGTCGCGTCCGCCTCCGCACACCCGTGACTCCTCCCGGCCGAATTGGAGAGCGACGAGCCGCCTTTATAAGCGCCTCGCTCGCCCACTCGCTCGCCGCCCCGCTCCCCTCCCTTTCTTCTTCCCCGGCCGAGCAGCCCGCACCAAGCCGCCATGGCCGCCAAGTGGAGCGCCGCCGCCGCCTAGCCGTCGATCGCCCCGCCATTTGTTCAATTGATAGCGCCATCGGCTTCGCAACGCCGCCCGCACCTCCTCCACCTCCCCAGCCTTCGACGAGCGCCGCCGGTGGCCGGCTGCCCGCCGCGCCGCCCCACCGCGCCGCCGGCTCGCGTGCGGTGCCACCACGGGCCGCCCGGGCCGAGCTGCGGGTACCGGCGGGTGCGCCGGGACCCCGCGATGCTCCGCCGCCTCCTAGTGGCCGCCGGCGAGGCCCACACCCGCCGGACGGCGAGAGCCGCCGCCTCTCCTGTTCTTCCCGAGCCAAGGACCTCGCGCCTAGAATTAGATAAAGGTGAGGGTGGTCTCGCGCAAGATTACCCAGACACGGGACTTTCAGATCGGGGCCTATGCGATTCTGGATAAGATCGGGGCTTTTATGTAAAGCGTCTGTCCTATTCGATATTAGAAAAGGATTTCCGAAATTGGAAAAAAGGTTTAGAAATTCATATCTTGATGAATATTGGTCTAATGAGGGTGACTCAACTTGCAGTATTTTTCTTATTGGATGAGCTATGCCTAGAAAATATGAGATGCCATGTTTGCTGTGCTTTTATATTGAGTTTAGAATTAATTCTTGAATTACTATTAATCTTTAAAAATGCATAGTAAATCGAAGGTTGCTCCGAAAAATGTGATTCTTGTTTTGTTAGTCTTCTTATGTGGTGCGCTGTCCGGGATAAATGTATCATGCATGCTTCCTGTGTAGATTTATAGAGTTGTAGTTCAAGTGTGATCTAGGGGCAATTCTTGAGATAATTCATAAATGATTTATAGATGTCTAGTTTAGAGTTGATACTTTTTGTAGGCTTATTCTATGTCATAATGTACCTCTGTGTATGGTTGGTTTCATTGTTTGATCAAGTTGGTAGTACAAAGTATTTATAGGTCCTTGGTTTGGGGCTGCCATGTCATTTTTGTGTAGGCCAGTAGGATTATCCCATTGGGGTGAAACTTGGGTGATGCACTGGTATTACCATGTTTTATCCACTGTAATTTTTATAGGATTTTAGGATGTATGTAGCTATGGGTTGCTGTTCAACCTATAGGTGGTTAATTTAGAGTCGATTCCAAGATGCCATGCCTAACCTAATGATAAGTTGGTTTTCTGGTTAACTTATCTAAAGATGATAGTTAGTGTATTAGCTTATGCATCTATTGCTAAAGTTTCATGATCATTGCATGAATGGTTTAGGCGTTATGAGTGTGACAAGATGGTCACCAAGTGCGGTTTTAGTGGCTGTTTTTCCAGAATCAGTCCTGATGTTCTGTGTTTTAGGTGTAGTTAACCTGGGAATCAGTTTGTGATGTCTTCATACGTTTGATGGAGAATTTCATAAGCTTTCCAGAATGTCCTCATTCATACCCGTAGGGTCTATGGTTATTTATTTATGATTTATTTACTGACCTGTTAGTTATATGGTTAGGATGATTATGTGTGAGTGTAGTCTCTTTGGCTTTACTTGACTTGTTTGCGGATGATAGTAGAAAGGGATGTCGTACTAGGATTACATTGTTGTAGTAGAAAAAGTAGTAGATGACATGTGCTTATGGTACACGTTCTTGGATGATGTTGACTACCTTGTAGAAAGAATAAGCAAGCACGCATTCGCATGATCATACCATGTGTATTCTTAGTATTCATACATGCACCCACATCATACGATCGCTAGGAGAACGAACGTGACGTGGGTTAAGGATCCAAAGGAGGAGTCACCAAGGGGAACCACGGCACGTGAGGTGATCGAGAACCGGGAACTGTGACGTGGAGTGATCAAGTCTTTGGGAGCTTCAACATTGATCGTATTAGGAAGGCAAGCCCCGGAGCATTTCTCCTACGGTTTGCAAAATGATTTACTTTGCGTCCTTTATTGTTTATGATGCATTAAGTTTATAGGCTTTACTTGGAACCGTTCGCATTATGAGTACCTTGATCCACCCGAATACCGTTACCCCTCTTTAGGTTCGTGGATCGTTCATATGCTTAGCACTGCTTAATTAGATCGGTAGAAGACGGGTGATTGACCCTCATCCGCGAGGTAGGTGGTTACTACCCTTTGGTTGATATTATGGAGGTTGGTTAGAGAACATAACCATGTGGCCTTGATAAATCACGACTAGTCGGAGTTTGTGGTGTGTTAGACCATGGAAACTCCGGCGATGTCACTTAATGGGACTATGGCTTTGTACGTCCTCGGATCATGTTGAACAATGCCTCACGAGATAGGCTGGAAGGATGCGATCATCCGACCGCGAAGCCTTGAGGATGTTTGGGCCGATATTTCAACGGAGTTGAGTGTGTTGCCCACAGCGCGGTATTAAAGCCGGTGGCCGGTCGCGGCGGAGAGACACGGTAGCCGGGCATGCCCCGGTTGCAACCGTATTCGTTGAAATCCGTGTTTCCACCCGAATAGACCAAGGTGATCTAATCGACCCGACGGGAGACGTGTGGTTTGTGTGAGGAATACCCGCCACCGGTTTGCAATCGATTATAATCGCCATCGTTCTGGACAAGAACACTTGACCGAGCAACAGCGGCACTGCAAATCATTGTGAAAAATAGGATGGTTATGGTTCTATGTTGTTGATGCTTGGTATGCTCAACCCGAAGGATAGGATAGCATTGTTTGCTCATACCTCGGAGTTGGAGTAGTTCGGGTGCTAATCTAGTGATGTCGGATCCAACCTAAAAGATGATAAGCTAGAGAGTCTTTTATCACTAAATGATTATTTAATAAGCTCATCTTTTATCGCAAGTTTAAATGAGTCGGCTATCCCACTTATAAAGCTTTGCATACTCCTTGGTGTCACTTTATTTTTGGTTTATGACGGGTAAGTCTAGCCGAGTACCTTCTTGTACTCGGGGTTTTATTCCCACTTGTTGCGATCATAAGACCTTTCTTTGGGCAACAAGATGGACCCGTATCCCACTACGGGAGGATTAGACCTTGGGCAAGGTCAACTCTTATATCTCGGACCTCTATGCTTTTGCCGGATTTGATGATGGACCAGGCACTATTTTTAACTAAGTGTGCGTTTGTAAAACAACACTTTATCTTGCTTCCGCAGCTTTGTTTCCAACTTGATATTGTAATAACTATTTTCGCAACTCCGATGTAATCAACTACTTGCGAACTTATGTATTACTATGGACGGTATTATGTTGAACTTAATTCGGTCCGGGGCCGTATTGTGGAAAGTTTGAAATCCTTCGTGGTTTCACGGACTACCGGGTTGATATAAGCGTCATGTGCTAATTGAGTTGCTTAAGCGACATCATTAGTACATTATGTTTATATTAATTGGTCGGTTCCGTTACATCATCCTCTGAGAATATGGCTCTCTTCCTCTTGTTCCCAACTGAGGGGGTCAACAACTCAGCAGCCTTGCTGCCACCCCCCACATCGGTGCTTGTTTTGCCATCACAATCCTCCTCAATCTTGGCAGCAACACTGTCTGCATTGTTAACCCCAAGTGGCTGACTAGAACCTAAGGCAAACCTACCAGTAGCCATGGGAGTGTTTAGAATCTGATGGGAGTGTTTAGAAATTCTGCATCCTTAGCATGATCCTGCAGTGAGGTGTGTTTGAATAAACTAAGAAGTTAAGTAATGAATGAATGGGTGTAATGGCATTGGGAGTATAGTATGATAAGCTTTAGTTTCTACCTTGCAGTGTCCTAGGTAGTGCTTAGTGTCAAGCATAATGGCATGGGTAGTGTCATCAAAAAGTGCCCCACTCAGTTCCTTCAACTTGGCAACCTTAGCCCACTTCTCCTCCACTTCCTCAAGTGATTATACACTTGAGTGGCGGTTACCGCCTCACCACTGTACTCATGCAAAGCCTTAGCCACAGTGTTCACATCTTTATCCTTGAAGAACTTGTCAGCCCTCTTGCCATCACCTATAATTTGTGCCATCCTCCTAAGCACAAACCCTGAGGTGTTGTTATTCCACCTCATGGGTGGCCTAACACCTGCAGCCCAGGCTTCACCATCATCACCAACATCCAGAACCACAGGTGCAACTGCAGGTGCAGCAGCAGCAGCATCATCCCCACCCTGAGCCATCCCAGCAGCACTCACAAAACCAGCTGGCCTAATTTGGTAAACATCAGCAGGATGTACAATATAAGGAAGGTAGGAGTGCAACAGACATGGAAAAATTGATTAACAAGATAAATAACACCAATGGGTCTCAGATATGTCCATCAAAGAAAGCACATAATTGACTCGTAATAAAATGGTCTCGGTCATGTCCACAACTCAACAGGAAAACAAATAGAACAACAAATCACATGAGTTCCATATCCAGGGTCTACAAACTTAAATGATACAAGAATGACATGCATGAGTTAAATCCTAGCAGTTCCCCTCCCAGCCCACATTGCATTTGCAATGGCATCCCTTTTCTCAGTCATGTCAATTGAGTCCTGGGGCAACAAGTGCTGTGGGTCCTCAGGATCTGGTGGGCTGCCTACAAAGCCAACTTCAGCTGGTACAATCTCATCCTCTCCAAACCCAAGGATCCAGTTATGGAGAATGCAACAGGCAAGGACTAGCTTGACTTGTGTCTTGTAAGGATGGAAGGGTTTGTTGTCTACGATACGAAATCTTCCCTTGAGTGCCCCAAAAGCCCTCTCCACTGCAACCCTTAGTGATGAATGCCTGAGGTTGAATAGTTCCCTTGCATTGGTAGGATAATTACGGTTGCCATATTCAGACAAGTGGTATCTTACCCCCCTGTAGGGAGGTAGGAAACCATTGCGGCAACCGTAGGCAGCATCTACAAGTATAAACTTCCCTACAAGTGGACCAACATAAACTACAGTGAAGGTTTGTGATAAGGTAATGAGCAAGAGTGTAAGAACTAATGAGTTCAATTACCTTCAGGCACTACAAGACCATCATCCCTCTCAAGAGCATCTGCCAGAATAAGTGCATCATGGGCAGACCCCTCCCAACCAGCAAGGACAAAGGTGAATTTCAGATCAAAGTTTATAGTAGCCAACACATTTTGTGTGGGGTCCTTGTATCTACCCCTGAAAGCCTGTTGAATGTATCTAGGCACTCTAGCCAAGACATGTGTGCCATCACCAGCCCCAACACAGTCCTAGAAATTTTTATCAAATTTGTATAAGTTCATGCATATCAATTACTGACCTACATTAAAGAATAACATGGTGTGCAAGTACCTTGAGATAAGGGAACCACCTTGGGCTATCCCGATTTTGGATTGGGTGACGGGCTTGGTGGCCTCGATCATTTCATCCCTAAGCTCACCAACAAGATAAAGTACCCGGTGGAACACTCGCTCACCTGTCTCTAGGGACCTCCTAAAGCTTTGATGAATCACCCCCGAACCTCGATTATGACCCACAACATGAAGGAACATGGCAACTTGCTCCTCAACAGCACCCACTAGTTTCTTTTACAAGGCCTCTAGTTCTAAATAGGTTGCGAGAGCAAAAAATGGTGCTCTTTTCATCCTAAGCATGGCCAGGCACTCAGCATCAGTGCTGTTAAAGATCTTTTGGAGGGTTGACAATCTGTGTTGCTGGGATAGGGATCTAGGACCATAAGGTGAAGGCGCTAGGTGCAACCTAACCCTTCGGAGTCTACTCTCAACAAAGGTAAACATGACCACAACCATAGCGAAGCTTGCCTAACCATCGGTTGACGATGTTCGGATGGAGCCATCTACATGCATTCAAAGATCATTTCGATTATGTAAACCCCGGGCCGGCCTCAACATGCAATTGCGCTTCATGTTTGTTAAATCGAATCGCATAGCACGGCCGCAAAAATACAGATGCCTCCAAAGCGGACAAAATCATCATTGACCATAACGAAATCAATTTTCAGCATAAATTGGACATATTCATCATCGACCATATCCAAGATGTATAGATCAACCAAATCCATTTCAATAGCAGCAACTATACGAAACACTAATGAAATCATTCCTTGGCCACAATAAACATGTAAACAAGAAACCAGCCATGGAGACCATTAGGGGATTTGGAGGTGGGAGGGGGGATTTCACCTCGGGGCGTCGGCGAAGGGTGGAACAGACGGAGAAGAGGCAGATCCGCACCACCGGACCGAAGAAGACGGAGGAGGAAGACGGTCACGGAAGCCGGCGACACACGGAGCAGCACCGCAGCGAGGCGGATCCGGTCCACCGGAACGGAGACGGAGACCGGTGAGGAAGCACAGCGCCGCGCCGCACCACCACCGCACCGCACACCCGCCGCCGGTCACTCAACGAAAATGGAGAGAGAGCAGGGAGGAGAGGAGGGCAGAGGCGGGGGGAAGGAGGATTTATAGATGGAGGATTTCGCCATGGAAAAGGGCGGGAGGAAGATTCACGGTTCCCGCGCGCGCCCGCGGGAGCGCGCGAAGGCCGCCGCCAACGCGCCCAAATCGGCCGCGCGAGGACGAGAACGAGCCTGGCCGAAAAGCAACGAACCCTAGGAGCGTTCCCTGGGAGACAGGAGAGAGAAGGCGTTTTGTACGCCA
Organism: Themeda triandra; assembly: GCA_018135685.1. Lineage (NCBI taxonomy): Eukaryota > Viridiplantae > Streptophyta > Magnoliopsida > Poales > Poaceae > Themeda > Themeda triandra. Next base: position 1,785,764 of record JAENPR010000015.1, on the reverse strand, counting down.
CCAGCCAGGCTCGCAGATGGGCCAAGCAAATCAAACAGGCCGGCCTGCATCCCATGGGCTCGGGCCACCCCATGCGCTCCACATCAAACACGCCCTATAAAACTAGGTTAGACGTCGTGCGGCCCCTTCTCTCTCGCTCGCCGCTCGATCACCAGCTTCGTGGCGCTTGGTTGGAGCAGCTAGCGAACGAAGTGGTTGCTGCTGCTGTGCTTCGCTGAGCTGAGAAGGCCGGTATTTCTAGTGCGTTAGTATCGCCATCAGCGCTCAATAATACTCCTGCTGCACGCCCCGCTTTGTTTTCTAGCTCTTGTCACCGAACCTTCCCCCTGAAAACCCCATCCACCCTTCCTCTCCCAGCCGATCCTCCTCACTTGCTTCGTTCCTCCATTCCACCACCCATCTCTCGGCTCTCCTCTCCTCTCCTCTCTCGCTCGCGCTCTCCACGCGGATCACCGGAGACTAGCAAGCTAGCTCGACCGGCGCGGTCGATCTAGCTCTCGCGCGCGGCCGCTAGCTTCAGCTCAGCAGCTGCGCACGTCGACCTGTAGCAGAGAGAGATACATCGATCAGATGGCTGGCGCGGGGGGTGCGACGGCTGTGCAGCAGCCGGCGGCGGGGGCGCCCGCCGCCGCTGGGACCGCCAGGAGCGGCGGGCTCGGGGCAGGCGCCGCTGGGGCGCCGGTGGCGGACCCGCGCGCCGAGGCGCTGCGGTGCCCGCGCTGCGACTCGGCCAACACCAAGTTCTGCTACTACAACAACTACTCGCTGTCGCAGCCGCGCCACTTCTGCAAGGCGTGCAAGCGCTACTGGACGCGCGGGGGCACGCTCCGCAACGTCCCCGTCGGCGGCGGATGTCGCAAGAACAAGCGCTCCAGGAGCAGCGGCGGGGTTGGAAGGAACGGGACTTCCTCCTCCGCCTCGGCCGCGGCAGCAGCAGCGGCCGTCACGTCGTCCTCGGCGGCATCGACGCTTTCGCTCCCGCCGCCGACGGGGTCCATGCCGTCGCTGAGCTCGGCGCTGGGGCTGCCCGGGGGCGCATCGCTCGCGTCGCTCCTCCTCGGGACCGCCGGCTCGGCTGGCGGTGACCACCTCGGCCTCTTCCAGGCGGCCATGCAGTCGGTGGTCTCCTCGGATGCGACCACCGCCTACGAGATGCAGCAGCAGCAGGCGCAGGTGGACCACCTGCTAGGCCTCGGCTACGGAGGCGCGGCCGGCGCCGGCGCGCAGATCCAGCTCAAGCCGTGGATGCAGGACGCTGCCGGCGCGAGCGGGATCATGGACAGCTTCTACGCGCCGCTGCTGTCCAGCTCCCTGGTGCCGGGGCTGGAGGAGCTGCACGTCAAGGCGGAGGTAGCCGGCGCCGGGGATCACCAGCAGAAGCCGGCGCCCGGGGACCAGCAGAACGCCAGCTGGGAGCTGCCGACGCCGTCGTCGTCCAACGTCGACGCCAACGTCATCGCGTCCGACGCGCTCATGGCCGCCGCGGCCGCGTCCATGAACCCCGCGGTTAGCTCCACCTCCACGGCGGCAACAACCGCACCCTCCTCCTTCATGTACTGGGGCAACGGCGGCATCATTGGCGGCGCCGCCGCGGCGTGGCCAGACCTCGCCAACTGCGGATCCTCCATTGCCACGCTCTTCTAGCCGCCTGGGCTGTCCTGGCCTCGTTAACTTTGTTTTTTTTACCTTAATTTTCTGGTTAATTTTTTCTTGACTAAAATAACATGTAATTTGTGGGGAAAGCTGAGATGAGAGAGAGCACAACTGTTGAAGAATGAAGAGAGCTAGATCATCTCACCACCTCATATAGGGCAGAAAATTAGACAAATCAAACAATGATCCAATATTTCAAGAGGATTTCTTCGCCAAGCTAGTCTCAGCTTCATCGGATCTATGTTCTTCGCCATCGAGCGATGATCAAGGCCGTCGACAGCTAGCGTGCACGGATTTAGGAGGAAGAGGAGATCATGATCGAGACCATGGGGAGCTAGAGAGAGCAAAGAAGCCAAGAAGTGTAAGTGCAGTGCTGCCATGACACTACTTGATTTGCTACTTCTTGGCTAGCTTCTCCTTTGGTGTTTTGTACATAGGGCATATGGTGTGTGGGGATACAATAGAGCTAAGGTGGCCCATGAGAGATCATGGTGCAAGTTATGAGCCTCTCTTTCTCTCTCTCATCTCGGCATTTTAAATCAGTGTGTTTAATTGGTCACTCTCTCTCTCTCTCTACCATGGATTTGGGAACAACTCTCTAGATGTACAAGTTAATACTAGTACTTTTTTCTACACCTTTTGCAGCTGAATTAGAGAACTGTTTTTGAGTTCTCATGCATTAGAGTTGTCAAGGGTCCATGCAGCAAGTTTCTTCTTCCTTTCTTTCTCTTTCTTCTACTAGAGTGGAATCAATTTCTCCTTCTTTCTCGGGGGTTTTGCTCAAACTTGGCTTGTACGAATTATGATGGCTTTGTGAGTTATGAGAAATTTAAACATCTGGCACTTCTCATGATGCTACATAGATATGCTCCTCTGAGTGGCACTGCTACTACTACTGCATGCTGTGTGCTAGTTACTACTCCATCACTTTTAGTGCATGGATGTGTGTCTCACTTTTGGTGATGCCCTGCAGGCAGCTTTATCGTCTTTGCTCTTTTTTCCATGCGCGCGAGTGTGAGTGCATGATCTGATCTTTGAATTCTGTGCTCCTTGCTGTGCTAGCTGCTATGGTTCTCTCTCTCTCTCTCTCTCTCTCCGTATTAGATAGAAGGAGTACCTTTATTTTTTGTTACATGATCATAGGATTCCAGAGGCAGTGCACTCAAGTTTGAGCTATCATGCTTGTGCGTGATGCAGAATCTTTTGTGTCCGGCGGCCTCATCTAGCTCGTTTCTTGCAGCACACATAAAAATATGGCTACTGCGCTTGTTCTTACCTGCGTGTCTTCGAGCTGCATTCTGATGCTAGTACAGTAGTACGTAGCAGCCATTTTCACACCGATGATACAAGCTAGCATCACAGGGAAAAAATATCGAGGTGGAAGGAAAAAATAGTGGAAATCAGTTTATATATATGCATTTATTGGAGCTTCAAATTCAAGAGAGGGAAAAGTAGCGAGAGTAGAGCCTGTAGGGATTCTCGTTCATTCCTTTCAAAAAAAATGTCTGTCAAGTTATAAGCCTCTTTTGTAGTAACATTTGTGTTCTTCTTCCCTGTCCTTGTGCTGTCTATTCTAGCCAGCATAGCAGGTTTGCCAATTTGGCTAGTGCTCTTCGACAATGAATATATGCTGGTTAGTCCAAATGGCAATTTGATGCTGACATGTTCCCTCCTCTTTGGAAACGAACTATACATGAAAAGTAACTTGGAACTTATGGAAGAACTATACCCTTTTTCCGCTAAATGATTTTGAAGAACTATACCCGGCCTTTTTTGCTAAATGATTCTAGATGCTACGTTTTCCATTCACCGTTCACATTCAGTCCGTTTGATAGATAGTTTGTGTGCTGACTCAATTTATTTTGGAGCTGGAGTAGTATTAATAATTAGAAAGGGGATCGGACACACTGCTATAACACAGTATATCTCTGTATAAAATCTTCCTGTCAGAATGACTTGCTAGTTTCAGTCATCAAAGTTACTCTCTTTTCTGCATATGCAGACTGGGATAGTAGTAGTTTTGATTTCTCATAATGTCTGCAACCTGGGGCCTATTATTTCCTCTGTGCGGCCCAGGCGCATGCATGCATATATAACTGATAAATGGTACCTCCCTCCAGTGTCCATTCCTTTTACATGTAGTATTGGCTTTATCCTAAATCAAACAATTGTAACATTGATCAACAACTTATCTATACATGTTAATAACATAAGATTTGCTTTCAGATTCATTATGAAAAATACTGCCCTTCATAATATATATTTTACATGTGAAACTACAAAGATTTCTTAAAACTGAAGGTCACAGCTATATGTTGCAAATTTGCATAAACTCGAGCACTAGTGCAGTGAAATTACTGTTGATTAGAGTGTGTATTCATGCTACCAGCTCCCCTTCTATTTTTGTTTTAATAAAAAGGAAAAATAACAGAAAGATTATAGAGTATTTTGTCTTCTGTGAGGTGATAATAATAACAATAAAATTGATGTTACAATAGTCATATATATATTAACACACACATATATAAGGTCTGGATATATATTTGATGCATAAACGCAAGGATTCTGAATCTAATTTGATACATGCATGCTGCATTTTTTTGGTTCATTCGAGTTTATAGAAACATATTTGGCAATAGTCAACATACTGATGATACATATATGCACTCATTGATCGATTAACATATTGAGTAATTGATGAATATCATTTGATGGATAGTATGTAGAGATCTTGCAAATACGTAGGTACGTACTACACATGTAGTATGCATCAAGCGCGCCCGGCCTTAATTAGGCAGCAAGAGCATAACTATCAAGCAGTGTCTGTTCCCTCAAAAAAACTATCAAGCAGTATCTGTGGTACTATCTGGATGCGTTTACTCGCGCTGCTAAGAGACATAAGTAAACCGTAAACCCATTCATCTTTCTGTGCTACGGCAGTCAAGGATCTAATAAATATCTCTAAATCTCAAGGAACGATGATTTAATTGATGTACAAAAATGGTTCAGTGTACTAAACTGTACGGTGGTCCAAATTCAGTAACATATATAACTACCTAGTCCAATCATGTGTCTGTATATTCAATAGGCCAATTTGAACACTCATTGTTTCAAATTTAGAAAAAGGTCGACATGACCTCAGCCTAGTTTTCTGGTATATTGTTTCTTTGTTGTACAAGTGATTCCTAAAAACTGGTGGCGGTGGTGTGGGGGGTGGGGGTGTTGTGCATACATATACTTTGAACATTATAGTATGTACTTATGATTTAATCTGTTTAGTCTGCTTCAATTTATTCTCTCTTTTAATATCAGCAAGCACCCCTATTAATTTGAGTGTAAATGTGTCCACAAATGGCAATGCATCTTTAAGATCTCAAAAGGTTTTAGAGATAATCCTTCAATGAGGCGTTTCACAGTCATGGGAATCTATGTCTAATTTCCATTGACATTGACAAATAAAAACATGGGAGTATAGGGCATATATATATTTTTTACGAATCAACAAACGTTAACTTAATTAAAAATCAGCAAACGTCAAATCCTCTGTAATTTTTTTTTTTTGGAAAAAATGTTTCTGCAAGTTTAAACTTTTGGAATGATACAAAGTTATATTCATAACTTTTGTGCATAACATTTTGTAGGACTAAAATTATCATGGTAATTTCTTATCATAACTTCTTCAATATAGTTTTTATGTCTTATAGATGGGATACCGTACGTGACAATTTTTCTATATGACCTTTGCAATCCAAATTTTCTACATTTGAGTATTAGCATACAAATAAACTTATCATAATAATTTCTCAATATAAATTTTCTAACTATACTTTTGTATAATAAATTTAAGAAATAAGAAAATTATGCACATAATGTTGTACAAAAAAAAAATATATACAACCTTTTGAGAACATCTTTTTACGTAATTTATTTTCTGGATAAACTTGCCAACCTAAGAAATTTATACCATAGTATATAGAAGAAATTTGGATAGGTTAATATTAAAATAAAGAAATTAAGAAAATTATATATACATAGCTCATTGTAGGAATTTTGGTTCCAAAGGTTATGCAGAGAAGTTGTCTATAAAATTGGCAAATTTGGATGTGGGCATGTATATATGTATGTAGTTCGAATATAGAGAGTGCAGTAGGCTGTGGGTTTTGTTAGTAGTGTGACATTAATTACGAATATCATTGGTGAATAAAAAATCTACTTGATGTTTTTTAAAGTAATTTCCATCCAAGAAAGCTAAATATTACACTGACCAGTCAAAAGTTGAAATAATCAGATTATCGCCTTTATTCTTGAAAAATATGTTTAATATTCTGGGTTTTTTTTGAGAAGAAACATGTATTCATCTTAGTGCCTTAAACCGGCCCTTTTACAGACTGGACTCCAAACAAAAGGAAAATTACATAGAAGTTTACAACTCATGTTCATCTTCCTCGAAGCCTTCGAGATCCATCCATCACCGCCATCGAAGCCGCGTACCAATCGTCGTCAGCACCGAGCCAAACTCCACGGTGGAGGCCGCAGAGGAGGACTTACTTCGGGCGAATCGGCCGACGTTGCCTCCCGGGCGCATCGGCCAACTCTTGTACCCACGACGCATCCTTCGATTCCATCGCCGGCAACCCGAGCAGTGCTCAGGTTTTCACCAAACATGTTCCTCGAGATTAACAGGGTCAACAGCATCATCACCTGACGAAGACAATGATACGCCGGCCCTCGACTCCAAGAGAGTTCTCCCCAGCCTCTCCGTTGACGTCGGAGTAGATCGCCATCGGAGAACGAAAGAGACTGGGAGAAATTATTCCGCTGCGTCGCCGCCGTTTCCGCATCGCCGGCGTCGCCAGGAAGACTAAGTCGCAAAGGAGCCACACTCCTCCGACCAAACATAGCTCCGTCGCCGAAATCGACGGCGAGCAAACCCTAGACCTAGAACTCGATTAAGACCCTATAAAAACAAGAAAAACTGGAAATCGAGGCGGACCCCCGCTCCGCGTCACCGCCGGCAGCGAGGCCGGAGGCGAGGGAACGGGGGCCGCAGGCGGTGAAGGCGGCGGTGGTGCCCCTCGGCGGTGGTGGCGGCGGCGGCGCCCCAAACCCTAACTTCCCTCCCCATGTTTAATATTCTGGTTGTGGCACAATATATTGTACTACGTACAAAGTTTGAAACCCCCATCCCAACTGTCAAAGTCTTCTGAAGTCGCGCATGGATTTCTCTAGCTAGCTAGTACCATATCAGACCACCGTACATATGCCCAAAAAAATGTGCACTGCCGTGCATTAGTAAATATTATCATTTATTATGTGACATCTTTTCCCTACACACGTGTCAGTGTGTTTTTCTTTCCTGACACACACTTAACTCTCGTTTTCCATTGATCGAGAGGCATTCTTTTTCTATGCAAACTATCTCGTCAAGAGTTATGACGGTCGTAATCACAATCATCAGCACAAAGGACGGACGGCGGATACAGGTTTCACCTCGATCGATGAAACATTACTGTGCCGTTCATTTAAGGTAGTTGTTACCCATATAGTCCAATTGAAGGTACTGATTTTGTTTGCCTTTACAATCAAGATTGTCCTGTTTGATCCTTAGAATTGAATTCATTTTTATAATCATAATTTAGACACATACAATTAAGCTAATATGATTGTATATAGATTATATTTGTATGTTATTATTGGCTATATGAGAGAGATATTTATATGTTGCATTTCTACCGTAATGGAGGGAGTTGAAGAACGTGTTATAAGTTGCAGAGTAGAAACATATATAGCATGATCCATTTTCATCTCCCCTACCCTATGAATTTGAAATAGTATTATAAATAAACTTTAAGAAAAATGATGGAAGTTAAATCCAACCCAAGTAGATTTCAATTATTCCTCCAAATAAAAGGATCTAAACTGCCCCTAAGAGATATTCTTGTTGTGCTATCTATATACATTGTTTCTATATATAATTAAGTAGTTATATATGCTAACGCTATATGCATTTCTAATGATTTTTTCCTCCCTGTTACCAGTTATTTATTATTGGCACATACTGATAGCACAATTACGTTGTGTGACGAACACAGTGATCTGTACTAGGTCGTACGTACGCACAGAGATATAGGAATAGGATATGATCCAGAGACCAGAGAACCACATAAAGCACACGCTGCATGCGACGCAGGGAAAGCTACAAAGGAGGCAGCCGCAGCAAAGAAGACTGCTTGCCATGCGTTGTACCGTACGCTCGCCGCGCTGCCACTGCACTGCGGCGACCGGTGAGGAGCGTCTGGTAATTGGCCGTGCAGAGCGCAGTGCAGCGGCGTGATATGATGCAATCGTTGCGGCGGAGTACTGCGTACGGCCGAATAATTGGAGCTCTGAATTTGATGTGTGACTAGACACATCTCTCATCTGGCCTGGTCGGCCGTGTCAGGCTCCGGCCAGGCGTGGCTGGTACCGCCGGCCGGCCGGCCGGCCAGCCACCGCGCGGGCCGGGGCAACTACTGTTACAAGTCCACCGGCGCCGGGGCTTTCGATAGAATTCATCTCCTCAAGCATGTACTAGCAACCGCTTGTCTCTGTGAATATAGACGGAGAAATAAGTGATCTGATCTGATCGATGAGTGTTGGATTGGATTCCCTGCACTGCACGATAAGTATGTTGTAGATCGCTCGCCCACCCTAGCGCGCCGTGCAGTGCGTCCTTGCTACCAGCTAGCTAGCCCTCCTGCGCACTGTGCGACCTTCCACTCATTTTGTTCTGATCCTGATAGGGTTGGCGCCCGGCGCCCCGGCCCTCGTCGACGAGTGCAGGGCAGAGCGGCATCACCAACAGCGGCTGGTGGCTGGCCTGGCTGCCTAGCTATCCAAGGCCACAGTGTGCCTCTCTGCCGCATAGCTGCCGGCTGCCGGCCGGCCCGCGGCGCGGTATCGATGCTGCCAAAACCCGGCCGGTAAGATCCGTCCGTCCTCGGCCACGTTTTACTGCTGCTGGCTGCTGCTGCTGCCCAGTGCCATGCACCCAGTCAGCAGTCACCCACCACGATTCCACGAATACGATCGATCGTCCAGAGCTGCGTCGTCTGCGTGCGTGGGGCTGCCGCGGTTTTTTCCTGCCGCGAATGATGGGGGTCGGAGACACGGCCCCGGCCGGCCACCGGCTCAGAAGATGGTCGCAGCAGCTTCCACCTGGGCCCGGCCCCCTGTGGCCCTGCCCCGGCATGCATGCGCACCGCCGACCCCATGCTTGCCTGCTCCGCCTCAGGCAGCCACAGCAGCGCCTGTCTCTCTCGCTAGATGACCCCGGCCCCCTTCGTTCGATTCATCGCGCGTTGGCGGCAGGCACGCAGGCGCAAATCCAATCCGAAAACACGCAACGGTGAAATTTCCAACTCCATCGTCGTCTACCATCGGTCGATGCCCTGCCCTGGCCGGCCCCGGGTCGTCGTCCTCCGTTAGTGGGTAAAACTGTTCATGGACGACATGCTCTACTGTTACTACCTGCGGAACTGTAGAACTCTGTCGTCGCCGTGCCGGCCACTGATGGATAGCTCCACCTTGCAAATTTACAGCGTTCATTTTTACAGGAATTCAGAGTCTACGACAAAGCCGATACACAAGTGTGTAACTAGGGAAGGAGTACACTGATAAGTTTAACAAGCAAGCATATAATTTTTTGAAACAAAAGCAAAGCATATATATGTAAGGATATCCAAAGAGATGTGGTCGTGCATTGTTGTCAAACTCGAGTACGTAGACGGAGCTAGCGGTATGGACATCATGTCATGGACGACTCACGACTCGAAAGATGTGATGGTAGGCAGGTAGGGCATGGACCGGGAGCATATGCTAGTGGGTGCTGGGGTTTCGCCTGGTCCTCGGCGCCCACGCGGTAATTTGCTTCCGTACCGTATTTTATCCAAAAAGAAATACTCGCATGTACAGTATTTGATAAGGTACGATATACGATTATACGGTATTTTATTTCTGGAGCATATTGGCTAGAAGACATGACACCGCTCAAAAACATGAATTTGAAAATAATTTCTTAAAAAAACAGTATGCTCCATACTGATATATCGTGCCTTCAATAGTTCTGTTTTTACAGTTATCTTGTTCTGTTTATCAGGCAGCATCAAGCACGTCGTCTTCTTGCGTGGAACAAGTGTTCTGATTCCTTGGGCTACATGCGCCCCACATGCTCCTCCCCTACGTCTCCACTCACCGGTGGCCTAGTGGGGCCCTGACACGTGTCACACCCCAATACACCGTGACCAAATTTGCTGGGCCACTGTCTCGATGGCTCAATCAGACAATCACCCTCCACTCACACATCCGAGACAATCATCAGTCATCCTAATCGCCGCTCCAATCACTCAACTGATTGGCGGTCCAAGACGCCCACGGCGGCTAAACAAAGCGACAGCATCGTCATCAATTACCGGGCGATGACACTGATGAAACTGAACGAGGCGCGCAGCGCAGCGCAGCGGAGACATGCCGTCCCCGCCGGCAGCCGACATGTCAATCACGCCGGCGCCTTGACGCAGGTCACTCATCACTCATCGCTCGCCGGCCCCGGCTCCGGCCCGCCCGCCCACTAGAAGCGGTCGCGCTCAGGCCCTCAGCTCTCGTATTTCCCGGAGATTCTCGGTGCACTAGCGCCTCCCCCTCACCCTGCCATCCATCCATCGCCGATTGCGATGTGATCCGGCCGGTGCTTCTGCAATGCCTGCGCCTGCGCGGCAGCAGCAGCGCACCGCACGTATCGACACGCATGATCGACACCAGATTAGGTACGAGAGCGAGACACAACATGGCACGCCTCATTCTTCCACCCACTAGTGGATGTATCTACTTGTACTACTGCTACTGGTACAAGTATGAGTGCCAAGTCAGTCAGCCAGCACGCGTACAAGTATAAAGTGCCAAGTCAGTCAGTAAGCCAGCACGCGAGGTAACCTGTACTCGTATTGAAGAGCACGGATCTTGCCAACAGTCTGCAGCAGGTATGCGCAGCGCAGAACGCCGATCTCCAATCCTGGGTCCTGATTGGCACAGCTGGGCAATAATACATGTATAGTAGTAGCAGTTACATGTATAAGTGCCTCGTCAGTCAGCGAGCCAGCACGTGAAGTAAACGGTATTGAAGAGCACGGATCTTACCTCAGTCTGCAGCAGGTATGCGCTCAGCGCAGAACGCTGATCTCGTATCCTGAGAGTAGCAGTTGGGCAATCAATAACAGTATATCTGCTCCCGCTTCTCATCACAAGCAGCCAAGCAAAAACCACCAGGCACATCACTACATCAGGGTAGGATGTACGTGTAGTTTAGTACTGATACATTACATGCGAGTGGCGGCTCGGCTCAGGGCTGAACAGCAGCAGGATTGTACCTTCCTTCAAACAGAACGTACTAGTATATGATCATATACTTTGGTTCCCTTGTTATGTACTAAGTAGCAAAAACCACCAGCCACATCAAGGGTTCCCTTGTTATATAGTATGTGATCATACTTTGGTTCAGTTTTCATCACCTTCCGGTAAAACAACAGATCAGTTATACATTGGTTCAATTTTCATCACCTTTCGGTAGAACACCAGATCGGTTAGTGTTGCCTCAATCAAAGGAAAAGCAGCTTGAGACACCTCTCGCTTGCACCTCACTATCTACCGCCGCGAGTTAGTATCATCTTGTGTAACAAAAGGAAAAAAAAAACAAAGGGAAGGGTGTAGCTAGACAACCCTAAACCATGTATTGCATCGCCACCTGCATCAGCCTCGTGTGGGGTACGCTCAGCGTCGCGATGCCCCTCCTGCAGTTCTTCCTCAGGAAAGCATAGAAATAGTTGATCACCAGCTTCTTGAGGAAGAACGACTCCTTCCGGGCCCTGATGTCCCCGTGCCCAAGGAGGTACACCACGCCCGACTCCTTGGCCTTGTGGACGAAAGCGAGCTCGTTGTCCAGGCTTGATCCGTCGATCGACATGCTTGATCCCAGGGCTGAGTTGTCGGTGACGCCGCCTGGCTCGGCAAGTGGGACGCCGAGCGAGTAGATGCTACCGTTGGGACCAACAAGAACTCTTGATGATGAAGATGCAATCTCGTCTTCAGAGTCTGTGTCGTCATTATGGTCGCTCTCCAGGGAGCGTTCCTGGGCCTCTCGGCGTATGAACTTTTCAAGGCTTTCTATAAGAAGCTGTTCAAATGCTTGGGTGTTCTCCTTGCGTACATCCTTGTACCCATACCTGCAGTCACGGATCATTAACATCCAAACCAACAATCAATGAGTATACGGTGCTCATAAATAACCACACAACTGTATACAGATTTGGGTTCTGAAGGAACATGAATACAGCAAAGATTGCATCTTAACTCTTGAAGGGCAAAGGTTAGACTGAGGAACACACAGTGACCAAGGAAATGGACGAGGCGTTCAGTGTCACTCTACCCATACCAGTGAGGGCAGCAGATATTGTACAGAATTAAAAATGGACTAAGAATAAATACGAGCAAACATTCGCAAAAAAGAATTTGTGCACATTTCATGCAGACATCATGACGGTGGGTGGAACATGAGTACATAAAAAAGCTATTATTTGATGAACAGAACTCCTAGCAACAGGATAACAGTGCAGGCAAAGATCAGGAGATGAAACGAGTTAAAAAGTTCGAAACAACAGCCATGAATCACCTAGAAATGCATCTGGGTTCACTATGGTACAAAAGCAAACTCAGCACTACAAAACTTCAGAGGGGGCAGTGAACAACTGCACGCTCCCAAAAGAGCACCAGCCTGTGGCCCTGCCTACACAGTAATAATGCCAGCAGAATAGTTGATGAGCTACTGACACACCCAGTTGCTCTCTAACAGATTCTAAATCAAGATCAGGGCATCATGCATTACATGTAACACAAAAGAAAGTGTCATAGTATCAAACATTTGTAGATGCAAAGTTGCCTCAAGGTTCCAATGGGCGTACAATAAACTCCAAGACCAAATAACACCAATTTTGGAGGTACATAGAGCCTACACTTATTTTTAGAAACTCAGAAAGATGAAGTTCATACCTAGCAATACAGCGGAACATATGGTAGTTCTTTGGGCAGACGCGACGGAAGAGAAACCTTTCATTCTGAGGCACAACTGGAACTGGGACCCATTTGATGCAGACAAAAATAATCATTGAATGCATGGCTGGCAGTGTAGTGAGGAAGTGACCGAAGATGGCAGGAACACCCCTGACCAGTTCATTATAGAGCAATCCAATACCAGGTGCCCTCACTGTACCAAGATTGCAGCCTAGCTGCATCAATAAATCCATTGAAAGTTTTTGCTTGACTTCAGTTTCATACTTCAATTTGGTTCCATAGTTCCATATGTACATTATCAAATACAATACAGCTGCAAATACCAAAAGCACCCAACTTCCATCTGCTGCACTTGCCAAAACTGAGGAAAAGAAAAATAACTCCAGCCCCAGGAAGAGGGTGAGAAAGCATAGAACTATGACGATGTTGACCTGCCATATCAGAAGCATGATAATGGTTACCAGGACAGTAGTCATCATCATGACACCAAGTTCTGCTATGCCTGCAATCAAGAGCAGGCATTAGAAATATTCTGTAGCATGATGATTGGATTGGAGAAATAAGGTAATTTAGCAAGCTTGTTATTTTACAAACTGTGGACCAATAAATATATGCTGCCATTAGGGTGGAAGAAAACAACCACATACATGACAAGATAACACTTGAACATGACATTTTACATTTTTCCTTCCAAGTAGTCAATTGTAGTTGTATAAGTAAATCTATTAATCACCATAGCAATAGAGATGTTGTATAGGAGACAAAAACACCACTTAGACTATGAAGGGTGCAGATTGCAACCAGATACTGATAAATGTTCACTTATTCAGCAGATCACTGTTTTCAACAAATGGTTATTATTTCTACATGTAGAGCTAATGTTCAGAAGATCTGGTGCAGGAAATCCAGGATTACATGCGTTCAAAATAACAATTAGAATACTCGGAGCATAAACATAGCTGAGAGCATACTCAATGAGGGATCTGAACTTCCCCGCATAATACATTTAAATCAATTCAAATTCACCATACTTATTGTATACTCATAGTTAGCTTATCAGATCCACACTTGATCATGATAGAATCACAGTGAGCTAAGCCTTCTAGGTCATCCGTAGTTTCACACATGATATAAAAAATCAGGTGGTGTTTATACAGGTATAGAAAACTAGTATATTACAGAAAAAGGAAATCATGGTGGTGAACACATTAAGGATGTATCAAGAAAACAGAGTAAAAGATAGGTGAAATAGACTGCACTGCTAACGAACTGCCAATAAGGCTCATATCACATACCATATGCATTGCCAATCTCATTTATGCTCCCAAATACTGCAACAAATGCCAGACAAGAAACCAGCAAGAACCAGTTCATCACCGGGATGTATATTTGGCCCATGAACTTTCTAGAGGTGTGGATAATCTTGAGGCGTGGGAAACAGCCAAGAGCTGTTGCCTGCTTTATGGTTGAGAATATAGCAGTTGTCATTGCACGACTAGCAATTAGTGCTGCCAGAGTAGCTATGAATACCACTGGCCAAAATGCCTGACCTGCAACATGTATTGAAAAATGTCTATCAGAATGGGTCTAGAGACTAGTAAAACGAATTTCACTTTCATTATATATGAGAATTTTTGTTTCAGCATATGTAACAATACATAGCAAATCAGACAAACAAGTTTTCCTTACTTGGAATGGACAAAAAGAAGATCTGCTGACTTTTATCTAAGTTCTCCATAAGAAATGCAGCTTGCCCTAGGTATCCCAGTAGAAGGCATGGAAGAACAAGAAACACAAAGGTAAGCTGCAACATATGAGCAATCGTAAGTTACCGTAAACTATTTTGGAGGAACATTAAGCCCTAAACAACAGGGGGAATACCTGAACAGATTTAACAGAGAAGTAGCATAAATCAGCAAACATTGCCTCAGATCCTGTCAAAATATTAATCATGTAAGATGTGTTACTATAAATAAAAACATTTCACTTTCTCTGTGCTCATCTTTCATTTAAGTTTTTGTATTTCTCAGGACAGAAATGTTCTTAAAACTCAATGTCAATTGAATCAATATGTTTAGTTGCTGCTAATACGAACATTTGGGACTTTGATGTTTATTAAGAGGAAGTGCTATAAAAGTCAATGCCAATTGAATCACTTTTGGAACATGTCGCAATTGGATCACTATGTCACGGGTGAATTGCTTCACCAGTTCCAACAAGAGAATCAGTGGAAGCTAAAGGGCTATCTCTTGGAAAACATATATAATCCCTTCAAGATTAACAACATAACTAAAGCAGAGTTACGAAATACAAAGCTGTTCTTTTGTACTCAAGACTGCATGTATAACCGAGAGTATCAAACAATGTGATCAAAACACCTACCTGTTGCACATAAAAGACAGCCCCCCAGGGACATCCAAGCTTCAGTGGGATTTCTTTCAAAATAATAGTAGATATATACAGGATTGAATGCACGGAATACTTCTGAACCATATATTCGGAGGTTATAAATTCCTATCCCGGCAAGGCAGCAAAACCATATGAACAAAGCCGGCCCAACAGCAAGCCCTACTTTGCTCGTTCCAAACCGTTGTAGACTGAATAGAACAATAAGAAATGCAGCAGTTATCATGACCACTTCACCTGCCAAAAATACAATAAATGGTGAGAATTGAGCATGACCAAACTGCAATATCCCTCTATTCCAAATTATAAGATGTTTTGGCTTCCTAGATACATAGATTTTGCTATGCACTCAGATATAAACTAGTCTAGATACTTAGTAAAGGTAATGTATCCAGAAAAGCCAAAAAGTCTTAAGAATTTGGAATGGAGGGAGTAGTTCTTTTGTGGCATCATAAATTGTCAATAATGAATGGAACTAACAGCGTGGCTTTAGCATCACCTTCATTAACACTAGAAATTCCAACCTTCAAGCCATTAACAGCAGACATAACTGCAGATTTCAATATGAAAAACAAGATGTAGTTATTTCTAGATAAGGGAAGCTTGTGTAGAATCATGTTACTAGGAAAGCAAATGTGCAGATCCCCCAACTAGGTGAAGAGCAAAAATATAATGAACAATGCATCAGAAAGACATGAACCTGACATTGCTGGTGTGACCACACCATCTGCTATTACCATCGAAGTACCAAACAGAACAAGCATCAAAAGCAGCTTCTTTAGCATGGATGAAGTCTCAAGTCGCTCCTTGATCTTCAAAGATCTCTCGAGCTCTACTGAAGGCACCTTCAGATTGAAACTTGATATACGGGTATCAGAAGGTAATTGGTTAGGAAGCAGGCTTGCCTTTGCATTTCTGCATATTAACGAGTATAAAGCAAATGTCCCTCCTGAAAAATAATAAGAAAACAAATATTAGATATAGCTTGAAGAAGATTTGCTTTGCCTAATTTACTCTAGTACCCTGGTACATATACAAAAGAATACCTTCTCCATCATCGTTTCCCCACAAAACAATCAGTGTATACTTCAGAAATGGTATCAGAATGAGAGTGTATATTACAAGTGAGAGAGCTCCGAGAACATCCTCCTTTGCAGTAATTGGGTACTTGTTGAACATTACATCAAAGGTATACAGTGGACTAGTACCAACATCCCCAAAGACAACACCTAGTGTCTGAAGAGTCAGCACAATACAGCTGCCTAAGGTAAATTCCTGAAAGTAAGACAACACCTAAAGTATCAGGCTATCAGCAGAGTTGTGATATTTGCATGCAAAACAGAATTGGAATTTGAAGGCACCCTATTGATGCATGATCACTTTATAGTAAACAAATCAGCTGGAGTACCTAATGTCAAACTAAAGTTGCGCAGGGGAAAAGGGGGGAAATAGTATGGTGAGCTATGGGCGATGGAAAGAAAAAAGATGATTGCGTCAAACTTGCAGAGTATTGTTTTTTGTAGATAGATTAAAAAAAAAACATGATCGCTATTTTCTGTTTTTCTGCCACCTCATGGAAGCGGTTTCAGATTTATCCCATCCAATATTAAGTAAGACTCTCAATCCTTATCATCAAAATTTCTACAAAATAACAAAATATCCATGTAACTTCAAAGAGTTCAACCAACTAGGATGATGACTTGCCGCCCAATTGAACTTGGGGACCTTGGCATCACTGCGGCGAATGGGATGGGCATTGCAAATGTGCTGGCTCTGGCTAAAGAAAACAGAACCTGATCGACCTTGGTTGGCAATGGCTCCCGTACTCTTTTCTGGACGATATTTGGATTCATGGGCAGAAAATTGAGGACCTTGCTCCACAGCTCTTTGCTTTGATGCCCAAAGGAAGAGCCAATAAGTGTACAGTACTAGAGGCTCTTACTGATAACACTTGGATTGGTGACCTGCAAGTTGCACTTTCTGTTGGGGTCCTCGCAGAGTTCTTAAACCTTTGGGACATTCTTTTTCAGATCATTTTACAGCCTCAGTTGGAAGACAAACACAATTGACAACTTACTACTTCAGGTGTCTACTCTGCAAAATAAGAATAAGGGTGTTTCTTTCAAGGTGCCATTTTTCAGTCCAGAGAGAGTATTTGGAGAACTTGGGCTCCTAACTAATACCTTTTTTTTTCATGTAGTTGGACGTGCATAATAAATGCTGGACTGCAGATCGCCTTGCTCAGGGGGGTATTCAGCATCATCAGAACTATATGTTGGGTGATCAAGAAGAGGAAACCATCAATCACCTGCTGGTTTCTTGCGTCTTCTCTAGGCAATTCTGGTTTGAGCTCTTACAGAAATTTGGACTGCAGATCCTCGCTCACCAACTGGCTGAGCTGTCCTTATGAGTTTGGGGGTGGCAATCTAATGAGATTGTCACAGATCAGGACAGGCAGGGTCTCAATTCTTTAATTATTTTTGGAGCCTGGTCACTTTGCACCCATTGGAATCGGTGTCTTTGATGAGGCTTCACCTACTCTGCAGGGTATCCTAGCTTTGATCCACGAAGAAGCAAAGTTACAGGGTCCAGCAAGTGCAAAGGCCATAGCCTTGTTGACTGAACGGATACTTGGCGTTGCCTGATTGCTTGGTTCGTTGGTCGTTCACCCCTTGTTTGTGTGTGTGTGTGGGTGTGGGTTTGTTGTCTCTGTGTGTTTGGGAGTTTTTTTTGTTAGTTTGTATGGGCGTGTTGTGGCTGTGTGTGTCGGGGTTGTGCTGATGTGTTATCTTTGTTGTTTTGGGTTTTGTTGTGCCCCTTTTTTCCTTCTTAATATAAAAGATACGCAGCTCCCCTGTGTTTCCGGAAAAAAAAAACTCTGACGACGACCTAGAGATGGCAGTTTGATGAGGATATACTAGCCTAAATCTCTTTTGCCACCAACATGTTCATTCCAGCACCAGCTGTTTCCTGTTTCTGAGTATCTCAAGACAAGAGAGTTCAAATTGCTATCCATAATATCAACTAAAAGTTCACTCTTTGTTAGTCGCGTGGATATATCATAATGGCACCGGTAACAAGTGAAAGAACCATTTTCTACAAACACTAGTAACATATAGGGTATTAACTCCAATGTCTATGGGCAACCAGCCAAATATTCAATAACTGAAACTTCACCAGTGTAGCAACTTGCAGATCAAACTAAATAATTCGACACTCATCTAAAGAAATATGTCACGCTAGTATCGTTGTACCAATCGCACATCCATGGTATCAAAGATAAAGAAGAAAATAAGGCTTTTTTGTGAAACAAAGTAAGCCTAATTTGACGTGACGCTTTGTTCAAAATACCACATCAAAATGCCTGGTCCATAATTGGTCAAGCAAAGGTTAAAAACAACACAAGTTGATTTAGAACAACTGAAAGATATGTTGCTACCAATATTGAAAAATGAAGACTCTACTAGGGAAGATGTTAGACTTTATAATAAAATCCTGAATCTAACACTTGCATCTATAATAAACAACACATACAACTCACCTATATATAACATCATCATAGACATGAAACCATCCACCTAAGCAATACCATGATCAACACGGCCTAGGAGACTAAACAACTAGAAGAGTGCATCAGCTCGGTAGCCAAAATAAGTAGCAGAAGTGTGTAGCATCAGACAAATGCTGCAAACGATTTTGCATACATGGAAACACCACAGCAATCACCCTCAGACATTCATTCATGCTGCACTGCTCCGAACCTACAAGTCCCCTCATCACCACAGTACAATTTCATTATGCAAACAAAACAAGCGACACGGTGAAAGCAGAGTCGCCTGACACAGAAACATTGTTGGAACGCGCATCGCGGCCAGGAAGCAATCACAGGCGAAGCCTGACACAGGCTAACAACACGGAGACCTCCCTGCCACTGAGAACAGCAAGCATCTCAACAAAGGATCCTGGGAGTGGGGTGGAGCAGGGCGGACCTGGTGGCGGTACACGCCGGGGACATCGAGCGCCTCGACGTCGAAGGAGTCGGCGCGCGGGCCCGTGCGCACGAGGCGCTGGCGCAGCATCTCGTCCTCCTCGTAGCCGTCGTCCTCGTCGGAGCACCCGCCGCCGCCCCGCGAGCCCGAGGCGGCCACGGGGGTGTCGAAGCCGCCGTCGTCCGAGCTCTCGATCTCGTCGTCCTCATTGGCGCCGCCCGGGACCACCCACCGCATCTCCGCCGACTCCGTCTTCTGCAGCCTCCGGCGGACAGCACCGCCGCTCTCGGGCTCCATCCGGATCGAGGCGGCGAGGGGAGGGGAGGGGCCCGGGAGCCTGCCGATAGTGCTACGGCGGGGCCGGTGGTGCGAGCAGAGGTGTGGCGGGGTGGAAAAGGCAAAAGGAAAAGGAAAAGGAGAGGAGAAACAATGGGCTCAGTAGAGAGACTGCAGAGGAGAAACGGAACTGAAACTGTGGGAGTTGGGAATTGGGATACAGCTCCACTCCAAGCTGTGGTTTCTTGTTTGTTTCCTAAGAAAATATTCATTCGTTCAAAATTGTTAATATACATAAATTTTACTTATATATTTAGATATAATGTCTAGATATATAGCAAAGTCTTCTATATAAAGATATCAAAGCGACTTGTAATTTGGAGGTCTGTGTACAATAACCAAACCACTGGGAAAAATGACAATTTGCCACTTTGATTACCCAATACTCATATTACATATGTATTAATGACCCGATCAACAGTCATTGAATGACCTGCTTGCTAGAGCTCCTTCTGCTCTTGATTTTTTGTGATAATGCTTTCTTGAGAGAAGGGATTAAGTGGCTGGAAATGATTCTTTTTGTTTTTGTTAGATCAACTATACGTAGAAAGTGCTTATGTGTGTGTGGAGCAGAAGAAGCTACCTCTAGATGCTCCAAATATTCTAGTTTATTTATAAGAATAACTTTTATAGTAAAAGAACTGACTGACATATCAAATTATGAATCCAATTTATAAGCTACTACAACCTTCAAAACCCATTTTTATGGATAACAAAAAAATGAAGGTGTTGTATACATTTAAAGTTATTGTTGCAATTGCGGCTACAGTCCCTACAAAGCAAGAGGACTCACAACTCACAAAGAAGATGCTTTCCAGTTGTTTTCGCACCGGCATTTATTTGCTGAAAATTTCCAATCAGAAGGCAGTACAATATAATCGATCACGCCCAGCATGCGGCCCAAGTGGCCTTGCAGCCCAGAACTTGCTGAACAGGGCCGATTGCACAAGTGGGCCCAAGCCGAACCAGCGAAAGGCCGATTTATCGACGTGGACCTGCACGGCCCAAGGGGCTCAGTAGAGACTGCAGAGGAGAAACGGAACTGAAACTGTGGGAGTTGGGAATTGGGATACAGCTCCACTCCAAGCTGTGGTTTCTTGTTTGTTTCCTATAATAAGAAAATATTCCTTCGTTCTAATTTTCTATATACATAAATTTTAATTGTATATTTATTTAAATATAATGTCTAGATATATAGCAAAGTCTTCTATATAAAGATATCAAAGCGACTTGTAATTTGGAGGTCTCTGTGTACAATAACCAAACCACCGGAAAAAAAAAAAAGAACAATTTGCCGCTTTGATTGATTAGGTATATACCAATATTACATATTTACTCCCTCCATTCCAAATTGTAGGTCATTTTAAATTTTTGGTACATCCATTTTGCTATGTATCTAAATATACGTAAGATCTAGACGAAGAGTAAAATAAATGTATTAAAAAATTAAATCAACTTACAATTTAGAACATAGGGAGTATTAATGATCTAATCAAAAGTCATTGAAAGACATGTTTGCTAGACATCCTTCTGCTCTTGATTTTTTTTGTGAGAATGCTTTCTTGAGAGAAGGCTTAAGTGCCTGGAAATGATTCTTTTTGTTTTTGTTAGATATAAACTATACTAGATAAATACCCGTGCGTTGCAACGGAAAAAAAATACCACAATAATATATATATGGTCGTATGTTGTATTGGCATCACATATATTAGTATATTACAAAGAACTTGATAGCAATTAAACATAAATGTTTCTTATTCCAACAAGTTATATGCACATATTTGGCCATCTCGGGCATTGTAGCAGTGATAGTTTAGTGCTTCTTATGCACAAACAGGGGGCTATTGAGATGCTAATGTGCATTGGCATTAACCCTAGCCTAGTGCTTCTAGGCACCTGGCCTGAAATAGCATCTCCATACAGTAGCACAATGGGGCTTTCGAAACTTTTCGAAGCATCAGCAATCAAGAGAACGGCGGCGCGCAGCGAGGCAAGCCAGCGAGGGCGACGTCGGAGGAGCGAGGCCAGCGGGCGATGGCGGCGTGATGGGATCGCAGGGGAACGATGAATTTCGGCCTGGCCTAGTGGAAAGGTGCGTGTGTGCTAGAGCGGCAGATGGAGGATCGTGGGCGTCGGTTGTGTATTTCCCCGGGGCTGCGGTGAAGGAAGAGGCGGGGAGATTAGTGGACGGTGTTACCGCGGGAGGGGGGATTAGCAAGGGGATTACGATACAATTTGAGTTTTTTTAGTAGTAAGATGTAGAAAGGGCTTATGTGTGTGGAACAGAAGAAGCTGCATTTTTTCGTGCTTCGGATATCCTAGTTTATTTGAAAGAATCACTTTTATAATTAAAAAGTGATTGGTAGATCTAATTCTAAATTCAATTTATAAGCTACTTAGACCTCTGAGTGACTATTGTTCAAAACCCATTTTGTGGATCAGCAAAATTTAAGATTTCTTTTTCGAAAGAACAAAAATTAAGATGTTCTTTACATCTAAAGTTATTGTTGCTTATTGATGCAGTCGCGGCTACAATCCCTCTTAGCTCGTTATTGTAGCAACAGCTAGGTGTAGTAACAAAGCAAGAGGACTGACAACTCACACAACGATGCTTTCCAGTTCTTTTCGCACTGGACGCCCAGAACTTAGCATTTCTTAGCTGAAAATTCTCAATCAAAAGGCAGTACAATATACATTCTTTTTTTTAGCAGAAGTTTTTTTTAGTAGATTTTTTTAGCAGAAGTGCAATATACAATCGAACACGCCCAGCATGCGGCCCAAGTAACCTAGCAGCCCAGGACTTGCTGAGCAGGACTGATCGCACAAGTGGCCCAAGCCGAACCCGCGCCAGGCGCACCTGCACGGGCCGCATACAGGCCGATTGCTACCCTAACACGGAGCGTGTCAACAATACCGTCGGCCACCGGCACGAATCCGCCGCGCCGGGCAAGTCCGGCACAACCACGCGGGTAACACAAACCGCCGGCAGGCGAAACCTTCATCAGTTGCCGGTGCCTGTTAGCTTCGAAGGGAGGCCGGACGCTCCAATAAGAACCGGGCTTGACATGAGCCGCGTCGTCGTGTCCGCGCGCCGCGCCGCGTGGCGCCACGGCTGCCGCCTCTGCTCCACCTCCTCCTCCGCGTCGTCGGAGGCGTGGGATGATGGGCCGTCCTTCCGGCTGCAGAGGCAGCGGGGGCAGCACCTTCTCACCAACCCGCGCGTGCTCGACGCCATCGTGCGCCGCGCCGCGATCCGCCCGGGCGACGCCGTCCTCGAGGTCGGCCCCGGCACGGGCAACCTCACCGCGCGCCTCCTCGCCTCCCCCGCCGCCTCCGTCGCCGCCGTCGAGATCGACCCGCGCATGGCCGCTGCTGTCGCCGCCCGCGCGCGCGACCTCGGCCTCGCGCACAAGCTCACGGTTCGTTCCGCCCGCGCGACCCTCGCTCCCTCCCACTCGATCGATCCAATGCCATTGCCATGCCACGAAAGAAAAACGCTGATGATCATAAGCAAATGATGCCAACAGGTGACCACGGGCGACGCCATGAAGGTGGACTTCCCGGAGTTCGACGTGTGCGTGTCCAACATCCCCTACGCGATCTCCTCGCCGCTGACGGCCAAGCTGCTGTTCGGCTCGTACCGGTTCCGGACGGCGACGCTGCTGGTGCAGCGGGAGTTCGCGCGGCGGCTCGTGGGCGCGCCGGGCCACGGGGAGCGCAACCACCTGGCGACCAACGTGCGCCTGGTCGCGGACGTGAGCCTGCTCATGGACGTGGGCAAGGCCGAGTTCGTGCCCGTGCCCGGGGTGGACTCCACCCTCGTCGAGATCCGGATGAAGGAGGTCCGGCCGACGGAAGTGGAGCCGGGGATCGGCCTCGACGAGTGGCTCGAGTTCACGCGCGTGTGCTTCGGACAGCACCAGCTCCAGCAGCAGCAGCAGAAGAAGAAGAAAAGGAAGAAAGAGAAGACCCTTGGCACCATCTTCAAGCAGCAAGAGATGGTCATGGAGCTCTTTAGGTTGTCTCGGATTGGCGAGGAACGCATCGGCAATGCCAGTAGCAACGGCCGCGGTGCGCCTCATGACGAATATGATGCCGGCCGCGGTGCGCCTTGTGATGAAACCGATGCCGATGGTGGCGAAAATGACGAACATCCCTGTGATGGAGAAGGTAGTTTCAGCATGGAAGAGTTAGTGGTGTTCAAGGAGAGGGTTGCTGGAACATTGCAGTCGGCCAAGCTCAACAACGAAAGGCCATCCATGCTGTCCAACGAGGACATGATGAGGTTGCTCCGCTTGTTCATTAAGCGAGGGGTGCGGTTCCATTAGAGCACAAACCACCCTTGTTCATTGTACCTGCGGCTAATGTATTTTTTACTTAAGTTTAGTTGAGGTTAGAAACTTTTAACTTCAAGAAGTGGGAATGTAAGTATGATTTTCAGCACCACATATTTTCCCATAAAAACCACATCTTATGCAATGCAAACCATTTTAAAACCGCACTTTGGTCATTCAAAAAAAAAAAAACTTGGTACATCCATAGTCCATTCGTATATCTACTCACGTACAAAGTTAAAACTCAAACTAGAAGAAAATTATATGAAAATAACAAATTTTAGACACCTTAATTTTGTTATTTTCATATGAATTTGCCTACTTTGAGTTTGCATCTCAACTTTTATACATGAATACATATATGAATGCTCTAAGTTAAAAAAAACAAATGGCTAAAGTACAATTTTATGCACCTAAAATGTGGTTTGCATCACATATTTTCTGATTTGCACAACATATTTCCTTTTTTTGACAACACTATTGAGTCTTGTTTCATTAAATGGGGTTAAATAACAGTTTACAACACCGTTAAACCAACTCAGTTTACAACACAACATATTTCCCCCCAAATGTTGTGCATTAAGATATTTTTCTTATCATTAGATGTGTTCATCAATAATCCTCAATATAGACGACACCATTCGCAGCCTATGCTAAGGATCTCTTTTTCTCGACCATGCATTCCTGTGCTAAGGATTTCTTAGATGAAGAATATGTTTGATACATAAGGCTAATTGTTAGCTAGCTAGTTTTTTTAGGTTTAGTCCATTCAAACAGAGCTTTAAGTAGACTAATTTGATAGTCAAATATATAACTGGTTGTTATTAACCAACCAGCTTAATTTAGAGTACAGCAATTTGGGTTAGCCGTTTTTTTAACTGTCTGTTCACAAACTAAAAAGGTCAAAGGAGCAAGCTTTGGTAGATACCAAAGTGGCGGCGAGGATACCGGCTTGGAAAGGGAGTCTCCTCAGCATGGCTGGACGTACGGAACTGGTCAAAACTACATTATCAGCGATACCGGTTCATATTTCGATTGCGTTGTGCCTATCGCCGTGGGCAATTGATATGATTGACAAGCTACGGAGGGCCTTCATACAGAAAAATGGCAAATGCAAGGTGGCTTTTGCCAAAAATTTGCTGCCCGACCGTATCTTCTTCTTCGCAACATCTCGCGGCGGAGCGGCGCGCGGCGGCCGGGGCGGAGCGGCGCGCGGCGAGCGGCGCGGCGTTGCGGCGCAGGGCGGCGCGACGGAGCGGCGCGGCCGGCCCTGCTCACAACGGCACAAGCATGCAGGCCGGGGCGGACAGGCAGAACTCAGAAGCAGGCAGCCATGCAGGGGCGTAGCATCATCATAGATTCACAATGCCTGGGTACAACATATCCGGGCCGGCGCTTTGAACATCGCTATCTGTGGCTGATCGTAGAGTTGGCCACGGCCACAGGGCAATGGCACTGTCGCCGGCAGCCATCAGCGCAGTGTCCTCACCTGCCTCAGCACTCGCCATCACCGCCACTATGCCCGGCCACCCCCAAGAGTGCGCCGCCGGGCTGGCTATGCACAATCGTCCTTCACGCCATACATGGAGCCGGAGATGCCTTCTTCTTGGAAGAGCGATTGGCGTGCCGCCATGATCGGTCCATCTCGCTCATAGGAACGAGGCACAGGCATCCCAAAGTTCGGAGGAGCAGCGGATTGGTCGCGGCTTGTGGAAGGGAAATGCCCAGGATATTCACCGATGCCAACACGCGAAAGACTTCGACCGAGCGATCAAGGAGGAAGCTGAGACATGGTGCATGGCTGGGAACGCCCATTTGTCTAGGCTGCTAGCGCGGCGCAGGGGTGACACTCCGGTGAACCTTCTTTGAAGCTTGGAAGTTAATCGGTTAAAATGTAATGCTACGCTTTGGATCCAGTAGAAATAGGTTTCTCGTTCATTTGTAACTGCCAAGTTTCTCCTTGGTGAAACCTGACTTTTACCGTCTTAATGAAATACACGCATAAGCATGTTTAAAAAAAAGGCTATTTTTTTAACCTGCCACTAACTATGCATAACTGTTCAAATATGCCAGTCCATCAGCCGGCGTGTATAGGCTGCCTTGTACCGGCAGAGCCTCGCGCGCGGGCGCTAGAGAATTGAAGCCAAACGATCTTGAATCCGCGGCCGCACAAGCAGGCCAGCCAAGCAGCACTGCAGCTCTGCAGCAAACAGTTCTCGCTGCGGTTAGCGACTTGGCGATTTAGCGTTGGGCTGAGACATGAAGCGAGCCGCCTCCGCTCTCTGGGCGCGCCGCGCCGTCCGCCAAGCCTACCTCTCCACCACCACCACCACCGCCACCGCCACCTCCTCGTCGCCTGAGGCGGCGGCGTCCGCGTCAGAGGCGTGGGACGGGCGTTTCCGGCTCCACAAGCCGCGCGGGCAGCACCTGCTCACCAACCCGCGCGTCCTCGACGCCATCGCGCGCCACGCCGCCATCAGCCCGGGCGACGCCGTCCTCGAGGTCGGCCCCGGCACGGGCAACCTCACCGCGCGCCTCCTCGCGTCCCACGCGGCGCGCGTCGCCGCCGTCGAGATCGACCCGCGCATGGTCGAGGCCGTCACCGCGCGCGCCGCCGCTCTCGGCCTCGCGGACAAGCTCACGGTCCGCCCGCACGCCCGCCACTCGATCGATGGAATGTCTCAAAGGAAAAACGCCTTACTGAACGACGGTTCCTCCTCGCTCCCGTTTGGCAGGTGATCGCGGGCGACGCCGTGGAGGTGGAGTTCCCGGAGTTCGACGTCTGCGTGGCCAACATCCCCTACGGCATCTCCTCGCCGCTGATCGCCAAGCTGCTGTTCGGCCCCTACCGGTTCCGGACGGCGACGCTGCTGCTGCAGAAGGAGTTCGCGCGGCGGCTCGTGGCCACGCCGGGCGACGGGGAGTACAATCGGCTGGCGGCCAACGTGCGCCTGGTAGCCGACGTGAGGCTGCTCATGGACGTGAGCAAGAGGGACTTCGTGCCCATGCCCCGGGTGGACTCGTCCCTCGTCGAGATCCGGCCGCGGGGCGTCGCGCCAGGGGTCGACGTCAGCGAGTGGCTGGCGTTCACGCGCGTCTGCTTCGGGCAGAAGAACAAGACCCTCGGCGCCATCTTCAAGCAGAAGAGGATGGTCATGGAGTTGTTCAGCCGGTCGCAGAGAGCCGACGGATGTGCCGGTGGTGTCAGCCTCGGTGCGCTTGACGACGACGGTGGCGAGGATGGTTGTGGGGAAAACGACGATGGCAGCAACAGAGTGGCCGGTTTCAGCGAGGAGGAGGTCGCGGCGTTCAAGGAGAGGGTTGCCGGAGCGTTGGACACCACCGAGCTCGCCGGCAAGAGGCCATCGAAGCTATCCAACGACGAGCTGAAGCGGTTGCTCCGGCTGTTCAACGAGCGCGGGGTGCGGTTTCAGTAGAGCCCGGTGAGGTTTGTGTTGCCAAAGTCACGCCACGCCTGGTGCAATGGCTGGTTCCCAGAGACGCCACTGTAGACGTGGCGCTATTTACCTGTCTTGATCTGAGTTGCCATCAGTCAGCCTTATCCATACCCTGTTCAATGCATTTCCAATTTTGCATTCTGCTGGTTAACTGAACTTTGGCAGCTCCACGGGATGCATTCTGCTGAGGAATGGGCTGGATTACGTAGATGTATCAGTTCGAGTTATAGGAGTACAGGATCCTGCTTTGTCTCAGTTCAGACTTCAGAGATGTTTTTACACAACAACTTTATGTAGAAGGATGTTTTTATGTCCCGGGAAAGTAAAACTACAACAACAGCGAGAATACATAGATTGATAAGTAAAACTACAAAGTTCAGATTCAGCAATTGTCGGCTCAGTGAGGCAATTAATTAAAAACTCTTGCCATGTCTGGGGCAGCAGACTCATCTAGAGCATCAAAATGAAGACAAGTGGTGCAAAGCTAGTTAAGTGTTTTATTCTTTGTAAATCCGAGAGCGACATTGAGAACCTAATTAATATGCAGAAATATACCTCCTCACAAATATTGGCGCTCTTTTTCAGCTGCTCTAGTGGCATCATGCCATCAACCTAATACTAGACGGGTGGATAGATTGATGCCATATCATAATCAAGAATTGCTTAGGTAGAACTTCTTCATTGGAGCAAAAGCATAACTTTACTTTGAGAACAAAGCATAACTTTACTGTTCTAACATGCATCTGAAAAAGGTTGAAAACAAAGGTTCAGACAAAAAGCAGACTTTAACCTCAGAAAGTCAGAATGCTTTCATATTGGTTGCATGGTTCCTCAATATAAAGGAACATGATCATGAATAGCATCACCCAACTATCCTGGACAATTTGAGAATACCATGATTTAATTACTGGAAGGCGGGTCAGTAGAAACTAGCAACTATTCCTGCTTCAGTCCACAACTCCACATCCTAACTTTCCTAGTATAGACAATAAAATTCCACCAAACATTCTACAGGTACTGGCAATTATCTGAATCAAGAGTCTCAATGAGTAAGAAGTAGCATCAATTCAGGTCCAATTTAGAGGCAGAAACATGAGCCTCTTTCATGCAAAATTACCATCCTTGTCAAGGAAATGAGTAAAAGATAGCTTCAATTCAGCTCCAATTTAGAGGCAGAAGCATGAGTCACTCTGTGAGAGCAAAATTCTCGTCCTTGTCAAGGACCTATATATCACAGCTCCAAATTTTCTTGAGTTGACACACACCGAATTATACAATTTTACACGCTAAAATGCTAACCATACGCAGATAAAACCTAGCCATAGAAATAGAAAAATATAATACTAAGAGAAAGAAGAAAAGAGGCTTGAAAGAGTGATAACAAAGTTTAGTCCTGTTGTATCCTCCCTCCACCACAAACTCCTTATCGTCATCCATTCCTAGCTGACGAGCGACGACCTCACCTCACCCCGACGACGGCGAGGATGGGAACGCGTCCTTGACGGCGGAGGCGGCGGTGAGGTAGTTGAGCGTGTTGCGCAGCGTGTCCCGCTCCCTGCGCAGCCTGGCGGCGGTGTCCTCGAGCTCGAGGAGCGCCTGCTGCTCGCGGGGCGCGCCCTCGAAGGTGTTGCCGACGTAGAAGGAGAAGGGGGTGGGGAAGAGCCCCCTGCGCAGGTCCCCGACCTCCTTCTCGGGCTTGCCGTTGAGGCGGTTGGCGATGCGTATGACGTCCCGCATGAGTGCCTCGACGTCGGTCGCCAGCGCCTCGGCGTCCTCCCCGGGCGCCGGGGCCTCGGCGGGCGGGCGGTCCTCGAGCCACTGCACGGCGGCGACGAGGTAGGGCTTGGTGCGCACGACGCGGGCGACGCGGAAGCGCTGCTGGCCCTTGCAGATGAGGAAGAAGCGGTCGTCGGCGAGGCGCTCGTGCTTGACGACCTCCCCGACGCAGCCCACCTCGGCGGCGGAGCCCGAGCTGCCCGCGAAGACGATCCCGAAGCGGAGGTCCGTCTGCAGCACCGTGTGCATCATGATGCGGTAGCGGTACTCGAAGATGTGCAGCGCGTGCGTGGCGTCCGGGAAGAGCACGAGCGGGAGCGGGAACAGCGGGAGCTCCACCAGCCCGTCGTCGGACTCCGGCGGGTACGACGGCTCCGGCGACGACGGTCCGGGCCCCGACGCGCCCGCCGCCGTGGCGAGGCCGCCGCGGCCGCGGCCCCGGGTGCGGGAGGCGGAGGCGGAGGCATGGAGGTGGTGCGGTGCTCGGCAGAATGCGCGAGATGGGGATGCGGTGGTGGTCGCGGCGGTGGCGGCGGCGGCGGCGAGGCGGTGGTGGGGAGAGTGGAGGATTTGGGGGAGGAGAGCCATTGGGTGGGATGGGGATGGATCTTTTTCCCCGCTTCCCCCGGCGGCCTGCTAGGCAGGGGAAGAGAAATGTTTGTGTGGCTTTCGGGGGGAGCGCTTTTGCCGTTCTGGTGGGGTGATTTTCACGGCGGATTTTCACTCTGACTTTTTTTTGCCGATAATGTGTTAATTTGTGCGGGGGAATGGATTTTGCGGTGGGGGGCTGGGGGATTTGAGGCTGGGGAAGAAGAGGGCGTGGGGCCGCAACGCCGCAACTGGATTGATATGATGGCGTCAATAAGGCCACGTGGGGTTTTATCCACCTGTTGCATGCGCGATGTGCGTGGCGGCAGGGCGGGCGTCCGTGGCGAAATTGGCCGGGCTTGGAAGGATTAGCAGGGGTCAGCTACAAACGTGGGCCTAGCCCACACATTGCGTCGACAGGCCCAGCCCATAACCACAGCAGCACCTTGGCATCCTGCCCGTACTCCATCTTCCACTCCACTCCACTCCACACCACTTCGCACCCCGCCGTCTTCCACATTGAGCAGATCCCATCCCGCCGCCGACGCCGCGCGATGTCTTCCTCGGCGAAGCATCAGGTCGCCGGCGCACCGGCGTCACAGCCGGTTTTCCCCGACGAGATCCTGGAGGAGATCTTCGTCCGCCTCGACGCCGTGGAAGACCTCGCCCGCGCCTCCGCCGCCTGCACGACCTTCCGCCACGTCGTCTCCGCGCGCCGCTTCCTTCACCGCTTCAGGTGCCTCCACCCCCCACCGGTCCTCGGCGTTCTCGAGTCCTACGCCACCGAAGCATTCCACCCCGCCGAGCCACCCCACCGCTCCGCCCCTGCCGCACGCGCCATCGCGCAGGCCGCCGACTTCACCTTCTCCTTCCTCGGCCCCGCTCACCCTCGCTGGATCGTCGGCGACGCTCGGGACTCCCGCGTCCTCGTATACCGGTACTCAAGCAACGGAATGAGATCCCCTGCAGTCACCGGGGGTGACTGCAGCTGCAGTCGCTGCATCTGAACGGTCCACACTAATCCAACGGCGAGCTCACCAAACTCACCCGTGCAGGATCATGGGCCGCTCACGGCCGCAAGTCTGAGTGGCCCATCAAGCCCACGCCGCTCGCACAGAGCTTTGCCATCGCTCCTTCTACTCCCGCAGCCATCGTTCTTGGTGACTGACCTCGACCTGCTGCTCTTTCGTGAACTCGTTCATCACCATCGCCTCCATGCTGCTTCAGCGTCCGTGTGTTGTCGTGAGCCAGCTGCTCTGGGGGAGTTTCTGGCCGCCCATCTAGGTGCATCTTGGGGACCTGGGGAGGTCTCCTCCTTGCCCACCGCCAGCGCAGCTGCAGGACGCATCACGTACGCATGCCTGCCCATGGGTGCTCAGGCCCTGCTCGCTAGTGAGATGCGCACGTCCATCGTGGCCGAGTTGGAGCTCCGGACACGCAAAAGCTCTACGATACTGTCGGGCATATACAAGCAACAAGCTGCTTTATTGATTGAAAGCATTGTATTTTGTAACAAGCAACCCCTGTGTTCCCTGACCTCGTGGTCTGCGACCCCTTGCACCGCCGGCACGTCCAGCTCCCTCCCATCCCCGACGACCTAGCGGCTGCTGCTGGGCTCCGGGGCTTCAAGGATTTCTATCCCTTCCTGGATCCAGACACTGACAAGGACCCGGGGAACCAGGATTTTTCGTTCCGGGTGATCTGCGTTGTGCAATGCGAGCACAAGCTCGTGACCTTCCACTTCTCTTCAGTGACCGGACAATGGCTAGGAATTTCGTTCAGTAGAACAGTTCCTTTGGAGGACTATACCTTGGTTAGGTTTCAGGAGACGTTCGAGCGCCACTATGCTCATGGCTGCCACTTCTGGATGGTCGGTGTCGACATCAGTTTTATGATGATGCTCAACATGTCTGATATGAAACCCTCTGTTGTTGACCTCCCTGATGGTATGCATGACAACATGCAAGCACGGGCCATTGTGGAGGGGAAGGCATGATAGGTCTGATCACTCTTAGGGATGGCATGCTACAGCTCTACTGTAAGTCTTTGGAAGGAACTGAGTGGCAGCACAAAAGGATAATCCCCTTGCCCAACCCAAACAGTCACTGGAGCTTCTTTCGTGCGGCTGCTGGGTACTTACTCCTAAAAGCGTCACAACTGGATGCTTCCCAGTCTGTAATTCCGGGGTGTCAGTATTTCACACTCAATCTCAAGACATTCCTAGTAGAGGAGCTGTGCATTTCGAATAACCGGTACGCTGGAGGTGCTCACCTGTATGCGAGTTTCCCATCACCATTCTCATTGCCAAGCATATGATACGGATGAACCTTCCTTATTTTCTTCAAAGTTGGGTTTAGAGTGTTTTCTATGTGATCTTGCATCCTACATATTCTTCTAGGACACTTTTGTTTGGTGCACCATCTCAACTCAATTCCGTGGTTGTCACCATGCTCATATGCTGATTGACTGTTTGTTAGAGGCATGCCTGCATTTTGTATTTTTACGTGTTGTTTAGACGGATGATCAAATAGGCAATGGATTGATGATCATGGCACTATTGTTTAGCATGTCAGTGCCAATCAACATGTTTCACTGCTGACTTCAGTTTAAACTTTTAGCGTCTGATATTATGTAGCACTGTTGTGCAATCCATACACTCCCTCCATTTCAAATGTAAGGTGTGGTTTGGTTTGTCACATTCTCAAAAATAAGCGTTGTCTCTTAATTTATCCTACTCCTACAATAACCATAACTATAAGGAAGTACCTTCAAATGTGAAATCCAATTATACCATTTTTATAGAATAATTCTATGTTATCTGAGACTAATTGTTCATTGAAGATTATGTTTTGAATCTTAAAATGTGTGCACGCCTTATAAAGAGAAATTGAGGTTGTATAAAATCTGTATGTCCCCAGATAGGAATGAATGAAAAATGCAACTCATGACCATATCTTCACACATCTATAACTATAAGTAAACCTGTGGAGAGTTTAGTTGTATATGAAAAGATATGTATTTGTTAGTGGTTTCCGTTTTACATATCTGCACTTATTTGGTGTAAACGTCTCCTGCACAAGCTTAATGAGGGATTTTAAGATATAATGTTTGGTAGACTTGACTACACATTACAAGTTTCTGTGTATCATTTTTAGCTTACTCTGTACTTCTTTAGGGTGTTTGAACTCATCCAGTATTAGGCAGATAGACTTCTGTGTTTGCTGCAGTTAGTGGACCTACTCAGTCACAAGCCCTCAACCCTATACATCTCTGTACATGAATTTCAATTCATCTCTCCAAACACAATGATTGGTTTTTTTGAATGCACATGCCTGGAAACAGTTATCATGGCTTATTTGGTACTCCGTTCCAAATTGTAAGTCGTTCTAGCTTTTTTATATATGCGTAGCAAAAGCTATGTACTTAGACTAGCTAGAACGAATTACAATTTTGAATAGAGGGAGTAGGTTTTTACTTGCTGTTTGTAACTTGTAATCTTTGGTAGGTCAGCATCTCGACCAGGACTTCTCAAGGTGATGTTGCAATGTCAGTCAGGCAACATCTTTATGGTGGCTTCAAACATTATGCATGAGACCCTCTAATGCTATCAGTGATGACATCTATTTGTAGTCTAATCAGCTGTTTAATTATTGCAGTCATGTTCTCCCCTTTTACCATTTTGCCGTTGTGTTGTGTTTTGGACCTATTTGGCATGCAATCGAGCCACTATGGAGGCCATCTAAATGATTTGTGCTTGCACATTTCTAGTCATGGCTCATGGAGATTTTTCCAATCAGAAACTGAGTATAGTTCTGATGAAAATTATCGAAATGGTTGTATTGATTCCTTGGCATTAGTAGGCCTTACCTTCTATCCATTTCTTTTGAGACTCGTGTTTCCTTAATTCCCAGTAGAATTGCAAGTAAACTAATAGCAGCGACCGTTGTGTACAATTAACTGTTTGTGCTCGCAACATGGAAACTTTATGGTAAATGGTACAGTTGCTGCTGAATTTTTCACAGATCGGTTAAGTCATTTAAATCATCTATCTGCTGTTTTCGAGAGCCCATGGATAGTGGCTGAATATCAAGGTCTGTGTCAACTGGCTTTCTTGTGTGTGCGTATAACCTTCCTTTGATCTGGTTATGATCATTGATTGTGGTTTCTTATTAGCTTTTTTTTTTCGAGATGTGTTGTCAACGTGGAGTTCTTGCAACATGGATAAAGTTCGGTATGCTCTAGGAAAAGGGAAAAAAGCTAGTTAACTATAATGCCAAAAATATCTATTGAATTTTTATTGCACACTCATTTAAGCCTAGCAGCAAATGAATTCTGTGAGCTACGCAAGGAAACTAATTACTTGGAAGAATTCAATAAAAAACCATGTGCTAGGAGAACCTGAACCGACCCACAAGCTCTAAATAAGATTATGCAAAACTTTCGTTTTCTTCTACTATCTATATAGTTGACAACCAACATGAACAAACAGGAACTCTCAAAACTTGAATTCTTATTTGATTATCTTATTTGATCTTCCTTGCAATACTCTATCGCCACTGGCCACTAGCTATAAGCACACACAATTAACCTCTCCCTCAGCTGCCAAATAACAGAGGACCTCAGACTTCCTGCAATCATTCTGCAGTTACAAAAACTAGAGATGCAACACCTGCATCTGATTTTTTTTGTTTGTCTGGATAACCTGCATCTGTTTTTTCGATGAACACCCCTCCGGGTCTTCCTATCATCCCAATTCCCTCCCATCTCCCTCTCTACATAGTACAACACCTACATGGACGCCAACATAACACGGTACAAGTACATACTGACAGAGAACGATGGTTCTCGCTCACTGGCGGCGGCCTCACCGGAGGCTGTTGACGAAGGCGAGGAGGGAGTCGACGTCCCTCTTCTCCGAGGGGTACTTGATGGGCCTGGCGGTGCGGCTCGGGAACAGGAGCACGGTGGGGAAGCTCTGCAGCTGCAGCTCGGCCTGCGCGAACGGCTTCTGCTCGCCGTCGGCGCGGAACTTGGCCACCTTGACGCCGGACCCGGCCAGCTTCTCGGCCAGCTCCACGTAGGAGGCCTCCATGGCCTGGCAGAAGGGGCACCAGGGCGCGTACAGCACCACGAGCCACGGTTCGGCGCGGTTCTCCAGGCGCAGCAGGTTCTCGATCCCGGCGCGGGTGAGGGACACCACGGCGGGGCTCTCGAAGATGTCCGGGGCGCCCGCGGAGCCATTGCCGTTGGCGGACCTGGGCGCCGCCTGGCCGTCCTTTTCGATGTTGCCCTTGTGGAGGCCGCACTCCTTGGCCTTGGCGTCCTCCCACCACCACCGCCCCTCCCGCTCGTGCTGCCCCGGCAGGACGGGCCTGGTGCACGGCTCGCACCCGATGGACACGTAGCCCTGCAGAGAGAACACGGACACGGCAGGTCAGAGACTGTCGTCAATTGATTGAAGCAGTTCTTCAAATTCAAATCAAAATTAGGCAAAGAAGTTAGTACCTGAGCATGCAGGGTGTTGACAGGGACGTCCATGGTGCGCAGGAACGTCCAGATGTCCTTGCCGTCGACGTTGGCCACGGGGTTCCACTTGATCAAGCTGCCAGCTCCGCCGTCCAGGCCTTCGAAGGAAGGGTCGACCTGGACCAGGGGGATGCTGGCCCTGGTGCCGGGGGACTGGTCCTTCCTCTGGCCGGTGATCCATGCCCTGAGCCCCTTGAGCGCCCTGCGCAGGGGCCGCACCTTGCGCACCCGGCAGCACTCCTGGTGGCCGTCCTCGTAGAAGGAGAAGAGGCCCTTGGTGCGCACCAGCTCCTGCACCTCGCCCGCGTCCGGGAACATGTACTCGATGCGGATGCCGTAGTGCTTCTCCACCTTGTCGAAGAACTGGTACGTCTCCGGGTTGAGCCGCCCCGTGTCCAGGCTGAACACCCGGAACGGACGCCCCGTCAGCTTCGCGTACTCGATCAGCGCCACGTCCTCCGCGCCGCTGCACACACGAGACCAGGAGATTGGCCACGTCAGTTAAGCAGAGGTTTAATTTGCCCGTCTTTTGAAGTCATCGTACTACATCGACACGACGACACCTCGTAGTGATCGAGAGACACACATCCATGTCATGGCTTGGAAGATTAGCATCCTATAGTGATTAACAAGGTAGTGGTTGCCTACATGATCTGTCCAGCTTGCGTATTCTACTTTGTCGTCTGCTCTTGAGCTGAATTAAAACGGCACAGCTCCGCGAGGTAATCTAGTATTGTGCCACTATCAGTTTTGGAATTAGGATGCCGTGTGGCTTTTCTTGTTTCGTCTGATAGTCAAAGTGTTAAACAGCTGTTGTTCTTGTTCGGCTGCGCGTGGGTGGTGGGCCATGATTCTAGCTCTCGTGTCTGGTCGAAAACACAAATCTTGGACACCACGTTCAATGAACCTAGACGCCTCAAGCTTGGCTCAGTTGTTTAGATACATTGCCATGTGCAGCAAAGGGGCCCTCGCTAAACCTAATTTGGATTTGAGCATCTGATGAGGACCATAAACAATTGACTACTAGTGGTAGCATAACAATAAAAGATTAGCTAGCTTTCAGTTCCCCAATGTTTCAGAGGCAGACATGTGGGACCCATGGACGAGGCAACTAGGAATCTCCACGGCCACACGTTCGGAAGATACCAAGATACCGCGAGCATACCCGGATGCAGAGAGGAACGTCGTGCTCACCTGAAGGCGATGGCGATTTCGGAGCCGAACATGGCCAGCGCCCGATCCATGATCTCCAGCGGCGAGGCGCCCTCCAGCTCACGCGCCAGGGCCTCGTAGTCCACGGCCGCGAGGGCCGCCGCCGCCTCGTCGGCCACGGGCGCGGCCGCCGCCGCCGCCGCCGCGGATGCCGCCACCGGCTGCCTCGCGGGCTCCGCCGCGCGCAGCGGGCGCACCGCGCGAGCACGCTGGCCACGCGCCGCCGCCGCCGCCGGGGCCACGCCCACGGCCACCTGCTGCCTCAGCGCGCCAATCCTCGCAGCTGGGAGGAGACCAAAACAGAGATAAATGTCAGCCTGGTTGCAATTGCAAGGACGCGCTTCGAATGCGGGTGGATTCTGATGCGAAGCCGCGCATTTCACTAGCTAAACCGAAGAATTCGAGCACAAATTCTTCACAAAACCCACAGAAATTGAAGCCAAAAGCATCAAGATCGAACAAAGGAAGCCTCTCTCACCTTTGACGTCGCGGAGGGCGGCAGCGTGCGACGAGATGGAGCTGGTAGCGGAAGCCATGGAAGCTTTCGAATTGAAATTCGCAGCGGCAAGTGTTTGATTCTGTGGAGCGAATTTGTTTTGGCGCTTGCGTTTTTTTCTGTGGCGTAGGGTGGAAGCGGGCGGGTGGTGTACATATAGGTCGGGCGGGAGGCTGGGTTCATCGAACCTGGACGGGTTTCCGGGAGGGGCTTCCGGGGGCACGCGGGACACGTGGCGGTTTGCGATTGGCAGAGCGCACGGGAGGCTTCCTGGCCGATCGAAGCAGTGGCGTCATAGAAGAGGCCCAGGTCTGTGCCGAGTGGGCGCCACACGGCAGTTGGTCGTGGCGTGGTGGTGATGAGTAGGCTGGTTGTGTGGCTGCCTCACGCTCGTTTGCCGCCGTCGAGCTAAAAAGAGGTGGCAATTCTTTGGCGTGTCTGGATTTTATTTCAATTTTTTTGATGAAATTAGAAAAAAATGTTTTGGTGAGGGTTTATATATATGAACAAAAGGAGCTTCGGTTTCCACTGTTTTTTGTGTTCGTTAAATCTATTCTCTTGCACACATTTCGCACATATTTTAATTAAGCTGATGAAGAAAACTCTAATAAAGCCTTAAAAAAGTATTTTATATCGGTGTGCATCGTTTAGCGAGTACAAGCGGAACAATGGACGAAGGAGATGGTGGACGTTGTGGTTGACCTAGGGTTTGACAACCCTGGGTGTGTGCCCAAGCTCCGGCACTTGTGTATGACAATGTATTTGTCTCATGCTGTGTTGTAATGTGGTCACGCAACCTCAAAAATACGTGGTCTCATGGCTGGCTCTGCTTCGCCCGACTGCCAAGGTGCCTTTAGACGCTTATTGTCTTTGTCCCTTTTTTAGGGTCGTTCTTGCACCGCATTAAAAGGTCTAGGTTCAAAAATCCATCCATGCATCTAGACACCACTATGGTCCTGGCAGTGGCGGAGGACTGTGGTGGCAAGGCATGGCGCTTGCCATACCTTGAATGCTGAAAAATTTTAAACCCCATATACTATATACTATTTATAGATACCTAGGAAGAAGTCTCAGGCAGCAAATGAGGAAAGGAAAACAATACAACGTGACATTCTGCTGATGTTGCTGCTCCAAAATGTACAGGCGACAACCATCGTCATGTATATACGTGCATGAGACAATCATAAATACATATACATATATATGTGTATAAATGAATGAGAAATGTTTGGTATCTATGTCTATCGATTTCGCCACACCTTAATTTTGTTTCGTCCTCCGCCACTGGGTCCTGGTGCAAAGAATACATACTGCACCGCATTAAAAGCAACAACGACTCTAAAAACAGGACGAGGGAATAGTCCTTTTACTGGTTGGACACTATAATTAAGATTATTTGTCATATATCACAATGGCCCTATTTACTTGTTTTAGTCTTAACTTGTTTCGATTTATCTTTCTTACAATTTGGAATTAGTCGATTTATGGACCAGCTGAACAATTCTAATGTCGTATGGGCGCCTCATGTATTCGAGCTACCAATGTCTCAACTTCTCAAGGTCAAAACGTATTTGAAATTCTGTCTCATGAAGTCGAGCTATCATTTCCTCCGAGCCACACCGCTTGCCGCCGGTGCAAGCATCCCGATCCGCCGCACAGAAGATCCCAACAAGTATCTCCGCTGCCCGCCGCACGTTACATACAGTCTGACGACAATAGGATCACTAAACACTAATCACGCGACGACTCTCCCGACTCTCCTGTCGTCAGTGCCGTCACGCAGCAGAAAATAAAACCAAAGCCCGGCACGAAGATTCGCCGCGTCTGCGCGCCGCGATCCTTTCCGCCGGCCGGAGACCGAAGTGGACTGTGGACGTGGACGTGCGCTGCCGTCGTCGCCCCAATACTCGGCACCTCGCCGTTGCCCGGAAGAATCCACGACAGGTCGGGATTCACTGTGGGTGATCGTCTTTACGCTGAGACCGGCGCACCAGATTGATTCCCGATTGGCGGCGAGGCGAGAAAGAGAAGCGGCAAAACACGATGACAAGGGGAATAATAGATTAGATAAATTATTGGACCTGCAGGCGGCTGTTTTTTGCATGTGGCTCCTGGTACTGGCCTGGGGGCAGATCCTTTGCGGGTCAAAAGCTCGCCACAAGGGTCGCTTTATTACTATTTACGAATCGCGCAGTGAGTGGTGGTTGCGTTCGTCTTTTGTGAACACGTAGCTTTCCATGACGATCAACAACGGGAAATCATCGAGAAGAAGCAGCGCCGGGATGGAAACTCTGGAGCAAGTACCGCTCTTTGTCCTCCGAGTTTTTGTTTGGATGCAAGATTAATTTAACATATTCAAGCAGGTCATCCACCATTTTCGTTTCCTCGCACGCGTAAACTCTGGCTACTGATGAGTCATTCAGGTATTCATCAGCAGTATAGGCGACGCGACGTTCATAGTTGTTTGTGTGTAGGCATTTTCGTTTGTATGTGTTTCAAAACAGGAGTCTTCTTTTCCCTATATGTGGATGGAGATTTGAGAACATGGTTTGCATATAGTACTTCAGCACTTCACCACAAATCAGCACCTTATCATCTCTTTTTTTTTTCTTCCGTTGCAGGCTCAAGAGCATATCCAAAAGTCCACTAAAAGCAGATATCATATTTTTCACATATAGAGTTTAGTTAATATAATAACAATCAAACATAAATTCATTGTAAGCTGTTTAGCAGCTCCCTGAATCTCAGCTTCCTACTTTTCAAGATAATGGTGGATGAGGGAGTGGCTCAAAATTTAAGTAGAATGGTTGCCACTAAATCTAAGATTTTGGTAAAAAAAAAACACTGTTGGGGGAGATTATTTTTCAATAAACTTCATTTTTAACTAGCAATGTCAGAGGACCAGGATGCTGCAGCGCGCGCGCCTCGGCTCAAGGAGGCCCACCAAGGAGAATGAAGTTATCGTTAGGAGATCGTTATCCATTATCAGTAGTCTAACGTTTTAGCTATAGAGTAGTTGGATGTTAGTGGCAAGTGTTTGAATATTATGCTTGTGGCGGACAAGTTAGAATACATCCTGAACTCAAATGGTAAGACATTTGCTTTTTGTAATAAAGCAGAGAGGAAACCTGGCTGTATATATCTTATTTTTTTTAAAAAGAAAAGTGTGTGTATATATATAGGTAGAATTATATAGACATCGTAAAGAGCCTTGTCGCAAAAAAAAAATATAGACATCGTCTAAAAAAAATGTAGACATCGCAAAAAGAATGGACGCAATTAACCGGTGCTGTTTGTCCAACCAGTCAAAATCACGGCATCTCTCTCCTACTATGGATACCCACTATGATATTCTTTACACAACTTGCATATTTGGTGTTCTCATCCAATCACGTTCACGTACGTGAGACGGGGACTTCCACAACCGCCGTGCATCAAGCTTGTTGTATTGCACAGCGGTACGGTTTCTCAATTAGTGTCCGATCGTGTGGTGCTCGCTTGCCCTTTCGCTAAGTGGTTACAGTTTTCCCTGATCTTGTGAGTGGTGTGGCTACAGGATACGACACGACGTAGTATATGCATGATGTCCCCACTGCTATTTTGATCGCCTACCGTCGTCCATGCATCAGGTGATGAAGACGTGAACCAAGCACTACATGAATCCGGCTGTTCGCCGACAGCCCAGGGGTTTGCCGACAGCCAGGATCTGGGGCCGGGCGAACCACTGCCATTGTTCGACAAACCCGAAACCCGCCGTCGGGGCAATCTCGCCGTCGACAGCCCTGTAGATCTACGGATCTAATGGGTTTGGGCGAACATAGGCTCAGTCGGCGAAGATTTTTTTTTCCCGACAAATGCCAAATCGGTCCGGGCAAACCAAGGTCAGCTTTGGCGGCGGGCCGCTCGACAAACGGCGCTGTCCGTGCTTTTGCTTCGCCGATACCACGCCGTTAGGGCTGTCGACAAAGCCTTTCCTGTGTCAGTTTGTCGCGAAGATCGTTTGCCGACAGCCATTGTCCGTCGGCAAAGTCCAGGTTTGCCGACAATGCCCATTGTATGTCGGCAAACTATGTCTTTGCCGACAGCAACTCTATGCTGTCGGCAAACATATTTTTTTTTTTTGAATTTTGACTTCAAAATTTTTTTATTGTCTAGATACATTGTTTACAATCACATGTTTGAATTTGGGCCTTTTTGGAAATATTTAGCTATATTTCGTTAATTTTTTCCTTCACTTGAATTTTCCCGCATTTTTCAAATTTGAACTGCAGGTACATGAAATAACGAAAACTTGGCCTTCGAAACATGATATTCATGGTGGGGAGTGTGTTTTAAGACCGTGTACCAAAACTTACCCAAAAGTTTCAGGTCCTTGTCCACGTAACACGACCATCCAGGAGTGGTAAATGTGTTTTTTAATTATATAAAATCCAAAAAAGTTGAAAAATCACGAAACTTGACGGGGTGTCGTGTTATCGCATGTGGAGGCTATGAAAAAAATTTGAAAAAATTTGGAGCAATTTGCGGCGTCACATGCTCAAGACCCGACATCTCCACACATCTCACTTGTGATCACATGTGGAGTTGTCTGGCTTTTGAGCATGTGACGCCGCAACTTGCTCCAAACTTTTTCAAATTTTTTCCATAGACTCCACATGCGATAACACGACACCCCGTCAAGTTTCGTGATTTTTCGACTTTGTTTGGATTTTATATAATTAAAAAACACTTTTACCAATCCTGGAGCCTCTTGTTACGTGGACAAGGACTTGAAACTTTTGGGTGAGAGTTGGTACACGGCCTTAAAACACACTCCCCACCATGAATATCATGTTTTGAAGGCCAAAGTTTCATTATTTCATGCACTGCAGCTCAAACTTGAATAATGCGGAAAATTCAAGCGAGGAAAAAAATTAATGAAATATAGCTAAATAACTCAAAACCTCCCCAAGTTTTGAATTTGAGATGTAATTATGGTAGCAAAGACCCAGAAAAAAATGGATAAAAAAATAAAAATTTAAAACTTTCTTTGCCGACCGCACTTGACGCAATGGTCAAAGAAAGTTCGCCGACAAATTTGGAGCACTAGCTGCCGGCGAAGAGGATTTTTTTAAAAAAAGGAATTTTTTTGCCGACAACCGCCCGGGCGGGTCAAGTCGGCGAACCGGCCGGCGAAGAGGATTTTAAAAAAAAGATTTTTTTTTGCCGGCAAGAATCGCCGGCGGGGCATTTGTCGGGCGAACCGCCAAAGTTAAAAAAAAATATTTTTTTTGCCGAACCCATCCCAAGTTAAAAAAAAAAAAATAGAAAGCCCATCCCCATCTAACCTAACCCATCCCCGTCCCGCAGCCCCGCAGCCTCTCCCACCCGACGCCGCCACCGCCGCGCCACTCCGCCCGACCCCCATCCCCATCCCGCCGCGCCCGCCAGCTCGGCCAAGCTCGGCGCCGGCGCGCCGCCCGCAGATCCGCCCGCCGCCCTCTCTCCGGTCCTCCGGTCCTCCGCCGCCGCCCGGGCGGTTTCCGCCCGCCCGCCGCCGGCGGGGTCCTCCGCCGCTCCGCGGCCCGCCGCCACCCGCCGCACTCACCACCCACTCCGCCCCCGCCCCCGCCGGGCCGCCACCTCGGCCATCGCCGGAACAGGGCCGCCGGCGCCACCTCGGCAGAGAAGAAGAAGGGAGGGCCGGCCGGTTGTCCCTGCAGAGAAGGGAGGAGGAGAGGAAGAAGAGAGGAAAAAGAGGAGGAAGAAGAAGAAGAAGGGAGGAAGAAGAAGAAGAAAAGAAGAAGGGAGGAGGAGGAAGGAGGAAGAAGAAGAAGGGAGAAAGAGGAGGAAGAAGAAGGAGAAGGGAGGAAGAAGAAGAAGGAGAAGAGAGGAGGAGAAGGAGGAGGCTGTTCTTTGCCGTTCGTCCACGCCGGCCGTCGACGTTCGTCCCCACGTGTCACCGGAAGAGAAGGTAAAGCTCTAGGTTGTCGGCCATCGTGCCATATCTGTGTTGACGGCCTTCGTGCCAGGTTTGTGGATGTGTGGGCAATCGTGCCCCAAATGTGGACGTCGGGTTTGTGTATGTCATGGCCATCGTGCCCCAAATGTGGACGTCGGCCTTCGAGCCGACATTTTTTCTTGCAGATGTGATGTTCA
The DNA here is from genome assembly GCA_018135685.1 of Themeda triandra. Taxonomy (NCBI): domain Eukaryota; kingdom Viridiplantae; phylum Streptophyta; class Magnoliopsida; order Poales; family Poaceae; genus Themeda; species Themeda triandra. The sequence continues at coordinate 1,742,752 of JAENPR010000015.1, read as the reverse complement.
CCGGGCTGAAAAAGGGTGGCAAGTACTCTTCTTTCAACAAACATCGGCAATTCCTGCCCGAGGGCCATGAATTGAGACGGGATGAAAAGCATTTCACGAAAGGTGTTCAAGTCACCGACCCCATTCCTGAGCCTAGGAGCCCTGCCGCTGTCCTTGCCGAGCTGTGCTCTCCAAATTGATGAAGTGAATGGTGGTTTTATTGGATATGGTACCACACACATGTGGACTCATATATCGGGCTTGCATAGGCTACCGTACTTCAAGGACCTTCTTCTTCCACACAACATCGATGTAATGCACACGAAAAGAATGTCACCGAGGCACTCGGGCAACACTCATGGACCTTGGTAAGAAGTCGAAGGACAACGTTAAGGCTAGACTCGACATTGAAACAATTTGTGATAGACCAAAGCTTGTGATGAAGACCCTCGCGCTGTGCAAGAGATGGAAAAGGGGCCCGGCCGATTACGTCCTAAAAGGCCAAGTTAGGAAGGAAATACCGAAGTGGATGAGCACGTTGCGGTTCCCCGATGGGTATGCGGCGAATCCGGCCCGGAGTGAACTTGGAGACTATGAAAGTGTTAGGGATGAAGAGTCATGACTTCCACATATGGATTCACGGGTCCTTCCCGCGATGACCCGAGGATACCTCCCGAGCCGGTGTGGCGCGTCCCGGCAGAGTTGAGCTTTTTCTTCCGACGCCTTTGTGCCAAGCGCTTATCTCGAGAAGTTTGTCTTGAACTCGGAGAAGGGTGCACCTAAGTTGCTCTGCAAGTTGGAGATGATATTTCCACCCGGCTTCTTCCTATCGATGCAAAGATCTCGATTTTGCACCTACCAAGGGAGGCACGGTTGGGGGCCGTGCAAAGACCATTGGTTCTATCCAATCGAGAGGTGTCTAAAGCTACTTCGTAAGAAGTGTAAAAATAAAGCCAAAATTGAGGCTTCGTGGCGAGGCATTCATTATGGAGGAGGTGTCGACATTCACACAGCGTACTATACCGAAAAACTTCAAAGACCGCAAGATCCAACCCCTCGTTACAACGTCGAGGAGAACTCATCGAACCTCACCTTTTCAAAGGGGATGTCGGAAGAGGAAGCACAATTACCAACAAGAACTTGACCCATGAGGAGTGGACCACTATCATGATGTACTTGTTGTTGAACCTTGATGAGTGCCTGGATTATCAGAAGTAAGTTCTTAGTACGCTTGTTTCATACACCGTCACTATATCATCTTACCTATCGATTCGACCCCCTGTCTCTTGTTTTTTAGGGAATTCATTAATATTCACTGGAGGGGCAATACTGCTCCTACCTCGCAACAAGAGGACCATCTTCTTAGACATGGCAAGCCCAACTTCGTTTCCTGGTTCTGTTCAAAGGTACCTATCGTTTCCCGACTTTGTGATTCCACTTTGCGCCTAGGAGGGAGTAATTTAACGGTCGAACTGTCCTAACCTTGCAGGCCCAGACCGATCCGCAAATGAGTGCTGAATTGAGAGAGGTGGACCTTGGCTTCAACCGTAAGGTCAAGTCATACACCGTTTATGATGTCAATGGCTATCGCTTTCGCACTAGAGGCTACGAGGAGAGCCGGCCCCAACTAAAAACCACGTGCGCCGGAGTTCATACTCCCTAAGAATGATAAATTGGACTATTACGGCATAGTCGAAGAGATATACGAGCTCGAATTCAAGGGTGGCAGCTTCTTTGAAGCCGTGGTATTCAAATGCCATTGGTTCGATCCTTATGTCACGAAACAAGACTCTAAGATTGGGCAAATCGAAATTCGACAGATTCCAAGTATAATGGAGACGATGTCTATATTGTGGCTAACCGAGACGCCAACCAAGTTTATTACCTTCCATGGGCGTGCCAAACCGACCCAAGGCTTGCGGGTTGGAGCCTTGTGCACATGGTATCGCCGCGTCACAGAAAGCCGCTACCCCAAATGATGACGATTACAACTATGACCCAACGACGATGAGTTCTATCAACATGAGGGCTAGATGGGCAATTCGAGATAGACATTTCTGCGCTAATGAGCATGGAAGTAGACAACGACATCGATGAGGACGAGGGTGATGACGTGCTGGATGCTAAGGATTTACAACTCCTTGAGCAATGGCAGAGGAAGCGCGAAGGAGTTGTTCTGGATGATGACGATGACGATGACGATGGAGATGGAGATGATGAGGACGATCGAGAGCTCGACAATTGGTGACGACGTCTCACCGGTCGTATTGCCATACTCGGAGATTATGTCGCCTCCACGTAATACAACTAGTTGACATTTACAATTATGTTTCTTTATTTACAACTACTTGTCATTTACAATTTTTATTATTATCACCTTGTAATTTATGCTAATTGTTTTAATCTTTGTCATTGCAGGCACTCGAGGCAATGCCAGCGGCAGAAGAGGCCGCCTCCACGGAACCGCTCGCGCGCCGGCCGCGGCGTGGAGGAGCCGGACGTGGACGAGGAGACCGGTAGGGAGGAGGTGCCGGTCGGTACGGAGGAGACGGCCGGTACGGGGGAGACGGCCAGCTCCGAGCGTCTCCGGCAGAGGAGGCTGGAGTTCGAGACGAGGTCGAGGACGACGACGACGACGACCGGGGACGGTGGCAGCGGCGGCGGCGGTAGCTGCGGCGGCGGCGGCGACGTCGTCGACGACGACGACGACGACGACGGGGGCCACTGCGACGGGGGCGACGGGGGGCCTTCCTCAGGTTCGAGGAAGCTCTTCGAGCGCGGGCCCTCGATGCTCCCTAGCCGAAAGCCGCTCCCCCACCACCGCAATGTGATTTCACCCGTCGGCGAGAGGTAAGTAAACTACTTTGTTCACATTGTTCATATGGCATGTAGGAAACCGAACTGTAGACTAACAATTGTTGTTAATGACTCGTGCGGGAGCCGGATGTTTCCGAGGGAGGTGGACCCCGTGCTAAACGGGACTCACGCCATGTCAATGGCATCCTCTTCCCGCCGATTAGGGAGTACTACCCGGGCATGGTCACCATCGACGGCGTTTGGACGCCGCCCATGGTCCGGGACCACTTCCACCTCGCACACCGTCCCGTCCCCGAGCCCGGGCGGCGATCGTGCCGATTCACTCCGCACGCGAGCCACTTGCGGCGAAGATCAAGAGGAGTTTTGGGTGAGTGTCTTCATCACAACGCATTCATTGGATGTTCTTGAAACAATGAAATGATACATGATGTCTCAAGGTGCGGAGTACTTCAGTGCGAGGATGGGAAATGCGAGCCGGGCGCAGTGGTGGCCGGAGAACGCCGCCACTCACGCCTCAAGGACTTGTACCACGAGGCGCGCATCCGCGTCATCGCCACTACCGCAACGTGCTTGGCGAGGCGATCGATAAGAAGCGAGTCGGGCAGAGATCGTGGCCGGAGAGGGAGACCGACCTCACCGAGGAGGAGTACTTTCGGGTAAGTAAGCGTGAAACATTCGTTCTTATTTCTTCGTGAAACATTCAATTCATCTTCTCGACATGTCAAATACTTGATGTTTCCTAGTGGATACCGGGTGGTGCGACAAGGACCCGCAATGCTTTGGGAGGAGATTGTACGCTACTGGAGATCAGACAAGGCGTACGAGGTGAAAAACGAGCGTCGGGAGCGCCGGCTCAAGAACAAGGGGGTAGCACACCACCAAGGGAACCGGTCCCTCCCGCAGCTTCATGGACGCCCGGGTATGCTCCTTTTGATACACATGGACTCATGTAGCGCTCAATCTATTTACCTCTAACCATGTTTGTGTTTTCCTCTCGCAGAAGGACTCCCATGATGGGGAGGAGATCAACGTGGTGGTGGGGTACGCCCTTTCTAAAAGGGCAAGGCGACGGACCCGAACAACAAGGTTCGACCCGCAGGATGGGCCGGAGGCGTACACCAACGCCGCGTCCACCCCAAGCTCGTCGAGTACGCGCCGCGTTTCGCCGCCGCCATGGGGACGACAAGGACCCCACCACGGAGCCCCTGGACCCGGAGCTCGTGATGAGGTTGGGAGGAGGGAAGCAGCACGGCTCCTACTGGATGGCCAACAACGCCATCGACCCGACCACTACTCCCACGCTAAGGGAGATTCGAAAAGCCAACTCCAGCAGCTCCTTGTTGACGGTTGTTAATGATCAATTTTATATGTCAATCAGAGAGAGAAAGAGGGGTATAATCTGTTCACCACCATAGACTTAGGGTTTTAACTGACAGATTCCACAAGTTTTGGTGAATATGTGTTTCCGCAGGGGATTATCAGGAAAACATCCAAGGAGGCCCACATGTCATGATTACATAGAGAGAAAGACCGAACGGGTAAAATTGTATATTCTAGAAGACTCCAGAAGGCAAACCCTCGGAAGCGGGGACCCACCGGCAGAGTGGTGGGTCGGCCGACTCCCGAGGTGGGTCGGCCGACCGGCCACCTCCACCAATCGGTGGAGGCTCGCGGATCTCCGCCTCCACCGACCTTGAGGAGCAATAATTATCGTCCGTTTAGGTCGGTTTGATCCGATGGCCGTGGTGCATCCTAGGGGGCTATATATTCGAGCCCCCGGCCCCGGGCCGAAACCCTAATTCATTCAAGAATTCATTATTCGAGGTAGCCATCGAAAGCTAGGGTTTAGAGAGAGATCTCCACCGAGAATTAGAATAGATACTCTAGATCTTCAAGTTCTACATAGGTTTAGACTAGATAGAGGAAGAATCGGGCGCTTGTGCTCGGAATTCCGGATCTTCATCATCGAATTGGTATTATCTTGTATCTATTCTTGTGACTTTATTCTAAATATCATTATGTTTCTATTTATTATGTTCCTAGTTTATTCTAGTTCTACATTTGATATGGTTATGATTGGTAATAAGTTTATGTATATGTTTGCAAAGCGCTTAGCTCTCTTCTCGGGGGTTAGGTGGTAGATTTCATGTAAGCATGGTGCTTAGATGCCGTTTACCCGCAAATGCACCCTATTGGCCGGGTCGTGTGGTAGATCGTGGAAGTGACAGTTCCATTGAGTCCTCTCAGTATTCCATCCCCGTTGGTAGGTCTAGCGGAACCAAAGTTGCGTAGTAAGTCCCGCTATGTCTTGGCTTGTTATAGCAATGATCCTTATACATAGATGAAAAGTCTTTTGTGCTATATATGATAGTGTAGAGTTGGAGTAGATGAATGACTTAGTAGATTAGAACCTACATAGGATTATTATTTCTTGCACTAATCGATGTCAACCTACCTTTGTGAGTAGTCTATATCTAATCTCTCGTGTGATTTATACCCCGAGCTTATTACTTTATATTCCCTTATTTATCATGGTTTACCCTCTCGCCAAAGTATGTGACTGTGTAATCAATCACTCATAAGTAGTCATGTTTAGCAAGTTCATCTCATTGTTTAAGTCCGTAGTTCTTTCCTTTGAGCTAAAATATAAATAACGATACCTGGAATACTTCCTGGTAAAATGCTACGATGGTGTATTATCTGTTCGCTTGCGGATCCCATATTTTTCTTGATTAGAGGAGCAGTTTCTATACCAACACTTCTGGCGCCATGCTAGGGATGACAACTTAGCGTGAGTGGTGTTAGAGGTGTCAACACTCCTCCGGCATATCCCCATAGTGCCACGACGGCCGAGCACCGCCCAGATGTACACGCAGATGGAGGTAAGGTTCCATTCGTCGTTCACACACGATCCACCTTCACTTCACATACCATCAACCATGTGCGGGTGTAATATTGCAAGCTAGGTTCGAAGAGCTGGAGGCCAACCAGGCGGCCCAGGACTTGGCCCACAAGATGTAGCTGGCGGCGGTGGAGGCGGCCCACCAGGCGCACCTGGCGGCACTGACGCAGCACCACCAGCGTCAGATGGCGGACCTGGCGAGCTTCCTCCGGACCCAGCACCAGCAGGAGCTTCCTCCCTCGCTCTTTGCTCCAAAGACTACCCTGGGCCCCCGGTGCTCGCTCATGTTCAGCGTCCGGTGAGTATAATAGTAATTGCCTCACTTGCTTTAGCTTGTGCGGCCATCCTGCAGGTACTTTACTTGTTATCACTTGTCCTTTGTGTAGGCTCCGTCGGCGGGTTCGAACCCGACTCCTGGTGCCAGCCCTCCACTGGGTGCCAGCCCTCCACAGCAAGGCTGGCCAGGGTACCCGACCTACCCGACCTACCCCACGCAGCCGTTCACGTGGGGGCCTCCTCCTCCACAGTCGCAGGGCTACTCCTCGTGGCGGGGGGCGCTGACGCAGCAGGGGCCTCGCGCAGGACTATGGCACTACGACGCCGCGCCGTCAGGGTGGACTCAGGCACCACCACAGGCAGGGTGGGGTTCGTGGGAGCAAGGTGGGGGTGATGGGACCCCTGGGGACGGCGCCACGAGCTAGGTACGTTTGCCTCCCTTAACTACTTGTCGGCCTTCGTGCCGCTGTGGTTGTCGGCCTTCGTGCCGCTGTGTTTATCGGCCTTCGTGCCGTGGTGGTTATCGGCCTTCGTGCCGTGGTCGTTGTTGGCCTTCGTGCCATGTTTTTTGCAGGTCTTGGAACCTCCCCCTGCGGGGGAGGTGCCGCGAATTTTGAGTGGATACTAATCTTTTTATCTCTTTTTGTAGGAGGAGGACCTGTGGGGGGTACTCGGTGACTAGCTAGGTACCTTTGCCTCCATCTTCTCGACTAGGATGCATGTTAGACCCTTTCGCACTTATGTTGGACTTGTAGGACTTGTTGGACATGTATGTTTGACATCCATATGTATGTTGGACATGTATGCACTTGTTTCACGATGTTATGTGTATTTCGGACATGTATCGATGGATTTGATGATGTTCATGTGTGGATTCATGTTGAGATCGAATCCGATGATGAAATACGGTTTATATGCTATATTGTTGTTATAAATGTGATCTGTGGTATATATATGCTATAAATGTGGTTCGAATGCAATGAAACAGCAAAAACAAAAAAAAATCCCAAACTTTGCCGACAGCTTTGACCATAGCTGTCGGCAAAGCCGGACCTTTTTGCCGACAGAGGAGTTTGCCGACAGCCTTGGCAGGGGCTTTGCCGACAGCCTTGTGGCCATGGCTGTTGGCAAACTCCCTCTTTGCCGACAAACGACTTTTCCGGATCCGACGTCGGCAAATCAACCTCTTTGCCGACGACCTTGTGGCCATGGTCGTCGGCAAACTCCCCTTTGCCGACAAATTTTCCGGATCCGGGCGTCGGCAAACTATCGACTTTGCCGACAAGCCCGGCCGTCGGCGAAGCGAACGGGAGTTGATTGGCAGCCAGTTCCTTCGCCACAGACCACGTGGTATCGGCCGGCGAAAGTATCGACTAGACCACGATTCCTGGCGGCAAAGTCCTCGTTTGCCGACGGGATTTTTGCCGACAATGTTTGCCGACAGGAATAAGGCTTTCAGCTGTCGGCAAAGCCGCGGATTCCTGTGGTGAAGCTATCAGTCAGGCCGGCAAGCTAGCCAACGAGACGTGGCAAACAAAAGGTGCCGCTTCCAATTGCTTTTGTCATGTGGACGCGGATGAAATGGGAGCCCGATGACTGCTGATTGGCTCTACTTCTTTGTATTTAACAACACGGAGACTTGTGCGGTCCTTGTGACGAGTTTCATGCCATCATGGAGCCATGGAGAGGCTTGTGAAGGCATGGATGGACGGCATGCTCTGTCTTTTTTGATTGATGACTTTAACTACTCTCTTCATTCTAAATTATAAGTCTTTTTAGTTTTTTTAAGTCAATACGACTTATAATTTGAAACAAGGGTGCAGTTATATTACTCCTACTTCTTTGTAATAGTTTATAGTCCACTTTAATTCCGTTGTAAAATAAAATTCTCTATTTTTGATTAAGTTTATAGAAAAAATCTATAATATTAAATTACTTTTAAGAAATTTATTACGAATAATATATCTTGGTACTGCATATATTTAAAATTTTATGCATTCATATATTTTTTTAATGAGATGTGTGCAGTTTTTAGAAATCAAGAGTACCAGAGCAATTCTCACCGCACAAACCCAGTCACGTCAGTACAGCTCAAGACGCAGACAAGCAATTATCATGCCTCTTTGTTTAATTACTTGAGTACAACTTTTACAGTTTCAACGTCAAAAGCATGGATTGCTTGGCGCCTTAGATGAATTATTGTTTGCTCGATCTTTGATCCTTTGGTGGATGAGAGGATATTTTGCATGATCCTTGCATTGCAATATGCCTGCATTTTTTCCAAAAGGGAAAATTCTTCTTGGGCAGGAAATGATTCAGTTCCATGCTCATATGGTTATATCAGATGAAGTGATGATGGACATCCCGCCTTGTCCATGTCATTTGTCTGACATCTGTTCGGATTGGTCCTATTTTGGGTGGTTGTTAGTTGTTATTAGGTTGGTATAAACCAATCGTTCATCCAGTACATGAGTGTGCACACCGCATGACTAGATTCCCGGATCCTTTTCTGCGCTGTCGTGTGGACCTTGGCAGCAGCATCTCGGGCTCTCGGCACTGTGGACACCACACACTGCTTGCATAGCCGCAGGCAAGGTCAGCAGGTGCAGGCAAGGTCAGCAGGTGGGGGAGCCGAGCGACCGTTCCTGCCTTTTTGTTTGTTTGTTTGTTTGTGTGCTGTAATCTGGGCGGGGAGCTCCTCCATTTTCATGCCTAGAGCTAGTACAGTACTATTTAAGACGGTAAAACATCTGTATCAGGGCCTTGTTTAGATGCCTATAAAATTCCAAATTTTTACACCCTCTTCGTCACATCAATCTTTGAATAGTATATGTATAGAGCAGTAAATATAAATAAAAAATAGCTAATTGTACAATCTAATTATAAATCATGAGACAAATATTTTGAGTCTAGTTAGTCTTTGATTGCACAATATTTGCCAAGTACAAACAAAAGTGCTATAGTGCTATAATTTTTTTTAAGACCCATCTAAACAAGGCCCAGATCAGATATTGATAGATGATAGATAACAAGCCTACTTTCCCTGTTCCATTTTAATAGTAGCTGTAGCTTTAAACATGATGCAGCGAAGATTCTTGGGATCCGCACGCTAGGTGTGTCCATATGAATGGAGGAGACGGTGAATGCAGACTTCTTATAGCTGTACTAGAATGACTAATAAAACGGGACAGAGGGAGTAGCATATAAAACCGTAATTTTAAATATTTTTGGACCACACATTTAAATTTCACAATATGCTCATGAAAGTATGTAATTGGTAAGAAGAAAAACTAACTAATGATGATTTGGTCTATCCTACCCTTTTATATCTCCATCATACAAGTCAAGCATTTCCGCAATTGATTAATGGACAAAAATGGTATGAATGTAATGGACAAAAGGGTTTGGATGCATCATACTGGTTGTTCTAGTTTGAGATAATGGAGACAATTATACAATGTCTTGGTCCTCTTCATTATGTATTTTTTCACAATTATACCAAAATTAAGAAAGAGACAATTATATAAAAAATAAATATAGATGGCAGGAGCAATTGACCACAATGTTGTGAAAGGGAGGGCTTGCGGCGACCACGGTAGAATGTAGGTGTGTGGTCACCAGTGGTCTAGGTTGTGAAGTTGCGACGATGACAACATGTTGAGAAATGGAAGAGAGAGAGAGAGAGAGAGAGAAGTGTGGGAGAGGCTAGCAGCGACGAAGCAGCACAGAAAGAAGAGAGACTAGAAGAGGAATAATACGACTAGAGGAAGGAGAAGAAATCACGTGCGTTGCTAACCATTAATGGTTTTCTAGGTGTTTGGGACGAGAAAAAGGAGGGGATAGGGTGCTCAGTGCCGGCCTAGGGGAGGGGCAGGAGGTGCGACAACCGAGGGCCCTAACGGGATGGGGCCCAAGCCCAAGTATGTATGAGCCCATACCCTTTAGCTGCTAATTGAGTAGATGGCCATCAACAGAATGAAAACGACGACTTTTGTTTCCTAGGAAGTAACGAGACGAGCAGACAACAGCTGCCGCCATTGATTGGTCTCCCGGCTCCCGTGACTTTGCAAGATGAGGGCACGAGGCAGCGCTGATCATCGATCAACATTCACCACGCGACGTCGCGACGCGAGACATGATCGACATTTCGGCAGATCATGACAGCCAAGCAGTCAGGCTCCACGGGGACGACGATCGACGACATCTGATCTTGGCTATTGTTTTCTCCCTTTTGTGATTCTAAATTAGCTCATGTACAAATTGAAATTGCCTAGGCCATAGGTTTTTTTTTTCTTGTTTAATTTTTGTCTAGTATCTTTTTGTGAGATGCAATGAATATTATGGAGTTCTATTCTTCGTTATGGTAATCATATTAGTTCTAGAAGTACAAATTTATTGCTATTTTAGTGTAAATTGTTTCTTCATAATTATTAAATATGATAAACTAGCATCTATATTATTATAAGATTTATACATGGTTTAGAGGGGCTGTCACGACAAGTTCGTCAAGGGGCCCTCAAATTTCTAGGGCCGGTACTGAGGGTGCTTCGGCATGTCTTGTTCTTATTGTAGTCATCGTTGAATATGGAGATCATCATGAGAATGGGTTGGGCAAACGAAGAAGGGGACACAGAAAGCTATTATGTTTTTACGGAATGACTTGGTTACGCTTTGTGTCTTGAGGATGCAACGACGGACAAAGTTTCGAGTGTTGATGGTTTTTGGTTTTGAAACACCCAAATTGTCATGACGACGAGATTTTCAAAAGCACACGCCAATCCAATCATCAGCGCACTCCAGCCCATTGGCCCGTCAATCGAACTGGTCAATAAGGGTGAAGCGGCGGGTCACACGTGGGCCTGTGGGCTTATCCCCTTCCCTTCTTGCTTCGCCTCGTCTCCTCTTCTCGTCTTCTCGACTCACACATCTCTGCCCTCCGTTCCTCGCTCACACCTCCATGGCCGGGCTCGGCGCAGGACTGGGAGCGCGCCCCTCCGCCGCCATCGAGGCCGGGAGGTTCCAGCCTCTCGCCGCCCCTCTCCGCCCCGTCCGCTCCGGTACACACTCTCCCCCCTCACTTCTCTGCTCGCTCGCCAATGTTGTCTGCCTCCGCGTGCCAATTCGTAATGGTACATAGCTTCGTTGCCGGCTTGCGTGTCAGTATTCTTCCCAACGGTGGGCATTCATACAAAATCATGTGCTAGGATTCAGAGAACCGTGGCGCGTTGCGTGGCCCATGCTTAGGACGGATTTTAAGTGCTGTAGTGTACTTCTATGTTCTACTATCTTAGGTGGCTTTCTCCGTTTTCATGTGAAAATTGAGGTGAATTGACACGAGAGTTCACCACTTTATCTCACTGCCACCTATTTGCCTTTTGTGGCAGTAATAGTTGAGTTTTGTGTCAACTATAAACCTAAATTCGTCAGTCTATACAAAGGAGGGACTTGCTTGTGTTGGTCATATGCCTCCCTTATATGTCAGGACTGAAATTCAAACTTAGCTCTATGCCGTGCTGCATAGGAAGCAGACTCAGTGTCTTCGTACCATTTAAATGATCTTATTGCCACTTGTCCTTAACACCTTACATGGTTATCAGACACTTGTAAGCTATATGCTCATCTCCATATCTGTTTGTGCACATGCAAATATGTAGTTTTCTTTCTCCTTGCTGTTTCAAGGTGCAATTATGGAAGTTCCTAATGTCATTGTCTGCGAAGGCATATTTTGTGTGTGTGCAGGACACTGATTCTCCCAGTTTGGATTGTTGCAGGCAAATTCATAGTGCCAAAGCGATGCTTCACTGTGTCAAGTAGGCTCACTTGGGTGGAAGATGAGCTTATGGAGATAAGAAAGTACGCTTTTCTGCTACTCCTATGCTGGTTTTAAGCCCCTTTTTTTCTCTGATTTTCAACCCTGAACTATGAAATCCAATACCAGACATTCTACAACTATCAACTGGATGGAACACTACCCAAACTGGTGTAAAGAGGTTTCCAAGGAGTTTTCTATTTTCAAAATGAAAATATAGTTTAGTCTCTAAAAATTCATAACTAATTTATTTTAAAGTTTTTTTTTCAAAAAATATGAAATCAGAACCAATTCTTTTTCTAAAATTCATAATTATTACACCAAGTTCTCCACCAAAAAAAAAAAAAAAAAAAAGTAACACACACGTGTCATATTTATTGATTCTGCTAACAGACCAATACACTTCCACCTTTGAAGGTCACAAGAGCAAAGTTCAATAAAATCAAAGAAACGGCCACCTTTGAGGCGTGGAAAGGTCTCCCCACAACTTCCTGTACCAGGGCACATTCCAAGACCATCTTATGTTGGTTCAAAAGGATTGCCAGAACTATGCAAAGGCCAATTACACGATGCTCAAGGTATTACTGGAATGAGAGCTGCTTGCAAACTTGCTGCCCGTGTTCTTGACTTTGCTGGGACTTTAGTTAAGGTAAGCATATTCATCTGCAGATGACTAGATTCTTTCTGTTCTCTAACTCAATTCTTAGCTTTCTATAATTTAATAATGCAGTATTTGTTTCAATCTCATCCTAGCCATCCATTACTACAAATGAAATTGACGCAGCAGTTCATAATATGATCATTGAGGCTGGTGCTTATCCTTCTCCACTTGGCTACCGTGGATTTCCTAAAAGCATATGTACATCAGTAAATGAGTGTGTCTGTCATGGGATACCTGATTCAACTCAGCTGCAGGTTATGAATAATGAAATTTGCCTCTCATCATCTCTATTCAGTGTAGTACCTAAGTATCATGGGCTAACAAAATGTTCTGCTGCAGAATGGGGATATTATAAACATTGATGTAAATGTGTTCCTGAATGTAAGAAACCTCTCCTAAAATGTGGCACAATCAAATTGGATGATGTTTCCTGTTTGTAACTAGTTCAGTATGTTCCTCAACAGGGATACCATGGGGGTACCTCCAGAACATTTGCATGTGGACAGGTGGATGATTCTATCAAGCATTTTCTCAATGTAAGCATTATTGCTGTGTGGTACATTCAGTAATCAAATAGCTGCTCTGATCTGCATTATGCACATTTTGCAATGTTTTTGTGCTGTGTGTATGTCTGGTTATATCAGTTCCAGTTTAAAAATCTCTTGCAGCCAAATGTACATCAGTAGGGTTTTCCATCTGTGTTATGTCATTGGTTCTCTTTACTTTGTGTTTTATTGACCAGATGGTTCTTTCCTACATCAGAACATGCACAAATGATACTTTTTTTATTTTTGTGTCAGGCAGCTGAAGAATGCTTGGAGAAAGGCATTTCTGTCTGCAGGGATGGTGTGAACTACAGAAAGATTGGCAAGAAAATAAGGTCCTTTGTTTGTTTTATCATAAAGTTTAGAGAACTGAAGTAATTTTCGTACACTTGATTGCTGTTTGATTCAAGTTGTGTTACCTCAGCTATCAGGTTAAATTGAATAAAGCGCGAGCAAAAAGATCGACATAGTATCTATATTGAATCACACGTGGACCTAAAATATAAAGACAGCTGAGCTGACTTCATTGATATAGCTTGCATAACCCGTGTCTGTTTTTTGTTTTATGATAAAAAGTATGCATCTAATTTGCTTCTGTGATAACACATGCATTTTTTCTGCCTTTTGCTATTTCAGCAAGCTTGCCTTTTTTTATGGCTATTATGTGGTGGAACGCTTTGTTGGGCATGGGATTGGAACTATGTATCATTCTGAGCCACTCATCCTACATCATGGTGAGTACCATTTTTCACATTTACCTAATTTTAGTATTGACATTTTGTTTCATTATATAATAATAACTCATTGAGTGTGGCTTCTTGAGTTCTCATGTTGATAGATTTATTGGTTTCCTGCTCAGATGCCCTAAATTTTTAATTCCATTGCAAGGCAGCAAGGCACATTTGCTTGTTTAGTCTGACAATATGTAGCATTAAGCATTTTAGCTATATGTAAGCATAAATATCACTGGCAAGATAGACACCTTTTTTTTCTCTTGAAAACCGTCTATGCTGTTATTTTTGAAAGATCCGGATCAAGTCCGGCTTATATTAATAAGGAGAAGGAGAATTACATGCGCAAGTAGCGCAACAAACAACCTCCTAGATTTGACAGACTGTCAAACTAGGTATGGAAAAAATAAAACTGACTACTCACGTTTTAAAACAACCGAAGTGCATCTATTAGTTGCTCTGCCCCTAAATCCGCCGCAATTGCAGCTAGCGTCTTGCAGAGCTCAAGGTCGTCAAGCTTCGCCGCGGTCCGTAGTGCCTTGATCGCTTCGTCAGGAAGGTCCTGTCCAAGACTGTCAAGGTACTCGGTGATGGTTGCATCCGTCGCCGACGACTTGCCATTGATGAACTCCGGTCGCGCATGAGCCGAAGCCGGGCACGCCGTGCCACCGGCGTGGAGGAAGGACGAGCGGCCAGACGCAGGCTGGAGCGGGTGGGAGCTAGTTTCCTACTAGCTCCTCTGGTCTTCGGCTTGCTGGCCTGTTTTGGAGGAGGGGCCGGTCTTGGAAGCAGCGGCTCCGGAACCTTCGGAACATTTTCTTGCGGGCGAAGGCGGCGCAAGCACCGTCATCCTCTCGTCTCCGTGCCTCCATCGCTTCCTCGCTCCCGCACCTTCCTCCTCTGTGTCGTCGACCGTCGGCGCGTCGAGCTCCTTCGCCACCGCTACATCCGTCGCGGGGACATCAACCACGTCTGGTGGGAGGTCCGCTCCGTGTGTTGCTTTGCATCGGCGGCCGTAGACGAGCAGCGGCTTAGCCCGCTCAGACCCCCTCGGCGCGTCGTCCTGTCCACGTGCCTCCACAACGGGCGCACTAGGCAGTTCGAACGCAGAAGGGGCTCCTCCAAGGTCGAGTCCTCTCCGGCAGGTTGCACCGTTGGAGGAGCGGTCACCGGTTCCGGGGTCGGCCCTCCCGACGTGGCCGGTCGCGTGCTGTCGATAAGCGGCAGCGGGCCTTCAAGGATTGTGGCCCAGGCAACATCCATCCAGGTAGCCACCGGATCAGCAGAGGGTGACCCGCGGTCCGGGTCCTCGCTCTGCTTGGTGGTTCCCGCCTCCTGCCTCTTCTTCCGCTCGCGGTGTCGGCGCCGACTGGAGCGGTGACCACGGCCACATTGAGGGTGGCCGGTGTCAGCCGAGCCGCCAGCCCCAGTGGGAGCGTGCCCGCCGCTCACGGAGCTTGGCCGAGCAGCGCGCTTGGAGGCGTTGTCGCGCCACGGCCTCTTGCAATCCCGCGCGAAGTGGCCAAGGCCGTAGCAACGGAGGCACCGCCATGGTAGGTTGCAGGTGGCGATGCGGTGCCCCCTCGCTAGGCACCTGAAGCAACGGCCATCAGCGTAAGCCGGGAACCGCCGTGGGCAACTGTGCCCCTCAGCGTTCGCCGCATGGCGCTGTCGCGGACTCCGTGGCCGCGGCGCCTGCGATGGCGGGGCAGGGCGCTGTGGGAGCACACGCTGCCACCCGTCGACATCCGGGGCGGTTGCCCGACGTGATGACCCCAGCCGCCGGTGGACGGGGAGACGCTCACGCGAGCCAAGCCGCAGGCGTACCGGGGGGCACTCACGCTCGCCGATCTCCGGAGTAGACGCGCCCTGCCGGCCCCTGCGGCGTCTGCGGGCAGGGGCACGACCCTCCGCTGGCCGAACGGGCAGGCCGCGCACCAGCTGAGGACGCGGCCGCCCACGCTTCCTTCGTCTTCGCTGAGGCTCACGCCGCCCTGCAACCACGTCGCTGCGGAACGGTGTCACGGTTGGAGCACCACGCAGATCCACGGGCGCTGCCACCACCGGCCGGCGGGCGGCATCCAGATAGGACGGGGGCTGCTCCTCGCAGGACGAGTCGCAGTCGTCATCCGCCCACCGGCTGAACTTGGAACGCCCCGCCGAGCAACCGCCAGGATGGAACGGCGCGGCATGGGGGGACAGGGTGGACGACGGGCTCGGGGCGGGAGCGGATGGGTTGATGAGGAAGACGTCGAGACCGGCGACACCCGCTTCCACGACCGAGCCCTCGTCGGCACCGTCGTCGTCCCCGTCCTCAGGGACGTCCTCGATGATGACCATCTCTTCCACCGGTGACGAGGTTGGGGCGGCGTCTTCCCCAGTCGAGGTGCCCCCCGCCTCAAGACCGGCGGAAGGTGGCCAGCAGTCCCGCGGGGCCTCAACCCCAGCTCCGGGGAGGCCGCGACGGTTGCAGGGGACCCCAAGGCGCCGCCGGCCGCACCCGCGCAGGCCTGTCGAATCTTGGCCGCTCCGGCTCCTGCGGAGGAGGTCAGGGAGCGCGCGCCGCCGACCTCCGACGCCGGCGACGGCTCCTCAGCGGCGACGGCGGAGGGGGCGCTGCCCTCAGTTGCAGCAGAGGAGGTGGCGGCGACCATGGCCCCTGCGGGTCGGCCCTGGCCGTGCGCGCCGCCCCCGCGCCCAAGAGCACCGGATCCGGCGTCCCCGGACACACCAGCGCCGGATCAGCCCGCTCCAGGAGCGCCGGCTCCGGCGAGGACTCGCCATGGGCGGCCCCTGCGCCTGGCAGAGGGGAAGCGGAGGTGGGAGGAGTGGGTGCTGCGGAGAGAGGAGGGGAGGGAGGGGAGGGGGATGGGTGCGGCGCCGGCGCCGGAGTGGCGGCCGGCGCCTCCGCCGGCGGCGGCCGCGGGGCCACGGGCGGCTAGGGTTGGGCACCCATCGGGTGCGGGGCTGTTCGGTCGGGACGGTAGATAGCTATGCTGTTATTACATGCCAATTTATCTTGATGTACACTGGTTAAACCGTTGAAGTTCAGGGATCAATGAAATCCCCATCACCGGTCCAGGAAAGCTGGCACAAACTCCTTGAGAACAAAATCAGGGGGATGTCTCTTCCCCTAGTTGAATTTTTTTAGGTCATTAGATGCACTTTATATCATTTCCAAGGATTGTTACTGATTTGATATTTCCTGTCCATCTTAAGATGTGCCTTCAGTAGCTCCAATGTGCTGTTGAAATAATGCATGAATTTTAGTGTACATGAGACTAATGAATTCTTGGTTTTGTAGCCAATGAAAACTCAGGACGTATGGTTGAGGGCCAAACATTTACAATTGGTACGTGCTATCCATTGTCCTTCTCAACTGTATGTTTGGACTTCCATTTTCAGTTAATTGGTTTATGCCCTTAAGAATAGTCTGTGCTGGAGATTTCCTAGTGTTTGCCATTTCTTGAACAAGTTTGTGGGGGAAAAAACTTGGCATAAAGATAATACCATGAGCGTAGAAAATGTCATAGTGGACCTTGGAAGTAATTGTATAAGCTCTTGCATATCATGTAGACATGAACTCCTACACTTGTAAAAATATTTCATATGAAGTTGAAATATCTTGATGGAATTCTGCAGAACCTATACTTACAATGGAGAAAACAGAGTGTGTTACATGGGAAGATGGATGGACGACTGTCACTGCTGATGGTAGCTGGGCAGCTCAGTTTGAGCATACCATACTGGTCACTAGGGATGGTGCAGAAATACTGACGAAAGTTTGAGTTTAGTCTCCTGCCTGATTCTTGTCAGAAGTGAGTCATCCATTTTCCCAGTGAGATTGTTGTGCAGCAAATCTCTACCAAAATGTTCTAGGTATGTTTTTCTTTGCTGCAGTTTTCAGCTATGGTTTCTGTCCCAGGAATCTTGATCTTACACATTGCCTGCTGCAATACTCATTTCATAGTTTTGAGATCTGTTGCAGGCCCACATATGGCAAAGTTTCCCCATGTAGCAACTGGCAGGGGATAGATGAGGGCACACAGTCACAGTTGCATCTCTGTCATTGACTCATTACTCGTCTCCTGCTGCCTGCTGTAGTGATGTTGCTGGGGGAAGTCCTGCCTCTGGATTCTAGAAGATATTCTGTTTATGAAATAGCACTGCTAACAGTTCAGTTTAGAACTTAGGCCTTGTTTAGTTCCCAACTTGGGAGTGCCCAAGTTGGGAGTTTTTCCCTGTAGCGCACTGTAGCGATTTCGTTTGTATTTGGTAAAAATTATCCAAATTTTGACTAATTAGGCTCAAAATGTTCATCTCGCAAAGTACAACAAAACTGTGCAATTAGTTTTTGATTTTATCTATATTTAATACTTCATGCATGTGCCGGCATTTTGATGTGACGGGAATCTTCTTTTTGCATAGTGGAATTTGAGTGTGGATTTTGGAACTAAACAAGGCCTTAGATGTAGGTACTGTTCCAGTTATGATACAGAAAAATTCATGCTGTGCTACCTATTTAGAAGCACAGTTGGCAATGCTTGGTCCCAATTGTTTTCTTTCGCCTGGATCTGTGGTTGTACGGTTTGTTGTGTTACAGTCTGATAACACAAGTCGTGTTGCACATCGCACAAAATGGCTACAGGGCATTGGAACGTGATTTGGTCAGAGGTTACCGTTGCATTGTCATAGTTTATAGCTTGCTGATCCAGGCCAGTCTATTCTGAGCTGAAATGTTGGACTGCACGAATATTCTATCCTCAGAGAAACATCTTGCTTTTCAAACATTATTCAGTTACCTTGAACTGTCTTGTCCATTTTTTTAACCTACACGAATATTTTCAGTTTCAGTCGTTTTACCTACTGTAATATGGTTGCATGCCACTGTTAGCTTTACTGACGACCAAATTTCCAAATGCTTGTCCACAGTAAGCAACTTGGACATTTGTCGTCTTCATACTCCGTACTTCATTCATGCCTTGATCCTAACTCAATAGTACTAGGCTATCTTGTCCTTTTAATACTTGAGGGCTTCTTCAACGGTGGCAGCACGCGCGTACTGCTCCGTGCTAAAAGCAGCTGCCACATGCGCACAATCTTCTAGGGCTATTAAAATTACACAACGCAAGCAGTATGAGCATTGTCTCTTTGTGGTTCCCAGCTCTGCACATTGCTCAGACAAAGTGTGAAGGAAAAGTAGAACCAGACGTGGTCCCAAGCCCTCACTCGAACTGCCTCGAACTGCAGCGCGCTCTTCAGTTGTTGCTTCTAACTTTTGTCAGACCAAGCAATGGTCTCTTCTGCAAGAGAATCTGACGGTCTGCAAGGCTACAATTCATTGTGACATGGAAGTTTTGGAGCTGAGCTGTACATGAGGCAGTACGCCACCTAGGAGCGTTGGGGAAGCCCTGAGGGACAGCAAATCTAGGCTACTGTCTTGTTGAGGGGAACTAGCATGTCATTTATCGCTGACGCATGGGGATTGTGCTTGTTAAATTTCGTGTCCCTTGAGCGTTTCGAGTTCCCAAAGTGGACGAGCTACTGAAGTGGCATAGTCCGTGCCATTTGGAAAGGCCAAACTTTATAACCTTAATTATTCAAACTTTATATATACTGATGATTTATATGTTGAGTGTGGAAGTGAGGGTGGTTGGAAAGTTGGTAGTTAGGAAAGAGGTAAGATGATGGAGAAAATAGTATACAGTATATCAACTAAAGACGACAAAAAAGATACCCGACAGGAGGTATAGAATGGTAGTAGGGCATGCTAGGGATTCATTTTTCTTGTTTTTGAAGTGGGACATTAACAATCTCACATCTGATACTTATTAAGAAAAACAAGACAATTTTACAAACAATATTTAGTAAGAAAGAAAAGCACATATAGGCCTTTTAAGGTTGTCTTCCTCCTTAAAAAATACAGTATGTTGCTTGCAAGAGATTGAAAAAACTATAGAGGTACTAGTTGTAGATTCTCTTATATTTGATGTCCGCAAATGTAATTTGCCACCGCCGAGAAGACCTTGAAACCGTTGGAAGAGAATCTGCTAGAGTTCTACCTAAAACAACGCAGACTTGATTTCCACCATTGCCATTTGCCAATCAGAGGGTGAAAGGTACCGGAACTTCATGTAGAAATTGAAGGAAAGCGTCGGACAAATTGTTGTTTCCATTTTTTTGATGAAACAACAAATTGTTGTTTCCATTGCCATTGGCATCGAAGAACAACAGGCTCCTAAGCAGAGGCCAACAAGAACTGAAATTTCATATGCACAGTAGAATTCCGTCTCACTAGACTCCTAGGCTGTTTGGTTGCTATTTCTGCGTCTGATGAGCCGATTGATTCTGTGCACTCACTCACATGGCTGATGAGTTGAAGCGGCGCCGGTGTCGCGGTGTCAACCGTAAACCACCCATCCTTGACATGACTTGAGCAGGTTCCAGGGCCCACTGTCCAGGTGGCTCACTCTCTGTCACACTGCTTCCTGCTACACGCCCCTTTGCCCCCACCGAACAGCAGCGGTGATGACTGACGAGTCGACACTAATCACCGAATGAAGCCCAGAATACACCAGCAAAGCAACCATTCTAGATTCAGCAATTCACCCACTCTCAACCGGTCCCCGGAAATCCCCCAATCCCAACGCATCTTTTGCCCCGACACCGCACCAACCTCGCCGGACCAGCTCTCCATCCATCCAGCACCAAGCGGCAAGCACGCACGCTCCCCACGCAGCAAGAATTCGTGGCCCGAGGGCGCCGCGAGGGGAGGAGGAGATTCCTGGAGAAAGCGAGCAGGTGCGCGTCGAAAGCAGCAGTCTTTGTCAAAAGAGGCAGTCCCGGTGGCCGGCGGCACGAGAAGGAGCAGCGGCAGCAGGGCACACTCCCCCCAGTCCCAATGGGGAGCAGGAGCAGAGGACGGAGTGGCAGCCGCAGCCGCAGCCGCAGCCGCTTGCTCCTTCTTCCCTTCCTCTTCTTGCTCCACCTCCTCTCTCTTCACTGTAAGCTCTCTCTCTCTTTCTCTCTCTAATGGATTTGGTCGGCAAAGGGGAACTGCAAATGCTGCCGGCTCTCGCTGACTCGTTGCAACCGCAGCAGGGGTGTCGGCAGCGGGGTCCGGGGAGCCTTACGTGGGCGTGACGATCGGGACGCAGGTGACGAACCTGCTGTCGCCGTCGGACCTGGCGTCGTTCCTGCACGCGCAGCGCATCACGCGCGTGCGCCTCTACGACGCGGACCCGCGGCTGCTGTCGGCGCTGGCGGCCTCGGGGTCCGGGGTGCGCGCCATCGTGGGGGTCCCCAACGACGAGCTCCTGGCGCTGGGCTCCTCCCCGGCGACGGCGGCCTCCTGGGTCACCCGCCGCGTGCTCCCCTTCGCGGGCGTCAACGCCAGCACCCCGAACATCATCTCCGCCATCGCGGTCGGGGACGAGGTGCCGACGGCGCTGCCGTCGGCGCTGCCCGTGCTGCTCCCGGCCATCCAGTCTCTCGCAACCGCGCTCGCCGCGAACAACCTGTCGTCCATCCCGGTGTCGACGCCGCTGCCCTTCTCCGTGGTGCTGGACCCGTTCCCGCCGTCGCAGGCCTTCTTCAACCAGTCCCTGGCGAGGTCGTTCGTGGCGCCGCTGCTGGCGCACCTGGCCAACACCTCGGCGCCGCTGATGCTCAACCTGTACCCGTACTACGCGCTGATGCAGAGCAAGGGCGTGATCCCGCTGGACAACGCGCTGTTCCGCCCGCTGCCGCCGTCGCAGGAGATGGTGGACCCCAACACGCTGCTCCACTACACCAACGTGTTCGACGCCATGCTGGACGCCGTGCGCGTCGCGGTGCGCAACCTCAACGCCACGCCCGCGCCGCCGCCGATCCTGGTGACGGAGACTGGGTGGCCGTCGTACGGGGACCGGCGCGCGGAGCCGTACGCGACGAGGGACAACGCGGACGCGTACAACTCCAACCTCATCAAGCACGTGCTGGAGGACAAGCCCGGCACGCCCATGGCGCCCGCCGCGCAGGCCAGCGCCTACATCTACGAGCTCTTCAACGAGGACCTCCGCCCCGGCCCCGTGTCGGAGGCCAACTGGGGCCTGTTCTACGGGAACGGCACCCCGGTGTACCTCCTGCACGTGTCCGGCGCCGACGGGTTCCTCGGGAACGACACGACGGACCGGACCTTCTGCGTGGCCGCCGACGACGCGGACGAGAAGGCGGTGCAGGCGGCCATGGACTGGGCGTGCGGACCGGCCGGGCGCGTCGACTGCACGGCCATCCAGCCCGGGCAGCCGTGCTACCAGCCCGACGACGTGCGCAGCCACGCGTCGTTCGCGTTCGACGCCTACTACCAGAACCAGGGCCGCGCCGCCGGATCGTGCTACTTCCAGGGCGCCGGCATGGTCACCACCGTCGATCCCAGTGAGTACACTACACTCGCTTTCTCACCATCCGTGTTTACTACTACTGGAGTTACATAATTAATAATCGTGCTTCCTTCTTGAATGCCGCCTGATAAAGACAAATGACTAGCCAAACTGCGTGAAACGAAACTGCCAAGTAGCTTCTCGTGACGGAAGTGCGTAGTGTCGGTTAATGGAATAGAATCGTTTGGGCGTGGGTTGGAGCAGTAGGAGCGACGCCATTGTCACGCCCACAAAAGCAGGTGCCGCACATTCATCACTCATCATCATGGAACACAAGAGCGCTAGCACACTATTGGCTACTTGATTGAACGAAGTGGTCATCGATGGGTAGGAGAATGGTTGCTTTTCCTTGTAGGTGAGGACCTGAGAGGGGGGCAGGAAGAGTGGAGCTGGGCAAACCATGCTGCTTTCGGTTTGGGGCCTTGCGGGAGGGAGAATTTGGAGGTACGGCCTATACGGGAACCCGTTGGTGGTTGCTGCTGACTCGATAGATGGGATGACAACAAATCAGATGATTTGTTTGCTGTACATTGATCTATCAATATCATATTTGTAGAACGAAATCTGACGCAGAGAGAATCCATGGCATCGGACCATTCGATTCCAATCTAGGTGCAGGCATTTCTCACTGGCAGTAGTATGCATTACCTTGCCATCTGTACCCTGGTTCCATTACACGTAGCAACTCTTTTGATTTGGTTCCGTGCAGCACACTATGGGGATGGGGATGGAGCCGAAACCGACAGGAGTAGAGCTGGATCTGGCTGTAGATTTGTCTTGTGCTCTGTCGGTCAGTCGGTGCCAGGCCTGGACGAGTCGAGCGAGTGCTCACCGTGGCGGTATGCACTATGGATCGTGCTGATGCCATTGCCAGGAGGCAGTCCCCCCAATACAGACTACTACTTTCGTCGTTTGGTAGGAGTACTTTGGCGCCACGAGTGTACAAAAGAATCAATCTTCTCCTTTTTGCATGTGAGCCGGTGGCCGGTGCTATGCTATCCTCACAGCACATTCCTGCATGCCAGGCCCCAAGGGTACATTGCCGATTGCACGCCGGCGTCGGTAGTCCTCACATCACTTATACTGCTCCTTTCATGTCATGTCACTCTTCGGTTCATGGAAGAGGCTAGCACGCGGAATGAATGGCTCTCCTCTTTTTTCGACTTTTCCTATATGGATTATATACTAGTGCTTTGGCAGACACGAATTTGGGCGCATTTGATGCTTCCTTCTCATTCACTGGGTGAAAAAAAAAACTTGAAAACAAAATAATACTTTCCTCATCTTTCGGCAAAGTTCAATCATGGTTAATGGTCATGTGTCTGTGGCGTGCTCTAAAGGCTAAAGGTGAACAACCGTGACTGGAGATCTTGCTGGTTGCCCATGATTTCCTTTCAGATTCTGCTCTGCATTGGTACAGCCTGCATTCTCAACTTCAAATGCAGCCAAGTGTACCTGCCCATCTGGGCATTGTTGTTTAGCAATTAGGGGCCATTCTGAAGATCTAGGACACGTTTGGATGCTTGCCACATTTTACCATACTCATGTTTACTTACTATTCATGTTCAAAAATCAAGGCTAACAGTCATTGATGGAGGACTTGGTCTATGTCCTTTCGAGAAGACTAGTCTTATCTGCAAGGCATGTGGCCAGCACAGGATGAAAGCATGTGGTCAGGAGGTTAGGCATTTCTTGACTGAATCACGGCACTACCATGTCACAATAACTACATTGGGCTAATGCTGCTGAAGCTGAACTTCTACCTGTTTGGGGCCTTGGGGGCACGTTGTAGCAACATCTTAAGACAGTAACAGTTACCCTTGTCATGTGCAAAAAGGGCTATACCATTGCTCTTATGTTATATAGAAAAAAAATGGCAAG
The DNA here is from genome assembly GCA_018135685.1 of Themeda triandra. Lineage (NCBI taxonomy): Eukaryota > Viridiplantae > Streptophyta > Magnoliopsida > Poales > Poaceae > Themeda > Themeda triandra. The sequence goes on along the minus strand of JAENPR010000015.1, from coordinate 1,718,731 downwards.
GGGAGAGGAATGAAAAAGGAGAAAGTGCAGGCTGGAATCTCTTGGATCTGGATGCAATGTGGGATCAAGACAAAGCGTGATCCATGGTAGTGGCCAACTGGAGGGAGTGCTGGGAGCATGTAGCATTGTCTGGTATGGGAGCAGTATTATTATTATCTGGTCACATGCGGGAAGTATGATGCTCGATCTGCAGTTCTCACAGACTGCTTTAGAGTACGATAGCACTTATCCAAGTCTGGCCTGTAGGCATTTGGTGGTTATGTGCTCAAGCAACACTGAATGGAAACCTCTGAATATAATCTGAGTGGCCCAGGATGCTCATTTGCCCATTTGGCTTTCCACCGAACCTAGTGCCATTGAAATTGTGTTATCCTTTTCAAGGGCTATATTTTTGTCTGAAATACCAGAACCTGCTCTTGCATATTTGATTGAAAGTCTCTTTTTTATCTTCAGAAAATAACTTTCTGTTCTTCTGGTATGGTTTCCCAGATCTATTGGCAAAGCTCTTGATTTACTTTGCAACATGGTGTTTCTGTGGTGGGCAAAGCTTCCCATGTCATGAAATTTACGTGGGCTCCCATGTATATTCATGTACTATCCACTAACATGGGTCGTTCCTTTTAGTGGTCCTTAGGTCCAAGGACCATGTAAACAGACAATTTTGTCCTCATTTGATAATTTACAGGTGTAGGTTATTTTCAATTTTACCCATCTTCCTTCTCTATTAATATATGCCCAGCAGATTTGCTGGTAGCTTTACCTATCTTTTTTTAGTGGCCATAGAAATCATATTCCTTTACCTCTAGGATTTTGCTGTGCATCTCTGTGTTCAAAGCCCGTAAACATGTCAGACTAGTTTTTTGTGTTCACATATTGAACCATACATGACTTTGCTTCAATATTTTCATTCTTTTGCAAATATCATTTAAAGATTATCTTCACCATCCACTCTGCTTTTCTAACAAATGGATATCTTTTGCTATTCAGGTCATGACAGCTGTTTATTTCCTGGAAGGTAAATTGCTGAAACTTCTCCTTTGTGATGTCAATGATATTGTTCTATTTATCTATTATTATCAATGCTTGTTAAGGGTAAACTATCATAGTACCGTGCCAAATAAACAAAAACTATTTAGTAGTGGTACTAAAATCATTCTATTCCTCCACTTGCTTCCACCAGTATACTTAATTGTGGATTTAGGGCCCTTTGCTCTGCAAACCCAACCTGCTTTGTAGCAAAATCTGCTGAACCTCTGTTTTTCTATGAGCTTGCAAGAAGCTCCAACATCAATAAAATTAGTGGGGATCCCCCCTCTACTCAAAGAAACACATACATAGAAAGGGCACCTGAGCTTAAGGAATCATACAACCCTGCTAAGGGGTTGACAACAGACCATCTATTGTTGTAGATAAAAAAAGAAAAATAGCAGCTAAGATTATCTTGCAGTGGAGTAGTGGACATTCCTGTTTTCTGAGAAATTGTCTCATGGACTAGCATAAAGTTTGTTCTAGTGATTAGTAAGGATATCTGAATATGAATTGTTAAATCAGATGCTGCACGTCATATCTACTCCACACTTAAGCTTTGCTAATGCTGGCCTTCATCATGCAGTAAACTGCTGGGCAACACCACTGGATCTGGCAGCACAAACACATCTACGACGCCTACAAGTGATGCGGAGGGATCTGCAATATGGAGACTAAGAACCGGAAGGGACAAAGGGTTCTTGCTCTTCCTTCGGTTGGTACTTAGCATTGCGGTTGTAATCGTGGTGGATTCAAACTTTTGGACATGACAAGAGGTTGTTAGCGGTATAACAAACTAAAACCAGAAATTTTGGGTGGTATGTTAGATGAGGGAGGAAGAAGGGGGCGGGGGATGGGGTTATGCTTAGTGATTCTTTATTGTTAGATAAGCATTAATAAACTGATCATTTTTCTTCATCTAATGAAATGTGTCTATAATCTGCTGAAGTGACTCGACATTTCAATCTATTCAGTCCATATAGTGCTGACTGCTGACTATATTATATCATGTGTATTATAGAAGCATGCCGTGAGCTGAGGTCTGCAGTGATTTTTTTTTTCATGGATTGGGGTGGTGGGGGGGTCGTCTGGTTCCTCCTTTGTGAGGACAAGCCAGATTATATATTTTCGTTATCTGGAAAAAAAATAGTGCCTGCGTATTTTAAGTTACAGAAGCCGACATGTTCTTTTCATTATCTAAAGAAGAAAAGAGAGCTAGAGAGTAGAGAATATGCAGCATAGGTTGCAGCTTATGTCTAGTTGACACCTCCGTATGAACAATGGAAGATCGCCAACAACTAAGAAGTTGTTTTTGCACGCACGAGAAGTAGAGAGTAGGATATCAATATATCACCATGTTAGCAGGCGATGAGGGAGACAGAAATTCTTATCTATCTTACGCAACAGGCCAGATTTATGCTTGTACATCTTTCTGCATTGGGGACTTGTGGATGGCCGAGAAGAGTTGTAGGATCGTTTGATGATGTAATCTATACATCTTTTATAAACAGACCCAACTAAGCTATTTATCTGCATCCTCAGCAAATTTCAGTTACAAAACGAATCCCGTCTCTGCATGTTGCCGAAGCGTCCATCTCCTATTTTTAGTGGTGATCAGTTTCTGGAATGCAAGAAATTTTTAGTGCCGATCGGTTTCTGGAATGCAAGAGACTGCCAACGTCGACCGTGTGTGTATAAAAGCACCTCAAACCTTTCGGCAATCCGTATAGTTCCCTCTCATAGATGATGCTGTTTCACCGGAGCTGCATATTCGCCTCAGCCGCTTCCATGCGTCGGCAACTCGGCATGCCGTTTGAGTCCTGCGCGTGCACGACGCAGGGCGAGGACCAGTGTGTCGTGACACAAGGAGGGTGGTCCTTCCAGTGCGTCTCCACGGTAGGAACCGAGAGGCGGCATCACCTTGCAAAAAGCGTGGCGTTTTTACGCTCATCCCACATCGTGTCTTCGCCGGCCATGTGAAGTATATACATGTCATATGGTTAATTGCAAAGTATCATGTCGTCTATATGCTGCTTTCTAGGTTAATTGCTAAGTATCATGCCGTCGTCTATGCTGCTTTCTAATTATGCTGTTTCTGTTTTGCCAAATCACATGCAGGATATGGTCAACAATGCGTGCTACCTCCGCATGCACACTTATCTAAAATTAGAAATATAGGTTATATTTACAATAAAGAATCTCATTAGTACTTCAACCATGTTCATCCAATGACGGATTTGTATGGAATACGACTTATGGCCTGTTTGGTAGGGATTCACCATAGTAAAAAGTGAATCTGGTAAAAGATTCACCGTGAATCAGAAATTGACCGTGGATCCAGTGAAATATTGTTTGGCAAAATAACAGATCCAGATTCACGAAATTGAGGTGTTAATGGGAAATGACAAGTTTTGCCCCTGGTGATGTGATTTTTGATATATATGACACGTGTAGCCATGTAACACAAATATGTTGAACCATAAATAAATAATTAATGAACCAATGTCCATGACATGTCCCAAAAATATTACGAAAGTTCATACATAAAAAATAAGGGAAGATGACTTCTCTTCAACTAGTTCCTCCGGGCAAGAGCAAGAGCCGTGGCCAACTCATCACGAAAATTGTCCATAGCGACGACACTGGCTTCCATAGTAGAAGTATCTGATGCAACCTGATATCTTTTGTACCTTTCCGGTATGATTGGAACATAATTAGGATCACGATCACAACGACCAAAGTCCGAATCTTCCATATTGTGTTCACGAATGAAATTGTGAAGCACCATACAAGCAACAACAATCATTTTTTGCTTCCACATTGGGTAGCTTGGCATCTTGAATAGAATTCGCCACTTCATTTTCAAAACTCCAAAACACCTCTCAATAATTAGGATCACGATCACAACGACCAAAATTCATGTAATGATTTGTGATGATCTTACTATTTATTTATATTTTGAAGCTTGTCTACTTCATAGTTTTTTCATGTACGCTAACACCCATGTTAAACACTTTTTGGACATATTTGTGCTCATCTAGATGAGTCCTCGAAGATGTTTGACACTTAAATTTATTTGAGATAACATAGGATAATAGGATTGGATAGAGTTGTACGTGAGTTACAACATTAGACGAGACATCCCCTAACCAATATTCTATAAAGTTAACATAAAAAGACTACACAAATATCTAAAAAAGACAGATATTGGCTCACCAAGGATATGAAAAGAGACATATTAGGCATGTACCTATCTTTAAGCAGCAACATTGCTTCGAATAATTTAATTATTTTATAAATTAAATCAAGCAACCAAATATCGCCATGTTCGTTTGATCTACCAGTGTTTACTAACCAGCGATTCAACCACGTTTTTCTCACAACAAATTAGCAGCAGTGAGAATCAGCTGGCCAGAAACATATTTTGAATCTTTTTGACTAAACTGACTCTTATTAAACCTATCCATCATATATTCAAAAGTGAATGTCAAAAGAGTGTAAATAATCTCAATATTATTTATTACTCGGTGAGTGGGCGTCATGGGTTCTCCATTAGACACAACACAGGTCATGAGCAAACTGTTCAACTTGGCAACATTCGACTTCATCAACAAGCTGACGATTGTGTAGCCGACTTCATCAATAAGCTGACTTCATCAACATGCTGACGACTTCATCAACATTTGACGATCAGTAAGTTGTTGGATCAGTGCTATATCTAAGAAATTAAATTAATGATTTAGATTTACCAAAAACAACCTCAGCTTAAAGTGCATACGTTTGATTACAAATAGGATAAAATACCATTTGACTGAATTCGGTATTAACCACTCCATCTATCATACATGAGTTAAAACCATTATGACTGAATCTTTAATTAGTCATTGGATATGGGGACATCGGTAATGGAGTACAAATCTATTCATTCGTACATGGAGGGAAAATGAAGTGTGCAACTCTGATGATGCTTGCCATCATTCCCATATGTGACACAATTGGTGTGGTTCCTTGACGTTTATTATGATGCACTTGTATCTACAAGTTACAAAAAATTGATTAGCATCAACCAATGATAAAATTTTCATTCTATTACTATCTCTCACAACTAAATAAATACCTTTCATTCATCACCACCACATTTATGTACGGATGCATCCGAAAGTCATCCCTTCCTTGGATATTGAACACATACACAACCATGCCAATGACATGTACAAAAACAAACAATAGTTATTGATGCAAATGGAGCATGAACAATTAACTATGTGATTTTAAATATAGATGTATGAGATACGTCTACAAAAATGGGTTCATCCTAATCGAATACATCCTTAATTTTCATAAAGGTATGATAACAATGAGCAATCTATGCATTAACCACGTTGTGGAGATAGAACGACATAGAGTCAACACGTAAACCAAAAATGTAGCACAAGTGATCAACATAAGTAGGCATAAAGTCAACTCTCATGAAGTCATAAGCTTCTCGTAGACCAAGCAAATTGTTGAACCTCATGGTTTGATTGCCATAACCAATAGATAGGTAACAATTTTCTAGAGACAAAAGTTTTAGACATGGTCCAAAAACATAAGCTATGAATGCACTTGCTCGTCCACCGAAATTATTCCCAAATAGCAATGATATCTATCTTTTGGCTACCATGTCTAAAATTTTTATCTACATACAATTGTTACCATATGTTGGATACAATGTCCTTGGAACCAAAATGGAAGTGGTTGCATACCGCGATCAAAACATGAGGTTCAACATTTTACTTGTTCTAGGGCAAGCTTACGACTTGATGAGAGTTGGCTTTATGCCCACTTGGGTTGATCCCCTGCGATACGTTTTTAGTTTACTTTTTGACAACTATATGCTTCTATCTCCACAAACTATGATAAATGCACCATCGAGGACTATCTGGATTGCTCACTGTTCTCGTACACTTATGGATCTCAAGGATGTATACACTCTGGGTGAGTCCACTATTTTGCAGATAAATTCCATACACCTATATTTAAAATCACGTAGTTAACTGTTCATATTCCTACTCCATCAACGCCAATCGTTTGCGCTTGTAGATATAATTGATGTGGAAGGCTGGACAGAAAACTCGAAGCTCGTTAGCTCGCTCAGCTCGTGTGGCTGGTTCGACTCATTAGGATAACGAGCTGAGCCAAGTCTGAGTTTTAGCTCGTTAGTATAACGAGCCGAGCCGAGCTAACTCTCAACCTGCTCGTGAGCTCAACCAGCTGCGCTTCTAAGAAAGGACGCAGCGCACCCATGTTTTTCATGCGCTTCCAGGAAACAATTTACCTCACTTGAACCTAGGGTCAAGAATTGTAGCAATAACCCATGTTTTTTATGCTCATTGGCAGTTGGCATGGAGGAGGGATTGGCTGAGGTGGGATTTTGTTTCCCCTCCTCTCAATCAGTCAACCACCCAATGCCCTACCATATTTATTATATCCTTTTCATGCATGGCAAATCACGACATTGCCTTCCATAGTGAGCAGGATTGCAGTATTGGTCGACTTTTTTTATCTTTCTCTCCCGCCGCACTAAGGCTGGACGAAAAACTCGAAACTCGCTAGCTCACTCGACTCGCTCGTTAATGGCTCGACTCGAGCTCGACTCGTTTTATAACAAGCCACGAGCCAGCTCGATTTATAACGAGCGCCATCTCGCGAGCTGCTCGTTAGCTCGAACGAGCCAGAGCATTCACAAGCCAGACACCTAAAATTAGCTCGGCCCATGCATCCTCGTCTAGTCATTTGCCTTAGCCCAGCCCAATTGTAAAACCCTAAGCATATTTACCGATACACACAAGCAGCCGTCAACCCCAGGGAGTCGAGTGGACTACGCAGACCGCAGTCCGCCGCAATTCATTTTCGTTTCTCCTCCCCTCCTCTCGACCTCTCCCCTCCCATCTCTGGACCTGCCGATACAGGAGCTGCCGCGCGCCACCCGCCGCCGTTCCTCGCTCCTCGGCGCGCCCGCCCATCTCCGTTCTGCGCAGCAGGTAGGCATGCCGCTCCTCTACGGTCTCCCATCTCCTCCACACGACCACACACAATGCAACAACAGCACGCTGCATGCAAGCATGCAACTCACATGCTTCTTCTACTGCTCTTCTCCAGTAGGTCATGGAGAATGAAGAGTCCCCAGCGGTGCTTCCTCTGGTTCCGGTGGCGCCTAGTCAAGAATCGAGGAACAACCACAAGAAGATGCCGTCTTCGTCAGGAATTCGTGGTGGCCGTGGCCGAGGTCGAGGCTCCGCAACCACGACCGTGAAGTCTACTGCTCCATCGACAGCCATATCAATAGACACGCACACGGTATGTATTCCTTCTTTTGGATCCGAGATAGAATGTGAGTTGCGTGTTCTTGCGGGACTGACCTCTTTGATGAACAAACCTGATGTATTCCTTCCTTTGTATTCATAAATAATGCTACCAAGTGTTCTGGGATTAGTTTGTTTAGTCAAAGTGCACAGTAGTTCGTCCATATATATCAACATATGCCCTTCATGAGCTAGCGTCTACAATAGTACAATATTTGTTTGTTAATGCTTTGATTTGTACCTGTACGTCACATTATTTATATCTTCGATGGACTCTTTGATTAATCTTGTTCAGCTTACATCTTGCATAATTGATTTTTGACTACCTGTTCTGTCAAACTGTGTAGCAGTTGGAGCCTTTGGCGGAAATTGAAGACCATACAGAGAACTTTGACATGAATGTTGATATATCAATAAGTGTGCCGACAGATAATGATGCAAGTCAGGTGGATGGTGGAGATGATGACAGCGTTCCATCAAATCCTTCGAAGGCAACTAGAGGGCACAAAGGAAAGAGGGCTGGTTTTCATTTATCCCCTACTAAGACCAAGGTAAAGATAGGAAAGAGGGCTGGTTGTTGGAAGTATTTCAAGCAGGTACAAGTTCAATCTGAGAAGGAGTTTGATGTTATGGTGTCAAAGGCTAAGTGCAGATTCTGCCATAAGAGTTATGCATACCAACCAGGGGGTGCAACTTCACAGCTTAACCGTCACCTGACTAAGTGCACACAGTTTCAGAACAAGCTTGCTCAGGCTAAACGACAACTTGCTCAAGGTACTCTCAATTATGTTGCAGATGATGGTTGTCTTGTTGTTAATCCTACTGAATATGACCATGAGCACACTAGAAAATTGATTGCAAAGATGATAATTGTCCATGAGTATTCTTTTAGGATGGTTGAGCATAAATGGTTTAATATCTTGATGAAATAGATGAATAGAAACTATGAAAGTACCGGTAGGAAGACTACTAAAAATGAATGCATGAAAGTTTATGAATATGAGAAAGAGCTTCTAAAGAAGAGTCTTAGAGAGGTTGAATCAATATGTTTGACTACTAATTTGTGGACATCTAATCAGAATGTTCAGTACATGTGTTTGGTGGCACATTACATTGACAGTGACTGGAATTTGCAATGCTATGTTCTTAACTTTATTGAGTTAGATCCTCCCCACACTGGTTTGGTGATAGCTCATGCTGTTTTTGAGTGCTTGGTGGAATGGAAAATAGAAGATAAGGTTATGTCAATCACCCTTCATAATGCTTCAAACAATGATGTTGCTACCGTAAATTTGTCAACCAAGTTGCTTGCTAGGAAGAATGGTCAGTTTGATCCCAAATATTTTCATATTCGTTGTGCTGCTCACATAGTCAATTTGGTTGTTAATGATGGTCTAGAACCAATAGAAGGTCTCATAAGTGATATAAGGAATACTGTGAAATATTTCAAGAGGTCTCCAAGTCGTCTGTACAAATTTGTAGAGGTTTGCAATGATTATGCTATCGAAGTTGGAAATATTTGTCTCTTGATGTTAAAACTAGATGGAGCTCAACATATAAAATGCTTGACACTTGCATTGAGTACAGGTCTGCATTTGGTTATTATGCTCAAGTGGACCAGAATTATACATGGAAACCTACAGATTCTCAATGGAACATGTATGAGAAGATTAGGCCAATTCTAGGAGAGATGGCTGGAGCAACCACTGCATTTTCAGGTTCAGTTTACCCTAGTGCTAATGTCTTCCACCCTTACATTTTGAAAGTCAAGCTTGCATTGTTGAATGCAAAAAATTCTGAGGACATATATTTAATAAATATTAGGAAGAGAAGAACAATGTTATGGTTATTGCTACAATCCTTGACCCCAGGTTCAAAATGAGATATATTGAGTTCTATTTTAGAGAGCTTTATGGCTCCTCAAGGTGTCAACAAGAGGTTGCTGATATAAAAAATGAGTTAGAAGAGGTGTACAAGAAGCATGAGTTGCACCAACACCAGAAAATGGGTGGCAGCAGCAGCTCATCAACTACTCAATCAGCCTCATCATCAATGCAAACAACCAGCTCAGTGGCTTGTCTTATTTCAAGAGAATTTGAGTCATTTCTAGAGTCAAGTGCTTCAGAAACTTCAAAATCTGAGTTACTTATCTATCTAGATGAAGCAAACCATCCATTGAACGATAAGAATTTCAACTTACTTCACTCCTGGAAGGTGAATGCTCTTAGATTCCTTGTTGTGTCTAGTATGGCAAAGAAGTTCTTAGCTGTCCCAGCTAGCAGTGTATCATCGGAGTCCACTTTCAGTTGTGGAGGTAGAGTTCTTGATGACTATAAGAGTTCTTTAAAGCCAGCGATGGTTCAATCACTAGTTTGTGCATCTAGTTGGATTCGAGGTTCTAAAAGTTCTCCTGTTATTCTGGTATGTGATGTTTAGTCTATTCTTCAACTCTGTTTTCCAAAATTTGTGTAATATAAATGTGTAACCATAATTCTTTTAATGTTTTTTACAGGGAGAAGATGCTGATGATGGTGACGTTGAGAGTGTGGAGCTTCCCAGCAGTGTGGTGGAAAGCAACTAGTGAGAATGTGGAGCTTCCCAGCAGCTTGTCATAGCTCATTTATTTTGTGTCTAGTACTCTAGTATTGATGTTTGAAGTCTAAATTCTAAACTGTATGAGTATGACTGTCGTTGTGGCCTTGTGGGCTGCCTTTAAAGTTTAAACTTTGAGTCTTTCATGAATTGGGATCAATCGAGTGATGGGTTATATTCTCATTGTTAAATTTATATGTACTTAGTGTTTGTTGGCATGTTGTTAGCCTGTTACTCACTTCCAATTCCCTGTAATGTGTTTTTAAAATTTGGCTCGCGAGCTAAAACGAGTTGCTCGAGCTACATATCGAACCGGGCTGAGCTGCTGTTCTAGCTTGTTAGTGAAACGAGCCGAGTCGAGCTTGATTGTAAACGAGCCGAGCTATAACGAGCCGAGCTGGCTCGTTATCCACCCTGACGCCGCACACACATATCTTTCATATTTATTTTTGTTTCCGCTAAAGTAGCACGAATTTAAAGTTGGCACCAATACTACGATTGGGTGGGAAACTTTCATTGCGATTTGCCATTCCCTACCCCTATATAGGGCGGATGAAGCTGGCAGACACAACATGGACGGGCATCACATCATCGAGAGAACACCCGAGGAGGAGGTCCTCACCATGTGACGTCATTTCCACATCATCGTCGTCGTCCAGGTCCGTCCTCTCGTCCACCTACATAGGCTGACTAGCAAGAACTTCGTTCAAGATATATAGGTGTAGTCATTGTTTAGCTAGAATTTTATGTTTAGTTAGAATTATATTTTATAGTGTTGGAGCTGGGTTGCGCCTTCAACGGTTTGATGCGCAAGTCCTCTGTGCTTGTTGTTGTTGATTCCATGCATCAATAATGTTGTGTAATTGTCCATCCTACGGTTTCCAGTCATCTTTCCGTTCATTTCCAAGTATATGGATATACATACAGTACAAAGAGTAGTGATTAATTTCTGATAGATTCAATCTAGGTATTAATTTTGTGTTCATTTTCTTCACAATGAAACCTATGCAAAAATAACGTGGCCTAGAATTTATCTCAGTTTTTAGTATTGATTGAAAGGTTTTCATGAATTTTGGCTTCCTAGTAGCGATATGGGTTCCATGTCTAGGTCGCTCAACACAAAGAGGGTGTTTGTTGACCCCACAATCATACCCACCTACAGATACGGACATAATATTTTTCTTGTAGTTTGTTCGAGAGATGACCATTTTATGCGTTCATCGGTTTACTCATGTAAATTTTATCATAGGATTGTAGATGGGTTCAATTCCATTAGGTGGGAACTGAACACGTACTCTCGACATGGGATTTATGGGCTAAGCTGTTCTAGAAGGGGAGCGTGTGGTATAACCGTGACCAGATCTATTTGCGTGTAATTTTGAAGGACGAGATTGTACATTCAGTACTTTTTATAAAACCAAGTTTAAAAGTTTTGTTTGAGACATGAGGCAGAATATTTATTTTGGATATATTATTTTTACAGGGAACGAAAATCGAAGCCGCCGTGTACGGCGATCAAACCATGAGGTTTGATGATCTACTTTTTGAAGGACAGGAATATGAATTCTGGAGTGTTGGCTTTGAGCCTACAGGGGGCTGATGATATGCACTACATCTATGTGTATCTAGATGCAAACACTATTGTAAATGCACATAGAAGTATTATTACAGGGTTTCCTGATTTTCCTCGTAATTCATATTTGCAGGTACGTATCATAAGCCTATATTTATAATGATGTAGTTCACTATTTAAGTTCTTATTCCATAAACACTTATTGTTTGTCTATAGATGTCATTGGTATCGTGGTACATGTGTCTGATACCCTAAGAAGGGATGGCCCGATGAGAAATTTTTATAGACATGTGGTGCTCGTGGATGAAAGGTAATTGTATTAGTTGTGAGAAATTGTAATAGATTGAAACCTTTATAATTAGTCGCTGCTAATCAATTTTTGTAACTCGTAGGAAGGACTTCATCATATTAAACATGATGCAACCATACCTTTTGCGTCACAACATTAGGGAATGGCGACGCGATACTCCATGTTCACATGAACACAAAGAAAGGTACTACAATACCGATGTCCACGTATCTATCGACTAACTAAAATTTCAGCTATTACATTTTGCTCGTGCATGATAGGTGGAGTGACCACCAATGATTTTAGCGACATAATATTCTCTCCTTGTGAACGGGCACATGCATTTCGTGGTGAGGTTATTTTGGGTAACTCATTTATCTAATTTCTCACATATAGCACTGACCCAAAAGTATTTTTTGTTTATATAGGCCTACGCAATTGCCTGCTTGGTGACGAAGCAGGACGTAATGGGATCAACAGTTTGCCAAAGACACGGTGTTGTGTCTCATCAAGCGCAACTGTCGTGATAGCACTCTCGGACATGGTTGTCGTCGTAGAGCGCCTCAGCGGCCGCCCCTCCATCGCCCTTACATCGCTCGCAATAGTGGCCAGGGTCGCTTAGCGCCTCAGTGGGCCTCCAACCATCGCTCTTCCATGTGTTCTATGGAGATGATGCGTGGAGCTTTAAGTTGAAGACAACATGTATAAAAATAAATTATGATACACGTATTCATTTTTTCTATATAAAAAACAAAATATTGCTCGGGTACAGCTCTCTTAAAAATTATGTGGATCTCAAAGCATCCATCTAATTAGTTAAATATTTTTCTAAATATTTTTACCACATCCCACATGGCCCTGCTGAAAGTCCCTAGTTTGGTTTTGGCTAATTGATGAAACCTAGGACTAACCTTGTTTATCTAAGTGGTTGATTTAGAGAAAGGTTGTCCACATGATGAGCATATTGAATATGAAGCATGACACGTGTCATGTGATCAAAGATGAAGATCAAGACGATGCTTGGCTCCATGGACCGGTGTTGAAGGTGAAGGGCTAGTCGAGGCTTCGGAGTGAAGGACCATGCGATGGTGAAGCTCGGGCAAGACTAGGCGCCGATGGACCGATGCACGGTGAAGGGCAAGTGAAGTCAGGATCGATGGATCGAGACGGTCACATGATGGTGTGAAGCGTTCATATCATTTGGAGGAACAAAATGGGCTCAAGGCAAAGGTATAACCGATAGGGCAATTTTGTTTTGCACTCAAGACACCATAGAGGGTGTGAGTGGTTTAGGATCGATAGCCGCACTATTAAGAGGGGAAGTCTTATCGGCTATTCGACGCACGGGTGCCACTAGGTGAATTCATGAAGTGCATTGCATGTAGGGCCTAGTGAGCTAACCTAACCTTTGGGAAATGATTGTGAAAAGCTAACACACAAGCACATGGAGATGTACACTTGGTGGTGTTGGCACATTTACAAAGGTGGCGATTGGGCGCGCTGTGGCTTGGGGGTAGAGATGGGTTTGGGTCCCTCTCTTCCTCCCGAGAAAAATTCGGCGCTTTCGAGAAAAAATGGATGCATATTCTCTATTGCGCCGGATGCAAAATTTGGTTGAAATCATGCTATCTCGATGATCAAGTTGATATACTTGTTGGATAGCATGTTGGAGAAGTTGGTGTCACGACACGGCGACGAAAAGACGGAGGCTGCGCTGGGCGGCGCGGACGCCGGGCGGACGCGTCCGGCGTCCGGCGGGACGCCGACCGTAAAGAAAGTTCCCGTTTTCGGCCGTTCGGCGGGCGTCGGGCGGACGCGGGCGGACGCGCGCGCGGACGCAGAGCGGTTCTCGTCTGCGTCCGGCGCGTGTTGCGGCTCGCGCGAGCGGGGTTCGACGACGAAAGGCGGCGGACGCGCAGTGCGCGTCCGCGCACGCGGACTCGGAACGAAAGTTCCGGAGCGCGGCGTTGCGGCGGGACGCGGCGCGCGGACGCCAACGCCCGGACGCCGCGCCGGACGCCGACGTGGCGGCACGTGGTTGGCCGCGGCGCCAACGGTCGTCTGGGGCGCGCGCGCGGGCTGAGGCGCCGGACGCGTCCGGCGGCCTGCGGCGGACGCGTCCGGCGCAGTGAATTTGCGCCCCCGAGGGGGTAACGGCTAGTTTGAAGTGTTGGGTCTATAAATAGATGGGAGGCCGGGCTTGGCTCCCTCTCTTGGCTCTCCCAACTCATTCATTCATCCTTTGAGCTGAAGAAACACTCTCCCTCTCATCTCTCTTGCTTGATTGTGAATCCAAAGTGAGATTGAGAGATCACCTAGTGCATTGCATTGCTTGAGGGCATCTAGTGGCACTTGTGGGTGGTTTAGCCGGTGGATTTCTTGTTACTCTTGAAGAGTACCGCTCCTAGCCGGCTTGGAGATTGTTGGAGGCGTTGGCAAGAGAAGGTGATTGTTCTTGGCCACCTCCGGTTGATTGTGAGAGGTTTGAGCTCACCTCGTGGGGATCACGAAGAGCATCCTAGTGGATTGCGCGTGTCGTTGAGTACCTCACTTGAGAGTGGTGTCTTGCGGTGCCTTGCGGGGCGAGCCTTGAGGGGCTAGTGACTTGAGGGTCACACCGAGGAACCATCTAGGTGTTGGTCGACACAACGGGTGACGTAGCTTGGCGGTGCCCAAGTGAACATCCGGGGATAAATCATTGTGTTCATCTTGTCTCCCGGTGATTGGTCATCATCCTTTGTGTGTTGCCGATTGTGATTGATTGTTCATCTCCTTGGTGATTGGCAACCTCGACTCGACACGTCGGTATAACAAGCTCCTACCCTCTCTTGTATTACTTTGATTACATTCTTGCAAAGTAGAATTGCTTGTGTGGTCGGTCGGGAACCACATCTTGTGTAGACTAAATCCCGTGGGTAGAATTGCTTGTGTGGTCGGTCGGGAACCACTTCTTGTGTAGACTAAATCCGTGGGTAGAACTCTTGATCACTAGTGGTAGCTTTTGTGTGTACTAGTGATCACCTACTAGAATTGCTTGGATAGGAGGCTTGCAACATCTAGTAGGCTAAGCATAACTTGCTTTCCGCCGTTTGTGTATCTAACGAAGTTTGCTTAGTGAGTTTGTAGAAATTTTTATAGGCTATTCACCCCCCTCTAGCCATCTAGGACCTTTCAAGTGGTATCGGAGCCGAGGTCACCGTTTTAGTGCAAGGCTTAACATCCTACGGTGCTAAGATGGCTCAAATTGTGTTCAACCATGTTGGGGGCAAACCGCCTATGTTTGATGGAGTTAGTTCCTTTGATCATTGGAAGAGAAAGATGATCATGTATCTTGGTTCAATACAAGAGAGAGTCTTGCAAGTTACATTGCATGACTATGCTATTCTTGATAATGATCATCTCACCGATGAAGATAAAGCCAACATCACATGCAATAGAATGGCTCTCAACACCCTATACAATGGCATTGATACAAAGGTGTTTGAGGGGATCAAGGATTTGGAACTTGCTAGTGAAGTATGGACAAGGTTGGGTGAGACATATGAGGGCACCAAGGTTGTGAAGAGTGCCAAGCTATATGGACTCAAGAGTGAGTTCGAGAACTTCAAGAAGAAGGAGGATGAAACTATCATTGAAATGTTTCATCGTCTCCAAGTGATTGTGAATGATCTCAAGAGTTTGGGACACAAGACAAAAGATGAAGATTTTTGTCACAAGTTCTTGATATGCTTGCCGAAGAGCTTCAAGATGTTGAAGCTAATGCTACAAAGAGATGGGCTTGAAAATAAGAAGCCAAATGATTTGCTTGGTGAAGTCTTGACATATGACAAATTTGATCAAGATGATGAGAAGGTGGAAGAAGAGAAGAAGAAGAAGACCGTGGCATTCCAAGCCACATCCTCCAAGGGCAAAGCACCAATCTTTGAAGAAGAAGAAACCAATGAGGAAGATGGTGACTTTGAGATTGATGATGAGGCACTTGCTCTTGTGGTGAAGAAGATGGGACACATGTTCATCAAGAGAAGAGGCTTCAAGAGAAACAACTTCAAGAAGCAAGAGCAACCAAGAAAGTGCTTCAATTGTGATAGCACCGAGCATCTACAAGCCGAATGCCCATATGAGAAGAAGAAGAACTACAACAAGGGCAAGTTTGAGAAGAAGAAGCATGAGGCCAAGATGACACTCAAGAAGGGCAAGAATGGTGCATTTGTGGTCACTTGGGAAAGTGACAATGATGATGAAGATGAAGATTCAAGCAACAAGGCTATGGCTTCCATCGCCATCAACAAGAAGTCTTCATTATTCTCTACATCACCATCATGCTTCATGGCCAAGGAAACAAAGGTACAATATGATGATAGTGATGATGATAGTGAGATGGAATATGCTCACGATGTTGATAATGTTGATGATGATGATGAACCGACTAAGGATCAATTATATGACTTGATGCAAGAAACTAGAGATATAGCTATTGCCAAGGAAAAGGAGTGCAAGAAGCTTTCAATGAAAGTAGAAATACTTGAGAAAGCCCTAGGTGAGCTTATGACCACTCATGAGAGTCTAGTGGTAGACCATGAGAAGCTTGGTGATGCTCATTCTAAGCTTAAAGAAGCTCACTCACTTCTACCGAGCAACAAGCAAAGAAAGTGGTGGTTGCATCATGTGATATAGGCCTTACTTATGACATCATTGATGAATCATTTTATCAACCTATCATCATGACAAATGCTAACCCTTCTTGTAGCACATCATCCACCACCACCACCGACTCTATCTCCACTACTAGTGATGGCTTCACTTGTGATGCTACACTAATGGTAGAGAATGAGACCCTCAAGAAGGAGGTGGATGAGCTCACTCATGCCTTAGGCAAAGCCTATGGTGGTGAGGCTCGCTTGCTAAAGTGCTTGGGTAGCCAAAGGTTCTCTCTTAACAAAGAGGGATTGGGCTATAACCCCAAGAAAGGCAAGTCGGCCTTTGCAACTCCAAAGCCTAGCTTTGTGAAGAGCAATGGTCGGTTTTGCTATAGATGCAAGCAAGTTGGGCACCTAGAGCAAAATTGCAACAAGAAGCAACAAAACAAGAAACTTGACAATGCTATACCTTTTGATTCTTGTTATGTGCTTACCAAGGGTGTGAAAGGTGTACAAGCTAAGTTTGTTGGTACACCCATTGTTGGCCCAAAGAAGAAGGCAATTTGGGTACCAAAGAGCTTAGTCACTAACCTACAAGGACCCAAGCAAAAATGGGTACCTAAGCTTCATTGATTTGCTTGTAGGTGAATTATAAAGCCGGAGGAAGGCATTGGATTATTGATAGTGGGTGTTCTCAACACATGACCGGCACATCAAGAATGTTTGATTCAATTGAGAAGAATGATAGTGGCATTGAGTCAATTACTTTTGGCAATAACAAGAAAGGCAAGGTTGTTGGTTTGGGCAAGATTGCAATATCAAATGACATGAGTATCTCCAATGTGATGCTAGTTGAAAGCTTGGATTTCAATCTTCTCTCGGTGGCACAAATTTGTGATCGAGGCTACAAGTGTATCTTTAGGGCAAATGATGTTGAGGTAGTTTCTCTTGATGGTTCCAATTTGGTGTTCAAAGGCTTTAGATATGAGAATCTCTATCTTGTTGATTTCAACACTAGTGAAGCTTCCTTGACAACATGTTTGATATCAAAATCAAGTTTGGGTTGGCTTTGGCATAGAAGGCTTGGACATGTTGGCATGAAACAATTGAAGAAGCTCACACAACACAATCTTGTTGAAGGCTTGAAAGATGTTGTATTTGAGAAGGACAAGTTGTGTAGTGCATGTCAAGCCGGGAAGCAAGTTGGAAACTCACATCCAAAGAAGAGCATAATGAGCACATGCAAGGCATTTGAGTTGTTGCACATGGATCTATTTGGCCCAACTACATACACAAGTATTGGTGGCAACAAATATGGGTTTGTCATAGTGGACGACTTCACAAGATTCACATGGATATTTTTTCTTAGTGACAAGAGTGAAGTGTATGACACCTTCAAGACCTTTCTCACTAGAGTTCACAATGAGTTTGACATGAGAATCAAGAAAGTGAGAAGTGATAATGGGAGTGAATTCAAGAATACAAGAATGGAAAAATTATGTGATCACTATGGCATTGGTCATCAATTCTCGGCCAAGTACACTCCACAATCAAATGGCCTAGTTGAGAGGAAAAATAGAACATTGCTTGATATGGCTAGATCAATGCTTCATGAGTACAATGTTAGTCAATCATTTTGGGATGAAGCAATCAACACGGCATGCTACTACATCAATAGGCTCTATTGTCATACTTTGCTAGAGAAGACCCCATATGAGTTACTTCATGGAAGAAAGCCCAACATTGGCTATTTTAGAGTATTTGGTTGCAAATGCTACATCTTGAGAAAGGGCACTAGATTGGGAAAGTTTGAAAAGAGATGTGATGAAGGGTTCCTACTCGGTTATTCAACTACAAGCAAGGCTTATAGAGTTTGGAACAACTCAAGTGGCATACTAGAAGAAGTCCATGATGTGCAATTTGATGAAACCAATGGGTCACAAGATGAAGATGAGAATCTAGAAGATGTTGGTGGAACTCAATTGGTTGAAGCTATGAAGAACATGGACATTGGGGACATTAGAGCAAAGCAAGTGGTTGATGTACAAGATGATAAAGATGAAGTGCTCAATTCTCCATTGAGGCAAGCTAGCAATGCTCAAGTGCAAGATCATGGTGCTAGTTCATCCAATGAGGACAAGTCAAGTGATCAACCAAGCTCAAGCAATCAAGTGCAAGTGATACAACCACAACATGTTGCAAGAGATCACCCAATTGATAGTGTTATTGGTGATATTAGAAGTGGTGTGCAAACAAGATCAAGAGTGGCTATGATTTGTGAGTATGCATCATTTGTGTCAACCAAAGAGCCAAAGAAAATTGAGGAAGCCTTGGATGATGCCGATTGGATCATGGCAATGCAAGAAGAGCTCAACAACTTCACAAGAAATGATGTGTGGGAGTTAGTTGAGAGGCCGGAGGATCACAATGTCATTGGAACCAAATGGGTCTTCAAGAACAAGCAAGATCAAGATGGTGCTGTGATTAGAAACAAAGCAAGACTAGTTGCACAAGGCTATACTCAAGTTGAAGGTCTTGACTATGATGAAACATATGCTCCCGTGGCAAGATTGGAGGCAATAAGGATTCTATTGGCTTATGCATGTGCCCACAACATCAAGTTATATCAAATGGATGTCAAGAGTGCATTTCTCAATGGGATCATCAATGAGCTAGTATATGTTGAGCAACCTCCCGGTTTTGAAGATGAGAAGAAGCCCAACCATGTGTACAAGTTGAAGAAAGCTTTGTATGGCTTGAAGCAAGCACCTAGAGCATGGTATGAGAGATTGAAGACTTTTCTTTACTCCAAGGGGTTCATTATGGGCAAGGTTGATACTACTCTATTCACCAAGAAGATTGGTAATGATCTCTTCATTGTGCAAATCTATGTTGATGATATCATCTTTGGATCAACCAATCAAGCATATTGTGAAGAATTTGGTGAAATGATGGCAAAAGAGTTTGAGATGTCCATGATTGGTGAACTTAGTTATTTCCTTGGTCTTCAAGTCAAGCAATTGAAGAATGGGACATTTGTGAGTCAAGGGAAATACATAAGGGACATGTTGAAGAAATTTGGGATGCAAGATGCAAAGCCAATCTCAACTCCAATGGGCACCAATGGGAATCTTGATAGTGATCATGATGGCAATATGGTGAATCAAAAGGATTATCGGTCATTGATTGGAAGCCTACTCTATGTCACCGCATCAAGGCCGGATGTCATGTTTAGTGTTTGCATGTGTGCTAGATATCAAGCCTCACCTAGAGAGAGTCATCTCACGGCCGCAAAAAGAATATTGAGGTACTTGAAGCAAACAAGAGATGTTGGATTGTGGTATCCCAAGGGGTCAAAGTTTGAATTGATTGGATATTCGGACTCCGACTATGGTGGTTGCAAGATCAATAGAAAGAGCACAAGTGGTACATGTCAACTTCTTGGAAGATCACTTGTGTCATGGTCCTCAAAGAAACAAAATAGTGTGGCAATCTCTACCGCCGAAGCCGAATATGTTAGTGCGGGGAGTTGTTGTGCACAATTGCTTTGGATGAAGTCAACTTTGAAGGATTATGGCATCAACTTCAAGAATGTGCCATTGTTTTGTGACAATGAAAGTGCAATCAAGATGACACAAAACCCGGTTCAACATGGAAGAACAAAGCACATTGACATAAGGCATCACTTCATAAGAGATCATCAACAAAAGGGTGACATTTCCATTGAAAGTGTGGGCACCGATGATCAACTTGCCGACATCCTCACCAAGCCACTTGATGAAAGAAGGTTTTGCAAGCTAAGGAATGAATTGAACATTCTTGATTTCTCAAACATGTGTTGAATGCACCCCACCACTACTTGACATGCCTCTCCTTCGACAAAGCAAGGTACCATTGGTTGACATGTCATTCATTCTTAGGATTATACTTGTGGTAGCACATGTAGACATACAAGGTGCATTTGGAGCATTCATGATAAATCAAATGTGTTTGATGTATATATGTTTACCACTATTGCTTCTATGTTTTGCTTGATCTAGTGGTGACATATGACATGTTTATGGGCTTGCAATCCTAGTGTTGAATCTAGAATATTTGCTACAAGTGTTTAATTCAACATAGGCAAGATAAACCCTTGTCATGAGGTGTGAAGAAGCTTGTCTTTGGTTCAAACCGAATTAAATGTCTTTGGCAAGTGGTCTAGATTGAACCAAATCTGACTAAAGTTTTGTTTACTCCATCAAAGTCCTTTTCTCTCCACAATTTGATCCCATTTTTGGGCAATTGTTGACAAAGGGGGAGAGAAAAAGATGATTGAACATGATAAAGGGGTAAATAAAATTTTTTTGATGCACACAAGAAGGGGGAGCAAGCTCATGAACAAAGTTGTTGCATTTATTTGTGCATTCTCATATGACTTGCTCATGGCACCTAGTTTTAAAGTTTTGTACAAGTGGTGTCTTCTTACTTGTGTGGTGTAATGCTAGTATAGAACTTGATTGTTGAAATGATCTACTAGCATGCATAGGTTGTAACTAGACTCCCCTTGCCTTACAAGTGGTTCAAGAACTTTGCTTATAATATTGATCTCACGGGGTTCTTGAGTTTTTGATGGATGTCTAGTTACTTCATGGTGCTAAGGATGGTGTAAAAGGCAACTCCGATTGGTATCACGCTTCAAAAGTCCATTTCTTACACCTTAGCATCATTTTGGTAGAATTACTCTCCCCACACTTTTATCCATGCATATGTGCAAAGCTTCAAATCCAAACTCTATGCACATATGTAGGGGGAGCTAATGCTACCAAAACCGAACTTGCTATAGTTCTCCAAATTCCTCTTGAGAGCTTAATGATTGGACAAGTATGACAAGTTCAAAATCTTTATTATAAAATCATCTTTGTTGAGGTTGTCATCAATTACCAAAAAGGGGAGATTGAAAGTCCCTAGTTTGGTTTTGGCTAATTGATGAAACCTAGGACTAACCTTGTTTATCTAAGTGGTTGATTTAGAGAAAGGTTGTCCACATGATGAGCATATTGAATATGAAGCATGACACGTGTCATGTGATCAAAGATGAAGATCAAGACGATGCTTGGCTCCATGGACCGGTGTTGAAGGTGAAGGGCTAGTCGAGGCTTCGGAGTGAAGGACCATGCGATGGTGAAGCTCGGGCAAGACTAGGCGCCGATGGACCGATGCACGGTGAAGGGCAAGTGAAGTCAGGATCGATGGATCGAGACGGTCACATGATGGTGTGAAGCGTTCATATCATTTGGAGGAACAAAATGGGCTCAAGGCAAAGGTATAACCGATAGGGCAATTTTGTTTTGCACTCAAGACACCATAGAGGGTGTGAGTGGTTTAGGATCGATAGCCGCACTATTAAGAGGGGAAGTCTTATCGGCTATTCGACGCACGGGTGCCACTAGGTGAATTCATGAAGTGCATTGCATGTAGGGCCTAGTGAGCTAACCTAACCTTTGGGAAATGATTGTGAAAAGCTAACACACAAGCACATGGAGATGTACACTTGGTGGTGTTGGCACATTTACAAAGGTGGCGATTGGGCGCGCTGTGGCTTGCAGGGTAGAGATGGGTTTCGAGAAAAATGGATGCATATTCTCTATTGCGCCGGATGCAAAATTTGGTTGAAATCATGCTATCTCTGATGATCAAGTTGATATACTTGTTGGATAGCATGTTGGAGAAGTTGGTGTCACGACACGGCGACGAAAAGACGGAGGCTGCGCCTGGCAGAGGCGCCGGACGCTGGGCGGACGCGTCCGGCGGGCTGCGGACGCCGACCGAAAGTTTCGGTTTTCGGCCGTTCGGCGGGCGTCGGCGGGCGGACGCGGGCCGGACGCGCGGGCGGACGCAGAGCGGTTCTTGTCTTTGCGTCCGGCGCGTGTTGCGGCTTCGGCGCGGAGCGAGGTTCCGACGAGAAGGCGGCGGACGCGCGCGGTGCCGCGTCCGCGCACGCCGGACTCGGAACGAAAGTTCCGGCGCGGCGTTAAGGAAGCGACGCGCCGGACGCGGGCGCCGGACGCCGCGCCGGACGCCGACGACGTGGCGGCACGTGGTTGGCCGCGCGCCAACGGTCGTCCGGGGGCGCGCGGGCCGAGGCGCCGGACGCGTCCGCGGCTGCGGGGACGCGTCCGGCGCGGTGGAATGCGCCCCGAGGGTAACGGCTAGTTTGAAGTGTTGGGTCTATAAATAGATGGGAGGCCGGGCTTGGCTCCCTCTCTTGGCTCTCCCAACTCATTCATTCATCCTTTGAGCTGAAGAAACACTCTCCCTCTCATCTCTCTTGCTTGATTGTGAATCCAAAGTGAGATTGAGAGATCACCTAGTGCATTGCATTGCTTGAGGGCATCTAGTGGCACTTGTGGGTGGTTTAGCCGGTGGATTTCTTGTTACTCTTGAAGAGTACCGCTCCTAGCCGGCTTGGAGATTGTTGGAGGCGTTGGCAAGAGAAGGTGATTGTTCTTGGCCACCTCCGGTTGATTGTGAGAGGTTTGAGCTCACCTCGTGGGGATCACGAAGAGCATCCTAGTGGATTGCGCGTGTCGTTGAGTACCTCACTTGAGAGTGGTGTCTTGCGGTGCCTTGCGGGGCGAGCCTTGAGGGGCTAGTGACTTGAGGGTCACACCGAGGAACCATCTAGGTGTTGGTCGACACAACGGGTGACGTAGCTTGGCGGTGCCCAAGTGAACATCCGGGGATAAATCATTGTGTTCATCTTGTCTCCCGGTGATTGGTCATCATCCTTTGTGTGTTGCCGATTGTGATTGATTGTTCATCTCCTTGGTGATTGGCAACCTCGACTCGACACGTCGGTATAACAAGCTCCTACCCTCTCTTGTATTACTTTGATTACATTCTTGCAAAGTAGAATTGCTTGTGTGGTCGGTCGGGAACCACATCTTGTGTAGACTAAATCCCGTGGGTAGAATTGCTTGTGTGGTCGGTCGGGAACCACTTCTTGTGTAGACTAAATCCCGTGGGTAGAACTCTTGATCACTAGTGGTAGCTTTTGTGTGTACTAGTGATCACCTACTAGAATTGCTTGGATAGGAGGCTTGCAACATCTAGTAGGCTAAGCATAACTTGCTTTCCGCCGTTTGTGTATCTAACGAAGTTTGCTTAGTGAGTTTGTAGAAATTTTTATAGGCTATTCACCCCCCTCTAGCCATCTAGGACCTTTCAAGTGGTATCGGAGCCGAGGTCACCGTTTTAGTGCAAGGCTTAACATCCTACGGTGCTAAGATGGCTCAAATTGTGTTCAACCATGTTGGGGGCAAACCGCCTATGTTTGATGGAGTTAGTTCCTTTGATCATTGGAAGAGAAAGATGATCATGTATCTTGGTTCAATACAAGAGAGAGTCTTGCAAGTTACATTGCATGACTATGCTATTCTTGATAATGATCATCTCACCGATGAAGATAAAGCCAACATCACATGCAATAGAATGGCTCTCAACACCCTATACAATGGCATTGATACAAAGGTGTTTGAGGGGATCAAGGATTTGGAACTTGCTAGTGAAGTATGGACAAGGTTGGGTGAGACATATGAGGGCACCAAGGTTGTGAAGAGTGCCAAGCTATATGGACTCAAGAGTGAGTTCGAGAACTTCAAGAAGAAGGAGGATGAAACTATCATTGAAATGTTTCATCGTCTCCAAGTGATTGTGAATGATCTCAAGAGTTTGGGACACAAGACAAAAGATGAAGATTTTTGTCACAAGTTCTTGATATGCTTGCCGAAGAGCTTCAAGATGTTGAAGCTAATGCTACAAAGAGATGGGCTTGAAAATAAGAAGCCAAATGATTTGCTTGGTGAAGTCTTGACATATGACAAATTTGATCAAGATGATGAGAAGGTGGAAGAAGAGAAGAAGAAGAAGACCGTGGCATTCCAAGCCACATCCTCCAAGGGCAAAGCACCAATCTTTGAAGAAGAAGAAACCAATGAGGAAGATGGTGACTTTGAGATTGATGATGAGGCACTTGCTCTTGTGGTGAAGAAGATGGGACACATGTTCATCAAGAGAAGAGGCTTCAAGAGAAACAACTTCAAGAAGCAAGAGCAACCAAGAAAGTGCTTCAATTGTGATAGCACCGAGCATCTACAAGCCGAATGCCCATATGAGAAGAAGAAGAACTACAACAAGGGCAAGTTTGAGAAGAAGAAGCATGAGGCCAAGATGACACTCAAGAAGGGCAAGAATGGTGCATTTGTGGTCACTTGGGAAAGTGACAATGATGATGAAGATGAAGATTCAAGCAACAAGGCTATGGCTTCCATCGCCATCAACAAGAAGTCTTCATTATTCTCTACATCACCATCATGCTTCATGGCCAAGGAAACAAAGGTACAATATGATGATAGTGATGATGATAGTGAGATGGAATATGCTCACGATGTTGATAATGTTGATGATGATGATGAACCGACTAAGGATCAATTATATGACTTGATGCAAGAAACTAGAGATATAGCTATTGCCAAGGAAAAGGAGTGCAAGAAGCTTTCAATGAAAGTAGAAATACTTGAGAAAGCCCTAGGTGAGCTTATGACCACTCATGAGAGTCTAGTGGTAGACCATGAGAAGCTTGGTGATGCTCATTCTAAGCTTA
Source organism: Themeda triandra (assembly GCA_018135685.1). NCBI lineage: Eukaryota > Viridiplantae > Streptophyta > Magnoliopsida > Poales > Poaceae > Themeda > Themeda triandra. The sequence continues at coordinate 1,693,626 of JAENPR010000015.1, read as the reverse complement.
AAGAAGCTCACTCACTTCTACCTGAGCAACAAGCAAAGAAAGTGGTGGTTGCATCATGTGATATAGGCCTTACTTGTGACATCATTGATGAATCATTTTATCAACCTATCATCATGACAAATGCTAACCCTTCTTGTAGCACATCATCCACCACCACCACCGACTCTATCTCCACTACTAGTGATGGCTTCACTTGTGATGCTACACTAATGGTAGAGAATGAGACCCTCAAGAAGGAGGTGGATGAGCTCACTCATGCCTTAGGCAAAGCCTATGGTGGTGAGGCTCGCTTGCTAAAGTGCTTGGGTAGCCAAAGGTTCTCTCTTAACAAAGAGGGATTGGGCTATAACCCCAAGAAAGGCAAGTCGGCCTTTGCAACTCCAAAGCCTAGCTTTGTGAAGAGCAATGGTCGGTTTTGCTATAGATGCAAGCAAGTTGGGCACCTAGAGCAAAATTGCAACAAGAAGCAACAAAACAAGAAACTTGACAATGCTATACCTTTTGATTCTTGTTATGTGCTTACCAAGGGTGTGAAAGGTGTACAAGCTAAGTTTGTTGGTACACCCATTGTTGGCCCAAAGAAGAAGGCAATTTGGGTACCAAAGAGCTTAGTCACTAACCTACAAGGACCCAAGCAAAAATGGGTACCTAAGCTTCATTGATTTGCTTGTAGGTGAATTATAAAGCCGGAGGAAGGCATTGGATTATTGATAGTGGGTGTTCTCAACACATGACCGGCACATCAAGAATGTTTGATTCAATTGAGAAGAATGATAGTGGCATTGAGTCAATTACTTTTGGCAATAACAAGAAAGGCAAGGTTGTTGGTTTGGGCAAGATTGCAATATCAAATGACATGAGTATCTCCAATGTGATGCTAGTTGAAAGCTTGGATTTCAATCTTCTCTCGGTGGCACAAATTTGTGATCGAGGCTACAAGTGTATCTTTAGGGCAAATGATGTTGAGGTAGTTTCTCTTGATGGTTCCAATTTGGTGTTCAAAGGCTTTAGATATGAGAATCTCTATCTTGTTGATTTCAACACTAGTGAAGCTTCCTTGACAACATGTTTGATATCAAAATCAAGTTTGGGTTGGCTTTGGCATAGAAGGCTTGGACATGTTGGCATGAAACAATTGAAGAAGCTCACACAACACAATCTTGTTGAAGGCTTGAAAGATGTTGTATTTGAGAAGGACAAGTTGTGTAGTGCATGTCAAGCCGGGAAGCAAGTTGGAAACTCACATCCAAAGAAGAGCATAATGAGCACATGCAAGGCATTTGAGTTGTTGCACATGGATCTATTTGGCCCAACTACATACACAAGTATTGGTGGCAACAAATATGGGTTTGTCATAGTGGACGACTTCACAAGATTCACATGGATATTTTTTCTTAGTGACAAGAGTGAAGTGTATGACACCTTCAAGACCTTTCTCACTAGAGTTCACAATGAGTTTGACATGAGAATCAAGAAAGTGAGAAGTGATAATGGGAGTGAATTCAAGAATACAAGAATGGAAAAATTATGTGATCACTATGGCATTGGTCATCAATTCTCGGCCAAGTACACTCCACAATCAAATGGCCTAGTTGAGAGGAAAAATAGAACATTGCTTGATATGGCTAGATCAATGCTTCATGAGTACAATGTTAGTCAATCATTTTGGGATGAAGCAATCAACACGGCATGCTACTACATCAATAGGCTCTATTGTCATACTTTGCTAGAGAAGACCCCATATGAGTTACTTCATGGAAGAAAACCCAACATTGGCTATTTTAGAGTATTTGGTTGCAAATGCTACATCTTGAGAAAGGGCACTAGATTGGGAAAGTTTGAAAAGAGATGTGATGAAGGGTTCCTACTCGGTTATTCAACTACAAGCAAGGCTTATAGAGTTTGGAACAACTCAAGTGGCATACTAGAAGAAGTCCATGATGTGCAATTTGATGAAACCAATGGGTCACAAGATGAAGATGAGAATCTAGAAGATGTTGGTGGAACTCAATTGGTTGAAGCTATGAAGAACATGGACATTGGGGACATTAGAGCAAAGCAAGTGGTTGATGTACAAGATGATAAAGATGAAGTGCTCAATTCTCCATTGAGGCAAGCTAGCAATGCTCAAGTGCAAGATCATGGTGCTAGTTCATCCAATGAGGACAAGTCAAGTGATCAACCAAGCTCAAGCAATCAAGTGCAAGTGATACAACCACAACATGTTGCAAGAGATCACCCAATTGATAGTGTTATTGGTGATATTAGAAGTGGTGTGCAAACAAGATCAAGAGTGGCTATGATTTGTGAGTATGCATCATTTGTGTCAACCAAAGAGCCAAAGAAAATTGAGGAAGCCTTGGATGATGCCGATTGGATCATGGCAATGCAAGAAGAGCTCAACAACTTCACAAGAAATGATGTGTGGGAGTTAGTTGAGAGGCCGGAGGATCACAATGTCATTGGAACCAAATGGGTCTTCAAGAACAAGCAAGATCAAGATGGTGCTGTGATTAGAAACAAAGCAAGACTAGTTGCACAAGGCTATACTCAAGTTGAAGGTCTTGACTATGATGAAACATATGCTCCCGTGGCAAGATTGGAGGCAATAAGGATTCTATTGGCTTATGCATGTGCCCACAACATCAAGTTATATCAAATGGATGTCAAGAGTGCATTTCTCAATGGGATCATCAATGAGCTAGTATATGTTGAGCAACCTCCCGGTTTTGAAGATGAGAAGAAGCCCAACCATGTGTACAAGTTGAAGAAAGCTTTGTATGGCTTGAAGCAAGCACCTAGAGCATGGTATGAGATATTGAAGACTTTTCTTTACTCCAAGGGGTTCATTATGGGCAAGGTTGATACTACTCTATTCACCAAGAAGATTGGTAATGATCTCTTCATTGTGCAAATCTATGTTGATGATATCATCTTTGGATCAACCAATCAAGCATATTGTGAAGAATTTGGTGAAATGATGGCAAAAGAGTTTGAGATGTCCATGATTGGTGAACTTAGTTATTTCCTTGGTCTTCAAGTCAAGCAATTGAAGAATGGGACATTTGTGAGTCAAGGGAAATACATAAGGGACATGTTGAAGAAATTTGGGATGCAAGATGCAAAGCCAATCTCAACTCCAATGGGCACCAATGGGAATCTTGATAGTGATCATGATGGCAATATGGTGAATCAAAAGGATTATCGGTCATTGATTAGAAGCCTACTCTATGTCACCGCATCAAGGCCGGATGTCATGTTTAGTGTTTGCATGTGTGCTAGATATCAAGCCTCACCTAGAGAGAGTCATCTCACGGCCGCAAAAAGAATATTGAGGTACTTGAAGCAAACAAGAGATGTTGGATTGTGGTATCCCAAGGGGTCAAAGTTTGAATTGATTGGATATTCGGACTCCGACTATGGTGGTTGCAAGATCAATAGAAAGAGCACAAGTGGTACATGTCAACTTCTTGGAAGATCACTTGTGTCATGGTCCTCAAAGAAACAAAATAGTGTGGCAATCTCTACCGCCGAAGCCGAATATGTTAGTGCGGGAGTTGTTGTGCACAATTGCTTTGGATGAAGTCAACTTTGAAGGATTATGGCATCAACTTCAAGAATGTGCCATTGTTTTGTGACAATGAAAGTGCAATCAAGATGACACAAAACCCGGTTCAACATGGAAGAACAAAGCACATTGACATAAGGCATCACTTCATAAGAGATCATCAACAAAAGGGTGACATTTCCATTGAAAGTGTGGGCACCGATGATCAACTTGCCGACATCCTCACCAAGCCACTTGATGAAAGAAGGTTTTGCAAGCTAAGGAATGAATTGAACATTCTTGATTTCTCAAACATGTGTTGAATGCACCCCACCACTACTTGACATGCCTCTCCTTCGACAAAGCAAGGTACCATTGGTTAACATGTCATTCATTCTTAGGATTATACTTGTGGTAGCACATGTAGACATACAAGGTGCATTTGGAGCATTCATGATAAATCAAATGTGTTTGATGTATATATGTTTACCACTATTGCTTCTATGTTTTGCTTGATCTAGTGGTGACATATGACATGTTTATGGGCTTGCAATCCTAGTGTTGAATCTAGAATATTTGCTACAAGTGTTTAATTCAACATAGGCAAGATAAACCCTTGTCATGAGGTGTGAAGAAGCTTGTCTTTGGTTCAAACCGAATTAAATGTCTTTGGCAAGTGGTCTAGATTGAACCAAATTTGACTAAAGTTTTGTTTACTCCATCAAAGTCCTTTTCTCTCCACAATTTGATCCCATTTTTGGGCAATTGTTGACAAAGGGGAGAGAAAAAGATGATTGAACATGATAAAGGGGTAAATAAAATTTTTTTGATGCACACAAGAAGGGGAGCAAGCTCATGAACAAAGTTGTTGCATTTATTTGTGCATTCTCATATGACTTGCTCATGGCACCTAGTTTTAAAGTTTTGTACAAGTGGTGTCTTCTTACTTGTGTGGTGTAATGCTAGTATAGAACTTGATTGTTGAAATGATCTACTAGCATGCATAGGTTGTAACTAGACTCCCCTTGCCTTACAAGTGGTTCAAGAACTTTGCTTATAATATTGATCTCACGGGGTTCTTGAGTTTTTGATGGATGTCTAGTTACTTCATGGTGCTAAGGATGGTGTAAAAGGCAACTCCGATTGGTATCACGCTTCAAAAGTCCATTTCTTACACCTTAGCATCATTTTGGTAGAATTACTCTCCCCACACTTTTATCCATGCATATGTGCAAAGCTTCAAATCCAAACTCTATGCACATATGTAGGGGGAGCTAATGCTACCAAAACCGAACTTGCTATAGTTCTCCAAATTCCTCTTGAGAGCTTAATGATTGGACAAGTATGACAAGTTCAAAATCTTTATTATAAAATCATCTTTGTTGAGGTTGTCATCAATTACCAAAAAGGGGGAGATTGAAAGTCCCTAGTTTGGTTTTGGCTAATTGATGAAACCTAGGACTAACCTTGTTTATCTAAGTGGTTGATTTAGAGAAAGGTTGTCCACATGATGAGCATATTGAATATGAAGCATGACACGTGTCATGTGATCAAAGATGAAGATCAAGACGATGCTTGGCTCCATGGACCGGTGTTGAAGGTGAAGGGCTAGTCGAGGCTTCGGAGTGAAGGACCATGCGATGGTGAAGCTCGGGCAAGACTAGGCGCCGATGGACCGATGCACGGTGAAGGGCAAGTGAAGTCAGGATCGATGGATCGAGACGGTCACATGATGGTGTGAAGCGTTCATATCATTTGGAGGAACAAAATGGGCTCAAGGCAAAGGTATAACCGATAGGGCAATTTTGTTTTGCACTCAAGACACCATAGAGGGTGTGAGTGGTTTAGGATCGATAGCCGCACTATTAAGAGGGGAAGTCTTATCGGCTATTCGACGCACGGGTGCCACTAGGTGAATTCATGAAGTGCATTGCATGTAGGGCCTAGTGAGCTAACCTAACCTTTGGGAAATGATTGTGAAAAGCTAACACACAAGCACATGGAGATGTACACTTGGTGGTGTTGGCACATTTACAAAGGTGGCGATTGGGCGCGCTGTGGCTTGCAGGGTAGAGATGGGTTTGGGTCCTTCTCTTCCTCCCGCCGAGCCTGTGAGGCGGGATTCGGCGCTTTCGAGAAAAATGGATGCATATTCTCTATTGCGCCGGATGCAAAATTTGGTTGAAATCATGCTATCTCTGATGATCAAGTTGATATACTTGTTGGATAGCATGTTGGAGAAGTTGGTGTCACGACACGGCGACGAAAAGACGGAGGCTGCGCCTGGCAGAGGCGCCGGACGCTGGGCGGACGCGTCCCGGCGGGCGCGGACGCCGACCGAAAGTTTCGTTTTCGGCCGTTCGGCGGGCGTCGGGCGGACGCGGCCGGACGCGCGGCGGACGCAGAGCGGTTCTTGTCTTGCGTCCGGCGCGTGTTGCGGCTCGGGCGCGGAGCGGGGTTCTCGACGAAGGCGGCGGACGCGCGTGCCGCGTCCGGCGCACGCCGGACTCGGGAACGAAAGTTCCGAGCGCGGCGTTGCGAGCGGACGCGGGCGCCGGACGGCCGCGCCGGACGCGGGGACGCCGGACGGGCGGCGGCACGTGGTTGGCCGCGCGCGCCAACGGTCGTCCAGGGCGCGCGCGGGCCGAGGCGCCGGACGCGTCCGCGCTCGCGCGCGCGGACGCGTCCCGGCGCAGGAATTTGCGCCCCGAGGGGTAACGGCTAGTTTGAAGTGTTGGGTCTATAAATAGATGGGAGGCCGGGCTTGGCTCCCTCTCTTGGCTCTCCCAACTCATTCATTCATCCTTTGAGCTGAAGAAACACTCTCCCTCTCATCTCTCTTGCTTGATTGTGAATCCAAAGTGAGATTGAGAGATCACCTAGTGCATTGCATTGCTTGAGGGCATCTAGTGGCACTTGTGGGTGGTTTAGCCGGTGGATTTCTTGTTACTCTTGAAGAGTACCGCTCCTAGCCGGCTTGGAGATTGTTGGAGGCGTTGGCAAGAGAAGGTGATTGTTCTTGGCCACCTCCGGTTGATTGTGAGAGGTTTGAGCTCACCTCGTGGGGATCACGAAGAGCATCCTAGTGGATTGCGCGTGTCGTTGAGTACCTCACTTGAGAGTGGTGTCTTGCGGTGCCTTGCGGGGCGAGCCTTGAGGGGCTAGTGACTTGAGGGTCACACCGAGGAACCATCTAGGTGTTGGTCGACACAACGGGTGACGTAGCTTGGCGGTGCCCAAGTGAACATCCGGGGATAAATCATTGTGTTCATCTTGTCTCCCGGTGATTGGTCATCATCCTTTGTGTGTTGCCGATTGTGATTGATTGTTCATCTCCTTGGTGATTGGCAACCTCGACTCGACACGTCGGTATAACAAGCTCCTACCCTCTCTTGTATTACTTTGATTACATTCTTGCAAAGTAGAATTGCTTGTGTGGTCGGTCGGGAACCACATCTTGTGTAGACTAAATCCCGTGGGTAGAATTGCTTGTGTGGTCGGTCGGGAACCACTTCTTGTGTAGACTAAATCCCGTGGGTAGAACTCTTGATCACTAGTGGTAGCTTTTGTGTGTACTAGTGATCACCTACTAGAATTGCTTGGATAGGAGGCTTGCAACATCTAGTAGGCTAAGCATAACTTGCTTTCCGCCGTTTGTGTATCTAACGAAGTTTGCTTAGTGAGTTTGTAGAAATTTTTATAGGCTATTCACCCCCCCTCTAGCCATCTAGGACCTTTCACCTGCCCATTCAAGCGAAGCCCGTGCCTATCTCAAACCCTAGGGTGAACCCCAAATCCCTGACTATGCGTGGCAAGGAGCAGATCAGTCACGGAAGGAAAGAAAAAATCAATCATCAATCACATGTGCACCGCGTTCTCGCATCTGGCCCGACCACCCCCAACAAAAGGAAAGAGAGAATCAGTCTTTCAATACTCCGCTATAAAACATGCACCCTCACCACAGCGCCCGCCCTCACCAGCCCACATCCCCCTTTCATCGGCCACTGTCCTCTGCCACAGCTTGCTTCCAGGTCTAGCCACAGCCGACCACCGGCAGCTAGCAGCGGCTGGGCAACATGGAACACGCGAGGAGCATTGTCATCGAGATCGTCGGGCTTGTCGCCGCGATCTCACCGCACCCGATGGAGGGCCTCTACAGCCTCCGTGGCACGTACGTGTCAGTACTCCTCACAATCACAAATCGCATTTACTCTTTCAGCTTTGTTGCTACTTATCATCTTGTTGTGCATTTATTGCCTTATCTTATAGTTATTACTTTCTTATTGTCACTATGATCTTTCATACATGTTATTATTGTTGTTTCTTGTACCACAAATACTACAGAGTACATGTTGCTTTCATATCATGCTGATCTGTTTTAGATCATTATGTTATTGTTTATAACTTAATCTTTTATACATGCACACCTTAATTTATCAAATTCTAAGGTCATTGACATGCTTATTTCCTTTATCATGATCTATTAATTATTTGTTGCATGTCTTTGATCTTTGTATTCAATAGATGGTGCGCCAGCTTCTAACCTATCTTAAGACAGCATCTGTGTTCCATTGTTCTTTCAGCACCATCAAGTACCCGAGGACTCAATATGTCCACCACTACGTGTTCCAGTCCAGTCAGCACCCGGATGACAGCATGATCCTTGGACATGGGGGGTCAGTAAGATCTATGTCAGGCTCTTGTTCCACAATAGGCTCAGGCGGAGGACCAGGATGGGCAGCTTGCGGCAAAGGAATAGGATGGGCAGCATGCGCCAAACCCTGGTGCACCAGGAGGACATGGCGCTAGGGCCTGGAGGACCTGGTGGCCCTAGAGGTCCTGGAGGATCAATCGGTCTTGGAGCTCAGGGGTCATTTGTGGCTCATGATGGGTGGATCGTCACTCTCACCACCTGTGATAGAGATGACGACTTCTTCCACGCTCACCTGATGAGGCTTCTCCAGTAGCAGTTTGGCCATGGGATGCTTGGTGTGGAGTACCGCAGTGAGCACTAGAGCCACCCCGTCTACTTAGAGTACTGGAGGGTTGGGTGCTACATAGGGCGCCCCAAACCTGTTGTGCACTCTTCGCGTTGTGTCAGTGCACAAGGCGTCAGCCCCTAGAGCTACCTAGATGGCAGGGATCCCCGATGTAGCTCGTCAGGCCTTCTTCGCCTAAAGGGACCAGTACTTCCACCTGATCAGCCAGGAAGTCCGCCGCTACTACCCTCGTTGTGCTCATGGTCAGATCTCCGCCAGGATCGCCACTACCTCTAGAGAGGACGAGCATCTATGTGCTACAGTTTAGCTCATGACTTAGCTTAACACTGAGCTAAACTTTGTTGTCATGGAGCTACGCCAGATGCACTTGCAGGCTGAGGAGGACCGCAGGAGGCTTGCACAGTTGGAGGCGTAGATCACTAGAGTGGTGCCACCTGCACCACAGTGGCCAGCACTGTCCCCCGCGCGTGACTACATTCCCTACGGAAGAGCTGGAGGCCGTATTAGGATTGACCAGGATGTCCCCTCTTTATGTGTAATAAAAAGCGCTTAGCACGTTTGAGCGTTAGTTGTCTGAGTCTATGGTGCGTCTAGTGCGAGTTTGCTTGAGAGTGCTTTGCTTTATTTGAGTGAGAACTTGTTTTTTCATGATGAACTATGAATGATTTGCTTCTTTGTATTGAGTGCGATAGGATGTGGTGTGATTGGAAAGCTTTGAGGAGTTGAAGAAGAGGTTGACAACTGCACTTGTACTAGCTCTGCCTGATATGACCAAGAGCCTTTCCATATTATGATGCTTCCAGGCAGGGTTTGGGTTGTGTATTGATGCAGGAGGGTAAGGTCATTGGTTATGCCTCTAGGCAATTGAAGAAGCATGAAGTGAACTATCCAACTCATGATTTGGAACTAGCATCATTGGTACATTCCTTGAAGATCAGGAGACATTACATATTTGGTCATAAGTGTGACATTTACATCGACCACAAGAGTTTGAAGTACATATTCAAACAGAATGATCTCAACCTAAGGCAAAGAAGATGGTTGGAGTTGATTAAAAATTATGAATTGGAGATTCACCTTCATCCTGGGAAGGCTAATGTAGTAGCTAATGCTTTGAGCAAGAAGAGTCAAGTGAATATGTTAGAAGCTACAAAATTACCTCAAGAGTTGTTAGCTGAGTTCAAATATCTCAACTTGGGGTTTGTTGCCAATGTTCAGGGAACATCCATGGACCTTGAACCGATACTAAAGAAAGAGATCAGGAAAGCTCAGAAGATTGATGAGAAACTACAAGAGATTGTCAAATTGGTTAGTGAGGAAAGAGCGCCTGGGTTTAGCTTTGATGAAGATGGAATTCTTTGTTCTAAGCATAAGTTGTGTGTGCCTGATGACCCGAAGAAACACTATTGATGCCAGATTGACTTTTCTTGAGGTTCTTACTAAAAAGTATATACCAACATAGAAGGCAATATACAAGCATACATCAAGTGACAACAATATTACCATTATGGTGGGCATCCAGGCAGTCAACTAAATTATAAATTCAGGCAATCGGCTAAGCCTTCTAGGCAATCAGCTAAATTTCAGAAACTTTACTTGTTTAAACTAAATGTCACTTTAATATCATTATTTAATTTCACAAGATTTTTACCTTATCGTACGATCCTTGTGTTTTTAGTACACAAATTTAGTTGTCCTATAGCGACGCATTGACATTTTTAATTTACGACAACCAAGTATATGGCATTTTTACACTAATTACGACAACATGAGCTATCTACATATTTTCTAGCATCTTGAAAATTTGTTTTAATTTCAAACATGAGCTATAATGAAGCGTAGCACATGATGAACTTGAGAAAATAGTTCAAACAAGAGAATGAAAGCAACACACCTTGTTGTTGTGGACACTTTGTACTTGCACACAGCTACCATGTTCAACGGAATCTACTTGTTTTTCTATGTAGTCCTCCAAACTCCTCAATGTTCACACTTCTGAAAAAATGAACACACAAAGTTGTGTCATTATACTGCAAGATCGAATAACCTAATTGGTACATAACAGATATATCCAATAGCTGTTGGTTAGTTTACAATTCATTACTATTATTATCCCTCTAAAAAATTTGACTGAGTTGTCTAGACAGCATAAAAAAAGTCTTTGCAACCTTCATACGGATACGGATAATGCAAGTCTGATCTCTACCATCCTCCTGATTTTGATTTACAAATTCTCCTTAAACCTTATTACAAAAATACTACAATAAATCTGACACCGGTGAGAGACTTGCCAGACCTTAACCATCCAAATAATTTCCCTAAATTTCCATGTTAAAGGATCTGTAACGCGCTGTGCTAGCTGATTGCAAGAGCAGTGAGCATAACATTACTTGTTCCTTGATTTTCAGGGCACCATTAGCAAGCATAGCATATTCCATGACAGAAATTGATAAATTGTGTTCAGTTTGCAGGGTACTATGATCAATTCACACGATCAGCAGCTTCATCCGATGCAGTTTGATTTGCCAGTTTTAAGTCCACTCAACTAATTGTTATCCTAAGAACGAATGTCATCCCACCCCATTCCACACACGAACCCAGCCGCGCCAAATTCAGCGAATTGTCAAGAGTATAAAACATCAGTACAAGCCTAGGAATTAGGATTACCTGGTTTTTGAGGTGCCACTGGGAGATGAGGCCGCTGGTGGACGACGCTGCGGCGGCGGCGGCGGCGGCCTCGTCAATCCCCTCGTGGCGCTCGTCGCACAGCACGACCACCTGGGGCAGGTCCGCAGGTACGTACGTCTCACGGGCGCCGGCTTCTCCGCCTCGGCGGCCTTCCCAGCCCGATCCTGGTCTCCGGCCCGTTGGCGACGGGGATGACATCCGCGACGTGGTTGTGGTGGTGACGACTGACGGGGCAGCGGCGGCGGCGTGGCTGCGGCGGCGAGTACGAGGAGGCGGCAAGCCCCGCATGGATTGCGGCTGTACGCGCTCGGCGTGTTTAGGCGCCCCGCATGGTCTGAGTTTCTAATTTGTAGTAGTTGTAGGGAAGGGTGAAAAGGAAGGAGATCGGCGGTGAGCGCAAAGGGAAATAAGATCAGCGCAGCACGTTTCCTTAACAGAAAATTATTTTCCTTAACATAAAAGATCAGCACCTAAACACGGACCATATACTACTATATCTTAATCAATTGTCCCCATAAACACGGACCATCCCCATAATAAAGAATGGGAAATTGCTATAAAACCGGCGTCTCTGTTCTTTTTTAAGGAAACGTGGCAAAGAAAATCCTAGCCTTCTTCAAAAGAAGTACTGCTGCTCTCACCCTCAACAAGGTTCCTGAATGAAGACGGAACCGGAGGAACTCCAGTATCCAAAACACCTTCCAGCATACGAACAACTTCGGCCATCGACGGCCTGTCGCTCTCCTCGTCCTGGATGCACCAACAGGCAACTCTACAGGCGACACCAAGCTCCTCAACACTGGCATTTCCTTCGAGCCTACGATCCAACAAGCACATCACGTTTCCCTCATTCAGCTGGGCAGCAGCATACAGAGGGAAATACCGATAGCTCCCAAACTTCAGTCTCCTGGTAGTCCTTCTCCCCGAGACTATCTCCAGCAGCACGATGCCAAAGCTATAGACGTCTGCCTTCTTGGTGATCGGCTGTCCGGACACCCACTCCGGCGCAAGGTACCCCATGGTTCCTCGGATCGTGGTCAGCGCAGAGCTAAACTCCCGTCCGAGAAGCTTTGCCATGCCGAAGTCCGCGATCTTCACTTGGAACTCCACGTCGAGGAGGATGTTTTCGGGCTTGATGTCGCAGTGGATGATGCAGTCTTGGCATTCTTCGTGGAGGTAGGCGAGGCCCTTGGCGATGCCATGCGCGATCCGGTACCGGAGATCCCAGCTCAGTAGACAGGGGTTGTTTACCGAGAAGAGGTGGGTATCCAGGGAGCCATTGTCCATGTACTGGTACACGAGCAGCCTCGTGTTGCCTTTCACGCTGAATCCCAAGAGAGGGACGATGTTCGTGTGCCGGATCACTCCGAGCGTCTGCACTTCGGCTCTGAACTGCTTGTCTGCTTGCCCGAAGCCTTTGAGGCGCTTCACGGCGACGACGGTTGGTCCTGGCATTGTTCCCCTGAAAACACAGCCGAAACCTCCCTCGCCGAGCTTGTCAGAGAAGTTCCTCGTAGCTCTCTTCACCTCTGCATATGTGTAGACAGCAAGAGAGCCTCCTTCCACTTGTTGGAACTTTGTGCAAGTAGTAGTAAACAAAGCTATCCTGTATCTCCAAAGAAGTGCCAGTACCAATATCACACAAGCTCCTGCTGTCAGTCCGACAACCATGAACACGATCCCTATTGTTTTCGGACCTTTTTGAGCCATGGGCTTCGAACCCAAACGAACATAAACCTTGCTGAACGGAGGTTTAGCAGAGAAGCTCACATTGTACAGGTAGTTGTACCATAGATTGCACCCAGAGTCGTCGTCGGCATACGCGTACGCGACGCAGTAGCATTTGCTCAGACAGACCTCTCTGCAACCTTCGTCACTCTCTGCCGAATCATTCTGGAAGTTGTAAGGGATCCCTCGCAGGTTGTCTAGGAGCACAAATGAGTCGTCGTGTTCAGCCGTCAGGCCATCATTGGCCGTGCAGCTCAGTGGAAGAGACCTCGAGCACCCGTCCACAAAGTATCCACGCTGCCACTCCGATGGGTTTGCCGGCTCGAACCCGTCGACGCAGCCACACTTGCCGTTGCTCGTGCAGGCGCCGAAACGGCCGCAGAAGAAGGCGCTGGATCTGCAGTTGGAAGGGAAGGTCCAGCGGGCCACCCAGCTGCCAGCAGAGCTCGACCAGCTCCGTAGGCTGACCTGCCCCAGGTGGAGCTGCAAGTGCTCCGCCATGCCCGCCGGACGGGTGTTCAGCAGCACCAGCGAGCTGCGGTTCCCCTGAGAAGACACCATCCACTCCGGGAACGTCCCCCGGAGGACATCGCAGCCGTCGGTGGTGAGCACGAACCCGTTCCTCCTGCGCCGGTCCGGGTCGACGACGAGGCTGCTGTTGTGCCACGAGTTCGCGTTCCTGTACGTCAGCGACACGTTGTTCCCGGTGTCCCCGTCGAACCCGAGCCTCGCGCCCGGGAGCAGCGCGTCGCCGGGGTAGTCGAAGCTCTGCCACAGGACCCGCGACGCGTTGGCCTGGTCCCGCACCACAAGGTTGCCGCTGTCGAGGAGGACCGCGACGACGGATGCCGGCAAGGGTCCGTCGCCCGCCACGCTTGAGTACCAGAAGTTAGTGCCGTTCTCGGTGATGTACAGGCGGTCGCCGAAGAGCTGCAGCGCCGCGCTGGGCAGGTCGGAGATGTAGACCCGGTCCCCGAACCAGAACGTCGGCGTGCCGGCGTTCGGCGGCATGTTCCGGATCCGGACGCCCAGGAAGTGGTATATGTCCGTCCCCGGCGAGAAGAACCCCAGCTCGAACACGCCGGAACGGGAGACAAGAGTCTGGTTCCCGGAGATGCCCTGGCCGGGGAGGATGGTGTCTCTAGCGCAGGCCGTGGCAGCCACGACGAGGAAGAAGAAGGTGGCCAGCAGTGGCCGGGACAGCGAGCGGACGCGCTTCATTGCCTCCATTAGCGAAGTAGCAGCAGTAGCAATAGCATGGAGATCGCGATGCAGGCGGGCCGCTCTGCAGACGCCTGCAGGCCGCCACAACTCGCCGCAAACTTGTTTTGCAGGCTTTGCGGGCCTCCGCTTGCCTGCAGCGTGCTGTCCGCAAACACCTGCAAGGCCTAGCGATCAAACACGCACAGCCAGGCAGGACCCGCAAGCGCAAAGGCACATAAACTACATTGCCTAGCGATCAAACACGCACAGATGTAACTGATGTAGCTGATGCCTGCATAAGGCAAGGTGTGCAGACCGACGATGCAGATCTCAGAGGGGTAAGAGGAAGCATCAGCGACGAGGTCACGAGGACGTCGCGAATTTATCGCCGACGATGCGGACTACGCGGTGTTGCTGCTGCCAGTGGCCGGCGGAGAGGTACAGAGGTTAGCGACGCCGGTGGAGTATGCAGGCCTCTTCTCTCTTGACTCTGGTATGTGCTGCAGAGCACCTCGTAGGCGAGACGAGCGCGGCGGCGGACAAGGGTGCGATAGCGTAGATAATCAACCGGAGGTGGGCAACGGCGATACTCCTCGATCGTAGCCATACCTAGCGCAAAATCTGTTTGCGGGCCTCTGCAGGATTTTGCAGGCTTTGCTAATTGTCCGCTTACATTAGCAGGACGACCCGCTTTGATCTGCAATAGGAAAACAACCTGTCTGCAGGTGCCCAGCAGGCATTTTTTGCGGGGCGGGCCAAGCAGGTTTGCAGGTCGGCCCGCGCCGCTTGCATCCTGACATGGAGACGACGTGCTCTTGCTTGGAAGAAGAGAAAGTGCACAAGATGAGAGCAGGGAGACCGAGATTCACTAGCGATGCATGTCAACTCGAGCTGGAGTCACTGCCGACAGCTTTTGACCCAGCCGTAGTCGCCTCAGTGAGATTGTCACAGACACAGACCCGGCCACAGGATACAGGATACAGATAGCTGGATCATCGCGCACAGTGCGTACTTGGAATTGTCCTCGGGAGGCCGAAAAGTTTTTAGGAAAACCTGTTGGGCAGTTCGGCACCACCAGTGCCGTGTCAAATTCGGGTTTGCGATCAAAAGCAAACTGCTAATAACATTCAGGACGCACGTGCACGTTGTGATCATCATTGTTTCTTTGTTATGGAGATAGGCATTGACCAAGCTGTTGGAATTTGGAAAACGATGCCCGTTGGGAGTAGCAACTTGAAAGATACCGTGTGTAAAGGAGGAAGTGGGAGACTGTCAAAACGTTCGGTGTGTGTAACAGCAAGATCAAAAGGTCCCACTTCGCTTTAGGGGAGCCTTTTTCTCGGTTGGGTCTTAGATAGACTCCACTTGTAAACTGCTTCTAGCAATCAAGGTCGATATCTCTGCTTATTATGAAACTTAAACAAACTATCAACTATAATTGAGTCTATCTTTGGATTCCTTGTAGCTATACTTTAGCTTAGCTAGCTACTAGTTGGGGTGTTTAATTTTTTTAAAACTAGGTATTAATTCATTACTCATTGGCTAACAAATACTTAGCGATAGTTATAGCGATACTTTCAGGCAAGGAGTTAGAAACTATCTCCTGGCTTTAGTACAAATATGACCCAAACTTTTTCATTAGAAACCATCTTGTGGGGCCCACTGGGCAAATAGACCTGTCGGTGTTCCAGGACTTGACAGATCCTAAATGACCTCGGATGGAGAAACTATTAAAACGAAATTTTTAGATCTTCGAAAGTTAAGAAACTTTGTACTTATCAACTTTTTCATTTGAAGCCATCTTGTAGGCCCCACCAGGTAAATAGGCTTGTCGGTGTTCTAGATACGGCCCTAAATGACCTCGGATGGAGAAACTACTAAAATGAAATTTTTAGATCTTCGAAAGTTATGAAACTTTGTAGTTATCAACTTTTTCATTTGAAGCAATCTTGTGGGCCCCACCAGGCAAATAGGCCTGTCGGTGTTCTAGATACGGTCCTAAATGACCTCGGATGGAGAAACTAATAAAACGAAATTTTTAGATTTTCGAAAGTTATGAAACTTTGTAGTTATCAACTTTTTCATTTGAAACCATCTTGTGGGCCCCACTAAACAAATACACATGTCGATGTTCCGTATACCGACGATCCTAAATGACCTCGGTTGGAGAAACTCCTAAAACGAAATTTTTAGATCTTCGAAAGTTATGAAACTTTGTAGTTATCAACTTTTTCATTTGAAGCCATCTTGTGGGCCCCACCGGGTAAATAGGCATGTCGGTGTTCTAGAGACGGTCCTAAATGACCTCGGATGGAGAAACTTCTAAAACGAAAATTTTTTACCTTCGAAAGTTATGAAACTTTATAGTTATCAACTTTTTCATTTGAAACCATCTTGTGGGCCCCACCAGACAAATAGACCTGTCGGTGTTCTAGATACAGACAGGTCCTAAATGACCTCGGATGGAGAAACTCCTAAAACGAAAATTTTTTATCTTCGAAAGTTATGAAACTTTGTAGTTATCAACGTTTTCATTTGAAGCCATCTTGTGGGCCCCACCGAGCAAATAGGCATGTCGGTGTTCTAGAGACGGTCCTAAATGACCTCGGATGGAGAAACTTCTAAAACGAAAATTTTTTATCTTCGAAAGTTATGAAACTTTGTAGTTATCAACTTTTCATTTGAAACCATCTTGTGGGCCCCACTGTGCAAATAGACCCGTCGGTGTTCCAAATACGAGACGGGTCCTAAATGACCTCGGATGGAGAAACTCCTAAAACGAAAATTTTTCTCTTCGAAAGTTATGAAACTTTGTAGTTATCAACTTTTTCATTTGAAGCCATCTTGTGGGACACACCGGGCAAATAGGCATGTCGGTGTTCTAGAACAATCCTAAATGACCTCGGATGGAGAAACTTCTAAAACAAAAAATTTTTATCTTCGAAAGTTATGAAACTTTATAGTTATCAACTTTTTCATTTGAAACCATCTTGTGGGCCCCACTGTGCAAATAGACCTGTCGGTGTTCCGTCTACGACAGGTCCTAAATGACCTCGGATGGAGAAACTCCTAAAACGAAAATTTTTTATCTTCGAAAGTTATGAAACTTTGTAGTTATCAACTTTTTCATTTGAAGCCATCTTGTGGGCCCCACTGGGCAAATAGGCATGTCGGTGTTCTAGAGACGGTCCTAAATGACCCCGGACGGAGAAACTTCTAAAACAAAAATTTTTTATCTTCGAAAGTTATGAAACTTTGTAGTTATCAACTTTTTCATTTGAAACCATCTTGTGGGCCCCACCAGACAAATAGACCTGTCGGTGTTTGTAAGTGCAATCAAACCCTAATGTGGGTTTTGGCGTTGATGACCACCAAATTAGGGAACTAATGAGACTTATTGAGATGACAAGCAGGCAATGAATTACGGAAGAATGATGTACAGGTTGGAGGGGTCCCCGTTTCTAAAAGGAGGCTTTGCCGAACTCAAAGGAGGTTTAAATTCATTTTCGGTTTGAATTTGAGTTTAGGAAAAGCTGTACTATCAAGAGGGATCCTAAGGTTGTTAGTCAAAAGTGTTACCAAATGCTCAATCCTTTATGACCAACCACATCCAGCCACCAAAACAGCCAGCTATCAACTCCAACTCACTTTGCTGTTTTGGGGGGCGCGGCAGTGCCGCGCCTATAAGTGACCGTTGGGACCCAGGGGTATTTATACCCATCTGTCGGCCCACATCACTTACCTCTTCGTCTACCTCGCGACATATCCGTTAGACTCGAACCAGAAGCTCTCTCTCACACTCTCCATTGCTCCTCTCAAGCTCTCAACTCATTCCCATCAAATCCACCACGGATTCTTGAGCAAAAGGGCAGCAAACTTCGATTGGAGAGTGGATCTACTGATTCCCACTGTCAAAAGAGCATTTGGTGCACGTTTGGCTGGCGCCCTAGGGTTTGTTACTCTTGGAGCTTTGCTCCTAGCCGGCTAGGCGTCGCCCTAGAGCTGCCAACTTGTGTGGCTGCCTAGGGAGGTTTGTAACCTCACCCCAATACTAAGAAATCACCCCTCATCTCAAGAGTTCACTCTCTTGACTTGAGACCGAGGAGTAAGCTAGCCTTAGTGGTGAGCTCAAGTCTGTGGACTTCCTCAACAACGTGGACTTAGGCCAGCCTTTGTGGCGAGCTGAACCACGGGATAAACATCGTGTCTCGTGTGCTGTCCAGTTCTCTTATTCTCACTTGTTGCTTGAGGTGTTTTCTAGGGTTTGTGGTCGATCTACTTCTTCCTACCTGTTGAGCTATGTTTGGCTCTCGATCTGTAATCTCTGCAGGTATAGGAAGCTTGGAAAGTCACTTGGTAAAGTTGTATCTGCTCAGATTTCGATTCACACTCTTTTCAGTTTACATAGCGCAGCAGTGCTGCGCCCTCTGGACTGATAGCAGTTCGAAGAAATTTGTTGCAGGCCTATTCACCCCCCCTCTAGGCCGTTTTACTCTTCCAGAGATCCTACAAGTGGTATCGGAGCCTAGTTGCTTCGTATACGCTTAACCGCGTGAAGTATGGAAGAGGCCGGAGCATCGAAGCCAGCTCCCAAGGCAAAGCGTGTTGATCTGCACTCTTCAGAGGACAGCAGTGATGCTTCTATGTCCACTGCTGATAATGCCACTATCAGAGATGGTGGCAAGACCACAGATGTGAGTGATGCCGAGAGAAGAAGAAAGAAGGAAAGAAGAGAAGCACTCAAGAAAAGAAGAGAGCTTGAGGATAAGTTGAGCAGAAAAGAAGCTAGAAGGCCGAGAACAAAGAGAAGAAAGAAGAAAAGCCAAGGCACGTGCTAAGGAAGAGGAGAAGAAGAAGAAGCAGGAGATTGAGTTGTCACCGTCTAGTGAGCTCTCTAGCAGCTCAGATGATGGTAATGATGATGTCTCATATCACTCTTCCAAGAATCCCAAAGGAAGCCACAAGAAGGATGAGAAGAAGAGCATCAAGGACAAAGGCGGCAGCGGCAACAAGAAGAAATACACCGTATCCTTTAATTATTCTCATCTAACTCATCGTGATCGCAAGTCTATTGTCAATGTGCCCATGGGCAAGTTACCCCGGTTTGATGGGACTAACTATGCCAAGTGGAAGCACTTGATGAGAAACTATCTTTCGGTGTTCATCAAGGGCTTTGGGAGATTGTGGAGAAGGGAGTGCAAAGCCACAAAATCCCGAAGACCCAACAAATGAAGAATTCCCGGCTGCCCAGTTCAACAGTCAAGCCACAAGCATCCTACTGAGTGCTCTTGATGGCAATGAGTACAACCGAGTGATGAATGTCAATGTGGCAAAAGAGATTTGGGATGCCTTGATCATTGCACATGAAGGTGTTGATAAAGTGAGGAAGGCAAGAATTGAAGTCTTGATGGCCAAGCTCAACCGTTTTGTGATTAAAGGTGAAGAAGGGCCACAAGAAATGTTTGATAGGTTGATGGTGTTGGTTGGACAAATCAAAGGATTTGGTTGTGAGGATCTTGATGATCACAAAGTGGTGAAGGTGATGCTAGAAGCCTACTCTCCAAGAAATGAAACCATTGTGACATTGATTAGAGACAAGAAGAAGTTTGAGCATTTCACTCCAAATGATGTGCTTGGACGGTTGTTGACCTTTGATATACAAAGAGAAGAAGCAAATGAGAGAAAGAGGCTCGGTGAGCTTCAATCCAAGCTTGATGGGATGAAGATCAAGGAAGTTGCACTCAAAGCTAGCAAGCCCCATAAGCACACTTCAGCTTGCAATCATAAGGGCAGCAAGCAAGCTTCAACAAGTCAGCCTAAGGAGATCAAGCAAGCACCGCAAGAAGAAGATTCAACATCCACATCAAGTGAAAGTGAGGGCAATGGGGCTGATCACAAGAAAATAGAAGACATGTCATTGTTTATAAAGAACTACAACAAAGACATCAAGAACAATGGCTACAAGCTCACCAAGAGAAGGTTCCCAAGCAAGAAAAAGAGAACATGCTTCGATGTGGCAAAGACCGAACACTTTATTGCTGAATGTCCACTTGAGAAGAATCAAGGCAAGAACAAGAAAGAAAGAAAAGATGGGAAGAGAAGATACAAGAATGCCGGGAGGCACACATTGGGCATGAGTGGGACTCAATTAAAGAGTCAAGTGATGAAGATGGAGAGGTTGCAACAGTAGCTATACACAACACATCTTCCTCACCAAGACTCTTCAACAACATGTCCGATGATGACGACTCCCATCACATTTGTCTTATGGCAAAAGGTGAAAAGGTAAAACTAAACAAAAAATCCTCTTCTCCATCTCCTAGTGACATATCTAGTAGTGATCTCAGTGATTCTAGTGATGAAGATTCTAGTGAGAGTTTGAAGCCCGCTAAGAATCTTGATCCTAGAACCAAGCGTTTTATTGCAGCTCTCATGGAGGAATTAGAACATGTCAAAGCTGAGCTAGAACATAGAGAAAATGTCATTGAAAAGACTGAAAATCTCTATATTGATAGTGAGGAAGCTTTTGAGCAAGAGAAAAGGGAGACAAGCTCTTTGAGGAAAGAGCTTGCTCTTACAAAGAAGATTAATATTGCTCTCAATGACAAGTATTGTGTCTTAGTTGAAAAGCACAACAAACTTGAGAAGCAATATAGTCATCTTTGCGAGAGCACCCCATCTCTCTCTAGCTCAAATGACAATTCTAAGGCCTCTACAAGTGAAGGTTGTGGAAAGTGCTATAATCTTGATATAAATGCTTATTCCACTAACCTTGCAAATATGAAAGCTATGAAGGATGAGATTGCTAGGTTGAACAACATGCTGGACACAAAAGGAAAAAGCAGCAAGCAAGTGTCAGGTGGCAAAGTGAATCAATCAAAGATGCCACAATATAAAGATGGAAGAAATCCTCGTATCAAGGATGGGCTTGGACATAAGAAAGGTGCCAAGACAAATGGAAGAAAGATGGTAAATGGCATTGAGTGTGTCCAATTCATGAGTAAGGGCAAAGCTGGTACGTAAAAGCCCGCACGAGTGTGGCACAAAAGCGCTCAATCGGCAATCGCAAAGACCGCTAAGCGCGCAAGTGCCGCGGTTGGGCGTGGCAGTGCCGCACCCCATAGAAAGGGAAGGCTACCAGCACTGCCGCTTATCATGTTAAGCCCAAGAAGCAGGTTCCACTGAAGAAACAGGTTCCCAAGAAGTCAAATATTTCTACCATGGCACCTAAGAAAGAAGACTTCTATCAATCAAGTGTCAAGACACCTCTCCAAGTGTTGAACTCTAACTTTGTTTTGCAGCATGACACTAAGGGGAAGGTGTTTGCCAAATTTGTTGGCAGTGGTAGAAACGTTTTTCGCAATACTTCTATTTGGGTTCCTAAAGTTCTTATGACTAACCTTGAAGTCCCCAAGAAAGATTGGGGACCTAAATCAAGCAACTAAACTTGTGTTGCGGGCATACTCCTCCGGTGGGTCAAGTTGGGTGCTTGACAAAGGATGTACAAATCATATGACCGGAGACAAGAGTATGTTTTCATCCTACTCCCCAACTACAAAAGTCAGTGACAACATCATCTTTGCTGATAACTCTAAAGGAGGAGTAGTTGGTCTTGGTAAAGTTGCTATCACACTTGAGCATTCAATTTCAAATTTCTTTCATGTTGAATCATTGAAGTTCAATTTGTTGTCTGTTTCACAACTGTGTGAGATGGGCTACAATTGTCTCTTCACTAATAAAGGTGTGGAAGTCTTTAAGAGGGAGGATTCCTCTATTGTCATTACGGGAAAACTCAAGAATAAGCTCTATCTAGTTGATTCCAGCAAAGGGAAAGCTAAGCTTGAGACCTGTTTAGTGGCAAAATCCAGCATGGGTTGGTTATGGCATCGCTGACTAGCTCATGTTGGGATGAGGAACTTGGCCAAACTCCAAAAGGACAACCATATTCTTGGACTAACAAATGTTCAATTTGAGAAAGACAGGATATGCTGCTCATGCCAAGCAGGAAAGCAAGTAGGCGTACCACACCCACCAAAGAGCATCATGACTACTACTCAACCCTTGGAGTCGATTCATATGGATCTCTTTGGACCGGTTGCCTACCTCAGCTTAGGGGGTGATAAGTATGGTTTAGTTATTGTTGATGATTACTCTCGCTTCACTTGGGTATTCTTTGTCTATGATAAGTGCCAGGTACAGGACAAGGTGAAGACTTTTGTTAGAAGGGCACAAAGAGAATTTGGTCTCAAAATCAAGAAGATAAGAAGTGATAATGGGACTGAATTCAAGAATACTCAAGTTGAAGAGTTTCTTGAAGATGAAGGCATCAAGCATGAATTTTCAGCTCCATACACCCCCCAGCAGAACGGTGTAGTAGAGAGGAAGAATAGAACACTCATTGACATGGCAAGAACAATGCTTGATGAGTACAAGACTTCGGATCTATTTTGGGTAGATGCCGTCAAGACAGCTTGCCATGCCATCAACCGCCTCTACTTACACAAGAAGCTCAACAAGACTTCCTATGAGATTCTAACCGGTAACAAACCAATGGTGTCTTACTTTAGGGTTTTTGGGTGCAAGTGTTTCATACTTAACAAAAGACCCAAAACCCCTAAGTTTGCATCTAAGGTAGATGAAGGAATTCTTATTGGTTATGGATCAAATGAGCATGCCTACCGTGTCTTCAACAAAACCTTGGGTAGAACTGAGGTCACGGTAGATGTGACATTTGATGAATCTAACGGCTCTCAAGTAGAGCAAATTGATTCAAGTGTTGTAGGAAAGGAGGACCCACCTTGTAAAGCAATCAAGCAAATGGCCATTGGTGATGTAAGACCACAAGAAGAACAAGGGTTAGATGATGAGGATCCCCAAGCTGCTGTTGCACCAATTTCCGCTGACAAACTCTGTAAGAAGGTGCAGCACTCATCTGCTGGAGATCAGCAGTGCGGTAGTGCCGTGCCTAGGTGCGTCAGTGCCGCACCCTCCACCTCAGCAGCAGCTTCTCCAACTCCTACTTCACCAGTTCAAGGGCTCAACCTGGAGCCCATACTTGAGCAAGTAGATGCTGAAGGTTCTGAAGACAATGAAGATGAAAGTGTTGAGCATCCAAGGCTAAGGCAAACTATTCAACGTGACCATCCCGTTGATAACATTCTTGGGAGTATCAAAAGAGGGGTAACAACTCGTTCTCACTTGGTCAATTTTTGCCAATTTTACTCGTTTGTTTCCTCTTTGGAGCCTCTCAAAGTAAAAGAAGCACTTGGAGACCCTGACTGGGTCATGGCCATGCAAGAAGAGCTCAACAACTTTGAAAGAAACCAAGTATGGACCTTGGTGGAAAGACCCAACACAAACATCATTGGTACCAAGTGGGTCTTCCGCAACAAGCAAGATGAAAATGGAGTGGTGACAAGGAACAAGGCAAGATTGGTGGCTCAAGGCTTCACTCAAGTTGAAGGCTTGGACTTCGAGGAGACCTTTGCACCGGTGGCAAGGCTTGAAGCAATTCGAATGCTTTTAGCCTTTGCTGCCCATCATGACTTCAAGCTGCATCAAATGGATGTGAAGAGTGCCTTCCTCAATGGTCCTATACAAGAAGAAGTGTATGTCAAGCAGCCACCAAGTTTTGAAGATCCCAAGTTCCCACATCATGTCTACAAACTCCGAAAGGTGCTCTATGGGCAGAAACAAGCTCCAAGAGAATGGTATGAATGCCTTAAGGAATTCTTGCTTAAACAAGGCTTTGAAATAGGCAAAGCTGATCCTACCCTCTTCACTCATAAAGTTGGTAATGATATCTTTGTGTGCCAAATATATGTCGATGATATAATATTTGGTAGTACTAACCATGTGTATGTTGAGGAGTTTAGTAGGACAATGACACAAAAGTTTGAGATGTCCATGATGGGTGAGCTAAAGTTCTTCCTCGGGTTTCAAATCAAGCAATTGAAGGAAGGGACTTTTCTAAGTCAAACCAAGTACACCCATGATATTCTGAAGAAGTTTGACATGGATAAGGCGAAGCCTATCAATACTCCCATGGCATCAAATGGGCATCTTGAGCTTGATTCAAAAGGGAAATCTGCAGACATAAAGGTATATCGCTCCATGATTGGATCCTTGCTTTACCTTTGTGCATCTAGGCCAGATATTATGCTTAGTGTGTGCATGTGTGCTAGATTTCAAGCTGACCCGAAAGAGTGCCATTTAACGGCTGTTAAAAGGATCTTGAGATATCTAGTTCACACACCTAAAATTGGCTTGTGGTATCCCAAGGGATCCAAGTTCACTCTACTTGGCTATTCAGATTCTGATTATGCCGGTTGCAAAGTAGAGAGAAAAAGCACTTCGGGAACATGTCAATTCCTTGGACGGTCCCTAGTGTCTTGGAGCTCTAAGAAGCAAAATTGTGTAGCCCTATCCACACCGAGGCCGAGTATGTTGCGGCCGGCGCTTGTTGTGCTCAACTACTTTGGATGAAGCGAGACCCTTCTTGATTTCGGATGTCGTTTCACCAAAATCCCACTTTTATGTGACAATGAGAGTGCCATAAAGCTTGCAAACAATCCTGTAAACCACTCAAGGACAAAGCACATAGACATCCGATATCATTTCTTGAGAGACCACGAAGCCAAAGGAGATATCGAACTTCGCTATGTGAGCACCGAAAAACAACTAGCCGATATCTTCACTAAGCCTCTTGACGAGTCAAGGTTCTGTGAGCTGCGTGGTGAACTAAATATCCTTGATTCCAGCAACGTGGTTTGAAATCTAGTATACCTCTGATTGATACACTAGTATGCTAGGTCAAAATTTGCAAAGTTACATTTATGTCTTTCAAAATGATTTCAAAATCTTAGATTGTAAGATCATGACCATAGCTTGTATTGATGTTTTATGTCTGGTTATGATTTTACAACAATATGTGTCCATATCGAATATAAAGAAAATTCTAAAGGTTTTAAGCAGTATTTCTGCTGCTGGGCTAGCGCGGTAGTGCCGTGCCTAGGGCGCGGCAGTGCCGCGGTCTGTGTTTCTGACAGATCGGCCCGCAATCTTAACTGGTGGGCCCGCGGTTCTTTCCTTTTCTATTCTTTCGGCCCCCAGTCCTTCTCCTCCCTCGCCTCATTCTTTCCCGAGCCAAAAGGAGCAGCTCCTCCTCTCTCTTTCTCGAGCAAGGGCAACCACGACGGTTGCCGGCGCCGCTACAGCCACCTCCACGGCAGTGCTGCGCCAGGGCGAGCTCTCCCCACGTGCGCAGGGGGAGGTGCTGGCCTAGGGCTTGGCTAGCCCCTTCACTTCTTCCCTCTCCAATCTACGAAGAAAGGTAACCCTAGCCCCCGATCTATGCAATGGTGGTAATTTGGCTATGGATTCATGTTTCTAAAGTTAGGGTTGAGTGTTAGAAAGAGGGATTGATGGTTAGTTTGAGTCGATTTTGTGATCTCTATGGTGAATAGAAGATTGCCCCGCGGCAGTGTCGTGGCCTAAGTGTGAGATGCACTTGGCAACTACAGAAACTTGCAGTTCTCTTCACCTCTGGGATTCATGGATTGATTGAGATTAAGCACCAATCTTCTCTAAACATTCATCCTACAAATCTTTAATGGATCCATGGCAAAAGTATCAATCCTATTGTTAGTTGTGTCTCTGAAATAAAAGAGGAATTCTAGGACAAGTTGGATCACAGGAGTAGTTGAAAGAGTAAAATGATGTATGATTTGGTGAGCTTTTGCAGGCGCGGCAGTGCCGCAGGGGGAGGCACGGCAGTGCCGCACCCCTGCTGCAGCACTGACTGCCTTGCTCACAACATCATATATCAAGTTACTCCTTCAACTAACACTGTTATTCACCTAATCCCTTGTTTCTCTATAGTTTCTTACACGACTCATTTGATTGCATAGATGGATCAAGGAGGAGGAAATCAAGGAAAGAGGAAGGGATCAGCCCTTGCTAAGCAGCCACCTCACAGAGGAAAGGGAGCAGGAACATCTTCCACTCATGCTGCACCATTGTCTAGAGAAGAAAGAGAGCAGCAGATCAGAGATGAGGAGATGAGAATTAGAGAAGGGTACACCATTCCTCCAGCTGGACAGCAAGGTACTCCTGAGCATATTGAGGAATTTGATGATAGTTACATCAGGAATGAGACAGATAGTTATGAGATGCATGCTCCTAAAGATATTGTCCCTCATCAAATGATTGACTACTTCAAGAAATACAAGATGGTTGAGGCTGAAAGAGAAAGAAACCCCTATGAGCAGAGGCAGGCAAATGGCATTGACTACAGATTTTGGAATGTCTTTCATTCCAACTTCTATCGCTCTGTGTGCATGAGGAGGAAAATCAGCAACATGGGCTACATTGAATGGGACAAGGTGAAAGCTCAGAAGAAGCCTGAATTCAATGCAGCTGAAAAGATCTGTGAGAGATTTGAGATGAAGGAGATCATGGCCTTCAGATATGACTGGAACAGGGAGGTGCTAGCTCAGTTCCATGCCACTTACTTTTGGGATTAGGAGGCAGATGTTGTTCACTGGATGACAGGACCTATGCACTATAGAGTCGACTTTGTCACTTTCTGTCAGATTCTTGGTTTTGGAGAGCAGCACAGAGGCTATGATAGGATCCATTCCCAGAGAGACCCTATTGATGCACATGCTGATGAGCTAAGGCATGTATGGAAGAATCCTGATAGCCAGAATGTTGGCAAGAGGAATGAGCTAATTGGAATATATTATGTGGTGAACAACATAATCAGGAACACCATCAATCCAAAGGATGGGGCAGCATCAGATTTGAATGGCTATGTGAGAGATGTGCTTGCTCAATTCCCCAGAGGCAGGAGATTCAATGTACCTAGATTTATGTGGATTGAGTTAGCCACTGCCATGAATGATGGAAGGAGGAATCTGCCATATGCTTCCTACTTGATGTTCATGATCGAGAGAGTGACAGGCAAGCACTTTCCCAAGGACTGCACTCACACACCCTACACTCCAAAGAAGACTTCCGCTGATGACAAGGGTGCAGGTGCAGTTGTAGTTGAGGAAAGTGATGAAGAAGAAGAAGAGGGCAGCCAGCATGACACTCCTAAGGATAGCCTAGTTTGTCCCTCAAGCAGCTATAGACACAGGAAGAAGTCCTCTAGGTGGAAGAAGCTCGGTTCCTATTTGAAGTCAATGATGTCTCATTGCACTTATGCTTCCCAAAGAGCCTACAAGGACAGTCTCCAGAGCCAAGAGGCTATTCAGCTTGTGAGAGAGCAGCAGGGACTTCCACCACTTTCACCAGTGCCTTCTCCTCCACCTATTCCAGATTCACCACATTTCACTGAGTCATCTGAGGAGGATGAGGAGGATGAGGAGCAGTCTGAGCAGCAGTCTGAGGATGATGATGGTGATGATATTCATGAGGAGCAATCGTCTGAGAGAGTTTTCCAGAGGAGGCGCAAGGCAGCTCATGATCCCAATCCTGCAGCAGCTCCTTCTACTTCAGCTAGACCTCCACGCTTCACTTCTCATACTCACCGCCAGGGTCGTGCTCGTGTTGACAGTGATGAGGAGTGATCCTTCCAGCTCTTTTCTCCCTTTTTTGATGCTTGGTGACAAAGGGGGAGAAAATTAGAGAAAATTAGAGGGGTCCAACTTTTTTCGAGACTTGGTGGTGATGCTATTCAGCTGCAGCAGTCATGTCCTATCCTATTAGTGTTTAGTTTGAGAGTTGAGAGTAGTCCCTTTAGTTTGTGAGTTGTGAGCGTCGTTCAAAACTATTTTGTGTAATAATGCTACCTTTATGACTCTCTCTTTGTTAGATATGGACATGTACTTTGTGTGCTTACTTAGCTTGTCATAATCTACTCTAGAAAGTTTGCTTTAGCTGTGGTTCTCTGTGTGTGGTGCCTGTTGCTTACCTTGCTGGTTAGGCAGCGCGGCAGTGCCGCTCTCTGGCGCGGTAGTGCCGCGCCCTGCTGACAGCAGGTACCAAGTGTTGAAACTGCTTTGTCATTTGCATCACGTAGTTGCTTGTGACACTTTTTAGCACCCCACAGGAGGCATGAATGTAGGGGGAGGCTCCCCTGCACTTTCCTAAAAATGTGAATGTTGGTTTCGTATACCAATTCCCGGAATTCAAATCCTATTCACATATTTAGGGGGAGGCCCTACATTCATGTCTCGAAAAGTCTCAGTTTATTTAATATCTTTTGTGAGCTCTAATTAGGTTGTCATCAATCACCAAAAAGGGGAGATTGTAAGTGCAATCAAGCCCTAATGTGGGTTTTGGCGTTGATGACCACCAAATTAGGGAACTAATGAGACTTATTGAGATGACAAGCGAGGCAATGAATTATGGAAGAATGATGTACGGGTTGGAGGGGTCCCGTTTCTTCTAAAAGGAGGCTTTGCCGAACTCAAAGGAGGTTTAAATTCATTTTCGGTTTGAATTTGAGTTTAGGAAAAGCCGTACTATCAAGAGGGATCCTAAGGTTGTTAGTCAAAAGTGTTACCAAATGCTCAATCCTTTATCACCAACCACATCCAGCCACCAAAACAGCCAGCTATCAACTCCAACTCACTTTGCTGTTTTGGGGGGCGCGGCAGTGCCGCGCCTATAAGTGACCGTTGGGACCCAGGGGTATTTATACCCATCTGTCGGCCCACATCACTTACCTCTTCGTCTACCTCGCGACATATCCGTTAGACTCGAACCAGAAGCTCTCTCTCACACTCTCCATTGCTCCTCTCAAGCTCCCAACTCATTCCCATCAAATCCACCACGGATTCTTGAGCAAAAGGGCAGCAAACTTCGATTGGAGAGTGGATCTACTGATTCCCACTGTCAAAAGAGCATTTGGTGCACGTTTGGCCGACGCCCAAGGGTTTGTTACTCTTAGAGCTTTGCTCCTAGCTGGCTAGGCGTCGCCCTAGAGCTGCCAACTTGTGTGGCTGCCTAGGGAGTTATGAAACTTTGTAGTTATCAACTTTTTCATTTGAAGCCATCTTGTGGGCCTCACCGGGCAAATAGGCATGTCGGTGTTCTAGAGACGGTCCTAAATGACCTCGGATGGAGAAACTTCTAAAACGAAAATTTTTTATCTTCGAAAGTTATGAAACTTTGTAGTTATCAACTTTTTCATTTGAAACCATCTTGTGGGCCCTACCAGGCAAATAGACCTGTCGGTGTTCCAGATACAGACAGGTCCTAAATGACCTCGGATGGAGAAACTCCTAAAACGAAAATTTTTTATCTTCGAAAGTTATGAAACTTTGTAGTTATCAACTTTTTCATTTGAAGCCATCTTGTGGGCCCCACCGGGCAAATAGGCATGTCGGTGTTCTAGAGACGGTCCTAAATGACCTCGGATGGAGAAACTTCTAAAACGAAAAATTTTTATCTTCGAAAGTTATGAAACTTTGTAGTTATCAACATTTTCATTTGAAACCATCTTGTGGGCCCCACCAGGCAAATAGACCTGTCGGTGTTCCAGATACGAGACGGGTCCTAAATGACCTCGGATGGAGAAACTCGGATGGAGAAACTCCTAAAACGAAAATCTTTTCTCTTCGAAAGTTATGAAACTTTGTAGTTATCAACTTTTTCATTTGAAGCCATCTTGTGGGCCCCACTGGCAAATAGGCATGTCGGTGTTCTAGAGACGGTCCTAAATGACCTCGGATGGAGAAACTTCTAAAACGAAAATTTTTATCTTCGAAAGTTATGAAACTTTGTAGTTATCAACTTTTTCATTTGAAACCATCTTGTGGGCCCCACCGGGCAAATAGACTGTCGGTGTTCCGGATACGAGACGTCCCTAAATGACCTCGGATGGAGAAACTCCTAAAACGAAAATTTTTTATCCTCGAAAGTTATGAAACTTTGTAGTTATCAACTTTTTCATTTGAAGCCATCTTGTGGGCCCCACCGGGCAAATAGGCATGTCGTTGTTCTAGAGACGGTCCTAAATGACCTCGGATGGAGAAACTTCTAAAACGAAAATTTTTTATCTTCAAAAGTTATGAAACTTTGTAGTTATCAACTTTTTCATTTGAAACCATCTTGTGGGCCCCACCAAGCAAATAGACCTGTCGGTGTTCCAGATACAGACAGGTCCTAAATGACCTCGGATGGAGAAACTCCTAAAACGAAAATTTTTTATCTTCGAAAGTTATGAAACTTTGTAGTTATCAACTTTTTCATTTGAAGCCATCTTGTGGGCCCCACCGGGCAAATAGGCATGTCGGTGTTCTAGAGACGGTCCTAAATGACCTCGGATGGAGAAACTTCTAAAACGAAAATTTTTTTATCTTCGAAAGTTATGAAACTTTGTAGTTATCAACTTTTTCATTTGAAACCATCTTGTGGGCCCCACCGAGTGCAAATAGACCCGTCGGTGTTCCGGATACAAACGGGTCCTAAATGACCTCGGATGGAGAAACTCCTAAAACGAAAATTTTTTATCTTCGAAAGTTATGAAACTTTGTAGTTATCAACTTTTTCATTTGAAGCCATCTTGTGGGCCCCACCGGCAAATAGGCATGTCGGTGTTCTAGAGACGGTCCTAAATGACCTCGGATGGAGAAACTTCTTAAACGAAAATTTTTTATCTTCGAAAGTTATGAAACTTTGTAGTTATCAACTTTTTCATTTGAAACCATCTTGTGGGCCCCACTGTGCAAATAGACCCGTCGGTGTTCCGGATACGCATGAGTCCTAAATGACCTCGGATGGAGAAACTCCTAAAATGAAAATTTTTTATCTTTGAAAGTTATGAAACTTTGTAGTTATCAACTTTTTCATTTGAAGCCATCTTGTGGGCCCCACCGGCAAATAGGCATGTCGGTGTTCTAGAGACGGTCCTAAATGACCTCGGATGGAGAAACTTCTAAAACAAAAATTTTTTATCTTCGAAAGTTATGAAACTTTGTAGTTATCAACTTTTTCATTTGAAACCATCTTGTGGGCCCCACCAAAAATAGACCGGTCGGTGTTCCGGATACATCTTGTGGGCCCCACCGGCAAATAGACGGGTCCTAAATGACCTCGGATGGAGAAACTCCTAAAACGAAAAAAAAAAATTTTATCTTTATCTTCGAAAGTTATGAAACTTTGTAGTTATCAACTTTTTCATTTGAAGCCATCTTGTGGGCCCCACCGGAAACAAATAGGCATGTCGGTGTTCTAGAGACGGTCCTAAATGACCTCGGATGGAGAAACTTCTAAAACGAAAATTTTTTATCTTCGAAAGTTATGAAACTTTGTAGTTATCAACTTTTTCATTTGAAACCATCTTGTGGGCCCCACCAAAAATAGACCCGTCGGTGTTCCGATACAAACAGTCCTAAATGACCTCGGATGGAGAAACTCCTAAAACGAAAATTTTTTATCTTCGAAAGTTATGAAACTTTGTAGTTATCAACTTTTTCATTTGAAGCCATCTTGTGGGCCTCACCTAGGCAAATAGGCATGTCGGTGTTCTAGAGACGGTCCTAAATGACCTCGGATGGAGAAACTTTTAAAACGAAAATTTTTTATCTTCGAAAGTTATGAAACTTTGTAGTTATCAACTTTTTCATTTGAAACCATCTTGTGGGCCCCACTTTGCAAATAGACCCGTCGGTGTTCCAGATACAAACAGGTCCTAAATGACCTCGGATGGAGAAACTCCTAAAACGAAAATTTTTATCTTCGAAAGTTATGAAACTTTGTAGTTATCAACTTTTTCATTTGAAGCCATCTTGTGGGCCCCACCCGGCAAATAAGCATGTCGGTGTTCTAGAGACGGTCCTAAATGACCTCGGATGGAGAAACTTCTAAAACGAAAATTTTTTATCTTCGAAAGTTATGAAACTTTGTAGTTATCAACTTTTTCATTTGAAACCATCTTGTGGGCCCTACCATGCAAATAGACCCGTCGGTGTTCCGAGATACGACGGGTCCTAAATGACCTCGGATGGAGAAACTCCTAAAATGAAAATTTTTTATCTTCGAAAGTTATGAAACTTTGTAGTTATCAACTTTTTCATTTGAAGCCATCTTGTGGGCCCCACGGGCAAATAGGCATGTCGGTGTTCTAGAGACGGTCCTAAATGACCTCGGATGGAGAAACTTCTTAAACGAAAATTTTTTATCTTCGAAAGTTATGAAACTTTGTAGTTATCAACTTTTTCATTTGAAACCATCTTGTGGGCCCCACCAGCAAATAGACTGTCGGTGTTCCGGATACGATACGGGTCCTAAATGACCTCGGATGGAGAAACTCCTAAAACGAAAATTTTTTTATCTTTGAAAGTTATGAAACTTTGTAGTTATCAACTTTTTCATTTGAAGCCATCTTGTGGACCCCACCGGCAAATAGGCATGTCGGTGTTCTAGAGACGGTCCTAAATGACCTCGGATGGAGAAACTTCTAAAACGAAAATTTTTTATCTTCGAAAGTTATGAAACTTTGTAGTTATCAACTTTTTCATTTGAAACCATCTTGTGGGCCCCACCAGGCAAATAGACCTGTCGGTGTTCCAGATACAAACAGGTCCTAAATGACCTCGGATGGAGAAACTCCTAAGACGAAAATTTTTTATCTTCGAAAGTTATGAAACTTTGTAGTTATCAACTTTTTCATTTGAAGCCATCTTGTGGGCCCACCGGCAAATAGGCATGTCGGTGTTCTAGAGACGGTCCTAAATGACCTCGGATGGAGAAACTTCTAAAACGAAAATTTTTTATCTTCGAAAGTTATGAAACTTTGTAGTTATCAACTTTTTCATTTGAAACCATCTTGTGGGCCCCACCAGGCAAATAGACCTGTCGGTGTTCCAGATACAGACAGGTCCTAAATGACCTCGGATGGAGAAACTCCTAAAACGAAAATTTTTTATCTTCGAAAGTTATGAAACTTTATAGTTATCAACTTTTTCATTTGAAGCCATCTTGTGGGCCCCACCGGGCAAATAGGCATGTCGGTGTTCTAGAGACGGTCCTAAATGACCTCGGATGGAGAAACTTCTTAAACGAAAATTTTTATCTTCGAAAGTTATGAAACTTTGTAGTTATCAACTTTTTCATTTGAAGCCATCTTGTGGGCCCCACCGGGTAAATAGACATTTCGGTGTTATGAAACTTTGTAGTTATCAACTTTTTCATTTGAAGCCATCTTGTGGGCCCCACGGGTCCTAAATGACCTCGGATGGAGAAACTTTTAAAACGAAAATTTTTTATCTTCGAAAGTTATGAAACTTTGTAGTTATCAACTTTTTCATTTGAAACCATCTTGTGGGCCCCACTGTGCAAATAGGCATGTCGGTGTTCCGTTAGACACGGTCCTAAATGACCTCGGATGGAGAAACTTCTAAAACGAAAATTTTTTATCTTCGAAAGTTATGAAACTTTGTAGTTATCAACTTTTTCATTTGAAGCCATCTTGTGGGCCCCACTAGACAAATAGGCATGTCGGTGTTCTAGAGACGGTCCTAAATGACCTCGGATGGAGAAACTTCTAAAACGAAAATTTTTTATCTTCGAAAGTTATGAAACTTTGTAGTTATCAACTTTTTCATTTGAAACCATCTTGTGGGCCCCACCAGTGCAAATAGACCCTGTCGGTGTTCCGGATACTGAGACAGGGTCCTAAATGACCTCTTCGGATGGAGAAACTCCTAAAACGAAAATTTTTTATCTTCGAAAGTTATGAAACTTTGTAGTTATCAACTTTTTCATTTGAAGCCATCTTGTGGGCCCCACCGGCAAATAGGCATGTCGGTGTTCTAGAGACGGTCCTAAATGACCTCGGATGGAGAAACTTCTAAAACGAAAATTTTTTATCTTCGAAAGTTATGAAACTTTGTAGTTATCAACTTTTTCATTTGAAACCATCTTGTGGGCCCTACCGTGCAAATAGACCCGTCGGTGTTCCGGATACGAGACGGGTCCTAAATGACCTCGGATGGAGAAACTCCTAAAACGAAAATTTTTTATCTTCAAAAGTTATGAAACTTTGTAGTTATCAACTTTTTCATTTCAAGCCATCTTATGGGCCCCACCGGGCAAATAGGCATGTCGGTGTTCTAGAGACGGTCCTAAATGATCTCGGATGGAGAAACTTCTTAAACGAAAATTTTTTATCTTCGAAAGTTATGAAATTTTGTAGTTATCAACTTTTTCATTTGAAACCATCTTGTGGGCCCCACCTGGCAAATAGACCTGTCGGTGTTCCAGATACAGACAGGTCCTAAATGACCTCGGATGGAGAAACTCCTAAAATGAAAATTTTTTTATCTTTGAAAGTTATGAAACTTTGTAGTTATCAACTTTTTCATTTGTAGCCATCTTGTGGGCCCCACCGGGCAAATAGGCATGTCGGTGTTCTAGAGACGGTCCTAAATGACCTCGGATGGAGAAACTTTTAAAACGAAAATTTTTTATCTTCGAAAGTTATGAAACTTTGTAGTTATCAACTTTTTCATTTCAAGCCATCTTATGGGCCCCACCGGGCAAATAGGCATGTTGGTGTTCTAGAGACGGTCCTAAATGATCTCGGATGGAGAAACTTCTTAAACGAAAATTTTTTATCTTCGAAAGTTATGACGTCGAGAATGCGTCCCACTCCGAGCATCTGGATGCTGCCAAGCTTGAAGTCCCTCAGCTTGCAGATGAACCTGTCCGGCCTCCTACGTGCTGCCGGCAAGTTGAACCCCTTCAGCATCGGGTTCGCATCCGCGTCATAGGTCCACCCGCCGCCGCCACGAAGCTCCTGCTTGTTATCCCTCTATCTTCACAACAGGTGAGCGAATAGCTCACCAACACCCTCACAAACTCACGGCAATGAAGCGCTCTCTCTTTCTTTCTTTCTTTGTAACACAACACAACACGAACAAGCAGTGTCTTTGCTCTAAATCGTGGCAACCGAACTCTATATCTTTATTATCTCTTGTCAAACATATACATACAGCTCGAGGCTATCGAAGCTAGCAACTCTTGCAATCTAATGCCCTAGCTTAACTTTACAAAGGAGGTAGGCAAGTCCTTATATAGACTTTGCAAACCGTCATATGAGTTGTCTTTACCACTAATACAACTCATACTTATCACTTTACAACTCATGGCTAGCTCATAGTCAATTTCTATTTTACTACTTCCTTTCTCTTGCTAAACTCAATTTGCTTTTGACTTGTATCTCTCTAAACCATACTAGACTTTGATAGAAGCTTCAAGAATCAAACAGTGTTTAGCATCCATTAATCAATTTTGATTTTTCTTCATCTCAAGAAAATAAATTAATTCCAACATTCTCCCCCTTAATTTGTTTTCTTGAGATATCTTTTTTTCAAGCAATCATTTCTCTCAAC
This sequence comes from Themeda triandra, assembly GCA_018135685.1. Taxonomy (NCBI): domain Eukaryota; kingdom Viridiplantae; phylum Streptophyta; class Magnoliopsida; order Poales; family Poaceae; genus Themeda; species Themeda triandra. The sequence goes on along the minus strand of JAENPR010000015.1, from coordinate 1,658,113 downwards.
AGAATACCCATAGTGACATCTTCTTGCTGAAATTTTGTCTCCACCAATTTCAGCCATTAATCTTGAGTCATTTCGGGTAGACTTATTGAATTCCCATGAACATATTTCTTTTCTTTTTCCATCACTTCAAATCTTGGTCAATTCGAACATATTTTTTCTTCCGTTGTTGAACATATTTCTTGCTCGTTGTTCGAGAGTAAGAACATGCACATAATTTTACTTCGTATCGGTGAATCTATCTTTTGGCCTCCAAACTCTTTTCTTCATGACTCCATGAGTGTCTTGTGCCATATATCTTGTTTTCTCGTACGCCACATCTTCCACAACGATAGATTTCTCTCGCTCATGGATCTCCCCCTTGCTCTTGACACCCATTAGAGCTAAGGGTGGTATTGGCAACCGCTTTTCATAACTCAAGCCCGAACCGTTACTTGAGTTGAAACCTGAATTCGATATATCTTGTCTAGGAGGAGAAACTTTCTCCTCGCATTCTACTTGATGAAACCTTCTTCTCCATACTACCGCGCTGCAAATTTGCAACTCAATCTTGTAAAGCATGTCTGGTGTTGCGACCTTCATTAGTAGCTTTCCGCTTCTTTCACGAACACACAACAAGTCTCCATCTAAAACAATTCTGTTGCCTCGCTCCGACAAACCGACCAAGACTAATTATATTACGGCACAATTTAGGTACATAATATACCTCATTTAGAAGCCGTCGTTCGCCATTTTTGCACTTTGGAGCATGACAGAGCCCTTTCCCTTGATCTGTACCATCGAACCATCACCGAACTTGACATGCCCATTGATGCTTTCATCCAAGTCTACAAAGTTCGAATGTTGACCTGTCATATGATTACTCGCACCATTGTCAAGATACCATATATTGGACTCTAATGCTTCCTTTTCAGTGCATAGTATTGGCGCAACCTTCTCATCATTGAGCCCTAGAGACATACTTCTAGGAAGTTCACATATTTCCATGGCAAGGAGTGTAGGCCCATCATCATCGCTGCCTTTCTCCATGAAGTATGTCTTTTTCTCCTTATCTTCTTGAGATCTACAATATCTTACAATATGGCCCTTTTTCTTGCATTTGTTGCAAATTTTTGTTTTCCAACATCTCTCTGTAGAATGATTGGCTTTTTCACAAATATCACACCATAATTTAGATTTATCCATACCTTTTTCTCTTGTATATTGGTCATGGTCATTTCCTATGTCTTTGCCACGGCGCTTCTTGCCGGCGGCGCCGTGGCCGGAGGAGCCTTCCCCGGACCGCCGCTGCTTCATCCGCGCGGTCCACTCCTCCTCGGTCAGCAGCAACTTGCTGCTGTCCTCTACCGGCGCGTCCGAGCGGTCCTCCACCGCCCGCAGCCGCCCCGTCACATCCTCAAGCGAGAGGGTGGACAGGTCCAGCATGGTCTCTATGGAAAGAGCCGGTGAGCGTACTTTGGTGGCACGACGCGAAGCAGCTTGGCGACGACATCCTCGTCGTCGATCGGCTTGCCATAGGTGGCCAGCTGACCCGCTAGCGACTGCAAGCGCAGCGCGAAGTCCTCCACCGTCTCCCCGGACTTGAACCGGAGGTCGTCGAACTCCCGGCGCGCCCGCTGCGCGCCTTCGCCTTCTTGGCCGATCCGAGCCGATGCGGAAGGACGCCAAAGATCTCCCACGCCTCCTTGGCCGTGTCCTTCGAGCCAAGGGCTTCATGGTACTCGCTCGGTGTGGACGCCATGAGCGCCTCCATGACGCCCACCTCCGCCTCCTCACCGGCGTTGCCGCCTCTCACGGCAGCCCACCATTTCCGCGCGCGCAGCTTCCACTTCATGTGGACAGCCCACTCGCCATAGTTGGTGCGGGTGAGCATCGGCCAGGAGTTGGCTCCACCGAACTCCCGCACCGTGCGCACCTCCAGCTGGGGTTGGATGACCGGCGGTGCGTCCACCGGCTTCTCCTTCCCCAGCCCGCTGCCCTGCTGGCTCCCAGCGCTTGTATCCATCACCGGCGGTTAAGCGCAGCGACGAACCAGGCTCCGATACCACTTGTTATCCCTCTATCTTCACAACAGGTGAGCGAATAGCTCACCAACACCCTCACAAACTCACGGCAATGAAGCGCTCTCTCTTTCTTTCTTTCTTTGTAACACAACACAACACGAACAGCAGCTGTGCTGCTCTAAATCGTGGCAACCTGAACTCTATATCTTTATTATCTCTTGTCAAACATATACATACGGCTCGAGGCTATCCGAAGCTAGCAACTCTTGCAATCTAATGCCCTAGCTTAACTTTACAAAGGAGGTAGGCAAGTCCTTATATAGACTTTGCAAACGAGTCATATGAGTTGTCTTTACCACTAATACAACTCATACTTATCACTTTACAACTCATGGCTAGCTCATAGTCAATTTCTATTTTACTACTTCCTTTCTCTTGCTAAACTCAATTTGCTTTTGACTTGTATCTCTCTAAACCATACTAGACTTTGATAGAAGCTTCAAGAATCAAACAGTGTTTTGCATCCATTAATCAATTTTGATTTTTCTTCATCTCAAGAAAATAAATTAATTCCAACACTGCCAGGCGTCCACCCACCCGCCGTTGCCCAGCCGGAGCGGACCGTCCAGGTCGTCGTCCCAGCCCAGGTCACCGCCGAGCACGACGTTTTCGTCGAGCACGAAGCTCCTTTCATTTCCACCAGGCTGGTGGACGGCGTCGAAGTGCTCGAGGATAGCGCTGGCCCGGGCCCGCCGGTGCACGCAGCCGATGTCCGACGGTGTCGGGCCCGCGAGGATGCACGTCGCCGCGCGCAGGTGGGGCCACTGCCAGTCTACTTTGGCGCCGGGCTTCCTGTACTTTGTGTACACCCATGCTGAAAGCAGATCAGAAGGTATGCTCCCCGCAGGAGGAAACACCGGCGGTGAGGAGCCGAAGCCTCCGTGGTTGTAGCAGTATTGGGGAATAACCACATTTCCGGCATCCAACTTGCTCAACTGCAACCATAGTGCAAATGGTGAGATCGACAAACTAAAAGGTTATTCGTCGATCGATTATTCTTGAAACAAACCAAGTGCCACTTTTCAGACTAGCATGTAGTTTACTAGTTGCTTATGATTACCAGAAGACAGAAAGGGGCAGCAGGCTTCGAGTTGGACGACAGTGATAACTTCTGACGTTTCTCCTTTGATGGGAGCCTGGGGAACTTGGTGTACTTTTGCCACCATGGGGCCTCTTCGAAGAGGCTGTAAATGTAGTAAGTGACCTCCTGAACAAAGGTCGTTAGCACAAGACATGAGTACCCATGACCATGAGATAGATTAAGAATTACGTGGTGGACGGATCACCTGCAAGAAGATGACGTCCGGCTCATGTTGATCTATGATCTCGCCGATGGCCTGTATCCTTCGGTAGACCGCGACATGCTCGCAAGACCAGACGTTGTACGTCATGAACTTGATACTGCCGTCGGACATGGCTGAGGACGTTGTCATATACTGCTTCGTCGCCTGTTCAGGTAGTGAATTCAGCAGCAGCCACAGTAAAACTGAAGATGGTATAATTCAGTTCGTTGCAACTGAAAGTCCAGAGCTGAAAAAGATTAACCAAGAACAGAAATGACAAACAAAAGAAAGGGAAGTAATACGCACACGAATGAAATGCGGATCCAACTGGACAAGGTCGCAGATCCCATATATATAGGCTGCTCCGAGGCACGAATCGCGTAGTGCTACTGCATTTTGGAGATAGGAAGAGGCAGATGGGTGATGGCAGTGAATTGGCTGCAACTTCCAAAGCTCCGTCCTCCTGTGGCTCGTTTCACTAGAGGATGTGTATCTGCGACAACACGCTAGGCCACAGGAGTAATAAGCACCCATTGAACACTGCGCCCACAATTTACAATGAGTTGACCTGCATTGAGCATACACACCTTCTGGAGCCATAGACTCAAAGCTGGAGCCAATGCGAAGCCCTGCAAAATTGCACCATGACTCTTCGATTCTACTACTGGCCGAGCACCTATGATTTGCTATTATTATGATCCTTGCTTTCAACTTGATTTTGTTATCATAATCAGGGTTTTTAAATTTCGTTTAAAGTCCTGGTCATGAAAAACTCTACTTCTGCTTACTAAATACCGTGCCGATGGCATGTTTGAGAAAAAAAATTACTGAATTTGGCCAAAAAGAATTACTAGCACATGAATTATGTTTTTTTTTTAACAATTTTGCTACCATGTGTGTACCAAACAGCAAATATATATTTCCTTAAAGGTAATTTTGCTACCATGTGTGTCTACTGTCTAACATAGATATGTGCCATTAGATTCAATCATGAAATTTATTTTTATTTTATATCTTTTTTGTGAACCTACTGTGTATATCTATTTGATGTCATAGATATAGGACTAATTTTCAAAACTTTGTTAAACTTCAACTATTTGACTAAGGTTGGATAGATCCTAACTCAGATGGTGGTCAGCTCGTTGTAAGAGCAGTCCCAATGGAAGACACTATGCACAATATCCAAGAGTAATTAATATCTCGTAGAAACTATCCATCCCAACCCATGGTTTCTAATTGCTATACAAGAGATAACTTAAATGCAACACAAAAAAGCAATGGATCAACTGTGGCAAGCATCCATGTAGCCGGATTGCTTTTGCTCTGTACAATCAAACATCTCGCACACAACCAAATCACAAGAATACAGCTTGGGCGGCACATGTAGTTGCATAATCATATATTAATCATATCAATCCAGAAACATATAGATAAAAGGCTGCGACATATGGTTTCATCATTTGGTTGCGCAAGCATCAAAACAACTAAAGTTCATGATATAATTATAGTAAAATAATAAGGTAACTCATCAGGTTGCACAACAGCTAGTTCAAAAGTCCTCCAGCTTGCACATCGTCATCTCATCATCATCTCAGGCAGTTCACAAGTCCTCCAGAAGCCATCAGGTTACAAAAGTAGTCCTCCAGAAGCCATCAGGTTGAAGTTGATCTACATGGAGATAATAAAGATGATTGTTGTTAACATACGAATTTTATAAAATAACAAAGATAAAAAAACATGGAGAAACCCCTGCCTTGGCCTGCCCTATCCTGCCCTGCCCTGCCTTGCTTTGCCTTGATTTGCCTTGAGCTCGACGATAGCGGACGAAGGGGGTTCATGGTCGAAGAAAATGGGGAAGGATTGTGGCGGGATGATGAAGCAAGGATTTGGGATTAGGGATTAGGGATTAGGGTTCAACACGAGTATTTGAGGCTGCGCGAAGGATGGCGGCGAGCGCGCGGGAAGTCCATGCGAGCGCGCGCGGGAAGAAATCGGAGAAGAAAGCGCGCGCGGAGGAGGCCAGCGCGCGGGAAATCGGAGGCGAGCGCGCGCGAGCCGACGGCGGCACAGCGGATCGGCGATGAATGCCATAGACGCGAGTCGTTTCTCCCCAACGGTGATTTGGTCGTTTCCATGCGCATCGGTGCTAGCGTTGACCCAGTTCCTTCACGAAGAAATCGTTTCCCTCTCTCTCTTCATTTATTCCAGTGCCACATCACCAAAACGCTGAGCTGTCAGGGTAATTAATAGACATAGAAACCATCATAATTACACCATTGGGACTGCTCTAATTTGTGTGCGCAGTGTCCAATGGATGCTAATTACTGCGGCCTAGCATGGCCGTATGGCGCCATACATCCTCTGGTGAAATGAGCCACGAAGCTTGGAACTTGTCGCCAATTCACTGTCATCGATCCGCCTCTTCGCATCTCCAACTCCAATGCACTAGTAACTCGCGACCATTCATTCGTTCGTGCCTTGGAGGAGTGTATATATATGGGATATGTGAAATCTATTTCGCGCACTTGCGACCTGGCTAGCAGCTCCTCTCTACAGAGGCAGGCAAGAAGAAGAGGCAGCGTCGGGTTGGATCAGTGTGTTTCGTTCGTGTGTGTACTACCTCTCCTTGTTTTTGTCATTTCTGTTCTTCGTTCTTCTTGTTTAGCTCTGGTCTCTGGACTTGCGGTTGCAATGAACTCAAGTATACCATTGACACAGTTTTATTGTGGCTGCTGCTGAATTCACTACCTGACAGGCGACTTCAGCAGCCATGTCCGGCGGCAGTATCAAGTTCATGACGTACAACGTCTGGTCATGCGAGGGTGTCGCGGTGTACCGAAGGACAAAGTCCATCTGTGAGATCATAGAGCAACATGACCCGGAGGTCATCTTCTTGCAGGTATCGTCGACCACGTAGAGTAAAACTTAATCGATCTCCTCCCTAGCTCATGGCCTAATGCATGGGCATACGTTGATTGCGCTGACGACCTTGCTGCACCTGCAGGAGGTCACTGGGTATATTTACACCATCTTTCAAGAGGCTCCATGGTGGGGAACTTTTTTTAGATAATGGAATAAAATCCGGCTTCATCTATCCGAGGATAGAATCAGGCCTTTATTACGGACTCTCAAAATACAAAGTTTACTGGTGCACACCAGGCACAAATGGCTAAAAAAAAGAAAAGATAAAAGTTCATGACTAAATGAAACCAATATGTCTTTGATGAAGCCATCCATTGGAACTAAAAAAGGCTAAAGCCGAAGTTTCAAGATGCGACGCTGCAGCGGCCAATTGACCCTTAACATCTTCATGTCGCTGCAATTTCGCCCATTGACGTAGCCAGTGAGTTCCTCTGAATAGTACCTGCAAAAAAGTTTTTGGTTTGCATTTATCAAAAACCATATCATTTCGTGTTAGCCAAACTGCCCAAAGTAGTGCTGCTGCTGCTGTTAATAACAATGTATTATACTTTTTAGTCCCTCTTTTTGTCCAAACATTAAAAAAATCCTCAATGTTATGCGGAGGTTGTAACCCAAAAAGTATATGAATAGCACGCCACAAAAATTTTGCATATGAACAATTGAAAAAGAGGTGATTAATTGATTCTGGTAGATGACAAAAAGAGCAACCTTTATCCCCTATCCAGTTTCTCTTAGCCAAATTATCTTTGGTTAGAGTAACCCCCCTTTTTAAATACCACATGAAGATTTTAATTTTCATTGGCAATTTTGTCTGCCAAATATCTTGTGACACCCTAACACCATTGTTAATTAACGCAAAGATACATTGATTTGATCGTGAACATTCCGGAAGCCCGTAAACCCCATCGAAACACATCCCTTTCCCCGGAGTAAGACAACTTGTTGTAACGAGGCTACGATACGATTCCAGTTTGTCAAGTTTGCTCCGACTAAATTCCTCCTAAAAGAGATATTTAAATCTGGTGAGCTCATGACTTTGCAATTGTATCTTGTTTCCTTCTTACAATATTAAACAACCCCGGGAACTTAACTTTCAGAGGTTTACTGCCTAGCCAGGTATCAACCCAAAATCTTGTTTGGGACCCATCCTTGACAACAAAATGTCCTAATTGCATAAAAGTATCTTTAATGTTCATAAGGCTTTTCCAAAAGTGAGAATCGGTTGGTTTCTTTACGCAACTTCCCAATGTTTTGGTTTTGATATATTTGTTTCTCAACAATTCCTGCCATAACCCTTCTTCATTCAGTAACTTGAATAACCATTTACTAAGTAGACATTTATTTTGTATTTCTAGATTAAGAATCCCTAGACCTCCCTGGTCCTTAGGTTGACACATGGTCTCCCACTTGACTAATCTATATTTCCTCTTATGTTGATCATTTTGCCAATAAAATCTTGAACGAAAGCAGTCTATTTTTTCTAGCACACCTTTTGGTAGTTCGAAAAAAGACATCATAAACATTGGTAAGCTAGAAAGCACCGAGTTTATGAGGACTAAACGACCGCCAACCGTTAACAATTTACCCTTCCAACCACTCAGTCTTTTCCCTATTCTCTCTTCGATAATTCTCCAATCCTTATTAAAAAGTTTCCTAAAATGCATTGGTAAGCCTAAGTATTTGAATGGGTAATTTCCAACATTACAACCAAAACATTGCGAATAGAACACTTCTTCTTCTTTCGCCTTTCCGAAGCAGAAAATTTCACTTTTATGGAAGTTAATCTTCAAACCAGATAACTGTTCGAAGGTACTAAGTAAAAGTTTCATATTTACAGCCTTCAGAACATCATGGCTCATAAAGATCACTGTGTCATCCGCATATTGGAGAATGGATAAACCATCTTCTAATAAATGTGGAATTACCCCATCTACCTGACCGGCTTCCTTTGCTCTAGCAATTAGTATGGCCAACATGTCGACCACTATATTGAATAGTATGGGCGACATGGGGTCACCTTGCCTTAGACCTTTTTTGGTCTGGAAATAGGGACCTAACTGATCATTGACCTTGATATTTACATTACCTCCTTGTGTAAAATGCCTAATCCATTCACACCACTTTGGTGAGAATCCTTTCATCCTTAGAGTTTGTTGTAGAAAATCCCAATTTACTTTGTCATAAGCCTTTTCAAAATCTATTTTGAAAATGACACCATCTCTCTTTTTTGTGTGTAATTCATGAATTGTCTCATGTAAGATAACTGCCCCTTCCATTATGTTTCTTCCTGGCAAAAAGGCGGTTTGCGTTGGTTTTATTAGTTTTTGGGCTATGGATAATAATCTATTTGTTGCCACTTTTGTAAAGATCTTGAAAGCGACATTCAGCAAACAGATGGGTCTGTATTGTTGAACGACTCTTGCATCTTTCTTTTTGGGCAATAGGATTATATTTCCAAAGTTAAGTCGATGTAATGGTAATGTTCCCTGATGAAAATCAGCAAACAGTTTCATCAAATCGTCCTTAATTAAACCCCAGAAAACTTGGTAAAACTCTGGTGGAAAGCCATCGGGCCCTGCCGCTTTGTTGTGTTCCATCTGGAAGATTGCAGTCCTTACTTCATCTTCAGAAAAAGGCTCAGTCAAGAACTCATTTTCTAAATCCGAGACTTGAGGAATATCCGCCCTCTGGGATTCATCTAATGAAATTAGAGACTCCTCAGACGGGCCGAATAGGTTCTTGTAATAACTAGTGATATGATCTTTAAGTTGAGCATCACCGAATAATACGCCACCATCCTCAAGTTGAAAGATTCGAGATTTTCTATGTCTACCATTTGCTAACAAGTGATAATACTTTGTGTTCGCATCACCTTCCGAAGGTGTTTCACTTTCGCTCTTTGGTACCATTTAATCTCTTCTTCTCTAAGCGGCTCGGCTAGCCTTTCATTCAACACATGTTTGAAGTCTCGCTCGCCTCACTCAAACCAGTTAACTCAGCTTTTTTATCTAACTCATCTAATTTGTTTAGCAAAGTCGCCTTCTCCTTTTTATACACACCACTCACATGTTTCGCCCATCCCCGTAGGTACTTGCCTAAGCCTTCTAATTTTAGCCTCGCCATCTTTCAATTGATGAGCCACTAACCTCGCATTCGCCATATCTCCGAGACCATCTCGCAAAATCCATCGCGTAACAACCAGCCTAGTTCGAACTTGAATTGCGGTGATAAGTAGTTGATGGTTCATTTGTTGAGAATAGCAACGGAGTGTGATCAGAAATTTCCCTAGTTAGTGCATGGACGGTTGTGTGAGTGTATTTTGATTCAAAATCTGTACACACCAACACCCTATCCAATTTCTCAAATGTTTGTACTGGCATATTATTAGCCCAGGTGAATTTCCTTCCTGATAAATCTATTTCTCTCAGGTTTAAAGTATCAATTACTGCATTAAACAAAAAAGGCCACCGGTCACTATAATTGGCATTGTTTTTCTCATCCGGGCTACGAATAATGTTAAAGTCCCCACCTATTATCATAGGTATGGTTTCCTTTGAACATACTCTAACCAACTCAGATAAGAAGTTAGATTTACGGTCTGACTGTGCCGGCCCATAAACTGAGAACAAATTAAACTTGAAGTCAAGTTCCTTATGTCGCAACATAAATCTAATAAAGAATTCCCCTTCCTCAATTTGCCCAATGTCGAAAACTAACAAATGGATGCCTAGTAACATGCCACCAGATCTCCCTTTTGGCGCCATACAGAGCGATAAAATCTCTACCAGCACAGATGGTGTTAAGAGTATTCTGAGGAAAATCAGATCTACCAGTTTCTGATAAGGCAATGAAATCCAGGCTTTTTTCCTTTGTTAGGTCCGACAAAAATCTAAATTTTTTACAATCTGCAAAACCATTACAGTTCCAAAAAATTCCTTTCATCTTGTATTTTCTTTGTTTTTATTTTTCTTATATTTCGTGGGCCTTTGACTTTTCTGTGATACAGGGGTCTGTAAAATCAAAGGATCACAGCCCCCATCACCAAGCCCTTCTGCAATGTCTGAACAGATCATATTCAAAGACTCAAAATCTATATTATCATCATTAGAACAAACTGTCGAGGCATCCTCCACTAACACAAAATTATCATCCCTTGTTGAATTCCTTTGCACTAATCTTTCAAACTCTAGGTCTTTTAAAAGTTTAACCGAATGTAACACCTCTACCTCATTACTTCCTAAAACCACACCTAACGACTTTGTTGAATTAACTATAGCCGAAACATCTTGTGAAATAAAAGAGGAGGGGAGTTGTGAATTACCTTTGTCTTTTGGAGTTTCTAAGTTCTTCTTTGCTTTGAGCCTTGCAGCTTTTTCAGTGGAGTCCTGATCCACCATAGCGGCAGCTCTCTTGCTAGATCTCACCCGTGAATCTTCCAGGTGTTCTTAGATATCCCGTAATCGACCGCGAAGTCAAGAGAGATGCTTTCCAACTCCCCGCTGAATTTGTGAGAACAGCCATTGGTTTCTCAGCCTGCAGCTTGCTCGTGCGGGAATACCCTTCAGACGGTGCCGCCTCCACAGTGCACCAAGCTGCTGCCCCGCCGTAGGAGGAGTTTCCTTCCCATTAGCTGGCGCATGAGTATCCCCTAGCTTCCCATCAACATCCATCTTCTCCTCTGATTTGTTCCCAATATTGTTATCCTCTTTTGGTGCACCCCCATTAGGATCCGCACCTTTTGGATCATCTTCCTTCGGAGCATCCATATCAATGATCTGAGGCTCTCCATCAGAGTCTCCACTTTCCACAGCAAACTGTAGCTCGTACACATAGTCCCCAATAACCACATCCACAAAACCTGGGACAAGTGTTGGGTCTAGCACTTGCTACTTTCATTCTTGCCCTTCCAAGACTTTTAGTAAACAAAGTATCCACAGCTCTAGGCACACCCGGGATAGTTCCAACAGCCCAAATAATTTGGAACTCTTTGAACTCTCTAGGTAGTCCCCTAAACTGCACCCACACTTTGTTTATTTCCCTCTTATAAACCTCACTATCAGTGCCTTTTTCAAACTTAAATCTGCCTTGTACATTCTGAGCAATCATTGGGCCCCAGTTTACCACATTATCCAGTAAGTCAGCTGATGGGAAATTAATAATAAAAGCATCTGTACCAGTTCTCTCGATTTCCCAATTATGATTTTTCTCTGGTCGAAGCCTTTCCAGTTCCACTGTCATTTGATCAACAGTAAAGGAACCTTCAAGAACACGAACCAAAGCTTTTGTTTCCCGTGCATTAACTTTCAGATTTTCAGACACTGGAATGTAATAAAAGCCTAGGCCCTCAACCGCATAGCCATAAGGAATAGCACTTGTAGACATTTTTTTATAATTGGGGCAAGATTTCTTTGCATGATCACCATAGCAAATTTCACAAAGACCACGAACAACAAGACAATCATGAATTGCATGGCCTTTGGTATGACAACGATAACAATATGGAGCTTTCTTTTTTTGGGCCAATCTTGCAGACGATTCTGGGATATCTAAGTTTTTACCTCCCTGAACAGGAAACACTGGTTCAGCCTTGTTGGGGATGTGCGCCTCGGAGTCAATGACCATGGCCGTTGACGTTGCAGCAGCATCTCCTCGTGCCACCTCGGTCACCATCGCAGCCTGTTGGGCCACGGGTGGTCCTGAAGGCTGCGCGATCTGCTGGACTGCAGAGATTTGAGCTCCTGTTGCCGCCACACCCGCACCAGCAGATTGTTGCTGAACAGCCGGTGCCGCCGGTGCCGCCACACCTGCTCCAGCAGGTTGTTGCTGAGACACCGGTACCGCCATGCCTCCACCTTGGACAGCGGCGGCCCCAAAGGCCGCGCCACTTGATGCCGCCACGGCCGGGACGGCGTTGGCCACCGGTGCTGCCATGCCTCCACCTTGGAGGGCAGCGGCCCCAGGGACCACGCCACTTGATGCCGCCATGGCCGGGGCGGCGTTGGCCGTGGTACCAGAAGTTCAAAGAGATATATGACAATAGTTTACCTCCTCCCCCTTTCTGTCTTCTGGTAACAACTAGTATAGTGCACGTGCGTTGCCACAGTTTTATTTAAGAGATTCACTTAGAACAACAAATATGAACCATCCATCTCTTCATCTCTACTAAAAAAGATATTTTCGTAATTAATTCTTACTAAAAAATTTTTGCAGATTACATGAAGACAAGCAGAATTCTATTAATCACGAAACACGAATTTGGCCACAGCAGAATGCAACGGCACACTGAATGCAGCACATTCATGTGTCCCAATCCTAGCCCAACTCAGCCTGGTGCTCGACTTCTCGCCATCCGTCTCCTCCTATGCAAGTTTGTCAGCAACGGTGGCGCCGCAACTCACCCGACCATCCTCCGCCTCGCGGGCTCCTATCTTACAAGCATTTGTGTTATTAGCATAATTTTGGCCATTGGTTTCACCAAGAGAAGAGAGCCCTATCTAGGGGATAAAAGTAAAGATTAAGATTCTCACCATGAAAATGAAAGTGTGCCCCTCATTGTCAATTGTCGACCACTCATTATAGCCCATTCACCAACTGTAGTCCTCGAAAGATGTTATAAGCAACCTGTACAGCAACACTGCAATAAGAAACAACTGGGACAAGCTTCGCAATAGATAGAGCCTCAACCAGGCAGTCTAATCCATTAATTAATAATCTGGAGTTGGAATGTGCCAGCAAAAACGAGGTCCCTGTTTACACTTTACAGGGCTTCAGAAGATACAGTTAGAAAATGTGAGGTAGAAAATGGCTTCAGGGATGCTAATTATAATCTGAGCGTCTTCCTATTCCCCTCCTACTCCTCACATCCTCGTACCACACTTCAAATATCTTTCTAAATATGGACAAAAATAAAGATTACCACCCCATAAAAATAATCAAATATATCTTTTCTTTTGCGATCAGGGTTTGCTCACTAAAATTACTTTTTCCAGTCCATAGTAAAAAAAAATAACTATAACAATCTAGCCTGTGAATAATGCACATCTTGGTGTCAAAATTCCTACGACATTTTCTGACAGAGTTTCATCATGCTGTGAAAGAACAATCCAAATTTCAGAAGTGATTTCTATTGACCTAATGCTTGAAAGATGAACTGAATTCCCACGCCTAATACCATCACCCCAACAAACCTATCCATCAGTACACCACTACACATACAACATTAAACCAAGCAACAAAGGCTTACTAATATAACGTGTCAGTTTTAAAAGCAGATTGGTGTACAAGGTATCTGATGTAACAATACCTCGGAGGCTTCAACAGGAGCCTATAACTGTGTTTTCCAGAAAAAAGATGAAATATACGTGGATGAACCAGGATTACTGGACTAAGAATGAAAGGAGTACAGGAAACACAACAGCTAGTTCCTGGACACCATTCGCCAACTGAAATTTATGTAAATTCTCTTTGGGAATATGTGAGAAACTTAGACAATGAAAGTTCAAATACATTCGTCCTGCTAGCTGCTAGCTGCCTTTTCTATAATTGGCAAAATCAAGTATGTCTCAGAATTGTTTGGAACCTATATGATACATGGCAACATTTTTGAGATAAATCATAGCTTAAGAGAAAAGCTATGGGCACATTTTCTCAGAAAATACAATGGGAGGTAATACCTTTTGAGGAACGTGCGCCATAAGCTCAAGGCCCATTCCTGTATCAATGTTCTTTAGTTTCAACGAACCCAAGTTTGGCCAAACATGCTGAACAGAGAACCAAGGAGCACAGTGCAACAGATATACCGGCGGGTAACAAGAAAAAGATATACCATTATCCACTTTAGGACCATATTTTCCCACTGGACCTCCAAAAACTGAGCACGGTCTTCGAGGTACATCCTCTTGGATAGAAGTTGATCCCGATCATTGCCTGCATCCAATTGGAAAATGGGCAGATACATCAGTATGTACCATGAGAGGTTGTCAACAACTAAAGATTGATGACGGCAAGGTGAAATGACAATGAGATCTTGTTTGCTCTATTCTTACTTCTACTTCCAAAATTCTGTAGAAATAAAAGATGAGTTGTGATCTCTCACAGGATCACTTCAGTTCTCCTGGTCTCCTCCTCCGAGTAGATGTTTCCGTTACCTAAAAACCTAGAAACAGAAACATTGTGAAGATTCATCCAAAAATCATTGCCGTCAGTTAGGTCTCAATGCTAAATAATCTAGCCGAGAATGGATAAAATTTTCCAAACATCCAAAATATGAAAGAAATCGCCACAGCATACCGATGGACATAAGCACTAATAGTATTTTCTTTGGAATTTCTAAAGAATAGCCAACCTGTAAGCTTCTGATAGAGCTTTCTCAATGTGTGTCACATTTCTGATCCCAAATGCAACAGTATAGCCATCCATAGATCCATCCTCAAAACTTAGTGTTTTTTTTTTTTTTTTTGTATTTCCTTGTATCTAGCCAAGAGAATGTTCCTTGTTGTAGCCTGGAAATAAAAGTCAAGTGTTGAACAACAGAACCCATGCTCTGATGTCAAAAATATTAAAAAGTTCATGTTTGAGACCCCTTTCTGCAACACGCTTCTATCCAACAACAGGTGAAAAAGAAATCAAGAACCCAGGAACTTTGCTGCAGGTGAAAAAAAAAATCGATTTTCTCCATGTGAGCTAAAACTAACAGGTATATTTGCACCCTGGAATACACATGCATGTTAAATGAGCAATACTTTTAACATGATTACTGGTGTAGGAGGGCAGTGAAGAGAAACGGTCCTACTAACATTGCTAAATCCATTGATAGAAAGTCATACATTTGACAGAAAAGGCTCGTATATTGAACATAAGAAAATAAAATACATCTCTCCTGTGCTACATTCAGAACATAGGAGACAATGAAACAATAATCTCGATGAACATGGGATGATTCCTAAATGCGCTTACTACTTGCTAGACAGATAGGGCATTAGAACACACCGAAACAACAATCTCGATGAACAACATTCGAACGGACATTATGGCGTAGGGTTGGGGTGATTGAACAACGACGCCACACGATCTCCTTCACCACCCCAGCTGCTCCTTGCTCTGTATCAAGAATTGGAAAATAAGAGAATGGAGAGGAACAAATTAGATCGGAGCAAAGTTACGGTTAAAGAATTGGAAAACTTGCAAAAGAAGAGAATGGAGAAGAACAAATTGCTCGGTGCCCTCACCGATTGTGCTCGTCACTTGGAGGGGAGGGACGCGCTCGCAGCATGGCCCCTAGGCCGGCGGCTGGCGTCGTGCGGGCGAGCAGGCGGACGTCCGTCCTCGCGGGCGTCGTCGCCGTCGTCGCCGTGGTGTCCTTGTAGCGGGCGGCGCCGCGCTCCCGTCATCGCAGCTGTCGGGCAGCGCGTCGTTGCAGAGGGATTCGCGGCGGGCTTCGCGGCGGCGCTGGCAGCCTCGTCGCGTCCGGTCGGGCGTCGTTGCGGCGCTGCCGGCCTCGTCAAGTCCGGGCTGGTGGCTGGGCAGGTGAATGGACGTCCTCGATGGACGGGGAATTGAAGAGGCTGCGCCGGGTCCTGTGCGGGACGGGAGATGGGGCGGTCTGCGGTCAAGCCTCGCGCGCGCATGGTGGATGCGGGTGGGTGACGAGGTTTGATCCAAACAATCTGGACCATTGGATTTGGGTGAGTGAGAGAAAGTGGTGTTCAGATTGAATCTCGACCTTTCATTTTGAATGTTTGGTTTGTTTTGGGTGCATTTGTTTGGGTGTACTTAGGCCAGTCTCAGTGGGGGTTTCACCATAGTGTCATACACATTAAATACAGTGACACATCAGCAATTTGATTGAAACGAGGAGGAGAGAGAGCCATATGGTTTCACCATGGTGAAACCGGGGTGGCGTCGTTTCCCAGGCATTGAAACCCGAATGAAACCAAAGACGAGCCGTTTCATCTCGTCGTCCCATACAGATTAAAGTGTATGATCCCATACACATGCGGCAATTAAATGCTTTTCTAAACCTGGGAAACAGTGCATTGAAACTGTTGCATTGTAGAGGGTGTTTCAATGTTTGTTTCATGGAGGCTTTGTTAGCAATTTTGTTTGGGAAACAGTGCAATGACACCATGCACTGAGACTGGCCTTAGAAGAGATTAGGAGAGATAATGACTGTGGGGTGTTGTGCTTGTCTTGTCATTCAAAACATGTTTTCTCAAGTGGTACTTGATTTGTTTCAAGAGTATTATCGACGAATAACCTTTCGTTGCGGAACCTTTTCATTGTCCATCTTACCATTTGCCCTATGGTTGCAGTTGAGCAAGTTGGATGCCCTAGAGGTGGTTCCCCAATACAACAACAACATCATCGGCTTCGGCTCCCGACCGGCACCTCCTCGTGATCTACTTTCAGCACGGGTGTCCAAGCAACGGCACCGCCTGCGCGCGGCGACGTGCAAGCTCCCGAGCCCGTCTCCGTCGTACATCGGCTACGAGCACCGGCGTGACCGGGCCAGTGCTTTCTTGAAGCACTTCGACGCCGTCGTCCACCAGCCTGAATTTGGAAGGGCCTCCGTGCTCGACGAGAACGTCGTGCTCGGCGGTGACCTGGGCTGGGACGAGGAGGTGGACGGGCCGCTCCTGCTGGGCGACAGCGGCGGCGGGTGGGTGGACGCCTGGCAGGAGAGCTCCGGGGCGGCGAGGCCGGCGGGTGGACCTATGACGCGCTGGCGAACCCGATGCTGAGGGCACTCAACTTGCCGGTGGAGCTTAAGAGGCCGGACAGGTTCATCTGCAAGCTGAAGGACTTCACGCTCGACAGCATCCAGAAGATCGGAGTGGACGCCATTCCCGGCGTGACGCGCTTCGACGACAAGAAGGAGATCTTTGTGCCGGTCCGCCCCAGCTATCACTTCGGCTTGCTGCTTACCATCAGCCCGAAATGATGATTACTCCTAGCGAAGACTTGACGTGGGATGTTATAATCCATATGCAGCTATATCTAGTTTAAATTTCTATCTATTGGCATTATATTGTCATTTATGTTTGAATGGTGATGTGCTTGGACAAAGTTAACCATGCATCTAGTATCTTATTATGTGTTGCCAAAAAAAAAAATGGTGCCACGATTTTCGTTTTATTGTGTCAATGTTGGATGCTCATGTATATGCACTTGTGAATTTTGGCAAGAAAATGTATAAATATTGCAACTAGTGCCAGTAGATTTTACCCATTGCAACAAAATGGAACAAACAAAGGCTCCATCTATCCCACAATGTCTAATCGTTGGTGAACTACCCTAGTTACCAATGAGAGTGGCAAAAGACCTTGTCACCCCTAAATCAAAGTGGACATCAATAATTGCATTTCGCTCGTCGACAAACACTATATAATGCCAATTTTACACGTCCAAAGCAAACTGAAAATTCAAACTATTACCCCCCAACACACTTAGCACCCATTTTACGCCGCCAAAGCAAACTGAAACTTCAAACCATTTCTCGAGCATGTTGGAAATAAAAGCCCAGTAACCTCTCGTTACCTTAATTTGGACTATTCACCTCCCATTCATCTTCCATGCCTTAAGACTTCAACACACTGTCATAGGAGGGAGAAGAGGAGGTACCAAAGGGTCCTGCTAAACAAGAGTCTTGGATCCCGTGGCTTGGCACGAGATGGAAGGAAGAGGCCCGGACGGAGAGGAGGCGGACGCCACGCACCGCCGGAGAGCCTTGGCAGCGACGCGCGGAGTAGCAGCCCACGCTCCCTGCTCCTGTGGCCCGGCGCAAGAGGATGTCATCGGAGAGAAGTCATATGGGGCGGCTACGACGGTGAGGCTGCGGATCAGGCTGAAGGGACAGCCGTCGGGGGTTGGAATGAAGCCGACGAGGTTAGGGGGTGAGGGTGTGATTTTTTTAAAAAAAAAGGTCGGGATTTTGAGTGTCGTGAACATGAGAGGCTTTGAGGGGAGGGGAACCGACTGCATCGGTCGACCGCGGTTGGTGTGGTATAGCTAGGGTCTATGGGACATGCTACGGTCGCTCCGATACACATTGCTGGACAGAGGGAGCAGAGCATAACACCACAAGTCCAAAGAAACTTGATGAGGCCGAGTATACCTATGTCAGACGTTGACATTAGAAAAGCAATCTTAAAAGCAAAATGACATTTTTTCCAAGAGAGAGAGAGAGAAGCAGAATAACAGGCCTTGTTTAGATTGCCTCTAAATTCCAAATTTTTTCACTCTCTCCATTACATCAATTTTTGGACTCATGCATGGACCATTAAATATAGATAAAAAATAACTAATTACACAGTTTAGTTTGAAATCACGAGATGAATCTTTTGAACCTAGTTGATCCGTGATTGGACAATATTTTTTAAATAAGACAAAACAGTTATTATTTATCAGGTTGAAATTTTTTACAATTTAAACGAGGCCTGGAGAAGCAGGAATGCAATGGATGGGAGCCGTGCAGAGTTATGCTTTCCATCGAATCGAAGGGTCCAGCAGGGCCCAGGCCAGCCAGGTATGTACGCCATGCTGACATGGGCAGGGACACAAGCCCGGTCCAAGCACGGACTAGACACCACTCGCTCGAACTGCAAGCCCGTGCCGGTGACTACTGGCGCGCATCTAGCGGGACCCCGGCGTGGCGTCCACTGATCCGGCAGGTTTTCGCGCGCGGTCCAGCCCTGGATCACGCATCCAACGGGACCCGCAGAGCAGCGTGCAGCATCCTGCATCCCAGACCTGTCTTGACGCAACCGCCGGCCGTTTTCCCCCGGCGTTTGGTGGCCAGCGTCCAGCGAGAGGAAGCAGGAACCGAGCGTCCATAGCGCTGGCTGTTGTGGCCGCGACAGTGCGACTCCGCGAAGTCACCCCCGGACTTGGGACAGCGGCAACCGACCGAGAGCAGGACAGCGTCGGCGGCCGGGCACGCGGTGGCGGTGGCGCCAACAGAGGGCCCTGATGCCGGGCCGTGCCGTGCGATGATCAGCTGCCCTTTTACCTTTTGGGGGGCAGTGTTGTGGTGTGTGGCCGCCACGCTACGCCTCCCCATCCGCCATCCCGCGGGTGATCATCACCCCGTGACACTTGCTGGTCGAAACGCATATAGGCAGAGCACAGAGCAGGACGTCAACCCGCATCACGCATTCACGCGCCCAGGCTTCCCCGCACGCAGAAATTTCTTCCGCATGGTTGTTTGCTGAAGTTTTAGTAGTCTATTTGATAGTGCTTAATGATCATTTTACAGAGCTGTCGTGCTCCTCTGAGGTTTGTGCAAGAGGCTATATATCACCTAGATACCTAGGTTTAATTTTCATAGCGTCCTAGCACTGAGCGCACATTAGAACGGACATAGGTTTCTTTTGTGCTCAACATCCAAATCAAAGAGTTGCAAAAAATAAAACAAAAACCATGAGGTCCACAACATCTAAATTTTTGCATAGATCTCATTAGAAATTGCAATAAGTGAAACTTTAACGTAATTTGACTAAAGGTTGATTATCTTTGTGTTATCTATGGATTATGAAAAGCAGCTTGGTCATGTATCATGGATGTTCCTGTACAGAAAAGATTCAAGGTAGTACATGTTGCATTCTGTTTTTGATTTATGCATAGCTGTGTGAATAGTTAAAAAGGGTGCGCCAAAGATAAACTACCTTACAAATAATTAAGGGTTCCAAATAAAGGAACACCTCAACATAATGTTACTTTGCAAGGCACTTCCTGCCTAGATGATTCCTTGGTATTCATGATAAGAAAAATACATCTTTTCTAAGGTGGTTTTTGGTCGACTCATCACGTGTTATTGTTCATCTTGTTTATATGGGAAAAATAAATTATGGTAGAGACAATCTATTAAGCCATATAGAGCATGTTGATACTAATAATTACATCCAAACTTGTCACATGTGTTTTCATTTATGTCCAAAAATTATGACACCGAGTAGCTAAAAATGGCAAAGCCTAAGAAAAGCTACTTTCCAATAGGAGCCTCCAAATATAGGAACAACTTTCATATAAAAACATCAATTTTAGTTGCTTAGCTTCCTTATCTCTTCCATGCTAGGAAAAAAGAGAGTAAATGCATACACATAATCTTATCATAATATGAAGACATACATGATGACTTGCACCTTTTTGTATCCAAGCACATAGCAACTTCGGTTACTAAAAGCAACCAAAGGCAATAAAATCCATCCCCAAACCGGATCTCCATTGCCCCACACCACGCATCAGGCCACCACTAGTGTACTCCTAGCTAGGCGCGTCTCCTTTGGTGGCATACCAAATTGGTGCTCCACTCCGTCGGTCCGTCAGTGCTAGTGCTCTCCTTCCCCTTGTTGCCTCTAGAACCGGCGGAGGTCACCCGACACGCCACGCGCTCACAAGGCTCAGCCGCAGCAGCGAAAAGCCAAAACCCCGCACCACGTCCCCTGCCGCCCGCGCACTCCATTCCCATCGCACCGGCACGGCTCCTCTCGCGGCCTCCCTTCCCCTTTCCATCTCCTCCACGAAATCTGCGCTCACGCTGACGACCCACCCCGCAGCTGCTCTCTATCTAGACGAGCTCCCATCCAGCCCACCCCCCACCCACCTCGGCCCTGCTCCCTCATTTGCCCCCCAGCTAACTGAAGGTCTCCGAACTGAAGCAATGGTAGGCGGCAATGCCGGTGGTGGCGCTGCCGCCTTATCTGCTCGTGTCCTGTTCTTTCTCCTCGGCCTGGTGCTCGTGGCCGGCGACGACCCGTACCGGTTCTTCACGTGGACGGTGACCTACGGCTACATCTACCCGCTGGGCGTCAAGCAGCAGGTGCGCTACTATACATTACTACTACGCTCGTGGTTCTCTGTCGTCGTCGGTTGCGGCGGAGCCCGGGCGCCGGCCGCAACACGCGCCGAAGAAGGAGCCCGCTGAAGCGGTGGTGAATGTGAATGGGGTTGGCTTGTTTGTGTTGCAGGGGATCCTGATCAACAACCAGTTCCCGGGGCCGCAGATCGAGGCCGTCACCAACGACAACCTCATCATCAACGTCTTCAACAAGCTCAACGAGCCGTTCCTCCTCTCCTGGTACGACTACATACTCCCCCACTCCCCACTGACTCTCCTCCACTGTCGCTGCGTACCACCCTTCGCAGCCCGTTCGTGGGTTTCAGTTTCAGTTACTAACAAGTAACAAGTAACAGCGCGACCAAGAGCCTGAATTCTGAACGATATATATACGTGGAATAATCTGAAACCTGTTGTTCTGTTCGGCCTGGCTGCAATGGCCTCGCTCTGGTTCTAAGCTTTGGAGCATGCCACCGGCATTTAGCCATTTCCTTCCCTGATTACAACAATTGACTGATCAGTAATTGTTTTTTGGTTGGCGATACTTGAATGCACAATGCTGTACTCCACGCGGCCAGCTGAACTGAACTGCCGAAGTGCAGTGGCAGTGCTCTGCTGCAGTGCTGCTACTCCGTTGAGTGAGCTGGTCACTACTGTACCTACCGGTCCATTAGAAAACGAGCATAGTTGCCAAATTAATCGCACACAGAACCACGATCGCCTACCGGGAATGCACGCATGTGTCGGCGGTTCAGGTCGGCGCTCCGTGACAACTCATGGCATCATTGGCCGATTAGGATAGGAATAGTAATCTTAATATAAACCCTGTGATTCTGTCCTAGGGGCCAGGGCAGACCAGGGGACCAACAAGCCGCTGACATGCTGCATGACCGAGTCGTGTGCGACGCATGTTTCGCCACACCGAGAATATGCTTGCTTCGCTGGGTTCAGACTTCAGAGCGCGCCTGTAGCAGAGTCAATGGGACCTGTTTGTTGACGAGATTCTGCAGCAAAATTTGGTTTGGCCACATTCGCCTGTGCTGTAGTATTGTTTCTTACCAAACCACACAGGACAGAACTGGATGTACCATAGCAGCACACAAAAAGAGTCCATGCACGCAGCGCCGCAGGCAGGCAGCGGACCCGTTCAGATCAGATCTACTCTAGGCCCCCCAAACTAAACTATTTCCCGCCATTATATTTTGGGTCCTGCCCGATAACCCGGAGACGGAGGGGATAATAGTAATGGAGAACATGGCTGTCAAGTACGCCACCGCATCTCGTGATCTCCGGCCGTGCCCGTGCCCAGTACCGGTCCACTGGCGTCGGCGGCGTCCCCTCCTTTGCCATGTGCATGTGTGCGCATCTCAATTCAGCGGCGCGTGCACGCGCTCTGCCGCGTCGCGTGGTAGGCACCCCGGGTCGACGTGCCGCCTGCAGATTCGGCGCGCGGCCTAGCTCCCTCGTGACGGCCTCACGGGCTCCCTACTGTTGATCCAGCCATCACCTGCTCAGCTGCTCTTGAGCTCTTCTATCAAGAAACGCACTGCGCGGGGGGAATTTACCATTCGTCGCATTAGGCGGACCAAAGGATTCGATGCCAGTAAAAACAAGACGCGAACACACTTTACCCTGTGCCGTGTCGGGCAGTGTCGGTGGACCTGGCTGGCTCCGATAATCCAAGCTGCAACTGCCAAGTGATGCAG
This sequence comes from Themeda triandra, assembly GCA_018135685.1. Taxonomy (NCBI): domain Eukaryota; kingdom Viridiplantae; phylum Streptophyta; class Magnoliopsida; order Poales; family Poaceae; genus Themeda; species Themeda triandra. Next base: position 1,635,309 of record JAENPR010000015.1, on the reverse strand, counting down.
TGCAGGCAACGCGGGCTAGGCAGGGCTAGACGACCGGCTGGCCGGCCCGATCCAGCTGTGCGCCATTACGTCGACGTACCGTTGGGTCTTATTATGAGGTGAGCGCGATGCGTGCGGCCGGACTCGATGGACTGATACGTTAAATACGTGTAGGTGCAGGCAGTGCGGCGGCGCTGCATGTGACGCACTCCATCGGCCATCGCAACTTGAACGGACGCGTCACGTGTCACGGGCCGCCAGCTGCATGCTGCATGCATATGCATGCCGTCCGGCTCGGCCGTGCAGGCGGCGATGGCGAGATGTGAACCGATGGCTCGGCCGCTGCTGGAGGCCAGGAGCAGGATTGTGCGGCTGGTGGCTCCTGGTTGGTAGGCGCGCGATTTTGGTAGTAGAGCAGAGAGACGACGGGACTGGGCACGTTCAAGTCGTTGTAGCGGTTGCATGCATAACGTAGGGTACCAGCGTCGGCGTCGTCCTTGCTGCTCGGCCTGGCAAGCTAGCTAGTGTAGCACGTACGAAAATACCGAGTCTTTTACTGCTTGCATGTGACCTGTGACTGTCGTGTACACGCCCTTCGCTATACTACGACATCCTAACAGTGGGGCCAGAAGTACATGTTTCAAAATGCAGATTTTTTTTCTCTTTTGTTTTTTAAAATCTCATTCCTATGAATTGTTTTACGCGATTCCACATGCCGTGAATAGTACTTCTACCTTGACCATAGGGCCGCTTCATGAGGGGGAAAAAAACCCTCCGGCGTTCTTTGTTGGAAGAAGTCCTATTTCCCTCCCCAACTATCGGCAAAGTTCAATTTACCTCCCTCAACCACAAAACCGGATGAAGAACCTCCCCAACTTTTAATACGTTTATTTTTCCTCCTTTAGCTGTTTTGTAGGTGGTTTGAGTGAAATGGCGTGCCACGTCATCTTATCTTCTTTCCTCCTAACCTCACACGAACGCCTTGAACATGGCGACCGGCCAGCGCGGTGCTGCTGCACGCGAGCGAGCGGTGTGGCATCCGGCGAGTGCCCAGGGCGGCGGCGGGCGAGCGCGGCGGCGAGCGAGCCTGCGAGCGGGCGCGGTGCAGTGTCCGACGAGCGTGGCCGCGAGCGCGTGGTGCTTGGGCGTATCGCTTTCTCTCTCTCAACCATCGTCTCCCTAACCACCATGTGCAGCAAGTTGCATACGCGCACATGAGATTTGAGAGCAGAGCACCATGTGCAGCAAGCTGCATACGCGCACATCGAGGGAGAGCAAGCAGCAAGTTCCTGGATGTCTTTGTTGCCGGCCAAATCCCCACGCACGGACCAGATATCAACGGAGGCGAGAAATCTATCTGTACATGCATGGCTGTATGCTCGTCGTGGATGCATTTTCGCGCTCATCGTAGGCGGAGGCGCGGCCAAGCGCACGCGGGCACGATAGATGAAAACGAGCGGCGGCGGCGGCGGCTAGCGCGAACGGCGCGGAGGCACTGCCAGCACGACGGCGCGGGCGCGTGGCCGCCGATGTCTCTGCTGGGCTGCCACCGCCGGGCCACGCCGGCGCCCTCTTCCCCACTCGCGGCAGCGACCCCAGCGGCTGCTCGCCTCCGCGGTGTCTCTGCTGCGCCACCGCCGTCGGTCCACGCCGGCGCCCTCCTCCCCACTCGCAGCCCCACCCCTGGCCGCCCGCAGCCCGCTCCCTCACCCGCGGCTCGCCGCCACACTGGGACCCGCGCCCAGCTCGCCGCCACCGTGCAGCAGCTGCTCCACGCAGAGGAGCAGTGCCCACGCCGCCGCCATCGTGCAGCTGCTGCTCCACGCAGAGGAGAGAGATGAGAAGATGAGATGACGTGGCAATGCTGCTGTGGCGCCACATCACTAAATCCACCCACAAAACCACTTTTAGGGAGTAAAAGTAAACTGTATTGAGAGTTGAGGGAGGTTTTCTATCCGCTTTTTCGATTGAGGGAGGAAAATCGGACTTTCCCAATAGTTGAGGGAGTGAAATAGGACTTCTTCCTCCTTTGTTGAACTGCTGCTGACAGGCACAAAATTCAGGTCTGGATTTGACCCAGAGATTTTTTTAGGAACATTTGACCCAGAATGTTGGGTCTCTTCAGGTTGTACCGGACTGTAGAACAAAAAACTCAGCCCAAGCCCAAATTGCTAAATAGAACAGGCCGGTGGCCTAGGCCCAAGCCCATTACAAGCCGGTTGTCTGTAAACTTCGAATTCAGTCGGTCCTCCTCAGTGTCACATTCGCCGTTGGCAAGTTTCATTCTATACGGTTCATCACCTAAAGGTGTTAGAACTTTCAAAGTCTTTCAGTGATCAGTTTTCGTACAGATCTTATTTCTATTGGCTGGTGATATGACTTGGATTTGGGCATATTTTGGTCAAACTGTGAGATTTGACTAAAGAATTGACTAAATTAAGACAAAAAAACGCACATCCCATTTGGACACTGACACACTGTGCAGGAGCGGGCTCCAGCAGCGGCGGAACTCGTTCGAGGACGGCGTGGCCGGGACGACGTGCCCGATCCCGCCGGGCGCCAACTTCACGTACATCATGCAGGCCAAGGACCAGATCGGCACCTACTACTACTTCCCGTCGCTGGCGTTCCACAAGGCCGCCGGCGGCTTCGGCGGCATCCGCGTGCTCAGCCGCCCGCAGATCCCCGTCCCGTTCCCCCCGCCCACCGCTGACTACACCATCCTCATCGGCGACTGGTACAAGGCCAACCACACCGTACGTCGTTGTCCGCCTTTGCCGCATTCTTGTTCGTCAGAAAATTTGCAGAACCACAGCTGATCTGACAGCTGACGAACTTCTTGGACGGACGGACAGGACTTGAGGTACGTGCTTGACAGCGGCAAGGCGATCGGGTTCCCTGACGGGCTGCTCATCAACGGCCGGGGCTTCAATGGCTACACCTTCACCGTGCAACCCGGTAAGTACTCACAGCAGATTCAGTTGACAAGTTTGGTGGCCATTATGCATCTCTGCAATTGCAAGCTGCCAACAAGCAGTTTGAACTGATGAAATACTAACACTGCATTTCTGCACAGGCCGGACGTACCGGTTCCGGATCACGAACGTGGGCCTGGCGACCTCGCTGAACATCCGGTTCCAGGGCCACACCATGAAGGTGGTGGAGGTGGAGGGCTCGCACACCATGCAGACCACCTACTCATCCCTCGACGTGCACCTGGGCCAGTCCTACTCGGTGCTGCTCACCGCCGACCAGCCGGGGTACGACTACGCCATCGTCGTCTCCACACGCTTCACCGCCAAGATCCTCTCCACCACGGCCGTCCTGCACTACACCAACTCCGCCGGCAAAGCCCCCGGCGCGCTCCCGGGCGGCCCCACCATCCAGATCGACTGGTCGCTGAACCAGGCCCGGTCCATCCGGTGGAACCTGACGGCGAGCGGGCCGCGGCCCAACCCGCAGGGGTCGTACCACTACGGCCTGGTGCCCGTGACCCGGACCATCCGGCTCGCCAACTCCGCGGCTGCCGTCAACGGCAAGCAGCGCTACGCGGTGAACGGCGTGTCGTACGTGGCGCCGGACACCCCGCTCAAGGTCGCCGACTACTACAAGATCGGCGGCGTCTTCTCCGTCGGCACCATCGCCGACAGCCCGACCGGCGGCGGCGCTTCCCTGCGGACGGCCGTCATGGGGGCAAACTACAGGGACTATGTGGAGATCGTGTTCGAGAACAGCGAGGACGAGGTGCAGTCGTGGCACATTGACGGATACGCCTTCTGGGTCGTCGGGTGCGTTGTGATCCTAACCCACTGTCAAGAATTTTAAAATGTTTCTAATGTTTGTATCATTGTATATGAGATTGTCAGTATTTTTAGTTAGCTGACCGGATGTGAATTTGTGTGCAGAATGGATGGAGGAAAATGGTCAGCAGCAAGCAGGCAGGTCTACAACTTGAGAGACGCCGTGTCGCGGTACACTGTTCAGGTATGATGCTGTCCTAACTTCTGATGCGCTCTACAAGCTGAAACTGGAATTGGTTGGAAATGACGGCGATAGTTTTTCTTGAGCGCACTGGCTTATGATTCAGTCAAGTCTTTCCATTATAAGTCAGTGGCGCACTTACTGTAGAGGCGCATTATTTGGTCCACCATCAATCCATCACCAATAGCATAGCATGGCACAGCTCACGCATCCAAAGTGCCCATCCAGCCGCCATGCTGGGATAAGATCTTTGCAGAAACGATGTGGTGATCAGTTGCGTCAGGAAAGGTGCAGTGTCATACTCTGGAAGCTATGGACTCTGCTTTCACCTGCCTACAGCTTTGAACTTTGAAGTGGCTATCACCATTCACCAGCATCTCACTGTCGTGGCGACTTTTTCTCGAGGAAATTTACTACTGTGGTGTTGAACCACTAATCGAGTCACATTGCTTCGTAAGTGCTCCTAAAATGACATGAGGTCTATACTAATTATTCCACCCTCTGTGACTGTTTCCATCAGGTGTACCCCAGATCATGGACGGCGATCTACATGCCCCTGGACAACGTGGGCATGTGGAACGTCCGGTCGGAGAACTGGGCCAGGCAGTACCTGGGGCAGCAGTTCTACCTCCGCGTCTGGACGCCGTCAACGTCGTTGCGCGACGAGTACCCCATCCCCAAGAACGCGCTCCTGTGCGGACGTGCCGCCGGTCGCCGGACCAGGCCGCTCTGAGACTGCTGCGGCTCGCGCCGGCCAGCCGGCGGATCAGTCAGAGCTTGTCATGAGAGGATGACAGGCACTGCATACACATTGATTGGTTTGGACTCTGGAGAAGAGTAGGCACAGAAGTTTCTATACCCTGAACCTGAAGAGGCTCAAAGGAGAGTGTTGCCTGTCAGAAGCGTTTGTGATTTATATAGTTCAGAATAGGCTATGTAGTACTGTTGTTAGTGCTGAATTGTGCCTGCTTTTCGCTTCTTGGTTTGATCCATTATATGCAACGCAATTGTTGTTACTTGTTAGTGATCGGGGTACATGGGTATAAACAAATCTTGTGGCACGTTACAACACTACTCAGATTCTTAATAAAGTATCACACATGCTTGGATCATGTCCGAATTCAATGGCATGTTCTCCATGTTGTCACATGCTTGTGCTGGAGTACACACCAGAGCAATTCAGCAAAGTGCTTAAAGAAAGAGAAGGAATTTTTTCCACATTTTTCAAATTCTGGAGGAGTTTCGAAACGTATACGAGCACAATTCGTGCGGGTTTGAATTGAGCCATTCGCTGAACTGACACTGGATCGCTGACACTGACACTGCAGGTGCACGGTTCGTGGTTAAACCTTTCAGAGCATCTCCAACAGTTATGTAAACTTACATGTTTGTTGTAGTTTCACACTCAAAACCAAATGGGGAGGAGAAAAATGAGGTATCTCCAACAGCTATACAAACTTGGCTTTGCATTTGGGAAAAGTGTGGACTCGAGCGTCGCGAAAACTAATGCATAACTCTGTTGGAGAGTCGATTTCGTGAAAACTAGAATGCATAACATTTGGAAAGGAGGTACCTCACGTTTGCCAAGTCGCCCGGGCCTATGCATATATGCCAAGCCGGCCATGGGATTTGCAAAGTTTCCAAAATGCAAAACTAGAATGCATAACTGTTGGAAAGTCGATTTCGTGATTTTTTGGCAAAAACAAGAATGCAAATCCTGTTTGCATAATCGTTGGAGATGCTCTCAAAATTCCCCTTCAAATTTGGTGGCAGATTGACTGTGTCTAACGCCACAGGGTTCTGCCCGTGATTATGTGATGTCGTACCTGTGCTTGACCAAAAAAAAAAAAAAAAAAAAAAACTAGCAACTAGCAGATGATCAGCCAGCTGAGAAGAGGTCCCAAATGGAGTCCTGAGCAGTGAAGAAAGCTTCTACGTGCTCACGTGATTACGTGAGACGAAAACGAGGAATTTACATGAGTGAAGAAATGTTCAAATGCCATGGTGATCGCAGTGGGATAGTGATGTTCAAACGGCTCCCCCCGACTCCCCGTTATGTTTTCGAGCTAAAGAAAGAAAGAAATATAAAGCTCGTTTTTTAAAAAGGAAAGAAAGAAAGAAAGAATTTGGCGATCGTCTACAATTTAGCGACAGTTGTCACACGGCAAATCAATGCTTTTCGATTGGCTAATAACTATATACATCGTGTTGCACGTAAGCATAAAGCCATAAAAAAGCACATCGTAAGCATAACACATACACCACGCAAAACAATGTCATTTCCTCACACAAACATACAGAGCCAAGTTACAAAAGACAAATGGCATAGTTCCTAACGCACGAGTATATTCCATTCACGAAAGACAAACCATATCCTTTTTTTGACCTTTTTCATATCGCACGGCCTGAGCTTGACAATCCCGATGCATCTTGACGTCTTCATGCTCCGAGGAACTTCGCTCGTGCCAGACACATCGCCATCAGCAAGCTGGTGACCCTTTCAAAAAATACCCAATCTTCTACCTTGGAGGAAACATCAACCAAGAACCCATCCCTATAAATACATGTACCCAATCTTCACTCAACCCAGATCATCGTCAAGCAAAGACACTTTACAAAAACAGCTCAAAAAACCCAGCAGAAGCCATGTCCACGACGATGCCACCACCGCCGCCGCACCATCACGGCCCAGCAGCCACCATCCAACGGCCGAGCCCGGCCTGGACCGGATCGGACGGCCCCCTGAATTTCGCCCAGAAATTCCACCCCTGCCACTACCAAATCCCATTTTTTAAAATCAAAATCCAAGCAGGCTCCTCGTCCCTTGTTCCTCCGCATGCGTCGTCCCCTTCCTCCTGCGCCGCCCCGGGCCACTGCCAGGTAGGCCACAGCCACACCATGGAGCAGCCGCCGCCCGTCCCGGCGCCCGCCTCGTCTTCGGCGCCGGCGCCGGCGACGCAGTCGCTGGTTTCCCGCGCGCGCACCGCGATCCACTCCGCCGCCGCGCGCGTGCTCACCGACATCAAGGCCGACCTCCGAGGTAAGTTCGAGTGCCGTCGTCGCGCGGGTCGTCTCGCTCTCGCCTTCGCTGTTCGCTTCCGCGTCCGAATCTGATGAGCTTCCGGGCGGGGGATCGGGTGTGGTGGGGGGCGCAGATGCTGCCGACGGATCCGGTGGGCGTAGCAGGGCGCCGTCGCCGAGGACGTCCCTGGATCGGGAGGCCGAAGTGGGCGCCACGGGAAGGGAGCCGGACGTGAAGCCGCCGCCGTCGCCGCGTGACGAGGTACGGGTTCCTGTCACTCTACTCGTCTAATTGGACGCTGCTCGGCTTCATTCAGTCCGCCTCGCGCTGTCACGGTGAATTGGTGGTACGTGGTGACTGACGAGATGATGGTGAGTTCGCTGCTGAATCCATCCACTTGAGAGGTGAGAGGTGGAACTGTGGAAGCAATTGGGCTGTTGTGATGGTGGGATGGGCGGTACCTCATCACTGACAAGTGGTGAATTGATCGACTTGTGGTGGAAGTGTTGCTTGCGTGCAGCAGCAGAATTGTGAAGCTCTGAATTCAAGCTTTGAGGGGGCTTTAGAAAATTGATACCTTTCAGTTAGTAGTAGTTACCCTGTCACTTCTATATTGGGCTTTGTCAAAGCTCCAGGGTGTGGATTCCATGGAAAGCATATGGCTGTATGTGCTGAGCTTCTTCTGAGCATTTTTTTTATGCTGAACTGGGGCAGTTGGATGTGATAAACACAGTCAAATGGAGCATTCAGTTCTGGTGAATTGGACTGGATATTGAGTTTGCCGGAGCAGTCAGGGACAATATGGTTCATTGGTTCTGTAGTTAGTATGGAAACATTTTTTTTTTCCTGTTAAGTCCACAAAAGGCCTCTTTGTGAATGCTCAAATTCTCTAATTTCTTTCATTTCTTGTTATAAACACAAATGGGCTATTTAATCAGCTGGATCTTCACGTATGCTACTCAAAACTTCGTGGTTCCAGGTGCTAGAAGTAAGCCCCTCAGGGAACGAGGATTGCTCAAGCATCCCTACTGAATCAACTTGTTCGACAAAGCTGACCTTTCCTCCAGCTTCAACAGTAAAACAACTGGTGTCTGCCATTGAGTAAGTTCATGTTCTTTTGCAAGCATTGTAGTGCACCCCATCCATCATACTGTACTTAATATTCAAAATATATGGAACTGTTTTTAAAATAAGTTACATTAATTAAATTTTTCATTCTTAGAATACCATTTGTCCATTTTATTTTTAGAATATGAGTACATTTAGTTCTGCAAGAAAAGTTGCATCATTTTGCAATTCACATGTCCTATAAGCTTCCTATTTGAATATGAGTGGATTCATTTTGGTTATTTTTTCATATTTTGTATCTGAAATGTATAAATCATGTTGTGTTCTTGCAGAAATGGGAGAAATTTCAAGTCAATGAGTGATATGAGGTATACTGGAGACCAATTGCTGAAAGATAAGGGAGGCTTGAGCCTGTCTGTTGTTAAATCACTTGTTCGACGTGATAAGGAAGAAAGATCGAGCTCCGAATTTTTTGGTGATGAAGAAACTCAATCTTTGATGTACTCCTTGTTCAAATTAGGTATGCTTTATTCGACGTGCTGAGGATTTTAGTTTGCATTGTCATTTGAAATTATGATGCATGATTTTCTTTTCAGAGGAACAGTTTTTATTCGAAGGAAGCCAATGTTTCCCTGAATTGGTTCAGTCAAGATCTGTGTCCAAGGATCTACATGGTGCACCACCTGGAAGTTTTATTCATCATTTAGCAGTGGTTATTGGAAGCATTAGTTCTGTGCACAAGATGGCATTTTTTTGGCAATCAGTTGTTCTTGAGGTGGGTAGTATGTAGGTAAATTGCTCCTCGTAAATTAGGAAACTACCTTGTAATTGATGTATCTTGGCTATACCGTTCAGAAAGACTACCTTGTCATGATATTTCACTAAACTAGGCATAAAGTTATAACATATGACAAAAGGGACTGATTTATTACATACAGATAATCAATAAAATGTAAACACATTTTTTTTTTCTACATGCAGTTGAGGAAACTATGGTCCGATTGGGAACCTGTGCCTCGTATGCCACTGGAGGCAGCTCCAGACTTGAATTCTTGTTTGCTACATCAGGAGATCCAAGTTGTAAATTGCTGCATTGCCAGGAAAAAGCGAAGGAAAGCAGCTAAGGAGTCACTTGATTCCTTGCTAAAACAGGCAAGTATTGATAAATCAGAACCCAGGTTGTCAAAAGGGAAGTCTCCTGACAGCGAGATGTATGCAAGAGATAGTACTGGTGATTATGTCCTTCGACTTGGTGCTGATCGGTCATCTGAGAACTTAACATTACTGGAAACTGGTGAGCCTATCTATTCTCCGACACTGCAGGTAAGATGCTCTGTTGCTTTTCCAGACTTAGAGCTTATCTTTTCATGATGCTTCCTTTCATTATTTCTGAATCTGCCATAACCTATCTTCAGGAAGGCCCCATCATGACGGCAGAGCTTATAAAAGAAACAGAGGAGCTAGTGTTACGGACAGGAAGGTACGTCAAGTTTTCTTATGTACTACTGAACTTCTGGAACGCCACTAGTTAAATCTAAGACAATACTCATAGTTCAATACTTATCCCCACAACCCATTTTTTATTGGGTGTCATTGGTAACTGCTTCCTTTTGCAAATCTGATCCTTGTGTGATGTCGTCCTATATCTTCATTTCTGTCAATACAATTGTTATACTTGTTAAGTAATGAAGAATGTTTTTTATTATTTGTTAGTCTTGGTGCTGGATGCTCTCAACTTCTTTCAGATATGCAGGCTTTCAAGGCAAGTTTAAAGCCCTTCTTCTCAGACAATGCAATGCTGTTAAATAGAACTTCCTAAACAAGCAATTTCTTTTTCACAACAGGCAGCAAATCCTGGCTGTGTCCTGGAAGACTTCGTTAGGTGGCACTCTCCACCTGATTGGTCTGAGGATTGTGCTGCAAACAGTACCACAGTCGGGGAAGGATCATCTAGACGTGGGCGGTTAAGTGATAGAATGCAAACAAAAGGTGACAACCAATACTATCTCTTCTGCATGTGCCCGGATAAGCAATCCAAGTATTTTAATTTTATGTGCTGTGGTTATCTAGAAGGTAACTTGTGGAAGGAACTGTGGGAGGCTGCAAAACCAATACCTGCTGTTGAACAGACTCCTATATATGATGAAGATTTAGCTGTGTGAGTAGAAAATATATTGACTAGTTACTGTGTTGAACTGTTGAATCTTGACACCTGTTATAAATTATGATGGAACAATATAACCTTGCAGGGAAAGCATCTTTGACGCATTGGAAGTTATCGAGCCATCAAAACTGTTTGAGCAGCTACTTGGCGTCATTGTAAGCTCAATAATGTCCACCCCCTTTATTTTAGTTTAACATTCTAGCTAGCTGATCTTATTTATCTTATGCCACATGATATTGCCTTACTGATTGCTATTTGTGAATACCAGCTTTCTGTATGCTTTGTGGCAGCAGAATCAGTTCAAGCAGCAGATAGCAATCTGTCAAAATTATTCTACGATTGTAAGGACTACATAATTGGCATTTACCACGATGACATGTCAAAAGATGAGCTAGATGAGATCTGCAAGGTATTCTGCTTTTATTTATCCATCCAGAAATTGTGATACTGCAGCTGAGGTCTGACACACTGATGGCACACCAGGTGTATGAGACAATGGAAGCCATAGTAACCCACCCTGAAGAAGCTCTCCAGATCATGGAGCAACCTGATGAAAAGTCTATTGACAATAAAAACCGCTTCAAGCTGAAGCTAAACTTTATGGCCAAAGATCGCCCGCCACTCTGGAAGCGCACAACAAAGGATGAGAAGAAGATGTCTCCAAAGGATGACAAGAATACATCAGAGGAAAAGAACACGAAGATATTCTCTAACCTTTTTGACAAGAAGGTCAACATATTTTCAAAGAAGAATCTGAAATCGCCGGAAGTGCCACCGGCACCCACTTCATCTTCGCCTGGGCCATTTGACGAGAGTGAGTGGACGATTTTGTAGTTGAAATTCCTGTATTGTTCTTTTTGTACAACATGTAGAGGGGTTCCCCGAAGATGCCGGGAATAATCTTAAGCTGTAAATACTCAATCTTATTCATTGAACATTTTGAAATAAACTGAAAAGATGAAGGTTTCGATGTGACTTGAGCATCTCATCCCTGCATGCTGGTTAGACTTTTTCAAGTCGATCACTCCTTCCTTCTGAACACCGTTACTCAAAAGTTGCCTCCCGCCATCACCACAACTGTTCACCTAACAAGGCCAGCATCAATGCATTCACTCCACATCCATGCATCCCACCGCTCAACCTGAAACCTCCTACCTGTCCCCCAGGGAACACACGCCCTTTCCATCTTCGATCTTCCACATATATATCGCTACTAGCTCGCCTACGGAAGAGATCGACATCACTAACCACTAGCCGAGCCAACATACTGCGCTTAGCCATGTCTAGCGCTAGACACACTGCCGTCTTCCTTCTCCTCCTTGGCATTGTTTCCGAGCTGAGCACTGTGGCGCTCGCCAATTTTGGTATGTTCGGACGTCGTTGCCGGTTTGGCTTTGGAGGAGGTAAAGGGTTCGGCGGAGGCGTTGTAGGTGGTTTCGGAGGCGGAGGCGGTGGAGGGCTTGGTGGTGGCGTCGGCAATGGTGGTGGACTAGGCGGAGGAGGAGGTCTTGGTAGTGGGATTGGTGTTGGGTCAGGCATTGGGGGTGGCACTGGATCAGGGGGGGGCCTTGGAGTAGGAGGCGGAGGCGGTGGAGGGCTTGGTGGTGGCGTCGGCCACGGTGGTGGACTAGGCGGAGGAGGAGGTCTTGGTAGTGGGATTGGTGCCGGGTCAGGCATTGGGGGTGGCACTGGATCAGGGGGAGGCCTTCGAGTAGGACATAGAGGAGGCTATGGTGGCGGAGCTGGAGGTGGAGGAGGACTTGGTGGTGGTTTCGGTAGCGGAGCTGGAGTTGGCAGTGGTGTTTATGGAGGGCTTGGCAGCGGTGGAGGGTTTGGAGGCGGTGGAGGAGGAGGCCTCGGCAGTGGCCTTGGTGGAGGCTACGGCTCTGGACTTGGTGTAGGAAGTGGTGTTGGTGTAGGAAGTGGTGCAGGTGGAGGTCTTAGTGGTGGCGGAGGACTTGGTGGCGGATACGGTGGAGATTTCGGCGCAGGGGGTGGTATAGGAGGTGGTGCCGGAGGAGGTCTTGGTGGTGGCGGTGGCAGCGGCTTCGGTGGTGGTGCTGGTGCTGGTGCTGGATTTGGAGGCGGTGTTGGTGGAGGCGGCGGTCGTTGAGGGACAAGCATGATACTACAGTATGTTTTGTGACGTGAAACGATTGCATACATGCATGCTTGCATGTAATCTCTGGAGGATCCATCTTTGTTTAATTTGTTTACCAGTCCATGTTTAACAAGATATTATATTTGTTCGTTTTTAGTGATGAATCCAACATGAATTAGTAAGTAAATTATCTGTCCACATAGTATAGCATATGGTTAACTGATTCAGGGATATATGCCACGTATGTAAGCCTTAAACTGTACTGTATTCTGCATTTTGAATTTACAGTGAAGAAATAACAGTGAAACGGTGATTCCTCACTCGCCGAACTAGTTCTTAACCGCTTGCAAATTGCTATTTACGTCGAACTCTAAAAAAAAATGCTATTTACGTCTCCGGTCTTCTTGGTCATATCGCTTGATTGTCGTGGAGACTATCAAGAGTTTGAAAAAATTGTTCAAACATACACTTTTGTATACATATTTACCACATTCTAATGGCTATTGGCTTATCAGTTATCACCGTTAACCCCGCGTTAAAAAAAAAGGACCGCTTTGAGTCAAAGCGCTCTGAGGCGTTCTGTCATAGGGCCTGCTTGTTTGTGTGAGCTGACTGTTTTGTCACAAAAATTTTGTGTATGTATTGGCTTTTGTAATATATAATTTAGCTTTTCAGCACACTAAAAGCTAGAAAAGTAGCTTTAAGTCAGCTTTTAGGGTGTGTTTGGTTGAGCTGTGGCTTTTAGAAAAGCTGCTGTGAGTTGTGGAAAAGTAGCTGTGAGAAAGTAGCTGTGGGAAAAGTAGAAGGCCGTTTGGTTAGAGGTGCTGTCAAACTGTGGATTGTCTGAGAAATACATGTTTATATAGAAATTTTGTTTCTGATTGACACTTTTAAATTATACGGTGACCCTTCTCGAACCTATGGACTTAACCAAGAGGTTACATGTCTGAATTCATTATTCTCCTTAAAATTTTGATCGTTTTCACTCAGTATTACTTGTTTGACATCGGTAGTTAGGTGTTTAATTTTTTCCTTCAATTAGCTAAGTAATAAATCTTATCAAGCTACTATTGCTTCAGTTTGTACCTTTGCAAAAGCTAGTGAAAGCGGGGTAGAGTCTTTTGAGTTTGTCTTGTGGCAAAACCTGGCAAAAAGTTAGCCAGTTTTTAGATTAGGCTTTGGTTGACTTTTCTTACGACAAAAGCCACAGCCAAAAGCCCAACCAAACACAGCCTTTATTTTGTCAAAAGCAGTTTTTCATTATCCCCGTTGCCGCGCACCTTGCCCACGTCAATAGTCATGGAATCGGTTAACCGAAAAACCAATAACTGAATCGAACCGAATTATTAGTAGCCTGAAAAGTCGGTTAATGCAGTGTTCCGTTCGGTTCTCATTTTTCGCCAGTTCGGTAGCCAATTTTCAGGTTCGGTTTTGAACTTCTGCTAACCGAACTGCCATGGCCCAAATAGCTGAAGCCCACCCGTAAAACCGAACAGCCCCATGGCCCAAATAGCTGAAACCCACCCATAAAACCGAACAGCCCATGGCCCAAATAGCTGAAGCCCATTCCCTTCCCTACCTAAACCTTATTAACCAGGTCGCACGCACGCTCGCACTCTCCCTCCCCGAGCGCCGCCTCCACGTCGACCGTCACCCCTCGTCCACGCCGCTGCCGATCATCGCCGGCCACATGCGAAACTGACATTACAAGCTGGAGCGAGGAAACCAGAAGGAAGGGGAACAGGCAACCAGAAACTGCTTCAACCGAGCTGTGTAAGTTGTTTAACTTGAATCTTACTAATCGATCGAGTAGAGGTGGAGACGAGTAGATGCAGGCCATTGCTTTTGCACACCTGGGCCACTCATTCTCCATCCCACGAAGCTGCATGCGTCCTCTGCAAGACGACAGCCGCCGTACCTTCTTCCGGAATCTTAGTGGTAAAACACTAAAACGTTAACGTCGGAAACATTACACTTTGAAAGTTCGAGTTTGGAAGCAGCGTGTTATGAATTTCACTCGAGTTTAACTGTTTGAGAATATTCTTCTGCGTTAAAGTTTTGGAATTTGCGACTGAACCTTCTGGAATTGTAGTTGAATGTTTAAATTATCGAAAAAACATCAGTTCAAATCCTGGATGAAAGTTTCAAATCCTTGTTTGCCAAAGACTATCACAAAACGAAAACCTGGTTACTTTGGTCTAGTCAACATAAGCTTCGGCCTTCCCTGTAATGCAGCATCCCTCCTCCAGAACGCATAAGCAACTGGAAGTCAATCCACTTAATTATTTATCAAGATTCAAGACTGTTTCCTAATTCAGTATTCAAGCGGTAATAAATATATGCATGTTGGTAATCCTCATAGGTCTGTGAGCGGTGAAATGGAGTTGCAATGATTTTTTTTTTCGCGACCGGGACGTAATAATGACAAGCTAATGTACAACAGATATGGCAAATGAATACTTATATGAGAACGAGATCTGGTGTGAGTGATGCTCAGCTTTCTAGTCCCTGATTCAAACTTCTTAACCAATTCAGCAGCAGATACATATGCAGTTGCTTCCTAAAAATGCCCACAGGATTCATAGCAGTAACACTTCATCTCCAGTTTTATCTCTAACCAACCCCCATTAAACTGGAATACTTAGTAGCAAGAGAGGAATTTTTACCTTCACGGAGCACATATCCTCACGGGACCTCCTCAGTTCATTGCTTCCAGCTAAATCAGCTCTCCCCTTATGAGACAACACCTTGCCTTGACATTTAGTATCTGAGCACAGGAGCAACAAAAAAAGGAAATATTACAACACACCAGTGACATGAATATTACAAGTTTATCTCCATTCTCTATACCATTCTCATTCCCTTACCTGTCTGGCTCTCCCATCATCGAGTTTGTGCCTCTTCACCGCCTGGTTCTCTTGTGCAATTTCAGCGCCAGCGCTGACTGCCTTTCCAGTCCCCAAATCTCGACCACCCCTGAAAATCCAACAACTCAGACAACAGAAACAATCTCAAGATTTTCCAGTATGTACAGATGAGCTTGAATCTTACTTGATCACGTTCCTCTTGGAACCCGTCGAAGCAGCTATAGGACCAGCTCTGCTCATGTTAGCCTCTGTCTTCGGGGTCATGTTCTCCTTAAGAGATGTGCTGTAGTTTCTACTGTCATCATATTTATTCTATCTAGAGATATGCGAGTGGTAATTCTTGTGGGGAATATTGATGCTAGTTTATGTTCAGGGTGTTTTTGTTGTGCTTGCCTGCATGCGTGCGAATTGATTTGTTTGCCCCATCCTCTTTTCTATACAGATAGGTGGCTCACATCCTCGTGTGTCTCTGTTTGTTTGGAGCCAAGTGTCTAGAAAGATGGAATTCAACACCGAGAAACTTCAAAATCTTCATATCATCTCCAATGAGGAGTTGGAGCCTGTTGTCATCTTGAATACTGATGATGTCGATCCTGAGGATGACGAGGGCACAGAAACCCAAGTAACCCTTGGTTTCATAGAGGAGCCAGAGGGACCAGAGGACTTAAATGATCTTCTCCCACAACATTTTCCCAGTAAAGCTGGGGGTACTCCGGTATGACATTAGAATTGCTTTATAATTGGACATTGATGGTGTTGAAAATTTTTTTTGTGTTGGAAGTTTATGTTTCTGCTCATCAGGCCTGGCTTGATCCTGTGAATTTGCCATCTGGCAAATCAAGCAGCTGTGACTTCTGTGGCAATCCACTGCGTTTTGTTCTCCAGGTTTGGTTTTGTTTCAGTTACAATAGTAGATGCACTGGTTATGTTCAGGATTGACAGCCAACTTGGTTTCCGATGTGCAGGTTTATGCACCAATTCTGTCAAAGGAAACTGCCTACCATCGCACATTGTTTGTGTTCATGTGCCCATCAATGGCATGCTTACTCCTGGACCAGCATGAACAGGAGAAAGATAGGACAGTAAATCCTAAAAGGAGGTAAATCAAATATATACTTCTGGCCGGCCGGTGCTCGTCTACCAGCGCCGTGCACGGACGGCAACGCCGCCACCGCCGCCGTCGCCACCGGTCACCTCTTCTTCGCCGGGGCCACCGGCGGCTTCTTCTATCCAGGACACAATCGAGGAGGCGCTCTGTCTACCCTTGCAAACGCCGCTGCTCAAGGCGCCGCGCTTACGGCGATCGCGGACGCCGGCCTCGGGGGGTGTCCTGAGGAGGAGTGGCAGGCTCGCGGCCAAGCCAAGAGCGGCTAATGCCACGAGGCAAGCGCACAATGTCCTCCTCAAGAAGTTGGGCATTGCGGTGGAGGAGAATGCCCCCGATGCGGATGTCCGAGCGCAGTTCTGGGCGGCCCTTTGCGGGAACATGCCCGACAGAAAGAAAGGGGTCATGCAGCGACTGTTGGGCGGCCAGATCGACTTCAGCTGCGTTGAGCTTGAGCTAGACGGGCTCGAGGATGAGGACTGTTGATCCCCGCTTTTGTCGCATCCCGTCGCCATTTTATTTGCCATGTAATTTTTAGTTTGCTGAGTGATGAGGGGTGAGGTCTGTGGTAACCACGGTTACCTTTTGTTGTTTCTTGGGTTTGGACTCTATTCTGCTTAATGAAAAACGCGTCCAGAGTTGGGCGTGATCGCAAAAAATATATACTTCTGGTGTTTGAACCTGAATTTTGTACTTCTTATTTTGGTCACATGGAGTAAATTGAATTGCAGTGTCAAGGTTTTCCGGTGCCAGCTGCCCAAGGACAATGCATTTTATCAACTTGAAGAACCTGAGGGGTGCGGTGAAACCTTCGAATTACAGTGTGCAGGAGGTATTGCTGCTAAAGATTTTTTTTCTGTGCATAGTCTTCTCATTTAGTCACAGTATGATTGTCTAGGATCTACAATTTTGGGATGTAAAGGTAAGGTTCCTCTTGTCAGTGTAGTGCACTACAATTATATAACTCTTGGATATATGGTTGTAAAATGGAGAAAGTATTCATGAGTTTTGTGCTATTGCCCACATGTTTTAGTGTACATGCTCAACCCATGTCCTTGTTTTGAACTCTAATTGTTTTCTCCCCTCAATTTTTTCCTGACAGCAACTAAGATTAACCACATTTTCATATTTCTTTTAAGAAAACAAATTTGCTTGTTGATTGACTGAGAATTCATTTATTTATATTTGAGAAAAACAGATTGAAATGGCCCTCCTGGGAATATTCATAGATCGTATCATTCATAAAAGGATAGTCATACGTTAAGGACACATGACTGAAAGTGTGAGAACATTTTTCTAGTACCTTACTGCTTTAGCCATTCCGTATGTGCCAACATAACTCCTAAGTCGAATTAGTAATACTCATATTAAATTGTAAGCAATTGAATCATGTCTTTTTCATGTTTATATTAGGAATGGGACCTCGACTATGCCATTGGTGTGGTACGTGGAAAGGCGAAAGATGTTGTCGATGTTGTAGGAAAGCAAACTATTGTTCCAAGAAGCATCAGGTATACACTAATCAGGCAATCACAGTGCTGTTCCAAATTGGTATATTTACATCTGCTGCCTGGATAATTAGAAATCACTTTTTTGAGAATCGCATAAATGTTCTTATTCAGGAATTGCATTGGTGCACTAGTCACAAGAGTGAATGCCATCAAGTGTTTTGTTCACCCAATGCTTCTACTTCTATTCTGGCAGATGAAGGGAGAGGTAATTATAATTTGAGTGTGCTCATTTATTTCTTACAAAGGTCACATCTGGTTTCCTCATGAACTTTCTTTGTGTGCGAATGAATATTTCCAGTATCTGATGTCACCTCATGGCCTGAATATATGGTGGTCTATGAACCTGAAAAGACACCCTGTTTCGATAATTGTAGTGGCAATACGTCAGAATTGTCTGTGGTACATGGGCAAAACAAATCAGATGACATGCTTCCATTGATGGACGAGTTTGAGGTTTTTGTTTTCCTGCTATGCGTTATAATATTTTATTTTCTAAGTACCGTGTTATTCTTTTTATTTTAATACAATTTATTTGTAGGCTGATGCTGACAACAGATGTTGGTCATCTTTTCTGGAACGTATCTCGAGGGACCCGAAACAACAACAACAAGTATTGAGGTGGGTATTGTGCCTTTTACTGCATGGATTCATTATATTCATCATTTTGATTTAGTCAAATTAGTAGAGTTAGTCTACTGAACTGTTTAATATGTTGAAGAGCCACATGCTTTCAACTTATCTAAAACCTTTTTTATATGCAATCACAAATCTTGGTCTCAGAATTTGAGCAAGGATTAAAACATCAAGAGCTGTTTCTTTGTTATATGGTTCGTCTGCCCCAGAGACCGATTTAGGGATGCTTTTCATCTTCATCGGATGCTTCTCAGATTCATCTGCATCGAAATTTTTATCTGATAACTCTTAGTGGCTTGGACTCTGCAATGTGCATGGGTAGTACACTGGCTGTTTTCTGTTGATGAGCAAGACCACACTTTTACTCGTGCCTAAAGGCCAAAGCATGCTCCATTTGATTTTCTGTACTGTAATCCTTGGATATTCTTAGCTCTATGTTCCCCCCTTGCCAAACTGCATCAGTCTTCTTTGTAGCGGAATATATGTTCTTTTGTGAAACCCTTATGATACTTATCATGCCAATAGTCACTCAAATCATGTTCCTTCTTGACTTTGAATGCTCAAAATTTTTCATAATTAGACCCATACCTCAGTTCTGCTAGATTTAAAAAACTTGGCTCTGTATTCCTTATGGTTCTTATCTCTGCTTCAATCAGCAATGTTGTTGTAATAGGGCTACCTATAAAGTTATGAAACAGCTATAGGATTTGTGGTTGCTGGTGTTGGCTTAATTTTCAACGTTTTTTATGTGTGTTGTTTCGCCTTCATGTCTACTGTTCTATCCTCTTCTCCATCAGTCACACCTCCATCGTCTTTACCACTCTCTTGAACACTTTAAAGCTACATTTTTAATGCTCTACTGAAATGAAATCCTACATTTTAATGCTACATCTGTGGTTACTGAAATACTCGTATAGAGAATTAAACTGTCCATCTGGATCCTATAGTAGAGCATTAAAAATGTAGCATATGCATTAAACTGTTCTCTACCATAATGTCTGTTGTTTGTTATGCAGGTGCTGTGGGGAGGAAAAGGCAAAACCTCTTTGGGCCGTGTCATCTGGATCTCTGACTAATGATGCTGCTATCCCATTGTGCATCTACTGTAATGGTCCACTTTGCTATGAATTTCAGGTTGGACGGGTTTCATTTTCTAATATAATTGTTTTCAACCCAAAAAATACTTCGTTCATATGCATGCCTTGTGACCTGGCTTTTTCTTTTCGTGATGAATTATTTCTTATGCAAACTATCTGCTCCCTTTTAACCCTACTAGTCAATAATTCTTGTTATTTTTTTCACAAAGCTACTGGTCCTTTAGTAATACTACAGACATGAGACTACTATGGAGGCACACTGCCACCCTCCACGCATTCGATCAAGAGGTAGGTAGGGTGAGGAAGAAAATCAACGCATTAGGCAAAGGTGCCATGACCTTATTTTTCCTTAAGTGCAAGGCATTAAAAAAAAACATGTGGTTGAGGAAAAAAAACTATGAATGCTCCCCCAGCTAGACATAATTTTACCACTGAAGATATGGCATGCATTTGTGAATTTTCTGCTTTTGGTTGTATTTGTACTATGGTGGTTCATGAACAATCTTCATTCCAATGTGTATACAGATAATGCCACAACTGCTCCACTACTTCCATGTTGAGAATGAACCTGACCCCCTTGATTGGGCAACAATAATTGTGTACACATGTCAAGGGTCCTGTGACCGGAATGTTAGTTATAAGGAAGAATTTGTGTGGGTTCAGTTATTTCCGCCCAAGACCAAGAACAACCTACCGTGGTATGACACTGGTATGTAACCTTTGTCTTGTTAACTTTATGATGTGCAGTATCAGTTTTCCTTCTTTTGTAATGTCATCCCAAATCAGCACCTAAAGCTTTGCTGCTTTCACTTTTTCATCATGTAAGTATCTAATGTTGCATGATTTGAGGTAGCTTTTCTGCACTGCATGCGACTTTAGCCAAAAAAAAAAGTAATATCTATGTATGACATTTTAACATTTATCAGATTTAAAATTTAGTTGGATATATACATAATATACATGTTACAGTCTTTCCAGTTGTCAGTAAAAACATGACGCCTGATTTCGTGAAACATGGAATTATGTGAGTTGAGATATGCTTGCATTATATAGTTTGGTTACCCTTATAAATTGTTGCTGTGGTTGTTTTTTTTATTATTTCTTTTCACTTGATAGCTTCATATAATGGTTTTACTTTTGTTGTCAGGTAACCAATAGGAGCTGTTGCCGAATTGTTCGGCGGGAAACAGAGCAGGGAAGTCTCAGTTCCCTGGCATTTGAAAGCTGTGTGAAATATTCAGCTACAGTGGAATTGACTACGGGTATCATTTTTTTGAGACCACGTCGTTACCCGTATTTTAGACTACGGGTATGATGAAGCAAAGCTCCAGTAGAATTGTCGAGATCGAAAGTTTTGTGTTTGTTGAGCTAAGAGTCAACAGGATATGGCCTGGTAGTGAGTGGGGGCCTCGGCCCATGTAGGTGTGAGATGGTGTTGCTGCTATACAAAAGCCTTCTTATTTTTCTATATCTTCCTTTGTTGCCCTTCCTCCCCCTAAGAGCATCTCCAAGAGCTCCCAAAAACAACTTGGTATTCTATAATTTTTGGCAAAAACACAAATTTTGTTCTCCAACAGCTCCCAATACCAACTTGGTAAAATACCAACTGCGGAAAAAACACCCTCCGCACGCGTAAAGATCCGCGCGCGGAGGGCGCGCGTATCGGCCCGCCGAGGCACCTCGCCGCTGCGCTCGCCCGTCCGTCCGTCATCGATCGGTCGCCCGTCGCCCCTCGTCGAGTCCGTCGAGTCCGTCGCCCGCCCGTCGTCGAGTCCGTCCGTCCGTCGCCCGCCGTACGTCGAGTCCGTCCGTCCGTCATCGCCGGCAGCTAGCGCTCGCCTGCTGCTCGCGCCGCTATATACTTCGAGTTCGAGTACCTACGGTGCTCAATATTTTGATGGGAAATACTCAAAAGTTTCGTTTTTTCGTTACGATCACGTAGGATCAAACCTCATCCGATTTGGCGCAGCCTGGTTGTCGAAATCGCCGGTCAAAGGCGCCGCGCGGCTCCACGGGGACTAATCCTATGATAGATTTTCTTTTGACTTTTCTGAAAAAGTACCGCACACAAAGAATTATAAATATGCCCTTGGTTGATTTCGGGAAAGTATGTGGACTAAATTGCAAAGTGGTCATCACGATTTACCAAGTGGATAGGGAGTTGTTGAGAGATCTTTTTTTCACTTTGGAAAATAAAATACAAAGTTCTATATACACGGATTTACCAAAGTGAGTTTTTGGGAGAGTTTCTTGAGATGCTCTAAGCGTAGACGATGCATGGAATAGTCAACCGCCGTTGACAAAGCTGGAGAGGGACCGTCGGTTCTCTTCTCTGTGGCCTGGCTGGCAGATAAGCTGCTCAGCTCAGCTGATGCTGCTGCCCACTTGATCACTTCAGCTTGGACAGGCACACGGCACCGCATCAAGAATTCAACATCGGCATCAATGGCGTCGAACAGTTGAAGGGGCAGATGTGAGAAAGCCTTCAATGCGGCAGTAACTGCTCCTATCTGCTAGCCACCGGCAAAGCCTCGTGCGCGCCATGCCATTGCGCGCGCGGCCAACCAGGATGAGCAGAAGAGAGCCCTGCCCCGGTTTCCATATGCAGCAAGGCAGTGAGCCGACCGCGAGCCAGCCATGTGTGCCCACGGTATCGGTGGATCGATCCATCATCTGTTGAGGTGGCTCATGCATGGCCGCTGCAAGCATGCAATTCGCTGGGCTAGTTGGCTTCTGACTGCTCACGTGTAGTCGTGTATATGGATGCATGTCGACTTTCGTCAAACTCTGGATCGAGAGATCGATTATTGGTGGAAATCAATGCTATGCGTGCTACCAGTTGGCCCTATTGCCGGGCACACATTATGACGTACTGGCCCGGCCGGCCCAAGAGTACTGTAGTCTGTAGTTACGTTATGTTGCTGCTGAATTTTCCGCTGATGCTTCATGAAAACTTTGGACAAGTATACTGCTCTTACAAAAAATTGAAAAAAAAGGAGTTCATGCCACGCAACGCTTGGACATGACATGATCATGTCGATCACTCAGCAGATAACTCTGATAATGTTTGGTATGCTGCAGTGGCAAGTACGTAAGTACTTCCCAATGGATTGAATTCTGAACAAATAACCCTGCGATAGAAGGTTACCGTGCATTCTATGTCAAGCATTGGAAGGTTGTACTATGTCTAATCACCTTTTACCACTATACCCTTGCACTTAAACACGACAACCACTAGCCTGTCTATTCACTGTGCTAAACTACAATACTGCTCCAGCTCTACTTGAATGGAGAAGAAAATTTGACGAGCAATCTTTCAAACAATTCATAAACAAAGAGCAATAGAGCACCATGCATGCAACACGAACACTTCAATGCTCTCCTTGCCTCCTCACCTGTCCAAAACGCGGCAACTCTGCCAACTCACAGGCAAGTTGATAGTCAACATTGTTGAGTGTTGACATAGCAGTAGCCTTCACTCACTTCGTCGCCTCACTCTTCACTCTTCATCAGTCTTCCCTTCAGACTTCAGAGAGATCGCTCCACTCCCATCCCTATATAAAGCATACGAGCTCTCCACTTCAAATCCACCTCAGGACACACATCCACCGATCAGTGGCTAGCTGATCTAGCTAGCTAGCCATTGCCACCATCACTCCGATCATGGCGATGGCCAGGAAGCCTACCTGCGCTCTCCCTCTCCTCCTTATCGCCTTCCTCTGCTTGACATGCTCTGTTCGTGCTCACGTCCACGATGACTACGACGACCCGAGGTACGGCCCTGGCGGGTTCGGCCGCGGTCCCGGCTTTGGTCGCGGCCCGCGCGGTCCGCGCTTCGGACGTGGACCGTTCGGCCGTGACTGCCGCTTCGGCCGCTGCCGCGGTGGTGGCGGCGGACTTGGAGGTGGTGGCGGCCTTGGAGGTGGTGGCGGGCTCGGTGGTGGAGGAGGTGGCGGTCTAGGAGGTGGAGGAGGTGGTGGCCTCGGTGGTGGAGGTGGCGCGGGTGCTGGAGGAGGCTTTGGTGGCGGCGTCGGAGGCGGAGCTGGTGGTGGTGGCGGCGGCGGAATGGGTGGCGGTGGCGGTGGTGGACTCGGAGGAGGCTCGGGAGGAGGATTTGGAGCGGGTGGCGGCGTTGGCGGTGGAGGCGGACTTGGTGGCGGTGGAGGCGGCGGCATGGGTGGCGGTGGAGGTGGAGGGCTTGGAGGAGGTAAGGGTGGAGGCTTTGGAGCCGGCGCTGGTATGGGAGGTGGTGCTGGCGGAGGTGGCGGCCTTGGTGGCGGTGGAGGCGGCGGCATGGGTGGCGGTGGAGGTGGCGGGCTTGGAGGAGGTAAGGGTGGAGGCTTTGGAGCCGGCGGTGGTATGGGAGGCGGGGCTGGTGGAGGCGGCGGCCTTGGTGGTGGCGGCGGCGGCGGCATGGGCGGTGGTGGTGGAGGTGGAGGTGGGCTAGGCGGTGGTGCCGGAGGAGGATTCGGTGGTGGAGCGGGCGGTGGCGTCGGAGGAGGCGGCGGCCTCGGTGGTGGTGGCGGCGGCGGGATGGGCGGTGGTGGAGGCGGTGGGATGGGCGGTGGCGCCGGCGGCGGGTTCGGTGGCGGAGCAGGCGGAGGACTCGGTCATGGCGGCGGTCTCGGCGGCGGCGGCGGTCTTGGTGGCGGAGGCGGAGGTGGCCTCGGTGGTGGAGGCGGCGCCGGAGGAGGCCTCGGGCACGGTGGCGGCCTTGGACACGGCGTTGGTCTTGGCGGGGGCGGCGGGGGCGGCCTTGGCATCGGCATTGGTGTCGGCGTCGGAGTTGGGCTGGGTGCAGGGGCAGGCGGCGGCGCCGGTGCGGGTGCTGGCGGCGGTGGGCGTTGATGATCGAGGCATCTCCGTCAACGTCTAATTGAAAGAAGATATGCGTGCAACCATGCACGCGTGCGGCATGAATGCGTAATGGTCGCGCGATGCTCTCCTTCCAAACCAAACCTGTGAATGAATTACTCTATGATGCGGTCAAATTTCTGTTAATTTCACTCCTGTGTTTGCTGTGTATCTAGACATCTAGTAGTCTTTCTTTGCTCGAAAGAGCTTTACGAGTTTTTTGACATTATTGTCGGTGTCCATCCAAGTGTCTGTAATAATCTATATAAGCTGGGAAAAAGAGTTGAATGATTAATAATACAGTCTTAGTGATTTTCTTTCATATATTTCCAGGCTTTCGCTTGTTTGAACTTCAGTCTTCGGACCTCAGGACGTGGCTAATGCCCGCACGGCATGCATTTGCCTTATGGCATGCACACCCAAAAATAGAAAAAGCCACCAAACCCGCACTTTCTATTTAGTACACGCGGGAGGAAGGACTACTACTGCGTGTTGGTTCACGTGCTTCCTGGGTAAAGGCCCATCAGATGCCAAGCCCATGACCCCACCTGGAAGCTTCGTCATATCTCTCATTTTTTACTTTTCTCTTTACAGCAAGCAAAACAGAGGTGTTCTAGGACGCAAAAACACCATGTACATACAGTTAATTAGAATTACATAAATGATCAACAAAAAGAAACAAAAACAGATCTATTCCTAAAAGTAGTTCAGTTGTTTCGCACAATTGCATCACGTAATATCAGTTCTATTATTAGAAGCAGATCTGACAAATTGTTAAAGTAACTCAGATCTTTTGCATAAGCAATTTAGTTGTTTTGCTTAATCAAATCAATTTTAAAAATGGTACTAGAGTTCCTTTGCTTAGATCTAATCCTACATGTTTCTACTTTTTAAATTCCTCTTGTAGTCACGCTGCACATGGTTACTCCTATTTTTGATATCATAAGGTATTCATTTTGATGATTGATGGCCACACACCTACAATAAAATAGAAGTACCAAGGTAAGCACATAGATGAAGAAAAAAATAGCCAAGCCTCAAATTTCAACTACACTAATAGTAGACTGAAACCAATTCTAGTTGTTTTCCATCAACTAAAATCAGCTAGTACCGTAGTTCCTATTGCATTAGCAAATCTGACATAACCAATAAGCAATTTAGCTCTTTTCCATAAGTAGTTTAGTTGTTTCGTATAATCAATTCAGTTCAAAAAAAAATAGTATTACAATTCCTACTTGATATAATGACATGTTCTTAGTAGACTAAAGGAACCAGCATTACCGGTAATCAGCAAAAGCAACCATTTTAGCAATCCGCAGTAACAAAAAACTAGACGGTGGAAGGTTTCAACTAGCATCACTGTATAATTTAGACAAAGTCAAGCTCAAAAAAATTAGACAAGTGCACATTTCTCAGCATCATAACACTCACCCATCACCCAATCTGCCAAAGCTGTAGGGAGGATCCGAGAACTAATCTTCAAAACACCACCAAAACCTATGGACCATATTTTTCTCCTCCGAGTTTCATTCAAGTCCTTGTACCGTTGCCTTTGAGGCTGGGAATAACAGATGAGTTAGAAATAATAGCAGCAGAAGTCAAAAAAACAGGTGCATTAGAAAAACGAAGATGATAGATTGTGTGAATATATCTTAGCACCCCTAAGGCGCAGAATCGGTGTGTTCATGACCTCTAAACATTTGCCTAACAAAAAAATTAGCACCTTAAGAGAGAGAGAGAGAGAGAGAGAGCGTGTTAGATGAAAAAGGCAATTCAATAATTTCAGATAGCTAATTCAATACATTCAAAAAAATCAATTCAGTATTTTCAAAAAAGCAGTTTAGGAGGCTTGCCATTCAAAGTATGAGTGACAAGTTCTTATAGGTGTACCGTAAGACTGCGTGAATTGACCAGAACTTAAACTAAGTGAACCTAAACAAGAAATACTGGTTCACCATAGTGCGTGTTCATTCAATTCAATAGTATATATTGGAGCTCCACTGTTAGAAGCCACAAAACTATTAGGCGTTTCAAAATAGAGGACATGCACAAATGAGAAGCATTGACTTCAGTTGTTTCAAAATAGAATCAATCAGGCCTATCTCAAGCATTTCTAGCACAAGAGGCATCGCCTATGTTTGGGTTGGTTGTTATTTCGTGGAAAAGCAAAGTTGTTATGTTGTTGCTATACTTCTCAATGGAAGAGCAAGCTGCTTGCTCCTCTTAGTAGAGCAATGACATTGGGGAAAAAAAGGACATTAAAACAACAGCAACGAAAGAAGGCAGGTTAAAAAATCTATCCAATTAAAGCCGCTAAAGCCTATATAGTGGGAGGGTAAAAAACAAAATATAGGGGCTGAGAAATGAAAGCAACAATGAGTAATATAGGAGAGTAAGAGAGTCAAAATGACTACATTCTACATACATACATAGAAGAAAAAGCATCAGAGCATACCCTTAGCTTGACACCAATTCTCTTGTAGAGACTAGAAAAGGTGCATTTGGTTGCCCGCAACAAACATCAAACAAAATTGTACAGTGAGTTACGAGATCACATCCATTTTACAAAAACCACAACTCCCAATACAGATCTTAGATCTCACAAATAACAAATCAATATGGTCCAACACCTAGTCGCTGCCTTCCTGATCCTTGCAGACCAAGCAAAGAGCAAAAGAGACTGGAAGTAGAGAGAAAGAGACATTCCTTCGTGGCTACATAATGCCGAGCAAAAGTGTTTAGGCAGAGACGTAGCGTCCCAAGGGCACGGAGCAAAACTGCCTTACCAAATTAAGAAAATTGCTAATAGAAACATGAAAAATTACTTGGTACAAGAAGAATAAATGCTTATGTACATATTTACATTATAAAGAATATAGAAGAAAGTATGAACTAACCGAGGCCAGCAGTTGGTCATATATATGAACTAATCGGGGTTGGGGTAAGGCAAACTAGAATTGCATGCTAAAATTATAAGCTCAAGTTGCAAGTAAAATTGCAAACTGAAAGCACATAGGTGATAACAAACTGAAATTACAAACTAAAAATGACCATCCTAGCATGCTGTTGTGGTGAACTGACTAATCATACCCAGGCTTCAGAACATGATCTGCACATGCTCCTATGTGAGTTGAGATGCAATAAGCGATAGAGAGTGCTCGCTTAGGACCAGCGTGAGACTGCAGTAGTAAACTAGCACACTTGTAAAGTCTCGGTGACCCCCTCAGTCCCTCACCAGCTGCATTGAGAACCATCAGATTACGAGAGGTTGGGGAGAGGAGGCGGGAGGGGCATACCGAGGTCGAACTAACCATCATTTACGAAGGCGAGAGAACTTGTAACCTCTCCCGCATACCAGAGAATCTTTGCTATCTATCAGGTATGCCCCCTTCCTCGATGTCAATATTAATACAAAGATAGATAGCAACCTGAAGGGGCATACCTGACAAGCTGTGCAATATCAGGGTCTGAATGTGAAGGATTGTAATCCCTAGATAGCCTATATAATCAGGCCTCATTAAAAAAGAAAAGAATCAAGCTCTGCATAATGTTAACAACCAAGGAACTGATTTCATTTGCAAAAAACTACAAACTTGTTCACTTGGGGCCTTGGCCCAATAACACAGACTGAAAGCACAGACACTGAATTGTGCTATGAATGATGCCAATAGGAAGGGTACATTAATTCATCAAAACAGGCTACACAAAAAGTTATCACAATGTGAGGTATGAGTTGCGCCTTATTAGCATCAAAGACGAGTTATTGTTGCAGTACTGTACAAAGCAAATCAAGTAACATGCCAGCTGGGATTGCTTTGTTTGGTGATCATATACTGCACAAGGTGCTAAAAAGGGAATAGCAATGCGAGAGGATAAGCAGCATATGAGTATGGTCACGAAGATTCTGAAAACCCTCGAGCGCCATGCAAGTAGATAGTACTGCTGCTGCTCCGTGCACAAAGCAAATAAAGTAACTAAGCTGCATCCTGGTTTCTTTCTCTCTACTAAAATCACAGAAATTTAGTTGCAAAAGGGTAGGCAGTAGAAATGCTTATGCTCTGTTCAAGTTCCTATAGGATACTAGAAACTCTTGTACGTGGCATTCATAAAGCTAAATCACAAATTCATTCACATATTCAATCACCAATTACTCACCAGAGATGCAGAGCAGTAGTCGACATGTAACAGAGGCAAAGCAGCATGAGCAAATGCAGGGCACTAGAGCAGCAACACGCGACCGTCGGGAATTGGATACTTGGGAAGGGGCAGGGGCGCTGGCACCCCCAGCACACTGAAGCTGTGCTGGAGGACGGGGACGACGGTCCAGCAGCCTAGCGGAGGCACGGATCTGAGGCATATAGCAAATACCTTATGTTAGGGTTGGAGAGCTCGGCTTCGCGCTGCAGAAAGGAAAAGGAAGGCAGGGGTGGACGAACCTGGTGGGAGCTCGTCGCCGGCGAGTGGCCAAGGGCCCGATGAACACCTTGCGTAGGGTGGGCGCGCGGCGGTGCCCAATCTCCAGCGGATCCGCCATGACCGGCGCGGATGGGGCCGGGGAGGAGCTTGGCGCAGGCATGGGGTGGTGGTGGGGC
Organism: Themeda triandra; assembly: GCA_018135685.1. NCBI lineage: Eukaryota > Viridiplantae > Streptophyta > Magnoliopsida > Poales > Poaceae > Themeda > Themeda triandra. The sequence goes on along the minus strand of JAENPR010000015.1, from coordinate 1,606,335 downwards.
GCAGGAGTGAGGAGGGTGTTACCGGAGAGGAGCTCGCCGATCGAGGGGTCGCCGGCCGCCGGTCGGGAGCCACCGGTCGCCAGTTGCCGAGGAGAGAGAGATGGGGAATGAAATGGTGGATGCAGCAGTAGTGTGCTTGCGTGTGGGCCGAGTGCAGGAGCTGAACGCTGCGCGTGAGATAGATGCGTGCGTGCCGGTGGAAAAACAAACCGCACGGTGAAAAGTAGTCTTTACCTTATTTTAATTAACACGATCCGGGAAGTAGTGGCTTGATTGGACGGCCGAGAGAAATTGTGCCACAGTCAATTAACTGGTCAGATCGAGTGACTCCGTGCACATGGACATGCACGGCGGCACGCCGGCACAGGGCAGGGAAGCAAGCTGATCGAGGGATCAGGATCATGCTGCGACTGGGGCCGGTTGGCGATCGTAAATGCTTGGAATGGGATCGTATCGTCGATCGCCAACCATTCATCGGCGGTAATTAAACAGATTCCTGCCCACGAAGCAAACGTCGGCCGGTCGGCGGCGGCAGCGAGAATGGCTCTGCAGATCCGTAGAGACGGCAGCAGCGAGAATGGCTCTGCAGATCCGTAGAGACGGCAGCTGTACACTGATGGATGCTCTGCCATTGACACTGTGATCGCAGCATTGTGCCTGCCTTTGGCTCGCTCCTTCCTCTTCCTGGCTCTTCTTGGCAGTGCTTAGTTCTTCCTAATATAACATGTTCAGGCATGGTGCAGTATATTCGGTTTAGGCATATATATTCATAATAGCATGTTTAGGAATATTCATGATAACATGTTTCAACATTAGTGTTTCAACTTCAATTTTCAGATTTTGTGTCCAGCTGTATGTATTCAGTATCCAGTTCGCAGCACAGCCATATGAGCAGTGTAGATTCTGAAAAACAAAAAATGAGCAGTGTACCGGAAGAACTCACGCAAGGACAGTCAACCTTGCCACCGTGCGCGATCGCACATTCCAACTGCCATTGCTGTCAAGGACGAGCCTAAATACAAAGAATCATATCATCTGCCTTCTAGGTCTCTCTCTTTTTTTTTTTTCTTTTCCTTTTTCCTTTTTTTTTTTACAAGGACCTTCTAGGTCTCTTTGAGTTAGGCGCATCTTCTACAAATCAGCTTATGTACCGTGGATTGTATCGAGAATGACATGAATCTCATGTAAACCCCTAGATGATAATGACCAAGCAACCACAACAAGCGACTATGATTTCGGTGAAGCCAATGCAGATTGTAAAAGCATAGCCCCAAAAGAGTACAAGTGATTTTAGTCATCTCATAACACTAATTGATCCTCTAGGACCAACTGTTTCTTGCTCTGTAACTACCTACTACTATGAACTACAAATTTAGAGATAGGGGCCTTGGCCCCTCCAGTTTCTTCAAAAAAAAAAAAACAAATTTAGAGATGGGTGAAACTCATTCTGTGGAAGAGAGCGTGCACTCAATTTGGATGATGGGAGGAACTTGGGCCAATGAGGACAGGGGAGGAGCTCAAGTCGAGAAAGATAGGGAGGAGAGAAGAGGCTCTAACCGTATCTAGACGATAAAGGAAGAGATTGGGCACGAATGTATATAATGCAATGGTTTGTAGAGTCGAGAAATTGGCTATTATAGGACTCCAATCGTGGTGGCTTCTCTCGAATAGGACTCCAATCGTTTCATCAAGTCGAATCAAATTACAAGCCGACTCTAGAAATTTTTTGTAGATGCGGATGAGAGCCAGATGCATCTGTAGAGGTGTCTAGGGACAAAGCCATCTTTATGAAAAATATATTATGTGTTTAGCATATATATTTTGATTTGTATTTTTTATATATATTTAGAGGTAAATGTGTGTACGTATGTGTGTAAATAATTATAAAATACACATTTTTTTAATTCGACATACATTTGGATTATTCAAAGTTGTGGTCCATTTATGAATCACCACACTGACTCTTTTCTCTCGGATGTAGCACATTTGTACTAAGACTCGTTTATTTAATGTTCTTAAAATTCTCATGAAACCTCTAGTTCATTGAACATGGCATAAATGATTCATCAAAGATCAAATATAACATAATAGGTTCATCTACCATGACATAAATAGTTTAAAATGATTCATCTAGCATGACATAAATGTTTCATCTCATTATTCTTCCATTCCTCACACCACTTCTTCAACCAAGCAAACTTTGTGTAGATAAATTGTTTTAGGCCTTGTTTAGATCCCAAAATTGGGAGTCCAAATTCAAAGCGCGTTCACATACCGTAAATAAGACCGCACAAGAATTTCGCTTTGTATTTGTGAAATATTGTCCAAATATTGATAAATTATACTCAAAAGATTCGTCTCACAAAGTAACAAAACTGTGCAATTAGTTTTTTAATTTCATCTATATTTAAGATCTACGACGCACCACAAATGCTTGAGTTTGATGACGGGGAAATCTTCTTTTTGATATAGTGCCAAAGTTAGGAGTTTGGGGTGAACTAAACAACAAGATAGATTGTGCAACGAAGGAAACTTTGGGTAGCATATAAACAAACTGACGAACGTGTATTCCAAGTCCTGAATGGCCATTGCAACCAAAGGAGCATACCGTGTACGTATGCCATCCGCGCACCTGTCGCTTTTGTCAAGCCCGATGAACACGGGCAGAACGCAGCAGAAGTTGTGCCACCGGGCCTCCTTCCGCAGCACACTTCCCCGCCTTCACCCGGCCGACAACAAACGGAAGCGGGGCTCCTTCCTCTGCAAGTTCCCGCCAATTCGCTTCCCCACGCTCCAAACCTAAATACTCCAACAATCCCCACCCCCAAATCCCCCAAATCACCCTCCCTTGCTCAGTCCCTGAAACCGCCCACCACTCCACCAGGCCACGCCTCCTTTCCTCCCGCGCCGCCGCCTTCGCGCCGCCATGCCGCGCCGAGGTAGAACCCCTCCTCCGGTCAATCGCCGCCTGGCCCTAACCTGAAACTCCCCCCTCGCTAACCTAATCTCATCCGCCCGGAACCCTAACCCTCGCCTCTCATCCTTCCCTTGCAGGATCCAGCAGCGGCCGCCGGCGCCGCCGCGACTCGGACGACGACGACGACGTCCCCTCCGACGCCGACACCTCCGACACCGACTTCATCGCCGACTCTGACGACGCGGCGGAGGAGGAGGAGGAAGACAGCGAGAACGAGGGGTTCGCTGCCGACGAGGACGCCCCGCCCGCGCCGGCGGTGCCCGTGATGGCGCCGCCGCCGCCGCCGCCGCCGGTGGTGATCCGGATTAGGAACCAGGCGCCGAGGAGGAGGAGGCGGGGGAAGAAGGCGAGGGAGAACGTGCCGCCCCTGCCGTGGGAGGAGTGGGAGGCGGCCAACGACAGCTGGCTCGACGCGCTGGAGGCGGCCGAGGCCGAAGGGGACGGGGACGGGGAAGTGGACGGGGAGGCCACGGAAGCCATCGCCGAGCCACCGGTGGCCGTGCCGACGGCGGACCCGTCCCCGGACGTGGTGCTCCCGCTGCTGCGCTTCCAGAAGGAGTGGCTGGCGTGGGCGCTGGCGCAGGAGGCGTCGGTCTCGCGGGGCGGCATCCTCGCCGACGAGATGGGGATGGGGAAGACCATCCAGGCCATCTCGCTCGTGCTCACCGCGCGCAGCCTCCGCCCCCCGGGCCACCACCACTCCGCCGCGGCCTCCTCGTCCAAGCGCCGGGTCGGGTGCACGCTGGTGATCTGCCCGGTGGTGGCCGTCATCCAGTGGACGGAGGAGATCGAGCGCCACACTGCCAGTGGCAGCACGCGCGTGCTCATCTACCACGGCGCCAAGCGCGGTGCTAAGAAGGTTGATTTCAACAGCTACGACTTTGTTATCACCACCTACTCCACCATCGAGGTGGACTACCGCAAGTACATCATGCCGCCCAGGATTCGGTGCCAGTACTGCGATAAGTTGTTTAACCCCGAGAAGATGAGGGTGCACTTGAAGTACTGGTGCGGGCCTGATGCTATACGCACGGAAGCTCAGGCTAAGCAGCAGAGCAAGAAGTGGGACAGCAGCAAGGGAAAGGTGAGAAGGAAGAGAAGGGTTCAGAAGAAGGGTGATGAGGTGGATACGGATTTCCAAGAACTGGCTGATGAACCGGGCAGCCAGTCCAGGGGCCAATCTGCTCTGCATTCTGTGCGGTGGGAGCGTATCGTCCTGGATGAGGTGATTTATGTGCCCTTCATGCTTCATTTTGATGTTTCTAAGTGATAAATTTATCATTGAAATTTGGAAACTACCCATGAAAGGACCAAAAACACAAACAGTTCTGGAACAATTGATTTATTCATTGGAATAAAGTGGTTGATTAGTTGATTTAATATCAGTAATGCATCCAGCTGTAGACTTTTAAGCTGGCTTTATACTATTTATTCCAAGGAAAACTCAAATGTTAGCCTCTATAAAAATTTGATATCATAGATCAGGGCAGAAAATGCCATCTTGAATGTATTCACAAGCTAGATTCGACTTATTGTTTGTATTATTAGGGGTTTCTGCTGCATAGGCAATACACTAAGGAGTTATTGCAGCTTTGTAGCCAACATTTGGAAAAAAAAAATCTTAACTGGTATTTGTGTGATCATACAACCTTAATCAGTTCAACCATCCTTCCTAACTGTCAATTGTTGGCTCATGTTTAGAACTGCTTTGGATCATTAGTATTATGTTGATGGTTACAAGTGTGCTTTAGCTGCTATAATTACCAGTGGTTGGCTTATATGTTTGGTTTCCCAGCATTGTTTATTTAGGTTGGCATATCCAAGCATTTTATTTTTTGATTACTAATCAGATTCAGAGAAAAATGTACAAAGCTTTATTGCTTATTACATTGCTGTTCATCTGCAATCGTTCCAAGCATTCGGTGTGCTTCTAATATCTTGGCTAGCTTCACTGGGCAAGTTGGAGATGTAGGCGTGTTTAGATTTTCTTTGCTTGGGCGAGCCAATCTGGTTCTCCTGTGCTGGCCTTGCCAGGCGAGGCCATGTTCAACACTTGCATTCGAATTGTTGCTGCACCTTGTTGATAGTGTAGATCGAGAAAAATTAGCAAGCAGTTATGCAACTGCATGCTGTGTCTCATCTGTATCGGTTTCCTGTGTCTTGTGGCATCTTTGCTTTATGGTGTTAATGAATATCCTTGTTATGTCAACATCTGTCGATACCCATGGTCGATACTGAGATGTATACCAATAGTTTTGTGTCATGTAACCATGCAAGGGATGTTATTATTCATAGATTGGTGTCAGGTCGAGCCATTCATATATTTTCAAGCATCATGTTTTCCCTTGGCATGGTTTAGCACTTATGTAGATAATTGGTTATATCTAGTGGAAGTGAATAAGCCGAGGGCCATGTACTCATATTTTTGTTTAATAATATGGATATGATTTGAGGAGATTTTAACAATTATTAAGACAAATAGCTATACATGGGAAATATACCATTGTGGTAACTCCAGCAACTCGTAATATAATGATGTTTTTTGGATGTGTGCATTGAGATTCTGGACTTAACAGCTGAACATCTCAAGATTCTAATCATTTTCTTAATGGATTTCTCTTTCTTTCTTTGTTTTCTGTGCAGGCTCACTTCATAAAAGATAGACGATCTAATACTGCACGGGCTGTTTTTGCATTAGAGTCAGAATACAAGTGGGCTCTGAGTGGGACACCTTTGCAGAACCGTGTTGGAGAACTTTACTCACTTGTCTGTAACTGATACCTGAAAAAAATATAATATCTTCTAGATTATGAATTCTTACATTCTGTTTTCTCAGATTCGGTTCCTGCAAATCTTCCCCTACTCAAACTATTTCTGCAAGGACTGTAACTGTGAGATACTAGATACCAGGTAGATGTGTAATGCCTCTTTCTGGTGAAGCTAACACCCATTCGATTATTTACCTTCGAAAAATACAAGTATAGTTTTCAGCTTAAGTAATCGGGATTTGGCAGTAATATACAAGTTACGATAATCAAATAGTTTAGGAAGAAAGCACAAACCAAATGTTATTCCCTTGCAGTTATATCACATAGCCTATGAGTTTGCACCGTTCCATCATATTTTTATTAGTTCCTTTAGATTGAGGACCTGACCAGTGTACCTCCATTCTCATGCAGTATGAAGAAACAATGCGACTGTGGTCACTCTTCTGTTAGGCACTTTTGCTGGTGGAATAAGGTGGGGTACAGGGTCTGGTTGTGTCACTAAAGTTTTGCATTTTTTTATTTGTTGTGACAGTATGCTGACAGGGCCATTATTTGATAATTGATAGTACATATCAACGCCAATACAGTCCGGGTCAACAACTTATGATGGCAAAAGAGCCATGACTCTTCTGAAGGAAAAGGTTCTGAAAGGCATAGTATTAAGGCGCACCAAAAAAGGCCGAGCGGCAGATCTTGCTCTTCCACCAAAAATTGTGAGTGTTACATCTTGTATGTAACATCAAGGGTGCAAACACAATATTGCATTACCTTTTTTTCTCCTCATTTGCATACATTTTCAAGCAGTTAATTTTTACATGATAGGTGACATTAAGGCGGGACACCTTTGATAAAAATGAAATTGAATTCTATGAAGCTTTGTATACTCAAAGTGTGACACAATTTGATGCGTAAGTTCTCTTTTCCTACTTTTTCATATGGAGACTAGTCAACACAATTTCATGTGTAAGTTCTCTTTTCCTACTTCTGCATATGGAGTTACATACTAGTCTGCAGATTTCTGTTGTGTAGTGATGATGCTCATCTGAAAATTAGATATTCAATTTGATATTACCAATGAACCAACTTTTCTAGCTACTATGTTCTGGCAGTTGGTATCAGTGTTCCATCGTTGCAAACAATTAATGTCCCAGTGACCTCTTCCCACTTTTTTATACCCCATGGCAACATTATCATTTACCAGGATTTATGTTTATATCCTAGCAGAAGCATGTATTATAGAAAATTCTTGTTTTTTTTCATTTGAAGTGGAGCATGATTTTTTTTTGGTGTGTGTATGTGTGTCTTTCACAGATGGCATTTGTTAAGCTCTTCTTTTCCTCCACTTGCTTTTCCATGCAATACAAATTTTTACCTTTGCGCCTTTTATCTTCAGATATGTTGTTGCTGGAACACTGATGAATAATTATGCTCATATCTTCGATCTTCTCACAAGGTTGAGACAGGTGAGCTATATGACATGTTTTTATGGATGCACAAATCTCCTTAGGCTCAGAGTGCCCTATGTCCATCTGCCCTATGTAGATGTGGGGGGCAGGGGCATCTGTTTGTTCATATTCATGTAGAATACACCTGGAATGTAACAGTTTGCTTGCCCTGACAAAACTGTAGGCTGTTGATCATCCTTATCTTGTAGCATATTCTAAGACAGCACGGGATCCTGAAGGAATGGAGAGTGAAGGGAGTGAGTCCATGGAAAGCCAATGTGGTATATGCCATAATTTGGCTGAAGATGTTGTGGTTAGTAATTTGTGCCTCCAAAAATAATCGAGAATAATCAGTGTAGCCTTCATGCTGCTTATTCTTGTTTTCCACTGATCACAAGGTGGCTCAATCTTTCGCTGATTGATTTTATTTTTTTTTTGGCCAAGGTTACCTCTTGTGATCATGCATTCTGCAAGACTTGTTTGATAGACTACTCTTCAGCTTTGGGGAGTGTTTCATGTCCATCCTGTTCAATACCTCTCACCGTGGACTTAACAACACAAAATTCAGCCGGAAAACCAACTCGAAGTGTCAAGGGCCGCAAATGCTCAGGAATATTGAGCAGACTACCAAGCCTTGTGGATTTTAAGACGAGTACAAAAATTGATGCCTTGGTAAGCCAAACTTCTTGCTATCGAATCTTATTGTACTTCTGTGTGCCTAATTGTTTTATGATGCCAAGCTTTTTATGCACAGATTCAATGAAGAAAACCAAATACACTAGTATTTAGGCATAGATGCATAGTGAATGTTTGTCTATGGTCTATATATGGAACCCAGCAAACCTAAAAATTTCACTAAATTTGGATCAATTAGCAACATGGAGATTGCACAAGCACAATTACACGTGATTTCACACATTTGTGACAGTATATCAATGGAGGAGGGACTAGTCCCACACATGTGTCAGTTGTATATTTATGTTCCTTGGGACACATTATGGCTATATATACAACCTCAAACTCACTATGAATCTATGTTACATTTTGGCCTAATGCCATGGGACTTTTGAGACAGTCTCCCTTGGATCTACTAGCAGTAAACCACAAGGTTCCTGTTTGTTACATCATGGTTCATCACACCAGTAAAACACAGCTGTTCTGTGGTGTATCAACTTATGAGTACTGACACCAATTGTGGCTGTGCTGATCTGCCTGATCCTTTCTCCCTATTTTGCAGAGAGAGGAGATTAGAAACATGATTGAGCATGATGGTTCTGCCAAAGGGATTGTCTTCAGCCAGTTTACATCGTTCTTGGATTTGATTCAGTTTTCCTTGGAGAGGGTAAGCATCTATAGTGTGTTTGGCTTGTGCCCTTGTCTGTTGAGAGCTCAACTAATTTATGATGATTTGGCAGTCCGGCATCAAGTGTGTCCAGCTGAATGGAGCAATGAACATTACTGAAAAAGGAAGAGCCATAGACACCTTCACCCAGGATCCAGACTGCAGGATCTTCCTGATGAGCCTGAAAGCTGGAGGAGTGGCTCTGAATCTCACCGTAGCATCTCATGTGAGCTTAGCCAACCTTCTTTCTTGCCAACTTACTTTTACACAGCAATAATTTCTTCAACTTGCAGTACACTCTCCATGGGGGAAACAAAGCTTTTTTTCTGACAGTGGATTTATTGCCTTGCTGGATTATAGGTGTTCCTGATGGACCCTTGGTGGAATCCAGCGGTGGAGAGCCAAGCGCAGGATCGTATCCACCGAATCGGGCAGTTCAAGCCAATCAAGTTAGTAGAGCTCGCAATGCTGATTAGTTGAATCATTGGACACGGTTTCACTGTTTACAACACATCCCTCCTTTCTAACCTTCCGGTTGTGATTTGGCAGGAGCACTAGGTTTGTGATAGAGGACACGGTTGAAGAGCGCATACTGCAACTGCAAGAGAAGAAGCATCTGGTGTTTGAAGGGTAACAGCCGGACCTCTAATCCAGTAACGCGTACTAATATCTGAGTGCTACTATTGTCCTGTGAATGCTGATACTGCCTTGTCCTCTTTATGCTGCAGCACCGTGGGTGACTCGCCCGATGCCATGTCGAAGCTTACAGCCGAGGACCTCAAGTTTCTTTTCCAGATCTAGATGCTGACAGACATGAACATGAGTAGGGAGCGCAAGGACTGGAGCGCAGACTTTGGTAGTTGTAACCCTGACACCGCCATCAATCGCGTAGATCGGCTGTTGCCGTGCCTTTTGGATTTGATACTTTTGCAGTGTACTCGTGACCGTTGGTAGCGACTAGCGAGGCTTCCGTTGGAGTAGGCGAGTAGCCCGTTTTTTACCCGTTTGGGAAAGAGCATGGTGTTACTGGCCTGTGTCTCTCTCTGTGTGTACTAGTGTTTCCTGTGTCTCTCTGCAGTGTGGGTGTGTACTGGTGTTGTGTTTTGATGTTTTGCTGAGCAGTGAGCACCTGAGGTCCGCCCGACGCGTTCAATTGTTGCAGGCGGGACCCCGCCCCCGTATCCGTATATCATCGGCCGGCAGGTGATAGGGGAATTGTAGCAGCGTGGGAAGCTGCGGCAGAGTAGTGCCTGGACCATCGTCCCCGTCTGAATGCCTTTACGCTTTGCAGGCTGAACCGTTCGCTCTTTCTGTTCTTGACTTCTCTGGTGAGATTGCGAGAGCTGCCGGTGCACTCTAAAAAGTAGTCTGCCAGTTGCATGCGGTAGGCCGATCTGACGTCCCCGGTACCAACTGGAGAGTGGCCAAAACTAGCGAGGCAGCAGCAGCGATCAGGTGGTGTCGCGTGACGCACGTACTAGACGAATGGACTCACCACACTGCCGTGCTTCCTGCGACTGGTACCGTCAGACACGGCGTCGCTTGTTGGATCTTATTACCAGTACATCCTGCGAGAGCGGCTAGCGGCTCGCAGTCAGCAACGACTAGCCTGGAGCAGGAATTAGGATTCCTCTTTGGCTTTGACTCTTGACTCTTTGGGCACTAGCGCAGGCCAGTGTCGACCTCTTCGCCTTGACTCTTGATGAGCAGTTGAACCGCCCTCGTGGTAACGGCACGCAAGCAAGGAAGCATCCCGGGTGGACCAACAACTTGTCCAGGTAATACCCATTTTCCGGCGCTACCTAGGCCCGCCGATGCCGATGTCACGTACGGAAACAGTCCAAACCATTTTCATCTGACGACATGAGCGTCCATTAGTGTCCAAACAAAGCGCTATATTATTGTATCCATGGGCATGGCCTGTCGGATTAAACTTGTACCACGGGCGGGCCCGCCAAAGCGTCCAAGCTCAATTATCGGCAAGTCTTTGTGTCACCAGACTCACCACACCAAGGCCAAACCAGTGCAGTGTGAAGCAGCGACTGGTACAGTGGTGCAGTTGCTTGCTTGGATATTATTATTATGGATGATTGGATCCGCCGGCCTAATAAACCGCCGCTTGGCAGCGCTCGTTGCGTGAGGGCGAAGGGATCTAGTCACCCAGAGCAGCAGCGGCCGCACAGGCACGCCAACACGCGGCTGAGGATGTGAGGAATGACGATTTGTTTACGGGAACCCCGGCCCGGCATGTGTTCCCCGATGGCCCTGCACCGGCTACTACACATGCACGTCGCGGTCGCTTCACTCTGCCACCGCCGTGGTGTGCCGGTGCTATGGGAATTCCAGGTTTCCGCACTGGAATCGAATCTGACAATTTATTGGAATGGAATCTGACAAATTCCTGAGTTGCTTCGTCAGAATCTGCCACCAAACCCATCCTCTACTCTAATTGGTATCCCTAACGTACTATGTAGTATTTTTTTTCTTATAGGTCGAATTTAAGCAACGACGTGGCGGAATGTTCCTGACTATTAGGTCCAATTCGAAACGCAGAAAATATTTCCGTTTCCTACGGGTTTTCCTATGAAAAATGACATGATTCCGGTAAAATTCATGAAATATTTTTTAAATACCTTTGTTTTGTAAGATCCTAAAATGTATGACCTTCGGATTCGGGTTTTAATGCGAGAAGACTCATGCCTTAATTCAAGCGAGAGAGAGAGAGAGAGAGAGTTCTTCACCATCCTCCCTCGTCCGGAACCTAAATTACGATCAATTCGTCATCTCTACAGCAAAATTGATCGAGCACCACAATGTGGTGGAAAGAACCAGCAAGCTGCACTGCTCTAAACGAGGATAGTGCATGAGGGCTCGTCGGGCCCAATTCTTCCAGCAATGTTGCCTTCTCTTCTCCCGCGTGCTGGAGCTCCGCTAACTTCTACCACATTTTTCCCGATTACCGCATGTTTCTTCACCACAACAGCAACTTTTCCAATTATTTGATACGATAGGGTCCGAGTTCAAGACCTGCCCACAAGCTTACTAGCCTTGAGGGCGACCTCACGTGTGGGCCACGTCAATCTCTAAGGCCAGTGCAATTCCCACACTCCTGAAGCCCTAGATGCCTCTCCACCCATATGCCACGTCAGCGGTTCGATTCCAGTACGTACGCACTAGGCATCGGCATTTCCCTTTCCCGGGCGTGGGTCCCATCCTGTGGCATCCATCGTCTATGCATGCAGGTAGGTGGTGGGAGCGCACTTGGAAAGACGATGGATGGATGGTGGTACGTTGCGATCGATCTGCTGACAAATGAGAAGCGATCACGCACGGTACACGGTGTGGTTTTGCATTGGATCGACCGAGCCATCAGCCACGCCCATGCGTGCACGTCCCCAGAAATTCTCGATGTGTCGTGACAGTATCTAATCGGCAATCTCATATCGTCGGCCACGGCGATTAAAGCGGCGGGCAGCAGTGGGCGGCCGTCCTTTTCTGCCCAGTTTTAGCTAGCGCGTCGTCTTGCATTGGTTGGTCGTCCGGCCAGCTGCGGCGCGCTTCTGTGTTGTGGTGGTTCTGGTGCTGTTCCGGTTCCGGCCGGCCGCATGCAGGTGCGTCTGCGTCTCGTCAGTCGCCTCGCCCGGCGGCGCTTTCCCGAAAAGGGCATTGACAGATCTCCTCACCTTCTGTTTTATCTACCTTCCGGATTCGGAAAGAAATAAAAGGGCAGCTCTGATGCAGCAAAAACAACAACAGCCTAGCTATCGGCCTAGTCAACCACCCACGCGGTCCCACACCAAGGATCTGCTTGATCTTGCTATTGCTAGTGCCACTGCACGATATATCTCCATCATTTATTCGCAAAAAAAAAAATATCTCCACGATTTTATTTTAATAATTGAATTCATTTATGTTCACAATCTTAGTACCACCAGCAACTTGTGGAGATCCAACTCTGGCAGCCCAATGGCTTCACATCACAAGCCTAACGAAGGTTTTTTTTTTTGAAACTTGGGATTCTCGTTACTCAAAAGCTAACACATCCTTAGCAGCTATTACAGATATATCATCCGGGATGGAATCAACAATGATCCCCTCGCCTTGAGAACATATACACCCCAACTTAGCCAACCCGTGAGCGGCTTCATTACAGACTCTATTAACATGAACACAATTGAATCTAACAAAATTTGCACTAGCTAGGAACTTGATCTCCTCGATAAGATGGCCAAACACTGAATCATCATACACAGTTGATGTCAATGCGCTAACAACCTCTTGGGCGCGCGTCTGTTTCAACTATGAGGTGACTGATTCCCAAGTCACTTGCAAGGTTAAGGCTCCGTTGTTTAGGGCTATATACGACGCCAGGAACCATTTCAGGCGTGCAAAACTTTATAGTATAAATAAAGGGCATGATCGATTATCTCAGAAACCATTATGCTTCATCAAAGCAATACAAATTATGGTTTACCTTGAAATTATTCCAAGGCTTCAATCTGGAATAACCAAACAAGCCCTAAAGTAACTAATCTGACCGGGTGTTCACCCCCAAGAAGCGAACGGGGCATAAGTTGCAGTTCCATAGGTATCGTTGTACTAGCTGAACAAACGTAACCCGGAAGAACTAAACATATCTGATTCTGACTCTGTTTCATCAAATGTGAAGATCAAAACGTGGCAGTCAAATATTCCTAAACTACCAGATACACCGTTCCTCGCCTCCTGGGTTCGTATACGTGCCCCTAGAACTAGATCCTAAAACCACCATCAAAATCGGTCCTCCACGCACAAACAAACCCTGACTGGACCTGGTTCGTGTTCGTGTTCATGATTCAGATCCGAAAATAAAAACCCGTCTGCAGCTTTGCTTTGCCCACCAAAGCACTCGTCCGGACAAAGCGAGATTGTGCGCCCGTGGCCGCGGCCTGTTGCGAGACGAGAATACTCGATCCCGATCCCGGATACAAGCAGCAACGCCCACAGTGTCCACCGTACCGACAGGTGGCGCGTGGGCCCCCCCACCAGAGGACACACGGCGCTGGTCCTGGACCCCCACCCTGCCCATACCTCCGCTGTGCAGAGTGCTGACTGCTCTGCGGCGCAAAAAATGGATGAGGATAGATCTACTGCTACGGATAGATCTACTGCTACTCGGGTAGTACTGCGCGGGTTACCGGAGATGGAGCCAATGATTAGCCTCCGCCGGCTGCACGCTGCAGGGGAGTTTGTTTCATGTTTCACGCGCAGGAGTCTCGATGATCGACGTCGTCACTCGTCAGGTAAAAACCTCGGCGATCCTGATTAATCCCCTGGTTGACCAGGCAGTCAGTCACCGGCAGCATGTCGTCGTCCTCGACTGCCTGCTGCCCTGCACTTCGGTGACCACCCAGCACTCGTAGACCAACAACAACAAGCTGCACATTTCTACGGTCATTCACAGTTATTGCTGGGTCAGACGTGTTTACCTACGGAGCACGAGTATCTTCTTCGATTTCAAAAGCTAGCAAATGAAACGGCGGCAGCCTGCCAGCCAGCATGTGTGGGAGTCTTTGGCCCAGTAAAACGGTGAAACCACGCTACAACCACATGGAGTACAAAAACCACGCTAGCTATCGATCGATCGAGTCAATCCCAAGCTGAATTTCCCAATAATTGGCCTGAGAGCTGCTTCCTACTTGCCGTTTCCTGTGCACCAACCGAAGAAGCCTTCATGTAGCTCACCTGCTGCTGCTAGAGCCAAAAAAATGACAAGAGTGGGTCAAGAGCAGTGCATGACTCCAAAACAGTGCTCGCGTGCTTAAAATTTATCACAGCCACCAATCCTACCACTTCGTTCTGCGACATTTATACTAGCCCTTGTTTAGATACTCAAAATTCTAAATTTTTTCACTCTCTGTCTATCACATCGAATCTTTAAAGGATACATGAAGTATTAAATATAGATAAAAAATAATTAATTGCACGGTTTGTTTGTAATTTACGAGACGAATCTTTTGAACCTAATTAGACCATGGTTGGACAATAATTATCAAATATAAATGAAAGTGCTACTGTATTTTTTAATTTTTTTTTGCCATTCTTGGTTGACCATGCATACATTTATTTATATTTATCGGATTGGTCTAGAACATAAGTATTTAAGGTATGTGGACGCTACAATTTAGCAACGATACAGAGAAAAATATTTATGGCTAAACTTCTCCAGGAGATTTAAATAAACAAAGTGGGTGGTTTGAGAAAGGAGCACCGCCAAGTCCACTAGGGACGCCCTGAATGAATAAGAAATGGACAGCTGAGGTCATACTTGCATGAAAAATAGCATGTATATTATATATGCAAATGGAGGTGCTCATATTACTGCCAAAGCATGTCGACCCCATCCTAGCACCATGCTTCTCACATCTTGTGCCCTTATTAGCTTTTCCCTCTCTTTTTCTCTCCAAATCTTAACCATCCACCTTAATGCTAAACATTGACCCCCTTCATTGATTATTTTTTCCTTATGAGTGTAGTTCCATGTGGCTGTGACACCACTAGTGTCTCTACATTACTCATGTAACCCATTGGTGGATTCAGATTTGACACATCCAACCTTTAACCCTCAAGTTGATGCCTGATTTTCTCTTAGCAGCCATCGACGTGGAGGTTGACAACCTGAACTTATTAACCACAAACTGACTTTATGCTGATAAAAATGACTCCCGCACAATGACCTCGTCGTGACCATTATCTAAGTCGTCATAGGTATAAAAAAAACAGGTCAAACGTATGTGATAATTTTACTTGTACATTTTATTTAGGGAGCGTTTAGTTTGCAGCCGCTACTCGCCTCGCCACGGATGTGGCACGCCACACTCCAAAAAATAGTTGTTTGGTTCCTGCTTAACTGAAGGTCGCCGCCAAAGCACCTAGACTCAAAAGCCGCCATTGAGTGTGATGAGAAATTTCTTCATCGCAATATAGGCGTCACCGCAATGTAGGCGTGGCGAGGTATGGCCCGAATCAAAACAGTTCTTAGACTCAACCAGCCTAACCAATCCAAGAAATATTTAACTTGAAAGGAGGGATATGGTCTTCTCTTTCATGCCACACGTGATGTCATCGAAGAAGGTCTTGTTTGGCAGGGCTCCTAAAATTTATGCTAAACTTAGCATGAGCTCTGTCAAACAGTTTTTTTTTTCATACATAAGTGATCCTTTGTTTATCCCATGAAGTGATTCTCTGAAATATATTATGAGGCCGAGAGATGAAAATGTAGCCTCACCTAATTCTTTGAAGTGATTCTCCATCATGATTTTGAGAGTTTATGTTAAAGAAGAATCAAAGAGAATCGTTTTTAATCACAAAATCACTTCTCTAAGAGAATCAACTTTCTTAGATAATCAGAATTGGACGGAGCTCTATAAAACCAGCTTGAAGAAGCCCCCAAGTCACAGGAAGTGCCCATACACCCTTACACTTGCAATCCGCATGATGATCCCATCATGGCCATCATTTTAAGTCGTCACAGTTAAAAAGTTTATGGTCAAACTTTAGTGGTAATTTAAGTAGATTTATTTAGACTTAACCTAATCAATCTATAAGTCAATAGTAAATGCTTAACTTGAAGCTATGGATGAGTCTTCTCTTTTTTTTTTCCACTGGTGACATCACCGAAGAAAAAACTCCCAAGCCGACGACACAACATAGAAGTTGTAGCTATTTTAGCACAAATCTTCTCTCTAGAAATTTGGTATTATAAATCTTGACATATAAAAGTCTAGTTTGCTCAGGATATTTGAATAATAAACAATGAAATAGCGGCGCCTTTTGTGCTCGGCATTGAATACCGACATCATGTGCTCGCTAGTCAACAAAACATTAGAAAAACCGCAATAGAAAAAAATCCAAGGAGGGCCATGCGAAATTTCCTGGTGTAAAGCAAAGCGTGTGCCCCTAGCAGGCCATGTGGGAAAGGAGGAAACTGGACCCCGGCAAAGACGGGCAAGGATTTATATCCCGAATATAAAAAGGACCCGAAATTGTCGTGCTGTCAGAGAAGATCGAAAGCAGCGCGGAAAAATATTGGAGGAGAGAGAAAATGTGAAAGCGACCCGGTCCGGCCGCTGCGTAGACCCGGCCCATGCACCAAAACCCGGGACACCCCTCAGATCTCCTGTCCGGACCTCTTTGGCGGCAAACGGGAGACTCAAATACAGCCACTCGAATTCCCGGTCTGGCCGCTATGAGCTTTGGGGTTTTTTGAATTTGAATTTATACATACCGAAAAAAGTGTTGCTCCGTGCTAGCCTTCTTCTATATATAGTTAAATGGTGTCCTGTGCAGATTTTACATTTGATTATTCATAAATTCTTTTGGACTAAAAATATTTTCTTTTACAAAGAAAATGCCTAGATGTCAAAGTTCCTAAGTTTGACAAAGAAAAATGTCAAAATGTGAGTGGTTTGTCTGGAAAGCTGAAACCTGTAAATCCTCTATCTATGTTATCATCATATATTACTAGAGCACAAGAAAAGTCTAGCTAAGCATTTAAGAGTATATTTCCATAATTCCATTGTATAACTAGTATGTAGTCCATTTTTATCAAAAATGTGAGTGTGTGGTTTATACATTTTTATCAAAAACCTTTTGCTCTTTAAGATGGTTATTAGTACTCCATCGACCAAACTCTGACAGAAGTTATACGCTAATTCAATTCTGCTGTACCAGTATTGTAGTCGGCAATAATTTCACTCCTCCATGGACCAAGCTCATCGTCCTCCCGGAGGAGAGAGAAAAGGTAGACTAATAGCCGTAGTGGTTGGTGCAAGTCGCTAGCTAGGAGAGAGAGGGAAGAGATAGGGATAGGAAGAGAGAGAGAGAGAGAGTGAGGAGTGTGCGGAAGGGAGCTAGGGAAGAGAGAGAGAGAGATGGCAAGGCAGAGACGCAAGCGATAGAATTGCTAAACAAACAAAAGCAGCCGAGAAAAAAAAGGGTAAGGCGAGCAAGAAAGAGAGAGAGAGAAGGCAGGCGAACCAAACCCCAAGGAGGCCAAGACGCGGACGGCAGCTGGTAGGCAGCCATGCCGCGGTCGCCGTCGCCATCTCCGTCGCCGTCGCCGGAGAGGCACCACCAGCCCGCGCGCCGGAGGGCCCCGTCCCAGATGCAGCAGCTCCACCACCACCACCACCACCGCGGCGGACGGTCGCCGTCGCCGCCGCCGCGGCGCTCGCTGCGCCCGCGCCGCGCCGCCGCGCCGTCCTCCCGCCCGCTCGTCGACGACTTCTTCCCTTTCCCCTCATCGCCGTCGTCGTCGCCGTCCCGCCCCCGCGCCCAGCGGGGGCCGTCGCCGGAGCCGTCGTCCAGCTCCGACTCCGGCGGGGAAGCTGGCGCCGCCGGCTCCTCGGCCTCCGACCGGCGCCGGCGCAAGCTCAAGCTCGTCGTCAAGCTCTCCCAGCTGCCCCCGGACCAGCACCACCGCCGGGCCCCACCTCCCCCACCGTTCTCTGACGGCTCCGACGGGGCCGAGGACCTGGCCGGGGACGGCAGCGGCGACGAGGAGCAGGTCAAACCGCCCAAGAAGCGCCGGATCGAGCCGCGCGCCGACAGATCTCGCCATCGGGAGGTGGGCCATGCCGCCGGATAAGCCGCCAGCCTTGTCTCTTCTTCGCCGCGTAGCTGCTCGCTAACGCTAGATCTGCGCTTCTTGCAGGTTGGTGGCGGCGGGAGGAGCGACCCTGCCGGCGCGCCGCGGATGAAGCGGCCTTCGGTGCCAGGTCCGATTTGCTTCCTTTCTGTGTTTGACCGGCCTCTGCTTGGTCGATGCTTGATTTTGAGCGCCTTTTTTTTGCGTGAAAATTTGATTTATTTTTTTCCCGCTTGGTGGATTTAGGGACCGCGAGGACGACGCCGCTGCCGGACCGGAAGGCGCTGGAGATGATTCTCGAGAAGCTTCAAAAGTGCGTGTTTCACATCTTTATCGCAAACGCAAGATGGGATTTGTTGCGTCAAGTTTTAATGACCTCGATGTTTTGCCTTTCTGCCACTGTTCTATTCCACAGGAAGGATACGTACGGAGTGTTTGCGGAGCCAGTGGATCCAGAGGAGGTAAAGAGCCCATATTCATTTGCCATGCTTCCTGGAGTTGCCAATTTGTTTGGTACGGAGCTGTTGAGTATTGATATCGTGGTTATTGGTTGACACAGCTGCCTGATTACCACGATGTGATTGAGCACCCAATGGACTTTGGCACCGTCAAGAAGAAGCTTGCCAGGAATGCATATCGCTCGTTTGAGCAATTTGAGGTCAGATTGCTAGCATTCTTTTGTCGTTTATTTGGGCAGCGGTTGCGATTTGTTGGCCGTTGGAGAGTTGTTTTTCAGTTCATTTTACTTTTGTCGTGATCGAGTTTGATGTGTAACGGTCTCCCAAAGCAGCAACCTGTGATATACGTTAGCGAATTTGCTAGGCTTTCCGCTTTGTCTGTTTGTACTAAATTTGTTCTGCCTCATGCAAATGGTCATTAGCCAGTGTTATTCTGCCCTGCAAAAGTTGCCTTTTCTAAAATAGGCTTACATTCACCGCATGTAACAAAATACTAGTGATTTCTTGTCATAGAATCACCATTGGTCGGCTTGAGTCGCTAACCATGTCTCATCTTGTTCTGTTGTGAAGAGCTAGGATGCTATACCTTTTTTATGTCCTAGTAAAGGATATTCTGAAGCCAAAACATCTCAATAATAGCTCAAAAAGAAGTTTGTTGACATTGAGTAATATTGAGATAGCAGTCTCGTGGTGGATTTAGACTGGGCCAAGTTGAACTGATCTATGAAATTCCAAGATGTACTTTGTTACTCAAGTCACAAAAGAAGTCATCCTTTTGGACTCTGTGCACTTGTGCTGTCAACTTGTTAAAACTTTCACTATCTGTACACAATCAATATAGACTCTAGAAGATTCGCTACAAATATTACAACTTGAACTTTGCATTCAAGTAAGTTTCATTCTGGCGATCAAATATTGTCTACCAATGGCTAGTCTGGTTATGGTCTATAAACCATCACATAATGGTTACTAATAGGGGTGTAAATGGTATAGACATTTCTTGATTGACTGTTCAGCCTACGGGATTCACGTACTGATGTATAATCCGTATCCGAATCTGGTCATTCAATCCGTGCTGTATCCAAATACTCAATTGGATGCATATATGTTGATATCCATTTATATATTATCTGACACTACCCATACCCGAATCTGAATCCAAGGAAAAACCCCAACTATCTATATTCATATATATGTAGACATCCGTCCATATCCGATCTGTTTACACCTCTAGTTACTAATTATCATACTAGTATAACCATCGCTTGACTATTGAAATAAAATATTTGAAGAGTATGCAAATGGCTGAATCAAGCACTAAAAGCATAATTGAACGAATCCGACCTGACCTTCTGTTTACAAATTTGTCTTGAATGGACCAATTTATTAGTATCTTCTTTGTAGGAATGACAAGTGCTTCAAACGTTGAGCACTGATGCACCTTATTGATAATTTTCTGTGCAATGGTCTTCTTTTTAAATTGCAGGATGATGTGTTCTTAATTTGCAGCAACGCAATGCAGTACAATGCACCTGATACAATTTACTTCAGACAGGTATACAGTCCCTAAAAACTTCATGCGCTTACAACACCATGATTTGATTATTGGCATTAAACATTTTGTACTATGCTTGGGAATGTAGGCTCATTCCATACAGGAGCTGGCAAGAAAGAAGTTTCAGGAACTGAGGGATGAGGGCATACCTACAGAAAACGCGATAAAGATTGAACAGAAAATTAGACCAAATTTCTGCAGTGGAGATCCGGTTAAGAAACCTGTTTTGAGGTATCCAGATGATGATCTAGACTTTTTATCCCGCAAAGAGCAAGTTAAGAGACCCAATTCAAATAATGTGGATGATGACATGAGCTTCAAAAATCAAGTAAAGAAAACCATGTCCAAGAATTCACAGGATCGAAGTTGCTTATTGCAGAAAGAGCGAATTAAGAAACCCATTCCCAGAAATTCAGAGGACAATTTAAGTTCCTCATTGCACAAAGAGCGGCCTAAGAAACTGATCTCCAGACATTCGGAGGATGACCTGAACTCCCCATCTCGCAAAGAGCAAGTTCGGAAAGTCATTTCAAAAAATTCAGAAAATGATGAAAGCTCCCCTTTCCACAAACATCAAGTCAAGAAATCTACTCCGCAGAGTTCGAAGGATGATTTCTCATCCCAGAAAAGGCACATTAAGAAGCCAATTCGCAGAAATGGAGAAGATCCAGTTTTTTCATCCTGCAAAAGGCCCATTGAGGATCCCATTTGCGCAAATGTTGAAGATGCAGACTTCTCATCTATGAAAAGGCTTTCTGTGAAGCCCATCAGTATAAACAAAGAAGAGGACCTTGACCATTGTCACCAAGAGTCATCTAAGGAACCTAGTTGCAGAGTTGAGCAAGATGATCAAGGTTTCTCATGCGATGAAGAGGCTGTTAAAAAGCCAGTTTGTATGGATAGCCATGATGCCCAAGGTTCAGATATCTCTGCTGCAACTATTGCTTCTGCAGGAGATGGCTCTAATGGTTTAAGCATGTCACAGCCTAATGCTACTGAACCTATTGATTGTACTCTTGCCAATGGGGTTGTGGACGAAGATATCAGCTATCCACTAGATGAAATAAGATCTGAGAAGACAGATGATATTTCAGGTACTGTATTCCTTTTATTTTCTGGACATTCCCCTAAATCACCTTGTCTACTGATGATCGGTTAATTTTAAGGCCTAATCGTTATACTTTTGTGCATTGATGATCACATATAGCAATTTTAGACTGGAATTTGGTTTAGACCTATGTCAAAGGAGTCGATCAATTAGCGAAATGGTGTTACGGATAAATGTGATGGGCTATCAAAATACAAAACTAGATGTCCAGAGGGTTGTATAACATATAGACCTGTATGACACATTTGATGTTCATTTATTCAGGCCCTTTTTAGGTTGTTCCTTACACACATAATTATTATTATCAAGAAAAATGAATTGTTAAAGTATTAATAGAGCTGTATATATGGTCAGATGATGTCTGACATATAACCAATGTTCACTTTTATAAGGCATGTTTTAGTTTGAAAACATCAGACTTTGCAAGTTTTGACCAAAAATCAGTCCAATATATGCATTGCATGTTTTAGTGCACAAAAGCTGTATCAATAGATTGGTACTTCCAAGTACTTCTAATACAATGCTTATTTTGTAGCAATTGGTTATGTATTGTAAGATAACTTACGATAAAAAAAAACTTATGAAGACTTTTGTTCTAAGATACACCCTAAAGTAATGCACAGAATGATTTGTCTAACGGAAAGTCAGTCATTTGTTATGATTACTGCTGTTCAACCAAATGTTTTGAAAGGAAATTCACATTCACTTTGTTGAATTCTAATTATTTTTTTAATTTACCCCTTTTTTCAGCCAAGCCTAGCTACAAGCCAATTCTGGTAGATGAGACTAGACGGAAAACTTATGATGCATCTGAAGAACAGCCTCCAATGGAATCTGATCCAGTTTTTGATGTTTTCTCTGCGGAACCAAAAGAGCTCGTGAATGTGGGTTAATGCATCTATGATTAAATCAAATGCTGACTTATATGTAGTTATTGGTCCATTTTTTTTTAAAAAAAATTTAGATTAGCTCACTGGCTGAATTTCGTTGCAGGTTGGGCTTGATGCTGAACACTCATATGCTTATGCAAGGAGTCTGGCTCGTTTTGCTGGTTCTCTTGGTGCTCAAGGTTGGAGAATTGCTTCTGACCGCATTCGGCAAGCATTACCTGCTGATGTAAAGTATGGTCGTGGTTGGGTTGGAGAATATGAGCCTCCATTACCGTCTATTCTTGTTGTGAATGATCAACCTAGATACCCGAAGAGCTCTGAGACAAATAGACGAAGGAATGCTCTTCTGCCTAGGGATAATGAAAGGCCCAGACAAACAGAAGCTAATAATCCAAAGGATATGAGACGGATAACCACTTGCAGTAATGTCGTTGGAGTGCCTGGACCACTAGAGAGTCCAGAATTTAAGCCAAGATTATTTGGTGTTACCACTGAGCCTCAACACAGGATCACAGACACGTCATCACTGCATGAGAACCATAGAGTGTCTGGTAATGTTGCAAAGACCAAAAGAACAACCAATGATCAAATGAGAAAAGGCAATTCATCTTCCAGTGCTCGGCCTCTTGAAATGCAGCTACAGAAAGGAGCTTCTTCTGGTCTTGATATCCCTGGCTCAAACAAAATGGCTGGCCAGCCTAGACCGTTTTTACAACCACCAGAATCAACTAGACCTCAGCAAATGAGAAAAATTGACTCATCAAAAAGCAAAATTCCAATTGAAATGGCACCGCAGCAATTTGAGTGTGCAAAAGGTGTTGCTTCTGGTGTGCATGATACTGCTTCCTCAAATGGGCAGCCTAAACACTTCTTCCAGTCACAAGCAGCAGCTTCCTCTGGTGTGCATGATATGCATTCCTCTAATGGTCAGCCTAAACACTACTTCCAGTCACAAGCAGCAGCTTCCTCTGGTATGCATGCTATGCCTTCCCCTAATGGGCAGCCTAAACACTACTTCACGTCACAGGCAGCAACTTCCTCTGGTCTGCATGATATGCCATCCTCCAATGGGCAGCCTAAACAATTTTTCCAGTCACAAGCAGTAGCTTCTTCTGGTGTACATGATATCCCCTCAAACGGGCAGTCTAAACCCTTGTTCCAGTCCCAAGAGGCAGCTGTACTACAGCCCAAAAATGAAGCAACATGGGTGTACCATGGACGACCTGGTGATGGAAAGGTTGGATCATCAAACAAAAGCAGACCATCCACCAGTATTGGGTTCATCAATAAAAATCAATCAGTAAATGCTGCAACTTTTGCCATGAATTTGAATGGACAAAAGATTGTTAGTGACCATACAAAATCAGCAGGCACAACTGCAATGCCAGCCCAGCCAAATATACCAAACAAAGGTCTTGATGCTCCTCGGAACATGTTCTCAGCATTTCCAGCTGCTGTTAGGGAGAACCAGAGCATTCCATCAGCTCCAGTTGCCCAATCTTGGATCTCATTTGGTGCTACTACAGAGAACAAACCAACCATTGTCAGCCCAACTTTCCTTGACAATAATTGTGGCTGGAAAATGCCATTTGCTAACGTCCAACCTTCTGATGATACCAAAATAAGTGCTGTTCCTCAGTTCTTTAGGCATCCTGTTCAGGTAGTTAGAGAGAACTCGGTTCAAAACAAGGGCTTGGTAATATTTCCCCAGTTGGTGCAGCCAGATTTCGTGAGATCACAAGGGCAACCACAATGGCAGGGGCTGGTTCCCCACATGCAACAGAAGCCAGGCAAGGATGTACTACGCCCGGACTTGAACATTGGGTTCCCATCTCCTGGTTCACCACCAGCTCGACAATCGTCTGGCATCAATTTGGAAGCGCAGCAGCCAGACCTTGCTTTGCAGTTATGAGCTGGGAATAGACAATGAATACATGCTATAATCTCTAAAGCATGTAAAGGCATGAGGAGCTCAGGTGTGAAACAAGGCGAGAACAGCATTGGGACATCCGGTACAGGATCGGTGATGATGATTGTGATGTAGGCTTTATATGCCACATGGCATCATCGCAACTCATCCCGTCGCTGTACAAAGATATCAGAAAATGGATGGATGAACACTGCTTGGAATGAGATCATGTCTACTGGGGGGGCATTCTGACAGGAGTGCAGAATCCAGCATTTGGAGAAATGCTTTGGTGGCAAACATGTAGGTAGCATACTAGCATGCCCATGATCCATACTTGGGGCGCCTCTGACCACAATACAGCTTTCTTCGGTGGAAATTTTGGCACCAGAATTTAGGAGATAAATCGTTCATTCGGTAGTGTAGATCTCGTGGTCACCCCTATGTAATGCCCATATCAAAATGTATGTTGGTTGTAAATGGTTCTGCGTTGAATAGATTGTTAGAGTAGGGCCTTTACCTCCCTTCTGAATGAAATTGCTTCTTTTGTTCATGATGTATGTAGCAGGAAGCCAGGAACTGAGACCTATGATCCATTCAGTTCAAATGGCATGCTGAATCAAAAAAGGTTGCCAATTCTCTCTCGGATACACTGATTCAGTTTGTCATTACATTGGATTCTAGCTTTAAGCAGGGATGTCATACTAATGAGCAGTGCCATTTCTCTCTGAAAGCGTAACTTTGCTGATAAACTCTTACTCCACTGGACATAAGTTTGCTTGGAGTGTATAATTTTCCTCTGAACTGCAGACGCTGGGTTTTGCTGCTTGCACCCTTCATCCCAAAAATAGTGTTTCTTCAAATTCATAGCTAGAATGACTCTTTTGGGGATGGAAGTAACAAGAATGACCCTTCTAGGAGGGAGGGTGTATGTATTAAAACATCTATATCACCTATTGATGCAAGTTTGATGTAATTTATCATCTATTTAATGTTTATTTTAAAAATGTTAATTATTTATAAAAATGTTAGCAATATTAGTCAAATTCTAAAAAAATATCTGTTTAAAAAGTCCTATAGGTACCAGACGGAAAAAACAGGCCCATAGGTAGCCGCTGTGGGTTGTCACAGGCTCCTACTATATACTGGAGTACGTCCCATGCTTTTACACAAGTCAATCAATCTCATGTTTAATCTATAGTGTGATTATTAATATCTGTTAGACATATTTATAGAATATATTGTCATAATCAAAATATATGCTGACACCATTTTCAAACTAAAATCATAGAACGGAGACAAGCAAACTAAAATTATATTACCAAACACACTTTACTTGCAAATCGGCAATAGACAAAGGTCAGGTGTTCATGCATACAATAGAAAAACGAAGCCCTGTTGCCTACAGATTTTACACCACAAGAAGGTTAAAGGGAATTAGACTCGTCAGCTGCGGTTGCCTACAGATAACAAGTAGGTAATCAGAAACAACCAACAGCATACTATCCAAACATCATTCCCTGCAGGATCTGGGGGCCACGTTAGGGGTAGCCTCCACAAGGGAAATGGAGGATAGCTTCTGGGTCAGCAGATCAACCAATGAACTCGCATCGACATTAGCCTGTATATTCTGATGCAAAGCCGGATTGTTCTCCTTTGAGTCTGCACCCACCACTGTCTCAGTCTTGTGCGTGCATGCTTCAGGTTCGGCAACAAGTTGCATTTGCAGCAGTCGTCCGGTGTTTTGGTCAATGGATTTGTCCTGAAAGCATACAAAGAAAGATAAGCACATCAATATAGGACATTTCCACTTACATTTCGATGGTAAAGAAGATAGTCCAACAAAATGAAATGCACGTACTTTGGGTTTCACCACAACTGGACGGGCTAGGTGCCTGCACACTTCAGGTGTGTCGACTTCCATTGGCACTGCTTCCAGAGGAGCTTCTACTTCCAGAGACGCCTTTGCTGTGTTACTTTTGCAAGCACTAACTTCATGAGGTGCTGCTATAGGTTTTAATCCTTGCTGACCAAAGGCTGGATGAAAGTTTTGTGTGGCGGCTAGCAAGCAATGGATCTCCGTGGATTGTGGTTGCGCCTGTACATGCACAGCAAGACAGTTAGAGTCAAACTGATATAGGACATTTTGCAAGGAAACAACATTTACAAAAAAAAGAAAATGCACATACAGCTTCAGGACTGGTCACAGCTGGATCAGTCAGGTCGCAAGCTGGTTTGGCCACCTTAAAAGGCTCTACTCCCACCGTAGGCAGCGGCTTCACCACCTTACTTTTGGAAGCACAGCTTTCCTCATGAGGTTCTGCTGTCAACTTTGATTCCTGTTGGCCATAGGTAACTTGTGCAACATTCACATTCATGTTCAATTTTGGTGTGCCAGGTAGACACGGCATCTTTGAAGGTTGCAGTTGTACCTGTGCACCAATGTTTTGGTCAATGCATTTCTCCTGAGACATACACAGCAAGATAGTTGGAATCACACTGATATAGGACATTTTGCAAGAGAAACAACATTTTTAAAAAAAAGCACATACAGCTTCAGGTCTGGCCACCACAACTGGATCGGTCAGGTCTGTGCAAGCTGGTTCGACCACCTTATAAGGCTCTACTTCCACCATAAGAGGCAGGGTCTTTACCACCTTACTTTTGGAAGCACAGCTTTCCTCATGAGGTGCTGATGTCTTTTTGGATTCCTGTTGGCCATAGGTAGCTGGTGCTTCATTCACATTCATGTTCTGAGATTTTGGTGTGCCAGGTAGACACGGGATCTGTGAAGGTTGTGGTTGTACTTGTTGACCAATGTTTTGGTCATTGTATTTCTCCTGAGACATACACAGCAAGATTGTTATGCACAATAATAAAGGAAATCACCATTATTCGAAGTTAAGGAATGTAAAACAAATTGCACATACAGCATCAAAATAACCAATCTTGGGTGTTGGCCTCCGAAGCCCCGATGGCTTAAAGCCTTTTCCCTGGTTGATTATTTCTGCAGTAGCTTTTAAATTATCTCCAGCTGCTGTTCCAGACGAGTGTCCTTCTGTGACAGTAGGAGGCTTAAGCTTTGGAATCCGAGGGCAGTCACTGCTCTTCCTGAGGGAGGGGGACAGTGCATTCATACTCTCAGATGTATGGCTCATCCTCCCTACCGTGGAAGCTGTTGAAGCCCCAGATATGACAGAGCTCATGCTGTCCATAGAGCTGCTAGGGGAAATGCTTGGTGATGTACGGTCAGCATAACCCTTAGCTGGGATCTTGTTCCCTGATGATCTTGAGGGAATAGTTTTATCGGATTTTGATGACAGACGAACAGGGACCCTCTGGGCAGTCCTATTCTTGTTGCTTAGGGTTTCTGGTTTTGGTTTTCCTTGTGGCTTAGTGTTATTCGACACACCATGGGAAGAAGTTGCTGATGTGAAGGGACCTGATTTTGAGATTGAACTAGACTTTGTAACCCCACCAGATCTCAGGCCAGCTGAAGTACTGACAGTTTTACCAGCTGCCTGCCTGTTGACAGCACCCCCTGAAAGAGAAAAATACAGATTAGGCTAGGTCTATGTTATATTAATACGCCGAGTGAACAAAAAATGCATGGCAATTTACACACCAGTGCTGCTTCTTTTGTTTGAAACCCCAGAGGTGACAGCTGTGTTAATTGATGATCTTATCATAGCAACTCTTGGCAGAGCCCTAGGAGGTTTTGAGGATACCTTTGCTTCTGCAGCTCTTGGTAAATTCTACTCAAGCAAAAAGTGTAAATACGAAACTGACATCAGAATATCGCACAAGATAGAACTTTTTAATTAAAAACAAGCGAAAAGGAAATTGGTCCTTCAAAAGAAAATGACTAGTATCAGGAATTCAATTGTGCTAAGCACCATGATTAGAAATATAGTGAACAAAATAGTTAACCTTGCGAACAAGAGCATGAGGCCATCCTAGTCATCAAGATTAATTTCCATGTGAAGGTACATGCTCATACTTGGTGAGCAAGATCAAGAGGAAAATACTAGTCACTGGGATTTTGTTATGATGTTCAGGTATGTAATTCAAATATTAATTTAGACAGCGGGATACATTACATCTTAGACAAGGCAGCCTTAGCCTAGCTGGCTTTACTTAAGAATTTCAGTCAATTGCAAAGTTGGAAAATATAATACATTACATATGAACATTTTAGTAACACATAAATCTCTAAACAAACATCTAATTATGGGTGAATGGTTAAAAAACTACAATGGCCATGATTATTAAGGAATTACAGACAGGGGACATACGGCACTTGCAGCCACAGGCTCTTTTGTGGTGACTTGGGGCCTTTGTCTGCCACCAGTTCCTTGGTTTGTTGAAACCGGGGCCCTTATCTGAAGATAAACAAATGTAATCAGTGATCATAAATGATTGCAGAAATTTGAGATTGAACAAATGATCAAGTGGGTTAGCATACCTTTGGCTGGGGCATCCGATCAGCACCTTTTCTAGCTGGAAGGAACAATATGTGTCAGTTACCAACAGCAGGCAAAACTCAGTAGAGTTTAAGTTTCAGATGCTAAGTAGCGCATTGCATCGTCATTTGAGGCATACCTGCAACACGAGGTACATTTGCTATGGCCTTTGGTGGGTTTGAGCCAGCAACAGTCCGACCTGGAACTTTATCAGGTTTGCCAAGAGACTTCTGGATCGAAGCACGGACATTATCAAATAAATCAGTCTCAAGGCTCTCCATCGCCCAGCATTCACTTTCCAGAGTTGAGGTTGCTGATTCCTCTGATTTTCTCATTTCCTCCACGATTCCAGGCAACCTGGAACCCTGGGTCTTACGGAAGGTGCTGTTTACAATGGCCAATTCCTCGGTATCAAGAACACCTGCAGATACCAGTAAAGATTAAGGGACAATACTCCAGCACTAGTTGGTAAATAATCTGGAGGATGAATATGCATGTGTGTTGGGGAAAATGATCAGAGTTCAGCTTAGCATTTGTATTTTTTTACAACTGCTCTGTTTGTTCAGGTGTCCTAACTGCTCTCAGCTAAGGTAATAGTAGTCGCCCAATAGGTGATAAGTGACAACTAATAAGTACGAGTCACCTAGAAATTGTAGAAAGAACAATGAAATAATTGACAAGACCCAGCATGATATTGACCTTTAACACATCCATGACAACACTGACTAACCAAAATACCCTGAAGTCTGATGAGCTAGAGCTAAATCTGCGCTAATTTATAGCTGGCTAGTGATTAGCTGTGGTACCCGAACAGGCCCTTCCATGCATACACTTAACATGCACGAGTTTATAACGAGAACCGATAATTTCACAGAACAGACAATTCAGACCACAATTCATGGATGGAGACCAGGAACAAACAAAGGCGAAGCGAACCTTCACTGGTGAAAAAGGCGCTGTCCCAGGCCAAGCTCTTGCGGAGGTTCACCCCCTTCTTGGCCTTGCGCTGCTCCGGGGACTCCGTCCGCTCGGGGGACGCCTGCTCCACCATCCCACCGTCCGGATCCGCAGCCCGGCCCGCCGCCGACGGAGAACCAACGGACGAGGTCGCCTCCGCGCCCACCAGAGACCCTAGAGGAAAATCGCCCCCCGTCAGATCCACGAACCGCAATCGAAACAGCAGGCACCAGTCCCCCGCGATTCATCCCGAGGAAATCGTCCCGAAATGGGGCAGGCGCGGAGCACCTCACCTGCGTGGGGCCGGGGCGGATCGGGACGCGGCGGGGCCGGGGGCGGTGAGGCGAGGTCGTAGAGGAGGTCGTCCTCGGCGGAGACGTCGATGAGGGAGAGCCCCTCCATCGCCGCGGCGGGGAGGGCTGCGGTCGGTCGGAGCTGCAGGAGATCGGTGGGGGGAACCCTAGATCGCCCGCCGGTGTGGGGATCGAAGAGGAGGCGAGGCGATTGCGAGATGAGACGAGCTGGGGAGAGAGACGTTGGAGATGGGCGGCGAGGGTTGGGCGGCTGGGTATAAAAAATGTTGGGAGGGTGGGGCGTTGCGGCCGCTGCGATGCGGGCGACGCGTCCTGCTGTTGCGGCAGAGGCTGACCGGTGGGCCAGGAAGCGGGTCGACCAGAGGGGTTTTGTTGACCTCGGTTATTATCGCCTTCCTTTTGGAGAGGGGAGAATGATGTGATCACACGGGCGGGATGGTTTGAATTTTGGTGAGTTTGGGCTGTACTTGCGTTGGGCCGTTTTTAGGGTTGGATACTGGATTTGTGGGCCAAGTTCCATGGGCTTTGTGTTTCAACGGCCTGCTTGGAATCATATCCGGCATTTTTTTTTGCTGGCATTAGTCATATGCGACAAGTTGCAACAACATGAATCCTACCATGATAGCCAGGTCCAGTCAATCAGTAGAAAATTGCTTGTGTTGTGGCAGACATGCACGCACGGTAACGTCCCTCCTCCACCAGAATGATTTTGCCCATCAAAAGAGAGGGCACACACAAACACAGGGATGCATGTCGCATGCGAAACGACACGACGTGTTCAGCAGGCGCGCAGGCGCGCGGCGATAGCATTGCCATGATGCGCACACATAGGCCTGGTCTGCACAAGAAAAAAGGATCCATCCATCAGGTCCATCACACGCGCCCAGCTCCATTACTCATCTTGCTTTCCAAATACATTGATCGTGCACGTGCTTGCTACTTTCGCCTTTCATATGGCACAGCAGATGGAAAATGGCCCCAACCCAAGCAACACCCTTTTCCTTTTGCTTAGGTTCTGTTTGAAATCGAATTGGACCATTTGTTTATCTCAAAACATCTGATGATCTGAAAAATATATACTCCCTCTGTACTTATTTGTTTCTCGTTTGATTTCTATGCCCTCCTCGCATTCACGATTCCCGAGCGACTAACATATCAGGACGGAGGTAGTATGAGCGGCAAAGGTAACTATATTTACATCACGGTCTGTCAAACTTCACCGGAACTTATGCATGGAGAGTTCAAAAAAAAAAAGAGAGAGAGAGAACTTATGCATGGAACCACACATCTGACAACAGCAATCAGGTTGGGTTACAGTAAATCTGCTTGCACTGAACAGTGGTGCTCATTATTTCAACATGCAACTACAGCCGGGATGCCATCGGAATTAAGTGTTCATCATCACTCAGCGGAGATAACAACCATCTCTCACTGTGGTCTTCAAGGTGGACCAACCGAGACAGCTTGAATGCTTGATGCAGCAGCTCAGATAGTTCTGCTGTACGGATAGCAGCCAAGGACACGCAGGAAGCTTGCAATTTCCTGTAAACACATATACCTTTGGGTTACTAACCTGACAGAAGGACGCAAACACTACCAGTATGTGTATGTGCTTAGGCTTAGCATTTAACTTGAAAAATGTTTGCATAGTAGCATGTTCATCTTCAGAAAAAAGAAAAATGTTTGCATAGTAGCATGTTCATCTTCAGAAAAAAAAAAACGATCCTCTCTCTTTTGGACATCATGGATATATATGTTTTTTACTCTTTCCCTTCTTGGCGGTGAATTAATAGCCAACGACTAGATACTTGAGTACTTAGGGCATGTACAACCCATAGACAGCATGCTGTCTACAAGTTTTTGAGATCCGTGTATAGACGGTTGAAAATACAACTCATACAATGGGATGTCTATTTAGCTGTCTCCAAGTTATTTAATACTTGCATGTATCCACGATTAAATATGAAGTATGATCTATGTATACAAGTGTGTTGCTAGTTGATACAAAAATAATTCAAGCATAATACTTAAGTTAAATATGATTGTAATATTTTTTTAGACCAATAATTTCGTCAACATAATCAAACATCAATAAAATTATATGGATTCAATTTCAAAAAATATACTTGTAGTAAAAAGGAACCTAATAAAATTCAAATCATAATTTTTGGATTCAAATTAAATTTTATATGAACTTATTAGCTTCAGTTAATTTGTGCTTTATTTGGAAGAAGAAGCTAACAGAAAAGATACCTACTATCTCGGAATGGTGCATTGCTTTATTTGGAAGAAGCTAACAGAAAAATACCTACTCTCTCGGAAACGAATGCGTTCAGTGCCCGCACAAGATCCTCTCGCCCGTAATCGCGTCCTCGGAGCACGGGCCGAAGCCGGCGTCTCACGAGACGACGGCAGCACCCTGCATGCGGCTTGCTAAGGGCGTTTTTGTAAAATTTTCAGGTTACAGACGGCACACAAAGCACCGTTGTATGTGCCCTTACTACGTTTCAGAAGATGAATGTAAATCGTATTACTCTCGATTGTACTACTGGCATGCAGATGACACAGCACTAAAGACTAACCTGTAGATACTTCAAGGCATTTTGTGCACGGACATCTGCCATGGACGCTTCGAAATCGATGAAGAAAATGTAATTGAACTGCCTGCAACCAAGACGCTGAATTTGAGGAGGCTGGGAGATGTCATCGATGTAGGAAGAAAATACCTAAAACATGTTCCTTATATAAACAACACCAAGACAAGAATGGTGTTTCAGGTTGGCCTAGTTATTGTTTTATTGCAGAGAAACATAAGCAGAAACCAACGTTCTTGAATTTGTTTTCCTCAGCAGTACAAAGACGCGCATAGTAACTAATCCCCCACGATTGTTCTTTTGGTTTGAGTTGTGGTAAACCTAAACGGACTTATGTATCATATCAGGAAGATAAATGTGAGTGCCATCAGGATCAGATTGGAGGATAGCTTATATATAGTTGGCGAGAATAGTTGAGAATTAATGAAACAGAAGAAAGAGAATAACCAGGAAACATTCACAGAGATTCCAGCCCCAAAATAGATTCAAGTAATGAATATTTAACAGGAAGGCGTAGTAGTAGTTCTATGCTGAAAGTTCAATAGCATACTTTTCAGTTCCGCGAGTCCTCATTGGTTTGCCTCTGTTTGGCCTGCTCTCAATCTTCAGGTGGGCAGATAGAAAGCAAAAGATTCAGAACAAGGAATCCTGTAACAATTCTGAAAACTCAAGACAAATTGTTCCAGTATCACCTTTGTCAAATTTATACCCCTCTTCCAAAACGCCCCTATAGCTTTGTAAAAGGTTCCAGGTCCTTCTTCGAGACCAAAAACAATGCTTGTCTATTATATAATATATTAACAATTTAGCATATATAATTTTCATCGCTGAACAACTGATAGGAAAATGTATTTGGTTTTACTAACATAGAAAAAAAAGCAATACCTTATAATGACCGTGTTCTTTGGGAAGGTTAGCAGTTTTTGCCAATACCAGGTACCTTGTGACATTGGGTGATTCATCCTGCAACATTTTTTGTTTTGATAGTGTTAGATTTCTGAATTAGATAAAGCTGAACATGAACCTGGAAGGTTAAGAAGAGTTCCTGGCAATATTTGTCAGAAAAAGATATGTGCAACCCGACAAAAAGGAAAATATACCAAAGAAAGATCTTTGAGCCCTTTTACAGTGCAGAATCTCACAAGAATTGTACAGAAATTTTATGGAAATTAGTTCATTATCCAGGAAAGATGCAGGAAAGATGAAATTTTTCTATGTTCCGAAGGGGGCTGAATATTAGAAGAGCTCTAAACTTCAGATAAATGCTAAAAAAGGTTTTACTACCTGAAAATTGCATTCTAAGATGTTAAGCCCATATAATTCCGCTGCTCGAGCACTACCTATTACTCCAGAATCCCTTAAATTCTTCTTGGATATAATCTGCAAGAGGTATTCAGAATCACATACCCCAGATATAAAATATGAAAAGGACCTGGAATGTTTTTATTAGGTACCTCAGCACCAGCAGCTCCATGATCCACATCTTTCTTTGAAACACTTAAATTAGAAATGGAATGTTCGCATTGAGCAAGATACTGCATACAATACTCACATATGAGGAAGAAATTGAAACATAACACATAAAATGCATATGAATGTTTGGTTTTTATCATAACCTGTGGATGGTTGAAAACTGTCTTCAAATCACCCTTATGCACTCCAGGTAAAGCTAGAAGACATAGCTCTACATCCATCTGTATTTCTTGCACAATTTGCAAATTATGACTAAGAAGTATGTCATAGCTCTGAGGGAAGCTTCCAGTGTATGAATTTTCAATAGGAAGAACGGCTATGTCGGCAAGTGAAGACTCAACAGCCTATCAGTTAGCAAATGCATGAGAAAACTAATAGATTTTTTGAGATCTTGGATGAAATTTGTAAATTTTATATAAATTATAAGCATAACAACCTCAAGTACAGCTTCAAACCTTTTGTGGGGAACTGTTGTACACGCTGAGAAAGCCTTAAGCACAACTGCCTCAGTGACCGTACCAGGTGATCCCTATGATTCAAGAGAAGTTGCAATAAACATCATATAGACTTTTTAATTAAAAACATCATATAGACTTCAAATCCTGTTTGGATAAAATCCATTCGCTCCTGATTCATATGGGTTAGAGAGAGCAATGCACTGATCCCTCCTCAATCTCTGCCAGTCCACGTGAATCCACATGGGGAATTGGTTTATCCATACAAACCCTACACAAGGCTATACCTGATATGCCACACAAACATCACACATTTCAGTATCCAATGATCGAATAGGTGAAGGCGATGTCCCTGCATAGGAGAGAGAAAGAGAAAATATATTAGATCATATTGAATGAATATGTTGATAAAATAGCCATCAAAGTTGTCTTCGAAACACAATAAAGATGCAGATGCTCATGTGCATGCACACTCATCTGCTAGGTGCAGGTACTCATGTACATACTGAATGAATAGGCCATATGCATCGTACATTTTTTGTAACACATCATAGATACAATACTCATACATACGCACGCACACAATGTAGGGTTTGATCTTGGTGATCGTTGCTATCCAAATGATTCCTTGGTTCCAACCTATAACTGTACCCTAGCCTATTTTTTTAAATTTTTTGATAATGCAGACCTATTTAAATTCATTCCCACGCGGAGTTGAACTCAGGTCTACTAGGTGCTACTCAGGTGCTCTAAGTCGTACCACCACATGTGCCCCTGGGTCAAATCCAACTCATGGTATGATAATGTGACATTTTATTTTCTTCCATGTTTACCTTTTTTTAGAAACTCCTCCATGTTTACCTACCTTTTTCTCTTAGGTTCAAGATAACTTATACCACGTGTGATGAGTTGGCTCTACTAGGCCCAAATACTTGGAACCATGTCTCATATGATTGTTTTCCTAGAACCATTACAGCCAATTTGATCGGGAAGTATGGAATGAACACTTCTGGTTCGAATGTTATCAAAAGAGATTTTATTTTGAAGAACTCTAAATTAAATAGGGCCAGTAAATACAATCACAACTCAATCTAGGAAAACATTGTGGATGATTGCTATAGAAACAATATAGAAACAAAATTATGTGCAACGAAAGGCATACTCTGTGGTAGACTAAGGATGTTAGTGCCATATACTTGGGCTATGGTTTTGACATGATGGACTAGTTTTTGCATCCCACAAATTGAAGGTTTCTCGGTGAAGGGCCAACTAACAGCTGCATGCATGATCGATCTAGTTGTCTAAGCAAGGTGAGAAATCCCTTCTTGTTGATGGTGCAACCAAAATCTCACGAAATAGTACCATATGAGCCACTAAATCTTGTAAAAATACCTTCTAATTTTTTCTCTCTAAGCTACTTTAGTTTGCACAATTACCCATTTCCTCCATTGTCATCCCCTAATATGGTAGCATATAGTTTCCAAAATAGTTATTTTGTGCTTGGCCATTTGGGTTACATAGGCGGCTACCAAGTGAGGGTTATTCCGCCTCCCTCCACGCTCCCATCCCCATCCTTCCCTAAAACCCTAGCCGAGTCCGGTGGTGGCAAGGTCGATTCAAAAGCAAAAAATCCATATTCCCTCTATTCTCCTTCCTAATCAAGCAAATCCTACCAGACTCGAATGATGGGCTAATTTTTGAAGCTGATTCATGACTTGGAGGCCAACAAGAGTTGACCCGAGGAAAGCATGACGAAGCCTATGGTGGAAGCGACCACAAATCCTCCATACTGGCTCCTAGAAGGGTAATTCATTTGCCCCCTCTGATGATTCTCTTTTTCTTTGTCATAGTCTCGAATCGTAGATGCACTAGGTTTGATGCTATGTCCATCTGTAGGATGGATCCAAAAACGAGTTTCTTCCTTGATATGCGACTGTTTGGTAATAGATTTATACCAGAGTGTAGATGATATAGTCGTAACAAAGTTGTAGATTTGGGTACGGACAATTGGAGTTAAAATAGACTAAGACCTAGCTGCAATGTTTAGAAAGCATCAAGTTTCTACTCTCCACATTTATTGGGTACTTTGATTCTAGTAATAAGCCTCCTGTTCTTATTCATGAATGGAGCTGTGAATGCTTTGAACTTTGACCATTTGCATTCCTACCTTGAAGAATGTGCCTTGTACACCATCTTTGGCAGATAAAGCCCATGGTATCGATACCTATTGTAGCCAAACTATTGAGGCTAGTGTTGAACCCTCTCATGCTAGCACCCAAGGTACAAAACCTAGTGGTAGTAGGCAAGCCCAAGATGTCATTGTTGACACCTACATTTTGAACCCTTTTTTCTCTAAATGGCAACCTGTGCATCTAGGATGCGAGGTTCAAGTTCAAATAAGTTTGAACCTATTCCACTAGCCATTGTTCCTCCTTGGAAAAAAAATTGGAATATAGGCACCAAACGAGATACTAGAGAAGGCAAAGAAAGTGTAAGCTGGAAATGGCAAGAAACAAAGTTTAGGTTCAAACAAATATGAACATATTCCACTTGCCATTATTCCGCCTTGGAAGAAGTTTGGATTCTAGGCACCGAACAAGATAATGGAGAAGGCAAAGAAAGTGCAAGATGGAAAAGGCAAGAAAATCAAGAAGAAGGAGATTAACACTAAGGTAGTATTTCCAACTCTGCAAAGTAGTCCAGCAATGTGCACTAGAAACAAAAGGAGGCCAGTCCACTCCTGAAAGCCCAGCTATGTGCACTAGAAGTAAGAAGAAACTAGGTGTATGACTTCCTGGAGTGTTATATTTTGTAGTCACAAAAAACTTTATTTTGTTGGAATGTGTTATTTGTATGCGTTTGATCATATTCTACATCTATGTGGACTTTATGCTTGTGCAAATCATTATGCCAGTCAGCCTTCATGTATGAATCTTTCGTTTGCAATGTGTCTGTTGAATCTTATGTTGCAATTGCAACTATGTGGACTTTTGAGTCTCTTCATTGAATCATTGCATTTTTCTTAGATCAATTTCAACATTTTTCATTGATTACATGGTTACTACTATAGCCAATTACTAATAATATCAGCCATAAGATAGGTGCAGATACTACAACGCTAGCCTACTTCATGAAGATAGCATACATGAGAAAAAGA
Organism: Themeda triandra; assembly: GCA_018135685.1. Lineage (NCBI taxonomy): Eukaryota > Viridiplantae > Streptophyta > Magnoliopsida > Poales > Poaceae > Themeda > Themeda triandra. Next base: position 1,568,845 of record JAENPR010000015.1, on the reverse strand, counting down.
ATAGCCACATAGACTAGTTTTTGCCCCTATATAGCCTTTCCATCAATGCAACGTTGACCACCTTAGTGATATAGTAACATTAGTTGTGTGGTTTCTCCCACACTTGTGCTCCAGGCTGCTTGTTGATGAAGAAAAACCCTGCCATGTTCTCCTGGGAAATTCATCATATCCTCCAACTAAAAGTGTTGCGCCATCTAGCCTTCAGATAAGATCACAAGCAATTCCATTAAGAGTGGGGTGTAGGTGGGGAGCAATATCATCTCGAGGAAAACAAAAAAAACTTACACAAAAATATGGGCATTTGAAGGATACACATCCTTAGTTCTGTCTAGTGATTGCCCTGTTCGAGTTGCACAACACATTGCAACTGTGGTACAAGACCCTCCTTGACGTCCTCCATATGCTACTAGATGTTTGTGACATAGTCCCTTTGAGTCTGGAGTCGAGATAGAGACAAGTCCAGAGAATAGAGTTGAAACGATGGTTCAAATGTCACGGGGATATTTTCTAGTGGCATGTGGAGCACTTTGTGATGATTCAGTGGCTCACAGGAAATTCAATCAATGAGAATGGATTTCAATCACAAAGTGCTCTACATGCCACTGGAAATTCAGTCATAGGAAAACAATCCATTCTGTTGTGGAGAATGGATTTCAAGTATGTTGAACAGGTGCATGAGCGCACATAAAAAGGCACATAATTGACCTTCAAAACATAGGACACTAGTCTAACTTTGTTGAGGCTTATAACAACTTAGGATGTCAATAGGTGAATATACATATCCACCAAGACTACAATATAATGGTCTATGACAATTCCTTAAGTTGTTGGATGTAGACATAATGGCACTATATACGGTGGATGGACCACCATGCATGGGCCAACCATAGTCTACATATGAGTATCAAAGATTTAATCTCTTTTCATTTTTTTAAACAAAACTTGGTCCTATTCGCTTGAATTTATCAGTCATGGTATAATATTTCTCTATCATAACAAAACAACATCAGCGGGGTATTAGCCAGAAACCATTAGCCACATCTTAGTATGTTTTTTTTTATAGATAGACCGGTCATGACCTATCTGTAGTACTATCTCCATTCCAAATTATAAATCATTCTAAAAAGCTTAGAGAGTCAAAGGATCTCAAGTTTGACCAAAATTGTACAAAGAATTACAAAGACTTTTGACATCAGATAGACATACTGTAAAAATATAATTGATGAAAGAATCTAACTATAATTAATTGACATTATAAATATTATTATCTTATTATATAAATATGGTCAAATTTAAAATGTTTTGACTCTCTAAGATTCATTGACTAGAATAGAACATATTATAAGTTTGGGATGGAAGATGATGTCGATGACTAGAACATATTATAAGTATGTTGTACATACCCTTCACGAAAAGCTTTGCAACGCCGGGTGTGGTCACGAGGACGGAACAACCTCGCGGCACCGCCTCATCGCCGTCGTCGCTGTCCATCTCCCCACGGCCTGCTGATGGTGCGGCACACGTCCATCCGGGTGGTCGCCGCCGGTTTGGCCTCGCGGCCACGCGAACAGCTGGGGCGGCGGCAGAGAACGAGAAGCACGGCAAGCCGGCGGAGACTGCTGCCATGGAAGAGAGGACGCAGGGCCTGGGGGGACCTGCCATGGAGGAGAGGACGCAGTGGCCTGGGGGGGACCGGAGGAGTTTTGGGGATCGGAGAGCATTGGCAATCGTGGATCGCCCGAGGCTAGCGAGCTGTATATGAATCGATCATTTTTCCGTTGCTCCTTGGAAAGCAGCTTTGCTCCAACAGCAGCTTAAATTGTAGTGAAGCAGTGATGCGTGCATAAGCTTTTGTTTCTGTCCTTTCCACCTGTGGATCCTTGTTGGAGTCTCGTTAAAGCGATAGGGTGTGACACGCTAGGATGACTTGTCCAGGTACAACAAATTGAAAAGTGCGTGTTTTGTGGACAAATTTTGGTATGTTTCGCATAATAGGCACGGGAAGTTTACGGTTATATTCGATTCATGTGCATCTTATAATTTCAGAAGTCAAAAGAGGCCACCGTGTAACGAGTAAACTAGCGTAACTTTTTTTTTTTTTGAGAAAGCAACAGGTTGCCTTTTCATTGATTTAACCGATCGTTACATAATGGAGACCAGAGAAACTCTCTGGTGCTACATGAAGCCTAACCATTGTTTAGTCAAAGCATCACGTTAGAAATGGTATCAATGTGCAAGTGAACTTTTGGCTTCGATTTGGTCAGTCATGCGCGTGCAATTGACGAGGACGACAACGCTGACCATATTGAGCAAGTACGAGTCCTCGAGGGTCCTGTACGGCAAGATTAGCGCCGTTATAATTCTGCTGAGATAACTCTCACTCTTGTAACAAGCTAGTCAACCTTTTACTGAAAAGGACTTGGCAGTTGTTGTCAGTGTCGCGAAAATTTCTCTGTAGACGTAGGCGCAGGCACATAGAAGGATAGAACGGTCAAACCTCAGGTGGAGAAACCGAAAACCTAGAGCAGTCAGTCCTCGTACTCTTAGACCGGCCACAGTGTGACCATGCCTCAAAAAAATTTAAACCTGTGACCGGCACCGATGCCTCGTCTCCTTGAAGGCCAAGCGTTTGGCACCGCTCAATGTCTGACCGTGGACCCCGCAACGGAAGTTAATATGGACCGCTGCATGTCTGCATGCCAGCGGCTTCCGTCCATCCACGCATTGGAATAGCATTTTTTATTATTCAGACACCGGTGAACGAACATGCCTCCGTGCCAAATTTCCTCCCAAAGTTGGGATCGCTCACAATGTATAGCACCGATGCTTGGACAGGAGAGAGAAGGTCCAAGCACCGCAAAAACACTACATTGTGCTTTTTTTTTTTACTGAACTCACCCCGTCCTAAAATAATCATATATCTAAATAAGATAGATGGAGAGAGAAGACAAAAAGAATAAAAAGTGATTTACTAGGTTACATGATATGGTATAATTTTTTGTAGTAATAAATTCCTCAAACGTGGCTACCTCTGGATTTTGACGGTTGACTTTGATGGCAATCTTTTTTTTCTAATATATCTATATCTACAGGGAGTAACTATAATCCAGTCGCCTGGGTTTTTGGCAAAAACCCAGGCGACATTCTCCACCGCCAGATGCGCATCCAAAGGTCTGTCCCTGTCACTGTCTTTATTGTCTGTCACTTGTCTTTATTGTCTGCGGCTGTACAGTGCACATTAAAACGGGTCCGCGAATTGCACCCGCTAACAGGCCCATTGAAACCCGCAAACAAACAATGGATCTAAGATCCAAAACTCAAGAACAATAAGTTCAGCTATAGACTTTTCCCATGGGCTTTGACGTACAAAAAAATTGGGCCAAAAAACAATGGGCCAAATCAACACAATAACGTGGTGAGCTGCCGCCGCTCTCGTATCTTTCCCCGCCGCAAGAAAGGAACACGATCGGGGATCACAAAGCAGATCCGAAAACGAATGAAAAAGAAAGAGTGAAGAGGAGGAATGATGGAGAAAATGGATCAATTCCACGAACCAAGGAAGAAAAAGGTACGTACCTGTAACTGTGATTCATCGACTTCATTCCTTCTCTCTTGTTCCTGCTTGTTTCTCTCTTGTTCATCCACTACCCCATGCCTGGTTTGTGTTTTGTCCTAAATTGGAAGAGGAGATCTGCATTAGTGCCTCCAGGGCTCCAAAGATTCATTAGAGTTTGGCCATACCTGTTGTTAACCTGGAAAACAATCAAATCCTACAAATTAAGAAATTCTGAACAATTACTACAGTAGAAACATAGGAGGCACAGAGAAAGGACATCATGATAGGCATTCTTCATTATGTAAGCAACTTGAGAATAATCTGGGTGTCACCACAACCTATTAATGTGAACTAGGTGATGTGGTCAATAGCAGCATATACTTGATCTTCAACTATCATTGAGAATTTGAGATAGCAATTACAACTACAAGGCTAGGTAGTAAACCAATTAGATGCAGTACTAATTTAGACTTCTACTTCCAAAGTCAACAAAAGTAGTAGTCACACTAGAAATCTCTAACCATAAACAAAATTTAGAACATAGATATGAAAATTTCAGGTTTTAAAATACTGCAAGTAGTTATTATTATAGATGCAATTAGACATGAAGCTGAATTGACAAATGAAAACCTGATATCTGCTTGCATCATCAAGAATCTTAGTTATTATTATAGATGCAATTAGACATGAAGCTGAACCGACAAATGAAAAACCGATATCTGCTTGCATCATCAAGAATCTTAGAACAACAGGCACTGAGAACATCTAGGAAAAAATGTTGAATGGAAGCCTTTTTCTTATCAGTACAATATAACAATAGGTTACAAATGGCTCCAATAATGAATAACAAATTGTTGTATGTCTTTGCAGGTTATAGAGAAAGGACAGGATGATATAGCAGATGCAGAAATTTTGTGTGCTACAATACATGAAGAAATTGTTGTGTGCTACAATACATGAAGAAATAAATAACATTCCACCTTTTTCCTTACCTCTAAAAACAGAACCTGAACCAGATGTACATCAGCACAAGCATTGAACACCCCCATCAACAAGCTTCAAGAGCGCTCGACGGAGGAGTGACCCAAGGCCAGAGGCAGTGCCACCACCAATAGCATTGAACACCAGAAAGCCCTGAAGAGCAGTGCAGTTGTCAGCGAGCTTGCGGATGCGGTTAAGGCACATATCAACAATCTCCTTGCCAATTACAAGAACAAGAATATGAATAGTGTCATCAGCAATCAATCAAACATAAATGAGTTGAGATGAGCTAATTCTGTGGAACACAAAGTTTTAAGATGGTCAATTACTTATGTAGTGGCCACGGGCAAAGTTCTTAGCAGCATCCTCCTTGCTGCTGATGAGCTGCTCAAGGTGGAAGAGGTGACGGTAAGTGCCAATGCGCACCTCATCGATCACAGTGGGTCTTGGTGTCCTTGACCTTGACCTTGAGTCAACATTGATCCCGATCTTGAATCAATTTTTTCACCTAAGTCAAAACAATCACAATTACAGATGGACAATTGACAATCACAATGACAAAAGGACAATCTTTTTCCTATGGAAGGACTATAGACAAAAAAATTTCGCCTAGATCGAAACAAGCACAATTACAGAGGGACAATCTTTTTTCTATGGAAGGACAATAGACAAAAAATATCGCCTAGATCGAAACAAGCACAATTACAGAGGGACAATCTTTTTTCTATGGAAGGACAATAGACAGAAATTATCACCTAGATCAAAACAAGCACAATTACAGAGGAACAATCTTTTTTCTATGGAAGGACAATAGACAGAAATTATCGCCTAGATCGAAACAAGCACAATTACGAGTGACAAACTTTTTTCTATGGAAGGACAATAGACAATGCAGCCAACTAGTGTCGTGGACTCGTGGTGTGATCAATGCAAAAATTAGAAGCCAACACTTAGATTAACTAGCGAAAAAAGACAACCACAAGGCAAATCAGTTCAACAATAGCATATTGCATACGCTCTCAACTAAAATTGCAGTGCCCATCACTGGAAATTTACATTATAGTAGTCTGCAATTAGGTAAGCATATTTGAAACTTTAGTTTCGTGTTTTCCATACTTGGACAATTCAAGACCAGAATTAAAAATAGGCCACTATGATGGGATGGACAAAGCTTTTATGGTCCCAAATGCTAGATCTTTGGCAAGGATAAAAGTGCACAGTAATAAGTGCTTCCAAATCTAGACTAATAGAAGCTTACACTGAATTTAAAGGGTCTTCAAGTTACTGAAGTGCTTCCAAACCAGAATCTAGACTAATAGAAGCTTACCCCCCGAATGTAGACACAAGGGGAGGTATGCTAGACCAGTGGACAAATTTGTGTTAGCACAAATTACAAGAGCCAATTAACAGAGATCTACCGACAAGCCTTCTCCCAAGTACAAAGAAAACCAACTAGTGTCGTGGACTGCGGTGTGATGTAGGGACAGAAGTGACTATGAGTGAATATGATCTCACAACATCCCAACACAAATCACAAGGAGAAAAATTTGGTTTGGGCAACTTAGCAGTTGTAGCAGGTTAACTAGAAATGAAAGGCAGATTTAGTACTTACAAAAAATTTATGGCATCTTAATGAAGTTTGTGTATAGCTGAATATTACACAGAAAATGAACATTACAACAATGTTTCTACATCTTAATGAAAGCATAATCATTTATATTGACAAAAAATTGATCCATCTAAATGATGCTGAAAATTCAGACAATACACAACGAAATTGCACATTTGTATTAGTGCAACTATTACTATTTGACAAGTGCAATTGTGCCGTACTTGTGTGCAATAGAAAAGAAGAAATAAATCGGTGATATGCATTCGAAAATTTTACTACTGAATAGGTACCTTATCTAGAAGGATCTCGATTTACTAGTTATGCATTCAGTGCTTCAACACATATAATCAAGTCCTTGGTCTAGAAAATAAATCGCAACTAAAATAGCATTCTCTTTTAATGGAGGTAGTACATTATCTGCATGTACAAAGTGTCGCTTGATGACTTTGTGCATTCTAAGCTAGCACATAGGTCTCTTGGTCATGGTAGGAGCCAAATTATCTTTGGCGTACACGACAAAGCATTGATGAATATATACAGCCAGGCAACTAGCCCACAAGTTAAATTAATGTCATGCACCATCGTCAAGGCCAAACTAATTTAATAGGCAGTGTATTTGTTTTCTTTTCGATGGTTTGAAGAAATCATTTTCATTCAAGTGGGTCAACATGCACATGCACAAGATCGAAATGTCCTTGTTTGGCAAAATTAGTCGATTGGAAACACCCGAATGCACCAGATTTGGCAAAACTAAGACAAATAAAAATACATTTTAGGGAAAAATATTCCACTCCCCTAGAATAGTTCTTTTATTGGACTCAAAACAACAGTGTGGGAAAAAAATGAGATATGACAAGCATCAAGTATATAAAACTAAGCCATGCTGACATACATTCTAGGGGAAAAAATTTGAAATGGGTTGCATACCCCAAAGTAGTCTAAGCTCAATGTGGTATGCAGTCACAACCTCGTATCCTGATGGACAGATCATGAATCAACAACTTGCCAAAAAAATCAGAACAGAGCACTACCATTAGTTAGTTCTATATGAACACATCCAGACCCACCACAAATATCTCATAAAAAAAAAAACTAGTAGGGACAATCAAGAGTTTATTTACTGCGATAAGGACACACAGCTAAGAACTATTATCGATGTGCTGGGTAAAGCGGGGGCATCAGTAGTTTATTGTTGGATCTAACTTAGCCTAGTAGCAGTAATATAAGAGTAGATAACCCAGGCACACAGCTAGAACAAAAAAAATAGTGAGATATCCATGCAACAAACTAACAAACACGGACAGCATCACGAACATTGTTCTGGATCTTATTTGCACCGAACCAAATCCACCCTATCCAAGCGATCTTGATGAAACTCATCAAAATGAAATGGATACAGAGGTAATAACCTATGCAGTATAAAACAAATTATCATGGTACATAGAGAACACACTATTTCTGAACTCACAAGTAAACAACCAGCCCCAAAACAAAGCAGCCTCTCGAATTCACCATTGCTCAACCAATGGTCGATTCACATTACACAAACAATGATATTGAGCAACTATTTTTGGAACAACATGCGATTTGCAGCATGCAAATGGTCCCCCGTTCCCAACTATTTCTGAACTCACAAGTAAACAAGTAAGGCCCAAAACAGGCAAATCGTGAGTAAACCCAAGCTCCACTGGATTGTCGGCGTAGCGCTAGCTTCCACTAGGTCTACAATAAGATGTAGCAGCTCCACCCCGCTCCCGATAGCTACCTCGACCCTGCAACAAAATAACATTATTATGTTAATGCTCCTGATACATGTGGTACTGCATGAGTCAGTCACATGCATTACTAACGACAAATAACAAGTATTATGTTAATGCTCCCGATACATTACTAACTGATAGCTACCATCGCTAGTAAACACACACACACACACATGCAGAACTGCATGAGTCAGTCCACAGCCGATGGCTAAGTAATGCACCCTCCCCTCCTCCCCACAATGTTTTACAGTCGGCAAAAAACCGACAAATACAGTTGGCAATTCTAACCGAAGATTCATAATCGTAGTACTAAAATCCAACCATAACAGAGGCCCCACTCAAGATCTGGTTGGGGCACAGTAAGACCTATGAAAATGAAAATAAAACCATAACTGCCAACATACAAAGTGAGGCGCGAAAAAATCAACCACATTACCCATGATAATAGATATATATGTATAGTACGCTCTGTAGAATAGCTTACTGTAGACTATGTCAAGTACCACATCATACAAGATCATATATCTCATATATATATGCGTGTAAATAGCAACAAGATGCGAGGCTTATATAGAAATGGAAACATGATAACCAGGATGAAACCAGGTTCACAAGTAAAACCTATGAAAATGAAAATAAAACCATAACGGGCAAGAGGGATGCCAACATACCTACAAAGCATACAACTCCAACAGGATGGTCGGAATAAAGGCACAGGCACAAGGAACGCAGAGGGTTTGAATTTAGAAGATCTGCAAGAGCAAAGCACAAGAGATCATAGCGTCGTAAAGATATAGTATAACATCTCAACCGAAAGGCTGCTGACTGTTGCTCAAGAAAACACTTAAACAGAGTGCAAGCTCGCTTTGCATTCGATATCGGTTTCAAGAGAAGAACAGAACATTCAGTTTTCAGCTTCATTGCATTCGGTTTTCAGCTTCATGGTGGGATTCTCCTGGTTATAAGAAATGTACTCCGAACTCGCTTTGGGATGCATGCATGCATATATCTACAACTCTAACCGGATTACAGATTACGGATCATGGAAACTCGACCGAGCAACTCGAATTCTAGATTTACATAACACAACTCGAATTCCAGAGTGACATAACACAAGCAAGTACCGAGTTACAACTCTGAATTCCATTAGATCACATGACACACAGAATAACCATTAGTACTCCTACTAGCTAGTAATCAATCGAGAACACGAGCACAACACGGGCGAGCACCAAGCCTAATTAATCATGCATGCCAACAGAGAACATGGAGGCCACAAGATCCCCAACCGCATCCACCATGGAGGCCAAATCCCCTAACAAAAACACAAATCCAACAACCATATAATCGAGAGGCCAGCCAAAATGGAGGAATTCCTACCACGAACAACATCCACTACTACAACCCCTCTACCGTTTCCCCTAAAAATAGCATGCATGCTTCTCCAGGACATGCACGCATAACAATCCACAATGAAAACCATACTCGCCGTCATGCACACGCTCTCGGCCCGGGAATCCACCACCACACGAACAATCGTCCGCCGAAAATAGTGAATCCAACAAATCCCCAACCACAGATCCCCCGGTAAGATAGTAAAGGGAACCAACCGAGAGGCGAACCGCGACCGGGGCACAAGGGCGCACTACAAATCAATGGAGGGAGAGGGAACCGCGACCGACCGTACTTGCCAACGCCGGCGACGAAGCTCCTACGGCGGCCTCCAAATCGACGAGCGAGAACCAGCGGCGGGCCTCGGCGGAGACAACCGATCCTCCCCGCCCCCGCCCCCTCGACAAAGGACCTCCGGAGCGCCTCCAAATCGACGAGGAGGACCGGCGGCGGGCCTCGACGGAGGAACGGGAGGAATCGCCCGTCGCCCTCCGCCGGACAGCTTCCCCAAACGTCGAGCTCCTTCCCGTCGCGCTCGCGCCCACCGACCGAACAAGAATCGGCGTGTGGTAGGGATCCAATGCATTAACGGGCGTGATTAACGGGCCCGACAAAAATGAATCCGACAAAAGGAACCGGACCCGTGACACTTGCGTCCGCTCGTCGCCTCCTCGCGTCCGTCCGCTCGGCGCGCGCCGCGTGTCGCCTGGGAGAATCCAGGCGACGGTGCATTAGGATTTCTGATATCTATAACATTAAAACATAGGTAAATTCTTCTAACCTTTTTTAATTTCGACAATATCCTCACATCTATCCCATATTTAAATATATACTATACTACATCATATTAAAGAGAAAGGGTATTTTCCAACCATTTTTTTCTCACAATTCTTTTTCACCTCTCTATCTCTCATGTAGTCATGTGATCCGAATTCATAGCCCATGTTATATGAGTTAGAACATTGTGCGTTCAATGATGGTACGGAGTTCAATTTTAGATGTTGAACCAGAGTAACGTGATATCTGAGCCGCAAATTATCCAAGTAATAACTATGTTAGTATACAATTAAAACATGTTAGTGCTACTATCGACACTAGGGTCCGTTTGGTAGAGCTCCGACTCTTTGGTTGAGTAGTTTTATTTAGCTCCAACTTCACTTATCATAGGAATGTTTGCTAAAACAACTTCTTGTCTTCGACTCGCCTCCATGGCATCTCTCTTTCTCGCATGTGTTGTTGTCCCAACCACTGCACCGGGGCACTTACCCTCCTCTACCGGTGCCGAACTCCTCAGTCAAGCCACCCGTCCTCCACTAGTACACCAAGCCTCATCCTTTGGCGGCAGGGTGGAGTGCGAATGACATCGTTGGAGGTTGCATGCAAGGGAGGCGTGGAGCCTTGGACGGTGGCAGTTCCTCCTCGGCTCCTCTAGGGTGCAAGGATGGCGGAGCCACTGGAGCGAGAGGGAGCCAAGTGAAGCTCAATTTTTTTGCTCATGTGTCGCAATCTAGCTCCAATCAATAAGTTTTGCCACACTCTGTGCATGTAGTTGTTACTTAGGAGCCTATTTAGTGGCATATGCAGAAGAAGTGGCTCGAGAAGCGACAAGAGAAGCGCTACCAGATGTGAATTTTGTAGGTGTTTGGTTTGTGAAATGAAGTTGTCCATCAACATCATCTCATTCTCTAGTTTTTTCTTTGATTTGTGGAATAGAATGAGTTGATCCATCACCACTTTGTTCTTTAGATTAGAAGTTATGATAATTAGTATTACTACGAGAAATGGGGTCATTTGACTTTATTTGAGAAATAGACTCTCGATGCATCACATGTCGATTCCAGAAACCAAACACTCCATTTGTATCACCATCCAATCCAATTGGCAGGCTAGCCCTAATCGCCCGCCCATCCGTTGCTTCAGTTTTCCCTCCCCCATGCTACCTCTGTTTTTTTACCCCTATATTCTCCCCTCCGGTTTTCTTTTTCTCTCTCTCTTTACCCCTATTGCCCCTCCTTCGGCTCTTTCTCTCTCTCAATTTGGAGACTGCAAAATTGGTACTTTACACTGTAGCGCATTGTAGCATTTCGTTTGTATTTGTAAAATATTGTCCAAATATTGACTAATTGGGCTCAAAAGATTCGTCTCGCAAAGTATAATCAAACTGCGCAATTAGTTTTTTATTTTATCTATATTTAATACTCCATGCAAGTGTCGATATTTTGACGTGACAGTGAATCTTCTTTTTGCATAGTAGAATTTAGGATGAATTTAGGGAACTAAACAAGGGCTAGGATCAACGATCTAGGAGTACAGATTTGACAGGAAGGAATGTTTGTGGCCGCCATGCCCGGTAAAGCCTACGGCATGTAGGCCGATGATTCTGTCCTGCAAAGCGCGGACACGAAACACAGGGATTTTCATTTGCATGCAAACATCAATAGCAGGCGCAACAACACTGGCACTCGCATCATGCCTGGGCCTGCACAAGCAAAAGGAACTATCGATTCATCGATCCCCGCAACATACACGCCTCCAATCCATTGCATCCACCTCTTCGCTTTCATGGTCAAATATCTCGTAGTACTACGCTCTTTGTACTTCCAAGCACAAGGGAATCATCCACCTCAAGCGGCACAGTATACACAAAAATCCACATACTAAACTGCAGATTGTTTACACTTTCATGGTCAAATATCTCATAGTTTCAGCCAGTCTTCAGAACTGTTCCAGTGCCTCAGCCAGTCTTCAGAACTGTTCCAGTGCCTTTTGCAGATACCAGGAAGATACAACTGACAATGCATGTGCCAGAACTAGCAGAGGAAACTCTTGCATTTTGGTGGTGCCAAGTTTTACAATACATTGCTAAACAATCAGTGAAATGAAGCCCTAGTTTAACACTCTCTAAAGTCTAAACTCTTGTCTCCGGCAGCTAAACTGCCGTGCTTATCGTCGCTGAGCATGCCCTAATGTCGAGGCCTGTCCCAGGCACTAGATAATTACAGGTTCTGTGCCGATGACGGCTTATGCATGAGCTTTGGCTGAGTCAATACACCACTGGACTGGATCAGTGTTCAGGTCTCTTTTGTCTTGCCCTTCTTGGACTTGGACGACTTCTTGTCATGGTTCTTGGAACCAAGGCTGTTCACCCAGGTGTAGTCGCTTGGCACCGTGAAGGGGTCGGCGTTGTCAGCGACTTGTGACAGGTTCACGGCCTTCGGTCTTGAGTTCTTCAAGCCCCACTTCAAGTAGGAGCTCTTGTGGTTTTCAGGCTTCGCCATGATGCTTCCTGGCCCCGGGCTCGCCAAGAGGCTGGGGCTCGACATCGGGGTGAAGAACTCCTCTGGCTCAACGAGGGGGACGAACTTGGTGAAAGTGATAACCACCCTCACTGTTGGCACAACAGGGATTGCAACCTGCATGAATGGCGAACATGGTCAATGAGCTGAATGCAAAGCTGCATTGCATTTAGGAGTACTGAAAGGAGCTATGTGCAACAAGATAATTACAAGAACAGCCTTCAGAACATGGTATAAATTTGCTGTGCCAAGAAGCAGCAAAACGTGCACACAGGCAGCTATATTTCATCAAGTGATGGTGTCTGAACTTCGGTGAACACTTCTGCGGAACATAGAGCAAACTTGGAGTGCTCCAAGCGGTCTAACCAATTTCTACTCTCTAAATAACGGGAGGTTTTAGTTATTCCCTATTGTTCATCAAACAAGACAGTATGCACTATGCAGGTGAGTGCCAGCGCTAAATCTATGTCCTAGATGCCTGTACTGTTCTGCAATAAACTAAACAGTGAAGAGCCGTTGAAACTATCAGTCTCAACAGTTTTTTTTTTTCTTTGCCCTGATAGCACTCTCCAGTCTCCACAAGTTGCAGGCCAGTATTACCAAATTCTGACTCAGCTTCCTATGTTGTTGTCCCTGTGGCAGCTAAACTGTGGGTTTATTGCTGCCCCTACAGAATCAGTTGCCATAAAACAACCAATCAACAGACAAGAATCTGCAAGCATTAAGAGGAGTAACTACTTTGCTGATCAGAGATGGTCTCTGGCTGTTGAGTATGGGAACATCATTTGAGCTGGTGGTTCACCGTTACAAGGAAGAACTAAAACAATTCGTTTACCAAGAAGGATGAATGATTGCAGAATTGATCAGCCACTGAATCTAGAAATGAAGAAATATATGTAATTTTGTGATTCCTTATTGAGCAGTAAAGGAGAGCTGTGTTACCTTCACCGGGAAGGTCCCTGGTGGGAACTTGGTAGTGAGCAGCTCTCGGAGCCGGCGCACGGCGCGCACTCGGCTGGCCAGGATGTCCAGCAGCGGCAGGAATTCGTCGACGCTCAGGGGAAAGTCCTCCGTGAGCCACACCGACGGCCGCAGCGTCTTCACCGTCTCCTCCTCCTTCCACTTGGCTCCACCCGTCGTCGCCGTCCCTAGGTGCCGACCGAAGATGCCGTCCTCGCCGCGCCCCACGGACGCGCACGCCGGCAGCCGCCGCGGCACGTCCACGCTGTTCCTCCGCCTCTGCGGGGTCCCCAAGTGCGAAGGCGGCCCCGCCACGCTGCGCCGGCCGGGAACGTAGCAGCTGCGCCGCGCCGAGGGCGGCGGGATGTCAGCGACAAGGAAGTCACCGTCCTCGTCGTCGTCCCGGATCTCGAGCGGCAGGAACTCGTCGTCGTCTTCGTCGCCGTCCTCGTCTCCGGCGAACTCGAAGGTGAAATCCTTGCGGCCGGCACTGGCGGCCTTGAGGGTGCGGAAGGAGAAGACGACGTTGTGGACGTCGAACACCCGCGCCTTCCACTCGCCGACGTTCTCTGTCTTCTCCTTGCGCAGCCAGGTGGTCCTGGGCACGAGCCTCGCGGAGGAGATGTTGAGCCCCGGACGGTATGCAGCCGCGTCGGATGTGGCCGCGTCCTCGTCTCCCGCGGCCGCGGCCGCCGCGAAAGCGTCGTGCACCTCGCGGCGGCCGCGGTGGAGCACGAGCAGAGAACCCGGAGGCAGGCGGCGGCCGCCGGCAGTGGTCTCCTCGCCGAAGAAGAGGAAGGAGTGGTCCGCGCGGCGGATGCGGAGGCCGTCGAACCCGGCGAGCGTGGTGTCCGCGCGGAGGTTGGCCCCGCGCTTCCAAATGCGGTAGGTGTCGGAGGGCGCGGCGCGCGAGAGCAGCGGCACGACGGAGCTCTCGAAGTGGAAGTCCACCTCGAGGTAGAAGTCCTGGACCCGGCGCAGCGCGGCGGAGAGGGCCGGCGCCCGGCGGCGGAGCTTCCCCCACGCGGCGACGCGGTGCGCGCGGAGGAGGCAGGCCGCGATCTCCCTGCACCCGAGGCAGAGCGCCTCCTGGAGCGGGGTCCACCCGGCGTGGTTCTGCAGCGTGGGGTCCGCCCCGGCGGCGGCGAGCGCGGAGGCGAGGGCGGGCAGGCGGAGCCGCACCGCGAGGTGCAGCGCGGTGTCCCCGCCCGGGACGTCGCGGCGGTCGAGCGCGGCGGCGACGGAGGACGCGAGGCGGGCCTCCCGCGCGGCGTCGGCAGCGGTGAGGACGCGGGACGGGTGCGCGAGCGGTGGGAGCGCCGCGAGGATGGCCTGCAGCCCCGCGGCGTCCCGCAGCGCGACGCGGTGGTGCGCGGGGCTGTGCGCGTAGTCGGCCGGCCGGATCGGCGCCGACGACGTGCGCTTGGCCCGCGCGCCGCCGCCGCCGCCTGCGGCGCCTGCGGCGGAGGGCGAGGAGGAGGGGTCCTGGACCGGCATTGCCTGCGCGGAGGTCGGAGGCGGGGGTAGTTGGCCGGGGGGCACTTGCGATTCTCGCGGTCTTCTCGGGCGCGGAGGTTGGCAGAGGAGCTCCCTCCGCGTCTGGCGGCTGGTGCGGTGTGGAGTGGAGTGGAGTGGAGTGGGGAAGCGTGCTACCGTTGCTGAGGTGGGGGTAGAAGTGGGGAGATGAGGATGGCGGCCGGCGGTGGCCGGGCCGGGCCGGGCCGAGGTGGCTTGGGTCAAGCTGCGAGAAATTAGTACATTTTAGTATCTTTTTTATTTAAAAACATTATTTATTCCCCTCAAAAGAATTTTAGAAACATTTTCGAAGTTAATATCTGTCTCATAGAGGGAGGACAGAGGTAGATATTTTTATTTATCAAAAGAATTTACTACGTCCCCGGTCGAACCCACCAAGCCGGAGCCATTTTGTTGATACGCTGAGACGAAATGACCATTCGATTTGATGAGGAGCTAAAATCCTTGCACAGGAAAGTAATACAGCAGCTCAAAAAGAGCCAAAGCCTCACGTTCAGCACGGCAGCACCGTATTACAAAATGTTGTACATAAAAAAAGAAACAAAATTCGCAAATTGAAAAGCTCATCAATCTAAACCATCCGTCTGCACCGCGCACGGCCGGGTTGACTCGATAAACATGCATTCAAAGAACGGTCGTTTCCGTGAAGCAATCAAGATGACGTGGCAGTCTACTTCGTACTACTATAACCGGTCGGTTGTTCCATGACTGCGTGTCTGCATTGCCTCCTCCTCCTATTCACGTTACGACGAAGTGGCACGTCATCAGTAAAAGCGGCTCCAAACAGCGTAAAGTGCTACCGCCTCGCTAACCGTGGGTGTCCTGAATATTATGCCGAGGGGAGACAGTACGACAAATCTAGCTTTTTATTGGGTGGGGTCCTAGGCCGGGCCGGGCTAGCTGGATGATCCCCTGGCCCCGCCGTCCAGATATATCCGCATTTCGGTTTCTTCTTTCCTTTGATTCTGGTCAACAGCCGACTGCTTACTCCTTTCGCTTTTCTTATTCCTCTTCTTTTCTTCACTTTTGGATTGAAGCCGCTCCTCAGATTTGCGGTTCATGCATTTCGGCTTCTTTCTTTTCTAAAACACCGTATTGTACCAACGAGATTATGTTCACTTGGCGGTTGGAAGATTAGTTAGAGCTAGCTCGCTTTGGCAGGGATCTTAGAAACAAATCTGGTACGAACCATCCGCACGGAGCACTGTACGTATAAAGTGTATGACATGTGGCCCATATTTTAATATGGGAGGAGAGAAAATTAAAGCAGGCCCGCACCACAACCACAATCCGTACCAAATCGACGTCAGGATGGTCCGTACGTAATTTTTTTAAGCCTTTCGTTGTAGCCTCCAGGAGCTAGAGCTGATGAAATCGGCATCACCAGCTCATGCATATTTCACGTTGAGAAAAAAAAGGTCCATGTGAATAATGGTGTTACATTGACCAGAGGTGTTACAAAACCATGTGTATTCTAGAAAACCAAACATCATAGCTGTTGGAGTTTATTTTTTGCTCTAAAATTCTAAATATAGTATACACAACAAGGATGTCATGTCTCGAGATGCTCTTAACACCATCGCGGTCTAAGAGCAAACCTATTAGCATTGTGCAAGCAATCTATAATCGGTCTCTTTAGACCATCCTCACGGTGTTTGGATGCCCTGAATAGGGGTCTTAGCTAGTCCATAGCAAATAGGGGTTTTAGCTAGTCCATAGCGAAACCGGCATACAACCAAAACTTATTTACAAAGGGGGCATGTGGCCCCCAAGAGCCAATTTTTCCATGAACAGTGGTGGACCTAAGGGCTCAGAGTTTAGGTTTATCCCTTCCCTTCTACATAAATTACTTGAGAGATAAGTCTTTAAGTGAGTACCAGGTTTAATGATACCCTCCCATTTGTAATTGCTTACAGCGAAACTTCTACTATTTCGTCGTATCCATTCTCTCTTGACAAAAAAATGTGAATCAAAGTTCGAAATGACACTTGTAATAGCATAACCACCTATGGGCCATGATAACCAAACACGATTGGACGCGACTGAACTGAACTTAATTAGGCGAGTAGCCAAGCAACTTAAGCTGTGAAGGCCGTCCTAGGGAACTATGATCCTATGAAATCCCATATTAGACCGACGATTTGTGCTAGTTAGGATTACTCCTTGTGGCAATGGTATTTTGCTTCGAGTCGAGGAAATAGAGTAACTAATAATTGGTTGTTTTTCTCGATGCTCTTTTTCTTTTTGTTTGGCTTGGAAAATATAAATGGGTCAATCTATTATCTATCACACTAGCTAGCTAGTTCATGTTGTACGAGCATTTGGTTACTCGTCTAATCTAATCACAAGAAATGGGTTCATTTCCATCTAAAACAATTCATGGGCACCAAACGGCGGTGGACGACGATTCCATTTTAACTGAGGCGATTTCCTACCAAACAAAGTATTGAACACGTACCTCATGCATGAGGTGGGTGTGGGTCATGGAAAGACCGTGATTCCGTCGAGAGAGAGAGGCAGTCTCTCACTGTCGCGCCCTTTTAGGCGATTTGCCTTTTCCTTTGTGGGACGTACGAGAATCTCGTCCCCCCATCTCCTTTTCTCTTCCTGGCTGGTACACGTACACTCTCTCGCAGTCTCGCTTGTGAGTTGTGAGTTCGTGACTGGCTGATCTATTTATCTGACTACTCCATGGACCAGCTCCATCTCCCTGGGATCTCTGCTTTAATAGGGATAGCGATGGGTGATAAGGTGAAGGCGAGACTGGAGAGGGAGCCGACGCTGGGACTTCTTTCGCCGGCGGATCACAGATTCAGCTAGCTTTGCTTTGCTTTGCTTTTGTTTTTCCTTTGCTTTGCTTTGCATGTTTCTGCATCGGAATCCTCTCCTCCACGCCACCCAGCTCGGACGAACTGCTACAGATTTGGGCCTGGCCATGTTGCCTCATCAGGGCCCATCCATCTGCTCACCGGCCGGTGAGGGGAGAGGAAAAGCGCGCGCGCCCTCTCTTCCCTGGACCACCGCCACCCCCTTCCGCGTTGCGTTCCGTCCGTGTTCATGCATGGCGTTGTGCGGTGATGATGGTGCCCCGTTACGTTGTCCACCGAGAAGCAAGGCGTCGCTCGAAGCCTCCGCGCCGCCGCCGGATTTAAGGGCGTCACGACCTCGATCGCCGACACGCGGAAGCCGGCCGGACCCCGTGCATCGTCTCCTCATCAGCCCGTGAATGAAACGGGACGATCCGGATCGTATCCGATCCCCGTGCTGATCAGTGATGACACTGCTTGATGACAGTATGTAGGATTAGGACGGACAAACCGCATCACGGCAGACATAGGGGGCCAAACGCACTTATGCCAGCCATTTGCATTCAGGGACACTGTACATGGATGCATGGAGAGAGGCACGTTCTAGTAGTCCAATGATTTTAGCACGCTGCTCTTGCTTCGATCGCTAGTACAACGACGCAAATCACACCGCCAACGCCCAACGGATGATATGGGCACATGCTGTACATCGATGATACGTGCTAGTCCAGTGAAAATGAATTATGGCCCATGATGTTCCAATCCAAGGGGTAGTTTTTTCTCACGGGGAATTTTCATCCCAGTGTTTGTTTGCATGCACTGCACATCAATCTGTATACCCTGATCCTGATTGGATTGGAGTAGAAATTGAGCTTCCATCCAGTATACTTCAACACATATGAATCTAGATAGATAGATAATGCATCCTAATAAGACCTTGATCATCTTTTTTTTGAGGAACGACCATAAAAAAAATTTAGAGGGACACAATTTCATTTAGTTGCGAGCGAGGTGGAGACTGTTTTTTTTTAAAGTTCCATGGCAGAAACGAGGTGTAGACTGTTAACGAAGAGGAAGGAAGGAAACAAAAGAGCCTAATTTTGCTCAACCGCCGGGTCCGTCCCGTTAAGCACGATGCGTTGCTTCTTACATTGCATAGATGAAGAACAAGTCACATGTGGTACAATAGATGACCTTAGTTTTGGACCTTGGTTGCATTGACTGTTGTTTATTACCCCGGCCCCTCTCTATTACAGTAGTACTCCGTACTACTATATTAGTAGCAGCACTATACTACTACACCTACACGACGACTACTAGTAGTACCAGCGCCTAGGAGTACTACACACTGACACCGTCACGTTAAGAACTAGAGACAGCTTGGATCATCGGTTAAACAAAACACGCAGCGAAAACCAAAAAGCCACGGATGGCCAGATAGAATACTCCTGGAATACTCGTGCTCCAGAAACAACAAGCGCTCAACCAGAGGAGTGCTGCATCGGGCTTGCCGACGAGCATGTACTCCTACTAGACGTTGCAGCGTTGCACGAGCACGAGGGCAGGGCCCACTGCCCAGGGCCCAGGGCGGCATGGGCCGGTCCTGTCTGCAATCTGCACACAGCCCACACCTCCCCCTCTGCTCCTGAGTCCTCGAGCCCAGGATCCTCTCCGCCACCCTCGTCTCCGTGTGCTCTCCTGCTGCCGTCTCGTCTCGCCGCCGGCCACCGCCCGTCGTCCCGCTCGCGCAGCCGTGGCCCATGGGCAGGAGCACACCGGCGCAGCCGTGCAGGAGATCCTGTCGCGCTCGTGGAGCCTACTGTACCACTGCTAGCCGTTGTTTAATGTCAAAGTGAAGGTGAGGTCCCCTCCCGGCCTGCCGCAATTATCCATGTCCTGTGCATGCATGGCGACGCCTACCAGTTCGTGCTCGTTTGGTTTGTTCCGCAAATTTATTTGTGAATATTAATCGAACTTGGCCATATTCATTTCTTCACTTGTTGGATTTTTGTAGCACCCCAAATGTCACATACTACTGGGCTACTGGCATAAGGCCCCCAAGTGAGATAGAATAATGCTGTAGAATGGTTAAGTTCCATGATATTATCAACGGTATCAACATTGTTATCAGAAGACATCCGGTTCATTAATTAATTGGAAAGTTCTCATAGCGAAATTACGGAATGACACCTTCAGGGTGGACCCAATGCAAGAACGCTCGACTCGACGTCTTGCCTGCCGGCATATCATTACGGGTGGCGGCCATCATATTGTACAACGCCATTGGAGCATGCTGCGTGCTCACCCTAAGCCGAAGCGCAATTATGCGATAACAAAGGGCTCCACTCCACTTCAACGCGAGCAATGACGATGCTGTACAGTACTGCCACTCTGATGCAACAACATTGGGGTTCGAACGGCATCCGTGGCTCGCTGCAAAATGCAGCATGGAACTGGGCCATGGATGGACGTTGTTGGTGGCAGATGTTCATAAAAACATGACATGAAGATTTCTAGCCTTTCTAGAGGAAAGGGACGACAGATTCTTCCTCCATTCCAAACACTGGGTGACGTAGCAAAATGAGAATCTGATTCCTTCATTTATGGTCCTCCATTCCAAACAGCGGGTGAAGTAAGCAAAATGAAGAAATTTTCTTTGAAATTCCTACGGAAAAACTCCAATCGAAACAGGTTCTTAACGGATGCAAGAATCAAGGTCCTTTGAAATTTAAACTCCAATCCGAACTGGTGGATGCAAACAACGGTCAATATGTTTCCCCAAAAATAGCCTCCTATGCTCTATGCTCTGGGCTATGAGATGCCGCAACGCAATTACTATTGAAAACCTCTTAATGAAAAGTTGTGCTCCAGCACATGTTCGTGAAAAAAAATGCAATTATTGAAAACTAATAATCGACATTCATCAATCAAAACAGGATACAGTGATACAATCATAAGGAGTAATTAAGCAATTACTACTCACTAACTGGCGTCGTCCGGACGTCGCCAGCTACTGACTACCGTGGCCGCGGCAGGCACCCGAGATGCGGAGGGCCTAGTAGGGGCAGATAGCTGTGGAGGGGGATAGGGGGCAGAGAGCGGGGACGGGGAGGGGCGGAGGATGACGAGGCGAGGTCGAAGATCGGATCGGAGGAGGATCGCCGGCGCCGAGCAGAGGATTGGCGCTCGGGACTCGGGACTCGGGAGTCGTCGAGTCGAGATATCAGCTGAGTGCGCGCGGCCTCTGTGGGTGATTGTCGAGTGGACTGGGCTTGAAGGCCACTTTCTTATGGGGCTTGAAGGCCTCTTTCTTATGGGCTATATCTTAGCTAAGTCGAAGGCCTCTGTTAGGGTGACTGGGCTTGCAGGCCTCTTTCTTATGGGGTATACCTGGGCTATCGAAGAGGATTCCTCACTCTTTTTCAGCCCTGGTTTTTTTAGTCGTGTTTTGCGAACTTTTTTGGAACGTCTTTAGTCAAGCTTTCTATTCCGTGTGTCAAACTGCTAGTTGGTTGTCTTTTGTCCTTATTTCTTGCTAACTTGGTGTTGCCTTCAGCAGTGTGTAGAAGTAGGGATTTTCCGTTTTGTTATATTGTACTCCCTCCGTGATCTCCATAATCTTTTTTAAGGAGCGCACGCACCCACGCATGTCAAGAGTCAAACTTTATAACTTTTGAATTTTTGATCAATAACTTTTCTAGTATTTTTAGTTTTTATAATACAAACTCGACGCCATTAGGTTCATAATCAAATATCTTATCCAATTATCATAATTTCATAAAACATAAATAATATAATACATATAAATGAAATGTCATGTTAAGCCACGTCTTATCAAATAAAATGGAGGTAGTAACTGCCTTGAGGGGAAGCATGGTGCACCCCCTACTTCTAGGTTCTTTGAACCTATTCCCTTAGAAAACTAGATCGAGTCTTTTTTTCTTCTTCTTCGACAAATCTTGGCACAATTTTTTCGTCCTTTGAAAGGAGAAAGCTCAAAAAAAAAAATAGCATCATGCAAATGATACAAGATGACGTACAAATTGCACAACTGCCAAATGAGATGTCTTTGAAGCTAAAATACCCAAAAGGCCCAAAGTAGGCAACCTAGACGTCCTGTAGATTTGTGGGAATTAGGTTGACCAATCCTTTGTTCTTAACAATCACAAAGAAAAAAAAATATTCTAGATTTAGGATCACAATAGACTCCTTCACGAATAGACTTCTTGGATTTTTAGGTATCAATAACAATGTAACGGTAATGGGTCATAGAAACATGCAAATGAAACATCCATCTTCTATGTTTTTTCTTTATCTTTTATGTTAGTTGTAAGTTTGATTAACTCTATAGAAAATAGTGATAATATATTTTATGGATATTACAATAGCATCATTAGATTAGTTATGAAATGTGGTTTTTAATTACCTATTTGATATCCATAATTACTTTTTAAACATGGTAAACACTAACATATATTTTTTCTATATAAACTCGTTTTTTCGATATGTTTGAGTTGGCATGTGGTTCTACATGACTTGGGACAACTTCGTTTGGGACAGAGTTTGACTGAAACAAGAAACAGAAAAAAATTGTTATCATTGCTTGCCTTCAGCTTCAGTCCCTTTCGTCCCCGACCCCCCCCCCCACCCCCCGCACCCACGCAGCGGAGGAGCCTGGGAGGCGAGCCTCGAGCCTCGAGGGTATTCTTCCTTCCTTCGCCGCTAAGCACGCCACCACGCGCACCCAGGCAACCGTCGCCGTCTCCCCCGACCCCGAATCTGATGCTCCACCGATCGGTTCCAATCCTCCTCGCTGCCTCCATAGCCATGCAGGTGATTGCGCGTGATTAGGGACCTGGATCAATCAGATTGCATTCAGATTTGGGGGGAACAGGAGGGGGGAGCCATTGCCGGTGTTCCGATCTGATCGTCGCCGGAGGTCGAGGGATGGTGGGGGTGCTGTCGAATCGCGTGGAGCGGGACGACCTCAAGCCCGGGGATCACATCTACACCTGGCGGACTGCCTACATCTACGCCCACCACGGTACGGTTCCCCTGTTATTTCCCTTCATCTGATTGGTATCAGATCGACGCGCCACTAGATTTGGATCTCATTTTGTATCGAACCCTAATCAAGTGATTTATAACTGCTAAATCCATTGACTTGCTAACATTACTGATGCGCAAACATCACTGCCTTGCACGCAAAAAGTAACAGTAGCAATTTTTGGTGTGGTGGCTTATGTTGGGCTAATGGGCCATAAATGAAACCTTTGCGACAATCAATGAAACCTTTGCGACAATCATGAATTGGATGTCAGTTTTAGAAATCTCTCCTTTATTTTTTTTTTCTTTCTATCTATCAAAGCATTCCATTCTTCTAATTAAGAGATTCTTTGTTCATCTCCCTACTTCACCAGAATGGTTTTTAGGTAATCTTCACCATTATTGTTGTTTGAATAAAAATATCATAATAAGCTTGAGTGAAACCAAAGCCTTGGTAGGAGGCCATTGATGGAAAAGGGCATGGGAAAGCTTGAACTCGAGTCCTACAATGATGAATATAAGTGCAGTTGATATTTTTCCGGGAGTTATACTTCGTGTAGTTTCAGGAGTCCATTGATGAAAAAGGTCTAGTCGCCTGTGAGCTTGAACATTCCTTTAGTGATGAATATAATCACATCATATGCCATTCACAGTTTCATAGAGCCAAGTCTTCTCCACCCATAAATACATATTTCATAATAGCGTCATTAGACCATAGATCTATCCTGGCATACCAGACAATAAGTTGGAACATAGCAACCCATCATGTTCTTAAAAGAATGGTGTGAACATAAACTATTCCTTTTTCAGACTTGTGCACTTGTTTTGCTCATAGTAGGTGACTGAGTTTAATCTGAGCTTTGTGGTAAATTATCAGGGATATATGCTGGAGATGGCATGGTCATCCATTTTACAAGGGCAGCTGGACATGAGATCGGAACAGGAACATTCTTGGATTGGTTCCTTTATAGCTCCTCTCCCGCAGCAACTGAGGGTCCTCCCTGTGAGAAATGTGGCCACCTAGTCAAGTCTGATGGGGTCATCACTTCTTGCCTCGATTGCTTCTTAGATGGGGGCAGCCTGTACCTCTTTGACTATGCTGTCTCGCCTGCTTTCTTCCTTGCCAAAGCACGCGGAGGAACCTGCACCCTGGCTGCCTCTGACCCCAGTGATGTTGTGATCCACCGTGCACGATACCTCCTGGACAATGGATTTGGCATGTACTCTTTGTTCAAGAACAACTGCGAGGACTTTGCCATATACTGCAAGACTGGGCTGCTTGTGGAGACTGCTTTCAGTGTTGGCCGTAGCGGGCAGCTTGCATCTCTGACTGCTGCCTTCAGTGCTGTGGCCTCGTCGCCATTGCGCTTCCTTACAACCAGTGCTAGTGGCCTGGCAATTGTGACCAGCGGCATGTATTGTGTGGGGCGATATGTTTCAGATATTGGTGTTCGGCGTGACGTTGTCAAGGTCCCTGTAGAAAGGCTTGTGGAGCAGAATGTTACTTTGGTTCCTCAAAGTCAGGCTACAGAGGCAGATATCGCAGCAGGAGCACCGCAGCAGCAGTTGGAGGTTCCTTGTGTGGTCGCTGAGGAAGCTACCATTGTACCCTCCTCAGCACCGTGATCCCAGGGTTGGCATGAGACAAGACAATTGGAACTACATACTTGTGTGCAAGTACATGTAATCATGTATCTGGTTGTGTTATGTAATCCATGGTAACTGCTGCTAATGTTTCAAGCACACAATGGATGTGATTCCATGGCCATTATTATTACAGAATTGAAAAAAACCTGTATTTGCACTTAATTATGCATGAGCTTGATGTCTGTTACACAGTTGCTTAAGAATGCATCCGGTTGTGCACTTTCTAAGTCGTTATACATTAGCAATCTTGACATGCTCTTCACTTAGACCAGTACATATGTTGATTAAAGCAAGCAACACGAGCGAAATTCTTTTGGAATAGTGCAAAATGAACTGATTGCAGACATTGCAGTGTACTTTCCGTCGACTTCATTTTATTTTACAACAGAGATTTTTACAAGGCTTGGTGGCCAGAGATATGTGAGCACAAATTTGGTTGGACTTGAAACCATAAATATCCATATTCTTGTTCTTATTAATATAATTCCACCTTATCTCCGAACAAAGTGATGTGGCATCAGCAACATAATGACCTTTGGAATGAGCTAGTGTACAAACTACATACGTACACCATATAGGCTCTCTAACAATTCCATTTTAAAAATACTTTAGTTAATTCCAACAGCATTTGAGGCCAAACGTAATTGTTAAATTATAGCTGTTCCCACGGTGCTGCCGAAGTTTGGAACCACATTCTTTGTAGATGGCATTCCAGCAGTAACGTCCTCCTCGATGCCACATTCATTTGTGCCCCTTAGGATCTTGAAGTATCCATCCTGGAAAGTATTACCCAATAGAAGTTATTAATTGTTCAACACAAGATACCAAGTTTCAAGGAATCACTGTTAAGTTGGATATTTGTCACAAACTTACATCGCCCCAGCCTCTGTTCCACTGATTTGCCAGAAGCTGCAAAGACAAGATCATACAAAACAACTTAGGGCCTCAACGTTTGATAATGTACTGCAGGACAAAATATTGAGATTAAACAACATACCCAGTAATCCTCTCCAGCATCACTGGTTCCCCATCCAATCAACTTGACAGCATGGCCACCCATAATGCCACCGGTGATGTGCTTGTATACTCCAGATTTGTAGTGTGCGAAATCCTTGACACATTTTCCATTTTCAAATCAGAAAAAAAATAGAGTGCCTATGAAAACCAGGTTTCTTTCCGCTCAAAAATCAAAATGATACATTTTCTAAGACTAAGAATGACCCCAAAGCATATTACTGTATATACTAGATTTGTTATTTTGCTTGTGCTTCTCTTGCTTCTGCTTTTGTAATGTCCTTACTAATCTTTTATTTTAGATAATAATCTTTCTAAGTTTTTCATGTAATGTTTGTCCTCTAAAAGTACTAGCAGTATCTGCACCCTATAGTCCTTTATAAGGTCTCAGCTACACAAAATTTGTTGAAAAAATGCATGGAGAACTTGAGACAAAGCAACTGGACATTACCTCATAAACATCGAAAGCAACTTCTACAGGACCATTTTTGTAGACCTCTGCCATTATGTCATGTGGATCTGAATTAATTCTATATGCATCAACGCTGAAATGCTTCTTTTCCTGCCAAACTTGGTTCTGCACCTTGCATTTCTTTTCACACTTAGGTGTATCATAAGCAGGTTCACATCCTGGATGCTTGCAACCAACCTGATCGAAGTATGGATCACACTGCAACATAGAGCAAAGTTAACCTTATCTTTGTATACCATGCTGAAATTTTCATAATGTTCATCAACTATGCTCTGAATACACAAAAGGATCAACTTATTTTGCAAACTGTAAATGAAGGCAACATCATGATCTGCCTCAAACCAAGTGTTGAGATCAAGTTATTAGAGTGTGTCATGATGGTGTATTTATACCATGTTAGATTAACTAACAAATTTGCTCGTACTAACACTAGGTTCCATTGGGGAAAAGAGTCAAGGTGGTTCAAATTTACACTCTAATAATCATTATAGCATTTAGCAAATGATGTCAGTGTTGCATAAACTAACTCAACACATCTTGCTTCAGTAATTCATGTGCCATGCAGTATATCACTTGTTTGGTGTAGGATAACAAAACTCTTAGAAGTATTAGGATTGCTGCTAGTGAATACAGAGAAATTCAAGCGATGGAAAGTAGAAAATACACCGATAGACCTATACCTCTTCAGTAACAACACCGTTTTGAACGAAGTAGCGCCATGCCTGTATAGGATAGCCTCCATCACACCCATCGCCGCACATAAAACCGCAGCATGCCAGTAGGTCATTGACTGAAAGTGAAATGCTCTGCAAGGAAAAGAACAATAGCTTGGTTATGAGAGAAAAGAACAAAGCATGCCTTATAACCTTTTTTGCTAAAAAAACTAGGAGAACAGCAAGGTCTTTTGTATCCACTCACCGTGTTTAAGTGAATGCAAAAACGGTCCTGGAGGCACTCCACAGCACCAAAAGCCCAACAAGAGCCACAGTGACCCTGTTATCATCAGACAAGACATTATACTGTAAGCATGATGCATCATTCTTTTAGGCGTTAATTAATAATATATGGTAGACCGTTGAACTTACTTGATCTGCTCACGACGATCAGGATTATCCAGGATTGAACAAGTCATACAAGAAATGAGTATCCATCAGGCAACTAAAATCGACATACAACTGAAATCCACCGAGTTTTAACCAAATAAACCTACCAAGTATGTTCCCAATTGTGCTGCAACGGGACCATGCAGATCTAGCGTCAAACTCTTTTGGAAGTTCCAGGGATCTTGAATAAGTTTTGACAGGAACATCGCTTAGTACATTCTTTGGTGCTGGTTTCACTCCAAGTATGTGCTTAAATTGTGCAACCTGCACCGAAAAGGCGAAAAGGATAGTTTTGAGGTCACTGAAGTAAGAGAAGATAGATGATTCTTTTGTCAGTTTATGGATGCAATCAACAGGAGTTGTTGCCACTTACGGTATAGTTTGAAAAGTAAGGATTACGTGCGGCTGTCCACCCAGCACTGGGATGGTTGTTGACTGTCTCAATGATATCCTCCTGTGACAGTAGACATGTATACCATGAGTAATTGTAGAAACAAGTGAAAATTACGTTGTTTTTAGGGTATAAGAAGAAGCTTAAAAAAGACCTGGATGATTCTCACGAAATTGTCTCCGAACCCAACTCCAACAACCTGCACAGACATACATATGTGGTTATATGCCTTCACCGACCCCACACAAGTTGTCTGAAAATAGTAGGTAGGCTGCATAGAGTTCAATCTTGAAGGGAGACATCAGGCTCGATAAAGTGCAAGTGTGGTTTGGTATTTTAGTGCCATCAACTCAAAATATAATTCCTAGCAGAGACTATCCGCATATATACAAAATTATGCAGTTTGACAATATAAGATACTCCTTCAGTTCCAAATTATAAGACGTTTTGGCTGTTCTAGATACATGACTTATTAAAAGAAACATATCTAGAAAAAGCTAAAAGTCTAAAACGTCTTACAATGAACTGAGGGAGTAGTAGATAGATGCTGCTTTATTCATTATGAAAGTAGCTTCATAATATCTAATCATCTTTGACTTGAAACAAAATCTCTATATTACAAAAAATTTGCTAGTCAAAATGTGCAGTCCACTTCAGAATCTTAGGATTCTTGTATTAATATAGGAAATCGACCATTGGAAGAAGCAGATCTGTGGCCGAAACTTGTGGTTATGTTCCATCCCACATGCAAAGAATTAAACATGCTCGGTTTTGGTCGATTATATTTTACTGTTCAGTTACCGAGAGTGGAACGGGATGCGGACCTGAGGGGCGGCAGCAGAGACGAGGAGGAGTGCAAGCAGCAGCAGCTGCTGCGGCAGTCCGCCGCCCATCTTCCTCTAGTAGCTCCCCCTTCGCTGGTCTCCTCCCCTGCAGCAGCACAGACCAAAGAGGAGCACAAGATGCAATCTAATAAGTAGGGCGGGAGGCTCTGAGCAAGAAGGAAGGATCAGATCAGATCAAGCTCAAGGACCGAATAGAGTAAGCAAACAAGATCAAACTCCTGGAAGGAAAAGCACATGGGAATTGTCGATCCTATCCATTACCTTGTTCTTGAAGCCTGCTAGTGCTTGCTTTGCTTCTCCTCCTCTCCTCTCCTTCCACCAATTGAGGTACACTAGTGTGTATATATAATACTACCAATGCTGGGGACGTGGGGTTGGGGATAGGAGAGGATTTTTTCGTTGCTTGCTAGCAATCGTTGCTTGTGATCGGCGACGTGATTGCTGACTAATTTATGAGAAAACGCAGCACGGAGGGTGCAGATATTTTCGTTTTTTTTCTCTTCCTCTCTCTTTCGCGGTGCCGGTGGTCGGGTGCCGGGTGGTGACTGGTGACGCCCATGACACATTATTTTCTGGGTGTCCATCCCGAATCCCGGCCTAGCAGGCAGGCAGGCAGATGTGCCTTGCGTGCTGCCACTGCCGACCTCTGTCGCGTGCGCCACGCTGGTCGTTACCAACCGTATAGTATCTTTCTTCGCCTCACGTAGCAGCTACGATCTACGTAACTCCCGTTACAAGGTCTGATGGATTGACCAATCAATCGTATGATGCCCGTTTCCAATCGTTCTGGTTGCTACCGTGTACCGGACGACTCTGCTACCCTTGGCTTTGTTGGTGCTGGATTTGTGAGTTGTGACTTTAAGACAATAAAAAGCCCAACTGCTCCTCGAAGAGGAGCAGCGGCCACGTCACCAGAAAAAGCTGAACTGTTGGATCTTAGAATCGGTGGTCAGGATTTAGAAGCTGCTCAATGTGGTGCGGAGTAGTCGGAGGTACCAGCTTCTTGCTGCAGGCTTCAGCTTCTCATAGGATCTAGCTAATCAAATAAATACAGAGCAGCTTCAGCTTCTAGGTTTCATTTCATTCACCTCCTCAACCCTAGCCTCCCGACCTGAGCAGAAGAGGAGGCGGCGGCGGCGCGGGCGCGGGTGGGCGCGAGCGCGAGGGGCGGTCCCGGACGGAGCGGCGCGCGGAGCGGCGGGCCGCGGCGCGGCGGCGGGCGCCCGGCCGGGGCAGCAGCGGCGGCGTGCGGCGCGCGCCGAGGCAACGCGGAACGCGCGGCGGCGGCGGCCATGGCGGCGGCGGCGGTGCGGCGCGGCCCGCCGGCACGACACGGAGGAGGCGGCCCCTGCGCGGGCTTCCGGCGCGGGCGGGGCGCGCGCGGCGGCATGGCCCGGCGCGGGCGGGGTGCGCGTGGAGGCGGGAGCCCCGGCGTGGGCGGCCGGGCGCAGTGGCGCCGGCGGCCGGCGGGCGGCGCTCCGGCGCTGGATCTGGCGCAGGTGGGCCCCTCCCTTCTTCCTCTCCCTCCGTCTTGCAGATCGTTGCAGGTGATTTCGTCCTGTGCCCTAGGGTTAGGGTTAGGGTTGGGGTACAGCGGCCGCCGCGGTGGCGCCCACCTTTTCTTCCTCTCCCTTCGGCTTGATGGTGTGCGGGCCTGGCCCCGGCGCCGCTGATTCGCTGTGGGAGGCGTTAGCGGGGAGAGGCCGTGGCGTTCTGGCATGGCCCCTCGGTGTAGCGGCCACCCGACGCTCTGGCCCCAGGACGCCACGCCGTGGACGAGCAGCGTTGCTGACCCACGATGATGGCTTGGCGTCTTCCGGTGCAACGGCTTGGCGGCCCTTGGATTCGTTTGCGGCCGTGGGTGGATCCATGGATAAATGGGTCTCTGCGGCCCATGGATTTGGTGTTTGGAGTACCATGTGGTGAATTCTTGTTTTTCTATGTTTGGATTTCGTGGTTTGAAAGAATGAAATGAAATCGGACCAGTGTCTATCATTGATGTGTAGTATACAGGTGACTTCTATTGCTTCTGGAAATCCTATGGCCTTCTATTGCCTTTGCAAATCACTTGATGCTAAAATCATCGAGGTGGACCAATGGGAGATTTTAGCAGCATGCTCTGCAAAAGCATGCATAGAAGCACTTATATCTTTATTTTCTGGAAAGGGTTCTTGTGTTACTTCTGCTCTACAGGAACTTATGATTATTGGAGTCTTCATAGCTATGTTGCCAACAAGGTAAGCCATCCAGACCTGTGCAAGAACAAATTGATTTTTGTGGTAACTATTTCCTGTACTCATATCTCTTTACTGCGGCTTCCAGATAGTTGAGGTTGAGAGCATGCATGTTTTCTAATTAGCTATGCATGGATATAGTAGCTTTAGATAGGTGCCTTCAGACCTGCCAAGCTTTGTTAAACACTGACACAGCTTGCAAATTGATGCTAATGTTCATTTTATGAAGAGGTTATGACGATCCCACATAGATGTCTTTTTATGTAATACAGTGGTCATAGACTACTTTGATGCATGATATGGACTTGCTTTTTGTTATTTATTCAAGACTAGGTGATATCGCTTGATCATGCATAGATCTTTTCTGATTAGGTTCATTTCTTGTTCCTTGTGTCAACAGTTTTGTCCAACGACTTGGTTTATCAGTGACCATATACAGATTGACTTGCTACAGCCTCGCTTCTCATGTGACATTGAAAGGTAATTTTTCCCATACAATCATGCTCAGCCTACATATATTGTGTGTAATTAGTTTTCAAGACACAAGAAAGGTTCACATCTTTTCACTAAGTATGACTTCTTTTCACTCAAAAAAAAGGGCTACACGGTCTATCTGTACATGCAAATTCTTTCAAAATATAGTGTTACATGATCTAAACTATAAGATATGAGGCTGTTGTGTATAATTAAAATATATTTGTATGCATACTGTAGAGTTTACTAATCATGGCTACAGCTTCGGTGGTATGCCAAAAATATTGATATCTAAAAGCTTAAATCTTCTTCAATACATATACTCATAACCCTTGCTATGCCGTAGTATAGTATGGAAGGTTAACACTTTCAGCCTTATACATGAAACTACAGCCATGTTTCTAACACAGAGTAGTCAATTTAAAGTTTTTCCATACGGAAGTGTTAATTAACATCCAACAATTGATGACTTTAACATGCATTCTTTGAAATTGGATTCCCTTAGATATCATTCCCTCAAACCAAAATAACATAAGAATTTTGATGTACTACAATTTCCATGTTTCCTAATCAACTATTTTTAGACAGTAGATTTTACCTGGTTTAGTACATTGGTCCCCATGATTTGGTATGGCTTCATTTCCTAACCAGTCTCATGATTTGGTATGGCTTCATGATTTGGTATGGTTGTTAGAAAAAGAAAATAAATTAGAAGAAAAACCTGCTTTGTGTTATCAAATCGTGGGATTTTTTTTTACGGTGGAAATACCTTTGGAATTTCAGCAGGACCATTGAAGTGCCAGGCTCAATAGGAGGGCAGGTAGAGACCAACAACAACAGGTATCCATTGTTTCCATTTTTATTCATCCTATTGTACCAAAAATAGTAGCTTTGTCATATTGCTCAATCAAGAAAGTATGGGGTTTGGCCATCCTACAGGGCACCCACTGCTTTTAGGTACTTCCATGTTGCCCATCCTACAGGACACCCTCAAGCATGGATATTTCTTTTGTAGTCATGTAACATGGCCACCTCCCAGAACCCTCAGGAAGGGCTAAATCTCTCAAAGCTTTGTCTAACTAATTCACCACAGCAATTCCAGCTATTGTACATGCTAACTTAGCATACCTGAATAATATAAGCTATAGTGTATGCTTCAAATCTGGGTCCTTCTATATATTGGTTTTTTAATCTTTTATTGGAATGAGATATTCAAAGCTTTTTGTGCAAGGATAATGTAGTGCTAGCAGTCTATAAGAGGGATCCTGTAACGTTGTCCCTTCAATGATCTTTAGCTATGGTTTCTATAGTAAACGGCTATAGCTATATACATGTTCACTTCTGCTAGACCAGCCCTTCTGAGCTATATATGTTGTAGTAACTGGTTGGAAGAGCTGACTGCTTGTTAGTATTTGTACTCAGTATATATCATGCTCCTTTATACTTAAAAGAAATGGTTGCCTTTGGCCTACTAAAAAAGTTCACTGGTGGTTATGATTTCAAAAATAGAGCTTGATGGGGATAGTTAGCTATAGTCCTAACCTTCTGTTTTTTATTTTGCTTCATGTGGGTGATGTGACAACTCAATTAGTATATACACCTATTTGATTAGGGAAATAGCATAATGACAAGGAAAAGCATGGTTGTTTACATATTACAGAAGTTGAAAGTTGTGGAGCTTTAAGTTTCAGTTTACCGGAAGGGAGAGGAGATGAGGACTCTGCCTTTTATAGTTAGCGGTGCTTATGCTGGATACTTGATACTGAAAAAAAAACAGCTTTTTAGTTGTAAACCTAATTTACTACTATGTGGCATATGAAGTCACACAACACACCTCATATATTTCTGGTGGATCAACATAATAGCCCTTATATCACCAAAGTTCTTTTCAGGCCATATGTTGTAGTTACATAAGGCCTACTCTGTGAGACTTTGATATTCCATTCAAGGTTTTATTTGTCTACAGATCAATCCTAGCATTGTATTCGAGATTAGAGACTGTTATTATGAAAATTCAATAGGACAGGAGGTGCCCACATCCTTGTTTTGCTCAGCTGTTGTGACCTAGCAGATTCTAATCTCAAGTTCAATCTAAGTGAGACTGTTGCGCTGATATCGTTTAATTTGCTTATATCGTTTATTGATTTTCTGTACCTTGAATAATACCTGTCCGGTCACAGTATGGTCAGATGACCTATGCAGTCTACCATTGGCCGTTGTTGACCTGTTATTGGCTTATAGTGTTGTAATGTTAATGTTTTGTTAGAATTTGTTGCCACAACAACAGATTAAGAGGAAGCTGCCCTTTTGAATTTTAAAAAAAACAGCTATCTAATTTTCGGTCTTGCTGTTTTGTAGCTCATTTGGGTCTCATCAAAATCGAAGACGTCCACGGAGTCTTGCATATCTGGCCCACTCACTTCAATCCAAATGACATGATCAACGAAGATGAGCTTATCATTCAGCAGCAGCAAGAGGAAAAAGAAGCGATGACTATGTACATATTACAGAAACTTATGTTCTTTGCCAATGTTATCTCAGAAATGAAAGTAACTGTGTTGCGGTATACAACAACAAGTCCTTTTCTGCTTTTGTGCATATATATTTGAGCTTAAAACAATAGTAGATATATATTCATTATAGGAACACTATGTTCGAGTATGACATAAATATGGTTCGACACCTCCTTGTTACTTCCACTTGGTTTTATTTTATATGCAACCGAACTGTACCTGTTGCCCCCCTATACATGCTATAACAATAATTGATTTAGTCAACAACTAACCCATAATATATCAGCGTCACGTTCCCATAGCTTAGCAAATGCACGCCCACACGGGCGCGCGAATGCGCGCGCCTTGACACTAGTTGTGTACAAGGAGCAACTTTAGACTTGAGCCGCTATCTTACTAGTACTATCCCCTCAGGTCTCTTTTAGAGGACGCACCAGCAAAATTGTCAAGTGCATCATGGAAGGCGTTGCTTCAAATATACAGTAGGGAGGGATCAACATACTTAGAGCATCTCCAACAACTCCCAATATCAACTTTGTATTCTATATTTTTTTGGTAAAAACACAAAATCTCATCTCCAACAACTTGGTATATTCACTTGGTAAAATAGCAACTTGATAAAAAGACCCCTCCGCACGCGTAAAGATCCGCGCGCGTACACCGCGCGTATCGGCCGCGCTCGTCCGCCACGCCCCGCTCCACGCTGCCAGCGTATATACACATGTATGAGTTTCTTGATTTTGCACGCATGTATGACACACACATGCCTATTCTAGTCCATTCGGCATATTTTTTTATTTATTAATGTGTTATTGGACCATGTATGTACGCCTTTGAAATAAAAAACAATACCTTCCGGATTTCATTGATCATACTCAAGCTGCTTTTGTCAAACATCGTCATATTTCGTCTAACATTATTATAACACAGGAAATTGTCCATTCTTTTCAGCTTAAGTCCTGGAAGCAGCAGGCTTTCCTCCTCAAGATTGACCTAGCAAAAGCCTTCGACAGACTCAATTGGAATTTCATTGTTGCTGCTTTGGTAAGATTGGGGCTCAATCAACATTTTATAAATCTCATACACGCTTGCATATCTACCACTAGCCTTGCTGTGCTGGTCAATGGCGAGCCCTCAGGTCACATCAAGCCTAGCCGAGGTCTTCGACAGGGCTGTCCTCTATCTCCCTATCTCTATGTAGTAGCAATTAACGAATTATCTATTTCTTTACAGCATGAATTGCATAATGCCAATCTCACAGGTATTACACTAGGTCCTGGCTGTCCTCCTCTCCACTCTCTTCTATTTGCAGATGATCTCATCCTCTGTGGACAAGCTACGATGCAAGAAGCAACTACCATGAAGGCTATTCTCCAAAGATTCTGTGAAGCTTCAGGTCAAACGCCTAACCTACACAAATCAGCCATTCTTTTTAGTAAAAATGTTAATGCTACCACTGCAGCTGCTATTAAAGGTATTTTTCCAGTTCCTGGTCTTCAACCACACACTAAGCATCTAGGTCATCCCATTATTTTCAATCATGGGGACAGAAATAAAGCCTACAATTTTATCTTTGCCAAATTCCAATCCAAATTGACAACGGTCCGAGCAAACAAACTGAACCATGCAGGTAGACTCACTTACATCCAGTCGGTTCTTTCTTCAATTCCTATTTATTACATGTCTACGGTCCTCTTTTCTAAAGGCTTTGTGGAAAAGATTAACACTATTATCAAGAGATTCGGTGGGCAAGTGTTCGGGACGAAAACCCAACCTCCCCAATTGCTTATAGATCTTGGGATGACATCTCGTCGAGTAAAGAAAATGGAGGTCTTGGAATTCGAGATCTAGCTACGGTCAATAAATCTCTCATTATCAATGCTGCTTGTAATATTGCTACTAACAAAAATCCTTTGCTTACAGTGGTTCTCAAATCCAAATATTACCCCGACTCATCCTTTTGGACAGCCCCTAACTCGGCAACTAAATCTGTCTTCTCGGTCTTCCATCCTGAAGGTAAAGCAGGATCTCCATAATCATGTCATCCTTCAGCTCCATGCAGGGAACTCATCGGTATGGTCGTCACCATGGTGTCCAATATGGGACTCCATTCACAGTCACATGAGGAGCCCAGTCACTGTCAACCCTCTCCCATCCAAAGTTTCAGATTTATGGGTGGATAATACGCATGACTGGGACTTACAACTTGTCAATGAAATTTTTGATTCTGAGGCTGTGCAGGTCATTACTTCTACACTCCCAGTCCCATCCCAGGAACATGATATCCTCAGATGGATGCCAAGCAAAAAGGGCAACTTTTCAACTAAAGAAATCTATAAGACGTTGTCTGCTCAGAATGTGATCAACCTACCAGCTCAAGGCTCTAGGAGCATTCAACCGGGGGCTAACCAAATTCTTTGCAGGGCCTGGAAAAGTAAGATCTTACCACCGCTGATCAAGACATTTACATGGCGACTTATCAGAAGAGCATTGGCAACGGGTGAACGTGTTTCAAGGTACGCAACTCATATAGACAAACATTGTGCAACTTGCGGGCAGGTGGAAAATGATTTCCATATATTCTTCCAATGCACGCTGCCGTCTCAGGTATGGTCCTCTTTCCAAAGGCCTTTCAACGCTCTCAATCTTACCCCTGAAGATGATGGAATCCAAACTTCTGTTTCTACTCTTATCCCCACCTCTACTACTAATCTGATTTTTCATAAGATTCTGTTCACCCTCTGGTATCTTTGGAAGGCCAGGAACGACAAGCGGTTCAATCACAAGCAATGGACCGCTGCACAGGTGCACCATGCTGCTAAAGCCCACATGCAAACTCATGTGGCTGCACTTATGGACCAATCACAGGATTCCATCCACCAAACACAAGCCACAGCACCTACGGCCTACAACTCTCCTCAAGGCTCCTATCAACAGCCCTCTACAGATTATGTTTCTAATCCTCATACAGGTGCACACTCCAACCCAGAAGGTGAGGCCCACTACAACTCGGACCATCACTTGTCCACATCCCCAATGGCCTTCACTCATGGTGGACAAAGGGAGGAAGCAATCAGTTTACAGGAACCAAGGTCATCAACAACCCGCTTAATGCAAGCTTCGGCTTTGGCGCACAGACATGATATCATTGATCCGAGTCAATTTCAGGGCCCCTGTTGTTATGTTGATGCTGCCATTGAACTAGATTCTTCCAACCATCAACCTCGGTTGGCTGGACTTGGAGTTCACATCCTGTGCTCCCAAG
This sequence comes from Themeda triandra, assembly GCA_018135685.1. Classification (NCBI taxonomy): domain Eukaryota; kingdom Viridiplantae; phylum Streptophyta; class Magnoliopsida; order Poales; family Poaceae; genus Themeda; species Themeda triandra. Next base: position 1,531,941 of record JAENPR010000015.1, on the reverse strand, counting down.
ATCGTTCATGGCAGCAAATCACCATCAAGGCTATCCTCAAAGATTGCACATTAGTCATCATGGCCAAGGCTGCTAGTCTAGCTCTTGCATCATAGGTCATCGACAGGCTACATATATCAGGTGTAAACTTCTTATCAGATTCTCAGCAGCTAGTACATTATATAAATAGTGATGCCACATCAGAACCACCAGATTGGAGGATGAAATACTATACTCAGTCCATCACTAAACTTTCAAGCAATTTGGGAGCCAGGTTCTTTCATATTTCAAGGAGCTTCAACATAATTGCTCATGACCTTGCTAAAAGTGCAAAACAGGAGCTTGCTGCTGTACCCACTGACCATATAGATTTTAGCTGCTCTTTCCATCACTATGGTCAAGAATGTAATCTCCTTCAGGCTCTTTGTAGGATCTCTGGAAGAGTAAAACGGCCTAGGGGGGGGGTGAATAGGCCTGCAACAAAATTCATTTCGAACTTCTGTCAGTACAGAGGGGGCGCGGCACTGCCGCGCTATACCCGCGGCACTGCCGCGCTGGACAGAGTATGAACTGAAGTGTATACAAATGAGCAAGACCAAACCAATCCAGTAGCTGACCAAGCTTTCCACACCTGCAGAGGATACAGATCGAGAGCCAAACCAAGCTCTAGAGGCAGAGAGAAGTAGATCGACCTCAAACCCTAGAAACTTCTCAACAACAAGTAAGAATATGAAATCTGAACAGCACAAGGTGACACAAGTGTTTATCCCGTGGTTCAGCTCGCCACTAAGGCTGGCCTAAGTCCACATTGTTGAGGAAGTCCACGACTTGAAGCTCACCACTAAGGCTAGCTTTCTCCTCGGTCTCAAGTCAAGAGAGTGAACTCTTGAGATGAGGGGTGATTTCTTAGTATTGGGGTGAGGTTACAAACCTCCCTAGGCAGCCACACAAGTTGGCGGCTCTAGGGCGACACCTAGCCGGCTAGGAGCAAAGCTCCAAGAGTAACAAACCCTAGAGCGGGCCAAACGTGCACCAAATGCTCTTTTGACGGTGGGAATCGCAGATCCACTCTCCAATCGAAGTTTGCTGCCCTTTAGCTCAAGAATCCGTGGTGGATTTGATGGGAATGAGTTGGGAGCTTGAGGGGAGCAATGGAGGGTGAGAGAGAGAGCTTCTGGTTCGAGTCTAACGGATATGTCGCGAGGTAGACGAAGAGGTAAGTGATGTGGGCCGACAGATGGGTATAAATACCCCTGGGTCCCAACGGTCACTTGTAGGCGCGGCACTGCCGCGCCCCCCAAAACAGCAAGATGAAGTTGAGTTGATGGCTGGCTGTTTTGGTGGCTGGATGAGGTTGGTGTTGAAGGATTGAGCATTTGGTAACACTTTTGACTAACAACCTTAGGATCCCTCTTGATAGTACGGCTTTTCCTAAACTCAAATTCAAACCGAAAATGAATTTAAACCTCCTTTGAGTTCGGCAAAGCCTTCTTTTAGAAACGGGGACCCCTCCAACCTGTATATCATTCTTCCATAATTCATTGCCTGCTTGTCATCTCAATAAGTCTCATTAGTTCCCTAATTTGGTGGTCATCAACGCCAAAACCCACATTAGGGCTTGATTGCACTTACACTCTTCTTTCTATTAGCCTGATCAATGTACAATGCCTAGCAGCTTGTTGCTGCTAAATTAATAGAATGTTGTTCTGTTTCAAAAAAAAATGTGCCTAATGGATTAGAATAGCCATGTGTGCACTAACAGAGAGGGAGTAGAAGAGAGAGAGAGAGAGAAACCTAATAACGAGTGGGTCTTTTCTAGAGTTGAGCATACAGATAATATGACCTCTAAGGCCAGTCTCAGTGGGGATTTTACAGTAGTGTCATACACATTAAATACAGTGACACATCAGCAATTTGATTGAAACGAGGAGGAGAAAGAGCAACATGGTTTCACCATGGTGAAACGGGGGTGGCGTCGTTTCCCAGGAAGTGAAACCCGAATGAAACCAGCATTGAGCTGTTTTATCTCGTCGTCCACCAATTAAATGAAACTCAAAATGAAACCAGCATTAAATAAAACTTCAGCAATTAAATGCTTCTTTATGCTTTGGAAACATCAAAATGAAACTCTGCATTGTTGGGGCTGTTTCATGGCCGGTGTCATTTGAGTCTTGATGAGATTTTCATATTGGAAACTGTGCAATGACACCATGCACTGAGACTGGCCTAAAAGTAGTGGAACCCTCAAATTCAAAGTGTGTCCCCGTTTTAAGGGCTATTATTAGAACCACTCTTAAAAAGGGGGTTAAGTGCCTGCCATTTAAATTGCCATGTTTTCATGTGCGCGTAACCACACCATCACGATTCGTGCAACATCAGATAATATAGGACTGAATTTGACACTTCCTTAGACCAGTCTCAATGAAGTTTCACGAGAGTTTCATAGGCATTAAATATGCTGATATGACATTGTATTAGTGAAAAGAGAGATGATGAGTTTTATGAGAGCAAAGAGAGTGCACCGTTTCCAAAATATGGAGCATTGAAAACTGGGACATAAAACCTCCCACTAAGGGCGCCCGCAATGGTGGTCGAAATCGCCAGCTTACTAGGATCGGATGGAGGTTCGGGCTGACGTGGACACAAGTTCCCGAGGAAAAAGAAATCGGCGGGCGACTCGTTCGTCGCTAGCGCGGAGGCTGCATGCTCTTTTTTTTATAATGTATACCCGTATTAATTAATAGAAATAAACACGTCCAAATACAAGTACACCGAATAAGGATACGGGACAATTTGTCCAACCTATATTCTACGAAAAAGCAAGTCGGCCGCATGCGTTGCCGACGAAGATCGCCGACACCGGCCCGACGCCGCCAAACCTGATCACCGTGGCGGGGAAACCACCGCGTTGAGGTGGACCGGCGAGATGCTCAATCTCGTAGAGGCGAAGAAGTCTTTGAGCACCCATCCGTCAGGATCACAATCCAGGTTGGAACGACGAGAGCGCCACCGACGATGGCATCCATCGTCGCAGTGAAGCCAAGCTCGCTCAATCCCGATCCGTGCCGCCGGCATATCGAGTTCGATCCACCGCATTCCATCTTGCCGCCATGCCCTCAGCCGCCACCGTAGCCTTGACCTTAAACGCGGCACGAACACCGCCGCTCCGCCATGACGACGAAACAGCAGCCGCCGCAGACTCCTACACCGCCTCACAGGTCTCCCATCGTCACCGGAGCAGACGACGACGAGGTGGACGAAGACCGGGAGGACCTTATTCCACCATAGCTGCGCTGCCACCTCCACCAAGCCCGCGCCGTCGAAAACTCTAACCCTAGAAAAGGGACCTAATCTACACCGCCAGTCAAGGTCACGCGGTTCCCCACACATCTGAGGACCCAAGGGCCGCCAGAGGCGGAAGGAACCGGCGACCTCACCGGTGGGAGCACAAAACGTCGGTGGCGGTGCTTCGGAGGAGCTCTCCGTGGCTAACCCTAGTTGATATGGTATATTGAAGACGACAATACATGCTCCTTTTTTTACTCCAACTGCCAATCGATGCATGCGGCAAGGAAAAAAAACACCCTTAATTAATTTTATTGTGTGGTCCTAACTATCAACAGCTCCACGTCAGCTATCTATTTCGACAGCCCCATTGCGGCCGCCCTAAAAATGGCCTTATACTACCATAATTTCATACCGTGTCTCTACTTTCTCACCGGCAGCTTTCACCCAGATCCAGAGTTGGACATAGGGTTGGGCAATCACGATTCACGAACTTCTATCCCAATGGTCCAACACCAGCCACCATTTTCCACTTGGGATCCGATCCTAAACCTGCCATCCTTTTCCCCAAATCTCGTCCACCTTATATTCGTACTAGTTGTCACCTGACCTGACCACATCGTCATGGCGCGAAAATGCCAAGATTGAGGTTGATTAGCCACTCACTTCCCGCGCTCAGGGCCGCACGAAAATGCCAAGATTGAGGTTGATTAGCCACTCACTTCCCGCGCTCAGGGCACGCTATGTGCGGCGAAGCTCCTCCGGTGACAAATCTACGCTATGGCGTGGGCGTTTGGACCCAAGACAATGAGATAGAAGAGCATCTTGTGGAGCAGCTCAGATAGGGGAGCAGTAGCTATCTGCTACCCAACCGCCCAGGTCCGTAGGAGTCGAGCTCGTTGGCAAAGGATGGCAAAGGATGGTTCGGCCATGGGAGGTTAGCTGTGCTTGCCTATGGAGAGAGAGAAGGAACAAGGGAGAAATAAATCTAAAGATACTTAAATGGGTAGCCCAAACTGAACATACACTTCAAATTGTGCTGGAATTACATTCTTTTTTAGAGTATTAACTTAAATAAATCAAAATGACAGGCAGTCTACTAATGGGAATCTATCAGTTCAATCAAGAAAAAATATGGCTTAGCCGTCAGGATATTGCAGCTTAAAACAAACACAATGAACATAGATAAACACCAATCACACATCAGATGAGACCCAACATCAAGTGAAGTAATCGTGGAATAATAAGCAAATGTTTCATTACTGGAATTCAGTATCATGGGAGAAATCCAAATGCTTGAAAGCTAAGGACACATTGAAGCCAACACTTGAAAGCTAAGGACACATTGAAGCCATTGAAGCAATCCGGCCGCAGCATACTAGAGACTGAGCTATGTACACAGGTTTACGATAGCAGCAGCTTTATTTACAGTGGCAGGGGCAGTTGCTCTAGGCAGAGCCGAAGGTGTTCTCGCCACTGTAGGTCATGTAGAGGAAGCCATCCTCGTCCTTGTTCTCTTCGTAGATTGCAGACATCAAAGAGGCTGCCACAAGAGAGTATTAAAAAATGAGAACATAACTAAGGAAACAACAACGAATGGATAGTGATGTTTGTTCAATTTATACCAGTTGGTGGCAAGGTGTTCTTCACAAAGACAAAGATGGCCTTCTCTGGGCTTAGCTTGATCCTCTTCCTCACCACATAGACAAACTGGCCGACAGTGAGATCAGCAGGGACAAGGTACCTGCAAGTGTTATCAAATATGGATAAATGTTAATGAAAAAAGTTAAGATCCAGAAAGCAACCATAGATGGATCAGTCATGTTTCCAAGAAGTCAAACAAGACAAGGAAAAACTTCGCTTCACCATGGTATATCATCTAAATATGACCAGCATGCAGATTATGGTTGCACACAGAGATTTTAAGCAAACATAGCAAAAACTACCAGAACATATGAGATATCTTAGATGACAACTTACTTCTTCTTATCAATCTCAGGGACATCAGTCTTGCCAGACTTCTCAACAATCACCTGAAAACATTGATGACAAATTCAGCAACCAAGCAATGCATACATAACAAATGCATGGATTTTTTTCTGAATGTATCTTAGTATCTTACAGGAATTCTGTCGGGGTACTTTTCCCTGATCCTGGCAGATTCACCCTGCCTTCTGTCTGTAAATTAATAAGGTTCAGAACTCTAGTTGAGAAAAGGGGAAGATATATTGCACAAAAAAAGGTGAAAATAATGAGGCCGACGCAACTTGACTGTAATCAACTACTTGTACAAATAGGAGCAGAAGTATGCTATGGATTCTTCCAGGTTAGGAGGTGCAGTAAATAGACCAAGCACAGTGGTAGCCATATGTTGAAAACCAGTACATTCAATCGAAGAACCAATGCAAGCAAACTAGAAACAAAAGAAAATGTAGACCATATACATTAGTCATGCAAATAAAATGCCCAAACCATTTAGATGATACCATCTGCAATCCCATGGAAATATAAACAAACTAATATTGCATTAATCAAGGCCTTACTGCTAAGAACACTACCCAAGAAGAGTATTGTTGTGAGAAAGAGCTGATGAACATAGTTCTGAGAAAGAGCCATACATCATGACAGTACTTTTATAAAAAACAAAACTAAATGGTACCAGTTTGATCCAAATTACATAGTTGTGCGAACATATAGATGCATGGAGAGCTATGCAAAGCTTCTGTAAAAAGAACAGACAGAACACTCTTGCTCAAAAGTATAGCAAATTTATTACAACATAATAAACCATAACATGAACTGATACAGCAGAATTCAAATAAACTTGCTGGTCTGTCCCTAACAGGTAGAAACAGGCTTACGGAAGATCAAATAGCAGGCTGTGTTAGAACAGAACACAGCAGAGTAACCTAAACCATAGTAGCTGCATTACATAATTCAATTCAAGCATGAGTCAGGTCTCATAACATCTAAAACCAGAACCCATAAACTTCGGAAAGCTACAAAGACAAGAAACGTACAACAAAATAACGATTATCCACATGTCTGTCTTAACATGCCTTCTCTTGACTAGAGTTCAGTCCCCAACCGAAGCTCCAATCATCAATGAGTTCAGTCCAACATAAACAAACCACCATCGTAAGTAATTCAATCTACCATAATGTCAGTTAAATCTAATCTACTATACCATCGACATCCTTCAACCCAATCTATGACATCGCCCCGCTTATACCAATCAAGAACAGGCAAGAGGCCAATTCCGGACCACGAAATTAACAGCGCACGAGACAAGAGAGTAGAAGCAAACTAACCGAAGTCGTGCTCCAGCTTGAACGAGGTCTTAGCCATCAAGAACCTGAACAAGTCAACGGCAAAGATCAAATCAATCCAAGGACAAAATCCGCAATAATAAATAAACTGAACTGACGAACAGGTAGTAAAACCCGCCGAATTCTCACGAACTCCGGCAGCTCTTTTGGGGGAAAATCGATCGAGGGGCTCACCGAGCGACGAGCTACGATCAGCGGAGCCGATCGGGTCGAGGGGCCGGCGAAATCGACGAGGACAAGTCGATCGGCGGAAGCAGACGGCAGGAGAAGCAGAAGGGGAGCGAACTCGCGGTAGGGTTCGGTGGGGATGGCGTGTCGCCGCTATTTATTATGGCCCAGCCCCCTCTTGCGAGGCTTTTACGGCAAAGCCCCTCGAGTTACGATTGTATTGCGTAAACAACTCCTTTTGCAACATTTATTTATTTTTTTAAAAAAAAAAGTACTCCTGCAGTCCTATTGCAACATTATTTTTTTATAAGATAATACGTAATGTAATTGAACTCCTTTTGCAATATGTGAACTTGATGATTGGATTAACAAGTCGAGTATATGGATTGACATACAAGTCGAGTATATGGATTGACATAATTTATAATTTTTATAAGTATGGTTTGCAAAAGTAGATATCCCTGGAGGGCGGTTAACGGATTTTGGAAACAAACACATGATCCGGGGATCAGGAGAGATTTTGCACGTACACGGGTAGTTTTTTTTTTTCAACACATACACGTTTAGTTTGAGCTATACCTATACATACAACTTTACGTACAAAGGATCGGAATCCTGGTTTTATCAAAAAAAAAAAAAAGAAGAAGAAGAAGAAGGAGAAGAAGAAGATCGGAATCCTGGGCCCAGAACCTACGATTGGGCGCGAAGCTTTGTGCTGCTTGCACGTCTAGTTGGGTCGGGCCCAATTAGTGTTTGGATTTTTTTTCCTATTCAATTAGGGATTGGAAAGAAATGGTTGCGAAGCCTGTCTTTTCTTGGTGCTACATGTTCCGTGATGATGGGGGTGTTTGGCTGCTAGTAGCACTTCGTCTTAGATATATTTGACTAAATTGATAAATGTTTAACTAAATTTATTCGAAATTCTTATAAGCTCCACGCTTCAGCGTGTAAAAAAATATAAGACTATTTTCTTAGCCCTTAGATAGACATACAAAATGTGTCCAAAATTTGTAGGTTTTATGACTCGGCACACTTGCACAAGAAAGAGCCATCGCCTAGGGCCAAGCAATCGCCACCGCCCTTTGCTTTCCTCGTCGTCGCCATGCCTCTGCCAAGGGACCCTCTCCCCGCTTTTCTCTCCGTGCGCCTGCCGGATCGGAGACAAAAGGGGAGTGGACCATCATCTTTCGTGCGATTTTCTAGCGTGTGGTTGAGTCCAAACAATTTTCAAGTGAAATTAGATGATTTTCCAATCAGGATCATTTGTCCAGCGATGACTTGGTGATTGCCACAATGGGATCACCATTGCGGACGTCGATTCCATCGACAGTCGGCCAATTTGTGGCCTTTATCTGCAAAGGGTAACGGTGCTTCTGGGAGGCCCCTTCGAGGGGAGCGACTCCGGTCCATCGACCTCATCAACAATGGTTGTGAAGAGGACTTCAATGCGTCGAAGAGGTAAATCTGCACTATATATCATACCCGATAATGCAAACTGATATTCTTTTGGCGATTTAGATACGTTTTGGGCTGGTTCTGAAGCGTTGCATCTTATTGCATGACAACCAAATACACCCTTGTAGATCACAAGTCTTTGTTGCTCAACATACATATATCCTTCTATCACGGAACATGAGCCATGTGAAGGCCAAGTACACTCTGAGATGCATACTCCCTCCGTTTCCCAAGAAGCAACTTTGACCAATATTATGTTAAAAAATATAAGTATTTATGGTATATAATTAGTATCATTAAAATATCTTTGAATCTAGTTTTTTAACAAATTTATTTGAAGATTTAAATGTTGCACGTATTTTGTACAAATTGAGTCAAACTTGTGGCACGCTTTCCACAGCGACAGTCTTTTAGGGACGGAGGGAGTATATCGAGAGCAGAAGGCAGCGGTGCCAGCTAGATAAGATCAGATTATCATAAAAGAGCATAGACAAGGCATGTGGCTCAGTAGTCCGTAGTGCTGGAGTGGCTGCAATGCATCGCACGCAGCCTACGCGAAGTACAAACTGTGCATAGACAGTACACGCGCATATAGGAGTACTAGCTATGTCTATATGTTTATGTCATCCACGGGCCGGGGACCAGAGTAACAGCTCAAACACTATTTATCTAGCAGCTCAAAACTAACACGCATCACCAAACAAAATCCATGTTAAACGCATCAAATTAAACCCAACGCATGATCCATCGAGAAGAAAGATCCTAAACATACTTATATTTATTTATCATGCATTGCTTAGTACAGAATGCATGGGGCAAGCTAAGCTTGCATGCTCACCTCACATATCCACCCATCATACATACTTCCCCAAAAAGAAGCCACCCCTTCAATAACCATCTAGTGATGGAGCATGCCAATAACCTATATAGCTATAGCTAGGAATTTAAACGCATTCGTGCTACATGCAAGTAGTAGCTAGCTTGAGCAAGGAACATGCCTTGTTAGCACTACTTACTAGCAGTGTACGTAGATGCGCATGGATGCTTGACCACACCTAACTTAAGCTTAATACTAATATAAGCTACCGCTCAGAGAAGGCGGTCTTGGGGAGCACGGCGTCCCTGACCTTGGTCAGCTCCCGCCCCTTGCTCCTCCCCGGCTGATCCGGCGGCGACGGCACGCCCATGCGCTCCATCTTCCTCGCCAGCCACTCGTGCGGAGGCAGCATCTCTCCTCCGTCGTCGTCCTCGTCTTCCTCGTTGCCGCCTCGCCTCGCCGACGACCTCGAGCTGCCAGCCGGAATGGCCACTGGCGCCGACGACCTTCCCCTGCCTCTCGCGCCGCCACCACCTGCGGCAACCGACTCGTCCCTGGACGACGCAGCGACCTTGCCCTTGTTACTACCCCTCCTAGTCCTTGGTGGAGGAGTAGTTGGCATGAGCGCCGCCGCCGCCGCCGCAGGACGGTTGTCCTGCAGCACGTCCCACACATCTCCCTCGTCGAACTCCTCTTCCCGCACTCCGGCCATAGATCTTCAACACCTTTTGTTATGCTAGGAAGCTAGTAGCTACAGAAACATAGAACAATAGGAGGGAGAGCGAGCTGCTGTGTTTGTATGTGTGGCTTTGCAGCTGAGATGGAGCGGAGGTGGCAAAGCACTAGCCGCTGCCCGCAGTGCCGGCCCTGAGTTTTTAGAGGCCCGGGGCGAAAAAAAAAATGGGGCCCTCATATACACGTGAACAACAAAATTTTATGTATAAACACTTAGGACGGTGTGTTATACGTCATTTAAATGCAAATTGGTTGTAAAATACTTTGTTATTCATTGCTTCACTATAAATAGCAATTTTAGAAAAGGGAAATTATTTTTTTAAGTTGCATAGAAATGAAGTTTTGAACTTGTTGCTTTATCCTAATTGTGTATCAAATTTACCAAACTTTGAAGCTCTAGATCTCCCTAACCGTTGATAATTTGATCTCTGCCTTTGAACCAAACTGGTAGAGCTATATACGAAGAACAAATTTGATTAAAGTCAATTAAGATTTTTACATACAAAATTGAAAGCAATTTTGGAAAGAAACAAAGGTACTCCATCATTACACTTCGTTGATTCGGCCAAATTTTGGATGCTTGTTTCAGCAGCTAATGAGTCACGGAGTCAAGTCACTAAAGGAAGGGTGCGAAGCGGGAGTGGGACCTGGCACAACTGACGAGTTCAACACCGGCTGCCTGCACAGCTCACGAATGCCAATCTCTAACTCTTCCCGACTACTCTACTCCGTACGTAGGCTGCCATGGGCCTTACCGAGCCAACCGATTCCTATACCTATACGTGTATATACCTGGGTGAGGCCCCACAGGATTGGAGGCCCAGGGCGGCCGCCCCGGTTGCCCGCCCTCAGGGCCGGCACTGGCTGCCCGGCACGTATATTTGTTGTCACGGGCGAGGGGACAGGGCCCGCGCGCACAGTGCAGTGGACCAGTGCTGCGAGTGCGCCGAACGGAGACAAGATTACAGCTGCCGCCCAGCGACCAGCAGACCCACGCACGGGCTGTTTCGTCTCGCCTACCATCGCCGTCGTCTTGGATGGATGCTTTGTTTTGCTGCGTTTGGCGCATAATAAGCATGCAGCAAGTTAACAACACCGCCGTCGTGTTCGATCGTGCACCTGATCGAGTTTGACGCTACGTGCCAAATTCTTAGGAGGCCACGTGCCAAACACTTAGGACGCTACGTAGTGGCGGCAGCACCCCATTGCGGCATGTATAAACCGGTCTGGCCGGTTTCAAAAGATCAGCTCAGGTTTCACGATCGAGCTTGATGATTGTTGAATATAAGTGTCAAGAAGGATGTTTGTCACATTTTAAGTTGTGACAAACGGTTTTACACTTTTACGGGTTTACAGTAGAAGCTCTATTGTGTGGCTTCGAAAGGAGCTCCATCTGCGGATGGCGCGGGGAGTTATCAGTGTTCATTGGCCTTCTGCATCTGAAGTTCCTGATTTACAGTTTGTTGGCAAAAGCGCGCAACGGCGTGGTCTCGAAAAAAAAAAGTTTGTTGGCGGAGAGGCAGGCGAGCCCTCCTTTGCCTCAGATAATTTTATTTGTCCGTATGTGGGAAATAAGGTTATTACATCCCTATTGTAGCATAGTACATTGAGCATTCCACCTCTAATAATTTTTTTTGGCCGTATGCGAGAAAGGTTATTGTAGTATAGTACGTACGTTGAACCCTTTTGGCCTTTTGTTTGCCCGTATGTAAAAAAGATTATTGTAGTATAATAGTTGTGTAATCAGCCGCAAAATACGAGAGCACCCGTGTGAGCTGAAAGATCTTACATGTTTCAATTATATATGTTTGCTTTTGTTCTCTCTATTCCTTTTAACTTTATTTACACCATTTCTTTCAAGTAGCATGATATATTACTTTCTTGTGTTTCTGCGTAGAATTAACGATATGTGCCATTTTTTTGAAGATGAAATAGAAGTGCTCTGCTGACAAGGTATTCCGCACTATAAGTAGCAGTGAAAGTGTTGCTCCATCTGATGAAACTCGTCATATCATACACGTACGGTTACACACACATATATATCCACAAGCATTTTCTTTTTGCATGAAGGGTCATCTAGCTCTTTCCGGATAGACATGCTATACATACAGTAATATCGTTGCAGCTAGTACTACTCCATTCGCTAAAAAGAAAAAAGATCACTACTATCACTGTTGGCTTTTTACGGTTTTCGAGGTGTAACTCTGCCATGATTCCAAAGACAGGGGGGAGAGAGACGCCTTGGTGAAATTTGTTGCTGTACTACTCTTTTTTAAACTAGGCTCAATTTGTTTCGTTTTAGTATTCTCTATGACACAGAGTAGAAATCAACTGAAAAATGTACCAGAGGACTTGTCACTTTTGCTTAGTGAGCCGTTAATATTAATGTTTCAACGTGTTGTTTGTCAACAGTAACAGAAATGAAACAAATCAGACCCGTGGACATTACCGCAAGACATACAATTTGAGCTAATTTTGTTTCCATTTGAGTTATCATCGATGGAACCAAACAACACATAAATGTTATCGTTGGATCTTGATGAATCTCGGTATCTATTTGTAACTAGAGACAGACGAAGCAAAAGGCAATAATAATGCCCTTTTTTTAGGATATTCTCATCTCATGGATTGAGCTTATATCGGCCGCAAGCAAGGATGTCAAGTGATCGCGCACAAGTGGATGGATAAGGAACGAAGGTGACAAGACGGGGGATGAGGAGGCCGGCGATTGGCGGCGGCTGCTGCTCTCTGCTCCCCAGGGTCAGGGAGCCCTGGCAGGGCAGGAAGATTCGCCTGCGTTGCTTGCGATGCCGCCGCGCGGCAGGCACTGCAGATGCCCTGCCCGGATGCCCCTGCCTGCAGGAAGCCGACATGCCGGTCGAAATGTGATGCAAAGCCTGTGCGTATTCTTTTCTTCTTTTGATGAGATGAGAGGAATGCCATTGGCGCGCGCTACGTGCCACGGATCGACGTGATCGATGGGAGGGAGGCCTCAGCCCTGCCTGGCTGCCCGCTGCCAGAAGTGAGGTGATTTGAGATCCAGCAGTGGCATTATCTGGTGCTCAGGGTCTAAGTGTACACGTGTACTACTACGACTACTCCTTTCTTTTTGGCAAGGACGAGTACAGTACTCCTTTCGGTGCCAACTTCGCTCAAGCAGGCTCTCGAGTGCCCTGGCGGCTAGTGCTCGCTTGGTGTGGCCCTGCTGTGTTTGGTCCCAAAGCAATTGCAATTATAGAACTTGGCACACATACCAACACAGATGCTGAAACTATCAAAATATCCCTATGTACAATTATAGTCTCGCTAAAGGAGATGCTTCATGTGGAAATGCTCCAAAAGAAGAAATGAGTGGATAAGATAAGCTCAGTTTTTACCTCTCGTATTTGAAATGAGTTTCCCCCCTCTCATATCTAAAATGAGTAGAGAAATCATTACAGCAAAAGCCAAAATCCATAAGAGGAAGAGCGTTCGCAACATATGTGTCCAATGTGTGTCTATACATTTAATGCTGCCATAGCACCAAGTCCTTCACATTGTGAGCCCGTACTACACAATGCAATCTGGTTCCAAGCATAGAACTTGATTATATCTCTCTCTCACACATTCCAAGTACCATGGAACCTATTTATAGATCTAGCCCCCCGGTTCTATACACTTTGAGCAATTTAATAGGTGACGTCATATTACCATGGTATCTATAAAGTATAAAGACACACACCGTGTCCACATCAAACAAACCCTTAATTCATGGGTTGCTTCAGAGAACGCTTGCCACGCTTTGGCAGAAGAGAAAGTTTGGTTAAAATGCCATATAGAAAGACAAATACACTCCACAGACGTCGGTCCATAAAACATACCATAAAAAGAATCCAACATTGGTTCGTTAAAGTCTTTCAAACTAGGCACAAGTGCAGTATCTTCTCTTCTACTGCTAGTTGTTTCCTAAAGAGTAAACAGTCCACGTCATCACGAGCTCCTAGCACTGATCCTGAACTGTGAGATCAGTGGCCACCGTCGTCGTTGTTGTGGCCACCCGCTGAGGGCTGAGCCTCAACTGATGAACCAAAGTTTAGCTCGGCGGTGGCAGCGGCTGCTGCTCTGAAATCGACTCTTGGAGGCGGGAGTTTGTCAAACAGGCACTCCTTGATGTTCCCAACAACTCCCTTGTCGTAGGGATTGGGAGAGCTACGATACTGTCCTTTGTACCTCTCATGGCTAGTCTGCACAAAAATCAGAGAAAGGGGACCTCTTTTGTTAGCTACTGTATACTGCAGAGACTTTGGTTAGCTACCGCAATTTTCTACTCCGACTGCTAATTTTGACTAAGGGATCTTTTTAAGATGATATATATTTTTCCAGCGTATTTTACTTACAATCTTTTGATACAAAATAAACAATAAACACCATCCTTTGTTCTACAGAGACTGGTTTGCCTGGCCTACTTGATTAGAAGTTCTTTTCTATTGATTTTTACTCAAACACAGTTCATGGTGGAAAAGTGGAACTGCCTGGCCTATTTGAGGAACGAGTAAACATAACTGGAGAATCACATTATTGACGGGTGAAAGGTTTGTACGTCCACGTACCTTGTTCTTGGCTACAAGGAAGGCATGGGAGAGTACAAGGCACGCCAGGACACAGACAGCCATGAAGCTGAGTGCTGCAAGAGCAAACGTTTCAGGAAAAGTCGTGACCAAATGACTGAAAGCTTCCGCATTGGCAGCGTCCAACGACTTGGCTCTGATTCTTGTCACCGAGAACGTGAGTATGAACGTGTAGAACGCGAGCGCCGAGCACATCAGCAGCAAGTAGAACCTGTAGTTTCTCTGCAGAAGCAAGGAAATCAAACACCAAAGGTCTCTGAAGGTCTGAAACCAAGGCGATCGATAAATGAGTGGTTCAGGTTCAGTAGTTGGTGTCAGACAGAGAAGCATGATGATATATACCAGCCCTACGCACTGGCTTATCCAGGGGCAGTGTTGATCGAACTTGTCGACGCAGTTGTCGCAGACGGTGCAGTGGTGGCTTCTGGGAGGGCGGTGGATCTTGCAGGTCCGGCAGAACTTGAGCCGCAACTCGACGCCGTTGACGACGAGGAACCGACTCGGTGGAGGAGCCGTTCTTGCAGAACCTCTCGTTCCATCTTCTAGCGATGAAGGTGAAAGTTCAGCCGGGCTGTTTCTTGGTATGATCCCGGGGTCTCTTGTTGCAGCCATTGCGAAACTAGCAGTCACCTACGCGATAACGCGAATGGTATCAGTCCGTGAGAAAATGGGAGCTCGGTGACAGACAGAGCGTGAACTGTGACGATCGAGATCATGTGTACTGACGGTTGCCAGCAGGACGAGGGAAGCCGTGGAGACGAGCACCGGGTGTGCCGACGACGGATCGACGACGTACCACAGGAAGATCCATTCTGAGAGCAGGATCGCCATGGCTGTCAGGATGAGGCCTCGCGGGTCAGGCCCGCAGATCACGCCGCCGTCCAAGAAGAACACCTGCAATGCAGTTTTGCAACCTGACAGTTACTACAACACGCACCAGAGGTCAGAGAAGCACTGAAATTGACTGCTAAATTTGAATGCCTACGTTCTTCCCGGGCCAGACTTGGTGCACCCTCGGTGGCGGCGGAGGACCTGACGGGCTGCCCTGCAAGCAGGACGGCATCAGGGATCGAAGCCGGCCGCAAGCTTCCCTTGGCCCTGGTCCAGTCATGTACTCGGCGGCGCGCCTGATCGGATTGCATGATGATGTTGCAGAGGAGGAAGAACCGTTGGAGCCTTGGGCTTGGGCTTGAGCTTGAATCTGGCGGTGTTCTTGATCCGTGGAGTGGTGCTCCATCTCCATGGAGAGTCGGTCGTTCGTCCTCTCGCTCTGTCGGTCGGTTCTCCGAGGGAGAAGAGAAACCGAAAAAAGTGATGGTGGCGGCGGTGGAGAAAACCGCGCCAGAGACGCAAGGCAAGGGAGCAGTTACGATTTGACTTGGTCCAGGCGCATTCGCTTGTTCGGCCCATGGAATGGAATCTGTACATGGGCCAGAAATGGGTTTAATTGGGCCTAACGATTGAACCATTACGGCTTGTCGGCCCTAGTTCGAAGCGAAAAATAGGCGGCACTGAGACTGACCATGTCAAACAACACACTTGGTCTTTTAGATGTGATGCTAGCTTCCATTCTTTCGCTTTTTGTCATCGGTTACTCCAATGCAAAGTTTTCACTTCACTACAGCTTGCATAGGCCAAAGGACAAGGGCATGGAAATGAGAGAGTTATAGAATGTAAGTAGAGGACATGGACATAATTTCCAACAAGCTACAAATGCTTGATTTGGCCTGTGACTCCTGCCGCCCTGAGCCTGCAATCTTATTGGAGCCTTGGAGCCCGTCGCAGCAGTGCAGCACTGACCGATTCTCCAACATCCTGGGAACCAAACAAACAAGCTCACCTATATATGCTGCTGAATACGTGCTTCTGAACTCAGGGCATCGCATATACGCACAAGCTCCCATGGCTTCCAAGCAAATGCTGGCTGCAATGGCCGCCTCGATGGCCCTCGTCTTCCTGCCCGTGCTGGCCTCCGCCACGGATCACGTCGTGGGCGACAGCCAAGGCTGGACGCTCGGGTTCGACTACACCGACTGGGCCCACAGCAAGCAGTTCACAGTCGGCGACACACTAGGTACCTGGATCGATCAAAAGCCTTATACTATATCCAACGTACATATGCACATAGGCCTCGTTCTCTGATCCGGCGACACTTTTATTTTGCACTGCAGTGTTCAAGTACGCCTCCAGCTCCCACAACGTGGCGGAGGTGAGCGGGCCGGATTTCACGGCGTGCAACACGGCGGCGGCCACCTCTATCTGGAACTCCGGCAACGACCGGCTCACCCTCGACAAGCCGGGCCGGAGGTGGTTCATCTGCACGGTGGGCAGCCACTGCCAGCTTGGCATGAAGCTCAACGTCACCATTCTTGATCCGGCGACGACGCCGACCCAGCTGTCAGCACCAGCCCCGGCGCCGGGGCCGTCTCAGTCGTCTAGGCGCTTCCTCTCCACCAACTGGTGATGGTGGGAGCAAGGGAGAAACGGCATTACCTGAATCTGCTGCATAATCAAGAAATGCAGCTTTGTATCAAAAGCAGCTATTATTACTATTATGAACTTTGCCTTTCATTTCCTAGTGTCATTCTCCATTACATCAGTTATATATATAAAGAGCAATATAGCATACTTGTCTGTACTGGCTACTATCAACTATCATGTATGGTCAAAAGAGCAATACAGCTACTACTTATTAAGAGTCTGCATTGAAAAAAAAATGTACTTGAGAACAGAGTAATAACCACATGTTTTACTGCCCAAGAAGTGAGTGAAACAGATATCCTTTTGCTAAAAAAGAAACCGGCAATAAACCCAAATTTTGGTTACTGCGTGAAGGTCTATTCACTGATTGTAGTCTGCATAACTGAATACTTGTAAGCCATTACTTCTGTTGATCATGCATCTAAAAAGCTATAGTACACATAAAAAAAAAATGGATGGATGCGAATGAGTTAACAACAGAACATGCTGTACCTGCATCAAACCTTCGTTCAGAACCAACATGACTATAGACTTATATTTCGTTTCACCAAGCAGGTCCCATAAATCAGCTCATCCCAAGTTGCAGGAACTGAACTCAATCTTGAATCTGGACACCTCTTGTAGCTGAACACGTCTGAATGCAAGAATGAATGAAAATGTTCAGCAGAGACCAACCAAGAAATTTGCGTTCAAAAAGAAATTTGAAACTAGAGGACAGTAAAAAAAATCCTAAATTTTGTATTTTATAAACATTAGCAGAAAATAGAAAAATGTACAAATAACTACTCTGAATAACCAATATGACATTAACAGTTAATCATGCACCTCTTTACTCTTTCCAAACACAAGGTAAGTGCCAAAAATCTGATGGTGTTAGGCAATAGAATATGCCGCATGTAATCAGGGATTAGTTGCTATAGTTAGCAGATGTAAATCAAGGGAATAGAATATGCCGCATGTAATCAGGGATTAGTTGCTATAGTTAGCAGATGTAAATCAAGGGAATTACCCTTGCCTTGTACATGGTGCCAACCGGCCCTATATAATAGAAGGCGCCCCCTCCCATTGAGGTGTGGCCAATTGCCCCCAACCTCATTCTTCTACATGGTATCACGAGTTCAGGTCCCGATCCCGATCTAATCTCGCGATCTTTTCGGCGCCGCCCTCTTCCCCCCTCCCCATGGGAACCGAATCAGACCTCTCCTCTGCCACCAGCGGCGCCCTCAAGAGCGATGCTGCCCCCGTCATCTGCCCCTTCGCCACCATCAACATCAAGCTCCACGTCCCCATGACCCTTGAGTTGAAGCCCTCTAACTTCACCAAGTGGTCGACGGCGTTCCAGGCCACATGTGGGAAATTCGGGCTGCTGCATCATCTCGCCACCACCTCCACCTCGCGCTCCCGACGAGACCTGGACGCAGGCAGACTTCTGCGTCCGCGGATGGATGTACAGCACCGTCTCCGACGCCGTCCTCAACCTCGCCATGACCGACGACACGCAGACGGCGAGCGCCCTTTGGGCGGCCATCGGCGCGGTGTTCCAGGCGAACAAAGCTCCTCGCGCCATCTTCTTGAATCACGAGTTCCACTCGATGACTCAAGGGGATCTGTCCATTGATGCCTACTGCGTTCGCATGAAGGAGAAGGCCGACGAACTGCGCGACGTTGGGCAGCCCGTCTCTGAACCCAACCTCGTCCTCAACCTGCTGCGAGGGCTCAACGAGGTCTACTCCAACGTCGCCGACAACATCGCCGGGACACAGCCCCTCTCCTTCGCTACCGCCAGGCACCAGCTCCTCCTCAAAGAACTGCGCCTGCAGAACGAGGAACAAGTGCGCGCCGCCATCGCCCTCCTGGCTGCTGCCTCCTTTGGCGGTCACCAGCAGCAGCAGCGGCAGGGCGGCCGGCATCCTAACACCAAGAAGGGCGGCCAACAGCCCTTCCCCAACTCCTCCGGCGGCACCTCCGGCAGCACCAGCACCAACAAACGCGTTCCCTGGGGCTTCAATCCCTGGACCGGCGAACGTGTAGCCCCTGGAGAGCGCGTCACCCCTCCTGGACAGCGCCGCCAGGGAGGCTC
Organism: Themeda triandra; assembly: GCA_018135685.1. Lineage (NCBI taxonomy): Eukaryota > Viridiplantae > Streptophyta > Magnoliopsida > Poales > Poaceae > Themeda > Themeda triandra. Next base: position 1,513,005 of record JAENPR010000015.1, on the reverse strand, counting down.
TGGCGCCCCTGGAGGTCCTGGTGCCCAGGCTGGGCGCAACCCGGGCATACTAGGGCCTTCCCCACAGGCCAACACCGCCTTCGCTCCACTTCAGACCTCCTCCAGCGGCTCCAACACCTCCACCAGCACCTGGGATGCAGCCGGCCTCATCGCTGCCCTGCAGAACATGCAACTGCAGGGCGACTGGATAGTTGACTCCGGCGCCTCCACACACATGACATCCTCGTCTGGTATGCTTACCCAACGCCTCCCCCCCTCCATCTCCTCAATAACAGTAGGTAATGGCACCAGCATTCCTGTTACGTCTAGAGGTCATTCCATCCTTCCTACACCTACAACAAATTTCGCTCTTAATAATATTCTTGTCGCACCGTCTATAGTCCGCAACCTGCTATCCGTCCGTCAATTCACTCGCGACAATAGTTGTTCCTTTGAATTTGACGCACATGGTTTTTCTGTTAAGGATCTCAGGACGGGACGCATGATTCTCCGCTGTAACTGCGACGGGGACCTATACACCATGCCTGCCTCCACAGCTGCCGCTCCACCTCATGCTCTCCTGGCTGCTTCGTCGACTCTGTGGCATCAACGTCTCGGCCACCCTGCACCCGCTGCTCTAGAACGCCTCAATAAACTGCATGCTGTTTCCTGTAATAAAGTAGACCGCTCCCTATGTCATTCATGTCAGATAGGCAAGCATACGCGTCTACCTTTCAGTTCCTCGCAATCAATAACTCATGCCCCTTTCGAACTTGTTCACTGTGATGTTTGGACTTCCCCCATCAACAGTCTGTCTGGTTTTTCATATTACTTGGTATGTTTGGATGATTATAGCCACTACTGCTGGGTTTTTCCACTCCGGAAAAAATCAGAGGTCCACCAACACTTACTTGAGCTTGCTGCGCTCGCCAAAACACAGTTCAGCTTTCCCATAAAATGTCTTCAGGCTGATAACGGCACTGAATTCATCAACACTGCCACCACCAAATTCTTCGCTGCTCAAGGCACTCACCTCCGCTTCTCCTGTCCCTACACATCACCCCAAAATGGCAAAGCCGAACGCATCATCCGCACACTTAACAATTCCATTCGTACCATGCTCCTCCATGCCTCCCTGCCTCCCGCATATTGGGCCGAGGACTCCCGACGGCCTGCTACCTCCATAATAGGCGCCCATCCTCCTCCATTCAGCATGAAATTCCATACACTCGCCTGCATAACCAGCCGCCAACCTATAGTCATCTGCGTGTTTTTGGGTGCCTCTGTTACCCCAACATGCAAGCAACCTCTAAACATAAGCTTGCCCCTCGCTCCACGGCATGCGTCTTCCTCGGATATCCCTCCTCGCACAAAGGTTACCGCTGCCTCGACCTATCGACACGTCGTATCATCATCTCTCGCCATGTCATATTCGACGAGACCGCTTTCCCCTTTGCAGCCACCTCAGACGCCTCCTCCCCGGCCTCCTACGACTTCCTCCTCGACGACGATATGGTTTCGGTGCCTTGCTCTACTGTTGTTGCAGGTGGGACTTCCTCCTCGACGCCCGTGGTCACTCCATCCCCCTCGGATGTTGAGCAGCCACCCCGCGACGTTGCGACATCACATGGATCGCCTCCTTCGACACCAGGCGGGCACGGTCCCGTGCCCCCGCCTGGACCCAGCGTGGTCCCTTTTCCACGGGTCTACGTCCGCCGACCCCGTCCCGAGCCGTCCAGAGAGGCGGCTGCCCCGGCAGCCCCTCCTGACGCAACCGGTCCACCGGCGGCGCCCTCACCAGCACCGGCGGCATCTCCTGCTCCGCCACCGCCACCGCCGCCCCCCGCCACCCGTACCATGACGGGTGCCATCCCTCGCGTCAGCTATAAAGGGCTGGCGGCCACTACGTCCTCCTCACCATCGCCGATTCCGACGAACTACCGCAGCGCGCTGGCCGACGCCAACTGGCGTGCTGCGATGATGGATGAGTACCAGGCGCTCATCGACAACGACACCTGGCAGCTCGTTCCGCGCCCCCCCGGCGCCAACATCGTGACGGGGAAGTGGATCTTCCGGCACAAGTTCCATGCCGATGGGTCCCTCGCGCGTCATAAGGCTCGCTGGGTTGTTCGAGGTTTCTCCCAGCGCGAGGGCGTCGACTACGACGAGACCTTCAGCCCGGTTGTCAAACCGGCCACCATACGGTCTGTGCTCAGCATCGCCGCGTCCCGCGCCTGGCCGATTCACCAGCTGGACGTGAAGAATGCCTTTCTTCACGGCCACCTCGAGGAGACCGTCTACTGCCAGCAGCCGCCAGGATTCGTCGACCCTGGCGCCCCCGACCACGTCTGTCGTCTGCAGAAGTCCTTGTATGGACTGAAGCAAGCTCCACGGGCCTGGTACCAGCGCTTCGCCACCTTCATCCGGCAGCTCGGCTTCGTCGCTTCCACCTCCGACACGTCCCTTTTCGTTTTACGAGAGGGGACGAGCCTCGCCTACCTGCTGTTGTACGTCGACGACATCGTGCTCACCGCCTCGTCCTCGGCCCTCCTTCAGCGCATTGTGGCTCGGCTGGGCTCCGAGTTCGCCATGACGGATCTTGGCGCCCTCCACCACTTCCTCGGCATCGCTGTCACACGGTCTTCAGATGGCCTCTTCCTCTCCCAGCGCCAGTACGCTGTCGAGCTTCTTCAGCGCGCGGGCATGGCTGAGTGTCATCCGACATCGACACCTGTTGACACTCACGCCAAGCTCTCCGCGACCGACGGGGTTCTGCTGTCAGCGAAGGACGCATCTGAGTACAGGAGCCTGGCGGGGGCTCTCCAGTACCTGACGCTCACTCGTCCTGATCTGGCATATGCTGTTCAGCAGGTTTGCCTCTTCATGCACGCCCCGCGCGAGCCCCACCGTGCGCTCATCAAGCGCATTCTACGCTTCGTTCAGGGGACTCTCTCCTCGGGTCTTCACATTGGCACAGGCTCTGTTGACAAGCTGTCTGCCTACTCTGACGCTGACTGGGCAGGCTGTCCAGACTCTCGACGATCCACCTCCGGCTTCTGCGTCTATCTCGGTGACAATCTGGTTTCCTGGTCCTCCAAGCGCCAGACCACAGTGTCCCGCTCCAGCGCCGAGGCTGAATATCGGGCCGTGGCTCATGTTGTGGCTGAGTGCTGCTGGCTTCGACAGTTACTTCAGGAGCTCCACATCCGGCTGCCCTCCGCCACCATTGTCTTCTGCGACAACGTCAGCGCCGTCTACATGACGGCCAACCCCGTCCACCACAAGCGAACGAAGCACATCGAGATTGACATTCACTTCGTCCGCGAAAAGGTGGCCCTTGGTGAGATTCGGGTTCTCCATGTGCCCTCCTCTCACCAGTTTGCCGACATCATGACTAAAGGGCTTCCGACAGCACTCTTTCGAGAATTTCGATCCAGCCTTTGCGTCCGGGAGCCTCCCGCTGCGACTGCGGGCGGGTGTTAGGCAATAGAATATGCCGCATGTAATCAGGGATTAGTTGCTATAGTTAGCAGATGTAAATCAAGGGAATAGAATATGCCGCATGTAATCAGGGATTAGTTGCTATAGTTAGCAGATGTAAATCAAGGGAATTACCCTTGCCTTGTACATGGTGCCAACCGGCCCTATATAATAGAAGGCGCCCCCTCCCATTGAGGTGTGGCCAATTGCCCCCAACCTCATTCTTCTACAGATGGTACAACAGATAGTGAACTTAAAAAGAAACTGATTGTTAGCTACAGAATGATAAACACTCATACAGGTATATACTAGAAAACAAACCACCAGGAATCTTCAGCATGTTCTACATCAACACAATTTATGCATTAACTCATGCAGAAACATGGTTAGAACTTACATCGCTTTAACCTGCAACTATGTCACCTAATTGAACATAACAATTTTACATTACAGGACAACATCTACATTTAAACTTGGGTTATTAATTTTGTTTCTAGAGTCCAAGGATGCTCACTCCCAGAATGGATGAAGAAAAGCAGCTAATGTTCAGAGAAAGCATCATCTGCAACCCACGTCGACATGGCACATATTATACGCCCTTTCCACCCTTCCAAGAGCCACTGGTGATCCACATCAATGACAAAGTCCTTGTGGTAGCTTTCCTTGACTTTATTCCTCACGACCTTGACAATATCTGGATCCAACGGCAGCTGCCTCAGTCCTGCCCGGTGGTTCCGCACTTGCCATTTCTTGTATGTCTCGTGGCGCTCAACCCTATCAGAGCCCTCACAGGCAATGACATTCATGGCAAACCGTCCAAAGAGTTCCCGTTCTATCAACAAGCGTCGCTCATTGTCCCTTGGGACTGTAACATCAAGCATGTCAAACAGTGCTGAGAAAAAAAAACAGTACCTCTCGGAACCGTGTTACAAAGAATGGTGTCCCATGGGAGCCATTGATATTACAAAAGATAAACACATCTGGTCGCATCTTTCGGATGTTACTGAAAGACCATATCCCTAGGGCTTGGGCTATATATGTCAACACCTTCATCCATCAAGTTTCCAAAATCAAATAGACCATTAACGACGAGTGCCTCATCAGGGTCAATGTGCAGGTCATCAACCGAAACCATCTCCCACTTTGACGCAATGCTTTGGAACTTGAATGGTATGCCAAACTGGCGGGCACATTTGCTGAGCCGGCGCCCAATCTCTTCAATATGAGCAGCTGGGCGAAATCCAGGCTGGGGATGGTCAATTCCGGTGATCCTCACCTCTGGTGGTCCACCCTCCCAAGTAGACAAAATGCCAAGGAAGCTTGGCCACTGGATCCCCTCACGCAGGCCATAGTCTACAATGTGAAGTTTTGTCCTCCCTGCAATAACATTGGCAATGGTCATGTTGGAGAACCTGTAGGCCATCATCTTGAAGCAGCAAACTGTTAGGTACAGCTGATATGCTTTAAGGATATCCACTTGCGAGCTTCGCTTCGACATGAGTGCCTTGTAAACCTGGCTTCCTGTGCCTGCCAGTCGTGCCTCTAATCCATCTGCAAAACAGTGTGCCAATCTTTGACTGGCATCTCCCCTGTGTGAGGAGTGCTGCTTGATCTGCCTAAGTAGCTTGGTTGCACTCCAACGATCGTCCATCGAAACGGCTTGTGCACAGTGGATAAGCATTGTGTGGAAGTCCACTGCCTCATTCAAACTCTGCCTTCGCAGTTTCCAATTCCCCTGGCTGACTTTCTTCCCATCCTCACTGTCCATAGTGATGTCCAGACCCAGCATTCCATTGAGGCACAAGCGATACTCGTTGAGAATTATTTCATCAATAATCTCATCTGTTGTCTCCGGTTCCAGCACCATCAGCTTGCTGTTCCTGCTCATCTCTGCATTCTCCAAGTCCTGCCAATTACACCGGTTCTTGCGGCCCCGGCCATTACTGATTCCTTGGAATGTTAACATTCTGTCCACCTTGTCTTCATTCCTCACATGGCCTGGGATAAAGACCTGTGGTGGCTTGCAGCCTCGACCCTCGACGAGAAGGCTGCTGTCAACGGGCAAGAATTTTTTGGCCTCCTCCATGCCCCTGAGGAACGCCTGGTTCAGCATGTCCATGTTTACCCTGCTCTGGACACTGAAGAAGGTCGACGCCAGCGCGCCGTGTTCCCTGTCTCCGGTAGGAGAGGAAGTATTCAGTGTAGTCGTCTCCTCGGGGCCAGCCAACAACTCCGAACATTGGATGCCATCGCCGCCGCAATTCCGGAACGAGCTGGCCTTGTCCGCTCTCTGAAATCTCGCTGTGTCTTGTTGGGGCAACAAGAATCGATTGGCATCACTTGCGGTGAACTCGCTGATTCCCACTCCCATGTCTGGGCAAGGCGAGGACAGGAGCAGCTGGGAGAACTCGGCCGGGTCGTGGGGCCAGGTGGCGTCGGCGAACGCCGGGACGTCGGAGGATGGCGGAAGGGTGCAGGCGCCGCTCCCATCGTTGTTGGTGGCGAAAGAATCAGAGGCGGCGCCACCTGCGTCGTAGAGGATCTGGGCGAATGGCTGCTGGGCATGGAGGAGCGCGGGGTGGTCGGGGTAGTGGTACAGGAACTTCTCGTCGATGTCCTCCTCCATGAGGACGCGCGAGATGAAGGTGAGCGCGAGGTCGTCCGTGGAGGCCGCCGGGCCCTCTTCGCTTGGCGTCGGAGGAAGGTCGAGGAAGACTTAGGGGGAGAACGGCTCAGGCTCGGGGTCCTCCCGCTGCCCCGGGAACTCCTCCGGCGTGGCGGCCATGCCTGAGTGGCAGTAAAAATCGAAGCTTTATCCGATTGATGACGATTATGGTAGGCAGGTAGGCTTGCTTGCAGTGGAGAAAACATGGAGAAGATGGAAAGGGACCAAAGTGGGGTAGCAGTGGTGGAGGGTAGAAGATGGCGTGAGGGGATTGGGGAAATCAAGCAGGGAACCTTCGGGGAAGGCGTCGGATGCGACTGCGGCGGCGGCACCGGCAACCACAGTGGAGCCATTGGAGTGTCTCTGTGTCTGTTGCTCACTTGTGCTCCACAGTAGTACGGTCGATGGAGGCCAGGAAATCGATTGGCGAGTGGGGCCACGTCTTTGCAAGTGACCACTGACCATGGAGGTGGTTCTTTGAACGAGAATTTTGGTACCGATACATTTTTAACGTATGGTGGGTTCGTAGTATGGATTATGAAACATGGTTCTAATGGCATTTTTTGCAAAGCCTGTTGTTTGGATTGGCGAATGGCCAATTCTCTAGCCATTTTTCATAGGAAACATAAAGTGTACTTGCAAACGATAACTAGCCAAAAAAATTCAGTCTCTTAAACATTATGAATCACTAAAATGTGATTTAACACCAACAATACAATGATCTTTAGTTTGGGTACCTAAAAATTTAGATTAGTGTTCGATTATAACCGAAGTGAACATAAACGATATTGGCTCTCAGCTTTGGTCGCTGGTCAAGGTTGTGGAGGTGCTTTATGTTGAGTCGCTGATGTAGAGACCCTCAAGGTAGAGACTGATTTATTGATATGGCTAGCAACACTCATCATAATGGCCACAATGGCTGCCACTCTCCTTCTCTCCAACCCCTGATGCCATAAGTTGTTCTCCTCACATTTGTTATTGATATGGCTTGCAACCTCTCTATCTATAGATCCATCGTCCAACATTAGTTTTGAGAAGTTGAAGTATAGAGTTGAAATCATATACCTAGACAAAGGGAAGGATCAAGGGGATGGCGATTGGGCTTTGGGGCCAACAGATCTAAGGTTGAGGATGGGGAAGTTACCAAGTCGAGAGAATTAGGAGGGCAACACCTTGAGGGGAGCACTATCGTTTATTCGGATATCCTGATGTTCGCAACCGAGAGGATTGATTTCCTCCCCTAAAAAAAAAATAGACGATTGGTTTTCTATCACCGGAATCAAACAATAAACCCAAAACAAGACTTTCGTATTTATGGGATCAACTCTTCGGTCTTATCTAATTGTCCACCCAGTCTTTGATGGGCCAGTGATGTCTAATAGATAATTTACTTTAGCCATTGCATATGTCATCTCAGTGTTATTATTAAATAGCATTCGCTCTATTTCAAATTATAAGTTGCTCTAACTTTTTATGCATGTATCAAAACAAAGTCAAAGCGACTTATAATTTCATAAACGGAGAAATATATAGCTACCGAGTACAAGTGACAATATGTGTTTTATAAGATGTCTGCTATTTTCCTTACCATTTAGCGGCCTTAACGAATAAAAAAAATGTTTTCTATCTTTTTCTATCTAGAACAGTTTTATACTCTGGGGAGCTAACTTATTCTTTATCTTTGACTAAGAAATCTAAAATCTAAAATAGAAAATAATAATGTTTAAAGATCTGATTGGAAAACCTTGTTTTTATTAAAAATTTTATTTCTATCAATAAAGAAGGATATACTCTAGTGAAAAACCTTCTGCACTGCAGGCTCTCGGCCGCACTTCCAACTGTAGAACAAGTGAACAGAACTTCTGTAGCACTTGCCGCCGCCGCCGTGCGAAGTAGCATCCCGACGCGGCGACGCCTTCCCCGAACCTTCGCTGCTTGACTCCTCCTTCTACCTTCCGCTGCCGGCTTCAATGTCTGCCAATCTCATCCACCACAGGCACAGCCACCCCGATTCGGCCCCTCTCCATCTGCATGTTTCCCCCATAATCGTCAGCAACCCCGATTGAAGCTTCGATTTTTACCGCCGGTCAGGCATGGGCGCCACGGCGGAGGAGCTCCCCGGGGAGGGGCTCCCCGAGCCTGAGCCGTTCTCCCCCTCCGCCTTCCTCGACCTCCCTCCGACGCCGCCCAGCGAGGAGGAGGACCCGGCGGCGTCCACGGACGACCTCGCGCTCCCCTTCATCTCGCGCATGCTCATGGAGGAGGACATCGACGACAAGTTCTTTTACCACTACCACGACCACCCCGCGCTCCTCCAGGCCCAGCAGCCATACGCCCAGATCCTCTCGGATGCCGCCGCCGCCGCCGCCGCCGCATCCGATTCTTTCACCACCAACACCAACGGAAGCGGCGCCGGCACCCTCACGCCGTCCCCCGATGCCCCGGCGTTCGCCAACGCCACCTGGCCCTACGACCCGGTCGGGCTCTCCCAGCAGCTCCTGCCGTCGCCGAGCCCAGGTATGGGAGCGGGAACCGACGATTTCACGGCTGATGGTGGCAGCCAACTTTTGTTGCCCCAACAAGACACCGGCAACAACAGTGAGGAGTTCTTGGTCTTGGATACTGCGGCGGAGCAGACAACGGCAACGGCCACCTGCTCTCTTTCTCCTGCCGGGGATGGGGAACCCGACCTCCTGGCCTCGACCTTCGATGGCCGGAACACGGTAGACATGGACATGCTCAATCAGGCGTTCCACAGGGGCATGGAGGAGGCCAAAAAGTTCTTGCCCATTGATGAGACTCGAGGCAGCAAGCTGTCGCAAACTTTTAGGTCCCCTTTCGAATGCAGGAATCATTTTTCCTGTGAAAATGAACAAATTCATGTGAAATTCCTGCATTCCAAAGGGGCCCTTACCGCAGACGATACGAGGTATGAGGACAATGCAGACAGAAGATTAACATTCCAAGGAACTGGTAATGGCCGGGGCTGCAAGAGCCGGTATAATTCGCAAGACTTGGAGACAGAGAGAGGCAGGGAGAGCAAACTTATGGTGCCTGAGCCGGAGGAAACAGGTGAGATGATTGATGAAATAATTCTCAATGAGTATCGGTTGTGCCTCAATGGAATGCTGGGCCTGCACATCACTATGGACAGGGAAGATGGGAAGAACATGAGGAAGGGGAATTGGAAGTCAGTGCTGGGAACACAGAGCTCGAATGAGACAGTGTACTTGCAGACATTGCTCATCCACTGTGCACAGGCTGTGTCGATGGATGACCGCTGGAGCGCAACCAAGCTGCTTTGGCAGATCAAGCAGAACTCCTCACCAAGGGGAGACGCCAATCAAAGGTTGGCGCACTATCTTGCAGAGGGGCTAGAGGCACGATTGGCTGGCACAGGAAGCCAGGTTTACAAGTTGCTCATGTCGACGCGCACCTCGCTTGTGGAGATGCTCAAAGCCTATCAGTTGTACCTAACAGTTTGCTGCTTCAAGATGATGGCGTACAAGTTCTCCAACATGACCATCACCAATGTTATCGCTGGGAGAAAGAAGTTGCACATTGTAGACTATGGCATACATCACGGGCTCCAGTGGCCAAGCTTGCTCGGCATTTTGTCTACTTGGGAAGGTGGACCACCTGAGGTGAGGATCACTGGCATTGACCTTCCCCAGCCTGGATTCCGCCCAGCTGCTCAGATTGACGAAACCGGGCGTCGGCTCATCAAATGTGCTCGCCAGTTTGGCATACCATTCAAGTTCCAAAGCATAGCAAAAAAGTGGGAGATGGTTTCTGTTGATGACCTGAACCTTGACCCTGACGAGGCACTCATCATCAATGGTCTATTTAAATTTGGGAACTTGATGGACGAGGGTTCCGACGTATATAGCCCAAGCCCTAGGGATATGGTACTCAGTAACATCCGAAAGATGCGACCAGATGTGTTCATCTTCTCGAATTCCAATCTCACCCATGGGACGCCATTCTTTGTAACACGTTTCCGGGAGGTACTGTTCTATTTCTCATCGATGTTTGACATGCTTGATGCAACGGTTCCACGGGACAACGAGCAACGCTTGATGGTTGAGCGGCACTTCTTCAGGCGGTCCACCCTGAATGTCATTGCCTGCGAGGGCTCCGATAGGGTGGAGCGCCATGAAATGTATAGGCAGTGGCAAGTGCGGAACCAACGGGCTGGACTGAGGCAGCTGCCGTTGGACCCAGATATCGTTAAGGCCGTGAGGAAGAAGGTCAAGGACAGCTACCACAAGGACTTTGTAATTGATGTGGATCAACAGTGGCTCTTGGAAGGGTGGAAGGGGCGCATAACTTGTGCCATGTCAACATGGGTTGCAGATGATGCTTTCTCGGAACATTAACTGTTTTTATCCATCAATTCTGGAACTGAGATATTGATATTTTCGCATCCTTGGACGAAAGATGAAATTACTAACCTGAATTTTAAGTATGTAGACATTGGCATACAATGTAAAATTATAACAAGTTCATTTAGGTGGCCTTATATCTGCATCTGTTGATGTGCAATTGATTTCTGCATCTGTTGATACATAATTGATCTCTGCATTTGTTGATGTACAATTGGTGTTGATGTACAGCAAACTGAACAGCCTTGGGGTTTTGTTTTCATGTATACTCACGCTGATGTATTTATGAATGTTTGTTATTCTATAGCATGTAAGGAATATCTTGTGAAGTTCACTTTCTGTCGTACCATCAGATTTTTGGTGCTTCCTTGCGCATCTGGAAGGAGTAAAGGGGTACTTCGTTAACCATTGATGTTGAGTTGGTTATACACAATGGGATGGGACTATGGGAGTGATTGGTTGTCTGGCTTATCTACCCTACGCCAGGATAGGATGTAGCCAATGGCTAGACTAAAGATGTCTCGGTGTGCTGTAGTCCATTCCCTGGTGTTTCGGTAAGTGGCTGAATTTGGCCTGGCCAAAGTTTGCTATCTCGCATTGCTGCTGGCTCACATGTGGTGTGGTGAGTTTAACATCACTCTAAAAAAATGGGTGAAGTCCCGCTCTCGAAAAAAAAAACATCACTCCTAACCCCATTCTCTTCTCTCTCCTAGCACAAAACAACTCGCATTCAGAGTGAAGTGCCATACAACCATCCTATTCCAGTAAGCATGTAAATAGGCAAAGCAATGCAATGATCGTATTGAGGACATTTCTTCTTTCAGCATTTATTACTAACCAAAATTTCAAAAATGCCATCACAACAGTCAGCAATTTTTTATTGTCACATCTCAGAACAAGGCGTTAGCAACCTAGGCTTTGCATGACACTACATACTGAGAACAATCAAAAAAATCAGAAATTCTCAGTTCAAGCGAACCAGCAGCAACATTTCCAATCCTTCTCCCTTCTCTAATCTCTTGAATCGACCCAAGCAGCAGCTAGCTGCTTCCTTCACCACTGAACCCAAGTAATAGCTCCATCCTCCAATTTCTCTCAATCTATAACTCTGTACCCTTTCTGTTTCCCCAATTCAGAGCAGGCTGTCGAGCAAAATAGAGTTTCAGGCTACCGTCCATATGTGGCCAGTCAGGAGATGGCCAGCCCACCGGTAACGGCTGTCACACAGTCATCGGCATTGCCGTTTGCCAGGGGTCCGCCGGTCTAGGTCCAGGTCCAGGTCCAGTTCTAGCTCCAGCAGCAGGCACTGTGTGGAGACCAGCCCGGCCATCCCATGGCCATTGCCAACCTGAGCCCCTTTGGTGGGAGCCCGTGCCATCATTCATCAGCAATTCAGCATGTACTGACCAGCACCGCTTCCAAAAAACAAATAACAGGAATTCTCCTAGAATCTGTCCATTCATCATCTCTTCGTCAACCAGGAGTACAATATATATTATATCATATGAACTGATACGCATAAATCAGAAGAGAAGCTGTACCCAAAACACATAGGTCAGCTGTCAGTGTCACTTCAGATTGACAGACGTCTAGGACTGAGTAGTTCCCAGGCTAGCACTGGCCCAGCTACTCCACTCCCAGAGCTTCCAGCTGCTTTGCTTGCTTCCATGTTCAGCGACTCAGCTGCTCAACTCAAGCTGAACCCATGCAAGAAACACACACCCAGAGCGGATGGAGGCCTTTAGCACAAGCAAATCAATCTCTACATCAGTATAGTATGTAACTGGGTTCTGGATCTGTAAAATGATCACCTACTCTCACTACCTCCCTACCTTACAGTTTACAAGCCTAAAATTGCCTGTCTGGGCGATATTAATAGCAAGCCACTGCCCACTGCTATCTGGATAAGGGACTGCACTGCAACAGCCAGAATAGCCGCTTCAGTAAGATCAGAAGAAAGAGCCCCTGAACCAACCAAACATGAAGAAGTGTGGCCAGGCTACATAAATAGGTGGACAGAGCTCAAAGCGGAGTTTATAGTCACAACTCAAAATCCCTAAATAAGGTTTTCCAATGACATCCAGAGGAACCTGGACCTGGAAATTAAGAGTAATAAAACTTCAGTGCATAACTTTGAGCTGGACTGGTATCATGCATAAAGCAATAGTATGAACATGGTGTAAGTGCAACCAGCTATCGCCCTGTAAAATACTTATACCAGCCCATGACAGGACCGGTACCCAGCTCTAATGTTCAACATTTAAGAAAAATAAAATACATGGGAGATCCACTGGACTACTTCTGCAGATAACATGCATCCTCTTGCCACAAGCACCCTTGTGCAGTTGTGCTAGCAAGAGCGTTTAAAACAAAGGAAAATGTTCCACAGAGTAGGCATGGCACACACAAAAGAATTTTGCATGTACATTGCATACCATAATATCCTCCAGAAGTTTAGATATTCTTGGCACCACCAAAAGTTGAATTGGGGCGTATTGCAGCAAATGCAGACAGATCCTGCTGAACATAACAAAAGCAAGGGCAAATAAGTTCAGAGAGCATATCATTTTTGTTGCACCTACATCCACAATGCCTATCTAAACTCCATAGCCATATTTTTGCTACAGTTCTGCATCTTTGTTTGGTTCTGTTATCTCTCAAGGTCTTTGCCAACAGTTGATCATGCATTAAACTTTCCATCAGTAGCATGAAGAGATCAAGTCCTAAATAACCTCTCTAAAAGAAGACCCCTCCTAAATAACTTCTCTAAAAGAAGATCCCTGAACCAAAATACCAAATGAAGCATCTTTTTTCACGAGCCACAAGTTTATTATTTTTCTTGGAGTTTACAATATGGTGTTGTTATAAGCTAAAATGCGAATAAAAGAAATAGTCTGCTATTTGGGGGTAAAGATCCTATTTAGCGACATAATGTGAGACTCTCCCTCACCAACTTGGGAGACAACTTGGTTCAGAAGTTCAGAGCTCAGCGGCTGCGATATCTAGAGTTCAGATCATCAATTTGCTACAGTTCAGTTCAGAGTTAAACTTGCTATGTTGCTGCATGTCTCCCGGAATCCTGTTGCCATTGTGTTACATTGTGTCAAGGGTGTTGCTGCTGCTTTCTGTTGGTTGACCTTTGTAGCCATGCATATGGTGACTTCCTCAGCTTCAGGTCACACCAAAGGATCCTTCAGACATGATTGGCCAAAGTTCATCATTGTTCCTCATGTGCGGCATAGCGCACTTTGGGCAACATCCAACCATAAAGCTTAAACCACGGCCACCATCACCGCTTGAAAATGAGCTATTATGGAGTTAGAAGGTGGCATGTACAAAGGGCCAAGGACTGTTAACGCAGAAAGCAGTGCCCACGTAGTTAACACAGGTCAACATTTGATATAAATAAAAGTGGAGAGAGACCTCTACAAAGGGAACCCACCCACCCACCGCCTTTTGTCAAATCACATTGATCTTTGCAAGGTGAAAGAAACATGTTTAGCTCAGTCTGTCGATGAGATTACCTGCGGTGTGCAAAGGGGCATTGTGTGCATATTTGGATGCATGTACATCTGGTTTGGTTGGATAGGGGCATTTGGAAAAGTCTGCTGAACCTGAACATGAAGTATGTAAGTACAAGATCCGTTAAATGCCAAAAAGAAAAGGAAAAACAAACTTTTTCTATGTACCTGATAGTAATATGGTCTTCCAATGGTACCCTGAGCATCTTGTGAAGATTGAAATTGATGCTCATTTGTTTGGACTATCAGCTCCAGACCAGTTGAGGAAACTCCTGGGGCTTGTTTTGCTTTTTCTGCATAATAGGGTATAGTTAGAATAAAATGATACCCTATGAGGAGGGAGTTTAAAATTGTGACTTACTTGGGTTTGGTCCTTTTGATGTTTTTTCTTCTTTTTCTCATTCTTATTAGCATCCTTTGCTGCTTGAGTGCGCATGTTTCTCATTTCAAAGAATACTTCCAGTGCCTTCTCTCCAGTTTCAAGGGAATCCCAGAATATTTTTCTTGATTCTTCCAGTTCCTGGCTCTTTATAATTAGGTTATATGCATACTGCATTGCCCGATTGTGATATGCAAGTTCAGCCTCTGTGCATTCCTGTTGGGTTGAATCATCCTGAGCAAGTGTATACATGCTTCTCCTGGCATCTTTTGTCCAACGCTTCAAAACATACTTTTCTGGAATTGTGTCCACATTCTGCAGGGTGAAGACTTTGAGGGCATGTGAACAAAGAAGACCCATCCTTTCAAACTTTCTACAACCACAACTGATCTCCATGGTGGAAGTGTCAAGAACAACATCCCATACTTTTGAACCCCTTCCCTGCATTGTAATTCCAAACCTCAATAAATTTCCACCACTTGAAGTTTCATGGCATGAAGTTGCTCCACACCCATCCAGAAATTCTGCTTCAAATATTTTGTAGATCCTATGTGTATATGATTCTGCAGCTTGCTTCAGAACTGTACTATGCTTAATTGCACGGACTGGAGCAGTTTGGCTACAGCGAAAATCCTCTTCAGATTCATTTCTACGTAGATCCTTGACAACCTTTTCTAGCAAAAGGGCAAAACGTGTAAGAGAGGTATTTTCATCAGAAATTCCATTGAGAATATTACTTGAAACCTCCCCCCACTGAGAAGAATTAATTCCACCATCAAATGTATCTTTGTTAAATGCTGAGCACCATTTAAGATGGAATGTATAAAGGTCATTCAACCAGCTATTATCCTGTAGCTTGTATTCCTGGATCATTGCAGTCCATGATTCCTTAAAATCCTCTTCTGAGTCAGATCCTTGCATACACTTGGTAAACATACTTTGAAATGCTTGAGACGTATTTAGTGAGCCTAAATGAGATTGTGCATTCTTCAGAATATGCCAGTAGGAAAAGCAATGTTGTGTGTTAGGAAAAACCTGTTCGACTGCCTGCATAATAGCTTCATCCTGATCAGTGAATATTGATTTTGGCGATCGGCCTCCCATTGACTCCAAGAATGATTTAAATACCCAGGCATAGGAAGTTACAGACTCATCTAACAAGAATGCGCAGCCGAAAACAACATTCTGCCAATGGTGGTCAACGCCAACAAATGGGGCGCATATCAAGTTATATTTGTTTGTGCGGTAGGTTGTGTCAAATATAATGGCATCTCCAAAGCAGCCATAATCATTTCTACTTTTACCATCCCTGTAGAAGAAATTAGTCATGCGCCCTTCTTGATCAACTTGGACATCCCAATAGAACATGCCTTCCTCATTAGTTCTACGCTTGAAATAGCTGACAAGACTTTGGCTATCCCCTGCCTCGATTATTGTTATACTCTGCATGCCCACTTGATTGTAACATTCCCTTATAGTGTACCCTGAATTCTCAGCTATATCACCTGTCATATCAGAGAAACCATTAATTGGATGGGACTCTGTAGATGCTGATGGATCTATAACACCTGATTTGCCAACAGCAAGCGATTTGGCTGATCTCAGCATGTGCCTTTCTCCAGGTTTTGCCAACTGGTGATTATGCACAGGAACAAAGCGTATAACTGTCCATCGCCCCTTCTCATCAACTCTAAAGCGGATCATTGCTTTGCAATTAGTTCTTGTGTCTGGTCGATTAAAATTTGCTTCTGTAACAGGCTCATCATATTTAAGCCCTTCCTTTGAGCAGTAGTAATCCTTTGTTCGAATATTCTTGGTACCAATAAAGTAAGACTGTTTGCCCTTCCGCACGCTAAAACCAACCCGATGCCCATAATCACAGTACAGCCTGTATGCCTCTTCCTCACTATGAACTACACAACCAAGAAGCTCTTCTGTTGCCTCTTTACGGCTCAGAGCATTTCCATAGTCAGCCGCCTTTTCTGCTTCTTCACCATTCTCCCTTCTTTGATGACTTTGTTCTTGGGAATCTTGACTGCAGTCCATTTCTACTCAGCTAGCTCCATCAATATTTACAAAGACAGGATCAGAAGCGGTTCCACAGTTCCAGTAAACTGCTGCAAATCAACATTCAGATATAACTTGTAAGATGCATAAATTAAAACATTTGGTCTCACAATTATGAGGAATCTTAACATGAAAGCTGCAAAAAGATTCCTTATTCTACATAGAATGTTGATTACATCAATAATAATATCAAGACGGTGCCAGTGGGTGGCCTTGCCCTTGTGCTGCAACATGACATGACGCCTGAATTCTAAACTCTTACTTTTACATCACCAAACAAACAAAGAAGAGCTTACAGCTAAGCTCTAATTTCATTGGATCATCAAGAGAATAAGACAATTGCTAAACCCTCGAGCAGGGGCGGACGACACCAATAACTTTAAGGAAAAAACGAATTTCTTAGGAATAGTATACATACATAAACTAAACTTGTAATTAGATCAGATATGGATACAAATACCCAAGATAGATTAGGTTAGGGTCCGGGTACTCGGTTTCTACAGCAATAAAAAAAAAAAAAAGAGGGTGTGCATACCTGGTGGTTGTTGGTCGCCGGCGAAGGGCCTCACGTGAAGGAACCAATGAGGCTAAGCCCTGTGAGAAATTTTGATATTTAACCCAGAGTTCAGACGCCCCTCAACGTTTGACATCTTGAAATATAACCCTCTGCACGCAAATAAGGGATTTTTGAGGATTCTTCTCATCATTTAGTAATTGCAGCAAGCTATTTTCACTGTTTAGGATAATGGGACAAGACGACACTGCCCATGCCAGCATTTCGACAAGATTTTGACTGAATTTCAAGCAGAATCACAGGAAAAATTCAAAGAGCAATTAAGAAAACAAGGAAGCTCACCACGAAATCACAGTCCACACGCAGCCTGGGCTAGCCGTCTGGGCTACCTGCCTGGGATCCTGGGAGGCCGCCGCGGCAGGACGAGATGGCCGCTGCAGCCCTGCACTCCTGCTGGCAGCCGGCCGCCTGACCCTGACCACGGAGGAGGAGTGCGGGAGCACGGAGCAGATGGAGCACGGGCCACGACCCACGGGAACGGGAGCAGTGGCGGCGGCGGCCGGGGTACGGCGTGTGCCGCGCGGGGCGGGGGCGGGGGCGGTGAATCGGGGAGTCGCGTGCGGGACTGACTGCGACCTGCGGGTGACGGCGTGACGGGGGTTGGGTCGGGGACTCAGGGGGCTAGGGCTTCTGGCCGGGGCGGCGGGAACCGGCCGGGGGAGGGCGGCGGCGCCAAGTGCGGCAGCATGCGGAGGACGGCGCTACCAGGTCGCGCTCGTCCGACTCCCTGCGAGTCGCGGTGTGGAGGGAGAGAAACGATGCGAGCGAGTCCTAAACAGTGAAAAAAGAAGCTAGAATTGTTTTTTCCAAAAAAAAAAACTAGAATTAGAGCAACTCCACAAGACTTGTCATCCCGTCTTGTAAAGTCATATTTGGTTAATTTGGAAAAAAACATGTCTCCAACAGATTGTCTATCTGCGCAAAGTAGAATCTAAAGATAGTAGAACGTCAACCCCTGCGGCGCCCTCTTGCTATCCACGTCGGTGGAAATTTTCCTGGTCCTTGCAGGGTTCGGTCGGGCAAACTTTTCCGTCCGTACGCTGGTAGGTGTCGCTCACCCGTTCGCTGCCCGGGGTCGTTGTCGATCAGCCATTGGTGCGTGCTCCTTGGACCCAGCTGCAGCGGGGAGTCCAAAAGCGGAGATGGGGATGGGCCGTTCCCGGTGTCGTGGGCGTCGTGCCTCTGTGGGCTACTGCGGCCTGTGTACCTCTTCTGGGTCCAAGGGATGGGTCCATCGCGTGACGCTTTTGGTTGTCGAATGGTGATTGGTTTGTCGGCCCCTGGTCCACTGGTCAGTAGCGCTGCGTTGTTGCGGGCTATCCGGTTCCGTACCCGGGGGTGGTGTGGGGATATGACCCCCATATACCCTCACGGGTATCCTTGGGCCTCACCACCGAAGGCGGCCCAGTCCAAGACGAAGACGTGCGGCACACGACGTGCACCGCACGGTTTAGTATTAGTACCAAATAGGCAATTCTACTTGTAACTTTGTCCCTTCGGTATATATAAGGAGGGGTATCCCACGGTGGGATACCCCGTGGTGGACTGCCGGTTATCTGTAATCGACAGTGGCGCGCCAGGTAGGGGGTGGCGTTTTGATCTCAAGGCGATCCAGATGGTTTTTTCTCTGCTTCCATGGAGTTCAAGGCAGGTCTGGTCTTCACCACCGTTGCGTTCATCGACCACCGGTGTAGCAACGACCACCAGAACCGTGGAGGCGGTGCAGCCTGCTCTGCACCAACGTCATCGACCACTTCGCCGACAAGTCTACTCCGGTAACTTGCCGGCAGCTTCTTTCTCGGATCAATCTGCGTTGATCTGCCAAGGACAGCTTCACCACCGTTCATCGCCGTCGGCATGGACAGACGAGCTGTACCGACTACTCGGGCCGCCCAGATCCAATCTGGCCACAGACCGACCATCATCTAAACATCTGGCACCATCGTCGCGGGCGTCGTCATCAGCTTACGCAGCATGGCATCACGCACCGTACTCATGGCGCTGCTCTTCGATCCCCGGATCAAGATTCGATCGGATGCATATGACTTTGTGAAGCACTATGAGTTGCAGAAGCAACCACGGTCGTTTGGGGAGGAGAAGATGAAGGCTCAATTTGGTGCCTGCACTTTTATGGCGAAGAGGTTTCAGGGGGAGCGATTGGAGATCTCTTGGTGCCAAAAGGGCAAGTGGGAGCCAGCCGATTGGATGGAGTACTGGTTCTATGTTCAGACCGTTGGTGTCGCAGGGACTGACGATGAGGGGAAGAAGATTGTGAGGTACCCATTGGCCTCCGCCATGACTGAAATGAGGCCTCACACCAACTGCCACCGCCGCTTCTTCCGCCGAGGCGGCCGCTCGAGAGAAATCTTGCAAGAAGGCCTTCGCTTTAGCTTGCAAGTACTCCGGAGGTCGTGACCTGCTGGAGGAAATTGTGGCCTCCGGCTGCTGGCCTCTGGCTAAGGAAAGGCCCAAGTTTGAGATTGTCCGGAAGGAACTGCCGGTTTTCGGAGAGGCTGCGGGCATACCGTGCCCTATCTTTGGTCTCAGTTTGCCTCGAGGGGAAACTGGGACAAGTTTCGTGAATCGTATTGAGAGGAAGGTCGTGGAGCTTATTGGGGAGGTCTCCGAGCGTGAATACCTTGCTCGGAAGGCGGAGGCCGGCATCATGCCGCGTCTGAACCGTGTTTTTGATGAGCTTCAGATTCCTTATTTCTCCCGACCTGTCCCCGGCAAGGTGCTCCGGAGGATTGAATCAAAGGCTTTGAAGAATGCCTCCGCCGTTGCTACAATCAAGGCGGAGGCGTCAAAAAAGAGAAAACGCTCGTGCGCTGGTCGCGGGCCTTCCAAGAAGGAGAGGACCTCCGAGCCGGAGGCTGGTGGTCATGAGGCCTCCGCATCTGCGTCTCCAAATGTGTCTGAGGCTGGCTACCAGGGCGACGACGGGGAAGAAGAGGTCGCCAAAGAGGCCGGTGTATCCGCTAAGCCCTCGCCTATGGCGGAGAAAGAGTTGGTTCCGCAGCCTTCTGTTGCTGCGCGGGCTCCGTCACCGGAGGTGTCGGTCCATCCCTTCCCCAGTGCCTTTGCCGAGCTGTCTAGCTCTGAAGACGGCGGGGCTGGTGAAAGCAAGGAAGAAGCGGGGGGGGGGGTGTGTGTGGAGGTATAAACTCCATATACCCTCACGGCCTAGTTTGGGCCGACATGCTATCACGGAGCCGGCCCATCAAGATCCAAGACCGATCGGCCCGGCCGGCCTGGACAAACCCTAAACGGGCAAGAATATCGAAGACCGACAGGAGGACAGACCTAGGCGAGATAGGAAAGTTTAGACTTGTAAAACATGTAAACTTAGTACCGATAGGCTAGTTCGACTTGTAACCTTGCTCCCGTGATATATAAGGAGAGCAAGGACCCCGTGCTGAAGGATAGAATGCGGCATAACGCATGTTCAAGACATCCACATCATAATCGAAACGAGAGAGCGGGACTAGGGTTTTACGCATCCTTGCGGCTCCGAACCCGGGTAAACCTCGCGTGATTGTTCCTCGTTTACATCTTGTTTGCAATCTCGTACGCCTTCCGCCAATCCATTACGGCCAGGGCATACCCCCGGTCGGACTATCGCCGATATTTCGTCGACAGTGGCGCGCCGGTAGGTGCGCACCGAGATTTCACGTCGAACAAGATGGTTTCCTTCCCGGCTTCCATGACTTTCGAAGCCGGCCTCACCTTCAACTTCGGAATGTTCACCTGGACTTCCAACTCAGCAACTGCTACTGCAACTCTCACGCCTCCGGTTATCACGCCAACAATGGCACCAACAATGGTGACTGCACCAAACCAGATCCAACTCGTCCCGGTGACCACCATTGTAGTCCCAACCAATCCACCGCTGATAGTCGATGGCACGGCGTCAACACCTCCGATCGGTTCAAACCCTTCACAAAGGAGGCATGTCAGCAACACGGATCTACTCCGTCTGATTCATCAACAAGACATGAGGTTGACAGAAACCCATGCTAATTTTGAGTCACTCCGACGACGCGTCAGGCGCGATCTACAACTCGCGCGACAGCAACATATTCCCAACTCGTCAACACAGAGTCAACGCAATCGTCGCAGGGTCACTTTTGGGCACGCCGAACGGCCGTTCGCAGCCACCGCATCTACGGCGTCGTATTCATGCAAATCCTCATGGCAATCGCACACAACAAAGTGGCGGGAGAAACTCGCAAGTGGCTCGACCACGACCGGCCATGTTCATAGTGGTCGGAGAGTCCAACCAAGCAAAGGTACGACGAGAAATCCTGGCCGATATCCAAAATCTGAGAGAGAGGACTTCACAACAGGCCTCACGGAACAACAGTAGCCCAACCCCAATGACACAAACCGTTCGGCAAGGAGTACCAAATCGGAGGAACGTGTCAACTGTTCAGCGCAGGAATGCACGCCGCAACGAATGGCGGCGACGTCAGCGAGAGATTCGGCGAACTGGTCGGACCTCACAAGCTGTGCCTACTTTCGCGACACAGCAAGAACGTTCTCCCCGAGACAACAACTCCAACACCCAACTATTCGCAAAACGTGCCGAGCTGGCCGCTACCCTTCGTCGTGACGACCAATCCCAAAGGGATGAACAACGAAGGGAAAGGCGACGGCAAGAGATTTTAACTGCCATGGCAACGTCAAACGCGACAGAACGAAAGGCGGAACGACCACGCGTACGTTCAACTCAGTCTCCCTCAATGACAAGGGCGTCGGCTCACAGGGCCAGGGCACTTGCCGACCGACACCAAGACGCAGAAAGGAAAAAAAGGGAAGCACGAGAAAAACACATGGCAGCAATAAGAGAGAATCGCCGCAGCTTCAGCATGAGCCCATTAAGGGAGGACACGAGGGATTCACCTAACATAGATGAGCCTCGTTGTTGTACCCAACCCACACAGACGACCACGGTATACAAACGTGCTCGGAGTCCTCCTCCCGGACGGACGGTCCCAAGTGTCCAAACAAACAATAATGATTTCATTGCCTCGTTCTTGGACAATCTATTAACCCGAGAACCAAATTGGAGACTCCCTAGTCCAACACCTCCTGAGGACGGAATACCACCACACACCGAGCACGTGTTTCCTAATCCAACAAACCCAGCCAACCTACGGCGCATCAGAACAGTTCGATCACCAGGGCGCAAAACATCGAAGGATGTTCATCAACGGCGAATGGTACGAAGTGGTGCAAAAAGAAAATCAATTTGAGAAAAACTCAAGCTCCTTAGATTCTTTTACGATGTACCTTTTCCAAAAAGGACAATCTAAATACCACTCGGAACGGAATAAGTATCTCCGACCATGCCAGACGCAGAGACGATCAAGCCTTGGATGAGGACGACCTACTGCTCTGTACCAAAGAAGACCCAGTCATGATCCATGACTTGGAGGAAGAAGGCGAAGCAGAGCCGGGAAATTGAAACAACAAGAGATGCGTTTGTCTCTTTTATCAGCACAAGTTTTTCCTTTCTAGGCTATTTCCCTTTCAAGTTAAAGTTAGCGTCAGTCGTACACATCATTGTAAGTCATTCCGATGACAAAAAGCAATCTAATGTGTACTACCCTATAATAAGAAGTCAAGTTTCATGTCAAACACTTGAGCATATGAATTTTTTTTTGTCAATTCAAAAGAAAATCATTCCTCAAACCGACGCATCACGACATTCTCGACGCAACAAGCGAGAGGTTCGAGCCCCGAAATAAAATCCTACGGCACGAACATGATACAATCATCAAACAGGATCAAAATAAAGAGATAAATGAAAGGAACCTCGAAGGATTCCGACACAATATGCGTCTCAAAAGATCAACTTCTTTCATTGAAAATATAAAAATTTTTACAAACGGGGGACTGATTGCATCTAAGCAATCTAGTCATCCCCGAAGAGCTTGCCGACCACCAGGTCGACAGGAGTCGCGGCGACGACGGCTTCAGCTGCCCCGGCGAACTCGACGGCGCCGCCCTCCATGGCGTCATGCACCGCCACCGACAGCTCCATGCCATGGACATCAACGCCGGAGATGGCGTCGACGGTGGCATAAGCGGCGGAGGCACCATGACGGACGCCGTGAACCGCCACCGCGGCCACTTGGCCGGGGATCGCCGCCAGCCGCGCGATGACATCGCCGCCCTGGGCGTTCACCGCATCCGCCGCGGCATGCGCGGCCTCCCTGCTCTGCCCCGCACTCACGTCGCAAAAAAAATGAGTAAAAGATTAAAAACGCCAAGGCAAGCACAATTCGAGAAATATGAACAATGAAGAACACGATACTTCCGCCGACCTTGATGTCGGCGGCCTCACGCCGGCGAGGCAGTATCCACTGGACCTTTGCGGGCCTCCTCGTCCGCCGCCTCATTGACGGCGGCGTTGGCTTCGGCGTCGAAGTCGGCGGCCCGTCGCTTCCTCCGCCTCCCGGCTCCTCCCGGGCGGAGGAGAGCGCCTTCGAGAACAGGTCCACGTTCACCTCCGCCCGCCCATTTGCCCGGGTGGCGTCGGAGTAGAGGTCCCTGATGTGCTGCAGCTCCGCCCTACAACGGTCGAGCGCAGACACCAGGGAGTTCGCTGAGACGCTGCTCAGCGAACGCGGGGTGGAGACACTGGCGGCCGCCGCCACCTCCTCCGCCACGACGGGAGCCACAGGCTCCGCCGCGGAATACGCGGCCCGGCCTCCACGACCGGAGCCACCCGCGGGGCCGCGGCCTCCGGCACATCCCGCGGCTCCTCCGCCCGCCGCCTCGGCTGCCTCGCGCGCCCGCGGGGAGGTGCCCGGCGCACCTCCAATCGTCGGGAGCGTGTACCTACATTGCATCCAAAGAACTGCGGTTACACCAAAAGAAGAAAACCCCAAGATCAATCAACGGAAAAATCCCCTTTCAAAACTCACCTCCTCCGCGGCCTCACCTCCCGAGGGGAGTTCACCGACTCCTCCTCCTCCGCCGGGCGCTTACCATGGCGGCGGTCCATCGCAGGTGGTGGCGGCGAGCAAGTGGGGATCTAAAAACCCTAGTTTTTGAGAGCGGGAGGAGAAGAACAGGAATAGAGAATGCGCTGCGTGTACAGAACTCCCAGCGCAGGCCGTAATTTATAGAAGAACCCGGAGGACTCGAGAAGGCAACCGATGAGATCGTGGGTAATCAAAACCCCGCGGCCTTCTCGTTTCCCAAGAGCATGAAGCGACGAAAACCGCTCCACTCAAGCGACGTGCATTTATACGTTCCCCTCGCATCGGGAACCCCCCGTGCGCTCGCTGACGCACGACATCAGGGAGGTGGAGCGATTGAGACACCGACACAATGGACCCACCACACCAGCGAGAATTGACTTGACCAAAGACGAAAAACCGTACGCCGGTTGGACGCGACAGGTCAGTTGCTGATGTACGGTTGCATCAGCAAGCGAATATTTTTTCGCTCCACACGCGATCATGACGTGACACGACGGACAAAAGGGAACAAAGGCATTATCAAAGCCCATCACGGCAAGACGGTGGCTCACAGCAAAATACAGATAAGTGCTCTCTCAACTTAACATACATACCTTCACCAATCTTTTCTCACAAAAGATTTCTTTACACGAACTACTTCAAAGTACGTTCGAAAAATCTTCACAAAGTTAAAAACATCTTTTTTCTTTGTACCAAATGGCCAAGTACATCACCCTTCCAACAGAAAACAATCAGCACGCACTGTCTCTGATCAACCCCGCTACGTGTTCACAGCTCCAACGCTACACAACACAGGGGTGTCAGCGGTCGCTTCCGATGGAAATAGGGCCCTAAGTGTTTCAGCAACGCGCTATTCACTATAGGTCATCTACACACCTGAGGACTGATTAACTCTAAGGAGGGGCGATTACCAAAGCCATTCTCAAATAATACATCCTGATACAACTTTGTATTATAAACCATATCAAATCAATACAACTCAATCTACCTTATCAAAACATTCACTCATACCACATTTTCTCTTTGCAGCAACAACTCGAAGAACTGTTCCAACCCTCTGCAACAAAGTTACAATATAGCATCAACAGTTCAACCCACACAATCCGACAGCTGAGCTGGGATTTTTCGCCAATGATACCGGTTATTCTGACACACAAATAGCAAAGCTATTTACTGGGTTTAGATTCAAAACCATGGTCTCACAAACCACGCTTGACCGAGTTAAATAGCAAAGTCGTTTTAACTTAATCATGACAAAGTCATGGCATGGTTCAAACCGACCAGCCCAAATGAAATTTGGCTCGTCGGTCTCACTCAAAGAGTGGTCGGAAACACATAAAGCACGATACCATACGCAGGTCGTCTTTTTTTAGACCCCGACATAACGTGTTCCACCTCATCTCAGGCTCGGGGACTACGTGGGCCCACGTCACCTCAGAGGTGACATGGGCTAGATCCTTCTTTTAGAGCTTGCTGCAACATATACTATCTTACAGCAACCTCGGGGACTACGTGGGCCCACATCATTTGCATGACTTGGCCTGATCTTTTTTCTTTTACACAGAAGTTTAGTTCAAAACTAAGCTGAAGCAATGACTAAGTACGACAGATACCATGTGATGGCAGGCATCACACACTAACATCGGCCCACGTCTCCAGATTTGGGACCCTTTCAAAATTCTTTTTTCTTTTCAGGAGCATCATAAATCTTTCGGTCAAACCAAAACATCAACTAAGTGCAAGCAAAGAGTGGTCAGAAACACTAGACGGTCCTCCAGCCCTGCTCGGACCACATGTCGAACGTGTGTCCGACCACCCTTTCCCACTCAACCAAGCGAAGACGGTGTTTTTCGCTCAAGATCCATGATGCTCGGGGACTAGCTGTGGAGGTATAAACTCCATATACCCTCACGGCCTAGTTTGGGCCGACATGCTATCACCAGGCCGGCCCATCAAGATCCAAGACCGATCGGCCCAGGCTGGTCGGACAGCCTAAAACGGGCAAGAATATCGAAGACCGACAAGGAGGACAGACCTAGCTGAGATAGAAAAGTTTAGACTTGTAAAGCATGTAAACTTAGTACCAGATAGGCTAGTTCTGACTTGTAACCTTGCTCCCCGTGATATATAAGGAGAGCAAGGACCCCGTGCCGAGGACGTAATACGGCATAACGCACGGGGACTCGCACATCCACATCATAATCGAAACAGAGAGCGGGACTAGGTTTTATGCATCCTTGTAGCCCGAACCTGGGTAAACCTCGCGTGATTGTTCCCTGTTTACATCTTGTTTGCAATCTCGTACGCCTTCCGCCAATCCATTACCGGTCAGGGCATACCCCTGGTCGGACTATCGCCGATATTTCGTCGACAGGGGGGACGAGGAGGCCGGAGATGCTGAGGCATCACTCTCTCCGACTCACCAGGTTCGTGATATCCCAGATGAAATTTCCGATGACGATTTTGTTGGCAGTCCTGGTCGTAAGTTGTCGAGAAGCACATCCTATGCTGAATTTGTTGCTGACAAGGCCGCTGCCGGGCAGGCCTCCGGCGAAGGGCGGGCCTCCGCTCCCGGGAACAAGGGTCCGGTGATCGGGCTTTCTCTTCGTAAGTCAATTTTTGCCTTAGTGGTGTTTCTTGGACATTTGTTTTAACGTTGAGTCTAAGAAGACCTCTAACCTTTTTATTCCATAGCTGAGCTTGCTGGTGTTGCTGGGAGCATGATGCCTCCGCCCGGCATTGATTTGGCGCGCGGGGTGCTCGGACTCAGCCTCCGGGCGGAGGTTCCGCTTCCGCCGCTCATGCTTCCGGAGGTAAATCTTTTACTCTTGCCTCATTTTGGTTCGCACGTTGATTGTAGGACCTGGCCGATAAAAATATGGTTGTATGCCTTTGTTTTCTCGTATGCCTCCGCAACATTCGGTGCGTGGGGCTTGAATGTTCATGATATTTTCAAGCATTACGAAGGTTTTTTGCCATGAGATTTGCTGTTGTCTCCGCAGGTTTCCGCTATTCTCGGGTTCATACTCATTTCATTCTTCTTTGGTCTCTTTTTGTTTTGATCTCAGCTCAAGTTGATAATTATCTTGATGAGCTGCCCTTCGAGCGCCTTCTGCGCCTTCAGCTAGAGCATCACTGCATGGTGACATGTTCTGGCTTTTCACCTTTTATCTTTTCCTTGTTGTGTTTTCTTATTCCTGTCTTCTTGGTTTAGACTCACCACATGGCCTTCGCATTGAGCACCGGGGGGTTGTGGAACTTGCTCAGCGTATGTTGACGGTCGTTAAGTATCAATTTTATACCGTCAACGCAGCAATAGAAAGGACTAATATGAGTTCACCTATTAGATATAGGGGTTACATTGACAGAATTCCACGAGTTTTGGTGATTGTCTATTTCTGCAGGGGGTTATCGGAAAGAGAACCAAAGGAGGCCCACATGTCATGATTACATAGAGATAAAGACCGAACGGGTAAAATTGTATACTCTAGAAGACCTCCGGGCGACCCACGAAGGCCGGGCCCCACTGCAGCCTGGCCGATCGGCCGCCCAAGGGGAGCTCGGCCGACTCCCCACCTCGCCAATGGCGTTGAGTCTCGCGGATCCCGCTCCACCGCCTTTGAGGATGAATAATTATCGTCCATTTAGGTCGGTTTGATCCGAGGGCCGTGGTTCATCCTAGGGGGCTATATATTCAGAGCCCCGGCCCCCGGGTGAAACCCTAATTCATTCTCTTCATTCAATTGAGAGGATTCAGAGAAGCCGAGCCACCATCTCAATTAGAGCTCCATAGTTTAGTAGCATAGCTACATAGGAATAGATCTAGAGGGAATCAAGCCTAGCTCCTGGATCTGTCGGAGTTCTTGGTAATTCCCTCTACATTCTTGTAATATTCATCATTGTTCGTGATACTATGAGTAGTACTTTATTCTATTCTATTATATCGACTTGACTTTGCTCTATTTGATTATGTTCTCAATTATATTGTTCTTAGTTTACTTTGATTATATGTTTAGCATAGTTGGACTAGAATTATGTTTATGCATAGGATCGTATAGCGCTTGCTCATTAGATCGATGGGTGAGTGGTAAATATTGTGTAGGCGTGGTGCCTAGACCGTATTTATCTCGCGATTGCACCCTATATTCCGGATCGTGAGGTAGATCGCGGAGTGATCCCGTTGAGTCCTTTGTAGCCCTTCTCCCGAGTATAGGTCTAGCGGAACAAACCTATTACATTGAAGTCATTGCTATGTCTCTTGTCTTCTCCGGTAATATCACTATGCATAGATGTAACCTTTTCCCGCCATGATTGCTAGATGTTCTTGCACTAATCATTGTATGCTTTGACTTTGTAGTTAGAATAACATAGGATTATACCCTAGATCGTCCTAGTC
This sequence comes from Themeda triandra, assembly GCA_018135685.1. Lineage (NCBI taxonomy): Eukaryota > Viridiplantae > Streptophyta > Magnoliopsida > Poales > Poaceae > Themeda > Themeda triandra. Next base: position 1,484,567 of record JAENPR010000015.1, on the reverse strand, counting down.
CATGCTAGTGTTATAAGCTTAGAGTGCTAAGTTGAGATGGCTTATTACTATTATTTTATGTGGCTAAATGCTCTCATTTATCTTATGTCATTTATCATTCATTCCTATATTTTATGTGACACTTACCCCGTATGAGATGATCGATACGTACAAGGTTAAGCTCTCCATTATCGCACGTGCATTGCTCATCACTCATTATCCAAAGGCATTCCTTCCTGGTAAAATTATAAATAACGATACCCGGATTACTCCTGTTAAAATGCTACGATGATATATTCTGTGCGCTTGCGGAACCATCTTTATTTCAGTTGCACTTAATAGACATCAACAAGCATTTTTGGCGCCGTTGCCGGGGAAGGTTGAAAGCCAATGGATAATGAGCAGCATTGCACTACATAATGAGATTGAGCACTCGTCACCATTCTCTACTCATACAGCCTTACCCTTGTCTTTCGTCTATTTTATATCTTATGCGGGTAATGTATGAAAAAGACAACTCTTCCCGATAATTATATTGACGATCCGAAGCTTTATTCAGAAGGCCATGTGCTGAAGAAGACCAATCAATCAACATCATCAACTCAACTTGGAAGTTTGTCGAAGCGTAAAGTCGACCTTTTGTTCGAGACTTGACACCAGCGTTTGAAGCCATGGCGAACAAGTCACTTCGCGAGTTCTCGGCTCCCACTACGGATAACATTCGTCTTGGACCGCCAAACATCGAGGGAGCTTTTGAGCTCAAGCACGCGCGATCAACATGGTGCAAGCAAGCCGCTTCGTGGGAAGGCCCATGAAGATGCTAGTGCTCATCTCCAACATTTCCGAAGATTTGTAGCACATTCACCATCAAGGATGTCCCCGTAGATGCTATACTACTTCGCCTCTTCCCATTCTCACTCTTGGGGAGAGCGGCGCTGGTTCTACGCCAATAAGGAGAAGAATACTACGTGGGCACTATGTTCCACCAATTTCTTGGCGAAGTTCTTCCCCATGGGCAAGACAAATGCTCTTCGTGGGAAGATATCAAGCTTTCGCAACATCATGATGAGATCGTCCCCGAAGCTTGGGAGCGCTTTCAAGATTACATCCTCGAGTGTCCTCATCATGGCATGGAGAATTGGCCGCTTATGCGGACTTTCTACCATGGGCTCAAGAACAAGACACGTGAAATGATGGATGCTTCTGCTGGTGGTGCATTCTTATCACTCACTATTCCTCGGCCACGCTCTTGTGGAGAAGATGGCATCCAACCAAGGTTGGAGTGAAGAAAGAACTCGACCAAGCAAGAGAGGTGGAGGAATGCACCAAATGAAGGAGGTAGACATGTTGTTCGCCAAAATGGATTTGCTAATGAAGAGGCTCGATGAGAGAGCCCTGATAAGAAAGAAGTCATGCATATACATGATGCTCGCATGACATGTGAAGAGTGTGGAGAGACTGGGCACACAGGTGCTAACTCGCCCAGAGCCGAAGGAGGACGCGAACTACCTCAATAACAACAACAATAATAATTACTATCGTCCCGCAGAATCAAGGTTGGAATCAACAAGCAGAGGCCTAACTACTCAGTGCAATTATTCGGCAACTATCAAGGTAACAACTCCTCCTACAATAATTACAACCAGCCGCCTTTGAGAGAGTTAGTGCTTGAATCAAGGCAAGTTGATGGACAACCTGTCCAAGAAGCCGACATCAAATGACAAGGTCCTAGAGACACTCGCAACAGAATGGATGGCTTTTCCAATGCCATCAAGAGTCAGCTTCAGCTTCAACAAGATACTTGAGTCGCAGTACAACAGCTTGTTAACCTCGCTCCTCCACTCGGCCAAGGTAAACCGGGTGACAACCCGAAGAGCTCGAAACCGCAAATCTTGTTGATATATTTAATGTAGAAGATAGCCGGAGTGATCCATCGAAGGGATCATGGATTGACTCCACTCTGCCAATCAAGAAGGGCGATCCAGGGAGACCAGTCATTCCGATCTCCATTGGAAGTACCAACTTGAATGAAGTAACTCTGTGACTTCGGTGCAAGCATCAACATCATGCCAAGAGTGATATATGAGAAGCTATTCGTATGCCCCTTAGCATACACAACCATGTGCTTACAGCCTTGCATCGTCACCCGTGTTCCTTTGGGAATACTAGAAGATATATGTGTACGAGTGGGCAACTCGTATGTTCCAGCAGACTTCATGGTAGTGGATACGGCAAAGTGATGAAAGGTCCCCTGTCATTCTGGGATGACCATTCTTGAACACCGCTGGAGCTATCATGTATGCCAACACCGCCAAGATCATCTTCAACATCAAGGGCAAGAGAGAAACCTTCTTCTTCAAGAACAGAGTGCCTTGCTTCCCAAAGACACCCTCATCAGCAGAACAATGAGAAGAAGAAGAATCCAGCTAAGAAGAGCAAGAACAAAGATAAGAAGACCAAGAAGACGGAGACAGTGAGGATGGTCACTGCAGTCCACAAGGAGCATGACCACTTACTCAAGTCCCCACGTCTGATCAAGAAAGATGACCCAGGTGTCCCAACCATCCAATGCTCCATCAACAGAAGCTCTTTCAATAAAGCCATGCTCGTGACACCGGATCGGGGGTTAACATTATGGCCAAGGTAACCTATGAGTATCTATATGGCACTATGCCTTTGAGCCCACCTATGCACAAATGCAGATGGCGGATCGACATTCCGTTTCGTCGAAGGAGAAGTGAAGGATGTCCTCATCCAGATAGATGACCATTATGTCCCTGGCGTACTTCCTAGTCATTGACATGGGAGATGACTACGACCCTCCAATCATCCTAGGAAGACCATTCCCTAACACCACCGTAGCTATCATTTATATTGGGACAGAGAGATTCACTTCCACTTTCCCACCGAGAAGGTACGCCGCTACTTCAACAATAATTATATAATCACCGAGGAACCCAAGAAGAACAGCAAGGAGAAGGCAAAGCGTGGCCGTCGCGAACAAGAAGAATATCACTATAGATGGATGGGCTGACTATGAGGGAGAAGTGTCAAGATATGAAGACCGGTACCCTGAAGATAAGAACATTATAGAAGAAGAAGAGGTACTACCAACAGAAGAGAAACAAGTGGTCCAAGAAGCTTCCTCCTCAAGGTCATCCTCTCCAACAAAGAAGGTGTGGAAGGTAAAAGCAAAATCAGAATCAATTCCTACACACGAGGCGACGTCATCGGAGGCGCCCGCCAATGCGCCCTTGAAAAATGAGCGAACATGACAAGTCCCGTTCGGAGGACTTAAAACCACCGAACGCCGCGCCAAGAGGTAACTTGGTATTTATTAGCAATTACTTTTTAGCATTTCATTTTTACCTTAGCATATTTATTTTGCTACTAGCATCTTAGTTGCATCTTTACTCTTTATATATCCGCATTAGAAAAGAAAATAAAGATGTTTTGCATTTACATCCGTAAAATCATTAAGCCCCATGTGGATAATCATTCACCGTGGTGGCACAAAAATAATTTCTCAAAGATATTTATTTTTCCCGTCACGCATTCCTTAAATAATAAAAAGATAAAAATTTCTTGTGATCCCGTTAGAATGAGTTTTAAGTTAGGAAAGTTCTAGACAACTAAGGCCTAGAGGTTTTTGTCACTAACACTTAATTAGTTCCACAAGCTTTGTTGTCTATTTGAGCTTCACAGAACATCAAGGATCATGAAGAGCTAACAGTGAAGGAAATCCAGCCCCCGTCTGAGTGCCGCCCGCGACACTTGAACGCCGTCTCCAACGAACTATCTACGACACTCCTGGAGGACTAGAACATCTTCATTGCCCGTCGGCAACATCGCACAGAGACTATTTCAACATCCAGGCTTGGGGAGGGCATCTCCGTGTACCAAGCTAAGTGTTTCTAACTTATCTCGTTTATGCCTTGTTAAAGTATGCTTTGTTAAAACAACTAAAAAGATGCACAACCATAGAAACCCGTAAAGATTTCCTTATTTATCTTTTCTACTTTTGGAGAGCTCTTGCAATCTGTCTTAAAAGTGATCCCTAGAATAAACTCTACATGGAGATGATGAATAGTTGCTCGCCGTAATTCCTTTCAAGTACCTAGTTTTCAACCTTGCACTCTCCCGAGTTTTGGACACAACCGTTTAGACTTGAGATTTGCTCAACCCGAAACTTGTGGGTAGCAAATACTTGATCTAAGTCTAGGTGGTTGACGGGTATGATATGGGAAGGTTTTGAGCTCAGTCATCCATCTTGTTCCTAGAGATACTAGAGTTCGGAGAATTTATCTATGAAAATATTAAATTCCGCATGATGAGTTCCTTTATGATGAGAGTTTAAATTCCTACCACACCATACATTCATGCTTGCTAGATTAGGAAAACCCATCTATTTATATAGATCATATTGTAGGTTTGAGTGTAGACTTTATAGGCATTGAGTGTGGTTATGTCATGGACCCATAAGGAATCACCATACGCTTAAAGTCAATACTATGTGCTCTCCATCCATTGATCTATGCTACTTCGTCCTCGAAGCATGCACCCATTTTATAACTATTATATTCATTTTGTGCTACTTCGTCCCTAGAAGTACCACCCACATATAGATCCATGTCCACCACATATTGTGCTGTCTCTACCCTGGAGATACGCGCTTATGCTGCTCCTACCCCTGGGAGTACGCATCCATCCATCCATCCATCCATCCATCCATATATACATACGCCATTCATTTCACTTCATCCAGAAAAGGTTCTACTCCTATCCTGGGAGTGAACATCTAGAAATAATCATCGCCGTTCTATTTGCCTACATATAAGCTCCAGTCATTATCATTTCAAGTTATACACTACCCGTTGCTAAAGTTTCGTTTTCAGAGGATTGGTTACTCTAAAAAAAAGAGAAGAAAAAAAAAAGAGAGAGAAAGAAAAAAGAAGAAGAAAGAAAAGAGTAGCCAAGTCCTTCCTTTCAAGAAGTTCTAAGGTTTCCAAATAAAGGGAGTCATGTTATCCCCAAAGGAGCAAGTGTAGAAGTAGATGTTCACCAGTTGAGTACCCCTCATAATCATTTTCTTATCATCAGCCCATCATCATCCTATCGTCATCTTATCATCCATTCCACTTCCTCATTCACATGCACATATGACTTTATTATTATTTTAGTTCCTATTGGATCCATGTCTTAACCGTGCAATATATGCAAGTGAGTTTGAGTGTCTCCCCACCTATGAGCTCCACATAAGCCTATTAGAAAGTAGGGTGAGAGAGAGAAGGCACTTTCCATTATGCCTTAGTTCCATAAATACCACATATTCTCGAGAGAAGAGAAGGCATACACTACTCATGCCTTAGAGAGGATCCGGAAATACCACAAATGAGAGACCTGAAAGGTTCATACAAGGAACTCTGAGTTTTATTCCAAAACTTTGCAAAAAACTCCGGAATAATAGTTGATCGAAGAGCGAGAAACATGGCGCTTGACTTGACCGTTCTATCTCTCAACTACTCAAGACCCAAGTGACGGTTACAAGCCCCATGGTGAAAGGTAATACGAGTAAGTTTTGAGTCAGAATAGTTCACTCTAATCCGGAGGAGAGTTCTTGTTTGAACACATGTGTACTTATGAGGAGTGAAAGCATTGTAGCAACTCCCGATCCATCACTCGAGTCTATCTTTGCTCGTGGACGAGCAAAAGGTAAGCTTGGGGGAGTTTGCCGACGGTCGTTAAGTATCAATTTTATACCGTCAACGCAGCAAGAGAAAGGACTAATATGAGTTCACCTATTAGATATAGGGGTTACATTGACAATTCCACGAGTTTTGGTGATTGTCTATTTCTACGGGGGTTATCGGAAAGAGAACCAAAGGAGGCCCACATGTCATGATTACATAGAGATAAAGATCGAACGGGTAAAATTGTATACTCTAGAAGACTCCCGTAAGGCGACCCCCGGGCCGGGCCCCACTGCGCCGGCCGGTCGGCCGCCCAAGGGGGAGTCGGCCGACTCCCCACCTCGCCCAATGGCGTTGAGTCTCGCGGATCCCGCCTCCACCGCCTTTGAGGATGAATAATTATCGTCCATTTAGGTCGGTTTGATCCGAGGGCCGTGGTTCATCCTAGGGGCTATATATTCGAGCCCCGGCCCCCGGGTGAAACCCTAATTCATTCTCTTTCATTGAATTGAGAGGATTCAGAGAAGCCGAGCCACCATCTCAATTAGAGCTCCATAGTTTAGTAGCATAGCTACATAGGAATAGATCTAGAGGGAATCAAGCCTAGCTTGGAGTCCGGATCTCGTCGGTTCTTGGTAATTCCCCTCTACATTCTTGTAATATTCATCATTGTTCGTGATACTATGAGTAGTACTTTATTCTATTCTATTATATCGACTTGACTTTGCTCTATTTGATTATGTTCTCAATTATATTGTTCTTAGTTTACTTTGATTATATGTTTAGCATAGTTGGACTAGAATTATGTTTATGCATAGGATCGTATAGCGCTTGCTCATTAGATCGATGGGTGAGTGGTAAATATTGTGTAGGCGTGGTGCCTAGACCGTATTTATCTGCGATTGCACCCTATATTCCGGATCGTGAGGTAGATCGCGGAGTGACACCCCTGTTGAGTCCTTTGTAGCCCTTCTCCCGAGTATAGGTCTAGCGAACAAACCTATTACATTGAAGTCATTGCTATGTCTCTTGTCTTCTCTCGGTAATATCACTATGCATAGATGTAACCTTTTCCCGCCATGATTGCTAGATGTTCTTGCACTAATCATTGTATGCTTTGACTTTGTAGTTAGAATAACATAGGATTATACCCTAGATCGTCCTAGTCCATGCTAGTGTTATAAGCTTAGAGTGCTAAGTTGAGATGGCTTATTACTATTATTTTATGTGGCTAAATGCTCTCATTTATCTTATGTCATTTATCATTCATTCCTATATTTTATGTGACACTTACCCCGTATGAGATGATCGATACGAGACAAGGTTAAGCTCTCCATTATCGCACGTGCATTGCTCATCACTCATTATCCAAGTGCATTCCCTTCCCGGTGGTAAAATTATAAATAACGATACCTGGATTACTCCCTTTGTTAAAATGCTACGATGATATATTCGTAAGCGCTTGCGGAACCATCTTTATTTCGCTTGCACTTAATAGACATCAACAAACGTACCCGCGCCATCGAGGTCCCGAAGGAGAGGTGGAGACCCTTGGCCGCGAGAAGACTAACCTCACGGCTAAGGTTTCTAGCTTGGAGGCAGCGCAGCAACAGTCGGAGGTCCTGAGGAAAAAGGTCGAGGACTTGGAGCTGAAACTCAAATCCACCGACGAAGCTAAGGATGTTGCTGTGGAGCGTGCCAAGAAGGCAACGGAAGTATCCGAGAACCTCCGCACCTAACTAACCTCCATGGAGAAATCTGCGGAGACATTTAAGAATGAAGCGGAGAGGCTGGGTGCGGAGCTCGAAGGCATCAGAGTGGCAGGGGCGGAGATCGCCGAGGCTTATCTGTCCGCACTTGAAGAATTCGGCGGCGTTGCTTCTTCCCTCCCTGCCGACTGTACTGCTAGTGGATTAATGTCTTGGATCAAGTCCAATCTGGCGAAGCTATCCCTATTTGTCGGAGGCGTGTCCGATTTTGCGGCACGGGCCTCCGCTATTGGGTTGGTGTCGACGAAATATCGGCGATAGTCCGACCAGGGGTATGCCCTGACCGGTAATGGATTGGCGGAAGGCGCACGAGATTGCGAGCAAGACGTAAACAGGAGCAATCACACGAGGTTTACCCAGTTCAGCCGCAAAGATGCGTAAAACCCTAGTCCTGCTCTCTGTTTCGATTATGATGTGGATGTATGAGTCCGTGCGTTATGCCGATTCTCGTCCTCCGGCATGGGGGTCGTTGCTCTCCTTATATATCGCGGGGAGCAAGGTTACAAGTCGGAACTAGCCTATCTCGGTACTAAGTTTATATACTTTACAAGTCTAAACTTTCCTATCTCGGCTAGGTCTTGTCCTCCTTGTCGGTCTTCGATATTCTTGCCTTTTTAGGCCGTCCGACCAACCGAGCCGATCGGTCTTGAAGCTTGATGGGCCGGCCTGGTGATAGCATGTCGGCCCAAACTAGGTCAGTGAGGGTATATGGAGTTTATACCTCCACAAATAGTCCCCGAGCATCATGGATCTTGAGGAAAAAACACCGTCTTGCTTGGTTGAGCGAGAAAGGGTGGTCGGACACACGTTCGACATGTGTCCGAGCAGGGCTGGAGGACCGTCTAATGCTTCCGACCACACTTTGCTTACACTTGGTTGACGTTTTCGGTTTTGACCGAAAGATTTATGATGCTCCCGAAAAGAAAAAGAATTTTGAAAGGGTCCCAAATCCGAGACGTGGGCCCTCGTTAGTGTGTGATGCCTGCGATCACATGGTATCTCGTCGTGATTGGTCGTTGCCTTAGCTTAGTTTTGAACTAAACTTCTTTGTAAAGAGAAAGGATCGCCGAGTCATGCAAATGACGTGGGCCCATGTAGTCCCCGAGGTTGCTTTGTAAGATAGTATATGTTGCAGCCAAGCTCTAAAAGAAGGATCTAGCCCATGTCACCTCTCGGGTGACGTGGGCCCACGTAGTCCCCGAGCCTGAGATGAGGTGGAACACGTTATGTCAGGGTCTAAGACAATTATATCGTGCTTTATGTGTTTCCGACCACTCTTTGAGTGAGACCGAAGCAGCCAAATTTCATTTGGGCTGGTCGGTTTGAACCATGCCATGACTTTGTCATGATTAAGTTAAGGCAGCTTTGCTACTTAACTCGGTCCCCGACGTAAGTGGCCGTGAGACCATGGTTTTGAATCTAAACCCATGAAATAGCTTAGCTATTTGTGTGCCGAATAACCGGTATCATTGGCAAAAAATTCCAGCTCACTGTCGGATTGTGTGGGTTGAAATATGGATGCTATATCTGTATCGCTATACGTAACTTTGTTACGGCGGGTTGGAAACGCCTTTGCCGTGAACCCGCCTTTTTAGCGAGGCTATTTTTAAGACTATAGCTAGAAGACGACTTAAATGGCCATCGCAGCTTTGCTTACCGGGCCGCTTTCAAAGTTGTCCGGTAGCCGTGCGTCTTTTTTCGTGGAGGCGGCCCAGCTTTCCGGCCCATTAAGGGTAAAAAACCCTAGTGTGGTTAAAAACTTCGGTGCCGCCGTCATTTGGACTATTCGCTCTCATTTTGCCTCGCCGTTTTTGCAACCGTTCCTTCGCTCCCGTGCTCCGTGTCTAGGGTTAGTCCGAAACAACCGCATCCTTCCGCCCAAAGATCATGGGGAAGAAGCGTCAATCCGCAACGAGAAGAGGAAGGAGAAGAAGGAGCGAAAGGAATATGAGAAGCAAATGAAGCTCATGTGGTCGCCCACTCAATCGACGGCGGCGTCTCTTCAATGCTTTGGCGATGGCGGTATGATTTCGCCAGGCTCTCTTGGAGTGTGGCGTGTGCCGCCACGAGGTGAGGCGTTCCCCGTCCCTATGATGGTGAAATAGTTGTATTCGAAGATTATTTTATCGGGGGTTTGGGTATTCCGATCCATACTTTTTTGGTAGAACTCGCATCCTTTGGAAGATATCAATGCAATCTCCAAATTAACTCTATTATGACAATCGCTCTTTTTGTTGCGTATTGTGAGTTGTATCTTGCCATTCCCCAAATTTCAATGTCTTCGGACATTTTTATGAGTTGAAGAGGAGAGGGAATTTGGGTGGCAGTCCGAGAGGCCGGGCATGTTACATTTCGCTCCGTGACGGGATGCGGTCGCGCTGGTTATCGTTTACACACACGATAATGTGAAGGATTGGTTCAAGAAATGGTTCTATGTAAATGACAATGAACAGGGAAGGCCTGTTCCTTGTGATATTACTCAAATTCCCCGAACCCAATCACTTCGGGCCTGGATAAGCCAAACACTACCGAGATGATTGAAGTGAATGAAATTCCGCGATGATGAACTTAAAGGGTCCGAATGGTTTTTTACGGTGTAAAATTGCTTTTATCTCTCGCCATATTCAAATCTTAAGGAGAGGTTCAACTTTCTTTGGGAATATCGTGGAGAGGACGACCCTTCTCGTGAGACTCCTGAGCAAATTTCTGCGATGATATCTCTTTGAGGCTCATGAAGATATTTAAACGAGGGATGATACTCATATCCCTAAGCCCGTAAGAAGGCCATTTGATTGGAGACAACCACCTCCCCCGTATGTTTCTTTATTTTTTATCCTCTTATTTCGTGCTTTGGCCGGGTTTGATTGTTTTGATGCTAAATTCGGTTATATGTATAGGGTCGTCATATTTATGTGTCTCGCGTCCCTCTTGATGATCTTCCCCGCCGGAGAAGCTTTGCAATACCAAATAGCACCGGATTTGATCGGGGAATTGACGAGAATGGAAGCCGATGATGACGCCGCGAGCCCGTTGATGATCAATCTAAGGCTGCCGGAAAGCGGAAGGTTGTGTATGAGAAGAAAAAGAAACGTTCGGTGTTCGACGGGGTTCTCTATCGCTTGACCTTGTGCTTCTAGTGGTCAAAAACGCCGTTATCGTCGGGTTGTGGAGTCATCGATTCTGAATCGATTCGAAGATAAATTGTCCATTGCTGAATTTGCTCGACGCAAGCGTTTGCGTCATCGAAAGGAGTGGTGGTCGGAGTTGTACTCCTCCTCGTGTACCTCCTCAATTGGCCGTTGATTCCGGAATCAACCTATTATGCCAATTATTAGGACTGGGCTTTTGGTGATGATGGTCACCGGTAGTTTGGCCGAGGGTTTAGAAGATCGAATGCCTCTGGCTTGCTGTATTGCCTCGTGATACGAGGCCGATGTTGTTATTGGGTCTTCTACTTCAGTTCAGAACGCGGAGACCGATATGCCAGATTGGTTCAACCTTCACTTTGAGCAATCCGAATTGTAAGTATATGAACTTCTTGGCCTCGTATCTTTGCTATACCTTGAATTCTCTTGATTATTGTGAAAAAATTTGTTGTTGCCGGACTCCTATTGTTGAAGATTTGGGCGGGAGCCCTTGGTGGAAGCCGGAACTACTTTGGTGAGCCAAGAAGCCGTTCCCGAAGTTGTAACTCCCGCCGCAATGTAGTCATGGATCAAGAAACTATTCCCGAGTTGTGCCACCTGGGCCGATGCCGTTGAGGATCCAGGGATAGTTCTTGCAAATGTCGTTCTTTGAACCTGTAGTGGTCACTTTGCGATATCAACATTATGGCCTCCTCTCGAGGATGCTCACTAGTCTTTGCCAGGTTTGGCGCTAGATTCTTTCCGGCCTCATCTCGCCGAAGGTGATCAATATCCGAATATGCGCTTGGGTAGTTTTAGACCCGGTGCATCGACAAACAGACGCCCGAGATAATGGAAGAGGTCGGGGGGGAACTTTTCCGGTGCCCATATTCCCCGGTAGCCGTAGCTATGTAGCTCATCGATGACAATGGTGAATGGCACATTTTTGAAAATGTTACCAGGGGTGCCATTTCTGATGGTTTTGAGCAAGTGTTTGCTGATCTTCGGGCTCGTATTAAGGTTAGTACTTGTCTTAGTGGCTTTTTTTATTTTGCCCATTATGTCATGTTGTGAAGGATCCTTTTTGCAGGTGATTGAAGATATTGCCGAAAAGCGTCGTCTCCGCATAGAGCGCTTCAAAACGACCATGTGTGAAAACGGTCTTTTGCGGAAGCAAAATGAAGATTTGGAACGGAGATCCGTGTTCACGAAGGTCGTGAAAAGCTTTGAGAACTTGAGAAAGATTCCTGTTGAAAAAGTTGCGGCCCTTCGGGAGCAAAACAGGTTTGTTTTACTCATTCTTGTTACCCGTGGTTTTGATGAGAATATGTCGCATTGCGATTGTGTACTTTGTAGATTTGGAGAGTGAAAAAGCCCCGAAGGTCACCGAAATTGCTCATCCTGACCGGAGCGGAGAAGAAAGCTTGTACGAGATTGAGCGCTTGGAAAAGGAGGCATGAGGTGCGTTTTTCTCCTTTTTTATTATCTTGTTGTTGTTTGGCTCTTATCGTATCTTATAAGTTGTGCTTATGTAGAAACGCATGAGCGTCATATGGCACAATTCGGCGTGCTAAAAGATGATAACCACCAACCGACGTAGCGCTACTTGTCCATGGCGGATGGATTGCAACCTCGTTTCTTGTACTTGCGCAGGTGAAGTGAGGCCGGCAAATCCCCTTCTCGTTCTGAATTTGTTGTGGATCGCGCCGCCGTTCATGGCGTTTGCTCAAGGAGTTTGTCGGGAAGGGGAGTCGCTTTGTTGCGTCAAGTGTTCTAGCTCTTGCGCAATCTCACTTTCCTCGGGCAGATTTCAAGCGCTTGGAGTCCGGGAGGCCCGCGGATACTTCTCCGTAAAAGCTCGAGACTTGCAAAATGCTTGCCGGGGTACCGCCCGTGTTATCGCCGACAAGATAGATCTTGTGCCCGAACAATAACACTTAATTAATTTGTGGTATTAAACTCGTGGTGCTTTGCACCGTTTTGTAACAATATCTCGGTGTTCTTTGATACAAATGGTAGTACTTTTGTTGCATGTCTAGGAACAATTACAATTGCCTTGTGTGCTAGGCATAGAATTTAATTAAGTGTTCTATGTGCCAAGAGTTTGGCAAATCTCTAGGTGGATCGTCTAGAGTACACGTTTATAAGTCGTTGGTCTTGTGGATCAAGTTGACTAGGAAAGGTCCTTCCCAATGAGATGACAATTTGTGGAGGTCGCTCTGTTTTCCGAATTCTTTTGAGGACGAGGTCTCCGACCACAAACCGTCTTTCTTTTACATTCCCCGTTGTAATAGCGCCGTAGAGACGCTAGATATTTAGCCGTTCTTGGGAGTGTTTCCAAGTTGCGCTCTTCTCCCGAATCGATGATAGTTTTTCGACTTCATTTGTGGCTTCCTCGTCATAGTTTTTGTTCTTGGTGAGCCAAATGCCACTTCATCCGGTAAACCGGCTTCAAGACCAAATATCATGAAATAAGGCGAGACGCCGGTATTTCGCTTGGTTGAGTTCGAAGTCCCCATATCACGCGGGTAATTCATGATACCATCTTCCCCGGATGGGTATCGTTGTCTCGGTATAGCCTTTTTCGTAGGGCGTCTATGATCATCCCATTTGCTCTTTCTACTTGACCATTGGCTCGAGGGTGAGCCACCGATACGTATTTTACTTTTGTTCCTAAGTCTTCGTAAAAATCCCAAAATTCACCACCCGTGAATGTGGATCCCAAATCTGTTATAATGGTGTTGGGTACGCCGAAAACGATGTACGACGTCTATTAGGAATTCGACAGCCTTTGAGCATTTGCCTTGACTAAGGGCTTATATTCTATCCATTTTGAAAATTTGTCTATAAGTACATAGACAAATTGATAGCCGCCGGGGCTTTTTTGAATGGTCCTATCATATCTAGTCCCCATGAAAAGGGCCATGCGGGCCGGTATTGTTTGAAGCTCATGTGCGGGGACATGAATTTGTTTAGCGAAGAATTGGCAACCTTTACAATGCTCAACTAGTTTCTTAGCATCGGCTAGTGCGGTTGGCCAAGAAAAACCTGCGTCGGAATACCTTTCCGACCGGTTTTTGATGCCGCATGATTTCCACACATCCCTTCATGAATACGTAGTAGTAGTTCGCTCCTTCTTTGAAAGAAATGCTTTTTGCAAGACTTCGCCGCTTGCATTTTTGCGCATAAGTTGCCCATCGACTAGGACATAATGTTTACCGCGTCTTATGAGACGCCGTTTTTTTTGTTTTATCCGTTTCGGTGTGTCCTTGTCAATGAGATACCGAATAAAGGGAATTCTCCACCGGCTTTGTCTCCTTTGTTTGTTCCAAAGGTTCCACCGATGGTATTTGCTCGTTACATCCCTTTGTAGTTGAGGGATCTTGTCGCTTTCTTTTCTTTGGATAAATAACTTTGGAGTTATCTATAGATTTTTTGCTGATCTTTGTTACCGGAGCACTTATTCGAAAGGTGCCGGTCGGATTGCAGCAATGATACCGTTTGCCGCCGGTCGGAGGTGGGCCAGCGGTATGCTTTGCTGAATATTATCTGCTTTGGTTTTGCCGTCGATGGATCTGTTTCTTTTTGTGGTGGTTCTCGTGCTACCTCCCGTGTGACGGTAAGGTAATAGTAGATCTTGAACAAATACGTCGGTGGCATTTTTGCTCTATCGGATCCCAATTTAGATAATTGGTCCGCAAGTTTGTTCTTTTCTCTTGGTATATAGGTGAATTCCAAGCCATAGAATTTATTTTCTAGCTTCCTTATCTCTCGCTACGTATGCCTCCATTTTTTCATTAGTGCGGTCCCATTCTTTGTTGATTTGCTTTGGACAACTAAATTAGAGTCTCCAAAGACGAGGAGCCTTTTTATACCCAATTCTATGGCTATCTTGAGGCCGTGAAGTGCAGCTTCGTATTCGGCCGCGTTATTTGAAGCTTTGAAATGGATACGCAAAGACGTATCTTAGGGTATCACCGCTTGGTGCTTTGAACACGACGCCTTTGCTCCCGGCTCCTTTTATTTTAAGGGAGCCATCGAAGAACATTTCCCATCGTTCGGCTTCGTTTTGAAATGGTGGTAGGGACATGTCCGTCCATTCTACTAGGAAATCAACCAAGGCTTGGGATTTGATGGTTGTACGGCTTTGAAATTTTAGGGTGTATGGGCTGAGCTCTATTGCCCATTTGACGATCCGACCACTGGCGTCTTTATTGCGAAGAATGTCGCCAACGGCATGTTCTTACTATTGTGATCGGATATGTGTCAAAGTAGTGTAGCACTTTCGTTTCGTTATTAGGATCCCGTACAAAAGTTTTTGTACGTGTGGGTATCTCTGTTTTCGAGTCGTTTAATACTTCGCTGATGTAGTAGACTGGTCTTTGTACGCCATATGTATGTCCCTCTTCTTGTCTTTTGATGACTATTACTGTGCTGACCACTCGATCGGTAGCCGCAATGTATAGCAATAATTCTTCGTCATCTTTAGGTGCTGTTAGCACTGGTGGCGATGTTAAATATGTCTTGAGTTCGAAGAAGGCTTTGTCTGCATCGCTTGTCCATTCAAATTTTTGCTTGGCCTTTAATAGTTTGAAAAGGGGGAGGCCTTTTTCGCCAAGTCTTGATATGAAGCGGCTTAAAGCCGCCATGCATCCAAGAAGTTTCTCGGATATCTTTTATACCTTTGGGTTGCGTCATTTTTAAAACTGCATTAACTTTTTCGGGGTTTGGTTTAATGCCGTCTTGGCTAACTACGTTGCCGAGTAGTATCCCTGATGGTACTCCGAATATGCATTTCTGTGGGTTTAATTTCCACTGAAATTTGTTTAAAGCGAAGAAGGTTCGCTCTAGGTTTGAAACTAAGGATCCGCTCTCCTTTGTTTTTACGACTACGTCGTCTACGTATGCTTCGACCAGCTGGTCGGAAATTTCTTTTTGGAGACACTCTTGGATAGCGCGTTGGTATGTTGCACCAAAGATTTTTGAGGCCAAACGACATGGTCGTATAGCGCATGCGCGAAAGGCGTGATGAATGATGTTTTTATTTGATCGTGAGTTGCTAGGGCTATTTGGTGATACCTTTGAATAGCAATCTAAAAAGGACAACAGTTCGCGGCTGCGGTTGAGTCAACTACTTCGTCGATGCGAGGTAGTTTGAAGGGGTCTTTAGGCAAAGTGTTTGTTGAGATCGGTATAATCAACACACATTCTCCATTCGCCATTTTTCTTTTGTACAAGAACTGGATTGGATAGCCAGTCGATGATACACTTCTTTTATAAAACCAAACTGCTAATAGCTTTAACACTTCTACCCTAATCACCTCCTTCCTATCGCGAGCAAAACCGTCGTAATCTTTGTTTGATTGGTTTGGCGGTTTCGAGACATTAAGGAAGTGCTCGGCCTTTTCCCTTGGGACGCCCGGCATGTCTGCTGGTTTCCAAGCAAATATGCTTATGTTGTCCCGTAGGAATTGACGAGCGCGTCTTCCTATTTATCGCCTAAATTGGCTCCTATAAGAGCAGTTTTCTCCTTATCTCCCGGGATGAGCTCGATCTTCTTTGTGTCATTGCTTTTGTTGGCCGACCTTTTGACTGTTTGACCGGGATCGAAGGTCGCCTTCGGGTATCTGTTTTGCTTCAAAGCATGTTTGTTCCATATGGGCTTTGAGGTCCGCTGGTCGGCCGTCGTAGGCGTTTGTTTCGCAGTCGTGAGCCATAAGCACATTGCCTCTGAGAGAAAGAATGCCCTTTGATGTTGGCATTTTCAACACTAGATATCCGTAGTGAGGGACAGCCATGAACCTTGCGATCCCTGGTCGACCGAGTATGGCGTGGTAAACGCCTTCGAAGTCAGCTACAATGAAGCTGACGTAGTCTTTTCTGAAGTGTTGTCTTGTTCCGAACTGAAAGGGTAGAGTTATTTTTCCCAATAGCATTGAAGGTTTGCCTGGCATGACTCCCCAGAATGGTGAGTCATAAGGTTCGAGATCTTCGATCTTTAAACCTAGCTCGCGAAACGCTTGTAGGAATAGAATGTTTAAAGCACTGCCGCCATCTATGAGTACTCTTTCCATACGTATGTGATTAACGACTGGGTCGAGTACCAAAGGGAAACGCCCAAGGCATCGGTATATTTGCCCACATGTCGGCTCGTTAAAGGTTACCGGTTGTTCCGACCAGCCGGAGCTTTAATGTCGTATTTGGTCCATCGGACTTAGCGATTGCCATGATCCTCCTTTTTAGTAACTTTTTGTCCCGCGAGTTTTCGAGACCAACTTTGCCGCCAAAAATCATAGCCGACAAGTGTTTGGTGGGCTCGTTGAACCGATGCCGAGGATCTTTGTCGCCGTCTTCTTCTTCTTCCTCGGCCTTGTCCTTCGTTTCCGTCGTTTCTCCTTACTTTGTTTTATTAATCTCTCGTTTCTTGGCGGCTGCCCCGTCAAGATTGCCGTGAATCCGCGACACTCGCCCATGGTATGCCCTTTTCTGGGTGTTTAGGGCAGTCTTGCCCTAGAATTTTCTCATATTCTCGGATCGAAGTCTCGCTTCTTTTCTCTCGCTAGGTGGTACCGAATGGACGCGTTGATCTGTCTCTCGCTATAATTGTTTTGTATGCGATTGTCGCGTCGTCGTTCATTGCGACGGTTATTGTCACGTCTGTCGTTTCGCGCATGTCTTTGCGTTGAAAATCTCTTTCTCTCATCGTTTCTTCCGAAGTTTCGTATCCTTGTCCGGGTAATTGTTGCATGGCATCGTCAACGCGAGCGAACTCACGGGCTATTCTCGAACATCTCGTCGGTTGTAGTGGGTTGTCTTCTCAAAAGTTCTTTTCGTAGATCAATATTTCCGGTTGTCGTAATCCCCGAAAAGGGACACGACTTCGATCGCTAGCGATATGTCTGGAATTGTTGTCCGGACTTCGAGAAGCGTCGTATGTAGTGACGTAGTGGTTCATTCGGTAATCGACGATCTTTGCTAGATCGTACTTAGTGCCAGGTTGCCGGCATGTTATTCTGTAGTTCTCGATGAAGAGATGTCGCAGCTTGAGGCTACCGTGAATCGACCCCTCTCGTTGTCGTAATAACCAATTATTCGGCCCACCGTCGAGACGATAGGGAGGTAATTGGCCATGACGCGTTCATCCCCTCCCCGCGCTCGTACGGCTACTTCGTATAAGAGGATCCAATGCTCGGGTCGACCTTGCCATCGTACGTTTTGATGTCTGGTATCCGGAAACTTTTGGGCCAGACTACCTCTCGCAAGGTAGCCGAATAAGGCTTTGGCCCCGAGGCATCCATGCGAGCTCGGATCGGTTGTTGATGACCGCTCGGAGGTCATTGTCGTCATATTGTTCATCATGATGGTGATTGAAGGGTTGACCATAATCTCGTTGTCTCGTGGTTGATCCGTCTTCTATCATTGTGTCTCCGGTGAAATCATTGTGAGGAAAATTCCCACAACTCTCTCCATCGTCTTCGTAGTTGTTGTTGTTAGCACCTCCCTCTCTAGAGTCTCGGGATTTGATTGCTTTGAAGAAACTACGCGGCCGGTGGCTTCGAGAGATGCGGGCCGGGCGCGCTTGTTCTCTCATATGGTTCACTTGAGCTTTAGCGGCTACTAGAAAATCAATCGCTTCCTCAATTTAGGGAGTTTGAGGAATATTGGCCGTCTTGAGGCGGTCAATAGCAACCGCATTAGCACTTGGGGTTGTGTGAACTTGTCTTTCGTTTACAAGGTCAAAATCATCGCGAGATTTCGCCGAAAACCCCGCGTCGTCCGACCATACGATCTTGGTCGGCACCGCTCGGATTGCGGCTTCGTTTTGTCTCCGTTGTTCCCGGCTGCGTTTCGACCCTCTCGCCGTTGCCTTTGTTCGTTGGTATCTCCATTGATGGTGACCTCGTTGTCACTAACATGACATACCGCGTTCCCTAGGGCCGGGAGGGAAAGATGGGAATTGCTGTAATTCTTGAGCGGATTTGGCCGGGTTATGGACTTCGATCGAATTTCCTCATGTTCCTCCGGTCGGAACACGGTAAGTTGTAGATCTGGAGTAGTGTCGATACGCTTGGTGCCGTTATTTGCGTATTGTACCTCTTCTTCGTTGTCGGAGTAGACCATCGTATGGGCGTATCCCGAGAGTTCTAAGATAATTGTAGTAATCGTCGAGTCCGGGCGTGTCCGGAGTAACGTCACGTGTTTTCTCTCGGAGATTGGTCGTCCGTGACTTCTTCGAGGCGCACATGGTTGACGATATGTCTGCGCGGGTGCGTCGAAGGCGTAGCCGATCATATCTCGGACGCGGATCGGGGATTCGGTTGTAGCCTTTGAGGTAATCTCGCTAAAAGTTGGTGGCCGAATAGGTCGGCGGTGTTTGGCAACCCGTACGGGAACGGTGATACAACCCTTGGATCTAGGATCTTGCGATCCGATGATTTTTGTTGGGCGTTTGTTGGCACTCGGTCTGTTGGAGGATAGTAGGTGATTCTTGCTTTGATTCAATCTGGATAGATCCAAAGCGAGCAAAAAACTCCATGAGCCTATCCTGTTGATCATGAGTTGCTTCGAACGCATCGGCCCAATTTTCGATGCAGTGGTTGATTGGTGCCTAGAAGAAAAGGCCGGAGTTCGATAACTCGAGCTTTGATGATGATGCCTCGTACCGAGGAGGCAAAGGATTTGTACCTTCATTGCCTTGTGGAGCTAGGATCGAGGGCGACTCTCGATGTATGAGGTGTCCGGAGCGGTTGTCCAGTCATCGTCCCAATGGTGAAGGTGAGGCCGGCCGAAAGTCATGGAAGCCGGGAAAGAAACCATCTTGATCGACGTAAAATCTCGGTGCGCACCCCCTACTCGGCGCGCCACCGTCGACGAAATATCGGCGATAGTCCGACCAGGGGTATGCCCGACCGGTAATGGATTGGCGGAAGGCGCACGAGATTGTGAGCAAGACGTAAACGAGGGAGCAATCACATGAGGTTTACCCGTGTTCGGGCCGCAAAGATGCGTAAAACCCTAGTCCCGCTCTCTCTTTCGATTATGATGTGGATGTATGAGTCTAAATGCGTTATGCCGGATTACGTCCTCCGGCATGGGGGTCCTTGCTCTCCTTATATATCGCGGGAGCAAGGTTACAAGTCGGAACTAGCCTATCTGGTACTAAGTTTATATACTTTACAAGTCTAAACTTTCCTATCTCGGCTAGGTCTTGTCCTCCTTGTCGGTCTTCGATATTCTTGCTGTTTTAGGGTCAGTCCGACCACTCCCGAGCCGATCGGTCTTGAAGCTTGATGGGCCGGCCGGTGATAGCATGTCGGCCCAAACTAGGCCGTGAGGGTATATGGAGTTTATACCTCCATAGTTGGTGAAAAGTTTGATGCGCGGAGGTTTCGATATCGGCACTATAGATTTTCCCAAGATCTCCGATCCGTCAGAGCTTGGGGAGACCTCTCGCCCGATCTGCAAGACAGTGCAGAGCTTCCTGACGTCTTTCTGGGCGCCTTTTGGCAGGGCGGAGGCCGTTGCTGCTGCTCATGCGATGCGAAATGTAAACCTTTTCTTCCTTCCTTTTCTTTGTTGTCTTTTCCTATTAGGTGCTCTTTTGAGTTAATGTTTTGCGTGTTTGAAGGCTGCTGCCGGAGGTCGGACACCGGTGAGACTTGTGGTGAAGGGTGTCCCTACCCTTGGCGAGACGTCCAAGCCAGGTTGCAGCGGAGGCATCCAAGTTCCTCAGGCGACCGTGTCTCCGGCGGAAATACAAGCCAAGACCAAGGTTCAGACGGAGCTTCAGCCGCGCCCTGAAGTTCGTGCGAGCTCACCCCCGGAGACCTTGCAAGAGGGGCAGGACAAAGATGCTGAGAAGACCACCGAGGCCCGCGATGTCCGCGGAGAAGAGGTAGACTAGGGTCTTTTATCCTGTGATGTAAAAACACTTGTTACTTTTGCTGTGGCGCCTGGTGTGCGCGTATTGTAAATGAACTTATCTTTAGGTATGCTGTGATACTTATGGGTGAATCCTCCTGCGCAGGTCTCCGATTTAGGGCCTGTGCAGGAGGTCGAGCCCGCAACCCTTATGCGTGATGGTGTCTATGTTAGCGGCTTTCTGTGGAATTGCTGGCGAGTAGTGTTTCCTCATCGTAGTGTTGATGAAATGTTTGAATTTGTCCGCGCTCAGATGGATGACAGGCGCGACACCTTCGTTGGGTCTTTGGCATGGCGGGGTTCTTGTTGAATTTGGTGATTTTACCTCTCGTTTTTGCTTGAGACGTTTGTTTTTTCCCTTTTTGCTTTTCCCTGAGGCAATGTACGTGTTTGCTTGTAACTTTTCCATAAGACTTGTTGCGCATGTTGTATTGTAACTCGGAGGTTCCCATTTTATATGCGGAGGTTTTGCAAAGGAATTTTTGGATGATCAATTTTTTACTGTCTTTGTGAATGGCCGACATTGCCTTAGCGCTAAGGTATTGAAATTTTGGCTATGCTTGTTGGCGCGGAGGCAATGCCTTCGCTTGTCTATAGCCTTGGAGACTTTCCCCCGCGTGTTGCAACGCTACTTTGTCTTATGCTTGATTTACACACGGAGGTTTCTGACGAGATTCCGGAGACTTTCACTTAGGCACCTTTTATTGCTCTTTTGAATGGTCAGCTCTTGGCTTACATGGTTCCATGCTAAGGCATGGAGATTAGGACCTTAGCGCTGCCTTTTCTCCTACTATAGCTAATTGGACATGGTCCCTTGCTAGTGGGGACTCTCAACTTGTCGCTAGGTACCACCAATCCTCGGGCTCACCTCCATGTGATATTCCACGTCTTAGTTTAGCCATTTTAACTGGGGATGGGGGGACGTTACGAATTCTTACGCGGTGTCCCCCTAGCCCGGTTTCTTTCCTGAGGAAAGACTCGCTAGTGCATGCTCTGAAGAAAAGGGGGGTGTGCATTTTGGTCTATGTGGCCCTCTGCTTACGAATTCTTACGCTGTCTCTCTAGTACTATTGTGGAGCTCTTGTAGATATACGTCAGCCTCCATCCCCCTCTCTTGACTTGTGCCGTGTGTGATGCTGGGGGTGGATGTTGTAACCGAACCGACCAATTAATATAAACACAATGTACTAATGAGTCGCCAAAGTAACTTAATTAGCACATGGCGCCTATATCAACCCGGTAGTCCGTGAAACCACGAAGGATTTCAAAACTTTCCACAAAACAGCCCAGACCGAATTAAGTTCAACATAATACCGTTCATAGTAATACATAAGTTCATAAATAATTGAATACATCGGAGTTATGAAATAGTTAATACAATACCAAGTTCAAAACCAATTGCGGAAGCAAATTAAAGTGTTGTTTTACAAACGCACACTTAGTTAAAACATAGTGCCTGGTCCATCATCAAATCCGGCAAAAGCATGGAGGAATGAGATATAAGAGATGACCTTGCCCAAGGTCTAATCCTCCCGTAGTGGGATACAGGTCCATCTTGTTGCCACAGCAAAGGTCTTATGATCGCAACAAATGGGAATAAAACCCTGAGTACAAGAAGGTACTCAGCTAGACTTACCCGTCATAAACCAAAAATAAAGTGACACCAAGGAATATGCAAGGCTTTATAAGTGGGGTAGCTGACTCATTTAATTGCAGTAAAAGATGAGCTTATTAAATATTCATTTAGTGATGTAGAACTCTCTAGCTTATCAGCTTTTAAGTTGGATCCTGACATCACTACATTAGCTCCTGTACTACTCCAACACCAGGGTAGAACAATCAACAATATCCTATCCTTCAGGTTGAGCATACAAGCATCAACAACTTTAGAAACATAACCATCTTACTTTGCACATAGATTGGCGACGGTGCCGCTGCTCGGTCAAGTGTTCACTGTCCAGGAACGATGGCGATTATAATTGATTGCAAACCAGCTGGCGGGTATTCCTCACACAAACCACACGTCTCCCGTCGGAGTCGATTAGATCACCTTGGTCTATTCGGGTGGAATCGCGGATTTCAGCAAATACGATTGCACCAGGGCATGCCCGGCTACCAAGTACCTCCGGAGCGACCGGCCATTGGAATTACTACACCGCTGAAAGTCCCTAGTTTGATTTTGGCTAATTGATGAAACCTAGGACTAACCTTGTTTATCTAAGTGGTTGATTTAGAGAAAGGTTGTCCACATGATGAGCTTAATGTATATGAAGCATGACACGTGTCATGTGATCGAAGATGAAGATCAAGACGATGCTTGGCTCAATGGACCGGTGTTGAAGGTGAAGGGCTAGTTGAGGCTTGGGAGTGAAGGACCATGCGATGGTGAAGCTCGGGCAAGACTAGGCGCCGATGGACCGATGCACGGTGAAGGGCAAGTGAAGTCGAGGTCGATGGATCGAGACGGTCACATGATGGTGTGAGGGGTTCATATCATTTGGAGAAACAAAATGGGCTCAAGGCAAAGGTATAACCGATAGGGCCATTTTGTTTTGCACTCAAGACACCATAGAGGGTGTGAGTGGTTTAGGATCGATAGCCACACTATTAAGAGGGGAAGTCTTATCGGCTATTCGACGCACGGGTGCCACAAGGTGATTTCATGAAGTGCATTGCATGTAGGGCCTAGTGAGCTAACCTAACCTTTGGGAAATGATTGTGAAAAGCTAACACACAAGCACATGGGGATGTACACTTGGTGGTGTTGGCACATTT
Organism: Themeda triandra; assembly: GCA_018135685.1. Classification (NCBI taxonomy): domain Eukaryota; kingdom Viridiplantae; phylum Streptophyta; class Magnoliopsida; order Poales; family Poaceae; genus Themeda; species Themeda triandra. The sequence continues at coordinate 1,461,308 of JAENPR010000015.1, read as the reverse complement.
ACAAAGGTGGTGTTTGGGCGTGCTGTGGTTTGCAGGGTAGAGATGGGTTTGGGTCCCTCTCTTTCGGGAAAAATGGAGGCATATTTTCTATTGCGCCGGATGCAAAATTTGGTTGGATTCATGCTATCTCTGTTGATCAAGTTGGTACACTTGTTGGATAGCATGTCTGAGAAGTTGGCATCTCAACGGGCTGAAAAACAGAGTTTTTGCAGCGCCGGTCACGCAGGGCTTAGGCGCCGGACGCATCCGGCTCGTGTTGAATCGGCTTGGGCAGGTGGCTTTGCGAAGCTGAGCGCCGGACGCGGCCCGGACGCACGCGGCGGACGTGGGCCGTTCACTGTGCAGAGTCCGGCGCGTCATGGGCTTCGGCGCGAGGCTGCTGAGCCGTCGGCGGACGCGGGCTGGTCGCGTCCGGCGTGGGCCGGACGCGGACCAGAAAGTTTTTTGGCACGGCGATTCGACCGGACGCGGGCCGGACGCGGAGGTTTTGAATGATGGGCCGCCAACGGTCGGCTGACGCAGGCGCGCGAGGAAGCGCCGGACGCGTCCGGCGGGTCGAAATCGGCCGGCCCGAGGGGTAACGGTTGGATTTCGACTTGGGCTTATAAATAGCCCCTTGGCCGGCCATGGAAGGCTCTCTTGGCCATTATTACTCACTTGCTCATACTTTGTGCTAAAGAAACACTCTCCCTCTCATCTCTCTTGCTTGTTGCTCATCCAAAGTGAGATTGAGAGATCACCTAGTGCATTGCATTGCTTGAGGGCAGCGGGGAGGCGAAACAGGGCAGGCTAGTGCGCGTGGGTGCTCGAGTGCTCGTCCGCGTGCTCGTCGATTGCGTCACGTAGTGCTTGGCGGCTTCGCGAGGCGAGCTGCAGTGGTGGCGGCGCAAGGTGCGGCGATGGCAGCAAGACGCAGCTAGGGCAGGGGCAGGCAGGCGCGCTCGAGTGCGAGGCCGGCGTTGCGTAGCTCTTGGCGGAGCTTGGCATGCGGCATCGGCAGGCGGCAGGCAGGGCAGACGAGCTGCGGCGTGCAGCGGCGGCTGCGGTGCTGACGCCGGAAGCAGAGGGGAAAGGGGAAAGTGATGAGGATGATGACAGGTGGGGCCCAGGGTGGGTCCCACTGTTTTTGTCTCGACTTGAAAATTTTGACCGCGAATAACTCCAAAAATAAAGCGAATTTGGAAAAACTCCAAACATGAAAGTTTCTCCATTTGAAGAGAAGAGTAGAATACTTTTCATGTAGAAAGTTTTTGCTAATTCGGCCTAGATTTGAAAATGTGCATTAGGGTCAAATTACAATTATAAAAATATTAATTTTCAATATTCCCCTTGTTTGTTTTCGCCCATTTTGAGGCCCTTAAACCCATTTTCATGACTTGGTGTAAAAACAAAGTTTTCTCAAATAATTTTCTCCATAAACTTTGTTAAAACTTCTTTTTGAGAAAAGCAACACAAATATAACTTCTAGCAACAAATTGCTAAATCCTATTTGCATTTTAACAACAAGCACTCAAATAATGCCACACAAATGTAATTATGATGCTTATGAGATGATCATGCTCATGAGATGCAAGATTTAGTTAAGCCTAAAACTCAAGTTGTTACGACCTACCCTTAAAGAAATCTCGCCCGAGATTTAAAGCAAGAAGAGGGAAAAGGGGAGAAATAAGAGCTTTATTCATAGATCTCGGATTTACATCGAGGATTACACAGCTTGGATACAAAGCCTCTCAAGATTTGAGAGAACAGGAATATGAGAAATACACGAGAATCATTAGATTAATCCAGATATCGACTGATACAGGGACAATGGAGACACAGGATGAAAACGACGCTCCAAAACATCAAAAATGTCCACAAAAACCAGAAAACCTCAAGGGTGAACTCAACCATCGTGAACCCAACCACCAAGATCAACCCAAAACAGATCAGAACTTCCTCCATGAAATACATAGTTTTCTTCCTCTCATGCTGGCGACTCTGGATCCATGGACAAACACCGGATCTTGCAACTCTACTCCGATTACTCTCTCTCCAAAGCGATTGCTTCTCAAGTTTCCCTTCTCAGAGCAAGGTTTCAAATTTGGGGATGGGAAAGAAGAAGAGATGCACAGGGGAGGGCACCCACGACGGAGTGGGAAGACAGAATGATGCAAGGCACCAGAGTGGAGGCAAGAGGAAGAAGATGGACGATGAGTCACTCACGCACGGGCGAGGAGAAGATAAAGGAGGGGATAATTCGCTCGGCGAGGAGGCGGGCGAGCGACCGTCTTTTGAAGCCGGGAAAAAGAGGAGGGGTCCGGCACGGGAACGGGGACGAGGTGCGAGAGCTGACAGGGTTACAGGATAAAGGAGGGTACACTGTGCAGGTGCTGCGAGTGCGGCACCACGGTCACGCAGACACAGTGCACAAGTGGGTCCCCTAGGATTGCAACGGTTCTCATCTGGTTGACTTGCTGCGACCATTCGAATTGTCCACATATTTATTTTTCCACCTTGCACGACCATTAGAAAACATTCTTCTACTTATCCCATTCTTCTAATCAGGCGTCAAATCCTTTATCTTAATCTGAAGTATGAAGATGACAAGAATAGTACGATGTACTCTCTCACTAAACCCCAAAATTGCTATTCAGTAGGGCAGGCTGGCGCGAAGCGTAACCAACAATTACCCTATTGGAGGCATCAAAGGGTTTAATGTGAGAGAATCTGCTATTCGCATCGTCAAATACATCAAAAGGTGCTTCAACCGTCAAAGTGTTTTACCTCTACGAAGCAGGTCAAGCTGAGGTTTGCACATCTGTCAAGCTAAATCCAATTCAGGTTTGCTGTCAATAAGAATAGCACCTGCAATACTTTCTACAATATCACCTAGGACCTGTGTGTGCAAAAGACAAGCTGAATTGGGTATCATCATTGGATTCCTTGAGGTGAGTTCAACATTGACAAATTCCTTCATAAGAGCACATACTAATGTATGCTAATATGAACCAACTAGACTGAAGAAGTCCACACTCTTACATGTAGAAGTCAAAGTTCTTAGGTCAAAAATATCCAAATCATCTCATGTAGAAATCAAAATTCTTAGGTCAATGATTCTCTAACTCCATAGAAACCAACCAATTACCTCTCTTATTGGATAAAAACGGTAACATGAGCAGATACTTTGGCAAGGACTCATGATTACCAATTCCTTTTTATAAGCCATGCTCTTGAAGCAGGGGATTGTTGAGTTTTGCTATCCCACGAACATTCCTTCCCAATGATAAGCGTGCTAATCTTTCTTTCAGAGTGTTGTCTCCACTGAACCAAATTCTCATATTCAGACGACTTTTGTTTGATACTCAAAGCGGAAAGGTATTTTGGTAAATCCAAGTTTATACCCAAGCACTTGTACGATGCGTACCCAATGCCCAGTCGAATCCGACCTCATGACGCTTGAGTACCAGACCAGATACAACCCCAAATAGTGGTATCATCATCCATTCATTAGAAATTTTTGTCCAAGAATTTCCTTCATTGTCTCCCATAGAGCATGAATACGCCATAGGACCTTAGAATACCGAATAGATGTATAGGAGTTCTAGGTCTCTACTAAGGAGTACCATGGAATAGGAAACTATTCTCTTGATCAGACAAACACCTGGTATAGTCCATTGTCTACCACCTCTTGTGGTCTGCTTGGTATTAATGTAAGCGATCTCATTCTCTTTGATTTGTCTGATTTGGCTCTTTGGGAGAAAAGGTCATAAAAGATTGGATGATGAGTATCGAGAGGAAATCAAGGTAGGTCCACGCAAAATGACACCTCGAGGCAATCTCTGTAACAGGTCGGGATCAACAATCGTGATACCTGCGCGTGCCGAGCAAAGACATCCATGTGTCTCGGCCACGTGGTGCTCTCGCTTAGTCGCGGCACCATCGGTCATTAATCGGACTCCATTACAAATCTTGCGTTTGAAATGCAATTCCACATGCTTGGAGGTATTCCCGCACGAATAGGCATTACGTGCAAGGCAAAAGTGAGCTATACGAAAGATAGTCACAAGGACACAAGATAATAAGAAGAGGTCAACTACACCAATTTGTAGCAACCTACTGTCATAATATCATGGCGCGATTTGAATGAGGGTGGATTGCATTGACAAGGAGATGCATAGGCAAACATTCAAGGGAGGTTTTATGTCAAAATGTTGTCTTGGCTTAGACGAAACGACGGGTTACGATTAATAATTACAATACCTGCGTACCCCCTAGTAGTCCATCTAGGTGCGTCCACCGAAATGGTCTAGGTTCTTGTCGCGGCACGGTAACATATTAACCGAGACAATATTGCCATGACTATGACCAATAGAATAATTCGCCAGATAATCAAATTATATACGATATCTTGTACAACTAAGCTCTGTGCACAAGACAAGGTGAAGGAATTACCAAAAATTTCAAAATTGAGAATAGCAAGGAATGTTTTTGAACGACATAGCATGTGCTACATACTATCATCGCGTCGTTCACAAGTGATGATTAATAACAATATTCGCTTAACAATTGGTCTAGGCATGTGACAACAAGAAACCAATGTCAACATATCATTATAGACTGAGAGGAATAGAAGTGAATTTACATGGGCAAGGATAGAATACAAATTTGATCAACGACTGAATTTTGATGCTTAAGATACGTGACACATAAAACTTGTTCTTGCAGGCTACATGTGACCAATACATTACTTAAACACGCTAAATGATGCATAATCACCAACCCACAAACCATTGTACTATCTGCTTAGGAGTACATGTCATTACAATAGATCTGCTCAAAGGAAAACATAACATTCCTACTAAAGACTTCTCATCAGGCCTATTCCTCATAGTCATGGTCCATGTTCTCAGCACTTTCTGCATTTCTAGTATTAGCACTATCAATGTTGGGCACTACCTGAGGCCCTTCCTCATCAACACCAAGAGGATTGTGGTGAAGCTGGTTGTAGACCAATTGTAGTTCTCCTTGCAAAGCACCATTGATGACCTCTAACGCAATCACTTGCTCCCTCGTACGTATTCCTCATTCCAAGCTTCATTTCGTTGTTGCTCAACTATACCAAAGGCTTGTTGCCACTTGACCAAGTAGGGCAAGCAACTCCGAACCGACTTTGTGCCACAAAGGTCTCATGGACAAGACAACATTTTCTCTCGAATGGCACGATCTTTGGAGATTGTCATCTCGCTCAAGCAATGTGGTCACTCTTTCAACTTTCTCTTCATATTCTTTCTTCATCGCCGCTTAAATGAGGTGACGTAGACGAACTCACGGTTAAGGGATTCCAATGCATTATCCAGGCAGGAGTAACTCTTCATCATAGCAAACATTGTGCTACTAGCAGGACCATTGCTGTTCTCAGCCTCATCTTTACCACCGACAAGTGCAGTCTCACTAAGCTAACGCCACACAACCTGGTATGGGTCACCCTTAGGGAACACACCCGCAGTGGCACGAGCAACCTCTTCTGGGCATCTTTTGAGCAAATCCTGTAGTGCCTTGTATGCAACCACATTTGCACCTTCCCAAGGGTTCCTACCTCGAGCAATGAACCAACGTCCACACCAAAGTGACGCTCCTTCACTCTTGGCGGGAATTACTACTTCAACATGAAGCAAACTCATACGCTGACTCTCCAGCTCTTTACTCCACTGGTAGCGAGGTTCTTTACCCGTGGGATAGCCCACTGAGTGTAGAATTCGCCATAGCAAGGAAGGCATTCCATATTCTTTTAGAAACTTTTTGGCACCACGTGGCTCACGGGTGGCACCGATGCGAAACCTTTCCCCGATTGCCTTGGATTTGATGCGCTTCGGTCTTGCCATCTCGTCCAACCGAATCACAACTCTCATGAGACGGAGGTTAAGTTGGCGACTTTTATTGAAAGAGAGAATCATTCTTTTATAAGGGAAGAAATAATGCAGTTGCCATGAAATGATTATGAGTCATGATGCATGCATGTTCCGTACGTCCTCACAAATCTGGAAAACAATAAATTCTAGCATTTTAGACGGTGGCAAACCAACGTGCTCTCATATAGCGTAAACTAGTCGGGCTACACGATCTTGCGTAATTAGTGTACCTGCAGGAAATTCATTTCAGTCCAATAACCCAATGAATGCAAGCGATGTAAAGATCCACGCACCTTCCGAACAAGGTGAAATCTCCGATTACTTGCACCCATTCCCGAGTGCATACTACCCAATAAGTCATCAGAAGACGACACCCTCACATGGGGTACCTTCTTATAAACATGTGTGAACATGTATATAATCCAGCACCAATAAGCACTCCCCTAGATCGGCATTGTGTCCGATCATGCTCTCACAACTCACACTTAACAAAGCGGCGAGCCAACCTTACCTTGGCGTAGGGGCAATTTGATCAATACATAACCTTTCAAGTGAATGGCCCCCATACATATCCGTCGTGTATGAGCGCGACAAATAGAAAATATGATGCAGTAATCCCCAAGTTAGTACTGATATAAGCCACCTGAAGTCCTTAATTGGGCATAAAGGATATGACTGGTCCAAGCCACATATATATAAGTTTTGAAAACCACACACCTTTGAAAAGCCTACATATGAGATTAAGTGGCTATAAGTTCGTAATTAATGTTTGTAAAACAAATTCTTTTAGTTTTAAAACATACTTATGAACAAGAATACGTTGAACTTTTTGCTCCGATGCCGCCAGAATCGAACCGACCAATTAATATAAACACAATGTACTAATGAGTCGCCAAAGCAACTTAATTAGCACATGGCGCCTATATCAACCCGGTAGTCCGTGAAACCACGAAGGATTTCAAAACTTTCCACAAAACAGCCCAGACTGAATTAAGTTCAACATAATACCATTCATAGTTGCAGTAAAAGATGAGCTTATTAAATATTCATTTAGTGATAAAGGACTCTCTAGCTTATTAGCTTTTAAGTTGGATCCTGACATCACTACATTAGCTCCTGTACTACTCCAACACCAGGGTAGAACAATCAACAATATCCTATCCTTCAGGTTGAGCATACAAGCATCAACAACTTTAGAAACATAACCATCTTACTTTGCACATAGATTGGCGACAGTGCCGCTGCTCGGTGTGTTCACTGTCCAGGAACGATGGTGATTATAATCGATTGCAAACCAGCTGGCGGGTATTCCTCACACAAACCACACGTCTCCCGTCGGAGTCGATTAGATCACCTTGGTCTATTCGGGTGGAATCGCGGATTTCAGCAAATACGATTGCACCAGGGCATGCCCGGCTACCAAGTACCTCCGGAGCGACCGGCCATTGGAATTACTACACCGCACCTGTGGGCAATACACTCATCTCTCGCTGAAATTTCGCCCAAACATCCTCAAGGCTTCGCGGTCGGATGATCGCATCCTTCCAGCCTATCTCGTGAGGCATTGTTCAACATGATCCGAGGACGTACAAAGTCATATTTCTTTAAGTGACATAGTCGGAGTTTCCATGGTCTAACACACCACAAACCCCGACCAGTCATGATTTAACATGGCCACATGGTTATGTTCTCTAAACCAACTTCCTTATCATCAACCATAGGGTAGTAACCACCTACCTCGCGGATGAGGGTCAATCACCCGTCTTCTACCGATCTAATTAAGCAGTGCTAAGCATATGAACGATCCTGAACTTAAAAGGGTAAAGGTATACAGGTGGATCAAGGTACTCATAATGCAGTAACGGTTCCAAGTAACGCCTATAAACTTAATGCATCATAAACAATAAAGGATGCAAAGTAAATCATTTTGCAAACCGTAGGAGAAATGCTCCCGGGCTTGCCTTCCTAAAACGAGTGATGTTGAAGCTCCCAGCACTTGATCACTCCACGTCTGTTTCCTGGTTCTCGATCACTTCACGTGCCGAGGTTCCCCTTGGTGACTCCTCTTTTGGATCCTTGTTTCACGTCACGTTCTGTTCTCCTAGCGATCCTGTATGATGCGGGTGCACGTATGAATACTAAGAATGCACATGGTATGGAAATGCGGATACATGCTTGCTTATCCTTTCTACAAGGTAGTCAACATCATCCAAGAATATGTACCATAAGCACATGTCATCTACTACACTTTCTACTACAACAATGTAATCTTAGTAAAGACATCATTTTCTACTATCACCAGCGAACAAGTCAGTAAAGCCAAAGACCCTTACTTGTAAGCATTGTTACATCAAACTATTCATTATGTGCTAATCATTACTTACTATAATTCTATTCAGTCACCCTAACCCACTACCCTAGGCTTATACACAAGACAACATGCAACCAACATTTATATAACCTACAACTAGCCACTTACTAATACACAAGCATGCTCACATTTCCCTTAGATAACACACCACCATTGATAACCATGTATATAGTAACATCATATTAGGCTATGGTAACCATGATGACCCAAACCTAGCAACTTACATATAGGCAAACATAACTAAAGCACTTGCACCCTAAGCAATTGAATTAAAGATTACTCATAAGAGGACTATAATCTATATTACAAATTGACCCAAACAAATCTTAACAATGGATCATATCTACCTTAAACATCTCCACCAAAAATTATGGCCCTAACGAACTCGATGCTTAAGTCAATTTCATGCAAAAAGGAAATAGCTATAACATGATCTACCAGATAGACATCTTATAAAATTCCCAGAAAATTATAGTGCATAAAACATACCAAATCTAGCCTACCATCCAAATTTCACCTCATTTTGATCAGTATGCTATCCTACACAAAAATGACAAGGCAGCACCTATAAATGGACCTAAAAATACTTTGCATTATGAAGTATACCAAACCTCAGGTCCCACTATATCAAGAGCTACTTCATGTCATATAAGAGGCCTACAAAAATTATCACCCCAAAACCCGTTCCACAAAGCATTTTTGAATTATTCCAAGAATAGCCCTAGAATCCCACTTGAACTACAACTTCATAATTTTACATATAACATGCACATGATATATTTTTCATAGATAGGGAATCACAAACAAGGATTATCAAAACAAGAACCATATTTTTCGAACAATATTCTATTTACTACGCATTTTCAAAGTTATCAAGTAAATCAATAATTAATTCTAATCTCAATAAAAAGTATTTGAAACAAGCCATTTCATATTTTTAACAGATGCTTCTCATCATAAGGAAGCCAACAAAACTTGTCTCACCCAAATCGGAGCCCTAAAACTCCCTATATGAATTTTACAAGCATTTAAACAAAATCTGCAGAAATCATTTTTCTTTTAAAAACCGATATGTAATTGCTACGGGTACCCGAACTGTACCCAGGACTACATGTTCACTAGGTACACCCGGCTATTGTACCCAGGCCCGCGACTGATGACGTCATCCATGACATCAGCATGACGTCATCGTGGGTCCCGCGTGTCATACACCAGACCTAAGCCATGCTGACGTCAGAAATGACGTCATCGATGACGTCATCGGGACCTGCACGTCATAGACACTGGTGCTGTTACTTTTACATAAAAGTCCATGACTTTTCCGATATTTGCGCGAGCCTAGAAATGAAAGGCCTATGAGTCTGGTATTTTAGCGCTTAAGCCCCTCACCTTCTTCGTATTCTAACCGCGTGGTCCTCGAGCAGGGGAACAATGGGGAGGGCGATTCCGGCTTGGGGGCCGGCCGGTTCGGGGCTCGCCGGCGGCCAAGGAATGGCGGCGGCGCACACGGGGCCCGCGCGCACCTAGCGGCCTCGGGTCGCGCGGGCGGCCTGTGGTGCCCCAGGCGCGTGCGCCGGCGGCCCGGCGGCTGGCTGCTCCGGTGGCGAGCTCCTCCGGTGGCTGCGTCGGCGGGGAAAAGGGCGGCGAAGGTGGAGTGAACCGAGGTGAACACTATGGCGCTGTTGGTGGCGAAAAAGGAGGAGCGAGGCGACGGCTAAGCGGCGGCGCTCCGCTCGGCGGCCATGGCGGCTCGGCGTGGCTGCCGGGCGAAGGGGAAAAGGAAGGGGAGCGGGGCAGCGAGTGGGTGAGGCGGTGTGACGCTTATAAGAGCGGTCCAGCGCTCTTCAATTTGGACGGGAGGACCACATGTGCGAGCACAGTGGTGAGGAGGACATGGCGACGATGATGGCGCTCGATGCAGTGAAGGCAGTGGCGCAGCGGGGAGGCGAAACAGGGTAGGCTAGTGCGCGTGGGTGCTCGAGTGCTCGTCCGCGTGCTCGTCGATTGCGTCACGTAGTGCTTGGCGGCTTCGTGAGGCGAGCTGCAGCGGTGGCGGCGCAAGGTGCGGCGATGGCAGAAGACGCCGAGGGCAGCGGCGCGCAGCGCTCGAGTGCGAGGCCGGCGTCGCGTAGCTCTTAGCGGAGCTTGGCATGCGGCATCGGCGAGCGGCGAGGGCGGGCGGGCGGCTGCGGCGTGCGGCGGCGGCTGCGGTGCTGACGCCGGGAAGCGAGGGGGAAAGGGGAAAGTGAGGAGGATGATGACAGGTGGGGCCTGGGGTGGGTCCCACTGTTTTTGTCTCGACTTGAAAATTTTGACCGCGAATAACTCCAAAAATAAAGCGAATTTGGAAAAACTCCAAACATGAAAGTTTCTCCATTTGAAGAGTAGAATACTTTTCATGTAGAAAGTTTTTGCTAATTCGGCCTAGATTTGAAAATGTGCATTAGGGTCAAATTACAATTATAAAAATATTAATTTTCAATATTCCCCTTGTCAAGTTTTCGCCCATTTTGAGGCCCTTAAACCCATTTTCATGACTTGGTGTAAAAATAAAGTTTTCTCAAAATAATTTTCTCCATAAACTTTGTTAAAAATTCTTTTTGAGAAAAGCAACACAAATATAACTTCTAGCAACAAATTGCTAAATCCTATTTGCATTTTAACAACAAGCACTCAAATAATGCCACACAAATGTAATTATGATGCTTATGAGATGATCATGCTCATGAGATGCAAGATTTAGTTAAGCCTAAAACTGGGGTTGTTACAGATGTTGAGGCCGCTTCCCTTTTATAGGCTTTGGTATGGCTCGTTGACTTAATTGTCTCTGATCTCTTTGGTGCACTTCTCAGTGAATGCTGTGGATTTTGTGTTGAATTTTTCGTGATATGCCCTCATGATTGCTCAAGGCCAAAAACAATCGCTGTTGATGGCACACTGCGGTTGGATCTGCTTTATTGCCCTTAAAGGCTACGATACGGAGCTTGGTCTTTTAATGTACCAAATTTGCAGATCAAGGTGTTTACTTCTTATGATTTTGGACAGGCATTTATATGCCTTCTTCCTTCCTGGGGCTATATAAGGCTTGTGGTTTCTGATGATGCTTGGTCATTTGGTGTAGTGTTGCCAACATGTTATTTTCATGAGCGCATGGCTTTGCTGTCAGATGGATTTGAGGTTGATACTGAGTGAGAATTCGTAATGGCTACATCACAATGGTGTGTCGCTCTTCTGCTGAGAGACTTAGAGTGGTATCCGACTACGAATACAACTGTGTTTGTTACTTGGTCCATTATTCTGAGAGATCGTCCTGCAGCGCTCGGCTTTTTTGTCGGGCGAGTTAGTGCGGTGTGCGTTGCTTGGCAGTTCGCGTTCTGGGTACCAGCAGCCGAAGTCCGTCAGTGCTGAGGCTCCTTCCCTTCTAGGCGATGGAGAATTGCAGCGCTCTTTGCTCTTTTGCAGGCTCGTTTGCTGATTGTAATAGTAGAAAGTAGTGTCCCTTCTCTTGAGCTTAGATTGCTTAGAGCCGAGGCATTGGCGGTTCTTGTAGCCTTAACTTTGTACTTGTATGCAAATTAACGGACTGGAGTGGCTTGCATAGCCGGCGTATTACCTTCTCTCCGTTCTTGGTAGCCTTTTTTGTTTACGTCGGCTGAAGTGCTTTGATTGTTTTAGTTTTTGCGAACCATGATTGAGGTACCTCCGCTGGCCTTGCGGAGGCCTGAGAGGCATTTGGTCGGTTAAGCGACTCTTGCTTTGATATCGGTGCCCTAGCTGTCTGCTGGGTCTTTTTTCGATTTTTGGTGAAGCCTTTTTTGGCTTTGTAGGTCCCTTGGTGCCTGACTTGCCAGGTCTTTTTTCAGGGGTTTTCAACCTTTTTTGGAGGTCGCTTACAAATCTTTTTAAGGTCCGCCGGTCAAGGCGAAGTTTGAAGTGACCTCGTTTGATGCTTAAAGCTCTCATCGAATATTGCAAATGCGTTGCGCTGCTTTCGACTTAGCTACCTTCCGGTGTTTCTCGGGTCCTCTTTATATATTGCAGAGGTTGATTACAACGGAGTTGCCTCGTTAAAAACCTCACCTCCAATAAGGAGTCCCCATATGAGGAAAAGAGTGCAATCCGACTTGAAGGAAAGAAAAAGAGACATGAAAATAAACTACTGGATACCTCCGCTTATAGATTTACTTGAGGCTCCTTACATTTCGATGTAGTATTTCCCGAGGTTGTCCACATTCCGTGTGAGTTGATACTTTCCCGTTTTCATCTTGTAAGAGGAACGATCCTTTCCTTCCTGCTTGGCGAGCTAGGTAAGGTCCTTCCCACTTTGGTTGCAGCTTCCCTGCGTTTGGTGCGTTCGGTTTCCGGCGGAGAACCCAATCTCCTTCTTTGATGTCTTTGATTACCACCTTGGCATCCCTCCACTTCTTCGTTTGGTTTTGATACTTGACTATGTTGTCTACAGCTTCTAGTCTTTATGTCTCTATCATCTCCTTGCTGTATTCCTCATTTTCTGCTAGTGCCTGTTTTGCGACCCGGAGACTCTGGTTTCTTAGCTCTTCCGGCATCATAGCCTCCTCTCTATACAGCAGCTTGAAGGGTGTGAAGCCGGTGGCTCGTGAGATGTTCGTGTTGTGAGACCATACGACCTTAGGTAGCTCCTCAACCCATTTTCCTTTCTTCAGACCGTGTAGTGTTTTTGAGATTGCCGAGAATATGATCCCGTTGACCTCTCGACGCCCCCTTACTCTCGGGTGGTACACCGAGGCAAAGGCCACCGAGTACCAATACTTCTAGAACTCTTTGAACTTGTCGAATTGAATTGCTTTCCATTGTCCACCGTTAAGGTTCTTGGGACGCCGACCGCACACTATGTTCTCGCGTAAAAACTTTTTTACAAGTTTCGAAGTGATGGTTGATAGCGGCTTGGCCTCAATCCACCTTGTAAAATATTCCACCGCTACGATCGCGTACTTGCTACCTCCTTGGGCATGGGTGGGAGTGGCCCAACAAGGTCCATACCCCATCTTTGCATAGGCCATGTTGGTGGGATGAGCCGTGTCTCCCCGGCCTCGCTTTGGTTTGCCGAGAAATTTTGGCAAGCGCTGCACGTCTTCACTATGCGCAGGGCATCTTTTATATGAGTCGGCCAATAAAAACCTTTGCGAATAGCTTTTGCAGATAATGCCCTTGGACCTATGTGGGATCCACAAATGCCTATGTGAATGCTCCGTAGGAGTTCCTGGCCTTCTTCATTGCTTAGGCATTTGAGTAGTGGTTGCACTATGCCTTTTTTGAACAGCTGCCCCTCTATTATGGTGTAGCTCCTTGCTCGAGCTGACAGCCTCGCCGCGCTGGCTTCATCTGAGGTCACATGATTGCCGTTGATTTGATCTATGATTGCTTGCCTCCAATCTTCTGATTGGATTAGTAGTACCTCCGCAAATGCTCTGTTTAGTCTAGCCGTGGCCGGTTGTTGTACCTCTTGATAGAAAATGCCTGCCGGCATGTCAAGTTTGTTTGCTGTTGCCTTTGCTAACTCATCTGCCTCTGTGTTTTCTCCCTCGGGATGTGCCCGAGGGTGAAACCTTTGAATCTTTTCTCAAGGCCTCTCATAACCTCTAGGTATCTTGCGAGTTCGGCTCTCTTGCGGTGTATTCTTTTTCCACCCGTCCCGCTACCAACCGTGAATCTCGTGTTTATCGGCACATGAGTGGCCCCAAGTGCCTTTGCTTTTGTCAATCCTAGGATAACACCTTCATACTCGCCGTATTGTTTGTTGTTTTGAAGCATAGCCTAACCGCATATTTTGTCCCGATTCCCGATGGTGAAAGCAAGATCGCGAGGCCCCGGCCCCTGGATTCCCTGTGCACCGTCTCGTTAAAAGTGTCCAATGGGATACCTCCGATTTTTGTTCGAGGTATTTGCCGGTACCCACTTCCGAAAGAAAATCCGCTAGTGTTTGCGACTTGATCGTCGTTCGGCGACAAACTTGATTTCGAACCGAGATAATTCCCGTAGCCCATTTGCCTATTCTTCCCGAGGCTTCTTTGTTGTTCGGATCTCGGCCAATGGTTGTGATGCCTGGATCGAATAGTGTGGTCCCGAAAGTAGTGCTTTAGCTTCCTTGATGCCGTGATCACCGCGTATGCTATTTTTTCAATCTCTCGTAGTTCAAACCTTTGCTCCTTGCAATGCCTCGGACACATAGTACACCGGCCGCTGCACCCGCTTGCCGTTTATCTCTGTCTCTCTTGCACGAGTACCGCACTCACGGCCCCTCTCGATGCTGATACGTACAACAGGAGTGGCTCATTGCTATCTGGAGCTGCCACCATTAGGTCCTCGGCCATGTATTTCTTGAGTTGTCTGAAAGCTTTCGATTGCTCTGGTCCCCATTTGAATTTTTCGTTGGCTTTGAGAGCCTTGAAGAAGGGTAGGCAAGGTCTATTGATTTGGAGATGAACCTGCTCAAGGCCGAGATTCTTCCCCGTGAGTGAGCCGGACCTCTTTTTGTTTGACGGTTCCGGCATGGCCACGACGGCTCTTGTTTTGTCTGGATTGGCCCTGAGGCCTTCGGGTCCAACGACATACCCCAACATTTTTCCTTTGCTGACTCCAAAGACACATTTTTCTCGATTTAGCTTTAATCCGGCCTCCTAAGGTTTGCAAAGGTTTCTTTGAGATCTTCCAGATGGTTCTCTCGGTTCTTTGCTTACCACGGCAATGTCATCCACGTAGGCTATGATGTTTCTCTCGTTAATCGAGATCGTAGCATGGCTTGCACCATTCTTGCGAAGGTTGACCTCGCATTCTTAAGCCCCTCGTGCATTCGCACAAAACAAGAGGGTGCCAGCTTGGGATAGTGAAACTTGTCTTTTCTTCATCTTCCTTCCCCGAGCCGTATCCGATGGTATCCTCGAAAAACAGCCCAGAGAGAGAATCTTTTGCATCCGGCGGCCTTGTCGACCGAGGCGTCTATTCTCTGGTAAGCGGGAATGGGTCTTTTTGCATGCTTTGTTCAGGTCAGTAAAGTCGATGCACATGCGCATCTTACCATTCTTCTTTGGGACAAGCACCACATTTGCTAGCCATTCTGAGTACTTCACCTCTCTTATGACATTGGCATCCAACAATCTCTGCACCTCCGCCTTGGCGGCCAAGGTTCGTTCCTCTGACATTTTTCTTTGCCTTTGCTTCCTTGGCTTGATGTTTTCATTCAAATCTAGGGTGTGCTCGATTATGTCTCTCCCAATTCCCTTGAGGTCTTCGCTCGCGACCATGCAAAGACATCTTTGTTCTTGGACAACAGCCGAGCAATTCTCTTCGTTCCTCTTCCGATAGATTTGCTCCGATTGTGACCTTCCCGCTTTGGCACCGCTCAAGTGGCACCGTTATCGTGTCCTCCCCGATCTTTCATGTCCGCTTTCCCACCGGGCATATCCGGTGGCTCATCTGATGCTACTGTGTTTATGTTCCTGTGGGCTTTGTATATTGCTCTCTCTATGTTCCTGGCTTCTTTCTGGCTTCCTCGAACCGTGATGATTCCGTGCAGTGCTGGCATCTTCATGCAAAGGTAACCCATGTGGATTGCCACATTGAACTTGTTTGCGAATCCTCTTCCTAGGATTGCATTGTATGGGTAGTATATGTCTACTACATCAAAGGTGATGTATTCCGTTCTCGCTTTGTCCCCATCTTGAAAAGATACGGGCAAGAAAATTTTCCCGAGTGCGTGAATCTTCCTACCTCCGAATCCTATCAAAGGTGTATCAGGCGGTTGCAGCTGAGACCGGCTGAGTTTCATTTGATCAAACACACTTGCGAAGATGATGTCTGCCGAACTCCCGCAGTCAACTAGTATTCCGTTTATCTCCCATCCTCGCCACGTTTGCTTTTATGACCATTGCATCGGTGTGAGGGTAGCTCTCCAATCGGAGGTCCTCCTCTAAAAAACTGACTTGGGCCTTAGACCATTCTGCGTTCGGTGCGCTCCCTGTACAGCCACATTATTTACCAATCGGAGGTGATCTTTTTTCTGTCTCTTTGTTTCGAACTCCATTGCTGAGCCTCCAGCTATCGGTAGTATCATTCCTATTGTGGGCAGAGCAGAGTGAGGGTTCATCTGATTCTCAACCGGAGGTTCGGCCTTTGGCATAGTACCGGGGCAAGTGGTCTGCTGCGGAGGTGCTGGCAGGGCCTCAAATTGCCTTTGCTGCGGAGGCGGAGGTAGTGCCGCATACTGCCTTTGTTGCTGATGATGTGACGGCTGAGGTGTCTCTGTCATAGATATTTGTGGAGGTCGAGTGTTAATGTAGGTGACCGTGCTCTCCGCCCTGACGGGCGCTTGGTTGTTGTACTGAGACGTTTGGTACTGCACGGGCCGCCATGCTGGCAGGGATGGTGGGTAATACTGTTGTGCGACATTCTGCTGAGGGAAAGCGTTGTTAGTGTACCCCAGGTAGCTTGGGTTGTACTGCTGATGATATTGCGGGGTGAAGGTGTGATTCACTTGTCTGGCTAATTCTTGAGCAGGTTGAGGCGGCTGTTGCTTGCTCTTCATCCGATCCATTGCTTCTTTGGTTTCTGGGCATTCCTTGGTGCTATGCCCCTTTTCTTCTCCATGGAAAATACAATAATGCCTTCTCGGTTTCCCGGTTCTTATTCCAGCTTCTTTGACTTGTTCTTGTTGAAACCTTGATTGTTCTGGGCCTTCGTATCTTGACCGTTTCCTGGCTCCTTGTCTGCCGAACGTTGGGGCTGGCTGTTCTGCACATTAAAGGCTTGTCTTTGCTGAGAATTCTGTCTGTCGTAGGTCCTGTTGTCTCTATTGCTGTTCCTGCCGGAGTACCTTTTGCTTTGGCCTTCGCCTTCATCCAGTCTTTTCCGGAGATCGTTGTCTGATCTGCAGTATTTCTCGAATTCCTCATGGAGTTTTTCCATGGTGGCTGGCTTCTCCCTTGCTAGGTGGCTTGCGAAGGGTCCGATGCGGAGACCTTTGATTGCTGCTTCTATTGCGACGCTGTCCGGCACATCCGGTGCCTTCGCTCTGAGGTGCAAGAATCTCTGGGAGTAATCTCTTAGCGGCTTCCCCTTGTCATGTTTGTTGCTGAACAAGTCCGCCGACGACAATGACTCACTTGAGAATCCTTTGAAATTGGCTGTTATCTTGTCCCTCGTGTTCTCCCATGAGTAAATTGTCTTTGGGCTTCAAAGCATGGAGTACCACGTCAGTGCGTCGCCTCTGCGGTGATGACGAAAAGATTTGGCTAGGACACCGTCATTTCCTCCCGCGGAGGCTACATCGCTGCCTCAAAACTCATCGGGAATTGTCGTGGATCTGTCTTTCCATTGTACCTTGGTAGGACCATGGGTTTGTAGCCCGGAGGCCATGGTGCTCTCTGGAGGCCTTCTGATAGCGGAGATTTCGGATCGAACGTCCTCTAGTAAACCATAATCTGAGGTATTTCTACTGCCTGGACTCCGGTGGGTGTTGCGGCCATATACTGGCTAAGCTGTGGGGTTGTCGTGGTGTTGTT
Source organism: Themeda triandra (assembly GCA_018135685.1). Classification (NCBI taxonomy): domain Eukaryota; kingdom Viridiplantae; phylum Streptophyta; class Magnoliopsida; order Poales; family Poaceae; genus Themeda; species Themeda triandra. Next base: position 1,443,510 of record JAENPR010000015.1, on the reverse strand, counting down.
TTGATGCATTGCTACGGGCTGCATGCTCTGGATCTCTGCTTGCAGTATCGCCATTTGCTGCCTTATCTCTTCGGCTTGCTGGGATGTATGCATCGCTCTGTGCGTGGCTGCTTGCTCTGCTCTTAGCCTGTCTCGTTCTGCTTCCATGCGTTCCATTTCGGCTCTCAGCCGACTTACCTCATCTTCCTGGCCTTGCTCATTGGTCTGGTTCGTCGGCGGTGGTTCATCTTCACCGTGGCCGTCGCCGTTTTCTTCACCTTCGGCTACCTGCTCGGAGGCATATGTGCTTCTTGCGCACTTCTCGCGGTCCGCCTCTTGGGGTGGCTCGGTGCCTCCGCCTCGGCGGCGCGCACGTCTTCGCCGAGCGGCGGCGGCCGCTACTTGCTTTCTTGTTGGCATCTGTGAGTGATATCCTCGGCCAGACACACGGGTGGGCGCCAACTGTTGGAACTCGGTTCGAGCAGGTTTAGTATTCGATTGAGATCTCAAGAACAATGCTAGGGGTCTCCCTTTACAACAGGGGCTGGGGGCTCCTTTTATAGCCAGCCCAACTCCTGAGTACAAAAAGACATTACAACCCCTGAGGGAAAACAAGGAAACCCTAATCCTATGACCCTTCCAGGTGGGGTTGGCAGGGGCAAAGTCGTCCGTCGGAGCGCCACTGGAAAGGTTGCCTCCCAGAAGTGCTTAGCGGCCCATGAGCTCCTCCTGGGCCAGCCAAGTGCGCAACGTCCTCCCTGCTCCTGGGCCGTTGGTGGGCCGTCCTCCATGGTCGGCGGGCTTCAGTCATGGGCCAGATACCTTAGCGCCGGCCTGTGGCCTCCGCCATCATCCCGATGTCTCCGCCTTGAGGCCTTCGGCCGGCCCCGCTAGCCTGATGCCTCCGACGAAAGCCGGAGGTCTCAGTCTCCGGCCCGACACCTCCGCTCGAGGGACTGAGGTCTTCACCGCCGGCCCGGAGCCTCCGCCTGCCAATCGGAGGCATTACAATGCACCGGTCGGCGTGGTCCCCGGCGGCGAGCGCCTGGTCTCCGATCAACCCTGCACAACAGGTTAACACATGTGCAACAAAATAGGATAAGTGGGGGGTTAGTTGCTCGTGAGCACATGCCATGCCTCCGCTACTGAGATGCCTTTTCCCAACACCTGAGAGGCGCTCTCGGAGCAGCGGCGGCGCGCACCCGAGCAAAGCGGGCGGGCAGCGGTGAGCAACGCCCAGCGCCGCGAGCTCCAGCGGCTGCGCGCGGCCCGCCCCGCCCCGAGCCCCGACGGCAGTCCGCGCCCTGACCCTGCCAGAGCGTGGCCGTGGTGGCGGCGGCGCGGCGGCTTGCCTCTGCGTGGTTCCCCATGGCCACGGCCGCCACGGTCGGGTCCGCCGCCGCTCCGTGACCTCCAGGCGCCGCGGCCGTCCGCTCCTCCTCCTCCTCCACCTCCTGCGCTGCCTGGAGCACCAAGCCTGCCCGTGGCGGCCGGCACGCGCGGCGGAGGTGCGCTCGCCCGCGGGGGCCGGCGCACGAGGCGGAGCCGCCCTCGTCCGCGGCGGCCGCTAGCCGGTGCCACGCCATGGAGCACCTCCTGGAATGCATCCGCGTCCCCTGCCCGTACGCGGCCCACGGCTGCGAGCCTGCGACGCGACGCCTACCTACCACGGGCAGGAAAGCCACCGCCAGGCGTGCCCGCACGCGCCGTGCCGCTGCCTCGCCGCCGGCGAGTTGTGCGGGTTCGTCGGATCCACGGCCGCGCTCCTGGACCACTTTGCCGGCGCACACGACTGGCCGTGCACCACCAAGGTCCGGGCTAGGGAAGAGTTCACCATCCGCCTCCACGTCGGCTTCAACTTCATCCTCCTCGGGGACCAAGACGGCGATGATGGCAAGCATGCAGCTGCCACCGGGAGCAGCGTCCCGTGCCGGCTGTTCCTGCTGAACGTGACGCAAGAACGGCTTGGCCGTGCCATCTCGGTGCTCTGCATCCATCCCCACGCATCCGCCGGCAATGGTGCTGAGCAGCAGCTGCTGTCGACGCAATGCGAGCTGGTCTTCTCGTGCTACGGCCACGGGAGCTCCAACGGGGCGGCTTGCGCACAGGATGGAGTGCGCCGCGGTGAAGTGTGCGCTCGGTACGGAGGAGCAGACGCACGGCTTTTTTTTTATGAAAACGGACGCACGACTTCAGGCAAGGCCAAGAGGGTAGGGAGGACATTTTACCATCCCGGTCCCACATGTCGGGGCAGCTAAACGGCCAAAACTAGGGGAAGGTAACACCTTAACGGAATGGCATGGAGAGAAAAACAAAGTTGTTGTTGGGACACGGGCGAAACAAACTTTCCAGTGGCATGAAGGACGGGTCGATCTTTTGTAATGGCATACGGGAAAACTCGAGAAACGATGCGAGCGAGTCCTAAACAAAGTGAAAAAAAGAAGCTAGAATTATTTTTTCCAAAAAAACTAGAATTAGAGCAACTTCAAGAGACTTGTCATCCCGTCTTGTAAAATCGTATTTGGTTAATTTGGGAAAAAACATGTCTCCAACAGATTGTCTATCTGTTTTTGTAAAAATAGCCACAAACTATTCCTTGATTCTCGCTAGTCATAAATAGCCAACTGTGCTCGCTTGTCAAATCGCCATTTCTCCCTCTCCCACGCATGCATGACTTCACACATTTTCTTTTTCTGGCCAGCGCTATGAAGAACGTGGACTAACTAGCCTAGTTAAATCGATGCATGGGTTGACTTTCACACATTTTCTTTTTTTGAACCTGGAACGTCAACCCCTGCGGCGGCCTCTTGCTATCCACGTCGGTGGAAATTTTCCTGGTCCTTGCAATCCGGATCGACGTTCGCGCCTTGGTTGACTTGCGTAGAGTGCACAGGAGTTCGGTCTGGCAAACTTTTCCGTCCGTACGCTGGTAGGTGTCGCTCACCCGTTCGCTGCCCGGGGTCGTTGTCGATCAGCCATTGGTGCGTGCTCCTTGGACCCAGCTGCAGCGGGGAGTCCAAAAGCGGAGATGGGGATGGGCCGTTCCCGGTGTCGTGGGTGTCGTGCCTCTGTGGGCTACTGCGGCCTGCGTACCTCTTCTGGGTCCAAGGGATGGGTCCATCGCGTGACGCTTTTGGTTGTCGAATGGTGATTGGTTTGTCGGCCCCTGGTCCACTGGTTAGTAGCGCTGCGTTGTTGCGGGCTATCCGGTTCCGTACCCGGGGGTGGTGCCTTTCGTGGGACTGGGAGCCCGTCGCCGCCCTCGTAGTTGGGAGAACAAAAAGTTGGAGTGAAAAGCCTAGTAGGCTATGAGAGTGCGCCTACGTGAAGTAGAATAGTTGGGAGAAGAAAAGGTAAGAGTGAAACGCCGCCTAGTTAGGTCACTAGAGTGAGCCTGCACGAAGTAGAGTAATTTGGAGAAAAAAGATAAAAGTGATAAAGATGGTTCCGACCACTCCCTTCCATGGAGGTTGGGAAGTGATTTCGTCGAAGTACCCGATTCCGGCGGCCACTCTAAAGTCCGACGGACTCTAACAAGAGCAAAGCTATGAAATATCACTCCAAGAGGAAGAACGAACTGATATCATGGATCTTTTGGTGTGTTTGGGCTGAGCCTTGTGTTTTGTACAAGCCATCACGTTTAGTCATGTGGGCCATCTCGTGTTGCCTCGATCCATCACCTCACTTTGCATTGCGTCGATTTAGTTTTGCTGCTATATGAGCCTTTGCGAGAGGTTGAGTGAGGCTCTTTCTAAATGTAGTTGTTGGCACCTTCGTCGTGTGTTTTTTAAGTTGGGAGTTGGGACTTAGGAAGGAGGGAGGGAGGTGAGTGTCCCTAGTGAATGAACATGCCATCATATTCATGTTAATGGGTAGGAGGGAGGGAGGTGAGTGTCCCTAGTGAATGAACATGCCATCATATTCATGTTAATGGGTAGCATTCCCAAAGCAGAGGAAATATGAGGCACCTAGATGCATCATAAGCATGCCATGCTTTCCGTATGAATCACCGTACACAGGTCTCCACTAAGTTCTATGTGTTGTACAAAAACCACACTTGCTTCTGAGTCTGTTTGGCCTCTGCAACACAACCCCAATTAATCATCATTGCTAGTTGTGTTTGCTTTATGTTTTGCCTCATCCCTACAGTTTCGCTACATGCTTCCACAAATAGCACACATTAAAGCTTAGATATGTTTACGTTCAAGTTCGTTCTAAGAATTGTGCCTCTTTGTATTTAAGTAGAAGAGAGTTTTAACAAATTTCAAACACGCTCCGCCACCCTCGGTTTGGAAATGTAACGGATTACTCACACACTAAACATTCTAGCTTACGCGCCATGGCGTCGATCCGAGTGCTCATGCGCGGCTCCCGCGGCTCCACCGCGTCCTCCGTCGCCTCTCCTCATCGGGGAAGAGCTCGCACATGGCCTGGTCGTCTCCGAGTCTCCCTTCGAACATTTCGTCCAGCTTCTGCCGCCCCTCCTCCGTGGGTGTGCCTGAATGAACCCGGGCGCTGCATGATCAGGACCTCGTCCCTCTTGGAGACGGGGATCTTGGAGAGCGGTTGTGCCGCTACTCTTCTGCTCCTCCTGTATGACATCTTGGCGGAGGAAGACTCGGCCACCGGTAGCGGCAACAGCGGGGAGGTCGCCTTCCTGAAGACGCGCGCGGCGAAGTTCTTCGGGTGGCCTGTGAAGGATCCGGACTTGCCAGCCGGGGGATTCCTGCGGCTGGCAGCGCTGCCTGTACTGGCGAGGAGAAGCCGGGAGGGGCGTCATCGGTGCAAGCTCAATTCCTTCGTTCTAATTTCCAAATGGATAGCAAAAACCTTTTTAGCAGAAATCTATGCACCGTGCAAGCTCAATTCCAATTCTCCATCCACAAACCCCTGGACTCGTCTGTGATGCAGCGCTAGGGTGGCTACCACAGTGGTTGAGCGTGCAGCCGGCACGAGTTCGATTCCTAGGAATCACACTCACATCTCTCATCAGGGTTCATCCCTAATAAATTATGTTGTCTCTTGAATGTTATGTGTCCATCGTCTATGAAGTCATAGATGGACCCTTATAACAAATTTAAGAAAGGTAATAATCATTTCAATTTTTCTTTGAAATTTGTGCGTTCAAAACACCTCTAGTTGCTACTGCACTTTTATACTCATGTATATACGATCTTCTTTAGCTTCTTGGTTAGCACGAGTTTAATGTCCTTATTATAAGATCGACGGCACGGATGTTCATACGGCATCTATACTGGCATTCAGGCTATCATCAGTGATCTCCCACCTCTCAAGAGCATGTAAAAAAAAAAAAAAAACCCTCAAGAACAAGTACTCACTTTTCTATGGCTTCACTGCACCATCTCCATCTGGCATCTTTGCCCATCTTCTGCCACTGGCGCACAATCCAATGAACCTTAGGCCGTCCACAATGTGTCGCTTAAGTGCAGCCAAGAGAAGACATATGTTTACATATGGTGAATCTAAATCTAACTACTAAAAGGACTCAAATGATATCGTTTCCGCAACACTAATGACCCCCTTCCGTAATCCCGCTCCCCCTTCCCCGTCTCCCGTAATAAAAAAAAAAAAAAAAAATCGCCCCCTCCGCTCGTAACCCCCTCCACCGTCTCCCGTAATAAAAATCCCGGCTCCGTAACCCCTTCCTCCCGTCTCCCGTAATACCCAAAAAAAAAAAAAACGACTCCACGCGCCGCCGCACCGGTTGCTGAGCCAGTGAGCCTCAACCCCGACCTCCCTAGCCTCGATCTCCCTCCGACCCCCGCTCCCTGCTTCGACGACGATGACGTGTGCCGCGCCTTCCTCCCGTCAGCACAACTGGCGGCGACTAGGGCGCGGCATGGTGCCGGCGTCCGGAAAGGGGTGGCCTCCGTCTGCCTCGCCAGGACACCTTCCCGGCGGCAGAGGCAGCGCGGCATCCCGGTGGCGCAGGCGTCCGTGTGCCATCCGGGCGTCGCCTCCAACCAGGTAACAGAAAACAACTTGATCCCCCCTCCGGTGACACCAAAAGCAGGGCAACAATCACGTTTGATGGCCTCCAAATCCAAAATCCCAATCGCTTCTCCCTCGTAACCCCAAGAAGATCCAGCATCCCTGCGATTCGCCGTCAATCATCCGTGGCCACGACGGGCCGACACCCTGCTCCATCGTTGTCGTTCTCGTGCCACTCTCCACGTCCTTGACCACCACGTGGAAGCGAGATGCTGCTCTGACATTCCTGATCTAGGGGCAGCAAGGCGTCGTGTCCCCTTGAAGCACTGCGTCACAGTCATCGTCACCATCGCCATCGTCCGCGTCCCTCCCCATGCTTGCTCGTCGCTCCACATCCCTCCTCAAGATCGCACGTAGCTTGCAAAGTTAGGTACTGTGAAGGTAGCTCGATTTGCTTAGTTCCTTAACGGGTTGATTTTATTGGCCTGCTTGAACTTTGAGACACGATAGCAGAGATGTTGTTCTTGCTGTTCTGATAAACGTATCTGCTCCTTTTTTTCACTTTCTTTGCCATCGCAACAGCAAGGAGCAAGGATACAGGCCCATGAACAGGCTGTCACAAGCTTTTTGATGACGGCTGGTTTTGGCACGCGTTCACTTCACAGTAGTATGATGTTGCAGAGAACAGTCTCAGTGGCCTTGTAACTACATGTTGTTTAGGGACAGAACATGGTGCACATGTACAGTCCATTTATTTTCTGGATTTGAATATAAACACAATGCTGCTGCTTGCTGAGTGGAATTAATGAGAATTGTCACTTCTACCTCTGCTGGATTTGTAGCAACATTGACCTTTTTTTTTGGTGTGTGGTAAGAAACAACTCCATTGGTATGTCCCTTGCTTCTTTTTATCCACTAGCTTGTGATGATGAGAGGTCGCAGTCTATCTCGAAAGTGCATGCATAACTGCATTCATGAAGGCTAATTGATTTATTCTTCTATATATGAATAAATTGTGATTTTGTGAGAATGCGATACCGCGCTCTCCGTGTTGCAAATTTTGTTTTTTTAATTAAATGTCACTTTAATATTGTTATTTAATTTCACCGTATTATTATCTTATCCAGTGGCGGAGCCAGAAAATTATGGCTGGGTATCTTATCCAGTGGCGGAGCCAGAAAATTATGGCTGGGTATGCCAAATGAACAAAATTTCAAAGCAAATATGCAATATAACAAGAGCCCCAACGAGTATCATAGGTCCTTCCTAACCATTTCTTGATTCAATCCCTTCAGATTTCTACTAGCTTCCTCCAACTCTAATGGATCAATTAGTTCATCAGCCGGAGCCATTCGAAGAATTCTTGTCTTTATACAAGAATTGCCACGAACATTTAGCAAGAGAGCAAGCTGCCCAAAAAAAACACTTGCAGTCCCTGCTAGGCCCCATTGCATCAGAAGCAGATTGTGCCGCCGGCCGCCGGAAGCCCACGGAACCAAATCGAGATACCGTGCTTGGGATATGAACCGTGACTTTACGAGTTGTTAATTGATGCCGATAGCAAGAATTCTGGTCACTTAAAAAAGTAGAATATACATGTATACTATATATATTTATCTTTTGCACCAAAATCTTGGGTATTCCATGTATACTATATATATTTATCTTTTGCACCAAAATCTTGGGTATTCCAAGGCATACCCCTAGCTCCGCCAGCGATCTTATCATGCGATCTGTGTGTTTTACCACAAAAGTTTAGTTGTCCCGTAGCAACGTACGGGGATGCTACCTAGTTTTATACTGTGGAAACCATTGAGCTTTTTTTTTGTGATAAAAAGCAGAATTTTATTAATTATGGTGGTGAATGAATCACCCAATACAGAGTTTATTGGCTATCAATGGAAGACATATGTTTGGATTCGTACATGTAGCATTGAGTTCATGCGGAGTCCTATCAATGTAGCCAAGTTGATGTAGCAATCCAATCCGATGAACTAGACAGAGGAAGTGCTAGATGGAGCAATTTCATGGACGGTGGGCACAGGACAACTAAAGTGTCAATCAAATGGAGCTAAAGCATCGAAACTAGCTGGACGTTGGCAAGACAAGGCAAGATTTAAAATACTCAGATTATACATTTTGGCATCTCTGGATTGAAATTCTTGTGTAGTGTATGTTGCGAGGACCACAGAACTCCGTTGCGTTTGTGCTATCAGGAATTACAGGCAGAGTGGACAATGAGGAAAAGAATTATATATAGGATATAGCAGGAGCACCGCACCAAGAAGGCCACCACATGACAGGGCACAGCTCGGCTCACACAAGTCGCAAGGGCTCAGGCTCAGCCGAGGGCTTCGGCACCGGCGACGATCTCGAGGATCTCCCCGGTGATCTTGGCCTGGCGCTGTCTGTTGTAGGTGATGGAGAGGTTCTTGGCGAGCTCGATGGCGTTGTCGGTGGCGCTGCTCATGGCGCTCATCCGGGCAGCGAGCTCGCTGGCGAGCGACTCCTGCAGGGCACGGAGGATCTGGCTGTTGAGGTAGAGCGGGAGCAGCGCGTCGAGGATCTGCACGGGGTCCTGCTCGAACTGCACGACGGGGGAGAAGGGCTGCGTCTCGATCTTGACCTTCTCGCGCTCCACGGTGAGCTTGCCCTCCTTGGTGGTGAGGCGGAAGAGCTCGTCCTCGGTGGCGTCGACGCAGACGCCGTTGACGTCGCAAATCTCGCCCTTGGGGGACATGGGGAGCAGCGTCTGGATGATGGGGTCGGAGCGCACCAGCGACACGAACTTGGAGTAGAGCAGCTCCACCTTGTCCACCTCCTCCGAGACGAAGAGCGAGTAGACGAGGTCGCAGATGGCCTGCGAGTCCTTGACGGTGGGTACGCCGTTCACCTCCAGGTCCCGCTCCAGCGGGATGTAGGGGCGGCGCAGGAAGTAGGCGTTGCCCTTCTTCCCAACGCTGATGACGGTGTACTGGAGGCCCAGCTGCTGGAGCTCCTCGATGCGGGCCTCCGCCTTCTTGAGCACGTTGTTGTTGAAGCCCCCGCAGAGGCCGCGCTCGCCGGTGAGGACGACGAGCGCCACCTTCTTGACGGGGCGGGTGCGGGTGAGGGGCAGGTCGATGTCCTCCGTCTGGATCTCCTGGTTCATGTTGTAGAGCACCTCCACCAGCGCCTCCGAGAAGGGGCGGGAGGAGACGATGGCCTCCTGCGCGCGCCGGACCTTGGCGGCAGCCACCAGCTTCATGGCCTCCGTGATCTTCTGCGTGTTCTTGACGGAGTCGATGCGGGTGCGGAGATCGCGGAGGGAGCACCGCACCACGAGGCCCGACCGCGGGGCGGAGCGCCGCTGGGTGGTGGAGGCGCTGCTGGCGAGCGCCGAGGAGGACCAGGCGGTGGAGAGGTGGGAGCACGACATGGCTGCTGCTGCTGCTGGTCCGCGGCGACGGGAATCACCAGCGGGCGGCGGCGCGCGGGGTGGGGGGAAGCGGAAGAGACAAGGGCGGGACGGGATGGGATGGGAAGGAGGGAAATGGGTTTGGATGGATTGGGTTTGGGTGGAGAGGTGAGCACGGTGGGGTATTCAAGCCGAGCTGAGTGGTGGAGGGGCAGTGACGGCGAGATGAGGAAGATCATGTGGCTCCGCCGAGCTGGCTGCACCCCCTTTTGCTGCATGCCGCTGAAGCTCCACACTTCATTTGTGGACTGTCGGGAATGAAAATCTGAATGAAAAAAAAAAAAAAAGCTCTGGCCTCTGGAGAAACAAAAAGGGATACTGGGATCCTGCTCAGGATACCCACCGTAAATAACAAATACTCGAAATCCTGAATAATAATTTATATGTGTTCCAAAAGCAACCCAAACTGCTGATTTAATCTGCTGAGTTGAATTCACTCGTATAACAAAACAGAAACGGCTCATCCAAACTGATGCAAAGTTCATGCCAAAAGAAGTACAGAGAGATGAAATTGGTATTTCAAGATAAAGCAAGGTACTTGAACAAGCACACAGATTGAGGGATACATACAAGTACAAAAGATCAGGTTTAAGGGGATGCAACCAATTCTGGGAAGTAAAAGTTGAACCTCAGGGTACAACGACAGGAAGGGTACTGTGACATCCGCGTAGCCTAATCCCTTGCAGATTGAGGATCTTTCCTTGGTGGCTTGTAGACACTGAAATCACCGAAATCCCGCCGTCCACTGCACCACACAAGAGGACATACAGGATAGCAGTAAATATCTGGTGATGAAAGGAATTCTGGACGAAAAACGTCGCGACACAGAAAGATCTTTTAAGGTCACTGGTACATGGCTAAAACTTCACATGCAGCTTGGTGAATTCAAGAAAAGGCATATATGAAAGGAAACTAACCTGTGGTTAATATTCCAGCCAGAAGGTAAATAACGGGGGTGAACAGCTTCAACAAAGATCTGCCTCCATCTTTGGCAGAACTGGTTAATAGCTTCTTCCCCACCATTGGAAAGCAAAAGTTCCACAACTTGTTTACCGTGATGCCCATGACCCAACAGGGAGATCTTCTTCTCAGCATTCTTGGAAATGGCCTGGCTAGAATTATCACAGATGGATAGCTCCCTGTCGACATGGTTGTTTCCAGGAGTGCAGGCGCCTCTTGCTTGTTGCTTGTTATTTGTCTCAAGTGCCACAGTGTCATGATCAAAAGTGGTCTCCTCCATGCTGACTGGCAAACTTGAGATTCCCTGGCTCAGGGTTAAATTCTCTAACTGGTTTTGACTCTCTATCTCATCAAACTCTTCTTGACCATTACTCTCAGTTCCATCCTCAGGAAATCGACCAGATAAGGCATGACCATTTTGTGATCCATGTCCACTGTCTTCTGAGATGGTATTGCTGCTGCTCTTTCTAATAATATTTTGAGCCTGAGCTCTAAATGAATAGCCCTTTTTCTTTTCAAGACGCCTTCGCTCATGAGGACTCATACCAACAAGTAACGCCATCTCGAGATCTTCAGGAGTCACATCCCTACCACCATAGTATGACTTTACAATCTGCAAAGAATTGAATCTGTCCATAACAGAGATCTATAACGAAGATCAAGTACATATTTAACAAGGAAAGAATATGGACTGATAGGATAAAACAGGTATGTTAATACGTCAATAACAGAGCTCCGAAAACTGTCAAGTAGTCAATATTGAGCCAGAAATACAAAAAGGGTGTCATCACCTGCATTAGCTCTTCACATCTCTTCGACGGCATAGTGGATCCATGACGTAGAAGAGCCATGGCAGCAGTCCTCAGCTGCAATGGGGAGACACCTGTTCCATTCAATTTATCTTCAGATACTGATGTGTTTGTAATCAAACTTATATCACCCGAGTTCATTATCTTTTGCACGAAAAGGGGTATTCCAAATTCTTCTGCTATTCGCCTCTTGTATTTCTCAGCTGCTGAATGAGCTATTTCATGACAGTCTACACAAAGAAGTACAATATCATGTGAACGATGGCTCTTAAGATGTTCTGGAAAATGCATCCTGTAGCATGACGGTATTATTCTGTATCTAATATAATGGCTCTTTTCTCCACAGCCCACACAAATATTTTTCTTGCTCTGAATATAGAACTCATTATCTTCATCCTCTGGACGACCTTTAGGTTCAAAGAGAAGCATGATTGCTGGAGGACTATCTTCAATCAATTTCGCCAAATTACGTTGAACATACCTGGGATAGAAGAGCTCATCAGTTTGACAAAATAATTCTTCATTCATGCTACATGCATGTAAATAGCTAATGGGTATATATTTAAGAGACAAACCATTCCAATTTTTTGCGGTCACAGTAGCAAAGTAGTCTTCCATCACTAGCATAAATCCTGCAATTGTGATATACTGGGGACTTGCAGGAGAACTTTTTAATGAATAAATCCCGTGAAGCCTTTTTATTAGGCGGTGCTGTCAGCAACTTCTCTCCACTTGAAGCAAAGGAAAACATATTTGTTTGCTTCAAACTTAGGTGTGTTATAAGGTTGTAATTATAAACTGATAGTCGACATAATCTACTTGGATCTTTATACTTCTCTAGTAAACTTTTAAAGATGTCATCCATGCTGGTAGTGATGTCGTCCAGCATATAACAGAGTTCTTCGACATGAGCCACAACAAGAGGTGATGGTGATGACAAGGAAGGGTACATACTTGAAATGCTAATGTCAGTTTCTGCTATGACAGCAAACACCTCTGTTGGGCCTTTTGGAAGACTAACAGCAAGGGCAGCTATAGCTTGGTCTGACAGAACATATCGTAAGCTTTCATCATGCATCCGAGCCTGGAATGACCCAAAACCCAAGTTATTAGGAGATATCAGAAAGGAAGAACAGACACCACAACTATATAACTGCAAATGTGCATATCCTGGAACTGCATTTGGTTCAATGTGCCCATTGGTATGCAACTTGCCTGAGTGACATCTGGTGGTCACCCAGGCCTCAAAGGTAGATAAAGATGTTACTACCTCCAGTCAAGAAAAGTTCATGTTTCGGACAAGGCACACAACTAGCTGGCTGCTGCTTTCACTTGTCTGAACATTAAGCTTTGCTGACCAGAGGTAACAAATAAGCAAATAAAAAGATTTATTTTGCAGAAGGGGAGGGAGCTATTCAAACGGAAATAGTTCTTTTTTACTGACCATTAAGTCCCTCCATGCACAAAGTTTCCAAACAAGATCCTGTGGATGAAGAAGATTAGAAATTCAGGAACAAAAAATACAAAATCGCTGGCTGGCAACCTAACCAGAAGACATTCTACAATCAAAAAGTGAATACAGAAAAGAAGCACCTTCACTTCACTATACTTTTTGGAGTCGAACCCATGAGTTTGCAAATTTCGTGAGAGAATAGATGTTGCACTGGAAGCTCCAGGAGGAGACTCAATTTCTTTTGCATACAGTTGCATGCACACCATATTTGAGCGATGGCTAGCCTCGAAGAAAAGATTGATTTTATCACTGGAGGTATCTGATTAGATATTACAGATGATCAAAGACTTGAGACATGTGATGAAGGCCAAGGGTACCACCGTACCGATATGTGATTTGATGTTGACAAGAAAAGAGATATTTAGGATTATCCAAATCTTATGAGGGTTAAAGTATCAATTTCTGCAGTTCAGCAATAGGATATCATGAGTGCCTCATCACTGCCATCTGCCTTTCTTGGTCCCCGTTAATACCGCTTCCATTTCTTAACTACACATCAGGAATATATAGAGATGACACATTGTGCTTACCGTTCGAAAGCTTATGTTGACATTGTGAAAGATTTTTTTTTTTTGACAATCAATATTAATAATAAGAATAAGAATTAAGAAAGTAGCTATCTAATTTTTTGCATTTGAATAGGATTGCATAAGTTTGTTAATGAAATACTCCCAGCTTACATAGCTCCATAGTGTACCATTCAAAAGTTCCTTTTCCACTGATAGAACAATAAATACTTCCTAGTTTTAATTGATTATTCACAGTTTACCAAATATTTTCCAAGTCATGGATCAAATAATGTAATTCTGCAAACGACTCATCATTTCCAGGAATAGTACATTTCATATTTCTGAACCCCGGCACTAGCAAGAAATGTATCAGAGCTGCTAGTGTCTTCCATATGCATTTCATGTGCAGTACTAGCAAGAAATGTATCAGGGCTGCTAGTGTCTTCCATATGCAGAAAAAGAATGACAAACAGAAACATCATCCAATTCAAGAACCAACAATCGAAAGAAATTTTGCTCTTCAGACCATGTGAAATTAGTTTTAAAACTTAATAGTACTATGACTTCTTTTTTGTGAAAAATAGAACTATGACTTCTAAACTCTGAGAAAATTCAAATATATTACATAACTGTGAGGTTACTGAACCAATGAACAAAAGGAAAAGCAAACAATAGGAAAGAAAAAGTTGATACAGCACTTTGAACATACCACAAGCTTTTGCATGAAGCTCTGATGCCAAACAATTTGCGATGTACAACAGATAGTGAGCATCAGTGCGAGCATACTCAATCATTTCTGGAGTCAGAGGACGCAGCCTCCAATCTTCACGCTGAGGTTTCAAAATCAAGGTAGGGAGAAACAAAATGAGAGCGGAAATCAGGCAATTGCTACATTAGAATTTTTGAGTTTCAAACAAACTGAATTTTTGAATGCCAAAAGAAATATGCCTTACAACATGTATGCACTTGGTTATCATTTTCATAAGCATCAAGCATGTCATGTATTCAACACCAAACATAATGTTCAAAAGCAAGCAAATTCATGAAATTTTCTTTGTAAAGAAACTGAGGTTTGCTCAATCGAAGAAAAATTCAAAGGTGATGATCATGATTTATCTTTGCTTGAATTTAGTTGACTAGAACAGCATGGGAGCATGGGAACTATGCATTCATAGATGCAGTAATGACTCCGCATGATTTAAGGATGTGACTGTGACTACCAGATTGTGAAGCAAAGACAAGTTATTTGGAAACCTATCAAAGCTAACTGGGTAGGTTGAAGCCAATGTATGGTGGATTATTGACCTTATAAGTTGTCATGGGTCATATAGTAAGCTACCTTACCTTGCTTACAATTAGATATAAATTGCAAGCCAGAGTACAAGATCAACATATGTAAGGCAAACATGCCTTAAGAGTGTGTTTTAACACTCTGATGTTTTGAAGATCATTTATATTTCTAGTCAACAATTGAAAAAAGAAATAGTAAATCATTCCCAGTAGTAAACTGTGGTTCCATAAGACAGCATCCAAAATAGACCCTCAATCTGCTTTTTTGTTTTATTGTAATTTACCATGTCAAAACATAATAAATAGTGCACTCATAAGTGATACACTTTTTAAAGCATTCTGCCTCATATTTCCATGCTCTCATGGAAGTATCAGTGCATAAGATCAACTGGCATTGAACAAATGAGTGGCTTCACTGAGCTCGGTACTTTCGAGCTGATACCGATTGATTACGTACCTGCATTGTCTTGTCTGTGGTCACTTCACAATACACTTCAAGCAAATATGCCAGTGATTTTTGTGGTTTCAATAGAATTTCACATGCCTGAAGTAAAATCAGTTGTAAGTCGCAAATAAAAAAGGTTGCATGCATTCATAGCATAAGAAAACAAGTTAAGAATGTAAATTCAGAAATTAAAAGAAAAAAGATGTTTCACACAAACTTCTCAAAAAAAATGAGTGAGGGAGCAAGAAATAAAATTGTTCAAAAACCAAAATATTTGTAAGCGCGACTGCAGCATGTGATTATAGGGTGAGCAAAGATGGTTTTTAATAACCAAATGAAAGGTTCATTCACAAAGCTTTTCATGTTGCAGTTATGAGGTTGAAATTTCCATGCTTCAGTAGTAGAAAGTATAATCCATTATCTGACTGATACTATTATATCAATTTTAAAATATGAGTAAAAAAGGAGGTACAAGAACACCAGATCATCAAATGGGACTAAACGAATCATATAATCTAGAACCTAATGATGAAGCAATCAATATCACACAGTAGTATAGTACAATTGAGAACCTATTTCCAAGAAACCAAGATAGAAGTAATTAAAGAGGGATATAGCATTTTTCTAGGTTGACATTCTTAGCTAACTAGGTACAGTGTTGGTGATTTTCCTTCATTTGTTAATGATGCAAATTTTCAAGTGTTATGGTATTCAATTTTTTTCATTTTATGTTTTTAGATAATAATATTGGTTTTCAGTTAATCATGTTTCTTTCATTTCATAGAGCAATTACTACACACATACATATGGAGTGATCTACAAAAGGTTTAAATAACAAAAAGTACTAAACTACCTGCACAGAATTGTTCCTTGTAAAGCGGGGTGTCAATCTAAGCAATGAATGCCACACAACGTGTTGTAACCAAAAAAAAGGTCTAGCAAGCAAATGATATTAAATGTGTTATACATGCCAGAAATATTTGCAGAATAGATTAAATGTGTGAACAAGGATATATTATACCAGTACTTACCTTGGCAGTATCGAACATATTCACAACATAAATATGAAAATCCCTTTGAAGCCAAAGAACATCATTGTCAGCTCCATGGAAGATCTATAGCATAAGGAAACAGAGAAATGTGTGTATTTAGGATGTCCCACAGCTTATCTTTTATTCTAGGCTGAGTAGTTGAGTGGCGTATAAACACAATGAAGGGGAAAAAAAATAATATGTTGCCATCAGTATGTCCTACAGCTTATCCCTCTAATGCATATCCCAAAAGTAAACTCAGCTATATTTCAATGGCATGTAAATAGAGTTCATGGCATTATCTTTGCTTGTACTGTAATAGAGTTTAAAGTTTGCAGTCAGCACCAGAAATGAAAATAAACAGCTTACCACTGGAAGCAGTTACAAAGATGTATTACCTTACAGATAGAAGAATTGGCAAACACTGGTCGCAGAATGCCCATCACATCATGCAATGCTATTGTGTCTATCAAATAGTCTTCATTCTGGGTAGAGATCTACAGAATAATTCTATATTAACAAATAATAAACTTATAAAGAATCGAATGTTGAGGGTGCATGTGCCTCTACCAGTAATTACCTGCATTAGTGCAGTATATCCTAGGAAAGATCGAATGCTATGTTGCTCTGTGTCAACAGCAAAAGCTCTTTCCTCACCCAACAATCTCGCCAAATGTTCCAGTTGAGCTTCTGTATCAACCCAATTATATGTAGCGCTCATTTTTGGGCACTGGTCACCCAGCATAAAGCTATGAAAACCAGGGGGGTTCTTTAGCAAAGATGTTATTTCCTCCTCAAATGGATGAGCTTTTTGTGATGATTCTGTATCAATTAAAATGGAATGTCAGAATAATTAAACGAATGGGACCGTTTGGGAAATGGTCCTGTGAACAATAGATATTCTATATGCTAGAGCAGATATGGAAAATACGTGTCTTCCAGCAAAATTTATGCAACCAACCATCCAGCTTGACTTCCTCGAGTAAAAAGATAGCAATTACTTGAGCATTCCCTTTACTATCTCTACATCCCTTTTACTACTAATTCCAAATAACGGCCTACTTCCTCGAGTAAAATGAACAGCAATTACAGTACAAATATTAAAGCTACTTAAGCATTTCAGTTCCAGAATCCAGAACATGACAAGTGATTGCTGTTCCAAATGATACCAGCAATAATCTAGTCTTCAGTTAAGGGCATGTCCTGGAGCTCTTCTGAAAGCATGTAACACTATGCTATTGTTACACTACGTGCATCACTAGAGTAGTATGAACAAATAGAAGCACGAGTGGAACAGCGTTTTACATGAATGCTGAATGCACATAGCAGCTGCTGTCTGGAGGATGTGCCAACAAGGAAATTGACTACCCCGAACGAAATATCGAACTTAAATTCTACCCAAGCAAGGGTACCAGAGTATGCAATCTGATTCCCTAGTCAAACTCGGCACAGCCTTGCCCTCAGGTGTTGGACAAAATACCTCAGACAGAAAACCCACATTAAACTGCATTCCTCTAAGGCTCTAATCCTCTACTAGCGCACCCCCATCCCCTGGTGCACCGGGCAGGTCGATCCGGACGTACCAGGGGTCCCGTGTGGAAGTCCTAAAACAAGTAAGCAATCATACGAGTACGACGGCAATGCCGAGATCCCCACAACTCCACAAGCAAGAGCAGGAGTCCAGGCGAACGCACCTTGAGGCGGTGACAGGGGTGCCTCGCCTCCGGCGCTTCCCAGCAGAGCACTCCGGCGGCGCAGGTGTTTGAACGGGGAGTAGGAGTTGTCCGCGAGCACGCGCCTGAACCGGGCCTGCGGCTTCTCCTCCTCCTCGCAGGCGCGGCGGGGGCGCCCCCCGACCCCGAGGCGGCGAGACGAGGAGGGCGCCCGGTTCCGACGGCGCCTGCGGTGGAGCAGCGCCGCCGCGGCGAGCACCGCAAGGCAAGCGGCGGCCGCGGCCGCGACGGCCGCGCGCGATCTGAGCGTGGCGGCGCCTGGCATGTCGCGACGCAGGCAGCGGCCGTGCGACGGTCACGGGAGGGAGAAGACAGAAAAAGGGTGGCTCGATTTGGACCGTTTGGACTTCGGAGGGCGCAGAGAATCCGTCTATGTCGGGACCGGACCTGCTGACTCAAGCGAGCGATAGGATCACCGAGATCCCCGGACAGAAAAGAATGAAAACTCTAGTTGACTGACAATCAAATATGAATTCTTTTCTATCGCCCCTTTTGGAATAAAGGGTTGGATTTCTAATTTTGTATATAGATCCTATATAATGTGAAATAACGTAACAGAACTACTAAAACATATAAACATGAGTATATGAAAACAACATCGTAGTATTACAGAAACATGCAAATATGACATAACTTATAGTAGAGGCGGACATCAAAAAATATATGAAACAACATATCTGAACATGCAAAACAGACTCATATCAGCATACGAAACAACATGGAAGAACTATTGAAACATGCATGAACTGCAACACTAAAAACATAGAGGAGATGAATAGATTATACCCTCCCATACATTGCTCCGATGATCCAACTTTCTTCGTCATGTCGTAGGTGATGAAGACGAACTCTCTGCCAAGAAGAAGATGGAGGCGCTCCGGAAGAAGAAGACGATGACGATCCGCGGCGGCACACCGGGAAGAAGATGACGACGTCGATTGGCGGTGGCAGTTTGGGCAGCCGCATAGACACTCCCAAAAAACCTAATTGCTGATCCCTCGTACAAGGTCTCGAACGGCAAGAGCTTCGGAGACACCTTCCCTCTCGCCTTTCCGTGCGCGTGGAGACATGAGATGGGGAAACCTTCGTTGCTGCAAAATTGTGGACTGGTGTTTCGAGAGGAAGGGAAAGGTCACAAGACGGGCATGTGAAGAGATTGACTTGGAGTTGTGGATTGGTGTTTCGAGAGGAAGGGAAAGGTCACGAGACGGGCATATGAAGAGATTGACTTGGAGTTCAAACTCCTGTCATCAAAACAAGTGCCGGCCTCGCCACGGCCCGGGCAGCGGCAGCGCGCGTGCATGTGGCACGCCTCGGTCCTTTTCCTAACTTCTCAAATTAAATGGAATAATTCTCACCATATAAGTCAAGTCAACCACAATTGGAATTCTAATCCGGTACAAACAATAATTTTCACAATTACACACCATAGAGTACTAATTTATTTAATATATATAAATGGGCCTAGCTAATAATAAATCCAACACCTTTACGGTTATACTTTAACCTTGGCTATCTATAGAATGATGTGGCCTACTTTGGCCAATCTTGTGTTTTCTGCAGAATTTTCGTGTGCCCATACAGTCAAGTTTTAGAGATACTACAGTCAGAAACTCAGAATATAAACTCTGAATTGACAAACATATCATTCACATTTCACAAGAGAATAAAAAAAGGACAAAAACCGCCACATAAATCTTCCGCAAAAAAAAAGAAGATAACAACCATAGAATTCTTTCACAAAAAGTGGAAGATAACTATCAAAAAAAACTTGTGCAAAATGTATAGGCAAAAGAATGGACTGCATATATCCATGTCAAAAGGAAATACGGTGTAGGTGAACCGCACGGAAGACGGAACCAAGCAACCTTATAAATGCCGCGTAATCTTGAGACGATGAGCATCTCTCTAAGGGTTTTGCATTTTTCTTTGGCATTTGTAGTCATTTGCCAAGTCTCAAAACAAAATGCAAAGAAATAAAAGAGGACATCTCCAACCGTTTTGCAATTTTGACTTGACAATTAACCAAAATAGGCAGCGTGGGTGGAGGAATGTGGTGCGAGAGTCGCGCGCGGGGACGTCGGAGGCAGTGCATGCGACAAATGCCAAGCGCGAGGGGCTTGGCATATATGCCAAGTCTCCCCCTCCAAATGCCAAGTTAATAAAAATGCAAAGGCTAAATACATAACCATTGGAGAGGGTTTTTTTAGGAGTTTTATGCAAATTAGTAAATGCCAAGTCCAAATGCATAACCCTTGGAGATGCTCAATTAGCCTTTGCATTTATCAATTTGCCAAAAACTCTTAAAAACTCCCCTCCAATGGTTTTGCATTTAGCCTTTGCATTTTTCTTAACTTGACAAATAGAGCTCAAGAGTTGACATATATGCCAAGGCAGTCCGACTTGGCATATCTCGGTCCACGTTTCTCTCGCCCCCCTCCCGTGACTTTTTCTCGCCGCATGTCCCTCTCGCATGCCCAAAATTCCCTCAAATGCCAAGTACAAATGCATAACTCTTGGAGATCACAACTTTTTAGCCTTGCCATTTTCATTTGGAGAGTTGTAAATTGCCTCAAATGCCAAACTCCAATTGCCTAACCCTTGGAGATGCTCAACAAACAACCTTCACAATAGGTTGTCATTTAATTTGTCTCGATTATTATTCCTAAAATTATGCATCAGCCAAATCTCTACTATAATAAAAAACTTTTTCAAAGATTTGAAGCACTCAAACTCACCCGTGATTTCAAACTAACCAGCACCCTCACGCAAAAACACGGCCCACTAATCTCGGAAACAATAACAGAAACAAATCTCGCAAACAAAAATAGTAGGTGGCGGAAAATCCTAGCCACCGTACTGCTGGTTCCGTATCCGTAGGAAGTTCGCGTGGCTGTGGTCGTTGTCGTCGTCGTTGTCGTTGTCGTTGCGTCATCCCCCGCCGTCCACGGCGGCGTCCTCCGACCAGTAGGTGGAGCAGGAGGTGGCACCGGCCAAGGGCGGAGCGCTGGCGAGCCGCGTGGCCGTGGACAAGGCCTGCTCGCGCGACGGCTGCACAGGCTCCAACATCTCCGTCTCCATCAGAATAGGTGGCGGCTCGCGGCAGCCCAAGTTCCTCGACGACCCCATCGCTCTGGGGGCTTTCCACGCGCACCAGCGCGGCGTGCTGGTCGTCTGCTCCGCGGGCAATGACAGACCGGAGCCCAACACCGTCGTCACTCGTCAGCACAGCTCCGTGGATCTACAGTCGGCGCCTCCACCATATATAGACCGCGCCTTTCAGTCCAGCGTCCTTCTCGGCAAAGGAACCACACCATCGTGAAGGTAATCTAATCACAAAATCACCATACGTGTGTGACTGTCTCACACAACTATCTAATGGAAGATCATCACTCAACTTCTGAACCAATTACTTTTAGACAGATGACAACAAAATTTCAGTGGGAATGCCAACCTTCACTGACAGAGCTGGTGAGCAAAAGGAGATGGCGTATCAAGTGTCTGATCAAGATGGCGCAAATTCTTGTAGTTGTAGCGGCTTGCTTGGCAGCAGGATTTCTGGTTTCTTCGTATCTGTTATGTTTCGGTAGTGTTTTGTTTCGTTTCCTCGGTAAGTTCCTTTTGCGTGGGAGGTCAAACGCAGTCTGTTGGGAGTTTGCTGCTCGTTGGAGCCTGGTGCCCCCAGTCCTATGGCCTTCCCTCTTCTCTTTTTCGCTTTTCCGTCAGTAACGTTTTTGAATGGGAATGGGGATACCCCAAATATATAAAAAACCCAAATATATAAAAAAATGCGCTTCTCCATCTCATGCACACTGCTGTCTTTATTAATTCTAGCACATCTACGCGGCGTTCTTCCGAATAGAGTCCATATGCAGTGAGAATTTTGAGGTTTTGTAAATCTGATGCCTAAATAACTATAATTCATAAATCTGATGCCTAAATAACTATAATTCATAAATCTGATGCCTAATTAAATCTGGAGCGGCACCCGGCAACACGACCATCAGGGTCTTTGGCTTGCAAGCACTGAGCAGTAGTCCAGCATTTGTGTACATCTCCAATTGTTGTTAATATGCCAATCATGCAATCTAGCCTGCTACCGCTCTCCCTTAATCATATTTTTTCGTAGGCTTTTCATCATTGCTAATAGGATTTTAATTGAGATTCAGGATTCGTTTTAGGCAAACTTATCATAGTGATTGTAGAATTAGGTGCTCGGTAGTTGATTACAGTACAATTATCATGGATAGTTTGGGCAATTTTGTTTAGTTGTTGGTTCGTTGGATGCTTCATCAGTATAAACAAATGGGAGCTTTATGTTAGTGAAGAATAAAATAATAAACTTGTGTTGGTTTATTTCTTTGTTCTGTCATATACGTTTTGGACGTCCGCAAATTTTAGTATAACAAGGCAGAACCCGGCGACAGTTGCCGCGGGGTAGACAAAGCCAAGTGACATATATTGATTCTAGATATTTTGCTGCTTGCTCGGTGAGAAAAGTGACATATATTGATTCTAGATATTTTGCTGCTTGCTCGGTGAGAAAAGTTTGAATATTATAAATTTATAATAGATAATAGATGTCACCGTAGCGTTAGCGCGGGCAATATACTATACTCCCTCCGTCCCAAAATAAATATCGTTTTGGGTTTTTGTGTCACAAATTTAACTCGATTTGTAGAAAATATGTGTAATATTATATCTTCAAATAAATTTTTTAAAATCTAGACATAAAGATCTTTCCGGTGATACTAATTACGTAGCTTATACCTATTAGTACACCATTGAGTTGTGTAGACATTATTTTATATGTAGGAATAAAACATGCTAAGTTACTTATGCAATGGTCTCGTCAGGTTCTCTCACAATGCAACCGAAGTACCCATGTAATTTTCTGGGAAACGTTGGATGCGTTCCATTTCCTTTTATGTAGTATCGCGGGACCAGAGGCATTTGTGTGCATCGAATCCAGGCAAGAGAAAAAAGCGTTTCACACAAGGCAACCGAAAGAGTTGTCTCATTAGGCCAGTCTCAATGGAGTTTTACAAGAGTTTTATAGGCATTAAATATACTGATGTGATACTGTATTAATGAAGAGAGAGATGATGAGAGTTTCATGGGAGCGAGAGAGTTTCATCCCCTACGAAACTCTTGTGCAATGTTCCAAAATATAGAGCATTAAAAATTGGGACATAAAACTCCTCACCGAGACTAGCCTTAGGGCGCCCGTCTGCAAGACTTCTATCACAGTCGAGATTATTTATTACTCTCATATTTTTTGTATTTTGCTGATGTGGCGGCATATTTACCTCGAAGATTGTGGACATAGAGTCTAAATAAGACTGGGAGTCTTGGTTTTTCTGTCTCTCTCTTCAATAAATATACCGCCACATCAGCAAAACACAATAAATAAAAGGGTAATAAATAGTTTTGAACTTTGTGATAGAGTCTGCATTGTGAATGCCGAAAAAAAAAAACGTGGATGACTTCGTTGTCTCGCTAGGCAATGGCTTGACCCTCTCACTCCTGTCTCTCTCTTCCAAATCATCAAAATCTGTGTATGAGACAACCTTTGAGACTTATGACAATGTACTACTGCCCTAAGGTGGACCGTGGGAATCGTGCATGGGCCGAAATTCATTTTATCGAGTAGTGCGCTCGCGGCTGGTCGGAACCGACGGGTTTAGGCCGCCGTGTCGGCGAGCCCAAACGAACAAGGCAGGCGACGAGTGATCCACCCCTCAAAAAAAAAAAAAAAAAAAAAAAAAAAAAAAAAAAAAGAAAAAGAAAAGCAGGCGACGAGCGAGGCGGCGGAGGCGGCGAAGGAGGCGGGCCGGCGGAGGCGGAGTCGGAGGCGGGCCGCCGGACCGTCGACATGCCGCGCTACTCTATCTCCTCCTCCTCGTCCTCATGTTCTCCGTCCAAATCGCCCCCGCTTAGGAGTCCAACGAAACCGCGGAGGCGGAGGCGGAGGCAGAGGGACGAACCATCGGCGACGCCATCTTCGTCCGCCACCTCGGCGAGGTCCTCATCAAAATCGGAAACACCACCCGTAAGAACTCAACGCCTCCTCGGTTTGGTTAAATCGTGTAATCGGAAGGGATATGGCTCGTGGGAGAAGTATTTTGGAAGGGGGATTTATCTGCTGTTATCTTATTTGGTATGGTGCTTCTTTTTCTCAGGTGAAAAGAAGATCAAAGAAACCGCGGTCTCAAAAATCACAATCGGTAAGGACTCCTGATCAAACCAAATGACTTGCTTGAGTGATTTGTCCGCTTCGCTCACACAAATTTGTGGGCCGTCCGATTTGTCCTTTTGCCGTGGCCAACGCCCACAGTGACGTTTTTTTGGCTGACATCTGTCCAGTTGAGGTCTGCCCCTAAATCCCATGACCCTGCTGCTCTGATTGATGTCACCCCTCTGACCCCCACCGAAAATTTAGAAACTCATGCTCCAGATCCCAGTGCCAAATAGATGATTAGATGGTATGAGATTGATGCATTCAAATTTGTATTGAAGTGAGCGTGAGTTAGCACTGCCACCTGCCCACATAGTTTCTGAACATATACTGTATTTGCTTTCTGAATGTGTTTCTAAACGTACAATTTGCCATATTTTGAGCTTACTTTCTTTAGGGTTTGTCTCTAGCAGAAAACGAAGATATAGTGAACTTATGCTTTTTTCCTGCTATGGAAATACATTTTTGACAGCAATTAGGTCTCCTTTTTTTTAACTGTTACTACAGTTTTGCATTAGCTTCTCGGTGGTAGTATGAAATTTTAACCTGAACAATACCCTAAGAAATTGAACATATAAGGTGTATGGAATTGAGATGATGTATTCTTGTGCAACACATAACGGTTACTTGGTCTCTGACCGGTGACTGCTAAATCAGTGGAAAAGATAGAAATAGTGGACATTATTTTTCTAGAGTTTGCCTCAGTTTTGGTATTTGGTCTGACGTCTTTGTGACTAGAAACATCGTGACATGGAGTCTCTGACCTCTTATATCTTTTTATCATTCTAGAAATAAATTGGTGTATTGGTCTTCATTTCCTTTCTATTTATCATACTGCTATATTGGATCACCCTGCAATATACTTATTTGCTCTGTTCAGTCTGTGTGTTTGTCCTAATTGTTTGCACAACTATTTTTTCCATTCTAGCTTTGTGCTTGCGCTTTTGTGTTGTACTCAGGCTTGGCCAGTGCCTTGTTCTCGATTCAATAGAATGTGTGTGTGATTTACAAGTTTGGATTCCATGTTCTACTTTTTGTGCTTTGTCACTAGCGACTTCTGATCATGTGTAATGTTCTGCTTCCTGTTCCAAGTTGTTACTGCTCTGGTCACTGCTAAGTGATTGATTTGGTGAGGGCCTTAGGGGTTTCAGTTTGCAGCTCTTACGTGCCAGGAGTTTTCTAGTGCATGCGATCTTAGATGGCCAGGATAATGAAGTTTTCCTCTACTGATATTTGTAGCAGTTATTTCTTCTAATAGGCCTTGATGATGGATGGATTGTGCTTGCTTAGTTTTAAGTCATGGAGTTAAGATGTGAGACTGAATTATGACGATCAATTTTTAATATGTATCAGCAGTTTCTGTCTTGGGCATTTTTTTTGTTAATTCTCATGTTGATGTCTGAATCATGTGTCAGCTAGTAATTTTAGTAATTGGAATAAAGTTTTAGATTACATATTATTAAATCTTCTCTGTTGACACCTCCATTTTGCAGCTTTTTTGGATTACTCTATGCTGTTGCTTCATGCTCCTCTATATGTCAATAGACTTCATGTGGGGTTGTGGTCTGAATGTTTTTGGTACTGATACATTGATGGTTCAGCTAGGCGTAATGACATGATACCTTAGCTACTGTTGGTTTTGGGGTTTTGGGTGTTTGTTGTTTTGGGTTTTGGGGTTTTTGGTGTTTGGGAGGTTGGGGTTGGGGTATCTGGGCTTTTGTTATTTGTTTTTGGGAAAACAAATTACTTATTGGTTATGGGCTTTGTGTATTTTGGGTGTTTGGGGTTTGGGGCTTTTGTTGTTTTGGGTTTTGGGTGTTGGGAGGTTGGGGTTGGGGGTATGTGGGCCTTTGTTATTTGTTTTTGGTATTTTTTTTACTTATTGGTTACAACTTTGCGTATTTTGGGGTTTGGGGTTTTTTGTTGTTTTGGGTGTTGAAGGGAGGTGGGGGTGTTGGTGTGGGGAGGGAGGTTTTGGGGGTTGGGGGGGGTGAGTTGGGAGTTTTAGGAGTTTCGTGGGTGGTTGGCTATCGGGTTTGAGTTTTGTGGGTTTGGGTTTTGGATTTGGGTTTTGGGGTTGTGTTTTTGGTGAAAACTTTAATTACAGTACTACTAGTACTTTTCTCAGAAACAAAGCTTTTGCTGTTACTATAGGAACAACAAAAGCTTTGTTACTATAGGAACATTTACTATAGGAAAGTTTAGTTCACCTTTTGTGTTTTGGGTTTTGGTTGTTTGGGATTTGGGGTATTTGTTTTTTTTTTTGGGGGTGGGGATTTGGCTGGGGTGATTTGGGGATTTGGCTATTTGTTTATGTTTATGTTTTTGAGATAAAAAATTAATTACAATTAAATAACTACACTTACCGTTGGTTATCATGTGTAAATGTTCATGATTTTGAGAATGTGGAATTGTTTCTTAGGGGCTGAGAATGTTGAATTGTTGCTTTCTGATCCTACTTGTTGGAAATATTTAATTTCTTGGTAGTAATTTAGTTCAATTTTATATATGTTTCAAAGGTCTGGTAGTTTTTTGTGAAAACTGTTATCACTTGATTTTTGGAGAATTCTGTGTGATCTGTGTTTTGGTTCCCAGCCAAAATTTGTGTGAGGCAGGGGGGCTGATTCACCTGAACTTTGTTTTGTCCTTGATTTTGGTTATCGAATCTTAGTAGTTTACTGAGTGAGAGCTTCGGTTAGTTAGAACTGAAGCTTAGTACTTACTGTGTGAGAGCTTCAATTAGTTAGAACTGAAGCTTCACTTAGTAGTTTACTGAGTGAGAGTTTTAATTAGTTATTGAGTCTTAGTAGTTTACTATTCAGGATACCTTACCAGTTTTAGTGGTGTTGACTAAATTGTTGGTGTTTGGTGCATGTTTTGCTCAATGTACAAAGGAAGCTAAGAAGGAGGACATTGAGAGGACGTTGCACTCAATTCTTTTGTGCAATCATGAAAAGACTGAAGCACGCCTTGTGACGTCATTGAGAGGGAAAAAGCTAATGCAGTACTCAAAAGCCATTGGTCAGGTAGCTGATCCTGTTACAAAGAAGGGTTCAGAGAAACATCCTGAACTACAGAACCTTGGCTTCAGTGTACTTAGAGGAATAGAGAAATTTATTCGCTTGCTGCACCAGAAGAAATACACACTAGAAGGAAAGTTGAATGTCAAGATGCTGTATTGGATCCAATCTTCGAAATCTGTGAAGCTTCACAAGGATTCAATTCCAGATCTGACCAGTTACAGTGACGAGAAGGGCAAGATGGATTACAGTTCAATAGGGGTCATTATCCGGGATAAGCTCTTTGGTGCAAAAGGACTGAATCCACCCGCTGACGTGTTGGCATGGATTGATTTGATGCTGGCTGATCCTTTGAAGGACAAGTACCTGATTAAATATAACGTGGCATTGCTTTATCCTAGGGCGAAATTGGATGTTTTCTCAGCTTGCTATGAGAAGTTGCTACAACTTAAGGAGTTAGTCAAGCTTGAGAATGAAAAGAAACCCCGAGTCAAGCTTGACAGTGAAAAGAAAACCCAATATTACCAAGTTGTTAACAACATTATTGAATCAGATCCTGGATGTATATGGATGACATCGGTTTACGACAACCTATATGTAGAGGAAGTTTATGAAAAGAATAGAGAAGGAAGATATAATACTCCATTTGAATTGCTCAGATTTATAAGGGATTCCATCCATCATCTGACGGACTACTCTGTGAAAGACGGTATTGTTATATTCACACTTGATGACAAATACCTAATGATAGAGAGTTGCTTCCCTGTGTTCTCCACAAATTTCAAAAAGCTATGGCGGATGCGGGAATGAAAGAGGGCGAACATTTGTGTATGTGGTGATGTTTTGACTGTTTGACAGGCCCAAGGTAACATCTCTTCAGCCCCTCTTTTTTTATTCAGCTATTTGATTTATTATTCCTACTGCAGCTATACCTGCTGCTGATTACAAGGTGATATATACATTTTGTTTTGCTAATTTTCCTTCCCCAGGTTTAGTTTCCTACACAAATCAGATTAGTACCTAGACATGAATCCCCACACATCAGATTAGTACCCAGACACAAATCCCCTTTGCATTCCAGCTCCAGTTTCCATCTTGGATTTTTGTTTGGGGGGATTATGGGCATAAGTCAATGATTTGTATTTTGGAGTGAGATTTCGCTTTGGATTGAGATTGCCCAGTATTCTATTCCAAGGGTGAATATCAATACTATTATTTCTCGAAGACTTCATGCTCTGTCCCTGATCATCCCATTCATGTATGTGTTGATATATTAGCTTCAGGACTACTGAAACACCAAGAAATATCTTGGCTGAATACGATATAGAGGCTATTATGATGTAGATTTATCATGCATCTATTTGTCCACAAGTTCATGTGACATATTTATTAATTTGGTTTTACTTGTAAATCCTTTTTGGATCCATTTATTTGCATGCTATCATCTCCCATGGAATGGAGTTTTATGCCATCCATTACTCCCTAAACCATCCGTTATTCAACCAGTGATTTGCATGCTTGCGTTGGACTTTGCATACACAAAATAGATTAAGGGTAAGGGTACAGGAACATGTGGCATGTTCTCTTAGAGTAGCAAATGTTTTGAAACATCTGAAGCTGTCTCGATGAGCTAAGCCATTGTCTCGACCTCTGTAATTTTTGAGGACTTCTATAAACTGCAAGGTTATAAAGCCACTGAATCTCCCAAACAAATAGAGCAAAGGGGGATGGATGGCCGTACTGTAATGTTAATCTGTTGCAATATGTAGTAGTCTCTGGCTAGGATTAACATTAGCAATATGGAGTTATTATATATTCAGATAGGAATCATAAGTAGTACTATTAGAAGTTTCATGTTGCTTGAACTATTTCTGATTAGTATATTTAGATGACATACAATCAGTTTCTTAGGGAAGTAACAATGAGATGCAGAGCCAAAGGTAAAACTACACCCACCCCACCACCATTACACCTAAATTTACATGGAAATCTATAAACTCAGTAGAAGCATGCAAGATTCCTCAATAGAGTTAGTGAGAGTACTGACGGGCACTCATGTATATAAACTATAATAAAGTGCTACTTGTATTTCTTACTTGCTGCTGTTATTAAAACTGATATGAATGTATAGGCTCATAGGGATTCTGGGAGAGGGTTGCAATTTTATAATTGTATGGTTATTGTAAAACATTATTTCCTTTGAATGTTGGTACCTCTGAAGTTAACCTTCACCAGAAAAAAGGGGGCTGAATCTAGGTATTCACAGATGTGAGATGTGTGATCATAGTATTAGAGTACATATCTTCAGTTTAATATATTTCTCTGTACCTGTATCCTGTGGGATAACCATCCAAAAACGAGTAGAGTGTTTAATATAGTATCAACATCTGAATGTTTTCCATGTATGGTGGTAATCCAACTGTGCATTTCACTCTTCTTTCATCTACAAATTGTAGTTTGGTAAAATATGAAAACTAATCTTTTCCTTATATATAGTTGCAATGGATGGAATATAACATAAGTTGAATGGGTAGCATTGCAAACTGTTGTTTTGAGGAGTTGGCCCAATGGGCCATACATCCAGATCCCATGGCTATGATTAAACTGAGCTGTTAGAAGCATAATAAGTAGTAACTCCTGGTTAAACCTTTTTTTACCAAGTTGTGGCAAAAGCACAAAGTGTATTATTGCACTGGCATGGCATGGTCTATTAAAATGGGGGTTAGACCTGAGCCAATGTGGATGCTGGTCTATTATTGTTGGAGTATATACATGTATTAGGCCCATGAGGCTAGGCCCATGAGGCCCATGTATGCTACACTATATAGCTACCCTTCTAGGGTTAGCCAAATCAATAGAGAACCAAATCATAACATGGTATCTGCCTAGGGTTTTCCTCCTCCCGAAAATCCCGATCTCGGGCGCATCGCAGGGCGCCGCCGCCGCCATGGCCGGCGGGCCGTCGCGTCCTCCTTCCCCCACCTACTACAGCTGCTTCCCCCCCCTCTCCTCACCTACCTGGGCGACCGTCGCGGGCGCGCGCGGCCCTGCATCCGCCGCCGCCGCCGGTGCTCTGCTCGGGTTCGACGGGACCGGCGCCGGTGCTCCCCCGCCGGGATTCGGTCCGCGGCCGCCCAGCGCCGCCTCCTCCCCCGCCCTACCTCTCGGATTCGGCCCGCACGGCCCGCAGCAGCCGCCCGCCGGTTCCTCCCCCGCTCTCGCCCTCGCGGCCGAAGGGGAGCTCGCGGGCTCAGGCGGAGCGGGTGGGGGCGGGGACCCCGATCCGCTTCTCGGACGCGGCGCACCTGGAGGGGGCGAGTCCGATCCGCTTCTGCAGGACCACGACGCCGAGGAGACCACGCTGCTGCAGCACCCCATCCATCCATCCCCTCGCCTCGACGCCGCCGCCGCTGCTGCTGCCTATGCGGCCGCCGCCCGAGGCCACGGCGAGCCCGCCCGCCCCGCCGGCCGTGGCGCGCTACGCCGCTACCACCGCCGCCGTCGGCCGGCTCCGGGAGGGCCTCGGGATGCCGCTCCACACCCGGCGGGAGCACCCGCCGAGGCCGCGCTTACCTCCGATGCCCACCAGGATCGCGGCAGGGGGCACCGCGGGTGGCGGGCAGCGGGCTCCTTCACCTTCCCCGCCCCCGCCGGCGACCCACTACGCTCCCCGCCCGACTCCGCCCTCGGCTAAAGACTTGTCTCCGCACGTGCGCGCGGCCGTAGCGGGCGAGCGTCTCAGCCGCCGCCGGGCCTCGGCAAATAAGGAGCGCCGCCGCCGCCACCTTGGCTCGCCCGATTTGCCGAGGCGGAGCGCCTTTGCTCGAGCCTCCGGCATTCGCCCTGCACCCTTCCTCCGGTTCGACGGCCACCGCTCCACCTCCACCGTGGTGACCCGGCACGACCCGGCCGACCCCTTCGTCGCGCAACTACACTACCAGCAGGGGTGTCCCGTAACATTGGCCGCCATCCGGGTCGTCCTTGACCCCCGTCGACCTCCCTACGCCCGCCGGAGGGACCGAGTCATCCTCACCCGCGCCGCTACGCCTTGGACGACCACGTCCTCGCCGAGCCGCCGCCCGGGTCCAGACGCGTCGTGGCTACGCCTCGACGATCGTCCCTCTCCCCGGATCCTCAACACGGTCACCTCCGAGCCGCAGGATCTCCTCCGCAACACTTCCTCCGCGCGACACGCCTGGCCGGCCCTCGAGGGACGGTTGGGCAACGCCGAGACCGGGCCCCGCAGCTCGACCTCCGCTTCCGCACCTTCGAGCGGGGGACCTCGCGGTCGGGGAGTACGCCGGCGAGATGAAGGCCATGGCGGACTCCCGGCGACTGGGTACCCCGTGGCGGACCGCGCACTCGTCCTCAACCTCCTCCGCGGGGTCGCCGAGCGCTACGCCTCCTCCGCGCGGCGATCGTCCGCGTGCGGCCGTTTCCCACCTACCTCCAGTCCGCGACGATCTCATCATGGAGGAGCTCGCTCGTGGGCCCGCGCGGATCCACCTCCGCCGGCCTCTCTCTACCGGCAGTTCTTCGCCGTCCTCGACGCTCGTCGCGCGGCTCCACCGCCACGTCCGCCACCGTACACCCCACCGTTGGCTCCTCTTCCCACCGGGCCGAGCGGGGGGAGGGCCGCGGGCAGGTGGCACCGGCGGGGGTGGCAAGGGCAGGGCAGGGCAAGGGCAAGGCGGGGGTGGTGGCGGTGGGGGGCGGGCCGTGGCGCTCCACAGCCGGCCCACGTCCTCCCGGCTCGCCCGGCCTTCCTACAACAACCCCGGTCCGGCGCATCGCCACGTGGCCCTTCCAGCCCCGGTGGCGACCTCGTCCACCGGGCGGCCATGTTCGCGGAGCTCCTTCGACGTTCTACCCACTCGCCGCGACCCCGTGGGGCACACCTTCCGGCGCTCGCCGGGCCGGCCGGCCGGAGTCGGAGGCTCGCGCGCTCCCTCCACCCCGGGCTTGACACCTCCCCGTCGGCCGGAGTGGATCGCCGACTCGGGTGCCACCTACCACACCACCGGACTCGGTATACTCTCGTCCTCCTCTCCTCCTTCTTCCTCACACCCTTCCTCTATCATGGTCGCCAATGGCTCGTGTCTTCCTGTCACTTCTGTGGGTGCCGCTGGTGCCCATGGCTCTTTTCGCCTTCCTGATGTTCTTGTTGCACCACAGATGGTCCACAATCTTCTTTCTATTCGTCGTTTTACAGCTGACAACTCTTGTTCTGTGGAGTTTGACTCTTTTGGTCTTACTGTGAAGGATTTGGCTACCCGGCGTCCTCTGCTCCGATGTGACAGCTTGGGGCCCCTTTACACTCTCCGCTTCCGACCTCTTCGCCATCTTCGTCACCGCCCTCGCCACCACTACTTCTTCTACTTGGCACCGGCGTCTCGGACACCCGGACGTGATGCCCCGATGCGGCTTAGTCATAGCTCGATATTCGTTGTACTCGAGTTCATGATGAGCGGTTGTGTCATGCGTGCCGGTTGGGCCGTCATTTTCGTCTTCCTTTTTCTAGTTCTTCTTCACATGCGGCTCACCGTTTTGATCTTGTACACCGCGACCCGTGGACATCGCCGTACTCGCATTTACGGCTATAAATACTATCTTGTGGTGGTTGATGATTTTTCTCACTACTTGTGAACTTTTCCCTTGCGTGCGAAGTCCGATGCTTTCCCCGCGATTCACCACTTCTTCGCACGGGTGTCCACACGCTTTGGCCTCACTATCAAGGCCGTCCGGTGTGACAATGGTCGCGAGTTTGATAACTCCACCTCCCGTGCGTTCTTTCTCTCTCACGGTGTCCAGCTGCGCATGTCTTGCCCGTACACCTCCTCTCAGAACGGCAAGGCTGAGCGCATGATTCGCACCATCAACGACACCATGCGTACGCTTCTTCTCCAGGCCTCACTTCCTGCTCGCTTCTGGGCTGAGTGCCTGCACACCACCACATACCTCCTCAACCGCCTACCTTCCGCTGCCTGTTCAGCTCCTACACCACACCACGCTCTCTTCGCACCCTCCTACGATCACCTTAGAGTCTTCGGGTGCGCGTGCTACCCGAACACCACCGCCACCGCTCCCCACAAGCTGGCTCCTCGGTCCACCTTTTGTGTCTTCCTTGGGTACTCCCCGGATCACAAGGGGTACCGGTGCTATGATCTCACCTCTCGTAGGGTTCTCATTTCTCGCCATGTGGTATTCGATGAGTCGGTTTTCCCTTCTCCACCCCTCCTCCCACCACTTCCACCCCACGAGCTTGACGTTTTCTCTATGTTTCCCACGACGCGTGGTCGAGCCACCTTTGCGGTTGTCTCCGCAGTACTACCGCACCGTGCCCTTCGCCGGGGCCGTGCCCCGCTCACGGGCGGCCGGTGCCTCTCCCGACCCCGCCCCGCACGACCATGGAGGGCCGAGCGGGGGTGGGGTCCCGAGCCGCCACCTCGCGCCACTGCACCTACGCGCGCGCCCGGCCGGTGCACGTGTACCCGGGCGCCGTGGACCGCCGCCTCGAGCTCCACCTCAGCGCCACCGCTCGCTTCGCCCGGCCGGCGCACGTGTACCGGGGCCGCCGTGGACGGGCCGCGGCGCCGCCGCCGCCGCCGCCGCCGCCGTCGCCGCAGTGGCTCCTTCTTCGCCCGGGTCACCCGCACCACCGGTTGTGCCCTCTCTCCCGCGGCGACACCGACGCCGCCGCCGCCGCCCCGCGGCCTCCGGCCGCCCGTGTGGAGCCGCCCCCACCACCCGCCGCTTCACCGGACCCTCGTCACACTCACCCGATGGTGACGAGGCGGCGTCTCGTCCGCAGGCCCTTCTCCGCCACCGCGCGAGACGGGATCTCTCCGGCATTCTTTTCCGTCCGCGAGGCCTTGGCGGACCCTCACCGGCGCCGTGCGATGGAAGAGGAGTACGCGGCCCTCTCGCCAACCGCACTGGGATCTCGGTGCCCCGGCCGCGCGGGTGCCAACGTCGTCACGGCAAGTGGATCTCGGACACACAAGCGCCGGCCGATGGTACCCTTGAGCGGTACAAGGCTCGGTGGGTACTCCGGGTTTCACTCGGCGCCGGGGTTGACTATGATGAGACCTTCGATCCGGTGGTGAAGCTCGCTCGTCCGCACCGTGCTTTCCGGGCTCTCACCCGCTCTTGGCCTCGTGCACCACGGATGTGAAGAATGTTTTTCTCGCATGGTCTTCTCACCGAGACAGCCTCTTGCAGCCGGCCGGTACTGGGTTTGTGGACTCCTCCCGGCTCCGAGATGGTCTCGCCGGCTCAACAAGTCTCTCTATGGCCTCAAGCGAGGCTCCCCGGGCATGGAACCACGGGTTTGCTTTGCTCCCCCGACACTTGGTTTTGTGGAGGCCAAGTCGACACGTCCCCGTACATCTATCACCATGGGGCCGAGATCGCATATCTCGCTACTCTATGTGGATGACATAGTCCCGACCCTCCGGTGAGTCCATTCTTCGCCGGATCATCACCTCTCTTCAAAGGGAGTTTGCGATGAAGGATTTGGGTGTGCTTCACCACTTTCTTGGAGTCACCGTTGAGCCTCATCCACTGGGCTTCTTCTTCACCAACGTCGGTACACTCCGGGATGTCGATTGCAAGCCCCGCACCACTCCGCTTGACACTCGAGCAAGCCGTCCGAGGGCGAGGGAGCCCATGGATCGATCCTACGGCATACCGCGGTCTTGCCGGTGCTCTTCGATTACCTCACCTTCACTCGGCCGGACATCACCTATGCGGTTCGGCGGTTGTGCCTTCATATGCATGATCCTCGGGAGCCTCATCTCACCGCTCTCAAGCGTCTCCTCGGGTACCTCCGAGGCACCGCGATCATGGCCTCGCTCCCCCGCACCGTCGGTCTTCCTCTACGAGCTGGTTGTCTACACCGACGCCGGCCGGGCCGGGCCGGTCCCGGACACTCGACGGTCCACCTCGGCTATGCCGTCTTCCTCGGAGGCAACCTGGTGTCCTGGTCCTCCAAGCGCCAGCAGGTGGCCTCCCGCTCCAGTGCGGAGTCCGAGTACCGCGCCGTCGCCAACGGTGTGGCTGAGGCTTCCTGGCTCCGGCAGCTCCCCGGCCGAGCTCCATAGCCCCTTCGCCGGGCCACGCTCGTCTACTGCGACAACGTCAGCGCGGTCTACCTCTCCACCAACCCCGTCCAGCACCAGCGCACGAAGCATGTGGAGATTGACCTTCACTTCGTCCGTGATCGGGTGGCCATCGGCGAGGTGCGGGTCCTCCATGTACCGACCACCTCCCAGTTCGCCGACATCTTCACCAAGGGCCTCCCGTCGTCGACCTTCACCGACTTCCGCTCCAGCCTCAACATCACCAGTGGCTAGTTGTGGGCATGGGGGACATGTGTGTGTGCTCTTTCTTTTAGATGTCCAGTCTAGAACTCCGCTGCGCCGGTAGTTCAGACTGCGGGGGAGTGTTGGAGTATATACATGTATTAGGCCCATGAGGCCCATGTATGCTACACTATATAGCTACCCTTCTAGGGTTAGCCAAATCAATAGAGAACCAAATCATAACAATTATAATAGAAAATGAAAGTTTGGGGCATTTCTGTAGGTTTTATATCCTGCTAGTTAGGCAAATGAATCATTGACTTCAATTTTATTTGTTTAGCAAATGCAGTTATGGTTCATTGTTGAAAGTAGAGTCCTGGCTAAGGGTTAGGTTTGAGAATTCATGATTCATTTCAATACCGTGCTTGGAGATTAACATGATCACCATGGAAAATATCGATTAAGCGCACTGCCAGGTGCCCAGGCCATAGGTCTGTTTTTCTTTTCTTTTTTGGACTAACTTGGACCTGTTGAATCATCAGTGTGCTGTGTGCCTGTGTCTGCTTGATTTTCATACAGATTTTCACATAATTCCATTATCTTAATTTGGTATTGGAACAAAATTCAAATAGAGCACAATTCTGTCACAATAGATTGACGGGAAGGCAGAGGCGGATGTTGTGGAAACATCGTTTTCAATGGAACCAATACTAGTATACAGCTTGTCAAACATTTTTTTAGGAGGCTCACCGCTGTTGTCTAGCAAGTGCCAGGGGCTATATCTCTTGGAGGTGGTTGCGATTATAGGCTTTTGGTGATTTGTTAGGTCAGGTTGTTTTTTTGTTTATCTTAGAATCGAATGTAACTAAAGTCCTGCCACATGAGTGCATTTCTGTGTGCTTGCATGCGTTCTATACTCCATGTTCTTCTTAATGAAATGATACACAGCTAGCTCTCATGCATATTCAAGAAAAAAAGGAACTGGGAAGCAGAGACGAAGAATACATTGGCAAACTTTATGTTGTTAAAATGATATATTCATATGTATCCCTACGCTTCCCCATACTTATCTTTCTGCTTAATGTGTAGTCCATCACAGAGATGCAACATAAGTTTAGAGTATTTGAAAAATACCATTCCTTCCATGTTTCAGGCTGCTGTGGATTATACTTGGGATATTCTCGCTCATCAGATTTCAAGCTGATTACCTTCTTGTTGTTGGAGTTTGTTTGAGCCTCAGCATTGCAAATACTATTGGGTTCACCAAATGCAACAAAGGTGTGCATTCTCCTGTACTACTTTGAATGCTACCTTTGTTTGAAAACTTATGATTGTTGAAAGTAAACCATGCAATATAACCAAGCTGATCAATCAGATCTATAATTCTTTTCTGAATGAACTGATCTACAACTTCAAAAGTTTGGTTTACTATTTGCAAAGTGGATAGGTAGCAGCAGAATAGTGGACTATTATCGTCTGGATCTGTTGCTACATCCTGAACCCTGAAGTTATCTTTCTGTTAATGCTGCGCTGATCAACTTAGATGCCCCCTCTCTAGCTGGTTTTCTATTACTCAGTGTTCTTGTTGTTGCTCCAGTCTAAATAGCATGGCATTGATTTCACTGGAGCACCCTTTCAGAGATAGTTTTACATCATCTTGCATACTGTCTACTCACGTAGCACATCTGACATCCCACGTGAACTATGCACAATTTCTTCCGTTGTCAAAGATTAACCTCTTCAATTAAATTACTTAAATTCATGCTTGCAGTGTCATGCTCTGTTCTATCTCATCTTGACCTTTGTATTGATATGCTTATGTTGCAGATGCCAAGAAGAACATCCAGGATTGGACAACGAATGCCGTTCTATCAGGGAGGGTCAGGTCGCATCTGCAGTCAGCATTTGGTGTCTGAACAACATAGTTATACGTATAGAGTGCTGTACAATTTACAGATAACATGATTGGTCACTAGAATGCTTTTGTTTTGGTGTTTTTTGTTGGCTATGTGCATCTTGCTAGGCAGACAGGGGTTGGAAGAACTTTTTCAAAGCCGGTATCAACTAATGTATAATGCTATTGGAATTTTAATAGTAAACTGACTTTATCCAAAAAAAAGTACAGATAACATGATAATGCATTTTTATTTTGGGTTATTTTATCCATCTTGTCTAGTTCCATCTCTCGAAGTTTTCTTCTTGTAGTAGTCTATTCATCAGAGGCAGTTTGTGCTGTAGATGAGAGAGCAGTTTGGATGCGGCATCACGCGTCCCAATTTCTAGCATATAACCTGCTTGTTTCCACAAAACCAGATTTTCCTTTACGTAGACTTATTCTATATCTTTGCTTAGAAGTAACTGCAATACCTTGCGAATGCCACTTATCTTTCCGATAGTCGAGTCGCACCAATCATTTTCACCTGTATGAGAAATTTTCAAAGGTCGATATGAAAGAAAGGTTCGTTTAATTCCAAAACAAATTAAGTCATGAATTTCCGTGGAATTACTCTACGATTTGCAAAAGATACACAACCTACAATGTTGTGACGGTCCATTTTTCAGTAACGATTGGCGAATGGCGGGCCCTCATTTTCTTTAGACACTTCTCTATGTATGAATTCACGTGCTGCATATTTTCCCATATTATTAGTCCACGACTGTATGCACCTTTCCTGGGAAATTGGCCGCATTTGCAACGCAAAATTTTGATATTTGATTCCTCAAAAAATCTTTGATATTTGTTCATCCCACAAGGATGAGCGACGTCCGGTGTATGCTACTGTAGGTATTTGATGTGTCACCACCAAAGGTAAAAAAAAAATGTTTCCACGAAAAACACACACGATTAATTCCACCCGCGGTAGCAATTGCGGCACTGGATTTTGGGGGTTTTTTCCCCCACACCCGGGCCGTCGTCTCTGAAAGCGACGCCTTTCTCTTTCTTGGAGCTTGTGTGCAGAATCCCTGCAAAAGTTTCAGAAATTCATTCAATTCAAGAACAGCGACGAGCCCATGGTTCTCAGACAAGTCGCTGCGTCCCGGGCACTATCACCTTTGCGGATCCGCGTTGGACGTTGTTATCCGCGTGGGCCCGTGGAGACAAGACTACTCACCACTCCCCACCGTGCAACAAACATTTTTCTCCTCTCACGCTTAAAGATGGCAGCGCATCGGTTTTGGTACGAATATCCGCGGTTTTGGTTCTCGCGGTTTTGGTTTTGGTGCCGATTTTTCGCTCATGGTTTTGCGGGTTGGATATCCGAAACACTGTGGGTTTAGGGCGGATTCTCTTTTCAAAAGCATTTTCACAAACGTTTTTCAATCTCTTTTAAATTTTGATCAAACGTTTTTAGCTCGCAATAGATACTAGTCACATATTCCTGTTTCTTCAAATATATACATCCAATATAAATCTTTCACCAAAAGCTAAGGAGAAACTTTAAATTGTAATGTTTAGTTCCCTACTCAATCAGACATGCATAGTTGTTAGGCCAATCTCAATAGGAGGTTTCACTCCACTGTTTCCAAGACGTGACACTTAGCATGTAACGAGGTGAAATAGTTCCAAGACGTGACACTTAGCATGTAACGAGGTGAAATAGAGTCTCTCAATGTTCAGTTTCATTGCACAGTTTCATAGACATATTTGTATTCGTATGTGGGTCTCACAGGTTCCTCCCCACGCTCGCAACAGCTGCAACTCCCCCTACAGCGGCCAGAATCTCGCCGTCGCCATGGCTGGTGCTTTGCTTTAGCGACGAGCCCTGCTCCCACGACGTACGTACGCGAAGGCCAAGGCGTGGGAAGCATGCGCGATGGTGTTCTTCAGGCTCGATGACGAGTTCCCGGAGCCGTGCGTGACGTTGAAGTAGTCCACCTGCAGGTCCATCCCGATCTAGTTCACGAACATCCTCGCGGCTGCAACCTGTGGCCGGCGCCCGCCACTGGACGGGCTCGCGTGGACTCGTGGCGGAGCCCTGCCTGCGCGGCCGGACAGACGTAGCTCGGCGACGATGGAATCCCAGGACGCGACGGCCAGGGACGGCGGACCTCCAGCGATGGCTTGTGACAGTGCGGACGAGCGGACCTCCAGCGAAGCTCACGTGGCGCCCGGAGGGCAAGGCTGAGATCGCGTCGTCTTGAGACGGAGGATCTCGGCGGAGCCGCGCCCACACCCACGACGGAGATCCTCGCGGCCGGCCCCCGCGACGGAGGTCCTCGGCGCCCCGGTCGAGGAGCCCGCGTGGAGCAGCGTCCAGCGGACGCGACGGCCAGGGACGGCGGACCTCCAGCGATGGCTTGCGACAGCGCCGACGAGCGGACCTCCAGCGAAGCTCGCGTCGCGCTCGGGGGGCAACGCGGAGACCGCGTCATCCTGAGGCGGAGGATCTCGGTGGAGCCGCGCCCGCGCCCACGGCGGAGATCCTCGACGGAGCGATCCCGCGGCTGGCCCCCGCGACGGAGGTCATCGGCGCCCTAGTGGAGGAGCCCGCGTGGAGCGGCGCCCAGCGGCGAGTCGCGGCCCTGCTTCCTCGCGATGAAACGCTAGAGTACCTCAACGTGGCGAGGAAGGCAGCCTGCTCATGGCCACGGAGGATTTCATCTCGTGAAACGGCTCAGTGGGGAGTTTCACCCGATTTCATTGCGTGGGAAACGCCGCCCAGGTCGTTTCACCATGGTGAAACTACTTCCTTCTCTCTCTCCTCCTCGCCGATCAAAAGTGCAAATCTGGCGATGTGGTATAATAAATGTCATGACACCCCTAGGTGAACCTACACTTAAGACTAGCCTTAGTCTTTTTTTTTTTTTTTTTCATTGCGCCAATTAGTTTTGTATTAAGAGAAAAGAGTGGTCCAAGGACCTAGTACAACGAGAAAGAGGTGCAGGCGAGCAGCCTTCACCAAAGAACTACACTACTACTGGCCTTAGTCCTCTTCAGCACGAAAAGCAAGTGTATAAAAAATCTAACATCACAGCACGATAGGTTTAATAATACAAATGACAATCAGAAATCATGAATAACTTGTTCCCTATCTTGGAAGATGAAAACAAAGCATTCTTAAACATAAGAAATAAACATATACATATAATAATTCTATAACATTATAGAGTATCCAAACTAGCATAATAATCATACATGGTAGGAAACTTGATGAAGTGGCACCAGATCATTCGCCCACTAATAAACGACCACATAATTTGTGCATAATGTAACTTAATTACATCCAGAAAGCAACAGGATTCCAATGCATCTCAGGCCTTGTTTAGTTCCTGAATTTGGTCCCAAATTCTACTATGCAAAAAGCAGATTCCCATCACATCAAAATGTCACATGTATGAAGTACTAAATGTAGATGAAATCAAAACTAATTACACACAGGTTGTACTTTGCGAGACGAACGTTTTGAGCCTAATTAATCAATGTTTGGATAATTTTTACCAAATACAAACGAAATGCTACAGTGTTGCTACAGTGCGTTTTGCCAAGTTTGCACATCCCAATTTGGGGAACTAAACAAGGCCTCAGGAAGCTGATGGGCGTCGGTCATCTCGTAGGACCGCACCTTCCGCTGTGTAGTGACAAGGTGTCTCTGTGCATCATACTTGAGACCAAAGGTGGTGACCACGAGCACACGGCGATGCGGGTAGTACCCATCTTCGTGGAGGCGCCGCAGATCCTCCTCGTCGTCACGCACCAGCGACTCAACCAAGCAGTACCTGCAGCTGCCCATACACACGAGCGTAGCCCCAAGGTGCCTCCTCGATCCTGCATCGAACAACTGGTCCTTGCCGAGCTTCCAGGCAGGCAGGCTGCTGAGGTCGGCAGGAGCCGGCACAACATCGCAGCAGGAGAGGTACCCTTTGCTGCCCTCATGCCAGCAGAGGCCCACCCAGGCGTCCAGCTCGGCATCAAAGTAAGCCTCGCCTTTGAAAGGCAGGACCCAGTTGCCATGCGACGCCCATTCCCGGCTCTCCGTGTCGAAGGAGAACGTGCTCCATTTATGGGAGACGAAGAGTGTGCGCCCATCGGGGTGCAGCACGGAGGCCCAGATGCGTTCACATTGCTCGAAGGGCGGGGGCGAGCCGGTTGGGCTCCACGACCACGCTGCATCATATGGGTAAATGGTGTCGGGCGGTGGCGCTGCGGCGCTGAGAATGTCGAACTGTCCTGCTCTTAAAAGATAGAGGCTGCCGGCAATGGACATGAATAGTGGTTTAGCGGAGAGCTTGTTTCCGCCGCGGCGTGGCCAGGGGCAGACAGCAAGCGCCTTCGTTTGCACATCGAACACTGGAAAGGAAGGGTAGGGAGATGGTTGCATGGCAAGGATCTTGGTGCCGTGGGAAGCAAAATACCAGGACTTGCCGTGACGGGTCTCGAAGCGGACAACCGGGTGCTTGGGGAGGGACACCGGCCCGGCGTCGGAGGGGTCGAAGGCGTCGACATCGACCTTGTAGACGCGGTGGGAGCAGGATTGAAGTGTGCACTGATCACGCTTGTTCGACATGCTCTTTCCGACGCGCTCTTTTTCTTTTTTTTTTTTAGAAGCCGACGCGCTAGTTTTCCTCCTCACGAATACGGCGTCGTACCATACGGGGTATATATTTTCGTCTCGCTCTGCCCACAGTCCGAGTCTCCGATACCTCTTCGTCTTCCGACTCGACTCCTCCTCGGTTCTGCAACTTCCGTTCGTCCGATTCCTTGTCGTATCTATATCAACTTCCGTTCGTCCGATTCCTTGTCGTATCTATATATATCAACTTCCGTTCGTCCGATTCCTTGTCGTATCTATACTTCTATACCCTATATATATATATATATATATATATATATATATATATATATATATATATATATATATATATATATATAAATTGACAAAATTTCCAACCATCTTTTTGTCCGCTACTTTTTCTTCCGCCCGTCACCACCCGTCATCGGCTCGGTTCAGAATTCTAACGATGGAAACTTAGATTAGGGTGGGAAAGAAAGAAAAAATAATACAGGGTTCCAAATGTAAATTCAAGAGAGAAGAAAAAGGTGGAAGTGCCATAATAGTTTTTGAAATAGAACAGGGTTCCCAATGCAAAATGTCAGAGATCTTGCAAAATTCATAAAAAATCATAGAAAATTCACAAAAATGTCAAATCAGTTTTGTTAGTTTCTCATAAATACGATCTTACCATATATGTTATGAAATAGAATGGGTTCCCGATGCAAATTGTCACAGATTTTGCAAAATTTACCAAAAATCATAAAAAAATTAGAAAAATGCCAAACCATTTTTGTTAGTTTCACAAAAATA
Source organism: Themeda triandra (assembly GCA_018135685.1). NCBI lineage: Eukaryota > Viridiplantae > Streptophyta > Magnoliopsida > Poales > Poaceae > Themeda > Themeda triandra. Next base: position 1,400,967 of record JAENPR010000015.1, on the reverse strand, counting down.
TGATCTATCTATATATGTTATGAATCTTGTTAGGTTGTATTTTTTACTATAGGTGTTTTAAATTATTGCATACATATAGGTTCGACGATGAGCTAGATGAAGAACCGAAATATGTGTAGGATGTCCTCGTCATGAGTGTCACCCAAAGCCTTTACTAACTTTCCAATGTTCGGTTTCTGCCTAAGACAAACTTGGTGCATAACTCTTATTTTTAATATTTATTACGTTTGTTTCTACGATAAGTTTTGAGGAGAAAGATTTACAATATTTATGTAGTTATGATAAAAAAATAAAACTTATTTGTATTAAAATATGAATTAATGGTACAACTAATTATTTCATGGATCGGAATGTCGTGCATTATATAGCTATGCCTGCTCTGGTTTAGGTTTTCTTTATTCGTTCTTTTGTCTTTATCCTTGAGGTTGGCTCGAGTGTGTGTGTCAGTTATCCAAATACATATCTTATTTTACCCCTGCTACGGACTTTGGTCTATTATGCAATCATTTTATCTTGTCCATGTCTCTTCTAGACCCTTTTACACCGTGTCTTTCTTTGGGAAAATATAAATAACGATACCCTGAATACTTCCGGATGAAATGCTACAACGGTATTTCTGTGCGCTTGCGGACTTGTTCTGTAAATGCTACAGAATACCAGTAGGTGTTTTTTGGTGTTGTTGCCAAGGACTTCGCAATCCTGGTGATGACGTTAAGAAACGCCAACAAATATATAGGTGTAAGTCCATTGACGTAATTGAACAAAAACATTTGGTGAATCATAACACCCTAAATTTTGATGGACAAAGGGTGTTTCGACTCAAGGAATTCAACATTTTATATTTTGATTTGAGTCATAGGAAACGCCGCACTATCCAGAGGGACATAAATGTAGGTAGCTAGATGAGGTTTAAAAGTGCTCATCTTGATCTAATTAGTTAGCTTGAGAGACACAAATTTCACTAACAGGAACTTAGAATATTTTCTTCAGCCGGAGTGGACTAGAAGTTTTGATAATTATAGTCGAAAGTTTTGCTAGTTGAGTGCCCACACGTGTCTCCTTGTGCAAAGATACTTCCGGCCCTGTGCCGGTAGTTTTGAAGTGGATCGGAAGTTCCGGTCCTCTGACGCTGACCGGAAGTGTTGGTTGGTCTACACCTGCCTATCTCAAGCCCAACGGTCAGATCTAGATGAACTGGAACTTCTAATGGTGTTCCACCAAAACTTTTGGTAGCTCATCTGAGCTAGTGATATATACTTCTTACCTTCATTTCTAACTATTGCTCGAGCCTTGCACAGTGCCTAAGCAATCCCCAACAGCCTCCAAGCTTTGACTCATCTACTTCCTCTCCCCCTTTGCCTTCAAACTTTCAATCCTTGATTATTTGAGCTAGGGACGTGAGATTAGAGAGCAGTAGCATTGATCTTCAACTTGAGCACTTGGATTTCTTGTCTTACTGACTTGGTTTGTGTCTGTTACTCTTGGGTTCTTGGAACCCTAGTCGGCTCGTTCTTCGTGGTTGCCCATGTTGATCTACTTGTGAGGTCACCCCGAAGTGTTTGTATCACCTCTTTTGATCCTTAGTGGAAATCTTGAGCTAGCCTAAGTGATTACTTGATAGAGGAGACCTTCCTAGTCTAACCTTCGTGGTCGCCTCAATAATGAGGACATAGACTCTCCTGCGTGGAGGTTGAACCTCGGGATAAATATTATGTATTGCTGTAGGGGTAGCATCGACTACCCTTGTTCTTGTGTTAACGTGTTCTTCCTCCCTATCCCTAATTTCTTAGGTTGGAAGGGCCAATCCATGACTAGGCAAGGAGACAAGCTTTGGGAAGCTCAATATCATCATCAACAACATGTAGGAGGGTGTGGTAACAATAGAATCTGAAATCCCAACTAATTTGACTCTGATTTTGTAGTTTCATAGGGGACTAGAAGTTCTGGTCGGTTTGCATCGGAAGTTCCGATATTACAAGCGGAAGTTCCAGTCCAAACCCATCGAAAGTTTCGGGTGGTATTTAGCTTCCGCATTTCGAGTTTGTGAGTTTCAGTTTTTGCAAATACGCCTATTCACCCCAGGGCTCATTAGGTCATTTCAACCTCAAGCTGCAAACTTGATTAGCATTTGGCATAACAGATCTGTGGATACACAAGTTGGCACCAAAATATTATGGTCCCTTCCAGATCTCGGAAATTATTAACTCAAAAACAAATCGTCTAGACTTGCCAGTGTCAACAAAATCCACAATGCCTTCCATGTCAGCATGTTCAAACCATACAATGGACCTCCTCCAACAGAACTAGATGATAGGACAACATTACCAACACTAGACAAAATGAGGCCAGAGATAACGATGATAAAATTGAAATCTTGATGTGATGGAAAGAGATGCCACCCGAGGACACAATATGAGAGGAACAGAGCCTCTTCAGAAAATAGTTTCCAAAATTCCAGCTCAAGGACGAGCTGATTTTTAGACAGGGGAGATGTAACAATCGTCAAGCGTCCTAGGGGTAGGCCACGTAAAGTAGTGGTAGGTTAGGAGGAACTGAGAGGCCGCAAGCCCAGCTGTTATAAAATTAAGCCTCTGCATAGAGGTAAAGGTTCATGGGCCTAGCCCATTAGCACGTTGTATCTCTCGTCCTACATACTCCCTCCGTCCCAAAAAAATGACGTTTTTGACTTTGAAACATTGTGTTTGACCGTTCTTCTTATTCAAAAAATTTATATAAATATTATTTATTTTGTTATCATTTGTTTTATCATTAAAGATACTTTAATAATAATTTATATAATTTATAATTTGCATAATTTTTTTGAATAAGACGAATAGTCAAACACAATGTCTGAAAGTAAAAAACGCCATTCTTCTTGGGACGGGGGGAGTAAGGGGTTAATCCCTTTCCCCCGCTCCCTACCTCATAGTCGTCGCTTGCGCGCCCCCCGCGTTACTCGTGCACCGCACCACCGCCTTCGTGCACGCCGCCTGCGCCACCGTCGTCGATGCTCGCCTTCTGACAAATCGCTGCCCACGCCGTTTATGTGTCTGCCGCAAGTCTAAATTTCCAATCGTTCTAGCAATCACGATTTATACTTGTTATAGAAACTATATAATGAAACTCCTCACTGAGAGTAGGTGTTTAACCCATGTTTCATTTTATTCTACGTGATGTGACAGTCTTGGAAAAACGTCATGAAACACTAGCCAACCTACCAGCTCTGAGAGTTGAGCTACCTCATTCCAAAATAAATGCACATCCTAATTTACAAGGAGTCAAACTATTCTAAGTTGGTAAAAACATAGAAAATAGTAATATTAATATTTGTATCTCTAAATAAGTACATTCTGATCTATGAAAGTATATTCTAGACGCAATCTAATAATATTTATTATGCATCATAAATCTTAGTACATTTTTTTATATATATTGTTTAGTTAAACTAGTTGCCTCTTATACTTATTTTGGGATGAAGTGAGTAGTTAAAGAATGTAAGGCAGTTTAACTCCAATCAAAATTTCAGTAATCCAAGAAACGGGCACTCGTGAAACCTGCAGGACCTCAAGCATAATGTAGTCCTGGAAATTGGTCACAAAGTGATTCATTACATTAAATAGACCTGAAAGAAACTGAGCTCTGATCCTTGTTACTTCCATGTACTAGAATGAAGGCGCAACATGTTATCAAGAGTGAAAGGCGAAACAATAGTTCGCTCTGTGTTATCAAGAGATTTCAGACAGCAGATGGTTTAACTCCAATCGAATTTCAGTAATCCAAGAAATGGTCCCATGAAACCTCTAGGACTTCCAACATAATGCAATCCTGGAAATTGGTCACAAAGTGATTCATTTCATTGAATAGAACTGATTGAATAGAACTGAAACAAACTGAGCTTTGATGTGTGTTCCTTCCATGTAAAATGGAGAGGAAACAATGCAGTTAGGTTCCATCGCCTTCCACTGATCCACACGCCTGAACTTCCACAGTAAGTCAAAACCTTGAGATACATCTTCATAACTGAAGCTGTGAATCCTAACATCATACTCCAAAGAGAAGACATCACAACCAAGAACATCCTAAAGGATCCATCATCTTAACCTTTATTGGCCATAAGTTGTGAGATAATCTGCTGCCCTCTCTTTATTTTGCTGCAGCAGGGGTTAGACCAACGATCAGCTCTTGCTGCCATTCTATTGCACTATTAGGAGTATGGCAATACCGCAATAAGCCACCTAGTAGTAGGCAAACATCAGCCATGCTGGTGTTTGGCTTAGATCAGCCATGTAGTAGGCAATGCAATAGGCAAAATCAGGTGTTTGTGCTGTGTGTGTCCTCTGTGCTCATCCCCTTCTACCTCTAGCCGTGGAGGCTCATCCCCTTCTACCTCTAGCCGTGGAGTGTGGGCGCACGTTGGTGAGCTGGATGCTCACATGTGCAGGGAGTACCTAGGTCAACATAGATATCATGGTCATCATACAGTGTATGGAAGCTCGGATTGCAGTCTCAAACAACACAAACTTAGAGGAGCAGGTTGTGAGCGTTTTGTACTGTGTATAATTCTTAAAGAAACAAAGGCTGCTAATTACATCATTAAATAGACATCAACTTAGAGAAGGATGCAAGCTACCAGAGAAACTGAATACTTGATAGATTTAAAAATTCTCTTTCCAAACTGTGCCAGCATAAATCACTTATCCATTTTACCAAATACTATCTAGATCTGCAAGTAAGGTATTTTCAAGATTCCTTTGCATACGAGAGTGCCAGCCAGGCATAAAAAAAGGGCAAGAAAATAATCAATGGCATACACCTGAGACGGCATTTTCCTTACATATTGTTTACTGCAGAAAAGAGCAAATATAACCAATGTTTTTTTTTTGTGTGTAGGCGTTGGGAGGGGATGGTGTTGTGTCTTTTCCTGCCCAGCACCATCACCATCTCGTCCTGAACCTGCACTTTGTGTACCATCTGCTCCAGCTTGATCACCGAGTACCCCTCAGCCCTCGACCTGCTTTCTCTCCAGGGACGCCTGGCAACCATTTCAAAGATGACAGTATCTCACATGGACTGCCAACATCATGTTATTTAATGTAAGAAGCAATCAGGCATCCAACCAAACCTTTATCAGCCGGAACTTGTTGTCCTGAAGATCGCACTTGTCAGTAACAACTGACTGCTCTAAAGACCTCTGAGGTAAGCACACGAGATCGTCAGTAACAAACTGACTGCTCTGGAGACCTGTGAGGTAAGCACACGAGATCTATAACAGCATTAATATCCACAAAATAAGCGTAGGGAGAAATTAAGCAAAAACACCTCGCACAATTTTGTCAGCAAAAACACATCACCCAATTTTGTCAGTCCCACAAGACTTTGTATGTGGTCCTTTTGTTACAATATCATATCCAACGCATAAATTCGTTAAAATAAAAATTCGAAAGTACATCATTTTGTTACAACGCATACACACATTAATCAGCTCAATAAAACAAATCGCAATTCAAATTTGTTGTGGTCCTTTTGTTACAGTATCATATCCAACGCATAAATTCGTTAAAATAAAAATTCGAAAGTACATCATTTTACATTGATCAGATCCACAATTAAGCATTTACAGTCTAGCTATTAGATACAAAGAAAATCCAAACTTTATCAGTTCAATGAATATGCATGAAAAAAAATACTCAAATTAACTACATCCTACTTCAGCACAATTTTTAAATTCTTCATAACACGTTGTGGTCAAGATCCAAATCAATAGCTCCCAACTTCCAAGCACTCATGAGAATCAGTCTTCAATGGGTCAATCACTCCTTGTGCTTGTCTGATTGCAGGAAATCATATAGAACTGTTTTCATGTCCAAATCTTGAAGAAATATCACCTTGTCCTTCCTAACTTCTTCCCAGATACATCTAGTAATTTCTAAATGCTTCTCTGCAACACCAAGTCATGTTGTAAGTAAACTTGCTGATGGCATTGATGTGACCTCCTGGAACCAAAATGCACTCGTTTCTTTTGTGCTAAGATGCATGCTTCCTACATAATCTTGAGATTCTAAAATCCAAATAATAATCAATGCAAAGTTCGAGAGAACTCCTCAACAAATCATCAAATCATCATGCCAAATCATCTTGAGATCCTAATGATCATAATACGTAGCCTTTCACTAGACCTGACAATGGACTTTAGAATTGTTCAATTTCTTAGGATTCAGAGGTGAGCACAATAACCAGGACCTGCTCCAAACAAGGTATCATAAACCTTAAACCCAATTGCATTGGCAGAGCAAAATAAGCTAGGCCATACATACACCAAATAGACGTCCAAAAAATGAGAATATGGCGTTGTGGATTTCAAACTCGGGAAGCTTCAGGTGGCTGCTGAAGAATTCAACAAGCTCAAACTATGTGAATGGCTGGAGCCTGTCAAAACTCATGGGAGAACTCAACATTCATCACCATGTGCTTTGCTTCAATTGTGCACTGCACCGAGCTTCACCATGTCGGAGACCATGGTGCCCCAGCTGCACTGGACACAGCGCAACAAGAACTGGTCCAAGCTCCATGAGCTTCTACATGGCAACATGATAGCCACTACCTAAAACATCCCTTATGCCCCCAAACATATAAAGCAAAAGTTCACAAATTTAGTGTTCATGCTTTAATAGATCTGACACAAAAAAGTACAAATGAAAATGATAAGAATGACAACTCTTTAAGGATGCATATCATATATACTTATACCAGACACAGAAAAGAAGCTATCATGGGGCAGTGATAAAAAATAAAAAATAAAAAAAACTATCTAGTGATTATCCGTCCCATCTGCAAATGTTGAGCCACCTCCACCCAACCTCAAATATTATATACACACATGTTGCAAGTATTAAACAGAGAAGTATCTATTGCTTATCAATCAAAATGCCCAGAAAAAATAAAGTAAGGAACACAACTTTGAAGTCAGTGCACTGGAAAATATTTGTGGAAATGATAACTTAGGATCTCTGGCCCTTCAAATTTGATGAGTTGTTTCACAAGTTCTGGTAGAGGTCCTGTGCTTTCTTCATTCCATGAGTTGGATAGAATTCCCATGCTTCAGTTACTAGTAAATAATATACACCTTAAAAGATGATCTCCATGACAGTCAGATATATCTCCAAACTCCTATTGGCTAGCAAAGTTTAGAGTATGGGTACCATTTTCATTTGACGCCTACTTTTAGCCTGCCGATTTTTTAGCTCGCAATAGATACTAGTCATATATTCCTGTTTCTTCAAATATATACATCCAATATAAATCTTTCACCAAAAGCTAAGGAGAAACTTTAAATTGTAATGTTTAGTTCCCTACTCAATCAGACATGCATAGTTGTTAGTCCTCTTCAGCACGAAAAGCAAGTGTATAAAAAATCTAACATCACAGCATGATAGGTTTAATAATACACATGACAATCAGAAATCATGAATAACTTGTTCCCTATCTTGGAAGATGAAAACAAAGCATTCTTAAACATAAGAAATAAACATATACATATAATAATTCTATAACATTATAGAGTATCCAAACTAGCATAATAATCATACATTGTAGGAAACTTGATGAAGTGGCACCAGATCATTCGCCCACTAATAAACGACCACATAATTTGTGCATAATGTAACTTAATTACATCCAGAAAGCAACAGGATTCCAATGCATCTCAGGAAGCTGATGGGCGTCGGTCATCTCGTAGGACCGCACCTTCCGCTGTGTAGTGACAAGGTGTCTCTGTGCATCATACTTGAGACCAAAGGTGGTGACCACGAGCACACGGCGATGCGGGTAGTACCCATCTTCGTGGAGGCGCCGCAGATCCTCCTCGTCGTCACGCACCAGCGACTCAACCAAGCAGTACCTGCAGCTGCCCATACACACGAGCGTAGCCCCAAGGTGCCTCCTCGATCCTGCATCGAACAACTGGTCCTTGCCGAGCTTCCAGGCAGGCAGGCTGCTGAGGTCGGCAGGAGCCGGCACAACATCGCAGCAGGAGAGGTACCCTTTGCTGCCCTCATGCCGCGAGAGGCCCACCCGTGCGTCCAGCTCGGCATCAAAGTAAGCCTCGCCTTTGAAAGGCAGGACCCAGTTGCCATGCGACGCCCATTCCCGGCTCTCCGTGTCGAAGGAGAACGTGCTCCATTTATGGGAGACGAAGAGTGTGCGCCCATCGGGTGCAAGACGGAGGCCCGATGCGTTCACATTGCTCGAAGGGCGGGGCGAGCCGGTTGGGCTCCACGACCACGCCGCATCATATGGGTAAATGGTGTCGGGCGGTGGCGCTGCGGCGCCGAGAATGTCGAACTGTCCCGCTCTTAAAAGATAGAGGCTGCCGGCAATGGACATGAATAGTGGTTTAGCGGAGAGCTTGTTTCCGCCGCGGCGTGGCGGGGGCGTACGCAAGCGCCTTCGTTTGCACATCGAACACTGGAAAGGAAGGGTAGGGAGATGGTTGCATGGCAAGGATCTTGGTGCCGTGGGAAGCAAAATACCAGGACTTGCCGTGACGGGTCTCGAAGCGGACAACCGGGTGCTTGGGGAGGGACACCGGCCCGGCGTCGGAGGGGTCGAAGGCGTCGACATCGACCTTGTAGACGCTGTATCCCCTCTCCCAATCATCCAGAATGAGATAGAGATGCTTCTTCAGCTGCTTGAAACGCTTGGCCGCGCGGTGGGAGCAGGATTGAAGTGTGCACTGCTGCTCCTTCTTCGACATGGCTATCTCCCTTCACGCTTTCCTCCTCCTATCTTCCCTTCACGCCTTCGCCTTCCTCCCAGGGAGCGGATCTAGTAAAGGGACATGGGCGCTGACATCTACACGTTTCCAAAAAGTAAAATTGGAGTTTAGGAACTCGGTTTGCACAGCAGACAGGGAAGAGAAGGGGTCGGAATACCTGGTGGCTGCCCTTCGCCGGCGGATTGATTGGCGTAGGGCGATGCGGTGATCCAAGCAGCGCTCGTTCGGTTGGAGAGGAATCCAACCAGAAATCGTTCCAGCTGATCAAACCGAGCAGAACTGGAAATTGTTTCTACGCATGATTCCTGGAAACCGAACGATGATACCGCCGTCTGGCGGATGCGGCGGCGGGAGTGCCGTGTGGGAAGGCCGAAAGCCCGGAGGGTAGGGGGTGGCTGGTTGGTGGCGTTTAGGGTTACTTCGCATCGCAGTATATATATTCGCCTTTGTTGTAGATGGGCCTTTAACGGGCCTTGTCTTTCCAATCTAAGACGAGCCCGCATTGCAACAGCCTATGCGCCTAGCGGGCCGCGTCAGCCCGTGTTTTTTTTTTTTGACAAAAAAAAATATGATGAAGTCCGGTTTGCCTCCCTCAACTATCGTAGAAGTCTAATTTTGCTCCCTCAACCGAAAAACCAGATAAAAAACCTCCCTCAACTTTCAATACAGTCTACTTTTGCTCCTCGGCGGTTTTGTGGGCGATTTTCATCTCATCTCCCTCCTTAGGTCTGTCCGGAGGAGCTGCTCGGCGCACGATAGCGGCAGCCATGCACGGAGGAGCTGCAGGCGTGCAGCAACACTGGCCGTGAGTGCGTGTGGGCTCGATGGCTACCGCGCCACGGGGTGGGGTGGCCCGGCGGTAACGGCGCAGCAGAGGTAGCGGCGACCAACTCGCGATGAGCTCCCATCGTCCCATGCTGCGCGCTGCTGCAGATCGCAGCGTTCTGTGTTGTGCATTGTCGCTGCCCTCCCGCGTCTCCCACATCAAACTTATCTGGAGACTGGAGGCGTGCTGCTGGAACCTGTTGGAGGCGTGCAAATGCTCGCCGACGATGGTGCTGGTGGAGGCGTGCTGCATGTTGGAACCTGCCGAACACGCCTGCAGCATGCGGCGGCGGCACTGGTGCATGCGCTAGCCAGCAGTTTGCAAGGAGCTCATTGTTGAGCATGGATGGGAGCCTGCCGCTTGCCGGTGCGTGTTGCTAGCTTCCTGCGGCATATGTATGTGCGTGTGCTGCAGCTTCTTGCCGCAACGGCCAGCGCCCAGCAGGATAAGGAGAGTATACGGTGATAATCTCTCGCAGGATACACAAGGTCTACAAGCGGGCCGTGGGGCGTCCCCGCGGGTGCCCAGCGGGCACGGCCGCGGCCGCTCGGAGCACACCGCGCGTTCGAGCGCAGGCTGCGAGTTCGCCGCTCTGCTCCGCACCAGTCGCCCCACCCTGGCCGCACGCCGAATCTCGCAGCTTTGGGCCGAATCTCGCCGGGCACACGCACTCGCTCCGCGCCGGCCGCGCGCTCACGTTGCTCGCGTGCCTGTCGCGCCGGCCACGCACGCTGGTCGGAAGCTCACGCTCGTCTTGGCAGCAGAGAAGCCAAATAACCAGTGCACTCTCTCTCTGCTCCTTTGCTCCTCTGCGGGTCCACATTCCAGTCACTCTAAACCACCCACAAAACCACTGAGGGAGGAAAAGTAAACTGTATTAAAGTTGAGGGAGGATTTTTACCCGATTTTGCGGTTGAGGGAGCGAAATTAGACTTTGCTGATAGTTGAGGGAGGGAAATAGGACTTTTTCCAAAAAAAATACCACTTTTATCAGCAGCGAAGGTACAAAAGTTCTAAGAAACAGATTGCAGCGCCATCATCATTGGGCAGCCGCTTACATACCTCCTGTTAGTACGGTTCATGTTTGAATGATTACATTCTACATTCATTATCACAGCATGTCTAAATGCTTGAGTAGCCAGTGTGTGCGCTGTAATATTTGAGTTCCTGGCAATCTTGGATTCTTCCGTTGGATACAAACTTTGAGTGAGAGACGATATTCCAATGTGGAGGGCGGTGGTGTAAAGTTAGTTTGATGTATGTATAAATAAACATATAGTTAGTTTGATCTAATGCATTCGACGCAATCTCCAACAAAATGAGAAAAACTCAGCCCCCAAAAATTGTTATTGGGGAAGATACAAAACTATTTTGGGATTTTGAAGGTCTTCTCTCCGACAGAAGGAGAAAAATCCAATCCCCAATAAGATAGACCCCACCTGTCAGTGAGACAGATAAATTGCTTCCTCTGTTCCGCCCCACCCGGTCATCTCTCTCGCTCGCGTTTACTTCTCGCACTCGCACACCGCCGCCCGTCCCCGTCGCCGCTTGCTCTTCCTCGCCGGACGGCGCCTTCCTATCCAATCTCCGGTCTCCACCTTCCCCTCGCCCCCCTGCTTCCTCTCCAGGGAGCGCGCCTCCACCACCGAGTGCGGCTCCTTGCGGCGGGCGGCAGGCCTCGGACCCCTCGCCGTCGGCTTCCTCGCCGCCGGCCTCCTCGCGGCTTCTCTCGGCGGACGCTGTCTCGAGGAAGCACACGTCAGATCCAGCGGCGGACGCCCTCCTCGCTGGACCATCCCGACGACGGCGTACGGCAGCAGCTTGTCCACCTCGACGGTTGTGTGAATCTTCACTCCCGCCAAGATTGCAGGTATGCGGGATTGCTTTGTGGGGAGGGGCTATTCCCCTTTATTTGAGGGATTGAAGGCTGGTTTTGAGGGGGATGAGAAAAAAAAAAATCTCATTGAGGATTGGATTGGGAGACTGTTGGAGCTTGCAAAATCTCCCAAATGGCAGGTTTTTCTCCTTGGGGAACTGTTGGAGATGCTCGTCAAGCTGTTTTCTTTTTTACTACGGCAGTTTTTTTTTTGAGTAATTCCCGAGCTTCCATTCATTCAGACCAATGTGCGCCTTCTGGTTTGATTGTATTTTTTCAAGGGGGGGTATTTCCATGGGGTGGATCCTTTTCACACTACCTCAGTGAGTGCTAGCCCCGATGATCTTGCTTGGGGCTGCTCATCTGATACTCTTCTTTTTGACATAAAATAAATGCGTGTGCTCAAATTTTGGTTGTCTTTTTATTGAGTTTGGCTCTGTATTGCGAATTGTGATGATACAGGAGGCTAAGTCTTTTCAGCATGAGTTGGGCTCTTTTTTGTCTTATTGATGTAGCATGTCCACTGTCTCATATTAGAAAGAACAATTGAGTAGCAGTATTCACAAAATATCTGTTTTTCAGTACTAGTAACCACTGTGGAAGTAGTTTCTAATGCCAAATCCTCTACTTGTTTGTTTTATCTGTTGATATTTCTATCATTTCAATGTTTCATTATTGATGAGAAGGGGCAGTACCGTGGTGCATGCTTCTCATCTTCTCGTTCATCTTACTCCTCTACAACCAAAATCCCAGAAAACCAAGCAGTTCAGATGTGAGTCTAAGTTCTTTTCATTTTTGAGTCTTTTTTAGTCTAATTTTTCAAAGTCCCCCAACCATATACAGGGGGTTCTGACGGAGTTTAAGTCTTACCAGTATTTTCAGCCTGAGTGTGTTAGTGTTTGATGAGCTTTGTAAGGTTTATTGCTGAGGTCAAACTTTTCCGCAGTTTAAGTTCATGATAGATGTTGGTGATTTAGACTTACAAACCCATGACCATGACCCTCTAAACCTGTATGTTGTTGCACCTAGATTTCTCTTTTACTGCTCAAACTCTTGTCAGTTATAAGGTTCAGTCTTAATTTTAGTTTTTATTTGCTGTCTTAGTTTTCATTCATAGTTTATTTTCAGTTATACTTTGAGTCATAGGCTTCAGTTTTCCATTTCAGTTGTAGGTTTCAGTCTTATTCTTTTAATTTTGAGTTGTTTTCATTGTTAGTCATAGTTCCCCAACGTTGCACAGCCATCATTCTTATCAGTCCTTTTATGTTTCATTGTTATCAGTGTATTTGTGTGTCAAGCTCATGTATCATTGTTTTGGTTGTGTCTGTGTCAAGCTCATCTGTCTGTGTCTGTGGTTGCGCTATATCTGTGTCTGTATGTATCGGCATCTTTGTCTCTATCTCTGTTTCTGTCTGTCTGATGCGAACTGTTGAAACTATCTCTATTGAAGTGTGTTTGCGCTATATCTCTCTCTGTATTTGAGATCTGTCTCCTAGTTTTATTTTCAGTCAAATTTTGATTATGGTTCTTATTTTTAATTCCAGTTCATTCATATTAATATGTGAATACTACATCTACTTCTATCCTGATGACAACATTGTGACCTTGCACATTTTAGAAAACAAACTTCAAGGAATGGAAGCAAGTGCTTCAAGAACTTGGCAGATTTTTGAAGGCTGATGGAGCATACAAAGGATCTAGATCGCTAAAATACGACAACTTGTTTGATTCTTATCCATCAAACCTTGCATCTATTGCACGATTCCATTCAAAAAGGGTGCTGAAACTGAAGGAAGCTGTGCTAACAAGCTACCGCAGAAATGAGGTTAATATCACTGTTACCCTGTTCTCATTAATTTTAATATTCATCTAATTTTCATTTGTCTTTCACAAATGTGCTGAACATCTGAAAATATCTCTCACAGCCTTTTTTTTTTTTTGAAATGCAGATCAAGTTTACAGAACTAACTTTGGATACATTCAGATTCAGAATGCTGCAGTGTTTGGAATGGGAGCCCACTGGGTTTTATCAGATTGCTGCTAAAGAACTTACAGAAAATGGCACTGTTAGTGACCAGAGTGGACCCTCCGGTCTGATTGATATTCACCTGTCAACAGAAATATCTGATGGAAGTCTTCCTTCAAATCCTCAAAAAGCAATCATATATCATCCTACAGCCGCTCATCTTTTAGCGGTATGTGGCTACCCTGATTGTTCCTTTCCCTTTTAAAGTCCATCTTTTGCTCCAAGTTTCGCTAGGCGCTAGGCGGAATCTAGGCGCTGACCCCTAGCCTAGGGAGTAATCGGGATTAATCGCGCCTAGGCGTTCCTAGGCGTTTCCCTAGGCGGTAGCAAATACATGTATAAATACTTAAAAGAAAAGAAAAAAATAGGAAATCAGTAGTAATAATAGAAGGAAGAAAGAGCAGAAGGCCCATTTAACGGCCCAACTTCGGCCCAACTCTCTCCCGTACAGCTCGCATCGTTATCCTCTCCCGCAGCGCTGCTCCCTCCCGCACCCTTGACTCCCGCATCGCAAGTCTCCGCATCTCCGCTCGCTGCGGCGCCGCCCTCTCCCGCATCTCTGCCCGCCGCCGCCGCTCGCCGCCCGCGCTGCTCCTCCCCACCGGCGAATCTCTCCTCTTCGCGGCCGCCGCCGCCTGCGCCCGCCACCGGCTGCGCACGTCCGCGCCTCCGCGCCTCCGCCGGATGCTCCTCCACCCCCACCGGCGCCGCCACCGAGCCGCCGCCGCCTAGGGGTCCGCCTACCCCCATAGGCGAGGCGGGGAGCCCCGATTCGCGACTAGTCGCGCCTAATCGCGCCTAGGCGAGCGCCTAGCGGAACTTGGCTTTTGCTTAGTATTGGTAAGCGCATGAACTTTTGGTAGGATTGCATATCTCCTTGTAAGAAGTTCCTTTTTCAGAAGCATGAATGATGGCACTAGTGTTTTAGTTCTAAGGTGTGCCAATGCTCTTATTCATTGCAATGACTACCAATCTCATGAATCACATGCTTTTAACAAAAAGAGAGGATAATGTACTTACATAAGCATAATTGTAGTAAGAAAGAAGTGGTTTTCTGGCATACCTTAAGCAACATTTGTTTGGCAGCCAGGTCCAATTCCATCAGCATGTTCTAAGTGTGTTCATATTTAGGCCTTCACTTTATCTGAAACAATATTATTATATCAGAGAAGTCAAACCCTTGCACAGCCGTCATTCTTGAGACATTATCGGACTGCCATGGCATCAATATTATCACTAAATAATATTGATACGGAGGCATCAATATTTTTTTTGTATCTGGAGTGGCGTTTCTATTTTCTTCCTTCGTCCGTACAGATTTTGAAAACGTTCTGTTTTGACTTTTGGGATTCTATGGACTACAGAATCTTCTTTATTCTGAGTCTCCGTAGCACCTAGCTAACCATAGGGATTAAAAAAGTGGTCGAAAGGATAGTTATGTTAGAAAACCTTCTCTAATCTTTGTAGATAGTGGGTTAATACATATTCCAAGAAACTCCTAGTTTATACACATATATCAACGACGTAATTAGTCACTAGGGGTAAAATAGTTCAAGTTGGTATTCCTTGCATTGACAGCTACATGCATGCCACGAAGTGGCTGTGCCTCAACACAAATTGATACCATTTTCTATAAGTTTGATCAAACTTAAAAGGGTTTGACTTGTCCCAAACCAAATGTTGCTTCAGATATAATAATATTGTTTCAGATAATGCAGAGAGGAACTATACACTTGATCTGTGCATGCTGTTTCAGTTTTGTTCTTTTAATTTTGAGTTGTTTTCATTGTTAGTCATAGTTCCCCAACCTTGCACAGCCGTCATTCTTATCAGTCCTTTTAAGTTTCATTGTTATCAGTATATTTGTGTGTCAAGCTCATGTATCATTGTTTTGGTTGTGTCTGTGTCAAGCTCATCTGTCTGTGTCTGTGGTTGCGCTATATCTGTGTCTGTATGTATCAGCATCTTTGTCTCTATCTCTGTTTCTGTCTGTCTGATGCAAACTGTTGAAACTGTCTCTATTGAAGTGTGTTTGCGCTATATCTCTCTCTGTATTTGAGATCTGTCTCCTAGTCTTATTTTCAGTCAAATTTTGATTATGTTTCAGTCTTTGTTTCTCATTCTCTCTCGCCTTTCAGACAAACTTGTTTTTGTTGCCTATTTCCTTTCAGGTACAAGAGATTGGAGGTTCTGTTTTCCTTGACAAATGATGTAAGCTTCCAAAACCTTCCATCAGTTTTAGTTTGAGTCTAAGTTTCAGTTATCTCAGTCTGAGTTCTAAAAATAGGCTTTTTGTGTGTGTGTTTCATTCTTAGTTTGAACCTTATCAGTATTTGACATCTGAGTCTTAGTCTTATTTTCAGTGCCAATTTGATTATATTTCAGTCTGTGTTTCTCATTCTCTGTCGCCTTTCAGGCTCAAGTTCTGTTCAGAGGTGCACTGATTTCAGACTATAACTTATTTTTGTTGTCTATTACCTTTGAGGTACAAGAGAGGTTCTGTACTTCTGTCTACATATAAAGTTTGTTTTGCAACCCTTCATAGAAGGTTTATGGTCGAAATGCTCTTTTGTCTGTGCTGTGGTTGTTTGTTTTAGTTTCAGTGCAAGCACTAAAGATCACTGCTTTGGTCTTCTTGGCTTTTGGGCACAGGAGGAGGAGCAAGATCAACGAGAAGATGAAGGCGCCGCGGAGCCTGGTACCCACTTTCAACATGTTAGTGCAAAGCCTTGTTGAATTATGCATTTTCATCAAATGGATTTTTTTTTTCATTTTGAGTCTTTTAGCAGTATGTTTTTTTTTAATCTTTGTTCATTTTGAGTTTCAAGAGATGATTTTCTTTTTACAGAGTCAAGGATGCAAGAAGAAGGTGAAGAAACTGCTCCACAACATCAGTGGTACGTTCTTTTCTTTGTCTTCTATTTGCTTGGCTCATTTTATTCCCAATCAGGCTTTTTTTGCTTGGCTTTAATTTGATTTTTTTTTTTGTAGCATTAGAATGGTCCTGAGGTCTTCCACTTTTAGTTTAGTTGTAGGAATTAGGTTGAGGTCTAGATTTGAGCTAACTCACTAGTCGATAAAGGTTTCTGGAAAGAGTTTTTAGTCCGAGACAGCATAGTCTCGTACTTGTGATTTAGTTTGTAGGAAGTGTTTTGAGTTCCAGATTTCAGCTAACTCACAACTTTTTTTTCTCTCGATTTGATGGAATTGTAATGAAATGCTTGGAAATGGATTCATTTTCTTCATTTGTGATTCAGAAGTTCATTCTATTTCTATTTTCTACTCTTTACAAAACTGAAACATGCAAAAATAACTGAAACATCCTTGCAACAGAAATGCGTTCTTGAGAGGGGCAACGAAATCTGGTTTGTTTTACTTGAAAAAAACATGCTGACATCTGTCTTTTTGCTTTTGTGGTTGTTTTCTGCCCTAAAAATAACTGGTTATTTCATCCGATTGTTTTGTGGTGTTTAAATAGCCGGTTATTTTTAGGCACAGCAACACCCGGCTGGCGGGTGGACATTTATCCGGCTATTTTCTGTTGTTGAAATAGCCGGTTATTTTAGGCACAGGAACACCCGGCTGGTGGGTAGACACTTCCTATCCAAGATTTGAATAAGCCACCAATCATAGTCAGAAACTAGGATCATGATATGTGATTCTCGGATGTGATGATTTGGTCAGTTTTTTCTGAAATTTATTGATTGATTCTTGTCTTGTAGTCACGATACCTTCAGTTCCATGACTGTCCTGTGGAATGGGGATGGTGCAGGGATCTGCAATCCTTTATTTTTGTATTTAGAAGCCATAATAGGTGCCTCTTCCCTCTTATTGATTGATCTTTGTCCAATATTTCTTGTCAAAATGGTTTGAAGACTTGTTATAACTGTTGTCCTTTTCATGTGTTACACAGGATAGTTCTTGAACGTCCTGAATATGGTTATGCAACATACTTCTTTGAGGTGGTCCAATCAACTCCGATAAAATGGCAGATCCGTAGGCTGGTTGTTGCAATGAATCTTAGTGGCTGTGGAAGGACAGCTCTTATTGAAAATGTCATGGGCAGGCTGGCTCTTTGTCCAAATTTATATTTTAGTTTCAAATTTATTTCCAATTTTATTCTTCAATAACCAAAGGTGAGCCAAGATGTAAAAGGCTTAACCCTAGGTCCCGTCAATAGGTTTGCAACAATTATCCAGCTCGAGGACGAGCTGGGTCTCCAAGGGCGAGGGGATGTCATGGGCAGGCTGGCTCGTCCATCCAATCCGCATGCGCCAAGAATAGAAGGAAAGACAAGGAGCAGCAATCGGCATCAAGAGGACCATGCAGCCGCACCAGAAGGAAAGGACATGCGTTGGCTTCGTTGAATAATTCCAGTCAATGTTTCCCTATTCTTTAGAGAATAGCTCCCGGCTGAGAATTGGTCCCGTGGGCTATTTAACCATTGTAATCGGCACTTTAGAATCAAGCAAGATCAATTACCTAAACCTCTCTTTCTCTCCCTAAGAACTCTCAAGCCCGATCGACCGTGAGGGGTATAACCTCCGGATCGGAAGACACGGCTGGAGGCTACGATCTACGTAGCCGAGGGCCGCCTACCCTCGATCTCCGGCCCTTGACAACCTGCCCATGACAGAAAACAGGCCATTACTGGTAAGGCTTCTTGCTAGTTGCTTCTATGGAATTTATTTTTCAAGATTTTAGTAACTGTTAAGAATCAATTCACCTATCTAGTATAATGCTGGTAGTGATGTATAAATGTATAATGCTGGTAGTGATGTATAATGCTGGTATAATGCTGTTATATGGGCTAAAAGGCACTGGTTTATCTTTTTCAGTCTCTTTGCTTCTGATTATGGTGAAATTTATATGTTTCAGAATTTGATAGTTAAACATGAATGTGGCTTTGCTCCTAATTTTCTGAATCATGCTCTAGTTCAACTCTTTATGTAACCTCTTCCAACCAAAAATATTGATAATCTTTGCATTGACTTCATATGTAACCTCGTCCAACCAAAAATATTGATAATCTTTGCATTCACTTGATGTAAAGTAGTTAAGATTAGGTCCTGTAGCCCTGTTCGCTTGAACATATCAAACCGGCTTTTCAGCCAAAATCAGCTTATTGTCTCTCACAAAACACCATTGAATCAGCAGAAATCAACCAAAAAAACCACCAGTTAAGCTCAATGTTTATTATCTCTCTAGACCAATTCATTAGAATTTGAGAACCAGGTGTGCTAAGTTGAGAAATGAGAACTCATTGCTTTTTTACTTTGTTTTGCTTCCATTATATGTTTCAGGTTGGTAAAGATTTAACAGAAGGCGAGGCACGTGTTTTGGAAGAATATGGATGGATAAGAGACACTGGGCTTGACACGATGGTTAACTACCGTGATTGTGTGGTCCATGACAGGTGGACGGAGAAATGTGTTGCTGATTGGAGGGCGAAGATAGGAAGCTTCTAATGACTGGTTATGCTGAGGGCCAATCAATCAAACTCATGGTCCGAAGAAGATAGTGGACATGTTGGAAGCTACTGGGATGCTGAATTTGAAATAAAGTTGGAGGATCCTTATTGAGAGATCTGCTGTGTATATAGTCCTGAATGCGTCCAAATAAACTGCAGGTTGTACAAAAAGACTTGCAACTTATCTGACCAGTGATCGGTAACCTGTTTATGTATGCCACTGCAGTTTGGAACATTTTGGTTGTCACCAGGACAGTTTAGGTCGGTTGATGAATATACTTGGGTCGTAGCGATATGGAGCACTCATGTTTCTGTTCTCTGATGAAATAACGTGTAAATTAAATTCGTTCGTGAAATGAAAATACTCACGAAAGAATTTCGTTTTTTAGTCCTTTACCGTGACTACTTATTCAGACAGATGTCAATGATGGAAAGCTATCCATTTTCAATTCTTTTCCCTGACGACAAGACCAGTACTCTCTCAGTATGTTTGGAGAACAGTGAATGAGATGACAAACTCTGATTGTTGAGTGTTTTCACTTGAATCCCATTCAAAGCAAAGTTCATTTAGTTCAGAAAGAAACAAGAATCTGTAATCAGTTATGAATTCCATACTCCAGAAATAAATTGTCATTCTCTTACTGTGCGCATGCCAAATAAAAGAATCCAATGGGCTGAACAGCTGGCCTCCTTCGAGCAGCGCAGTTGCCGGGCCAAAGTGGAGAAAATTTTGCTGGGATGGGCCGGATTAACCTGACAGGGCCTAACTGAACCTCCGTGTTCCCGTAAGGGTTTAGGCCGCCGTGCCCATCTCGGCCAACCCTAGCCCAAACGATCAAGCCAGGCGGCGGCCGGCGGTGGCGGAGGCGGAGGCGGGCCGCCGGACATCCAACATGCCGCGGTACTACTCTTCCTCACCTTCTGCGTACTCGTCCTCACCGTCGAACTTCAAGTCACCGCCGCCGAAGACTCCAGCGAAGCCGCGGAGGCGGAGGCTGGCCGACGTAGCCAGGCGGCGGCCGGCGGAGGCGGAGGTGGAGGCGGGCCGCCGGGCATCCAACATGCCGCTGTACTACTCTTCCTCACCTTCTGCGTACTCGTCCCCGCCGCCGAAGACTCCAGCGAAGCCGCGGAGGCGGAGGCTGGCCGACGTAGCATCATCCGCGCCGTCGCCGTCGTCGTCGCCGCTGCCGTCGTCGTCGTCTCACTCGTCCTCAGCATCAAAGTCGCCGCAGGTAAGAACGAATCCTCCAGTTGGTGTTGGAGATTAATCGGTTATTTTGAGGGGAATTTCGTATTCTGGTTGTTGTTGGAGATTAATAGATGATTTTAAGGGGGATTTCGGATTTATGATGTGTGGGAGAAAAACCTGAACAGTTGGTGTTGGAGATTAATCGGTTATTTTGAGGGGAATTTCGTATTCTGGTTGTTGTTGGAGATTAATAGATGATTTTGAGGGGGATTTCGGATTTATGATGTGTGGGAGAAAAACCTGAAGAGTTACATCAGAGTGATTAACATCAAATGGTTTGTTGCTTCTTAAAACCAAGCTAGGATAGGGAACCCTCGTATGTTTAGCGAACTCACGCATCACATATAAGGGATTCTCTAGAGCATGCATTGAAAATAGATGGGTGAATGTAAGACAGCAGCAAAACAGGGATGTCCAAGCCTGCGGTGAAGTAATAATAATTCTCTAGAGTCCATTATGCATGGTCCCAGTCCCAAGAATTCTCCCTGTCCCTAGCTCCTGAAAAGCACAATGAGAAGGATCAAACAGACATTTACAATTGAGAAATTTAGTGATAGAGCTAACAGACAATATGTTAACAGGGAAATTGGGAACATGCAACACAGGTGATAGAAATAAGGCTTTGGTGCAATGGACAGATCCTTGTCCAGTTATAGGTGACATGGAACCATCAGCTAAACGCACCTTATCCTTACCTGAACAAGGATTGTAGGAAGTGAAAAGATTAGATGCTCCTGTCATATGGTTACTGGCCCCAGAGTCAATAATCCAAGGTTTACCTTGGGAAGTGACGTGGTAACTAGAAGTAGTAGAGGAACCCTGAGTGGATGATGAGCCTTCAGAGAGTTTGAGCTTGGAGTTGTACTTCTCAAGAGCTTGAGCATCTACCACTGGAAGCTCCCTTTTGGATGTAGTATGATTTGCTTTATTCCAATTAGCACCTCGAACTCCTCCTGACTGAGATTTCCCCTTTTTCCACCTAGGTGGAAATCCATGCAATTTGAAGCATCTCTCCTTTTTATTTATGTCCTTCATGACCACAATGGTCACATATTATTTTTTCTGTATCCTTCATGGATAAAGCAGCCCGGGCATCAAACCCTCCATAACCATCCACTTTTTTTTTTTTTTTTTTTTTTTTTTTTTTTTTTTTTTTTTTTTGGCAACAAACCAACCATAGGCTGCTATAACAGTTACACCATTCACTTGTACATCCTGGATGGCAGAATGCCAATTCCAGCTAGAAGCAGCAAGCTCCGAGAAGCCAGAATCTAAGATTTGGATTTCCTCATTATCAGTACTAATTTCCTGTAACGCTTGGCGTGCCAGGCTATGGGTTGTGCCGTTGAGGCTTCTGCTTATCCTGTACATGCTTGCTCCTGTGCCTGTGGTATGGTTTTGAAAGAGTTGTGTGTAAGGTTTGATTCTCCAGTCCGGAGGATTGGAGAGGTCGTCACTGCGTAGGAAATGAACCAGCTGCTCATTATCCGACAAGTAGCTGACACCTGTAAGATTTAGCTTGTGACATATCGCCGCTCCTAATGCCAGACCAGCTGCTTCAGCCATGATGACTGAAGTGCAGAACTGGAGTTTTGCCTTGATGTGTAGCGCTTCTGTTGATTGTTGCTGCATATTGAAGATGTAGATTCCCAGCCCTGCTAAGCGCGGTGGCAGGTTTGCCTCGTCCGGTGTTGTAGATGCGTCGACATAGCATCTGATCCCAGGGAGAAGTGCTGGTTCAGTGACCTGAAAAGAAGAGGATACACCTGCAATTGATGGATTCCTTGGCATCGGTTGATCAGTCTGGTGTTGTGTTATCAACCTGTCCGTCATGCTGTGGTTCTGTAGCTGTTGCTGGGAAGACCATGGAGCTATTCCTTGGTTAATCGGTTGGCTAAGCTGCAGAGGGAGGAAAGCTTGACTGTAGGAAGCCATGTGTGCAGCTGCTGCATGATGCACCTGTGCCGGCGTCCATTGTTTCCTGTTGAAATGATAATTGTTCCTCGCTTTCCATATATACCACATAGTAAATAAGATTTTATGAAAAATGGGATCAGGTGTAGATTGAGGAATGAAAGATTGAAGTGATAATTGGATACCATCAGTTTCATCTGGAAGATTGCTAGTTGGCATAGATGGAGAGAAGGATAACCATACCTCTCGTGGAAGAATGCAGTGGAAAAAAAGGTGGGAGTCATTTTCCACTGCTCCACTAATATCACAGAGGTCACCTATGTGGGTAGAATACCTTGCCACTCTTTCGGCAGTAGCAAGCGCGACGGATGAGCCTCCAGGTGAAAGTTTTAATTAGAGGTGGCAAGTCCTTGCTTCTCAAAGTGCGGCGTAGGATTTGCTTTGCATGGGGTAGGACACTTCGGGATCCCTGTTGTGGAAGCTGGATGGCATTTGCCGCTGAGAGTGTTTTGTAGACCTCTTTAGTGGTGCAGACACCTTTTTGGAGGTTTCCACCTGAGGACGTCATGTTGATCACTAGGTACTGGAGGAGTAGAGGAGATGGCCTGAACTGCATCATTATCAAAAATGTTAGATAAAAGTTGCATGTCCCAATCATGAGTGTTAGGTACCCATAGATCAGCAACTTTGGAAAGCAAAGGAGAAACTGTGATCGGCGGTAGTAAATGAACATGGATTGACTCCCAAACAGGGCACCAGGGAGCCGACCATATAGAAGAGTTACCATTATGAAGTTGCAAAGCAATATTGTCACAAAGATCCCTTTTTACCTGCATAACTGAGGACCAGAAAGCGGATCTTGGTCCTGAACTTTTTGCTATCCAAAAAGAAGAATTAGGAAAATATTTTGCTTTGAGGACCAAGGAGAGAAAGGGATTTTTATTTGTGATAATACTATATGCAGCATGTATAATAAGACTCCTGTTCACCGTGTGGAGGTCTCTGATACCAAAGCCTCCATTGTCCTTGCTTTGACATATGTCATCCCAAGATCTGAAAGGTATTGGGGAGGTAGGGTTGTCTTCCTGAACCCCAGCCCACCAAAATTTCCTAATAATTGTTGTGATTCTTTCAATTAAATTCTTGGAGAACAGAATAGTAGACATATAGTAAACAGGAATAGAGGATAGCACAGACTGGATATAGGTTAGTCTGCCTGCATGATTTAGCTTGTTAGCTTTAACTGTGGTGAGTTTAGCCAGAAATTTGTTAACTATAAAATCATAAGCCTTGTTCCTATCATTATGATTGAAAATGAGGGGATGCCCCAAATGCATAGTGTTGGGGAGAAGGTCAGAGACAGGGAAGATAGTCTTGATCGTGTTTTGTACAGAGGCGTCGACATTTTTACTGAACATAATAGCTGATTTCTGTAAGTTAGGTACCTGCCCTGACATGTTGCAAAATCGCTGGAGTGTAGTAAGCATTGTGTAGGCTTCTTGCTCACTTTGGGATGCTTTAGCCTAGTCTATGCTCAAAACTATATCATCTAGGCTTGGCCATTCAGACTTGAGAAAATCAAAAGTCACTCAAAAGTTGGTGTTTGCAGTTTTCAGATTGCCACTACCATCCATCAGAAATAATAAAAATAATAAAAGACTGCAACTTGTTTTTCTAGTGTGTTTGTTTTCATTTTGATATCTTAATTGCTGTGATCTTATGTTTAGTTTTGTGCTTCTTTTTCTCAGGTTAAAAGAAAAGAAAAGAACCTTCTGTCTGAAAGACAACAACATATGATTGTTGTATGTGAACATGAACAGAAAATGCCAAACCTCTCACTGAAATTAGATCAAAAAACTTATCCGATACACAAGGCCAATTGGGCAGGTAATTCCAACAACATCAAAGAAGGGTGGTTCTACAGAAACAAAGAAAGAGGAGGGTTCCAAAACAGAAAAAAAGGAGGATTCTAACAGAGGAAAGAAAGAGGCTGAATTACAGAATTTCGGCTGCAATGTCCTTAAAGCAATTGAGTCCTTCATTCGAAGGATGCATAGCTTGAGCGTGACTTTAGAAGGGAAGTTGAATGTGACTATGCTGTGTTGGATCAGCTCATCTAAGTGTGTAAAGCTTCGTAAGGAATCTATACGACATTTGAACAAATACAGTCATCGGATGGCTAAAAAGGATTACATTTCAGCAGGGAAGAGCATTGAAAAGGATCTTTTCAATGCAAAAGAACTGAAGATACCTGATGATGTGCTTGCATGGATTAATCTGATGGCTGATTCTTTCAAGTACAAGTACCTGCTTAGATATAACGTTGCTTTGCTCAACCCAAGAGCTAAGATGGATTATTTTCTAGCAAAGTATGAGAAGTTGCTGCAGATTCAGAAATTAGCCTTTGAGCCAAGCCAAAGTAGAAGCCAAAGCAAAATTAAGATACAGTATGAAGCAGTTGTCAACAATATCCCTTTGGGTGGAAGCGATTGGTGGAAGTTAGCTGCGAAAAACAAATATGTCAAGAAGGTTTATGTGGAGAAAATAGCAAACAGATCTAAGTCGGCCTTTGACTTGCTGATGTTAGTCAGAGATTGTATATACCATTTGATGGATCACTCGGTTGAAAACCACATTGTCATGTTTTGTGCTGATGATAAATGCCTAATGATTGAAAGCTGCTTCCGTGGTATTTTTCATCAATTTCAAAGTGCAATGGTAGCTGAAGGCTTTGAAGATGTTTGCCACACAGATGGTCAAGGAATGTGAAGAACTCAGCCCTGGAGCAAGAATCATGTACAAGCTTTTGTTATCTTTTCTCTCGCGTGCTCCCAGCTGCACAGCCCGAGGCTTTGGTTATCTTTTCTCTCGCGTGCTCCCAGCTGCACAGCCATAGGCTTTGGTTATCTTTTCTCTGGTGTGCTCCCAGCTGCACAGCCCCTATTGGTCTACTGTCATGTTTTTCTTTACTGGCCAGAATTAGATTGGTGAAAGTGAAGGTTCGGAGTAGCCACTTTGCTGCTATTGGCGCTTGCCTAATGTACCATTATCCTTGTATCTATAGTTAGTTCTGTATACTATATCTGTGAACACAATACCTGGTGACTGGAGATTTGAATAACTTGCAAACTCTGAAGCCTAAGATCAGGGTATATTTGCAAGGTAAAGTTGTTATATGCTGATTTGTCCTATCTATAGTTAGTTCTGTATACTATATCTGTAAACACAATTCCTGGTGACTTTGGAGGTTTGAATAACTTGCAAACTCTGAAGCCTAAGATCAGGGTATATTTGCAAGGTAAAGTTGTTATATGCTGATTTGTCCATCTCTTTTTTTATGGCTGCCCCTGTTGAAATTGGAACTCGGGACTCGGGAGGGGAATCGATGTCGTGCCCGTTTGAACTTTAAAATGTCACAAGCTGAGTTTTATGCTGTACCACGGAATGACTACCAAGTGCCTCCATGCTCAGAGGCACTGAGGCCTTGTTTAGATTCCCAATTCTGGAGTTCCAAACTTGGGAGTTTACTGTTTGCACAAGTTTGGAGTTGTTCACAGCAGGAATGTGCTCTCCACAAGGCACTGTTCAGCATAATTTTTTAATGTATGTGTGTCGGTGTTTCGTACCCCGGGGGGTATTACACCAACGAGTAAATTTCTATGCGTGCTCCCTAATCCGGATGGTGATGCAAGATGGACGCAATCGTTTATCCTGGTTCAGGCAAAGAGTGCCCTACGTCCAGCAGAGGGGAGAGTTTTGTATTATCTTGCACCGGGGTGCTTGTACAGGGGTGAATACAAGCGAGTTCTCGAGACTTAGCGTGCTTGGAAATGTGTTGTGAATGAAGGCGTCCCAAAAACCTCTCCTAGACTAGGCCCCGGCATCCTCTTTTATAGGCCAAGGGGAGGCTCGGGAATACAAAGTAGATAGGGCTGTCGTGGCGTGACGTCGAGCTACATGCACCGTGTCGAGTCGCCGAACTGTAGACGCTCTCTCCGGTCCGGTTCGAGCACGTAGCGGCATGGCCGACGATGGCCTGCCGGTCCTTCTCGATCGTGGTCGACGTAGTCGAGGTATGGCGCTATCGTAGTCGAGCACGTGCGCCCGGAACCCCGCAAGATGGTCGTCGAGGTGGGAAAGACGAACACCGTGCGTCCCTTGTTCAGGGTTGCGTCCCGTCACCATTCCTCGAGTGGTTGGTAGCCGCCTCGAGGGGGCGTGATCCGAGCGACGGGACGGGACGACGTAGTTGGTGGCACAGAGTGTTGACGACGGCGTCGGGAGGGAATGCCGCTCGCGCCCACGGTACTCGACGTGGTGCAATAGTGTTGCCTGGCATGCCTCAGATCCGGGTATGGGCGGCGGAATAGGAGAAGTGACCGGCGTTCTTCTCTCCATGCCGCGCACCGTAGCCATGGGGTTAGGCGGAGCAAGCATACTTCCCACTATTACATATACGCAGCCATGTGCGTGTCTTGGATAGGTAATGTTTGTGGGCGGACTCGAGCGGCCGCCGCTCGAGCGTTCTCCGTCCCGCTCGAGCGGTCGCTCGCTCGAGCGGTTTACGCCATCGTCTCGAGCGGTCGTACGCTCGAGCGGTTTCCGTATTTCTCGAGCGGGTGAGCGGCCGTTGCTTGAGCCAAGCGGGTCTCGAGGCCTTGCGGGCCTGGTAGTGGGCCGGCCCGGTGTGAGGAGGATTGGGGTTTCTCGGTTAATTCTCGGGAGATTTAAAGGTAAGACGGGTTGGGTCATTTTCCTCTAACGTACGATTTAGGACCCCTAATCTAGGTACCCGACAAGTAGCCCCAGAGCCCTTGTTTGATTGTGAAACTTCAAACAAGGGATCATGAAGTGGAGTTAAAGTACCTAGAGTTGGGATTATTGTCGGTATTTCGAGGAGTCATTTCGTCCTTTCTCCGTGGGGGGCGCGCGGCGTCCCCGCGGGGTAGCCCGAGGCCCCGGAGGGAGTGAGGCATTCCTCCGGGGGCTTTGAAATGAACGATTTTGGGCAAGGGTATTATTAATTGGAGTTGTGGTATCTCGAGGCGTAAGATTTCTGTTCTCTTGTTCGAGCCCCCGAGTTTTTCCCTCTCTCCCCGTGTCGAGGGAGGTTTTTTTGTATGACTCGAGCCCCGTGCCCCCGGATAGGTGGGGGTCGGAGTCGTGATCCGGTTCGCTGGATCTCTTGGATCAAATCCAAGTGACGAGGGGTCGACACTACTCGCGGTCGAGCGAGCGCCACACCCTCGTGAGCCGATGGCGGGTAGTCCAAGTGAGAGCTCGTCTCCTCTCGAGGAGACGGCCGTGGCCCGGGGCGCCCTCATTGAAGCCGGGCCCTTAGTTTCCGGAGGACCGGTCCCGTTCGAGGGGGCCGGCGGCTCGAGTGCCTCCCGTCGGCGGGATCTCTTAGATACATAGTGCCCGGCCTTGGACACGCCATCCGGGTTCGAGGTTCGTTCTCGAGCGGAACTTTTCGAGGGTTCCTTCCCATTGGCGCCCTAACTCGGGTGCTCGAGGGCGGCCGTTCGAACCCGTCGTGGGTCAGCCTCCGCTCCTCGAGACTTACTTGTGGGACCGAGGTCCCTGGGTTTCTTACCGTGTAAGGGACCGTCCGTCGAGACGTCCCGTCATTGCGCTCATTTGATGCGCGTTTGTCCGTTGCAAGCGGCGCGCCTTTTTAGGTGGAAACCGGCGTATCGTGGTGATCGTGGCGACGGTTCCGCTCCACCTCGCGTCGTGTGCGCCTAAAAAGTAGGTGACGGTTTGTCAGGGCATTTAATGCGGTTACCGTTTTTCGTCGAGTCCGCCGGGTGCGCGGGCCGTTGGATGGCGAAATCGGGCCGTTGAACGTGGTTCACGCGGATCATCTTGGGCTCTATAAATATGGAGGAGCGAGGCTCCTGGTTCTTCTTCCCCGCAATCTTGCCTTCCTCGCCGCCTACGCCCGGCGGTTGTGCTCGTCTTAGATCCACCCGCCGCCGTCTTCCGCAATCGCCGTTGCCGCCACCGCCCGTGACCGCCACGCCATTCTAGCCCGTGACCGCCTGTTCTCTGCGCCACCGCTCCCGCGCCACCGGGCTTGCGTTCTTGGCCGCGCCGTTCTCTCCCCGTTCCACTCCCGTCACTCATCATGGGAGGTCATCCAAGAAGACGGGCGGAGCTCCGGCCGGGCGCCGCGCGGTAAAGGCAAGGGCAAGGGCAAGGCAAGGGCGCCGCCAAGCCTTCTCGTGCCGGTGGTGATGGCGGGCGCGCTCCGTGGCCTCGGTCTACGGTGGCCAGGGAATGCTTTCTCTCGGTGAACGGCGGATTACTTCCGCCTAATCCGGCGGAGGGTTACCGAGTGGAGGGTGCCGGACGACGGCGACCTCGAGCCCAATCCCCGCGGGGGCTACATTCGAGCTTCATCGGGTTCCACCGGCGGGGACTTGGTGCGCGGCCGAGCCGCTTCATGCGGGCGCTCCCCACCATTTCGGGGTCGAGCTCCGGCATTTCAACCCCAATTCCATCTCGCTCGCGGCTACCTATGCCGCCGTGTGCGAGGATATTTGGGGATGGCGCCGCGATGGGACTGTTCACCCACGTCTTCAAGGCGGCGCTTTTCACCAAGGCGGTGAAGAGCAAGAAGGCCGCCGACGACGACGGTGGTGATGATGACGAGGAGGAGGAGGAGAACGAGGAGGACAATGAGGAAGAGGAGGAGGAGAAGGAGAAGGAGGAGGAGGTGCAGCCAAAGATCCGCCGCTATGTTCGAGCGGGTTCCGCTCGCTCGGCCGAAGAGGAAGGAATGCCGGTTGTCCGGCACGTGGTCGTCGAACAACGCCAACCGGGATCGAGAATGGTTCTACCTCCGCAACGGGGCCTCTTCCCGGAATATACCGGTGCGGTGCTAACCGAGCCCGGCTTCAACCGGGCGCATGGCCGGCCCGGCGGCGCGCCCCCGCATGAACTCTTTGCTCGACGCCATCTCGAGCCTGCGCAACCGGAGGTCCGGCAACTTCTTCCTCAACATCGCGCATGTGGTGGCCGAGTTCCACAGCCGCCGGGTGCTTCCGCTCGCCGAGCGTCCGGCGCGGCTCGACCGGATGACGGAGAACGCCGACCTGCGGCGCTGCGGCCCGAGCGGGATGTCCGACGAGCCTCTCCCCGGTCGCTACGATCGTGGCTCGGGTGCGTGACGCAATCGACGGGGGAGGAACTTTGGCGAGAACCAAGTCGGCCTCTTCCGCATGCGCCGGAGTACAACCTCGCTCGGCTACGTAAGTTTTCTCGAGATCCTCTTTTCGTCGTTTCTTTTACTTGAGCAATTCTTATCGAGGCCCGCTCTTTTGTCCGAACATCAACGACCACGCGGAGTCGAGGCCTCCGGTGAAGGAGGACGCGCCCGACCGCGAGGTAAGACGCTTGAGGGGTGAGCGAGCACATACCGCCGTGGTCTCGAGGAGGGAGGAGAAGGCGCGAAAGCCCTTGCGCTAGAGGAGAAGGAGAAGCGCAAGGCTAGGCGCCGCCGGAACGTGAAATACGCCCGGGCGGACCCGACCGACCGGACCCCCGGTCTCGAGTCGTCCGATGAGGACGAGGAGGAAGATGACGATGACGATGATGACGAGGCGGCCGTCGGTGATGACGCCGTCGTCGCTCGAGCCCCGACGCTTGCTCGCTCGCGTGCGGAGCCAACGTTGGCGCCGGGCCTTCGCGCGATGACTCGTCGCTCGTTCGAGCGGGTCGGCGGGAGGGTCGTCGAGCCGCGGTGCTCGAGCGCCGTCGTCGGCCCAAGCGGGGGCAACGGGGTGGGGCGTCCCAATACTCCGGCCCGCCGCACTCGCTCGTCGTCGCCGGCTCAAGCGGGCGGCGGGAGGAGTCGCCCGTCCTTCTAGCCATGGCGGGCGGGCGCCGTCTCCGGCGCGGCGGCGCCGTCTCCGACGCGGCGGGAATCTTCCTCCCGCCACCGTTCCTCTTCAACGGGCGCGCACACCCGGCGGCGGGGAGGCTGCAAATGTGCGCACTTCATCTTCTCGCACGGTCCGGCGACGGCGCCGGGCTCCCTCTAGCGACCGCCGGGCGGAGCGGATCCCGACTCGCGGGTCCCGGGATCCCGTGAGGGACGGCGTGCCCGAGCCGCCCAAGGAGTCGGCTAAAACGGAGCGGCCGCGGGGTCTCGAAGCCCTCGAGCGGCACAAGCGGCGGGCTCGAGGCCCCCAAGTCCTCGAGTGACCCGAGGGGGGCAACTGAGGCTCGGAAGCCCCGAGCGCTCCGAGCAAGCCAAGCGGCTTGAGCAGCGCTACTCCGACCGCAGGGTAAGTCTCCTGGTCGACCTACTCCCTAATGCATTGTTTTGTTTGTGTGCGAGTATTTTGTCACAATGATTTTTTGTTTTTCTCTTTCTTCCAGGGACTAAGCGTTCCCTGCGGTCCTTGCCATCCCTCCCTTCCATGGTGCCTACTAAGAGGCCGAGGACCACGGGAGGGTCGAGCGGCACCCCGTCGATGCCGGGTGGAGTGACTCTCCCTCCCTCTACTCCCATTTGGTTAGAGCGGGCCAAGGATGCGCTCAAGCGCGGCGGTCGATGGCGGCCGCATCCCGTGTAGGTGCCGGGGTCGTGGCCAAGGCGGCGGAGGAGAAGGACGCCCCACCACCACGGCCTTGACCGCCGTCCCGCTCGAGACCCCGGCATCGTCGGGGCGCGGCCCAGGTGACGCGGCGGCGGGCGAGCAAAGGGCAATGGTGTCGAGCCGGCGACGGGCCGGATCGGAGCGGCGGCCCATCGTGCTCGAGGAGAGTCCGGGCTCGGGCGCCCGATCTTCTGGCCCGGTCGGCTGCGCCGGCTCGAGGAGGAGCGCGGGGAGAAGGAGGGGGGGAGACGCCCGCGGCCGCCGACCGGCCCGTGGGAGATGTGGAGATGCGGGGCGGGACCGGTGCACGAGAGCTTCCGGCCGAGCCGGGCCTCAACCCTCCTCGGGACATGGAGGTCGAGTCCTCAGCTGGGCAACGGGTTGAGGAGGGTGAGGCCCGGCAGCCGCGCTCGAGAGGATGCGCTCGAGGAGCACCCCGCGCGCCACACCGGAGGGTGAGAAGGCGGAGGAGCGGTGGTGCGGCGAGTGGGACCGGTGGTGCGCCCGCCGCCGCCGGCATCGAGGAGATCCGGCCTCAAGTGGAGCGGCGGGCGAGCAAGAGGAGCGGCGGTGGAGGTGGGGCGGCGGCGGAGCCGCCGCCCGCGTAGGCGGCGATGAGCACCGGGCGGCGATCAAAGGGAGGAGCGACACGAGGAGCACTGCCTGGCGCCACATCAGGCGCCGCTGCCACAGCCGCGGTTGGGGGAGGTCGTGGTGCCTCACCTTGTGCCCGACTCGACGACGGGCGAGGTGGAGTTCACCGTTATGTCCGAGGCCGACCACTGGGAGGAGGCCCAGAGGAGGCAGACGGAACCGGCGGCGGCCATCGTTGACGGCCATATGCGGTCGGTTGGTCTCGGACCCGTTGAGCCCTCCGATGCCTCTATTGAAGAACGGAGGAGGCTTGAGGCGCGGGCGCTCGCCCAGGAGGCGTCCTCTTCCCAGGGCCTGCCGCAACGTCCGACTGCCCTGGCTGAGCGGGTGGTGACGGCGGGCGTCGATTTGGAGGCAGTGAGGAGACTCCACTCCTCCGTCGACAAGGAGATGCGGGAGGAATTCCTTTGTGGGAAAGGCCGCCGCCGGTGCTCCCGACCCTCTCGACCACGAGGCCCCCGCGATCGTGATGAACGATCGAGGGAGCTCGAGGCGCATATGGAGGCCGAGGAGCGCCGTCGGTGGGCTTGAACACGCTCTGAAGGCCGCTCTGTCGCTCGTCTCCGAGGACTTCCCCCGGCTTTCTTCTGTAAGTACCTTCGAGCACGACTCCCTTTTATTTGTGTTTGACTTATCGCTACTTGTATTTGACTTTTCCTCTCTCGTGGCTTAGACGGCGCAAAGCTGTTCATACGCCAAGTCGGTTCACATCCGCGCTCTCTGTGAGAGTGAGGACGAAATCCGGCGGTATGTGCGCTTGGGGCGGGATGCTGAGGCAGAGCTGCACCGGTCTGCCCGGCTTCTTCGAGAGGCCAACGCCGCCCTGGACGCCGCCAAGGAGGATGCCAAGAAAGCCCACGACGAACTCGCTCGAGTGGCGCAGGAGGCCGGGGCAGCGCAGCAGGAGGCAGGTGAGAAGCTCGCTCAGGCCGCGCAGGAGGCCGAGACCGCTCGCCAGAATTATGCGCAGCTGCATGCGGCCTTCGAGCAGCTCAAGCAGGACGCGGCTACCGCGCTGCTGGGCTACAAGGCCAAGCAGCGGGACATGGAGCAGCTCCAGAAGGAGAAGGCCGGCGTCGAGGCCTACGTGAAGGAGCTCCAGGCCTCGGTCACCCGAGTGGCTGCCGAAAAAGAGGCCCTTGCTAGCGCGCTTGAAGCGGAGAAAGAGCGGGCCAGCGGTCTCCGGACGGAAGCGGTAAATCTCCGCCTAGAGATGACGACGAAGGACCTTGCCATCCGGGGTGCCGGCGGGGCTTATGAGGAGGCTGCGCGTGGAGAAACACGACGTCGAGCGCGTCCTCCGGAGAAAGAGGGTGAACTTACGCGGGCGCTCGATCGTGAGCAAAGGCTCTCGACCCGCCGCACCGGTGAGTGCTCGAGTCTTTTAGTCCTTTTTCGTGCGTGACTTATACGGGTTGCTCGAGTACCCGATTAAGTACTTGATTCTTGTCATCTTTTTCGGGTTTGGAGGCGGACTGCGGGTGCGCGTGAGGACGCAAGGCTGACCCGTGTTGCTTGATGGCGCGGTTTCGTCCAAGGCCCGCATCACCGGCGCCATCGACACCCTCGCGCCAACCGGGGCTTCGCGCCCGTGGTGGACGTCGAGGGGCCGGATGCGCCGGCCGTGGGTACGCCAACCGAGTCGTCGAGTTCGGCGCTTCTGCGGGGCCGTGTCCGAGATGCCCTCGTCTTCGGCGCGCCGGACGATGGCTATCTTCTACTCGGGGTTCGGCGTCTCGAGGGAGGAGGCCGGGACCGGGATGGAGGCCGTGGCGAGCGGCTTTGCCTACGTCGAGGGCGAGCAAGAAGGAGGGTCAACCCCCGGATCGAGCGGCTCAAGGCCGAGGCCGAAGAACCGGGCGCCCGTCTTGGAGGCGATCCTGGCCGCATGAAGTCCTCCCGCCGGGCGTAGAGTAGATTCCAACCGGCTGCGAGCCGTAATCCGGGCAACAAGGCCCTTGTAAGAAAACAAGTATTTTTGGTTATGGGAGTGGCCCAAGTGGCCTTGAACCGTCATACTCGATGTTTATAATCGTTAATCGTTATGCTCTAGTTTTCTCCTTGCGCTTGATGTCATTTTCCACTTCCCGCCTTTACTTTGTTTTAGCTAAGCGTTGGCGCTCGTGCTCGGACCATTTCGAGAGGGGATGAGTTAAGGTGCCGTAGCTCGGAAGCGTGGGAAGCCTTGTGCTCGATCGCCCGGCTCGACGAGCTCGAGGTAACGCAAATACTTAGCTTTCGAAAAGTTTCGAGGCGAGGAGGGGAAAGATTACGTCGAGCACTTTTTGAAAAAACTAGGGGCGTTTTTCGAGGACTTCGGGGGTTCCCCCCCGGTCTAGCCCCGAGGGGGCTTGACTTTGTGGAAACAAAGTCGAGCCCACCTTGCGTATGAACAAAAAGTAAGAAATTGACTTATTTACTCATACGAGCGCTAAAATTTTAAGCGAAAATATGTACAAGGCATCGAGGCCTAGGAGAAAAAGCGACGTAGGCTGTTCGATGTTCCACGCGTTGGTGAGGGTCGAGCCTTTTCCGTCGGCTAACTTGTACGTCCCGGTTTCAACACTTTGACCACGATGAACGGACCTTCCCGGGGAGGAGTCGGCTTGTGGCGCCCCTTGTTATCTTGGCGTCGACGGAGCACGAGATCGCCGACGTTGAAATCCCTCTTGCGCACATTCTTTTCGTGATATTGCCGTAGCTTCGTTGGTAGCGCGCGAGTGTAGGAGCGCCGTGTCTCGAGCTTCTTCGGCTTGGTCGATGGCGTTTGCCGGTCTTTCCGCATTTGTCTGCGCTCGTTGTAGGCCCCCGAGTCGAGGGGACCCGTATTCGAGGTCGGTGGGGAGGACGGCCTCGAGACCCATAGACCAAGAAGAACGGGGTGAACCCGGTGGCTCGACTCTCGATCGTCCGCAAACTCCACGGGACGGATGGGAGTTCGATCACCCACTTGTTGCCGTGTTTGTTCAAGCGTTGGAAAATCCTTGGCTTTAGACCTTGCAAGATCATGCCATTTGCGCGCTCGACTTGGCCGTTAGTTCGAGGGTAGGCGGCGAGCCCGTTCACACGGATGTGGTTCCGATCGCGAAGTCCAAGAACTTTTTGCCCGTGAACTGGGTGCCATTGTCGGTGATGATGATGTTAGGGACTCCGGCGATGGATGATGTCGGTGAAGAACTCGACCGCTCGCTCCGAGCGGATGTTAGTGATGGGCTTGGCCTCGATCCACTTGGTAAACTTATCGATGGCCACGAGCAAGTGGGTGTGGCCTCCCGTCGTCTTTTTGAGGGGTCCGACCGGATCGAGCCCCCGGACCGCAAATGGCCATGTGAGGGGATCATCCGGAGCGCGTGTCTTTGGAAGATGCGTTTGCTTGGCGTAGAATTGGCATCCTTCACACGCTCGAACAAGCTTGATGGCGTCAACGGTTGCGAAGGGCGCAAAAAGCCTCGCCGGAATGCGTTCCCGACAAGGGCTCTTGGCGCGGCGTGGTGACCACAAGCTCCCGAGTGCATGTCTCACGAGTAGCTTCCCCTTCCTCGATCGAGATGCACCGTTGGAGTACGCCGGTTGGGCTCCGGCGATAGAGCTCTCGTCGTCTCCGTAAGGACGTAAGTTTTGGCTCGACGAGCTAGTCGTCTCGCCTCTGTTCGATCCTTCGCGGCTCCCTCGAATGAGATACTCGAGGAATGGTGCACGCCGGTCGGTTGGCGGGCTCGTAGCACAGTCGATCTCCATGACCGTGGCCCCGTCGAAGGGGGCTCAACGGCTGTCCCCCGACCCCGAGTCCCACTTTACGGATGGCTCATGGAGGTCTTTCGAGAAGACGTCGGTGGTAGCGGCGCTCGAGATGAAGCGATTTTGGCCGGCTCGTGCGGCCTCATTGAAGCGCCTTGGGATGTGGTTGAGCTCGAGACCATGGAAACGGCTTCCAACTTGCGCACCTCAACTGCGGTATGCGTCCATTTTTCGTCATGGCAGCTCGAGGCTTTCATTACTTGGTCGATGACAAGCCGCGAGTCGCCCCGAGCATCGAGGCGTCGGACCCCAAGCTCGATGGCAATGCGCAACCCATTAACGAGCGCCTCATACTCGCCATGTTGTTCGAGCGGCAAAGTGGATGCGTACTACGTAACGCATGTGTACTCCGAGAGGTGAGATGAAGAGCAAGCCCGCGCCTGCTCCTGTCTTCATAAGTGACCCGTCGAAGTACATGGTCCATAGCTCGGCCTGGATCTGGACTGAGGGGAGTTGGACGTCGGTCCACTCAGCGACAAAGTCAGCCAGCACCTGAGATTTGATAGCCTTTCGTGGGGCGTACGTGATGGTCTCGCCCATGAGCTCGACCGACCACTTGGCGATTCGACCCACGACTTCCCGGTTCTGGATAATTTCCCCAAGTGGGAATGATGTTACCACCGTCACCGGGTGGCTAAGAAACTAGTGCTGGAGTTTTCGACGGGTGAGTACGATTGCGTAGAGCGGCTTTTGGATATGGGGGTATCGAACCTTGGCGTCCGAGAGCACCTCACGATGAAATACACCGGCCGGGGACGGGGAGCGCGTGCCCCTCTTCCTCGCCTCTCGACCACTATGACCGTGCGACCACCCGAGTGGTTGCGGCAACATAGAGGAGGAGGGATTCGTCGGGTAGACCGTCTCGAGCCGGTCGAGGCGGCACGAGCACGGGAGGAGATGTGAGCATGCTCTTCAATTTCGAGAGGGCCTCCTCGCCTCGGGCGTCACGTGAAGTGCTCGGATTTTCGAGGAGCCGGTACGAGAGGCAAAGCTTTTTCTCCCCGGCGCGCAATGAACCGGCGAGTGCGGCTAAGCATCCGGTGATCTTTTGTACCCCTTTTAGGTCTCGAATCGGCCCCATTCTCATGATGGCCGCGACCTTCTCGGGATTGGCCTCGATGCCGCGGCGGGAGACGATATACCCTAACAACATGCCTCGAGGCACGCCGAAGACACACTTCTCGGGATTCAACTTGATGTTCTTAGCCCGGAGGCATCCAAACGTCAACTTGAGGTCCTCGACAAGGTTTTCTACTTTTCGAGTCTTGACAACGATGTCATCGACGTAGGCCTCGACGGTCTCTCCTATGTGTTTTTCGAAGACATGGAGCATGCAGCGTTGGTATGTTGCCCCGGCGTTTCGAAGGCCGAAAGGCATTGTGACATAACAATACATGCCCATGGGGGTGATGAATGAAGTCGCGAGCTGGTCGGACTCCTTCATTTTGATTTGGTGGTAGCCGAGTAGGCGTCGAGGAAAGAAAGTACTTCACAACCCGCGGTGGAATCAACGATTTGATCTATTCGAGGTAAAGGAAATGGGACTTTGGGACATGCTTTATTTAAACTAGTGTAATCTACACACATCCTCATTTTCCCATTCTTTTTCTCTACTAATACGGGATTAGCTAACCACTCGGGATGATGTACCTCCTTGATGAATCCGGCCTTCTCGAGCTTCTCGACCTCTTCGCGGATGATCCTACGCTTCTCCTCGTCGAAGCGGCGCGGCGTTGCTTGACAGGTCTTGAACCGGGACGGATCTCCAAGGCGTGCTCGGCGACATCCTCGGTATGCCGGGCATGTCCGAGGGACTCCACGCAAACATGTCGGCGTTTGCACGGAGAAAGTCGACGAGCACCGCTTCCTATTTGTCTGTCAAGGAGGCGGCGATGACCGGCGTCTTTTCCCCGAGGAGCTTGGATCGAGCGGAATCTTCTTGGTGTCGTCGGCGGGGTCAAAGTTGCCGGCTGTCGCTTGGGTGTTGGAGGAGAGGCTCCGGCCGCCATGTGATCGAGCATCATGGCTAGGTCTTCGATGTTCCCAGCACGTTCATCAGTGATTCCCCGTTCTCGACGCACTCCACATCGCAGTGGTAGGCGTGTTCGTACGTGGAACTGACAGTGATGACTCCTTTCGGTCCCGACATCTTGAGCTTGAGGTAGGCATAGCTGGGGATCGCCATGAACCTTGTGTAGCACGGCCTGCCCAGGATAGCGTGGTACGTCCCCTCGAAACTGGGTACGTCGAAAGTTAAGACCTCTCGACGAAAGTTCGAGCGTGTCCCAAAGACGACGGGGAGGTCGATGCGGCCGATCGTGAGCGCTTTCTTGCCAGGGACCACCCCGTGGAAGCCCCCGGCGCTCGGCTGGAGATCAGCTCTAGTGAGGCCGAGCAACGTGAGGGTCTCCATGTAGATGATGTTGAGGCTGCTACCTCCATCCATGAGTACCTTGGTGAAACGGGCGTTGAGGATGATCGGCGCGACGACGAGAGGGTACGAGCCGGGATTGGTGACATGGTCTGGATGATCATCACGGTCGAACGTGATGGGAGCATCCGACCAGTCGAGGAATTGAGGCGTGGCGGGTTTTATGGCGAAAACCTCCCTGCGCTCGGCCTTCCGCTCTCGGCGTGTCATCTGGGTGGTCGGGCCGCCGTAGATCATGTAGCACTCGGTGATGGGCGGATACCCACCGTCGTCGTCGTCGTTGGCTCGATCCTCGCCACCCTTATCCTTCTTGCCATCGTCCTTGTCAATGCCAAGCTTCTTGAAGTAACCTCGAAGCATACGGCGGTCTTCGAGGTTATGCTTGACCGGCTCCTTGTGGTAGGGGCACGGCCGCTTCAAAGATCTTGTCGAAAACGCCCCCATCCGGAGGGGGTCTAGGCTTTTTGCGCTCGGCTGCGGCAACCTCGTCTTCCACGACCGCGCGCTTGCCTTGCTGATTGCCTTTCTTCTTCTTCCCGCTCTTCTTCTGGTCCTTGCTCGAGCCCTCACCGCCTCCTGGGGACGGCGCGGGCTTGTTCCCAGCCCCACCAAAGAAGGCCCCCACGGCCTCGTCGCCGGCAGCGTAGTCGGCGACGACGTCCATGAGCTCGTTCACCGTCTTTGGGCGGTTGCGCCCGAGCTCTCGCACGAGCTCTTTGCACGTGGTGCCTGAGACAAACGCCAAGATGACGTCGTGGTCCGGGATGTGCGCGGCTCGGTGCGCGGTTGGAGAAACGTCGAGCAAAATCCCGGAGAGATTCCGTGGCATTTTGTTTGCGATTCACGAGATCCCACGAGTTGCCGGGTCGGACGTACGTGCCTTTGAAGTTCCCTTCGAAAATCTGGACTAGGTCGGCCCAATCGTGGATCGATGGGGAGCTCCTCGAGCCACCGTCGAGCGGTGTCGAGAGAAAACGTGGGAGCCGGCGTATGATTGCCTTATCCTCTCGAGCCCCCTCCCGGGCGGGCCCCGGCCGGAAGTCGGCCCGGCCGAGTTACGGCTTGGTCTCCCCGTTGTACTTGACCACGCTCGTGGGGGTCGAAACGGGTTTGGCAACGGTGTGTTGCGGATAGCTCGGCGAAGACTCGAGGGCCCGGTGGCTCGAGAGTCGCCGATCTTCGTCGCCGTCGTAGCGTCCCCTCGATGGGCCTTGTAGCCACGGTCCTCGGCACCCGCGGCCTTGCGTCGTCGGTTGTCGTTGATGTCATGACGCGCATCTTGAAGCGCGCGGTTGTCGAGGATGCGTTCTCGAGCGGGTGCTCTACCACCTCGAGGGTGCCTCCCGGTGGACGGAACCCTCCCGCTCGTGTCGTGGTTGTTACGGGGCTACCTCACGCCTCTCGAGGCCGAGCTCTCGGCCGGACGGCCGCGACTTGGAGGAGCCCTTGGATCTCATCTCGTATCCGTAATGCATGCGGATTCGAGGGCGCCGGCATGTCCCGCGGCGGATAGCCGCCGCAAGTACATTCTCGGCTTGCTCGAGGGAAATGGGCCGCTCGGGTGGCGCTTCGGTCGCCGTCGTTGACGATGCGGTTGAAGACGTCTCGCGCCTTTCCTCGAGCGCCAAGAGCTCGAGGAGGGGCGGATGGTTCTGCTCAAGCGCGCGCTTGAGCGGTTCCGGTTTGCGCGTTCCTCATTCATCTTGGCCTCGATTTCCACGAGCCGAGCCCATTGTGCCGCTTGAGCGTCGTCTTCGAGCCGCCGGTTATCTTGGGCTTGTGGTGGCGGTCCGCGTGGCTCGATCACTGCGGGGCTGCGGCCGCCGACGTCCCGACCGCCGGGGTCACGTCGCCGGTTAGGCTGTAGGGACGGCCACGGCGCGCCATCTCTCGGTCTTCTCATCCGACGGAACGTTGTCGTTGAGATGAAAACACTCGCGAGCCGGGTCATAGCACCCCGAGTCCGAGTCATCGGAGTCTGGGTTAGCGGCGGACGGCGTCCGGGGGCCTCCCCGTGCTCTCCTCCTCGATCTGCGGCGCATATCCCCGACCGCGGTGTGGCGTTGTGAGCCGGGTGCTGCTGTCAAACCCGCGGTCTACCGACGCCGGCCATACGATCTCCGAGTCCATGGTGACACGCGGGGAGGGGCCGGGGCTCTCCTCCCGCGGTCCCATGACCGACCGGATCTCGTTGGCATACGTGGTGGCGGCGTTAGTAAACCCAAACGGGAGCTGCGATGAGCTCGGTAGATCCGTGCGACGCGGGTTGGGCGACGTCGGCCGCGCGCGCTCGAGGCGCTACGCCGGGCTCTCTTGACGAGCGCATGGCAAACGTGAAGCTAGGGTCCACGTCAAGGACTCCTGTCCATGTGGCACCTCCCGCCGCACACTTGGCACCTCGGGCCGGGTGCGTTGTGGCATCCGGGCGGGAGGGCACACGAGCGGGGTGCTCAAGGCTACGTGCTTGCCGGGCCGTGATGGCGATGCTGGTGGCGTCGGCGACGTGGTGGCGAGCCATGGTGGCGCGGTCGGCACGCGGCCCCACCCGGCGTGCGGGGGTGACGAGCGTCCCCCCGGTTCACCGATCGAGAGTAGAGTCATGTCGTGGCCCGGGCCGAGCGGCGCGAACTCTAGACTTCCAAACCGGATCACCGTGGCGAACGGAAACGAAGGAGTGGGTGATGCCATCCGGAAAATGGCGGGAATCGGGTGAAACACGCGAGCCCCCTACAGCGCGCCACCGTCGGTGTTTCGTACCCGGGGGTATTACACCAACGAGTAAATTTCTATGCGTGCTCCTAATCCGGATGGTGATGCAAGATGGACGCAATCGTTTATCCTGGTTCGGGCAAAGAGTGCCCTACGTCCAGCGGGGGGAGAGTTTTGTATTATCTTGCACCGGGGTGCTTGTACGGGTGAATACAAGCGAGTTCGAGACTTAGCGTGCTTGGAAATGTGTTGTGAATGAAGGCGTCCCAAAAAACCTCTCCTAGACTAGGCCACGGCATCCTCTTTTATAGGCCAAGGGAGGCTCGGGAATACAAAGTAGATAGGGCTGTCGTGGCGTGACGTCGAGCTACATGCACCGTGTCGAGTCGCCGAAACTGTAGACGCTCTCTCCGGTCGGTTCGAGCACAGTAGCGGCATGGCCGACGATGGCCTGCCGGTCCTTCTCGATCGTGGTCGACGTAGTCGAGGTATGGCGCTGTCGTCGTAGTCGAGCACGTGCGCCGGAACCCCGCGGTATGGTCGTCGAGGTGGGAAAGACGGAACACTGTGCGTCCCTTGTTCGGGTTGCGTCCGTCACCATTCCTCGAGTGGTTGGTAGCCGCCTCGAGGGGCGTGATCCGAGCGACGGGACGGGACGACGTAGTTGGTGGCACGAGTGTTGACGACGGCGTCGGGGAGGGAATGCCGCTCGCGCCACGGTACTCGACGTGGTGCAATAGTGTTGCCTGGCATGCACATGTATCCGGGTATGGGCGGCGGAATAGGAGAAGTGACCGGCGTTCTTCTCTCCATGCCGCGCACTGTAGCCATGGGGTTAGGCGGAGCAAGCATACTTCCCACTATTACATATACTGCAGCCATGTGCGTGTCTTGGATAGGTAATGTTTGTGGGCGGACTCGGCGGCTGCTCGCTCGAGCGTTCTCCGTCCCGCTCGGCGGTCGCTCGCTCGAGCGGTTTACGCCATCGTCTCGGCGGTCGTACGCTCGAGCGGTTTCCGTATTTCTCGAGCGGGTGAGCGGCCGTTGCTTGAGCCGGCGGGTCTCGAGGCCTTGCGGGCACTCTGGTAGTGGGCCGGCCCGGTGTGAGGGAGGATTGGGGTTTCTCCCTCGGGAGATTTAAAGGTAAGACGGGTTGGGTCATTTTTCCTCTAACGTACGATTTAGGACCCCTAATCTAGGTACCCGACAATGTGCATGCAATTGTGCATGCAATTGTCCATGCACTTGTGCTTGTCCCGCCAAAACGCGAGAACAGCTCTAAACACATGGATAATTATTCAAACAAAGGGTCTTTACAAACCGGGAATGAACAAATTCAAATGATACAAATTCAAATCCAATGAAAATTGATACAAGTCCTAAGGACAACCTCGATTCAATTACAATCCCTCAATCAAACACAAATTGATACAGTCCTAACAAAGGACAACCTCGGAACTCTAGAATGATTACAAAGCCTCATTCAAGAATGGTAACGACAGTACAAGTTTTGAGCCAGCTGGTCTCGGATTGCATTCATGCTTGGCATGTCCAAAACTTCAGGACAATCATCAGTTTCCGGGATCTCTAGTGGCTACGGGCACATAGTTGATATTGTTATCAAGATAAGTAAAATCCCTATCAAATTCACCATTCAGCCTTATGAAGTTGTGCAACGCCATGCATGCACATATAATCTTTGACTCGTGTGTTTGATGAGTAGGACGGTATATCCAACAATATGCGCCACTTCATTTTCAGCACACCAAACGCCCTTTCTATCACATTCCTAAGAGACGAATGTGCATGGTTGAACGTCTCCCTCATATTTTGTGGTTCTCGCGACGTTTCGAAAGTCTTTGAGGTGATACCTGTGCCGCCGATCGGAGCGAAACCCGTGCCGGTTTGCATACCCCGAGTCCACCGGTAGAACTTGCCTACAACATTGAGTACCCGTAAGTGTTTATTGACTACAATTAGAAATGAACTTCATAGTGAAATGTGTGTACCTCTAGGCGGCACCTTGAATTTCTGGGTAAATCTTGCAATTGCATCGTCAAGCACTCTCATGTCATGCGACGATCCAGGCCACCCAGCAAGTACAAATGTAAAATACATGTCGAAGTCACAAGCAGCCATGACATTCTGGGTTGTCTTGTCCTTGCGACACAAGTACTGCTTGAACTTATCCTGTGGAACGACCACTGGAATGTGGGTTCCATCTATTGCCCCTATGCAGCCCAAGAATTCAGGGGAGAAGCGGGCATGCTGCACCCCGGGATGAACTGTGCTAAATGTTGGGTCTCTAGGCGTAATTATGTCATCGGCTAGGGCTACCATACATTTGAGGACTTTTTTAAACGAGGTTGTGGATAGTTCCTAGTGATCTCTCAAATCTATTCCTTGCTTGCCTAACCGATTGTGGTGCCCCACATATCCATAGGAAGACAAACTAGAGCCTCCATAGAGGTGGACTTGGGTGATGATTTTAGGCCATAGTGTGTTTTCAACGATCATGCGGGCTATAAAACATGCGTGGATTCATCCTAAACATGTCATAGCAGCCTCCTCATTCGCCAAAGTATGTTGTACCCAATCCTCCCTGCACAATGCCGGTGTCCTATATGGGCGTTTCGCAATATTTGTCTACATGCTTGAGCATAATCGGACATACCGTAGTTGAAGAATGCTTCTTCAACTTCAGCGTCCTCCTCAACCAACATGTTCCAACATGTCCCACCGGCTTATCCGGCTCCTCCTCCACATTCTCCATTTCTTCCTCAACTTGAGCTAGAGATGGCTGCTCAATGTCCCGGTCCCGCCCAATACAATACACCACATAGTTAGTAACATGATCATGAATGCCGTAGTGACATGCTTATTCCCCAACAAACTGGTTCACATACACCACATATTACACAAATTATTTGAAAGTAAGTTCATGAACTACAACACGGACACATTGTTCGAATACGACAACAACGACCACAAGTACGTCAAAAGCCATCAAGTCAACTATCATACACAAAAGCCATCAAGACAACTACAGCCATCAAGTCAAAAGCATGCATGCAAGGGGCATGTTTAAACAACTTTGGCATGTTTCTTGATCGGTTGAAGCCTTGCTATTGGTGTAGAATTGATGAAGATCTTCCTTGCATCATCATCTTTGCGAGGGGCCGGGACACCATTCCAGAGGTCACCTTCCATCTTGTCCAGCTCAAGCTCCTTAGCTAATTCGGTTATCATCCCAACCTGTGATCCTTGGCCTCCTCTTTTTGTTTCTGTAGTTGCTGTAGTTGAATGATTTGAGCCTCAGAGTGCTTTCTGTCCTACAGGTAATTGTTCATCATTTGTGACCTAAAGTGATAACTGGAGTTCAAGTTGTTGATGGTGGCATCCTTCATCCGAGCCTGTGTGGTCCCGGCCTTCTTGCTCGGGATTTTTGCGGTCTTTGCGGGTCTTTGCACTCACTCCTCTTGCTACCACTTGTTGCGGGGTGCTGCTGCCCGGTGTATCAAAATACGAGGGGTACCAAAAGAGGTATGGGTAGCATCCGTATCGTGGGTCCCAACCGCAGCAAGAATCGTCTCATCTTCATCATCGCTTGCTAATGAAGTTGAGGTTGCGTGTCACCCCGGGAACATAGGCGGTCTCCCCGTGACAAAGAACTCCGAGAAAACATGCGGTCCAGTTCATCAATGTATTCGCCATCCGCACTTGAGGCCCCGCCACTGGGTTGTTACGCATTGCAAAGAACAAGCAAGTATGAGTCAAAGCATAATAAAGAGCAGAATGTTTAGAGAATCGTGTTGACATTACACAAACCTTCTTATTGTGTGTGCGAGCTTGTCATTCCACCACTTGTCGAAGCAACCACGGAACCATCACCTCTGTTTCCTACCCCGCAGGCCTCATGCCGAAGATAATTGATGAACAAATTTCTCGGCTCTTCGAACTGTACCCGAACTGCTCACCGTTATGCAGCTTACCAGTTTTTTCCTTGAACTTCTCGATATGTCCAGCCATCCAAACTTGCTCATGACCCCATCTTTGCAAAGACCCATGTCCAGTTGGCGCGGTACAATTCACGTGCACGCTTTGTTGTCCTCCTTGGACCAAACTTGCC
Organism: Themeda triandra; assembly: GCA_018135685.1. Classification (NCBI taxonomy): domain Eukaryota; kingdom Viridiplantae; phylum Streptophyta; class Magnoliopsida; order Poales; family Poaceae; genus Themeda; species Themeda triandra. The sequence continues at coordinate 1,356,500 of JAENPR010000015.1, read as the reverse complement.
TCCTCGGTACGTCTCATGCAAATTGTAAAGGAAAAGGAATGCATGAACAAGGAATGGACATTGTGCAATGCGTGGACAAGGATTTCACATTGTATAAAACATGTTAGTATCCTGTTACTACCATTAGCATAGTACAAGTCATGGAACAAAGTTATACCAACACAAACAAAGGGTGAATATCAACTCAACAAAAGAAAACAGTCTCAATCACATAAGCATGTATATGTATCGAGAAAAATCCACAACATAAACACATATCCTTATCTGTTTATCAAATGAACAAGAATTATTACAACAGCAACATAAACACACATCCTTATCTGTTTATATGTAGTCATGTTGCTTGATGCACCTAATAAGCATGTATATGTATCTAACAATCAAAGCAAGCCATGCAGATTGTAGCAACACAAACAAGCCATGCGGTTGTAACAATCAAAGCATCTCGCCAAGCAATACGAAGGGAGTAAGGTGAAGGTAATGTATCGGGACGGGAGGGTTGTTGTTGCGGCCGGTTCGACGCCCACCACGCCCCCTTGATCTGCGGCTCGGCGCCGAGCGAACGGGGCGGCGAGATCCTCACCACCACTGGCGTCAGGCTGCACGAAGGGAGGGGTGCCCCCGCTGCTGCCGATTCCTTCATGCTGTTGCCCGGAACGAAGCATGTCTTCGTACTCATTGATGTGGGGGAAGCCGGAGCTTGCGTTGAGGTTGAGGCCGGATAAGCCGAGGTTGCTTGGGGTCGCGGACGAGTGCGGATGCGGCACCGATGAGTAGGGGTGGTACGCACCGGATCCGAAACCCGGCGGCGCGAGCCGTAGGGAAGCATGGCCATGGGATCCGGATGCCGCGCCATGGGAGGTGTACGGGTGGTAGGCACGGCCGTCGCCTCCCGGCTGCGCCAGGGAGAACAGGTTCCTTGTGCGGCGGCCGTCGTCGTAGTCGGAGAGGTTGCCGAAGTTGTTGCCGGTGGGGTTGCCGGATCCGCCGGCGTTGAACCCCGAGCTGCTCCCATGGCCATGGTAGCCGTCCATCGCCGGCCACGAGGTCGAGCAGGGTCGATCCGCACGGACGCGTGGATCCGACCGAGAGTGGTGTGGCGACCGGAGCACAGGAGCGGAGCGGCGCTGGCGAGCGGACCGGCGGCGGCGAGGGAGAGTGGCGGAGGCGAGGAGCAGCGGCGGAGGCGAGCAGCGGTGGGGAGAGGAACGGCGGAGGCGAGGAGGAGCGGCGGACGCGAGGAGGAGCGGCGGTCGCGAGGAGCGGCGCGGTGGCGAGCGTCGGTGGGGAGAGGAGCGCCGGTCGCGGGGAGGAGCGGCGTCGGTGGCTAGGGTTTGGATAAGGGAGAGGGAGCGTCGCGCCGTCCGCCGGGTCAATAATAGAGGAGAGAGAGAGCGCGGATTGCGACAGCCACGCTTGGGCCAAATGTCTGCTCCCGACTCGGCCGCCCGTTTAGTTCATTTGGGCCAAAAGTCCCGATTTGGCGCCCCAAAATCGGGAATCTAAACAAGGCCTCGACGAGTCCTTGTTTAATTTCTCAACTTTGGTCCTATATTTTACTATGCAAAAAGAAGATTCATGTCATATTAAAATAGATACATGTATGAAGTACTAAATATAGATAAAATTTAAAAGCAATTGCACAATTTTGTTGTCGTTTGTGAAACGAATATTTTAAGCCTAATTAATCAATGTTCGGACATTTTTTATCAAATACAAACGAAATACAACAATAGTACTATAATGTATTTTTATTATACATCTAAACTTGGGAACTAAAGAAGCCCCGACAATCTAACACGCGTTCGCGATGCGTCCGTAGGCGCCCTCCCGTAAGGCCCACTGTCCGCCGCCGGCGAGCCACTGCACGCCTTGCACCATCTGGCGCCGTCCTTTACACAATTTCTGTTGTGCCCATCAACCGAACAGTATTTTATTTGTTGTCTACAACTTTTGTTTGGGTTACTACAGGGCTTTGGCATACCTAAAGAGCAGCAGGATAAAGTTGTGAAGTTCACCTTCCATGGACAACCTGTAGAGATTAGACACGGTAGCATTGTGATTGCTGCCATAACAAGTTGCACAAATACCTCAAATCCGAGTGTCATGCTTGGTGCTGGCCTTGTTGCAAAGAAGGCATGTGAGCTTGGCCTTGAGGTGAGTCTTCATTGCCAAAATTACTTCACAACACAACATGCTTTGGTAACTTTGGTCTCTCGACGTTAATCCATGGATTAAAACTAGTCTTGCACCAGGTTCAGGGGCTGTGACGAAATATCTCTTTGAAAAGGTAGTATTTCCAGCTCTCCCTAGTAGTTTTTTTTTTAAAAACCTGAAAATTTCTTTATCTTCGAATCCTGACTTCGGCAAAAATCAGTGGCTTGCAAAAGTATTTAGATCATCTAGGTTTCAACTTAATTGGATATGGCTGCACAACATGCATTGGTAACTCCGGGAGCTTGATGAAAATGTTGCTAAAGCGATTCGACAATGGTAACTTCATACTTATTAACTAATCACATTTGCCTGATTTTTCTCATGCTCGATTGTATGTCGAAAAATGAAATCCGATATTCTTGGCATGCCTTTGTCGGATATCATTGCTTCATAGCATACTCTCTGGTAACAGGAACTTGAAGGGCGAATCCAAGCATTGGTTCGGGCCAATTATCTTGCCTCCTCCTCTTGTTGTGGCCTATGCCCTTTGCCGGCACTGTATGCAGTGGTTTTATCCCTCATTGATTTTGTTTTTCTGGGTGTTGCCACCATGGATAAATTCTCATCTTTTTGCCCCATCAATTTGTATACATTTGTATCGGGTTGACATTGATTTTGAGACGGAACCAATTGGGAAAGGAAAAGATGGAAAAGACGTGTACTTCAAGGACATATGGCCATCAAATGAAGAAATTGCGAGAGGTAAATTCAAAATCGCCGCATTCTTCTAAATTGCTCGTATGCATTTACCATATATATAAAATGCACTTATGACGCCTTAACGTTGGATTATAACATTACCAGGTTGAGCAATCAAGTGTGCTTTGACATGTTCAGAGCACCTATGAAGCAATCACACAAGGCAACCACCGCCGCTCCCAAGGCAAAGCGTTTCCCATGGGATCCCAGCCCACCTACATTCATGATCCTCCATTCTTCAAGGATATTACACCGACTCACCCAGTCCACACAAAGATAGAGAACGCCTATTGCCTGTTGAAGTTTGGTGACAAAGATCACAACCGACCACATCTCACCAGGCTGGGAGCATCCTCGGGGACAGCCCTCGCTGCAAGTACCGCTTGGGCGCGGTGTGCAGCCAAAGGATTTCAATTCTTATGGAAGCCGTCGGGGCAACGACGAAGTGATGGCGGGAGGAACCTTTTCAAATATCGGGATTGTGAATAGGTTGTTAAATGGAGAAGTTGGACCGAAGACGATTCACATCCCTACAAGTGAGAAGCTTTTTCGTGTTTGACTAGTAGAATGGCGCGCACTTGCGCGCCAAACAGAACACATGTGGCAAGCACGAATACAAGGGCTTACAATCCGAATAAGTTACGGGTAGCGTGAACATAGCGGCGTGCGTGCGGTACGTACAAGAGACAGGCACATAGGTAAATAGAGTCTGATGTTCTAGGGGTGTGTTTGGTATGGTGGTTTGGGCCAGGCTAAGCCTCGATAGCGAGAAACGGGCTTGTTTGGTTGGTTTTTTGGGCTGCCTGGCCTGGCTCCAGCGGGCCTCCGTACGGAGATAGCCGAGCCCCGAAAAACGGATCGGCCGGGCGTTTTTCGGAGCCAGGCTTGGGCTGGCTCCGCGCGCGCCCCTCCGTGTGGGCCCAGGTGACCAACCCGAGCTCCCGGCTAGCTCGCATATAAAACGGCGCTCTCACCGCCCGCTTATGGTTTCCCAGTCACTGTTCACTCTCTCTCGGCGGCGCGCTCTCGCTAGGGTTTCCACTCTCTTACTCTCACTCGCTCTCGCCGTCGCCCCCGTCCCTCCTCTTCCTCCTCGGGTCCCCGCCGGTGGCGGGTATCCTCCTCGTTGCTGCTTGTATGATGAACTGGCCATGGTACACGGCGAAATCCCCTCGTCCCTTCCTCCTTGTTCTTGGTTGTGCTCCTGTTATTCGATCTAGCTCTAGATCTGTGCGACTGTGTCGATTGCATGTTTTTCGTTTGGATTTGGTCGATGATTCAACCTGTTGTGGATCTGGGTGGCGCAGCTTTAGCTGTCGCGGGCTGGTCCCTAGAACTGATTAGGGATTCTTACATACTGCTGCTTAGATCCTAGTAATTGGTACCCATTTGCCTAGTTTGCCCTGCTATGTAGCCTAGGATCCATGTTTTCTTGTCATGGCGGGTAGGGTTTGGTCACTTTGGTCTGTCATGGAACCTGTTTATACTGATGTGGTCTCCTTTTATTGTTGGTTAGCACCATGGAACCGATTAGGCGTCGTATGGTCGTTAGGGGGGCTGCAATGGTCGTGGTCATGTCTGCCTGGTTCTTCCTTAGATTCAGAAGGGTGTCTGCTTCTAGGAGGGGGATCTGTTATGGCCCAATGACACAGAGGGACAAGGAAAGGATGGTTAACCTGAAGTTCATCCATCAGCCAGATGACATTAGCATGATAGAGCTGCTGATGATGAAGAGGGTCCCCTTTTTCCAGCTTTGTGACTTGTTTCGCTCTAGGGGTCTCTTGAAGGACAGCATCTTTAGCCAGATAGAAGAACAGGTGGCCATGTTCCTCTTAGTTGTGGGGCATAACACCGATTCAGAGTCATCAAGTACAAATTGCTAAGGTCTCTGAAACTATCGAGTAGGCACTTCAAGGAAGTCCTTTTTTTGTTGGTGAACTCGGGGAATGAAATGATTTGCCCTCCTTCAAATGCTACCCCGGAAAAATTCTTGGCAGCCCGAGATGGTACCCATTCTTCAAGGTGGGGTTTCTTTTAACCACTTCTTCTTCCATTCCTTCATACTAGTGCATTCCTGATCATGTTTCATGTGAAAATAGGACTGTGTAGGGTCTATGGATGGCACACATGTTCTTGCTAGAGTAGCATAAAGGAAGAAGCAGGCTTTCATGGGCAGGAAGCACACTACTACTCAGAATGTCATGGCTTCAGTGGACTTTGACCTAAGGTTCACATATGTCATAGCTGGTTGGGAAGGGTCTGCACATGATGCTAAAGTCTTAGCAGATGCTATACAAAGAGATGATGGCCTTAGGGTGTGTTGGCGGTCCTTATCGACGATTTTATACCGCCAATTAGACAAGAAAAAGGGTGAATTATATATTCCTAAATGCATATACATGTACAACTAACCCAAATCCACGTGCACTAGGAAATATACTTGTCATTGCAGAATCAATTAAAAGTGCGGGGATTAAACATCGAAAAGCCGCTTTCGGAAAGCGCCAAACCACCCCAAAGGGAGATGGGCGACCGGAACCAAAATGGGCCAAAACACCTCAACACCGAAGCCCACTCACCGGGAAGCCCACCGGCCAAAGTCGGTCAGGGGGAGGCGGCACCCTGGCGCGCTCGCGCCCTCCCCACTGACGTGTGGGACCGGCTGGCTGGAGGCGGTGCAATCAATGCTCAGGGAGGTCAGTGCGCGGTGTTCCTTCCATTTCTGACCCCGAACCGACCTGAGCAAGATATAAAAGGGGAGAAGAATTGGTTCTACAACACACACATTCATTTGGTCTCTCTCTCCCTCACCTCCACTTGTTCCTTATCTTAGAGCTAGTAGTGTTGGAGCTAGGAAAGCTACCAAGGAGAGCTTGTCTCCTAGGAAGAAGAGATACATCTTGGTAATTATCTATGGAGTCTTCTTCCTTGTTCAAGTTCTTATACTTTATATGTTGCTTAGTGTATGAACTAGAGCATAGTCTTGATCATGTTCATGTCAATGCATATGAACTAGAGCCTAGTTCATATGATCAGTTCATAGCATGTTCATCCCTGTTCTTCATCGTTCATATGTTCTATAGGATTAGAGTATCTGAGGAGAGTGGAGTAACGGTTCGATGTTCTTTCGGGTTTGCCTATGTTCTAGCTCATCCATCCGTAGGGTGGGAGTCCTGGGAAAGCATAGGTAGTTCCTTAGTATGCGGGCATGGTGTCCGGATACGAGGGGGCCTTCGAATATGACGGCATGCCACGGTTGAGGGGTAGGTGGCAGGTGGTGACAGCCCTGTCCGTCCCTTGTAATCCCCCACGTCCGTATGTTGTGTAGGAGTTCGTAAATGCCTCTATTGGCTGGCAGACCAGCTACGGGGGTCTCCCTGTTACTTTAGGCTCTGACTAGTCTCTGACCCTGTATAACATGTGAGTTAGCTAATCTACGCTTAGCAATATACGACCAACCAGCTCCAGTAGATTTATTCTTTATTCTTTCCGTTTCTTTTATTCCTTGTTTCTCTTTATCCTTGAGTGAAGACCAAGTGTGTGTCCACTATCCTCAAAACTACCGTTTATCTTACCACTTTGCATAGCACTAAGGCTTATTTCAATGATGTGAAGTACCATATCCATGTGCTAGAGCTATTTTACACCATGCCTTCCTTGGGAAAATATAAATAACGATACCCGACATACTTCGGGGTGAAATGCTACAATGATAGATCCGTGCGCTGCGGATAATATCTTTAGAACGCGACTATCAACCCCGACGTTTCTTGGCGTGACCACCGGGATGTAACAATTCTAGTGATTGCATTAAGAAATGCCAACGAGGGTGGCACAAGGTACTTCCCTTTATTTCCATAGTGGACCCACTAGGTTCAGTACCCTCTAATCTCTTCCCCTTCCTTCCTTTCTAGGCAAGTTTGCGTTGTGTGATCTTGGATATGCGGTGAGACCAGGCTTCCTCCCACCATACCGTGGCACAAGGTACCATCTCAGTGAGTATGGGGTCAGGGCCCTAGAAAATGCTAGAGAGCTGTTTAACCTAAGGCATTCTTCCCTATGGGTGTGTGTGGAGAGGGCCTGGGGTTCATTGAAGAATAGGTTCAAGATCCTCTACACTTTCCATCCCTACAAGACCCAAGTGAAGCTTGTGCTAGCCTGCTGTATCCTCCACAACTGGATACTCAGGTTTGGGCAAGATGAGGTCATTCCACTTGAACAAGATTGGGAGCCCAACCCAATACTTGATCATAATGACAATGACATGGACAATGCTGCCTGGGCAGAACAGAGGGACACTTGGGCCAACCAGATGTGGGCAACTAGGCATGGTGGCCATTGAGACTAGGAACAGCAGCAGCTTGTTTGCTCCCTATGATGTTTGTTAAGTTTTATGAGACCAATTGCTTGGCACTGATGCCATTTATTGTAATTTGAGACTTTCCCTACCTGTTTGCCATTTGCTGAACTTTTGTTGTAATATTGAACTCATTCATCTTGTTGTAAGGTTGAACTTATTTACTGTTGTCATTTTAGTTGTTTTATGATGCCATGTTCCTGCCTTTTATGCTATGAACTTCATTTACTTTTTGTTTTACATACCAGCAATGAATGGGTTTGAGGGTTTTGATATCTTTGAGGGACAAGTGCATAAGCACCCTGTGTATGATCAGCCTGAGGTACAGCCACTGCCACAAGGCAATGGAGGTGCACCTAGACTGAACTGGACTCCAGTGATGTCCTCCTTCTGCCTGGGCAAGTTCTCAGATCTGGTGACTCAGGGAGTAAGGACTGATAAGGGCTTCAAGGACTGCCATGTCAATGTTGTGGCAAAGGAGTTGCAGAGCTACATTGGGTAGGCTGTCACATGTACCCAGGTCTACAATCACCTGCGCAAGTGGAGGTCCAGGTGGGTGAAGGTATGCAGGCAAAGGGATCTGAGTGGTGCCAATTAGAATAAAGATCTATGCATGATCGCCTTGTCACCTGAACATTACCATGGCTATGTTAGGGTAAGTTTGCATTTGTGTTATCAGATTTGAGCACTGTATTTCAATTACATTCTATTGTCATATTTCAATTACTAACTATTGCAATTGTTTCATTACATGCAGGACCACCCAAAGGATGCTGAGTATCTCAATGTCCCCATTGCCAACTACCAGTTCATGCAGAACATCTATGCTACTGGGGTGGCTACTGGTAGGTATGCAATGGGGTCCAATGAGCCCTTGGGTGTCCCTGCAACTCAAGCTGAGGAAGAGGTGGTGGACTTGGAGAAGGAAGAGGCACCGAAAGTCAACGCCCGAGTCCAAGCGCGAGGCAGAGGTTGATGTCAAGGGCAAAGGGAAGTGCAAGGTAGATGTCAAGGCAGAGTGCAGCAAGAAGAAGAAGAGGTTGATCAATGAAGAAGATGCTACTCTGATGACAGGGTTCACTGAAGCAATCTGGGGACTCAATGCTGCACTCACTGAAGGGAACCACGCTGAGGCAGCTCCTGGCATCTATGATGCAGTCATGGGTTGCCCTGGATATGCCAGAACTGACTTGATGCAATGCCTGAACTACTTGATGGAGCACAAGGGAGCAGCCATGGTGTTTGTGGGGATGACAGCTGAGGACAAGAAGCTCTGGATCGACACCTACCTGGAGAAGGCCAGGCTCAAGATGGCATTTCAGTGAGAGCAAGGCAATGGAAACAGGAAGCAAGCGCGGGAATGCTAGAATGCATGAACTGAAACAGTTCACCCTTTTTGGTGTCAATACGACTTGTAATATTGCAACATCCTATTGATGTGTGTTAGGGTAGCTCTTGGCGGTTGGAGCCGTAGCTAGGTCCCCCCATTAGCTCTGTTTCATTATGCATTCTTGAACTAAAACATGCTTCTATCTTGGTTAATGAAATGATGCTAGTTGTGAGCCATTTTACGTGATGTGTGGTTAACCATCTTGATTCTCCTTGTGATTTATGATCTATGATCTGTGATCTGTTATTCTGTTCTGTGATGTGTTTGTGATTTGAGTTGCATTTGATGAAATCCCTTGTGATCTTTGAAGGGGATGAAGGTGTATGTGGTGTTTGAAGGGAACAACCCAGGTGTGTACACAACTTGGGCTGATGCCAATGAGCAGGTTGCTGGTTACAAGTTCAACCTACACAAAAGCTATCCCACTAAAGAAGCTGGAGAGGAGGCTTTCATTGCTTACCAGAAGAGGAAGCTGGAAGAGATGGAGAAGAAGAATAAGCTGAAGTTCAATGAAGCTGCCAAGGAGCATTGCAATGAAGATGAAGCAATGCATCAGGTAAAAGAGGAGCAAGATGTGAACATGAAGGACGTAGTCATTGCAGTGCTTCTGGTTGCAGTTGTAGTACAATTCTATCTTCTTGTAACCTTGGCCTAATTGGCAAAGCAATGTATTGCAAATTTCTGTAATCGACAAACAACCTTTGGCATTCAGACATATGTATCATTTCCATTTCAGACTATGCATAAATATATTGCACAATGTTGTTGCATATTTTGACATTGACTTAGTGCCATTTTCATAATAGAACATTGATAATAATCTACATGACAGAACACATATAACAGAACACAAGTACTTCAACCAAAGTTACTCCAACCAGGGTTAATTTTTACATCAACCATAGAACCTCCAAAGTACTCCCACCAGGGATAATTTTTACATAACGTGCACCAAACATTTGGGCACCCAAAATTTGCCAAGTCATGGCAGTCATCATCAAGCCAGAAGTTCATAGCTTAACCTAGAGCACGACTAGTTGTTGGCATTTCTTAACGCAATCACTAGAATTGTTACATCCCGTGGTCACGCCAAGAAACACCAGGGTTGATAGTCGTGTTCTAAAGATATTATTATCCGCAGCGCACGACGATCTATCATTGTAGCATTTCACCCGGCGAGTATTCTCAGGGTATCGTTATTTATATTTCCCGTAGGAAGGCATGGTGTAGAGGTGCCTAAACATGGATATGGATACTTGACTTCATGTCATCGAAATGTGACTCTAGTACTATACAGGGGTAAGGATAAATGGTTTGCAAGATAGTGGACACACATTTGGCCAAACTCAAGGATAAAGTATAAAAGAAAGAATAAACGAATGAACGAATAAAGAATAAACCTAAGCGGAGCAGGTAGGTCATTCATAGCAATGTCATGAACAGCTAAGTCATATAGTCTACAGGGTTAGAGATAAGTCAAAGCCTAAAGTAACAGGGAGACCCCCGCAGCTGGTCTGCCAGCCAATAGAGGCATTTACGAACTCCTACACGACATACGGACATGGGGGATTAGAAGGGACGGACAGGGCTGTCACCACTTGCCGCCTACCCCTCAACCGTGGCATGCCGTCATATCCGAAAGCTCTCTCGTATCCGGACACCACGCCCGCATATCCAAGAACTACCTACATCCCCCGCGGACTCCCACCCTACGGATGGACGAGCTAGAACATAGGCAAACCCGAAGAAACGACGAACCGTTACTCCATTCTCATCAAGACCTCTAATCCTATAAATCATATGAACGACGAAGAACATGCTAAGAAATGATCATAAGAACTTTGGTCTAGTTCATATGAATCAGGTTTAGCAAGAACGCAACTATACTCTAGTTCATGAACAAAGCTACATAGTAAGAATAAGAACTTGAAGTAGGAAGAACACTCCATAGTATATTACCAAGTGATGATCTTCTTCCTAGGAGACAAGCCCTCCTTGATAGCTCAACCTAGCTCCTAAGCTACTAGACTAGGCTAGAGAACAAGAGTAGAGGAGAATGGCTCAAATGAATGTGTGTTGTGAAATGGCTTGGATTTCCCCTTTTATATGTTGAGCAGGTCGGTTTGGAGCTATACATGGCAGGAACACCAGCGCACCGCCCTCCTTTGCATTGATGGAACGGCCTCCAGGAAGCAGGGCCCACCTGTCTGGCTGGGGGGCGTGAGCGCGCCCCTGGCGCGAGCGCGCCAGGTTGGTGCCTCCCTGTTGACGGTTGTTAATGATCAAATTTATATGTCAATCAGAGAGAGAAAGAGGGGTATAATCTGTTCACCACCATAGACTTAGGGTTTAAACTGACAGATTCCACAAGTTTTGGTGAATATGTGTTTTCGCAGGGGATTATCGGAAAACATCCAAGGAGGCCCACATGTCATGATTACATAGAGAGAAAGACCGAACGGGTAAAATTGTATATTCTAGAAGACTCCGTAAGGCAAACCACGGGAAGCGGGGACCCACTGGGGGTGGTGGGTCGGCCGACTCCCTCTATGGGTCGGCCGATCGGCCACCTCCACCAATCGGTGGAGGCTCGCGGATCTCGCCTCCACCGACCTTGAGGAGCAATAATTATCGTCCGTTTAGGTCGGTTTGATCCGATGGCTGTGGTGCATCCTAGGGGGCTATATATTCAGAGCCCCTGGCCCCTGGCTAGAGAGCTAATTCATTCTAGAATTCATTATTCGAGGTAGCCATCGGCAAAGCCGGGGTTTAGAGAGACATCTCCACCGGAGAATTAGAATAGCTACTCTAGATCTTCAAGTTCTACATAGGTTTAGACTAGATAGAGGAAGAATCGGGCGCTGTGCTCGGAATTCCGGATCTTCATCATCGAATTGGTATTATCTTGTATCTATTCTTGTGACTTTATTCTAAATATCATTATGTTTCTATTTATTATGTTCCTAGTTTATTCTAGTTCTACATTTGATATGGTTATGATTGGTAATAAGTTTATGTATATGTTTGCAAAGCGCTTAGCTCTCTTCCGGGGGGTTAGGTGGTAGATTTCATGTAAGCATGGTGCTTAGATGCCGTTTACTGCAAATGCACCCTATTGGCCGGGTCGTGTGGTAGATCGCGGAAGTGACAGCCTCCGTTGAGTCCTTTGTATTCCATCCCCGTTGGTAGGTCTAGCGGAACCAAAGTTGCGTAGTAAGTCTGCTATGTCTTGGCTTGTTATAGCAATGACCCTTATACATAGATGAAAAGTCTTTTGTGCTATATATGATAGTGTAGAGTTGGAGTAGATGAATGACTTAGTAGATTAGAACCTACATAGGATTTATATTTCTTGCGCTAATCAGATGTCAACCTACCTTTGTGAGTAGTCTATATCTAATCTCTGTGTGATTTATACCCTGAGCTTATTACTTTATATTCCCTTATTTATCATGGTTTACCCCTCTGCCAAAGTATGTATTTGTGTAATCAATCACTCATGAGTAGTCGTGTTTAGCAAGTTCATCTCATTGTTTAAGTCCGTAGTTCTTTCCTTTGAGCTAAATATAAATAACGATACCGGAATACTTCCCGGTAAAATGCTACGATGGTGTATTATCTCGTTTAAACGCTTGCGGATCCCATATTTTTCTTGATTAGAGGAGCAGTTTCTATACCAACACTTCAAGGCGCCATGTTAGGGATGACAACTTAGCGTGAGTGGTGTTAGAAGTGTCAACAAGCATTTTTTTGGCGCCGTTGCCGGTGGACCGGAATAAACTTTTTAGAGAAAAATTGCTTAAGCGAGATACTTAGAAAATGAGTGATTGTCACTAGTCACCTCTACTTTGGCGGGTTCACCCCCGTTGTTTTTCTTTGTCTATATTTTATACGGGGTATTAGCGGATTGAATCTCGATTCATTCAAACTCTCGATCATCGAGTCGGTTCAATCAAGAAGGAAGCTCGTCACCAATCAAGATGGAAATGAGAAGACCTTACATCGAGTTCTCTCGCTCCAACTATAGAGAACATCCGCACCGGTCCAGCAATACACACTGATATGCAGTTTGAGCTCAAGCCAAGTCTCATCAATATGGTGCAAGCTATCCAATTCAGTGGAAAGGTACATGAAGATGCAAGTACACATCTACGGACTTCATGGAGATTGGGAACACCATCGCCATAGATGGAGTTAAAGAAGACCTCATACTTCTTCGTCTCTTTCCATTCTCACTAGTGGGAAGAGCGAAGCGATGGTTCTATGCAAATAAAGAAGATATCAATACATGGGCGAAGTGTTCCAAGGCCTTTCTAGCAAAATTCTTCCCAATAGGCAAAACCAATGCCTTAAGAGGAAAGATTACCAATTTCCAACAAGAGAAGACGGAGACCATGTCAGAAGCATGGGAGCGTTTGCAAGGATACATTTAAGATTGTCCCCATCATGGAATGGAGGAATGGTTACTCATGCAAGGTTTCTATCACGGATTAACTCCGAAGACGCGTGAGCACCTAGATGCAACTGCTGAAGGATCATTCTTATCACTCACTCTTGAGAGAGCTAAAAGACTCATGGAGAAGATAGCAGATAATCAAAGCTGGTCCCAAGACAATATCCAAGATTGTCACCAGAGTGAAGAAGCAATAGAAGAAGTGAATGCATTATCAACCAAGATGGATACCTTACTCCATTGGCTTGACCAGAGGGCCAAGTACAAGGAAGATCAAAGAGCAATTGAAGCAACATATAAGCGAGAATTCAAGTCCCATCATGAGAAAGGTTCCACATTGGGTGCAACCATCCATTAATCAAGGTACTCGATCGGGTAATTATGCAAAGCAACCTACTTTAAGAGAGTTGGTTCTACAACGGTCTAAGATCAACTCATCTATGGAGGATAGGTTTGTGCTAATAACAAAATCTTGGAAAACTTAAATAATAAAATGGATAGTTTCTCCTCTCGCCATTAATGATCAACTAGAGTTCAATAAAAACATAGAAGAAAAGATAGCCAAGTTGGCCGTTGCTTTGCCTGTTGCCACTGACCCTGAGCAGGTGAGATCTATTACTACAAGAAGAGGGAGTTCCACCAGAGATCCCCCCTATCCAAAAGGAGCAAAAAGGCCAACCATGCTACCACCAGTGGCAGAAGAAGAAGACTTCCAACCTGAGCTAGAAGTATTACCACAAGAATCACTACAGAAGCCAGTACAAGATCAGGAAGCAAGACAACAACAATTTCGAGATACAAACTACCTACCGTTCCCAAGGAGGAAGAGAGGACCACAACGATGATGAGCGGTTTGGTAAGTTTGTGGAGGTAATTCAAAAGTTATATGTCAATATACCTCTGTGGATGCCATACAGTCCCCACTTATGCCAAGTACATAAGAGATATTCTTAACAAGAAGAGACCACTTTGCCATCCAATGAAGTGATCAAGCTAACCGAAAAATGTAGTGCGGCCATCCTCAACCAACTACCGAAAAGAAGAAAGATCCAGGATGTCCCACTATCGATGCACAATTGGAGATCAACATTTCAATAACACACTCACGTGATCTTGGAGCAAGTGTCGGTGTGATGCCGCGGCAGTCTACTACAAGCTCAACCACCGCACTTGAGCCAACATCAATGTGTCTACAACTAGCCGACCAATCGGTCCGTTATCCGTTGGGCATTGCTGAAAACATCCCAGTCAAGATAAGAGAGTTCTTCGTGCCAGTAGACTTTGTAGTACTGGATATGCATCCAGACTCAAAGGTGTCACTTATCCTTGGAAGACCCTTCTTGAGCACCGCCAATGCACACATTGATGTCGGGAAAGGAGAAATCAAGTTCACTATAAATGGGCAAGAAGAGTGGTAGAAGAAGATCAGACAGTACGACCACCAGAGACAGAGGATGCATCTCTGGGATCATCAGCGAAATAAATATTTTGGAAGGTCCAATTCGGAGGACTTTTAAAAATCCGAATCCTCGCCGAAAGGTAACTCGGTATTTATCCGCGTTATAAATTGCATCTCTTATAGTTTTCTTAGGCATATTTATTTCCAGTATTGCATTATAAAATTCTGCACCCCATATAAATAATTTTACGGTGTGTGACAACCCGTCGAAAATATTTTATCGTGGTGGCACAAAAATCTATCATTCCATGCATCTAAATTAGTTTACCTTCATTTAAATTTCTGCATTGTTTATAATTTTTATCATGGCATTTAGTGCTTGGTGGGTCCCTCACCATGGGTCCCTCACCATGGGTCCCACATGTCATAGACTACACCTCACATACATCAAATTACATAATTCATCCACTTCCACTCACCTCCACTATCCTCTCTTTTCCACCGCCAAAACCACTCAACCGACCAAAATTTCTGGATGGAGGAAAGATCACGCAATAGCATATGAAGTGGCAGCCACATTGGCCAACTCCGCGGTGGGGCGGCCGACCCCACCATTGGGTCGTCCGACTCCCCCCTTCCTCCTCTATAAATAGGCCTCCTCCCATGGCTTCCTTACACCACCCACACTCCAGAATTTTAGCCAAACCTTCTGCTCTCGACTTCGTGTTTTCTGGAGAGAGAGAGAGAGTTAGAGAGAGGAGTAGGAAGAGAGAAGAAGTAGGAGAGTGAGCAAGAGTTTAGTAGCAAGTGAAGGGAAGGGATAGTGCTGAGTAGATAATCACAAAATTAGTGGAGATGCTGTCCAAATAGGTTAAAGAAAATTTAAAATCAAGGGGAGGTTCTGTCAAATTCAAGACCTGAAGTTTAGAACTTTTGTCATGAAGAACGACTAACCTCTGGACCGCTGACTCTGGACAGCTAACCACTAACCTTGTGCTAATCCTTCTCTCCACTAGTGTTTATTTTTGTTTGTTTTGAGATACTTGCGGGATGAAGGGCGTTACGAAGGGGATCTCGGAACCATCGAGAACATCGGGACAAGAAGTGCCTCTCGCCGAGCTCGGTGGCTGGTTCCGCATGAGTGTCGACCCACCACCGTAAGCACCAAGTACTGCGCAGCAAGACTCGCACCACCACCAGCATCTCAGAGAGTCCTCATGAGAACATCCGATCTCGCCCTGAGAAGTACCCAAGAGAAGGATATATACAAGAAGCTCAAGAACAAGCGTTTCATCCACACGCCAGTCATCGATCCGACACTTCTGCTAGCGATAGGTATGGCTCAAGAATTCGATACAATTTTTCCACTAGTTAGTTGGACTTCCTTTGCAAACCTCACTGAGAAGGGGATTAGGCTTTTGACCATAGAATTCCTTAGCACCCTTCGATACACGGACAATGGAGTATATTTTAGAATGTTTGCTCTGAATATTCTCATCTCTTGGAGAAACCTTAGTGACCTCCTAGGATTTCCTCAAGATGCCCTCATAGATTTAAATGCGGCACTAGGTGATTTTGATGCACATAGGTTTTGGAGCAAAGCATTTCTAGAGCACCGTACCACTTAGCGCACCGCACCGGCCATAGAGCATCCTACGCTTAGATTTTTGCACCGTTGGATAGGAGCCACCTTTTTCCCACGATTTGATGAAAGCAAGATCGAGTAGCCGACTTGCGGTTGCATCTTGCGGCTATCAAGAAACAAAGTGTCTCCCGTCCATCTCCTAGTGAACCATTGGATGAGTGTCCCCGGTTACAAAGTAGGAAGTGTGGCCATTTGCTCGCTTATCACTCGCATTGCCACAAGCTTGAAGTTATTAGAGGGAGCTACTTTTGAGTACATTGAACATCATAGAGAATTTTATGACCTCTATACTTTTGGCCAAGGTCACTTGCGAAAAAGTGAATGATGTTTATTATGCAAAATATGGTGATGTTGCGATCCGGTTACCTAACCCGGAACCGGCTTTGTATCATGTGCAAAACTATCATGTCGAGTTGCGGGCGGAACCGGTGAATGAGAGAGCACCTCGAAGAGTTCGCTCGGAGAGGGTGACAGGAAATCGTGAACCAGTTTGGCGTGGTGCCGAAACCGCCCGAGAAGAACCAGCACATGCCAGTTTCAATGAGTGGAATGTACCTCAGCACCACTCACTAAACTCATGGGTGTACCCACCACAAAGCCAACCACATCAACCATTCTATGGTTACTACCCATCATACAACACCCCAGGAACATCAGAGCCAGGACCATCCGATCCAGGACCCTCACAGCCGCCAAGACACTCTTATGACCCCTTTGGTACCACCGATGAAGAAGAAGAACCCCACCATGACTTTGAGCCACGTCGCCACTCCGATGCCACCAGTTTCATTTTCACCCAAAGGCACTATGATGAACAAGTAGCCTTCCAAAGACAACACCACCGCCACTCGAATCGCCATGATCGAGGTGGAATGACCAGTTCCTGTGGAACGAGAACACCACCCAGGACCACTCGGGCACCATTCAAGAGAACCGGGAAGAAGTCGCCTCCATGTTGCATGGCTTGGTGGACTGTTGCACATCCATTATCCACCACCACCGCCGCAAGGCTAGCTTGGGGAGGACCCCCATTATCAAGATAAGTATTTCTTTCCTTTTGTTTCAGTTTGTTTGTTTTCATTTTGTTTATTTTTCTTTGGTTTGTTTTATGTATTTAAAAAAAATCGAAAAACTAGAAAAAAAAAAAACCCGATAAAAATTTGCTTGCTTGTTTTAAGTGTGTTTACATTTCGAGTTTGCCCTAAGATAAAAAACTAAATAAAGAGAGTGTGCAAGTTTGTTTTCAATTCAGTTTGCTATAAATAAAAATGTGTAGACTTGAGGATTGCGTGATGGAAATGATGAATAGTTGCTCTGCTCTAAATTCTTTACAAGTACCTAGCTTTAAATTTGAGTTCTCCCAAGATTTGGATACACTGTTTGACAACCGGATTTACTCTACACCTGAAATCTGTGGGAGCATATGCTTAAACTAAGTCTAGGTAGTTGACGGGCATGATATGATAATAGTCCGAGCCGCTTTGTTCATTGTGTTCCAAAGTACCACTAAATTCGGAGATTTGTTTGTGAAAATTATAAATGATTCATGATGAGTTCCTTATATGACAGAGTTAAAATTCCTACCACAACCAAACTTGATCATTAGAATAGGAAGCCTCCTCATTTGTTTAGGGCTCGTCTTTGTCGGGGCGTGTTGTATCCTTATGAACTCATCATACAGCTAAATCCTGGTTTCACACACTCACATGCACCCCTGCTACTTCTACCCTGGAAGTACGCACCACAAAAAGCCTATTATTATCCATTGAAATTGTTCTACTCTTACACTGAGAGTGAACACCCAAAAATATTCCCCTGTTCATTTTTGCTAGCCATTTATCCAAGATCAATGCTCCAAGTGTTTCATTTGTTATCCCCGATGTGAAGTTGTCAAAATTGAGAAGTGTTCCATTCAAGAAGTATTTCATTCCTTTTTGGGGCTGCAAGAATTGTAAAAAAAAAAAAAAAAAAGAAAAAGAAAAGAAAAAAAGAAAGGAAAAATTTATGAGCCCAGTCTTTGTCAAGTTTCCAAGTTCAAGTTCCAAGAAGATTCAAGTGTTGAAGTAGTTCCAAGTTTCATCCAAATAAAGGAGCATTGATAATTCCTTTGTGCACCCCTTCTCCTCCCACAAATATTTCTCTCTATTTTATACATATCATCCACATATAAAACCACACATGCACACACCGATTGGTTGTATGTTGAGTTCCTTCGGATCCATGGTTCGGTCATGCCAATGCATTAGTTCTCCACACCTATGAGCTCCACATAAACCTTTATTAGAGTAGGGTGAGAGAGAGAGAGTGAAGGCTCATCTATAAATGCCTTGAACCACAAATACTACATATTCTGAGAGTAAGAGAAAAGGCATATCTCCTTTCAATGCCTTAGAGAGGATCCAAAAATACCACATATTGAGAGACTTGAAAGGGTTGTATTAAGGAACTCTGAGTTTTTATTGAAAATCTTGTAAAAACTCCGCACGAGGTGGAACAACGAGCATGAGACAACGGTGCTTGACTTAATTGTTCCGTCTTTCAACTACTCAAGATCCAAGTGCAGGTAAAAGCCCCATGGTTGAAAGAGACATGAGTAAGTTTGGGAGTTATGATAGTTCACTCTAGTCTGGGATGAATTCTTGTTTAGAGCGTGTGTGTTTGTTAAGCATGAAAGCATTGCGGCAACTCCCGATCCATCTTTTGTAGCTATTTGCTCGGGACGAGCAAAGGGTAAGCTTGGGGGAGTTTGTTGACGGTTGTTAATGATCAAATTTATATGTCAATCAGAGAGAGAAAGAGGGGTATAATCTGTTCACCACCATAGACTTAGGGTTTAAACTGACAGATTCCACAAGTTTTGGTGAATATGTGTTTTTGCAGGGGATTATCAGGAAAACATCCAAGGAGGCCCACATTTATGATAAACATATGCATCTACAACCACCCTTTCGATATCTATAGGAATAAGGAGTATGAGGGGGTTGAAAATCTCGTGTGGGGTAATGTTGGGGAGACTAAGTGAATCAGGAGATTTTTCATATGAGCAAGGTCTTGATGGGGTGTTTAAGAAGTAACTACTTTGCTCATTGAAGCCTCCATCATCTTCCACTTCCAAGGGTGACTCGACATAAATGTCCAAAATTCCCCTTGGATCGTCTCTCGAAATGATCTCATCTAAGGCCTTATCCATCCATTCAATGGCAATAGCACATAGGTTTTTAATGCTCTCTAGCCATGGATGTTGCTCTTTGCGATCCTCTATATGTTCTCGATGATTCCTATGCGTGGGATATCTAGATGGACTTCTAGGATCATCAAGAGGTTTAGGAGAAAGGGCATAGAATGAGTTATAGGGGTCAAGGATGGGTTTAAAGATAGGTTCATATTCTATGTCTGATGTGGGCATAGAAGGGGAGAACATAAGTGTGGATTCTAGATGGCTTCGCTCTCCTTCTATGGCATCACTTGACATGCCATCCTTGAATCTTTCTAAATGTCCTTCAAAGGGATTGGATGTGAGATGCTTTCTAAAAGATCTCTTCCTGAGAGGATTGACAATGTATGCACTAAAAGATCTCTTATGAAGCAGGAAGTTTATGCTCCTCCCAAACTTGCCATCAAAAAGAATTTCTAAGGATAGAATTACTTCTTTCCTTAGAGAATCTTGGAGTACTACTGGTTTGGAATGGATAGCCAAATCATGGGATTGAAATGTTTGTAAAGTGGTTGTGAAAACTTCCTCTTCTAGTTTGGGGGATGATTCCTTCTCTACCTCTAGGATGTTATCATAAAGGCTAGTGCAAGGAGTGTGTCCACTAATAATAAGGACAAACCTTACTTCACTAATGGATAAAGAAAGGAAAACTCCTCAAAAAGCAATATTATCAAGACCCATGTTGAAGAAGAACATGGTCTTGTAAGGCTAGGTCTAAACCTAAATTTATAGGAAGATTAAAAGATTCCCTAAGTGTAGCAGAAAGTTCATTATCTACTTGATCAGAGGATAGGACTTTGGGTTCATTACCCTCACCGGTTGTGGATAGGACCTTGGGTACAATACCCTCTTGATTAGAAGATAGGACTCTAGCTGTAGAAAAGGGTTGGCTTTGACCTATTGCAACCAAACATTGGTGTAGCTCATAGCTAGATGTGAAAATCATGGGTTCTAGAGGCTCTAAGCATGTGCTCATGGGTGCAAGATATTGGTGGATAGGCGTGGAATTTGGGTTATCTATAACGATAGAAAATAAAATGCAAAAGAAAACAAGAAAAAGATAAAAGAACAATACATGGTTAAGCGACTTAGGTTATCTCGGCAGACCGTCTTTCTCCCCGGAACGGCACCAAAATGCTTGTTGATACTAGATACGCACACGAAATAATCAAAGAGAAATAATCCGCAAGCGCACGGATATCGGTGAGCACTTCACCCTAGGAGATATTCCGGAGTATCGTTATTTATTTATCCGCTAGGAGAAAACGTGCATCGACTAACCCAAGTCTATACTTAACCCTAAGCTACAAACAAGGTAATGAGCGATATAGAGAGGATTACTACCACGGTCTTCTTCCAACCTATGGCAAGCTTTGCAACTACTACTCTATGGGAGCACCTAAGAAAAGACACCACGAGAGGATGCTTAACCTAGCACTTTTGGACCTACCTTACCTGCGACGGGAAGTGGATTACAAAGGTAACAAAGGGACCGTCATCTCCCCGATACTACCACGGTTCCGGCCATATAGGGAGCATCTACGAGTGAACCTAGCCCAAGCACCACGCCTACGCTATGAACGATTACTCTATTCCCAACCGGAAGCGAATAAAGTAAACTCGTAAACCAAAGAGCAATAATAACAAGAACTTACTAGTATCGAAGTTGAATTGCGTAATGATCCTAGAACCAAGCCTCGGGTTAGGAGACTTGATCCCGCAGTACAACCGGGAGAGGAGACACCGACATGCCGGGCTTCCTCCAACTCTACCTCCACCCTATACTCTCTCTATCTATCTTGAATGCTAGGCTCTAGGAGGAGATCCATTCAAGGGACCCCTCTCACTTCGATCCTCTATGGAAATAATGAATTAGGGTTTCATGGGATGCCTCCTCCGGGGCCGGGGCCCCGCTTATATAGCCCCTAGGATGCACCGCAGCCCTCGGATCAAACCGACCTAAATGGACGATTATTATTCATCCTCAAAGGCGGTGGAACGAGGATCCGCGAGGCGACGTTGATTGGTTGAACCGGTGAGTCGGCCGACCAAGGTGGGGAGTCGGCCGACTCTCCACCGAGCCCGTTCGGGCTCCCGTTTGGTCCCGAGCCTTCTCGAACCTTCCAGGACACGGAGAATTTTCACCGGTTCCCGATTATCTCTATGTAAACCTCGACATGTGGGCCTTCCTTGGGTATTTTTAGGCGACACCTGCGAAAACGGACATTCACCAAAACTCGTGGAATTCCATTAGTGTAAGCCCTATATCTAGATGGTAATTATATTTAGGTCCTTTTTCATGTCTAGTTGACGGTAAAATTGACACTTAACGACCGTCAACAACTCCCCCAAGCTTACCTTTTGCTCGTCCCCGAGCAAAGATAAACTCGATGGATCGGGAGTTGCTACAATGCTTTCACGCCTCAAAAGTACACATGCGTTCAAACAAGAACTCTCCTCCGGATTAGAGTGAACTATTCTGACTCAAAACTTACTCATATTACCTTTCACCATGGGGCTTGTAGCCATCACTCGGGTCTTGAGCAGTTGAAAGACAGAACGGTCAAGTCAAGCGCTATGTTTCTCGCTCTTTGATCAACTATTATTCCGGAGTTTTTGCAAGATTTTCAAATAAAACTCGGAGTTTCCATGTATGACCCTCTCGGGTCTCTCATTTGTGGTATTTTTGGATCCTCTCCAAGGCATGAGTAGTGTATGCCTTCTCTCTTCTCTCAGAATATGTGGTATTTGTGGAACTAAGGCATAGTGAAAAGAGCCTTCTCTCTCTCACCCTACTTTCTAATAGGCTTATGTGGAGCTCATAGGTGGGGAGACACTCAAACTCACTTGCATATATTGCACAGTTAAACCATGGATCCAACAGGAACTAAAATAATAATAAAGTCATATGTGCATGTGAATGAGGAAATGGGATGGATGATAAGATGATGATGATAAGGAAATGATTATGAGGGGTGATCACTTGGCGAACATCTACTTCTACACTTGCTCCTTTGGGGATAACATGACTCCCTTTATTCGGAAACCTTGAAACTTCTTGAAAGGAAGGACTTGGCTACTCTTTCTTTCTTTCTTTCTTTCTCTTTTTTTCCTTTCTTCTTTTTTTTTTCTCTTTTTTTTTTTTTTTTTTTAGAGCAACCAATCCTCCGAAAACGAAACTTTAGCAACGGGGAGTGTATAACTTGAAATGATAATGACTTGGAGCTTTTATGTAGGCAAATGGAACGGCGATGATTATTTCTAGATGTTCACTCCCGGATAGGAGTAGAACCTTTTACGGATGAAGTGAAATGAGTGGCGTATGTATTTTGTGGATGGATGGATGGATGGATGGATGCGTACTCCCGGGGTAGGAGCAGCATAAGCGCGTATCTCCGGGGTAGAGACAAAGACAATATGTGGGGGAATGCATACTCCCAAGGTAGGAGCAGCATAGGTGCGTATCTCCGGGGTAGAGATAGCACAATATGTGGTGGATGTGGATCTATATGTAGGTGGTACTTCTAGGGACAGAAGTAGCACTGGAATGAATGTAGTATTTATAAAATGGGTGCATGCTTCGAGGATAGAAGTAGCATAGATCAATGGATGGAGAGCACATAGTATTGACTTTAACCGCATGACTTGATTCCTTATGGGTCCACAAAGATAACCACACTCAATGCCTAAAAAGACTACACTCAAGCCTACAATATGATCTATACAAATAGATGGGTTTTCCTAATCTAGCAAGCATGAATGTATGGGTTGGTAGGAATTTTGAACTCTCGTCATACGGGAACTCATCATGCAAAAATTTTAAGATTTTTAAAAGATAAACTCTCCGAACTCTAGCATCTCTAGGAACAAGATGGACAGGCAGCTCAAAACTTTCCCATATCATATCCGTCAACTACCTAGACTTAGATCAAGCATTCGCTACCCACAAGTTTCGGGTTGAGTAAATCTCTAATCTAAACGGTTGTGTCCAAAACTCGGGAGAGTGCAAGGTTGAAAACTAGGTACTTGAAAGGAATTACGGCGAGCAACTATTCATCATTTCCCTATAAGAGCTTATTCTGTAGGGTTCATTTTAGCGAGCGAGACTTTTCACATACTCTCCTATATTTTATTTTGCAAACTTAACAAATAGATAGATAGATAGATAGATAGATAGATAGATAGATAGATAGATAGATAGATAGATAGATAGATAGATAGATAGATAGATAGATAGATAGATAGATAGATAGGCTAGTGATACTTAGCTAGATACAAGGGGGTGCTCTCCCCAAGCTGGATGTTGACGTAGTCTGTTGGTGTTGCGGCGGCAATGAAGGCGTCTTGCCCCTCTGGAGTGTCGGGGATAATGGGTCAGAGACAAAGCTTTGGCGTTGAAGACAGCACTCCGACAAGGGACATGGATGTCCTTCGCTGTTAGCTCTTCTTGATCCTTTAAGTTCTACGTCGCTCAAATAGACAACAAAGCTTGTGGAACTGATTTAAGTGTTAGTGATAAACCTCTAAGCCTTGGATGTCTAGAACTTTCTTAACACATAAATCTTTTCGTAGGATCTTAATATTTTTACAATTTTATATTTATGATATGCGAGCGAGAAAAATGCAACTAAGATGGAAACTTATTTTTATGCCACCACGGTGGATATCTTTGTGGGCCGTCGTACCACAAAATTATTCACATGGGGCTTAGCATTTTCTAGATGCAATGCAAGACAAAATTATTTTCTTTTCTAATGCGGATGCAAAAAGTAAATATGCAACAAGAACCGATTATGCGGAAAGTAAATATGTTAAAGAAAAAACTTATGCAATCTTTGAAGTGGGAAATATAGATAACTATCAAGTTACCTCCTTGGCAAGGGTTCGGTGTTTTAAGTCCTCTGAATAGGACTTCTTGTCATGTTCAATCCTTTGGTGCATTTGATCCCAAAGGTAGAGACCTTGAGAACTACACCTCTTGAGATGGTAACTCTGAGAAAGATGTCACCCATGATCTTTCCTTGTCCAGTGGTCTGGAGTCAAGCCTTAATTGTGAAGCTGGCAGCATCTAGACCTCGTGCTCCACTTATTGTTTCTTCACTGCAGAGGATTAGTGGACAGCACATACCCGAAGGAATATAATAACAAGGGTAGAGTTGTTATAGAGCTAGAGGTCATATTCTATGCTAAAGAAAAGTTGGTTTGAAAATTTTAATTTGAACATTTACTCAACATTACTTCTTCTCTTAAGGATTGATTTTACTTTATCTTAAGCTTAATTGGTGTATGAAATCTATAGAAAACACTCAAACTTATAGAGAGGGAGTAATTGCGAATGGAGGGATTGCAAACCGGCGTGCCGAGCAACGGGGCTTGATAAGAGGAAGAGCATTGTTGGATCATTATTAGAGGAGTCGGCGGCCTTCCTCCCCCAAGCTTGTTGTTGCTCGTCCTTTGGAAGCCAAGTGTGTGTGTTGAATCATCCCTCAAAGTGTGTTGTAATAACTCCATGTTCTTAGATATTGTCCATCCTCTTGTTCTTAAATCTACGTCGGAGAGGGCTCTTGATTCTAAGTCCGTTGAGCAAAGATCTCTCCTTTGACCGTCCAATCCGAGGATATGAGGATGCGAGATAGTTGCATGATCTTCTTTTGTCAACCATTCTTGATTTTTGTTGAGCCTTGGTTGACTAATTGATGTTCATTGGAGATGTAGACTCAAGTTCTTCCTTGATGGTCTTTGTCTTCTAGTGGCATGGCGAAGAGTTGCGATTAATGATACACCATCCATCTTGATGATCAAGGAAGAGACTTGTATGTATGGCTTCATCTCCAATGGCCTAGGGACATCATCTTGCAAATGTAGTTGTTCATGGTCTTCATGGACTTGGTCGGTAGTCAACCCTTGATGGTGATTGGTTGACACAAGGAAGCATGCTTATCATGCCATGCTTGTCCTTGCTGCCGACGTGCAAGATGGTGGCTTTTCAAGAACAACGAAGAGCAGGTCCTTTGATTGGCCAAAATGAGGTGAGTTGCACCTAGCTTCTCATTGGTGTCCTAGCTCGAGTTTTGGGTTCAATGCTATGATGTCTTCAAGGTTGCTCACGGCTTGTTGCCTTGTTCATCCACCACCTCTCGATGAGTGCTATTTGATCTAAATCCTTCTTGTGGCACTCTTGTCTCCTTTGTTCCATCACCGAAGCGGTGTTTTGGTAGGTTCACCATGAATATGCACGCCATAAATTCCTTCAATTCTTTCTTGGACGATGAGTGAGCTATGTCTTCTATGTGAAGTTGTTGGAGTTCATCATATGCCTTGATTCATCTCCAATGTGAGTTCATCTCTGGACTTTCCCAATTTGGATTTGGAAGTTTTTCTGGGGGTTAGTCCAACAAAATATACCAATGTCTACTACGGCATTTTTCGTTCAATAACCAAACTAGACTCCATGTCTAATCGAGATTAAGGAAGGCTATTTAACCTAAGCACCACGCTTAATTTAAATGCCAATAGAAGTACCCATATCATGATTATGAAGCACCTCCAAACCAAAGCATACGATAGCAAACAAAGGTAGCATAAGAGCACTATAGAGATTTACTCAAACGGTGATGGCGAGCATGATTGTTGTTTAGAAAAATTGAGCATGCTTTAAAGGTAGGGACAACCAAAATAATGTAGCAACATGGCAAAAGATGTATTTATGGAAGTATGTCCCCCAAGCTTGAATTCGGCAGAAATCAAGATTGGATGAATGCAATTCAATGTTGCATAATGATTGGTTGGACATACCTTGCATTTGTTGTTCCTTTGATCTTTTTGCTTCGAACCTGGAAAGGTTAGTGACAAGAATACCCGAAGGAATATTTTTGTAATTATAATTCTATGCTCATTTAAGAAGGACAACACGGTAGAAAGGTGAACACTTATGCCATGGTCTCAAGAGTGCTTGTTTTAGGACACTAAGCTTGTCCTTGGGAAACCTTCAAGATGTGAATTGGTGAAGTGGTTCCCCCTCCAACACCAATCTATGTGTACTATCTCAAGATTCAACACAACGAGATCTACAACATTTATGATAAACATATGCATCTACAACCACCCTTTCGATATCTATAGGAATAAGGAGTATGAGGGGGTTGAAAATCTCGTGTGGGGTAATGTTGGGGAGACTAAGTGAATCAGGAGATTTTTCATATGAGCAAGGTCTTGATGGGGTGTTTAAGAAGTAACTACTTTGCTCATTGAAGCCTCCATCATCTTCCACTTCCAAGGGTGACTCGACATAAATGTCCAAAATTCCCCTTGGATCGTCTCTCGAAATGATCTCATCTAAGGCCTTATCCATCCATTCAATGGCAATAGCACATAGGTTTTTAATGCTCTCTAGCCATGGATGTTGCTCTTTGCGATCCTCTATATGTTCTCGATGATTCCTATGCGTGGGATATCTAGATGGACTTCTAGGATCATCAAGAGGTTTAGGAGAAAGGGCATAGAATGAGTTATAGGGGTCAAGGATGGGTTTAAAGATAGGTTCATATTCTATGTCGATGTGGGCATAGAAGGGGAGAACATAAGTGTGGATTCTAGATGGCTTCGCTCTCCTTCTATGGCATCACTTGACATGCCATCCTTGAATCTTTCTAAATGTCCTTCAAAGGGATTGGATGTGAGATGCTTTCTAAAAGATCTCTTCCCGAGAGGATTGACAATGTATGCACTAAAAGATCTCTTATGAAGCGGGAAGTTTATGCTCCTCCCAAACTTGCCATCAAAAAGAATTTCTAAGGATAGAATTACTTCTTTCCTTAGAGAATCTTGGAGTACTACGGTTTGGAATGGATAGCCAAATCATGGGATTGAAATGTTTGTAAAGTGGTTGTGGAAACTTCCTCTTCTAGTTTGGGGGATGATTCCTTCTCTACCTCTAGGATGTTATCATAAAGGCTAGTGCAAGGAGTGTGTCCATTAATAATAAGGACAAACCTTACTTCACTAATGGATAAAGAAAGGAAAACTCCTCAAAAAGCAATATTATCAAGACCCATGTTGAAGAAGAACATGGTCTTGTAAGGCTAGGTCTAAACCTAAATTTATAGGAAGATTAAAAGATTCCCTAAGTGTAGCAAGAAGTTCATTACCTACTTGATCGAGAGGATAGGACTTTGGGTTCATTACCCTCACCGGTTGTGGATAGGACCTTGGGTACAATACCCTCTTGATTAGAAGATAGGACTCTAGCTGTAGAAAAGGGTTGGCTTTGACCTATTGCAACCAAACATTGGTGTAGCTCATAGCTAGATGTGAAAATCATGGGTTCTAGAGGCTCTAAGCATGTGCTCATGGGTGCAAGATATTGGTGGATAGGCGTGGAATTTGGGTTATCTATAACGATAGAAAATAAAATGCAAAAGAAAACAAGAAAAAAGATAAAAGAACAATACATGGTTAAGCGACTTAGGTTATCTCAGCAGACCGTCTTTCTCCCCGGCAACGGCACCAGAAATGCTTGTTGATACTAGATACGCACACGAAATAATCAAAGAGAAATAATCCGCAAGCGCACGGATATCGGTGAGCACTTCACCCGGGAGATATTCCAGAGTATCGTTATTTATTTATCCGCTAGGAGAAAACGTGCATCGACTAACCCAAGTCTATACTTAACCCTTAAGCTACAAACAAGGTAATGAGCGATATAGAGAGGATTACTACCACGGTCTTCTTCCAACCTATGGCAAGCTTTGCAACTACTACTCTATGGGAGCACCTAAGAAAAGACACCACGAGAGGATGCTTAACCTAGCACTTTTGGACCTACCTTACCTACGACGGGAAGTGGATTACAAAGGTAACAAAGGGACTGTCATCTCCCCCCCGATACTACCACGGTTCCGGCCGGATAGGGAGCATCTACGAGTGAACCTAGCCCAAGCACCACGCCTACGCTATGAACGATTACTCTATTCCCAACCGGAAGCGAATAAAGTAAACTCGTAAACCAAAGAGCAATAATAACAAGAACTTACTAGTATCGAAGTTGAATTGCGGAATGATCCTAGAACCAAGCCTCGGGTTAGGAGACTTGATCCCGCAGGTACAACCGGAGAGGAGACACCGACATGCGGGCTTCCTCCAACTCTACCTCCACCCTATACTCTCTCTATCTATCTTGAATGCTAGGCTCTAGGGAGGAGATCCATTCAAGGGACCCTCTCACCTGATCCTCTATGGAAATAATGAATTAGGGTTTCATGGGATGCCTCCTCCGGGGGCCGGGGCCCTGCTTATATAGCCCCTAGGATGCACCGCGGCCCTCGGATCAAACCGACCTAAACGGACGATTATTATTCATCCTCAAAGGCGGTGGAACGGGGATCCGCGGCCGGATTGGTTGACTTGGCGACGTTGATTAGGTTCGGGCTCCGTTTGGTCGAGCCTTCTCGAACCTTCCCGTGAGTCGGCCGACTCAAGGTGACATGGAGTTCGGGTATTTTCCGACTCCTGCCACATTCACCAAAACTCGTGGAATTCCATTAGTGTAAGCGGTGGTAATTATATTTAGGTCTCCGTTTGGTCCCCGTCAGAATTCCAAGTGCATATGTCTTCTCGAACCTTCAGATTAAAAGCGAAGAAAATTTTCACCGGTTCTTCTGTTAACACCGGAATTTGGTCGGGAATATGACGGGTGGACCCGCAAGGAACGAGAGAGGGCAATTCGGCAAATGTGTATGCGGTCGACTAATTTCCATGTGTTCGGCAAATGACCAAGCGGTCGGCAACCGTTTCGTTTGAAGGCGAAAGAAGGAAAGATGAAGGCGACCGAGAAGGGAAGGAGTCGTGATAATCGAGGACTCCGATTATGGATAGAGTTAGCGTGTCTTTGTTTTTCCAATTTTGTTTAAGATAGCTCGTAAGTGCTTAGGATTCGTGTTACGTCCGGGTATAAATATAAACCCTCGACCATTGTAATAAGGGTTCACAACCAAATCAATACAACCGGCTACGCGCCACCCTTCGAGTCCTTTAGTCGTGTCGTCGAGTTCTTCGAGAGGGCCAATCGATCCGTCGACCTCCGTAAGTCCCGGCAACCTTGTTATCATGTCTAGTATCATGCGGTGGATTTAGATGTGATGCAAGTAGTCTTGTTTGTCTCGCTTAGTATCATGGCCGTGGATTTAAGCATTGAACCAAGAGGGTTCCGTGACAACATGAAGTCTTTGCTTGTGCTTTGTTATCTCGACTAGATGGCCGTGCGTCGTGCGGTCCGCTTGATAGCTTAGTGTAGCGAGATAGTTATCGGCTCTTTTAGATTTGGCATGATCTAATAGATTCATTAAGTTATCACGTGTTGCTTGCTTTATTTAATGATTAATTATTTGCAACACTCTTTTGCCCAATCTAGATTGATGCTCTTTTCGGCTTGTTGATCGTTCCTTTCATGCTTATCAATATCGAGTAGATCAAGCTCATATAGCCGAATTAGATCAATCTAGGTTGTCACGTGTTGCGGGTTCATTCACGTTAGATGTAGATAAGGCTTGACAGGACCGGGTATCGTGCGGCAGATGCAGGTCTTTGGGTTACTCTAGAGCTAGTCATCCGGTGGACTAGAGATCGGTTTAATCTGATAGGCTCCTTTTACATGTTACTTGTTTGTTCCTTCTTCATGGACCCCGATTCGGCAATCTTGCCGATACGGTTATGCTCATACATGTAGCGAGTATTTATAGATCTTGTTAGATAATTATGTGCTTTTAGCTCTTTATTGCTAGATTGTATCATGCGGTGGATTGATCTAGTAGTAAGGAGTGGTGTAAATTCATAGTGAGTGGTATCATGCGGTGGATTAGCTTGCTTGGGTTTATGCTCGACGGGTTTATGAAGGCTAGACGTGCGGCGAGACTAGTTGGAGTAGCCTATGCATGTATTGTTTAGTAGATTTATATTTATAAGTTACTTATTCTTAATTTTTAGTGCTTGATGATGCTTTAAACATGAGATGTAGTTTGATATGCTTTAATGATTTAATCTTGTTCAAACATGTCTTCATCTATCGTATTCGGCTAATTTGTTCTGTTTACATCGGTTATGTTACTTTAGCCGAATGAACTGCATCTTTTGGCGAGATAGCTTCCATAGCTATGTGTCGTCGTAAGTGGCTTGGGGCCGTAAAGATGGAACTGTCTGGTCTCACCCGGCACGTTCCGGTTATGATCTTACCGTTTTATCCCTTGTCGATTTTCGAGTCAAATCGGCGCACGCCACGGATTCGACACCGGGCATCCGATTGAAGCTAGGCTTTCCGGCTTCTGCCGTGTGTGAGACAGGGTGGTCACATTTTGTGTCAACACACTTTTTGGCACGCTCGGTGGGACAAACTTCTCAATATAAGATGGGATCGGAAATTGACAACGATCACGTTACGAACGTGACCATGGACGAGCTGCCGCCCGAGCAACGCGGATGGTGGAACAAGCAATGGAACAATTTCAGCGAAATGTCGATGTCCTTTTCCAAGAACAAGAGTGGCGAGTGATGATCAAGCAATCACGCCACGAGTTCTTCTCGGGTCAATCGGTCGATGTTCGACGAAGAGGAAATGCGAAGGGTAGTTGGAGCCATCTACAAAGCTGGGAGACACTATGTTGAATCACAACACAGCTTTTTGGGCACCTTCCGCAAAATCATGGCTGAAACTTTTGGTCCAGCGGTTGACAAACGATTTGAAGAAAGATTTGGAGAGCTTGCTTTGGCCGGTGTACTTCAACACTCGGCAATCTTCGGGAAAGTCAACTTGGAGGAGAAGAGATAATCGGTACAAGCAAGGATGGAGCTATTCATGATGGAAAAGAAAAGCCTCTGTGACCGAAGCGGCAAACTCATGGTCAAGTAACTTTTGGTGCAACAACGGATATACCCGCATCTGCTTACAAGATTTCTCCAATAGCAAATAGATTGCGAAGAGTGTCTATGGAGATGGGTATAATGAATTCACGATTACGGTGCTCGATGCTTTGCCGAATCCGGGATACGGGAGTGCATCGGGAATGCCTTCTAGAGAGACGGGGAGCAAAAGATGCAAATGATGAGCTCCTAAAGCGAGAATGGCCGATATGATGCGGAATCAATTCGGCTGAAACCAAAGCATCGGACATATGCATACAAATCTCCTTTCCCGAATGGTACAATAGGGTAGCTCTTCCACCAAGAGTTAAGCCACCAACGGATTTGACCAAATTCTACGGTCGAGGATGACACCGGTACCATTGAGCATGTCGGTAGATATCGATGCAACTTGGAGAAGCTGCTGCTGATGAAGCTTGGAGGATCGGATATTTTCCTATGTCTCGACGGGCCGGCTTTCACATGGTTTGCATCGCAGCCGGCCAATTCCATTGGTACATGGGCGAAATTGGAGCAAAAATTCCATTCATACTTTTATACGAGGAACCAATGAGAAGAAGATGGTTGATCTGTGGGCTATGAGGATGAAGACTGCGAGACACCAATGGAGTATCTCCGCGGATTCGAGAGAAGCAAAGAACATGTGCTATTCTCGACTATTCCCGATGATCAACTCGCACAATTGGTCATTGCGGGCATCTTTGCCACATATCGAGACAAGCTATTCGGCATGGAGTTTGAAGACCTTGGGCGGCTTGCACAAAAGCGCGACAATGAGCAATCAAGCCCAAGGGTTCAAAAGAGATGCTCGTTTTAGAAGAACGGTGTAACCTTGTTGACATGTATCGAGGATTTCTAGAAGAAGCATCGAATATGAAGATGAAGATGAAGTAGGCTAACTGCGAGTTGACCTGGACAAAGGAGCCTACTTTGGTCGATCATCGATGGGTGAAGCGGCAAAAGGATCTTATGATTTTGATGTCGATGCGAGATAAGCTCTTTTTGTATCTGGTCCAAGAGGGACGCGTTAAGCTGCGAAGGACATCCTATCTTTGCCCTGAAGGAGTAAAGGATAAGAAGTCTTGTGGATTTCATGATACAAACTCTCATCATATCAATGATTGCCGAGTGTTCGAATAAAGATTCGAAAGGCTATTCAAGATGGACACTTAAGATTTGATGGCAAGATGAAAGTAGACAAGAACCTGTTCCTCGAGAACATGGTCTCTTTCTCCATAGGCATGGTTGATGCCGGTGAGTCCAAGGAAAAGGGAAAGATGAAGGTTCGACATCTAAAGAGCCAAGGAGAGTGGTTACATTGACCCTAATCGGCAAGTTACCAAGGAGGAAGTGCAACAAGCGCATTTCAAAAATAGCCAAACGAGAGAAGGGTCGGACTTGAGATGCAGCTAAGGAAATTGCCGAATACATCGATCCGAAGCGCGGGGTTCTGAAGACGACACTTGTTGAATAAGTGGCAATGGGAAAAGAAGATGGAATATGATGAGGAACGCGGTACATTGAAGAGGAGCGCGGAGTTCATGGCGAACGTCGGAGATATGAAGCGGAGGTGCGCCAAAGAGAACAAGAAGGATACGGGAGAGAACAAGAGCAATCTCATTGGAACTGTTCTTTCTTCGGTTTCTTGTTGGAATGAAGGCTTGAAGTTGCTGCCGGGGAACAATTGCCACGAATGCGGTGATCAATATTCGGAATACGAGGCAATCTCGAGTCAACCGCCGTCCCGTTCATGATAGACTTGGGATGAAAGTTCCGGAGAACGATCGGCGCTTAAAAATAAACGGTTTTGATGAACATCGGAGGAAGAGATTTGCGAGATCAAGCTTGGGCTCATAACGGTGTCCATAATGCGAGAAGAGAGCTCCTAAGTGGCAAAGAGGACAGTGGTGCCCTCTGGTGCGGAAAAGTCGAGAAGAGAAGAGTTCGGCGTTTGAGAAATCAAGAGCGAAACGGGAAATAGCCGAAAAGAAGCCGGTGTGGCGTCCTAAGAAAAAGGATGATGGACAAGGTCCTTGGTGATACTAACATGGTGTTCTTTATTCCATTAGAGTTTAAAGCTCACGAAGATCAAGAAGTGCAAGATGAGGTATATTCAGATTTTGATGAGACTGAATGCCGAGACTTGATGGCTCAACTTGTGTTGACTCGGCAAGCAATCTTTGACAAGCCGATTAAAAACCGTCATCGAAACCATTATACCTAAGGGATATGTCAATGGCAAACCTTTAACCAAGATGCTTGTTGATGGAGGGGCTGCTATCAATATTATGCCCTATGCTACTTTCGGAAACTTGGTATGACAAATGAAGATTTCTTTGCATGATGACATGATTCTTAGAGATTTTTCTTTACAATGCTTCGATACTCGTGGAGCGGTACATGTGGAACGATGATTGGATCCAAGACCTTGATCACTACCTTCTTTGTCATTGATGGCAAGGGGGCATATAGCATGCTTCTTGGAAGGGATTGGATCCATGCTAATTCTTTGTATACCCTCAACTATGCATCAAATCCTTATTCGGTGGGTAGGAGATGATGTAGAAGTTGTTCGGGCTGATGATTCGGTTAGTGTTGCCACTTCCGAGCACGCTTATTGGGAGTATGATGGACTAGATTGCCTTTCGGGTAAGGTATGGAAAGAAGGTCTGTCAATGTGTTCGACGAGAGATCAACGGCCGATCCAAGCGATCGGCTCGACGATAACTTTTAATGGGCAATCCAATCGATGGCAACAAAGGCAAACTAGGTCGTGGTTTCATGTCGGCCGACAAGTTAGAAGAAATCAATGTTGGTGATAGCACAAAGTCAAGGCCGATGTATATCGGTGCAAATTTAGACCCGAATATAAATTGAAGTTAATAGAGTTGCTAAGGAGTTCAAAGATTGTTTTGCTTGGGATTACGAGAGATGCAGGATTGGATCGATCAATTGTTGAGCATAAGTTGCCTATAAAACCTGGATTTCGTCCTTTCAAACAACCTCCACGAAAAATTTATAAAGAAGAGGTATTGGCCGATGTAAAGAAAGAAGTTGAAGAGATTATTGAAGCAAACTTTATTCGGCCATGCGGGTATGCGAATGGATTTCAAATATAGTACTGTCTACAAAAAGAATGGGAAGATGAGAGTATGCATAGATTTCGAGAGATCTCAACAAAGCTACTCCCATGGATGGTTACCCAATGCCGATTCCGATTTACTAGTTGATGCGGCGACGGGTATGAAGTCATCGGCTTTATGGATGGCAATGCGGCTACAATCAAATTTTCATGGCGAGTTGAAGATATTGCAAAGGCGCATTCGGATGTCCTGGCCACATTGGGTTATTTGAATGGATAGTAATGACATTTGGATTGAAGAATCTTTGGTGCAACTTATCGGAGAGCCATGAATTATATCTTTCATGAGTTGATCGGCAAAATTGTGGAAATTTATATTGATGATGTGGTAGTCAAATCCGAGACCATGAAGGACATTTAGCCGATTTGAGAAAGACTTTGGAGTGCACAAGGAGACATGGCTTAAAGATGAATCCAAATAAGTGTGCTTTTGGGGTCTCGGCTTTGGTGAGTTCTTGGGGTTCTTGATCCACAAAGGAGGGATAGAAGTTGGGAAAAAGAGCATGGAAGCAATAGACAAAGTTGTTCCCCCAACTAATCTTACGAGTTGCAATCATTCTTGGGCAAGATCAATTTCGTGAGAAGATTCATATCCAATTTATCGAAAGAGTATTGCCTTTCTCTCCATTGTTGAAGCTCAAGAAAGATCGAGAAATTTGTTTGGGGTGACATACGGCAAAGGCTTTTGATGAGATCAAGCAATATATGAAGGCACCACCGGTGTTGGTACCTCCACAACTTGAAAAGCCTTTCAAGGCTGTATGTGGCGGCCGATAGCCTAACAATAGGATCGGCCCTTATGCAAGAGTTTGATGGAAAAGAGAGAGTAATAGCTTACCTTAGCCGAAAATTGTTAGATCCGAAACAAGGTATTCGGCTATAGAAAAGCTGTTTGTGTGTTTATTACTCATGCACCAAATTTCGGCACTATTTGTTAAATGCCGAATGTGTGGTGATATCTAGTTTTGATGTAATTAAACACATGTTATCAATGCCGATTTTAAGTGGGAGAATCGGCAAATGGGTATTAGCACTGTCGAGTTTAATTTAAAGTATGAGTCGGCAAAAGCGGTGAAAGGACGGGCAATTGCCGATTTTATTACTCAACATCGTGATTTATTTGTTGATATGATTAACATTGCCCCATGGGCATTATTTTTTGATGGATCATCATGTGATAAAGGTGGTGGTGCTTTGGTATTCTTTTGATATCCCCACGTGGAAAGACATTTGAGTTTGCTTTTTCAATTGAATATCCTGTCACTAACAATCAAGCGAGTATGAGGCTTTGCTTAGAGGGCTTCGGTTGTTAATAGAAGTGAAGGCTGTTGCTATTGAGGTGTTTGGTGACTAAATTGGTGATCAATCAATTGACGAGGACAATATGAATGCAAAAATGATGTCTTGCAAGGGTACCATGAACAATGTAGGGAACTTCTAAAAGCTTTTACGGTAGTTACTTTGCATCATATACCCGAGAGCACAATGGAGAGGCAAATAAATTAGCTCAAACGGCCTCTGGATATCGGGAAAATCATGAAGTCTATACGGCGAGAAGAAGGTGCTTTCAATGGTGATCGGATAAAAGATGATTGGAGAAGTGATATTATCAACTATCGAAAGACCCATCTCAAAAAGTTTCCGGAAGCTCGGGTATAAGGCCCTTAAATTTGTGCTTCTTGATGATCGGTTGTACCACAAGTCTATAGATGGAGTGTTGCTCAAGTGCTTGAGTCAAGAAGAAGCTAAGAAGATTATGTTTGAAGTCCATGAAGGAGCTTGTGGTGCACATCGGTCGGCCTACCGAATGAAATGGATAATAAGGAGGACGGTACTTTTGGCCGACTATGTTGGAAGATTGCTTTGAATATTACAAAGGATGTCGAGATTGTCGAGATATTTGGTAATGTTCAAAGAGCACACACATCTGCTTTTTGAATCCAATAATTAAACCTTGGCCGTTTAGAGGATGGGGTATAGATTTAATTGAATGAGATCAATCCTCCATCTAGCAAAGGACACAAATTTGTGTTGCGGCAACAGTTATTTCACCAAGTGGGTTGAAGCTATCCCTTTGAAAAAGGTCACATCGAGAAAAATATGATCGGTTTTGTCAAGGAGCATATAATTCATAGGTTTGGGATTCCACGAGACCATTACAACGATCGGGGACTCGAGTTCACTTCTTCGAGTTTTGTGACTTTCGAAAGCATGGGGATAAGGTTATATAATTCTTCTCCTTATTATGCACAAGCCAATGGCCAAGCGAGAGCATCAAATAAGATCATGATCAAGATTATTCGAAAGAAAATCGATGAGAAGCCAAGGAGATGGCACTTGGTCCTTAATGAAGCATTGTGGGCTTACCGAATGGCTTGCCATGGATCCACACAAGCATCTCCCATATGAGTTGGTTTATGGACATAATGCTATAATGCCTTGGGAGTTGCAATCGGGATCAAGGAGAGTTGAGTTACAAAAGGACTGTGAGAAAAAGATTATAAGGATCGATGATGGATGAGTTAGAAGATTTGCATTTGATTCGTCTTAAGGCCTTGGAGAACATTGAGAAGAATAAAATATGTGTTGCCAAGTACTACAACAAGAGAGTTAAAATTAAGCAATTTGCAGAAGGAGAATTGGTTTGGAAAACAATATTGCCGATTGGTACCAAAGATAGAACATTCGGCAAGTGGTCTCCGAATTGGGAAGGACCTTTTCGGGTTGTCAGTTGTGCACCTGGCAATGCGTATATATTAAAAACGCTGTTTGGAGAAGAGCTTACTAGAGCCATCAATGGCGAGATACCTTAAGAAGTTTTATCCAAGTATCGAAGTTGGATCTTAATTGTGACTATGACATAAGCATGGTATAGCCGATTGAATAAAATCGCCTTGAGCAAAGGAAAGAAGTTGGAGAGAAATAGCCGATATCGTGTGTATCGTCTTAGTGGAAAAATAGCCGATACGGTTGTATCGCCTTTAGTTGATTTTTAAAAAAAAAAAAAAGTATAAAGTGAATAGTTTGATCTTATCTCTCAATTGATAGGTTTATCGGGAGAAGATAAAGAGAATTGAAGTACTACGCTACAACCGTCAAGTCATGGAACAGGCCAAGATCTAATCGGCTAAGGTGATGTCATGCGTTCGGGAAGATTTCGTTCGGAAGAGTGTTGCGGTCGAGTTCTAGCTAAGGAAAAATTTGCAAGAAGCAAATGTGACGAGACAAACATCATCACGGACAAGCAAGAACAAGAGGGGACCAACATTCTTCATTAAAATTTTATTTACAACCCGCGCCAATCCTAATACAAGCTACTCCTCTTCTTCGTTGAAGAGCTTGTTGAGGACGGACTCCGGGTTGGTGGCGTTAACCATGGCGTCGGCGTGGTTGTCGTCGACCCCGCTAGGAGGCCCTCGATGTCATCGACCTCGTGGGGAAGCCCGCCGCGGAAGCCGGTCGGCATCGGAGCGTAGTCGTCCCCGGTCCGGGGCGACATCCCGCCGAGGACGAGGGAGGTGCCGAGGCGCACGCCATGAAGGGCAACTGGTCGACTCGACCGGGGATCCGCCTCGAGGCGATCCACCAAGGTCGCCCCCGGGCGTTCACGTGGTTGGCCGCCGCCGTCGCCGCCACCTTCGGGCGATCCGGCTCCGGTGAGGTCTCGCAAAGAAACATCGAGATGGATCGGTGAGCGGACGAATCGGGAAGAACGGAAAATCGAAAACGATTGGCAAAGAGCAAATGCGGTGATGGCCTCGCTCATCGCCGGCGGTTGTCCTCCAACTCCGGCCTGGCGATCCCAACTTCTTGGTTTCTTCACCAAGAAGCTCCATCGCCTCATCCCTCTCGCGGCGGTACGCGGCGGCATCGTCATGCGGGCGTGCGGCGGGATCTCCTCATCGTTCCTCTCCCATATGGGACGGTACGAGGAGGACCCCGACGAGGCCGAGCGGAGGCCGGTGCGGAGCGGGGCGAGGAAGCGAGGGCTGGAACCAGGGCCGGCGCGGGGCGCGAAGCGTCAAACGCCGCGGCCGGCGCCGGAAGCGCCATTGGCCGGTCTTGATCCTCGCCGTCCTACAAACAAGGTGCAATCAAGATCGGCTAAACAAGAAAGCCGCAAAAAGATAGGGAGGTTATCTCTTCTTGCAGACGGGACCACCACGGCCTTCCCTCCACGCCCGCGTCCGCCACGG
Source organism: Themeda triandra (assembly GCA_018135685.1). NCBI lineage: Eukaryota > Viridiplantae > Streptophyta > Magnoliopsida > Poales > Poaceae > Themeda > Themeda triandra. Next base: position 1,317,875 of record JAENPR010000015.1, on the reverse strand, counting down.
AGGAGCGGGAGCGGAAGAAGGAGTGTGGGTGCCGGCCGGGCGACCCGCCTCCGGAAAGTTGGCGATGTACTCGCCGGTGTTCCCCGTGACCACAAACGGATCGAAAAGATGAACAACCGCAAGGAAGGCAAAACTCCAAATCGGGTAAAGATTATCGGACACCACAACTCAAGGGATTGAAGATCTCACCGCCGGCGCCGGTTCTTGCTTCCCTCCGCCTCGTCTGGGCGGGATGCTTGTTGCGATCTCCGCCGCTCGCCATTGGTGATGGTTGGGGTTTTTTGGGCTTGAAGGCAAGGAGGAAGTGGAAAAGATTGAGGAAGATAGCAACTGCTTGCGCTTGATGTGATGATGGTGGGAGCCGACTGGTCCTATTTATGAACGTGGGAGCCGTGGCGAGACTGCGGGAAAGCCAAGCGACAGAATAGGGTTTCCACGCTTATGGGCCGATGTTGAGTTGGGCCGAGCCCATCACCACTGGCGATTCAGTTACCATGATGCTCGGTCGGCTAAATAGCTGATGAGAGTTATTCGGCTAAAAGAGCACTTGAGGCAGCAACAGTTACATTCGGTTAAGACACACAAAGTACAATGCATTGTGATTGGAGGAACCGAATGATAGAAGAAGCGAGAGAAGAAAGAGAAAATAAAAATTATCTATTTTTCAAGAGAAGGGGAATTGTTTTCGATTATAACAAGGCCAAGCCTAAATGTCTACATCGACAAGTACAAGCCAAGCATCTATACATTTAGAAAAGAGTTGATGACAGCTAGGGCATCAATCTTGATTTGGTTGACTTCATCAAAAGCTTTTTGGTCCTCTTCTTCAGAATCTTGGATGTTGGACAGTTTGCTTTTGATTTGCCGCGTCTCCTTGATGACTGATTGTATTTTGGATTTAGCCGAATCAAGAGATGGCAGATTTGCAAGCTTGGTTTCATGGGACTGAATGTTAGCATTCAGTTGAGCTAGTTGAGCTTCAAGTTTGGTTCTTTCTTCTCTCATGACCTGCAGCTCTGGTTCTAAGGTGCTCAAGAGGTGCTCGATTGACTTGATGCGGAGTAGAGCTCCTTGGCCTGCTTGCTCTTTGGCCACCTTTCTTTTCTCCGAGATCAACTTTGGTGGACATATTCTTGTGTGCTCTCTTGATTGCAGCAAAGTGATCATCAAGGTGTGATAAGGCATCTATGGCGGCTTTGAGATTAGAGGGAAGCTCTTGATCAATAAGCTCTGCTATTTCCCTTATTTTGTCTGAATCTTGGGTCAAAGCAACAATATCCTTTTTCAGAAAAGAGATTATATCCTTTAGTTTGGCTTGACTTTCTGACGATAATTGCTGGTTGGAAGAAACTTCATCATCTTTATCCCCAGCATACTCTTCAGCGATAAGGGAAAAGCTAGCTTGAGGATAAGCAAGATCTGTTGGTGAACAAGGAAGGTAGTTTAGCCAAATGATTCGGTTTGAATGAAAAAATAGCCGAGTTGAATAAGAATAATACCTCTTCGGCAATTACTTGATCAATTGCCTCCTGAGTAACATCAATATGTTGAGTGGTTAATGCCACGATCACTTGAGGATTGACAATATCATGGCTTGGTACGTCCGAATTGTCAAGTTGTTGAAACTTGAAGTTCTTGGAGAAGAGGTCCTCCTTGTTCATTTGGTGATGAAGAGGGATGTTTCTTGCCGTTTCTCGTTTGTTCATCGGCTGATGAGAAGAAGATTCTTCTGCTGCTCCTTGTTCACTTGCTTGGTCATCTACCTGTGCATGCTACTTGGTAGGCTCATTAGCGTTTGCTTGACCGTCTAGAGGCTCCGGGAGAGTTCTCCAAGATCACTACCCTGTCGGGACTTTGAGGGTTGGCACATGCACTGTTGAAAGAAAGTGATAAGTGCAAACACATTTGCGAGAGGACAATAAGGGGTCAAAAGCATTCATACCCGAGAAAGTGGCTTAACTTTCTTTGATCTTGTTTTCTTGGGAATTGCGGTGTCCTTGATGGGGGAAGAAGGAGTTTTTCTTTTGAGGTCCTTCGGGAACCGTGTCATCGCGAGGTATTTTGTTGAATCTTTGTCGATTTGGAGCATCATGTCCAAGAGCAGCTATGGGGCCAGGTTGCCGTATTGAACCTTTGGAGGACTTGGAGGAGCATTGTCTTGTTCAAAAGGATGTTTTAGAAGCAGAAAGCAAAGACATCAAATAACGAGGTAGTTATAAAAGTGTACCTCATCATCGAAAGAGAATGAGGGCATTAAAACTTGACATAGAGGATGGACTTGTGCTCGAAAATGTGGGAGTGCCACTCTTGCCACCGAAAGGTGAATGAGGGATGAGCGGCTTCAATTATCACCGAGGGTTGGGTTCATATACCTGGAAGCTTGCATCCAAGATTGAAGACTTTGTTGGCCTCGGTGATATTCAGCAAAGACTCCACGGGCCCGATGATATTTGAGAAATATGGCCTTGGGGGCAATTGGCCAAATCCAAACTGCACAGCAACCATGTTTGGGTTGTAGAATTCATAAGTTGAACTTACCAAGCGGCCATGATGAAATTCTTTGGGGGCACAAGGCTTGATGAAGGAATTAAAAATGTCCCTGGAATCATCATCTATGCAGCCCAACTCATAGCTAAATCTGCGGGGGAGGGTTAGATTTTCGTTCTCTACGTATGGAAACCAGATCAAGTGGTTGAATCCCTTATAGAAGATCTTGAAAAGATGGCCCGGGTCCAAGACGATGGTGATTGAAGATGCGGCTTCTCCATAAGTCGACAAGACTTGTATCTCGGGGTCTTCACCTTCAGATAATTGATTGAAGGAAAGTTCAGATTGTGGAGATCTGAGAGACAATCTGATGCATATATAGTTGCAACCACGTCTGGAGAAGCCACCATGGTCCATTGACACATGAGATTTCACCCGATTCCTCATCCTGACGATGTCCCCGTGCATCATGTGGTAGAAAGCTCCCGCGAGATATTTGCCCAAAGGAATCAGCTTGCTGCGACCAATTCTTCAGCCATCACCATGTGATTCAGAGTGGGCTCATTGGACTTGCCACAGAAAATGAATCTGCATAACCACATGTTCATGAATGCCCTATACTCTTTATCGGACACGGGCCGGTTGAAGCATAAGTCGGACATATTTGGCCCGACCTCCTCCCCGATTTGATTTTGCCTTCGTGAGCTGGTGCTTTTGTATTTGAATGGGTATGTTGGCTTGGTGATGTTTAAACCGGTCATCATAAAGATGTCGAGAGAGTGATCGACATTGGACCATGGCCAGAAGATGAACGCATTGATGGCGTCGGACGGAAGTGGGAAGCGGCTATCGGGGAGGAGTCATTCCTAGGCATTTCGGCTAAAGAAAGCTCCAAACGGTGCTGAATATCTTGAGATTCCCAAAAATCACCGCTCTGACTGCATCCTACGGTACCAATCACGCCATCCCGTGATTGAAGGAAGGGCCATGTTTTGAAAGTATTCGGCCATCTTTGTTTGGGGGAGAAATCCTAGACTTAAAGGGGATCCTCGGGGTTTCCTTTTCAATAAATTCCCTTGGATTGGGGTCTCCCCGCGGACCAAGAAAGAATGATCCAGGACACGCAAGATTGGAGATCAAGATCTCATTCTTCATTTCCTTTAAGAAAAATTGAAGCGAATGGATCAAAAGGTGCATCGAAATTGATTTAGAAAGAATTGCCGAATAGGTAAAGCAAGTAGGGTTACCTCTAGAAGCTCTTCTTGAGTTCCTGTTGCCATAATGGAGTAGTTGAAGTCTCCATCGCCATTGAAGACAACAACAAAGCGCGAGATCTCGGGTGGCGAGCTGCGGGCGTTGGCGGTCTTTGACCTAGATGAGAAGCACGGTCAATTTCGAAATAAAATCCTTTTATCTCGAAATTGAGGGGCATGTGTTAACACGAGAATTTGGTCGGGGAATATGACAGGTGGACCCACAAGGAACAGAGAGGGCAATTCGGCAAATGCGTATGCGGTCGGCTAATTTCCATGTGTTCGGCAAATGACCAAGCGGTCGGCAACCGTTTTGTTTGAAGGCGAAAGAAGGAAAGATGAAGCTGACCAGAAAGGGAAGGAGTCGTGATAATCAAGGACTCCGATTATGGATAGAGTTAGCGTGTCTTTGTTTTTCCAATTTTGTTTAAGATAGCTCGTAAGTGCTTAGGATTCGTGTTCCGGGTACAAATATAAACCCTCGACCATTGTAATAAGGGTTCACAACCAAATCAATACAACCGGCTACGTGCCAACCTTTCGAGTCCTTTAGTCGTGTCGTCGAGTTCTTCGAGAGGGCCAATCGATCCGTCGACCTCCGTAAGTCCCGGCAACCTTGCTATCATGTCTAGTATCGTGCGGCGGATTTAGATTATGATGCAAGTAGTCTCATCCGTTTTGCTTAGTATCGTGCGGCGGATTTAAGCTTAATGATGGGAAGTTTTTGCTTGTGCCTTGTATCGTGCGGCGGATTAAGACATGTGTAAAGATAGTTATCGGCTCTCTTAGATTTGGCAAGATCTAATAGATTCATTAAGTTATCACGTGTTGCTTGCTTTATTTAATGTTTAATTATTTGCAACACTTTTTTGCCCAATCTAGATTGATACTCTTTCGGCTTGTTGATCGTTCCTTTCATGCTTATTCAATATCGAGTAGATCAAGCTCATATAGCCGAATTAGATCTATCTAGATTGTCACGTGTTGGGTTCATTCACGTTATATGTAGATAAGCCTTGACAGGACCGGGTATCGTGCGGCGAATCGGTCTTTGGGTTACTCTAGAGCTAGTCATCCGGTGGACTAGAGATCGGTTTAATCGATAGGCTCCTTTTACATGTTACTTGTTTGTTCCTTCTTCATGGACCCCGATTCGGCAATCTTGTCGATACGGTTATGCTCACACATGTAGCGGTATTTATAGATCTGTTAGGTAATTACGTGCTTTTAGCTCTTTATTGTTAGATTGTATCATGCGGTGGATTGATCTAATAGTAAGGAGTGGTGTAAATTCATAGCGAGTGGTATCATGCGGTGGATTAGCTTGCTTGGGTTTATGCTCGACGGGTTTATGAAGGCTAGACGTGCGGCCCGGACTAGTTGGAGTAGCCTATGCATGTATTATTTAGTGGATTTATATTTATAAGTTACTTATCCTTAGATGTTAGTGCTTGATGATGCTTTAAACTTGAGATATAGTTTGATATGCTTTAATGATTTAATCTTGTTCAAACATGTCTTCATCTACCGTATTCGGCAATTTCGTCCTTGTTTATATCGGTTATGTTACTTTAGCCGAATGAAATGCAATCTTTTGCGTATAGCTTCTATAGCTATATGTATTAAGTAAGTGGCTTCGGGGCCGTAAGATGGAACTGTCTGGTCTCACCCGGCGTTCCAGTTATGATCTTACCGTTTATCCCTTGTCGATTTTCGGGTCAAATCGGCACGCACGCACATTCGGACGCCGGGCACCCGATTGAAGCTAGGCTTTCCGGCTTGCTTTGTGTGTGAGACACGGGCGCCACATTTTGTGTCAACACCTCCTCCATAATGAATGCCTCTACCATGGAAGCCTCAATTTTGGCTTTATTTTTACACTTCTTCCGAGTAGCTTTAGACACCTCTCGATTGGATAGCACCAACGGTGTTACGCCGCCCCCCCCCAATCGTGCCTCCCTTGGTAGGTGCAAAATCAGATGTTGCATCGATAGGAAGAAGCTGGGTGGAAATATCATCTCCAACATGCAGAGCAACAGAGGTGCAGCCTACTCCAGTTCAAGACAAACTTCTTGAGATAACTGCTTGGCACAAAGCTGTCGGAAGAAAAAGCTCAACTCTGCTAGGACACGTCACACTAGCTCGGGGAGGTATCCTCGGGTCATCGCGGAAGGATCCGCTGAATCCATATGTGGAAGTCGTGACTCTTCATCCCCGACACTTTCATAGTCTCCAAGTTCACTCCCGAGCGGTTCGCCGCATACCCATCGGGAACCGCAACGTTGTTGATGTCTATTAAGTGCAACTCGAAATAAAGAGGGTTACGCAAGTTGTAACACCCGGTTTTAAGAACAAAACCCGATATACACCATATGTGAGCCTCGAGTCAAATCTCACATATAGCCACAAATGAAAGGCGAATCGAGTAAACAATGCTTAATATATAACGTATTCAATATAAAAGACATAACCTTCAACAAGAATCAATGAAACGACTCGATCTCGGGTGTGGACTCCACTGGATCTAAACCCGGTGGTTGACAACAAGCCTAAACTTCTCCGAGGTGTGGGGAAAAACAAGAGTGAGTTCATGACGAACTCAACAAGTATAGCCAAGGTAGTACAATCTCATAACCACATGATCAAGTGAAACTGAATAAATGAATTGCACATAAACAATTTAAATGAATATAACCATTCCCTCAGTTTTCCGGGACGCCCTGTCCGTGGGCACGGACAATATATTGATTTAACTCTGCGCGGAGGTGTACCCTTTCCCCGTGAGTCGTGATTTACCCTTTCGCCCGAGGCCCCGTCGACCTCTTAGCCCACTTCCAAGGAAGGTGGCCGGGGTTCACTATGAAGCCTTTCAAAGGTTCGTCTAACTAGTTAGGGCCGCTAGGTTTCAATAGTCGGTCTGTGTGATACAACCCAGTCCCAGGATCCACATGCTATTCCCCATTTGCGCCACAATGGTAACCTCTAACAAGCTAGAAAGGTCCTCATACGAGCTAAAGCCAGAGCCATGTAGCCCTCACAGTGGCACGATAAGTCCCAGCTTTTGCCAAAGGATATCATTCATCTTTTATGTTTATCACAAATTCATTGATAAAGCTTACGAAATCATAGTCATAGAAAGAAAACCCAAACTATACTTGCCTTAAAATAGATCCTTCTTCATGTGTACCAAATCTTCGTTGAATTGCTTCTCAATCTTCACTTCTTCTTGACCACCAACAACCAGATCACCAACGCAAACACTCACCGACTAGACTTGATTATAAAGCACCACACAAGCATCCGAGCAATCATACACGAAGCAAACATAACTAATTAGGACAGTACATCAATCACAATAAAACAAAATAAAAAGTTTATAAAACTATTCTACTCGTTGCTAGGATCACATAGACGCGAAGTTCACCGATGACGGAGCTATAACGGCGAAGATATGAATTTTTGAAGATTTTCTTATAGACTAATAATGCATTAAAATATGATCTCGAAATCTGAAGGCTACGAACTGAACTAACAGCAGCACTAACTCATGGATTACGAAATAACGAATCCAACGAAATTTGAACGGATCAAAACGGAGTTAAAATGAATATTTTACAAGCATTTGAATGTGATGGCAATTCTGTAAATATACGAAATCGTAATTTGATCCTGGGAAAGTGGATCACGACTGGATGTATTTCGGTCTGTATTTGCTGAATTACTTTTGTCAAGCAAATCGGCCACAAAACAAAGATGATTTCATCACGATGTCATCAAAGCTAATATTGACATCATCTAACAAGGCAAGCAAGGAAGCCATGGCCCATGGCCGGCGATTCTACACTTCCGTGAACACAAGGCACACGTCTCGGTTTTCTGATGGAAAGGCACCGAGAGAGATTGAGGAAGTGCAGGCGAGCTCACATAGAGGATTTGTCGATGGTGGTAGAGCAGACTGGTAGAGGCACGTCGGGTGTTCTGATGAAGGACGATGATGGTGTTCCTGCGACCATCGACATCAAGCCATGAACAAACCGGACATGTAAAAGAGATAGGAAAAACTCCGCGGCTTACGATGGGAACGAAGGAGCAGAGCGATGAACCCGACCACGGCAGCGGCTCGAGAAGATGGACGGTCACGACCTTACAACGACGGAGCAGCAGCCAAACGGGGAAGTCGATCTCAGCGGCGCGCTGTTGCTTGATGTGGGGGCGAGGAGGCACTTAGGGCTGGAAAAGGGACGAAGCGATGCGGTGCTCGGGCTTATAGAATAGGGACGAGTGCGGTTGCGGAGTCACGAAGAGACTCGTAACTGATACGGAGAAGATGAACAGGGTCTTGGGCCCGTTGGTCAGCCAGAGCAGGAAAGCAAGCTGCTGCGGCGGGCTAAAAGGAGGAAATGGGCCACTCGGCCAAGGCAAACAGGCCTCACGGCCAGAGTAGAAGACGAGCAGGCCGCTGGCCATTTGCTCTGAACCCATACCAATTTCAGGAGAATGGAGGAAACGGCCAACGGGCCAAAAATGATGAAGGAGAGAGACCAATCCTTTTCTTTTCTTTTTTTTCTAAAACTGAATTTTCCAAAGCTTCTTTCAAAGAGTTTTGAATTCAGTTTGAATTTCATAACAAAACAAAACAAAACAAAACAGTACAGAAATATCAATGCTCCAGCATGAATGCAACATCATGTTACTAGGCTTAGGATTGATTTTAATTTCACAAAAATATTTATTTAGCCTATGTTTAATGCTCACAAAACTGCAAAATAAATCATTTTAGCTATTTGTAAAACATGCAAATTTTGGGGTGTTACACAAGTGCACGAGAATATATCATCGTAGCATTTTAACTAGGAGTAATCCGAGTATCGTTATTTATAATTTTACCAATCGGGAAGGGAATGCCTTTGGATAATGAGTGATGAGCAATGCACATGCAATAATGGAGAGCTCAACCTTGTCGTATCGATCATCTCATACGGGTAAGTGTCACATAAAATATAGGAATGAATGATAAATGACATAAGATAAATGAGAGCATTTAGCCACATAAAATAATAGTAATAAGCCATCTCAACTCAGCACTCTAAGCTTATAACACTAGCATGGACTAGGACGATCTAGGGTGTAATCCTATGTTATTCTAACTATAAAGTCAAAGCATACAATGATTAGTGCAAGAACATCTAGCAATCATGGCGAGAAAAGGTTACATCTATGCATAGTGATATTACCAGAGAAGACAAGAGACATAGCAATGACTTCAATGTAATAGGTTTGTTCTGCTAGACCTATACTCGGGAGAAGGGCTACAAAGGACTCAACGGGACTGTCACTCCCGCGATCTACCTCACGATCCGGAATATAGGGTGCAATCGCAGATAAATACGGTCTAGGCACCACGCCTACACAATATTTACCACTCACCCATCGATCTAATGAGCAAGCGCTATACGATCCTATGCATAAACATAATTCTAGTCCAACTATGCTAAACATATAATCAAAGTAGACTAAGAACGATATAATTGAGAACATAATCAAATAGAGCAAAGTCAAGTCTGATATAATAGAATAGAATAAAGTACTACTCATAGTATCACGAACAATGATGAATATTACAAGAATGTAGAGGGGAATTACCAAGAACTCCGATAGATCCGGACTCCAAGCTAGGCTTGATTCCCTCTAGATCTATTCCTATGTAGCTATGCTACTAAACTATGGAGCTCTAATTGAGATGGTGGCTCTGGCTTCTCTGAATCCTCTCAGATGAATGAAGAGAGAATGAAATTAGGGTTTTACCCAGGGGCCAGGGGCTCTGAATATATAGCCCCCTAGGATGAACCACAGCCCTCGGATCAAACCGACCTAAATGGACGATAATTATTCATCCTCAAAGGCGGTGGAGGCAGGATCCGCGAGACTTAACGCCATTGGCTGAGGTGGGGAGTCGGCCGACTCCCCACCTTGGGCGGCCAACTGGCCAGGCTGCCAGGTGGGGCCCAGCCTTCAGGGGTCGCCTTCTGGAGTCTTCTAGATTATACTTTTTCACCCGTTCGGTCTTTATCTCTATGTAATCATGACATGTGGGCCTCCTTTGGTTCTCTTTCTAATAACCCCCTGCAGAAATAGACAATCACCAAAACTCGTGGAATTCTATCAGTGTAACCCCTATATCTAACAGGTGAACTCAAATTAGTCCTTTCTCTTGCTGCGTTGACGGTATGAAATTGATACTTAACGACCGTCAACAAACTCCCCCAAGCTTACCTTTTGCTCGTCCCTGAGCAAAGATAGACTCGATGACGGATCGGGAGTTCTTTGCAATGCTTTCACTCCTCACAAGTACACATGCGTTCAAACAAGAACTCTCCTCCAGATTAGAGTGAACTATTCTGACTCAAAACTTACTCATATTACCTTTCACCATGGGGCTTGTAACCGTCACTTGGGTCTTGAGTAGTTGAAAGATAGAATGGTCAAGTCAAGCGCCATGTTTTCTCGCTCTTTGATCAACTATTATCCCGGAGTTTTTGCAAGGTTTTGAAATAAAACTCAGAGTTCCTTGTATGAACCTTTCAAATCTCTCATTTGTGGTATTTACTGGATCCTCTCCAAGGCATGAGTAGTGTATGCCTTCTCTCTTCTCTCGAGAATATGTGGTATTTGTGGAACTAAGGCATAGTGAAAAGTGCCTTCTCTCTCTCACCCTACTTTCTAATAGGCTTATGTGGAGCTCATAGGTGGGGAGACACTCAAACTCATTTGCATATATTGCCTGAGATAAGACATGGATCCAATAGGAACTAAAATAATAATAAAGTCATATGTGCATGTGAATGAGGAAGTGGAATGAATGATAAGATGATGATAGGATGACGATGGGATGATGATGATAAGAAAATGATTATGAGGGGTACTCAACTGGTGAACATCTACTTCTACACTTGCTCCTTTGGGGATAACATGACTCCCTTTATTCGAAAACCTTAAAACTTCTTGAAACTTCTTGAAAGGAAGGACTTGGCTACTCTTTTCTTTTCTCTCTTTTTTTTTCTTCTTCTTTTTTAAAGCAACCAATCCTCTGAAAACGAAACTTTAGCAATGGGGAGTATAGAACTCAAAATGATAATGATTGAAGCTTTTATGTAGGTAATGGAACGGCGATGATTATTTCTAGATGTTCACTCCCAGGATAGGAATAGAACCTTTTCTGGATGAAGTGAAATGAATGGCGTATGTATATGTGGATAGATGGATGGATGGATGGATGGATGGATGGATGCGTACTCCCAGGGTAGAAGCAGCATAAGCGCGTATCTCCAGGGTAGAGACAGCACACCAAATGGGGAAATGCGTACTCCCAGGGTAGGAGTAGCATAAGTGCGTATCTCCAGGGTAGAGATAGCACGATATGTGGTGGATATGGATCTATATGTGGGTGATACTTCTAGGGACAGAAGTAGCACAAAATGAATGTAGTAGATATAAAATGGGTGCATGCTTCTGAGGACAGAAGTAGCATAGATCAATGGATGGAGAGCACATAGTATTGACTTTAACTGTATGACTGATTCCTTATGGGTCCACAGCATAACCACACTCAATGCCTATAAAGTCTACACTCAAACCTACAATATGATCTATATAAACAGATGGGTTTTCCTAATCTAGTAAGCATGAATATATGGCTGTGGTAGGAATTTGAACTCTCATCATAAAGGAACTCATCATGCAGGAATTTAATATTTTCACAGATAAATTCTCCAGAACTCTAGTATCTCTAGGAACAAGATGGACAGCAGCTCAAAACCTTCCCATATCATACCCGTCAACCACCTAGACTTAGATCAAGTGTTTGCTACCCACAAGTTTCAGGTTCAGAGCAAATTTCAAATCTAGACAGTTGTGTCCAAAATTCGGGAGAGTGCAAGGTTGAAAACTAGGTACTTGAAAGGAATTACGGCAGAGCAACTATTCATCATCTCCATATAGAGTTTATTCTAGGGATCACTTTAAAGACAGATTGCAAGAGCTCTCCAAAAGTAGAAAAGAATAAATAAAGAAATCTTTCTGGGTTTCTATGGTTATGCAACTTTTTTAGTTGTTTTAACAAAGCATACTTTAACATGGCATAAACAGATAAGTTGGAAACACTTAGCTTGGTACACGGGGGATGCCCTCCCCCAAGCTGGATGTTGACATAGTCTGCTGATGTTGCTGACAGGCACTGAAGACGTTCTAGTCCTCCAGGAGTGTCGTAGATAGTTGCTGTTGGAGACAGCGTTCAAGTGTCGCGGGCAGCACTCCGACGGGGACTTGGATGTCCTTACACTGTTAGCTCTTCTTGATCCTTGATGTTACTGTGAAGCTCAAATAGACAACAAAGCTTGTGGAACTGATTAAGTGTTAGTGATAAAACCTCTAGGCCTTGGTTGTCTAGAACTTTCTTAACTTAGACTTGTTCTAACGGGATCACAAGAAATATTTTTATCTTTTTATTATTTAAGGAATGCGAGACGGGGAAAGATAAATATCTTTGAGAAATTATTTTTGTGCCACCACAGTGAATGATTATCCACATGGGGCTTAAAGATTTTCGGATGCAAATGCACAACATCTTTATTTTCTTTTTCTAGTGCAGAGATAAAAGAGTAAAGATGCAACAAGGATGCAAGTAGGAAAATAAATATGCTAAGGCAAAAATGCAATGCTGAAAGGGAATAGCTAATAAATACCAAGTTACCTCTTGGCGCGGCGTTCGGTGGTTTTAAGTCCTCCGAACAGGACTTGTCATGTTCGCTCATTTTTCAAGGGGCGCATTGGCTGGCGCCTCTGATGACGTCGCCTCGTGTGTAGGAATTGATTCTGATTTTGCTTTTACCTTCCACACCTTCTTTGTTGGAGAGGATGACCTTGAGGAGGAAGCTTCTTGGACCACTTGTTTCTCTTCTGTTGGTAGTACCTCTTCTTCTTCTATAATGTTCTTCTCTTCTGGGTACCGATCTTCATATCTAGACACTTCTCCCTCATAGTCAGCCCATCCATCTGTAGTGATGTTCTTCTTGTTCTGGCGACGGGTATGCTGCCTTCTCCTTGCTCTGTTCTTCTTGGGCTCCTCAGTGATTATATAATTATTGTTGAAGTAGCGGCGTACCTTCTCAGTGGGAAAATGGAAATGGATCTCTCCTGTTCCAATATAGATGATAGCTCTGGTGGTGTTCAGGAATGGTCTTCCTAGGATGATTGGAGGATCATAGTCATCTCCCATGTCAATGACTAGGAAGTCTGTAGGGACATAATGGTCATTTATCTGGATGAGGACATCCTTCACTTCTCCTTCGACGAAGCGGAATGTCTGATCCGCCATCTGCAGCTGTGCATAGGTAGGCTCCAAAGGCATAGTGCCATATAGATACTCATAAGTTACCTTGGCCATGATGTTGACGCCCGATCCGGTGTCACGAGACAGCTTTATTGAAAGAGCTTGTTGATGGAGCATTGAATGGTTGGGACACCTGGGTCATCCTTCTTGATCAGACGTGGGGATCTGAGTAAGTGGTCATGCTCCTTGTGGACTGCAGAGACCATCCTCACTGTCTCCGTTTTCTTGGTCTTCTTATTCTTGTTCTTGCTCTTCTTAGCTGGATTCTTCTTCTTCTCACTGTTCTGTTGATGAGGGTGTGCTGGGAACTGCAGCACTCTGTTCTTGAAGAAGAAGGTTTCTCTCTTGCCCTTGATGTTGAAGATGATCTTGGCAGTGTTGGCATACATGATGGCTCCAGCAGTGTTCAAGAGCGGTCGTCCCAGAATGATAGGGGACCTTTCATCACTGCCTGTATCCACTACCACGAAGTCTGCTGGAACATACGAGTTGCCCACTCGTACACATATATCTTCTAGTACTCCCAAAGGGACACGGAGTGACTGATCTGCAAGCTGCAAGCACATGGTTGTGTATGCTAAGGGGCATCTGAATAGCTTCTCATATATCACTCTTGGCATAATGTTGATGCTTGCACCGAAGTCACAGATTGCTTCATTAAAGTTGGTACTTCCAATGGAGATCGGAATGACTGGTCTCCCTGGATCGCCCTTCTTGATTGGCAGAGTTGAGTCAATCCATGACCCCTTTGATGGATCACTCCGGCTGTCTTCTATATTGAATATATCAACAAGATTTGCGGTTTTGAGCTCTTCGGGTTGTCCCGCCAGTTTACCTTGACCGAGTGGAGGGAGCAAGGTTAACAAGTCAAGTACTGCGACTTAAGTATTTTGTTGAAGCTGAGCTGACTCTTGATGGCATTGGAAAAGCCATCCATTCTGTTGTTGAGTGTCTCTAGGACCTTGTCATTTGATGTCAGCTTCTTGGACAGGTTGTCCATCAACTTGCCTTGATTCAGCACTAACTCTCTCAAAGGCGGCTGGTTGTAATTATTGTAGGAGGAGTTGTTACCTTGATAGTTGCCTGAATAATTGCCTGAGTAGTTAGGCCTCTGCTGCTGATTCCAACCTTGATTCTGCTGAGGACGATAGTAATTATTATTGTTGTTGTTATTGAGGTAGTTTACGTCCTCCTTCAGCTCTGGGAAGTTAGCACCTGTGTGCCCAGTCTCTCCACACTCTTCACATGTCATGCGAGCATCATGTATATGCATGACTTCTTTCTTCTCTGGGGCTCTCTCATCGAGCCTCTTCATTAGCAGATCCATTTTGGCAGACAACATGTCTACCTCCTTCAGCTGGTGCATTCCTCCACCCCTCTTGCGGGTCTGCGTTCTTTCTTCACTCCAACCTTGGTTGGATGCCATCTTCTCCACAAGAGCTGTGGCTTGAGGAATAGTGAGTGATAAGAATGCACCTCCAGCAGCAGCATCCATCGTCTCACGTGTGCTGTTGCTAAGCCCATGGTAGAATGTCTGCATAAGCAGCCAATTCTCCATGCCATGATGAGGACACTCGAGGATGTAATCTTGAAAGCGCTCCCAAGCTTCTGGGACAGTCTCATCATGGTGTTGCTGAAAGCTTGATATCTTCCCACGAAGAGCATTTGTCTTGCCCATGGGGAAGAACTTCGCCAAGAAATTAGTGGAACATAATGCCCACGTAGTATTCTTCTCCTTATTGGCGTAGAACCACTGTTTCGCTGTCACACCCCAAAATTCCTATTTTGGGATGTGACTTAGACAACACTAAACAACATAAATGATTTTATTATTTTTCTAAAATTCCCAACTTTAGTTCAATTGTTGATATTATAGATAGTGGAAAATGTGAGTTCCTAAAATTTTTGCAATTCAATTTAATGGTTTGTTGCATTCATGCCTTTGCATAGTGTTTATGTTTGGAAAATGAATTTAAATGTTTTCATGAAACGTCTAGGTTTTGATCCCGACTTCATCTCCCGAATATCAAATCAATATCTAAAACTCCAATCAAGTCTTGTGCCAACATTCTACAAAAATCTAGCATGTTCTATTATGTCCTCTCCCTCATGCAAAAGCATTACTAGCACATAACTCTTTTCCCCTTAATTTTCCTAGTAACACCACTCTATAATTCTCTTGACTACACCCTTTATTTACTCCATCAATCTCTCTTCCTCTCATGCATGCACATAACAACCAGCTATCTCAACTCTTTTTCTCATGCATAAATAGCAGTCATGTATTCTCAGCTCCATCCCTCCATCGTGGACAAGGCACAACAAATGACGGCACTTCTGTGGTCACCATCCTGTCATCATGCTGCCGCCTCCTTTTCTTCCTCCCATGCCGGGATTGCAGCAAATATTGCTCTCACAATTCCTTTACAAGCCCCTCTTTATTCTCCCTTACCACTCCCTAATTGCAAGAGTAAAGTGCTGATGAAAGAACAACATTAGCTCTCACCTTTAATCTCTCCCTCTCTCCAATACAGTGCACCTGGACACCTCTTCTCCCTCCTCTAATCACACGCACTCCCTCTCCTTTCCCATTCTGCATGCACATCACAGAAGCACGCCCCATCTCCTCTCCTCCACTTCTTCCCTTCCTCTGCCATGGACGTCCCCATCTTCTCATCTTTCTCCTTCCCCTCATTCTATCAAAACATGGAGCCCCTGCAGCCATGACGATCCCATGTTGCTGCTGCAATCTCCATCTCGAACAACATATCACAATTTGGACGATGGCCACCACTGATCTCACCTGCAGTAAGGTCGCCCCTCTTTCCCTATGTCTCTGTGCAGCGCGTCCCTCATCCCTCACCCCTCTCTCATCCTCTCTCTTACAACACAGGACCCGAATTGATGCATCACAGCCCCGATCATCATTATCACGGAGCCTAAACAATAAACATGTTCTTGGAAGAAGAATGCTATCACCACTGGTTCTGTACATGGCATGGTGAGGACGTCTCTCCCTCTTCTTTCTCTGAATTTTCTGCTCATATCCCTCTCAAACATCCGTTTGATCTATCTCAAGTGGAATTGATGCTGCCCCTTGATCGCAGGCCCTATCATCACAGTCATCGATGCCGGGCCGGCATCACCTTCTTCTCCAACCGCTGCTAACCACGATGTGAGGACCCCCATCATGATTTCCATCTCATCTACATGTTCCTCACCGTAAATCATGCATACTAAGTTCTATCAATTTTGGGCACAGATTTTCCCATGATATGTGTCGCCTTCCTTGTGACCAGCAGCATTGCTGCTGATAGCGGAGGTGTTTCCAGTTGATCCCTTCATGTATTTGATGAATCCTTTGGCTAGAATATCCTTCATATACCTGCACATCCTCTGTAAAAATTTGGTTGCAATTGAGTTCAATTCGAAGGAGCTATCATTTTCGTGCTTGCTGCCCCTGCAGCCTCGCAGCTGCACTACTGCCGGTTGGCATGCATGTTCCATCGACCCCATAACTCCATTTGACAATTCCTTTGACCCACAAATGCATCATATATTTGTGCATGCCTCTGTAAAGTATCATGGCTATATAGAATACAAGATGAAAGAGAGATCATCTTTTCCGTGCTCACTGTCTCTGCTGTTTCAGCAGCGATGCACCTCTGCATTTCAGTTCAGATCCCCATTAATCATTTGTCAAATAATCAAACCCTTTTACCACAGTATATATATCATCCTTGCACATCACTCTACAAGTTTTGGTAGCCATTCGTGCCATAATGGCCGAGATATCGAGGCCATAGTAACTGCTACTCCTGCTGTCCAGAAATCAGCCGTGCCACCCATTTTATATTCACTTTTCCCGCATAACCGTTGGGCAAAAGACCATATCCTTTCACCACAACATACTTCATATAGTATCTAGCTACCTCACAAAATCCATCTTGTTAAAAACCATGTAATCCATCATGTTTATTCCATTCCTATCATTTATCAAAATCTCCTAGCCTCTACCTTTGATCTTGCATATATTTTAAATTGTGTCTCTTGTTTTAGTTATTTTTGCGCTCAAAGATCGTAGTTGCAAGCCCTACGTGTTTTAAAACCTTTATGTCTAGTTTTATAAATAATGACTGGTGTATTGTTTCTAGGTTTGTCTATGATGCTTGTGATGGTTGTTTGCTATCTTTAGAAGTGGAGCTATGCACGGATGATACGGATGAGTTGGAAAGTTGGATGGCAAGCTTTCGGAAGGCAAGTATAGCTTGAGTTTGATTTCTATGATCATGATCATGTAACTTGATTAATGTTTATGCAACAAACGTTAAAGATGACTTTTTAGCAACTTAAGAATTTATACGTAAGAGAACCTCCGGGATTTACGGTACAACCACGAGAACTACATGGCTCGGGTCTTAGCCCGGTATCTTGATCTGTTCTAGTTCGTTAGCAAACTTACCGAAAGGGCAAGAGGGGTGCCAAGTGAGGTATAGCTCTTGTCCTGCCGTGATGTGTGCTTTGGGCTGCGGTCATGGGTGTGCCATTCTCGGAGGAGAGCATCTATATCTACTTGGTCAATCGAAACCTTAGCGGCTGCTACTTATTAGAACGACTAGTGAAAAGCTTCGTAGTGACCCCGCCAACCTACCTTGGAAGTGGGTCAAGAGGCTGATCACCTCGGGCAAAAGGGCAATCACGACTTGTGGTGAAAGTGTACACCTCTCACGCGAGTTTAATAAACTGGTATACTAGCCTTGCTCAAGGACACGAGCGGCCTTGGAATCCTTACATACGATTGTTAACATGTTCATTGTTTACCGTTTTATGCTCTACATTATTTATGTTACATTGATCATGTGGTTATGGGATTACACTTGTTATACTTGTTGAGTTCGTCATGAACTCACTCTTGCTATTCCCCCACACCTCAGGAGAAGTTTAGGCTTGTTGTCAACCAGTCAGTTGGATCCAGTGGAGTCTACACCCGGGATCAGAGTCATCTTTCCGCTGATTGTTATCTAAGGTTATGTCTTTTATTTTAAACACGTTATACATATTAAGCATTGTTTACTGATACTACCTTTCATTTGTGGCTATATGTGAGATTTGACTTTTAAGGCTCACATATGGTGTATATCTGGTTTTGTTCTTAAAACCGGGTGTTACATTCGCTCTCCCCAAGAGTGAGAATGGGAAGAGGCGAAGTAGTATAGCATCTCTGGGGACATCCTTGATAGTGAATGTGCTACAAATCTCCGGGAAGTGTTGGAGATGAGCACTAGCATCTTCATGGGCCTTCCCACGAACCGGCTTGCTTGCACCATGTTGATCGGCGCGAGGCTTGAGCTCAAAAGCTCCTTCGATGTCCGCGGTGGTCGGTCGAATGTTGTCCGTAGTTGGAGTGAGAACTCACGGAGTGACTTGTTCGCCATGGCTTCAAACGCCGGTGTCAAGTCTCGAATGAAAGGTCGACTTTACGCCGACAAACTTCCAAGTTGAGTTGATGATGATGATTTAGTGGTCTTCTTCAACTTGCTTAGCTTTCTGAATAAAGCTTACGGATCGTCAATATAATTATCAGGAAGAATTGTCTTGATTACCCTGTATAAAATACACAAGTAGACAAAACAAGGGTAATCCTGTAGAGATGGGTTAGTAAGAAAAAGACAACTCGATCACATTATCTAGTGCAATGATGCTCATTATCCATTTGCTTTCAACCTTCCCCGGCAACGGCGCCAAAAATGCTTGTTGATGTCTATTAAGTGCAACTGAAATAAAGAGGGTTACGCAGCGCACTGAGAATATATCATCGTAGCATTTTAACCGGGAGTAATCCGGGTATCGTTATTTATAATTTTACCAGGGGAAGGGAATGCCTTTGGATAATGAGTGATGAGCAATGCACATGCAATAATGGAGAGCTCAACCTTGTACGTATCGATCATCTCATACGGGGTAAGTGTCACATAAAATATAGGAATGAATGATAAATGACATAAGATAAATGAGAGCATTTAGCCACATAAAATAATAGTAATAAGCCATCTCAACTCAGCACTCTAAGCTTATAACACTAGCATGGACTAGGACGATCTAGGGTGTAATCCTATGTTATTCTAACTATAAAGTCAAAGCATACAATGATTAGTGCAAGAACATCTAGCAATCATGGCGGGAAAAGGTTACATCTATGCATAGTGATATTACCGAGAGAAGACAAGAGACATAGCAATGACTTCAATGTAATAGGTTTGTTACGCTAGACCTATACTCGGGAGAAGGGCTACAAAGGACTCAACGGGACATCACTCCCGCGATCTACCTCACGATCCGGAATATAGGGTGCAATCCGAGATAAATACGGTCTAGGCACCACGCCTACACAATATTTACCACTCACCCATCGATCTAATGAGCAAGCGCTATATGATCCTATGCATAAACATAATTCTAGTCCAACTATGCTAAATATATAATCAAAGTAGACTAAGAACGATATAATTGAGAACATAATCAAATAGAGCAAAATCAAGTCTGATATAATAGAATAGAATAAAGTACTACTCATAGTATCACGAACAATGATGAATATTACAAGAATGTAGAGGGGAATTACCAAGAACTCCGACAGATCCGGACTCCAAGCTAGGCTTGATTCCCTCTAGATCTATTCCTATGTAGCTATGCTACTAAACTATGGAGCTCTAATTGAGATGGTGGCTCGGCTTCTCGAATCCTCTCGAGATGAATGAATGAAGAGAATGAAATTAGGGTTTTACCCGGGGCCGAGGGCTCGAATATATAGCCCCCTAGGATGAACCACGGCCCTCGGATCAAACCGACCTAAATGGACGATAATTATTCATCCTCAAAGGCGGTGGAGGCGGGATCCGCGAGACTCAACGCCATTGGCTGAGGTGGGGAGTCGGCCGACTCCCCAGCAGGCGGCCGCCCGCGAGCTGCCGGTGGGGCCCGGCCTTCGGGGGTCGCCTTACAGGAGTCTTCTAGATTATACTTTTTCACCCGTTCGGTCTTTATCTCTATGTAATCATGACATGTGGGCCTCCTTTGGTTCTCTTTTAATAACCCCCTGAGAAATAGACAATCACCAAAACTCGTGGAATTCTGTCAGTGTAACCCCTATATCTAATAGGTGAACTCAAATTAGTCCTTTCTCTTGCTGCGTTGACGGTATGAAATTGATACTTAACGACCGTCAACAAACGTCGTCATCCACTTCAGTATTTCCTTCCTAACTGGCCTTTTCAGGACGTAATTGTTGACGGTCGTTAAGTATCAATTTTATACCGTCAACGCAGCAAGAGAAAGGACTAATATGCGTTCACTTGTTAGATATAGGGGTTACAACGCGGAATTCCACGAGTTTTGGTGATTGTCTATTTACGGGGGTTATCGAAAGAGAACCAAAGGAGGCCCACATGTCATGATTACATAGAGATAAAGACGGAACGGGTAAAATTGTATAATCTAGAAGACTCCGAAAGGCAACACCGAAAGCGAGGCCCACTCCGGGCAAAGCCGTCGGCCGCCCAAGGGGAGTCGGCCGACTCCCCACCCAAGCCAATCACGTTGAGTCTCGCGGATCCCGCCTCCACCGCCTTTGAGGATGAATAATTATCGTCCATTTAGGTCGGTTTGATCCGAGGGCCGTGGTTCATCCTAGGGGGCTATATATTCAGAGCCCACGCCCCCGGTGAAACCTAATTCATTCAAGAGTTCATTCTCTCATCGGTTCGGAGAAGCCGAGCCACCATCTCAATTAGAGCTCCATAGTTTAGTAGCATAGCTACATAGGAATAGATCTAGAGGGAATCAAGCTTAGCTTGGAGTCCGGATCTGTCGGAGTTCTTGGTAATTCCCCTCTACATTCTTGTAATATTCATCATTGTTCGTGATACTATGAGTAGTACTTTATTCTATTCTATTATATCGACTTGACTTTGCTCTATTTGATTATGTTCTCAATTATATTGTTCTTAGTTTACTTTGATTATATGTTTAGCATAGTTGGACTAGAATTATGTTTATGCATAGGATCGTATAGCGCTTGCTCATTAGATCGATGGGTGAGTGGTAAATATTGTGTAGGCGTGGTGCCTAGACCGTATTTATCTCGATTGCACCCTATATTCCGGATCGTGAGGTAGATCGCGGGAGTGACAAATCTATTGAGTCCTTTGTAGCCCTTCTCCCGAGTATAGGTCTAGCGTAACAAACCTATTACATTGAAGTCATTGCTATGTCTCTTGTCTTCCCTGGTAATAACACTATGCATAGATGTAACCTTTTTCCGCCATGATTGCTAGATGTTCTTGCACTAATCATTGTATGCTTTGACTTTATAGTTAGAATAACATAGGATTATACCCTAGATCGTCCTAGTCCATGCTAGTGTTATAAGCTTAGAGTACTAAGTTGAGATGGCTTATTACTATTATTTTATGTGGCTAAATGCTCTCATTTATCTTATGTCATTTATCATTCATTCCTATATTTTATGTGACACTTACCCCGTATGAGATGATCGATACGTATACAAGGTTAAGCTCTCCATTATCGCATGTGCATTGCTCATCACTCATTATCCAAAGGCATTCCCTTCCCAAAGGTAAAATTATAAATAACGATACCTGGATTACTCCCTGTTAAAATGCTACGATGATATATTCTCAGGCGCTTGCGGAACCCTTCTTATTTCAGTTGCACTTAATAGACATCAACAAGCATTTTTGGCGCCGTTGTCGGGGAAGGTTGAAAGCCAATGGATAATGAGCAGCATTGCACTACATAATGAGATTGAGCACTCGTCACCCATTCTCTACTCATACAGACCTTACCCTTGTCTTTCGTTTATTTTATATCTTATGCGGGGTAATGTATGAAAAAGACTACTCTTCCCGATAACTATATTGACAATCCGAAGCTTTAATCGGGAAGGCGGAAGCAAGTTGAAGAAGACCAATCAATCATCATCATCAACTCAACTTGGAAGTTTGTCGAAGCGTAAGGTCGACCTTTCGTTCGAGACTTGACACCAGCGTTTGAAGCCATGGCGAATAAGTCACTCCGCGAGTTCTCAACTCCCACTACGGACAACATTCGTCTTGGACCATTCTGCGGACATCGAGGAGCTTTTGAGCTCAAGCTGCGCTGATCAACATGGTGCAAGCAAGCCGGTTCACGTGGGAAGGCCCATGAAGATGCTAGTGCTCATCTCCAACACTTCCCGGAGATTTGTAGCACATTCACTATCAAGGATGTCCCCAGAGATGCTATACTACTTCGCCTCTTCCCATTCTCACTCTTGGGGAGAGCGAAAGCGGGTTCTACGCCAATAAGGAGAAGAATACTACGTGGGCATTATGTTCCACTAATTTCTTGGCGAAGTTCTTTCCCATGGGCAAGACAAATGCTCTTCGTGGGAAGATATCAAGCTTTCAAAGAACACCATGATGAGACTGTCCCGAAGCTTGGGAGCGCTTTCAAGATTACATCCTCGAGTGTCCTCATCATGGCATAGAGAATTGGCTGCTTATGCAGACATTCTACCATGGGCTCGACAACAACACACGTGAAATGATGGATGCTTTATTGCTTTGGAGGTGCATTCTTATCACTCACTATTCCTCGGGCCACGCTCTTGTGGAGAAGATGGCATCCAACCAAGGTTGGAGTGAAGAAAGAACTCGAGACCCGCAAGAGAGGTGGAGGAACGCACCGGTGAAGGAGGTAGACATGTTGTCGCAAAATGGATCTGCTAATGAAGAGGCTCGATGAGAGAGCCACGAGAGAAGAAAGAAGTCATGCATATACATGATGCTCGCATGACATGTGAAGAGTGTGGAGAGACTGGGCACACAGTGCTAACCGCCCGTAGCCGAAGGAGGACGTGAACTACCTCAACAACAACAACAACAATAATTACTATCTCCTCGCGAGAATCAAGGTTGGAATCGGCGGCGAGGCCTAACTACTCGGGCAATTATTCGGCAACTATCAAGGTAACAACTCCTCCTACAATAATTACAACCAAAGCCTTTGAGAGAGTTAGTGCTTGAATCAAGGCAAGATGATGGACAATCTGTCCAAGAAGCTGACATCAAATGACAAGGTCCTAGAGACACTCAGCAATAGAATGGATGGCTTTTCTAATGCCATCAAGAGTCAGCTCAGCTTCAACAAGATACTTGAGTCACAGGTACAACAGCTTGTTAACCTTGCTCCCTCCACTGGCCAAGGTAAACTGGCAGGACAACCCGAAGAGCTCGAGACTGCAAATCTTGTTGATATATTCAATGTAGAAGATAGCCGGAGTGATCCATCGAAGGGGTCATGGATAGACTCAACTCTGCCAATCAAGAAGGGCGATCCAGGGAGACCAGTCATTCCGATCTCCATTGGAAGTACTAACTTTAATGAGGCAATCTGTGACTTCGGTGCAAGCATCAACATCATGCCAAGAGTGATATATGAGAAGCTATTCCGATGCCCCTTAGCATACACAACCATGTGCTTGCAGCTTGCAGATCAGTCACTCCGTGTTCCTTTGGGAGTACTAGAAGATATATGTGTACGAGTAGGCAACTCGTATGTTCCTGCAGACTTCGTGGTAGTGGATACAGGCAGTAATGAAAGGTCCCCTATCATTCTGGGACGACCATTCTTGAACACAGCTGGAGCCATCATGTATGCCAACACTGCCAAGATCATCTTCAATATCAAGGGCAAGAGAGAGACCTTCTTCTTCAAGAACAGTCTTTGCCGGTTCCCAAGACACCCTCATCAACGAAACGGTGAGAAGAAGAAGAATCCAGGCTAAGAAGAGCAAGAACAAGAATAAGAAGACCAAGAAGACGGAGACAGTGAGGATGGTCACTGCAGGTCCATAAGGAGCATGACCACTTACTCGTCCCCACGTCGATCAAGAAGGATGACCCGGTGTCCCAACCATTCAATGCTCCATCAACGAAGCTCTTTCAATAAAGTTGTACGTGACACCGGATCGGGCGTCAACATTATGGCCAAGGTAACTTATGAGTATCTATATGGCACTATGCCTTTGGAGCCCACCTATGCACGCTACAAATGGCGGATCGGACATTCCGCTTCGTCGAAGGAGAAGTGAAGGATGTCCTCATCCGGATAGATGACCATTATGTCCCTACCGACTTCCTAGTCATCGATATGGGAGATGACTACGATCCTCCAATCATCCTAGGAAGACCATTCCCGAACACCACCAAAGCTATCATCTATATTGGGACGGGAGAGATTCACTTCCACTTTCCCACCGAGAAGGTACGCCGCTACTTCAACAATAATTATATAATCACCGAAGAGCCCAAGAAGAACGAGCAAGGAGAAGGCAGCGTACCCGTCGCGCGAACAAGAAGAACATCACTACGATGGATGGGGCGACTATGAGGGAGAAGTGTCAAGATATGAAGACCGGTACCACGAAGAGAAGAACATTATAGAAGAACCTGAAGAGGTGCTACCAACAGAAGAGAAACAAGTGGTCCAAGAAGCTTCCTCCCCAAGGTCACCCTCTCCAACAAAGAAGGTGTGGAAGATAAAAGAAAAATCAGAAACTATTCCTACACAAGAGGCGACGTCATCAGAGGCGCCAGCCAATGCGCCCCTTGAAAAATGAGCAAACATGATAAGTCCTGTTCGGAGGACTTAAAGCCACCGAACGCCGCGCCAAGAGGTAACTTGGTATTTATCAGCAATTCACTTTTCCAGCATTGCATTTTTACCTTAGCATCCTTATTTTCCTACTTGCACCTTAGTTGCATCTTTACCATCTCTCGCATTAGAAAAGAAAATAAAGATGTTGTGCATTTGCATCCGAAAAACTTTAAGCCCCATGTGGATAACCATTCACCGTGGTGGCACAAAAATAATTTCTCGATATTTATCTTTCCCCGTCTCGCATTCCTTAAATAATAAAAAGATAAAAATATTTCTTGTGATCCCGTTAGAATGAGTTTTAAGTTAGGAAAGTTCTAGACAACTAAAGCCTAGAGGTTTTTGTCACTAACACTTAATTAGTTCCACAAGCTTTGTTGTCTATTTGAGCTTCACGAAACATCAAGGATCAAGAAGAGCTAACAGCGAAGGACATCCAGGTCCCCTGTCGGAGTCTTTGCCCGTGACAATTGAATGCTTTGTCTCCAACAAAGCAACTATCTACAACACTCCCGGAGGACTAGAACGTCTTCGGTGCACATCGGCAACATCGCGAGACTATGTCAACATCCAGGCTTGGGGAGAACATCCCCGTGTACCAAGCTAAGTGTTTCCAACTTAACTATTTATGCCTTGTTAGAATGTGCTTTGTTAAAACCACTAAAAAGATGCATAACCATAGAAACCCGAAAGATTTCCTTATTTATCTTTACTACTTTTGGAGAGCTCTTGCAATGTTTGTCTTTAAAAGTTATCCCCTAGAATAAACTCTACATGGAGATGATGAATAGTTGCTCTGCCGTAATTCCTTTCAAGTACCTAGTTTTCAACCTTGCACTCTCCCGAGTTTTGGACACAACTTGTTTAGATTTGAGATTTGCTCGAACCGAAACTTGTGGGTAGCAAACACTTGATCTAAGTCTAGGTGGTTGACGGGTATGATATGGGAAGGTTTTGAGCTGCTGTCCATCTTGTTCCTAGAGATACTAGAGTTACGGAGAATTTATCTTTGAAAATATTAAATTCCTGCATGATGAGTTCCTTTATGATGAGAGTTCAAATTCCTACCACAGCCATATATTCATGCTTACTAGATTAGGAAAACCCATCTCGTTTATATAGATCATATTGTAGGTTTGAGCGTAGACTTTATAGGCATTGAGTGTGGTTATCTTTGTGGACCCATAAGGAATTAGTCATGCGGTTAAAGTCAATACTATGTGCTCTCCATCCATTGATCTATGCTACTTACGTCCTCGAAGCATGCACCCATTTTATAACTACTACATTCATTTTTGTGCTACTTCGTCCCTAGAAGTACCACCCACATATAGATCCATGTCCACCACATATCGTGCTATCTCTACCCTGGAGATACGCACCTATGCTGCTCCTACCCTGGGAGTACGCATCCATCCATCCATCCATCCATCCACATATATATACGCCATTTATTTCACTTCATCCGAAAGGTACTATTCCTATCCCGGGAGTGAACATCTAGAAATAATCATCGCCGTTCTATTTGCCTACATACAAGCTCCGGTCATTATCATTTCAAGTTATACACTCCCCGTTGCTAAAGTTTCGTTTTCGGAGGATTGGTTGCTCTAAAAAAAAAAAAAAAAAAAAGAGAAAAGAAGAAAGAAAGAAAAAGAAAGAGTAGCCAAGTCCTTCCATTCAAGAAGTTTCAAGGTTTCCAAATAAAGGGAGTCATGTTATCCTCGAAGGAGCAAGTGTAGAAGTAGATGTTCACCAAGTTGAGTACCCCTCATAATCATTTTCTTATCATCGTCATCCCATCATCACCTTATCATTCATTTCCTCATTCACATGCACATATGACTTTATTATTATTTTAGTTCCTATTGGATCCATGTCTTAAGCGTGCAATATATGCAAGTGAGTTTGAGTGTCTCCCCACCTATGAGCTCCACATAAGCCTATTAGAAAGTAGGGTGAGAGAGAGAAGGCACTTTCCACTATGCCTTAGTTCCATAAATACCACATATTCTCGAGAGAAGAGAGAAGGCATACACTACTCATGCCTTAGAAAGGATCCAGAAATACCACAAATGAGGGACTTGAAATGTTCATACAAGGAACTCTAAGTTTTATTTCAAAACTTTTCAAAAACTCCGGGATAATAGTTGATCAAAGAGCGAGAAACATGGCGCTTGACTTGACCGTTCTATCTTTCAACTACTCAAGACCCAAGTGACGGTTACAAGCCCCATGGTGAAAGGTAATATGAGTAAGTTTTGAGTCAGGATAGTTCACTCTAATCCGGAGGAAAGTGATTGTTTGAACGCATGTGTACTTGTGAGGAATGAAAGCATTGTAGCAACTCCTGATCCATCACTGAGTCTATCTTTGCTCAGGGACGAGCAAAAGGTAAGCTTGGGGGAGTTTGTTGACGGTCGTTAAGTATCAATTTTATACCGTCAACACGGCAAGAGAAAGGACTAATATGCGTTCACTTGTTAGATATAGGGGTTACACCGACGTAATTCCACGAGTTTTGGTGATTGTCTATTTACGCGGGGGTTATCGAAAGAGAACCAAATGAGGCCCACATGTCATGATTACATAGAGATAAAGACCGAACGGGTAAAATTGTATAATCTAGAAGACTCCGAGAAGGCAACACAAAGCGGGGCCCACTTTGCGGGCCGGCGGTCGGCCGCCCAAGGGGGAGTCGGCCGACTCCCCACCCCGGCCAATCACGTTGAGTCTCGCGGATCCCGCCTCCACCGCCTTTGAGGATGAATAATTATCGTCCATTTAGGTCGGTTTGATCCGAGGGCATGTGGTTCATCCTAGGGGGCTATATATTCGAGCCCCCGGCCCCCGGGTGAAACCCTAATTCATTCAAGAGTTCATTCTCTCATCGGAATTCGAGAAGCCGAGCCACCATCTCAATTAGAGCTCCATAGTTTAGTAGCATAGCTACATAGGAATAGATCTAGAGGGAATCAAGCCTAGCTTGGAGTCCGGATCTGTCGGAGTTCTTGGTAATTCCCCTCTACATTCTTGTAATATTCATCATTGTTCGTGATACTATGAGTAGTACTTTATTCTATTCTATTATATCGAGACTTGACTTTGCTCTATTTGATTATGTTCTCAATTATATTGTTCTTAGTTTACTTTGATTATATGTTTAGCATAGTTGGACTAGAATTATGTTTATGCATAGGATCGTATAGCGCTTGCTCATTAGATCGATGGGTGAGTGGTAAATATTGTGTAGGCGTGGTGCCTAGACCGTATTTATCTGCGATTGCACCCTATATTCCGGATCATGAGGTAGATCGCGGGAGTGACAAATCTGTTGAGTCCTTTGTAGCCCTTCTCCCGAGTATAGGTCTAGCAGAACAAACCTATTACATTGAAGTCATTGCTATGTCTCTTGTCTTCCCTGGTAATATCACTATGCATAGATGTAACCTTTTCCCGCCATGATTGCTAGATGTCTTGCACTAATCATTGTATGCTTTGACTTTATAGTTAGAATAACATAGGATTATACCCTAGATCGTCCTAGTCCATGCTAGTGTTATAAGCTTAGAGTACTAAATTGAGATGGCTTATTACTATTATTTTATGTGGCTAAATGCTCTCATTTATCTTATGTCATTTATCATTCATTCCTATATTTTATGTGACACTTACCCCGTATGAGATGATCGATACGAGACAAGGTTAAGCTCTCCATTATCGCATGTGCATTGCTCATCACTCATTATCCAGTGCATTCCCTTCCCAAAGTGGTAAAATTATAAATAACGATACCTGGATTACTCCCGGTTAAAATGCTACGATGATATATTCTGTGCGCTTGCGGAACCCTTCTTATTTCAGTTGCACTTAATAGACATCAACAGTAATTGGCCGGGCCCCTTTTCCATCTCTTGCCTGGCGTAGGGGTCTTCATCACAAGCTTTGGTCTATCACAAATCATTTCAATGTCTAGTCTAGCCTTAATGTTGTCCTTTGACTTCTTACCAATGTCCATGAGTGTTGCCCAGAGTGCCTCGGCGACATTCTTTTCTGTGTGCATTACATCGATGTTGTGTGGAAGAAGAAGGTGCTTGAAGTACGGTAGCCTATGCAAGCCCGATATATGAGTCCACATGTGTGTGGTACCATATCCAATAAAACCACCGTTCACTTTATCAATTTGGAGAGCCTGTAACTCGGCAAGGACAGCGGTAGGGCTCCTAGGCTCAGGAATGGGGTCGGTGACTTGAACACCTTTCGTGAAGTGCTTTTCATCCCGTCTCAATTCATGGCCCTCGGGCAGGAATTGTCGATGTTTGTCGAAAGAAGAATACTTGCCACCCTTTTTCAACCAGGTGAACATCACATCTGTCTTGCATGTTGGGCAAAGGAACTTCCCGTGAACACACCACGCGCTGAACAAGCCATACGCCAAGAAGTCATGCAATGAATACTGGTACCACACATGCATTGTGAAGTTCCTCTTTGTAGCTCGGTCGCACGTCAGCACCCCCTCGTCCCAAGCATGTTGCAATTCATTCCACACTGGCTGCATGAACACGCCCATATTGTTGCCCGGGTGTCCAGGTATTATCAGCGTCAAGAACACATTCCTGGGTTCAAACATGACGCCGGGGGGAAGATTGAGGGGGATCACGAACACCGGCCAACAAGTGTACGGGGCCGCCATCATTCCAAATGGGTTGAACCCATCTGTTGCCAGCGCTACGCGTACATTCCGAGCCTCCTGAGCCTTTTCAGGATTCATGGCATCGAAATGCCTCCATGCATCACCATCCGCTGTGTCGGTGTTTCGTACCCCGGGGGGTATAACACCAACGAGTAAATTTCTATGCGTGCTCCCTAATCCGGATGGTGATGCAAGATGGACACAAGCGTTTATCCTGGTTCAGGCAAAGAATGCCCTACGTCCAGCAGTGGGGAGAGATTTGTATTATCTTGCACCGGGGGTGCTTGTACAGGGGTGAGTACAAGGTAGTCCTGAGACTTAGTGAGTGAGTGTGGGTGAAGGCGTAAAAAACGTGTACACGTCAAAAAAAACCTCCCTGAACTAGGCCCTGGCATCCCCTTTTATAGGCCAAGAGGAGGCTCAGGAGTACAGAGTAGATAGGGCTGTCGTGGGCGTGATGTCGAGGTACATGCGCCATGTCGTGTCGTTGAGACTGTAGACGCTCCCTCTGGTCCGGTTCGAGCCTGTAGCAGCGTGGGCAATGATGGACTGCTCGTCCTTCTCGGTCGTGGGCTGACGTAGTCGAGGTATGGCGCTGGCGTAGACGAGCACGTGCATCCGGGAACCCCGTCGTATGGCCGTTGAGGTGGGAATGACATGACACTGCGCGCCCCATGCTCAGGTCACGTCCGTCATCACTCCTCGAATGGTCGATGTCTGCTTCGAGTGGTAGATGGCCCGAGCGACGGGACTGAGCGGCGGGTTTGGTGGCGCGCAGAGTTGACGATCGCGTTCCAAGGGGGTGTCGTACACGGCATAGTGTTCAGCGTGGTGTAATAGTGATGCCTGTCACGCTCGAATCCCGGGTATGGGCGGTGGAATAGGAGAAGTGACCGGCGTACTTCTCACTATTTCACGCACTGTAGCCATGGGGTTAGGCGGAGCAGGCGTACGTCGGCGCTGTTCGAGCCCTGTAGCCATGTGCGTGCTCTGGACAGGCAATGATTGGGGGCAGACTCGAGCGGTTGCTCGCTCGAGCGTTCTCCGTCCCGCTCGAGCGGTCGCTCGCTCGAGCGGTTTGCGTCATCGTCTCGAGTGGCCGCTCGCTCGAGCGGTTTCCGTACCTCTCTGTCGAGCGGGTGAGCGGCCGCTGCTCGAGTTTAGGAGGTTCTGAGGCTTTGTGGGCCTGATAGTGGGCCGGCCCGGCTTGAGGGGGATTGGAGGCTCCCTGGTTAATTAGTCTTTTGGGATTCTTAGAGAGGGATGAGGCCGATTTGCTCATCTCTAATTCACCCAATTTAGGACACCCTAATCTAGGTATCCGACAGTAGCCCCCGAGCCCTTGCTTGATTGTGAAAAACTTCAAGCAAGGGATCATGAAGTAGAGTTGAAGTACCTAGACTCAGGGTCATGTCGTCTTGAGGAGTGATTTTCACCGTGGGGGGCGCACGAGCGTCCCCCGCGGGGGTAGCCCCCAAGGCCCCAGAGGAGTGAGGCATTCCTCTGGGGGCTTTGAGATGAACGGTTTTGGGCAAGAATATTATTAACTGGAGTTGTAGCATCTCGAGGCAGGAGATTTCTGACAACTGTTCGAGCCCCCGAGTATTTCCTGCTCCTCCCGTGTCGAGGGAGGTTGTTTATGTGACTCGAGCCCCGAGCCTCGAATGGCCGGGCCGGGGTCGTGATCCGGTTCCTCGCCGGATCTCTTGGATTAGATCCAAGTGGTGAGAGGTCTGACACTACTCGCGACCGAGCGAGCGCCATACCCCCCTGTGAGCTGATGGCGGGTAGTCCAAGTGAGAGCTCGCATCCTATCGAGGGGAGACGGCCGTGGCCCGGGGCGCTCTCATTAGAGCAGGGCGCTTAGTTTCCAGAGGACCGGCCCCGTTCGAGGGGACCGGCGGCTCGAGTGCCTCCCGTCGGCGGGATCTCTTGGATACCTAGTGCCCCGCCTTGGACACGCCATCTGGGTTCGAGGGTTCGTTCTCGAGCGGAACCTTTCGAGGGTTCCTTCCCATAGGCGCCCCTGACTCGGGTGCTCGAGGGCGGCTGTTCGAACCCGTCCGTGGGTCAGCCTCCGCTCCCTCGAGACTTACTTGTGGGACCGGGGTCCCTGGGTTTCTTACCGTGTAAGGGACCGTCTGTCGAGACGTCCCGTCATTACGCATCCGTCCGTTGCAAGCGGCGCGCCTTTTTAGGCGGAAACCGGCGCATCGTGGTGATCGTGGCTTGGCGACGGTTCCGCTCCGTCTCGCGACGCGTGCGCCCTGTAAAGTGGAGGTAGGTGGTGGTTTGTCAGGGCAATAAATGCGGTTACCGTTTTTCGTCGAGTCCGCCGGGGGCGCGCGGCCGTTGGATGGCGTAATCTAGGCCGTCGGATGCGATTCACGCGGATCGGCTTGGGCTCTATAAATATGGAGGAGTAGGCTCCCGGTTCTTCTTCCCCGCATTCTCGCCCTTCTCGCTGCTCTTGCCGCCAGTTGCGCCCTTCTCCAGATTCAATCCGCCGCTGCCCTCATTCGCAACCGCCGCCGCTGCCGCCGCCCGTGACCGCCGGCGCCACTCTAGCCCGCGATCGCGCCTGCCTTCTGCGCCACCGTTCCCCGCGCCACCGTTCCTCGTGCTCCGCCGCCGCCGTTGCTCCACCGTCCCGCTCCCGTCACCGACATGAGGAGGTCAGTCAGGAAGACGGGCCAGAGCTCCGGCCAGGGTGCCGGTGGCAAAGGCAAGGGCAAAAGCAGGAGTGCCGCCAAGCCTCCCACGCCGGTGGTGATGGCGGAGGCGCTTCTGTGGCCTCGGTCCACGGTGACCGAGGCGATGCTGCTCAACTTGGTGAATGGTGGATTGCTTCCGCCCAATCCGGCGGAGGGGTTACCGGAGTGGAGGGTGCCGGACGAAGACCACTTCGAGCCCAATCCCCCGCCGGGCTACATCCTGAGCTTTATCAGGTTCCACCGGCGGGGACTTGGTGCGCGGCCGAGCCGCTTCATGCGGGCGCTCCCCCACCATTTCGGGGTTGAGCTCCAGCATTTCAACGCCAACTCCATCTCGCTCGCGGCTACTTACGCCGCCGTGTGTGAGGGGTACCTGGGTCTGGCGCCGCAGTGGGACCTGTTCACCCACATTTTTAAGGCGACGCTCTTCACCAAGGCGGTGAAGGACAAGGAGGCCGCCGACGACGACGGTGATGATGATGACGAGGAGGAGGAGGAAGAGGAGAATGAGGAGGAAGAGGAGAAGGCGGTGAAACCAAAGGTCCGCCGCTACGTTCGAGCGGGTTCCTGCTCGATCGGGCTGAAGAGGAAAGAGTGCTGGCTATCCGGCGCGTGGTCGTCGAACAACGCCGGCTGGGATCGAGAATGGTTCTATCTCCGCAACGAGGAGAGCCTCTTCCCAGAATACACCAGCGCCGTGCTAACCGCGCCCGGTTTCAACTGGACGCACGGCCAGCCGGTGGCACGCCAGCCCCGCATGGACTCTCTGCTCAATGCCATCTCGAGCCTCCGCAACCGGAGGTCCGGCAACCTCTTCTTCAACATTGCGCATGTGGTTGCCGAGTTCCACAGCCGCCGGGTGCTCCCGCTCGCAGAGCGCCCGCTACGGCTCGACCAGATGACGGAGGACGCCGATCCGGCGACGCTCGCGGCCAGCAGGATGTCGGACGCGCCCCTCCCGGTCGCCACAATCGTGGCTCGGGTGCGCGACGCGATTGACGGCGGGAGGAACTTCGGCGAGAACCAGGTCGGCCTCTTCCGCATGCGTCCGGCCGTCAACCTGCTGGGTTTTGTAAGTTTTTTCGAGCTCTTCTCTCGTCGTTTCTTTTACTCGAGCGATCCTTATCGAGGCCTGTCCTTTTTCTTTTCAGAACGTTAATGACCACGCGGAGTCGAGGCCCCCGGTGAAAGAGGACGCGCCCGACCGCGAGGTAAGACGCCTGAGGGGCGAACGAGAACACGCTGTCGTGGTCTCGAGGAGGGAGGAAAAGGCGCAGAAAGCCCGTGCGCAAGAGGAGAAGGAGAAGCGTAAGGCTAGGCGCCGCCGGGAGCGTGAAATACGTCTGGCGGCGGACCCGACCGACTGGAGCCCTAGTCTCGAGTCGACCGATGAGGATGAGGGTGATGACGACGAGGAGGACGACGAGGCGACCGACAGCGATGGCACCACCGA
The DNA here is from genome assembly GCA_018135685.1 of Themeda triandra. Taxonomy (NCBI): domain Eukaryota; kingdom Viridiplantae; phylum Streptophyta; class Magnoliopsida; order Poales; family Poaceae; genus Themeda; species Themeda triandra. The sequence continues at coordinate 1,284,169 of JAENPR010000015.1, read as the reverse complement.
CACCCGAGCCCTGACGCCTCCTCGCTCTCGCGTGCAGGAGCTAGCTTTGGCGCCAGGCCTTCTGCGCGGCGATTCGTCGCTGGTTCAGGCAGGCCAGCAGGAGGAGTCGTCGAGCCGCGGCGCTCGAGCGCCGTCGCCGGCCCAGGCGAGGCAGCGGGGGGGGGCGTCTCAACGCTCCAGCCACCGCGCTCGCTCGCCGTCACCGGCTCAAGCAGGGCGGCGAGAGGAGTCGCCCCGCCATCATTCTTCTTCAACGGGCGCGCACACCCGGCAGCATGAGGCTGCAAATGTGCGCACTTCAACTTCTGCGCAGCCCGACGAGCAACGCCGGGCTCCTACCAGCGACCGCCGGGCCGAGCGGACCTCGACCCGCAGGACCCAGGATCCCGTAAGGGAAACCGTGCCCGTCTCGGCCACGGAGTCGGCCAGAACAGGGGCGGCCGCCAGGGTCTCGAAGCCCCGAGCGGCGCAAGCGGCGGGCTCAAGGTCCCCAAGTCCTCGAGTGTCTCGAGGAGGGCGACTGAGGCTCGACAGCCCCCAAGCGCTTTGAGCAGGCCGGGTGGCTCGGGCAGCGCCACCTCGACCGCGGGGTAAGTCTTCTGGTCGACCTATCCCTTATTGTATCATTTTGTTCGTGTGTGAGTATTTTGTCACAACGAATTTTTTGTTTTTCTCTTTCTTCCAGGACTAAGCGTCCCCTGCAGACGTTACCGTCCCTCCCCCCCATGCTGCCTACTAAGAGGCTGAGGACCACAGGAGGGTCGAGCGGCACCCCGTCGATGTCAGGTGGAGTGACCCTTCCCCCTTCTACTCCAATTTGGTTAGAGCGGGCCAAGGATGCGCTTAGGCGTGGCAGGCTGATGGCAGCTGCGTCCCGTGCAGGTGCCGGGGCCGTGACCAAGGCCACGGGGGATGAGGACGCCACCACCACCACGGCCTCGACTGCCCTCCCGCTCGAGACCCCGACGCCGTCAGGCGCGCTGGGTGACGCGGCGGTGGGCGACCAAGGGGCGATAGCGCCAGAGCCGGCGGCCTCTATTCCGGCGACGGGGGCTGGATCGGAGCAGCAGCCCATCACGCTCGAAGACGAGAGTCCGAGCTCGGGTGCCAAGTCCTCCTGGCCAATCGGCCAGCGCTGGCTCGAGGAGGAGCGCGGGGAGAAGGAAGAGGAGGAGTCGCCGGCAGCCGCCGATCGGCCGGCGGGGGATGTGCAGATGCAGGAGGCGGGAACGGCGCCTGAGCCTCAGCCGAGCCGAGCCCCAAGCCCTCCTCGGGATATGGAGATCGATTCCTCTGCTGGGCAAAGGGTCGAGGACGGGGAGGCCCAAGCTGCCGCTCGAGTGGGGGCGCTCGAGGAGCACCCCGCCGTCACGCAAGAGGAGGAGAAGGCGGAGGAGCCGGTGGAGCAGCAGGCGGAGCCGGCGGTGCAGCCTACCGCCGCAGGCGGCGAAGAGCATCAGCCGCAAGCGGAACAGCAGGCGGCGCCGGTGGAACAGCAGGCGGAGCCAGTGGTGCAGCAGCCCTCCGTCCCGGGTGGCGACGAGCGCCAGGACGTTGAGCGAGAGCTCCATCTGGTGCCGTACCAGGAGCCGCCGCAGCCTCTGCAGCCGTTAGGGGACCTGGTGCCCCACCTTGTGCCCGACTCGGAGACGGGCGAGGTGAGATTCGAGGTCATGACCGACGCCAACCAGTGGGAGGAGGCCCTAAGGAAGCCGACGGCGGCCGCCATCGTCGATGCCACATGCGGTCGGTCGGCCTTGGTCCCACCGAGCCCACCGACGTCTCTATCGAGGAGCGGAGGCGGATCGAGGCGCGGGCGCTTGCCCAAGAGGCGTCCTCCTCCTGGAGTCAGCCGCAATGCCCACCTACCCTGGCTGGGCGGGTGGTGACGGCGGATGTCGACCTGGAGGCGGTGAGGAGACTCCACTCCTCCGTCGACAAGGAGATGAGGGAGGAGTTCCCTCTTTGGGAGAGGCCGCCGCTGGTGCTCTCCGACCCTCTTGACCACGAGGCTCCCCCGATCGTGATGAACGATCAGAAGGAGCTTGAGGCGCACGTGGAGGCCGAGGAGCGCCGGCAATGGCTCGAAAGCGCTTTGAAGGCTGCCTTGTCGCTCGTCTCAGAGGACATGCCCCGGCTTCTTTCTGTGAGTGTCCTTGAGTTCGGTTGTTTGCCATTTTGGTCTATCTTGTTTTATGTTCTAACATTTCCCCTTCGAGGTTCAGACGACGCAGAGTCGCTCCTACGCCAAATCCGTGCATATCCGTGCCACGCAAGAGAGCGAGCACGAGATCCGGCGGTATGTGCGGATGGGGCAAGATGCTGAGGGCGAGCGGCACCGCTTTGCTCGGCTCCTCCGAGATGCCAATGCCGCCCTGGACGCCGCCAAGGAGGACGCCAAGAAGGCTCATGATGAGCTTGCTCGAGTGGCGCAGGGGGCCGAGGTGGCACAGCAGGAGGCGGACGAGAAGCTTGCCCGAGCCGCGCAGGAGGTGGAGGCCGCTCGTCAGAAGTACGCGCAGCTGCACGAAGTTTTCGAGCAGCTCAAGAAGGACGCGGCTACGGCGCTGCAGAGCTACAGGGCCAAATGCCGGGACATGGAGCAGCTCCAAAAGGACAAAGCCGGCGTCGAGGCCTATGTGAAGGAGCTCCAGGCAACGGTCACCCGGGAGGCTGCCGAGAAGGAGGCCCTTGCCAGCGCGCTCGAAGCGGAGAAAGAGCGGGCGAGCGGTCTCCAGACGGAGGCGGCCAACCTCCGTCAAGGGATGACGGAGAAGGACCTCGCCATCCAGGGCGCCGGCAAGGCTTATGAGGAGCTGCGCGTGGAGAAACGCGACATCGAGCGCGCCCTCCGGAGAAAGGAGACTGAGCTCGCGCGGGCGCTCGAACGCGAGCAAGGGCTTTCGACCCGCTGCACCGGTAAGTGCTCGAGTCCTTTAGTCCTTTTTTCGTGCGTGATTCATACGTGTTGCTCGAGTACTTGATTGAGTACTTGATTCTTGTCGTCCTTTTTCAGGTTTGGAGGCGGACTTGGTGGACGCGCGTGAGTACGCAAAGTCAACCCATGCGCTGGCTGACCGCGTGCTTTCAGCCAAGGCCCACATCACCGGCGCCATCGACACCCTTAGCGCCAAGCCGGGCTTCCCGCCGGTGGTGGACGTCGAGGGCCGGATGCTTGGCGGAGTTACGCTAGCCGGGTCCGTGAGTTCGGCGCCTCTCGCGGGGTCGTATTCGGAAGCCCTTGTCTTTGCCGCGCGCCGAACTATGGCCATCTTCTACTCAGGGTTTAGCATCTCGAGGGAGGACGCCCGGGCCGGGATGGAGGCCGTTGCGAGCGGCTTCACCTACGCCGAGGGCGAACAAGAAGGGGTCAACCCCCAGATCGAGCAGCTCAAGGCCGAGGCTGAGGAGCCGGGCGCCCGTCTTGGAGGCGATCTACTGTGAGAAGTCCTCCCGCCTGATGTAGAGTAGTTTTTATCCGGCCTGCGAGCCAAAATCTGGGCAACAAGGCCCTTTGTAAGAATCAAAATATTCTGGTCGTGGAATGGCTTAAGCGGCCTAAAATCTTGATGCTTGTAATTTAAACCGTTATGCTCTAGTTTTTTCTTTGCGCTTGATGTCATTTTCCACTTCCTGCCTTTACTTTGTTTTAGCTAAGTGTTGGCGCTGTGCTCGAACCATTTCGAGAGGGGATGAGTTAGGGTGCCGTAGCTCGGAAGTGTGGGAAGCCTTGTGCTCGATCGCCCTGGCTCGACGAGCTCGAGGTGACGCAAATACTTAGCTTACGAAAAATTTCGAGGCGAGGAGGGGAAAGATTACGTCGAGCACTGTTTTCGAAAAAACTAGGGCGTTTTTTCGAGGACTTCGGGGGGTCCCCCCTGTCTAGCCCCCGAGGGGGCTTGACTTTGTGGAAACAAAGTCGAGCCCACCTTGTGTATGAACAACAAGTAAGAAACTGACTTATTTATTCATACTAGCGGTACATTCAGACGAAATATGTACAAAGCATCGAGGTCTAGGGGAAAAAGCGACGTAGCTGTTCGATGTTCCACGCGTTGGTGAGGGTCGAGCCTTTCTCGTCGGCTAACTTGTACGTTCCCGGTTTCAGCACCTTGACCACGATGAACGGGCCTTCCCAAGGAGGAGTGAGCTTGTGGCGCCCCTTGTTATCTTGGCGTCGACGGAGCACGAGATCGCCGATCTTGAAATCCCTCTTGCGCACATTCTTCTCGTGATATTGCCGTAGCTTCTGTTGGTAGCGCGCAGAGTGTAGGAGCGCCGTGTCTCGAGCCTCTTCTGCTTGGTCGACGGCGTTTGCCAGCCTTTCCTGATTAGTCTGCTCGTTGTAGGCCTTGAGTCGAGGGGACCCGTACTCGAGGTCAGTGGGGAGGACGGCCTCAGACCCATAGACCAAGAAGAACGGGGTGAACCCAGTGGCTCGACTCTCGGTCGTCCGCAGACTCCACGGGACAGATGGTAGTTCAGCTACCCACTTGTTGCCGTGTTTGTTCAAGCGTTTGAAAATCCTTGGCTTTAGACCTTGCAAGATCATGCCATTCGCGCGTTCGACTTGGCCATTAGTTCGAGGGTAGGCGACTGCCGACCAGTTCACACGGATGTGGCACCGATCGCAGAAGTCCAAGAACTTTTTGCCTGTGAACTGGGTGCCATTGTCAGTAATGATGACGTTGGGGACTCCAAAGCGATGGACGATGTCGGTGAAAAACTCGACCGCTCGCTCCGAGCGGATGTTAGTGATGGGCTTGGCCTCGATCCACTTGGTGAACTTATCGATGGCCACGAGCAAGTGGGTGTAGCCTCCCGTCGTCTTTTTGAGGGGTCCGACCAGATCGAGCCCCCAGACCGCAAATGGCCACGTGAGGGGGATCATCTGGAGTGCGTGTGCTGGGAGATGCGTTTGCTTGGCATAGAATTGGCATCCCTCACACGCTCGAACAAGCTTGATGGCATCAGCAGTTGCAGTGGGCCAGTAGAAGCCTCGCCGGAACGCGTTCCCGACAAGGGTTCTTGGCGCAGCGTGGTGGCCACAAGCCCCCGAGTGCATGTCTCGGAGCAGTTTCCTGCCTTCCTCGATCGAGATGCACCGTTGAAGTATACTGGTCGGGCTGCGGCGGTAGAGCTCTCTGTCGTCCCCGTAAAGGACGTAAGTTTTGGCTCGATGAGCTAGTCGCCTCGCCTCCGTTCGATCCTCTGGCAACTCCCCTCGAATGAGATACTCGAGGAATGGTGCACGCCAGTCGGTTGGTGGGCTCGTGACCTGGTCGATCTCCATGACTGTGGCCCCCGTCGAGGGGGGTTCGGTCGTAGGAGCAGGCTCAACGGCTGGTCCTGCCCCAGCCCCCGAGTCCCACTTCACGGATGGCTCGTGAAGATATTTCGAGAAGACGTCTGGGGGTAGCGGCGCCCGAGATGAAGCGATTTTGGCCAGCTCATCCGCAGCCTCATTGAAGCGCCTTGGGATGTGGTTGAGCTCGAGACCATGGAAGCTGGCTTCCAACTTGCGCACCTCATTGCAGTATGCTTCCATCTTTTCGTCATGGCAGCTCGAGGCTTTCATCACTTGATCGATAACGAGCTGCGAGTCGCCTCGAGCATCGAGGCGTCGGACCCCAAGCCCGATGGCAATGCGCAACCCGGCAACGAGCGCCTCATACTCTGCCATGTTGTTCGAGGCGGCAAAGTGGATGCGCACCACGTAACGCATGTGTACTCCGAGGGGTGAGATGAAGAGCAGGCCCGCGCCCGCTCCTGTCTTCATAAGTGACCCGTCGAAATACATGTCCACAGCTCGGCCTGGATCTGGACTGGGGGGAGTTGGACGTCGGTCCACTCAGCGACGAAGTCAACCAGCACTTGGGATTTGATAGCCTTTCGTGGGGCGTACGTGATGGTCTCGCCCATGAGCTCGACCGACCACTTGGCGATCCGACCCACGACTTCCCGGTTCTGGATAATTTCCCCAAGTGGGAATGACGTTACCACCGTCACCGGATGGCTAAGAAAGTAGTGCTGGAGTTTTCGACGGGTGAGCACGATTGCGTAGAGCAGCTTTTGGATATGGGGGTATCGAGTTTTGGCATCTGAGAGCACCTCACTGATGAAATACACCGGCCGCTGGACGGGGAGCGCGTGCCCCTCTTCCTGCCTCTCGACCACTATGACTGTGCTGACCACCTGAGTGGTTGCGGCAACATAGAGGAGGAGGGATTCGGCGGGTACGCCGTCTCGAGCCGGCCGAGGCGGCACGAGCACAGGAGGAGATGTGAGCATGCTCTTCAGCTTTGAGAGGGCCTCCTCTGCTTCAGGTGTCCATGCAAAGTGCTCGGATTTTCTGAGGAGCCGGTACAGAGGCAAGGCTTTTTCTCCCAGGCGCGCAATGAACCGACTGAGTGCAGCTAGGCATCCAGTGATCTTTTGCACCCCTTTCAGGTCTCGAATTGGCCCCATTCTCATGATGGCTGCGACCTTCTCGGGATTGGCCTCGATGCCGCGCTGGGAGACGATATACCCTAACAACATGCCTCGAGGCACACCAAAGACACATTTCTCGGGATTCAACTTGATGTTTTTAGCCCGGAGGCATCCAAACGTCATCTTGAGGTCCGCGACAAGGTTTTCTACTTTTCGAGTCTTGACAACGATGTCATCGACGTAGGCCTCGACGGTCTCTCCTATGTGTTTCTCGAAGACATGGAGCATGCAGCGCTGATATGTTGCCCCGGCGTTTCGAAGGCCGAAAGGCATGGTGACATAACAATACATGCCCATGGGGGTAATGAATGAAGTCGCGAGCTGGTCGGACTCCTTCATTTTGATTTGGTGGTAGCCAGAGTAGGCGCCGAGAAAGGAAAGTACTTCGCAACCCGCGGTGGAATCAACGATTTGATCTATTCGAGGTAAAGGAAATGGGACTTTGGGACATGCTTTATTTAAACTAGTGTAATCTACACACATCCTCATTTTTCCATTCTTTTTCTCTACCAACACAGGATTAGCTAACCACTCGGGATGATGTACCTCCTTGATGAATCCGGCCTTCTCGAGCTTCTCGACCTCCTCGCGGATGATCCTGCGTTTCTCCTCGTCGAAGCGGCGCGGGCGTTGCTTGACAGTCTTGAACCGGACGGATCTCCAAGGCGTGCTCGGCGACATCCCTCGGTATGCCGGGCATGTCCGAGGACTCCACGCAAACATGTCGGCGTTGGCGCGGAGAAAGTCGACGAGCACGGCTTCCTATTTGCTTGTCGAGGGAGGCGCGATGACCGCGTCTTCTCCCCCGAGGAGCTTGGATCGAGCGGGATCTTTTTGGTGTCTTCAGCGGGCTCGAAATTGCCGGCCTGTCGCTTGGGCGTTGGAGCAGAAGGCTCGGCTGCCATGTGATCGAGCATCATGGCTAAGTCTTCAGATGCTCCCATCACGTTTGTCAGTGATTCCCCGTACTCGACGCACTCCACATCGCAGTGGTAGGCGTGCTCGTACGTGGAGTCGACGGTGATGACTCCCTTTGGTCCTGGCATCTTGAGCTTGAGGTAGGCATAGTTGGGGATCGCCATGAACCGGGTGTAGCACGGCCTGCCCAGGATGGCGTGGTAGGTTCCTCGAACCGGGCACGTCGAAAGTTATGACCTCTCGACGGAAGTTCGAGCATGTCCCAAAGACGACGGGGAGGTCGATGCGGCCGATCGTGAGCGCTTTCTTGCCAGGGACCACTCCGTGGAAGCCCCCGGCGCTCGGCTGGAGGTGAGCTCTTGTGAGGCCGAGCCGTGTGAGGGTCTTCATGTAGATGATGTTGAGGCTGTTGCCTCCATCCATGAGAACTTTAGTGAAGCGGGCGTTGAGGATGATCGGGTCGACGACGAGAGGGTATGCGCCGGGATTGGTGACGTGCTCTGGATGATCATCCCGGTCGAACGTGATGGGAGCATCCGACCAGTCGAGGAACTGAGGCGTGGTGGTTTTCAGGGCGAAAACCTCCCTGCGCTCGGCCTTCCGCTCTCGACGTGTCATCTGGGTGGTTGGGCCGCCGTAGATCATGAAGCACTCGGTGATGGGTGGGTACCCATCGTCGTCATCGTCGTTGGCTCGGTCCTCGCCACCCTTATCCTTCTTGCCATCGTCCTTGTCAAGGCCAAATTTCTTGAAGTAACCTCGAAGCATACGGCAGTCCTCGAGGGTATGCTTGACCGGTTCCTTGTGGTACGGGCAGGGTTGCTTCAGCATCTTGTCGAAGACGCCCCCATCCGGTGGGGGTCTAGGCTTCTTGCGTTCGGCTGCGGCCACCTCGTCTTCCACGACCGCACGCTTGCCTTGCTGGTTGCCTTTCTTCTTCTTCCCGTTCTTCTTCTGGGCCTTGCTCGAGCCCTCACCGCCTCCCGGGGACGGCGCGGGCTTGTTCCCAGCCCCACCAAAGAAGGCTCCCACGGCCTCATCGCCGGCAGCGTAGTCGGCGATGACGTCCATGAGCTCGTTCACCGTCTTTGGGCGATTGCGCCCGAGCTCCCGCACTAGCTCTTTGCAAGTGGTGCCTGAGACGAACGCCAGGATGACGTCGTGATCTGGAATGTGTGGCAGCTCGGTGCGCAGCTTTGAGAAACGTCGAGCAAAGTCCCGGAGAGATTCCGTGGTATTTTGCTTGCAGTTACGGAGATCCCACGAGTTGCCGGGTCGGATGTAGGTGCCCTTGAAGTTCCCCTCGAAAATCTGGACCAGGTCGGCCCAATCGTAGATCTGATTGGGGGGAAGCTCCTCGAGCCACCGTCGAGCGGTGTCAGAGAGGAATAGAGGAAGCTGGCGTATGATTGCCCTATCCTCTCGAGCCCCTCCCGACTGGCAGGCCAGCCGGAAATCAGCTAGCCAGAGCTCTGGCTTGGTTTCTCCATTGTACTTGACCACGCTCGTGGGGGGTCGAAACGGGGTTGGCAACGGCGTGTTGCGGATAGCTCGACTGAAGACTCGAGGGCCCGGCGGCTCGGGAGCCTGCCGGTCCTCATCGCTGTCGTAGCGCCCCCTCGATGGGCCTTGTAGCCACGGTCCTCGGCACCCGCAGCCTTGCGTCGTCGGTTGTCGTTGATGTCATGACGCGCATCTTGAGGCGCGCGGTTGTCGAGGATGCGTTCTCGAGCAGGTGCTCTACCACCTCGAGGGGGTGCCTCCTGGTGGACGGAACCCTCCCGCTCGTGCCGTGGTTGTTCTGGGGCTGCCTCACGCTGTCTCGAGGCCGAGCTTTCGGCCTGCTGGACGGCCGCGACTTGGAGGAGCCCTTGGATCTCATCTCGTATCCGCAATGCATGCGGATTCGAGGGTGCCGGCATGTCCCTCAACAGCATAGCTGCCGCAAGGACATTTTGGCTTGCTCGAGGGAAGTGGGCTGGCTCGGGTGGCGCCTCTGGCCGCCCGTCGTTGACGATGCGGTTGAAGACGTCTCGTGCCTTTCCTCGAGCGCCAAGAGCTCGAGGAGGGGGCGGATGGTTCTGCTCAAGCGCGCGCTTGAGCAGCTCCAGATTCGCGCGTTCCTCATTCATCTTGGCCTCGATTTCTCTGAGCTGGGCCCATTGTGCTGCTCGAGCATCGTCTTCAGGTCGCTGGTTATCTTGGGCTTGCAGTGGCGGCCCACGCGGCTCGATCACCTGCAGAGCTCCAGCTGCCGATGTCCCAACCGCTGGCGTTACGTCTGCTCGGTTGGCTGTGGGGACGGCCACGGCGGCGGCATCTCTGGTCTCCTCATCCGACGGGATGTCGTTGTTGAGATGAAAACACTCGCGAGCCGGGTCATAGCACCCTGAGTCCGAGTCATCGGAGTCTGGGCTAGCGCTGGACGGCGTCCAGGGCCTCCCCGTGCTCTCCTCCTCGATCCAGCGACGCATATTCCCGACCGTGCTGCGGCGTTGTGAGCCCGGTGCTCTGTCAAATCCGCGGTCCACCGTCGTAGGCCACACGATCTCCAAGTTCATACTGGCGCGCAGGAGGGGGCCGGGGCTCTCCTCCCGCTGTCCCATGACTGGCCGGATCGCGTTGGCATATGTAGTGGCGGTGTTAGCGAGTCCAAACGGGAGCCTGCGCCGAGCTCGGTATAGCCCGTGTGGCAACAGGTTGGGCGACGTCGGCCGTGCGCGCGCTCGAGGCGCCACGCCGGGCTCTCTCGGCGAGCGCATGGCGAACGTGAAGCCAGGGTCCATGTCAAGGACTCCCTGTCCACGTGCCACCCCCTGCCGTACACTTGGCACCCCGGCTGGGTGCATCGTGGCGTCTGGCCGGGAGGGCACACGAGCAGGGTGCTCAAGGCCCTGTGCCTGCTGGTGGTGATGCCGATGCTGGTGGCGTCGGCGACGTGGTGGCGAGCCGTGGTGACGCGATCGGCGCGCGGCCCTACCAGCGCGTGGGGGTGACAAGCGTCCCCCTCCTGGTTCACCGATCGAAAGTAGAGCCATGTCGTGGCCTGGGCCGAGCGACACGAACTCTAGACTCCCAAACCAGATCACCGTGGCGAACGGGAACGAGGAAGCGGGTGATGCCATCCGGAAAATGGCGGGAATCGAGCGAAAACACGCAGTTCCCCTACCTGGCGCGCCAACTGTCGGTGTTTCGTACCCCGAGGGGTATAACACCAACGAGTAAATTTCTATGCGTGCTCCCTAATCCGGATGGTGATGCAAGATGGACACAAGCGTTTATCCTGGTTCAGGCAAAGAATGCCCTACGTCCAGCAGTGGGGAGAGATTTGTATTATCTTGCACCGGGGGTGCTTGTACAGGGGTGAGTACAAGGTAGTCCTGAGACTTAGTGAGTGAGTGTGGGTGAAGGCGTAAAAAACGTGTACGCGTCAAAAAAACCTCCCTGAACTAGGCCCTGGCATCCCCTTTTATAGGCCAAGAGGAGGCTCAGGAGTACAGAGTAGATAGGGCTGTCGTGGGCGTGATGTTGAGGTACATGCGCCATGTCGTGTCGTTGAGACTGTAGACGCTCCCTCTGGTCCGGTTCGAGCCTGTAGCAGCGTGGGCAATGATGGCCTGCTCGTCCTTCTCGGTCGTGGGCTGACGTAGTCGAGGTATGGCGCTGGCGTAGACGAGCACGTGCATCCGGGAACCCCGTCGTATGGCCGTCGAGGTGGGAATGACATGACACTGCGCGCCCCATGCTCAGGTCGCGTCCGTCATCACTCCTCGAATGGTCGATGTCTGCTTCGAGTGGTAGATGGCCCGAGCGACGGGACTGAGCGGCGGGTTTGGTGGCGCGCAGAGTTGACGATCGCGTTCCAAGGGGGTGTCGTACACGGCATAGTGTTCAGCGTGGTGCAATAGTGATGCCTGTCACGCTCAAATCCCGGGTATGGGCGGTGGAATAGGAGAAGTGACCGGCGTACTTCTCACTATTTCACGCACTGTAGCCATGGGGTTAGGCGGAGCAGGCGTACGTCGGCGCTGTTCGAGCCCTGTAGCCATGTGCGTGCTCTGGACAGGCAATGATTGGGGGCAGACTCGAGCGGTTGCTCGCTCGAGCGTTCTCTGTCCCGCTCGAGCGGTAGCTCGCTCGAGCGGTTTGCGTCATCGTCTCGAGTGGCCGCTCGCTCGAGCGGTTTCCGTACCTCTCTGTCGAGCGGGTGAGCGGCCGCTGCTCGAGTTTAGGAGGTTCTGAGGCTTTGTGGGCCTGATAGTGGGCCGGCCCAGCTTGAGGGGGATTGGAGGCTCCCCTGGTTAATTAGTCTTTTGGGATTCTTAGAGAGGGATGAGGCCGATTTGCTCATCTCTAATTCACCCAATTTAGGACCCCCTAATCTAGGTATCCGACACGCTGGGTGTACCATCTTGTTAGTGTACCTTTTGCCTTTCTTGTGCCACACCATCATTTTCGTGGTATCCTCTGTCATATACAGCCGTTGGAGCTGATGTGTGAAAGGAAGGTGCCTTATGACCATCTCGGGGATCTTGGACTGTCGCTTGATGCCATCACTGCCTTCTACCTCCACATACCTAGAGGTTTTGCACGTTGGACAGTGTGTTGCATCCTCGTGATCGTCGCTGAACAGGACACACCCATTCTTACAAGCATGAATCGGCTCGTACGACATCTTGAGTGCTCGAAGGAGCCTCTGACTCGTACGTGCTCTTCGGCAACACGTGAAGCTCCGGAAGCAGCCCGCCAACCGTCGCCAACACGAGATCAAAACCTTCTCGACTGATGCCAGTGACGACTTCAATGGTATTAGTTGTGAAATGGCATCCAGCTGCGAAACCCTTGTCTTCTCGTGAAGGGGCTTCTGTGCCGACTCCAGCATGGCGAAGAACGCCTTTCCGGTTTCCTCTGGATCCTCCACCTCTATTCCTTCAGGGAACCCCCCTTCCTGGTAGTCTTCTATCAGGTCTGCCATCCCGGCATCTGCATCAAGCTCCTCGCGTTCACCATGGTGGACCCAGCGCATATAGTTTGGAACGTATCCATTCTTGAAAAGATCTTCCATAACCGTACGCCTGTCTCTCCATTTCTTGTTCTTACATTTGCTGGACGGACACCGCATCCGAATCGACCCTCTAGCAGCTCGGTCAAATGCCTGCTCCAGGAAAGCACTGGTCCCCCTAACCCATTCAGTGGTCTGTTTTTCCCTTGTCCAGCCAGTGTACATCCACTCACGGTCAGCCATCCTCTGACATGCGCCAATGTAAGCGAGCAATAGAACCAGCATTTGCATCTACAAGGCGTTCCTACCATCTAATAGGTGAAGGATAGGTCCTAATCCCACCCGAGGATGCGTAGATGAGGTTAGCTTCCATGCTCCGCGCCCGTCCGAGATGGAATTTCGACAGCACCTCCCCGCTGTTCTCCCGATACACGTCCCGACTGGGAGAGTGTGCATCCGGAGAACAACAGGGAGGGGCTGCCGAAACTCCGACTCGGACGGGGGCAGAACATGGAAGCTAACCCATCTACGCATCCTTGGGCTGTCTAAAAAACATGGACAATCCGAAAGAGACACCGTCGCAGATATGCACTGATCCACATACCAACAACCGCGAATCCCTTTCGGACGGGAGACGCCTAACTCAGTTATGCAAAGTACTTACAACAACTATAAGACACAGATGTGATTTATACCTAGGGTGGCGGCGCAGAGGTGGGTAGCGAGGCGGTGGAGAGTCGACGCGGTGCAGGAAGACCTGTAGCACCCACAAAGACGATCGGGGTCACCGAGTACCTCCCACAAGTCCTCCTACAAAAAGGGCAAAAAAAAGGTTAGTGTCCATGCAAAATTTCGGCAGCACCTCCCCTGCACGGGGAGGTTTCCAAAACCAGCAAAAAACAACAGCGCGAAGGCCGATAACTACAGCGGCGCGTAGGCCGATAACCACAGTGGCACGAAGGCTGACAAACATAGTGGCACGAAGGCCGACATCACAACGGCACGAAGGCCGACAAGTAGTTAAGGGGTTAATATACCTTGCTCTTGTAGCCGGTTCGACGATGGTGGAGGTGTCGGCGGGACGGACACGCCAAGAAGACAGCCGAGGCACCTCCTCACCCTCTCCCTTTCTCTCTTCCTCCTCCTCCTTCCTTCTCCCTCTTCTTCTTTTTTCTTCTCCTTCTTCCTTCTCCCTTCTCCCTTCTTCTTCCTTCTCCTCCCTTCTCCTTCTCCCTCCTTCTCCTTCTCCTCCCTTCTCCTTCTCCCTCCTTCTTCCTTCTCCTCCCTTCTCCTTCTCCCTTCTCTCTCCTTCCTTCCCTTCTCCCTTCTCCCCCTTTCCTTCTCATTCTCCCCCACTGCTCCTCTCTACTCGGGGCACACAGCTGCGGGGCCCAAGGACGGCGGCGCGGCGCCGCGGGGCCCCGGGGATGGCGACCAGCGGCGCGGGCCGGCGGGGCCGGCGGACGAGGCGCGGGGCCGCGGGGTCCTGCTGGATGGTGACCGGAGGCCGGCGAACGAGGCGCGGGGCCGCGGGGCCGGCGGACAAGGCGGGTGCGGCGGCGGCGCGGTGGAGGCGGTGGGGTGCGGCGCGGTGGAGGCGGCGGGATGCGGCAGGAGCGGCGGGCTGCGGCGGCGGAATAGGCGGCGGCGGGGTGCGGGAGGGGAAATGGGAGAGATGGGTGCGATCTTTTAGGGCACCGGGTTGTTTGCCGACAGCCCAGCCCCGCGGCTGTCGGGAAACAAATTTTCCTTTTTAAAAAAAAAAAGCCCATTCGCCGACAGCTCTTCCTAAAACCCTGTCGGCGAACAAGCTTTGCCGACTGCAAGAAAGTTTTCATTTTTTTGTTTTTTCTATCCAATTTTTTTTGGGTCCTTCCTACTATAATTAAATCTCAAATTCAAAACTTGGGGATGTTTTGAGTTATTTAGCTATATTTCATTAATTTTTTTCCTTCACTTGAATTTTCCTGCATTATTCAAGTTTGAACTGCAGGTGCATAAAATAATGAAACTTTGGCCTTCGAAAAATGATATTCATGTTGGGGAGTGTGTTTTAAGGCCGTGTCCCAAATCTCACCCAAAATTTCGAAGTCCTTGTCCACGTAACACGACCGTCCAGGAGTGGTAAAAGTGTTTTTTAATTATATAAAATCCAAACAAAGTCGAAAAATCACGAAACTTGTCGGGGTGTCGTGTTATTGCATGTGGAGGCTATGAAAAAAATTTGAAAAAGTTTGGAGCAAGTTGCGGCGTCGGATGCTCAAAACCCAGACATCCTCACAACGGCGGCCGACTGCTTGGCGCGAGTATCTCGTGATGAAGGATGGAGGCCGGGCGGATTGGCTCGCGCGGGAAGGAAGGCGTCGCCGTGATGGCTCGCGATGGGGAGTAGTTTCCGCACGCGTAAAGATACGCACGCGGAGGAGAGAAATAGCAACTTGGGAAAATTTGGCAAGTACTTTGGCAAACTGTTGGAGAATGTATTTTGCTTGTTTTGCCAAATTTTAAAGAATGGCAACTCATTTACCAAACTGTTAGAGATGCTCTTAGTGCTAGCCCAAAAGATCTGAGAAAGGAGGGGCATGGGCCCGTTCATAGTCCAATAGAAGCTCCACCAGAATCATGTCTTCAGTTTAACAAATTTTAGAAAACAACAATAACATTAATGATATCAAATAAATAAATTATGAAAACATATTTTATGACGTATTTAGTGATATTAATATGATGATGTTGGCACTCTTTCAAATAAATTTAGCTGAACTTAAAATAATATATCTTAGGACAACTCAAGAAGTTGTTTTGTTTTGGATGGAGAGGGTGTGTCGTTGTCTTGGTAGGAACTATCTAGAGTAGGGGCTGTTTGGTTCCTGAGAATGGGGACTATATACAGAACTACAATTCTAAATTAGCATCTCAAGAGAGACTAGTGGACTATGGATTAACATATAGTCTATCTATTTTAGTCTCTATATTTCGCAATTTAGGGACTATAAGGGACTAAAAAGTAGTCTCTACTCCCTAATCCCATTTGAACCAAGGCCATAGTGCTAGTGCATTGCGCAAGCGAGTCAAACCCATGTGTAGGGGAGCAAGGACCACAAAAGAGTCCATTATTAGGCTCAACGCCTAAGTGCTAAAGCCCATGGCCAGAGGACCAAGTTGTGTCTGCCATCTATGGCCCAACATCTAATCATGATTGATCTGACCCAAAGCATCTATCCACTAATACTAGACTTCTCCCCTTCTTTAACCACCACATGCTACATTCATAACTTGTAAACCTTTATCATGCATCTTCAGACACAGATGGTTGTGTGTGTGTTTATTTATGTGTGTTGGTTACTCCATTTCATTAGAGAAAAACATATTGTGTTGCATTGTGTGGGTGACGGGAACATGCATGGTTCCCTTCATTTGGTATAGCTATGCCTCGTCAAGAATCCAGCTTCTCGTTTCCTCAAAAAAAGAATCCAGCTTCTCGGAGAAGTCGAGACGAGGTGGCTGCATATACACTGACCTTGTCGATTCGAGAATATGCTTCATTTGCATTGGCTTAGGCTTTTTCCGTGTGAAAAATGAAGAAGCTAAAAGAGTGACATTTATATATGCCGTTGGGAGATCATTGTCATGAGAATCATGTGCCGGCAGGTAAAAAAAAACAAGGCGAAACATCATGCATGTCAGGTAACTTTCCATCGTGATCTCAATCGATCAGGTGAAAAATAAAATGGTAACAAATAAAGTCGAGAGCGAGAACACATCTTGCTTGTCACGCGCGGTAGCTTTTCCATCGCTGCCTTCACCTAACTCCGTAGCTCTCATGCATGCTTGTTCTTAATTTCTAGATGGGTTCATAACGTCGACGACGCCAACAAGCTAAAGACGACATACAGTGGACATGCATGGTACACATGGCGCCTATCCCATACACGCTAGCACCTATAGTACTTCACTTGAGATCTTGGTAGGAAAGGTGCCAGCAGTGAAGTCCATGCACAGTACGTGTCGTGTACGTATAATGTGAAAATGGCTGAAGAACTCAGATATTTCCATAACAAACCCCCCCCCCCCCCCCCCCAAAAAAAAAAAAAAACACTTCTGTTGTTCTCTCTCTCTCTCTCTCTCTCTCTCTCTTCTTAATGGTTTTCATATATTATTTTGGATGGTGTAGTATGATCACATACTCTGTATACATAAACTTCGTCAGGCTATATACACTTTAAATCTTGAGATATGCGCATGATAGTAACTATACACTTAGAGAGTACAAAAGGAATTTCCACGACGATTCTATGGGATATAGCTAGAGAAGACAAGCAAGAGAATCTATTTCCAAAGTTAAAAATAATAAAAGCAAGGAGTATTTTGAAGCCAGATGTATATATGATGTATCTCGATCTTGAGAAAACGAAGAAGCTAAGTAGATAGGCTCGTAGCCTCGCTCATAGCCTAGAGAGGAAACTGGCAACTGCACATGTTTGTGCAAGAGGAAACATGTAGGCAGTACCGCAGTTTAGAGCTGTGTACAGTGGACGTTAGGTCAGCTGTTAAGTCATACATACAATGTGTGTACTCATCAGCATTTATGCGACGATCCACGACGTCTTCTCACCGGACGTTTGCAGAGAAGACGACTGCCGAGCTAGCAGCGGAAGCCGGCGGCCCTTTTCGTTCCTTTTGTCCCTCGCGCGCTTCGCTCATCTCTGAATTTCTTTCCAATATGTTTTCCGGATGTACCTTCCAATCAGAAGAAAACAGAGGTGCTTTTTATGACAAAGCCACGAGAAAGTGCTATCTGACGAATCAGATTATATGCATAAGTATATACTTGTATATATGCTCTATGATGGATGGAACTATGGAAGGTGGCCATGAAAAATACAGTGGAAAAGGGCACCATGTTTTCCTCGAGGGCACTTTGCTAGGTGATGCATGCATGGCTTGTCAAAAAGGACTGGTTGACAGCGCCAAAAGATGCATTCTGTCTCTATAACATCCTACCAACAAGCCAAGCTGCAATATTTGATAAAAAAAAAAAGGTGCAGAGGTTTTGTTTTTTTCTTCCTCTTTCTCTCTCTAATATCTGTTCTTCTGTGATCGTATTATCATATATATCATCCGGCACTATAAACATATAGATAGATAGATAATCACCAATATATTCGACACTTTCTAGCTAGCTCGCTCTAAAATAAAGCAGTTCCACATAATTGTTTTCCAGCAATCATATATACTATCAAATGTTTCTTCCATATCTCCATGTGTTCTTCGAGTGGCTAGATGTGCATCCAAGAATCATATATAGTCAGGAAAATCATGACAAATTTATAGGAGGAGACTTGCTATGTGCTCACCTTGCTTCTAGATAGAATGTGAAATTTATTTCATTTCTTTTATTGTTATTGTTTACAGTTCTTGCTTGGGAAGTACTAGGAGTTACCATAACATTATATACATAAGTACACCTAATTCCAAAATTTAGGTAATCTTTAGAGAGATTGAGAAACACTAACAACATTTGGGGCTGGGTAGCTTTTATTTATATAGGCCGAAACGGCTTGTGTTACAAGACATCTGTACACCACATTTACAAATCTCTAATACCAACCCACAGATGAAGTAGGAGGAATCACAAACAAAAGAACTAGACTTAACAAGTGTATAGGTAACCATTTAGTAATAATATCTAACTAATGGTGAGATGAAGGGACATGTAACACCCGCATTTGACCCAAAGCAACCTTCTTACAAATGAAGTGGATGTCGATCTCATTATGCTTCATATGAAGACAATGTACGTGATTGGTTGTCATATGGAGACGGCACTAACATAGTCAAAATACACAACGATCGCACTAGTACGGGTTGCATTTCTAGGTTGTGTGTTTTAATTACTTTTACTAGTCTAGCTTGCTAGGTTGATAGGATTGGAACCTATAGTGCAAAACTCTATTGCGATAGAGATAATATCACTTAGCAAAACCTTAGGGTGCATAGGTACATAGTGATATAAGTAGGTTCTAGAGGTTTTTAGTTTTTAATTGAGTTTCCAATTCATCCTCTCCTCCTCTTAGACGTCTCCGTCCCTTCAATATGTTTTTTTTTATTGAGAAAGTCCCTTCAGTATGGTTGTGGAGTTGTTATGGCCGGTGCATGACTCCAAAACTTGGTGTGTAGTGTACACATATTTAGAGAGTGTTTAGTTTTGTGGTAAGCTCTTGCCTCGCCTTGCGCCTATCGAGGAACCGGACAAGATCACAATTTTGCTGGTTGTTGCGCTACTTATTCTTGAATCGGTGCTAGCAAGCTTTTGGCTTCCTTCGGCTTGAAAGCAGTTTCAGCTCGCCTGAACTTGCAAGACGATGCTTGCTAGCGTGGGTGACCCTAGGCAAACATTGCTCCGGAAGCGAACGCCCCATTAGATCGATGCTTGTGCGTTTAATAGCTGTGTAAAGGCAAATTAAGTTTTTCATTTCACCCTAAAGAAAAAACTTTTTGTACCTTCTAAATACAGTAAAAAATAATATTTCTCTTTTGATGCTACACACATAAAGAACGAAAAAGCTCTCGGACTCTTAAAGATTATTACACAGAAAAGAATGGGATCAATGCATATGGTGTTTGTGGTTTCGTTTCATTGGTTAATAATCAATGTTAGCGGTAGTCTCTTTCATTTTCATCTGTAACTTTATTGGGTGAGCAATCAGTCTCTGAGCCGGTGGTGAGGAACAAAGCATGCTTTTTACTGCAAGCACTAGTTACATCCACTTCAACGCCTTGGTCAGTTGTTCATCTTTTTCACTCCATCGCTCCAATGAGTGTCCATAGATGTTTTCATTGTTTTTGTTGAAATAGTTCGATTCCACGATGCACCCAAAACTATGCAATGATTCTGCGAAGACTCTGTGCCATTAACATAAGTTTTGGGACTTTGGGAGGGTGCTTCCGGCTGCCGGTACTGACTGTTGCTGTTGCCTTCTCGTTCAGTTCAACACACCTGCTTTTTCCAAAATATGATGAATATCTGCTGAGTGTCCAAATTCAACCTGGCTACGGAGAAACGTACGGCGAAACATCTTTCAGAACAAAATGTGGCACAAGTGCAGATGCCAAAATTAAGTTGACTTCCTTGATCTGAAAATAACTTTTGGTATCTTCCAAGCACAGTAAAATGGCTATTTCACTTGATCTCTCCGATGACCCTTTCGATCGAATCATGTTTTCATTGTGTTAGCTCAAACAGTTGGATTATGAAACTCTCCAATGTGAATGGTCTTATACCTAGATATATAAAGCAGGTGTGCAGATGTCGAAATTAGGTTAGACTTCCTTGATCTGAAAATAACTTTTGGTACCTTCTAAGTACAGTAAAAACGCTATTTCACTTTATCTCTCTGATGGTCCTTTCGACTCATGTTTTCATTGTGTTTGCTGAAACAGTTGGATTGGATGCAACCAAAATTTTGCAATGATTCTACCAAGACTTTGGGACTTTATTGGGCCATCAACACATGTGTTTTTGGGGGTGTGCTTCCTGTCGCTGCAGGTCTGGTACAGACTGTGCTTGCCTTCTCCTTCAGCTTGGAATCTGAGTGTTCAAATTCAACCTGACTACATAGCGAGGTACGGCAAAGTCCCCGATTGCAAAAAAAAAAAAAAAAAAAAAAAAAAGCGAGGTACGGCAAAACATCTTCAGATAGAAGAAAAGGTGACAGCCATTTATTGTTGCTTAGTGTCCTATTATTGTTACTATCTAGCCGGTGTTTCTTTCCCTTTAACTGTTTGTAACAATAACTTTACTGATTAGTAAACAATCTGGCACTGAGCAGGTCATGACAAAGAACCCGTCCAGCTCTACTTTCTGGAGAAAGTGTAATCACACCCTATACCTCGATCATCGATCACCTTGTGGCCTTGATCCTTTTTGTGCTTTGTTTCTCTTTCCCTTCCTATCTCACTCCATGGAGATATCAGAAACCAAACGACGATGCTGACCCTGCAGATATGAATATGATATGCTATGCCATGCCACAGAGGATGTTTCCAAAGTCCAAACATCAAGCTCCCATTCTTGTCACCTTCTGCAAGTCACCCACTGGATCCTGATGCCAAAAGACAAAAAACTGTTTTCTCTCTTTTTTTTTTTTTTTTTTTTTTTTGGGGGGGGGGTGTTGAGATTTCTGAACCACTGAAATACGAATTTCTGAATCACTGAAATAAGAATCATCAGCATGAACTTGTACATGCCAAAAGGTACCTCTATCTGAGCAGTATTATATATAGTTGTTGTTTTATTTTGTTGATGGCTATTATATATATCATCGCTACCGTCAGTTAGATTGAAAGATATCTTGTTCAGTAAATCAAGGGATCAGAGCTTTGCTCCAGCCTGCTTCTAGATCTCCCAAATAATGGGCAATGAATGATCAACAGGTTCAGTGGCAAAGGAAGTCTGTACCTTTCTTTTTCATCTACATTTCGACACAGGTGTGTTCTTGACTCCTAATCAGTAGTACTAGTAGGATCGTCACAACAGCTTCAGTACAATCAACATAAAAACGATTGGGCAGCATCCTTGCCACTTTGCGGTCGCAGTGATAAACTTGGCAAAGCTACGCGGGGAACAAAGCAGGGCTGCTCGGTTGGTAGAAGGCGATATGTAAACAAAGCGGGGAACGCGTGTTTTGTGTTTTTTCTTTGACAAGTTAACGCTCGACATTGGTCACTGATGATGGTTCCATGGATTTCATGCTCTTACGTATAGATGATCTCATCATAATTTTTATTACTATTTAGAGTCTTCAAAGTATGCTCTATGTCTATATCTATATCTATACCTACTAATATCTATATCTATATCTATATCTATATCTATATTAAAATACCTACTAATAAAGAGGCAAAATTTACGCTGCGTTTTTTCGTCCATCTCTGATCTTTATTCGGTTTGTGTTAGCAAGCAAAAAATCTCTACCTAATCTATACCCTAATAATAAATTGCCAAAATTTCAATCTGTCTTTTTTCATCCAACTAAGAGATTGACTCGGTTACGGTTGAGTGAGAAGAAAAAAACAAGATGTCCGCCACAGTACCCTTTTCTGTCCACCGCGTGATTGCCAGCTCCGGGTCTTCGGGTCTTGTTTTCTATCCTCTGACCTCCCCTCTCCTCCCCGTATCCTATCAGACAACGAGCAGTACATATTCTACTTTTGTTTTTACTTAGTGCATAGTATTCTACTTGGTTTTGGGTTGCTTGTTCTTCTATCCTGCATGCAGCCGTGCATAAATCCTACTCTGACTCGGTTTCCAACAAAATTCCTATACCTCTCGTTTGTCCACGAATCAATTAGTGTCAAGTTTGCATGTATACGTTATTACCGAGAAATTTCACAATGGTTGGAAAAAAGATAAGCCATTCATTCGGCCAGATCGGATGGTGGAAAAGTAGGAGGTACCCAAGTGGAGGTACTTAGTGGTACCAAATAGGTGGGGACAGTACCAAATTAGGTGGGACCAAGTACCAAAATAGGTGGAAAGTGTATCTATTTTTATTTTTCATTTTATTTTCGAGTAAGGATAAATCAGTCATTTTAGTGCGGCCATATAGGGACAAAATTGGATTTTTCATACCAGACGAGAGGGAGCGTTCCAACCCTGCGTCTAACTGCACAAGAACACTCTCTAAATTACTAAAATACCCATCATAATATAATCATTTATAAAATTAAAAAATATGAAAGTACCTGGAGGTACCACAGTACTTTTTCCACCATGGTAAAAAAGCTCACTACATATACGTATCTAGACTTTCATCTGATGTATATTTTTTACTGACATGTACTGCATTTCTCTCTCAATTCTTTTTGCATTTTTCAGTAGGATAGGATAAAAGGCACGAGCAAAAAAGAACAAAATTGAAAAGGCTTTATAGGGTAATAAGATATAAACTATTAAAATTAAGATAAGATTTATATTTTCTTTCAACCTGTTTTCTGGAAACCTTCGACCGAACTCCATATGCGTGCCACTGTTATTTAAGATAGAAACCAACTAATAAAATAATAAAATAAAGGAGGCAAAAAATAGTCAAATATAATAGAATCGTAAATGAACTCAAATCAAAACCAAAAGGGCACCCGCGTTGTCTTGTTCTTCATCAGGGCCCGCTTATGTTTCTAGAACTAGAACTCACATATGCTAGCAACTCTATAAATCTGCTTGCTTCAGCGGTCATTGCCACGTTGTTGAGCACACACCATCTCGCCGCCGATTCATTTTATGGCCAAACAAAACCAACTGATGCTCCACTAGGCTCGCTGCTGCCGCGAGGTTGAGTACGAATATTGTATCACAAAATCACTGATGTGCGCGAGCTCTATTGCTCCACCTCGTTTGCACCAATGCTACCACGCAGTGCTTGGAGGAGAGCGGCCGTGCCGACACACCTGTTCATCAAGGCGAGCATGCCGACCATCACCTTTCTTTGTCAGGATCATCAATGTGTGCTCTGACACTCCACATTATCGTCGCCGGAGGACACGAGCCACAACCCAATCGAAATTCCTCAAATGAACTGCCTAGCATCCAAGGTGATGAAGACGAACCACACGCTAGATACACGCAGCCGGAGGTGAGGACTGTGTCGCCCAACCCTGAGCCTCCAGACGGCCCAAAAACCCGCTCGGGCTAGAAAAGATGGGTAGCAACTACAAGAATTGTCGAGAAGATGGCATAGACATGGAAGAAGCAAGTAAAAAAACATGAAAAGTGGAGAAAGAGATATACAATGACACAAATTTATTAAATTTTATGGAATGAGCAAAACATAAATACAAATGCACTATTTCTATTTACGTCTTCGTTTTTCATAAAAATAATAGTTTTTTTCTCCCGATGCAACGCATGGGCACTTTTGCTAGTAATACTTAACTGCAAAAATTCCTTCGCCAAGTGTCTACCTTACAGCCGGTTGAATTAGCAAATCATCTCAACCGGTTGAGAGATACTAAAAAAACAACCGGCACTTGCATGATCGAAAAGCAATATGATTAAATATGCCTCAAACGGTTCGATTAGAAACCATCTCAACGGCCAGGAAAGAAAAATGAACAAATATCAAAGAAAATAAAATTTATAAAATATAAAATGTTAAAAAATAAATAATTTTAAAAGATAACAAATGTTTTCTATAGAAGGAAGATAACAAAGGCAAATTTTAATGAAATGGAAAATTTTGCAAAATAGAAAAGTTACACCTTCAAATAACATAATTTACACCTTAGATTTGAGTGTAATTTTTTATGAAGAACAAATGTAAGTTTCAAACCAATAAATGATGTCAACAAATGAAAAATTTAAATAAATGAAAAATAACATATACAAATATTACAAAATGAAACCACAAATATTACAAATTTTTTTCTATACTAGGAAGATAACAAAATTTTTAATGAAATGGGAAAAAATTTCAAAGAAGAAAATATGAAAATATACAAAATTAAAAATAATAAACTTACACCTTCACATAACATAATTTACACCTTCAATTTGGGTGTAATTTTCATAGATAACATGTGTAAGTTTCATACCAGTAAAAGAATTAGAAACAAATTCTGTTTTTTTAACAACTACAACAAAAATCATTAGTACAAAATATGCTAAACAAAACTAGCAAAAACAGGACTATCATAACCATCATTGCTGGTGAAGAAACAACTTGAAACCTGAGGAATACGAGGACATAAAAATCATTTGAGCACCTTTCAAAGCCAATTAGACATAAAACTAAGTGTAAGTTTTAAATAACAGATTACCTGTACCTGGAAGCATGCAACAATAGGAGAAATGGCCTGGCCTTCCAGTGCATCAGCCTCGATAGAGAAACCAATTGAAGCATGTAGGTTATCAGGAGACACACATCAAAATGACCTCTAATCAAAGGCAATTGATTAAATGACCCACAGGAGGAACATATACATAAGAGAAGGGGAGAGATCAGGGAAAGACAATAGTCTAATAATAGTGTTTTATTGAATTGGAGCAGATGCTCTCTCCATCATCCACAACAAACGCTCAAAATAATCGCATGCACACAACGAGGATCTCAAGGAGCACATCAGTTGGGGGGAAAATGCCTGGCGGCTATGCTCGGCCTCACTGCATGCAGCCGGAAATCGGACGACAGAGCGCAGCCGGTTGAGAGCAAAAAATAAATCAACCGGATTAGATATAGACTTTCTCAAAATTTATGTCCGCCTGTTGATTCCACCGACCTTTCAGTCTGCATCTTCTGTCCGTATAAGGTACCGACTCCTTCTCAATCTCCCTTTACGGTTAGATAGGAAGATTAGAAGCTAGATGAGACTAAAATAAATATAGGGCTCCCAATGTAAAAAAAAAAAAAAAAAAGAGAGAGAGAGAGAAAGAAAAGGTGAAAGGGTCTTAATTATTCTTGAAATAGACTAGGATTCCTAATGAAAAATATTAAAATTCAATATTTATAAAAAAGAGAGATATTGCAAAATTCACCACAAAATCATAGATATCTATATACCTACTAATAAAGAGGCAAAATTTGCGTTGCGTTTTTTTCGTCCATCTCCGATCTTTATTCGGTTTGTGTTAGCAAGCAGAAAATCTCTACCTAATCTATACCCTAATAATAAATTGGCAAAATTTCAGTCTGTCTTTTTTCATCCAACTTGTCTGCATCTTTTGTCCGTATACGGTACCGAGTCCTTCTCAATCTCCCTTTACGGTTAGATAGGGAGATTAGAAGCTAGATGAGAATAAAATAAATATAGGGCTCCCAATGTAAAAAAAATAGAGAGAAAGAAAAGGTGGAAGGGTCTTAATTATTTTTGAAATAGATTAGGATTTCTGATGAAAAATATTAAATTTCAATATTTATAAAAAAGATATATTGTAAAATTCACCAGAAAATCATAGATATAGATACTAGATTCCTAATAATCTATCTATTACCTAATAATAAAAAGATAAAATTCATTCTTCCAACAAATCTGTCCATCCTATCCAATACGTATACCGATCCGCAACGGGAGGTTATTCCGTGCGTGGTTTGCAGTACAGGATGAGAAAAAAAAATAGAAAAAAAGCAAGGATTCCAGGTGCAAAATAACAAGAAAGAAAGAAGAGTGGAAGGATTTAAAGCATGTGTTCATGCGAGTTAGAATAACTCACGTCTAAACCAATTAGTATGGTCTTATTTTAAAATTATTAGGTTTCACAAATAAAAAAGGCATGGAGATGTCCGTTTATATACCTTAATTTTTTTCTCCGTACGCGGTGTTTGTGCCATGTTCCATTTTTGTTTTCTAGTTAGCCGTCTTCGGCTTTGTATCCATGATCTAGAGGTGCATGACGTAGAGGGAATCTCAAATTTAGTACTAGGCCGGTTTGTGCCTCGCCGCTCGATGTCGTGTATGCGGCTCGCCTCGATCGAGATGTCACGAGTTGTAATCTCCTAGACATACACACTGGTTGATCCACATCGACGGTAGATGGCCGTGATTGTTGCAAGAAAAAGAGCGGCACGTTCATGGTGGCATGGAGAGCCACCACATCAGCCATAATTGAAGCGGACTCGCTGATTGGTTTACCATGGTTCGCACAGGCATCCTACATATAAACGTCGATGCTATTATGTTATATATGCAAAATAGCTATATTATGGATGTCATGATTATAAAAAAAAATAGAGAAGATATAAACATAAATAAATAAATATATTTTTTTGTTATGGTGCTTTAATAAAAACATTTGATGGATTTCTCCTGGTGCGTTAAGTTTTCCCTGTGCAACGCACGGGCATATTTGCTAGTTAATCCTAACAAGACACGCTAGGAAAAAGAGTCATAGATTTCGGGATGGTTAGAAATATATGGCTTTTTAATTAATTTATTAGTACATTCATAATGATCCTCATGAGTAACTCTGTATTAAGAAAAGCTATATTTCAATATTGTAATCATAGATAAAAATGTTACATATATGCACATCGACCCTCTTATCTTAAACTTCTATAAAGCTAATGCCAACTAGGCTATTTCTATAGCTTTTCCTTTGCACCACGTCATCCGTTTCCCACTAAGCCTCATTCATTCATTGCTAATTGGAGTTGCATCTGATCCATTCATTCATCATGACACTGCACGTCCTCTCATCTGCCATACACATATAGAAAGCAATAAATCATGCACTTCATTTTTCAGTTTCTAGAGTTGGTTTGTCCCATCTAAATGAGCGCAAGCATTTCCTCCAATGCATGTACATCCGAAGCATCAAAACATGGCGATGTAAATGATCACCTGCTATATAGCATGCAAAAGCATACAAAGCATCTAACTGATCACCTGCTATATATAGCACGCGAAAGCTCATCCACTCCCAAGAGATGGTGCTGAAATGAGCAGATGCATTATGATTACTCTAAAATTCCCCCAGCAACGCGTGAAAAATTCACTCTCTGGATTTAATTAAATTCTATCTTAATATGAGTAGTTTCTACCTAGTTTCTATCTTAATTAAATTCACCCAGCAACTGCCCTAAGTTCGTTTAAAAAGAAAAAAAGAAAAAAGATTTCCATGCCGTGAGGAAGGAACGCAGCGGTGCTCAGGTCACCACAACACCGAGCTCCATGTGGGGGCTTTCGATGGTGACGGCGATCGACGCACGACGGCACAAGCGCCTCCACGGATAGCATTGCGCCATGGCCATTGGCCGGTGTACATTCCAATATTATGCCATCGGCGTGAACAACCATTGCTGGAGCTCTGCCGCGGAGAGAGCCTGTCGTGGTCGTGGAGCACCACCGCGACCGTTCCACATGCTTGTGGAACAGTGGAAGCAAAAAGCCCGGAGAAAAGGGATAAGTGGAATAGTGGAAACATAGGCCGGTTACGTGCGAGTCCAAGAAGAGATCCACCTAGAAAATACCAAAATAAGATCATTAATTAATTACATGTTTGCATTAAGATTCGTGTAATCTTTTCCTGGTTGGCAATTGCCATGTGGGAGCCGTTTTCAAGCATCATCAAGCAACCTGATCAAAGAATTCTTTTGGTGTCAATTGA
The DNA here is from genome assembly GCA_018135685.1 of Themeda triandra. Taxonomy (NCBI): domain Eukaryota; kingdom Viridiplantae; phylum Streptophyta; class Magnoliopsida; order Poales; family Poaceae; genus Themeda; species Themeda triandra. The sequence continues at coordinate 1,256,657 of JAENPR010000015.1, read as the reverse complement.
GTGTGCATACAATTGACATGTCTGGGAAACATGAAGTTGATTTGAATACAAATATTTGGAAGGTAACATCTTTTGAAAGAAGAAAAAACCATCCCTTCCAGCGTGTGTTTTAGTGTTTTACTATTCCAGCGTATGATAAGATAAATAAACACGAGAAGACGCACAGCACAGGACCATGCTTGATGCATGACCGACATACACATATATGCTCGGATCATTAATTCCTTGCTTACTAACATAACATGATATTTTTTACAATAATTGGGAAAAAATTCGACGGCTCACGTCGACCGATCCGACGGCTAGAAAGGCTGGAGGAAATGAGAGGAAATTGTAGAGAGGAAACGGGAGAAAATTCTGATGTGTATGACCGGTGGGCCATATGCGTCAAATTTCCTCCCATATGCACCAAATTTCTTCCCATTTCCTCCAAAACTCTGATAATTATGACTCCAAATAAAGGGGCGGTAATTCCGTTTTTGTATTTCTTTTTTCTAATCAAGGGTAATAATGTAATTTGATATTTGTCAAAATAATGATTTGAGTAGTATAGTTAGGGATGAATTATACAATTAGTATAGTGAGATATTATCTTCTTGTACGAATTGAAAAAAACTTCTAGGGTTCTGCTCGCCGCCGCCGTTCCGTCGTCACTGCACGGAGCCGTCGCAGGCCAAATTCGTCAGGATTGGCCGGAGGATCCTGATGACGCTGCCGGCGAGAAGCAGCTGCAGCCTCGTCAGCGAGCTGTAGGACTGATCGTCGTGTCGCACGAGACGATCACCGAGGACGAGGCGCCGTCGTCGCCGTTGGATCGTGGTGTCCCGGCGGCCAAACTAGGCATCCGCGAGTTGCCGTCCGCAGCAGCATCCGCGAGTTTCCTGGCGTTCTACTCCATCTCGTTAATCTACTCCGTCTCGATGGCTTTAGTGCACCCTGAATTGACTGCACCATCGATAAGATGTATATGCATCTGTAGTTCTGTACAGATGAATTTTGGGTGCACAATTTGTAAATGCAAAAGGATCATGAGGAAAATGACCTCACAGTCGCAATGGTTGCAAAGATATCTTCGTTTTGCGTTATATTATATACTTTAGGAAGTTTTGTGTATGCCGCAGTTGATTGAAATTTAGATAGAACAGATCATTCTGTCACATGATGCTTGAGTGATGAGCCGATTGAGTGATGCTTGCTCATGGGCCGATTGATTTAGTTTGGTCTTGTGGTTTGATTTGCCCAGCGAGAGTTTTGCTTTCTTCAAAAAAACTAAATGTGGTGGGAGTGGAAGTGCGGGGTGGTGGGAGTGGAAGTGCGAAATGACTAACATACCCTTTACGAGTAAAATTAGAATTTTGTGGAGGAAATGAAAGGAAATGAGAGGAAATTTCAAGTATGGTAAAATAACTCACATAACATATATATGCCATAGAAGATAAACTATATATCATATTCAGAGCAGAAATGAACAAGGGACAGCATATACATATATAATTTCAACAGTTAACAATAGCCAGGCTCCCATTCCATTATCTGAAGAAACAGAAAACACAGATGATGAACAGCGGCGGCGACGACCTACGAAGCCGTCGGCTGAACCCACACGGCACAAAAGGCTAGCGCACTACTGCTCGTAGGCTACGGCAGAAGGAACGCGCTCGTGTGTGCTAACCGCCGGCTCCTATTGGCTTAGCTTGCTTGCCCATGCAGCTAGTTAGTATCTAGCTCTGATATCTAGTCTGCAAGCAACAGTCCAAGAACTTCATGATCATCGTCGCGCCATCGCCGGCTTTAGTTTCCCTGCAATGACATGGGAGGAGCTAGCTAAAGTGAGATCAGGTCGAGGAGCATCTTGTCTAGATACAAACTACTCTATGTGCTACACGATGTATCTTGTTTTTTGAAACGGTCACGATGTATCTTGTGATCTTGTCTAGCAGTGGTGGCCGGAGGCAGGGAGGGGCTGAGGGGGGCCTGGCACACCCCAACATGCTGGTGCCTCCACGTTACCCCTCCTCGATTAGCTAGTTAATCATTCAATTAGCAAGATATAATTATGCTAAGCAGTGCCTTAGTTGCTTGTTCTTTTAACATAGTAGTCTAGTGATTATTAGTCTTTCAGTTATATTTTTATTTCTTTTTTTCTCCCTATACATGTACAATTCTATAGCTAGTTAACAAATAATATAATTAGTGTTTTGCTTGTTTGTTCTCCATTCATATTGACCTCCAACTGGATCTATATTATTTAGGACTAGTTTTCATATTCTCTTTCTCGTCTCTATTGTTTCTATTACTACCACAATTTTGATGCAGTATAACACTATTCTTATGCAAGAGACAACAATGGTCGATGCAATAGCAGCTCTCACATTGGTCACAGCAAATCGATGCGACAAGGCTATTACATTGAGATCTCTTGCATTGGCTCGCATCAAACACAAAATTGACGCAATAACAAGTTATTGCTTTCATTCATTTTATTTAAATCAATAAAAGACAGTAGGGGTCAACCCCTCCTTAATTCATTAAAAAATAACAAGCTATTGCATCAATTTTGACCCTATTACATCAAAAAATTGTCGGTCCAATAGGGTCAAAAATTAGTAGTAGTTTTATTTCTTTCTTTTCTCTCGTCGAAGTCGAAGCTCATGGCGTCGATGAGAGTTCCGCGCTACTTATCTCCTTCTCCCTCCTAGTCCTAGAAATTAAACCAGGATAACTTCCTAGTGCGGCGAACCTGGGTGTTGGCTGCCATGCGAGGTGCACGTCTTGTCGACCTGTTGGATGGAGCATCTAGTATGCCTCAACTAACAATTCGGGTGGAAAAAACAAGACAAGATCAATGGCTTGTTCATGATCTCCTCTCTTCTATGACCAAGCACATCCTGGTTTCATGTGGCCTTCCTAGATAATGATTAAGAAGTTTGGAAGGCCATGATAGATATACTTTCATCTCAATTGAAAACACAAATTTTAAAACTTTTCTCACAACTTTCTAGAGAACGAGGGTGCTAGATCCACATACTACACCAAGATGAAAAGAATTGCAGATGAGATGGTTGTTGCAGGTAAAAACATTGAAGATGTTGATCTTTATTGCTACATCCTGAATAGATTCTATACGGATTACAACCCATTTGTCTCCTCCATGACTATCAAGGATAATCTCATCTTATGTGACTTGTACGCCTAGCTTCTTGCCTTTGAAGCAAGGTTTCCCAATAGGTTTTTTTCACTCGTCGAAGCTCATGCGTTGTCTAGAGTTCCACAATACTTGTCTCCTTCTCCATCTTGATCTCAGAAAAATGACCTATGATAACTTCCGGGTGTGGCAAGCCAAGTCATGCCTATCGTGCGAGGTGCATGGCTTGTCAGCTTGCTAGATGGGACGTCCAATATGCATGAAACCAATATGCTTTGACGAGAGAAAAAAATAATTTGAGCTAGCTAGATGTGATATGAAGAGTAGACTCTTGATACCATGTAAATATTGATTGAATGGCACAAATCAAAAGGTTTTGGCACTCTATTGTAATGTACTGATATTTTATAAGTCCCAATAAGCATAAATATATTCTACTTGTGCTACTAGGACAAGGACATGAAGTCCAAGAAAAGATACATTATGTAGCACACATAGAGAAGTTTGTATCTAATACTGCTAGAGATATTTTGATAGCCTTCCTTAATCCCAACTTACACATGTTGAGATTGCTTCAAAATTCTTGTAACCTTTGCACTTACTGAGCTTTAGTAAAATATGCTATTTATTCATCAGAAAAATTATTCCGATATCATGTAACTTTTGTGCAACTCTCTCTATAGAAAAATGAAAATCGACTTCAATATGTTATGTTCTAGCATGGAACAATGGATTTGATAATAGATAAGTAGCACCTATATTATCACACCCAAAAATATTTTCTTGAGGTTGTGAAACACCTAACTCACGAGGAAATGTCCACACCCATATAATTTCTGCTATTACATTGGCCAATGCTTTGTACTCTACTTCAGTACTAGACCTTGAGACTGTTAGTTGTTTTCAAGCACTCCATGATATAAGATTGGAACCTAGACACACAACAAGACCATCAATAGAACACCTATATCATCAGAATAACCAACCCGAACTATGTCATAAAAACAAATCATCGTATTTGTGTTAGATCTGATATTTTTTAACCCAACACATGTCTCCTACACTCTACTCCTAAAAAATTCATTCGTGATAACTTCTGGGTGTGGCGAGCCCAACGTTCCCTATCATGCGAGGTGCATATGTCGGCCTGCTAGGTCGAACATCCAATATGCATCCAATAAAAATTGATGTCAAAAAACAAGAAAAGACAAAACAAGAAGCGAAAAATCCGGCGTATGCTTAATGGCTTGTCCATGATCAACTTGTCATATCTATTCTCTTTTGTGACTATGGAATCTTAGTTCAAGTGGCCTCTCTGGAGCATGCTTCAAAAGTTTGGAAGACCATGACAGAGATGCCCTCGTCTCAATCAAAGTCACGAATTTTACGAGTTCGTTGTCAACTTTATAGAGAATGAAAGAGTATTGGATTATTGTCAACATACAACACCAAGATGAAAGGAATTGCAGATGAGATGGTAATTGCAGGTAAAAATACTGAAGATGATGATCTTTTTGGCTACATCCTTAATAGATTTAGTGTGGATTACAATTCATTTGTCTCCTCCATGACTATCAAGGATAACATCACCTTGAGTAACTTATGTGCCCAACTTCTTGCAATTGAAGCAAGGCTTACCCAATAGAACTCTGAAGGTGGTGATTCTATTCCTCAGCTAACATTGCTTCATGTGGACGAGGTTTCAGTTGTGGTCGTGTTTTAGTTTGGTGAGTTGTTGGAGAGTGTTTCTACTACAAGATAGTAGTATTGTGTTGGGTGGTTTACAATATAACTATTATTTGTCCTTATATGGCTTTTGCGGAGAATATAGTTTGTTAATATCTTCATACTTCTACCTCAGCTCATTACACTACTGTGAAAGGAATTCTAAGATATGTCAATGGAACAATAGCAGCTAAAAAATGTTGAATGCAACACAAATACGGTGATTATTTTTTGATGCGGATTGGGTTAGTTGTTCTAATGATAGGCATTCTACTTGTGGTTTTCTTGTATTCAAGGTTCCAATCTTGTATCATAGAGTTCTCGAAAACCATCAACATTTTGAAGGTCCAGCATCACATGCCATAACAAAACATATCGAAGTTGATTATCATTTTCTTAGAGAGAGGGTTGCACAAAAATTACTTGACTAACTCACAATAATTTCTTTCGATGATCAAGTATCAGATGGTTTTACTAAAGCTCGGTCAGCGCGAAGATTACAAGAACTTTGAAACAATCTCGACTTGTGTAAGTTGTGATTGAAGGAATGTAGCTTGTTTAGGACTTAATGTCGTTGTTCTAGACTGAAAATCTGTACTAGTGCTGGTAGCCTTTCGGCTCGTGCCGTTTCAATCAATCAATCTCCTAATCCTTCCCTTGTCCGTCCTCGCGTGTCTATTGGCAATGCAATCATCATCCTTGCTCCCTGAACGCCAAGCTCATCTTTACTTGTTTGCATTACACAGTAATTGCTCCATTCTCCACGTTGTGCTAGGGTCCTGTCAGTGTGGTGTTCGATGGGGCAGATCCCAAATGGGGTCTAATATTTCAGCTAGCTAGTTTCGAACGGTAGTTTAGATGGGAGTACAGTCTTTGAAAAGTGTCCACGCGTTCCAAGCTTTATTCTGGCAGACAATATTGTGGGTTAATGATCAGCTAAGAATATTGTAAAAGATGCATGCACCATGCATGTATAAAAGCAAGATTATTTCGTGGCATGCCTATATCCTATAGATTCTAGTGCCCTATTATGTACTATCTTCTTTGTCTTGTACTGATGCTATATATATGTACTGATGCTATATCTTCGCAAACCTAGCTATATGTAATATGTATAATTCAAGGCTGCTTGCATTAGTTTAGAAATTACAGGATTTTTTTTCGTGATCAATTACTGGATTAACTCAAAGGTATATTACTAGAAAATGTTTCCTCGTGTATGAGTTGCACAGCAGAACCATCAAACGGAATTTCTAGATATTAGCCGCCTAATTTTCTTTTCATTGTCACAAGTCAATTAGTCCAACTTCTGGCCTTCCTGTCCGCTTCATGATTAGTGACAATGCTGCAGCTCTCCTTCCACCCTGGGATGTTTTTTAGTTGTTCGATTGGCTTACTAGTTTAGACTAGAAAAGATCGCGGCGTTGCCGCTTATGGCCAGTTGATGTGCCCATTGTATTATAGATGGTCCTTATTTTGTGTACAAATAAAATCATGAGAAAACAAGATTTTTCTTTCTTGAATCACTGATCTAACATGAATACTGATCTAATATGAATAAGGGGTTGTTATGTACTCTAGGCTTACAGTGAATGCAAGGCGATAGGACAATCCTAATGGAAGAAACGAACTTGTTTCCATTGCATTAATATTAAATTGAAAGAGGGTAGTCCTAATGGGCTGCATGTTTATTTAAGCTGTCTCACCTTCATTTTCATTTTTATTTCACTTACGGTTGGCCATTTAAACATGGCCAAAACTTTTGAAATATTACTTCTTTAGATATGCAGCATCAAAGCGTGTAGGCATATGGTGTTAACTATTCATTTCTTGTTGGCTCAGCCTCACAATCTTATGATTTTGCTTCTATGTTTTTCTCACAAATGTACAATATGCATTTGTTGAATTTAGCTAATTCTTCTTGAGAGTTACTGGTTGAAGATTATGCAACAAAATCTACATATTTTTGGCTAAATGAAGAACTATGACATGATTCCATAAAGGGAAATTAGCAATGAAATCTTGTGGAGTTATAATTATGCAACAAAATCTACATATTTTAGCTAATTCTTCTTGAGAGTTCTGTTTGAGGTTATTTATTCTACCTGTTTGTTTACAGCTATGACCAACTAACAATAGTGACCATGATTTCACGAATTGAAAAGTAGTAGGTAACCTTTGTTATAATCTCCAAGAGGGGTGGAGACAATTTTGTATGGAAGAAGGGCATCTTCATCTGTAGAACCTTGTGGAGTTATAATTTTAGGAGTTGTATCTTCACTGCCAACATTTGAAGTCTTTGAATCAGCATCAATGTATTTGCTCTACACAGCCTGCTCCTTAGGATCTAAGTCCCTATATTGTTGCCCTGGAGTATTATCAACTATTTGATCTGTAAAAGAAAACACATGAAAGGCCAATCATTATACTCCTTGGCTTTGCATTTAGATTATCAACCATAGATAAAATACACTTATTGGTTGGTATATCTGTGACTTGATGTAATCGATACCATCATTGCACGATGAGAACCCACAAATTTGCACATGACTTCCATCAAATCTGAACTCTGAGGATGACTGCAGTTGATTTCATCCATAAATGTGGCTTGTGGCAGGCACATAAGCATAACAACACCAGATGAAATATAAATAAAGTGCAAGATAATATGTTTAGAAATTTGATTAGCCTTTGCACCATACTATATGTTTCTGCTTTCGAAAAGTAAAGATTCTGCTATATTTAGAAATTAGATCAGGCATTGATCCATATTATATTGCTATAACATAGTAGATATGAAGAAAATAAGTCTGTCACACTTGCATATAGAGGAGTCCATATTACATATTTCTAGATTTCATAAATAGAAATGAAATACCTAGAAAAGGAAATTAAGTTTACAAAGGGTTTAATAAATACAGTTGTTTTAGATAAATTGAACTAAATGTATGTAGAGAACCTATTTCAAACTCAGCATTGACTTTTGAGATTTGTCCAATTCTCATTCATATTAGAGCCTGAATCATGTAGAATTGGAAATGTTTTCTTAATGTAAGAACATCAAATTCATCATGAGAGATGGGTAGAGGAGTTTAGATTATATATATTGACATATTTTAGAAAAATATGGCTTTGAAGTATTGAATCAAACAGATTGTGTGCGTGAATATATGGGTGCAGGCAAGACAGGAACGAAGCAATAGTGGCCAATTTGATGCAGTCCCTTGATTGATCTTGCTTGGACGATTCAGGTATTGGCTTTTATGCAGCAGAACACAACATTGACATCGTACGCCATGGCCACGCACCTGGGTGGAGAATCAGCCAGCGAAGGATGCGAGGCGAGTTAGCGGACCTGGCGCGCTGCTGTGCCCTTGCGGGGAGGGACGGGTCAGCTGCAGAGGCACCCCCATCCCATCTGGGCTCGCTGCTCCTGCCTATAGGGCTCTTTCTCCTCTACATCTACTCCAGTATCAATTTCTGTGGGGTCTGCGTACGGGATTGGGAGGGGACCGCCGGGGTTGCAGTGCCCGAGTCCCACGCCCGCGGCGGGGTGGCCGAAGCTGGGCCTAGGATCGAGATGCGGGGAGCGGCGGAGAGCAGCGGGAGGAAACGCAGCGGGGAGAAGCCGAGTCGCGAGCGGGTTCGCGAGGATTCTCGACTGCTCGGGTTGAAGGTTACGGGTGAGAGACCCGCTATGACCCGATCGGACGGTTTAGGTCGCTCAATGGCTTGATCTAACGGCTAACGGGTTCGCGGGCGACGTGGCCTGATCCATTAGGCAGAGAATGTTGCGTGATTCGTATATAGGAGATTCAGAATTTTTTTTTTTTTTTACCTCCGCCCTAGGCCCTGGCCTTATCTGCTTCACTGGGCTTTCATTTCTGATTTGGCCCGTGTAGTTGTTATTCTTTGGGCCATATTACTTCTTGTGCTTGGGCTTCAATTCCTAGTTCAATGAATGTTTGGTTGTTTTCCTTTTGTTTTTGTTTCCATGAGACGGTTGTGAGTGTGCTAGGTTTATCTGCTTCACTGTTTTTTCATTTATGATTTGGCCCATCTAGCTGTTGTTCTTCAGCACATTTTTTTTTCTTATGCTTGGGCTAGGAGCTCAATCAGAATATGCCTGCAGCTTCCGTTTGTTAGGGCTGGCTGACTGGCGTGAAAAGGCTCCTTTTCTTGGCCGGGGTAGACCAGGCACAGGCAGCGTCGTACTGAACAGCTGGCTGGTTTTTTTAATACAAGTTGCGACTTGCGACGGCGAGGTGGCCGAGGCCGTGCCGCCGGCTGCTTGGGGTCGTCTGACCCCCACCCCGTCCCACGCATTGCGCCGCGCCGCCGATGTGTTCGTTCCTCCTACCTGCCGTGGCCTTAACTTCTGTGGTGTTGCCGGTGCAACGCGGCAGGTTCCACCGACGACACAAGCAGGCACTTCGATCTGCGACGGCGGCTACTATAATACGCATACGAAACGGATCGGACGGAACACATGCCATGTCCGGACGGTAGTAAAACGAGACGTCCATGCATATGCATTCCTCGTCATCGTGAACCAAGAGACCGGGGGCTAAGTAAAGCTTGCATTTCAAGCAAAGGCGGTCGATCGACGTTGACGATCAACCGATCAGGGCAGCGAGTAAGTGTGAACTTATTTTTTTCCCCTAATTATTCTACGCCATGGACCGAAATTCGTACCAACCCAGTCACGTGCGCGCCCTTTTTCAGAAAAAAAAAAAAAAAAAAAAAAAAAAAAAAAAAAAAAAAGAGAGAGAGACTTCCTTTGCAATTGCATGCCAAGTTCCGAAATAATAATGTTCTGTTCCGTGTGCCACTGTTGAGCGAATCATAAGTTTGTGCCTCGGATCTTGGCGTTTTTCCATGTGATGCTACCTAATACTTTGACCCTTTTCTAACATCACCGATCAATGACGCAGCCAGAAGGGAAGTGAGTCTAGGTGACTCAATATGGCACATCCAAGTTCGAATCCCGTCGGGAGCGAATTTGGGTATCTATTTTTTTAAAAAAAATTGGTACTATGGAGAACTCCCCCACAGTATTTTCTTGTCAAAAAATGATGGAGCCACAAAAAATTATAGCTGGTGCGAATTCTATCATGAAGATGAACCGAAATGCTTATGGCCCAAATCGCACCGCGTGTTCACATACTACAATTGCACAAATTATAGAGAAAATTTAAAAAGACACAAATTATGGTGACACACAAATTGCGGCTTCTGCTCGGAAGCTCAGCAGTCGGAGCTAAGGAAAAAGATGGGGTCTGTCTAGGATGACACCACCGGTAGCTGGGACAGCCGCCCCACCTCGCCGCTAGGGTGGCTCCGTCCTTGCCACCAGTTAGCCTAATGAATGAGTCCTAGATTAGGGGTTAATGTTAACTTATTTTTGCAAATTGTCTTGTTTAGGATCAAAAATATTGTCCACTAATTTTCACTGAAAAGTATTGTATCATGACCAATAAACCACGTTGATAAATTGGAGCAAACCTGACCTATTTAGAATCTATGGTACGGTGTGTGATGCCGCTGTATGGATTGAGTTCGTTCTCCCTGCTTTATTTATATATACAATAATAATACTGTATATCATGTACGTGACAATTGTCGTGCTTGTTCGATTAAAAAGATGCATGATCAACACAGGCTAATGTTGCATCGCCGGCACCGAGTAATAGCACATTTTAAACTCGTGGCACATATGGAAAAGCATATTTTCGTGGCACATTGGGATATATAAGAATCATCTTTGTTCTCGCAAAGAAAAAGAAAGAAAGAATCCTCTTGTTGAGCTTCTTTTCCAAACGGGATAACCCATTTCCATTACAATTAAGAACGGAAATACAGAGTTTTTGGGACGATTACAGAACATAGAACAGTTTTCAGGGAAGAAGAAGACCTTTTTTTTTTGCGGAACAGGCTTTCAATTCATTCATCAAGAAATGACAGAGTTACAATCTTCGATCATCAGACGATGGACGATGCAAGCTGGGGTTTCATGCCACTCCCCTAGCCTAACCTCATCTGAGACCTGCTTAGCGGGAAGAAGAAGACCTACGAAGGGTGTAGCTTACCAAGACAGCTACCAACCTAACCTCCGAGATAAAAAGCTAACCCAACTGAACTAGCACCGAACCAGCAACTACACCATCACGATCGTTTCCAGAAGAGATCGAAAACAAAACTTTCACACTTCAGGATAACTACAATTTCCAGCTAGCAAAAGAATGCAAACAGCAGCTCAGGATTTCGCCGAGGCCTCACACATCTTCAAATTTTCCTTGCGTCTTAGGCAGCCATCATACGCAGCATACTTCACTGTTCATCATCCTTTGAGGAGGTGTCACCTGGTAGCAGAAACCTTACTCCTTTGCGTGTTGGTTGGGTCTTCATGATCCTTTTTGCAACTTCCAGTTTGGTCTTGGCAGCCTCCTGAAGTTGTTCTTGAGTCATAACTCTTGTTGAGCTTCGCGTCACATATCAAGTGAGCTTGAAAAATAATCTTCAACACGGCATCATGTTATTGTTGTTTGTGCCGGGCTCTCATGAACTTACTGGGCTCGAATCTGTTCTAAAAACAGAGATATTTTTTAATATATTTATTTAAAATATATCTCTATTAATTTGATAATCTATATCTACTACTAGCAAATGTGTCCGTGTGTTGCAACTGGTAATACAATAGATATTAGAATTGAACTACGTGTTATCAATAGATGTGACTTGTTCCAATACATGACTCATATGAACACTTGCCATGAGTGAGTAATACTTAAGATATAGAGAGAGCCATTCTAATGGGATCAGAATTCATATGCATCAACGCTAGATGCGAGCTTTTCAAACTCCTATGACACGTTGATGCGAGCTTTTCAAACTCTAATGGGATCAGAGTTCATATACATACCATGCACAAATACAAATGTTTGTGCTAACCTAGAAATTATATATTTTGATAATATAAAATATATGTAGATTATTATTATAATATATATGACCTTTTCACATGTGTTGAGTGGCTGATCACTTCTATTTTTAGCTTTTTTCACATGTGTGTCAATATATGGGTGCTCGCTCGGACTTGTGTGGATGCTCCGACTTCCAACGAAAAAAATACATGGACACAACATGTTCTCGGAAGCTATACGACTTCGAATCGTACCAAAACGAATAAACAGATATGGGTAGGGAGAGAGGCCGAAAAAAACACCGTAGAAGAGGAATACTAATCCTATTAGAGATCAAAGTTGGATGAAAAGGAGGTGGACTGAAATTTTGGCTCTTTATAGATAGGTATAGATATAGATATATATACCTACTAATATAACACGAAAATTTCCTTCCACCTCAAAATTCTGTCCGCTCCCCTTCACCGTCTCAATCTAAAATACGGTAGGCAAACCGAGATTATAGTGGAGAAGGAAATAAAAAAAAAAGTACAGGATTCCGTATGTAAATATGCCGAAAGAAAAAAGTGGAAGGGGTTTAATAATTTTTAAAATGGTCCTGTAAATGAAATAATTTTTAAAATAGATAGGTGTTCCCAATTCAAAATAACACAAATCTTGCAAATTCACCAAAAATCATAGAAAAATCAGAAAAATACTAAACCGGTTTTATTAATTATATAAAAATATGATCTATCCATGTATGTTACGAATCTTATTAGGTTGTGTTTTGTCTACACATGTGCATAGAGGATGTCCTCTTTATCGTTCTATCTTAATTCTTCCCTAACTTTCCATTGTCTGATTCCTACGTTGTTCATGACCCTATTTTTCAACGGTTATTATTTTGTTTTTGCATTGAGTAGGAGAAAGATTTTGTATTAAATTTTTGGGAAGAAATATGCATCTATGTAGTTTAGATAAAAAGAACTTATTTTTTACGTTGTTCATGACCCTACTTTTCAACGGTTATTATTTTGTTTCTGCATTGAGTAGGAGAAAGATTTTGTATTAAATTTTTGGGAAGAAATATTTGCAACATCTATGTAGTTTAGATAAAAAGAACTTATTTTTACTTAAATATGGATTAGCCAATGGTACAACTTATTATTTGTTGAACTGGAATGTTGGGCAGTATGTAATCATTGACAGTAGCTACCATGTGAAAAAAAAAAGAGAGAGAGAGATCTCATCACCGGCGGATGACCAATCATAATGCATAGACAAAAAGGTTACGGAAGTTAGTATGAAGACTTAAAAAGCAGCACCACTAGGCCATCACCCCTAGAGATGTAAGCGTAAGCAGAAGCCCATCAGAGAGTCCACCCCACATCGGAACTAGTAAAACCAGTCAGCAATAAGCATATCCGGCCGGCTCTGCCGTGGAAAAGACGCCGGAACACGCAAAGGGAGCGTCGGCCCTAAGCACCGCCACCTTCCTTGGGCTCCCCCAGAATACTGGGTCACATTCCGGGCGCTCAAGGAGGGCAACAGCATGGTGGTGGAGTCAGGGGTCCTTCTGAGTCGCTCCGAAGGAGACCAACGCGCGGCGGCGGTGGTATGAGCAGTCTCATTACCCGGTCCAACTACTCTACAATGTGTTGATGTCCATGGATATCACATACAATGCTTGTGTTGATGTACATAAAAAATTATACATATTTATCAGCTGTTCCCAAGAGCGATTGGCAAACCCTTGCTACTTATTAAATTGCACAATGGTGAGAAACAAGAACAAATTGAAATGTCACTAATTGCTCAAATACACTCGAAATTGCAAGACAACAGGTTTATATGGCATAAGATTATATAAATATCTAAACCAGTAATGAAGATATAAAAATTTGCTTTTAAAGACGTGAGATCTATCAAAGGCGGGCTAGCAAGAGTCTGGACAGCAGATTCGACATGGAGGCAAAGATTGAGACATCATGCACAACAAATTTATGGATTTAGTACAGGTTTAGTAGATAGGAGACTCCCGGTGTACAAGGTCATCTCCCTGAATCCCTCTGCCATATCCATGATATCCGTAAAAGCCTCCGAGCTGGGGCTAAAGAACTGAAGGATTTTCCTAGACCGACTCCAGTTCAACAACAATATTCTGCCATCATCCAAGACATCCAATACCTGAATAAATAAACACTCTGCGGGCATCGGTATCGTGTATGCCTTGACCCATAAACTCTTGTTATAATCCATCAAGCGCCATACATTGGCATAGAGGCCAAGGCAAGCTGCACCGTCGACGTCGGTGTTTGTTATGTTCTGAACCATGCACAGGGTTCCCTTGAGATAGGATAGACAAATGTCCCAATACTCTGGCTCCACCTCGAGCCCCAATGGCGGGCCATTGATCGTCTCCATCCACGCTTCGCTCTCGAGGTCAAAAGCAGCTATACGGTAATCCCATGGAGCTGGTGCATCAACATAGTAAGGCATGAAGTAGAGGACGCCATTGACGGTGGCCTTGTATTCGGGGGAACAACATGTAAACAAATCGGGCGTCGGCCTTTGCCTCCACGTTGGCTCTGCGTTATCATCATCAGTGATTGTAGCGACTTCACAAACCCCTTCCACTATGTCAGTTCCGTAAAGACGCAGGACCTTGTAGGCGCCAGATGGAGTGGCACGGCCAAAGCTGAAGTTGCTCCAGTAGGCCCTGTCGTCGACGTCTCTGCCTACGGTGAATGTCCGTCTAGCCGCCGGATCAATGATCATGGCGCCGAGCTGCGTGTCCGACCGCCTATCAACGCAGATGAGGTCCAGGCGGGCGGGTGCCAGCATTGGGTTCTCCTTGAGTTCAAAAACTCTCAGGACCTCGCCGTGCATGTCCAGCACCCGCAGCGCGTAGTCCTGCGACCGGCGTCTGAAGAGGGCAACGATGAGATGGCCGGCGTGCGATCTCTGCGCGGCAACGAAGCTAGGGTCGGAGATGAGGGCGCGCCAGGCCTTAGACACGCATCGGAACCGACACAGGACTTTCACCGGCAGCCTGACTAGCACATGGAAGATCATGTCCTCCGGCAGTGACACGCTGTCGTCCTCGTGCTTCCTGCTTCTTTTTTTCGCTTCCATTGTTTGTTCCAGCCTCCCAGATTAGGGTTATGTAATGTCCGAGATACTCCCTATATATCAGGAGTCCGGTTCAGTTGTCGATCCAACAAAATCACAAATCTTCTAACAAACACGGCAACCGGGATCTACGGACGCAGGGCGACGCATGAAGGGAGTCACGATAGGATTTCTTTCCTTCGCGGCGGCGGCTCATATATAATAACCGGGAAATCTTTTAATGTCTCAGGGGTGGTATATCCATAGGATTGGACGGATGTGATTTAATTAGCCTCGTAGCGGATGGCTGACACGTGCGTCCATCGTTTCCTGCTTAGGAGTATTAATCAAACACAATCGTGCTGACGCGGCAGAGTATATTTCGTGGTGGCGGGATGTGGGTGTGCCTTTCAATTTTTCGTTTTTTCTCAGACTCGACCGCTGCTCTCCATTAAGCTCGGGCGCTCGGCGGCGGCGCTCCAACTGGCTTGGGCGTGGCGCAGCGGCGGTGCTCCGCTCCAAGCTCAAGCTGCTCGATGCCTCCCCGTCCCTAGCCCATAGGCCAGCGGCTAGTGAGGCGAGCGGGCGCGGAGCTGCATCTACGCGGCTATGCCCGGGCGGCCGAGGTGGCGAGGAGCTGGGCCAAGAAGAGCAGGAAAGGAGTGGCCAAGGAGATGGATGGGGGATGAAGGGGAGGAGCACGAGACGAAGCAATTGGGGGAAGAGATGAAGCTGGAGCCTGCGATGCGTACAATGCTTGATTTTTTTTACATATTCACTCACTTCTCACTCATTACTAAATTTATTTTTAATTGCAGGTTGTTTATGCTTTTTTCTTTTGATCATTTGTCACTTAGTTAGAGCGGTATATCGGTGAAGTTTTGTATCTGTTAATAGGGATATGGATAGTGGTAAGTAGTTCTGATCATTATCATTTGGGTTTGTTTTTTTCAGGGGTTGTTCTAGTGTTGATGCTTCCATGGGAGCGTCTGAATCTTACTAAGAGGTAATCTTAGCGAAAGGTTTATTTTGAGCCAGTGTTGCTGCGACCTTATTTTAGCATCGCTTCTTGCCCAATATAGTCTGCTGCGTTGTTCTAGAACAACAGAGATTTATTGGTATGTGTCAGGCCTTTTTTCGGTAGGACAAATGGATCTCTGTTTTAGTTGATGAGAAGAGAGGTAAATATGGTCCAGAAGCAAGGCTTTCAGTCATGGACGAAAGTTCTATGTCACAGGCCATCTGCACTGCAAGTAGTCATGAAGGGGAGCCTGTCTTCTTACCTGTGGTTGGCATGGAGTTCAACTCTGAAAGAAGAAGCCAAAGATTTCTGTAACTCATTCATGAGAAATTGGGTTTGGCATTAGAAAAGGCAGAGCAAGGGTGAATGGCAACTAGTTTACAATGCAACAGGACTTTGTTTGCTCGTGCGAGGTAATCTCTATTAATGGACAGCTAACTTTCTGAATTGTAGGTTTTCAGACAACGCAAATAAAGTTGGTGTTGCTATGTTATGTAGCTGAGCCCTTTTTTTCACAGGGTGTTTGTCCCAACAGCGAGGCAGCGAGATGCAGAACAGGAAGCAAAGCCATGATTAGGTATTAATGAAGATCTGTACGTTCACTTCATGGATGTGATGTATCATGCTATGTCGTACTCTCCATTGCTCCCACTTCCGGTTGATCAACCATTTGCTGTCGCTAGGCTATCAATGCACCATCATATATTCGTTGTCCTGATAGACCCACAAACAACGGCAGGCCGTCTAATTCTAGCCTTCAATCTTGGAAGGAAGTGCATGGGAGAAACAATAAAGAGAGCACAGATGAAGAGATCCCCAAGGTGGCAAGACTAGGTTGATCGCTAATGTACTTGGCTCCTAGGCACATCTGTCTTCATATAGGAGCATCACATTTACATGTTTCGAGGTTACCTTACGATCCGACAAAGAAATGATAGATGGCTCAAATTAGTAGTTGTTATATTATATGTTGGGATTAGGTTTTCGTCTATGTTATGAATTGGATACTGTGTTAAAAATGTTTAGCATCCATCCCACAGGATATGCAGTCTACTAAAGTTCAGTCCTCAACTCCTCGAAAAACGGGTGAAGTCCCGGTCGCGAAAAAAAAAAGTCCTCAACTCCTCATGCTAATTTTCCATTTTGTGCCTTTTTAAAAAAAAAAATGAAACTAAGTGCCCTATGTGGTCAACCAACTGTTGTTTTACAATTTTTATTTTTATTTTTTATTCTAGTCGTTCAATTAGTAAATGTCATCTTAAGTAGAAGATTGTATTTTTACAATCTAGTAAATTGTGATCTACACAACTGTAAATGAGGGATAACGGACGGATAACAGGGGATACTGAACATTCAGAAATTATGGAAGAAGCACCAACGTCAAGAAATTATGGAAGAAACCAATATTAGTTAATAAATAAATAGTTGTCCATGAGAGGAAAGCTCAAGCTGGGCGTCTTACACGCATGTTGTTTACAGAAGTTTTTCATCAAAGCGAGGCATGCATCGGCATACTGCACACCAAAGCTACGGTAACTGGTTTACTTGATCTCAGGTGGCCCACCTAACTGAGCCAAGCCAATCCACAGCGTATTGAGCAGCGCCATCTTGTAGTATGTAAACATCAACATCCGATACTTCTACATGAAAAGCTGCATGTGGAGCACAGTATTGGTTGAATCGAAAATACATCCTGCTAGTTGCCATCACTTATAAATTGAATAGCAGAGCTAGTTGAAAAAAATAACAGTTGAGTCTCAGTGCACACAACAAGATACCTGAACAAGGGACTAAAACTAGAATAGACTAGAATGGTACTTTTGGTCGATTCATGAGGTTAAGATTGTACATGTAACCAAATTGGACATGTAGTGCCGGTACATAAGAGATCTGGATCTTGGTTGAAGATGGGATTCTCTGATAATTCAACATTCATCTTTTTCATCTCGGCGCTAACCACAGTGCGAAGCACAAAACAGGATCTTCTCAATCACCACCATCTCCGTCGAGGCTGGCTTGCCACAGTTGTTGCCTCTGGGCAGGCTGAGCTGTGGCGCAAGCAGCTGCTGCACATTCTGCAGCGCAGGGATGTTAGCCCCGCGGTGTGCCCTTGGTGTTGCTTTTGGTCGCCTTGGGCCTGCTACTGTTACTGAGCTCCTTGATGCCCCACCTCCAAGATCTGCGACATCACGGACCCCTACCAGGATGAGAAGCTCAGCTTGAGCCGCACGTTGTCGTTCCTGAACCATACTTCCATGCCCACTCATAACATGCTCCCTTCAACTTGTCTTGATCTGCAGATCATGCTTAGGTTAAGATAAAGAAACATTCAATTCCAGCGGCCAAAATTTGTTTGCGCTGCAACCACACCACGAAAATTCAATCCAACATATGCACTTGATCCTTGTTGTTCAGCACTTTGTATTCCTTGCCCTGAAGTCTGTGAGAGCCTCTTCACTGCAATTATAGGCAATACAATTGCTACAACAATTCCTGTTTTCTTTCTGGTTCTTCCTGTAAACAAAGGGCACAAACTTCATTGAACAAGCATTGCAGAAATCCTATAAACAATTTAACTACAATCTGAACCAATTAGTACAAAAGATATATTTACTTCAATCAAGCATCTTTGTGGAAAGATACATAGACTCAACCACTTGCAGGAAATTTGCTAGTATATTTCATCATAAATCACAATTGGTTTCAGACACATTAATAGCTAGACACTGCATATCTCACACTCTGATTTTTATGCATTACTCTGGATTACATGTAACTGTGAGTCAAGTTTGGGTCATTGGTCTAAAAGGCAGTGTTGTGGTCTGCAATTTGTTAGCTGAACCTAATAATACATAGATGCAGACTTCAGTTTGATTTCTTGCTTGCCAACAACATAAACATTGCAGACTTCACAATTCATTTCAAGCACATTAGTTCAATTAAAGCAGAGAATACATATATAAAAGATCACCAATTACTTACTCGTGCCAGTAACGTCTGATCCAACACTCTTCACAACCTTGCTGTGTAGAACAAGGAACTCTAGATACTGGCGATTTATGCAACAGTCTACTGAGCAAATCGATTCGTCCCAGAGATTGCTGCTCAAAAAGTCCTCCGCGCATCAGAAGCTGCAAACAGCGTACTGTACCCAATATAAGAAGTCAAAAACTGATATATACATGGCAATTAGGTATTCTGAACTTCTGATCAACACTAGAATTCAATAACTCGATGCAAGAGCGTGGCATGTACATAACTTGATTTCGGCATTCGAGAGTACCTGCCACACAAATTGGGATCCATCAGAATCAGGAGGTCTCCACTGTTGGTGTAATGACCGCCTTCAGTGTCCGCAACTACTTCGTGCGGCCTCTGATGAACCGGGTTGGGGAAAGGCGAGGAACCGTAGTGCTGCTGCCTGCCTCGCTTGTACCCGTCCGCGGCGCCACCCTTCTTGCCGTCGCGACAGCGGCGCCACCGAGGACGGCGGCCCTGACGTCGGCCGCTCCTCCGATGTGCAGCAGCGACCCGACGCCGTGCGGCGCCCGAGCCAGCGCCATTCTTCCTCTCAGCAGCAGCTCCGGTTCCCTTCTCGTCCTCCCGCTGCTGCTGCTGTGCCGTCGGCGGTCGAGGCAATGTTGGGGATCGCGGATTCCTTGGGCCGCGCCTGCATCTTGCTCGGAGACGAAGCGACGTGCGCCGCGCATCCGCAGCACACCGCCGCTCCCTGCTGCGCCGCCGGCTATCGGATCAGGTGTGGCGGCGGCCACGAAACCCTAGACGCGTCCCAGCTTCATTTTTGGTATGGGTACACTCGTTTCCGTCCCCGGCTCGCCCCCTTCTGTATTAAGTGTTTCCACGTCAGCTAGTTACTCGTTTAGGCATTTACCCTATTTTTAAAGCACGAATCTTCATGCGCAGATGAACGGCAACGAATGTGGTGGGTATCCAACCCCTGAGACACCAAATCCGGGGGGGGGTCCATCGGTAATGCCACTGACTCCTGGGCCCCACTTAACAGAGCCACCGCTAAACCTGTCCAACGAAAATTCCGCAAATTCCCCCACGCTCCGTCGTGTCCTTCTCGGAATTCCCCGCCGCCCATACCCCTCGCGCCGCCGCTTGCCGGAGTCCGTCCAGCCAATCCGGATGGAGAAGCTGGCTCCTCCGCTTGCCGCCGGGCGACCTCGTGAGCCTCATCCGCGCCGCGACCGTGTGCAGGCCCTGGTGCCGCATCATGTCCGCCCCGGGCTTCCGCATGAGGTTCGTCCAACGCCACCGCACGGCCCCCATGCTCGGCTTCTTCGCCAACCTCAGAGATGGCGATGAGGACGACCACTACGACTACGCTGCCTGCTTCGTCCCCGCCGCCCCTTTCCGCCCGCGCCTCCCCGAGCACCGCGACCGCCGGGCCCTCGACTCACGCCACGGCCGCGTCCTCCTCACCAGCATGCCCTGGGGTCCTGAGCTCGAGGTCTGGGACCCCGTCACGGATGAGCTGTGGGAACTCCCCCACCTGCCACTGCTGCGCTCACCTGAAACCTGGAACGCAGCGGTGGTCTGCGCCAACCACGGCGCGTGTGACCACCTGGTTTGCCGCCGCGGGCCCTTCCTCATCGTCTTCCTAGACGCCGACAGTGAGCAGATGCGTGTGCACCTTTACTCATCGGAGGCTGGCGCCTGGAGCGAGCCGAGCTATGGCCCTCCGTCCCAACCAGAGGGGATCGAAATGGTTCCTACTGCCCCTGTTGGTAATGCACTCTGCTTCTTGATTGATGTGAGCAGCAGCATTCTCAAGTACGATTTGGCCACACGGAATGCGTCTATGATCCACTTGCCACCCGATTTCACTTCGGACTTTGCGGCCCTCACGACGATGGGAGATGGTGGGTTGGGTTTTGCAAGGGTTGAGAGATCCAGGCTCTGGGTCTGGTCAATGTGGACTGACCCCAATGGAGATGATTTTTGGGTACAGACCAGATCCATCGACCTTGAGATGTTGCTCCAAGTTAATGCATCCTCCATTATAAATAATGATCACCTTGCCTTTGCACGTGGCGTTGAGGTCTTTTTTGTTGGGACAAAGGATGGTTGGTTTAGTATTGATAATTCTGGACGGGTCAAGGAAGAGGAATATGGCGATGGTTGGACCTATGGTGTTGTTCCATACACCAGCTTCTACCTTCCAGGTACAGCATTGCTTAGTCCATGGTTTGCCAATTTTATGAACTTTGGAACGGTCAATTTAGCAACATAAAAACACTGAGAATGGTATATATTCATATAAACAGTGAGTTTATGCCTGTGAAGTATCTGTAGAACTTTTTTTACTTCTACCTAAACTTGTTTTCATGGCGTCCTTGAAGCCTGCTAGATGTGCGTAGTAATTTGTTCATCTATCTAGATGTTGTGGATGGATGATGGTGTCGTGGGCCCCGGCAATTGATCTAACTTTAAGCCAATCGTGTTAGAAAATTATCTTGAAAATCTAATAAAATCAGATATCTTTCTAAAATATTGTGTATGTTTTCTGCTGAGCATTTAAGACATAATAGTGTAGCTAATATGAACCAAACAATCATTTGTCTGTGCTATCATTCCTAACACGGCCACATGGAACTGAATTTGTATTCAGTTTGTTTCTTTGTTCTGCAGATCTGCATCAGTATAGTGTGGATCCTGTCTAAACTGAATAAGTGCTGACCAAGAAAGTTTTTGTGGTCAATCATGGTGGTTTTAAAATCCTTATTGCAAATGATGAACTTATGCCTTATTGGAGTCATCATTGAATTCATGCTTGCCAGGATCTATTGGAAATTATAGTATATTATTGTATATAAGTCCATTCTGCTCCTGTTTGACATGAGCATTGTTGCCCATGTAGGCCTCCTTTGGATCAAAGGAATTTCACATGTGAAATGCAGGATTCTAGATTCCATAGGAATTGTCACTGTAGCATCCTTTGGTTCATAGGAATGTGCCGTAGTAATTTTGGAGGAAGGAATCCTTCGTCATCTGTTTCGTAGGAGAAACACAGGAAAGCAAACATCGAGTCGCAGCTCTTGTTTTCACGTAGGACCGAGATAAAGCAGAGGATAGGACACAGATTACACAGAAAAGAATAGAGCTAGCACCTAGTACAAAGCACAACAATCATACATGTGGGAGAGAGATAGCTAGCCTGCCTACTCCTGGCACAGAAACGTACTTACGAGCTTAGCTGCTACTCCTGATGCATAGCTATTCCTACAAGTTTCCTATGTCCAAATGATGGGGGCTCGATAATTGATCTTGATTTAACCTAAGACACGGAAGTTTCGTACAAATCCAAGTCATCTTGAAACCATTTGTGTTTTCTACTGAGAATTTTAATAAATAGTAGTCTCACCTATATGGGTCAAGCTTTCATGCTTAACTTTGACACTTGGAACTGAATATATATGCACTCTGTTTCTTTGTTCTGCAGACCTTCATCGGTATGGTGTACCTGCTGTCTGAACTGAACAAGTGTTGTGCATGCAGTAAGTTTTCATTGTCAATTATGGTGGTTTTGAAATTCTTCTTTATCATGACTGATGAACTTATGTTTGATGTCTACTTTTGGCTTCTTGGAGTTATTGTTGAATTCATGCTTAGCAAGCACTTTTGTGAATGAGATTATATTGCATATATGCCTCACTTCCCTGTAAAACTTGTCTCTGTAGCTCAACTCCTGTTTGACATGAGCAAGGTTGCTCAAGCAAATGTTACATTTTTGTTAAAGACAATGGTGGTATGGTTCAGTTCCAGTAAATAAATTTCAATGTTAGTCTATTTCAAAAAGGGAACGTATGCTATGCAAACTAGCCTCCTGTGTAAACTATGCAAACTCTAATCAAGACCACATAAATCTAATCTGATGGCTAAAGTGTGGGGGTTATTTTAGCACTTAACCCCCCCTGCCCCACTCATCCCATCCTAAAGGTGGGGTTATTTTAACACTTAAACCCCCCCCCCCCCACACACACACACACTTTAGCCATCGGATTAGATTTATGTGCTCTTGATTAGAGTATGCATAGTTTGCATAGGAGGCTAGTTTTTGCATAGCATGCGTTCTCTTAAAAAAAATGGAGGCATTTTGAATATAGTAAATAGTTTCTTGAATAAAACTAGTAATTGCATATTGGTAGTAGGCAACTTTATCTACCTACTCTATTGAGTAGAGGCTTCTGCTTTGAGAACCTAGAGCACTGTTAGCAAATGGTTAGTTGTCGATGGTAAGAAAGTCCATATTCATATTATTATGACATAGAAACCTTGAATGTTGACAAAATGTTGAATGCTCGTTGGCTGGCAAAGGGTCATGTTTTTTTATTAGGCTGCAGGGTTAGTTTAGACATTATGGAATGGAACTCATGTGAGAAATTCCACCAAACTGCTGCAATGACATTGTTTTGTGAAAACTAGGTGCACTGTGGTATATCTAATTAGGCACATGATGTTAAACCACATGCATTTCATTTGAAAGCTAGATTGTGGGTTTCTTTGCTTTGTTCTGCATTAAAGTGATACTAGATTGATCACATTCGAAAATTTTATAACTTATATGTACACTGTTTGATTTGCTATTCAGTTATCAACCCCTGCGAGCTTGGAGGAGGGCAATGCCACTGAAGAATGTCATCAGATGTAAATGAAACCAAGTAATATGTGAACATGCTGAGATACGATGGAGGGGAGATGCTCCCTATTTTTGCAGTTCAAACCTTCAGCGAATCGTTGGTGAAGTGTCAGTAGCGGTGAAAACCTAGGAAAAACACATTGGTTATCTTAGTCCATGGAGTTTCATTGTCACCTGAATTGCTGAAGCTTTTAAACTGTATCCTGAAAGTGACTGCTTCTAACGCTAGCATGTGTTTTCCTGAGCCACATGTGTAGGTTTAGTTTCTCTGTTGGTGGAGTGCTGAATGTGTAAACTTCTAGCTCTGTCTCGTGTCGG
This sequence comes from Themeda triandra, assembly GCA_018135685.1. Taxonomy (NCBI): domain Eukaryota; kingdom Viridiplantae; phylum Streptophyta; class Magnoliopsida; order Poales; family Poaceae; genus Themeda; species Themeda triandra. The sequence goes on along the minus strand of JAENPR010000015.1, from coordinate 1,232,766 downwards.
ACCTCTGTTACTATCCACGAAAAATATTTTCATAATGTCTCCACATGTTATTATGTCTGCCAGAACGCAATTCTATCACAAGTGTCATGATCAAAATTGTTGTGTCGATTGAAAGATTCTGAAAGTGTGGTAATGTGATTCAGTTTTCATGCATGGCTGATTGTGGGAAAGCTCACCATTACTTGTGATGGAGAGGGGGCCTTGTATTGTATTCGGATCGGCTCCTTAGAGCATCTCCAACAGTTGGACATTTGGGTTATGCATTCTAGAAATTTGCCAAAAACCTTAAAAATTGCTCTCCAACAGTTGGCCATTTGACTTATGCATTTTGCCAAACTTGGCATTTGATGGACCAAACTTGGCATTTTTGCATAGCCTCAATGGCTTGGCAATTTTGATATCCCGTGAATCCCGGAGTCCCTGTCCACGCGCGGTGCGGTAGTTTCCCGCGAGGACTCCTCTCCGCGCGCGACTTCTTGGCGTCGTGCGGAGGTGAAAAACCTGGCGGCCGGGCGAAGATGACTAGATGGGGACGGCCTCTACCAAATCACGACGGCCTGACGAGGCGACTTCGTGGACTAGATGGGGACGGCCTCGACCAGATCACGACGGCCCTCGTGGACTTGGCGGCGACGGAGCCAAAGCAGTCTCCCGCGCGCGAAGAGGAGAAGAATCACGGGAAGCGCGCGAAAAGAAAGAATATCCCGGACAAATCTTGGTGGGTCCACTATTTTGGAAAATGGCAAGTCAAAAATGCCCAACTGTTGGAGATGACCTTTTTTTTTCCTTTGGCAAATGGTTTTGAGACTTGGCAAACTCCAACAAATGGCAAAGGAAAAATGCCCAACTGTTGGAGATGCTCTTAGCGTACAGTGTGTTTGGTTTCTAGAATGTACTCATCCCAGCAAGGTGCCGTCAGACTGTGATGAACGGATCAGAAGATTCTGCATCGATTCATCCTGTAAGACCAAATGCGCTGATAGTTTCCTACTTGAACCATCCTATCTAGGAGTTGTAGGAGGTGCCACTACAGATGCAAATAAATCAGGGAAAGGAAAAAAACGCTCAAAATATTGAATATTGTAAAAAAAAGCTCAAAATATTGAATATTGTTTAGTTATTCTGATGCCAGCTGAGGGTCCAAGGAGCCGACTTGTTTCACCTTGGTTCCAGTCCTCCAGACTCCCTCCCTTCTGTTTTACCAGGCTCTTCTTGTGTCTGGATAAGTTGATCCATAATTATTAGTTTATTACATATTACACATGGGCCATACCCGTTCTCAGGTTCAGTAAATAATTCGTCCACACAGTTCAAGTTCAACAAATAAGTCTCAGTAGCCCTCTAAAAGAAGTCTCGGTAAAAATCCAACCAAATTTCAAGTGACAAGAAGCCGAACCAAACTACTGCACTAAATCTGCACACATGGAATAGAAGATAACTAGCTGGTTTTCCTGAGCACCAGTACTTTCAAAGGGAGTATTTATATTAATTCAAGTTCTTGACTGCAGCCTCAATTCTACCACATAATAGAGCATGATGCTGCCAGCTTTAGACAACAAACTGCTATTTTCAAAGCCATGGGAGACTACTGAGTACTGACCATACCTTACACAGAGATCCAAAAAACAGGAACACCATACATACAAAATAGCCCTCCGAGCACCGAAACCCAAACCACCAGACGCTTCATTCTTTGACAACAAACTTGAGCTCTTCATGCACTCAGTATACTTGCACCTGGTCCCTCACCTATATTCGTAGGGGCCACCTCCAGTGCTACAAGATAAAAAGTACATTAACTAATTGAGGAATTAGCTAGCCTGTCCTCAATAAAAATTGGTTACCAATCAATCACAGGGACCAAAAGGTTACTGCTAATGACTGAACAAACAACGGTAAATTATTATCCACAGATCCACCAGTCAACAGCCACAGAAGACAAAATCAATTATTTGAGATGAATTCAAACATAAGTGAAATGTCTCACTTAGTTTATCATTATATTGGCATCCATAGTTCTATGTAGTTAGAGCAACTCTAACAGTTTGGCAAAATTACTTGGCAAATTAGAATTTTTGGCAAAACCACAAAAAATCTCCTCCAATAACTTAGCAAAAGCACTTGGCAAATTGGCAAGCTTGGCAAAACTAGCCCTTGCCGGCGCAAATATGCACGCATGGGAGCCGCTTGACATACCGCGAATTCTGCTGGTCTAGTGTCGCCTCCTCGCATGCCTAGTCTGTTGGAGAAGGGCTATTTTTAGACTTGACAAATGGATTTTAGACTTGGCAAAACTAGAGATTTGCCAAGTGATGTTTGTCAAACTGTTGGAGATGCTCTTAGTAAGTGACTTTGTCAAATCAGAGTTCAGGGCAGGTGATTTAGAGAGAGTGAGATTTAGAAAAATGCTCTCGGAGACTTACTTGCAACCAGTGGTCGAGAATAATAAATCTTAATTTATCCCTGCTTATTCATCTTATTAGCAACTGAAAGAGACCATCAAGCAAAGCCCTTCAGTAAAATAAACACATGACGACCTTCTCCACTATTTCTTGCAAAATCTCAGTATCGTTACACATTCAAAAGCAGCACTAAACTAAAAGAGAACACTAACTAGCCTCTATCTATTTGTAATACCTAGAATGCACTAGAAGTTCTTCATCTTTGATATGTAAGTGGACCAATCCATCTCGTATGGGTAGTGCAGAGATCGTCTTCTTTTGCCCATGCACTGGACAGGCGCCTGCACCCCGCTCTGGAGGTCGATGCGTAGCAGCAGGCAGTTTGACAATATGATGAACAGAAACCCGCTCCTTGGGCAGAGGGCATTCAGATATCTGAAGTCCAGGAGCTGATTCTGCATGTCGATCGATGTCTCTCTTCGTAAGGCAATGTCGATCGATATCTTGTGCTGCAGAGACCACTCCATGCCGTCGACGTCGTTGCCGACCATCACCCACACCTGGATGTCGTGGTTCGGCAGCGGGTGCACCAGAGACAGCCGGCCGTCGCCCGACGTTGTCAGGGCAAAGGGTCTGTTGTGAATACAGTAGGATTGGCACTGCTCAGGCAGCTCCGTGGTCCATGCCCGGCCAGTGCAGACGTCGAGGCCGATCGTGCTGGTGACTTGACTTCCGATTCCGGCGAGCCAGTACACGGCATCACGGCCGACCACCGTGCTGAAGCCGTCGATGAGCATCCCGAGACCCTTGTTCTTCACTGCCTCGGAACGCTGCACTGGCCCCCAGCAGACGCCATTGTTGCTGGTGAAAACCTGGTAGGTCACTCGGTCCTCCACGGGCGAGAACGTAACTGCCATGGCGAGTACCCGTACTACCGCCGTACTAGACGACGACGGCGAGAGGTCGTAGCCGGTGAGCAAGGCGTACGAGCATATGCACTCGTCCTCGATAGGAGACAAGGGGAGGGACGTGCACTCCCCGGCCATGGGGTTCCAGAGACAGAGGCTATCCAAGTCCAATCTGCGACGGAATAGTAGGAATCCATCACGCGACGTCGAGACGGCGTGAAACATTGACAGGTCGACGCCGCCAACGGAGCCGAACGACGGGAGGCGGAGGCTCTCGCAGCGCCGCGTGTCGACGGCCGTGAATGAGAGCACCGGTGGATCGGAGGCGACGTTCGCCGCCTGATTGCTTCTTCTTGGGATGGAAGAGATGTAGTGGAAGAAGCCGAGAAGGAGGTTGGGGTTGTACCGATCGGGGCAGGGGCGGAGGCTGGGGGCATTGCCGATGATGGTGCGCCGCCATGGCTTGCAGGCGCCGGCGCATCTGACGACGGCGGTGGCTTCCAGGCGGCGGAAAATGTCCAGGAGGAGGTCGGGCAGCAGCGATGCCCATGCATCGTCCGCGTCGTCCATCTCCATGTGTGTCGTGTTGATCGAGGTTCTAGATCGTTTGACGGATCTATTACGGTGCGTGCAAAACAAAAGGTTTATTAGGGCCTGTTTGGTTTGTAGCACTAAAACTAAAGTGGATTAAACTTTAGTACTAAAGAGCCAAACACAAGGACTAAAATAGAACTAAAATACTTTAGTTGTATGCATGCACGCTAGTCACTCAAGATGAACTAAAATAGACTAAAATTTAGTGCACTTTAGTTTTAGTCTTATGGAACCAAACATGCCCTTAATTGAATGAAAATTCCTTTTTTGACACAAAAAACTAATTATTCCTAATTTAACACCCAAACTTGAAATCTTCATTATTTTGCCTAGCTTGAGATTTTTTTTTTTTTTTTTTTTCCCAACAAAACTGACAGGGCCCATGAGTTGATTAGTGGTCATGAGATCAGGCCAGGCCCATCGACTCACTACTATACGCAGAAAAAAAAGAGAGAACAGCTGGCAATTACAGAGACTTGGACCAAACAGCACGAGTGCACGACAAGAAATCCCCCAAATCCAGGGCGCTTCACTCTCTCTCTCAGTTAGCACTAGAAACAGGAAGCCTTCAAGAGAAAATGTTGTGTTGGATCAAAACGAATGTTAACAAGCAGAAGATGCCATGATTGTAACCCCAATTATTTCAAAAACCTGTCAAAATCTAAAATTCACTTCTCTTGAGCTTCACACAAACCTTGCTTGAGCCTGAATGAGCATGCATGCAGTGGCCCTATATCTGGGACTTCTTCAATACCTTCAGCAGGCTGAGGGAGAACTCGTGTAAGGATTCCTCCATTCAATCTCAAAACGAGGTAAAAGGAGAGAGTGTGCATGGATACACAAATACCTGTAGGAACTCTAGAAGGCACCATAGTATAGGTAGTTGATGATCATAACTAGGCAAAACAGTTTTCCAGCCCAAGATCCACAAGTAAGATATCTACACCATCACAGGCACCAAATGAACTAATGAATCTCAATCTGGATGTAGGTCAAAATATGGGGGACATTAATCACAAAAATGACTAAGATCTAAACATTATTTGGCACAAATAACATATAAATTGATTTAGCACAAGAACATGAGAGGATGATGAAATAAATTTTGTTAGTCAATGATAGACAAAAAAAATCAGATATACATAGTTCAATTAATAAAATGTACTGAAGAAACAAGATGAGTTGTCAACGTCTTGTGTTTACTCACCTGGGAAGGCGATTTAGTGGATTTGTTGTTGGAGATTGCATTGCACGATCATAAACAATCTCAGTTCTTTTGGCCACATCATCCCAACTATAAAGTTTTTAGTCATCTGGGATGCAAAACAGAAGAAGCTGAATCAAGGCCCTTCTGCTTGTTCTAGTTTTTTTCCTTTAGCAAACTTGCATGTTCTACTGTTCTTTTTAGCAGAAACTGCTCTGTTATCAAAACTGAGACACGGGCCTGAAGCTGCTGTACTATCGGCTATAAAAGGTTGGACTCGGCCTGCTCAGAACCAGAACTACGCGACGATGTCAAAAGCAGAAGGCAATTGGCCCAAACCCAGCAACGAAGAGTTAGCTTACGACACGATGAGTTCGGCCGTGCCCGTGAGCCGTAACCCGTGTCCGCAACTTCCCAAGTTTCGGTTCGTCGGACCGGGACACGAACTCCAACGCACAGACGACATGCAACAACATCCATGAACGTGAACGCGCAGGACTCAGTATCGATCCATCGTGCCAGCACCGTGCAATCTCCACGACTGACTGCACCAATGGCCGCGAGCGGCAACATGGCCGACCTGCCCGGCGACATCGTCCGCTGCATCGCCGGCCGGGTCGCGCCCGAGTGCCGCCAGCGGATGCGCGCCGTGTGCTCCGCATGGAGCACTGCGGTGCTAGCCGAGCCGCTGCCGTGGATCCTCCTCCAGACTGACAACAGCGACGACGACGGAACGGCCGCTGCGGACTCCGCCGAACGTGACTGCATCAGCAGCGGCGGTGGCTTCTCCGTCCTGTCGCTGCCCACCGACAGCAAGCTGCCACTGAGCATCACCTGCGCCGGGGCGCGCTGCTTCGGCGCCGGCCACGGATGGCTGGCGCTCATCGGCTCGGACCTCAGCGTCACGCTGTGCAACCCTATCACCGGCAACACCGTCTCCCTGCCGCCGCTAACGAAACACCACCCCATGGTCGAAGCCGACGGCCACGGCGAAGACGGCATTGGCCGGTGGCGTTCGTGGTTCGACTTGTGGACCGACTCTGGGGGTTTCGACACGGGGGAGGAGTTCAGGGACGACTACATCCGGAAGGTGGTGTTCTCGGCGCAGCCGCGGCAGGACGACTACTTCGCCGTGGTGCTCAGCGGGAGCCTCTCCCAGCACGCTATGTACGCCAGGGCCGGCGCCACGTCGTGGAAGATGCTGCGCGACGCCGACGGGCGCCGCGCGCTGTCCCTCGTGCACGACGTCGTGCACGTCGTCGACGGCGTGTTCCTCGCCGTCACGCGGTGCCACGGCAAGGTTCTTGGATTCGACCTCGCCGTCCAGGGCGGCACAGATGACGATGACGATGTCGACGACGACGACGTTGACGACGACGGCTACGACGACGACGATGATTATTGCTACTCTCCGATCGTGCGCATCTTGGCGGATCCGCTAGTCATGACCGAGTCGCTGGACTACTTTGTCCCAGGCGAGGACATGCACATGGAGAACCACCTGGTGCTCATCGACGGCGAGCTCTACCAGATATGGGCGGCGCGAGAAGCCGAGCCCCTGCCGTCGGAGGAACAAGACTCTGAGAAGAAGCTGAACCGGTATCGCATAGCGGACGTCGGCGTCGTCAGGTACGCCCCCACGGCGGCAGGAAATTGGGAGGCGGCAGTGGCGGCGGACCTCGGCGACTGGGCTGTGCTGGTCGGGAGGAACGAGACGGTGGCCGTGTGCGCCGGGGACGTGCCGGGGGTGAGTCCCAGCTGCGTCTATTTCATCGCCGGCGAGCTGGAAGAGGTGGTGTGCGCGTTTCAGTTGAGGAGCGGCCGGGCAGAGCCGGTGGGCGGTGACGTGCTGCGACACGCGTGCGCCACGCCGCTGCCTCCGGTTTGGTTCCTGCCGTCACTCAAGTAGGCTGCGCTGCACCACAAGTCCACGTCACTCATTTATCTGGTGATACATTGTACAGTATAGGGTCGGCTAAGCTCAAAATTTGGATGATTTTTGTACTATGGCCTATGGAATGGAGTTTACTATTCCTCATATGGTGACATTAATATTATTACTAGGGTTTAAGGTAACATTAAGAGTAAGAATTTTAGTTGTTTATTTTGCTCTCTTTGCCCACAAAATAAAACAATTTTCGCTTTTTGATGTGTCAAATAGTTTAAACTTTGACTGAAGTTTGTATATAAAAAAAAGTAGTAACAGTAATAATACAAAACAAATATCATTAGATTAGTTATAGATAAATAATATATTTTTATAAAAAGTTTATTTGGAGACATAAATCCTAATACTAATTCCTCTAAACCTCATCAAACTGAAGCTAGACTAGTTTGATCGGCATGGGTTTCACAGTTGCAATCTTTTGTGGATGGATGAAGCACTATATACTAGTCGCAGATAGCATCCCTATTGTGGTCGCCATGGTTACCCCATCCCAAGTCCAATTAACCTTCACTGCTGCCACGTGTTCCATCATCTTACTTTAGTTGGTACTCCTACTCCCTCTTTTCTAAATCACAAGTCATTACAAGAATTTTGAAGAGTCAAAATATTTTAAAAGTGGCGAATAAAAACAATATATATCCTTTCTAAGCACGTGCGCATGCTAACTAGTTATAGAGAAAATTACGAAGATTTATGAAATCAAATAGGTATATTACGAAAATATAGTTAACGAAAAATCCAATAATACTTAGTTGACATTCTAAATATTATTATCTTATCGTATAAATTTGGTCAAAACTAAGATGTTTTGACTATCCAAATTCTTGAATTGACTTACAATCTGGGATGAAGAGAGTACTAACTAACATTGTCGTCGTCATGGTTACCCCGCCCTGAGTTAATAACTTATGAGATATGTGACTAGACATTTTGTAGTATCATGATTTAATAATTTATCAAAGTTGTAAAAATGGTCAAACCTTATACGCATTTTAGCGGGGCTCTGGTACAACTCTTGCTCCCACTTCTTGCGATTCTTTGCCATGGAGCCACGCCAAACACTATATGAAGAATGATTCCTTGCAAACAATCTAGAGAAGGCTGGAGACATTTTTTGTTTGTACCGAGGAGCTAGAATCGTGAAAAAATATGGCTTCTTCGCATTCCACTTATAAACTTGACACAAATTATTTGCAACTTGAGCCGTTTTTCCAAACGTTTTCAAAATGTCTTTAGATGCATCAGAGAAATTGCCCTACAAGACGACCCGGAGCCTTGTCAATTTGGAGCTTAAGGTCCCACCATCTACACGCCATGTGCTCATGCTAGCTTACAATAAACACAAATTTGCTCTATTCGTAGGTTTAAAAGATTGTACAAGACTAAAACAGAGTATGGATAAGCTGCCGCAAAGATGCCACTTGAGTGTTGCTATATCCTGACACTAACAGTATATAGGTTTGTCATTTGTGATGACTAGGGTGAGACTGATTGTCTTAAAATGTTTAAGGTAGATATAAATTGCTTTTGTTGCCCTCGTGTTATACATTAGACAAGTGAAAAGTCACAAATTTTTAAAGCAGAATACCTATTAGCAAGGCTAAACCCTATAACCCTAAACCCTAAAGATGTGTCTTTATCCATGCAAAAGAAAAATTTGTCCCATACACTCAAGAAATTTTTAAATCACCCCTGCCTAGAATACCTATAGAAAGCTGTGTCTTTGCCAGATATAGATGCAATATTCAGAGCTAGTGAACTGCAAGGAATTGCTTGTACAAAAAGCCTGAAAATGCAGAGAGCTTATTGGATTGCTCATAGACAACAACTGTATCGTGTGCAAACCAAGATTGTTGTGCAACCTTGGAAACTTCCGTTTGAAACCATCGATCAGAGATCCAGTGGCTATGGATGGAGGTGGGGTAAATTTGCATTTAAACGCCCGCCAGCCCTCAGTACGTTTTGCAAAAAAAGACCCCATCTTCCTTTCTCCCCGTCGCGACCCGCTCTCTTTCTTTCTTTCCCCGTCGCTGCTTCTTCTCGCCCCTTCTCGCCCGTCGCGCGCCGCCGTTCCAGACGGCCGGTGGAGGAGCGCCCCGGAGGTGGAGCTGTAACAACCCATTGCCGCCGGCGAGCCGGGACGTGAGAAGTTCAGGGACGATCGCCGGCGGCGAGGCGAGAACCTCGAACACGCTTACAACAACACTTTATCAAATTCAACTTGGGTTCATTACACGCAATCGGCGCTGCCTATATGGCCAGCCCGTCACTGGCTCGATGGCCCACTGTCAGTGTCTCAGTGAATGTAAAAGGGAAAATGTAAACACGAAATACGTAATCGCCACAGCACCACGCCTTCTTCTCAAGTGTGCGTCGTCAGGCCGTGACAACTCCCCCCGCCGTAGATGCTGCTTGTCCCCAAGCAGGCGCCGAAGGAAACCTTGTCTTCAGCACGTCATGGTCCTCCCAGGTTGCAGAAGAAGAAGGCAGTCCTGTCCATGTCACGAGCACCTGAGTGATGGCGTTGTTACCTTTGCTCACCAGCCGACGCTGAAGGACGGCTTCAGGTACTGCTTCAGTTGCTTGCAAATCCGTCAGAGCAGGCAGTTCCGAGTACACTGGGGTGTGATCTGGTGTATACGATTTCAGCTGCGAGATGTGAAACACAGGATGGATCTCACTGTGTGCTGGTAATGCAAGACGATAAGCCACTTCCCCGATCTTCTCCACAATAGAGTAAGGGCCAAAATACTTGTATGACAGCTTCGGGAATGGCTGATTAGCAACGGAGGTTTGTGTATAAGGCTGGAGACGTAGCAATACTTGTTCCCCCACCTGAAAGGTTTTATCAGTGCGCTTCCTGTCAGCCTGCATTTTCATCCTGTTGCGCGCCTGCTCCAGCCGTTCCTTGAGAACTTGCAAGTGTTGTTCCCTGTGCTGAATCACTTCAGTAACAGAGCATGGTGTTGTCTGTGTATCCACCACTGCCACTCCGAGATTAGGATCAACACCAAACATGGCCTTGCAAGGGGAGCAACCAATAGCAGAGTGATAGCAGGAATTATACCAGAGCTGAGCGAGGGGTAGCCAAGCTTTCCAGGTCTTTGGAGAATCTTGCACAGCACAACGCAGATACATCTCAAGGCATTGGTTCACACGTTCGGTCTGACCATCCGTTTGAGGGTGATAGGCCGTGGAGAGATTAAGCTTCAGTTGATAAGACTTGAAGAAGCTCTGCCAGAAGGAACTGACAAAGACCCTGTCCCTGTCACTCACAATGGACTTAGGAAGACCATGTAATTTGACTACTTGCTCCATGAATATCTTGGCAATTTGAGCAGCAGTATAAGGATGTTTAACAGGGATGAAATGGCCATATTTACTGAACCTGTCCACTATGACCATAATGACACTGTAGCCTTCAGACAATGGAAGCCCTTCAATGAAATCCATAGAAATATCCTGCCATATTCCTGCTGGTACAGGCAAGGGCTGGAGCAAACCTTGTGGATGAGCAAGAGAATGCTTTGTATGTTGGCTCACTGAGCATTGTTTGATAAAGCTGTCTACATCAGCCTTGAGCCCCTTCCAGTAAAAGAGCTTTTTGATTCTGTGATAAGTTGCATTGACCCTAGAATGACCACCAATTGCAGATGAATGAAAGGCTGAAATCAGCTTAGTCTGCAGAGCAGTGTTACTGCCAATCCAAATAGCCCCTCCTTTCTTAATGAGCCCCTGTTCCAGAATCAGCCCTTGTTCATTAGGACTGGATAAAGCCAATTGAGCCAGCAACTCCTGAGCATTAATATCAGTAGTATAGGAGTTCAAGACCTCTTGAGCCCATTGAGGTTGCAAGTGAGAAACTCCATGTATGATCAGCAAATGATTTACTCTAGACAGAGCATCTGCAGCTAAGTTCTCTTTACCTTTTCTATATTGGATCTTGAATTGCAATCCCATCAGTCTTGTCATGACTTTCCTCTGCATATCTGAATGGAGATTTTGTTCAGTCAGATAAGACAGGGACTTGTGGTCAGTCATTATGATGAACTCCTGTCTCTGCAGATATGGCCTCCACTTCTCAATGGCAATGATTAAAGCAAGGAATTCCTTTTCATAGATTGATAGTTTCTGATGATGGGGAGCCAAGGCTTTGCTAAGAAAAGCAATGGGCCTGCCTTGCTGCATCAAAACTGCTCCAATACCCTCTCCACAAGCATCTGTCTCAACTTGGAAAGGTTGAGTAAAATCAGGCAAAGCTAACACAGGGGTTGTTGTCATAGCTACCTTCAGATTGTCAAAAGCTTCCTGAGCTTGGGCTGTCCACTGAAATGACTTCATTCTCAGGATATTGGTTAAAGGTTTGGCCAGTATGCCATATCCCTTCACAAATTTTCTGTAATAACCAGTTAACCCCAGAAATCCTCTGACATCAATCATATTCTTTGGAACAGGCCACCTTTTCATGTCATCAGTCTTAGCTGGATCAGTAGCAAACCCTTTGTTAGAAATGATATGACCAAGGTACTCAATCTTGTTCTGAGCAAAACTGCATTTAGAAGGCTTAAGGTAAAACTGATTAGTTCTCAGCACTTCCAGCACCTGCTCCAAGTGTTCCAAGTGTTGTTCCCAAGTAGCACTGTAAATTAGTATGTCATCCAAGAAAACCATTGCAAACTTCCTGAGAAAAGGCTGTAGGAGCTCATTCATGATGCACTGGAAAGTAGCAGGAGCATTAGTAAGGCCAAATGGCATGACCTTAAACTCATAATGTCCTAAATGAGTCTTGAAAGCTGTCTTGAACTCATCACTGGGCAGCATTCTTATTTGGTGATAGCCTGACTTCATATCAAGTTTAGTGAAGAATTTGGCTCCTGCCAGCTCATCCAGAATCTCATCCACAATTGGCATAGGAAATCTATTCTTTATGGTCAAATCATTCAGTTTCCTATAATCAATGCAAAATCTCCACTGTCCATCTTTCTTCTTAACTAAGAGCACTGGGGATGCAAAAGGGCTATGGCTGTGTGAAATCAACCCAGCATCCAATAATTGTTTCACTTGCTTTTCTATTTTAGTTTTATGCTGTGGAGAATAATGGTATGGCCGAGAATTGACAGGAATAGCATCAGGCAGTAAAGGAATGGCATGATCATATTTTCTATGGGGTGGAAGGTGCTGAGGATCTTGGAACACATCAGCATACCTTAACCGCAGATCTTCTATATCACAATGCACATGAGGGACAGGAACCTGATGAGAAGGGACATCCTTAGGTGGTGGTTCCATCAATGCATAAGCCCAAATGTCATTGCCCTTGATTGACTTGAACACTTGCTTAGCAGATATGGCCTGGAGGGATAATGTTTCAGACAACAGTCCCTGCAAAGTGACTAGTGTGTCTTTATACTGGAAGGATATAGATCTATGTTCCCAATCACAGTGCATTGTCCCTATGGTCTGCAACCAATCAAAGCCTAAAATAGCATCATAAGGCAGAGTATCCAGGACTATCATGTCAGTCTCAAAGGTGTATCCCTGTATATACCACCTGAGATTGTTTACCTTCTGTGAAATTTTCAACTCAGTGCCACTGGCTACTCTCACTGACTGCTGAGGAAAAGGGACAGTAGGCAAGTTGGTAAGCTGCACAAATTTGGAACTCACAAAGCTATGAGTACTCCCCGAGTCAATCAAAATGATCATAGACTTCCCTTGGACAGTAGCTTTGAGCCTGATAGAATCAGGTGGGGCAGTACCAGAGATTGCATTGATGGACAGTTGCCCAAAGTTCTCTGTCAGCAATTCTTCAATGGCAATCTCATTCAGCACTTGATCATCCAAATGTCGATCTAAATCATTCACCACAATGGCATTGGCTTGGGGCTTCTTCCTGGCAGGACACTTCTCAATATGGCCAGGCTCAAATGGCTCCCCACAGCCATAGCAGAGATTGTTAATTTTCCTGTGATCTCGGAGTTGCTTATCTCTCCAGAAATTTGGGTTGGTCACTGCAGGCTTGGTGTCAGGACCCTGCTGGACCTGCTTCCCTTTTGCTTTCCACTTGTTTCTGTCAGATGTTTTCTGCTGTATCTTAGCAATGATTACTACTTCTTCAACTGTAGAAGGCCTTTGTGGCTCAACCACTGCCCTAATATCTTCTCTCAATCCCCTGACATATTGGGTTGCAAAGAATTTGTCATCATGACTAGATCCATTCATGCACACATCATACTGTAATGACTTGTACTTAGCAGTATAGTCCTCCACTGTATTAGTCATCTTGAGATCCAACAGTTCATTCATTGAAGTGTTATAATCATCAAGATCAAACTGTTTCAATATAGCAACCTTAAAGGCTTCCCAAGAGATATTCAGATGCTTCACCCTATTGGTCTCCCACCATTTTGCTGCACTGTCCTGCATATGCATTGTAGCTGCATCCACCCACAAATTCGGAGGCAACTTGAAAATGGTGAAATAATTCAGACATTTTGCCAACCAAATCCTGGGCTGAGTGCCATCAAAGGAAGGAAATGGCCACTTGGGCAGAGCATGATGAGGCATAGTGTCCTCCCTGTGGTGATGCCTGTGCTGCCCACGTCTGTTGTTTCTGTGAGGAGGAGGCTCATTGTGTTCAGAGAAAGGATTATCGAATGCAGGCTCCTCTTCAGACACAGACTCTTCACTGCTGGAAGAAAGCAGACGACGAAACCCCTCATTGATCAATTTATCCACAGCATCTCCAGTGGTAGCCACTCTTTCAGCCAACAACTTCTGATCTCGCATACATGCTTCCACTGAATCATTAGTTTTAGATTGAGCCGTGCCCAGATCATTCATACGCCGCTGCATGAGAGTCAGCGTCTCCAACAAATCACCCCAGCGCCTCTTATCCTCTTCGTCACGAGCATCCATAGCGTCAAGCACAAAAGCTGTTTGAGGAGATGGGATCACTGGTTTCTTCTTCCTCGGAGCCGTGATGACCGAACAAAAATTCACCCAATCTGTCGACACAGGTTCAGCACGGAGCCTCTCCTATCTCGGCCAACAGATCAATCACCACCGCCTGGAGCTGATGCGTGACCTTGGAATTTTACGACGGAAACAATGTTCCACAACCCTAGCCACGGACAGCTCCCCGCCAACGCCACCGCACTCAGATCGATTCGCGACGCACGGAATTTTACACGGAAACAACTGCCCCGCAACCCTTGTCGCTAATCAGATCGAGGCAAAATCGAAGAGAAAGCGAGCGAGAGGAAATAAGCTCACAATGGGTACGCCGCCAACCCCGAAATTGTCGATGCTGACCCTAGTTGACGCCGAATCGTAGCCGACGGCGCTGGTGGATGTTGACGCGCCGCCGGAACCGCCGAGAGAAGACGCTCCTGTCGATCGCGGCCGAGATGTGAATCCGCCGCAAAACCGATCCCCGATGTATTTGGTGGAGGTGGTCACCGGAACGAGCTCGAGCTGACTGGAATCGACCGCGGCGGAGCTGAGGAAGCCGATTCGTGAGGAATCGCTGCTGCAACGCCGCCGCCGACCCGCCGCTCACCGTGTAAGCTCGAACCGAGAAGGGTGGGAAGGGTGAGGAATCGGAACCTGGATAACTACTGGAGCTAGATACCACTGTAACAACCCATTGCCGCCGGCGAGCCGGGACGTGAGAAGTTCAGGGACGATCGCCGGCGGCGAGGCGAGAACCTCGAACACGCTTACGACAACACTTTATCAAATTCAACTTGGGTTCATTACACGCAATCGGCGCTGCCTATATGGCCAGCCCGTCACTGGCTCGATGGCCCACTCTCAGTGTCTCAGTGAATGTAAAAGGGAAAACGTAAACATGAAATATGTAATCGCCACAGCACCACGCCTTCTTCTCAAGTGTGCGTCGTCAGGCCGTGACAGGAGCACCCCGGAGGAAGAGCTGCTACCTTGCGCGCGCCCCCGGAGGAGCTGCCCCCTTGCGCGCGCCCCCTCCGCCGGCCCGCTCACTCCGGCCGCCGCCTCTCCTGCGCCGATGGCGCGCGCCCCCGGAGGAGCTGCCCCCTTGCGCGCGCCCCCTCCGCCGGCCCGCTCACTCCGGCCGCCGCCTCTCCTGCGCCGATGGCGGCGGACGGCCGCCAAGGCCGGGCAGCAGTTCCTCAACCGTCTCTCCTTCCCCGTCTTCCTCGATGTGGGCTGGGCTCAGTGTCGCCACGGCATGGTCAACGAGGCGCATGAGTGCTGGGTCCTCGCCGGCGTCCTGGTGATGGTGGCCGCTGATGGTGGTGCTGCTAATGGTGGCCGCCGCCGTGTTTGGCATGCCGCTGCTGGAGGGCACCTCTATCGCGGCCTGCTGCTCAACACCAAGGGGACCATCGAGCTCATCATCCTCAACATCGACAGGAACAAGCGTTGTGTTCTGTGTAATGCCTGAAAGTGCAGGGCTTCCGTGTGTAATGCCTGAAAGTGCAGGGCTCAGTGTTGTTTTGGTGATCTGTTTGCAGGACTCGAGTTGGTGATCTGTGTAATGCTAATGGCAATTGTGCTGTGTGTGATGCCTGAACAAAAGGATGTAATTATGTGTTCTGAAGATTGAAATGAAATTGATTTCAGCATGTGTTCAGAATTATGTGGTCTGAAGCTTGATCTCAAAGTGCATGGTTTCATTTTTCCAATGTCTTAACAGCAAGTATAGACCCTGTAATAAGAAAATTCAGATTGCAATGCTTAAAAAATTTGACATGTACACTAAATATTCAGATTGCATAGACAGTACAGTTCAGAATGGAGGACTATGAACTTAAATAAAAGTAAGCATTCCATCTGGAGGTTGCTCGTGGGCACCATCTGGCCGGCGATCGTGGGCTCAATCTGGGCACCAAAAACCGAATTTCCCGAACCGAACCGAACTACCCGAGAACCGAACCGAACTTCCCGAACCGATCGGTTTCGGTTCCAAGTTCGGTTCCAGGATTTGACTACCCAAAATTCCCGAGGGAAATTCGGTTCTAGGCCTCGGGAAACCGAATAGCCCGAAATACCCAAAATTTTATGTGTGTGTGTGTGTGTTGTTGTCTGCTGTGCAGCCTGTGCTAGTGTGCTCGATGCCCATCGAGGCTTAAGTTTGTTGCTTGTGGATTGTGGAATGTTGTTTGTTTGCCTTGAACTTTTATATATGTGTGCTATGTGCATGAATGCTGTCAAAATTTACATTTGAAAGAGCTATTTTTTTTATTTTCTTGTTTTTCAGTTCCTATTCGGGAATTCCCGAAACCGAACCGAATTTTCCGATCCCGAAACCGAAATAGGAACCGATCGGTTCCAATTCCTAGGTAACCAAATTACCCGAATACCCGAGGGACCGAACCAATTGGTTTCGGGTACCCGAATGCCCAGATTGACCGTGGGCACCATGGGGTCGGCGATCGTTCCAGACGTCGTTCCAGCTGATGAGGCCGGCAGCCGGGCGTCCGCCATCTCCAGCTGCCAGGCGAGCAGCAGCCGGGCGGCGGCGTGAAAACCGTTCTGAATTCACGCGACTCTTGGCCTGGAAGGTACGTACGTCTCCTGGCCTGGACGGGGGATTAGGGGAGGGGGTCATTTGAAAAAAAAAATTATTAATGTTAATGCGGGCGTTTAAATGCAAATTTACCCCACCTCCATCCATAGCCACTGGATCTCAGATCGATGGTTTCAAACGGAAGTTTTCAAAGTTGCACAACAATCTTGGTTTGCATACGATACGGAGCCTAGCATCAGATCAGATTATCCAAGATCGTTCACTATCACTTGAAGTAGGCCCACGTGTCAGCCACTTGTTTTCCCTCCGTATCCCCCGGCTCCGCTCGGTCTCCGTGGCTTCGAGCAGCGGCCGCCCTGCGCCACCGCCGGCGGCCGGCGGCCGGCTCCCTCCCCCGCTCTCCTTCTGGAATCCCCCACCCGCGCCGCGCCGCCCGCTCCTATCCTCCACCACCAGCACCGTGCCGGTCGTCGCCTCCTCTGACGCCAAGCTCGCCAGTACGGCTCGATCTGGCCGCCGCCCGTGCCGACCTGTTCCTCGAAGCCGGTGAGCGCTCAGCCTCTCTCTCGTAGCACGGCGGCACGGCCCCGAATACCGGTAGGTAGACCGATGGATTGGGCGATGAGGGTTTCATTTTTTAGGAGGGGGCTGGTTTCTTGGGATGACTGGGAATGCGGTTAACACCTGGAACTGTAGTAGTTTTTCCCCCACTCATTAGCCATTGTTGGTATTCTCTCACTTGTTGGAGATGCTTTGCACGTTTAATACTGTCTGAACTACATCATAAAAGGACTAGTATAACAATAGCGACAATATATGAATCAGTGGGCACTGCAGAGGCATAAATCAAATTTCCACTGAAGCAATCGTTGAATCTCATATTTGTTGAAATAAGACAAAAACAAGTTAAAGAATTGAAGTCTTTGGAATCCAACCTTGATCCACCAGCCAGTGCAATGAAATGCCATGTTGGCAAACAGGCAGGTTACCTTGAGGCTTGAGTTCTGAGCAATGCTGCTTTTCTAAGGGAAGCCGGTTAGAACCTTGCTCTTGGGAAGTTGCAGCTTCACCCAGAATTGAACTGAACCTGACATTTCCTTTTAGCATGTAACACCAATGGTTTGTGTCACAAATGCATGGAATTTGTGGCAATAAAAATACTAATGGTTTGGTAGATCTTTTTTTTTCCAGATTTGGATGAAACTAAACACGTTTCTAGCAAACACAGAAGATAAAAATAGAGGACAGTGGTAACTGGGTGAATGAATGAAAAGTGGCTCTAGCCTCAAGAGAAACTCTTTTTTGCCCTTTTGTATGGCTGAATCCTCATCATGAGGGAATGCCTACTAGTAATCTATTGGAAAAAAAAAGGATGCTTATCCTTCATATTGTGGTTGGCATTGTAAGTTATTGTATCAGCCAATTGTACTGATGCAGGTTTAGTTATGGTGGTTTACATTTTTTTTTTTATCTCAAACATGCATGAGAGAGAGTTACATATCATTTCATTAAAAAGAAAGATCTGATTATCTGAAACACATGGGAAGGAAACCCCAATAACATTCACAGTCAAAACACCCACAGCACTCTAGAATGCTAGAACAAAACTGAAAATATTGCTCAGTGCCTTTTTTTCCCCCTTTGTAGTTTGTAACCCCTGTGGTCTTACATCATGTTTTTTTTTTGGATTTCAGTTTTCTGATGTAATGGATGGGCAAGGCACAAAGCACAGGATTTTGATGGTGTCTGACTTTTTCTTTCCAAATTTTGGTGGGGTGGAAAGCCATATCTACTACCTATCACAATGTCTGCTTAAGCTTGGCCATAAGGTCCTATTTTCCTCAAAAACTATGTAGCTTTCTGTTTGCCTGTCCATTCTTTAGGATGTTTGATACTCTTAACAAATATTCATCCAATAAACTAATGGTTATTTTCTCTCAAATCTGCCACTTCCATCAGTTACTTTACCCTTATTTGTGTTATATAGATTTTAGGATATTGCACATATACTGAGATGCTGTCAGATTGGATGACATGGACATGCATAGGAGATATTTACCTAAGGCACACTTATTTAGAAGAACCATAAAATCATTAGCTGTTAGCTGCCAATTTTTTAGCAAAGTATTGAAAGAAATTTATGTGTTTTGCCTAGGTTGTTGTCATGACTCATGCCTATGGAAACAGATCTGGAGTACGATATGTCACAAACGGTTTAAAGGTCTATTATGTACCATGGAGGCCATTCCTGATGCAGAATACACTTCCAACATTATTCTTGACGTTTCCAATTGTAAGGACAATTATTATTCGAGAGAAGATTTCTGTCGTGCATGGACATCAAGCTTTTTCAACACTATGTCATGAAGCATTAATGCATGCTAGGACGATGGGGTACAAAGTTGTCTTCACAGATCACTCACTTTATGGTTTTGCTGATGCTGGAAGCATTCACATGAATAAGGTGCTGCAGTTTACTCTTGCAGATATTGATCAGGCAATATGTGTCTCTCACACAAGCAAAGAGAACACTGTCTTGAGGTCTGGGATATCTCCAGAGAAAGTTTTCATGGTTCCTAATGCAGTCGATACTGCAATGTTTACTCCCTCCCCCAAGCGCTTAAGCTGCGATGAAATAGTCATTGTTGTGATCAGTAGATTAGTATACCGTAAAGGTGCCGACCTTCTTGTCGAAGTCATTCCAGAAGTATGCCGTATATTTCCAAAGGTGAGTATGAGCTACATCACTCTTTAAGTCAAACAACCCTGGTGAGTTTTGTATGTACAGACTAAGGTATAACCTTTATTATCAGTATATAACAGTCTTGATCACTAAATGTTTTGATTGCTGTGCATGTAAAAAATTAGAGTTTGACTTTAGAGTTTGGCTGTTTTCATCAAGTCATTTTGCACCATTATTTTGTTGTTGTATGTATATTTTGATTTAGTAAGTTGGTTATATCTTGACGATTAATGACTCTATGTACTTGCCAGGTTCGCTTTATTGTTGGCGGTGATGGTCCAAAACGTGTACGTCTTGAAGAAATGAGGGAGAAGTTCTCCCTTCAGGATAGAGTTGAGATGTTAGGAGCTGTACCTCATGCTCAAGTGCGATCGGTTCTGATATCTGGACATATATTTTTGAACAGGTAAACTCTTCCTACATTTTCATCATTACATGTTGTAAATCATGTTTCTACTTTCCAGTGTGTTTGTCCCTCTTTTTCTTGATGGATTTCAATTCTTGAGCCATTTGAATTGGGGATAACTTTTATGCACTTGAAATAGAAGTTTGACATTCAGATTATTAAAGTGCTCTTGTGAATATGTGGTCTAAAAACACAAACTAGGAATAGGATTTAATACACAAGTTTATTCATGGACGTAGTGGGAAATTTTCTTTGGAATTGGGAGTTAATTGAAGGATGATAATTTTTCACTCATCTTGCATCGCCTACCTTCATTGTCAATTATAACATAATGCTATAGAGACTGCATGATGGGCAAATTAATTTCTGGGACAGATGCAAATGGTTTGGCCATTTTATGTATAAATACTGGGGTAACAGTGGAACCTAACCTTTGTTGTTTTTAGTTCACTTACAGAAGCATTTTGCATAGCCATTCTAGAAGCGGCAAGCTGTGGACTGTTGACAGTGAGCACTAGAGTTGGTGGTGTCCCTGAGGTATGCGGTTACGATCTCAAGTTTCCCTTCTACAGAAAATCCCAACCTTTGTTAGATGAGTTTTGAGTTTCATGCAATTCATTATTTCTTTTTACAGGTTCTTCCAGATGACATGATAGTGCTTGCAGAACCAGCTCCTGGGGACATGGTAAGAGCTGTCAAGAAAGCCATAGACATGCTACCTGGCATAGACCCTCAAATTATGCATCTTCGGGTGAGCCTGAACTCTGAACATTCCACAGCTTATTTGAACTCAGGATTAGACCCTTTCTATTGACATTCCACACCTTATTTGAACTTAGACTGGACCCTTTCTATTGTGTTCATTTTTCATTAGCTTCTATTTTGTTTGAATTTCGTATGCAAGCTCCTTGGTATTGATTCAGCTTCTTCTCTTTTGCATCCTAGATGAAAAAACTGTATAGTTGGGATGATGTGGCCAAAAGAACTGAGATTGTTTATGATCGTGCAATGCAGTCTCCAACAACAAATTTACTAAATCGCCTTCCCCGGTGAGTAAACATTGACAACTCATCTTGTTTCTTCAATAGATTTTGTTAATGAAACAGGGCATATCTGATTTTTTTTTTGTCTATCATTGACTATAGCAAAATGTATTTCAGCATCCTCTCATGTTCTTGTGCTAAATCAATTTATACACTATCTGTGCCAAATAATGTTTAAATCTTAGTCAACTTATGATCAATGTCTCCATATTTTCACCGACATCCAAATTGAAATACATTAGTTGATTTGGTGCCCCTGCTGATGTAGATATCTTACTTGCGGATCTTGGGCTGGAAAACTGTTTTGCCTAGTTATGATCATCAACTACCTACTATGGCGCCTTCTAGAATTCCTACAGGTATTTGTGTACCCATGCATACTCTCTCTTTTTACTTGTTTTGAGATTGAATGGAGGAATCCTTACACGAGTTCTCCATCAGCCTACTGAAGGTATTGAAGAAGTCCCAGATATAGGGCCACTACATGCTCATTTAAGTTCAAGCAGTGGTTTCTGTGAAGCTCAAGAGAAGTGAATTTTATACTTTGACAGATTTTTTTGTAGTTTTTAAATAATCGGGTTTGCAATCATGGCATCTTCTGCTTGCCAACATTCGTTCTGAACTTCTGATGCAACACAACGTTTTCTATTGAATCTTCCTGTTTCTGTCGTGGCAACTGAGAGAGTGAAGCGCCTCGGATTCGGCGGATTTCTTGCCGTGCCCTGATTTACGGTAATGTTAGTTTGGGAACAAAAATTTCAAGAAAGGCTAGATAAGGAAGATTTCAAGTTTGGGAAGGCATTTTCTCCATAACACTACATAATAGATCCGTCTCCGATCCAGAACCTCGATCGACACATGGAGATGGAGGACGCGGACGATGCAGGGGCATCGCTGCTGCCCGACCTCCTCCTGGACATTTTCCGGCGCCTGGAAGCCACCGCCGTCGTCAGATGCGGCGGCGCCTGCAAGCCATGGCGGCGCACCATCATCGGCAATGCCTCGAGCCTCTGTCCCTGCCCCGACCGGTACAACCCCAACCTCCTGCTCGGCTTCTTCCACTACATCTCTTCCATCCCAAGAAGAAGCAATCAGGCGGCGAACGTCGCCTCCGATCCACCGGTGCTCTCATTCACGGCCGTCGACACGCGGCGCTGCGAGAGCCTCCGCCTCCCGTCGTTCGCCTCTGTTGGCGGCGTCGACCTGTCAATGTTTCACGCCGTCTCGACGTCGCGTGATGGATTCCTACTATTCCGTCGCAGATTGGACTTGGATGGCCGCCTCTGTCTCTGGAACCCCATGGCCGGGGAGTGCACGTCCCTCCCCTTGTCTGCCGTCGAGGACGAGTGCATGTGCTCGTACGCCTTGCTCACCGGCTACGATCTCTCGCCGTCGTCGTCTAGTACGGCGGTAGTACGGGTACTCGCCATGGCAGTTACGTATATGTTCTCGCCCGTGGAGGACCGACTGACCTACCAGGTTTGCACCATCAACAATGTCGTCTGGGGGCCAGTGCAGCGGTCCGAGGCAGTGAAGAACAAGGGTCTCGGGATGCTCATCGACGGGTTCAGCACGGTGGTCGGCCGTGATGCCGTGTACTGGCTCGCCGGAATCGGAAGTCAAGTCACCAGCACGGTCGGCCTCGACGTCTGCACTGGCCGGGCATGGACCACGGAGCTGCCTCAGCAGTGCCAATCCTACTGTTTTTACAACAGACCATTTGCCCTGACAACGTCGGGCGACGGCCGGCTGTCTCTGGTGCACCCGCTGCCGAACCACGACATCCAGGTGTGGGCGCTGGTCGGCGACGACGACGTCGACGCCATGGAGTGGACTCTGCAGCACAAGATATCGATCGACATTGCCTTAAAAAGAGAGGTATCGATCGACTTGCAGAGTCAGGTCCCTAGCGGTCGCATCCTGGACTGCAATTATCTGAATGTCGTCTGCCCAAGGTGCGGGTTTCTGTTCATCATGTTGTCAAACAACCTGCAGCTACGCATCGACCTCAGGAGCGGGGTGCATCCGGCTGTCCAGTGCATGGGCAAAAGAAGCCCATCTCTGTATTACCCGTACGAGATGGATTGGTCCACTTACATATCAAAGATGAAGAACTTCTAGAATTACAAATAGAATAGAAAGAGGCTAGTAAGTATTCTCTTTTAGTTTAGTGCTACTTTGAGTATTTGTAAGCAAACGGGTACCGAAATTTTGCAAGAAATTAATAGAGGAGAGTTCATCGCGCTCTTGTTTTATTCAAGGGCTTTGCTCTCTTTCAGTTGCTAAGATGAAGACGCGGACTTGTGGTGGGCAGCCGAGCTACTTGAGTGACGGCAGGAACCAAACCGGCGGCAGCGGCGTGGCGCACGCGTGTCGCAGCACGTCGCCGCCCACCGGCTCTGCCCGCCCGCTCCTCAACCGAAACGCGCAGACCACCTCTTCCAGCTCGCCGGCGATGAAGTAGACGCAGCTGGCGCTCACCCCCGACACGTCCCCGGCGCGCACGGCCACCGTCTGGCTCCTCCCGACCAGCACGGCCCAGTCGCCGAGATCCGCCGCTGCCTCCCAGCCTTCTGCCGTGCGGGAATACCTGACGACGCCGACGTCCGCTATGTAGTACCGGTTCAGCTTCTTTTTAGAGTCGTCTTCCTCTGGCGGCAGCGGCTCGGCTTCCCGCGACGCCCATATCTGGTAGAGCTCGCCGTCGATGAGCACCAGGTGGTTCTCCACGTGCATGATCCCGCCTGGGACGAAGTAGTCCACTGACTTGGATCGGCTACGATGGGCCGGCCCGCTCGAGCGGTACCCTAGGGCGCGCCCCTGGCGCCCTCCCGCGACGCGCCGCCGCCGCCGCCGCCGGCTGCCTGCCCGGCGCCGGCGGCCCCTCCGACCCCGTCGACCCTCCTCCCCAGCCCCCTCCCTCCCCCTCCCCACCTCCCTCACCAGCCAGTCGCGGCGTCGCCCGACCAGGCGGAGCTGCCGCCGCCGAGCCGGTCGTGCGCCGCGGCCAGTGACGAGGCCGGCGGAGCCGGAGCTCCCGCGGCCGCCGGCGATGGCGGCACGGCCACGGCCCCGGCGGGCGCGCCACTCGCCGCTTCCCCGTCGCCCCAGCAGCTCCTCCTCTGCTTCTCCCCTCCACCACCCCGACGGCGTGCTGAAGCCGGCGCGAGGCCGCCGGCAGCGGCTGCTGTGGCGAGCGCCGAGGGCGCAGTCGGGGCAGCCTGCTCGGCTTCCGGCCATGGGGACCAGCGCGCGGCCAGGCCGCCGGACACCGCTGGGAGCCAGCCACGGCGCGCACCGCAAGTGTTCGACGAAATGCCGCAGGGAGCTGGGGACAACTCTGGCCGGCCGCCCGCCGCCCAGGCCGCGCCCGTCACCTCCCCTTCTCCGTCCACGGCCTCCCCGGTGCCTGCAGCCACCCCGCCGCCGCCCGCGCACGGGAAGACCCTTTCCCCGCTCGCGGATCCCTTCTTCCCCTCCGCGGGGCAGCCAAAGACCGTGCGGTGGGCTGACGGCGACCTCACCGACTGCTCCGACGACGACGAGCCAGCCTACGGGATGCCGCGCCACCTCTTCATCCCAGCCCAACCCACCCGTGTCCTTGAGGTCGGGGAGACCTCGGCTCGGGTGAGCTCTCCCGCCGTGCATGACCGCCCGGCACGTGGCCTTGAGGACGGGGAGTCCTCGGCCAAAGCCGGGGCGTCGGCACTCGGTGGCTAGGCCAGCGGGATGCCGCATGCCGGCGAGGGCGCGCCGCGACGCCGGCGTGGGCGGCGCCACCGAGCGCGTCGGGAGCAGGCGGCCGGTGGTGCGTCGAATGCACCCAACGCGCGTCGACGACTCGGGCCGTCTCCGGAGCCGAGGGCTCCGGCCCCCCGGCGGCTCTGCCCGATGGCCGCCTCCCGCGTGCCGGCCCCTCGGAGGCTCGGCCCGGACCCGGAGCCACGGCTCCCGGCTTCGAGGAGGCTCGGCCCCAGCCGTCAGGCTTCCCCTCCGGACCGGGATGGTTGGCGCGAGGTGCTACCCCGCAAGCAACCTCTGAAGGCTGCCGCGAGCGTGACGGCGGCGAGGCCAGCCCGAAACGCGCGCCAGCCTCCCTCCGGTCGACGGCGGGCGCGGGTGGAACGTCGAGGGACGGTGCCTCAACCGCACGGCATCGGGGCACCGGATCGCGACGTGCAAACGGGAGCCCCGTGTGGGAACGCCATGGGCTCTACCACCGGGCTCGTGATCGCACCCGGCCGCCGTGACGGGCTCGTCCTCTAGGCGCGGGGCACGGGCGCCGGCCGCGCTCCTATGCGCAAGCGGAGAGCGAACCCCGGTCTTTGGGGGCCGCTCGTTGTCACCGCCGCGTCGCTCCCCGGGACGGACGTCGATGCGCGAGGGCCGGCCCCGTCGCCACGCCTTCCTCCGACGTCGCCACCGGGTGCGGCCCGGACGCGGATATCGCCGCCGTCCGTCCGCGGTTGCTACGGCCATCGGGATCCAGCCGGGGAGCTGCAGATCCGACGGTGCCCCGAGGGTTTCATCATCACCGCCTGCCCAACCGAGAAGCGCGTGGACAGCGTCGCGCCAACCATGGCGGAGGTTGTGGCCCGACACCGACCACCGGTCCAGCCCACGGCTGGGACGAGGACGTTGAAGCGCGCGCAGGTGTCGCCACCGCTTGGCGCGACGACCGCTGCCCCTCGCACCGCCACCAGCTCTGCTTCGGGAGCCATGACGCCGGAGTCAAACCGGCCGCGCCGCACGCGACGTTGTGGGCGTCGCGCCGGCCATGGAAGGGCCGACCGCAGGAGGACGCCGCGACAGGTGTGGCGCCATCGCGTGCCACGGCCCGCACCCCCGTCGCGCGGGTCACCTCATCTCCCGAGGAGGCGACGAAGGACTCGGTGGACGCGGGTGACTCGGCGGGGAGCCCGGAGTCACCCGTGGCAGGCCGGGAGGAGGGGAGTTCCGGCCGGACACCTCACCACCCGGCCCACCCGACGAGAAGGACATGAGGACGAGAACGCAGCCGCCATGGGTGGCTTGGTGGGAACCTTGAGCCACCCGTGGAGGCCGAGGAGGACCCGGATGCTCAGGGCGCGCTGGTGTTGCTCGCCCACTGGGGAGAGGAGCTCGCGACCGGACCGTCGGGCTCCGAGTCGCCGCACGACCTCGGCCGCGCCGACCGCGCGGATGCTGAGGCAACGTTGGGGGACGCCGCTGAGCCGCGGAGGACGACCCGTGACGCCGGTGCACGGTGGGCATGACAGCACGACGGAGGGCACGCTCGCCCTCCTCGCTCGGCCGGGGAGCGGACCTCGACGAGGACCCACCGGGCTTCCCGTCCCGGTGCCTTTCCGCGAGGGGAGGAGCGGCGGACCACCACCGCCCCGGTGGGAGACCTTGTGCGACGCAGACGACGGGTGGACTGCATCGTTCGCGGGATTTCCCCACAACGCCGCGTCCCACGACGCCCGGGGGACGCTCCGGCGGAGGCCGTCGAGCCCGACTCGAACGACGAGGAGCAGCGACGACAAGAGGCCCGGCAGGCGACGGGGTAGACCCGACGGGGAGCTTGGAGTCACCCGCGGGCGCTTTGGGGGTCCCGGGCCGTGCCGCCGACACACCGCCGGCCCTAGGAAGGGCCCACCTGTGTGGGGCTTCGGAAGCCTACCCAGACCACGGCGGCTGCCGACGAGGCACCGCCGGGGGTTACGCACACCCGTCTCCCGGAGGTCCGCCGCCCGGCCCGCCGACCGGAGAGGTGGGAAGCCCGGCCAAAGAGGGCTCCTTCACGGGCGGCTCAAGAACTTCGCCAAGAGAGTCTTCCACAAGGCGACCACCCCGCTTCTTCCAAATCCGGCCACGGTGGACGACTCCGCTCCATCAAGCCGCCAACGCGGAGCAAAAGCATCGCAGCCAACCCCTCTCCAAGTACCCGGTGGCAAAGAGAGGCGAGATCCTCGCCATGCGTAAAATGGGGTTCATCGAGTCAGAGCCGACGGTGGAGGGACAACTGAAGCTGGACGCGATGTTCGAGGGAAGACCAGGGGATGCCCGAGCCTTGCAGGAGCTGCTCGCAGGCGAGGAGAGTCAACAGCGACCGCGGAGGCGCCGCAGGGCCGGGGGCCACGCATGAGCGCCGGTCCCGTCGTGCAAACTAGAATGTTAGTGTGTGAGTAATCCATTATGTGCGTGTTCTGGGGTGGCGGGCTGTGTTTCAAATTTATTAACATCCCAGAAAAACTTGTAAAACTCTCTTCTTCTTAATACAATGATGCGCAAATCTTTTGCGTATTCGAGAAAAAAAGTCCACTGACTTGGACAGGACTAGTCGTTCCGCGAAGGTGCGCACGCTCGGAGAGTAGCAATAATCATCATCGTCGTAGCCGTCGCCGTCAACGTCATCGTGTAACGCCCCTTGGCCGCCGCGTCGCCGGCGACGTGAGTACGCACGCGGTGTGTCGGAAGCGACGAGGACGCCGGCAGGGCAAACCCCTCTGCCTTGGCGTTCTTTGTATTTCTTACTGAATGATAGACAGTTCTCCAGTTCTTACAAGTGCCGGCTCTTAAGGCTCGGGCAACACACTGCGGCCTCGGGCCCACACGTCAGTTCTTTATTACAATGCGAATGAATAAAATACGCCAACGCTCAAGTGAACACGCCTTCTCACTTCCCGCCTTTGGTCTTCCCCTTCGTCATCGTTTCCACCGGCGTAGCACTGGATGTAGCCGGCGTGACACATCGTGGCCCACGGTGGCATGGTGTGTTGGAGCGGCAGCAGTACAGCCGCCGCCGCCGTCGTCTGCGCCGCCATTGGCGGCGAGATCGAACTCGAGAACCTTGCCGTGGCACCGCGTGACGGCGAGGAACCTGCTGCCCTCGACGTGCACGACGTCGTGCACTAAGAACAACGTGCGCCCGTCCGCGTCGCGCAACGTCTCCCACGCCGTGGCGCCGGCCCTGGCGTACAGGGCGTGGGAGCGGTTGCCGCCGAGCACCACGGCGAAGTAGTCGTCCTGCCGCGGCCGCGCCGAGAACACTACCTTTGGGACGTACGTGTCCCTGAACTCCTTCGCCGGGACGAGATCATCCCCGGAGCTGGGCCAAAAGTCACGCCACGAACGCCACAGGATAAGGCCGTCTTTCCCAAGGCCGTCGTCGCCGATCATGGGATGTTCCGTCAGCGGCGGCAGGGAGACGGCGTGGCCGGTGACGGGATTGCGCAGCGTGACGCTGAGGTCGGCGCCGATGAGCGCCAGCCAGCCGTGGCCGGCGCCGAAGCAGCGCGCCCCGGCAGCGCAGGTGACGCTCAGAGGCAGCTTGCTGTGGTGGGCAGCGACAGGACGGAGAAGCCGCCGCTGCTGCTGCTGTCCCGTTCGGCGGCGGCATCGTCCGTACCGGCCGTTCCGTCGTCGTCGTTGTTGTCGGGTTGGAGGAGGATCCACGGTAGCGGTTCGGCTGGCACCGCAGCGCTCCACGCGGAGCACACGGCGCGCATCCGCTGGCGGCACTCGGGCGCGACGACCCGGCCAGCGATGCAGCGGACGATGTCGCCGGGCAGGTAGGCCATGTTGCCGCTCGTGGCCATTGCTGCAGTCGTCGAGGTTGCACGGTGCGGACACGGATATATCTATAGGCTATTAGCATAATCCTGCGCGTTACCGACGTTGTTGCCTGTCGTCTGTGCATCGGAGTTCGTGTCCCGATCCGTCCTGACTGCCTGCTTCAAAGGTTGGACACGAGACACCTCGTCGTGGCGTAAACGTAACACCTTCATTTCTGGGTTTGGGCCGGGAGTCAGTTCACTGGGCCATTTGTTTTGATTTTGCCGTTGGTCAGTTGTTCTGGGCAGGCTATAAAATTAAATCTAATCAGCACTCTAGTCTTTGTCCCTTGATTTGCAAACTAATGAGGTAAAATTCCTTTACATATTGTTTGAGACCATGATGTGGGGTGTACTAACCTTGGAGGCCTTGGTTCACACAGAAAAAAAAGGACAGAATACAAGTAGATTTATGTGCTATTTTCTTGTAAAACACATGGTTTGTCTCCAACATGAAATTTGTGTGTTACTTAAAAAACACATGGTTTTACTTTCTTTGGTGGGACACGTTGGTTTCCTAAGCTGGCAAAATTCGTGTGGTATCATGGAAAAAACACAAATCCGTGTGTTCTGTTGCCAGAAAACACACGGGTGTTGCCTGCCTTCAGAACACAAACTAGACAAGCCCATATTTAGGTTTCGACGACGTTCTCTTTTGTTTTTATTTATTTTTTCATTCATTCATTCATACTTTATTCCATGTATGTAGTATCCATTTCTATGCGCATTTAATAATATTAATGCTACCAGCTAGATAATTGTAAATCGCTTTTTTTGGGGGGAACAAATGCTTCATTACTCAAATAGAGTCATTACAATCTGAAATCCGGCAACGCTGAAAGAAGCTATACGAGGATCAGATCATACATAAGTCTACAAAGAGGAAGAAGCATGCTGCGCGCAGATATGAGCCGCAAAGTTTGTCAGTCTACGAACATGGCGATTTCAAAAGAAGTGAAGACCAATACTAGCTCCTGGGCATCGTCAATGATTACATCAATTTCTGAACGTTGGTTCCTTCTATTTTGTCATGGCGAAACTAGCTCCAAAGAATCAAATTCAACAAAGATCTTCTCTTGCGTACCTTCTGGTATTAACCGCACTCCGTGTCCCTGAGTGCCTCTGCTTCCGCCATGAGAGCTGAACCTACCGAGTTCATCTAACAAGCTAAAGCTGCCCGAAAGCGTCCATCACTGCCCCATAGAGACATCACTGAGAACTGCACATTGGGTGCAAATCCTAGCAAAGCCTCTATTGCTCCCAAGTCCGAATTAGTAATGCATGGAAACAACAGATCCTAGCAAAGTCTCTATTGCTCCTAAATCCGAATCAGTAATGCACATGGAAACAACACAGTACATCACATACAATTGCTAGGATTTGCACCCAAAGTATTTAGGAATTTTCATGATTGGACCTGAGAGATATCATCATTCCATGAGTCACCCAAAGTATAGGAATTTTCATCAAGGTCCCCAAACAGATCTTTGTAGAACTGGTAGTGTATATATGTCTCGAGGGTTGCCTGCCCCTCAATCTTTCCTTTCTTTCGATCTAAGTGAGAAGATTTGTTTTGTTTTATTACCATGTTTATTGGTTTTATTACCATATTTACACTGCTAACCAATTGAAAGCACTATTTAGTTTTATTATCCCTCCAACCTACATATATCATTTTCTCACAATCAATCGACTCAGCGGCAATATCCATATAATTTGTATTGCAGCTATGTAAAAAAGAAAAAGCACAACAATGCGTATGACATTATAGGACCCCAAACGTAACTAAATTTACCGACGCCCAACGCCAGCGAATTCGAATTGCCGACACTCTGGCTTCTATAAAACCCCTCCTCCACAACATGACTTCCGCCATCCTCCGCGAGCAGCTCATGCGAGTCGTCGCTGACTTCATTGCCGAGTAGACAATGCTTCTAGGAGGTGGAGGCACCTGAATGTTGTACCGCCTTGTCATTTGTGGGCAGTTCCTTCCAGGACATCGGAGGCTTGGCGAGGGTGGTCAGAAGGGTCGCCGCCTGGCTACTAGACGCTCATGATGCGTCCTCGAGGTGGCGTCTTCCTCTCCCGCGTCCACTCGTACAAGTACAACTTTCCTATCCTGCGATCAACCCTACGAGAGTACGGCGGACACCTCTGCACGAGCTTTCCATTAGTGTTCTAAATAGTTATTTCAAATTCTAGAGCTATAGCGGGATAAACTCATTTAGCCACCGAAAAAACACGTATTAGATATTACCAAAATTTTACACATATATAAAATAAAAAACACATAAGTTTATACATGGTTATCTTTGCTTAAATTGGTTTGGTAGCATTATTTAATTCTCTCGCCTGAGTAGCAAGATTGTGATGAACCTTGATTTGGGGTAGAACTGAGGGATGAGAGGTAGGTTAGAGGAGAGAACTGCTGCCCTAGGGTTGGTAGTGCCATTAGAGAGAGGGAGGGGGTGGTAACAGTAGAGGGCTACGACATGTAGACATATGGTGGGTTTGGGAGAGGACATAAAGAGTTAGGTTTCTCCCTGGATTATTCATGCTCAATCTTAGTATCTACATCTCTCCTCATATTTATAGGAAGGACCCAACCTGACTCAACTTTACCTTTCAATAATCTTATCTTCTAGACTCTTCTTAATCCTAGACCTAGATGGTTCTGTGCTATGCTACGGTGCATGCTACATTAGCCATACTGCAGCACGCTTAGCCTTATTGGTCCATCGAGCCTAAGACCTCAGTGGCCCATCAAGGCTATTTAGGTCCAACCAAGTAGAAGAAAATACATGGACAACTGACATCATCTTACAAAGTTACCTTTCCCTGGTCCGCAAGCAAGTGCCCTCGATGGTCCTTGTCGATGTTCCGGTCAAGAAGGGGGTAACGTGGATGGGGTGCCGCCATCCTGCAAATCACAAAAGAAAAAAACAAGGTTAGATCATACATAAAATTATTACATGTAAGTGATTAAAGATAGTAGAAATTACAAAGTATGAACAAATATTGCAAATCTAAGAATTACCTTGCTAACCACTAATACCTAAGTGGTGCTCTACCTCCACCTACTTTTTGCGCCTTCATGGCTCTCTCAAGAGTGGTGGCAAAGATGACCACTTCTATGGCATTTGGAGCATCGAACCCTGACCGGCTGCCTCATTAAAATCTCCATAGCCATACTTATCGTCGCCGTAGCCATTGGATTCGTCCATCTCTCCTCGGAGCCTCTTTTTTTCTCCTACCCTTCTTTGTCCTTATAAGCTCTCGGGGTCCGAACATAATCCAACCCAACGTACGGTGGCCACCTTGTAGGATCTAGGTATGGCTCGAAGCTAGACACCCACACTTTCAGAGTGTGTGACATGAGATAAAATGGAGACATGAACTTCTCATCTTCATGGTCTATTCCCCTATATGTGCAAGCGGTGATGACATGAGAGCGGGGGCATGATAAAGCTGAGGAATGTTACAAACTGCATTCGACCTTCTCAAGGTCCACCTTGTAATTCCTACCCCGTGTTTCTCTCCACCAGGAGTAGTCCGTCTAGCCGAGTATATATTGTATACCATTCTTGATGGCCCATACACATCACCCACTTGGTTGGTAGATATCATCTCCACGATCTGAAGATGCTTCCTACCCGCTTTGCCCCACGTTTCTTTGCACCGGTTGGCTTTGTTCCATCGATTGACAAAGTACTCATTGCATTTCCTGAACGAGTACTCCACAATTCCAGAAACAGGAACTGCACGGATGCCTTTAAACACTTTGTTGAAGGACTCCGAAGAATTGGTGGTCATCAGGCCGTACCTAATGCCACCTTTATCGAATGCTAGAGCCCACTTCTCTCTCTGCGGCAACTGATCCTTTAACCAATAATAAGCCCTGTCCTCCAGGAGCTTATCCAACTCAGCAAGTTTGATGTCAAACTTCTCCTTCGTACGACAACAACAAAGAGACTTCAACTTCTGCACAACTTCCTTTTTCTTCTGCCGACTCCATATGTTGGCAGCAAAGTGCCTCATGCACCATCGATGCTCAAGTGGAGGCCGTCCATCTAATTCCTCTCTCGCAGCTTTAAGCAAACCATGATGTCGGTCGAGATCATACAAATTCTGCGAGAGGTACCTGACGACATTCTCGCCGCACTTTCTTCAAAAACCAAGACCAACTATCATCATTCTCACTCTCGGCCAAACCAAACGCTAATGGGACAATCTGATTG
This sequence comes from Themeda triandra, assembly GCA_018135685.1. NCBI lineage: Eukaryota > Viridiplantae > Streptophyta > Magnoliopsida > Poales > Poaceae > Themeda > Themeda triandra. The sequence continues at coordinate 1,200,171 of JAENPR010000015.1, read as the reverse complement.
TCCGGTCAACTCAACCGCAATCATCGGGACCCCACGGTACTTGCCGTGAGAAATGTGCCATCAACAAGGAGTACGGGCCGGCAATGCTTGAACGCCTCAACCGATCAGGAAAACACCCGAACACCCTCTGCAAAATTGACTTCGAAATACCATCAACGTCATCCACTATTCCTCCAACATGGCAATACCATCTAAGGCCTGGATTGAAGTGTTTCATGGCACTTAGAATTCGAGGCACTTGGTTGTACGCCTCCTTCCAATCACCCCACAACAACTGTATAGCGTGTTGCTTTGCACGCCATGCCTTTGAGTACTTCACTCTGTAACCAGTGAAGCCCCGTATAGTCTCAATGAGCGACGAAACAGATGTGTCACTATCGGCCCTCACCACAGCAACAATACGACGGCCGAGATAACTAGCTGTGTTCTGTGAATGCACATTCTTTACCTTCAAAGACCGACAACTGTGGGGTGGCCCGACATTGCGAATCCTCCATTTCTCGTTCCTCAGCTTTCGAACCCACACTCCCCAACCACAACGAGACTTGCACAGGACCGTGTACCGCTTCGCCTTATCGCAGTGCGTCACACGGTAAGGCACGTGAACCCTCACGCGTAGTCCTGCAGAAAATACTTGACATGCTCGAGCGTGTCAAACACCATTCCCTTCTTGATCTCCATATCCTCACTCTCAGGCACCTCATCTTCCAAGCATGGACAACCCGGTGTCACATACTTGCCTCATCCACCATACTAAGGTCCATGTAATTCGGAACCGAAGGTACCTCAACATGGACGGCCCTCAACATCCTTCTCTCCGCGTCATTCAACTCCATTCTCAATGACCCGTCCCCCGGGGCTTGTAAGGACTCATGAAACCCTGCCTGACGGCATTCGGTTTCGTCCTCACTACCATCGTCCGACCCATTGTCACCACCCATCAACAAATCATCAGACAAATCATCCGACATACCATCGTATGACGTGACTTGACCTTCCACTTCACCAGCAACCACCTCAACCTCATCCTCCGATCCCTCGGATATAGTGTCATACATAGCATCCTCCTCATAATACCCTTCTTCGTCAAAGTCATCACCGATTGCACCGTCTTCACTAACTACGTCACCTTCTCTAACTGGACTTTGTTCGAACTCTACCTCTTGGGTAAGGTTCTCAACAACCTCCACATCAACACATTCATCCTCACCATCAACCGGAGCCCCACGCCCCTTATAGGCAACAACTTCTAGGCACCTAACGTTGCTACTCTTCACAACTTCCACGTAGTCCTTCCATTCATCCTCACAAGAGAGTGGCATCAACACATAGTGTGGTCTTTCCTCACATTTGATCAAATCTGCCTTGCAAACTAACCGGACATCCAAACCTCTTAACCAATGCATCAAATGTAGGTGGCCCACTAAAGAACTCTACATGTTTTTTCATGCATTCAAACTCCCCATTTTCTTTCACTTTGCCACCATAATAGCAACAAACTAACCGTTCCATCTACAAAAAAAAAAACAAACCATCTCTATTACACTTAATATACGACCACCTTGCATATGGTGCATGAAAAATCTATACATTATTAACAATAGTGACTACAACTATATCATTCGGCATATGTATTGATAAAATAGGCATAGTAACAATAGTGACCCTAAATCCTAAATAATTCAAATAGAGTGCTCAAAGTGAACCTAATTTGACCAATATCCATTATATATATATATATATATATATATATATATATATATATATATATATATATATATATATATATATATATATATATATATATATATATATATATATATATATATATATATATATATATATATATATATATATATATATATATATATATATATATATATATATATATATATATATATATATATATATATATATATATATACTACCTATACAGTTCATACCAAGGCAACAAACCATTCTACCTAAATCCTCCATGCATCAACTATATACACACATGCAACACATAGTTTTCGGCAAAATCACAGCCACACTAATACCTCTACTGAGTGTACGCTTCAAATCAATTCAACAAACGATTCAACCCTGCAGCATTGTACACATTCCATCGTAACCCTAAACATACCCATCGGGCAATATCAAATGCAATCAAGGGGGAGGAGATATGAAACTACCTTGCAGCCGTGCTTGTAGTCCACGGGGAAGAAGACCGGCCGGCGGCGGGGCTCACCGGCGGCGGCCCTCACCGGCGCAGCAGGGAGCCCCGGAGGGAGCGGCGGCCCCTGCCTCCGCCACCCCGCTGCTCTACTCGGCCGGGCCCGAGAAGGGATGGCGCCAGGGCTCGGGGAGAGGATGGGGAGGCGCTGCGCCGGCGGGGAGAGGCTGGGGAGGCGGCGCGGCGGCGGGCCGAGGCGAGTTTTGCCGGCGGCGGCGGCGGCACAGCTCGGTCGGGTCGGGGAGAAAGAGAAGAGAGAGAGAGAGAGAGAGAGACTGGGCCGCGAACCGGTGACCTAAGTCGACCAGTCGCGCCAAACCTAACGGCGCGACTGGGGGGCCATAATGAAAATGGGCCGGCCCATTTGAAACCCTAAATCCCCCGCGCCGATGCATGTGGCGCGACGGCGGGACCCCCAATGGCCACGCAAGCACTTGGTCAACCCCGGTCCACGGTGGAAAGCCGGTCGCGCCAAACCGCGGCGCGACGCAAGGTGTTTGTCGCGCCGCGGTTTCGGCGCGACCAAAAGGGATATGGAGTGGAAATAATTTTTCCAGTGGGGATATTTTTGATTATTTATTTAAAAAAGGATTAAATTTAAAAAAAAAATCCGTGGAGGTCTTGGGTTCGACCATGGCCTTAGCAGTGGCGAAGTGGGCCCATTGATAGCAGGCGACAACCCCGGTGGAGGCACCCATCATTACTCAAGTGTTGGGCGAACATGCCTGTCCTGACTCTTCCATGACATGTTGCCTACATCATTCATAGGGGCTACATCCACGCTGATAATGCAATCCCTCATGACAGTGATAGGGATAAGGGGGGGATGGACCTCTCCTACCCTCCCGACCCGCCGCCCGCCCCTGGCGACTCCGCCGGCACCGGGCAGCCCCCTCCATCGATCCACCTCCCTGCTGCTCCCCAAACCCATCCAAGACCGGATCCATGCTCCTCGCCCCCGGATCTATCGATCCATGGGGTTGAGAGGGCCGTCCAACCTCTCCTTGGTATGGGCGCAGGGCTGACCATCGCCTCCTCTCCCAGCCCCAAGTCGTCTTCCCCGTCGGGATGGCCCTCCCTCTCTCCACGAGCTGCCTCCCCACGCCTTGATGCCCCTACGACAACCCCGGCGCTGCTGTTGGATTCATCCCCGGCGCCCCTTCAGCTGGTGCTGCGGCGGAGCCCCGACGCGCCTGCTGCTGCTCCGGCTCTTGCGGCCAGCCACGCCACCAGCGGCCTCGGCCCAGCCGCGGATGGAGCAGCCCAGGCCTTCGCCTGGCCTGCGTGTGCCGCTGCCCCAGCGCCTGGCTTGGTGGACGGGCTGGAGGATGGGGAGTTTGTCCCCGCCGCGGAGCTGTCGTCGCCTCCCCGTCCTCGAGCCGCGCCTGCCCCGGCGCCCGAGGAGAACGCCGTGGCGGTTGAGTCGAGGGCCGCCACCCCGACATCGTCGCCCAACACGTCGAGCCTGCGGGGTCCCGTCGTCATCCTAGTGCGCCTCCGCCCGAGCTTGTCGCGGCCTTCTCCCGCCCGGCTTCCCGTCGCCGCGGGCCGCGGCCTATTGGGCGCGGTCTCTGTGGCCTGCACGCCCCCCATGGACGATCGGCGCACGGAGGAGCTCATTACCGTCGAGGACACATCCGATGATGACATCGACCTCCTCCCCTACTCCACTGGAAGGCCTAAGCATAGGCGCTGGTGTGAGACCTCTGACGAGGAGGAGGAGCACGAGCTCCGTGCCTCGCGCCGTGCCGCCCAGCCTCCGGTCCTTGACGCTAGCACCGCTGCTCCCCCGGTGGAGGGAGTTTCTGGGGAGCAAGTGTCTTGGCGCCGTCGCCAACGCCGGCGGCGTAGGAGGAGGACCGGCGGCGCAGGGGCGCTGAACGCCAAGGAGATCGCTGCGGCCACGGAGGGCGCCTACGTCGCGCGGGTGCCTGCGCCGCGCCGCCTTGGTCCACTGCCCGAGGCGAGGGTCCCCGTGCACCTACGCCTCGTTCAGCGACCTTCGGCACCTCCGATGCCCCAGCGCGCCCATCTCTCTCGGCACCACGTTCCCCGCGTGGCTGCGGCAACCGACGCCGACGGGTTCACTCTTGTTGAAAGTCGTCGGCGTGGGCGTCGTTGCGCCCCACGCCACCTTCGTCCTCGGCGGCCAGTGCCGGCTTTGCTCGTCGGGCACTGCTTCAACTGCCTCGCGGGAGGTCATGTCGCCGCCCAGTGCACCTCCCCGTCGCGTTGTCTCCTCTGCCTCAGCACGCGGCACCGGGCGAGGCACTGTTCTGCGGGACGAGCACAAGACCACCATCCTCGGCAAAGGAAAAGGAATAACTTTGACCGTGCTATCTCTCGCGGAGGTGGTGGTCACGTCGCTCCTCTTGCTCCGGACCCGCACGCGGCGCCTATCGTCATCGGGCAGATCCGTTGTCCGATTCCTTCGACCGCCATGGACGGCGGCGTGCTGCACAGTCCACCCGCGGCAGGCCCGGTCGGAGCCACATGGAAGGCAGTGAGGGCTGCCCGTCGTCGGCACCGGCGGCGCCGGCGGCGTCGGAGCAAGGGACCAAGGGAGGTCGACATCTTCGAGGCCGTTGCCTCCACCGACAACGCCGACACTGGCGACTACGCCCCGCCGGTGGTTGAGCTGCGCGAGGGGCAGTTGAGCTGCGCAAGGGTCGACCCGATGCTTGATGAGCTCGCCGGCCAGCCTGCGCCGCCCAGCGTCCGCCCGGACCTCTCCTCGGTGGGCGCCGTGGCCTCCTGGGACACGGACTTGGGGCGGCCGGTGTCCCCGGGCGAGCACGGCGGCGCTGCGCCACATCACGAGGCGAACTCCCCGGGCGCGGCCGACACGGCGCCGCACAACGCTGCGGATCCCTTGGTCGCGGTCGACGCGGCGCCACGTGACGCCGCAGAGCCCCCCGTCGCGTCCGCTGCAGCGCCTTGGGACGACGCGGCCTCCCCGGTCGCGGCCAGTGCTTCTCCACTGGCGCCAGCGGCTGCGCCCCAGCGCCCGGGGGTGCCATGTCCGGCAGCGACCCCAGTGCCGCCTCCCGTGCAGACGCCAGCACCCTCACTTGCCTCCGTCACGGGCTTCGTCGACTCCATCCGGCTCCCGATCCAGCAGCCGCTGATCTTCTCGCCACCCCGCGTACGTGCCGCACGGGTGGACACGGACTGGGAGCCGAGGCACAGCACCCGCCTCGCGGCCAAGTACCCCTACCGTGACCCCGTCCCCGAGCGACAGGCGAGACGCGTGCTGACCAACAAGTGGACCGGCAAGCCGGCCAACGTAGGCAATGGGGACTCTGACGCCGTGGTCGAGCAGCAGTTTCGTCAGGCCTTCAGGGACACGTCCCCGACTTCACGGCGCGAGATGATGCGTGTGCTCTTCCACCAGCGCGCCGAGATTGCATCGCCCGTCCTGTGCACGAGTCGCCCATCGGTTTCCCCATGAGTGCAGACTACCTACTCATCTGGAACGCGCGGGGCTGTTCGCGTCCTAGAGCTCACTCTCTTCCGTCTTATCTGTGGCAAATTTGTTTCTTAGAAAGTTCTGGCCTTCAGCACCACCGTTCTAGCCGGTGCCTCGTGTAAGTGTGTACGCTTCCACTCCATGGCAGCTCGCTGTTGAGTGGTCGCTTTGTAAAACTCTAACTTCCCTTAATGAAAAACGTGCTAATGCACGGTTTTGAAAAAAAAAACAGTGATAGGGATGAATGTCTGCCTAGAACGTGCCACCAATGTCTATGGGTCCATGTTGGCTTCGCCTAGGAACCACTCAAACACACATGCTAACCCTCTTGGTGAGAGGTAAAAGAAATACAATAGACACTATTTTTCGAGGACGAACGGCGCATTGACAAACTAGCATGTATCCTGGCTAATATTCATAGACTTTGGTAACAAGAATATGGAGTATAGGGCTACTGGACATGCCACGGAGCTCGCCTCCATGGCAACACGTTGAGCCTCTTGCTCATCCGGACGATGCAACTTCCACCATGCAAATCGGCGCCAATATGCTTTCATCAATTTAGATGTGTTTCGTGACTGGTTCCAGAACGTTGAATGATCATGTGGCTTTTCCAATATTTTGGGGTTGATCGTTAGATTCGGCATATGGAATTTAATCTGGCTTCGGTGTTCGACAAGGCTCGGTTAACATTGGCTGCATCGAGAAAAGATAGAGAAGAGGAGATGGAAGAATCGAGATAGAATATTGTACTATTTATTTTAGATTTTATGTGTAATTGCCTCTTCCTTCATAAAAAATAAATTATGTTTAAATATATATTAAAATAATATATCCAGAGAAAAGACAAAATGTCTTACAATCTGGAACAAATAGAGTATTTGATTTTGACTTAAAGTTAAACTAGCAAAGGTGCCCGTGCATTGTAACGGGAGGAAAAAAAACATCATCTAGACCAATAGACTTGATTCAACTCAAATGATGAGCCATTGTGGATCTATGACATAAAAGTTTAATTTATATAGGCTAGTATCAATTAAGACTAAAGCATTATTATAACCATCATTATTCAGTTAATGCATTATTAGGCAACCACTACTGAAAGAAATTATATACAATGGTAGTATTTTGTTATTTTTCCCTTTATCGCTTTGGGTCCCACATCTTAGTTACGAGCAGACTCAATCTCTCAAGGATCGTATATCAGCGACGATGAGGACATTCTCCTTATACTACTAAGCTACCTCCGTGTATTCTGAGTTTGCCTCTGGTACATTCTCGGCCATCGTCGAACCTATATGCATATACAACAAATGCAATGATGATTTGTCACGCTTACATACAAAGCACAACCAAATAAAAGTCATAACATCCGTGGATAAATCATATTTTTACGAAGCTAACAAAACTGGTTTGGTATTTTTCTGATTTTTCTATGATTTTTAATAAATTTTGCAAGATATTTGTTTTATAGAAAAAAAAGAAAATAAAGGGAAAATAAAAAAGAATTGCATTTTTGCATCAGAAACCATGATCTTTTTGGGAAACGATTAAGGTCATTCCACCTTTTCTTTCTCTCTTATGTATTTACATCTGGAACCCTATACTTTTATTTATTTATTTCCCACTTTAAATCTCCTTAATTACCTTAGTTCCACCGTGAATCCGAAACTGGTACGGAGAAGTAGGAGCGGACAGAAAGTTGAGGCAGAAGGAAATTTTCTCAATTTATCATTAGAAGAAGTATAGATTTACACATCTTTAAGCTAAGTTTAGCTGAAGTTAGATCTCAAATAGAAATACTAGATTTTGCCATCTCAACCAAAAAAAGACATGTAATTTTTTCTTCACATGGTCATCTCAATATTTTCTGTAATGCGGTGAAAGCCCGTAAAATAATGTTGTAGGAAAAGGAAATGCCCATAAAAAGGCAGACACAATACAACCATAAAAATTCAAAGAACACTACTATCATAGGAAAACAAGTGAACCTAGCAAACAATGCATGCATTTTATTACCAACATATTTAGAGGCTCCTCTGAACATAGTTAAAATAAGTAACATCATGGGCGTGCCTGGATCCATTGCTAGCTACTAGCTAGAGCTTGCCTCACCTCACCGATCGAGCAAGAAAATGAAACGGTTAGGATGTTTGGTTCCTTTGCTGCAAGATTTTTCCTTGCTAGCTTAGGACATAGCCAATTTTGGCCACAAAAGAGAGGCAAGAAAATCTAGCAAGCAAACAAACAATCATATGTATGTCTTCATATAAGTTCGCATGCATCCTCGAAGACCAACCTCCAAAAAAAGAGCTGATACTCCCTACAAGGGTAGCAAGCCGCCATGATGTTATATATCACTGCAGACATGGAAGCGTGCAAGTCAGAAGTGTGCGCACACATAGCATGGGCATGGCAGGGCATGGCATGGCACACTGTACACTATTCTTTCTCTGATTGAAACGCGCACACGTAACGTTGCATATATACACTGTCACAACTCTGATGCTGGCACAAGTCAAGGCGCCAAGCACTGTGGAGAATCCGGCAACGAGATCGTGTGAAGCTTGGGCGTCGGGCCGGAGCCGTGGCTGAAGCAGGCCGAGGTTGGGCCGCGAAGCATAGCCAATTGGGCCGTGGGCCGAGTAGTGGTATAAGTAGGCCAGGAAGCTTGCTGGCCAAGCCAGCGAATAACTTGTAACGTAACCGAATTGGTTTTTCCCCCAACCTTTGAACAGCTTCTTGTTCTTCTCCTAAACCCCGAATTCCCCTGCTGTTCTTCCCAAATTCTGTCCAATTTATCAAAAATTACTTGCTATCGTTAGTGATTCGCCTTGGATTCTAACATTTGGTATCTAGCTCCTACGATTCCCCGGTGAAATTTTCGATTTCCACCGCGAATTTCTCGTTCTGGTGCCAAGGAAGCCGGCCAAGTCCCAAGCAGCAATGGCAGCGTCGCTGGAGGAGCTCGCCACCAAGTTCGTCGAGTTGCAATCCACGCTCGAGGGATTCGCCACCGTGACGAAGCAGTTCGCTGGCCTCAACGACATGGTGAAGAAGACTCTCGACTCCGTCCACGACATCCGCTCAAAGCAGACGGAGTCCGACCTCATCCTCGCCGACCTGACGTCGAAGGCGGGGGAGGCGACGAAGTCCCTGCTCGCGACGGTGACGCGGGTTGACGGCCTCTACCGCCGCATCGATGCCATCGACGTCGAGGGAGCCGGACCTGCACCGGGACCCGGTATGTTCGGCGGATTGCCGCAGCCGGGCGTCGGCGGAGCACCTGCTTCCACCTGTATCAGTAGAACTCCTGAGCACCTATTCGCCTACATGTAATAAAATCGAATAAATACAAAACAAAAATAAGATCAAACACAAACTAAACTACAACAAAACATATATATTTGTATTTAGAACGAACAAAACAGGCCACTAATTAGAGAAGAGAACTATCCGATTATACTTCTGTATATGTATATGCTATGTTACGAACTATTTTTACAATCATCTTTTCTGTGACTTCATTACTTGTTTGTACCAACTGGAACCATGCCCAAAAATAAGCTACGTCTAAATTAGATTGAATTGTCTGATGCTATTTACTCCCTCCATTCCAAATTATAAGGTATTCCAAGAATCTTGGAGAGTCAACCTTTTTCAAGTTTGACCAAATTTATACGAAAAAATAATAATATTTATGATGGCAACTAAGTACCATTAGATTCTCCATTACTTATATTTTCATTGCATATCTAATTGATGTCACAAGTTATTATAGTTTTTCCTATAACTTTGATCAAACTTGAAAAATTTTGACTCTCCAAGATTCTTGGAATGTCTTATAATTTGGAATGGAGGGATTAGGATTTAGAGATCAAAACAAAGCGACACATGCAATCCAATAAATTCTATGAAGCAGTTTGGCAAATCTATACCTAATAATAAATTGGCAAAATTTCAGTCCACATTTTTCATCCAACTAAGAGATTGATTCGGTTACGGTTGACCGAGGAGCAAACACACAAAAGAAAAAAAAAATAAGGACGTGTTACGAATATAAATCCTGAGTGACTTCGTTTCCCGATGCATCGACTTGGTTACAGTTTACGTTTTCCGTTCATATCGGATTTCTTTTTTATTACTAATAATAAATATTTATGTAAACAATTAGCATTAGTATTCTCCGTGCAATCTGTTTCTTAGTACTAATAAATATTTATACAAATAAATATATTGGAATCATGTTCTGGTTTCATACCTATGTTCCATGCATAGCGTCCAATTTATCTAGGGACTATGTTCCACATTCCAATCAATCATCCCAAAGGATATACCCTCACGTACCAGTAACTTTTGATCCACGCACGTATTTCTCGTGGTCTTCTTATCTAGAATATTATGACACTGGTACGAATCAAAACAAAATAAATTAAAAGTCTCAACGTGTTCGATCCGTCCCCGGATTCTAACATATAAATTAAGTGGACAAAATTTAAAACCATATTTACACAATCAATGATTTCTTTTCTTTTTAACACAACTCTCACATACACTAAGTCTTAAATACATCCCTGCACCAATGGCAATGGCCGGGCACCCCATACGCTCGACCTCGTGGGTAGGGAATAGGCCGGGCCTGTGAGCCTCACGCTGGAACGGGTGGGCTTCGGAGACGCTGAAAGGCCCTTGTTTGGTTTTGATAATTGAGTGACAACTTTAGGTGGACTAACATGTGTGATGGTTGAGATACACAGGAGTTAGTTCACAGGTACATGTGTGTGAGCAACATATGCCATGGTGGAGATGGCTTGGAGATGTTGTGAGGCTCAACACATGAGTTGATAAAGGAGCTCATTGCAAATGAGACATGACATGGAGTCATGTGACCAAGAGGTGAAGATCAAGATGAGGCTTGGCTTGATGGACCGGTTGCAAGTGTGAAGGGCAAGTTGAGGCCGCGAAGCGAAGGACCATGCGATGGTGAAGCTTGGGCAAGACTTGGCGCCGATGGACCGACGCAACGGTGAAGAGCAAGTGAGGTCAAGATCGATGGACCAAGAGTGTCACATGATGATATGAAGTGGATCATATCATTTGATGATCGTGTCGTGCATGCGGTGCATTGGCACAATGGAGGATGACGGTGGAGATGGAAATGCGCAAGGCAAAGGTATAACCTAGGGCATTTCATTTCACCGGTCCAAAGGTTGAGTAGAGAAGTACTTGACCGGATTTAGGATAGATGGCCGTACTATCAAGAGGGTAATCTTGTTTGTATATCGGTCATCTAGTGCCACTTGAGCGATCTAACATTGCGATGTGCTAGGATCGAGTGGCGTTGTGAGTTGAAGAGAAAATCCTTTGAAAATGATTGTGAAAAAGCTAACACACAAGCACATGGAGTTGTACACTTGGTGGTGTTGGCACATTTACAAAGGTGGCGAATGTTCGCGTGGGTTTGTAGGGTTGAGTTGGGCTTGGGTCCCTCTCTCCCTCCCGCCGAGCTTGCGAGGCGGGATTCGGCGCTTTCGGGAAAATTGGAGGCATATTTTCCATTGCGCCGGATGCAAAATGTGGTTGAAAACATGCTATCTCTGGTGATCAAGTTGGTATACTTGTTGGATAGCATGGTGGAGAAGATCGCGTTTTCGACGGGCTGTGAATCATGGATTCACAAGGCGCCGGACGCAGGCGCCGGACGCGCGGCCAGGCGGGCCGGACGCGTCCGGCGCGTGCTGGAGTCAGCATGGGCATGCTGGCGGGGCGCAGTGAGCGCCGGACGCGGCAGTGGCGCGTCCGGCGGTCCCCGGACGCCGACCAGAAACTTTCTGGTCGGGCTCGGTCTCGCGCGGTTGGGTCGCCGGACGCGGGCGCCGGACTCGGACGGTGCACTGTTGAGCGTCCGGCGCGTGTTGCGCAGGATTTCTTCGCGCGATCGGCTGCTAGCCGTTGGGGCTTTAACGGTCGGCTTTGAACGGTGGACACGTGGAGCGCGGAGGAGCGCGGGACGCGTCCGGCTGGCTTGCTCCGGACGCGTCCGGCGTGTGCTGTGGAGTTGCCCGAGGTGGCAACGGCTAGTTTGGCCCTTGGGGCTATAAATAGATGTCTTGGCCGGCTGTGGCCGGTTGCTGAGCACGCCCTGGCTATGTTGCCTTGTGTGGTGGTGCTTGGAAGCCCTCTAACTCACATATGCTTGGTAGTGACCATCCGATAGTGTGAGAAGAGCGATTCTAGTGCGAGTGCTTTGTGAGATTGCATTTGTGGCACTAGGTGGTTGTGTTGCAAGCGGGAGAGCTTGTTACTCTTGGAGGTTGCCACCTCCTAGACGGCTTGGTGGCAAGAGGCTCCGTGGTAGCACGCGTGGAGATACGGTGCTCCGGAGAAGAGATTGTGAGAGGTCGGTACTCACCTCGCGGGGATCGCGAAGAGTAGCCCTATTGGATTGCGTGTGTCATTGAGTTACCACCCTTGAGTGTGTGGGTTTGCTCGGTGCCTTGAGGGGCTCACTTGAGAGTGGTGTCTTGCGGTGCCTTGCGGGGCGTGCCTTGAGGGGCAAGTGACTTGAGGGTCACACCGAAGAACCATCTAGGTGAAAAGACCGGAGGAACCACCGAAGGTGTTGGTCGACACAACAGGGACGTAGCTTGGGGGCAACCAAGTGAACCTGGTGAAAAATCGCCGAGTCATCTTGTGTCCACACTTCGCGGTGGTTTGCAATCTCTTTCACAAGCTTTGTATTTACTTTTCTTACATTCTTGTATAGCTTGTGTAGTTGCTCTTGTGGTTAGTTAGCTTGAGTAGCTTGTTAATCACCTTCTTGCTTGTGTAGCTAGAAGTAGAGTAAGTTGCCTTGCTTAGCTTGTATAGTTAAGTAAGTTTGAGCTCTTGGGTTTGGCTTGTGTAGCTTTGTCCATGAGCATCTAGTGAGCTTAGGTTGGCTTTGTGCTTTTGCTCATTAGAATTGTGTAGGTGCACACCCGGTTGCTAAAGTACTAGTTGCTTAGGTTTGTGTGACCTTGCAAGCTAGACTTGTTTAGTGTGCACTAGCTAGATTGGCACCTTGTCTTCTTGTTTAGGATCTTTTACAAGGTGCATCTAGAGACATAGATAGAGGGTGAAAGTCTTGGTTAGGCCGATAGATTTAATTCCGCACTTACATCGGTTAGCGGAGCGATTAGTTTTAAAAAGGACTATTCACCCCCTCTAGTCCGCCATCTCGACCTTACAAGTGGTATCGGAGGCCGGGTCTCTCATTTAGTGGTCTTAACCGACCCGAGAGGATGGCGGATTATGGGCTAGATGTTGAGTGTCCACACATTTTTGATGGCACACACTTTGCACGGTGGAGAAATTGGATGTCATGCAATTTTAAGTTTATTTCTCCTCAAATGTGGTGGATTGTAGATGTGGGCTTCTCTTGTGCAATTGAAAGGAAAACTCAAGCACAAAAGAATTGCTTCACTCTCAATTGCCAAGCTACTAACATCTTCTATAGATCTTTGGATGATAGCATATTTGAGGAGATCATGGATTTTGAGTCCGCTCATGAGATTTGGGTATATCTCAATGAGAAGTATGGAGCGGCCTCCGATGTTGTTGATGAGGAGTCCATGTTGGTGGCACATGAGGTTGTTGAGCATGACCATAACAAGGTTGTTGTGGAGGATTGCTCCACCTCATGGTCAAGTGAGGAAGATGATCGATCTACCTCAAGCTCACTTGACAAGATGGAGGATGATGCCTCAAGTGATGCAAGTAATGATTCTACCCCAAGCACACTTGATGGCGATGATGGTTCATGCTCCAATGATGATGCTACTACAAGCTCTCCGACATCATCATATTGCTTCATGTCACAAGGTGACACTAAGGTATCAAGTTGCAATGTGATTGATCATGCCTCTTATGATGAGCTTGTTAGTAGACTTGCTAGCATGACCATGTCTTTAGAAAATGAGAAAGCAAAAACAATGAATCTTGAAAGTGAAAACTCTTTTCTAAAGACAACATGTGAACAACAAAAGCATCTACTTTATGTTACTACTTGTTCACATGATGTGCTAAAATTGACTCATGAGCAACTTTGTGTTACTCATGAAAATTTGTTGAAAGATCATGCTTTTCTCACTAAGAAGTTTTCCTTTGAAGAAATTAAAACTAGTGAGAGCTCATCACTTGGGTTGAATGATCAATCACATATGACTAACCTTTGTGATGTAGGGAAGAAGCATGTATCCACCTCTCATAATGATTTACTTGATATGCCATGTTCTTCACAATTAGATGCTTGTTCTACTTCTATGTCTTGTGAGACTAATCTTTTGAAGGAGAACAATAGACTCAAAAGCAAAGTGAAGAATTTGAACAACAAGCTAGAGAGGTGTTACAACTCTCAAGTCACCTTCGAATATATGTTGAAGAACAAGAGAAGATATGGTGACAAAAGTGGCCTTGGTTTCAACAAGGACAATGTTGGGTTGAGTGAAGTGCCAAAGATCACACATTCTCAACTCTTGAAGAGCTACAAGAGATTTAGGAACATGAATGGCATCCGCTACAACAACACCAACATCAAGGGAAAGAAATGGGGCAAGAGAAAGTATGAGAAAGAAATGAAGAAGCTAGAAGAAGAAAGGCTCTCTCATTTCATGTGCTTTCAATGCAATGAAATGGGACATCTAGCAAGAACTTGCCCAAACAAAGAGAAGTCTCAACCAAAGCCACAAGATGAGCAAGAAAAGAAACCCCAAGATCAAGTCAAGATCAACCATGATAACATAGTTGGTGACTTGAAGATGAAAAAGAAAACAAGAAGGGGTGGAAGAGCAAGGCATCCAACTCCTATTCTAGATGCCAAGATGATGATGAGCAAGAATCAAGAGAAGAAAGATTTGGCTCACATCAAGTGCTTCAAGTGTGAAGAGATGGGACACTATGCCTCGGGGTGTCCTACCAAGCTTGAGAAGAAGGCTCAAGCAACTCAAAGAGGCAAGGCAATGAAGAGCATCACATGAGCAATGAAGAAAAGGCTCAATTAAAGAGAAGATGCTATTCATGCCGGAAAGGGGACACATGGCTCATTCATGTCCCCTAGGTAACAATTCTAAGCCTATTTCAATTGATGCAAATAATATGCTTAGAAAGGATGGTAATGGTACCTCTACGGTCTCTATTGCAAAACATCCCGCTATCCATACTAAGGCTTTGCCTAATTATGTGGCTCCTAACTTGAGAGGACCCAAACATGTTTGGGTACCATCAAAAAGTGGATGATTGTGTGTAGGTACCATGGCATTGGAGACTTGATTCAATTGAGTTCATTTCATTCATCATTTGATTGAATCAAGTATTGAAGCTTAGTGCTATTCCTCTCCCAATGCCAAGTCATGACAAGTGAAGTCCAATGAGCTACAACATACAAGTGCAATAATCAAGTTGTGGTAATTTATTGGTCATATTCGAAGGCTTGCAAAGTATTTGAGTTGAAGCTTGCTAGTGGATGATCATGTGCTTTCAAAGTTGATATCAAGTTTGATTCAATTTGAAGAAGCATAGCTCAATTGCTTAAATCTGTCCAAATTCTGAAATCTGAGCAAGCTGTGTTCAAATCTGAGGTTGATGGATCAAATATTATTGGATTGACTTGAAATTTGGTATGCATGCTCTACACTTATGGTATAATGTGCTGTACCAATTTCATGAATATTGGATAAGAATTGGTTCGGTTTTGGAGCATATCTTGTCAGCTATAGTGCAGCAGTTTTCAGCATGCAACAGTAAGTGAAGATGTGAAATCTGGTAGCAATCTAAAAGGCCAATGAAGCTCAAATTTTTACAGCTGCTGGTAGACTTAGTGTTGCACATCTCCACCAAATTTCATGGCATTTGGAGCTGTACATTGTGAGATATGAATTATTCTTTGAAGAGTACAGAATCTGCCAGAAAAGTGACTATCATTGGTTATATCAAGAGTCACTCAAATTGAAAGGTCCTCAAGTTGGTTTCATGTTTACAAGTGGTTGAGGAACCTAAGTTTGGTTTTGAATTGGTCTAGAAGCATGAAGAATAATGAGTACAAGGTCATTTGATGTGAAGTGTATTTGTTACACAGCTGGGTACTCAAATCGAAGATCAAGATCAAACTCAAGTTGAAGATGAAGTTTAAGTTCTAGTGACAAATTGAAGATCATTTGGTAGAAAGAAAAGAATTTAAACAAGAAAGAAAAGGACTTAAGGAAGATTTCAAGTGATTCATCATATCAAGTCCAAAGGATCAATCAAAGAAAGGCAATTCAAGTGAGTGTCAAGGATAGTTCTTGGTGATCCAAGAGATATTGGAGATGCTCGGTTGAAGCAATCAAAAGGGTTGATAAAGTAAGCAAGCAACACCCAAGATAGAGAGCAATACATGACAAGTCAAGAAATAATACAAGTGGTGCACAAGTGTTACCCATTGAAGTGGTATTCTCTCATGCAAGCAAGAATCACAAGAAGAAGCGGGCCAACCACAATAAGAAAGTGCACTTGATCTCAAGTGGTTTCTCATCTCATATGGGTGAAGCATGGTATTCAATCATGGTATCTATTGGCTTCATCAAGCTTATAAATGGACTTCACATTGCTATTGGAGTAATGAAATTGGAATCTATGTGACTATCCTCTACCCCAACATAGCAAAGGTATCATTGTATTGTGCATGATCATTTCATCCCTTACTAGTATGCGATTAGTGCATATAGTACATGCTTATTAGGATCATGCATAACAATGAAATGTTTTAAATTCATAGTCTACCACTATTGCTTGAATGTTTGATTTATCTAGTGGTATGAGTATGAGTTTGTTCATGAGCTAGTGAACCCAAGTACTTGATCTAGTTTGAATTGCATATAAGTTTCAAGTACAACATTGGCAAGATAACCCTTCTAGTGAGGTGTGAAGAAGCTTGTCATTGGTTCAAACCGGACTTGAATGCTTATAAGTGATTCATATTAGCTCAAGTCTAAGAGAAAGAAGCTCATGAAAACAATCTAGTTCAGAATTGGTTATTCATGACAAATCCAACAAGTGGTTACCATAATACTAGTTCTTGCAAGAAATGTCTAGTTTATCACTACCTTCACAAGTGGTATGGTACACATGGTTTTCATTCAAGTGGTATCTAGTACATCAAGAAGATGGTTCCACAAGTGATCCTCAACTTTAAGTGATCAACTTCAATTAAGAGAAGCTACCCTCACCTATAAGAAGGTTTTTATGGATTGGTTTGACCCATGCTTTGTCATAGGGGGAGGAGCCCCACTTCATTGGTGTTAGAGACAAAGACTCTTCAAGTGACCTACATGTAGTATCTTTGGTGCTATGACAAAGGGGGAGTGCCCAATGCATAGTTACAAGTGGATTCCTTGCAACTACATGTGGATTTTACAAGTGGTGTCATTCCAACATATGGTGTTGTCCATCAAAAATGAAGATTCAAGACTCAACCATCAACCCCTAGTTCCAATCCTTTGCATCAAGAGAATTTTTCTTACATGTGGTATCTTCAAGTGATATTGCTTTGCATACCTTTATGGTCATTGATGACAAAGGGGGAGAGAATTGTACAAAGATATGCGAAGAAGCATACAAAGGGGAGAAATATGGAACAAAAGAAGCATACAAAGGGGAGTAGAAGATGGACATGGACCGAGAGGGAGCAACATTGAAAATGGAGGAGGATCAAAAATTCTTGGACAAGAGGAACACACAAGTAGGGGAGCAAGCTCATGGACTTGTTTGATTGCATTTGATATGTGCATATTCATATGCTTGCTTGCATTTGCATAAGTTTTTCAATTCAATATGCAATGCTTGTGTGGTGAATGCTAGTTATAGAACTTGATTGATGATTTGAAAAACTAGCACGTATAGGATGGTTTAGCTAGTCACATGTGCTTTACAAGTGGTACTAGAACCTTGCTTATAATGTTGATCTCATGAGGTATCTAGTGTTTTGTTTCATGTGATTTCTAGCTAACCATGATGCTAAGGATGAACTTCAATGGTGCAACTCCGATTTGTATCACGCTTCAAAGGTTTATCTTATACACCTTAGCATCACTTAGTAGTGCTAACTCTCCCAAAATTTCCATATTTATGCATATGTGCAAGCTTGAAACCAAACCATTTGGGCACATATGTAGGGGGGAGCTATCACTACCAAGTTGACTTTGTGGTACTTATCCAAATCATGACATTGAGCCTAAATGTTGGATAAGTGGCATATAGTCCAAATATTCTTAAATTCCATATCTTTGTAGAGTTGTCATCAATTACCAAAAAGGGGAGATTGAAAGGCCCTTGTTTGGTTTTGATAATTGAGTGACAACTTTAGGTGGACTAACATGTGTGATGGTTGAGATACACAGGAGTTAGTTCACGGTACATGTGTGTGAGCAACATATGCCATGGTGGAGATGGCTTGGAGATGTTGTGAGGCTCAACACATGAGTTGATAAAGGAGCTCATTGCAAATGAGACATGACATGGAGTCATGTGACCAAGAGGTGAAGATCAAGATGAGGCTTGGCTTGATGGACCGGTTGCAAGTGTGAAGGGCAAGTTGAGGCCGCGAAGCGAAGGACCATGCGATGGTGAAGCTTGGGCAAGACTTGGCGCCGATGGACCGACGCAACGGTGAAGAGCAAGTGAGGTCAAGATCGATGGACCAAGAGTGTCACATGATGATATGAAGTGGATCATATCATTTGATGATCGTGTCGTGCATGCGGTGCATTGGCACAATGGAGGATGACGGTGGAGATGGAAATGCGCAAGGCAAAGGTATAACCTAGGGCATTTCATTTCACCGGTCCAAAGGTTGAGTAGAGAAGTACTTGACCGGATTTAGGATAGATGGCCGTACTATCAAGAGGGGTAATCTTGTTTGTATATCGGTCATCTAGTGCCACTTGAGCGATCTAACATTGCGATGTGCTAGGATCGAGTGGCGTTGTGAGTTGAAGAGAAAATCCTTTGAAAATGATTGTGAAAAAGCTAACACACAAGCACATGGAGTTGTACACTTGGTGGTGTTGGCACATTTACAAAGGTGGCGAATGTTCGCGCTGTGGTTTGTAGGGTTGAGTTGGGCTTGGGTCCCTCTCTCCTCCCGCCGAGCTTGCGAGGCGGGATTCGGCGCTTCGGGAAAATTGGAGGCATATTTTCCATTGCGCCGGATGCAAAATGTGGTTGAAAACATGCTATCTCTCGGTGATCAAGTTGGTATACTTGTTGGATAGCATGGTGGAGAAGATCGCGTTTTCGACGGCCGTGAATCATGGATTCACAAGCGCGGACGCGAGCGCCGGACGCCCGGCAAGCGGAGGGCCGGACGCGTCCCGCGCGTCTTGGAGTCGGCATGGGCATCTTTGCGGGCGCGTGAGCGCCGGACGCGGCGGGCGCGTCCGGCGGTCCCCGACGCCGACCCGAAACTTTCGGGCGGGCTCGGTCTCGCGGTTGGGTCGCCGGACGCGGGCGCCGGACTCGGACGGTGCACTGTTGAGCGTCCGGCGCGTGTTGCGCAGGATTTCTTCGCGCGATCGGCTGCTAGCCGTTGGGGCTTTAACGGTCGGCTTTGAACGGTCTGGACACGTGGAGCGCGGAGGAGCGCCGGACGCGTCCGGCGGCTTGCTCCGGACGCGTCCGGCGAGTACTGCGGAGTTGCCCGAGGTGGCAACGGCTAGTTTGGCCCTTGGGGCTATAAATAGATGTCTTGGCCGGCTGTGGCCGGTTGCTGAGCACGCCCTGGCTATGTTGCCTTGTGTGGTGGTGCTTGGAAGCCCTCTAACTCACATATGCTTGGTAGTGACCATCCGATAGTGTGAGAAGAGCGATTCTAGTGCGAGTGCTTTGTGAGATTGCATTTGTGGCACTAGGTGGTTGTGTTGCAAGCGGGAGAGCTTGTTACTCTTGGAGGTTGCCACCTCCTAGACGGCTTGGTGGCAAGAGGCTCCGTGGTAGCACGCGTGGAGATACGGTGCTCCGGAGAAGAGATTGTGAGAGGTCGGTACTCACCTCGCGGGGATCGCGAAGAGTAGCCCTATTGGATTGCGTGTGTCATTGAGTTACCACCCTTGAGTGTGTGGGTTTGCTCGGTGCCTTGAGGGGCTCACTTGAGAGTGGTGTCTTGCGGTGCCTTGCGGGCGTGCCTTGAGGGGCAAGTGACTTGAGGGTCACACCGAAGAACCATCTAGGTGAAAAGACCGGAGGAACCACCGAAGGTGTTGGTCGACACAACGGGACGTAGCTTGGGGGCAACCAAGTGAACCCGGTGAAAAATCGCCGAGTCATCTTGTGTCCACACTTCGCGGTGGTTTGCAATCTCTTTCACAAGCTTTGTATTTACTTTTCTTACATTCTTGTATAGCTTGTGTAGTTGCTCTTGTGGTTAGTTAGCTTGAGTAGCTTGTTAATCACCTTCTTGCTTGTGTAGCTAGAAGTAGAGTAAGTTGCCTTGCTTAGCTTGTGTAGTTAAGTAAGTTTGAGCTCTTGGGTTTGGCTTGTGTAGCTTTGTCCATGAGCATCTAGTGAGCTTAGGTTGGCTTTGTGCTTTTGCTCATTAGAATTGTGTAGGTGCACACCCGGTTGCTAAAGTACTAGTTGCTTAGGTTTGTGTGACCTTGCAAGCTAGACTTGTTTAGTGTGCACTAGCTAGATTGGCACCTTGTCTTCTTGTTTAGGATCTTTTACAAGGTGCATCTAGAGACATAGATAGAGGGGTGAAAGTCTTGGTTAGGCCGATAGATTTAATTCCGCACTTACATCGGTTAGCCGGAGCGATTAGTTTTAAAAAGGACTATTCACCCCCCTCTAGTCCGCCATCTCGACCTTACAGACGCCGACCTTAGTGTAGGTGTCGGGGCTTCACAGCCCCCTCCTAACCCACTGGCTTCGTCCCTAGGTATGAGCCCACTATAAGTCCTCTAACTGAGGAATTTTTAACAAAAATATCCATCCAATTTATATATAGCAATCCTCTAATTAACTTACAGAATTCTTAACAAAAATATTCATCCAATTTATATATAGCAATCCTCTAATTAACTTATGAAATTCTTAACAAAAATTATGCATCCAATCTATATTATATAGCACGTATATCATCAATCCTCTAATTGAGGAATTCTTAACAAAAAAAATCCATCCAATCTATATATAGTGGCATACTCCCTATGTTTTTGTTATACTCTCTCACGTACCATCATCCATAGCGATTAGCTATCGATTTTGGTGATCCTCTAATGGCTCTGGTGATGGGCATGAGAAACAACACTAGGATGCTTTTCCCTTGTATTCTTGTGTTCATCATCCTCGTCGCTTGCGGTAAGTTAGTTGATGTTCTCTTTTTAGAATGATTGTGGTTAATTAGATTGTATTCTGCTGGGATATGATGATCTACTTTGACTAATATAACTAATAACCCATATAATTCCTGCATGGATGGATGGCGGACAGTAGAGCACACAACATGGGAGTAGGAGCTGATTGCGTCTGGTATAGCCGGTGCTCTCTCGGCCGCTCCCTCGGTGATAACCAGTGCGACAAAATGCTGCAAGCGAAGCACCTTCGTCTCCAGCGAGTGCACGTTTCTCAACCGCATCTGCAATTGCTGCAAGTAAATAAGATGATCAGGTAGACTTCAGATCCGATCCTCTTGGTATAATAATGTTACATGATAGCTTATTACTCATAGCTCCATGCAAGACACAACAAGCTTCATGTAGTAATAAATAATTTATATTATAGCAGTCTCTTTTTTTTTTGAAAAAGTGCGCTACACGTACCTCAAGAGTTTAAGGTTACGTTCCAGCGTCCCAGTCGTTGAGTTGCCACTAAGACACTGGACAACACATATTACAAATGGCGCCGGCTCTAACGACAGTGCTTCGAGTGGTGTACTTCCCTGACTAAAAATATTTGCTTCTAAGATTGTTTTCTATATTATATAGCAGTCACAAGAGGAAATAATTCTATTATTCATGTGTTCCTCGCTCTGTGTGATGAGATTTTAATTTCGACTAATGCACAGCCCGTCGGCACACGTCACCGCAAAAGTTGCATGCATATGTCTATATATTTAAAAAATCCATATCTCATAAACCGAGTGTCATAATTAAAATCCGATTGCACCATCGTGTTTCTCGTGATAAGATCTTTAAAACAAGATCTCACATAGATATATATTTTGACAACTTTTAAAAAAATTATTTTTCTTATCTAGACGTACGGACGATCTATCTTTGAAACAACCCGAAATGTATGTTGAAACAAACCGGAGAAATGTGTTGAAACAACACAGAATACATATTACAACACGCCAAAAGTCGGCTGTTTAAACACTCCGGAATATTTGTTCAAACAACCCTGAGACATATGTTCAAACACCTCAGGAAAATCTATTACAACAACCAAAAAATCATAGACCGAAAACACATCTAAAACCATGTTGAAACACAAAAAAATATACGTTGAAACACCTTAGAAACATCTATTGAAACAACCCACAAACCTTGTTTTGCGGAGAATCATAAACATATGTTGAACACCCTAGAAACATAAATTGAAACAAACCGTAAATACATATTAAAACAAAATCCAAAAATACATGTTGTAAAAAATCTACAAACCTATGCTGAAATAAATTCATAAATGTATGTTGAAACAATTAAGAAATACCTATTTATATATAAAAAATAGCAGCATATAGTAGGAGAATGTCTGGACCGTGCCCGTGGCAGTGCAAGGCAGCGCCCCTGCCGGCTGCTGCATGGCGGCACGGGCCACCACCGGCGACGGGCACGCACGCCTGCTGTGCTCGTGCACGCGCGCGATGGGCGCGGCCGTCCCAGCAGTTCCCGCCGTCGCTTGCGCACACTCCCCGCGACATTTTTGTGCCGCCTGTCCGCGTTTCCAGCGCAAACGCACCGTCCGCGTTTCCAGCTCTTTGGTTGCTGCATGCATGCATCGCACACACAGGCGCCGAGCCAGTCAACTGATTGCATTGGACGCAACCCGCCGGCGTGAGATTCTGCAAGTATTTACGTACGTGTTTGTTTCTCAAAAAACATTATGTGATTCATGTTTCTTTTTTCGTCTTTTATTTTTCTTTCACTTTTTATTATTTATTTCTTTCTTTTCTAATTATATTTTTCCTGTTTTATATTTGTTTCGTTTTTATCCTTTTTCTTTTTCTTGTCATTTTCTTCCTTATTAGTCTTTTTCCTCCCGTGCTTCAATATTTTTCTTTCG
Organism: Themeda triandra; assembly: GCA_018135685.1. Taxonomy (NCBI): domain Eukaryota; kingdom Viridiplantae; phylum Streptophyta; class Magnoliopsida; order Poales; family Poaceae; genus Themeda; species Themeda triandra. The sequence continues at coordinate 1,177,192 of JAENPR010000015.1, read as the reverse complement.
AGTCCTTTTACCATTTTTCTTTCCTTATTAGTCTTTTTCCTCCCGTGCTTCAATATTTTTCTTTTGAGTCATTTTACGGTACTTAAAATCGCTTTCTGTCGCCTCTCATCGCTTCCACAAATTATTGATTTTATTAAAAAAAAAAAAGGCATTCTAATCATTGCGCAAAAATCACTTATCCTCACCCGTGCCCCCCTCCCCCATCCCCCGACGCTCGAGTGATCAAACGAAATAAAGATTCCCCTCTCCTCTCCACTGCTTTTGGGGTTTGTATACGCAATTTGCACATAGGCTATTTGGATACTCACCTATTGAACTCCAAGGCGTGGAGTGGCATGACTTGTGCTGCCGCCGCTAGCTTTGCACGGCAAAGATTCCCCTTCATTCACCAACTCAAACCCATTTCAATTTCAAATAATTATAATCTCGAAATAAATCAAACAAACCTATTGTTCCCTATTTAGGTTTAAGAAGTTGTTACATGATGTTTTTTGTCGCATAGCGTGCATGGCACATTCGTTGTACATAGGAAGATGCATTATGCCTACCCGCCCACAGTGACGACGTATGCCCACTCATCCCTACAGACTCTAGAATCTCTCACCTTGATAGGCATCTGCAATCTAGCAATCTCCATATTTTTTTTGACAAAAAAAAAATGCAAACCTCTATGTTTGTCTCGTAGAAAGAAATTCAATCGAGAGAAATGAAAACTCATCCTAGCAAATTTATCAAGCTGCCACGTCACGCTCACACCGAATCTGTTGCGTCAATTTCCTCTGACCCACCGCGCGCAAATAAGAATTGATCGAGGGGCCTTGACGCAAAGTGGCGGGGCATTCATCTTTTCGCTGAAGCCCATCCCGAGTCCAACCTTTACATTAACATGGGTCGAAAGTATGGCAGCTTGAGGCCCAGTTTTCTCAGTTTTGATGATTCTCAAAAGAAAAAAAAGTTCTTAGTTTTGATAACAGAAACATTTTGTGTTTCTGTCAAAAATGGAAAAAAGGAGAACAGAACACGTTGTAGTTTTCTCCAAAAAATCTAGAACATGCACCTGTAGGTATGTCAGAGCCTTTTCTTTTAGAGGGAGGCCGAGCGGTAATCTTTCGCTCTGACAGTTCCTCTCCTAAGCTCGCGATTGAGGACTGTGCTGCACCTTGGCCGGGGGCTAAGCACGCCCCTGAAACAATCACTTTCTCTGCTCATCTCCACGTTATATAAAAATTTATGTGGCATTATATAACCTTAGGCATTGACCGCTAGGCAACTATCAAATTGTGTTAATAAAACTAGTCTCCGAATGCACCGCACAAGGAGTCGGTTTTGTCGAGCATCACATGCATAGATCGTTCATTAGATGTCGCCTATGTTCCATGGCCAACAAGGTTTCCATCTCCATGAGCCTGGACGATTTGGACATCACCTTCAAGTCTAAGTTGGGTTTTTTTTTCCCCCGAGCTCCCCACTTGGAGTTTCTATCTCATTGAAGATGGCACGATGTATGAGGTGATAAAAGATGATGTGATGCTCCCCACTAAAAGATTGTATTACTAGTTATATGCATGTTCTAGAAAAAATAGGTGATAAAAGATACAAGAATGGTTTATTTGTGAGAAAAGATACAAGGTTGATTTTTTCGTAACTGTGTCTTTTAGTTTTGGGGTTGTCTATTAGCATTTAGTCTCTCAACTCTGCTATTGTTTATATTGCAGCATTTTCCATCGAAACTTCTTCACTTTAAGTATTCAACCTGGTGAGTTTTGCCATATAAGCCCTCTCAAAATCCAACTTCAAGATCAACCTATTTTCTTTTCTTTTTACAAATACTTGGCACTTAATTCTTGATGGGTGGCCATGAAGTGCCCTAATCATTAGGGGTAGAAGTAGAACTATTATGCTTGATTCTAATATAACTACATGCCAACTTACGTTATGTCCACGCCAACACTGGAAGATACATGTATGAGGGCATTTGTTTCATATTATCCTAGAAAAAAAAGATGATTTTGTTGATAGGAGTACTCTAGAAAAAAATGAATTGCCTTGGCAACCATTCGTCACTAAAGTGGCGCAACATTTTTAAGGAAGCGGCGAAAAATTTAGATAGAAGTGCCACTTATATATGATTTTTTTTGAGGGAGGTTATTTTTTGAAACGAGGTCTTGGTAGTTTTAGAGTTAGATGAAAAACTTTTGGAAAAAAAAACTGGAAGCGCCCTAGTCAGTCGAACCCAAAGAGCGATGACGACGCAGGGGACAAAGCCCACAATAAGGCCCAGTCCGGCCCAAACTTGTGCCTCGGGCGAAACCCTAACAGCCCCAGCCCCTATATAATCCCAGCCACGCCGCCTCTTTCCAAACCCTAGAAGCCCCCTGCCTCCTGCGCCTCCACCCTCGCCGCCGCCGCTCTCCCTCTGGTACGTGCCGTCGCCTCGATCTCCGATTCGCGCCGTCTCCTGCCGCCGCCGCCGCCGCCGCCGCCGCCGCCGCCGCTTCGGAGACTAACCTCTCTATCGTGTTTTCTCTTCGCAGAGACCGCAGATCCGTCAGGTGAGAGGAAGCCGCCCGCACCCATGGCCTCCGGAGAGCTCGCCTGCACCTACGCCGCGCTCATCCTCGCCGACGATGGCATCGCCATCACGGTGCGTTCTTTTCCCTCGCTGTCGGCTCTTTTAATCTCGACGTTTTCGAGCGGTTGAGTGATTCTTTGACGATTCCTTTTTGCAGGCCGAGAAGATCGCCACGCTCGTGAAGGCGGCCAACATCAAGGTCGAGTCCTACTGGCCGGCGCTCTTCGCCAAGCTTCTTGAGAAGCGCAGCGTTGAGGACCTCATCCTCTCCGTTGGATCTGGTATACACCTCTTCTCGCTCTCAGTATACTTTTGTATGTTGATGGCTGTCGTTTGGAATATGTTCATGGTGGTAATTGTTGTAGATTTACCTTATCTGCTTATGAAGATCGTCTTTTTTTATCTTAAACTTGTTTGAGGCGTCGTTAATTATCGTTTGTCTCATTACCCAACCGTGTCATATGGTCAGTTGCTTGATTGATCTGTACATTATAAGTTCACCTTCACTGAAATTAAACCTCCGGGTGGACAATTGGCTCGATTGTGTCTGTCTGTATATTTGTGTACTAATAAACTGATACTGTATTTGTATACAATAAACTGAGTTTTGAGTATCTGTCTGTTTAATGGAGTTGAATCGTAGGCTTTCAATGTTCAGTTTGATGCTGTTTGGGATGCCAATGTTTGAATCCCTGTTGTGTTAGTGACTAGTGTAATTTAGAGACATGTCCATGATCACTTTCAGGATGCTTGGGATACTTTACATTGTGCCAGAATTATCTTAGGTGCACTAAGGATAGTTCCTGTGCTTGTTTATACTGGAATTGGATGCTAGATTGTGTTGGAAGTTGTCACCTTTTGCTTTGATAGTCTTGACTTTGTCCATAAGACATTCTATTTCTATTCTGAAAGGGCTAATGTTTTGTTGAAATCTGTTTGTAGGTGGTGGTGCTGCTCCAGTTGCTGCTGCTGCCCCTGCTGGTGGTGCTGCGGCTGCTGCTGCCCCTGTTGAGGAGAAGAAAGATGAGGTCAAGGAGGAGTCTGATGACGACATGGGCTTCAGCCTGTTCGACTGAGCAGCTTCTCACCCAGCCATTAGCAAACTCGCTTGTGCTGTCCAAGACTATCTCATGTTATGTCTTTAGGGTTTTGTTACCAGTAATCAAGTTTTGTGTTTTTTTGGGATGTGGCTATGGCTATGTGATGAACCTCAAACCATCTTACTAGAGTGAAACTTGTTTCTATATGGTTCCAATGTATCCTAAGTTATTATATGCTCTGGATGGTGCTCTGATTTTCTGGTGATTGCTGATGTTCTTTCAACCTTCACTTTGGAATAGTGGCATGTTTTTCTGTGGTAATGAATTTAGCTGGTTTGTGAACAGTTTGCTGGGCTGACGAGTTATTTTATTCAGCGGAGCAGTTGTAGCGGTTTCCAAACAATGAATTTGCTTTCATTGTTACAATGAATTTAGCCTGTTTGTGAATTGTTTGCTGAATATCAAATACTCGGACGGATAGGGACAGTGTTGCGTAAATTAGCAATCAAGCGCCCGCCGGCCAGCTATGCTAATCACGTTTGTTTGCAAAGACACCCCTCCAAACCTCTTGCGCAGGAGGCCGACGAACTTCCATCCGCCGCCATGGAGACGAACGCGCCGCCGCCGCCGCCTCGTCTGCTAGCTACGTGGCTGCCGGCATTGCGCTCGCCGCAATGCCATGTCCGGGCACTTCTCGGTGGTGAGATCAGCATCCCCCCTTGAAATACAGGCATATATGCCTGCTCGCGAAAAAAAAGATCAGCATCCCTTTGGCAGCGCGCAGCTCCAGATGCTGCCCCCAACGCTCGAGCTTCAGTTTCAGTTGAAGTCTTGGGATTCAGTAGCGAATCTAGTTCTATGCAACATGTTGCATTCAGTATTTCAGTATCGAGCTCCACTCGCGTCCGTCCGTTGCACAGGATCCATCGCGTCAGACTACGAAAGACCGCAGGGTCATGCACAGGGTCCGTCGCGTCAGACTCCATGGCGGCGGCTGCGCGTTCTAGATCCAGAGACGACGAAGCTGGACAGTCGACCTCCTGTGCAAGGGGTTTGGAGGGGGTCTTTGCAAACAGACGTGATTAGCACAGCTGGCCGGCGGGCGCTTAATTGCAAATTTACCCAACTCAGCCCCTAACCATCCGATGAGTATCTGACGGCCTGATTGAAAGTTTCTAAGTTTGCATAGAGGTTCTGGTTTCCACCTGATACGGTGCCCGGATATATTATTACTGAAGTACAGTATGTTGTTCCTACTGTATTGAACAAAATACATTATAAGTTTACCAAAAAAAAAGAACAAAATGCTTTATTTGGGCTGTTATGTCAATGTTTCGTTTGGGGTGCAATTGTTTTGGTAGCGGTGCTATGTACCTGGGAATCCTGGTCGCCAAAGCTTGGCAAAATTAGAAATATCCATAGCCCGAGAATGCCAAAGTTTTTTAAACATAGCAATGGGGCACATAAAAGAGAAGAAAATCTTTGATGCCAAAATCTATACAATGGTATTGCTACACAGCACCTCACCCTTAATTTACAAGAGCCGTTGACAAAACTTCTAGAAGCTACAAGTATACACCTAGTAGACTGCAAAAAACCGAAGCATGGCGCCGCGGTGATCACCTATGGAATGAAACACTGGGTTATTCACACTAACTCCTTCATGTATGCTGGTACCTGCTCTGCCTTTAGCTATACAAAGTTGCATGCTCACAAGTGTCTTGCGCCGCAACCAAAACCTTCCTTAAGCTAATGCTCATATAACCTCGACTAATGTTGCTTGTGAAAACCTCAACTGATGTTGCTACGGTGTAGGATGTTCTTGTCCCACCTCCGTGCCTTCCCCTTCTCGATGAGTGCCTGCAAGACCTGCACCGCCCCTTCTGCATCCTCATCATTTGGCAGCTCGATGCTGAGGTGAAACAGGGGGACGAAGGCCGAGCTCATGACCCTGTTTCTCGAGCCACCTCTTTTGTCCCTCGGTGAAGTCTGTCCATTGCTCCCGACAATGTTCACTACCTCCTGAGACCTGTCCAGATGAACAACACTCTTGAGGTGCATCTCTGTGTCGATTGACCACTGTGGATCAGGAGGAACACCGACAAAATGAGGTGATCCTAGATCCACCAAATAGGGGCTTGAGACTAGTAGAAGCAGCTTCTCAGTTAGCACAAGGAACTTCCCAGCGCCCTTGAGTGTCTTGCACATGACAAATGTCTCCTCCTTTAGTCTACCACTATCTGCTTGGGCAAGTAATGATACACCGATGGCTTCTTCCCAGGAGTACGGAAACAAAGGGTGATCTCTGGCAACTGGCCTGGGGAAACGGACTCGCAAGTAGTTGGATTCATGAGGATTGCTTCGGTTCCTTATGCTCTGGGCAGTTCTGCCTGTGGCTTCAAGAATGCTAGCCATAGGCCGTGCCACAAGCCCAGCTGTCCCCATTGCCAAACCTGTAGGAACAGATACACTGTTGGTTAAATGGGAATAAGCTGAATATAAATGCTTAATAGAATGGTTGTACCTGAGATGACCCCGGGAAGACCATGTTTCTCAGCTCCCCTAATCGGTGATTGAAGGAGCCCAGTCAGACCCTGGAGAAAATCATTACAGCACAGAACACAAATTATGCTTAGATAAATGTCCAGCAAGATTTAGGGTGAAAAATGAAAAAAAAAGTCCCCACATGTTTATCCCAAAAAGGCTGAGCTTATATATGATTAGTTTTAAAGTGTAAATATGCATATGCTGTAAAATTGTTGAAATCAGATGGCAATGCACAATCAACAGAGATGACTTTTACCTCTAGAAAACCATTCAGTACTCCTTCCCCATGCAAACCTATCTGTCTTTCCCGTTCTTCCATCTTCGAAGCAGCTTGCTCATCATACGTAAAGGCAACAAGGCCCTGGGTATTGGAATTTCTGCTTAGCAGTGATCTCAGGAAACATATTCTTCAATGATCAAACTGGTCATCAGCATAAATACCTTATAAGCAGTTTTACTGAAGTGAGAAGTAGCGCTGCTGACTGCATAAACCGTACTTCCAATAAGAGTCTTTGAACCTTGTGCTATACCATTTAATAGTTCAACTGGGCTCTGTAAAAAGAGCAACCCATAATTCTTGAGTTCAAACTGGAAGGTTAAAGAGGGGACATTCCTGCTAAGACTTCACATTTACAAACCTGCAATTTCCCTTTCCTTGAAGCAGATATGAAGTCCTTCAAACCAAACCCAACATTCCTAGCAAAACCCATAGGATTTCCTATAACACCAGCAGAACCCAAAACCTGCAATAAACAGTCGGACATAAATTTCAGAAACCTAACAACGCTGAGCTAACAGTTGCAAATCTATAACCTTTTGTGCTCATTTACAAGCCAGCACTATTTTGGATTACACTTGTAAAACTACAACTTTGTGATCATTCCCCTCTTGTTCACTTGGGCCCAGATTTAAGTGACGTTCAATGGCTCAAGATATTGGTAGGTTTGTAAAATGCATTCAGTTCATTTGGGATGCTACAATTTACCTTATAAAGTTCATGGAGGATTTGCCTGCTATAATGCCTCACAAGAATGTCCTGAACAGATTGCCAGCTGGCCATAAGATTTTCCACAACAATTTCTCCAAGATAAACTGGTACTCCTTCAACATCTAAAAGGGCCATAAGACCTCTCTGCAACCAAATTGGAAACATTCAGTGGCAAAAGAATGCATATATATGCAGATCATACATACTACCAACAGATCAAACAAATATCTAAAAGTTTATTTTTCTCAAACATGCAGGAGAACTGTGTATCGTCAAAAAGCAGGTGTACATGAAAAAAACAAAAAGAGCCATTGAAAATTATCTATACTTATACTAAAAAAAATATGTTGCTAGGCAACCTTATAAGTGCAGACCGTAACATTGGAAACAATCAACATACATGTGCCTATCCAACCTAAGAACCTTAGCTATTTGAGTAGATGCTATTCAGGCCATTCCATGTGTGTTAGGTGGGTGGTTAAGACAAGGGAGGGGGGCAGTACAGAACAAAGTCGCAATGCATGGAAAGATAAACATGGAAAGATAAAGCAACTGCGAGGAAGGACTAAATAACACTATAAAAATAGAAAATGTTCATAAAAAGAGAGATTTATTTGTTAAGAGATATGTGTCTCCACCTGGATTGCAGTAGTGTTGTTGAAACCTATGCTGGGGTCTGAGCCACCTTCATTCCTATTGAGCCAAGGTGTGCTCGTAAAACTACAATGTAAAACATAGTTGTCAGTGGTAAGTTAATAATATATATACATTTCCTGCAGTAATAACCACAAAACATTAAAGAAGAATAACCTGAAAGTCAACTTGACAGGAGTCAACTGAAACAATTCCATGTACACCTTTTTCTGCTTTCTGGCTAAAAGGTGTATCTGTTGCCATGGAGCACCAACCGGGACAACAGAAGGCAACAATTCACTGTCTTGAAGGAGCTTGTCTGATATATTCTTTGAGATTTTTTCATATTCTCTTAACATGTCCGTAGCACCACCTAGAATACTTAGCTCAAGACTTTTCTCTATGTGTCTAATATTTATTCTAGAGGAAACAGATCTAATAAATTCAATCATGCTCAAGACAAGTCGTTCTTCAAGTTCAAGGCGAACAGGTGCTACACTGCCAACCAACAAACAAAAAGTGTCATGACAAGTTCACATATGACGAATTATCAACAAAGAGTAACGAGTACCTTATGTTTATATATTGGTAGGAAACAAATGATACATCTCTGGTTCTCCATTTAGCTGCAGCAAACTGCAGCACAGGCTCTGTGGTATTGGAAAGAATGTCATTGGCTGGCTTCAACTTACTATCTTTACTCTTAAAAAAGTTCATGGATTTTCCCTTATGACTGCCCTCAAATGACAACATGACAGGGTGTGGGCTATCCGGGAACTGATTATCGATTTGCATAGATTGTATTTGAACTGTAAATTTCTGCTGATCTAAACTCTGCATGGCAACAACTGTAATCTCCTTAGCAGAAGCAAACAACAATTCCTGTCAAACAAACATAAGTATAGTAAACAAACTTTGCTCAAGTCGTAAGTGATGAGAAACATAAGTATAATAAAACAAACATAGTAAATTCACCTGTGGCGAAGAACTTATTAAAGATATCCCAATGAATGGTAAGTGTATTTTGATAACTTCAGTAAAATTCATATCAAGCTCCAGTTTGTGATCAGCAACTTTAGGTTCCTTTGATCCCAGAAATTTCTTTTCTTTTGTTTCAGTATTGTGGCAATTTGAATCAAGAACACTTAGCACCTACACATTATGATTGTAAATCAAATATTGACGAAAGAAATGGATCATACAGTTCTAGGGCAGATAGTAGGACGGAAACTGACCTTAATCGCTCCTTCCGCATGTATTGAGATGCAAAATTGTCGTTCAGCTTTCTGTACATAACAGTAAGGAAAACAACGCAAAAGATAAACAATCGCTGATAATAAAAATCAGTTAAAGATTGCTATATGTAAAGACAAGCACCCATCAAATGTTCAAAAAACAAGCACCCATCAAGCTTCCTCCCTTTCATTGATGCTACTATCTAGTGCTTCCATGTGAAATTGAACCAAGTCATCCCCAAAAACACCTGGACAGGAAACTAAAGATTTCTAAACTCTAATCACACAGGCCAAGTAACCACAAACATCTTGACAATGTACTATGGACATACACACCTAAGTAGGCACATACACAATGTGTCTATCTTTCTCAAACCAAACAAAAAACAGGGGAAAAACAAAAGCAACAAGGAACAAACCGAAGGGCAGAACTTTTACTTGCCCGGACTCAACTAGGACACAACCTATGAAATCTAACTACACTAAATGCTAGTCAAATTTCAAGGCAATTGTTTACCTCAGATGTGGATGGTAGTGACACATGAACATCATCATTGAGAATGTCCAGATTGAATGTACCCAAACTTCGTTCTCCAGGAATCTGTACATAATATGGGGGAGAAACAATGTTGCGTAGTTGTTTAAGACAAGTGATTAAAACTCATAAAGAGCTAATATACCTCAACAGTAAGGCGATGGGGATAGCAAGGCTCATCCCAAGCATATTGACAGGATGTGTAGGGATAAACAATTGTTTCAATAGATTCACATCTGTGTTGATATATCCGCAGTTTCTGAATTTATTGAAAGAGTAATCATAAGAATGATAATCATTAAGTTTTCAAAAAAAGCCAGGCACCACAACCAGTTACCTCCATTGAAAAGTTGTCGATCCTGTAAGGTACAAAACCAGTCTTGTCATCAGAAAGCAGAATCAGTACTGTACCAGTATTGACATTATTTTTCCCAGAAAACCTCTTGCTGTATATGTCTAGATCAGCATTTTGCACTTCAACTCGAACCATATATGATAAACCTGAGGCACTATTCCGCATTTTCAATTGAGCATCTCCCAGGTGATCAGGGAAAAAACTTCCTGACCATTGCCATCCTGGGCCATCAAACCGAACGGAGACCAGCAACTCTCTAAAAACAAGGTTGTTCAGCACAAACAGTAAAACATTGGAGGATGCACAAAGAACAAAATGAACAGAGCACTCTGGTAAGAATGAGATTTAGTTCCCTTCCACATTTTAAATATAAGTCAAGAATAACATTTATTTCCTTTTCATATTTCTAAATACAACTCACATCATTGGAGAAAGTAGGGCTGTCTATGATTTCGATCCAGGTTTCTGTAGTATGCATGCCGAACTGTAAAGTCCTTTCTTTCTTTCTTTCTTTCTTTCTTTTTTGCGCTATTAAGCATTTCATATATTAAAAAAGGAGGCCATCAATGTATACAGGGTAGTAATGACGCAAATCACCTTGCTGTATCAGACCAGTGAAGGAAAGAGTGTTGCCCAGAACGCAAGTGCTTAGAAAACCGTGTTCCTTTTTGACGAAAAAACAAATCATTGCTGCATGCATTACATATCACATATCTGCAAAATAGTAGGGACAGAGAACAATAGTATTAGGCGGGCGAACAAAGAATGGAACGGCAAATTGTACAAGTAAAAGAAGAATCCAAGAGACCAAGATATAATTCTGCACAAATTAGAAGACTCACACCAAAGAAAACAAGAATTTGTTATATTAGTGTTATACTATATTTAAACTTTTGACCAATGGAGGCTGCCTCCAGTGGCACCGATTGAGATGGTTTGGACATATCCTACAGAGGCCTCCACAGGCATCAGCGCATAGCAGCATATCCTGAGGGATCCCCAATTACGAATAATGTAAGAAGAGGCGCGCGGGGGTGGGGGGTGGGGGGTGTGTGTGTGTGTGTGGGGGGGGGGGGGGTTGGTGGGGGTTTTGGTGGTGGTGGTGGTGGTGGTGGTGGTGTATAGAACAAACCTGGTACAGGAAGAGGGCAGTAAAGACCTGAGAGAATGGATATACTATCTTTAGAAAGGACCTCATCGGAATCAGCAATCTATATGCCCGAACAAATACTATTATCATACTACTACGATTACTTTTAGTCACTGACGGACAGGGCCCCGTGAGACCCTGAGCCTCCGTCCCTCAGGATTCAACTCCACTAAGCCTAATTATTGTGTAGCCCATGTATAGAGAAGATTAGGCCTGCACTGCTGTTTAGCCCACTAAACCGTCCAGGCTTCTAGGACCCCGGCCAAAACTTCCAAAACCTCAATTTGTCTAAAGCAGGGACACAATACTAGTCAGGGAGGGGGAAGCGCCATAAAAAACACACAGATTGTGGCGAGTCCAGAAGGCTCATACTCCTAGGATGATGGATGAATTTAAACCTTTATGGGACCTGGTCAGAAGCCCAAATTCATTCTCCATTTTAATAAGTTCTAACAAACATGTTGTTCAAGAGATTTCTGTTATGGTACCATCACAAAATATGCAAAGCTATTGTAACAAAACTCATTTCACATATAACCTGGTATGAGCAATGTGGGTTTACAGTGGCAAAAGGAAATCATGCCCATGTCAAAGAACAAGTAAAGCTCCATTTTGCTCTTGGTATTGGAGGGCTAGGAATCTCCAATCTTCAAAATCTGAAATGTTCCCTAAAGATGAGATGGGTTTGGCTGCGAAAGACTGAGGCTAACAACCCTTGTTCTGCATTCGCAATTCAAGTTCATGGTTGTGTCTGCGCCTTTTTTTTTCTATGGCAGGTTGGCAGTAGTGCCAGAAGTTGGCAATGTCACTTCCACTTTATTTTGGACTGATATAGATGATTGCACGGACAGTGTATTGCTGGTCTTGCACCCCAGCGATGACTGTCCAAGAGGCCCTTATGAATTATTGTTGGGTGTCCGACAGCAAAGGTGCTCTAAGTGTTGAAGTGATGTCTATTTTGATCTCTGGGACGTGCTTGGCCAGGCGGTCTTACAATCTGAAGTAGACGACTCTCACATTTAGTGCCTCTCTACTTCTGGCGAATACGCCGCTAAGTCGGACATGGCCTATGAAGGAATGTTTGTGGGTGCTATTCCTTTCAGACCATGGGAGAGGATTTGGAAGTCATGGGTTCTCGGAAAAAGTCGGTTTTCATGTGGTTGGTGGCTCATAACAGGTGCTGGACTGCCGACCGTTTAGCACAGCGAGGTCTACCACATGCTCCTCGCTGTCCACTTTGCAAGAATCGATCAATCACTTGCTCTGTGCTCACCCTTCTCACAGGAATTCTGGTTTCTGCTGCTGCAAAAGCTCCGCCTGCAGGCTGTAACCCCGCAGACTGACAATGTCTGTTTCCATGATTGGTGGGAGAGGGCAGAATCCTTGATTGATAATTAAACCCGAAGAGGACTCAACTCTTATTATAATCCGAGCTTGGATAATTTGGGAACACCAGAATTGCTGTCTTCAATGGGGGCATCTCCAAATTTTGCTGGAACTTTATTGCTAAGCTAAAGAGGAACTGCAGAAATAATCTTTGGCTGGGCCTAAAGGAATTACCGACCTTGTTCCAGGCTTGGTAGGGTCATGATTGTTTTGGTCATCAGCGATCTGTAAAGGAAAGTAAACTTAACTGTTTTGTGTGTTCTTTTGTGTTTCGTGTGTTCTGTGTGTTTGTAAGGGTTCTCGCCGCTTTTCTTCTTAATGCCAAGAAATGCAGCTCTCCTGCATTTTCGAGATTTTTTTTATTTTTGCTCTTGGTACACAACCAAACTTTTATTTTGTTGCTTTACTTTCTAGTTACTGGAGTTCTCTCCTTAAAAAGAAGTGCCCTGGCACATTTTATACATGAGAAATCCACACTCTTTATATGGCTGTGGCAGATAAGGGTAACTGCTTAAAACAAATTTGTTGCCACAGCAGTTGGTAGATGAAAATGGAAACCTTTCAATTACCTTGGCCTGAAAGCAATAGCCCTTGTCCTCCCAAAAAGTTCTGTTGAAACAGGTATAGATGCCATTGCAACTAAGAAGGCACCAGAAGTAGATGACTGAGGAATAGTAACATTTGTTGAACCACTGGCAGGGACAAGGAGGAATGGATTTGACCAATTTCGCCGAGTTGTTTCAGTTCCATTATTCGGTGGAGAAGCATTCAACTTCACTGAAATTTCAGTTGCTGGAGTGTGTCCATCAGGAGCAAACATATAAGCTTTAACACCATTGTCAAAACCTTTCTTTACAGACTCACTGTTACTGGTGCAGCTTATCTCTGAAGAAGAGCAGCGTCCATCCATCAAATCTAACTGGGGCATTTTACCTGTAGAGCACCTGCAGGAGAAATACAAACACAAAAGTGTTAGAACATATATAGAAACAGGAAAAAAAAAAAGTGAATTTCCAAAGGACGGAAAGACACTTACTGTACAGACGGATCAACAAGAGAAAGACCACTTTTTTCAAGCAAATGTCTTGCATGTCCATCCAACTCAAAACTAGGAGGAATCACAAGGGTGGACCCACTCCTCTCAGAGCTGCTTTCAGTGACAGTAAGCAACAGATCTGTGCAATTGTACAACAAGAATGGAACAGAAAGATACAACTCTCTTGCGCCAGAACGAGCATCCATTGATTTTTCCAGCATAACGTTAAGAGGAGCTGCAGAACAAATTAACATCAGAACTTTATTATGGTGGGGCTTAAGTTTTTAATAAATAATAAAAAAGCCCAAAGTACATACAATTCGACAAATTTGAGTAGAAAGTAATTGACTCTGTTATGGAGAATTTGAAGCCATTTGACTTGGCTGCAGTAGAGAATGCTTCAGCCCGGGGAAACTTTATATTCAAGGACCTATAATCTTGAATATCAATTGTAATTCCAAGATCATTGGAGGGATCAACAAAAAAAACAGAAGCAGACCCTACCTGTGAATATGATTCAGTCACAAATTTGAAATGAAAAACCAAACCAGCTGAGGTAAGATATATGCATGGCACCAGAAGCTTACCTCCTTTAGCGAAATTACACGTGCAGGCCCACCATTATCTATTGCCAAGGAAATGCAAATAGGGAGATAGTTCTTTATGAGAAGCGGAGTATTAAGCTTGACATGCCGTATAAAATGTGCCCTTGTCAAATTTTGCTTAAAAGTATGTGGAGTAGAACTTCCAGAAACATGTGCGTTCAATCTTTCACTGCACAACTGGCCTTTCTGGGTACTAACGGATGAAGGGACATTGTATTCTTCAACAGATACACAACAACGAAATGGATCATTACTAGGGTGAGAAGGATAGCATACAGATGATTTCATGAACCCAACCCTGCTTTCACGTGAAAGCAAACCTGACAAGGAGCGGGTTTCACTCCACAAATATGTTCTGCCAACAGGATGCCACCTAATCTGGCCAGCTTCAGACAAATGAACCGGCAGTGGAATCTCTTTGTTTGGAGGAATGGGCCCTATTACCTGCAGAATAAAGTTCTTGAGAAATCTCATATTTGGTTCTTTTGGTGGAAACTATTTACCTTGTATAGAGGTGAAAAATTTAAAGGCATAGGAGTGCAACTGCTGACTTCATAATAGTAAGTTCATCTGAATTTTGAAATGGTTACAATGTCAAGATTATGCACCTTTGATGTAAGACCAAATGGTATATCAAACCTCAATTCGAGGGGCATTGATGTTGCATTGTATAGTATTACCTAGAAAAGAAGGCCATTAATCTGTGTATGCATCCAAAGGTGTAGTAACAGACTATTGAAATGGGCATTAGTCATTACCGTTGAGTAAACTCGTATACGCTTGCTGTAGTTCTGTAAGGAAACATCGAGCACCACAGGCACAATTAACCCATCATTGCCTTTTCCATTAGACGAAAATGCTCCTAAACTTTCTTCGCCGAGAATTGGCTTTTTACTTGAAGAGAAATTTACTTCAAAGAAGTAAATGCCCACAAGGTCCATTGACATTGGCTTTGAAGGGCCTGACGTTCCATCAAACTCAATGGAGATCATATAGTGTGATACAGCACTCATTCGTTTCTCGATGAGATGGTCTGATGATCCTGCTTCTCTGTGTTGGAAGAAAAATTCATCAAGAGTTTCTTCTACGTAAATTGGGACAGCATACCCTGCCGGCACAGAATTTTCATCTATTACAGAGAAACTGCCTATATCATCTGAATTAACAGCACCACGGTACACCTTGAACCTAAAGGGCAATGATGTGTCATTTGATAGAATGTATGGTGCGTATCTTCTGGTACGAACATCATCATGGCTTAACCTCAAGATTCCAGGATCTTCCCGAAGACCACTACCATTACTTGGATCAAGAGAATCTGTAATCATCTGGCTAAGTCTGAGGATAGCCTACACATGCAAATGAAGAGTTCAAAACAATTTCACCTCTGACTATGAACAAGACAATAAATTAAAAAATTCTGTCTCATAGGTAAATTTTAAGTGCCTCAACTGATTCAAGTGATCCAAATCCTGAGAGGCCCAAATTCTGCTCCTACCTCTCATTTTCCTTGAAAATAAATAAGCCAAATATCCTCTCATTTTCCTTAAAACCAGATATGTAGAAGATATAATCCAAATGGGAAAAGCTTTGCATACAACCATCTGAGTACAACTAGTACAACGATGCATCTAATTGTCCAATACACTTATGAGCTTTTTTTTTCTTGCCTGCTTTATTGTATTAAGAAAAAAAAGCGAGGATTTAGAAATCCGTTACAAAACACATGCACACATACACACTCTAGGAATGTGATTCATCTAAGTGATTTCAAATGTCGAAAAAAAGCGAGGATTTAGAAATCCGTTACAAAACACATGCACACATACACACTCCTAGGAATGTGATTCATCTAAGTGATTTCAAATGTTGGGTCTTGAGTTGTACTCTGACTGTACTGTACTCAAATGGTTGTACTTGTAGAAATGCTCAACCCAAACATTCATTGCAGAGTCTACTATCCTGATTATTGAATTGAGTTTTTTTACTGGCAGTTAAATTACCAATAATATCACTAGGAATTATATATAACAGAAGTACTCTCACTGTTCCAAATTGTAGCCTGTTTTGGCTTTTCTAGATACACAATTCTTACTATGTATTCAGACATAGCGTACATCTAGGTCCATAGCAAAAGCCGTATACCTAGAAATGCCAAAAACAACTTACAATTTGGAACAGAGGGAGTAAGCCATTTGCTAAATGACAAGAGGAAATTTTCTTTTCTTGAACAACGCATGGCAAGAGAAAGATCACATCACATACCTCAATTAAGGGTTCTGATATATTCAGATTAAGCTGCTTGCTTGAACTTAAACACACATCAGTACTGGGTGATATATCCAGTCCACAATCACCACATTTTCTTAGCATATTTAACTGAAATCTTGAGGGTTCTACAAAAGGTTCCCACATAACCTACAAATATATAAGTTGTTATTTCAGCACTATCATAGCCAAAATTTGAGAGGCAGGAACGTTGTAGTATTTTACCTTGTCAATGTTATTATAATTTACTAAAAGGTCAACAAAAGCAGAAACTTCTGTCCTATCCTTCATTTGACTAAACTCCACTGTTAAATTCTTCAATAAAGTCTCTATTACCGGTCCATGACTGCTCCACTGTCAAAAAGCATTGCCAAGAAAAATAAAGAGAAGATTAGAGCTTGAATGGAACTTGTGTAACTCAGCATATTGATGTAGAAAAGGCTCAGGAGAACAAATACAACTCTGTTTTATTTACGGAATTCAAAATGCTTCAAACCTATCTAATAGCATCAAAGAAACATAATTATCTGTGCTGTCCTTGATCACATCTGACGGTCTAAATTCTTCTTTGGGTCAAAACATATCAGCACCATGCTGCTCTATCAGCAAAAAAATTATATAATGATCTCTGACTACAAAATTAGCCATATAATCTAATGTCTTATAATAGCTAGTTAGTTTCCATTTTGTGATATTTACAGTATTACATAATTCACATTAGCATTTCATTATGCTCTTTTCTCAAAGTTAATATCACTGAATTGCTTTAATTATCTTCTGAATGTTCGCATAAGATCGACTTCCAAAATTATTCATGCGCATAGCAGAACCAAACATTCCCAGCATTAAGCAGCTAGTTAATGTTTAGTAAAGGAATAAGCACCACAGTTACAAAACTTACCCTTCCATCATTTAG
This sequence comes from Themeda triandra, assembly GCA_018135685.1. Taxonomy (NCBI): domain Eukaryota; kingdom Viridiplantae; phylum Streptophyta; class Magnoliopsida; order Poales; family Poaceae; genus Themeda; species Themeda triandra. Next base: position 1,159,926 of record JAENPR010000015.1, on the reverse strand, counting down.
CAGAAGAGACCCTTTCCTCAATCCTGCCTTGAATGCCACGGAATAAAAAGAGGATGCAGATGATGCGGATGATGCAGCAGGAAATTTGAGTTCCATATTATGCCAGAAGTTAAATATCTGGTGCGAAAAACTAACATCCATGTATTCAGCTTGTAGATCAACAGAAAGATGTTCCAAATTCCTTTCTGATTGATGAACGTAACCAGAGGATTTAACCTTTGATATATGCACAAATGGAACAGAGGTACCCTTATTCTCTTGAATCATTTCCAGCAGTACCTTCAATCTCTCTAAATCACATTTAAAATTCATGCAGCTATCACCTGACATCACTACAAAATCTTTACTCTCAAAAGTTAAGGTGACAAACTTGCAACCTTTTGGTTCACAATATTTAATACCATCTGCCTCATGATGAGTGCCCACTTCCATTGGAACAGAAGTAGGAGTCATACCCATGTGATTGCTTGTGGGATATTCTTCTTTCCCCCAGATAGGTATATGGAGTACACCAGCAATAGTTTCACATGTTACCACTAAGTTGAAGTCATCTGGAGAACTAAATTCAGATGCAATAAGTGGTGATGATGCTGTTTCTGGAAACTGGGATGAAGCAGCTGCATGCTCCACAGGCATACTGTTTACTTCTGTCTTCATACATGAATGGGAATGATTGATAATCGTGTTCCAATCCTGTAAATATAACCAGACCTCGAAAAGGGGTACACTTAGTAATATCTCATCTTGTCCAGCATGGTGCTTTGTAAACTTGACAAAAACAGGAGATAATGGCCCATCAGAAGCAATAGAGAGGAGAGTGTAACCACCAGGTGACTGCAGCGTTAAAGAAACAACATCAAAGTTCATGCGCTCTGGTTTTTCACCAACTAGTACAGCAGAAACATCAAACTCCATGCTTGCAGTGGCAATCCTCTCCAGTGCCAAACCTTTATCTTTAGACTGACCCAAGAGAATCATCAGATCCTTCATCGAAATAGTGAGATTGGTACACTCATTAGGGTCAGGGTTGCCCTCATAGAAACTTTTATGATCTAAAAACTGCAAGGCATTGCCTTTGTACATTTTACTTTCATTGCCGATCGAAATCAACTGGTCAACAACACCAATAACTGTCTCCATCCCGTTTATAAAATATAGATCTGCATAAGATTTGACAAAGTTAAAGCTCCTCGCAAAAAATAAAATAAAATAAAGAAGTTAAAGCTAATATTACAAAAATACATGTGAAGAAGTTGAAAAACAAGTTCAATGATGATCTGGTACCTTCAGCAATCAGGTTGCACCGTAATACTTTGCTCATAATTGAGGTGGGTAAAGTAGGTTGCTGGGAGCATGATATATCTTTGCAGGGAACCTGGATCCATATGCCAGCATCAAGCTTTTCAATAAGAGAATGGATTCTCTCAGGAACATTATCATCAAGCTTCAGCATAAAATCTGTTTGGTTGCTTACAACTAGAAGTGATATGGATGCATTTCTTGCATATATGCAGATGATATCAACTCTTCTGGAAACTATGCACTCCGAACTGAAGAATTCTTTGGGGATACGCTTTGCAAATTCGACAGAGCTTCCGGACGCAATGAACTCACAGAAAAAATGTGGAACCTCCAGCTTTAGACAAAAGAAATCTTGCTCTTCCACAGGAAAAATTACAACACAATCACTGATCTCAAATTTGTATGTTACACAGTCATGTGATTCTCCCAAGCACTCAAGATTGTCACCGGCCACAGGGAATTCCTGTTCTGCAATGGGACTCCAATCATCCAACATAAAGAATCCAACAAACATAGCCAGTAACTTGATTGGCAATACACAACAAACATTTTGAATTCCAACACATATTTCGGTTGACAGTGCAGGTAAGTCCTTTTTAACTCGGACATTGAGTACACTAGCATTGCGATGTGAAGATGTGCCCCAGAGCAGCTCATGGATATTTGGTGGAGTCCATGGTGAAGCAAGTGTCAAATTGTTAGCAGACAATAGCAAGTCCCATGAGCTTGCATCAAAATAAGTGAGTGTTGATATAGATTCAGGAATGGTTATTGTTGCTAAAGTACCACATGATTCAGGAAAATGTACTCTAACAGAAAAAAGTGATAGATCCAGAGCGGTTCTCCTGGCATTCTTGGCGTCATTTGATGAGGCGGATGAACAATTTGAACGCTGGGTTTTATCGTGTGTATAACTGACAAAATCTGATGCATGATAACCACTCAAACTTGAAGTGTCATGACATTGCTCATTCTTTGAGTATAAACTTTGTGCCTCAAGATCTTGAGTTCCTAAGCACTCAAAACTATATCCACAACTGTAATCTGCTACTAAAAAGGGGAACTGGTCAACAGAAACTCCTGCGAATACTGTGCCATCTGCACCACATAAATTTGACAAGGAAAACTTGGGAAGTATGCCATTAGTTGCCCCAGATTTCATGGAACTCTGACCAATCATTGTGGATTCAACATCACTGCCGACTGAAGGTCCTGAATCAAGTTTTCTCAAGAACATACGTATCTGACCAATAACAGATGGGTTAACATGCAGATCAACATCACATAAATTCAGCTGGTATACATGATGCATTTGATCATCATGCTTTTGAGTTCTATAATGCAGATTCAAGCAAGTTTCAACAGAATTTTCAGGACATTGTGTTAAGTTCCCAGATAAGCATAGCACATGTGAATCTGATTCATCCTTCCGATAATTGGAAGTAACATTGACCGTCTTCATGGCAAGATAAAGGTCTGACAATTCGCAGATAGCATACCTAGAAATCACAGCAGCAACTCACATAAAAAAATAGAAATAGCCACGATTCAAGATTGCAAAATTAGTAGCCAATTATTAACCTGATATAAATGTCCGCAATTCCAACAATGAGACTTGAACTTTCCTCACAATTATCATCAAGGTCAACCTGTAAACCCAACTTGGCTAGTTTCACAGACACAGACACATTTAAGGCTGATTTCTTGTGTCCATGTGTCTTGGTATTATCAAACACACTGTTCTTGACAAGGTTAGTTTCTTTCACTCTAGGCAAATTAGCAATGGCACTGTACATTGTCTGAGAGAGGTATACATCAATAAATGGCACAATAAAACCGACCTGCCAAAACAATAGTTCAGAAATACAGAAACTTACATTGGCAGAGAATAATGTAATAAGCAGACAAATCACATTGCAAAAACTAGGGTGAACAAACTTTAGTATACACTTACATAGCTATTACCAAAAACAGATCATTAATTAAAGACATAATAAGTCACTGTCCTTCAAAAATCTTACCTCAAATTGTTTTAGCACTGGTTCATCCAGGAGTACACACAATCGAAGTGCAATGGAAGCATCAAGCTTAATCAGTGTAGAGGAAACATTATGTTTGTCAGGCAGCAATACCTTCACCTGCAACCATTCATTTACTATTGCTTCATATAGATATTGAATGACCAAAAAACGGAACAATAAACCATGCACAGCGTCTGACCTGAAACCCACTAAGGCCAACCTCAAACTGGTTATAAAGCTCATCCAACTGGATACCAAGTTGGTCATCAGAAAAATAACTAGGAAGACTTTTTGATATGTGGTCAACAAAGGAATTGTTTTCTTGTGTTTGAGAAATATCCTCAATTGTATCTTTAGACTGAATGAATACATCCCCAGCATCAACAACCTGCAATTACAATAATTGCCAATGATAAAAGAAAATAGGTACTGAATCAACCAACTGAAGTTAAAAAGAGACAGTACAATAATTAAGATCAATTACAATAATCTTTTCTTCTGAAAACATTAAGCCACTGCATCATTTAATTTTGAATTTTTGTTGGAGCCTGATATTTTGAAACAATATTACAGGAAAATGGGCCCTTAAGCCTTATATTATAAATAATGATGATATATTTCTTGCATCCTCCAGAGTTGCTTACTTACATGATATATTTACAAACATATCAAATGTCAAATTTAAATTTCAAACTTGAAATAAATTAAACAAGGCCAGTTTATCAAGTTCCAGTTGGGTCCAGCGAAAATTGGTATCCATCAGTTTCAAAGATGAATTTGGGAACTTAGTCTGTATAACTCATGCGCACATAAATATCATGGTGTTAGCATTGTTAGGTTTCATGCACCAACCAAGTGAACCCAAAAGCTTAAGTGATTGGGAAGAGGCCACTCACGTGCAGCCACAACAAGGCGCAAACGTGGAAATAAAGAAGAGAGTGGAGGACTTAAAAGATGCCTCTACCAGGACTCGAACTCGAGACCTCTATCTTTGATACCATGTTAGGTTTCATGCACCAACCAAGTGAAAAGCTTAAGCGATTGGGAAGAGGTGGGCAATCCACTAATACTTCACAATAGGCATGTCCCTTGAGCAAAAAATGCAATTCAATGTTATTCAGCATTAGAACATACCATGGCAAGTTCTTTCCTTTCACAATTCTGTGATGGCAGCCTAATGACGAAGTGATGAATCCTCATATCCCAAATAAGTTTTTTACGATTAGCAGACATGTACCTTGAATTATGTTCAAAATATTACTCAACTTGTACAAGCATAGTACAGTGTGAACAGCAAAAGGAAAGGGGAGATGAGGAGATACTTCATTTTGGAGACAAGTCTTGTTCTCAAATTATTGAACCGATTTAGAGAAGAAAGCACCTGCATTAATCAGGACAGCAATCCATAACATTTCTTCCAGGAAGATTTGCATGAAATATGCCAGGTCTCTACCCAGCAGACAGTAAAGTATTTTGATGGCCCAGTAACGAAATAATAAATGAGCTAATGTCAGGTCAAGGGAAACAAAAAACATTATATGACTAAAGGCAGGCGTTACAAAGTAGCTGATCTAATAATCTTATAGAAGTAATGAGGAACTAAATTTACATTGCAAATGAACATGAAAAATACAGAGGGTTATTATGGTAACAAAAGCAAGCATTCTAAATTCTATTCTACTACCAAACCTTTTCAAAACCTCTCAATTGAGAAATCATTTGCATTATTGGCTATTGTATTCATCTATTTCTTCATTACCAATGTTAGATGTCATCAACATAGAGCAATAGGTACGCGGTCTCGGCTCCATGGTGGTAGACAAATAGTGACGTATCGACTTGGCCTCAACAAACCCCGGTGTCGGCGAGAAAAGGCAAAAAGCGGTGGTTCCACGCCGGGGAGCTGCTTGAGGCCATAGAGAGACTGTTGAGCCGGCGAGACCATCTCGGAGAAGAGGAGTCAACAAACCCGGCCGATCAAGTAAAGAACTGTCCGATGAGAAGACCATGCGGAAAGCATTCTTCACATCCACCGATGCATTGGCGGGGAGCGGGTGAGGAGCCGGCGAGAAGACCGTGCGGACGAGGGCGGCTTCACCACCGGATCCAAAGTCTCATCATAGTCCACACCGGGGGCGTTGAGTGAAACCCCGAGTACCCGAGCCTTGTACCGCTCAAGAGTACCATCGCTCGGCGCTTGTGAGTCCAAATCCACTTGCCTGACGCACGCAGCCCGCGGACGTGGCACCGGGATCCCGTGTCCGGTTGGCGAGAGAGTGCCGCGTACTCTTCCATCGCACGCGCCGTGAGGGTCCGCAAAGCCTCGCGGACGGAAGAGGTGCCGGAGAGATCCCCGGCTCACGGGCGGTGGCGGTGAGGGCTGCGGCGGGGCCGCTGCCCGTGTCACCATCGGGGCGAGTGTGACGGGTCCCGGTGAAGCGGCGGGTGGTACACCGGCGGCTCACGAGCGGCCGGAGGCCGCGGGGCGCGTCGGTGTCGCCCGGGAGAGAAGACGCCACCGGTGGTGCAGGTGACCCCGGCGAAGAAGGGGCCACCTGCGGTGACGGCGGCGGTGGCGGCGGCGGCGCCGCGGCCCGTCCACGGCGCTGGTACACGTGCACCGGCTGGGCGAAGCGCGCAGGTGGCGCCGGAGGCGTAGCCTGAGGCAGCGGTCCACGGCGCTGGTACACGTGCACCGGCTGGGCGAAGCGCGCCGGTGGCGCCTGAGGTGACGCAGGTGGCGGCTGAGGCGGCTCCTGAGGCGGCGGCTCGGGAGTGGCACTGGCCGTCGGGGAGGAGCACGGTGGCGCCTGAGGTGACACAGGTGGCGCCTGGGACGCCGCAGGTGGCGCCTCGGGGGGCAAGACGCCCGCGGTGGCCGGGGCACGGCTCCGGCGAGGGCATGGTGCTGTAGTACCCGCGGGAGACCACGGGAAGGTGGCTCGACCACCGCGTCGTTGGGAAACAAAGAGAATATGTCAAGCTCCGGGGTGGAAGTGGTGGGAGGAGGGTGGAGAAGGGAAAACACTCATCGAACACCACATGGCGAGATGAGGACCCGACGAGAGGTGAGGTCATAGCACCGGTAGCCCTTGTGGTCCGGGAGTACCCGAGGAAGACACACGAGTGGACCGAGGAGCTAGCTTGTGGGAGAGCGTGGCGGTGGTGTTCGGGTAACACGCACACCCGAAGACGAAGGTGATCGTCCGAGGGAGAGTGCGAAAAGAGCATGGTGTGGTGTGGGAGCCGGGCGGGGGCGGCGGAAGGAAGGCGGTTAAGGAGGTAGGTGGAGGTGTGCGGCACTCAACCCGAGAAGCGAGCGAGGGAAGGGAGGCTGGAGAAGAAGCGTGCGCATGGTGTCGTTGATGGTGCGAATCATGCGCTCGCCTTGCCGTTCTGAGAGGAGGTGTACGGGCAAGACATACGCAACTGGACACCATGAGAGGGAAGAAAGCACGCGAGGTGGAGTTATCGAACTCGCGGCCATTGTCACACCGGACGGCCTTGATGGTGAGGCCGAACGAGCGGACACCCAAGCGAAAAAGTGGAGAATCGCGGGGAAGGCCTCGGACTTAGCACGCAAGGGAAAAGTCCGGAGTAATGGGAAAAATCATCGATCACCACCAAGTAGTACTTATAGCCGGACATGCCGAGACGGGAGGTCCACAAGTCGCAATGGATAAGATCAAACACACGAGTGGCATGTGATGAAGAAGACGAAAGGGAAGGCGAACGTGACGGCCAGGCAACGGGCACGCATGACACAAGTGCTCATCGTGAGTTCGAGGGCACCGAATGTCGGAACTACGGCGAGGCCGCAGCAGGGGCATCACGACCGGGATGGCCGAGGCGGTGCCAAGTGGTGGAGGAAGTAGTGGTGGCGAAAGCAAATGACAAAGGTGCCGGCGAAGAAGCGAAGGAGGAGACGCCGGGAAGCGAAGGTGTAAAGTGGCCCCGTGCTATCACACCGAAGTAGAGGGGCTGGGAAGCCAAGTCCTTCACAAGAGACCGGAAGAGTCAAACTCCACGGAACAGAGTTGTCAACAAATCGACGAATAGAAAGAAGGTTGTGAACCATAGAAGGTGCCACAAGAACATCGAAGACGGAAGGAGCCATGAGCGCGGCGGCACCCACGGACGTGACGGGGAAGGCATGAACCGTTTGCGACCATGATGGACGAAGGATGAGAGGAAGAAGGAGGGTGAACGGATGAGAGGAGACCGGGGTCGGGAGTGGTATGGTAGGTGGCACCTGAATCGGCGATCCACTGGGGGCTGACAGGAGTTGTCGGGCCCATAGTGCTGAAGGAGTGTGCCAAGGCCGCCGAGTCCCAAACGGCCGGCCCGGGCGAGGCGCCGGACGGTGTAGCCCACGGGGTCGCTGCTGGGTGAAACCCTGGAGAAGTAGCGGCGAGCATGGCGGTGGCCGGCGGGCGAGGCGCACCACCGGGAGCCTGGAGGGGCCACTGAGAGAGGTGCCCCAACCACTGGTCGTGGAAGCCAGGACCCCCACCACGTCCCCGTCCGCGGCAGCGACGGCGCCCGACGCCACCGCCGCGGCCGGGGAGGAGAACCCGGGGAAATGGCGGCGGCGTAGTGGACGAAAGGTAGGACGGCGGCGGTGTCGGCGGGCGGGGAAGAGTGTAGCACCCGCGCCGGCCCCGCATGCGTGGCGTGGCTGCCATGACCACGGCGTCGCGGTGGCATGCCCATCCAGCCGCCGCCGGGCAAAGAAATAGGGGCGGGAGCATCCCGGTGTCCGGGGGGCCGCGGTGGCATGCTGCGAAGAAGATAGAGCGCCCACGCCGGCCCCCATCCCGGCGAGGCCACCCCAGGCCGTAGCGCAGCGCCCCGCGGCGGCGGCGTAAGCGCTAGCGCGGCCGGGCCGCGGAGGATGAGGCATGCCCGTGCCCGCAAAGCAATGGCGGCCGCGGCGGCTTTGCTATGTAGCGCGATAGCGGCCGGGTCGGCGGTGTAGGCGGCCCGGCCGGGGCTTCATGGACGACCTCGGGACCAAGCCGGGACTGGCCGGGCGGCGGGCAGGGCGCCCGAGCCCGGCCGTCATGCTCCCGAGGCTCTTCGGGCGGGGCCGTCACGTGGGCAGCACGGAGGACGTCTTTGCGCCTCGACGAGGAAGGACTCCGGCGCCCGGCGCCGAGGGCCTCCCCGGGCGAGGCCCCGCGTCCGCGCCCTCGCAACACCTGCGGCCGCGCGCCCGTGGCCGCGACGGGGAAAGCGGGCGGCGCTCGGGGAGGCGGCGCACGGGCCCCGCGCATGCGCTGGAAGAGGCCCCCCGCGGCCCGGCCGGCGACGACGGCGGCCGTGGCCTCCCTGTGGCGAGGCTCCGCGTCCCGCGCCGCAAGACTGCACCCGCGCCCGTGGCGCGACGGGAAGCGGCGGCGCTCGGGGAGGCGGCGCATCGGGCCCCTTTCCCCCACCACCCCGGCCGCGAGGACTGGGCAGAGCGGTCGGGTGGGCGGCGCCGGCGCTCGCAGGGAAGGGGCCGAAGCCCGGACGGGGCCGCGCCGGTGGGGTCAAGCCCGAGAGAGGCCCGGCGGGGCGGGGAGCCGCGCGTCGGAACCGCTCGCGCCGCCTCCGCCCAACGCACGTGCGGCGGGATCCGCGCCCCGACGAGAAGAGCGAGCGGCGGAACCTGCGCCCCGTGTAGAGCGGGGCGGGGCGGGTAGTTGGAGCAAAGGAGGGTAGGGAGGAACCGCCCGGCCGGCCATGGCGGCGCGGCGGTGGCGGGGCGCCCCGGCGCCGGCGCCGGTCGCGGGATCGGGAGGAGGAACGGGAGTTCCCGGCCGATACCATGTTATACGGAATATTCTCTATTGCCTTTGGCTAACCCTAGAAGGATAGCAATATAGTGTAGCATACATGGGCCTCATGGGCCTAGCCTCATGGGCCTAATACACATATACTCCAACAGTTAGCAGTATTTAAATACTTACCCTATCATGCTGAAATTGGAAAGAGGAAAACAGATCATAGATGTGCAGGACATTAACAAAGAATTCTGGTTCATAGATGGCACTGAGTTCCTGGACAACAACCTGAAATGAAACATGACAACATACCTATAATCAACCATGAATATGCAATAAATTTCTCTCTTAACTGAATAGAAAGAACATAAGTACTCTTGTTGAAGCTTCTGATCTTTCGTTTGACTTGGGAAAGTCCACTTGGATACTGATAACAGGTGCCCCAAGAGCATCACTGGTGCTACACTAAAATATATATATATATATATATCAATTTAATAAATATAAGCAGCCCACAAGAGGAGACAAAAAGATCTGAGGCTTAAACTGTGGTGTACCTTTTCAGCCCGTAAGATTTTTGTTTCATTCAGTGGGTTGATAACCTGTAGAGAATCAAGCCAAGCAAGAACATTTGCTGAATCATCCCATATTTTACATTCCATACCAAGCCCAGAAAACACTGTATCTACAAGCTTCATGCCGAACCCCCTAGATCATCAATGTGCAGAAAAGTTAGTCGAGAACAAAGGGCCCCTCATCCCTCTTTTAAGTTTTTTAGGGAAAACAGTAAGGGAAGGCCCTACTATTGTAACTATTTATTTATATATATAACAAAAGCAAAAAAGGAAACAGGTTTCACTTGAGAAAATAAAAAAAGAGCTAAAGAAAGTCCCAGAAGACCCAGGTCTATCCAGCCTCCAGGAAAGAGGAAAAGGCAGGAAGCAAGAACAGCTAAACAAGTGAACTTTACGCAGCAAAATAAACCTTTACCATTGGATGCAAATAAAACTTCAAAAAGTTTTGAGTTGCTAGTGCATATGATAAAAAGAACAAATAACCGGAATTAAAAGAGCATTTATTCATGCTCAAAGTAAAAGCATTTCGGTATGCTTTACTATCTTATCCCGTTCATGTGTCTTATTGGGTTAAGCTAAGGACAACTAGATAAGGGGCGTTTTGGGCAACCTTACAAAATAACTCAACACAGCCTGAGTTATCCAGCACGTGAAAAAAATGGGCATTATGATGGCAGTTTTCATTTGAGTTGTCAGAACTCTCAATTAGGCCATAAAGAATTCTACGAAGACTTAACACATCAGTATTTCACAAAGCTGCTTGTACAGTTCAATTGCCACAGCAATGCATCTTTTTAAATTGATGTATTTCCTCCCTAGCAAGTTGTTATAACTCTTATAAAGATTAAGTGCCAACCACATCTTCAGAGCTGTAATAGAAATAATTACTGGATGTAACTTTTTGAGTAATCGGCTTTACTCAGTGCTTTTGAAGAACATGACAGCATGCCATATTCACTAAATTAGTTACATTATTAGTCGTGGAGGGGGCCAGAAAAGAAAATAAATTGCAGCACTTGCCTGGAGGTGACAGTTGTGACTATCTGAGAAATAGATAGTCTAACAAACAAAGAATAGTAGTTTTCTTTCTTTGAACAATTTTCAGCAGAAGAAACTGGATGAAATTCTGTTCCCTCATATATATCCTGAAAATGGAAAACAAAGATTTTAGAACTGCCTGCTCCTACTGAATTGCACAAAATTGGTTAACCACATAATATAACCTTAATGATGTCTTCAGAAATAACACCAGCAAATGAGCTACTGTCCGCTGTACCACCAACACCAAGCATTCCAAGAGAAAGCCAGTTTAGCCATCCCTGACTTGCCCCTGTCAACTGTTCATCGCTTCGAGGACTTCCTGGACTATCTTTGGAAGATTTCACCACTGATTCCTGCCAATGATCAGTGAAGTGTTACCATAGATAACACCCAAAAAAAAAGGCAAATACATTCTTATTAAACAAGAATAAAGGACTATGTCACCATAGTTGTGCTGAAAAATGTGAAGGCTGAGCAACTAAAGAATAATATCTTCCAATATTACATGCACTAGATAAACATAATGTTAACCCTGTTACGTTCAGTCTCACTTTAAAGAACATATACACGACATGCAATTTGATAGGCCTTAAAGGCAATTGCCTTCAGTCAGTTCTTTTAAGCAGCTCACAGCAACTGCCTTCCAGCAGGGTTTCTTTTTTTCAGCTGGTATTTGATGTGTCAAGTGATTTACGAACACAAGGGCCTGAACAGCATTGCATTGCTGTGTCAAAGTCACCCCTGAGTTACTATGACAGTTCAGATATGATGCACAAATGGATATGTACTAACAGGAAACTAAAGCTCCTTTGGAGAGCCAATATTTGCTTAGTTACAAGGCTAACAAAAGTTCAAATACCACCAAACCATCTTAAATAGGAACTCCCCGGGACAAGTGATGTACCAATCATGAATCATTGATGTCATGAATCATTGATGTTATATATAGGGTAAACATAAATTCAATTATTAGAGTGGTAAAAATGCTTAGTTACAGACATTTTCAACATGACTAAACTGAATGAAATACATTCACAATCACCCTCAATGTTCTTCTAATAGAATCATCAACAACCTCTCCTGCATATTCGGAGAAAAAAAAAAGAATCATCAACAACCTGCAGTTGTTGCTCTGCTATCATTCTGTAGTTCAGTATGTCATCTATATCACATTCTTTGTCCATAGTTTCCAACTCTTGTAGAATGTCTTCACTAACAATCTGAAAAACGGTGAACATGAAAGAACGAAAAAATGATGAGAAGAATGATATGCAGAAACCATATTTATACACACAAGGGAACAGCCTCCTGATACCACAAAATCTAATTGACAAATTTATCTACACAGAAAATTTCATCCATAAAGTTGTGTGTACTTCGAAGAGGGAAACATATACAGCATAGTGAACTGAAGAAGCCCGAGAAGGGATTTTATAGTGAGTGCAAACAAATTTCCAAATTAGATAAGGTGGTTTTGATGTCAGAATCAGGTCTTTCAGCCAAACACAACAGGGACTGATGGCAAGCTCATGTGCATATGATTTATGTGTTAACATTAAAAACATGGGAATCAGCAAGCGAAATTACAGCTACCCAGCCTTAACTTATTGTAAACTTGCACTAAACTACAGCAATTGTTCATTGAGTTTACTTCAGAAACATGAAAATATTAAAGTTTACCAAGAAAAGGATACCTGTCCTTTCTGCAAAAGCTCCAATTTCATTCTATACAATTTGACGTATCTAAGTAGGTGATTCCTGTCAAACATATAGAAAAGACACAACTAAAGGCTTCCATATAAATGTGTGTTATAATCCAATAACAAGGAAAGTAGTAGAAAAAAACAATGCTGTATAAGCAAAAGATGTTAGTTCTACCTTAAGAAAGATCCAAAACAACAAGCAACACAGCAACATGAATGAAATGAGAGTACAAACAAGTGAACATCAAACATCATAAAACTGAAAGTTTCTCACAATTGTAACATATCTACTTAGAACTCGTATGCTTATTATTTATTTTTAATTTAAAGTCTTTCCTTCTGCTTATGGACTCAACGAGAGTGGTGTTTCTAGGGTTACAAAAGGAAAACAGGCCATCAATTTCAAAAATCATCTATGAGAATTTTGGTTTGATATTCCTATCTGTAAGCAGACAGCTTCCATGCTTTGTTTGTCTCCCCTGATGCTTGCTAACAGAAAAAGGGAAACTAAAACATATTCATCAAATAATTTAGTGCATTTGCTGTGACTGATAACCTAACCTTGACACAAAAGAAGATCATAAACCGTTATTTTTCTTTACTGCTTTAACAAACAGAATCAAATTCACCATGCCTACATCCATTCAACTAATACAGTATTTCTTCTCGTTTCAAATGTCAGTGATCAAATTGAACATGGAAAATCAAGCTTACAGTCGTTGATTCAAATAACGTCGTGAAGTTTTCTTCAGTCTTCTGCGAACATCTGCTAATACAGAATTCTGAGCATACTGCCACCACATTCTCTGCCAACCTTTACATCTCTTAGATAAAGAGCTTTGAGATGGACGGTAACGACCATATCTGTAAAAGTTACAGGAATATTGTTAGACTTTGTTTGCTGCATGCAATTATGGGCAACTCAAAATCATGCATCCAACATTGACGTTCAACAAATCAGAAACCCAATGAGTTCCAGATATTCAAGCACAAGTTCCATTGTAAAAAAAAAAAAAAAAAAAAAAAAAAAAAAAAAAAAAAAAAAAAAAAAAAAAAAAAAAAAAAAAAAACACTGTTGCCAGAACCTTTTCTTGGATGGTTACTCAGATGGTGGTGAGGATCTTCTACAAACTACATGCCCTCATTTGCTGGCTATATCGTGGCAATTCTAACACATATAAAAATAACAACCATATCCATTCAAAGGTAGAAGGATCAAGGGTGAGGGGAACAGAGAATGACTTCAAGGCAGGAATAGTATCTTTACTGAAGAACAATGAAAGAAACTAGTGATTTCCGTATAAAAATATATTATATGGTAATGCATTTAATAGGAAAATAGGATAGGAGTTTTTAGCCATCTAAATTAGAATAGCTTACTTTGTTCTCAAAGCACAGATAGTAAAGTAATCGCAAAGATTTAAGATTTGTTGGAGCTGGATTTCATCAACAGATAGGGCCTACAGAAACAAGATGAAATTTATAAGCAGGTGCTACTGAAGTTCTTCACTGATGATAAAAATGTGCTACTTATAAAATTACACATCTAGAGGAAGTTAAAAAACAACCAATGCAGTTAGCTCTGCAGTCATGTCATACTGAGGAGTACCATCAAGCTTGGCAGCTTTGTTAGCCTACAATGAAGACATGATTGCATTAGATCAGGCTGGTCATATTCAGCAAAAAGGTAAGTAAATAAATACTAGTAGTTAGAAAGCTTTGGAAGCCTTATGGAAAAAGAAAACTGATGTATCAACGTTGAAGAATGCACTTACAAGCACAGATACAGTCACACAAAATGGATTTACAAGATAATCATCCCTTGAGTGGCCATTTCCAAGAGCACCAACATGGCATAGGTCCTGCTGTTCTTCCAACTGATGACAGTAAATTCCAACATCTGATATCTCTATTATCTTATTTACCTCATCTTGTCTTGACCTAGCCATCAATGAACTGCACAGAAAGACAATGACAATTAACATATTTAATACAAAATCAAATATATTCTCGTGCAGTTTTGGGCTCCTTCAAGGGTGAGGCATTCATGTGAAATGATAGTTTCTACAGTATGCTTCCATATTTAATTTAAGCTGTAAAGTGGCAATATTTTGCAATGCATTGCAACACTAAGGTATCTTCACATAACTGCAAGCATTTCTCATTTTCCATTATTCCTTAGTAATCGCATATGAGAGCAGAGCAATAGCTCGGTTGGTCGAGTCTTCTGTCAAGGATGCCACCCACCAGAGCTCAACCCAGGGTGCTTGTGAAATACTCCCTCCGTCCCAGGATAGAAGGCGCAACTCCCTCAGCACCAAGACCAAGAAGCAAATTAACTCCTACCATATTAAAGTGCATGCGTGCATTTCTAGCCAATTAGCTTCCAACATTTATGCATGCATGCTGCACAAATGCGTTGGCAAGGGAGCCCAAGAGTTGATTTAGTCCTGCATTTGATGCCGCATGCAGGAGGTGAAGTACATGTATCACGGGACAAAGGAAAAAAACAGTTACGCCTTCTATCCTAGGACAGAGGGAGTACAGCCATATAGGTACCTTCACGAGAACTGGTCTCAGTCAGTTTGCAGCTAGAGTTTGGCATTTCCATGGCGTCAACTCTAGTAACACAAATCTGGATCCCTAAACTTGTTAAGTGTGTCAACCGAGGTCCAAATCACCACAATCATCATAAACTTAACCTATGAGGCATGCAAACATGACACCTGATTGCATTATACACGACAGTACGGCCATTAACATGTAGTTGAGCATGGAACACCTCATGCTCCACGCAAGAGTGTGCTGATTGAGGTGATTTGGATCTCAAGTGACACACTTTACATGTTTATGGGCCCAGATCTGTATTTAAGAGCACATATGAGTATATGACTACACTGGACAAAGTGTAAGGACTACCGGTGCACTTTTCTCTTACAAAATTATTTTTTCCTAAGCAAAACATGTCTAATCCTAACCTTCAGTGAAAAGTGATGACAAATAAGTTGTATACACAGAAGAATGGATTTTTATCTACAATAGTAGAAGTGTTTGTTCTCACTATATTGCTTCACTGCAGCTTCTAGAATAAAAAGGAATGGAATGATTGGATGAACTCACATAGTAAAACTTTGCTTCTGGGTATCTGTTTGTACTGAGAGACTTGAGAATTCTAAACCAAATGCGAAGTTCCCCTATTGGAATTTCACCAAGAAAATAAGCATAAGTCAGAGTAATCAACGGAATAAAAAAAAAGGATAGCACTTAAGGTCAGATTGTTATATGAAGAAAATAGATGTGAAGTAAACTAGGTTGCTGACAGATGTTATTTGATTTTTTTTTTATTTCAAGCAACCAATTAAAATTTCAGAGATAGAGAGAGATTTTAGATGCACTAGATCTATAAAGACTTGAGAGGGGTGCATGAAAAAGAAATTCAAAGGACCTCTAATAGGCTAAGGTAATACAAATTAAATTCCGCAATCATTTTTTTTTTTTTTTTGACAACATCAATGACAAATGAGCTTGGGTATTTTTTTACCGCCTTCATGATATTTTTTTAGAAAATAGGTTGAGATATAATTTTGAGGAAATACGAAATAATAAAACCAAACTTGAACAACAACTGAAATAAAACCATGCACAACACTGAATAAAAAAAGAAAATGTAGACACTAATTAGCAGAAATTGGGAAAAAAAGAGATATACTTGACTGTTGGGGGTATCCATGTATACAATATGAACATTTCGCATAGAAACTTGGATACTGTCCAGTATCTGCCATCATAAATCAAATAGAAGTGATAAAATAACCTATGTTTCAGCACAACCTTCAAAACTAATAATGATGTTTTTTAAACAAAATAATGCAAGTTTGTTACCTTTGCTGATATGTATGACAAAAACGACTGTCCCGTTTGGTTATCTAGTTAGAAGTCAAAAGAATAGGGAAGACCATGAATAGTGTAAACTGCATAACTCTTCTGAACACACATGAGATGAGACTTGCAGAACTTACATTACATTACGATAAATTCGAGTACAAGAAACATGTTAGCAAGTGATCGTACAGAGTTTATCATGAGAAATCTTCAAATCCTTTTTTATGAAGGTTCTTTGATAAACACGCCTTACACATAGTAACATGAAAACTTTTGAGGCTTTCTCTAAGCTACCAAAGCTTTGTATGGTAAAAAAAAAAATGGTCACAACATGAAACCTGAAGCCACCTAGAAAACACAACTGAAGTTAAGTAAATTATATAAAGATAAAGTGACCTATGAGATTTACTAAACCAACAAAAGGGTACTCAAAATGAGGATATAGAGAGAGCTCAAGAGTTAGGATACAAAGGAAGGTTAACACTAACCCTTCATGTTTTTTTTTTTCAGTTGACGTTTGGAACTACCCCACTGACATATCCCAGTCCTAACCCCCTATCACTAATCAATCAATAAATTCAAAAAGCCTGTAAGAAACATGGGTATGCAGGCTGCTAACCTGTAACTCTTCTAGAAAATTTAGCAAGTTCAATGGCGTTAAGTTTAGCCAACTTTCCAGCTAGTTCTCTCTTGTCCAGAGAATCTGAGCTCCACTGATAAAGAACCAAAGAATGTATTTGGTCAGAAGGGCGGAAACATATATATTTGATTTGACACAGTGAATTGAGCACTGTACTATGTCCAAAGTCAATGACATGCCTCAGAATCCTCCCTTGGGCCTGCGCAAACAAAGACATCTTCTATGACAATAATGATAGGGTCCCATCCAAGCTTCTTCCAAGGAATCCGGATGCTTAGCTTCCCAATTCGTCCTGTAAAGCAGTAGAACAGAAGTAGAAGTTCACAACCAACAACGCAATGGTTAACAGACAGGAGAAGCAGTACAGTTTGATTAAAAAAACGATACCATTCTTCAGCGCGAATGGCAGCTGCAGGTAGTCAAAGGCTTCCAGAATCAGCTCTACATTCTCGAGCAGTATTTCTTCTGCAGACCAGAGGAGGCACCAGAAACATAATCACAATCAGATACACAGTAGGTTCGGCATCAGTATTACCACCACGAGTAATTACTTAGCAATTCAAAGCGTAACATCCAGTAGTAACCGAAAGCCAAAATAACCGTGACACTTAACATTGCCCAAACTGACACATAAAACCCAAAAACTACACTGATCAGGAAAGAGCGCTACACTGATGAATGAGAGCGCAAAACAGTGAAACATCACAGAATTCCAAAACTAACTAATGCTGCGGTAACAGGACAGGCACGAATTCCAGCGCGGCGTAGTTCAGACAGCCGCCACGGTTGGGCAAAAGCTGCGCTAGAGAGAGAGCGCAGGGGGGACGGAATCGAGGACTGACCCTTCCAGATGCCGATCTTAAGCTGCTCCTTCTGGATGCCCTTGACGTAGCGGCGGAGGAGCCCGTCGAGCACCTGGCTCACCACCCCCTCGAACATGGCGGCGGGCCGGCGGCGGTCGAGACACCCTAGGGACCCCGCGCTCCCATGTAGCGGGAGGGCACGGGGCGGAGGATGGAGCGGCGCGTGGGGTGGCGAGGAGACGGGAGGAGGGGCAAGGGGAGGAGGCGAGCGGTGGATGGTGAGGTCGGGCGGGTGGCGCCGCCGGGGCGGGGCCTTTTTTCAGTTCCGTTTGCTTGGAGAAGGAGGCGGACGCCGGAGGCGACGGCGATTCGTGTCGACCCTGGCCTCTGCTGCCTGGCCTCCGTGGACGAATCGTAGTGCCACGTGTGTGACTACACCGACGTGTACCGTATTTTCGTATTCGTGTAAGTATTTCTATATCTTTTGATAGTTTTGATTGATATGATTCATTTGTGATGACGTATTCCGATGTACTGTATATCTTTTTTTTTTGTGAACTGTTGTATATCTCTTTGTGGCTGCACAAGTACTCGTATTCAGCCGTCACTGTCAGCATGTATTTCCATCTAAAAAAGATGTACTCAGCTTGTGTCCGCGATTTTGTTTCAACGCAGATGCGAAAATATCTCAACGTCATGGTATACTTTGCTTGAGAAAAAGTTGTGATCGAAAAAAGAAACACATGGAGCTACATATTCTGGTAGGAAGCTTTCCATTTCTCTTCTTTTCCGTGAGAAAAATCTGATCCTCCAATCAGAATCACACAAAAATCTAGAGAACTCTGACAAAGCGAATTCTTCAGAGGTCAACCAGTCTACCAATATCACGAGTTCACGACAAGCATCCAGTGAGACTAGCAGGAACCCCGCGCAGTTGCGCGGGCTAGCATATAATTTTGCTTATCCTCGTAAAAACAGTTGAATACATAGGCCTTGTTTAGATTGCCTCCAAATTCCAAGTTTTTTCACTCTCTCTCCATCACATCAATTTTTAGATTAATACATAGAGCATTAAATATAGATTAAAAAAATAACTAATTACACAATTTAGTTTAAAATCACGAGATGAATCTTTTGAGCCTAGTTGGTCCGTGATTGGACAATATTTTTCAAATAAGACAAAAGAGTTACTATTCATCAAGTTGAAATTTTTTGCAATCTAAACAAGGCCATAATTGACACATTAGCATTCTTAGATTGTAGCACCCATGAAATCACATTTCACAATCCTGTCATCTTAAAATACAACATGATCATTCAAAACTAAAAAAGTCTAAGTTCTTGCTCATGCCTTGGCAACCTGGGATGTATTGTACATGAAACATGTGGCAAACTGAAGGCACTGTAGGATAAAAGGAAAAGGCATAAGGTAAGCAGCAATTAGCCAATAATAAGAACAGAAAAATTAAAACGGCAAGAAGGGTGATAGAACCATGCAGCATGTAGATTAGTGGTTGAGCATTGACAAAACGCTAGGTTTTTAATTGACAGTATCATTGGAAATGAAAAGAGACGATTTGTTGTTTTCAGGGGTTATACATCTTTGTAGATCAATTGTGCAAATAAAACATGATGATGGATTGAGCAAATTTTTAAGAAAGGAGATTATGTCACCAGTAATATTGGGAACAACTAATCAGGTAAGAAATAGGGAAAGAAGACGAACCTGGTAGAACAATTGCGAACTGGCTATGAACATACATGGAGGTAAGGCTATGAACTTGCTTCAGGTGAAAGAAAGTAATACTCAGAGTAGTTGGGTGCATAATTAACAAAATCAAACATAGTCTAGCAAGGAGAAGGAAAAGAAAATTTTGCTAACATAAGTTTGTCCACTGGTGTTTCTAAAAACCGCAATGCATTGATCCAAATGCAACAGCATATGACAATGTGAGAAAAAGGCTCGTGAGTACTGAACAAAAAGCAGTTGGTGACCTAATTGGCAGGCAAGGGTTGTTGTCATGGCAATGTTTTGAGCCACAAAGAAATGAACAACGCAGTCAAGACTTCGTACAACTGTGGAAGCGACCTGTCACACTCAAAAAAAAAAAAAGGTGGAATCCAACTAATG
The DNA here is from genome assembly GCA_018135685.1 of Themeda triandra. Lineage (NCBI taxonomy): Eukaryota > Viridiplantae > Streptophyta > Magnoliopsida > Poales > Poaceae > Themeda > Themeda triandra. The sequence goes on along the minus strand of JAENPR010000015.1, from coordinate 1,140,060 downwards.
CCCTTGTTCTGAATGATAAATTTACCTATGACTCTGATTCTCTAATATGCAAAACAAATGATTAGGTGGGTAGAATTAGCAGAGCACAAAGGCTAAATATAGGCACTGCAAGTTTAGCACGTACAATTTTATTAATTCTCCAAATAGACATCTAAGCAAGGCATGGATTGCTTGGGTCAGATAGCATCTAGAGCTATTTACAGCAAACTAAAACTCAAGAATGATCTGGAATGGTTGTTCACTTGCAACTTCTGCATGGTTACTGAATCTGAACAATCAGACGTTAGCACATACCAAATTCAATTTCCTCCAGATCAGAACATTGGTAGGAAGTTAAGCTAAATCAGCATTAAACTTACTATAGCAGGCACATGAGAAGATCAGAAGACAGAAAATCTGATTCCAAATTTTGAGCAGCACAAAAGGGTAGAAGGAAGCTCAGTAAATAGGCCTATTAATCACCTCATTTCCTGCAAAGTTGATGTATATCGTTGTCAGGGAGTTGTTACATAATATATATTGTACCACTAACAGATCTTAGAATTTGAAATCGCGCATTATTTGCACGAAGGCCCCAAGAGCCTTCGTTACAATTTCAAATCGTGCATTATTTGAAAGAAGGCCCCCAGAGTCTTCCTCATTAGATAAATTAGAAACATAGTGTTGTCATACTATGTTCTTTCCTTCTTGAGAAAGATGTGGAGGTCTCCGAAGATGTAACCTGGAATATCAAAGACATACGAATGTAAGGATGACGGGAGGCAAAATAAGCAAGGGCTAACTGCAGATGGACACAGTCAAAGTTTGGTTCTGCAGTTACGGCACATTGGCCACTAAATCATTGCCTTTGGCCAGGATACAATTATCCTGCATCCTAGAGATGAGCAAGGGCGAGGAAACTGGGCAAGGATGCAAGGGAAAAAATTAAAAAGAGAAGACAGCAGTACCTGGATGCGCCCCCGCCGGAGGCCGTGCGGGCGTCGCAGCCGGAGCTGCGCCGCTAGGGTTTCGCTGCGTGGAGGGCTGACGTGGTGGGACGGCACAGCGTCGGGTCCCCAGAGCCATGAAGAGGGAGGGGTGGAGGGCACAGCGCTCGAAAAAGTGGATCGAGCTGCAAATCGAAGCTGGCGATGGCGGAGTCGCGATCGTGGCCGGGGCTACCGACGGCGTTGCTGGGAGAGGCGGAGCGCGTCCCGAGGCCGGCGGCGTGGCGACCTTGGGGTGAGGGGCTCGCGGGGTAGGTCCGGCGGAGGCACGGGGAAGCAGAGGAGGCCGGCCTGCGACGCCGGGGCTGCACGGCTGCGTGGCCTGGGAAAGGTCCTTTTGTTTGGGCTGTTGTGGGTGGGATCGGATGGATCATGAACCTCCTGGAAGTGGTGTGCGTGCCATGCGAGAGGGTTCCAGAGGATGGAGCCGTGGCGTAGCAGGGTTTTTTTTTTTTTTTTCCCTATCCGTGTGGGAACGGCCGATGGGAGCGGGTCTTTGGGAATGCATGACGGAGCTGCTGATGGGCATGACACGGCGCTGTGCATGAGCCATGGCGGGCGGCACTGTTGAAACATGAACAGGATTCTGAGTCACTGGCAAATTCTACCGGCATAATGTAGGCAAATTCTACCGGCATAACGTAGATAGGTAGATTCTACCGGCATAATGTAGATAGGTAGATACTGAGATATCTTCAGTTATTAGACTCAATTCCAGGTTGTACTCCACATTTCTACCCCAGTTTCCGCACGCAAACTGGTCAGGAAACGATAGCATGGCTGCACATCTGAAAAAACTGAGCCATTGCATTTGCATACTTGTTCATCTCCGCATTTTACTTACAGGGCCCTACAGAAAGAAGAAAAAAAATTGGTGCCACAATGATCCGCCAACTATTGGCTGTCAAAAGTCAAAACACAATGATAATAACCAGCAAGGCAACCGAAATGTACAAGTCAGACTGGACAGAGTAGTTGCAGATGATGGATGGCGTGACCTTTTCACAGACGCTGTTGTAAAACATCTCATTTCAGCAAGGTCAGATCACTGCCCTCTGTTGTGTTCGATGGTGAAGGAAGAAAGACAGAATAGGAAAACTCGAAACTTAATGTATGAGATCATGTGGGAACGTGATGAATTTCTACCACATGAAATCGAAAAGGCATGGCAGGGGCGTGCCCCCATAACTGATCTTGGTGATATTGGAACAGCCCTGAAAAATGTTTTACAGGCCTTAAAGAAATGGAGTAGTACAAATTTTGGGGCTGTCACTAAGCAAATAGAGGATCTAAGAGAGAGACTCACATGCTTACGACTGCAGAATCGAAGAGAGGATGCAGGAGAGATACGTGAAATACTTGGACAAGATGAATGAACTTCTATACAGGGAAGAGGTGATGTGGTTACAGAGATCGCGTATTGATTGGCTAAGAGAGGGAGACCGCAATACAAAATTCTTCCACCAAAAAGCAGTCTGGAGAGCCAGGAAAAACCACATAAAGAAGCTAACAGATGAGGAAGGAAGATGGTACACAAGCAAGAATGAAATGCAAAATTTAGCTTCAGATTTTTTTGAGAAATTATATGATCGTGATCCAGGGGTAGAACCGGAGCGGGTGTTACATTGTATATCTCAGGTAGTGAGGAAACTAATCAAATCCTGTGTGCAGAATTTACAGATGAGGAGATAAGCTCTGCACTATTCCAGATTGGGCCTCTAAAAGCACCTGGCCCGGATGGTCTTCCTGGGAGATTTTTTCAGAAAAATTGGGGACTTTTGAAAGAAGATATTACTGTAGCTGTTAAAGAATTCTTCAGAACAGCTCATATGCCGGAAGGAGTTAATGACACGTCTATTGTACTTATACCAAAGAAACCACAACCAGAACACCTAAAAGACTTTCGGCCAATCAGTTTGTGCAATGTAATCTACAAGGTGGTGTCTAAATGTCTGGTGAACCGACTAAGACCTTTTTTGAAAGATCTGATCTCAGAAAATCAAAGTGCTTTTGTGCCAGGACGTTTAATCACTGACAATGCTCTAATTGCTTTTGAGTGTTTACATGCTATGCAACATAACAGTCGACCAGATGCGGGATCTTGTGCTTACAAACTGGATCTTGCCAAGGCGTATGATCGGGTGGATTGGGGCTTCTTGCAGAGAGTGCTAGAGAAGATGGGCTTTCAAAGCATATGGGTACAGTGGATCATGGCCTGTGTGACTACTGTACGCTTTCGCATCAAATTCAATGGCGAACTCTTGCAACCTTTCTACCCATCTCGAGGCCTACGCCAAGGCGATCCATTGTCGCCATTCTTATTTTTACTGGTGGCTGATAGTTTATCCAAATTGATCAAAAAAGAGGAGAATATGGGAAGAATAGAAGGCGTTAGAATTTGCCGCAGAGCACTGGCTGTATCCCATTTATTGTTTGCTGATGACACACTATTGTTCTTCAAGGCAAGTACAGACCAAGCTTCCAATATCCGAAACTTGTTGAATGATTTTGAGAGTGGTACGGGTCAACTAGTCAGCTTGGGAAAATGCTCCATTCTTTTCTCTACTGGAGTACATGAGAATGTTAAGGCAAGTATCTGTAATATTCTACATATTGAAAAAGAGGCTTTTGAACCAAAGTACCTTGGTCTACCAACACCTGAAGGTCGAATGAAGAGAGAGGCTTTCCAACCTTTGGAGGAACGCCTAGCAAAGCGAATGTCAGATTGGAGTGATAAATGGTTGTCCTCTGCAGGAAAGGAAGTGCTAATCAAGTCCATCGCTCAAGCACTACCAACATATATAATGAGCGTGTTCAAATTATCTGCAGGTTTATGTGAGGAATTGTTGCGGAAAATTAGAGGCTTTTGGTGGGGATCAGAAAAGGGGGTGAGAAAGACACACTGGTGTGCATGGGATAAAATGCTGAAATGTAAAGATCAAGGAGGTCTTGGTTTTCGTGATATGCGAATTTTCAATCAAGCACTCTTGGCTAGACAAGCATGGAGACTAATCCAATTCCCAAACAGCCTGTGTGCAAGGATTCTAAAAGCGAAATATTATCACAATGGTCATATTCTTGATACTGTGTTTCCTTCCAATGCATCTCCAACATGGCGGGGTATTGAATATGGGCTTGAATTGTTGAAAAAGGGTGTCATATGGCGTGTGGGCAGTGGTGAAAGTATCCGAATTTGGAGAGATCAGTGGATTCCAAGAGAAACTTCCCTTGCTCTGGTGACAAAAAAGAAGAGAAATAGATTTCGATGGGTATCAGAACTAATAGATGGAAGAACTCACACCTGGAACATGAACTTGATCAGAGAAATAATGATAAATCCTGATGTTGAGGAAATTCGAAAATTGAAAATACCAACAAGGGGACAACAAGATTTTGTGGCATGGCACTATGAGAAGAATGGGTTATTCACAGTTAGAAGTGCTTACAGACTGGGCCTCAGGCTTGAATATGAAATGCAAAATGAGGCCACAAGCTCCTCTCCGAATGGGGATAGGAAACTTTGGCATGGTATTTGGAAAGCCCAAGTTCCTCCAAAGGTCAAATTATTTGCTTGGAAAGTGGCGAATGATTGCTTGCCAACTAGGCTAAATAAATTCAAACGGCACTTGGAGAAGGCTGCTACCTGTGAGCTTTGTGGAACAGAGGATGAATCTGAATTCCACGCCCTCATCAGGTGTCCTCAGGCTCACAATCTTAGGGAGGCTTTGCGTAGCTCCTGGGAACTTCCTGAAGAAAAACTAATTATTGGTGGTGCTCCAGATTGGTTACTGCTAACACTTTCTTATTGTAACAATGTAATGCGGGATAATTTGCTTTTACTTTTGTGGAGAACCTGGTATGCCCGCAACCAAATGAAGCATGAAGGTAGACAAATGCCAATTGAGGGTTCTGTTCGTTATTTGATCAGTTATAAAGCCTCTCTGTTACAAAGGCAGCATAAGAACCAGCTTGGGGATGACAAGGGAAAACAAATAGTGGGTACATCAGACAAAGGAAGGGTCTCTTCTGCTGTGATTTCCACTTACCGCTGGAAACCCCCTCAACCTGGTACGGTGAAGATTAATGTTGATGCTTCCTTTCACAAGGAAACCAATATTGCAGGTCTTGGGATTATAGCAAGGGATGAAAAAGGAAATGTGATTCTATCTGCAACAAAAGTTCAGGTTGATTGTTTTGATGCTGAAGAGGCTGAATTACTTGCCTGCATGGAGGCTCTTCTCCTAGCTATACAGTGGATACCTGATCCAATCACTGTTGAAATTGATTGCTATGCCATTTTTCAGGCCTTGAACTCACCATGTGATGATAATAGGTCCCGCCTAGCTCTACAAGTAAAGGAAGCACGAGCGCTCGCAGCTGAGCTTCAGGAGGCTGAGTTTGTTCTAGTAAAGAGAGAACAGAATAGGGTTGCTGATCTTTTAGCAAAACGTGCTTGTAAAGACTTGTCTTCAGCTTTGTGGCTGCGACATGTACCTGATTTTGCTGTAACCTTTTTGGCAGACGATGTAATCCTTCCTAATTAATAAAGCTCAGCATTTCTCGCAAAAAAAAAAAAGTCAAAACACAATGATCCGCCAACTATTGGCTGTCAAAAGTCAAAACTGTGCGTGCCCTTCGGTTCCAAGGCCTTCCCAACATCGCCGGTGCACCTCTGTCATCCTCTCCACCGGATTGCAGATGCCAGTGCAGTTCCAGTCGAAGGACGCCGCACATGGGTTCCCGGCCTGCGCTTTCCACTCGCAGTCTGCAAGATCATCACAGATGGGACATGAAATGTGTGCAGATTATAGTGAGAAGTGAGAACAATTAGCTGAAGAGGTTAGCAGCATATTATGAAAGGTAAATAGGTGTTTAAACACTCATGCGTCCATAAGGTTCCCTTAAGGTGCATCTGGAACATGCCTATAATGATCAGAGCTGGCAGTGATGATTGATCAGGTACAGAGAGTACATTCATAAACGAAGAATAGTACCAATCACAGCAAAGTGAAGTGAAAAGGACAGAACCATGACCAGACAAGAAGCTCATCGCTTTAAAAGGTAAACAAGGAGTACACCCACAATGGCAGGAAAATTTTTCCAAGCGGCATTAAAATCATCGAATCTCGAGTTTGTTCAAAAGTAATCATCTACTGCTCAGTGTCGGTAGCATTCAGATAAATGAAACATTCAATTTCAGGCTCCACTGTTGCCCAAGGGGGCCAACTAGACCTTAAAGCATCACTTAGGTGCTAGGCGGTAGGCGCCACAGTCCTGCCTAGCCTGTCCAATCCCCATTGGTGATAGATGCTGGTGTGCCTACCACCTGGTGCTTAGGAGCGGCGGCAAATGATCAGGGTTCTTGGATTGTATTGGTGCGATTGTTGTTGAACACCAATTTGTCAACTATAGCATGTCTGGTTAAAGTATGGGACCATTGCTGGTAAGCAGAGGACATTGCTGGTAAACAGAGGACACAAAGCTGGAGAAAGCAAGTTTTGACTAACAAAAAGTGCAGCTGTTACACATTTCATATCATTCTTTTCCTACTAAAAAATACAAAATTAGCACAACTAAATAGTACAGTAAAGCAACTAACTTCAAGTTTAAGCAAAATCGTGCCACTGTCCCAATGAGCATGCAGCAATTAACTAGATGCTACAGGAGTAAATACCAAAGAAGCATGGAAATTTGAGTGTAATGGAGATGCCAACCTGGGGGAGTACCACAGCAAAGGCTTCTCTCATCAACATGCTCGACTTCCAACCCAATCAACCAAGAGCCAAATGATACGTCTTCGTTTGAATACTTGTGTAGGATATGCCTGAAAGTGGTGTTCAGAAAATATGAAATAAACAGTTGATCAGTCTGGTCTATAGGATTCCACACCATCATTTGAACTCACCGGTTTGCTGATATGTAAGTTGCCAAATCCCTGGTTACAGCATACAGCTGCCGTGTTGCATGCCTAAAGTAGTTGTTACCCTCAATCCCAAACTTCCAATGATCTGGCTCATAATACTTGGAATCACTGTTAACATTAGACAGGAACTTTATTATGTTATTTCTGAAAATAAATGTTGGTAAGACGAAATTTGCTGTTACGGAATTGCTAGTAAGAAATGTCCTTACAGTGAGTAAAATGTTTTTTTGTGTGTGTGACTAATAGTGAGTAAAATGTGGAAGTGTGATCTCAACTGCTATGGAGATAAACCATGTTTGTAATCAAAAATCAATAAAATGTGGAAAAAAAAATCTGTAAATATGGAGCATTACTTTTTAGCAATAACGGGTCCAGATTTCATGCAGCCAATGTACACCCGAGGTTTCGTCCTGTGTCGCGCCAAAATTGATCTGGTGATACCTGTATTGAAAGAGCCCCTCAAATCTCAGTGTGATGCACCAGCAATACTTGGTTGATCAAAGATGACAGGGTCCCGTCTTTGCATACCAATGTTGACATGAACATTATCATCAGTTTTTACATAGAAATCAGCGTCCCACATGGAAAGAGCAGTGGAAAGAAACATTTGAATCTTCATAGGGAGCCCTCCATAGCCTTCCACATGATTCTGCAATAGGATGATTATTAATGTTCAAAATATATCAGTGGTGGCTAATTGGCTGTCACTGATCAAAGGAAAGGACAAAAGTTGAAACTAATCAACTGGACTGAACATACAATTCTCAAGATATCATTGTATTGTTTATCTTCTGCATCAATTGCACGGTCGACCTCGTTGTCCGGGTTTGGATTTGCACTACAAGAAGGAATCCCCAAATTTCATGAACATAGCACTAAAGAAAAACATTGTGTCACCGTCTGTTTTTATCTCCAACTCAAAAGAAGTCCATACCTGCGTCCAATAACAAAACGGATAACAACGCCCTTCTCTTCCAATCTCCGCAACTGGTCACCTACAAATGTTCAGTGTTTTACATATGAAAAACAAAATGAAACAAAGGCTCCACGGTACAATACAAAATGGCAGGTGAAGGCATCTATCTACCTTGCGGCATCCATGTCTGCCTTATTGAATCCCTCCGCTTCCGGTTGGCAAACTTGGTGAAAACGCCCATGACAAAGGACATCCTATGCCGCGCGGTTCCCTGGTCGCCCTCCGAGTCGCCCGGTGACATGCCCTGGCTCATCGCCTGCGCGGCTCTAGCCGCCGCCAGGCGCATCTCGATGTCAGATATCGTCTTATCCAACGCCCTGCGATTGAAACACCACGACGCTATAGCAAACGCATCCATATTCAGGCAGATAGATTCAGGAACTGAAGAGGCCTGTGATATTTACATGACGACTTCGCGAGTCTGTGACACTTGGTTCAACGCGCTCCTCCAGTGGTCAGAGCCTGCCTGAAAATTTGGAGAGCAAGTGTCTGAACGCGCTTCTATAGGAACACTCGAGCAAAAGATGGGGAATCGCATTACCTTGTCCGGGCAACCGGGATGCTCAGGAACAGCCCAGTACCTGCAAAAAGGCACAGAAATGTGAACCAATTACCACCATTCCCCAACCTTGAAACCGCCGAGCATTGCCTCTGCTCTGCAGCAGGCAGGCAAAAGCAGCGGGGCGGCGAGGGACCGGAGGCGAGCGGCGGGCGGGATTTGGGGGGAGAAGGCGCACGGACCTGTTGACGACGCAGACGCCGAGGAGGAAGCAGGCGGCGCAGAGCGCGGCGGCGCACCGCGTGGGCACGCGCGCCGGCGGCGAAGCCTTGTGCGGCCTGAGCGCCGCCGCGGCCATCAGCTGGCCACCTCGGATGCTGCCTCCAGGGGCAGGGGCTCGTTGTTCGAAAGGGAGGAGTGGGAAAGCGAACGCGAAGGAAGGCTCCGTTCCCGTCCGTCACCCCAGGTGGAATGAGAGCTCTGCCTTCGACGGCTAGTGCTAGCGGCAACCGCTGCCAACGCAGTGGCGCTCTCAGTTGCCTATACTACGTGGACTCGGTCCACCTTATATCCCCTGCTCCTCCGTGGTTTTATAAAGAAGAAAAAAAATGGGTCACTTTTTGCATTTTTTTGATAAAAAGGTTGTAGTACACTAGTACATGCTGTTTTGGGCTGGTGCCATTATGTTGTAATTGTAATGCTACCAGCTCACTTATGAGTGCTAGATAAGTTAGATTAAATTTGATACTTCATCATCCTAAATTAAATCCACTTCTAGAGTTATCCTAATTCCTAAATCAAACTAATGTAAATTAAATTACTAATGAATTTGTAAAAGTAAGTAGCATCCAATATTTATGACATCAATTAATATCCGTAGATACATTTTAGTAATGTCTTACTTGATATCATAGATGTCGTTACTTTTTTCTGCAATTATTGTAATGTTTTCACGTCTAATTAAATATGTGGCACACAAAGAATTTTAAGAAATAACAAAGGCTTGGCTTTATGGAGCTCGGAAATATGCTTACCTTCACGAAAGTAGTTGAAGTATTTAAAATTAATTTAAGTGTTCCAAGTGAGGGAAAGTAACCTTAAAATGTGAGGTGAAAATGAAACAAAAATACTTTAGCTGGATATAAGTTCTTTACGCTGAACTTGTGACTCAACACGTGTAATCATGATAAACGACAACTATCATCTCAATAGTGTGGCGTGCATTGGGAGGAAGAGCTAGGTATTTGTAACCTTGTAGTGACTTCATGGATGTACCAAGACACGTGAGTATAAAAACATGTGCGCGTGCGTATAAAAATGTCTGCACTCATGTGTCACATTTTGAATAGAATAACTATACGAGGTTAAAAGTGCTTAAGATGCTCTTCCCATAGGTGAGTGAGTGTCCAACCAAAGCATCTGGGTCTTTTTCTTTTCTTTGAATTTAAGTAAGAGAGCGTGATGAGAGTAAAAAATGTTTAAGGTTCTTGTCACTTCTTTTCTGTTTTCCATGTACCACCCTTGTCTCATTTAGCGTTTTGTTGTCGTAGTTTGTCCCATCTCCCTTGCTTCTTTCTCGATAAATCGGTGTCCAATGTCCTGACGTTGAGTTGCACAAGTAAAGCAACACAAAACCTGCAAGCTAGCCACCACTAATTACGCCGGTAGTACTAATAAAGCGCGTGGTGTCCCTGCTGCGATTTTGTCTGGCACCACTGGCGTAGCGTGACAGCGCCATGGACCAGGTCCGGCTAAGCCACGCCCACACCTCCACGCATCCGGCGCACCACCACACGGCCGGGCCACGGGGGCAGGGTCATTAACCTCGCGCTGTAGGCTGTAGCCCTCATGGGTGTTTGTACGCGGAGCACGAAGCGCGCATGTCCTCCCGCGCCGCGCCGGCCTTGCTTGTGGACACGGTCCTGGAACGCCACGGGCAGGCGCGCCGACCCGCCACCGACTCCGCAACAGCCAGAAGATGCCACCGCCGGGTGTTGTGGTCCACCGTCCACGGTGGAGAAAAAAACGTTGCTGCCGTACCACGAATCCGCGGGGGCCAACCGGCAGCAGCGCCGTGCACCGCATACGGCCACTGTAGCAAAAGGGCTCCTGGCCCACTTGTCATGTCATTAATGGATGTTTGCTGGTGCCGCTGTCGCCACTCGACACTCTCGCCCCGTCACATGTGTTTTTTTTCGTCCCCTATAATAACGATCCTCGAGGAATTTATATTGCTACTATCCCCACACAAATTGAGTTGAGGACTTAAATTTATAAAATGCTATCCCCAGACAAATTGAGTTGTGTCATGACTCCGTCTCACAAAGAAATGGTCTTCCAATCTCTTGTCCTATCCTCAGGCAGCATTCATCATAGTTAACCCAAATCTATAAGATGGTTAAGTCGATTGGAGAGTAGTGTAACTATGATGAGTAGGAGTGTAATTCGGTTGGTTGGTTGGGTTTCTGGTGATGAAACCAGTCAATATGTATTTTAGCGATTGGCTTGACATGCGTATGTAATTCATAGTGAGCGGTGTACCCATCAATGACGGTGAGTCTATGGTAACTTTGTTGTTTTAAGATTTGTTGATCTACCTCACTTGGTTTCGTAAACAAAAAAAAAAAAAGAGGTTGTCATATATGGTAGAGTAAACTAGTTAACATTCTAGGAAAAAAACAAGTTTCATAAAAAAAACAACATATATTGTAGAGTAAACTATTTAACATTCTAGAAAGAAGGAATTTTGTAAAAATAAAAGATTGACACATATGTGGTAGAGTAAACTAGTTAACATCATGAAAAACAGGTTTTGTAAAAAAAAACCAACATGTATATGGTAGAGTAAACTAGTTAACAATGTAAAAAAAAATTTTGTAAAAAAAAACGGCATATATGTGGTAGAGGAAACTGGTTAACATTCTAGAGAAACTGAATTGGCTGGTCCGGTGCTCATGGTAACAGTGTATGCCAGTGGCGGACCTAGGATTTTATATAGACTAGGGCCAAACTGAAAAGCCAAAAGGTTCACATGGTGGAGTTATGTTTTTGTTAAGAAGAATATATGTAGTTGAGCAATTGCAGGATTCAATCATTTCATAAATTGGATCAGGACCTTCTTGAGGGCGTGGGAGAATAGAGAACTCGATGTAGCGCTCGTTGTTCTCAGAGATTGATGTGGTCCTGCGACTGTACATAGATGAATCCCACGCTAGACAGTAATCTGTACACCAAATCAGGCATGCATCTTGTGGCCGGGGCTCAGGGATAGGCTCACCGACTGACAAGCGCCGGCGGTCGCATACTCGCACGACGACGGTGCAGACGAGGCGACACCAGCTACAGGCGGCGGCGCGAGTGAGCGTGCATCCGAGCGAGAGGGTCTGAGACAACAAGAGGTGTCGGTTCTAATCTACCTGGGCTGGTTGGCTTGGAAGCTATTTGGCTGAACTTGATAAACTCCAACTGAACCAAAAAAAAATTATGCCTAGACTACTACCACGCACGACTAGGAGGCGAACAGCTGGGTCGAGGCGGGGTTTAGGGCGCTGGCTCCACTTGTAGCCGCCTAGTATTTTCCTTCTTTGGGCATTTCAGAGTTTCCTAGTTAGTTACAAACCCCGAAGCTCCGCCGTCTAGCCGGCGCCTTGTGTTAGTGTGCCTTGTCCACCTTACCTAGGCATCTCGCCTCTGGTATTGCTGGAATGTAAACAATTCCCCTTTTTCTTAACGAGTAACGTGCAACGCACGATTTCGAAAAAACAGGGCCTTGGCCCCACTGGCCCTAGGCCTGGGTCCGCCAATGGTTTATGCATTCCCCCTTAAAAAAAACAACAAATAATAAAGGTGTCCTCAGCACTGATAATTAAGTGAGCTGTTTTGGATGGCAATTGATTACCTGAGGTTGCTACCGTCCTACAAATACTAAGGTATCAGCAGTGTAACATTGTCCTTTCTCTAATAAGAAAAAAAAAATGACGATAAAGGGCACTCACTTTTGTCTCACCGAAAGGATTGAATACAATGATGAGTTGCGAGCATGATCATTTTTTGCGAGCATGATCATTTTTCAATGTTAGCTATTCGATTGTCATTTCCCTTTTTGCGTGCGGTTGGGGAAGCTACTGCATTGCATTTGCACATGGGCATGTGACGACGCTAAGCTATGGCATAACATGATTGCTTCTTCTTTTTTTTTTTTTTTTTTTTTTTTTTTTTTTTTTTTTTTTGGCCCATGAGTTTAGTAGTAGTTGAGAAGAAAATGCTGCACCTAATATTTTGCAGCCTGCTGCCTCTTCTTTCTCTAGTCGCATGAAAAAAAAGTACTATATTCTAACCCACTAAATATGTTACAAGAATATGAGACATGGTTGACTCGTTGTTCTAATATTTCCGTAGTGCAGTAGAGGAAAGTAAGAGCAACTCATTAGATTGGACTTTTCGTGGGAACGAATTTAAACATGTTGTATTATAAAAAAAATAGGCTGGGCTCAAAGACCACCCCCACACCACGCCACCGTACCCGCTATGCGTCCACACGGTCTGCATGCCACACCCGAGAGAACGTCGTCTGATTTGAATCGGGGACTGTAGTCTAGGAAGCATGTTTTTTTTTGAAAGGGAGTCTAGGGAACATGTTCTCTAAAATATCAATATAAAAGATTAAAAAGAAGATTAAAGGAGAAAAATTGAAAGAGATGCATGCTTACATCATACCATATTAAAAAAAAACTCCACTACTTCCCCCTACACTAACATATACTAGGATTCATATAAACTTAATAACCTTTTTTTTCTTACTTTGCTGCCTCTATAGGTGTCCTCTGGATCAGTCCTAGCCACTGCATGATAAGGAATTCGTCTCGCTTGGCCACCAAGATCTTGGCCAAAGTTTGGCAAGTCAAGGCGCTTTCGCCCTTTCCTCTTGTTTGCTCCTTGACCCAACACAATGATCCAAAATATGCCTTACGACTGTTTTTTGTCATTGTAAACATTGTCGCAGAGCCATAGGGCATTTTTGATCAGGTAATGTCACTGTACATCTGTTACCTAGCAGGAGGTAATAACTCAAATAAATATAGATCATAGATAATTTTTAGATTTTACAAATTAGTTAACTAAATTAGTAAGCTAAGAAAAGGAGGGGGAAATCCATCAAACCCCCTAATCAGAGAAATGGACCTGCAGTTATACGCAGGGAGCAAGGACGCGGAATCCCAGGATGAGGGGTGTTTGAGCTAACAATTCCCTTTAATTTGATACAATACTACACGGATTGATTTTGCAAATCCTTTTGATACATGGTTTATTTTACAAATTGACACAGTTATATATAATATTAAATTCAAATTTAACTTTTGCTACGGTGAATTAAGATTAAACGGAAAAGCCAAAAGACGATGTTGTGCTACGGTGAATTAAAGGAAACTTTATCCATTTCCCCTGCATTGACATATAGGACCCACATGTAAGTGTATCTGGCTCAGCAGATTCCGTCTCACGGTCTCGCCTTCCAAACTCTACTACTCCACTCGTCCTGAGCCCATTAACAAAAAAAAAAAAAAAAAAAAACAGCCGCCGCCGCCGCCGTCCCCAACCTTATCTCTCTTCCTTCCCTGGAGCCGCCGCCGTCCCCACCCCCACCGGCGCACTACTTCTCCACCCAAGCGCCATGGCCGCCGCAGCGCCCGCCCCCACTGACACCCGCGTCGCTGACGTCTTCGGCAACTCTGATGCCGTCGCCCGCCTGGAGGTCATTGCCCGCGATGGGAACATGCCCAACCTCATCCTCTCCGCCCTTCCCCTTTCCCCCGCAGCATGGAATAACATAGCTCACTCTCCCTTTTAACTTCCTTTGCGCAGGGGCCTCCGGGGACCGGGAAGACGACGAGCATCCTGGCGTTGGCGCACGAGCTTCTGCGGGACCAGCTACCGCGAGGCAGTGCTGGAGCTCAATGCATCGTGACGTGATTTTGTGTTAGTGATTCGTGGCCGCCTTAAGTGGTGTTTGGTGTTGGACGGCTGACGATCCATTCCTGCTTGAATGTGCGGAACATATTAAGATCTAGAAGAACTCGTTTTTTTTTAAAAAAATTAAGATCTAGAAGAAGGTGACCCTGCAGCCAGGGCGGCACAAAATCATGTGGATGAGGCTGACAGGTAAAGCCCATTTTGCAGGGCGTTTCCACTATCATAGTGTTATAGGTGCAGTGTTGCATTTACTGAAACAAGTTGTTTTTTTGCATGCTATTTCTTATTGTCACCATTGGTTGTTGTCTGGACTTGAGCCAAGAACCCAAGACTAATACTAGCACTAGGAAATTAATTTCTTAGTTGTCAGTGAAAAGGAAAGACTAATATAAGTTTTAAAGCTGAGCCTATATTTATTTGCTCAAATGTGTGAATACAAAACCTGTTTCAGTATCTGAGTATGTGTTTAAACATCACTCTTGCTGTGTGCAGCATGACTGCATGACGTCAGGAGCACAGTAAGCTCTGCGAAGAGCAATGACGATCTATTCAAACACCACTAGATTTGCATTTGAATGGACAATGGAGTACCTCATTGAAGATAATTGAACCCATTCAAAGCCGATGTGCTATTGTCAGGTTCTCAAGGCTCATGACTATTGTGGCAGCTGAGAAGGTAATCTTCGGCACTACTTAGGCCCCTAATAAATCCATACTAGAACATGTGTGATCAACCTTTTTTAAAACATTGGCCACTAATAAAGTACTTTGGTTTGTAACTTGGAATATTATTAGATCTATCATAAAGTACTAACCAGTAGAAAATACATTGTTAAACACGTGGAAGGGAGATGGTCCTAGTGCTGAATGAAAGCAAAAGAGGAGAGATACGGTAACTTGAACTGTAAAGGCTACCTATGAATGTGATAGCCTTTTTTTTTGTTTTTTGCGAAAGATGAATGTGATAGCCTTGGTTGCATTAGCTAGAAAAACAATACTTAACCTCTTCAGTCAAGTGTTAGGTTTGAGAAACATTTATTGTTCCTAGCCGTAGTATCAATGTGAACTTTGATATAGCTTTATCACCTGTTACGACTTAATAAGGGAACCCCTAGATTCTACCTGATGTTTGCAAGTTAAAGACTTTATGTTATCTCAAAAAAAAAGTGAAAGACTTTATGATTTCTGGTCCAAACTATTTGATCATGGATACACCTAGAGGTGGAAGTAGATTTGGATAAATCCAAAGTCCAACTTAACTCTAATTGATTTGGATACATTTGGATAGGTTCTATTTAGATTTGGGTGTACATCATCATTTTGATCCAGTAAAATCCAAAATCCATTGGAGATTAACTCAAAAAGTTCAGTGTTCATTGGGTTTCTTTGGATTTGAGAGGTAGAACCAACCTTCAGTGTCTAGCTTTGAGTTTACAATGTGGGGTCAATGTATATATTAGTTACACCTCAATATAATTTGTAATTATTTACCTCAATAGGAGCCAGAAATATCGTTGCTGCAGTAAGCTGCTCATTACAGAGCAAGGTGCTTAGTAAGATGAAAGCACAGTGGATGCATTCTTTGTTGATTTTCAATGCCACAATATCATAAAAGGTTTCCTTACTGAAACATGAGTGTTAGTTCACAAAACATATGCATACGTGTGCAGTCCAAAGTCTCTAACTATTGATGTGTTATTAGGCTTGAGAGGTTTTACTGGAAGTGCAACTACACCACAGAAAAGATCTTGGGCACTCTGGAGTGCCTCTGCGGCGCTTCCTCCAGAACCCCACTCCCACTGTATCTCTTTCTGGAGAGATGTTCAAGAATTCTCAAATGTCAAAGGAAGGCAAGACTGGACGCTTGGATGTTTCTATCTTCTGACTTCATAATCTTCGCCTGCAATACTGTTCTGCAGGTATATCTGAGTTTCATAGCGTTTATGCAATACTCACTATTATGTAGAGTTTCAGAAATTCTTCCATGCGTCTGAATTATATTCTAGCTGAATGTGCTGCTGCTCTAGGCTGCAGCTCTGCAGAGATCCCTTGCACCATTATCAATCTGTGCCATCACTGCCATGCTGGGGTCTTCATGGAGGGCAAGCTCACTGAGGTACAATGGTTGGGTGCAAGGAGCCTGTACTCGTGTCCATGTTGATCCAGCTACCAGCAAGTCTTCCGGGCTTCTATTGCTACACTGATGCAGCAATAGCACCGGATACACGTACACAGGTCTCAAGGCCAGCGGGACTGGGAATTTTCATCATCGACACACGTCCTCGAACTTCAAAAGCAATATACATCCAGGCAAAGATGCAGAATGCAACGTCCGTGCTCATGGCGGAGGCGGCTGTCATGTCCCTTGCAGCCACGATTGTCTCAGCACTTCAATGCTCAAGACCTTTCTTCCTGACGGACAACCAACAGTTGGCAACTTTCTTCAACGGCAACGAATACTCCACGCCACCAAGATGGGAGATCAAATTCTACACTCAGGCATTCATCAACCTCACCTCAAATATCGAAGCCAAAACTTTCAAGGTGCCTAGGAATCTAAATACAACAGCACATGTTTTAGCCACTCAGGCTCTTAGATCCCTTGCAATAGATGGTCTGCAGTTAGCCTGCACCAACCAAACTCATGTAACAAGCTGTCCTTCAGTTGCAGCTCTCAACACTGTATCCTCTGATGGTATTACCATCACGGCAGCCAAGTGCTGCTAATTTTAATATATATGCCCCTTATCAAAAAAAAAAAAAAAACCCCCCATTTCAGACGTGTTCAGCTCTTTCATTTTCTTTGGCAATGGATCGGCTTGGTGATTGTCTTGTTCTACAGATGATAACTTCAGATGAAAAGTGTCCTTTTAAAAATTGTCCCACAGATGAAAAGTGTCCTTTTAAAAATTGTCCCATGAATTCTATCATGTCTAGGTGGATATTTTGAACAGCCATGCAAATGAATGTGAAAACTTTCCTGGAAAACTCAAAGATTATGCCGTGCGACAAAAATTATGAAAAACAATCTTGTATAATCACGGGCACTATACTCAGTAGTATAACAAAAGCAAGGCACAGAACAAATACACAAAACCCAGCTGTTATCTATTTCAACGTAAGTATCATCAGAATCACAGAACTACTCTCGTAATGAACTACTCTCGCCATGATGGCGGCACCTCATCAATGAATTAGTCTAGACACAATATCAAGCTGTTTGCAGAGCAAGCACTAGAGAATTCAACGAATCAACTAATCCTGGTCAAGGCAGTGAAGCCAATATATCGAAGTGCTCATCGACTAAGGCATGCCACGGCAGCGGAGAGAACAGAAGTGGGCCATGCCAAAGAAGGCCTCCTGACAGCCTGGTCGGGCACACTGGTGTGGGTGCTCCTGGCCAAAGCCCACCGGCGGCACAGGGTGCGGACGGCGGTGTATGGGGTGGGCGATGATGCCACCCGGACCCTGTATGGCCTGAAAAGAGAGAACCTGGTAAGCGGCCGGGCAGTTCAGTTCAGTAAGTGAAAACACTATTCTCAGTTCAGTCATGTCGTTCTGTGTTTTGAGTGTGAACATACCTGCACGTCCTGGACGAAGTGGTCCGGCAGCTGTCCCTGAGGAATTGCCGCCCAACCATCATCTGTATGGATGATGGTTATGATATCATCTGGTTCAGCTGGAGGGTACAGGGGTGGGTGTCCGTGCAGCGGATGATCCGGGCAGGAGGCGGTCGAGAAGGCACGCCGGCAAATCATACAAAACCTGTCCAGCTGCTGCAAGGGAGGCCCTGTCCAGCCAATGCGACGAATTGCTGGGCCACTTGGCGCCGCTGGCCTCCCTGCTCATGCACAACCTGCATAGCCCACGCAATACAATACAACGAATTGAAATTAGTATCAACGGCAACACGTACAGGAACCGAATCGATTAGACTCAGATCAGAGAATCGAAACACTGGTACTCACCCTGCAGCCGAAAGAGCAATATCTGGATCCTGACTTGATGCGATTCATGCACACCAGGCATGGGGTGTTGCACCTCAAATCATCTGCGCCCTCCGGCAAGATCAGAATGTACTTGCGGTTCTGCCATTTAACCCGCTGAATGAAATTAGAGGAGTATCGACTTCCACTGAACCTGTATACATCAGAATCGACGGCCAGCCGGCCGCCACTGATGGTCTCCACCTATAGCAGCAACGAAAGTAGTCAAAAATTCACATCCGAGAAAGCAGCAACAAGGAATACATACATACATCAGGGAAAAAACACTGCAGAACTAACATTTGCTGAATCCAGGTGAGGTGCTGCTGCTCGGCCCGCCTGAAAAATCAGCCTCGGGCCAAAGCAGCGAGCATGCAAAGCCCAAAAACTGGAACGGGCTGCCTCCATCAGCCCCCGGTTCACCCGTGGCCTCGACGACGCCCGCTGCGCTGAAACGCGACGTCGTCGCCCGCCATGCTCTGCTCTCTCTTTCCCTCTCTCAGCACCGCGCCGCCAGCCGGCAAAATTCAGCCGGGATGAAAATCCTTTGACGAGACGCGGTCCCTGGCGGGGCATCCGGTCGAACACCCTGCGCGCGTTGGCGGGGCGGCAGCGCTTGAAGCACATGTCGCATGTTGGCGACCAAGGGCTCGCCTCCAAGCCTCCCGCCCGGCGAGCTGCGCGTGGACGGCTCGACCCGAGGCGAGGTCTGCGCCCGCCGCGCAGAGCTTGAGGAGCCCCGCGTGAAGGTGCGGAGGAGCCGCGGCGGCGGCAAAGGAGGAGGGCATGGCAGCGGAGGCGGCAAGTGCGCCCGGCAGGCTGGAGCGCGACGCGGCCGCCGCCGCCCTGAGGCGCGCGTCGGGGTCGTCGGCGGCAAGGCATTCGACGCAACAGAGACGAAACGGAGGCGGGAGGGGGATGCGGTGGCCAACCAATCGTGGTGGGGAGGGGGTGGTCTTCCCTTCGCCGGAGACCTCCGCCGTTGGTTCTTCTAGTCCCTGGCAGGCTCTGCAGGCGCCCGCGACACCTTCTTGCGTTTTCCGACCAAGACGGGCACCGCCGTGGCTGGAGGCAGCCGGCGAGTCCTCGTCGGAGAGGGATTTGAAGAAGATTACGCATGTAGCCGTGATCTTGGCCAGAACCAACGTAACTAACTAGTTACACGGGATGAAAATCCTATCTCAGCTCAGCAAGCATTCCACCGTAACAAACGAATTCATCAAGAAACAAATATCGAACAAGAATTCATCAAGAATTCATCAAGCAAGCATTCTCGACAGTAACAAACTAATATCGAACCAGAATTCATCAAGCAAGCATATATTCGACCGTAACAAACTAATATCGACAAGAATTCATCATTCGACAGTAACAAACTAATATCGAGCAAGAATTCATCAATCAAGAACCGAACGAACCCTCAGATACCCAATAAGAACCGCGAATCTACAGGCAAACTACGATCCATTACCACGCTCTAACATTTCTGGCTTCGCAGACAAACGATTCCAGACAAGAACCGAATCGATAGATGGACCAAGAACCCAAGCCCCGCGCCAGAAATCCAATGGACAACCCACCAAGAACCAGAAGCCCCGGCCAGAAACCCAAGCAACTAAGAAGAAGCTTGATCGGGCACTTACCAGCACTGGGTCGCCGGTCGCCTGCGGGTGATGGCTCGCCCGGTGTCCCTGGTCCCAGGGTCCCTCGCGCCCGCAGCAGTGGCCGCACACCGCGGAGGAGCACCCGAAGCAGAAGAACGTGGTAGCGCAAAGTCTCGTCCAGTCGGTGGCGATAAGCTGCCCCACCGCGGCGTCCATCGCCACGATCACGCACCTCGCGGCTCCCGCCTCCCGATCACGCACCTCGCCGCCTCCCGGAACAGCTGGTGGAAGAAGAGGAGAGAAGCGAACTGGTGGAAGGATGGAGGAGAAGAGAAGCTAGCGGAGGAAGAGACGTTCGTGCCGTTGTGCTGATTGGGCAGGCGCGCCGCTCTTTATATCGGCGAGAGGAACCGACGTTTGAAGCCGGTGCAACGGTCGCGATGTGCCGTCCCTCTCCGTGATCGAACGGCTCGGATACCGTAACATTATATCGGAGAGGGATGAAGATGGAAGCTGAATATGGAAAGTGCGAACTGAATATGGAAGGGGGAACTGCCGGGTACTGCTCTTTCCTCCCTCACTAGAACCACGTCAAACCATGTTCCTTTGAGGATTGATATTTCCACCTCCATCCCCAAATCCAAGCTCTGCCGGTTTCAGAGATGTCACTGCTGCTGCCTGGTATTGTCGTCGGACGGAGCATAGTGACCCTGCTGCTGCCATCTCAACCAAACTGAGGAAAACGAGACGTGCTCTGAAACAATGGAGCAGCCAGAAAAAGAAGCTCCCCAGCAAGAAACGGGCTGCCGGATTGTCATTAACTTATTAGACCATGTGGAAGAAAGGCGACCCCTGTCCACCCAGGAATCCAACCTGAGAACATTGATTATTACAATTCTAAGCAGCGATTGAGGGTGACGAGAACACTAGATTCTTTCACGCCTGTGCTAACCAGCGCCATCGCCGTAACAAAATTCAAATCATTGAACATGACGGCGCTGAGCTTCACAACCATGACCAAAAAGCTTCCATACTACATTCTTTCTACTTGGGTCTTCTCGGGCGAACTCGCAACACTAGTTGGGAGTTTCAACTTGATCTCTACCCTGAAGGTCCTCTAGACCTTTTTTTTTTGAGCGACAAGGCCCTCTAGACCTTAGTCACCTTGATTCCTCCTTTGACAGAAACGAGATTTACCATGCCTATTGCCATATGCATTCTAATGCTAGCCCGGGTCCTGATGGCTTCGGACCTTCATTATTCTTCAAAGCAACTTGGGCTACCACGTCACCCAGCCTCCACTCCCTATTTGACTCCTTCCACTCACACACTGCATCTATCGAGCGACTCAACAGGTCCTACCTTGTTCTTCTCCCTAAGAAAGAACAAGCACGAAAACCTCAAGACTTTCGCCCCATTGCTCTGCAGAACTCTACCATCAAAGGCATATCTAAAGTTCTCACTAACCGCCTACAACCCCTGATCCCCTCACTCATTGGCACTGATTAATCCGGCTTCGTCTTGGGCAGGTGCATTGCCGATAGCTTCACATATGCTGCTGATCTGCTGCATGGCTGCCACCGCCACAATGCCCCTACCATCATCCTCAAACTTGACTTCCACAAAGCCTTTTATTGCGTAAACTGGGACAGCCTCGACCGCATTCTCCAGTGCTGAGGGTTCACCAAAAAATGGTGCAAGTGGATGAGTGACCTGCTCAACACTGGCAGGACCACAGTCCTCCTGAATGGTATCCCTGGAAGATGGATTAATTGCCGCAACGGCCTTCGCCAAGGAGATCCCTTGTCCCCTTATCTTTTCATCATCGTGGCCGATGTTCTTCGTCGCCTCCTCCAACTCCACGATATTGCCAAAAATATCAGACATCCTCTGCTGCCAGATGTTCCTTGCCCTGTTCTACAGTACGCGGACGACACCCAAATCTTCCTCCGGTGCTCTCCCCAGGCCGTCACTGCTACCAAGCATGCTCTGGAGCTCTTTGAGCGCGCTACAAGCCTGTCCATCATCTATCAAAAAAACCACCTTCCTCACCATTGCTGTGCCTGATGAAACCGCCATGGATCTGGCTGCTGCTTTTGGCACCGCCGTCTCCTCCTTTCTACAAACTTACCTTGGTCTTCTCCTCTCCCCCCACAAAGTTTCTGTTTCTAACTGCCTCCCTCTGCTTTCCAACTGCGACAAGCACCTATCTGGCTGGCGTGCTTCCCTTCTCAACAGGGCCGGGCGGCTCATCCTTTCTGCTGCTGTGCTCAGTTCAATTCCTCTCCACTACATGTCTGCTATGAGCATTCCCAAAACGGTGATCAAAGCCATTGCTAAGCGCCGTCGTGCTTTCTTCTGGACTGGCGAAGATGTGTGCCACGGGCCCAAGTGCTTGGTTGCGTGGGAAAATGTTTGTGTAAGCAAGGAAGATGGGGGGCTCGGTATCAAGGATCTGGAAACACAGAACCGATGCATGCTTATGAAGTTCATTGATAAGTTGTTCTCAGCCGAGCCAACATCCTAGAAAGAGTGGGTGCTCAAGGATGCAGCTTCTTTCGACACTCCCCTCTCCAGAAACCAGTCTCTGGAAAATTGTCAATGACGAGCTCAACACCTTCCGCTCCATCACCTATGTCGATGTTCATAGCGGCTCCGCCACTTCCTTCCGGTTTGACCACTGGCTACCGGAAGGACCCCTTTGTTCCTCCCGAGCTGCTCTTTTCTCCCACTCCACCAGGCCTAATGTTTCAGTGCAGAAAGTTTTCCAAAATGGCTTTGATTTGTGCCTCCGGCCTCGACTAACCAATGCTACTAGCGAGCAGCTATGCAGCCTTCTTTCTTGCTTGCAGGATATTCAGCTTGATAACAACCCAGATGTGAGGCTGACGAAGCTGACCAACAAACCATACTCGGCAAGAGACGCGTACAGAGCTCTTGACCGGGTGCAGGAGACTCCAGACCCGCATGGCCGACGCATCTGGGGACCCGTGTGCCTAACAAAATCAGGGTGTTTGCCTGGCTGTACTCCAAGGACAGACTAAGCACACGAGCTAATCTCTACGCCAAGCATGTCTTAGATGATGAACATTGCTAGCGGTGTGCAAATGCTGTGGAGGACATACACCTCACCTTTGCTTGTCCCGTCAGCTCCGAAGTTTGGATGAGACTTGGGCTGACTGATGAAGATGTGGAACGCGAACATCCCGCCTGGATTAAGCAGCAAGATGTGTTCTTTCGTCTTTCTCACCATCCTCTGGAGGTTGTGGGACTGCAGGAACGGCGTCATATTCAGGAATGAAGCTGTGTATAGCCGAGTGATCATCTCTAGAGTTTGTGACGATCTTGTAATCTGGCGTAAGCGAGTACGAAATAGTGATGATGTAAACAGTCTCGATGACTGGCGAGCTTATTTGCTTTCTTGTAACAATGCTACTCATTCCAGTTCGCTGGATGTTTAAGTTATTGAAATTGGTGGGGAAGCTCCCCCCCGTTACTTTTCAAAAAAAAAAGGAAGGGGGAACTAAAGGTGCAAATACATGAGAGCTGTCTGGAGGGAACTGAATATGGCTCAGACCTGATTGAGAAAATCCTAAATATATAGGGGAAGGACCGACCGATTGTTATATGCTTGCTGTGGATGTGGTGGAGTGAAAGAAGTAGAAGAAGGGAAGAGGGGCGCAGTCGCTCTGATTGTTTCCTGAAAACTACAACAGAACGGCCATTGTTGGAGAGTTTTCAAAGAGTGAAATGGGCAAAACCTGAAGCTGGTCAGTTGAAATTGAACTCTGATGGTGCTTTTAATCCAAATGGAAAAGACGGAGTGTGGTTT
Source organism: Themeda triandra (assembly GCA_018135685.1). Classification (NCBI taxonomy): domain Eukaryota; kingdom Viridiplantae; phylum Streptophyta; class Magnoliopsida; order Poales; family Poaceae; genus Themeda; species Themeda triandra. The sequence continues at coordinate 1,116,284 of JAENPR010000015.1, read as the reverse complement.
TTTTTAGAAGGGCGGCAAGGAGTCTTGCCGATTTTTATTAGACGAAGAAAACAAAACAGGTTACAAAAGACGGAGTGTGGGGTTTCGTGATCACAAATGAACATGGAAGTGTAATCAAGGCAAGTCCGCTCTTTTGGTTACTCTTTGGAGTTTGATCACCTTGCATGTAAATTAGAATTATCCTCTCTCTGCCCCAGTTATCTGTACCCGGCGCCACGCCAAAACTTGGGCAGTGCCCCGCCACCCACCAGAGATTTTCTGGAATCTATGGCAAATATATTCAGGTGGGGACTCTCTCGTCTCCCCCCGGGGTTTCGCTCAAAAATAAAAAACTAAAAGAGAATACTAACTAGCAGCCACTCTATTTTGTAATATCAGCTAGAACTAGAAGTTCTTCCTGTTTGATTAAGTGGACCAATCCATCTGTATGGGTAATACTGAGATAGGCTTCTTTTGCCCATGCACTGGACAGGCGGATGCATACCGCTCTTGAGGTCAATGCGTTCATCCGTAGCTGCTGGCAGTTTGACAACATGACGAACACAAACCCGGCCGCTCCTTGGGCAGACGACATGCAGTCCAGGATGCGATCGCTAGGGACCTGATTCTGCATGTCGATCGATATCTTGTGCTGCAGAGTCCACTCCATGGCGTCGACGTCGTTGCCGACCAGCACCCACACCTGGATGTCGTGGTTCGGCAGTGGGTGGGTGCAGTAGAGACAGCCGGCCATTGGCCTGCTGTACAAACGGTAGAATTATTGGCACTGCTTATTAGGCAGCTCCTTGTGGTCGACGTCGAGGCCGACCATGCATGTAACGCATCTCCCAGCTCCGGCGAGCCAGTACACAGCATCAAGGCTGACCACCGTAGTGCCGCCTGCCGCCGTAGATGAGCATCCCGAGACCGATGATGCGCCCCTACGTTCAATCGCCGAACTCGTGGCAGAGGAATGAATCGAGCGCTCCACGGGAGGCGCGGTGGCTCCGCAAGTATCTATCGGCTCTTCGCGTCGCGACGCTCATCAGGGCTCGGCTGAGTCAGCTCCATCATTGGAGGCTGCAGGCTGCTTCATCGTTTGAGGCGGCGGCCGGCGGCAACAGAGAGGCTACAGCTTCTACGATGGATCAGGCGATTAGCCATGCGGATGACTTACAACGGTGTCTCGGAGAGGCTTTGCCAAGGATGTAGGCTGCTTTATTCTTGGAAGCGGCCTGCACATCTTACGGTTGGTGAGGTTGCCTTGCATCGGGCACGCTATGGCCACCTAGCCATGGCAGATTGGCAGTAGAATCCTCTCCGTGCTGCTGCATTGCCATTTGATTGTGTCGTGCACTTCGGTGTGGTCGATCTTGCCCTCGCTCAAGATCACGCCACCGTCGAGCCTACGGTAGCCTGGGCGAGCCGATCGAGCCGCAGACCGCTTGAACGTCGCGACGGGATCCGATCGAGTCATAGCCAGGGGCGCACCAGCGTTCGAATGGACCCAGGGTCCATGTAATTTTCTTCCTTGTTAACACTCCCGCCCGTGCCGTCGTTGCTAGCTTGTGAAAACCTGGTAGGTCAGCCGGTCCTCCACAGGGCAGAACATATACGTACCTGGCGAGTACCCGTACCGTCGTTGTCAAGTCGCCGCCTCTGGTGCTAGTCGACGGCGAGAGATCGTAGCTGGTGAGCAAGGCGTACGTGCACATGCTACCCAGCCATGCATGAAGAGTTACATTACGCCACGATGAGGTGTTCGGCCGTGACCGTGTCCCATCCCAAGTTTCAGTTGCCAAGCCTTTGAAGCAGGCGCGCGGCCCGGTCGGATCGGGATTCGGGACACGAACCCCGATGACGCTAGACAAGCAACATCCGTGAACGCGCAGGGCTATCGATCCATCGTGCCAGCACCGTGCAACCTCGACGACTGCAGAGCAATGGCCGCGAGCGGCAACATGCATGGCCGACCTGCCCGGCGACATCGTCCGCTGCATCGCCGCCCGGGTCGCCCCCGAGTGCCGCCCGCGGATGCGCGTCGTGTGCTCCGCGTGGAGCGCCGCGCGGTGCCCGCCGAGCCGCTGCCGCGGATCCTCCTCCAGCTCCATGACGACGAAGACGACGTCGACGACTGAACGGCCGCTACCTCTGAGCATCACCAGCTGCGCCGGGACAGCGGCGGCATGGGACGACGGGACAGCGGCGCGCGGCTTCTCCGTCCTGTCCCTGGGAGGACAGAAGGCTGGGATGCGGCGGCGACCTTGGCGACTGGGACGTACGTTACGGTCGGGAGGAACGAGACGGTCGCGCCGGGGATGTGCCGGGGGTGAGCGCCAGCTGCGTCTACTTCATCGCCGGCGAGCTGGAAGAGGTGGTCTGCGCGTTTCGCTTGAGGAGCGGGCAGGCAGAGCCGGTGGGCGGTGACGGGGCTGCGACACGCGTGCGCGACGCCGCGCGCTGCCGCCGGTTTGGTTTGTGCCGTCATTCAAGTAGCTAGTCTGCCCACCAAGCCACCACAAGTAGACGTCATATTTGCATTTCTCTGGAGAAAAGGTCAATTTTTTGGATGCTTTTGTGCCATATGGTCAATTTTTGTATGCGTTTGTGTTATGGAATGGAATTTACTAGTCATAGTACAACAAAATATTAAGAATAATAATCTTCTGTCATCTATAGTTGTCTACTATCTATCTATGTAACACTTCTTTTCTTAACATTAGATTGATAGATCCTACGATATGCCAGCCCGTCCCTACGTGCCACCATCTCGCTTTGGTGATCTCACGACTGCACCATCTACTGTCGTCGTTGCCATGGTTACCCGCCCCGAGTCCACCTTCACCGCTGACCCATGTGCCACCATTGCCATTGCCAAGCTCGCCTTCCACCATACTAGCTTTCTGGAAGTCCAATGAGGCATTAGCCTAAACAATACTCCCTCCTTTCTAAAATAGATGTCATCTCGTTTCACGAGAAGTCAAACTTTTCAACTTTAACCAATTAAATATTTAAAAATATTAATACTTATAATACATAATTAATATCATTAGATAGGTTGTTCAATATATTTTTATAATAAATTTGTTTGAAAGATATAAATGTTGGATGAGAAATTTTTAAAAATTTAGTTAAAATTGATAAAGTTTGATGGGCAAAACCTAAATTTCTAACCTCGAGTGGGAGAAGGCATGGCGAAGACAAACCGAGAGATTATCTGCGAAGAGCAAAAATTGAAAGGGTGTCTATGCGCTTGAACTTGTACGAAAATATAATGCATATAATTATATTATGTGATTTCCGTTGCTATAACAAGAACATTTTAATGTTATGATTGCCTTTTACGATGAGGTGAACAGCATACATGGGATTCACTTTGCCAAAAAGAAAACCAACTTATGACTTTTGAAACTAGACCTTTTGTGACACAAGAGCGGCCCGCGGCCAACCTCCTCGACGACTACTGGGCCATGATCCTGGAGGGACCGCTCCCAGCTTTCACCACTGGGGCCGAGACGCCCTCGCTCGCGACGCCCTCGGTTGAGGGGGAGTCCCTCCCGGGGGGCAGGGTCGGGGAGGTCGCAGCCGGCGAGGATGGGGTGCGTTCGGTGCAGGAAGAGATTGAGGCGGAGATCTGTATCCCGCTCAGCACGCCAGTTCTTCGAGGGGGTCCGCGCCTGCGACGATCGAGGACGCCGGTCTCCATCGCTTCCTTCAAAGAAGTGACCGCATCATGGCTAGGCCCCGCGCGGCTAATACGACCCGACAGACTCACTTGGTGCTGCTGAAGAATCTTGGCATCCATGTGGAGGAGAATGCGGGTGATGCGGACGTCAAGAGCAAGTTCAAGGCGGCTTTCCGTGGAAATCAAACGGAGTACAAGAAGAACGCCATGCAGATCCTGTTACGGGGTGAGCTAGACTTCTCAGCCATGGAGCTGGACTTGTCTGGGCTAGACGATGACGTTGGCGAGTAGTTTACTGTTTTTTTTTGTTTTTTTGTTCTTTGTTTTGTTTTTCGTGGGGTCTAGGACTTCGGTAACTTAGGTTGCCGACTTCTAGGCTATTGTTGTGACTTTCTGTATTTCTGCTTAATGAAAAACACGCCCATGGCGTGATCGAAAAAAAGAAACTAGACCTTTTGTAATATCATGATTCAATTATTTATCAAAGTTACAAAATGATCAAACCATTTATACAACACAACGTGTAATAAGGATACATGTCCTTCCTTAAGTGCTCATTTAACTTTCTCAACTTGAAGTCAATATACATCTTTTAATTAGGGGCCCTTTGGTGCAACTCCGACTCTAACTTCTTGTGACTCTTTGTCATGGAGCCATGGCAAGCACCTATATCTGATCCTTTCAAACAACAACCTGAAGGATTTTTTTGGTACGACGTGGCGGTGGATCTCGGCGACTGGGCCGTGCTGGTTTGGACGAGCGAGACGGTGGCTGTGCTCGCCGGCGACGTTGTTGGGGGTGAACCCCAACTGCGTCTACTTCATCGCCGGCGAGTTGGAAAGGTGATCTGCGCGTTTCGCTTGAGGAGCGGCCAGGCAGGGGGGGGGGGGGGTGGTCACGTGCTGCGACACGCACGCGTGACACCGCCGCCGCCGGTTTGGTTCTCCTGCCATCACTCAAGTAGGCTGCGCTGCTGCACCACAAGTGTACACGTCATCTCACGTGATATAAGACCAGCTAATAAGGTCAATTTTTGGATGCTTTATGTTATGAAATGGATATTACTCATAACTAGGTAAATTCCCCACGCATTGTCGCGGGAATTTGTTGAAATGGTCTCTTATGAATCTTTAAATTCTATTATAAAAGATGTGAAAATGCATAGCTATTGTGAAAAATAGTTTCATCGCTTTAATACTAACACATGTTGCTAGCACATTAATGCTACGTCTTTATATATCAACCGATTAATTAGCACTAAAAATAGGAGATGGATAGCTTCCGCAACATGCACTAATGACAAATATATATATGGCTTTGCTAATGGGGTATTACTGGATGATGTGGAGGAAGAAGGAGCTAGAAAAATATAGTGAGTATTATCTTTATAGGAGTATAGGATAGAGTAACAGAAGAATAAAGCTGCATTGCACCGTAATTGAGGCTGCGTTTGGTTCGCTTCCCACATTTGCAGCAGTTGTGGCTGCCACAGACCCAACAACCATGCATGCAGTTCATTTTTGTGGCCACGATCTGCATCTGCGGCTAAATTTGGCGCCCCAATTACGGCGCGCCGCGGCTGTGGCGGCATCCCGCTGTCTACTACTACTATGTACAGTAACACTCGTTTTCTTAACATTTAGATCGAGAAATCGCAAAAAAAAAAAAAAAAAAAAAAAAAAACATTTAGATCGAGAGATCCTCCAATATGCCATAATTTTTTTCCTTCTCCGGTCCTCTTTTTTTGGGGCACTCTCAACAACCCGTCTTCACCGCTACCCTACCTTTCTTTTACGTAGCATCTTACCCTATCTATAGTTTTCCAGCTAGGCCAGACCCGATGAGCCGACACGGGCATGGACCGAGAAAGCACGGCCTAGGTACGGCTCCACCGTGCCCGTGCCTGGCCCGGCCCGGCCTTAGTGCCGTGCCTGGGCCACAATGTTGACCCACGGGCTGGCCCAGGCACGGCACGGGTAATGGGCTGGCACGAAATTGACCCGCTATTCTGAACCGTTGGATGATCAATGATGAACCACAACCGTTGAATTGTAGTATATAAACATCTCTCCCTCTCTAAACCCTAACTTCCTCATTCTCATTTCCTTTTCTTCCAGCCGCGGCTCCTTTCTGGCTGTTTCCCGTGAGGCCATGACTCCTCCCGTACCTGTCCTTTGCCGTGCCTCTCGTCCATTGCCGCCACCACACTTTCTTCCACAGCCACTCCACCAGCACCAGTCCACCTCCAATCTCACCCCCGCTCGGTGTCCATGTGACGACGGTATTGCAGGCTCGTTCGGCAGCCCGCGTCTTCGTGAGCAGCTCCTGCACGACGAGCCGACGACGACGCGGCGAGCAGCTCCAGCCATGTGTCGATGATGGCGCGACATCAGCGGCGGTCGTGCACGTCACATGAGCTCCTACGCAACGACGGAGCGAGGTGGGCGGCTACGGTGGTGCTTCCCCGAGCTGCTGTGCGACGACGATGACGACATGGCGCACGACTTCACATTGGCTCGGTGGCACGGGGTGGCCCGGTGGCTGCCGCGCCCATCGGCACGACACGGCGCGGCTAACTGGCCATAGGGCCGTGCCTGGGCTGCCATCTCGGCACGGCGGCACTATCAGGTACGGCACGGCGGGCCGCCGTGCCGCATAGTGTCGTGCCTCGCCGTGCCCGTGCCCGTGCCGGGCGGCCCGGTTGGAAAACTATACTACTATCCCATCAGTTGTGGTCGCCATGGTTACCCTACCCTGAGTACACCCACCCCTTCACCGTTGCCCCCATTTGCCATCATCTTGTTTTAGCGGGTAGCATCTCACGACTGTCTCATTGTTGTCATCGTCATGATTACTTTGCTGAGGGCCCCACATTTGGCTCTCGGCAAAGCCTTGTGCCCTCGGCAGCGGCGCTGTTTCCAGTAGTGTTCGTTATCTCACGACTCCTCTAGCCAATCACCACCATTATTGGGCCAGCCGCCAGCCTTCAACCATACCAACTTTCCTTGAAGTCCAATGAGTCGTTAGCCTAAACTATATCTCTAAGACTAACACTCGAAGACACAACGAGTACAAAACCAAAAACTTTCAGCGAGGAGAATAAATTGAAAGGTTGACTGATGCGCTTGAACATGTATGGAAACATAATGCTTATAATTATCATGATTCTTTTTAACGGACGACAAAAATTTTAACGTATTTCTTATTAGACGATGAAAAGAAAAAAAATACAGCATTTACAAGAGTGAAGAGAACACAACTTGAGGTGCCACTACGACTCAGGCGACCTGAAAGATTACTCCCTACTACTACGTACCTACCAAGATCCCCAGGCAAAGAAAAGACTATACAACCGACTGACTTGCCAGCCAAAGGAGAACTCAAGTCCTAAGGAAAAGGAAGAAAAAACCGCTCAGGTCTGAACCTGGCTTACAGGAGACATTGCGATGTTATACTGCATGATCTCATCCTTGCATAGAGAGGCAACTTGGGTTGGATTTAAAGATTTATGCTGGAATTGTCTCCTACATTATCTTGGTCTCATCTATCAAAACGTCCCTAATCTAAACAAGTGTCTTTGGAAACTAAAAGCACCTTATGAAGATCAAAATCTTCCTATGGTACCTGCGAAGAGGTATCATCTCCTAACCATAGATAATCTAGCTAGACGAAACGAGCGATCACATACTAGCGTCGTGCTCCTACTCTAGGCAGGTATAGTGGACGATCTTGACAGTGCTCGGCGTTGATTCCTCACAGATGGGTGGGCCTTCCATCCTAAGCTGGTGGGAGCAATGGCGCGGAGGATGGACCGGGGACCGGAAGAAACGCGTTGACACCCTTTTCGCACTGATGGCTTGGGAAATTTCGAAGGAGAGGAACGCAGGGTGCTTCTGGGACACCCCATCAACCGTTACCCGCCTACCATACACCATAAAGCAGACACACGACCTCTGTATCGATGCCGGGGCTGCTAAACTACGTTGTTTGTTGCGTGAGTAGTCCTCTATGAGTTGTAATTCGGGGGGAAGACCTTCATGTAAAATCTTAACCCTAAAAACATGATGCTACTTTTTTGTCCCATACACTAAAAAATCACACTAAATCAAATAAGCGTTAGCCAGACATAGCATTAGATTATGCAACATACAGAGCTAGTGAATTGCCACAATTGCTTGTATAAAAGCCTGAAATTGCAGAGGACATATTGAATTGCTCATAGATGGCATAAAAAACGGCTACATTATAAATTTATAATCCTGTAATCTCCAAAAAAAATATAAAACGGCTACATAATCCAAGATCGCTCGCTATCGCGTACCTGAAGTGAGGCTCACCTGTCCACTACTTGTTCTCCTCCGCTCGGTCTCTAAGATGACCGAGAAGCTGTCTTAGCAACTGAGAGAGAACGCCGTCCAGTAAAACAGACATGACGACCTCTCTGCTACTTCTTGCAAAATTTCGGTACCTTTTGCAATTGCTTACACATACTCAAAGTAGGACATCGACGTTGTACTGTGTAATTCATAAAAAAAATAGTTGCACTAAACTAAAGAGAATATGAACTAGCCTCTATCTATTCTATTTGTAATACCTAGAATGTACTAGTTCTTCATCTTTGATATGTAAATGGACCAATCCATCTCGATCGTATGGGTAATACTTAGATCGTCTTCTTTTGCCAATGCACTGGACAGGCGGATGCACACCGCTCTTGAGGTCGATGCGTAGCTGCAAGCAGTTTCACAACATGATGAACAGAAACCCGCTCCTTGGGCAGACGACATTCAGATATCTGCAGTCCAGGATGCGACCGCTAGGGACCTGACTCTGCATGTCGATCAATATCTTGTGCTGCAGAGTCTCCACCGTGCACGTGACGCGGTTTGCAACTCCGGCGAGCCAGTACACAGCATCACGGCCGACCACCGTGGTGAAGCCGTAGATGAGCATCCCGAGACCCTTGTTCTTCACTGCCTCGGAACGCTGCACTGGCCCCCAGACACCATTGTTGCTGGTGAAAACCTGGTAGATCGGAGGCGACATTTTTTCTCGAATACGCAAAAGATTGCATCTTTGTATTTAAGTAGAAGAGAGTTTTACAGGTTTTTTTCCGGGGTGGTTACAAATATGCAACACGGCCCTCCACCCCGGAACGCGTACAAAGCGGACTACTCACGCACTAAGTGTAGCAGAACCGACCAACTAATTTAATTACGAAGCACTAATCAAGCTGACGTGGTAACTCAATTAGTACTTAGCAACCAAACTAGCCCGGTAGTCCGTGAAATCTCGAAGGATTTCAAACAACTCTAAAACAAACCTGAATTCAAAGTTCAGCAGTTTCCATTCACCTGTTTTAATTACATTTCGCACATAGAATTATTACAACCCAAAATAGAAATAATAGCAGAAGGAAAAACTCTTTTGATAATACACTCACACCTATACTTTTAAATACAGTGCCAGCTCAGGGTCGACTCCATCAACAGCAGGTAGATGAGATAAAAGAGTTGACTTTGCCCGAAGTCTATTCCTCCCGTAGTGGGATATAAGTCCACCGTGTCGCCACGGCAGTAGTCTCCAAATCCTACAACAACAACATTGGGAATTGCACCCTGAGTACATTGTACTCAGCAAGACTTACCCGACTAAAAGAAAATAAAGACTCTTTGGTGGATGCCAGGCTTTATAGTGGGTTAGCCGACTCCTTTGTTTGCCAAAAAGATAAGCTTATTAATAATCATTTAGTGACAAAAAGACTCTCTAGCTTATCCATTTAAGTTACATCCTGATGCAGCTAAGGTTTCAAGCAACACCTATAAACTTAATGCATCATAAAGAATAAAAGGACGCAAAGTAAAACATTTGCAAACGTAGGAGGGATGCTCCGGGGCTTGCCTTATTTAGAAGATCGAGGTTAGTGCCCCAGGTACTCGACTATTCCAAGTCGGGTCCTGGTGCTTGATCACTTCTCGTGCGGATCTCCGTTCGCAACTTGTCCTTCTGGATCCTCGACTCCACGACGAATGCTCTACACGGGATCCTGGAATGATGCATGTGCATATGTATGAGCACACGATTATCGAATAATTGAATGATCAAGGAGGATAGATGTTTAAAGATGAATAATTGATTTAAATGCTACACTTATCACTAGCAAACAAGCCAGTAAAACCAAAGACCTAAACCTAAGCATAAACATCCTAACCCAAACATCATGACACACCTATTAACCATCAATCATACATGTTCTAGGCATCACTAGACTCTTTCATTAAGCTCTATACCCAAACAATACTCATCTATGCTTCACTAGCAATCATGGCCTACAATCAGCATTGGTGTAATAAAATCATAACCGCTGATCTATAAATTCTATGAACATGATTGAGGACATTCTGGAAAGCTTATGAAATTGCTCATAAATCATATTGAGACATCAGAGCCTGATTCTCAAGTTATCTAGTCCTAAAATAGCAAACATCAGGACTGGGTCCTGACAAAATAGCAGTTAACAGCCCCTGTTGTCTAGATTGCAACAGTTATAACTAATAGACTATTGATCCAATGCGCCCCAAATTTGAACAGTATATAAATCAACTAATAACAAACCAATCATATAAAGGCAAGTTCCTCAGAAAACCATTCTATAACTGGCTTAAGCATGACAGTGTACCAGCAACTCCAATTTTAAGCCACTATGGGTTGAACAGCAACCCCTAGATAGACAGCTCATAAAATCCTATAAAAATTACAGTAGACCTAGCATGGCAATACTAGTCTACCATCCAAATTTCATCTCATTTGGATAACTATACTGGCCTACACATAATTCACAAAGCAGCACAATTCACTGGACCCATAAATGGTTTGCATTATGAAGTATAGCAAACTCATGTGTTAATCACATCAATGACTTCCTACTGATATATAGGCAGCCCACAAAAATAATTAAAGCTTAACCAGACATATAGACCCTATTTATGAATTTAATATGAGCATAGCAAAAATAGGCACTTGAACTGCAACTCTATAAAATTACACTAAACATGCATGTGATGTCTTTTTCATAGACAGAGCACCTCAATACAAGACCAACAAGACCAGAACCACATTTTTTCTGAGCATCCTAGAATAAACTATGCATTTCCAAAAACAAACAACAATTAATCCAATTGCAATACTTTAAATAAAACTATACAGAAACTTTACTCAAACATGGCATAACATATTTTTCCCAGATAGTACACTTCACAAGGATTACAACAAGACCAAGATCACCTAATTTGGACACTCCTAGCTCCAGATATAAAATTTACAAGATTAAACTATAATCTGGAATTTCCCTTTTCTTTTTAAAATCCGAATCCCTAATTGCTATGTGCACCCGAAGTGTACCCAGAGGTGGGTTCGTGCTAGAGTCACCCCGCAAGTGCACACAAGGTCACCCCATGCTGATGTCAGCGGATGACGTCGCCCTGGCCCCACACGTCGGTGGCACCAGAGCAGGGGACGACGGCTGACCGCCGGAATCCGGCCGGCGGCGAGGTGCTCCGGCGGATCTAAGGGCTCCGTGGTGCACCCCAACTCAAGGCGACCCCGGCGGACTAGAACATGTGGGCAAGCGAGGCGTCTTAGCGTGCGGAGGCGAGCGGCGGCGGACTTCGATGGCGCACGGTGGCGGCTCGCCGTGTTCATCCCGGTGGAACCATTCGAGGCGCGCGCGCGGCCCGTGCGTGAGCGGATGGGGCGGCGCGAACCCCTCGGCTAGAAGATGAGGCCCGCGGCTCACCGATGTGTGGTCGCCCGTGGCAATGGCGGCGTGCGGCGGTCATGCATGGCGGCGGTGTGGCAAGAAGGTGGCGGTAGCCGGCGTTCCGGCTCACCGGAACCCCGAGCGTCGGCTTCGGCTATGGGACGGTGAACGCCTTGCCAGGGCGGACGCAAGACGCGAGAGAGAAAGGAGGAAGAAGAGAAGCAACGGGATGACGATTGCGACGAAGAGCTCGCCGGTGCGTCGCTTGCGGGGCGGGAAAAGATTCGCCCGATTGGGCGTCTACCTCTGAGGAAACGGCGCAGAAGAGGACGGCGGAGGTGGAGCGTGAGGAGGCGCAGAGAATGACGCGCTTGGATTGGAAAATGGTGAAGCGAAGCGACGGCTAGGCGGCGAGCTTTCCAGCGGCTCCCATGGCGGCCGGAAGCTCTCGGCTTGGGCGAGAGGGGAGCAAGAGAGCGAGGAAGGAGAAGGAGGGAGCGGGCGAGAACGAGAGGGTGAGTGAGGCGCTGTGGGGAGTGGTATGGCGAGACGGTGGGCGGTCCCGGCGGTTTCCCCCTTCGGACCGCGGCATCCGTGGTGCGGCGTGGCGCGGTGGCAGCCTGCGAGCATCCGCGTGTCGCAGGGACGCAGAGGCGAACGGGGCGCGTGACGATGGCAGTCAGGCTGATGCGGTGCGGCGGGGTGAGCAGAGGGCGACAGTGCGGCACCGGTCAGCGGCGTCCATGCGGCGAACGTCGAACCAGACAGGGTGGTCGCGAGAAAGAAGATGAAAGGAGGAGGAGTATGACAGGTGGGTCCCACATGTCGGATTTTTCCTTTATTTTTAAAAATAGGCTTGGCACGAATTTTAAAGCGGCCATAACTCCTAAACTAAAATGAATCTGCAAAAATTTTCAACATGAAAGTTACTCTATTTGATGAGTAGAATATTTCATCCAAAAGGAGTTTGGTCTAATTCGGCTTAGTTTTGGAGATACACATTTGGGCTATTTTCACACATAAAAATAATACTTTTAAAAATACTTAGAGACTGTTTTTGGCCTTTTTGAGCACCTAGAAAGCATTTTCATAAAATGGTCCCAACACAAAGTTTTCTCCAAATATTTTTCTCAATAAACTTCATTTAAGGACCGACTCGAGATAAGCAACCTAGATACCACTTCTAGCTTAACTCGACAATCACACTTAGGGCCTAAGTCAAACAAGGTGCAACAATCATCAAGCAAATCATGTTAAGATGGTGTTTATATGCTAATGATATGATTATGCCTATGATTTGCAGAGTTAATGCATGATTAACATTGTGGATGTTACACTAAGCATTCTAGTTTTCGCGCACCGGCTTCGATCCACATATCGGCGGTGTGCTTGATGTTGCTGAGGATCTGTTGGAGGGTGGCCTCCGCTCCTCTGAAGCAGCGTGCGTTCCTCTTCTTCCAGATTTCCCAGGCTATGATTGCGAACAGCGTGTCTGCTCCTTTTCTCTTAACCCCATGCCACTTCGTCCTCCAGCGGTCCCACCACTGGCCGATGGATGGTGCTCCGATCCCCGAGGTGTCTACCCGTAGCGCCGCCAAGATGTTCCACCACACCTGTCGGGAGAGGGAGCACTCTGCGATGATGTGATCGATTGTTTCTGGCTCCTGGTCGCAGAGGCAGCAGTTGTCGTTCGCCTGCAGTCCATGCCTGTGCCGCCTGTCCGCCATCCAATGGCGTCTGCGTATGGCCAGCCAGAGGAAGATCCTGACCCTGAGGGGTGCCCACGTCTTCCAGATCCTCTTGCAACCTGGGATTGGGTGGGATCCCGCAAGGAGTGCCCTATAGGCTGATTTGGCACTATATTTCCCATCCGCTGACCATTTCCAAATTAGTCGGTCCTCCATCCCGGAGGGAGCGACCCGATCGATCCTGTGCCAAAGGTTGAGATACTCTCTGATGGCCACAACAGATATCCCCCCGGAGATCTGCCGCACCCAGGATCGACCGTTTGATCTGCGGTGCAACCCCTCGGCGACGGTGGTCTCCCGGATCTTCCCTCGCACTGACGTAGTAGAGCAGAAGTGGCGTGATGTCCCCCACAGAGAGGCCGTCTATCCACCTCGCGGTCCAGAAGAGGGTGGATCTGCCGTCGCCAAGGATCGTGAACATAGAGGCGCGGAAGAAGTCATGCACCTCCCTGGGCACCTTGATCTCCAACTGTGACCAAGCGCGGTCCACGTCCGTCTGATGTAGCCAAAGCCATCTGGACTGCAGGGCTATCGAAGTGCACCGGAGGTCCAGGATTCCCAGGCCCCCCAAATCAGTTGGCCGACACGCAGTGGGCCATGCCACCATGCACTTCCCCCTGATGGAGCCCTCCTTCCCGGTCCAGAAGAATCTTCTGCAGATGTTGTTGATCTCCTCGATCACCCAAGGGGGCAAGCCGTCCGCGATGATAGTGTAGATGGGGATCGCCAATAGGACGGACTTGACCCGGATGAGGCGCCCGCTTCTCGCCATGAGCGGGCCGTGGCACGCCGGGAGGCGGGCCGCGATCGAGTCCACCGCGGTTTGGTACCTCTCCTTGGGGATCTTCTTGGTGCTGAGCGGAAGGCCCAGGTAGATGATGGGGAACTCGGAGATCTGGCAGCCGATGATTCCTTGGATGTTCCGGAGGTCGATGTCTGAGGCGTAGATTGTCGTGATAGAGCACTTGGCGAGGTTGGTCCTCAAGCCAGATGCGTCCCCGAATGACTGCAGGATCGTTCTTAGCGCCCTCGCCTCTGCTACACTGGGGTGCATGAAGATGATGACGTCGTCGGCGTAGATGCTGCAGTGGTGCTTGATGGCCGGCGTTCCGGGAGGCTGAATCAGCTGTCCTTCGGCCACCGCGACCATCAGCCTGGTGAAGACCTCCATGACGAGGATGAAGAGCATCGGCGAGAGTGACTCCCCCTGCCTGACCCCCCGCCGGTGTTTGATCGGCCTCCCCGGCCGACCATTAACCAGGACACGGGACGACGCGGAGGACAACAGTGTCGCGATCCAACGTCTCCAGTGTTCTCCGAAGCCGAAAGCACGTAGTGTGTCGAGCAGGAATGGCCAAGCCACCGTGTCGAAGGCCACCTGATTGTATTTCAGTTCCCCCCGATGCCAGCACTTCATAAGATGTTCCTTCCTGTATCTCAGAGGTCATCCTCAGATCGCAACGAAAGCATCAATGCATCAATTGGCTAGCCTGATCCAAAGGAACCAGGTTAACATATACATATGTTGAAACTTGAGGCAAAAGGAGGAAACATCACTGAGCACGACCGCACTCCTCACCACATGCAGTGGAAGAGCCCTTTTACGGTGGTTGGGGGTACTTTCGGGTAATTCTTGGTAACTAGCAAATAATCAGCACTAATTAATTTTTTAAGTGAAAGGTTAGAATGGTAATTATGTCTCCCACTTCACTCTCGCCCCGTACCCTCTCGGCTCTCCCCTTCATCCCCGTTTCGGGGAAAAAATCCCGTCTCCCATCCCTCGCACAGGAGCCGGAGTATAGGACCCAAGAGGCCGAGACTCTAGCCCTAGCTGCCGCCTCGCCGCCATTGCCATCGAGCACCGCCGCCGCCTTGCGTAGCCCTCGCCATCGCCCTCGCGTGCCGCCGCCGCCTCACGTTACACAAGTTCGGCCACACCCACGCGTTACACAAGTCCGGCCGTGCTGTAGCAGTCGTCTTCGTCCCGATGCACGCTATCTCGCGTGCACGATTTCGCAGGGACGCATGCACACCAATATCACGCACCGCCACCAACACGTAGATCCCATAGAAAGCATATGCATATGATGCACAAGTGTACATAACTAGGCAAAATCATCAAACGAGATGATAGAATCAGATTCGCTATATCACTGAAATTATAAGGGAATCAATAATCAGTGCACTGCAGCCAATGGTTGTACAGGATTCGAGTTGCAGTGCACACAGGCACACCAATATCACACATGTTTGGCCTTCGTCAATTTGTCAACAGGTGCCAGTATCACTCGCCAAGGTTGATTAAACACAGAAACACAATTTCTCTTCTTCTTGGGACGAAACAGCTGTAGTGGAAGAAGCCGCGCAGGAGGTTGGGGTTGTACCGATCGGGGCAGGGCCGGAGCCTCGAGGCATTGCCGATGATGGTGCGCCGCCATGGCTTGCAGGCGCCGGAAAATGTTCAGGAGGAGGTCGGGCAGCAGCGACGCCCATGCATCGTCCGCGTACTCCATATCCATTTGCGTCGATCGATATTCTGGATCGGATACGGATCTATTATGTAGTATGTATGGTGTGTGCAAAACAAAGGGTTAATTGAAAGAGAAAATGCCTTATTTGACGCTAGCACCCAAACTTGAAATCTTCCTTATCTAGTCTTTTCTTGAAATTTTTGTTCCCAAACAAACATACCGTAAATCCGGGCGCTTTAACCAGCAACGACAAGAAATCCGCCAAATCCGAGGCGCTTCATTCAGTTGCCACGACAGAAACAGGAAGGTTCAATAGAAAATGTTGTGTTGCATCAGAAGTTCAGAACGAATGTTGACATGCAAAAGATGCCATGATTGCAACCCCAATTATTTCAAAACTACAAAAAAATCTGTCAAAATATAAAATTCACTTCTCTTGAGCTTCACAGAAACCACTGCTTGAACCTAAATGAGCATGGCCCTCTATATCTGGGACTTCTTCAATACCTTCAGCAGGCAGAGGGAGAACTCGTGTAAGGATTCCTCCATTTCAATCTCAAAACAAGTAAAAAGAGAGAGTGTGCATGGGTACACAAATACCTGTAGGAATTCTAGAATGTGCCACAGTAGGTAGTTGATGATCATAACTAGGCAAAACAGTTTTCCAGCCCAAGATCCGCAAGTAAGATATCTACATCAGCAGGGGCACCAAATGAACTAATGTATTTCAATTTGGATGTCGCTGAAAATATGGAGATAAAGATATTGATCATAAAATTGACTAGGATCTAAACATTCTTTTGCACAAATAACGTATAAATTGATTTAGCACAAGAACATGAGAGGATGATGAAATAAATTTTGTTAGCGAATGATAGACAAAAAAATTCAGGCATGCATACGCACAGCCCATAAACCACGGAGAGCACGCCATTAATTGAGTCGGAAACTCCCCTCAAAACAATTAGTCGAGTCGGAAACGCAAAAGCGCGTGCGTTCGGGCGCGCGGCTATAAATATATGTGCTTGATCGAATCTGATCGCCGCCAATAACTCCCACGCCATGAGTTCAGATCTGATCGCGTGAAAGATGCCACCGGCGCGCCGTGCTCGAGGAGGGGCCGCCCACCGTGCCGCGCCCTACAGCAGAGGCTGGCTGCCGTGGTGCTCCGGCGGCAGCGACGACGACGGCGGCAGCCTGCTGGGCAGCGACAAAGACGGCACGGCCCTCTCCATCCCAGACGACGCTCTCTCGCCGGTCCTGGCCAGGCTCCCCAGCGCGGCCGACGTGATCCGTGCCGCCAGCACCTGCCGGCACTGGGCCCGCGTCGTGGCCAAGGACGCCGCCGTGCTCTCAGGCGGCCTGCCGGCGTCCCTGCCCGTCCTCACCCTAGGCTTCTTCTACCAGGGGAGTGGCGGCGCCTGGGCGCGCAGCAGGCGGCGACCGGTGGTCTCCTCCGACGCCGCGCAGACACAGCCTTGCTTCATCCCAACTGCCGCCGCGGCGAGGCTCACTGGCCTTCGGTGCCCGTCCTAGACCGCGCTTGCCGATGCCGTGACCAAGATGGGCGGCGATCGCTGCCACGAGCTGTTGGAGCACGCACGGCCCGTTGCGGCCGGCAACGGCTGGCTCGTGCTGGAGCTCCAGCAGGAACGGTACACGGAGGGGGTGACGCTGTGCGTCTGCAACCCCACGAGGGGGCACATGGCGGCCTTGCTGCCTACTCTCACCGGCACGGACAACCCGGGGGACTACGCGTGCGCGCTCTACACCGGCCACGACCAAGACCCGCCACGGCCATTGTCGGCTTTCTTCCGGCTGGTCATAGTCTACAACCGTCGCACCTTCACAGCGCTACGCTCCTACTCGTCGAACACCCAAAGCTGGAGCACAGAGGTTAGAAGGTCGGGCCCAAAGATGGCGAGCCATGAACCGCGCGAGCTTGGCCAGAGCATCGTGATCCGCAGCGTGGCCTATTGGCTTCTGAGACACACGGCGTTCGCGGTGCGGCTTGACACCCCGGAGCCTGCCGAGGTGCCCATGCCGAGGACCGGCGTCCATAACATGCCCCTAGGCCAGCGAGCGCTCGGTGTGGATGCCGATGGCAAGCTTATATTCATCGATGTTGCACTTCCTTTAGATTATCCAGCTCGTTCAAAACACCTTGCCGTGAGAAGAAGCAGAGTCTTTTGCCCCAGCACCGGCACCGGGGATGAGGACGATGATGGTGGCCACGGCAAGTGGGAGTTGATGCAAGTCGCAATGGAAGTAAAATTTTCTTCCGAGGACACGTATGTCATAATGAAGATACCAAGCATCAGAATGGAACAGCTCAAGGTACCATGTCCTGACAAGGTCAACCTTCGGTGGTTCTGCGAGAAGAGCGGCAATCTTATCTTTACCCTCGGCGAAGGCACCAGTAGTCCAGGAGCCTATGTACTCAATATGGCCACGGAGCATGTCGAGAAGGTGGCCGATGGCGTCGACTGTGATTCATGGAAGTACTTGGTCGGGTACGAGATGGATGGGGCTGCATACCTCGCGTCCATATCATGCCGCCTACCAGATGCCATTCAGCTTGGCCAGTAAACGGAAATCTGGTTTCTAGGATTTACTGATGGCTGCTGCTGCTAAGCCATCATAATTATTATTGTACACTATATCTGAAGAAAACGAAACAATACATTGTACATTATTATATATCTGAAAGTTTCACCAGTGACGACCTTGTTTCTAAGTTTTGGTGTCGTCGATTCCATAAACTTAGGATTTTCAATGTAATAACCATTAAACATGGGACTTACCTTATGTTTTGAGGTCTTTGCAGGCAGACATGCATGGACAATATCCATATAGTATCAAAACCATATGAAGTTAAACATTTTCTATTTGGCGACTCAGTCAAAACACTCTAGCGGTGAAGAGAATATTGCAGAAAAGGGGAATGCAATTGGATACAAAAATTCTCTATGCGTGGGAGACTTGATGAAGATGGGGAACATCCGTTCAAGTGCATTTGGCGCGAGCTGAACCTGGATTCGGCTAGAACCATGATGGAGAAAGTACTGAAGCTAAGACCAAAAACATAGTTGATGGTTGTTTTCCTGCTATGGATCTCTGGTGGGATGAGAGAAATAAATGGAGAGAAGGAGGAAGAAGAAATACTGCCGGGGAGGTGGCATATCTAACAGCTGCACTGTTGGACAGGTTCCAGCAGCAAACCAACAAGGCCCTATTGTCGGAAACTTGTCAGGTGTATCACTATAAATGTTTTCAGTGCAACCTGTGACCAAGAAATGGGTTGGCATATGCTCATGGTTATGTTCCTCATCCTTAGTGAGGCTCTCTTCTGTAAGTGTAAGCAGCAGGTTCTTCACATTCTGGAACCAGGCCCAATATTGATGCTACTGTTTTCTGTCCATTGTCATTTGAGTTGCTTAGATCAATAGTTGATAAATAATATGTCTATCTAGCCCCAACAATTAGACTTTTAGTGGTCTGAATTTGGGAGATGTCAGACAGGTTCAGAAACCTGCAAACGCCATTGTATACATGGGAGATTAGCTCCAAGAATGTGTCACATGTATCATCCATAGCTAAACAAACCATATGCATATGTAAAATGTAATGATTGAAACAATTGTACTCCATTACTTCTATCCAAATTTACCATTTACTTTCTCTTACATATATTTTTGGATGTAATAACACTCGTAGGTGCAATCTATGAAGGTATTAAATACACTAGCAGGCTGTAATATTTTTCTACCTTTCTAATTTCTCACTCATATTTCTAATTTCTAACTAGGATTGACCACTGGTGTCGGGGATAAATATCCTGGGCCTAAATGAGCGATAGGTTAATTTGATCCATAGACCTGCAAATTATACATCTTCGGGTGAGCCTGAACTCTCGACATTCTACAGCTTGCATGAACTCAGGACCAGACCCTTCCTATTGACATCCCACACCTTATTTGAACTTTTGGATTGGACCTTTTCTATTATGTCCATTTTACATGAGCTTCTATTTCGTTTGAGTTTCGTATGCAAGCTCCTTGGTCTTGATTCAGCTTCTTCTGTTTTCCTTCCAAGATGAAAAAACTTTATAGTTGGGATGATGTGGCCAAAAGAACTGAGATTATTGTCTATGATTGTGCAATGCAGTCTCCAAAAACAAATTTACTAAATTTCCTTCCCCGGTAGTAAAGATAAGATGCTGACAACTCATCTTGTTTCTTCAATAGATTTGTTAGTGAAACAATAATGTATATCTGTTTTTTTATTTCATCATCCTCTCATTTTCTGGTGCTAAATCAATTTATATGTTATTTGTGCCAAATATTATTTAGATATTAATCAATTTTATGATCAATATCTCCATATTTTCAGCGACATCCAAATTGAAATACATTTGTTCTTTCGGTGCCTCTGATGGTGTAGATGTCTTACTTGCACATCTTGGGCTGGAAAACTGTTCTGCCTATAGTTATGATCATCAACTATCTAGTGGCGCGTTCTAGAATTCCTACAGGTATTTTTGTATCCATGCATTCTCTCCTTTTACTTGTTTTGAGATTTAATGGTGGAATCCTTACAAATTCTCCCTCAGCCCGCTGAAGGTATTGAAGAAGTCCCAGATATAGGGCCACTACATGCTCATTTAGGTTCAAGCAATTTTTTTTATGAAGCTCAAGAGAACTGAATTTTAGATTTTGACAGATTTTTGATAGTTTTAAAATAATGGGGTCACAATCATGGCATCTTCTGGTTGTCAACATTCGTTCTGATCCAACACTACATTTTCCTTTGAAGCTTCCTGTTTTTGTAGTGGCTGCTGAGAGAGTGAAGCAGCCCTTTTTTTTGGGATTCCTTGTCGTGCTGGTTAAAGCTATGGTCCAAGCCTCTGTCATTGTCAGCCTGGAAGATCCCTATTTGGTTTTGGTAATTAAGTGACAACTATAGGTTGGACTAATGTAGATTATGTGAGATACATAGGAAATTAGTCCATTAGGTGAATATGTAAAATTGCATATGTGACATGACATGAAGTCATGTGACCAAGATGGAGAAAATTGAGATGAGGCTTGGCTCGATGGACCGATGGATGTGTGAAGGGCAAGTCAAGGCTTTGAAGCGATGGACCTTGAGATGGTGAAGCTTGGGCAAGACTTGGCGCCGATGGACCATGAGACGGTGAAGATCAAGTGAGGTCAAGATCGATGGACCAAGAAGGTTGCATGATGATATGAAGTGGATCATAGCATTTGGTGATCGTGTCGGTGCATGTGTTGCATTGACACATTGGAGGAAGACAGTGGAAATGGAAATGTGCAAGGCAAAGGTATAACCTAGAGCATTTCATTTCACCGATCATGAGAAGTGTAGAGAAGTTGATGACCGGGTTTATGATTGATAGCTGTACTATCAAGAGTGTTGTGATATCGGCGCCTAATGCGGAAGCGATTGCTTGTATCTACCTAGGCGAGGAGCTCAAGAGAGATCACACACACCACACGGGAGACTCGATGTTTGGTAACGGGTTCGGCCAAGCCTACGTCCCCGGGGCATGCTTACGGGCGCTCCTCCCCGAACTGTGACACCGGCCGCCCGGGGCACCGGCCAAATCGCCGGCGCCCCCTGTTGGCGCTCCTTATTGCATGCTTTTTACCGCCAACTTACAAATAAAATGTTGGCCAAAACTTAGATATAGGGCTTACGACTAACCAATTCTATGAGTTTTGGTGTTTCACTTGTTTTGCAGTGCTATATATAAAAATACACTAAAAATATGATATAGCTCAAGCAAGACAGAGGAGTTAGGAAGAGGGGCCCAGCTGCCAGACAATTTGGGACAAACCACCGACATGGGAGTGGCCTAGTCCAAGCACCAAATCAGGGTCGAGTTCGTTTTTGGACTGCACGAACATGTCCTAGTAAAACGGACGCCCTGGATGCATCCGAACTCGGAATTGGACAAAATACCCACCGTTTCGAAGCTAGTTGAAAGGCCCATGAGATGGTGGAAAAAGATGGGGCCAAGGTGGCCCACCCTGGGCGAGGCGCGGGCGCGCGCCAGCCCTGGCGCCAAACGGGCCCATCTTTTGCCAGGTGGCCCATGCCGACAGCCCAAGGACAATGACGGTGGTGATCCCCGTATGAAAGGTGTGAAACCGCCCTATAGAGGTCGGTTTTGGTCTTTTCATGTGGGGATGGAACATTTCCAAAGAGCCCCCTCTTCTCCACCTATAAAAGGAGGCTATCTCCCCCCTCATTGAGCACACACCACAAGGAAGAGCTCCACTTCATATTTCCAAGATGTAGTAGTAGTGCTAGCCGAGTTGGGAGTGAGGGAGAGAGTTCAAATTCTGAAAGAGTCCTCGGAGGCTCGGCCAACCTTGTATCGGTCCTCTGTGCGACCCAAGTGTTATCTTATATTTATCTTCTTTACATTGCTGAACTATTCATTTGGTTATCTTGTCATGCCTTAGTTCTTTAGCTAAGCTTGGTTAGTGTAGTGATTATACCTTGGCATGGGTTCTCTGGTCGACCGACTGCTCTAGTTATAGATCGTGACTAGAGTACGTAACCGCTAGTGCAGGCGTGGTGTCTAGGCTAGCGAGTTACCGGAGAATGCGCCCAACCCCACAGATAGTTGTGGTAGCCTCGGGGGTGACAGCTTCGACCAGGCCTTTGTATTCCACCATGTTCGGGCTGGTGTTTTCATAGAGCTTTTGGCGGCCTTCCCACGGTTAACCCTTCCCAGTCTCTTCGAGAACCGGAAAGGTACCGCTGCTCCGAAGTGTCTCGGTATAACTGCTATGTTGACCTCCGCTTAGCTATTCCTTTGGTTTGGACTAGAATAGAACCACATTAATGGAGAAAAAAATAGGAATCTTGGCATCTCCTGTAGACCTCTCAGCTTAGCTAGTCTGCTCTGCTATCTTTTTAGGGTTCTCCTGTGTGTGTTATTTATCTAAAAACCCGATCATATCTTTTAACCCCTCATTAGCCTAGTTGGTATTTTAGTTAGCAGATTTATGACGGTTAATTATCAACTTCTTTATCCTTTGCTTCCCTGAGGATAAATACGATACCCTGGAATACTCTTGGGTGAAAGCTACAATGGTATCCGTGCGCTTGCGGATTTTTCTGTGTGCGTTAACAAATACCAACAAGCTTTCTGGCGCTGTTGCCGGGGATGGATTTAAAACCTCCATACTTGGTGATTGCGCTAAGAAATGCCAACACCCCCGCGAGTCTGTCACTTTGTGTGTTGCCTCTCTTGAATGAGATTGATTACAACTGCAGCCCCCTCCTCTTTATATAGAGGGGCTGGGTTACGAAAGCCAACACCTAGCTCACCTAACTTTGTACTGCTAATTATAACACAAGTCCACTGTAACCCCATTAGTACAAATAAATATTCAACACATTTCTAACAAAGAGGGGCAAACTTGTTTGCATATCGGTCATCTAGTGCCACTTGAGCGATCTAACTTTGCGACATGCTAGGATCGAGTGGCGTTGTGAGAGCAAGAGAAAATCTTTTGAAAATGATTGTGAAAATGCTAACACACATGAACATGGTGATGTACACTTGGTGGTGTTGGTACATTTGCAAAGGAGTTGAGAAAAGAGAAGAAGTTGGAGAAGGTTCGGTGAACTCCTGTGTTAGAAAAGAGAGTTGGTGGTTCTTGGATTGGAAAACTATTTTGATCCTTAGTGTTCTGTATCAATAGGTCATGATGGTTGTTTATTCCTCTGAATAAGCTTTCCAACGTGTCCAAAATCATCAAAAATGGAGTTCGAAGCTAAGAGATATGCCTGTTTGAGTGTGAGGTGGTCTATTGTCCTAAAGAGGACCGGACGCTGGCGTCTGACGTGTCCGAGAGCGTGGGAGGTGCCCGAAGCTCACAAAATGGAGGGTCCAATGGTGGGCAGTTAAAAAAGGTTCTTTGGGTCGCGTTTGGCAATCGTAGGATGTGTTTGGCGCTCACAAAATGGGCGTCCGACGCTGTCGGTAACTTCCTAATGGCTAGTTTTTAAGCACATGGAACTGTACGCGTAGTACGCGTCCGGCGCTCACGTTTTCTACGTAGTGAAGGGGTAATGGCTAGTTTCGTGGCTTGGGCTATAAATAGAAGGGGTGGCCGGCCTTGGCCGGTGCTTAGCACCTTAGGGACTTTGTGTCCGTGAGTGCTTGGAGAGCCCTTTGCTCACTTGTTCTCGATAGAGTTCATCCATTTGAGTGTGAGCGATTTCTAGTGCATTGCTTTGAGAGATTGCATCAAGTGGCACTAGAAAATCGAGTTGCAAGCCGGTGTGCTTGTTACTCTTGGAGCTTGCCACCTCCTAGCAGATGGCTTGGTGGCAAGAGACTCTGTTGAAGCACGCGTGGAGATTGTGCGGTGCTCCGGAGGAGAATTTGTGAGGGGTATTATGCTCACCTCGCGGGGATCACGAAGAGCAACTCTAGTAGAGATCGTGGCTTGGAGGATCCTTATCTTGTGTTGGTTGCACAGTGCACCCTGCTGCGGGATTTGGCTAGGAGATGCCAATTAGCGCGTGAAAACTCCAAGTAGGTGTATCGCCACAAGAGGACGTAGCTTGGTGGCAACCAAGTGAACCTCGGTAAAAATCACCGTGTCATCTTGTTCCACGCTTCGCGGTGGTTTGTGTTCTCTATCTTACAAGCTTGTATTTATATTCCTTACATTCATATATATAGCTTGTGTAGGTGCTCTTTCTATTAGTTGGCTTATGTAGCTATCTAGTTGCCTTCTAGCTTGTGTAACATAGAAGTATCTGTTGGCGGTCCTTAACTCATTTCTAACCCCACCAACTTTAGCCTAGGTAACACCAATTTTCACCTAGAATAGGGCTCTACTCTAACTATTTCCATAGTGTGGTGCAGATTCCTTGTTTTGCAGGTCATACCTGAAATACACTCAAAATGGACCAAGACATGAAGAAAAACACTTGTGTAAAAATGCCTTTTATTTTTAGTCCAAGCAAACAAGAGAAAAAAAGAGGAGAAATCCAATTCGAGGCCAAGACAACCAGAAACACCAGCATGGGCCGACTAGAGGCCCAACAAGGAGGCAACCGACCGAAGCTGAGGGAAGGCGGGGCCCAACCAGGCGCGGGCGCGCCTGAGGCGCGCCCGACTAGAGGCCCAACAAGGAGGCAACCGACCGAAGCTGAGGGAAGGCGGGGCCCAACCAGGCGCGGGCGCGCCTGAGGCTCGCGCACGCCCGTTGGAGCGCGGCCCGGGCCTAGTTTTGGTCGGTCGGTTTGTTTGCCGCCTCTGATGGTTGGTTCGGGGGTGTTTTCGACATTTGCTCTACGGAAACCGACCATCCTACTCCTATATAAGCATGGGCAAGCCTCCTCCTTCAACAACAATTCATTATTCATTTTAGTTCTCACTCTTCACCACACCTCCATTCTACAAGTGTACACTAGAGAGAGTAGAGCCACTCTACCTAGCCTAGCTAGAATAGAAGTAAGGAGTGAGAGAGGAGCAAGAGTAGAGCATCTCTCCAGGAGAGCTCTCGGGAAGCTAGTCTTCCACGGGGCGGAGTGCCGGACTTGTCGGCTCCCTCCTCGCTTGTACCTCTATGACGTCTTGCTACTTGAAGTAAGACATCGTGCTTATCTTTTGGTAATACCTTTGAGTAAGTTATTCTTGCTTGTTATCTTCTTGCGGGTTCATCGTTCGTCCCCGTGATGGAAGCTCTAGTAAGAGGACCCCTGATAGAGACGGGAGCTCTTGGCCACCGCTAGAGTTGTAGCAACTGGCATAGACGTGGTATCTAGGCTAGGACCTACCTTCGTTTGCTTCTTAGCCCACGGTTGAGGTGGTAGGCGGTAGGTGGTGACAGCCATGTCCGTCCCTTGTAATCCCCCATGTCCGGTTACGACGTAGAGCCTCAGGCCGGCATCACCGGGCAGACCAGGTGCGATCCGGCGCCCGAAGTAAGAAGTATAGCATCGAGTTTAGCCATCTCCTAGGACTTTACCCTTAGAAAACCTCACTACCTAAGCTATCCTACTCCATCTCTGGGCAACCTCTGTTTAGAATTAACTCACAAGCCGTTCTAGAAATACGATACCCGATTACTCACCGGGTGAAGTGCTATAACGGTGATTTCCTTGCGCTTGCGGATTTGGCTGCATACGCTAAGAAACGCCAACAAGCATTTCTGGCGCCGTTGCCAGGGAACGGTTGTCGCAGTTAGCTCTGAACCTAGATTGCCCGTGTACCTTGACCTACCTTTGCTCCACTTCTTTTATTTTATTTTAGAAAACAAAAATATTCATGGAGCAACCAACCATTTGCAACCTATCCGCTCCGAAGGGCGAGCTCATTCAAACACCCTAATCCTCGAAGCCCATCACAGCTTCCGAGTATGAGCTCCGCCCTAGCTTTATAGCCATGGTTTGGGACCAAGCCTTCTCAGGTTTGGAATATGAAAACCCATATAATCACCTATGGGAGTTTGAGCAACTCTGTGCGTGCCTGACCATTGCAGGCATGTCACAAGATACATTGCGGTGGAAATTGTTTCTCTTTTCCCTCCATGAAAAGGCGAAGCAATGGTACACCCAAAACATAGGGAAAGTAAACGGAGATTGGGAAGAATTGCGTAAGCATTTTTGCTTCACATTCTACCCTATTTCTCGTGTCGCTTCTCTACGACAGGAGGTGCTTAACTTCCAACAAAAAGAGAATGAAACCATAGGTGCAGCCTGGGAACACTTTTTGATCCTAACACGATCAGGCCCAGATCTGTCTATTCCTAACCATGTACTCCTACAACACTTTTGGTTAGAATTAGACAGAAATTCTGCCCTATTGCTCGACGTAACTGCCGGAGGGTCGTTCCAGCACAAAACCACCGAAGAGGGGCAGGCTCTCTTGGATCGCATCCAGGAGAATACTCCTCCTTTAGAACCTATCCATGTAGAACCCGAGCCAATAAAAGAGGATGTCTCTTCGGCATCAGCCGAACCTTCCCAATCCATAGAGAGACCCTCTCCCGAACCAGAACATAAGACGGAAAAACCAATGGATCTTCCGTTCTTCGAGGATGAGCTTTTCGAAAATTTAGGAAATACATCGCAATATGGATGTCGCATAAGGCCACCAATTCCCGTCGCTCCTAGCGAGCCCCTTGACGAACTTTTTCTCAAGGAGTCAGTTAGAGAGTTGACTTTTGTTATGAGCACGGAGTGGGTGGCAGAAGGTGAGCTCTCGTCTGAAGTAATTCAGATTCGTGCTCCATCTTCTATCCGCCGCTGCAAAATTCAGCGGAATTGGGTGGACGCTTTGTATAATCCCACAGTTGGGGCAATTTGATGTCCCATTCCTATGCATCCACAGGTCTAGGAATGGAGTCATTTACTCCAACAGCACGGTCCTTAAGAACGCCAGATTCCGTTCAAAAAGGACTAGGGATTGTACATAACGTGACACTCCACCATGGAGATGTCGAAATGTCCCTGGACTTTCTTGTCTTTGACATCCAGGAATTCAACATACTCATTGGGCACCCCCTGGAACCACTCTTTGACAATCCGTCAAAAACATGGGAAATCAACATGAAACTAGGGAGAGAAACATTCCCGATTCAAGTCACTAGAGCCAGGAACTCAGTGGCCGAATCTCCCCCTAGTGTGCCCATAGAGGTTCTAGCGGTTGACATGTTTGAGTCACCCGAGTCGTCTTTAGATAAAGATGCCGAGTTCTTTATAGAAGAAAAAGATGAGTTCGGGGAAACAGTTGACCTCCCTATAGGGGAGAAACCGCCTAGACCTCTAGTTGAGCTTAAGCCCCTGCCCAAAGGCTTACGCTATGTTTTCCTGAACGGCGACACCCAAACTCCTGTCATAATAAGTGACCAACTTAGTGACGAGGAGACAACCAAACTCATAGCCATCCTAGAAAAACATAAGTCAGTCTTTGGGTATTGTTTAGACGATCTCAAAGGGATAAGTCCAACGCTCTGTACCCATCGCATTCCCATAGAACCAGCTAGCATACCTTCATGGGAACCTCAGCGTAGGCTGAACAATGCGATGCGGGAAGTCGTGAAAAAGGAAGTCCTAAAACTTTTTCACGCCGGGATAATTTATCCCGTACCACACATGATTGGGTTAGCCCAAATCAACCGGTTCCCAAAAAGGGAGGAATGACAAGCATTGAAAACGCTAAAAACGAACTCATACCTCAACGAACTGTCACCGGATGGCGAATGTGCATTGATTACCAAAAACTTAACAAGGCAACAAAGAAGGATCACTTTCCGCTCCCCTTCATTGATGAAATGTTGGAACAGTTTGCGAAGCACTCCTTCTTTTGCTTCCTTGATGGGTATTCGGGATATCATCAGATTCCCATCCATCCGGATGATCAAAGCAAAACGACCTTCACATGCCCCTACGGAACGTACGCGTACCGTAGGATGTCGTTCGGGTTGTGTAATGCACCCGCGTCATTTCAACGGTGCATGATGTCTATCTTTTTGGACATGATCGAAGAAATCATGGAAGTTTTCATGGACGATTTCACCGTCTATGGAAAAACTTTTGATCATTGTCTTAAAAATTTAGATAGGGTCTTGCAAAGGTGTCAGGACAAAGATTTGGTACTTAATTGGGAAAAGTGCCATTTCATGGTCCGAGAGGGCATTGTCCTGGGGCACTTAGTGTCCGAGAGGGGAATCGAGGTAGATAAGGCTAAGATAGAAGTTATCGAGCAACTGCCTCCCCCGGTGAACGTAAAAGGAATCCGTAGCTTCTTAGGTCATGCGGGGTTCTATAGAAGATTCATCAAAGATTTTTCGCAAATCTCTAGACCCCTCACAAACCTATTAGTGCTCCTTTTGAGTTTACTGATGAGTGCTTGAAAGCATTTAACACTCTCAAGCAAGCACTCATCTCTGCACCTATCATCCAACCTCCCGACTGGTCTCTACCTTTTGAGATCATGTGTGATGCAAGTGATTATGCTGTTGGTGCGTGTAACACCCGGTTTTAAGAATAAAACCAGATATACACCATATGTGAGCCTTAAAAGTCAAATCTCACATATAGCCACAAATGAAAGGTAGTATCAGTAAACAATGCTTAATATGTATAACGTGTTTAAAATAAAAGACATAACCTTAGGTAGCAAACAACGGAAAGACGAATCGATCTCCGGTGTAGACTCCACCGGATCCAACCGACCGGTTGATCACAAGCCTAAACTTCTCCCGAGGTGTGGGGATTAGCAAGAGTGAGTTCATGTTGAACTCGCAAGTATAACAATAAGCATAATCCCATGACCGCAAGATCGATGTAACATAAATAATGTATAGCATAAAACGGTAAACAATGAACATGTTAACAATCGGAAGTCATCATCTATGTAAGGATTCCAAGGCTGCTCGTGTCCTTGAGCAAGGCTAGTATACCAGCTTTGTTAAACTCGCGCAGAGGTGTACACTTTCACCACAAGTCGTGATTGCCCTTTTGCCCGAGGTGATCAGCCTCTTGACCCACTTCCAAGGTAGGTTGGCGGGGTCACTACGAAGCTTTTCACTAGTCATTCTAATAAGTAGCAGCCGCTAAGGTTTCGATTGACCAAGTAGATATAGATGCTCTCCTCCGAGAGTGGCACACACATGACCGCAGCCCAAGACACATCACGGCAGGACAAGAGCTATACCTCACTTGGCACCCCCTCTTGCCCTTTCGGTAAGCCGCTAACGAACTAGAACAGATCAAGATACTCGGGCTAAGACCGAGCCATGTAGTTCTCGTGGTTGTACTTGTAAATCCCGGAGGTTCTCTTACGTATAAATTCTTAAGTTGCTAAAAAGTCATCTTTAACGTTTGTTGCATAAACATTAATCAAGTTACATGATCATGATCATAGAAATCAAACTCAAGCTATACTTGCCTTCCGAAAGCTTGCCATCCAACTTTCCAACTCATCTCGTATCATCCGTGCATAGCTCCACTTCTAACGATAGCAACAACCATCACAAGCATCATAGACAAAACCTAGAAGCAATACACCAGTCATTATTTATAAAACAAGACATAAAGGTTTTAAAACACGTAGGGCTTGTACTATAAACGTTGAGCGCAAAAACAACTAAAACATGCTGGTTTAAAGATATGCACGATCAATGTAGAAGCTAGAAGGATTTTGACAATGATAGGAATGGAATAAACATGATGGATTGCGTGGTTATAACAGAACAAATCAGAGATGGATTTTATAGGTTAGCTAGGTACTGTATGGAGTATGTTCTGGTGAAAGTACATGGTGTTTTGACCGACGGTTAGCTGGTTTATGATGATTGCAAAAACAGGGTTGTTGGCTGATTTCTGGGCAGCAGTGGTAGCAGTTACTATGGCCTCGATATCTCGGCCATCGTGGCACCTGTGGCCAATACAATTTTCGGAGACTTGTGCAACTATATGAGGCATGATACTGTTTAAGGGTTTGAGTATTTGGATAGCGGGTTAGCGGGGAACACGATTGCAAGACAGGACTTTGTGGCTGTGTTATGGCAGGAGCAGCAAGAACGAATTGTCGTGGTTCCTATGACCAATTCAACTTGCAGGGACGTGTGTAAGTATGTGTTAAACATTGTGGTCGAAGGACATGACTACTGGAGTAGCGAACCATTGGGAACGCTCATGTCAACCGGTTGCTGCACAGCTGCAGGGCAGCAGGGACAGCGAGCACATAAAGGATGATATCTCTTTAATCTTGGATCCTATGGTCATGAAATTTATCTGAGGCATGTGCAAGGATGATATGTACACTGTGGTAAAAGGGTTTGATTATTTGACAAATGGTTAATGGGGAAATTGACTGGAATATAGAGGTACATCGCTGCTGAAACAGCAGAGACAGTGAGCACGGAAAAGATGATCTCTCGTTCATCTTGTGTCCTATAGCCATGAAACTTTACAGAGACATCGACAAATATATGATACATGTTTGGGCCAAAGGAATTGACAAACCGGGTTACGGATTGCCTGGAGCATGCATGCCAACCGGCTGTAGCGTGTCTGCGAGACTGCAGGGGCAGCAAGCATGAAAATGGTTATATTTCTTTCATCTTAGATTTTCTGGCTAAACCATTTCATAGAGACGTGTGCAACTTCAAGAACTACATCATGAACAAAGGGATCGATGACCGAGAGGCATGGATCACTGGGTACACGAATGCCAACAAGCAGCAGCGCTGCTGTCCGCAAAGGACAGACCCAAGATCGCAATGAAACTTCACTAGATTATGATGAAAGCTGAATATTGACACATGCTTGACTAATGGGGAACATGAAAACAACCTATCAAAGATTTGAGGAGTTCTCACATTGGGGAATTTCAGCAGTTGGTGATGGGGTCACCGGCAGCTAGCGTTAACAACGAGCAATGTGGTAGCTCACGATCGCTGTGTGATATTGATTCTTGTCAAGTATGATCATGGACATGATCATGTGTTGTGTACAGAGGAGGACGACGATGGTGGCCTGCATTGACGGGTGACAACAAGGCCAATGATCAACGGGACAGCACCAATTTCTGTCCGGCGATGATCTATGCCACATGAGCGATCAAGGCGATGGATGAACCTTGCAAGAACAGCAAGATCAGAGAAGAAAGAGGGAGGGACGACCTCACCATGTATTGTACAGAAATGATGGCAACGACGATCAGTGAGGTGCTGCTGTGGGTTCGGGGAGATGACAAGGCACACAGGGATGGCATCCATGTAGCACTGCAGCACCATGGTTCTGCCTGGGGCGTCACAACAAAGGGGAGACATGAGGAACATGAGTTTTTCAGCGAAGAACAGAGAAGTTCATAACCCTTACTGCAGCATGATGCGAAGGGCTCCAGGATTCCGACGATGGAGAGACACGTGCAGCAGCAAACGTATTCGTCACTGCAAGGACACTCCAATTTGATGGAGATGAGGGAGGAAATGTAGAGGAAGAGGATGGGGCGTCCATGGCAGATGGAGGAAGGGGAGAAGATGAGAGGAGGCGCATCTGTACAGCAGAGAGGGAGATGGGGAGGTGCATGGCTGTTTATGAGCCTTTCACTCCTACGGTTAGAGAGTGACAAAAGAGAATAATGAGAGGTTTGTAATGGGCATTAAGGGAGGAACATTTGCTGCAATTTCTGCATGGAAGGAAAGGAATATGCGCTATGAGAGAATATAGCATGAAGGAAGATGAGATGTGGCTGGCGGTATTGTGCATGCATGTTGTTGAAAAGAAAAAGAGAAACCGATGAGGTGATAGAGTGATGTTAAGATAGAATTTAAGTGAGGTGTGGCCAAGGGAATTAAGGGATGAATTATGGGCTGCTGTTATTTTAGATGAGGAAGAGATGAGGCGCCATGGAAAAGACACGAAGAGTAGACAGGAGGCATGCATCTATCTGTGCGTGAGGGAGAGAAGATGTGGCTATGGAATTAAGAGAGTGGGCATTAGATGTTGCTATTTTTGCATGAGAAAGAGAGAGAGAGCAAGAAAGACACACGGCTGCCATTGCATGCATTTGAGTCAAGGGAATTAAGAGAGGAATTATATATGTTTGCATGAGGGAAGGGGAGTGGCGTGGGACAATGAGAGGTGGTTTGGGTTGGTTTAGACTTGACCCATGATGGACAGTGAAGGCGAGCTCAACCCAAATTAAGATTCATTTGTATGAACAGAGATGAGAGATGATAAAATATTGGCCTAAAGAATTAATTGACGCCAAATTGTTGGGTGGTCAAGAAAGAAAAGAAAGGATAGAAAAAGAGAATGGATATAATGCAAGGGTTTTATAGGATGTAGGCACAAGACTTGATTGGATTTTTAGATATTGATTCGATATTTGGGGAGACGAAGATGGCAAAAACATTTAAAATCATTTTTCAAACATAAACACTATGCAAAGGCATGAATGCAACAAACCAATAAATTGATTCACAAAAGTTTTAGAAACTCACATTTTCACTGTCTAGAATATCAACAAGAACTAAAGTTGGGAATTTTAGAAAATAATAAAATCATTTAATGTTATTTAGTGTTATCTAAGTCACATCCCAAAATAGGAATTTTGGGGTGTGACAGTGCGGTCTTAGGCCAAACCAAAGATAAGAAGCATCACGTGATAGCTTACGCCAGCAAGACGTTAACAGGAGCTCAGCTCAATTATGCCACAACAGAAAAAGAGCTTCTTGCTGTAGTGTTCGCTATCGACAAGTTTCGGTCTTACTTAGTGGGCGCAAAAGTGATCATTTACACAGATCATGCTGCTTTAAAGTTTTTGCTCACTAAGAAAGACACGAAACCACGCTTGATCCGCTGGATTCTTTTGCTCCAAGAATTCGATCTAGAAATAAAAGATAAGAAAGGAGTAGAGAATACCATAGCAGATCATTTGTCGCGATTGCAAGTCACTAACATGCAAGATCTGCCCATCAATGACTTCCTCCGTGATGACATGCTATTGGTAGTGACGGACTCCAACCCCTGGTATGCAAACATTGTGAATTACATGGTTGCAGGACATGTACCACCTGGAGAGAGCAGGAAAAAGCTGGAGGTTGAGAGCCGTTGCCATCTGTGTGATGACCCGTACCTGTACTGAGTGTGCTTAGACGACATACTAAGGAGATGTGTGCCGGCAGCAGAAGGGATGCAGATCATTGAAAGCTGTCACTCGGCACCATACGGAGGCCATTACGGAGTATTCCGCACGCAAGCAAAAATCTAGCAGTGCGGATTCTTCTGCCCAACGATGTATGCTGACACCAAAGAATTCATTCGGAGGTGTCGGATGTGCCAGTTCTAAGGTGGCATCACAGCTCGCAACGCAATGCCCCTCCACTTCAACCTTCAAATAGAAATATTTGATGTGTGGGGCATTGACTTCATGGGGCCCTTCCAAAAGTCCCAAGACTGCGAGTACATCCTTGTTGCTATCGACTATGTCTCCAAGTGGGTGGAGGCCATGCCAATCCGAGCAGCTGACACCAAACATGCCCGAAGGATGTTCCACGAAATAATCTTCCCTCGCTTTGGCACACCACGCATGTTGATAAGCGATGGAGGGTCACATTTTGTTGATCGGACCTTCAGAGCATTCTTGAGAGAGCTGGGGGTAAGCACAACATCGCCACACCATACCACCCACAAACCAGTGGCCAAGCTGAGACCTCAAACAAACAAATCAAAAATATCCCGCGTAAGACGGTCAACGACATGGGGAAAGGATGGAAAAGTAAGCTTCCCGATGCACTCGGGCATACAGATCGCTTACAAAACCCCCATTGGCATGTCACCATTCCAAATTGCGTATGGAAAGAGCGCCATTTGCCGCAGAACTCGAGCATCGAGCCTACTGGGCAATTAAAAGCTAGAACATAGACCTCAAGCTAGCCAGAAGAAACCGCCAGAGGCAGATCTCTGAGCTTGAGGAATGGCGAGAGAAGGCGTACCACAGTGCCAAGCTCTACAAAGAGCGAACAAAGAGGTGGCACGACAACCGGATAAATACCAAGGAGTTTCGGCAGGGCGACAAGGTCCTGCTATTCAACTCCAAGGTAAAATTATTCGGTGAAGGAAAGCTTAGAAGCAAGTGGAAGGGGCCATATACCGTCGTCGACACATCGTTTCATGGCGCAATCACGATCCAGGATGACGAAGGTAACATCTCCAAGGTAAATGGTCACCGCTTGAAACCTTTCCTTGAGCCTTCTTATCGTGCAAGGTTAGACCAAGAAATTGATAAAATAGATTTAGTCATGCCGGATAATTCCTTGATTTAATTCAAGGCATGACTTTCATTTATTCTATCCTTCTTGTGTTTATCTAAAAAAAATATTTTTTATATGTATATTTTGTGTGGGAACCCTCTAGTTTCTCTCTCGATTTTTCTAGGATTTTTTCCCACACAAAAATATTTTTATGTCCAAAATATCAAAAATATTCTAGATTTTCAATCAAAATCCAATTTTCGCGCCAGAGCAGTCAAAATCACCAGCAAATTCGAATATCAAACAAAGATCGCCCGGATATGGAAGAAAACCGGCGGAGCGGCGCCCCGGACGCGCGCGCTCACGCCAGCGCACGCGCCCGACGGCGCCCTCGGTGCCCGATTTTTTCCCATCTCCTTCCCGTGGCCGTGGCCGATGCTGATGATCCTGGTGATTCTGATCCTGATGCGAAAGAGATGCGGGGATGGCTAATTTTCACCTATAAATACCACCCTCCACCTCTCATTCTCTTCACACCAAGACAAGCCTTGTCTTCTACCTCTCTCTCCCTCTCCAAACCAGCAAGGTTGCCAAGCTTTGAGCGCCAATGGCGAGCCATATTCTAGCCCTCTACAACTCCGCTCGCACTCCCAATAGCGAGGCTCCCTCCTTCACCCAAGAGGACCTAGAGAGAGAAGCCATGGCTGTTGAGCCTATAGCCACGCTAGCACCATAGAGCGGCGGGTCCAGCCATGGGGACAGCATGAGGTCGACGGCGAGATCAAGGCCTCCGCCCGGTGCCAAGGTGAAGGCCGCACCTACAAGGAGGCCGACCATGGGGGCAATCCGCCTCAAGTCCAACCTCTCCAAGATGGGAGAACCAAGCAAGCCTTCGTCAGCACCTATCTCCAATGGCACCTCGTCCTACCATACGGCTGCAAGCAGCCCCTTAAAAATCGCTGTAGGTGTAGACTTGCCTAACGGCGGCCGTGGAAAAGGGGTCATACCAAACCCCACCAAAAGGGCCGCCCTAGGCCAGTAGGAGCTTCCTCGGGGCCCTCTCCACGAGTCCCTAGGAAGAATCTTAGAAAAGCTCCTGCTGAGGACAAAAGTGGCGAACCTCAGCCGAGAGTTCCCACTTTAGCTTTCCTCAATAATCGCCTAAACGGGCTCTACGACATTGCGGCTGAGATGGAATCTGAGATAGGAACTAGGGACCTGAGGCACCTTGACTTAGTCATGGAAGTGATGGACTTGCGCCGTAGTTTCTCCACTAAGCTTGATAGGGTAGTGCGCGCACTCTAGAACAAATATGCGCGCAACCCACCGCAGTAGAGTCCCCACAAGCAGCTAGGCACGCACGCTTTTCCCTTTTCAATCATTTCCCTTTCAAATTTTAAATTCCCTAAGTGTGCCTATTGTATCAAGCTTTGATTATCAATAAAATATTTGTTTTATATATATATATATATATATATATATATATATCGTGCCTTGTCTCCACTTGTTTTTGTATGCATTTAAGAAAAAGACAGGTACAAAAACTAGTGTGGGGGAGGCCCCTTGCTCCTTGACGCACAAAGATTTTTCGACACGACAAAAACACAAGTTTGCGCGCCCTCTCACTCCCTGCTAATTCTCCTTATGCTGAAAATAAAATAAATAAAACTAAAAACTTTGCAAAACTCCATCTCCTTTTTCGCCAATCGAGAATGAGTTGCATACTTTTTATTCCTTGCTATCTTGATTGTGTGAACAACCTGTGCAATAGGGACCCCATATTTTATCTAAGTTATTGGCAGGTGAGATATAGTAGAATGATATGATGCTTACCAACTCGTGCAATGGACTTGGGTATTTTTATGCAAAAATTCAAAAACAGTTTTTTTTTAGCAAATGTTCCTCGTGTGATAAGTGATATGCCCTACCAGAGCCAAATATCTACGCTTTCACTTATAAAACCTATTTAGCCACTTTTTAGCAATGTCAAGTCTTGAGATTCTTGCTAGAGATGGCCTTATCCCCAAGATCATTGCATTCACCCACCAAATAAACTTGCCGACTCTCACATTGAGAGCCGCGCACAACATCCACCCGCCAAATAAATATGCCGACTCTCACACCGAGGGCTGCGCACTCATTCCATCCACCATTCCACCAAAAACGCTCAATTCTTACACTGAGAATTGAGCACATATATTTCACATTTTCTCCCTCTTCCACCAAAAATACTCCTGTCAACAAGTCATGCATCTCTCTCTCCATCATTCATTCAAGAAAGGTATGGACTGTTATTAGAAAATTCCTACGAAAAGAAGCACAGTTGAGGAATGAGTTGAACATACTTAGCTTCTCCAACATGGATTGATGCACCCCATATATGACATGCCTCTCCTCCAACATAGCAAGGTAAAGTTGGTTGTTGCATCTCATGCATCCTTTGCTAGTTGTGTAGACATGTATACATGTGCATCTTGATAGGCTCATTCATTACAAATCAAATGAATTTGAAGGATATATGGCACCACTTTTGTTTCCATGCTTGATTTGATCTAGTGGTGGAATATGACTTGTTTGTGAGCTTGTGAACCTAGTGTTGAATCTTTAGCACTTGCTCATGATATGTATCTCAACATGGTCAAGATAACCCTTATTCTTATGAGGTGTGAAGAAGCTTGCCCTTGGTTCAAACCGAGATACATTTTCTAGGCATGTGGTTTAGATTTGGCCATAGTTGATTGACTTATTTCTCTCATCTTATATACCCTTGTTGGTGATTGTTGACAAAGGGGGAGAAATAAGTCACAAAGAACAATGGAAGGGGATCAATTTTTATGATATGACCCAACCATGAGCACACAAATAGGGGGAGCAAGCTCATAGACTATTTGTTGCATTTGTATGTGCATACATGATGATATGGAGCATTGCAAGCTAAATTCAATATTCATGCTTGTTTGGTGTAATGCTAGTATAGAACTTGATTGATGAATTGAAGTACTAGCATGCATAGGTGGTTTCTAGACATAGAGTTTCTCTTATTCAAATACCTTGCTTATAATGTGATCTCATGAGGTATTTTGAGTTTTGATGGATGTCTAGATTCCCATGGTGCTAAGGAAGGTTTATTATCGCACTCCGATTAGTATCACGCTTCAAAGGTCTATTCTATAAACCATAGTACCATTTTGGTTGTGGTAGCTCTCACACAAGTTTCATCTATGCATGTGTGCTTGAAAATCGACCAAACATTTGATGCACACATGTAGGGGGAGCTACCACTACCAAAACCGGAATTGAAATGCTTGTCCAATCCAAGATTCATGATCAAAATGTCTTGGGCAAGCAATTCAATTTCATATTGAATTCAATTTCCATATCTTTGTGATTTTTGCGAAGGGTTGTCATCAATTACCAAAAAGGGGGAG
This sequence comes from Themeda triandra, assembly GCA_018135685.1. Taxonomy (NCBI): domain Eukaryota; kingdom Viridiplantae; phylum Streptophyta; class Magnoliopsida; order Poales; family Poaceae; genus Themeda; species Themeda triandra. Next base: position 1,078,447 of record JAENPR010000015.1, on the reverse strand, counting down.
ATTGAAAGCTCTGGTTTGGTTTTGGTAATTAATGACACTCAATGTTGCTAATGCTTTGCTCTAAGTGTGGTTAGACACATAGCAATGTGATGGTGGATGATGGAGCATGGTGATCACGGTGACGAACATGGTGGACATGTGAAGTGATCAAGCTCCGACGGAGGCCCATGGAGATCAAGGCGAAGGTATACTTGATAGGGCTTTCGGTTTAGTGGTCGAGACACTTAGCGAGTGTGACCACATTTAGGATCGATAATCGACTATCAAGAGGGGTTTCCTCGGTTTCATTCGCGGTCCTAAGTGCCTCTAGTTGTTACTTTGCATGATGCATGAGAGACTAACTAGAGGGCTAACTCTTGCCGACGTGGTCGTGCTTGTATTACTAACTCCGGTGCTCAAGACGAGGTCTACACTTGGTGGAGTTGGTACTTAAGGCAAGAGGTTGGGCTTGGATTGAAGAAGGCGTGAAGAAAAGATGAAGTTGGCGCTTCTGCACGGCGCCGGACGCGGCTGACGCAGAGCGCCAGACGCGCGAAGGAGCGCTGGACGCGATCCAGTAACTTCTTCGGCGCGCGGGCTCAGCGGACGCCGGCGTCGGACGCCGCGAGGATTGCGCCGGACGCCAGTGCTCGTGCGTCCTGCGGGCTTGGCTACGGCGCGGGCTCGGGCTGCTCCACGGCGGCGGACGCGTCCGTCGTGCTCGCGATGGACGTAGTACGGAGGAAGTACGGCGTCCGGCGCGTGTGACATGGCGTGCCCGTGGGCTGGTGTTGACGGTAGATAACTCCTATTTTTAACCGTCAACTAGACATGAAAAAGAACCTAAATATAATTACCATCTAGATATAGGGCTTACACTAACGGAATTCCATGAGTTTTGGTGAATGTCTATTTCTGTAGGGTGTCCGCTGAAAATACCCAAGGAAGGCCCACATGTTAGGTTTACATAGAGATAATCGGGAACCGGTGAAAATTATGTAATCTGGAATGTTCGAGAAGGCTCTGGACCAAACGGGAGCCCGAACCGGCTCGGTGGAGGGTCGGCCGCCTCTACCTTAGGGTTGGCCGCCCCGGCATCTCGACCAATCAGAACGAGTCTCGCGGATCCCTGTTCCACCGCCTTTGAGGATGAATAAAAATCGTCCATCTAGGTCGGTTTGATCCGAGGGCTGTGGTGCATCCTAGAAGGCTATATAAACAGGGCCCCTGGCCCCTGGAGGAGGCATCCCTTGAAACCCTAATTCATTATTTCCAGAGAGGATCAGGTGAGGGGGTCCCTTGAATGGATCTCCTCCCTAGAGCCTAGCATTCAAGATAGATAGAGAGAGTATAGGGTGGAGGTAGAGTTGGAGGAAGCCCGGCATGTCGGTGTCTCCTCTCCGGTTGTACCTGCGGGATCAAGTCTCCTAACCCGAGGCTTGGTTCTAGGATCATTCTGCAATTCAACTTCTAATACTAGTAAGTTCTTGTTATTATTGCTCTTTGGTTTACGAGTTTACTTTATTCGCTTCCGGTTGGGAAATAGAGTAATCGTTCGTAGCGTAAGCGTGGTGCTTGGGCTAGGTTCACTCGTAGATTCTCCCTATCTGGCTGGAACCATGGTAGTAGCGGGGGAGATGACATTCCCTTTGTTACCTTTGTAGCCCACTTCCCGTTAGTAGGTAAGGTAGGTCCAAAAGTGCTAGGTTAAGCATCCTCTGTGGTATCTTTTCTTAGGTGCTCCCATAGAGTAGTAGTTGCAAAGCTTGCCATAGGTTGGAAGAAGACTGTGGTAGTAATCCTCTCTATATCGCTCATTACCTTGTCTCGTAGCTCGGGGTTAAGTATAGACTTGGGTTAGTCGATGCACGTTTTCTCCTAGCGGATAAATAAATAACGATACTCCGGAATATCTCCCGGGTGAAGTGCTCACCGATATCCGTGCGCTTGCGGATTATTTCTCTTTGATTCTTTCGTGTGCGTATCTAGTATCAACAAGCATTTCCGGCGCCGTTGCCGGGAGAAAGACGGTCACGCGAGATAACCTTAAGTCATGCTTAGCCTTGTATTATACTTTTATCTTTTTGTATTTTTCTTTTGCCTTTTCTTTTATATCCTTATGGATAACCTAAATTCCACGCCTATCCACCAATATCTTGCACCCATGAGCACATGCTTAGAGCCTCTAAAATCCATGATTTTCACATCTAGCTATGAGCTACGTCGATGTGTGGTTGCAATAGGTCAAAGCCAACCCTCTTATACAGCTAGAGTCCTATCTTCTAATCAAGAGAGTAATGTACCCAAGGTCCTATCATCATCCGGAGAGGGTAATGAACCCCAAGTCCTATCCTCTGATCAAGTAGGTAATGAACTTTTAGCTACACTGAGGGAATCTTTTAATTTTACTATAAATTTAGGTTTAGACCTAGCCTTACAAGACCCTGTTCTTCTTCAACATTTTTATAGGGGTCTTGATAATACCGCCTTTGGAGGAGTTTTCCTTTCTTTATCCATTAGTGAAGTGAGGTTTGTCCTTATTATTAATGGACACACTCCTTGCACTAGCCTTCATGATTACATCCTAGAGGTAGAGAAGGAATCATCCCCCAAACTAGAAGAGGAAGTTTCCATAGCCACTTTGCAAACATTTCAATCCCATGATTTGGCTATCCATCCCAAACCAAAGAGTACTCCAAAATTCTCTATGGAAAGAAGTAATTCTATCCTTAGAAATTATTTTAAATGGCGCTTTGGGAGGAGTTTAAACTTCCCGCTTCATAAGAGATCTTTTAGTGCATACATTGCCAATCTTCTCAAGAAGAGGTCTCTTAGAAAGCGTCTCAAATCCAATCCCTTTGAAGGACGCTTAGAAAGACTCAAGGATGGCATATCAAGTGATGCCATGAAAGGAGAGTGTAGCCATCTAGAAGCTACTCTTATCTTCTCCCCTTCTATGCCCACATCAAATATAGAATATGAACCCACCTTTAAACCCATCCTTGACCCCTATGACTCGTGCTATGCTCTTTCTCCTAAACCACCCGATGATCCTAGAAATACATCTAGATATCCCACGCATAGGAATCATCAAGACCATATAGAGGATCACGAAGAGCAACATGCGTGGCTACAGAGCATTAAAAACCTATGTGCTATTGCCATTGAATGGATGGATAAGGCCTTAGATGAGATCATTTCGATAGACGATCCAGGGGGAATTTTGGACATTTATGTCGAGTCACCCTTGGAAGTGGAAGATGATGGAGGCTTCAATGAGCAAAGTAGGTACTTCTTAAACACCCCATCAAGACCTTGCTCATATGAAAAATCTCCTGATTCACTTAGTCTCTCCAACATTACCGCACATGAGATCTTCAACCCCCTCATGCTCCCTATTCCTACAGATTTTGAGAGGGTGGTTGTAGACACATATACTTATCATAAATATTGCAGATTTCATTGTGTCAAATCTTGAGATAGTACACGAAGATTGGTGTTGGAGGGGAAACCACTTCACCAATTCACATCTTGAAGGTTTCCCAAGGACAAGCTTAGTGTCCTAAAACAAGCACTATTCGATCATGACATAAGTGTTCACCTTTCCACTTGCTGCCCCGTTAAATGAGCATAGAGTTATAATTGTGAAAATATTCCTTCGGGTATTCGTGTCACTAACCTTTCCAGTTCGAAGCAAAAAGATCGAAGGAATAACACATGCAAGGTATGCCCAACCAATCATTGTGCAACATTGATTTACATTCATCCAATCTTGATTTCTGTTGAATTCAAGCTTGGGGGACATAACTCCATAAATAGATTCCTTGCCATGTTGCTACACTATCGTGGTTGTCCTACCTTTAAGGCATGTTTAATTTGCTAAACAACAATCATGCTCTTTCATCACTGTTTGAGTAAATCTCTATACTGCTTTCATACCACCTTTGTTTGCTAAAGTATATGTAGGTTTTGAGGTATTTTCATACACCTTTTAAATTAGGCATGGTGCTTAGTTTAAACTGTTTACCTGAATTGAGTTAGATAAGGTATCTAGTTTAATTCTTGAACCAAAAGGTGTGTTGATCCTACTTCAAAAGGCTTTTAAATTAAGCGTGGTGCTTAGGTTAAAATGCCTTCCTAAATCAAATTAGACGTGGTGTCTAGGTTGATCTTTGAGCCGATAGTATGCGATAGTAGATGTTGGAATATTTTGTTGGACTAACCCCTGCAGACAAACTTCCAAATCCAAATTGGGACAGTCTAGAGATGAACTCACATCAGAGATGAAGCAAGACATATGATGAACTTGAACAACTTCGCACAGAAGACATAGTTCATTCATCATCAAAAAAAAGAATTGAGAGAATTTATGGCGTGCCTATTCATGGTGAACCTGCCAAATCACCACTTCAGTGATGGAACAAAGGAGACAAGAGTGCCCCAAGAAGGATCTACATCAATAGCACTCACCCAAAGGAAGTGGATGAACAAGGCGACAAGCTATGAGCAACCTTGAAGACATCATAGCATTGAGCCCAAAACTCGAGCTAGGACACCAATGAGAAGCTGGGAGAAACTCACCTCATTTTGGCCAATCAAAGACCTGCTCTTGTTATTCTTGAAGACACCATCTTGCACGTCGGCAGTAAGGACAAGCATGTCATGAAAGCATGCATCCTTGTGTCAACCAATCACCATCAAGGGTTGACTACCGACCAAGCCCAAGAAGACCATGAACAACTACATTTGCAAGATGATGTCCCTATGCCATTGGAGATGAAGCCTGCATACAATTAATGATTTCCCTTCCTTGATCATCAAGACGGATGGCGTATCATTAACTGCAACTCTTCACCATGCTGCTAGAAGACAAAGACCATCAAGGAAGAACTCGAGTCTACATCTCCAATGAACATCAATTGGTCGACCAAGGCTCAGCAAAAATCAAGAATGGTTGACAAAAAAAGATCATGCAACTGTCCATCCTAGATTGGATAGTCCAAAGAAAAGAAGAAAGCAAAGGAGAGATCTTTGCTCAGCGGACCTAGAATCGAGATCCCTCTCCGACAGACTTCAAAACAGAGGATGGACAGTGTCTAAAGAACATGGAGTTACAACACACTTCGAGGGATGATTCAACACACAAACTTGGCTTCTAGTGACGAGCAACAACAAGCTTGGGGGAGGAAGGCTGCCGACTCCTCCAATGATGATCCAACAATGAGCTTCCTCTTCTCAAGCCCTCGTCGCTCTGGCACACTGGTTTGCAATCCCTCCACTCACAATTACTTCCTCTCTATAACTTTGAATGTTTTCTATAGATGTCATACACACAAATCAAACTTAAGACAAAGAAAAATCAGTCCTTAAGAGAAGAAGTAATGGTGAGTAAATGTTCTGTGCTAATTAAAATTTCCAACCCAACTTTTCTGCAGCATAGAATATGACCTTTAGCTTTATGACAACTCTACCCTTGTTATTATTTGTATATTCCTTCGGGTATGTGTTGTCCACTAATCCTCTGCAGAGAAGAAACAATAAATGGAGCACAAGGTCTAGGGAAAGGACCACTAGAAGCATCTACACTTCATCTCAGGGTGCTCCAGTGATGAAGTTCTAAACCTGCAACACGCACGCTAAAACAGATGCTCCTAGCATCATAATTAAAGATTCACTTCAGACCGTTGGACAAGGAAAGAACATGGATGACCCCTTCCTCAAGAGATATCAACTCAAGAGGTGTAGTTCTCAAGGTCTCTACCTTTGAGATCAAATGATGCACCGGAAGAGTGAACATGGCAAGAAGTCCTTTCAGAAACACCGAACCCTCGCCAAGGAGGTAACTTGGTAGTTATCCATATTTCCCATTTTAGCATTGCACAAATTTTTCCTTTAGCATATTTACTTTTTGCATAATCAATCCTTGTTGCATATTTACTTTACCGCATCCGCATTAGAAAAGAAAATAATTTTGTCTTGCATTGCATCTAGAAAATGCTAAGCCCCATGCGAATAATTTTGTGGTGCGACAGCCCACAAAGATATCCACCGTGGTGGCACAAAAATAATTTTTCATCTTAGTTGCATTTTTCTCGCTCGCATATCATAAAATATAAAATTGTAAAAATATTAAGATCCCGCTAAAAAGATTTTATGTGTTAAGGAAGTTCTAGACATTCAAGGCTTAAAGAGTTATCACTAACGCTTAATCAGTTCCACAAGCTTTGTTGTCTATTTGAGCTTCACAGAACATAAAGGATCAAGGAGAGCTAACAGACAGAAGGATGTCTAGTCTCCTATCAGAGTGCTTCCCTCAACAGTCAAACGCGGTCTCCAACAACAACTATCCACGATACTCCAGGAAGACTAGAACGTATTCACTACCTGTCAGCTATATCCGCAGACTATGTCAACATCCAGTTTTGGGGAGAGCATCCCCGTGTATCAAGCTAAGTGTTCCAACTTGTCTATTTATTTATAGAGCTTGCTTTGTTAAAACAACTAAAAAAATACATAACCTTAGAAACCCAGAAAGATTTCCTTATTTATCTTTTCTACTTTTGGAGAGCTCTTATTAATCTGTCTTTAAGTAATCCCTAGAATAAGCTCTTATATGGAAATGATGAATAGTTGCTCTCGCCGTAATTCCTTTCAAGTACCTAGTTTTCAACCTTGCACTCTCCCGAGTTTTGGACACAACTGTTTAGATTTGAGATTTACTCGAACCCGAAACTTGTGGGTAGCGAATGCTTGATCAAAGTCTAGGTAGTTGACGGATATGATATGGGAAAGTTTTGAGCTCTGTCCATCTTGTTCCTAGAGATGCTAGAGTTCTGGAGAGTTTATCTTTTAAAATATTAAAATTTCTGCATGATGAGTTCCTGTATGATGAGAGTTCAAAATTCCTACCACAGCCATATATTCATGCTTGCTAGATTAGGAAAACCCATCTATTTATATAGATCATATTGTAGGCTTGAGTGTAGTCTTTATAGGCATTGAGTGTGGTTATGCTGTGGACCCATAAGAAATCAGTCATGCAGTTAAAGTCAATACTATGTGCTCTCCATCCATTGATCTATGCTACTTCTGTCCTCAGAAGCATGCACCCATTTTATAAATGTTACATCCATTGATCTGTGCTACTTCTGTCCCTAGAAGTACCACCTACATATAGATCTATATCCACCATATATTGTGCTATCTCTACCCTGGAGATACGCACCTATGCTGCTCCTACCCTGGGAGTATGCATTTCCTCCATATATTGTGTTGTCTCTACCCTGGAGATACGCACTTATGCTGCTCCTACCCTGGGAGTACGCATCCATCCATCCATCCATCCATCCATCCATCCATCTATCCATCCACATATATATGCCACTCATTTCATTCCATCCAGAAAAAGTTCTACTCCTACACTGGGAGTGAACATCTAGAAATAATCATCGCCATTCCATTTGCCTACATAAAAGCTCCAGTCATTATCATTTCAAGTTATACACTCCCCGTTGCTAAAGTTTCGTTTTCAGAGGATTGGTTGCTCTAAAAAAAGAAAAAAGAAAAAAAAAGAAAGAAAGAAAGAAAGAGTAGCCAAGTCCTTCCTTTCAAGAAGTTCAAGGTTTCCGAATAAAGGGAGTTATGTTATCTCCAAAGGAGCAAGTGTAGAAGTAGATGTTCACCAAGTGATCACCCCTCATAATCATTTCCTTATCATCATCATCTTATCATTCATCCCATTTCCTCATTCACATGCATATATGACTTTATTATTATTTTAGTTCCTATTGGATCCATGGTTTAACTGTGCAATATATGCAAGTGAGTTTGAGTGTCTCCCCATAAGCTCCACATAAGCCTATTAGAAAGTAGGGTGAGAGAGAGAAGGCACTTTCCACTATGCCTTAGTTCCACAAATACCACATATTCTGAGAGAAGAGAGAAGGCATACGCTACACACATGCCTTGGAGAGGATCCAGAAATACCATAAATGAGAGACTTGAAAGAGTCATACAAGGAAACTCTGAGTTTTATTTGAAAATCTTGCAAATACTCCGAAATAATAGTTGATCAAAGAGCGAGAAACATAGCGCTTGACTTGACCATTCTATCTTTCAACTGCTCAAGACCCAAGCGACGGCTGCAAGCCCCATGGTGAAAGGTAATATGAGTAAGTTTTGAGTCAGAATAGTTCGCTCTAATCCGGAGGAGAGTTCTTGTTTGAACGCATGTGTACTTTTGAGGCGTGAAAGCATTGTAGCAACTCCTGATCCATCACTGAGTTTATCTTTGCTCAGAGACGAGCAAAGGGTAAGCTTGGGGGAGTTGTTGACGGTAGATAACTCCTATTTTTAACCGTCAACTAGACATGAAAAGGGACCTAAATATAATTACCATCTAGATATAGGGCTTACACTAACGGAATTCCATGAGTTTTGGTGAATGTATGTTTCTGTAGGGTGTCAGCTGAAAATACCCAAGGAAGCCCCACATGTCGGGTTTACATAGAGATAATCGGGAACCGGTGAAAATTCTCATAATCTGGAAGGTTCGAGAAGGCTCGGACCAAACGGGAGCCCGAACCGCTCGGTGGAGGGTCGGCCGCCTACCCTAGGGTCGGCCGCCGGCATCTCGACCAATCAGAACGAGTCTCGCGGATCCCTGTTCCACCGCCTTTGAGGATGAATAAAAATCGTCCATTTAGGTCAGTTTGATCCGAGGGCTGTGGTGCATCCTAGAGGGCTATATAAATAGGGCCCCTGGCCCCTGGAGGAGGCATCCCTTGAAACCCTAATTCATTATTTCCAGAGAGGATCAGGTGAGGGGGTCCCTTGAATGGATCTCCTCCCTAGAGCCCAGCATTCAAGATAGATAGAGAGAGTATAGGGTGGAGGTAGAGTTGGAGGAAGCCCGGCATGTCGGTGTCTCCTCTTCGGTTGTACCTGCGGGATCAAGTCTCCTAACCCGAGGCTTGGTTCTAGGATCATTCTGCAATTCAACTTCTAATACTAGTAAGTTCTTGTTATTATTGCTCTTTGGTTTACGAGTTTACTTTATTCGCTTTCGGTTGGGAATAGAGTAATCATTCGTAGTGTAAGCGTGGTGCTTGGGCTAGGTTCACTCATAGATGCTCCCTATCTGGCCTGAACCATGGTAGTAGCGGGGGAGATGACAGTCCCTTTGATACCTTTGTAGCCCACTTCCCGTTAGTAGGTAAGGTATGTCCAAAAGTGATAGGTTAAGCATCCTCTGTGGTGTCTTTTCTTAGGTGCTCCCATAGAGTAGTAGTTGCAAAGCTTGCCATAGGTTGGAAGAAGACTGTGGTAGTAATCCTCTCTATATTGCTCATTACCTTGTCTGTAGCTCAGGGGTTAAGTATAGATTTGGGTTAGTCAGATGCACGTTTAAATAAATAACGATACTCCGGAATATCTCCCGGGTGAAGTGCTCACCGATATCCGTGCGCTTGCGGATTATTTCTCTTTGATTCTTTCGTGTGCGTATCTAGTATCAACAGCTGGCCAATGATCGGCGTCGGACGCGGCCGGGGCGATGCGACGGACGCACGATGAACCGCTGGACGCACTTCAGAAAGTTTTTGGCGAAGGACGCTGCACCGGACGCGCGTTGGCGAGGGGTGCGGACGCTGCGGCGGACACTGCGCTGGCAGCCGTTCAAACGCCAATGGTCGGCGCGCGCGGCAGTGGAGAAGGCGCCGGACACGTCCGGCGGTCCGCGGAGGACGCGTCCGGCTCAGGCAATCTGGCGACCCGAGATGGCAACGGCTCTATTCTTTGATGGAGCCTATAAATACGGCTCTATTCTTTCACATACTTGTGCATCCTTTGAGCTAGAGAGACACTCCCCCACTCATCTGTTTCATTCTTGAGCATCTCTTGTGAGATTTGAGTGGCAAGACAAGTGATTTGCATTGAGAGTTGCATCTAGAGGCACTTGTTCTTCGAGTGGGCTGCGGATTCTTGTTACTCTTCGGTGATTCCCGTCACCGTAGACGGTTTGGAGCAGCGGGTGGTGGTTGAGCTCGACTTGGTGATTGTTCGAGGCCACACCGGGTTCTTGTGAGGGGTTCTTGATCCTTCCCCGCGGGAGTTCGCGAAAGGATACTCTAGTGGATTGCTCGTGGCTTGTGGATCCTTGTCTTGTGTGGAGATTGCGGCTCCCCATTGGGGTCTTTGGCACCGAGCCAATTGAGCGGGCAACTCACCAAGCAAGTGCATCGCCACAACGAGGAGTAGCTTGCCGGGAAGCAAGTGAACCTCGGTAAAAAATCATTGTGTTGATTTGTGATTGCCGAGACTTCGACCTCCTTGTGCTTGTGCTTGAGCTTCCTAGGTGATTGGCAACTACACCGGTGATTGGCCATCTTCTACTCTTCGCGGCGGTATAAACTTCCATCACTTCCTTACTTTCCGCATAGTAGAATTGCTTGTTGTGGTCGGTCGGGAACCACTGTTTGAGTAGTTTAAATCCCGTTGGTAGAACTACTTGTTGTGGTCGGTCGGGAACCACTCATTGTGTAGAGTAAATCCCGTGGGTAGAATTGCTTGGTTGGTTTCGGTGAACCGACATTGTGTAGCTTGATCACCGTTGTTGTGTGTGCAATTGATTTGAGTAGCCTTGCTTGGTAGGATGGCTTGCATAGAGTAGTCGAAGCATTTGCTTTGCACATTTGCCGCCTTGCTATTTAATTGGGTTGTCTAGTATTCTTGCTAAAAATTTTATTAGGCTATTCACCCCCCCCCCACCTCCCCTCTAGCCATTGTGACCTTTCAACAGGTGGACTGGAATGCCAAGAGAGTAGTCTGCACCAGCGTCTTGCGGCCAGCGGCGTTGAGCAGGCCAGCTTTCCAAGTTGGTATGCGAGCCACAACCTTGTCGATCAAGGCCTGCTCGCAGGCCTGTCTCTCATGTCGCAGCATCAATGCTTATGTTTGTGATTGGAAGGCGAATTTGGCTGTTAGGGATGAATCTGACCTGCATGTCTCAGCCCTGGTTGATAATTTCCTGTGTTGCTCTTGTAACACGTTCAATTTGTGCTGGACTCTGGAGCGTCAAACGGCAATCCCTTTTTTTTATCCCAACAAACGGCACTACAGCCTTGTATTCATAGACTGATACTCGACCAAATCGCGAGTACAGAGGTTCATTACAAATTCTGGGAGGGGGTCACTCCAGAAATAGAATTGACCCGGGTCCCAACTCAAACCCAACGCACCAAGCTCATGTGCAAATGAGTTGCATTTTCTAGGAATCTTACAAATATTAAAACAAAGGAAATTTTGATGGGCGTACTCCTTCATCTCCTTATACAAACCACCACCTAGGGAAAGATCAAAGACAGAAGATATTAAGGCTTCTTTCAGTTCTGATGCATCAATCTCCACCACCACTCTTGAGATGCCAAAATGGACAGCAGCTTCCATCGCCTGTTTGCACGCCATGGTCTCCGCGAACAGTGCATTATGCACCTTCCCCAGACTCCCTGCACCGCGACCACCACAGCACCAGCGTTGCCACGAACAACAAAACCCCACGCACCTGCTCCTGTCTCCGGATTGAAACTGCCATCAGCATTGATTTTAAGCAGCCCCTCGTCCGGCGGATTCCAGCATACTGCTGGTAGCGTTGCTCCCGTGATTGGTCCAGCATCTTGTTTTAAAATTTCTTGCATCGTATTCAAAACTAGCTGGACCGTGGCATAACATGTTGGCATAAGCTCTCCGACATTCACTTTATTCCTCACCGCCCACCATCTCCAAATCAGCACACACACACACACACAGGCAAATATCAGCTCTAAGCTTCATCACCTCGATCACAAAGCCTTCAGCCGTGGTCGCCTGCGCAAGCTGCACCCTTGTCGCTTCCAAACCCAACGCCTTCCAACACTTGCGAACATACTTACACTTCATAAAACAGTGTGCCCCATCCTCATCAAAACGTGAACACACTGCGCATTTAGTGTCTAGGTCAATTTTCTTCCTCTTGATGTTCATCTTAATTAAACGCGAGACTATTATGGGCAGTTCTCCACACCATTTGTAACGGCAATCCCTTTCGGCACAGTTTGGAGTTTCAAGACTTGACCATTCACTTTGTAAGGCATGGTGTTTTTTTTTTTTTTGACAGGGATTGCCAGGTCTTAAAATTCCACGCTCTGTGTAAGGCACTGTTTGGACGGCCACGCTGTGTGTCCTGTTTGACGTTTAGGTCGAGCACTACGTGCATCTCTTGCTCCTAGGAAACAACGTTTGTAACTTGCACTTCTCATGTAGCATGCTCATCTAGTGATGCACCATTAGTGTGTAAAGTTTTAATTTTTTTAAAGCTTTTAAGTGCGAATATGTAGACTTTTAAAATAAACTCCATGGTCATTTTTTTTCAAGAGCGTGCTTTAGCATGTTTTGCAGAGACAAAAAACTCTATAACTATGAGTGCACGCGGAGTCTATTTCAAAATGTCTCACGTGTCGCACTTAGAAGTTTTTATATTTTTTTTGAAACTTTACACACCAATAGTAACAAGTTAGATGTGTATTGTGCTAAAAATTGAGATTCAAACGAATTTTGTAAAGTTTCATATGAAAAAAAAAACAAATTTCAGCCGCTAGAGGACAAAATCCAAGGCCCACCAAATTTGTTTTTTTCATATGAATTTTACAAAAGATATTTGAATCTAAAATTTTGGGACAATGTCCATATAGTTAGTACTATTGGTGTGTAAAGTTTTATTTAAAAAAAACATTTAAGTATGAGTTTCATAGACTCCGCAGACGCTTGTTTCGGTGATGCTTTTCACTGTTTTGCATTAAGAAGAAATATAGTTTATTATACGCAAAGGCAGTCCATAGATTATCCACATCCCCAACACACTAGCGCACGTGATTGTAATTACATAACACATTTTTCTCAAACAGCCTTGATAACGCGGCCGGTCTACCATTGCGCCACCAGCGCCGCCAGTCTCCTGAAGCCGGTGGCAATCCACAGCAAGGTTTCTTAGCGGATGGCTTCGAACATCTGTGTGACCGGCCTCAGAGCGATACCTAAGGTCCTGGTGTTTCTCTCTTTCCACAATAGGCATCCGACCAAGAAGAAGAGGGAGTCCAAAGCTCGCCTCTATAGGGTTTTATAGCGGGCCTATAACGTTTGAAGAGGTCAGCCGCTAGGCTTCGACAGTGCAATACTCTATCTACGATTCTACGGTCGTGCATGCATGCATGCATAGTTATGTTTGTTGGTAATATTATTATTATTCGACTTTTAGATCTTCACCAAGCGAAGGAAGACATGTTCGATATCATAACGGAAATAACGGAAAAAATCGGCGGCTATATAAATCTGCTCTCTCAATTATCCGTCGCGTTGAGCTGATCGATCTGATCGCCTGAAACTGTGAAAGATGTCCCCGGAGCGCCGTGCTCGAGGGGCCCACCGTGTCGCGCCATACTGTAGAGGCTGGCTGCCGGCGTGCTCCGGCGGCCTGCCTGGCAGTAACGAGAACGACGACGGCACGGCCCTCTCCCTCCCAGACGACGCTCTCTCGCCCGTGCTGTCCAGGCTCCCCAGCGCGGCCGACGTGATCCGTGCCGCCAGCACCTGCCGGCGCTGGGCCCACGTCGTGGCGAAGGACGCGGCCGTGCTCTCAGGCGGCCTGCCGTCCCTGCCCGGCCTCACCCTAGGCTTGTTCTACCAGGGAAGCAGCGGAGGCTGTGCCTGGTCTCCTCTGACGCCGCGCAGACGCAGCCTTGCTTCGTCCCAACGGCCGCGGCGGCAAGGCTCACCAGCCTGCGGTGCCCGTCCTGGACCGCGCTGGCCGATGCCGTGGCCATGATGGGCGGCGATCGCCGCCACGAGCTGTTGGACCACGCGCGGCCCATCGCGGCCCGCAACGGCTGGCTCGTGCTGGAGCTCCATCAGGGACGGTACACGGACGGGGTGAGGCTGTGCGTGTGCAACCCCACGAGGGGGCACATGGCGGCCTTGCTCCCGCCTCTCACCGGTGCGGTCTACCCGGGGGAGTACGCCTGCGTGTTGGCGCCGAGTGCCTGAATGGCGATCTCGACGGCGATCGGGAACGGCCGGCGAACTCTCACCTCGCGCCGGACGTCGCTCAGAGCACAGACAACACGAGAGAGAGACAATGTTTCGCCGCACAACTGTCACGGCCCTTTTCGGGTTTCTTTCCTTTTATTCACGTTCATTGCGGATCCCGAGATCCTACATCCCCGCCACGCCGCTCACGCTGCGTCGTGCCCGCCTTTGGCGCGGGCGTTTCATGCAGATCGTGGCGGTGACTACTTTAGTCGCACCGTGAACGCAGCACGGCTCGACCGTTACATGAACGCGAGTACATGCGGCTAAGTTACAACTGAATATAAACATGCTAATGCAGGTAATGCACCTAGTTACATCATGTTCATGATCGTGCACAGGATTAAGTCTAACATTTCACCCCCTAATCCTGATGCACTGCTACTACGCCAAGCTTCTGACGAAGTTCTGCAAAACGAGCACGCCCCAGTGCCTTTGTCAGTATGTCAGCCAATTGATCATTAGTGCCGACATGATCCACATCGACTTCACCTCTTTCAACACAGTCTCTGATGAAATGGTAGCGCAGATCAATGTGTTTGCTCCTGTCGTGATGGACAGGGTTCTTGCTGAGAGCTATGGCAGATTTGTTGTCAACAAGAAGCTTCACCTTTGGAGCCTGAATCCCAAGCATTTCTCCTAGCAATCGGCTGAGCCAGATTCCCTGACAAGCTGCGTTTGCACTTGCAATATATTCAGCTTCACAGGATGAGAGAGCCACCACTCTTTGCTTCTGTGAGAACCAAGTCACCAGACTTGTCCCTAACAGGAAAACCGAGCCACTAGTGCTCTTTCTATCATCCACATCTCCTGCTAGATCACTGTCACTGAATCCAACAAGTTCTGAATTTTCTGAACCCAACCTGCGGTATGTGCAGCCATAGTTCAGAGTCCCTGCAATATATCTTAAAATTTGCTTAACTGCAGCCCAATGCCTTGCTCTGGGATCCTCCATGTACCTACTGACAATACCCACTGCATATGCAATGTCAGGTCTGGTATTTACAAGGTACCTGAGACTTCCAACCATGCTTCTGTACTTGGTTTTGTCAACTGATGGAGACTTGTCATGCCTACTCATCTTGAGCCTGTTGTCCATTGGCACATCACAGGGATTGCATCCCTTCATTCCTGCCTGCTCCAAGATCTTCATGGCATAAGTGCTCTGACACAAAGTTGTCACCCCCATCTTCTGCTCAACTTGAATCCCCAAGTAGTAACTCAACAAGCCCAAATCACTCATACTGAAACTGCCCATCATCTCCTGCTTGAACTGATTGATGCTTGAATCACTTGATCCTGTGATAATAAGATCATCAACATATACACCCACTAAGAGAAAGCCATTCTGATCTGATCTTTTATAAACAGCATGCTCTAGTGGGTTTCTCACAAAACCAAGCTTGATCAACTCACTGTCCAACCTGGCATTCCATGCCCTTGGAGCCTGACGCAGGCCATACAAAGCCTTTTTCAGTTTGAGCACCTTACCACTGCCACCATTCAGCACAAATCCTGGGGGCTGCTGTACATATACCTCTTCCAAAAGGTCACCATTTAGGAAAGCAGACTTCACATCCATGTGATGCACCTGCCAACCTTGCTGAGCTGCCAAAGCTATGAGCAATCTCACTGTCTCAATTCGAGCCACTGGGGCAAAAACTTCTTCAAAATCCACCCCCTCTCGCTGTGCATAGCCCTTTGCAACCAGCCGGGCCTTGTGCTTCACCACACTGCCATCTGGGTCTCTCTTCACTTTGAAGACCCATTTGAGCCCAATGGCACGATGACCAGCAGGCAGATCTGACAGAACCCAAGTCCCATTCTCCTCAATCGAATTCATTTCAGTGATCATGGCCTGTCTCCAACACTTCTCACTCAAGGCTGCATCTACACTGCTTGGCTCTTCTGCAGCTAGAAGACATACCCCACTGAACTCTGGATCATCGACTTCTTCAGTAGTATCCAGTATATTTCCCACTGTTCTATATCTCTGAGGTACTCCTTCTGAATCGACTGAACCACCTGTAGGTGGAGTTGCAAACTGCACATTCTGAGCTGGGGGTGTCCCTTGAGGTGTTGAGTGATTTGATCCAGCACTGGACTGTGGACCGATCGACCAATGATCCTGAATTGGAGTCTGCTGCTGTGGTGAAACAGGTTCTGCAGCACCGTTCATTGGTTGTTCAGGTGGAGCGTTGTCTGACGGGTTTCCGACAACAGAGAAATACTCCACCTCGAACACCGATGACACTGCATCGGCTTGACTTTCCTGATTCCAGTTCCAAGCCCGGTTCTCTTCGAAGATAACATCACGAGACACATGAAGCTTCTTGGTCTCAGGATCATAAAAACGGTAGCCTTTTGATCCTGCTTCATAGCCAATGAATACCATCGGCATTGATCTGTCAGATAGCTTGCTGACTCCTGGCCCCAACTTCTTCACATGTGCCAAACACCCAAAAGCTCTTAAATGATGAACCTTGGGTTTTCTCTTGTGCCATGCCTCATAGGGTGTCCTTCCTTGCAAGCTTCTCGTTGGTGACCGATTCAACAGGTACACTGCAGTGGACACTGCTTCTCCCCAGAATTCAGCTGGCACACTCTTGCTTTTCAGTAGGCACCTTGCCATTTCCACCACGGTTCTGTTCCTCCTCTCGACAACACCGTTTTGCTGCGGTGTATAAGGAGTGGTGGTGAAGTGTTTCACACCTTGCTCATTGCAGTAACTGTTGAACTCAATTGAATTGAACTCTCCACCTCTGTCACTGCGAAAAGCACGCAGCTTGCTGTTGCATTCATTTTCAGCAAGTGCCTTGACTTTCTTGAAGCATCTGAAAGCATCGTCCTTTGTTGCCAACAATTCTAGCCACATGAACCTGCTATAATCATCAACTATGAGCAGAAAATAGCTCTTGCCACCCAATGTCTTTGGCTTGATCTGACCACAAAGATCAGCATGAAACAAATCCAAGACCTTCTCTGCTCTATAGTCTGCTACTTGTGGGAATGGCCTTCTCTGTTGTTTACCCAGAGCACAGCCATCACAAAACTCCTCCACCTTGTCTATTACCGGCATGCCATCCACCATCTTCTTCATACTAAGCTCCCTGAGAGCTCTGAAATTTAGGTGACCAAACCGACTATGCCACAACCAATTAACATCATCACCTTTTGCAACTAGACAGACAGGAGCAGTAAGCTGTGGCTTTAACAGATATAGGCGATTCTTAACACGAGGAGCTCTAGCTAGCAGCATACGCTCAGCATCAAACACCTCACAGTAACCATCCTCTATCACAATTTTGCAGCCTCCCTCCTCTAACTGTCCAAGACTAATGATGCTACTCTTTAATTTTGGTATATAATAAACATCAGTGAGTACCTTTTGCCCTTTCTTCTTGGTCTGGAGCACAACCGAGCCAATTCCTTCAATCTCCACAAGTGAGCCATCACCAAATCTGACTGTGCCTCCAACTGATCTGTCCAGCGACGCCATGGCTTCACGACGCCCTGTCATGTGGTTGCTAGCCCCTGTGTCTAGCACCCACGATTCATGAACTTCATCACGATCAGCAGGATGTACCTTCTTTTCATTCAGATGCACGACAATGGACGTCGTGTTCTCTGACGGTGGCACGACGTCACGCTCTGGAGCGCACACCACGTCCACCGTGGCGAGCAGCAGCGCCCCACTTGTATCGGCTTGAGCATGGTGCGCCTCCTCCTTGCGCTCTTTCTTGGGCTTCTTGCAGTCCTCCGCCCAGTGGCCGTAAATGCCACAGTTCCTGCAGCGTCCCTTGCGCCTTGGGGTGCCCATGGTCGTCATCTTGACTTGGCCCTCCTTCTTGTCGCCATGATCTCCACGCCCGCCGCCAGCGCCATTCTTCGGCTTCCACGGCTTCTTACCGCTCTTGGACGGGGAGGAGGATTCAGGAAGGAGTCTGTGACGGTACTTCTCAACCCAATCCTCCTCCGCCATCATCAAATTCCCGACCTTGTCGGTGACTGTCTCGATGGCGAGACGATCTTCAGCCATCTTGAGTCTGCCCACCAACTCCTCTATGGTGAGAGTCTTCAGATCGAGCAAGGTCTCGATCGAGATGGCGATCTGCGAGTAGCGTTGAGGAAGAACTCGCAGCATCTTCTTCACGACCCGGGTGTCGTCGATGCTTTCCCCGGATGTGCGCAGGTCCGCCGCCAACGCACCGATGCGCAGCGCGAACTCGTCGACGGTCTCCGAATCCTTGAACTTGATCGTCTCAAATTCCTTCAGGAGACGTTGAGCATTGGCCTCCTTGACGCGATCAGCGCCCACGCGCATGCTTTTCACCGCCTCCCACGCCTCCTTGACCGTCTTCTTTGCCCCGAGCAGTTGCCACATCTCCTGCGGCACGGAACGCAGGATGCCGGCCATGGCCTGGCGATCCCGCGATCGCTTCACTCCTTCGCCACCGGGGTCGATGGTGTCCCAGATCTCAAGGGTCTCGAAGTTGCATTGAAGCAACATCGCCCACTCCGCATAATTCGAGCGGGTGAGCATCGGCCACATGAGCGAGCTCTCGCGAACCCGCTCCCCCGCGCCGCCGGATGTTCCCGTGTCGCCCATCTCCTCCGCCGCCGGGCTCCTTCGAGGGATGACGAACTTCTTCCGGGCAGGCTCACGCGGTGGGCTTACTGAGCCGCTATAGAACATGCAACGAGCTGATACCAAATGTTGGCGCCGAGTGCCTGAATGGCGATCTCGACGGCGATCGGGAACGGCCGGCGAACTCTCACCTCGCGCCGGACGTCGCTCAGAGCACAGACAACACGAGAGAGAGACAATGTTTCGCCGCACAACTGTCACGGCCCTTTTCGGGTTTTCTTTCCTTTTATTCACGTTCATTGCGGATCTGAGATCCTACATCCCCGCCACGCCGCTCACGCTGCGTCGTGCCCGCCTTTGGCGCGGGAACGTTTCATGCAGATCGTGGCGGTGACTACTGGGTCGCACCGTGAACGCAGCACGGCTCTGACCGTTACATGAACGCGAGTACATGCGGCTAAGTTACAACTGAATATAAACATGCTAATGCAGGTAATGCACCTAGTTACATCATGTTCATGATCGTGCACAGGATTAAGTCTAACACTGCGCGCTCTACAGCGGCCACGACCAAGACCCGCCACGGCCATTGTCGGCTTTCTTCCGGCTGGTTATAGTCTACAACCGTCCGGGCTTCACGGCGCTGCGCTCCTACTCATCGGACACCCAACGCTGGAGCACGGAGGTTAGAAGGTCGGGCCCAAAGATGGCGTGCCATGAACCACGCGAGCTTGGCCAGAGCATCGTGATCCGCGGTGTGGCCTATTGGCATCTGAGATACACTGCGTTCGCTGTGCGGCTTGACACCCCGGAGCCTGCCGAGGTGCCCATGCCGAGTACCGGCTTAAACTTTCGCCCGGGGCGACGAGCCCTCGGTGTGGATGCCGATGGCAAGCTTATATTCATCGATGTTGGAACTAGTCCAAATTACGACCTTGCCCGTTCATCTCACCTGTCCGTGAGGAGAGGCAAAGTCTTTTGTCCCAGCACCGGCACCGGGGATGAGGATGAGGGTGATGGTGGCCACGGCAAGTGGGAGTGGACGAATAAACTCGGAATGAATCTACCATGCATCTTTATGAAACAGTTCAAGGTACGGTGTTTTGACAAGGTTAACCTTCGGTGGTTCTGCGAGAAGAGCGGCAATCTTATCTTTACCCTCGGCGAAGGCAACAGTAGTCCAGGAGCATATGTACTCAATATGGCCACGGAGCGTGTCGAGAAGGTGGCCGATGGCGTCGACTTTGATTCATCGAAGTACTTGGTCGGGTACGAAATGGATGGGGCTGCATACCTCGCGTCCATATCACGCCGCCCACCAGCAGATGCCATTCAGCTTAGCCAGTAACCGGAAATCCGGTTTCTAGGATTTAGTGATGGCTGCTGCTGCTAAGCCATCTTAATTATTATTGTACATTATATCTGAAGAAAATGAAACAGTACATTGTACATTATTATATAAATGAAAGTTTCACCGGTGACGACCTTGTTTCTAAGTTTTGGTGTTGTTGATTCCATAAATATGGGAGTTTCAATGTAATAACCATTGAACATGGGACTTATCTTATGTTTTCAGGTCTTTGCAGGCAGATATGCATGGACAATATCCATGGTATCAAAACCATATGAAGTTAAATATTTTCTATATGGTGACACAATCAACACACTCTAGCGGTGAAGAGAATATTGCAGAAAAGGGGAATGCAGTTGGATACAAAAATTCTCTATGTGTGTGGGAGACTTGATGAATGGGGAACATCTCTTCAAGTGCATTTGGCATGAGCTGAACCTGAATTCGGCTAGAACCATGATGGAGAAAGTACTGAAGCTACAACCAAAAACACAGTTGATGGTTGTTTTCCTGTTGTTTTCCTGCTATGGATCCCTGGTGGGATGAGAGAAATAAATGGAGAGGAGGGAGAAGAAAGACTGCTGGGGAGGTGGCGTATCTAACAGCTGCACTATCGGACAGGTTCCAGCAGCAAACCAACAAGGCCATATTGTCGGAAACTCGTCAGTTGTATCACTATAAATGTTTTCAGTGCAACTTGTGACCATGAAATGGGTTGGTATATGCTCATGGTTATCTTCTTGATCCTTAGTGAGGCTCTCTTCTGTAACTGTAAGCAGCAGCTTCTTCACATTCTGGAACCATGCCCAATATTGATGCTACTATTTTCGGTCCATTGTCACTTGAGTTGCTTAGATTAATAATTTATAAATAATATGCCTATCTAGCCCAAGTCCCAACTTAGAATTGGACATTTTATATCGTGTCCATTTTACATGAGTTTCTATTTCGTTTGAGTTTCATATGCAAGCTCCTTGGTCTTGATTCAGCTTCTTCTGTTTTGCATCCAAGATGAAAAAACTTTATAGTTGGGATGATGTGGCCGAAAGAACTGAGATGATTGTGCAATGCAATCTCCAATAAAGATAAGATGTTGACAACTCATCTTGTTTCCTCAATAGATTTGTTAATGAAACAATGTATATCTGTGTTTTTTTTATTTCATCATCCTCTAATTTTCTGGTGCTAAATCAACTTATATGTTATTTGTGCCAAATATTGTTTAGATATTAATCAATTTTATGATCAGTATCTCCATATTTTCAGCGACATTCAAATTGAAATACATTTATTCATTTCGTTGCCTCTGATGGTGTAGATGTGTCTTGCTTGTGTATCTTAGGTTGGAAAACTGTTCTTCCCATATTTATGATCATCAACTATCTACTATGGCGTGTTCTAGAATTCCTACAGGTATTTTTGTATCCATGCATTCTCTCTATTTTACCTGTTTTGAGATTAATTGGTGGAATCCTTACACGAGTTCTCCCTAAGCCTTCGGAAACGCAAAAGCGCGTGCGTTCGGGCGCGATATATGTGCTCGATCATCCATCGCCGCCACGAGTTCAGATCTGATCGCGTGAACGATGCCACCGACGCGCCGTGCTCGAGGAGGAGCCGCCCACCGTGCCACGCCCTACAGCAGAGGCTGGCTGCCGTGGTGCTCCGGCGGCAGCCTGCTTGGCAGCGACAAGGACGGCACGGCCCTGTCCATCCCAGACGACGCTCTCTCGCCGGTCCTGGCCAGGCTCCCCAGAGCGGCCGACGTGATCCGTGCCGCCAGCACCTGCCGGCGCTGGGCCCGCGTCGTGGCCAAGGACGCCGCCGTGCTCTCACGCGGCCTGCCGTCCCTGCCCGGCCTCACCCTAGGCTTCTTCTACCAGGGAAGCAGCGGCACCACCAGGGCGCGCAGCATGCTGCGCCCGGTCTCCTCTGACGCCACGCAGACGCAGCCTTGCTTCGTCCCGACGCCCGCGGCGGCGAGGCTGATCGGCCTGCGTTCCACGTCCTGGACTGCGCTGGCCGATGCCGTGATGGGCGGCGATCGCCGCCGCGAGCTGTTGAAGCATGCCCAGCCCATCGCGGCCCGCAACAGTTGGCTCGTTCTGGAGCTCCAGCAGGAACGGTACACGGACGGGGTGAGGCTGTGCATGTGCAACCCCACTCGGGGGCACATGGCGGCCATGCTCCCGCCTCTCACCGGCGCGGACAACCCGGGGGACTATGCATGCGAGCTCTACACTGGCCACGACCAAGACCCGCCGCAGCCGTTGTCGGCTTTCTTCCGGCTGGTCATAGTCTACAACCGTCCCAGCTTCCGGGCGCTGCGCTCCTACTCGTCGGACCCCCAATGCTGGAGCACGGAGGGCAGAAGGTCTTTGTTGGTTAAGCTTGCTGCAGAGATGACGTGGAGGAGTCGAAGCTGAGCTGGCAAGGCGGGATTGTCGCCCAAAATTCAAGTTTGAATTGGAGCGGGGACGGTTGGCTTCGTCAGGCGTGGTGACCGCGCCCACGGCGCGCTCTGGAGCAGGCAGTTGCATCTGCCCACCTTTGTATCACGTTTATTTTGAATTTCGTGTGTGTAACCATGTCCATTAGCTACTGGTATAAGTAGTGTGATGTAAGGAGGTTATTGTATCGCGTTGTGTTGGCTGTAAACACTTGTGTACTTGAACTTGAGAAAGGCGAAAAGGGGCGCTGTCACCCTGGCGGTTCCCGATCTGTTCGTGTGCACTGAGCGCGTTCTTGTGTTCTAGGCTAGCCAGATTCATCTGATTATCGCTGTGATTGTGTTCCTTTATCCAACATTTGGTATCGGAGCCTTAATCGCGCGTTTAAACACCACTTGATTCATCATGAGCGAGAGAGGCGACGCCGGAGGCGGGCGGGGAGATCGGATTCCATATCCGATGCTCACCGGGTCCAACTACACCAGTTGGAGCATCCGGGTCCAAGCAATCATGGAGGACCAAGGAGTGTGGGAGGAGTGGAGCCGGGGGAGGAGTCGTCCCAGCAAGGGGGGACAACGGCGGCGGCGAAGAAGGCGAAGGACACCAAGGCTAAGGCACACTTGCTGCAGTGCATCCCTGATGACCTGCTGATGCAAGTGGCCGGGAAGAAGACGGGCAAGGAAGTGTGGGATACACTGAAGGCTCGATTCGTCGGAGAGGAGCGGGTCAGGGATGCGCGGTTGCGGACCCTGAAGAGCGACTTCGATGCCTTGAGGATGAAGGAGACAGATCAGATCGATCAGTATGCCGGACAACTGTCGGGGATGGCAGTTAGGTATGGAAACCTTGGTGGATCGCTTGATGATCAGGCACTGGTGCGGAAGCTGTTTGCAACTGTGCCTGAGCGGTTCATCCAAGTAATTGCTGGGATCGAGCAATTCTTCGACCTGAAGACGCTGTCGTTCGCGGATGCAGTTGGACGACTGAAAGCGTTTGAAGAACGCACCAGAGGAAGTTCAGGGAGTGCAGGAAAGGCGTCAGAAGCACCACAAGTGATGCTGTCGCAGGCGGATTGGGAAGCTCGCCAGAAGCACTCATCTGGTGAAGGATCTGGGAAGTACAGATCATCTGGTGATGGCGGTGGAGGGAGCCGTGGAAGAGGCCGTGGCCGGGGAGGTAGTGGTGGCGGCCGAGGAGGACACACTGATGGCTCTGTCAGGCGCGACAAGAGCCACATCAAGTGTTTCAAGTGCCACAAGAATGGGCATTATGCAAATCGATGCCCAGGTGAAGAAAAGAAGAAGGAGGAAGCTCATCATGCTAGGGCAACCGAGTATGAGCCAACTGTCTTGCTCGCAGAGACAGCATTGCCGGGGATGCTTGAGCAAACAGGTTCAAGCGCTCTGTTGTCGGATGGCTGTCAGGCTGAGGGAGAAGTCAGTCAGGCTCAACTGAACCTGAATGAGGTGAAGGTATTCCCAGAGTTGCATTACACTGATTCTGGTGAGTCTTGTGGTGAGTTGTGGTACCTTGACAATGGTGCTAGCAACCACATGACAGGTGACCTGCACAAGTTCAGAGATTTGGACTCCACTGTTTCTGGTAAGGTAACTTTTGGAGATGGCTCAACTGTTGAAATTCAGGGTAAAGGTACTATTTTGTTTCAAGGTTTATCAGGGAGTCAGTGGGCATTGCATGATGTTTATTATATTCCTAAGCTCAAGAGTAACCTAGTGAGTCTAGGTCAGTTAACAGAGATTGGATATAGAGTACTGATGGATGAGAACCTGATTGAAGTAGTAGAGAAAAACCCTGATAGAATGATAATGAGAGTTCAGAGGGCTCTGAACAGATTATATAAAGTTGAGTTGAAATGTGTTGAGTCAGTTTGTCTGAAAACTAGTGTTGATGATGAGTCATGGTTGTGGCATGGTAGACTTGGTCATGTTAATTTCAATTCCATGAAGTTGTTGGTAGAGAAAGAAATGGCAGGGGGGCTACCACTGATTGAACATCCTGATCAGTTATGTCAGTCTTGTCTAGCTGCTAAACAGACTAGAGGTTCATTTCCTAAAATGTCAAATTGGAGAGCTGATGAGCCACTAGAGTTAGTACATGTTGATTTGTGTGGACCCATAACACCTGAGACTGCAGGAGGCAGTAGGTACTTTATGCTTTTGGTAGATGATTGCACAAGGTGGATGACAGTGTATATTATCAAAACCAAAGACCAAGCTAGTGAGGCTTTTGCAAAGTTCAAAGCAGAAGCTGAGAATAGTGTTGGCTATAAAATGAAGTGTGTAAGATCAGATAGAGGAGGAGAATTCTTGGCAGCTGCATTCAAGAATATTTGTGAGGAAGCAGGTATCAAGAGGCAGTTGACTGCACCTTACACACCTCAACAAAATGGGGTTGTTGAGAGGAGAAACAGAATTGTTATGGAGATGGCAAGATCTTTATTAAAAAGCATGAATGTACCTGGTATGTTTTGGGGGGAGGCAGTTAGACATTCAGTTCATCTATTGAACAGATTACCAACAAAGCCAATGGGATACAGAACACCTTTTGAGGCATGGAATGGAAGGAAACCACAGTTGGGACACTTCAGAGTGTTTGGTTGTAAGGCACATGTCAGACCAGCTAGCCCTCATCTGAAGAAGCTGGATGATAGAAGTATTCCTATGGTCTACTTTGGTGTTGAAGAGGGCAGTAAGGCTCACAGACTCTACAACCCTCAAACAAAGAAGATTGTTGTGAGTAGGGATGTGATCTTTGAGGAAGGGGTCACATGGGATTGGAGTAATGAGTTTGGTCAAAACTCAGAGTTTGTTGAAGAAACCGTGGATGTAACAGTTTACCCTCAAGGAGGGACATTTGGTGGTGCAAATGCCAATGGTCAAGGTATTGATGCAGATCCACCAATTGAAGAAGATGGACCTGGTGGAGCAAACCAGGAGAATCAGCAACAAAATGTTTCAGGGGGGTACCTGAAATCATGGATCAAGCTGAAAATGAAGGTGATTTATTTCAGCAGTATGAAGGTGGTTTTGCTGACAATGATCAGAATCAGATATCTAATGGTGAGCATTCAGGAGTTCATGGTTCTGACTTGAATCAAGTTGATGATGACAACATGGATGTTGATCATGATGATGGACCAGTCAGGTTCAGGAGTTTGACTGAAGTGTATGAACAGGCAGCAGAAGTGGAAGTAGCTCCTGATGCAGATATAGAAGTGAATGCACTTTTGGCAGTCATGGAAGAACCAACATGTTTTCAGGAGGCAGATGGCAATGGAGAATGGATGGCAGCAATGGACAGTGAGATCCAGTCAATTGTCAAGAACAAAACCTGGGACTTGGTTAGGTTACCAGCTGGACATAAACCTATTGGCTTGAAGTGGGTGTTTAAACTCAAGAGGAATGCTGATGGGGAGGTAGTGAAACATAAGGCCAGATTAGTTGCTAAAGGGTATGTGCAAAAACATGGAATAGACTATGAAGAAGTCTTTGCACCTGTGGCAAGAATTGATACTGTGAGAATATTGCTTGCAATGGCAGCTAATTGGGGTTGGCAGGTTCACCACCTAGATGTCAAAACTGCTTTCCTGAATGGAGAATTGTTGGAAGATGTGTATGTTTCACGACCAGATGGCTATGTGGTAAAGGGCAAGGAGCAGATGGTGTACAAGCTGAGCAAAGCTTTGTATGGGCTCAAACAAGCTCCTAGGGCCTGGAATGTGAAACTAGACAGTAGTCTAAAGAAATTGGGGTTCAAGAAGTGCAAATCTGAACCAGCAGTGTATACTAGAGGAGTTGGGAAAACAAAATTGACTCTTGGTGTATATATGGATGATTTGATTGTGACTGGAGGTGATCCAAGGGAAATTGCAGTCTTCAAGAAGCAGATGACTTCTGAATTTGAAATGAGTGACCTTGGGCTATTGTCATTCTATTTAGGGATTGAAGTTGATCAGCAGGAGGACTACATCACAATCAAGTAGACTGGCTATGCTAAGAAGGTACTGTCACAGTTTGGGATGGCAGATTGTAACCCAACTAAGATACCTTTGAATCCAGGGTACAAGTTGCATGAAGACAAAAGAGGGAAGAGAATTGATGCTACTGAGTACAGGAGGATCATTGGTTGCCTCAGATACTTGCTACACACAAGGCCAGACTTGGCTTTCTCAGTGGGGATGGCTAGCAGATTCATGGAGCATCCTACTACAATGCATCTGAATGCAGTGAAGCAGATACTCAGATACTTGAGTGGGACAATGAACTATGGTTTAGTCTATACCAAGGAAGAGAAAGAAGAGAGGCTGGTGGGTTTTTCAGACAGTGATCATGGTGGGGATGTTAATCACAGGAGGAGCACTGGAGGGATGGCTTTCTATCTGAATGACAGTCTGATCACATGGTGCTCTCACAAAGAAAAAATTGTTGCTCTGTCCAGTTGTGAAGCAGAATTTGTAGCTGCAACAGGGGCAGCTATGCAGGCTATGTGGCTTAGAAGTTTGCTGAGTGAACTGACAAACAAGAAGCCAATGTGTGTGACACTGCATGTGGACAATGTTTCAGCAATTCAGTTGATGAAAAATCCAGTGTTCCATGGTCGAAGTAAACATATTGATATCAAGTTCCATTACATTAGGGAATGTGTGGAACGTGGAGAAGTGCAGGTTAAGTGGATTGGGACTCTGGAGCAAAGAGCAGATTCACTGACAAAGGCAATGGCAGTGGTGAAGCTGTCAGAGATGAGACACCTACTCGGTGTCAGGGAGCTTGAGGTGCATCAAGCTTAAGGGGGAGAATGTTGGTTAAGCTTGCTGCAGAGATGACGTGGAGGAGTCGAAGCTGAGCTAGCAAGGCGGGATTGTCGCCCAAAATTCAAGTTTGAATTGGAGCGGGGACGGTTGGCTTCGTCAGGCGTGGTGACCGCGCCCACGGCGCGCTCTGGAGCAGGCAGTTGCATCTGCCCACCTTTGTATCACGTTTATTTGAATTTCGTGTGTGTAACCATGTCCATTAGCTACTGGTATAAGTAGTGTGATGTAAGGAGGTTATTGTATCGCGTTGTGTTGGTTGTAAACACTTGTGTACTCGAACTTGTGAAAGGCGAAAAGGGGCGCTGTCACCCTGGCGGTTCCCGATCTGTTCGTGTGCACTGAGCGCGTTCTTGTGTTCTAGGCTAGCCAGATTTATCTTATTATCGCTGTGATTGTGTTCCTTTATCCAATAGTCTTTTGGGCCAAAGATTGTGAGCCATGAACTGTGTGAGCTTGGCCAAAGCATCGTGGTCGGCGGCGTGGCCTATTGGCTTCTGAGACACACGGCATTCGCGGTGCGCCTTGACGCCCCGGGGGAGCCTGCCGAGGTGCCCATGCCGCAGACCGGCATCCTGAACTTACCCTCGGCCCGGCGAGCGCTCGGCGTGGATGCCGATGGCAAGCTTATATTCATCGATGCTTTATTTGGTTCAGATTATCCAACTCGTACACATCACCTTGTCGTGAGGACAATCGCAGTCTTTTGTCCCGGTACCGGCACCAGGGACGAGGACGATGATGATGGCCACGGCAAGTGGAAATCGACGAAAGTCGGAATGAGACTACCAGGCATCAGAATGGAACAGCTGAAGGTAGGGTGCCTTGACAAGATTAACCTTCGGTGGTTCTGCGAGAAGAGCGGCAATCTTATCTTTACCCTGGGCGACGGCACTACTCCAGGAACCTTTGTACTCAATATGGCCACGCAGCATGTTGAGAAGCTAGCTCATACCGTCGACTGTGATTCATGGAAGTACTTTGTCGGCTACGAAATGGATGGTGCTGCATACCTCGCGTCCATATCACGCTGCTCACCGGATGCCATTCAGGTCAGTAACCGGAAATCCGGTTTCTAGGATTCAGTGATGGCTGCTGCTGCTAAGCGATCATAATTATTATTGTACGTTATATCTGAAGAAAACGAAACAGTACATTGTACATTATATTATAATAAATGGAAGTTTCACCGGGGAGGACCTTGTTTCTAAGTTTTAAGTTTTGGTGACATTAATATTTATAATGTATAATTAGTATTATTGGAAAGATCTTTAAATCTAATTTTTTAATAAAATTATTTGAAGATACAAATGTTACACATATTTTGTACAGATCAAGTTAAACTTTTGACACACTCACCAATGGCAACAACTAAAAAGGGACGGAGGGAGTATATACGAACCTAGATTAGATTTTTTTTCCTTAAGTGAATAGTATGCTCATGTTGACTAAGAGCATCCTAACAGTTTGGCAAAAAGGCTTTACATTTATGTATTTGCAAAAAAGTCTAAAAAACACCTATCCAACGGTTTGGCAAATAGGATTGGCATTTTGGTTAACTTGGCAAAAACCTGGAAAGGACTCTCATATATACGCAGCCTGCTCGGGCTTGGCAATGCTCGCTCGCGAGAATTCCTCCCATATATGCACGCCCGAGGAGAAGAAAATTACGGGAAAAATTTCGTGGGTCCACAATTTTCTTTTTTGCCAAGTGAATAATGCCAAACTATTGAAGATTGCCTTTTTTAGCTTTGTCATATTTATTTGGGACTTGACAAACTCTCTCATTTGCCAAATGAAATATGCAAAAACGTTGAGATGCTCTAACACTGTTTGATGCCTGAATGCCTCAGGACAAGTACAATAGCTAAGTATATCTTTAAAATTAACTTATAGTAATTTAAGTATTCTTAATTTAAATCAATAAAGAAAAGTTTGTGAGATGCATAGTAATATTAAAATATTGTATAATGGTAAAAATATACTCTTTGCATTCCAAATTATAAATCACTTTTTTAGTATATCTATTTTGCTACAATATGCATTTAGATATAACTAGCAAAAATATCCGTGTGTTGCAACGGGAAAAACCAGTACCTCTAACACAATAATATTAATTTAGTATCATTTGTATGTACCCACGAAAAAAATAGCGGGCTATCAAAAATAGCGGCGGCTGTTTCTGGCAGCTATGCGCCGCTATTGCGCCGCTACAGCCCCGCTATAGCGGCCGCTATACGCCGTAGCGTCAGCTGGATGGCGCCGCTATAGCCCGCTATTTATATACACAGAGACAATATATTAAAATGATGAAATAAAAATATAAAATCTCACAAGTCACAAGTCACAACCCGTGATTTCATAGTCTAATACAATCCAAATTCAAAAATATAAGGCATAAAGCCATAAGTGCCTTTGTGCTCGTTTTAGGGTTATATTTTGGGCTCGATTTTGGCCCAAAATTGAATTCAGGTATAGCGGAAAAATAGCGCCGCTATGGCGCTATTTGCCAATAGCGGCGCTATAGCACGCTATAGCGCCAATAGCGCGAATAGCGGCAAAATGAATAATAGCGTCGCTATAGCGGCTATAGCGCCAATAGCGCGAATAGCGGCAAAATGAATAATAGCGTCGCTATAGCGGAGAAATAGCCCGCTATTTTTTTCATGGGTACATACTCTCTCTTTTCCATTGGCATCCATGATCAGATATTTTGATCTTAGTGGATTGTCTGTCTAATATGGTTTTCAAGTGCCTCTATACACCTTCTGTATGTACATGTTGACGGACATCAATCCCAACATCTTCCTGCTATAGAATATCAGCTTTATCAATGTTCATATCCATGATGTTGATTTTATTTAGATATTACAATTACTATATATGGAAATTGGAAGAGTGTTTTTCTTGTCCTAATTCCAGTATTTATGCTCTCTACGATATTATTTATTTTCCTTGTATTGTAGCTGAATTTATGTACGTATTACTATTTGGACAAGGACATAGTCCTATACGAACTCAATAATTGGTGTACGATAGTAATTCAAACAACTCTATATAATCTATTATCAGTTAAAGTTCTCGACTTGGCACGAGTGTTTGTATTTTTCTGGATTTATTTCAGAACTTTTAGGTGTTATATTTTAAGTGGTAAGTGACATTTCATCGACAACTAGTTAACACGATGGAGTAAAAAATGGGTTTTGTAATAAAAAAAAGAACATACATGGTAGAATAAACTAGTTAACATTCTAGAAAGAAGGGGTTTTGTTTAAAAAAAAGTAAGACATATATGTGGTAGATAAACTAGTTAACATTCTAGAAAAATAGGTTTTGTTAAAAGAAAAAAAACATCATATACGATAGAGTAAACTAGTTAACAATCTAGAAAAAAAAGGGGGATTCTGTTGTAAAAAAGTTGGCATGCATGTGGTACAGGAGACTAGTTAACATTACAACAAATAATAAAGATGTCGTCACCACTGATAATTATTTAAGTGAGCTGTTTTGGGTGGCGATTAATTAACAGAGTTGGCTACCGTTTACAAATACTAAGGTATCACCGGTGTAACATTGTCCTCTCTCTGATATAAGGGGGAGGGGGGAAGATGAGACGATAAAGGGCACTCACATTTGTCTCACCGAAAGGATTCAGTACAATGATGTTGAGTTGCGAGTATGATCATTTTTCAAATGTTAGCTATTCGATTGTCATTTCCCTTTTTGCGTGCTGTTGGGAAAGCTACTACATTGCATTTGCACGTGGGCATGTGACGACGCCAAACCATGACATGATATGATTGCTTCTTTTTTTGCCCCTGAGTTTATTTAGTAGTAATAGGAGAAACATACTGCACCTAACAACAGCCTGCTGCCTCTTCTTTCCCTAGCAAGTTGAAAGATCAAACAAATTAAGAGCAACTCTATTACATTGGACATCCTCTTTCTCAATATCGATACAGATAGAAGATTAAAAAAACAAGATTAAAGGAGCAACTCGAAAGAGGGCGTATGCTACATCATGGGATTAATAAAAGTTCCTAAAAGCTCCACCCCTTCTTGTCCCAATACAAGAACATCTCCAACAGTTCACCAATATTTCATCCCCAATAGGATAGTATTGGTGATCATAAAGCACTGGTGATTACTGTCTTTTGAACTATTGGGGAAGATCTCTCCAACAGATCATCAATAATTTTCCCAACTACATATCAGATTGTATTTTATTTATTTTATCTCTTCTTTCCCTTTTCTCCTCTCGATTCATCTGCATCACCCCTGGAAGTCCCGTCACGCCGCACCTCCTCTGACACAACTCTTCCTCCTCGATTCCGCTCTCTTCCTCTGGACACCGTCCAGCATGTGTGGCAACCCCGGTCTAGCTCCATCTGCGTCGAAATCCAGCTACGGCGACCGCATCGCCTTAGTCGAGTTCCCAGGGCCAAGGGCGGCGACGAGGACGGGCTCCCGTCGTGTGTTGCCAGTAATCTGCCGGATG
The DNA here is from genome assembly GCA_018135685.1 of Themeda triandra. NCBI lineage: Eukaryota > Viridiplantae > Streptophyta > Magnoliopsida > Poales > Poaceae > Themeda > Themeda triandra. The sequence continues at coordinate 1,046,638 of JAENPR010000015.1, read as the reverse complement.
CTACGGGCGCCTCTTCGAGGGTGAGGACTGCGGGCTCCCGCACCAAGGATGGAGGAGCGGCACGCAGAGAAGCGTTGGCGTAGAAAGTCCTATCACACCCCAAATTTTTTGATTTTGGGTTATATATAAAAAACAGTAACTAAAATAAATGTTTTGATAAAATCTACCAACTTTAGTTTGAGCTAACGCAGATTTAGTTATATGAAAAATATGAATTTTCAATTTTTTCTAAATTAATTTGATTGGCTATTGCTTGATGTAATGTTTGCTTGTTAATTGACTTCGTGTTGTGAGTAAAGATTTCAAAACGTGTTTAGTAAGCCATTTATCTTTCTCCGAGTTGACATTGTCTTCTTCCTATACTCAAATTCCTTGTTTTCTACTTTAATTATTTTATTAGAGCTTTCCAAATATTTTTCATTCTTCTCCAAATCACCCATTTGGGTTTCTCATCCGTCAAAATATCTCTAAAAACACCACGAGATTTTTTCTACCATTTATGGAATTTATTCTCATTTTTCTAGGAGCATAATCTAGTTTTCAGATGCTTTAAATTATTTTATCCTGAGCTTGAAATACTTTATTTGGGTTTATCATGTTCCAAAATGTCTCTAAGAATTTTTCTCCAAATTTTCGGAGACTTTTGAGTATTTTTCATGGCTTAAAAATCAATTCTAGACTGTTCTAGAATTATTTTATCCATGAAATTAATTAATTAAGAAAACAATAAAATCTCTCAATTCTCCCAACACCCAAAGACCCTTGTCTTTATTTACTATAAGAAGATTTAATGTTTATTTAGCCCTATTAGTGTGTAACATCAATTAGCAAATATAGATATGATGAATTTTTTGTCCTAAATATACGTACCAATCCTTGAGCAAAGCACATCAAAACTACCGTATTGGGAGCCTCCAATTTGGAAATCCCTAACTAGTAAATTAGATTTTTCCTGCCTCTCTGTCTTCTATATACGCCCTCTGGCCTTCACCGCCATCGCCCCAAGCCTGCAGTTCCATGTTCTGCGTGGCCACGTGTACATCAGCAACAACGTACATCGTCGTTCCTTACTGATCGATTTATAAAAGTCGTCGATCTTACACGACTCCACCACTACGCCAAGAACCATGTACAACTAGGAGAAACAAATATTTCGGCATTTGGTCAAGGGGCAAAGTAAATTGCCGGGTTACAGTTCCCTCAAAAAAAAAAAAAAATTGCCGGGTTACTATGCACGACGCATCCTTGCCAGGGGTAAGGACGTGCTTTGATTATATTTATCCTCTTTATCTAAAATATAATTAAAGAAAATTTGTGTACATAAGAAAAAAAAACTCTAGAGAAAGCAAAAATGCTAATGAATCCTAAAAGTTCAAAGGAGCATTGCCTTGCATACACAAGGGCGGTAGGGCTAGGGCCATTGCAAGAGATTTCTACAGATAATCTTCTCCAAACTTGTATGCTTACTGTACCTTCAAAAAGTTTTCAAGAAGACTACTTGACTGCTTGCTTGTGGTCTTTAAGCTGTCATAATTTGTTTCCAGATTGTAAATTCAGGAATTCCTAGAGACATAGAAGTCAAATATAGGGTGTGTTTGGTTCTCGGCCCTAGTTAGCCAGGGTGGCTCTAGGTGGCCCGGCCAGACTTGGCCTGGTTGAATGTGGCCATGGGCTGCTATTTGGTCTGCTTGTAACATCTGGCCTGCCCCGCCTGGGATTTTGTTTGGGTTCCTGGAGTAGAGCCTGTCTAGCCCAACTTAGCTAGGGTAGGCTGTGTTTGGTTCGCACTCCACTTCCAAGTCGGTTCACCCCTCCTTACCGTACCCTACTATTTAACTTGCTCCGCCGTCAGCCAACCACTCGCTCACCCTTACTCGCTGGCTCACCACCCCGGTCCCCTCACATTCTTGTATTCTCCGTCTCTTCCCTTCCTCTCCCTTGAGTTGTCGGCGTCGTTTCTCCTCCCCGGCTGCCATGAGTGACGCGTCCTCCGCTCAGCGCGCGATGGACGCCGCGCTCAATCGGTGCACCGGCGGATCCGAATGCCTGTGTGGTGGAGCGCACTCGCCTCGGTCTTCCCTCCGTTCTTCACCTTCTCGGAGCCGCTCGACGACTGTCGGCGGTGAAGATGGCGGGGATTCCGGCGACTCCTTCAACACCGAGGGCTCCGCCGAATCCAAGGTACGTGTGATGCCCTGTTCCCCTCCTCAATCTAGGGTTTGGATGCGATGGCTCGGAATATCAATTTGTGCTGGCAAATCCTAGGATTAGGTCTTCATGATTCGATTGATAGATGTGTCTATGTTGTTCTCTGTAATTGATTGCTTAGATTAGATGGTGTTAGTAATCTGAGGTTGGAAAGACTGAATAAAAATGGTGTTAGTTCTGCTGTATGGATGAATTCATGTACTCGCAGTGACCAGACCTCCCCACCGTGGTAACTGTTCTAAACATTTTCTATTAAAATGTTGTAGGGTGAAAGCGATTTGTCGGTTCCCCATGCATTTCCTGAGCAGGAGTGGCTGCTGGTTGCCTGCAGCAAGAGCACCGCCCAAAGCCACGCCAGTCAAATGTCAACGGAAGACACGCCGTATACTATTGCTACGAAGCTGCTTTCATTTCCCCACAAATGAAATTGTAAACATAGTAAATCCCGCATACAATCGTCACTGGCTAGCATAGGTTTTCTAGTATAAACATAGGAGTAACTTGGTGCGAACCTGCATGCACACGTAGTGAAATGCAGTTCAGACACATGCATGCCAATCGCACGGCGTACAGTAACCAGACGTCACACATATAATATATAATAATTTTTTTTGAGGGAACAGGAGGGGCGCGCCCCTACTGGATTTTATTAAAATAAAAGAGTGTTAAAATTACAAGCTCCACGAATGGAGAATCAGGAAACCCAAAAGGACAAAAAGAAAATAATATATAATAATTATTACATGTTCGGACGAACAGTCATTTGATCATGGGTCTTGTACTGGATATATACTGAGAACGATCATAGCCCGGCTCCTTGCTTTGGATCCTCCTCCTCCTTGAACGAGAAATTTGGCGGTAAATCGGTGAAGCGGAATAAGGAATTCTCTTAGCATGGTCTATGGCCGGTACAAGCTTTGTCGTAAAGTTGAGCTAGTTCCCTATCAACAAACTTCTTAATCCCGAGCCTGTAAAGCTCAGCTAGCTCCCTATCAACAAACTGGTCTCCTTGAACACTTGAAGTAGCTGAACCGGCGAATCATCTCTCACGGTCACGCTTCTCGTTACAAAGCTTGCAAGTACCGGCGCACGTACAGGGCCATCGACGGCATCGACGGCAGGACAGAAAGATGAAAGGGATGGATTTTTTTATATATATAGAATTATAATTACACAGTGAATCGTACAGCCTTAACAGCCCACAAACCAGGTCGGCCCGTCAGCCCAGCAGATGGCACGCAGGCCCAAAAACTAACGTGGAAGTAAAAACGATTCGACGCTCTGCATGTTTATCGGAATCGGAAAAGGACGTGCGTGCGTTCCGGCGGTTAATAAATCTGTGCTCGTTCATCCAACGCGTTCAGCTGATTCATTGCCGCCAATAACTCCCACGACGAGATCCGATCTGATCGCCTGAAAGATGCCACCGACGCGCCGTGCCCGAGGAGGGGCCGCCCACCGTGCCGCGCCCTACAGCAGAGGCGGGCTGCCGTGGTGCTCCGGCGGCAGCGACGACGACGGCGGAGGCCTGCCTGCCAGCAACAAGGACGGCAACGGCACGGCCATCATCTCCATCCCAGACGACGCTCTCTCGCCCGTCCTGGCCAGGCTCCCCAGCGCGGCAGACGTCGTCCGCGCCGCAGCCACCTGCCGGCGCTGGGCCCGCGTCGTGGCCGAGGACGCCGCCGTGCTCTCACGCGGCCTGCCGTCGTCCCTGCCCGGCCTCACCCTAGGCTTCTTCTACCAGGGGAGCGGCGCCAGGGCGCGCAGCAGGCGGCGACCAGTGGTCTCCTCTGACGCCGTGCAGACGCAGCCTTGCTTCGTCCCGACGGCCGCGGCGGCGAGGCTGATCGGCCTGCGTTCCCCGTCCTGGACTGCGCTGGCCGATGCCGTGATGGGCGGCGATCGCCGTCGCGACCTGTTGGAGCACGCCCGGCCCGTCGCGGCCCGCAACGGCTGGCTCGTTCTGGAGCTCCAGCAGGAACGGTACACGGACGGGGTGACGCTGTGCGTGTGCAACCCCACTCGGGGGCACATGGCGGCCATGCTCCCGCCTCTCACCGGCGCGGACAACCCGGGGGATTATGCATGCGCGCTCTACACTGGCCACGACCAAGACCCGCCGCAGCCGTTGTCGGCTTTCTTCCGGCTGGTCATAGTCTACAACCGTCCCAGCTTCACGGCGCTGCGCTCCTACTCGTCGGACACCCAACGCTGGAGCAGGGAGGGCAGAAGGTCTTTTGGGCCAAAGATTGTGAGCCATGAACTGTGTGAGCTTGGCCAGAGCATCGTGGTCGGCGGCGTGGCCTATTGGCTTCTGAGACACACGGCATTCGCGGTGCGGCTTGACGCCCCGGGGGAGCCTGCCGAGGTGCCCATGCCGCAGACCGGCATCCTGAACTTACCCTCGGCCCGGCGAGCGCTCGGAGTGGATGCCGATGGCAAGCTTATATTCATCGATGCTTTATTTGGTTCAGATTATCCAACTCGTACACATCACCTTGTCGTGAGGACAATCGCAGTCTTTTGTCCCGGTACCGGCACCGGGGACGAGGACGATGATGATGGCCACGGCAAGTGGAAATCGACAAAAGTCGGAATGAGACTACCAGGCATCAGAATGGAACAGCTGAAGGTAGGGTGCCTTGACAAGATTAACCTTCGGTGGTTCTGCGAGAAGAGCCGCAATCTTATCTTTACCCTGGGCGACGGCAACGGCACTACTCCAGGAACCTTTATACTCAATATGGCCACGCAGCATGTTGAGAAGCTAGCTCATGGCGTCGACTGTGATTCATGGAAGTACTTTGTCGGCTACGAAATGGATGGGGCTGCATACCTCGCCTCCATATCACGCCGCCCACCAGATGCCATTCAGCTAGGTCAGTAACCGGAAATCTGGTTTCTAGGATTTAGTGATGGCTGCTGCTGCTAAGCCATCATAATTATTATTGTACATTATATCTGAAGAAAACGAAACAGTACGTACATTGTACATCTATCTATCTATTCTATTCTATCCTATACTTATATACTATATAAAAGAGCGAAAGAATCGAGGGTAAGATCTTACTCTTCCTATGTAATAGCCGTTCGATCTACAAGCGTGCAATATGAGCCCTTCGTTATCCGAGATCTTACATGTAATAAGATGTAAAACTCCTTCACGAACCCACAGGGACGCGCCGACTTGTACTCGAACTGCACCAACAACTCTCTACTAGGCCGGAGCAACCCTTGTGCTCTGGCAATACCTCAATACATATATTTTTTTAATGTGAAGAAATAGCTCTGTATCTTGTATAAATAACAACAAAGACTATGTAGGAGGAGGCCAGGGCGAGTAGCCACGGATTGTAAGGAAGAAGGAAAAAAGGGCTGCTGCTCCGGTAAAGAAGGAAAGAAGAAAGCGGCTACTTCCATCTAGTAGAATCAGGAGGCATGGCAAGACCCGCTACACCAGCCGAAGCTCAATAGACAGCCGAATCACTACCAAAGATTCTAGCTTTTGTCTCCTTCGCTGCAGAAACAGCTACTAGTAAATTAGTGTGTAATAATAGACAGCATCCACAGCTACCACATGGTTGTGCACGTTCCCTGCTGGCGCTACCGTCCACGTACACAGCACCGTGTCTATGAAAGGAGGCAGAAGAGGGCATGGCCAGCACTCGTCAGCCCATGCTAAGATCAAGCTATCACTGCCGGCCGGGTAGCTAACCTTGGTTTTCGCATGGAGCCAGCGAAGCTCACAATGTTCCTCGCCGTCGCTGTCGTCGTCGTCTGTGCTGTAGCCGCCGCACCGGCTACCGCGGTGGCGGGTTACTCCGGCGGCACGACCGCCCCAGAAAGCTGCCAGACGCAGATCACCTACTTCACCAACTGCCTGGCCCGTTCTGAGATCCGCGGGCGGTGCTGCAGCGTGGTCGAGAGCCGCAAGTGCCTCTGCCAGCTGAAGCGGGAGGTGGCGCTGCCCTGTCGTCTGCATCGCCACCATGAACGCAAATGCTCCAAGGACGAGCAGGCTCCACCGTCGGTGAAGCTGGCCGAGCTGCAGCGCCTCCCATGCTTCAAGACACTCAAGTGCTATTAGCAACCGTTCCAGTTCGTAGTTTTGTTTCATGCACGTGTCCTTTTGTTTCACATTGTTCACTTGTTATTGTTACTGTTCTATCCATTCGGCTTGCTATATAGTATATGGAGGTTACCTGAGCTTTGTTCGTTGAGACAATTCCTTGTGTGTTCCTAAAGAGGTGGTTGAAATTGACTTCTACGCGGCACTGAAAATTTGCTATGACTATTATATCAGATTTTAATGGTTTCTTTCCCAATGGTGCCAAGTAGCTGTTAACTTCTTGACGGAACACAAGGGCAACAAACAAGAAAAATAATAATAATAAAAACTGATAGAGAATATAATTGTGTAACAAATAAATTCATAATGTTTTCAGATGTATTCAGATGAGGATAAAACTAATACTTAATCCGTTCCAATTTATAAGACGTTTGACTTTTTCAACCCCAAGTTTGACCACTCGTCTTATTCAAAAAATTTATAAAAAAACAGTCAAATTTAAATTAGTATTGAAGAACTTTTATTAATAAAGGAAGCCATGTCAAAAGAAATGATATTTTGAAATTTTTTTGAATAAGACGAACGTTCAAAGTTTGTGTTAAAAAAGTCAAACGTCTTATAAATTAGAACGGAGGGAGTATGAAAGTTGTACGATCTATGAGACCTAAAACTTCATAATTAGTAACTTTTTTAGCTGAGATTGTTTATGAGCTCAAATAGTATATAATATATTCTAAATTTTCATATTTTTGAAATTCAATTTTTTGAATTTTTCAAATGATCTCGGATTATATTAAATTTTTTTGTGTTCAAAGATCGTTTAGAAACCTATATATTAAGTTCTCAAATTTCAATATCTATTTTTTAAAAAAATTTCAAATGATGTTGAATGAAGAATTCACCTTACGAGATTCATAGCTTGTTTCATGAGTTATCATCTCATTTAGCACGAGAATCCATTAGTACACACAGGTAGCGGCAACGTACACGGGCCGCGGGGTAAAACCTTATGCCCGGACGACACGCACACGGACGAGCATGGTGACTTGCATGAACTGAACCAAGAACGAAACCTATGGCTAAGAGGATAGATATGGCGGCACGTACCTAAGATGACAGGCGACACAAATAATTCCACTCGTCACTGAATGCTAGTGCTCCGGCGAACCGTAGGCGTCGAGGTGGCAGTGAGAGCCCGTAGCTGCCACGCCCAACCGCATGGTCACCTCCTCCGTCACGGGATGAGGATGACGCTACCGGTGGTCACAGCCACCGTCACCGACCACCTGGCCTCGCACACGAGCCCAGCCGCCTTGGCAAGGCGAGAGAGGTGTAGAGCCACCTGCAAAGGGTTCTTCTTCTTGAGGATCCACCAGTCAGCAACCATATGCTTCCTGCGTTGGGTGGAGCAGAGGGGGGGGAGAGAGATCGTCGGACACTCAGGGGTGACGAGGTAGTGGTCACCTGCTTCATCAAAGCCAGAGACCTCCAGATTCAGGCACCTGCCATCATGGACAATGGGCGCGGACATGTCGCCAACTATGGAGGAGGTGGGCGCATCCTCATTGAGCAGCTGGGCGAAGGCAACCCCCGGCTTGGAGTTGCACTCCATGTTCCCCGGGGGCATCCAGAGAAGGTCGTCGTCATCGTCAAGGCCTCACTGTTCAGGCGCCGGAGGAAGGGCAGCCCAAAACGGCGACACAATTTGAGTCGACCTTGGCGTCGCTCTCCGAGACGCTCCTAGAGGAGCCGTCACCGGTGGAGATTCTGGCGACGTCGATGTCGTCCATCCCCATAACACCCGCTTGGATGCCCACATTATTGGCGCTAGGGCGGTGCACCGGAATAGGCGCGAAGGGCTCGGCGCAGGTGTTGGCATTTCTTAGCGCGATTACCAAAATAGACTTAGAGCCTAATTATAACAGCGCCAGAAACGCTAAATGGCTTTACTCGGCATATTTACTAGAAACTGGTTCTAGCAACTACGCGAGTGTTGCCAAGAGATAGATCACATCCTATTAGAATAAATATCCGCAAGCGCACGGATCTATCGTCGCAGCATTTCACCCGGAAGTACTCAGGGTATCGTTATTTATAATTTCCCAAAGGAAGGCATGGGGTAGTTAAGTTATCTAGCATGGATATGAATACAATATCTAGGATGAAGAGAAACCGACTAATGTGCTATACAGGGTAAGCATACGGTAGTCTGGATAGTGGACACACACTTAGAGCAACCTCAAAGGAATAAAGGTAAAATAAAGAATAAAGAATAATCTACGCGGAGCAGGCAGGTCCTATATAGTCAATGCTAGAATAGCTAATTCCACATGTTATACAAGTTAAGACTCGACTATAGATTAGGAATATGGGGAGACCGCGGAAACTGGTCTGCCAGTCGATGGCGGCATTTACGAACTCCTACTCAACATGCGAACGTGGGGGATTACAAAGGACGGACAGGGCTGTCACCACCTGCCGCCTACCACCTCAACCGTGGCATGCCGACATATCCGAAGGTTCCCTCGCATCCGGACACCATGTCCGCATACTAAGGAGCTACCTACATCCCCCCGGACTCCCACCCTACGGATGGACGAGCTAGGACATAGGCAAACCCGAAGGCACATCGAACCGCTATTCCTCACCTACAATCTAATCTAAACAAGTAAAACATGTGAATGATGAAGAACCGTGTAGAACATGATGAACAACTCTCACAAGAACTATGGCCTAATTCTTGATCATCGAATATATCATGTACTAGACTATACTCTAGTTCATATGCATGATTATATAAATGTAATAAGAACTTGACTAAGGAAGAACGCTCCATAGATTTATACCAAAGGTGTAGCTTTTCCTCCTGGAGACAAGCTCTCCAAGTAGCTTTGCCTAGTTCCAAATGACTAACACTAATGCTAAAGAACAAGTGTGAGGTGTAGAGATGGCTCCAAATAGTGTGTGTCAAGGTGGGGGGGCCTCTCCTCTTCATTTATAGCCCCCAGAAGGCGGTTCGGGGGTAGTGGTGTAAAATCACCAGCAAAACCGTCATCCCCCGATGGAAGGAGGCGAACCGCCTTGGCCGGGCCCACGGCGGCGGGTGGGCGCGCGCGCCCTGAGCGCGCCCGCGCTGGTTGGCGCCGCCCGACCGCCTTTGGCGAGATGGGCTGGGCCGCCATCTCGGGTCTTGTCCATGCTGGTGCTTTTGGCCCAGTTCGACCCCAGGTGGCTGGCCCTTGTTCTCTTGCTCTTTTGCGCCTTTTGAAAAGCGCCTTTTTATTCTCAAAATTCCTGCACTTGGTGTACATTCTATAAAATAATATTTTCTCCAAGCACAGGTGGAACTAGGTCAATAGTAAAGATATATGTGAAATAAAATATTTATTTTCCCCATAATGACCTATAGTTGGCGGGTAAAAATCTGAGTTAAGGACCGCCAACAAGATCCCCCAAGCTTATCCCTTGCTAGTCCCGAGCAAGTCTTTGCTTTGGGTTGTTGATCAGGGGTTGCTACGATGCCGATTATATCTCAAGTGTACAAGCTAAAAGAGAGCGTTCTACTGCTATTTGAATAAATCGGCAATTGTATCTCCCTATGATTCCTGATGGAGTGGGGCTTCTAATTTTCTCAAGTCTTGGGCGATTGCAAAATAGAACAGTTTCAAAGACCGGTGCTTTTCATTCGTCCCAAGATCAACTTTCAGTCCGGAGGTTTTGTAAGTTTTTATAAATAAACCAAGTTCCTCAAATGACCCACTCGATCGCTCAAAAGTGTATAGTAACCTCACCAAAGGCATTTTCAGATTTTTGCCTTCTACCTACCACTAAAAACTGAGAGTGGAGTTTTGGGTAGGTATGTAAGTGGGCATACTTGTATCACATATGTTGTAAGGTCAAGGACTGAACCTTACGGAGATTAAGCTATACACCTTGATTGAGATGTGCAAGTGTGTGGATGGAATAAAAGATGATTCCTAATTTTTGTGGTATTTTTGGGTCTCCATGCATCATGACATACTCTCTTTTATTAATGAATGAGATGAAGAAATGATGGGCTATCAAAGAACAACTAAAACTATCCCCTCATTTTTTTTTGAACGGGGATCTAAGACTTTTCCCGTTTGCCTACAAGAGTGATAAATCTTCTAACTATATAAATCTCTCTTTTTTTTTCTTTTTTTTTCTTTCTTTTCTCTCATATTTTTTTCTGACTAAGAACATAGCCCATAACTTATTGGTGGAAAGGATGAGGCGGAGAGAGATGTCATGATGAACAATGCATGGAGAATTTTGCAAACTACAAGAGAGGGGTGCGCGATCTTCAGGGTAAGGGCCGGCATTTTTATTTGGTGGAAAAAGTGGTGCGCAACTCTTAGTGTAAGGATTGGCGGATGGTGAAGGGTGCATGTTGTGCGCAACTCTCAGTGTAAGAGCTGGCGTTTATTTGGTGGGTGCAAGTGAATCTCAATCATGGGTGTAGAGTCATAATCTCACGTCGGTAACAATCCGACCGAACTCAATGTACGAACAAGCAGCGTATGAAGGTTCTTATTCTACTATGGATAGATCATATGGCTCTGGTGGGTATTTCGCGATCATTGAGAAACTATTGTTTTTGAAAATTTTTGAAACAAAAACTCCGGACATCAGGATTTCTCAAAGGGACAAAGTCATTGCTGTGGTCTAAGTCACCATATCATATCGCGCAATAACCTAGATGAGAGTAACCGTATGCAACCCACTAAATCAAGTTTCTAGAGCATGATAATGTAAAGCCGATAAACCCAAATACTAGAGAAAACTCTATTTTAGACAAGTACAAACGAGACATAAAACAGAGCAACCAATCATTTCAACATGGGTGGAACTAAACATTTCATAGCACATATATGGAATGGAATAATTTTTTTTTTGAATTTTTCAATGCAAGAAACTTGAATTTAAACATGCTAAAATAAAAAATAAAATTACAAGAAATTAAATATGCAATGCGGGTACCTCAATGGGGGTCCTCCCCCAAGCTTATCCTGAAGCTCATGGCCCAGGGTTGTATCCCAGGGACCTCCAGTAGGCCCTCTCCTCCTCCTGCTGAATGCGGAGGCTCTCGGCAAGAGCATCGAACCGCTGCCCGTGCTGCTGCTGCCACTGGGTCGTCGAATGCATGAAGCCGCCCAGGGTGTTCCTGATGTCGTTCGTCGGATCTGCGCAGCTGTCCAATGCGTGCGTTGATCGAGGCCCGGCGTCGGCTCCCGCTCTCGTGGTGGTGAGTCGACGTGTACCGCCTCTGTCACTCCCACTCGTCGGTCCCCACGCATCGGACCATGCCCTCTCGGCGGCTTTGTCTTGCCGGCTCGGGGTCTTGCTCCCACCCCGAGTAGCTGCGTAGCCCCGGTAGGCCTCCCATCCACCATAACCATACCGCTTGGGGAGGCATGCAGGGCATCCGGCGGGAACAGGGGAGTCGGGGTGCATAAGCCTCAGCCCCTCCTCTAGTGGCTCTCGGAGTCTGTTCTTCCCTGCGTGCTTCTTCTGTAGTCTTCAAATCAAAGGTGAGCACGTCACAGTTATATAAATAGAGATCCGGGTTAGGTAACCGAATCTTATTTACATAACTGGCAAAGAAGAAACAGATACGATCTTTCCCATCGGCCTTCAAAGTGTGTCCTTGGGTTAGGGCACGTAAATTACAAATCGGCCGATCAAGAGGAATGTACTCAACATCATTACCATCTAGTGCTCCTACGGCATTGGCAATGCGAGTAACAAGAGAGGTGCAATTGATAGCAGAAGACTTCTTAACCATATCTGGCCAGTGGAGGCACATCTCCCGTACAGGAGCGACCTTGAACTTGTGAACCATGGCATAGAGAAGCTTAAGTTCTACAGAATGCACCCATCTAGTCTTGCCGGCAGGAAACAAAGTCATAGAAATCCAACGATGCATGAGTCTAAGGATAGGGTGTTGGATCTGTGTGTTCAGGGGTTTGAAAGGTCCAACTTCTACCCTACCCGAAATCTTCTCCCAAAAAGAATTGCGATCAAAACCAGGGATAGATGCATCTAGTTTAAGTGCACACTTATAGTGAAAGCCTAGATGATGAGCGAGTTCCCCCCAAGTAAGAGAATATTCCGTGCCAAACAAACGAAAGTAAATACGCTCATCATCATAATCAAGTGTGCAGAGAAACTGGATGGTCAAGAGACGTGAACCTTGCTCATCGATGGGCTCGATGTTTTCCCAACCAACCGCCTTCCAAATGGTTTCGAAGTTGGTGTCCATACCTATTTTCTTGATGAGGTTGGCGTCATAGACCATCGTGTGGTTGAAGAGCCGATCCTTGAGGCGATGGTACCTCTGCAGCTCCTGCTCTCCCTCCAGGTCGAGGTACGGGGTGTCGACCGCGTAGATTCCCTCGGGCTCGGGGGTCGCGGGCGCCGCCTCCTCGGCTACTTCTGGCTCGTAGGGGGCACCTTGGTAAGAGCTCGAGGCCTCACCGTACCCTCACGAACTGCAGTCGCTCATGGCGGACTACGCCGGTGGCTAGCTCTCGGGTGTGAAAGAACTAGTGGAAGTTGATTTTCCACACCCGAGACTAGCTCTAACTCTTGCTCTCTTGCTCAAGGATTGCTTGTGGAAGCTTGTTGTATGGGAAGTGGGGGTGAAAGAGAGTGAGAGTGTGAGAAATGGGAGGTGGTTGCTCACCCCGGCCACCCCCCTCCTTTTATAGCCGGATCACCAGCAGCAAGGGGGAGGGGCAACGGCTAGGAGCCGTTGGCCGCCGGCCCGGGCCCCACCTCGGCAGGACTGGCGCGGCCGCGCCTCGGGTAGCCTTGGCCGTTGGGTGCCAACGGCTAGCCTTGGGCGCTAGCCGTTGGTGATGATTCCGCCCCGGCCATTCAAAATCATTTTTTTTTTCTAAAATAAATCTTCTCTTTTTTTTAGAGAGGAAGTTTTATTTTATTTTTTTTTCATCTACTCTCTCTTTTTCTTTCTTCTTTTTTTTCGAGTAGCAAGAAAGTACTTACCGACCTGCTTTTGTCGGTGCTCTTATTTCTCCCCCCCCCCCAAGCTTGCTTGGCTTAACAGGGGTGACCAAACCCTGTCGCGACCATGTTTACTGACTCGGGCGGGACCTCGGGTTGCCCTGGGATCCTGCTCGTGTCAGCGTTTGTTGGGATCGCTGCGGCAATTTGGGCGAGCTGGGTCTCTATCATCTTGTTGAAACTCAGCTGATTCTTGACAGCGGATGATAGGCCCTCTATCTTGTTATTCATATTTTCCAAGATCTTGTCATTTTGGATCATCTTTTTGGTGAGATTTTCGTTGATCTTGGCTTGGCCGTAAACCAGGTCCTTCAATGAAGGTTGATTCGAATTAAACCCGGAGGCGTAATTCGAATTACCTTGGAATGGAGGACGGGACTGGTTATTCCAGCCATTCCCTCCTCCTTGCTGCTGGCGAAACCCATTGTTGAGGTAGGCGGCCTCTTCACGGGTCTTGGGGCAGTCATTCCCCGAGTGTCCAGCTTCACCATAGACCTCGCATGACATGCGAGCATCCATGGCGTTGACGGTGCCGGATGCATCATTGATGGCACCACCGTCAATCTTCTTAAAGAGTAGGTCTATTTTTGCGGCAAGCATATCCGCCTCCTTCACGGTATGCATGCCTTTTTGTCCCTTGGTGGGAGCGCGGTCCTCCCCCCAAGCTTGGTTTTCTACCATTTTATTGATCAGTGCCGTGGCACTGTCAATAGTCAATGATAGAAAGGCGCCGCCAGCTGCGGCGCCAAGGTGCCCCTTCGACATGGGTGTTAACCCATTGTAGAAGTTCTGGAGCACCAGCCAACTTTCCATCCCATGGTGAGGGCATTCCTGGATGTACTCCTGGAGCCTCTCCCATGCCTCAGGGATGGGTTCCAGCGAATTTTGCTGAAAGTTGGCGATCCTTCCCCGTAGGGCATTGGTTTTGCCCATGGGGAAGAACTTAGCGAGGAACGCGGTGGAGCACTTGCTCCATGTGTCAACAATGGCCTTGTCCTTGTAGAACCAGGTCTTCGCCTTTCCCACTAGGGAGAAAGGGAAGAGCCTGAGCCTGATTGTATCAGGTGCGACATCCTTGATGACGATGGTGTCGCATATCTCCAAGAAACGCTGAAGATGAGCGTTGGCGTCCTCACTAGGCAGTCCACAAAATGAACTTGCCTGCACCATGGTAATGAGCCCAGTCCTGAGCTCGAAGTTCTTGTCTCCCAAATTGACAGCGGGCCCAGTGGGCACGTTGGCAACATTGGGGACAGAGAATTCGCGCAGGGACTTGGCCATGGAGTGCGGCGTAGTAGGTGCGGTGGTGACCGGTTTATCGTCGGCGGAGTAGCGAGAAGAGGAAAGGGCACGAGTCCTCTTCCTCCTTAGGAGTGCCTCCGATTTGAGTTGAAATTTTCCGGCGAGGGAGAAACCGGTCATGCACTATCCCATGTTTTCATCCACAACGGGAGAAAACATAAAAGTTAGCTTTGTATAGACATTGTCATTTCTCATTTTATATATCATATGCATATCCATGCTTTGCTAGATCCTTAACTTCCATGCCTTCCCCGACAACGGCGCCGAAATGCTTGTTGGCATTTCTTAGCGCGATTACCAAAATAGACTTAGAGCCTAATTCGATAACGGCGCCGAAAACGCTAAATGGCTTTACTCGGCATATTTACTAGAAAGCTGGTTCTAGCAACTACGCGAGTGTTGCCAAGAGATAGATCACATCCTATTAGAATAAATATCCGCAAGCGCACGGATCTATCGTCGCAGCATTTCACCCGGAAGTATTGAGGGTATCGTTATTTATAATTTCCCAAAGGAAGGCATGGGGTAGTTAAGTTATCTAGCATGGATATGAATACAATATCTAGCATGAAGAGAAACCGACCAATGTGCTATACAGGGGTAAGCATACGGTAGTTTGGATAGTGGACACACACTTAGAGCAACCTCAAAGGAATAAAGGTAAAATAAAGAATAAAAATAATCTACGCGGAGCGAGCGGGTCCTATATAGTCAATGCTAGAACAGCTAATTCCACATGTTATACAAGTCAAGACTCGACTATAGACTAGGAATATGGGGAGACCGCGACAACTGGTCTGCCAGTCGATGGCGGCATTTATGAACTCCTACTCAACATGCGAACGTGGGGGATTACAAAAGATGGACAGGGCTGTCACCACCTGCCGTCTACCACCTCAACCGTGGCATGCCGACATATCCGAAGGTTCCCTCGCATCCGGACACCATGTCCGCATACTAAGGAGCTACCTACATCCCCCAGGACTCCCACCCTACGGATGGACGAGCTAGGACATAGGAAAACCCGAAGGCACATCGAACCGCTATTCCTCTCCTACAATTTAATCTAAACAAGTAAAACATGTGAACGATGAAGAACCGTGTAGAACATGATGAACAACTCTCACAAGAACTATGGCCTAGTTCTTGATCATCGAATATATCATGTACTAAACTATACTCTAGTTCATATGCATGATTATATAAATGTAATGAGAACTTGACTAAGGAAGAACGCTCCATAGATTTATACCAAAGGTGTAGCTTTTCCTCCTGGAGACAAGCTCTCCAAGTAGCTTTGCCTAGCTCCAAATGACTAACACTAATGCTAAAGAACAAGTGTGAGGTGTAGAGATGGCTCCAAATGGTGTGTGTCAAGGTGGGGGGGCTCTCCTCTTCATTTATAGCCCCCAGAAGGCGGTTCGGGGGTAGTGGTGTAAAATCACCAGCAAAACCGTGATCCCCCAGATGGAAGGAGGCGAACCGCCTTGGCTGGGCCCACCTGGCGGCAAAGTGGGCGCGCGCGCCCCAGGCGCGCCCGCGCCTGGTTGGCGCCGCCCCCTGACCGCCTTTGGCAGGTGGGCCTGGGCCGCCATCTGGGTCTTGTCCATGCTGGTGCTTTTGGCCCATTTCGACCCCAGGTGGCTGGCCCTTGTTCTCTTGCTCTTTTGCGCCTTCTGAAAAGCGCCTTTTTATTCTGAAAATTCCTGCACTTGGTGTACATTCTGCAAAACAATATTTTCTCCAAGCACAGGTGGAACTAGGTCAATAGTAAACATATATGTGAAATAAAATATTTATTTGCCCATAATGACCTATAGTTGGCGGGTAAAAATCTGAGTTAAGGACCGCCAACAGCAGGGTTCAGGGGAACGACGGGCGGAGGAAATAGGATAGGTCGGAGTGACCATCATCACTGGTGCACGAGTGGGAGAGGAGGTGTGGAGTTGGAGGAATGAGGTGAAGCAGAGTGGTCGAAGGCGAGGTGGTGACAGTTTTAGTTTCTTACTGGACAGGTGACTGTGATAGGCGAACAAGGTGAAGCCACGTAGGTCGGTGGTGGTGGGGTGGAGCGGGATCATGACCGGGGCAAGGACGAACCTACTTGTGAGGATGGTCGCGTTGTGTGGCCAGGAGGTTCGAGCCATCAGGGGCCACGACCACGGCCGCCGCGTTGGCGACTTCTCCATGTGCCCAACCAATGGAGGCGCCACGGTGAAAGTGAAAAGGAAGGTGACACAGGAGGAATTCGGCCGACCCGTAGCGGTAGGTGGTAATGTACCAATGGCAACTTGAATGCCGTAGCGGAGTAGAAAAGCGAGTTGATTAAATTTCGTTGTGTGCGCTGCCCGATGTGGCGGCTCAGCACTACGCGGGATGCCGGACCAATTGGCATCCTCGTTCCCTCTCTCGGCACCATTGCCAAGAAACATGACATCATCATATTGCTCACGACATCATGTCTCTCTCCATAAGTATACAGTTGCCCTGCCACTCCATTGATCATCAACAATAATTGAGCTCCCAAGCAGAGCGGGAGCGGAGGCACTGTGACACCTCAATAGAAGACACAATAGGCTCTGACGCGAAAGCAGTCCACGAAGCCACTCCAACGCGAAGCTAGCTCTGCCAGAAGCCGCTCCAAAGAATCTGGTCCACGAATAGCAGCATCGAACGGCCGTAGGCATTGGAGGAGACGTGGATATCGTTTCTTTTAGAGGAGCCGTCCATCTTTTAGCTCTTTAATGACGCCGAAGCTGTAGACGTCGCATTTCTCCGTGTACGGTTCCAGTTAATCACTTCCGGAGCCATGTACACATGTCTCTAAAATCATTACTAAGAGTTCGGGCTGCATTTTGTGCACTGTGATCTCGCCGGTGAGCTCCTTGCCTCCTTCCCGTCCGGCAAGAACCTGGCGTGGCCGAAGTGCATGACCTGCACGCGCAGTTCAGCGTCCAGGATACAAGCAGTATCGTCGAGATACATGGCATATGCCCTTTTGGCTAATGATTGTACCGGGAATTCCCAAGTGTTTATCTAAAAAAGTAACAGAAGAAGATAAATAAAACACTATTATGAATTTTTGAAAAGGATTGAATCATGATGACTGCTTAAACTGCATTGGTAACAGTACAATTCGAGAATCAACTATCAAGGCATAGCATTACATCATGGCATCATGCTGCATTTTCATTAGTCATGATTTCCGAAGGCAATGAATAATTAGCAGCTACATTTATCGAAACCCTTAAAAAAAAGCAGGTCAAAATGCCAATGGACACAAGTTCTAAGAATTAGTCCTGATGATGAGAAAAATATCTGGCCATCTGGGAGGCATCAAGGAGCTTGGGACCTTAGGCGCCCCATATCAAGCCGTGTCTTGAAAGAGATCTGGACTTCATACTGAGCCCCAGGTATCCGCAGGCGTTTTAACCAGAAGAACTTCTTCTGAAGCTCATGTACTTTGGCGGTCTGTTCCACAAACTGTTTCTTGACATGCATCGAGAATTGTTCCCTGGACTTCTTATCAATATGGGGTGATCGCAACACGGTGTACAAGGCTCGTGATTCAGGCAGTCCAACCTTCTTTGTGAATGGAAGAAGCCCTGAAACCTGGTTGCTTTGGCTGATAAAAGACTTCATCACTACACGTATCTTTGCAGCCATGACGCAACAGCAAAGCAGAAACTGTCTACCGTTTACAAATACCCTTGACACCTGGAGATGGTAAAAATTAGCACTGCCATTGTCATGTAACCAACAAGTAACACAAAAAAAAATCTGGAGGAATTTAGAAAATTAAACTTGCTATGACATGGGCAATAGTTTTATGATGCTTTAGCAAAATATTCACACAAATAGGGTAACAGAAATAGGGAAAGAAGCATATATACAGTGAGTACTTATAGAAAAAGGTTCAGCACATGGATGGCAGTATATCAACTAATGTGCAGTATGATGCAGCCACACCATGTCTCAGATTTCCTGGACTGCCCATAGGGCTACTTAGCATATGTTTTGAAGCCACAATACTTAACTGACCCCATTCAAAAACTTTCTACCGTGGAAAAACGAAAGATGGTAAAATCACAGAGGATTTTTTCTTCTAAAATGAAGTATCATACTAATGATAGGGCCTGTTCGACTGATTAGATATCAGCTGATTTCAGCTGAACTTGTACAGCAACCAATTCAATTAAAAGTAAGTAACAAGGGTACATAGCTTCAGTTGATTTTATCTAAAAAACATAGCTTCAGTTGATATAGAGGTGATTGGCAATAAAGCTACAACAGAGGAATATTTTTTTTATTAATGGATGGGGCTAAATGAACACACGAGGAAGTAGAACATATTCACGGGTAGAGATGAGTGAGTTGTTGCAATTAGCAAAGAAATGAAGAAATATGCCGGGCATCATCAGTCTTAAAAAGGTTAACACCGTGAAGTAAATATCAGCAGCTCTGAGTCCACAGAGAATTGCAACAGCATGGCTGGCACCCAGCGGCCAATGGAGCTAGCTCTGATCACCACATCAAAAAATTGCAGAGTAACATTCCATACAAGTTCATCTAACACATACTTATTTTGCCCCCAAAGGGTTTTGAACAATCACAACTCACAAGCACATCAACAATTTTTGCCAAGCAATCGAAGTTAAATGGATTCAGATCCGAATACCAATAGTAAATTAGGGTTTGGGCGCGCACGGTTTTGCACAGCAGAAGGGAAGACCGAGGGGATGGCGTACCTGATGGCGCTCGTCGCCGGCGAAGGGGACGAATTTGGGCGGCAGCGCCGTCCGGCCCAGTCGTCGTGCGCGCACGCTGGGGGAGTGGCCGAGTGGGGGTGATGGAAGAAGACCCACGGCCCAGGGGCATATCTGAGAACAACAAATTTACAAGGGGTCCAAACGAAAATTACCTCAGATAAGTTGAATAAGATCCAAAACCCTAATCCGGCCCCCTCTTTCTCGCACTCGCGCCTCTTCCCCATTCGCGCCGCCGCCGCCGCCGCCGCCGCAAGCGCCAGCTCGCCGTCGCCAAACACACCGACGCCGCCATGGGGCGTATGCACAGCCGCGGGTAACCCTAACCCTCCCGCCCCCGTCCTCATAGCACTGGTGCCTTTGCTTCTAGTCTAGTGAATCTCTGTGCTAATGGCGGCCGTGACGCAGGAAGGGTATCTCGTCGTCGGCGCTGCCGTACAAGAGGACGCCGCCGACCTGGCTCAAGACCGCCGCCTCCGACGTGAGAGCCTTCTCCTCTCTCCCTCGACCCCATTCCGTTCGGACCTCGTCGGCTTCCGTTGTTGTTGGGATGTGATTGCTGATTTGGTTGGTTGGTTCATGTGTGTGTGTGTTGTTGGGTCTCGTCTGGTAGGTGGAGGAGATGATCACCAAGGCGGCGAAGAAGGGTCAGATGCCGTCGCAGATCGGCGTCCTGCTCCGTGACCAGCACGGTATCCCCCTTGTCAAGAGCGTCACCGGCAGCAAGATCCTCCGCATCCTCAAGGCTCATGGTGAGAATTACATCCTCGTTCGATTCACTTGTTAGCAGTGATGGAGCTTGAGGATAAATTTAGAGGGGTCCAATCCAGTAGTATAATAGTATACATGGTTTAAGGAGTGTGAGGGTGCCAAATTTAAAGCTTCATCAGCAAAATATACGAAAATACTGAAGCATCCTTTGTAGAATTGCAAAATTAGGAGGGGCCATGGCCCACTATGGCCATAATGAAGCTCTGTGTATGTTTGTTTGTTATTTTGTGGGTTGTGCTTGTATTCATGATTCATGTGCTTGCTTGTGCAGGGCTGGCGCCAGAAATCCCGGAGGACCTGTACTTCCTCATCAAGAAGGCGGTGGCGATAAGGAAGCACCTTGAGAGGAACAGGAAGGATAAAGACTCCAAATTCAGGCTCATTCTTGTTGAGAGCAGGATCCACCGCCTTGCCCGCTACTACAAGCGCACAAAGAAGCTTCCACCCACCTGGAAGTAGTAAGTCACTCGAACCCATGCATTGTATTCTGTTGCTTGTTGGGACTAGCATGATTACTGAAGTATGTTGTATTAGCTTAGTTAACTTGGTAATCATTGATCTGTTGTGCCTGGTGATTACTGCAGAGGTGTAGTAATTTCTTTATGTCAGAGTATTGTTGATTGCATCCAGATGCTACCGATTGTTTGCAACCTGAGCTAGTAATCATGATGTAAATACACCTCTGTGTGTGAAACTCGATATTATAACGAGCCATGGCTTTGTACTGCAAGTAATTCTGAAGCTACTAGAATTGGGTAGTGTTCGATAAAGAACACCCTTATTCGAAATGCATTTGTTATTTCACGCAGTATTGTTCATATAAGATATACTGTAGTATGTTCATCTGATGCACTTTCATAGAGCATGTAGATTCATTAGCATTTTAGGGTTCTATTTGGCAGAGATCTATGCCCAGCTCCATGAGTCTGAGGACTTGCTATGTTGAGGATGTTTCGGTATGCCATATTCCATTTTTGACTAAAAGTAGAGACTTAAAACCACTTTATTTTAGCCTGCATACTCCATATCTGATGCGCAGCCAAAAGCTGGAGGCTTGCCAAACAGGGTGTTGTATGCATTGTGTTTGTCACCTTGATATTAAAATGGCATTGTTATGAAAATCTGACCTGTGTAACCAAATGAATTGTCATCAGCATTTAGTTGTATTTAAGGCAGTAGATGGGTCAAATCCCCGGAGTTCTTGTGTTGTGTTGTTTTTTTCCTGCTATGTGGCATGCTATTTGGACGGTCATACACTTCTACTTTGTAGCTGACAATTCTTTCTCTACTGTAGTGAGTCAACCACCGCAAGCACTCTGGTGGCCTAAGCGAGGAGCTCAACATCAGGCGCTTGAAGCTGGGGCTATTCTTGGAATCATTTTATGTACTGTTTTATGAGTTTGGATTGTAATAGATCGTGGATGTTCTGTGGAGGATGCCATAAACCCATTTGGTTACATAGAACTGCTTGTTGTTAACTTTTGTTACTCGGCATCCAGATTTTGTCAGCTATAATGATCATTTACATTACATGGTTTGTCCCTCCCTGCCTGCTGTCACCTTTGCCTTTGTTATTATGTATCATGGCTTATGAGGTATTGACATGTAATGCTTGCGATGACAATACTGGTGATGAATTGCTGCTGCTTGAATAATAAATAGTGTTGTTTTCCTTGGGCGAGGGCATCAGACCATATATGATAATTCATAATTATATATATGATGTGATTTGTATCACCACAGCATTGCATCTGCTGGCTAGAACTAGAACCACATAATGACAATTGTATGTGATGTCATTTCTCCGTTGTTTTGAGATATGGGAACCACACAATTATGTGCAACTTGTTTTTTGGTCTGAGATTGTATCCTCGGGAGCCTTTGGTCTGAGATTGTATCCTCGGGAGCAAAACCTGAACATGTGTTTAAGACGGGGCCCCGTGAGTACGTGCAACTTGTTCTTTGGTCTGAGATTGTATTCTTGGGAGCAAAACCTGAATATGTGTTTAAGTTGTGGCCTCGTGAGGCTATTTTTCTCATCATGTGATTTGTTTGCGGTGCAATTTGTATAAAATCCGTTTATACTAGACTGCACAGGTCGCTTGCTTGCTTAGCATTTACTCCGTTGTTTTAAGGGTCTACAGTATTTGTTTTTGCTTTGCCAGAAGCTGCAATAAGCTTTTTGCCTTGGGCTGTTGGGCACAAGGACTACCTAGAGAGAGATGCCATGCTAGTTATTGATGAAAGGGTTAGAGGAAATTAAAATGCAGTACCTGGAAGATATTAGAAGTAATGCATACGAGTACGTTCGTGTTGTGAAGCATGGACAGTATTACTGTTTGGGAGATATAATGAGTTGCTAAAACATGTATAGTCAGCCAGAGTATTAATTACGGCTACAATGAGTTTTCAGTTCGTCCTAGAATTTCTCACACCACCATCCACGGTAGCAATGACAAAATTGCTGCAGTCGCACTAATTTATGCTACAGTTTTCATTGTTTTGCGACGAACCACTCAATTGCTTCGTACACACACAAGGGGTCATGTTTGATAGCTGTGTAGCTTGTGCCTGGAGCATGAACTTAATCGGCCAATGCGGCACAGACAAAAATGCATTTCTCAAGGATAACCCTCAACGGCTCAGCGTGTCTGGCGCTCCACAGTAGCTTCCTTTACTACGATGTCCCGTCCGAAAAAGACCTGTTGCAGAAGCAAAGTGATATAAGCCAAGATGCTCGTAAACACAGGAGCAATATCATTAGGTAGGACAAATCGACGAGGACAAGAGCACAGTACTGGGCCACTAGCAGCAGGCATTCAGATCAGGGAGTTAAATTAGGCTACTAAACAGGACTACTAGCTCTTTACTATACAGATCACCACAAAGATTAGGGACATAAATTGAAAATTCATCTACCTTTATCTAGAAGAATATTGGTAGGACCAAAGTTTTCAAAACTGCACTATCGTGTTGAATTTACGAATACAAGAATTTCAAAGGAATCAGTACAAGTCATCCAAAATCCATATTGAGCTCCCTCTATTATTCAGAACAACACTAGGTATGCTAGACTCATAGCGGTAACCAGAGTTCCAGATCAAATTCAAGAAGGAATATGTAATGACTATTTTGTAGAAACGAGCTACTGAAACAGCTCAAATAAATCAATGAAACACAAGACTTGAGCCTTACCGTTCTGTCAAGCTTTAACGCTGCCTCAAACTCTTCAGCAGTAGAAAATGAAAGGAACCCATAGACTCGGTTTCTGCCTCCTTTGCGGTCTGTCAGCAGCCTTGTGCTAACAACGGTTCCGCACTGAGTAAAGAGTTCTCTCAAGTCTTGGGGCTGAACAGACCACGCAAGGTTGCCGACGTAAATCTTGTACGGGCTCTCAAAGATGTGGTCCTTCATGGGTGTTATATGGGCCAGGTTCACATTTTTCCTATTGGAAATGGCATCAGATGCTAGTTTAACAAAGATTTCACGCCCATCTAAGTCCTACAAGAAAGAAACACATGCCATTGTGAGTTAAGAGACTCGAAAAGTATTGAGATATGCAGTAAAAGTTTCATCTGAATATGTGGTGTAATGTAAATGACTCACAAATCCATCCAGAGCATTGATGGCTGTCCGAGCTTCTGCTAAAGAACGCATCGTAACAACAGCAGTTCCTCGACTAATTCCAGTCTCAGCATCGCGTGAAATCTGCAAGGTGCAAATGACTTGTAGTGTTAGCATCAAAATAAACACCAAAAGGTCCTGGTAAAAGACTACAAGGTATTATATGCAACCCAAAGAGTTAACATCATCATTTGTAGTTCTGTACACAACACAAGCAAGCAGCCTCTATTCACAATGTACCAGTATACTAGTCCATCATAAAAATAATCAGCACCAAGTTCATCCATCCAGTCAGAGTAGCAGCTAATAGTGTCATCAGACAGATGTCAAAAGCATACTTTTATTGGAAATTCCGCTCGTTTCGTTCATTTAATGAGGCAATGAGTTCATTTGGTTGATCAATGAAGAGAAATTGGCAAATGCAGCAAAGTTTAGTGTGCAGGCCTATTGTGTCAAGTACAAGTGGTTCGTTCAGAACTATGAGCCTTGCTCATGCATTATTTGGCAAGGTACTGTACTTGTACAAGCATCTTCATGTAGTGTGTGGAAACCCGTTGTTGATTAGTTCACAGTAAAAAATGGATAAGCAGTGGGGATTATCCTTCGGGGGTGCTGGAGCATAGCATACCTACTATACTAGTCCATTAGTATCATCAGAAAGATGTCAAGAGCATGGTTTTATTAAAAAAAATCTGCTTGTTTTGTTCATATAGTGAGCTCATTTGGTTGATCAATCAAGCAAAATTGGTAAATGCAGCAGGGCTCAAGTACAGCTGTAAAAAGTCAGTTCAGAACAACCAACCATTCAGAACTATCAGCCTTGCTCATTCATTATTTGGCAAAGTACTGTACTTGCACAAGCACTACATGTAGTGTGTGGAAACCCGTTGTGGATTGGTTCACAGTAAAAGAAAATGGGTAAGTGTAAGCTCAACCCGCGGGGGTGCTGTAGCATACTGCATACCTCGACGGAGAGGACGGTGCCGTGGGGCGTGAAGAGCTGGAGCAGGTCCTGGACGTCGCAGCGTCGCGGGAGGTTGCACACGAACACCTCCCGCGGGCGCGGCCACTGCCGCGCCCACCCGCTGAGGTCCCCGCCGGCGTGCGCGCCCAGGTCCTCCCCGCGCGCCGCGCCGTTGCCGCCCGCCCACTCCTGCTCGTCCTCCGCCTCGTCGCTGAACCCCGCCTCCGCATCCGACCGCCCAACTTCCTCCTCCTCCTCGTCCTCCTCTTCCTCTTCCACTGTTTCAAAATACGGTGGCGGTGGCGGTACGGAGCTCGCCCTCGCCCTCGCCCTCGCCCTCGGGCCGACACGGGCGGCCTCCAGCCCGGCGCCCGCGGCTCTGCGGGTGACGAGTGCGGCGACGGGGAGAGGCGGGAGCCGGCGGAGGTGCGGGGGTCTGGGGAGGTGGAGGATGGCGTTGCAGTGATAGGCGGAGGCGGTGGCCATGGTGATGGTGGATAGGGAGGGAAGAGCGGGGGATTGGGGCGGGAGGTGAAAGATGACACGAGGCGGGACGGGCTGCGAGCTTGAACGGCTGGATGCTGAGCCACGTGTGCATCCTGCCGAGGAGATGAACGGCTGGATGCTGAGCCACGCGTGCATCCTGCCCAGCAGACGAACCGATGAACATTTTCCAGAGAGAAGCCGATAGAGATTTTTAAAAACGGCTCAAAAACAACAACTGCTGTACACTCCTAGGCATTTCGAGCACAAATGACAATTTTCTAGTTTCACGAGAAATATCTGATACACATGACATGTAGCAATCAGTATTCACGCCGCATTACAACCAGACTGAACTTCTAAGAGCACCCGCAGTATAGTGAACATTCTGAAGTTCTGTACTGCAAGTATACTGTATAGTACCGTTGTCCATGAATCCGTAATCTATATCCCAAGTGTATGACATGGTTCTTCACAGGACAATGCATGGGCATTGGTTGGTTCCGTCGTCAGTCTGGTACAAACCCAAAGGGCCGGAGGAGGACCGCCGGCACGAGATCAAGCAGAGTACGGCTGCGGGCAGCTCCGGCGGCGGTGGCGGCGGCAAGCTGGGCCTGAGCGGTCATCTGCTGCGCGACTTGGAGGCTGTGCCTTAGCTTCTCGTTCTCGTCCGTCAGCTGCAACGTGTAGTCAGAATTAGAACATCGGTGTCTCGGCAGGCAGCCTGATTATATTCACAAGGTGGGCAACTTGCTCATATTCGAGAACAGCAGTAACGGACAGAATGGAGGTTTGGACGTTTTGGCACTACCTCTTCCACGGTTTCTTTGAGCTCCTCCACAGCTTGCGTCAGCAACGCGATCACCTCGGTTGCGGTGTCGCGGCACGCCGAGTCGATGTCTGTGACGGAACTGGGATCGAAGATGATGCCTTCCAGCACGAACAGTTCCTCCAGCAAATCCACATCCTCCTCCTTCAGGCTCAACCTCAGCTGAACACAGGTTTGGTTCAGAGTATGATGCTGGCAGACGGGAAATATAGGCTAAAAGTTCAAATCAACCGCCTCGGGTTCATTGCTACAGACCTTGCTCAGTATCCTCTCACGCAGAGCGTCTTGATCACGAGTCTCGTTGGTGGGCTCCACTGCCTCAGGAATCAATTTGGGAGAAGCCTTTATCAGTTTTGTCCTGAAAGTGTATTTATCTATCAAAGAGAGCAATGATTTATGGCAGTGCAGTACAGGCGTGAGACTGATTGACTGGCATGCCTGGTTCCAAAGCGAAGCGTAGACAGACTCTCTAGTGCATTCGATGGGCTGGGAGAACAGCAGCACAGCAATGCCGCTCTTGAGCTGCCACCCTACAAGCAAGCAGTAGTGTTTAGACAGCCACATGATATTATTTTATTAATCCTGAATATACTTCTCTTCAAGAAAAAAATAACGTGCTGGAGAAACTTTAAACTAACCAATGCATCTTGAAGAATACGTGTGAGTTTTGAGTCGCGGTAAGGCACATGATTCTGTTTACCTGGAGGTTAAAGAATATGGCAGGTTAAACTAATCACAAACACATGGCAGCCTAACTTTGTTCCTTCCAAAAATGATCCTTTTCTCCTCACCAGTTGTTAAGGCATTGATGACATTCCCTAGAGCTGAGAGGGATTTGTTGATTGTCTTTGCCTCATCAAGAACCCGTCCTTCAGCACCAGTTTTCTCAACTTTCTCAGAACCAGCCAAATCAACAAGTATAATCTTCCCTGATGTTACCCTGTAAGGGTAAGAAGCAATTATGAACTGCAGACAAAAACGTAATTTTCTTCATAATAGTAGTAACACAGGTCTATGAAACTATGTTTGCTTTGCACTATCAGAGTCCACCATCTGAGAAGTGAAATCTAGCAAGAAACGAGAACTGCATTTGCACAGGAACCACTGCATATTTAGCAAGAATGGGGAATAGCCTAATACAGCCCTGATTAATAGCATATGATATCAAAATACTGAAGATTATAAATGGTCTTAAAAATAACATGATACAAGAATTAACTTGAAAACCTATCCAATTTTGGCATGTTCCAAAGGTTGCGACTGGTCTGTGGGAACTATCCGACCATGATGCAGAATACAACATGAACATCCATTTTTGTCCCATTTATAAATTCACATAGAGATATGTAACTCTGATGTTTGGCATACCTCTCATCTGAAGTGGATCCATATTGTACTGAGAAAATGTATAGGCAGTGACTTCTACTGCTAGCCAGGTTCATCTCTGTTTACATTAAGGATAGCATACCATATCAAATTTAGAATAACTGTTTCAGGTCTCTAGAATCAAGATTGACAAAAAGAGGATACGAGTTTCCCCAACAGCTCTGTTGGCAATTCCTTGCTGTAATGTAGACAAGTAAACAAAGCTAAATTCAGTATCTGCTTATAGAAAGGCACTCAAATAAAGCTCAAGAGGACTTACAGAAAGGTTCTCTAATGCATCTGAACTGTTCAGGATAGATATCTGCAGGGATAATTGAACAGATACCAGATATCAAAGTGAAAGCATCAAGGTCCTGATAAGTATTTCTTTCCGAATATCACAGAAAAATAGAATGGAAGGAAGGCGTCATGTTCTTCATTCTGACCTCTGTTGCTCCAGAAATGTAAATTCCTTGGGTTTTACTTTCCTTGATCTGCAGGTTGTCTTTGGACAAGTCAAGCAGGTCCCTGAGATAAGAACAGATAAAAGTTTATCCTCTCCATAGCAGCACTTCACAAAAAAAAATTATAAAGAGGAAGCATGAGACATTCTCTACCAAATACTCACCTCACTTTTTCCAAATAAATCTCCACCTGAGACATGGAAAATCAACTTAGTTTACTAATCAGCAAACCTAACAACTTAAGGGGGAAAAACTAGGAATGTGGATTCTAAATCAGCATGAGGCTAGTATATTACCATTGACAGCTTCACCGTCCACGTGCTTGCTGATGATCCTAAACATACAAAAAGCTCATCCACAACTCGCTGTACTAGTCCAGTTTTCTGTTCATTGCAATGCAAGATGCTTGGCCCCTACGTTACATTCCAAAATTACATAACGTGTAAGGTCAAGACTGAAGGGACACGATCAATGATTATCCCATAAATTAAAGCTCAAGGACATTTAATTTACCTCCACGCTATACGTCTTTCCTGCCCCAGTCTAGACACAGGCAAATTTGAAATAAATGTCAGTATGGTTAAAAGTTGATTGCTAAGGCATTGATCATAGGTGCACTGCAAATTATGACTGTCTACAGTAAATAGTAAATTATCAATGCGACGAGCATTGCTTTGAGGAAAAAATAAAGTGGATACACATATACATCTTGTGCAGTAAAACAAGTGTACAGCTGTCAACAGGTCAATCAGGGTACAGGGCGTATGTGTATGAAGCATTATATACCTGACCATAAGTAATTATAGTCCCATTTATTCCATTGATGGCATCTGTTTCCAGAATATAGAAAATGGCTATTAGATAATCTAGGCATGGTAAGAGTGTAGTGATAAGAAACAGCTTTCACTATCTTGAAGAACAAATCTAGAATGGAACAGAAAAAACAAAACCTGAAACAATGGGCACTGCAAGGAAGTTGTAGACATCAGACTGTTGCGCGTCTTCATAGAACACCTTATCAAAACTGAATATGACATCTTCCTCCCTCTCATCCTAATTCAAGAGTTTGCCGAACACATTAGAAGCAGAAGCATTGAAATGCCGCACCACTCCACACCAACAAGGTCACAGGGAAAATGATGATGAATGCAGCTAGCACAGAACAAACAGAACATGTGCTTGATCCTCAATTGACTAGTTCCAGATTCCGCTCTTGCTCGTAGCCCCTACTCCCCACGGCATAATTGTGTATGACGACGCTTAAATAAACAGGTTGATGTTCAGAAGGGCGTGGTCACTAGAGCTGTAAACCAATTCAGTAAAATTGATTTGATCTAGAAAGTTGCAGCTTGCAATAAGGGAACAGAACAGTGAATCCCACCAGAAACAGCACATGAACATCCACCATACTTACTATGCATTTATCTATGAAAAGCTAAAGGAAGCATGAGAGTGAAGAGAGTCCCCAGTCCAGACCTTGAAGACAAAAGACTCCGAGTCCAGTTTCTTGAAGCAGACCTTGTCGCCATTGGCCTTCCTCTCCTTGTGACTCAGCGGTCTGAACCTCACGCACACCGTCACATTGGACATCCTGTCAGTCGAACAGCTGTTAGATTCATTCTAGAACAAGTTCTGCTCCTCCAAACAAAGCACGCGGGCACAGGGTCACATCGGACATCCTTGAAACTCAGCTGCAAGCAGGGACGGACCCGGAAATGGACATACGCTTGTAACTAGATTCAGATACGGATTCAAATTCAAATCAAATAGCTTAAGGTTAGGGTTCGGGCGTTCGGCTCCGCACAGCAGGAAGGAAGAGAAGGGAAGGGATGAGCGTGCCTGGTGGGTGCTCGTCGCCGCGAAGTGCCCGACGAAGACCCGGGTACCTAGCGTAGGGCGGCGACGGCGACGACGCGGCGGTCGCCCAGGTGTCGGCAGGAGAGACGGCGCGCTCGCACGGGCGGAGAGCGAGAGACGAAAACGCACGGCGCGGGCGGCGTCGGTCGAGTGTGACGAGGGAGAAGGCCTTTGTGGGCCGGCCTGGGCCATTCTGGATACCTATTGCGGCCCATATTCCCGCGCTGTCCTTCCCATTCGTTGGATGGGGCTTCCACGAATCAATCCCCCAAGTTCCCAACGCTCTTCTGCCGCCGCTGTTGGCCTGTTGCTGCGAGCACCCCTCCGACGTTCAGCACTGCCGCTGCAGTTGCGGTGAAATTCATCGTATCCAGGACATCATGGCGGAACCGGACTCTGGTAAGGCCCTGGCGTGACGTTTAGATTGCAAGTTACATTCTGTTCTGAGTCGGTGTGATGTTGCCATTTTATCTCAGAATTATGTTTCAATCGCGAGCTGTCTTCATAAAGTGAGTTCATAGATATTTACTTGCTACTAGTACTGAATTTAGGATCTGTAGCTATTGGTCGCAGCCTTCAGATCTGGAACTGGTCCTCGTGCTAAAACGCCATCTTCTTTGGACTGGAACAGAGCTGACAACGCAATTGACTACCCTTTTATCAAGTCTATGCAATTTGATGTTAAATAAAAATTGTTTTCAGATAAAGAAACAACACAATTCAAAGTTTCTGTTGATTCTCCAACAATAGACAGTACATATACAAAGGAGGACACGCAGATTGCTTGTCACGGAGTTGATTGTGATGGTACAGAGAACCCTTGGGATCCCTCTTGGCTTTTCATAGTTCACAAGAGCGTCGATTGGAATAAGATGGGTAAGGTATGGTAACTACCAATCTCTATCATCTTCCTCTTGGCTTCTGTTTTCTTTCCTTTAGTACCTGCTGTCACTTGGCATTCTCTCTTCCAGGTGTTGGAACAAAGATTTGCTTGGATGACCAAGCACTTTCCTAATGATATAATCATCCCAGACCCTACTCCTAAGGTGCTTTTCTTCTAATCGTCATTTACATAGTTCAGTTGGTAAATCATTCTGTTGTATCAATTATTTCTTTTTAATTCTCCTGCAATTTAGTTTACTGAATTGCCTCTGCTAGAACTAAATGTTCTGTTTATATAAAGTGCTACTCATTAAGGCTTTCTTTATTATGGTAAACTGATTGCCTTTCTTCTTTTTCAACTGTGAATGGATCAAATCTAGTCTGTGCAAAATGCCTTCAATGATATATCTCACAGCTTGGGGCAGATATTGGAAAAGGATAGTGTCCGGTGCTTCCTCCGCTTGTTTGCAAAATCTCGTTGGGCCATGGCATGGAGTTTGAGCATAACCTCTGAGACCTTAACCAGTATGGTCAGCCATAATGCCCTGCGATGTGCAAAAGTTGTATTGCAGGGCAAGGCATCTGGGATCGGTGGTCTGCATGCCAATCCCAACTGCATGAACCCACAAGGATACTTTCCTATCCATGAAGCTGCTGAACGGTTCTCTGTTGATATGATCAAGTTGCTCTTTCGCCATGGTGCATCAGCCAACGTACGCACAGTTGGTGATGTCGTTGTTCAGGATCTACTCCCACTCCATGTTGCAATTGAGAATACTTGCATGCACAAGTATCTGGAGGACAATCTCTCTCCTACGCAGTATCATCGGGATTATATCTACAAGCTCATTCATCTGCTGTGCCTACCTGAGATGGTTTGTTTCAGTCCCTATCTACGCAAAGCACTACTACATTATCAGCATGAAAAATAAAGTTGTTTTTTTACTGTGTTATAGTTTTATACATGTTTCCTCATATTCTTCCTTAAAATTCTAGTTTACCCTGACTTGCTTGAGGCTAAAAGGCTTTGTTGTTGTTTTGCAGAAAATATTCCTGGATACTGTAAGACTTCTTGCTGGAAAAACAGATAATCTAGTTGATGAGATATGGAATTACATTACGGACAGAAAGCTTGTTCAGACTTCAATTTTACTACTGGCGGCCCAAAAGCATATTCGGAAACATGATTGGTTTAATACTATCATGTATCGTATATACAGAGACTCTTCTTTGACAAGGTTTCAGAAAGGTGATAATGTTGATGACATAAGGAAGCAGCTGGAAGTAATATTTCATCTTGTCAATATAATTTCCCTTGCTGGTGAATCTCTTGATAAATATATCCAGGCACATTCAGAGGTGACACAACTTTCTTATATGTCAGTATAACAACCATGACCCATGTTGTATGCAGTTGAAGACTTTGACCTTGCAATCTATTTTTCTGTTTCTCTGTTAAAATGGCCATGAACATTAAAGTCCATGTATTTTATAAAGTCGATTACCATATTTTAAATTTAAATTTGAATAATACCGTTCAGATTAAAACACACAAGTGTGATAGGAAGTCCAGCCTTGTTTCTTTTTGTTTCTCGAAAATGCAAGAGCG
This sequence comes from Themeda triandra, assembly GCA_018135685.1. NCBI lineage: Eukaryota > Viridiplantae > Streptophyta > Magnoliopsida > Poales > Poaceae > Themeda > Themeda triandra. Next base: position 1,014,395 of record JAENPR010000015.1, on the reverse strand, counting down.
TTGCGCTTCATTATAGTAAGAAGAAAACAGGGGTAAAGAACCATTAGTACAACACACACCCACACATCCTTAGTTCATAAGCTATATTTGCGCCAGTAAAGAAGGAAAAGTGACCCTGCTCCTACAGCAGATCAACTAACAGCTGCCTTGTTTCTTTTCAAGTGTTTAATAATTGCAATCGATTGATACAAACCTGAATAAACTCAGCTTCCACTTAAGAAAACTGTGATAGCAGTTAGGTAAATTGGAATTCATTAGCATACGTACTTTACAAAATTCACACTTGTGTGTTCAATTTGAATGCAAATTTCCCTGTATCTTTCGATTTCACACGTTGTCTCTTACACCATTCTTTCTGTGGATTTTTCTGGAACTTTTTTCACTTCATTCACTTTCTCAGTACAGAGTCTTATCCCCTTACATATTTGTATCTAAGTCCCTCACCTAACTCTATATTACACACACATACCAACACTCCCCCTCAAGATGGGCAATGTATATCTATCATGCCCATCTTGTTACATGAAGATACACACTCTTTAACACTCAACCCTTTTGTTAAGGAATCAGCTATTTGTTTTCCAGAAGTTACAAATCCTAGACTTAAAATTCCTTCATCAATCTTCTCTCTGATAAAGAAGCGATCAATCTCCACATGCTTGGTTCGATCATGTTGAACTGGGTTGTTAGCAATGTTTATAGCTGATTTGTTATCACACCAAAGCTTCATAGAATTGTTCTCCAAGATCTTTAATTCTAACATAAGATTCCTCAACCATAATAGCTCACATAGACTCTGTGACATAGCTCTATACTCCGCCTCTGCAGTAGAACGCGATACCACAGGTTGTTTCTTACTTCTCCAGCTTACCAAATTGCCACCAACAAATGCACAATAGCCTGAGGTAGATCTTCTGTCATCAAGACAACTCCCCCAATCTGCATCGCAGTATCCTTCCACATTCAGATGCCCATTTCTTTTAAATAACAACCCTTTGCCTGGATTCCCTTTTAAATATCTCAAGATTCTATATACTGCATCCATGTGATCACTCCTTGGGTCATGCATATACCTACTTACCACACTCACAGCATATGTTATATCAGGTCTTGTATGGCAAAGATAAATAAGACGTCCCACAAGTCTTTGATATCTTTCCTTGTTTACAGGATGTCCCGATTCTGCACACAATTTATGATTCTGCTCTATTGGCGTAGTGGCTGGACGACATCCGAGCATACCTGTCTCATCTAGTAGGTCCAAAACATACTTCCTTTGTGAAAGCATGATCCCCTTAGATGAGTTCACAACTTCAATCCCTAGGAAATATCGAAGTTGTCCCAAATCTTTGATCTCAAATTCCCTTCTCAAATTCTCCTTCAGTCTACCAATTTCTAAAGTATCATCTCCTGTGATAATAATGTCATCAACATAGACAGCCAAGATAGTTATGTGCCCCTTGGAGTGTAGATAGAATAAAGTATGATCTCCATTACATTGCTTATATCCTATAGCAAGCATTGCACGTTTAAATCTATCAAACCACGCTCTTGGCGATTGCTTTAGCCCATACAAAGATTTCTTCAATCTTAATACTTTTCCTTCGGTTTCAAAGAAAATCCAGGGGGATCTTCATATAAACCTCTTCTTTAAGATCACCATGAAGGAATGCATTTTTAACATCTAGTTGATACAATGGCCACTCAAGGTTAGCTGCACATGAGATCGAGTTCTCCGTACTCATCTTTGCAACTGTGCAAATGTTTCATCATAGTCAATTCCATATGTCGACTATACCCTTTTGCTACCAACCTTGCCTTGTACCTCTCAACCTTTCCTCCGGGTTACATTTCACAGATATACCCATTTGCAATCAACCACTTTCTTCCCATGAGGTGTAGGTACAAGCTCCCATGTGTCATTCTTCTCAAGTCTTTGCCAACTCTTCAAGCATTGCCTCTTTCCATCTTATATTTTGTTTTGCTTCCCTCAGTTCTTTGGTATTTGAACCGATTGCGAGTTGTTAGAAATGCATGATACTCAACGGGTAAGGACTCATATGACACAAAATTGCTAACCTCACTTTCATGTTCGTCTTCACTATCACTCTCAAAGCCATATCTTACGGAGGCTTACCTGCATTACTTCTTGCCTCTCTTCGCAAGGCAATAGGTAGGTCAATAGGATGATCTACCATCTCTCCCCCTGACTCCGATAATTGTTCATCCTCATTACCTCCTGATTGAACTTGATTATCTTGACCACTCACAACTTCATCAACCACTGTCATGGGCTGAATAGAAGTTTCTCTCCTTCTTCTTGTATATACCCGCAGATTTCTCTCTGAAGGAACCTCTTGCTCTCTCCTTTCTTGTTCAGTATCATTCACCATCATTGGGCTTGTAACTAAACCATCCACAACCCCCTTTTTGTTTACTTGAGACTCACCTTCATACTCAACTTCCTCATTTTCTTCCATTGTGACTTGAGAATCCAGTTCTCCAAATAGAGAGCTCAAATCTGTCTTTTCACCATAAAAGGGAATTGACTCTCTGAAGGTCACATCCATACTCACAAACATACGACGTTCGAGATGGGCTCCAACATCTATATCCTTTTTGTCCGGTGAGTACCCCACAAAAATACATTTAATAGCCCGAGAGTCTAGTTTTCCAACCCCGGTCTATGGTCTCTAACAAAACATGTGCACCCAAATATTTTAGGTGGGACTAAGAACTCACTTTTGCCATATAATATCTCGCAAGGAGATTTCATACCAAGTATCCTTGAAGGCATACGATTTATCGATGAACAGCGATTCGACCGCCTCATTCCAAAGAAACTTGGGCACATTCATAGTATACATAAGTGAGCGGGTTACCTCAAGAAGATGTCTATTCTTTCTCTCAGCAACTCCATTCTGTGGTGGGGTATCGGGGCATGAAGTCTGATGTAGAATTCCTTTGCCTGAAAGAAAACTTTGAAATTCTTTATTTGTATATTCCGTTCCATTATCACTCCGGATAATCTGAACGAAATCCCAAACTGATTCTTCACATAAGCATAGAAGACCTTAAAGCATTCAAGTACCTCACTTTTATGCTTCATCAAATATAACCATGTCATACGTGAAAAACAATCAATAAAGGTAACAAAATATTTTGCACCATTTATAGCGGTGACGGGAAGTCCACACATCGAATGAATTAATACAAAAGGTGATAAACTTCTCAAACCCCTGCTCACATATGAGCTTCTAGTGTGCTTACCATACTCACAAGCATCACACATTAGATTACTTTTGTTCACCTTAGACATCTCATGAGGAAACATTTTTCTCATGATATCAAAAGATATATGCCCCAAACGACAATGCAACAACATCACCTTTGCTTCATCTTCACTAGCTGAAAGGGCAAAATAAATTTCTTCTCTTGTCTTGTCTCTATCAAGATACCAGAGCCCATCATGATATGTTCCAATACCAAGATTTCTTCCCGTCTCCCTTTCCTGAATTAAACAATTTTCACGATCAAGAAGCACCCGACAATCCATTTGATCAATTAAAGAGCTTATTGAAATGAGATTCACAGGAAATGATGGAACATGTAATACTGATGACAAAGTAATAGATGGTGTGCATTGAATTGTCCCAACACCTCTAATAGGACAAGAAGTTCCATCCGCAGTTTTAATTGTTCCCTTATAAGATTGTGAGTATGGTATGTATGATATAAATTCATTTTTTTTGCCGGTGACATGTCTTGATGCTCCGAAATCTAGTATCCAATTAGACATATGGGTTTGATTAGATATACCTAATCGAATGAGCCACATTAGCCACATCATCACTTGAGGGCGTTGCTTCTGAGTGCTCAATTGAGAGCTCTTTCCGGCCTTCCATTTTCCGAATTCATCTAGTTCATCTTGTGGAATTGAAACTGATTTTATTGCACTCTCATCTAGCATTGTATGATTAGCTCGAAATTAGTTCGAAATCGGTCCCGCCACCACGACTAGCACCTCCACGGCTTGTACCACCTCTTGGCATACCTACGCCCACGACCCCTACCACGATTTGATTTTGGTGGTGAGGACAATCACGACTCAAATGTCCCTCTTTACCACAATTATAACAAAGTCTGGTCTCTTGGGACCCTGCCACCACATAAGCTTGACTTGGTGAATTTGAGGTGTTACCCTTTATCACTTTGAGTCTTGTCTCCTCCTGTGCCATAGCAGCAATGGCTTCTTCAAGACCAGGGAGCTGAGATAGATGAAATAGGGAAGCACGTCTTCCTTCAAATTCTGGATTTAAGCCTCTCAGAAATTGTAGGACTCTCTTCTTCTCCACCCATTTCTTCACCCAGGTGACACAATCGGGGTGAGGTAATTCAATAGGATCATAGTGATCCAAATCAGCCCACAAACGCTTCAATTCTGCCACATACTCCATCAAAGACTGCTCCCCCTGTTTCAAATAATGGATTTTATCATCTATATCAGCCAACATCATCACATTCCCAACACCTGCATACATACTTTCAAGAGTTTTCCATATCTCCTTGGCAGAATTAATTGTGTCAACTGAACTGGCAATTGTAGGGGTCATAGAATTGAGTAACCAAGTGACCACTAAAGCATTAGTGGCATTCCAATTTTTCCACTCACGCTCGACTTATCTTGGGGTTCTTTCACCTCCCCATTAATAAAGCCCTCAAGTCTCTTTGATTGCAGTTGCAGCAATGCTCTTCTAGACCATGCCAAGTAATTCCTCACACCTTCCAATTTTATCTCAATAGGCGTCAACTCCAATTTCTGCAACTTATCAACTTCTTTACTCGAGGATGAAGCATCATCCTTCTTCGCAACGAGCAGCTCCACCAATTTGCCAAGAACCTCTCAATCCCCGATTACCCTGATTATCTCCCATTTTTCACAAATCTCCGCTAGCACCACAGGAAGCAGCAACAGCACCTCAATTAGAAGCAGCAGCAGCACCTCGACTCCACACAGCAGCACTACGCAAGAAGCAGCAGCAGCAATTTTCCCTTTTTCAAAGTACGCAGCAAATCATCCCACTTTCTTCCTCCAAATCAATGCCAAACACCAGCAGTAGCAATCCCCAGCACTAACAGGCAGTAGCAATACCACGCAGGAGTCAGTAGCACTGCCCTTGTCTTCTTCTCAACTACACGAGCACCACCACTACTGCTGCTCGCACTGCCTTCTCCTGGCCCGCACGCACACAAGCACCTGCCTCGCGCTGCCTTCTCCTTGGGGCCGCAGCCCTGTCCGCCGGCCTCTTCCTCTTCTGGATCCCAGGACGCACCAACGCGGCCGCCGCCTTTCAGCTTCAGGATGGAACTCGCCTCAGCCAGGTTCTTCTTCTCAGCCGCCTCCTCCTGGCCGCCGCGCAGCCCCTGCGGACGCGCCGCCGCTCACAGCAGCTCCTCCGCGCCGCCTTCTGCTTCACCAGCTGCGCGCGCTGGGGCCGCGCCCTCCTGGCCCGCAAGGCCCGCAAGCCGCGACGCGACGTGCTCCTCCGCGCCCGCGACCGACGCGCTCCTCCGCGCCCGCGACCCGCGCGTTGCTCCGCGCCCGCAAGCCCGCGACGCGACGTGCTCCTCCGCGCCCGCGACCGACGCCGCCGCTCACCGGCCGCCGGCCGCCGCCGGCCCCATCGCCAGACCTAGCTCCGGTACCATGTGGATTTTTCTGGAACTTTTTTCACTTCATTCACTTTCTCAGTACAGAGTCTTATCCCCTTACATATTTGTATCTAAGTCCCTCACCTAACTCTATATTACACACACATACCAACACTTTCTTTCATCTCTTTCGTTTGATTATAGGATTGTCCTTCATGATGCATACTATCAATGTATTAATTTTATGCTATAATTTCCTTTTACCTTTTCCCTTTTCCTCTGTTTGACACAACATCTTAATTGACATTCAGGTGCCACATTCAGAGGCCCTTGAACATGTCTCATCTATACTTAAGGAATTTGGGTTTTGCCCTCGACGAGACTGTATTGACGTTAGAAACCTGTACTGCTCTATTTGCTTAGCTTAAATATAAATTTTTGTATGCAAAATTACATATTCATGGTTAGTTTGCTGATCATTTAATCATTTCTTCAATTTGTTCTTGAAGCCGTCCTTATGACTGCAAGGTTTCTGTAAGGGGGTTACATGACAAAGGTACATAAGTTGATTATTCAGGTAATTGTTTCTGAATTTCTTAGAATAGAGCCCTGATTACGTTGTTTGTTATGTACATCAGGGTATGTGGATGGAACCAAGGAACCTACAGATATACCTTATCTGCATGCTGCAGAGAAGGTAAAAATATATAGTTTTACCACTTACCAAATGAGTTTTGTATTGGTACTTGATGGTAGCATGTCGTACCATAGTCCATAGCATGCAGGGAGCAGAAGCACGGCATTTGTTTCTTAGATTTTTTTTGTCTCTGGTCCTTTGTCTCTCTCGGGAAGTTGTGGCTTCTTGATCTTTTCTTACAGCAGTGTATCACCCTGTAGACCATGGTACTATGAACGAATCTGAAAGTATTTTAGAGATTATTTCTATTTCCTGTAAATATTCTCTGGGATTTGATTTTCTCCAGCTGGGTGTGTATGAAATAACTTTGGTGAACGCTAAAAAAAATGGTGTGTAATAGAATTCAGTTGTTTTGATCACAGCTTTGGTGGGAGTTAAAATGATGGAATTCAATTTAAGTTGTTGGGTTTTACTAAATAAGGCTGCTAGATGTATGTTATTTTCCATGTTCTGGAAACATATTTTTTTTTTTCATTTTGAAATTATTCCTTGTGCTCTCAAACAAGGAAATAGAATGAAAAGCTAAAGGAAAAATTGGTGAATTGCTATTGCTTGTTCACAATCCTTTTGAATCTGCTCAATAACATGGAAAGGCAGTGTTGATTGCCCAAGTAACATCTGGTGTGAATCTTGAGAATTGGCTTATCATTTCTGTATGCAACTAGAATCTTTTCACTCTTTTGGTGTTATCAAAATTGAATATAAAATCAATTCCTCTAGAGTTCATTTATACTTGTGATAAATTTGGTGGAGGATGTTGTGGTTTAGTATAATGTTTGGGGGCAATAGCAAAATTGTTAATTGCTACGCTTTTGCCGTAAAGCTTACTAGGCATGAAAGTGAGGTCAAATTACATGTTACTCATTGTTGATATGATAAATTTCCTTAATTTAGCATAGCATTAATCCTACCGTCCATGGGAAGTATAAATGCCTAGCGATGCCTAAGGCGCTAGGCGAGAGGCTCAGTAGCCGACAGCCAGACTAGCGCTTAGAGCTTTATGAAACACTGTCTAAAGCTGCTTTAATTATCATGTTGATTGTGATTTATCTTAAATATAACATAATGTATGAACATTGTGAATCAAGTTCTTTGGCTAATCATCCTGAAAAAACGAATTGTTTTGGGTTTCACAATAATGCTTAGTTTTTTATTGATCTAGGCTGTGAAAAAGAAAACACCTGGAGGAGGATGGGATCCAACATACATGATGAGAAGTTTTTTCCCATACTGGAGATCGGTATTAGGGGCCGCCCGGTGCAAGGATGGGATCCAGCAACATCCACCATCCTATGCAACAGCAGTAGCAGCAGATAATAAGTCTGGCGACCTTCATCAAGAACTGCTCCGCAACAGAACGAGCCATGGTCCTTCGTCATCGGTTCATAATCAAAATATTGGGTTAGCCGGAAGAATTCAGCAGCTGACAAATACTTGTCAATCAAGAATGTACAGTACATCTGCACTCAAAACACTGGCAAAGGTGCTAAGGATTGCATGAGCAGAAAGGTATGCATCCCATAACCAGGCACATGACAGTATAAATCTGAGGTTACACAGGTACATTAATCAAGCAAAATCAAAGAAGCATGAGGAAATGCAAATTTGAACAAGGGAAAATACTAGAGGAAAAATAAGTACACCTATATGGATCCTAGCTCGATCTAGCAAACAATTTGGCAATACGATAGAATTTTTCAGTTTTTCCTTTATCTGTGTCTCACATATATGTACTTTTATCAACTGACGCAAGACCTTATATATTAGCACCTTCGCCTCTGGGACCTGAACTCAAGGACTTTCTACTTACAAAAAAAAAAAAAAAAAAAGAATATAGGGTCATACTGTTAGTAGCTAGTCGAACAGTGCGTGCCTACTTGCAGCTAGTTGAGTTCACCATCTTCACAGATTGAAAAGAGCCTAGTGTGCATTCCGACCTGGAAGGCCAACCTCCTCAACGCAGCCGGCCGCAAGACACTCGTGCAGAGCACGCTGTCGGCCATCCCGGTGCATGTATCCATCTCCTGCTCCCTCTCCACTTGGGCGGTGGCGGAGATAGACAAGCGCCGGCGGGGCTTCCTCTGGGCCGGCAGGGACTCCGTGGCGGGTGGCAAGTGCAAGGTAGCGTGGCCACGTGCGTGCGCGCCCAAGGACCTGGGCGGCCTCGGCCTCCCTGACCTCCGGATCCAGGGCTTTGCGCTGCGCCTTCGGTGGGAGTGGCTACGCCGCGCTAAGCCAGGCTCTGCGTGGGCGGCCTTGCCCCAGAAGGCCGAGAGGGTGATTCAGCAGATGTTCTCTTCCTCGGTTCACTTCGTGGTTGGAGACGGCGAGACCACCCTGTTCTGGACGGATTGCTGGCTACCGTGCGGCCCCTGTGTGCAGCCGCGCCACTGCTGTTTGGGCATGTTGGAGCGCGCCGCCGCAAACGCACGGTCAGGGCAGCACTGCACAACAGGACCTGGACACAGGATGTTCGAGGCGCGCCGACGGTGACCTATGTCGCGCAGTTCGCGCAGGTCTGGAACCTGACGGAGTCAGTGCAGCTGGACCCGTCCACCCCGGACCGCATGGTCTGGCATTGGACCCCTGCCGGTGTCTACTCCAGCGCCTCCGCCTACCAGGCTTTCTTTGTTGGCAGGACGCGGTTGGCCGGGGCTCCCGAGCTCTGGAAGGCTTCAGCACCGCCCAAGGTGAAGTTCTTCTTCTGGCTAGCCCTCCTTGGCCGCCTTTGGACAGCAGAGCGCAGAAAGCGCCATGGCCTGCAACAGCATGATACTTGCGTCTTCTGCGACCAGTCGGCTGAGACGACGGACCACTTGCTTGCCGGCTGCGTTCTCTCCAGGGAAGTGTGGTTTCGTACTTTGCTGCGTGCTGGGCGAGCGGACCTCGTCCCACCATCGGACGCCGTGCTTTCCGAGTGGTGGTTGACTGTGAGGGAGCGGATCCCGGGCCAGTTTCAGAGGGGCTTCGATTCGGTAGTCCTCCTCGTCTCTTGGGTGCTGTGGAAAGAGCGCAACAGGAGAACTTTCGACAACATCCACAAGACACTGCCAGAGATTTCGAGGAGCATCACCGAAGAGGCCGACGCTTGGCTGGCGGCCGGCTTCCGTAGCATCGCCCCGTTCTTCGCGACCTAGAGAGCTCACACTCTTCTGTCTTCCTAGTCGCAAATCGGTTTCTTTAGAAAGTCACTACCTCTAGCGCCACCGTTAAAGCCGGTGATCTTTGTAAGTGTGTGTCCGTCGACCCGGTGGCAGCTCGCAGCTGGGTAGACGGTTTGTAAAACTCTAACTTCCCTTAATGAAAAACGTGCAAATGGCACGGTTTCGAAAAAAAAAGAGCCTAGTGCATTGAAATGATAAATGTTTGCATACTGTGTAGCAACAGAAAAATTCACTAAATTTGTTCGGTCTGCATTACATTTTTTTTTTGTTGACAGGAGGTCTGCATTACATAATTGTCTACAAGAAAGGTGTTGACGATATAATAGAGTGGTTGATGCCCTCTCACGCTGTATACACCCAACTTATACTTTGTCTAGCTTTGACGACTTGGGTACCTCGATCAGCGGTGTGATGAAGTTGTGACAGATTATTCGTCTGACCCTCAATCGCAGGCTTTCGTTTGCTTGGTTGGCTATCTCTGCTAATGTCCGGATTTCTCTCTCTCTTCACAATGGCGCCTGTTGTGCTAAAGGGCCACATTAGGTTGGGCACCAATCCTTCTCTGCATCTACGTGGCTAACTAGCACAAGGCGACGTTTTTGAAGACTGGCTAAATGTGTTGGATATATAGATTAAAGTTTACACAGGCGGTCGAGAGAGAGCTAGACCCAGTGCAAATCCACGACGACCTAGTGTTAGTACGTGCATATTACATTGGTGCCTAGGTATATACATACTATTGCATATGGTTTTCGATTTCAGCTTGAATTAACCATTTATTTAATACTAGTATACGGTATATATTTGCTTCTCTCTCTCCCTCTCTGTTTTTTTTTTTTTTTTTTTTTTTGCTCAAACGAAGTTGCAATAGATAGAAAATTGTGTCTAGCGGAGCGGCTGCAGAGCAGCTTTACATTTCTATCGTCCCAGAACTGGGCCTTATTTGGGCTGACAACCAGAGCTGGGCTGATTTGTTGTGCATAGAGAAAAGCTGAAACCTACATCAACCGTTGGATGTAGAATGGGTGGCATCCAAGAGGAGGAGAGGAATTGGGAGAGCGCGCCACGACGGCACCTGCAGAAAATTCAAAATAGCCTCCGAGTCCTCGTCTCTTCCCCTTTGCATACGGCCGCGGGCTCCGGCCGTCGCGATTCCCGACGTCTTTGGCTCCGACCGCCGCGAGCGGGAGGTCGCCGCTGGTGCGCGCGCCGAGGTAGACCGCCCGGAGCTCTCCACCCACCACGGCCTCGGCGTCGTCGATGTACTCCTCGTCCTCTGCGACAAGGCGGCCACCAGCGCCATCCGCCTTCTCAACCCTCTCACCGGCGCCCTCGTCCATTTCCCCGCCATCACCGACGTGCGGGACACGAAGAAGGACGCCCGCTGCGGCCTTCAAGGCCATCTTCAATAGCTCGGAACCAGTCACGGAAGAGGAGATGTGCGCCGTGGTCATTGACACTCCCAAGGTACACGTCCCCGACTCCTCAGCAATCAATGGCGCTGCCGTCATCGACGACTCGACGTCGACGACCTCACCGACCCTTGTGCTCGCTCTCAGGCATAGGTTGCATCGCATCATTTGTGCAAAGCCCGGGGATCAGTACTGGGTGTCTGTCCATTTCGGCGAGCAGCGGGAGCCCTTCTTCAACACCAAAGGCCAGATTGAATTCCACTCGCTTCTGTCCTTCCGAGGGCACTGTTATGTCACGACACTCCATGGCGATGTGATGCAGCTGGATCTGCGCGGGCCTCGGATGGTATACCTAGCCTGTCGACGGAGATGGCGGTCAGCTCTGAAACAGGCTCCTACTCCTACCTTGTCCGGTCCCAACAAGACGACCACCGGATGCTCATGGTACGCTTCTTGGCCTGTATTGACCTTGCCCTTCCCGCCAGCGGAATTGTTCACGACACGGGATGGTGTTAGCTCCCGCATGGAGGTCTTCGAGGTAGACGTTCTGGGAGGCGGCTGATCCCACTGAACGGCATTGGCAAATATGCAGCTTTCGTTGGTCAGACTTATTCTGTCATGCTTCCTACTGACAAGTTCCCAAAGCTTGCTCCCAATGCACTATACCTCAACTATTTCCACCAGAAATGGTGTCATTTGGGCATCTACAACTTCAAGGACAGGAGGATAAGCCCACCAAGAGAGTTCACACAGGGTGGTTTATGGGAGGTTAATTATCCCCTTGTGCCTGCCACTGGGAGCTTGCTGATTATCTAGTTGTTGACATCGAACGTCGGATATAGTACTTCTTTGCTTCGCTTATGGATGAATAAAAATAAAGTGCTCCAGCTTTGAAGAGGCAAAACCCAACCAATCCATGCTTTGTACCATTGCAGCTCATGGAAGTATGCAACTGCAGCGTTGATTCTCACCGTCATAGCCATCGACGGAAATGGCAACAAAGAAGTATGAATTATTCCAATAACAATGAGGGAAAGCTAAAAAAATTCAATGATAGTGAGAGAAGAGGTAAATTTTCAGTGGCACTCAGGGAACGGTCCAATGTGCATTATTTGGCTCTATATTATATAACCCTTTTTGAGAGATATGTCTTTCTTATATGATATAATGCACAATATAACCCGTTAATATTACAATTCTAATTATCAAATGGATGCTATTTCCCGTTTTATATTACAATTCTAATTATCAATTGAATGCTATTTCCTGTTTTATATATTACATAATTGCTATTTCCCGTTTTATATTACAATTTTAATTATCGATTGAATGCTATTTCTTGTTTTATATATTATATATGTTTTTTTACGAAGTCAGCAAGAGAAACCCTTAACCCTTTTTTTCTGACAATGCCTATTTAAATTTGATTCCCAAGAGAGTCGAATATACAGATCTGCTGGGTGCTACTCAGGTACTCTAACCACTAAGCTAGAGACCCTTTAGCTATTACGGTTTTGAGTCCGGTTGGTTTCTTAGACAGTAACATGCGCAGGTGGATAAATGATGAAATGGAGTATTATATCAAATGGCCCTTCCTCGGTAAAGGTGTTAAAGTCGAACATGCACTACCCTAGTCAGTTTTTTCCCTGACGGACAGAACTGTCACGGAAAGTGCCAACTACCGTCAGGGAAAGTGTTCCGTGATGGGAACCGTCAGGGATAGGCCGTCAGGGAAAAACTGACGGGAAAAGTCGATCTGTGGAGATTCGAGGCGACGACTGCACTGGTGGTGACGGGCGGCGCTGGTGGGGGACGGTGGGCGGCAGAGGACTTGCAGCGCTGGTGGCTGGTGCTTGGGACGGAGGGACGGCGGCGATGGAGGCCCCATCCCCGGCGACTCTAATGGCGACGATGGGAGAGGTAGGGATTTGGGGGAAGTGGACGGAAGCCAGGGAGAGGATAAGGACGGAGCAGTAAGGATGCCGAGCGCCCGATCTAATTTTTTAGCGTGGAAATAGATTCCTGATGGTGGTCCACCGACGGGAGAGAGAATCCCGGACGACACTCTGTGGCACGCGGGGGATACTTCTCTGCCCCTGACGGAGGCTGCGGGGCTGGCGGGAGTGTTTTAACGGTCAGGGGAAAATGAGTCTGGGGTAGTGATGCATGATGAACATAGCACACGAGACACGACCATACATGCAGCTCCATATATAGAGCACACGACCATACATATGCAGCTCGATAGATCGAGTAGACATGCATGCCTTTGCATTATTGGTTCCGAATCATAGGCGTACAATAAATAGACGTCTAATAATGATAATCAGAATTTAATAAATACAAGTTCAAACGAACAGTTAGTTATTTCGGTGGTCTCCCATAAATTGGTGAAGCGGAATATATAAGTCATTCTCTTAACATTAGCGCCGCCTTGGAGTTCTCTTATCTTTCAACAATCGGTCAACATGTTTATCCCAAGTTTGTAATTCTCTTATCTTTCCATCGGCAAACATGTTTATCCCAAGTCTGTAAGGCATGATCAGACCTCTTGTCCTCCACACGCAGCACAGTCTCCCTTGAAGCGGCTGAACCACCGAACCATCTCGTCGTGGTCACGCTCCTGGTTAAAATGCTTGCACCAGCGCTCGTACAACGTCCATAGGGCTTCATCGGACTCAAGGTCCTCCTTCTTGAACAAGAAATCTGGTGCTCTTCCATAAATCGGTGAAGCGGAATAAGGAATTCTCTTAACAGAGCGCCGCGCCTTGGAGTTCTCTTAGCTTCCCATCGGCGAACATGTTTATCACGAGTCTGTACGGCAGGTCAGACCTCTTGTTTTCCTCCACCATCAGCACAGTCTTCTTGAAACGGCTGAAGCGGCGAGCCATCTCGTCGCGCTCACGCTTCTGGTTAAAAAACTTGCACCATCGCTCGTACAATGCCCATAGGGCTTCATCTGACTCAAGGCCCTTCTCATCTGCCTCAAATCTCACCCGATCTATAGACACAAGTGTAAATATTGTTTGCGGATCAGATAAGTCGCTATGAATTTTTTTGGTACATCAAAATTTACAAAAAAAAGGGCCAAAAACGACTTATAATTTGAAACAAAAGAGTGATATAAAATATGATAGTATATACATGGAATGGAAATCTACTCTCTTTTTTCTTTCTTCAAATTTAAATACGATCAGTTGGATTCAGAATCTCAGAACCGCAATCCGCAAACTTAAGCGGATCAGTATAAGATGCATGGTGGAGTCGCGTGCAGTAAATTAACTTGTGCTGAGCTTAGATAGATATAGGGTATTGGGGGCCGGGTAGGTATCTGGTGTGACGAAGGGTGGACTATCGAAATCGGGCCTCATCCGGGTGGCCGGTGCACCGCCTGAACCACAGCGGCCTGCCGCCAGCGACGCCGCCGTCGCACAGCGAGATGCGGTCCACGCAACTGAGCTGGCGGCGCGAGCAACCGCCCGGAGGATCAGGGACGCCATCGACGGCATTTTACTTTTTTTGTGACAGAAAGATGAAAGGATATATGATCGTAGTATCGGATATATGATCGTAGTATCGTCGTAGCCTATGCATCACGGCGAAGCGATTAGGTTTTTATAAAACAAAAGAAAAATGCAAGTGTTCGTCATGCCGGCCCGGTCGAGGAGATCCTCGGCGTATTGCGCCTGATCGAGACAGATAGAAGCCACCGTCTTGTCGTCGTACGTCGACGCCGAGGAAGTACCGCATGCAGAGGCCCCGTGTCCTTGATGGCAAACTCGGACTGGAGGCGCTTGACGATGTTCTGGAGGAGAACCTCGGTGGATGCGCTGAGTACCACATCGTCGACGTAGAGCAGTAGAAACGCCGTGGCGGTCACTCGGCGAAGCACGAACAGGGACATGTCGGAGCGCGTCGCGGTGAAGCCGATGGCGCGGAGGAAGCTGGCGATCCGCGTGAACCAGGCCCGCGCGGTGCCTGCTTCAGTCCGTACAGGGACCTGGAGAGGAGGCATCGCGTCGGGCTGTGTCGTGTAGACGAAGCCGATGGGTTGCTGGCACGTACCGCACGCGTTCGTCGAGATGCCCGTGAAGCAGGAAGGCGTTGGAGACGTCGAGCTGTCGTGTCGGCCAGCGACGCCCAGCCACCAGGGCAAGCACGGTGCGGATCGTCGCGGGCCTGACCATGGGTGCGAACGTCTCGCCGAAGTCGACGCTCGGTCGTTGGGTGAAGCCATGGACGACCCATCGTGCTTTGTAGCGCTCGAGGCTGGCGTCGGGATGCAGTTTATGCTTGAACACCCACTTGCCGGTGACGATGTTGGCGTGTGGCGGCCGGGGAACAAGACGCCATGTATATGGTTCGACTGGAGCGCGTCGAACTCACGTTGCATCGCCTCGCGCCAATTGGGTTCGCGCAAAGCCGCGCGTGCGGAGCTCGGGATCGGCGAGATGTCGACGGTCGCGTCGTCTGTGCATACCTCGGGTTGGGTTTGAAGACGCCGACGCGGGACCGGGTCACCATGTGATGACGTTGCGCCGGTGGCGAGCTCGTGTCGGGTGAGCTCTGCGGGGGTGTCGAGGTCGTAGCTGGCGAAGATGAAGACCCCGGCACAGCGTCGTGGTCACCGGGCACCGCGCCAGAAGGTGGCCGTGGCGAGCGCCGCCGTTCAGAACTCGGGGGCATGGGCGTGGACACGAGCATGGCACGAGCGAGCGCCGCCGCTCAGAACTCGATCGGGGGCATGGGCGTGGACACGAGCACGGCACGAATACATTCGCGGACGCATTAAGCAAAAGCCGAGGCGGTTGCATCGGACCCTATAAATATCGACACCACCGCCGCAATCCTCCGCACCCTCCCTTCTCGCTTCGCCGCTTCTCACCAGCCTTCATCTTCCTCCCGCTTCACCTCTCTTCTTGCTGCGCGGACGCCGCACGGGCCGGAGTCGGGATTGCTGCCGCGGACGCCGGACGAGCCGGGGTCGGGATGGCCGGGGTCGGGATGGCGGAGCAGTTTGCTCGCGCTGGCTTGGTCGCCACGGATTGGACCGCGCTCTGCCCCTGCGAGCACTTTTGCTTCGCATGCGCGTCGGAGGTATGCGGGCACTGCTGCGGTGGGCATGTCCACCAGCCGAGTCACCACCCACAGGAGACAGTTGGCCCCGTCCAGGTATGGCGAGATGATCTTCCCCTCGTCTCTCCCTCTGTTCTTTGTCTCTCTGCGTGTTCTTCCCCTCCGCGGTTCTTGATTTCTTGAATCATCGCGGCTGCGACCGCGCCGCGCCCTGCCTTCGTGCTCGCGATGACCAGCAGGCCGCGCCGACAACGGAGCCGCACTGCCACCGCGTTTTTGGCGTGTTCTCCCCCTCTCTCTCCGGTTTGGTTTTCTTGATTTCTTGAATCATCGCGGCTGCGACCGCGCCGCGCCCCGCCTTCGTGCTCGCCATGATCAGCAGGCCGCGCCGACAACGGAGCCGCATTGCCACCGCGTCCGCCTACGCCGCCCCCACACCATCGAAGCCCCGGAGTCTGCACGCCGTCCACGACGCCCTGCGGCCACGCCCTGCGTCACGATCGTACTTGGCCTACTCCACCTCGCCGTGCCGCGCACCACCAGCCGGGCTACCTCGACCACGACGACGCGCCACCACCGTGACCGTGGAGTCGACGACAACGCCGCCTCTGCGCCCGCAGCCACGCGCCTACGCCGAGCCGGCCGTTCTGAAGTCGCTGGATAGCTCGTTTTGAAGTTCTTGGTTTCGTCTGGCTTGTTTCGTCTGAAGTTGTTGGTTTCTAGATTTGTTCGTGGTTTCTTGAATGGCTGAGGTTTGTCGTAGAGTTCTTGATTTCTTGAAACTCCGTTATTGATCTTGATTGAATCGCAATCGCAGAGTGTAGTTATTGATCTTGATTGAATCGCAATCGCAGAGTGTATACATAACGATGGTATTTCCCGCAGGTGGAGAGGGTACACGGCAGGTTGGCCATCGACGGGAACAGGTGGCGTGGGTGCGGCTTCAACATGAACGGGATCCAGAGGATCGCTGATGGCGACCGCAGCTATGTCCTTCTCCTCACCGTGGATAGACACGACTTGAGGTGCGCTGCGACCTGCCAGTGGTGCCAGTTTCAGATCAAGCGGAACTGCCGGTGGTGCTCTATCCAGTGTAAGGTACAAACGTGAGAATGTGAGATTGTTGGTCTTTGTTTGCCGTCTTTCTTCTCTGCTGGGATTAACTAACACCAACACTAGGGCTAATTCGTCTCTCTCATCACGCAATGCTGAGGCGGCCGTCGTGAAGCTGCGGAGCGTTTGACGGCCCTTGCTGCGCAAGGCCAGTTCGGGCCGCCCGTCCTGCTCAGGGACAGGTTCTGCTTCGTCTGCCGGAGGGCCTATTCGAGCGTCTCGTGCCCCGATCCCGTACACGGGCACGCTGCTGCTGGGCCGCTCGCTGCCGTCAAGACCGTGCTTCGGTTCCAGGGGTGGGCAGCCGTGCCCGTCGACCAGCTCGCTGCCGACTTTGTAGCAAATGTGCAGGTGAATCTACGTTTTTTTCACCGTCAGCCTGATGATAGTTGGTTGTTGTTGCGTTACATGACAGCCGAGCCTGATGGTATTGCGTTTTGTTTTCAGGTGCTGCATCACCCAGATGATGGCCCAGTGGTGCCCATCCAGCGCGTGGCACCACCCCCACAAGGCCTGCTACCCGCACTTCCGGTCAACCTGGACCTCCAGCTTGGCCTGCCGCTGCCAGTCCCTCAGCATCAGTGCGAGCGCCCCGGATGCGAGGAGATCTTCATTGGACCTCAGGCGTTCTGCTGCTTCAGATGCAGAGACCACCAGCCCGCTGCTGCTTGACTTGAGCGGGGGACGTATTAGATTAGTAGTTGATGGATCCGCATTTTGATTAGATCGAGTGTGATCGGACATTCTGTTTAGGAGGAGTGGAATCTGTCTGTTTTGTGCAACATTTTGTTTAGCCGGTTGTCACGTTAACTGTAGAGACAACAAAGTCCTGAATTTTTTGTTGCTATCCCTGGAAATAACAGTATATACTTAGCTTTACTTAGCATTTTCTTTTACTCCTTCCTATATATACAAATTTATGTCGCCGCCGGCCGATTCGGCTTCTGCTTTCCGTCGGCCTCGGCCGCCCGGCGACAACGGCGCCGCCCTTCTCCTCCTCCCACCTCGTGTGGCGGCGCAAGGCTGGGTCCGTTGCCGGTCGCCGGCCAGCACGCCGCGCGAGCGAGCCCCTGCCGGCGCGGGTGTCCTCTCACGCGGCCTGCTCCAGTCCGCTCGGGGTGTGTTCATGTGCCACCAGATCTGAAGCGCAGGTGACTTCCCTTCCCACATCCTCCTCCTCTTCCTCCTTAGGCATCCCTTCACATGCAGAGGCCCTTCAACATGTCTCAAGGAATTTGGATTTTGCCCTCGAGGAGACTGTATTCACATTAGAAACCTGTACTGCCCCTTTTCGCTTCTTGATCTTTCTTTACAGCAGTGTATCACCCTGTAGACCATGGCACTGTGAACAAATCTGAAAGCATTTTAGTTATTATATTTTTTTTCCAGTAAATATTCTGTGGGATTTAATTTTCTCCAGCTGGGTGTGTGTGCAATGACTTTGGTGTGCAATTGGACTTGTTCAGTTGTTTTGATCACAGCTTTGGTTGGCATTAAAATATGGAATTCAGTTTAAGTTGTTGGATTTTACTAAATAAGGCTGCTAGTGCTAGTTGTATGTTATTTTCTATGTTCTGGAAACCTTTTTTTTTTCCCCATTTTTGACATTGTTACTTGTGCTCTCAAACAAGGAAATAGAATGAAAAGCTAAAGGAAAATCAGGTGAATTGCTATTGCTTGTCCACAATCCTTTTGAACCTGCTCAATGACATGCAATGGCTATGTAGATTGCTAATGCAACTAGAATGATATTTTCACTCTTTTCGTGTTATCAAAATTGAATATAAAATCAATATATACCTCTGGAGTTCATTTATACTTGTGAATTGTTTGGGGGCAATTGTTAATTGCAGGTGATATGCTATTGCTGCCTAGGCGCAGAGCCCAACAACCAGATTAGTGCTTAGATATAACATAATGTGTCATGAAACACTGTCTAAAACTGCTTTATCATGTTGATTGTGAGTATCTTAAATATAGCATAATGTATGAGCATTGTCAAGTTCTTTGGCTAATCATCCTGAAAAATGAATTGTTTTGGGTTTCACATAATTTTTATTGGTTGATCTAGGGCTCTAAGCTGTGAGAAAGAAAACACCTGGAGGAGGATGGGATCCA
This sequence comes from Themeda triandra, assembly GCA_018135685.1. Taxonomy (NCBI): domain Eukaryota; kingdom Viridiplantae; phylum Streptophyta; class Magnoliopsida; order Poales; family Poaceae; genus Themeda; species Themeda triandra. The sequence goes on along the minus strand of JAENPR010000015.1, from coordinate 995,163 downwards.
ACATACTTCATTCCACCACCCAATGCAGTAGTAGCAGATGATAAGTCTGACGACCTTATTGGGTTAGCTGGAAGAATTCATCAGAACCTGGAGAAGTCGTATTAGACAGCCCATGCAAGTTGTCTTCACAGATCACTCATTTTATGGTTTTGCTGATGAGGGAAGCATTCACATGAATAAGGTGCTGCAGATTACTCTTGCAGATATTGATCAGGCAATATGTGTATCTCGTACAAGCAAAGAGAACACCGTCTTGAGGTCTGTGATATCTCCAGAGAAGGTTTTCATGGTTCCTATTGCAGTTGATACGACAATGTTTACTCCCCCAAGCGCTTGAGCTGTGATGAAATAGTCATTGTTGTGATCAGTAGATTAGTATACCGAAAAGGTGCCGACCTTCTTGTTGAAGTCATTCCAGAAGTATGCCGTCTATTTCCAAAGGTGAGTTTGAGCTACATCAATCTTTAAGTCAAATGACCTGGTGAATTGTGTATGTAGGAGAGCCTTTGTTATGCAGTATATGAGTCTCTTGATCACTAAATGTTTTGATTGCAATGACATGCAATTTTTGAACAGGTAAACTCTTCCTACATTTCCATCATTACATGTTGAAAATCTTTGTTTCTACTTTCCAGTGTGTTTGTCCCTCTTTTTCTTGATGGACTTCAATTCTCGAGCCACTTGAATTTGGGATACCTTTTATGTGCTTGCAGTAGAATTTTGACATTCTTATATCAGATTATTAAAGTGCTCTTGTGTATATGTGGTACAAAAACACAAACTAGGAATAGGGTTTAATACACAAGTTTATTCATCATGGACGTAATTGGAAGATTTCTGAATTCTAAATATATTTAGATGGATCAGGAGTTAACTGAAGGATGGCAATTATTTGCTCATCTTGCATCACCTACCCTCATTGTCAATTATAACATAATGCTATAGAGAAACTAGATGATAGGCAAGTTAATTTCTGGGGCAGATGTCAAGGGTTTGACCATTTTATGTATAATACTGTGGTAACAGTGGAACCTAACCATTGTTACTTTTAGTTCTCTTACAGAGGCATGTATAATGCTGTGGTAACAGTGGAACCTAACCTTTGCAATTTTTAGTTCACTTACAGAGGCATTTTGCATAGCCATTCTATAAGCAACAAGCTGTGGACTGTTGACAGTGAGCAGTAGCACTAGAGTTGGCGGTGTCCCTGAGGTATGCTGTTATGATCTTAAGTTTCCCTTGTACAGAAAATCCCAACCTTTGTTAGATGATTTTTGACTTTCATGCAATTCATCATTTCTTTTTACAGGTTCTTCCAGATGACATGATAGTGCTTGCAGAACCATCTCCTGGAGATATGGTAAGTGCTGTCAAGGAAGCCACTGACATGGTATCGGCATAGACCCCCAAATTATGCATCTTCGGGTGAGCCTGAACTCCCAACATTCCACATCTTATTTGTACTCAGGATTAGACCCTTTCTATTGACATTCTGCACCTTATTTGACCTCTTGTGGGGGAGGGAAATTGGTCAAGGGATGTTATGTGTGGTTTTTGCCGCTGCCAATTATAGGTAAAGATGTATCCCATCATCAAAGTGTCTAGAATGGTTGTAGAATTTGCTGACATCATGTTTGCAAGTTGCCCTTGGAGTATGTGAATGACCTGAAACCTCATCATTCCGCAAAAGATGCTATAAAACTGATGCTAGCACCATCACCAATTGTGCATTTGTGAACTTGTCCAAGCCATTAAGCCGCATAACGTCCTTCCACCAAAGGAGCCCACTAACAATGTAGTATTTGTTCCATTTTTTTCTCTGTTGTAAAATTTGCGTGGCTGACATTTATGGGGTACATTCCCACCTGGGACTTACTGTAATTGACACGTAGGCCATCATGGGGCTGAGATCTTCAATTTTTGTTGAGTCTGCAAAGCTCTGTAGTAGTGATTTTAGAAACACTAGCTGTCTAGCATCAACCTGGAGTAGCATCAAGGTGTCATCTGCGTATTGCACAACTGGGAAATCATCAGATGGCTGAGGGATTGGTTTGCTGAGCTGGCCTATCTGTGAAGCTCTATTGATGAGTATTTGTAGGAGCTCTGCTGCTAGGACAAATAGGAGAGGAGAGAGAGGGTCCCCCCTGTCGAACTCCTCTCTTGCATTTGAAGAACTTTCCTGGGTTGCCATTTAATAGAATTGCAGATGAGCCTGAGGATAGAATGAGCCTTACCCAGGAAATCCATCTCTCTGGTAAGCCTAGATGTGTCATGACTTCAATGATGGTTGAATGCTCAACAGTGTCAAATGCTTTTTCGAAATCGAGTTTTAGGATGATTATCTCTCTTTTAGATTGATGGCACTGATGTATGTACTCATAGCTCCAGGCCAAACAGTCCTGTATTGTTCTGCTTCGAATGAACCCATATTGATTCGCGTGTACAAGTTTCAGGATCACCTGTTGCAGCCTATCTGCTAATAACTTGGTGATGAGCTTGAGCGAGATGTTCATGAGTGAGATTGGCCTAAAATCATTGACAGTTTCAGGAGAGTCTTTCTTGGGGACCAGGGTGATGAATGATTTATTAATGCATTCCAGGTTAACTTGACCTTGGTAGAAATCTGAGCATAACCTGTAGAAATCTCCCTTTATAAAGTGCCAACACTTCTTCATAAATAAGCCATTGAATCCATCGGGGCCTGGTGCTTTATCACTGGGCATTTGCCTGACAATTGCATCAACTTCATTAGTGGTGAAGGGAGCACTTAGGTGTTCCAAATCAGGAACTGGGCTGATCAAATTTATCAAGATCAAACAACATGGTTGGTGAAGTTGTCATCCCCATTCTGTTTCTGTAGGAATTCCATAATAGACCCGCCTTCCCTTCATGGTCTTGTGTCCAGATTCCTTCCTCATTTCTTGAGTTCATTTTTCATTAGCGTCTGTTTAGTTTGAGTTTCATATGCAAGTTCCTTGGTCTTGATTCAACTTCTTCTGTTTTGTATCCTAGATGAAAAAACTTCATAGTTGGAATGATGTGGCCAAAAGAACTGTGATTGTTTATGATCGTGAAATGCAGTCTTCAACAACAAATTTACTCAATTGCCTTCCCCGGTGAGTAAATATAAGACGTTGACAACTCATTTTGTTTCTTCAGTAGATTTTGTTAATGAAACAATGTATGTCTGATTTTTTTGTACTATTCACTAAGAAAATTTATTTCATCATCCTCTCATGTTCTTGTGCTAAATCAATTTATATGTTATTTGGCCAAATAATGTTTAGATCTTATTCAAATTTGTGATCAACGTCTCCACATTTTCACCGACATCCAAATTGAAATACATTTGTTCATTCGGTGCCTATGATGGTGTAGATATAAGAAATCTTACTTGCGGATCTTGGGCTGGAAAGCTGTTCTGCCTATTTATGATCATCAACTACTACTATGGCGCGTTCTAGAATTCCTACAGGTATTTGTGTATCCATGCATTCTCTCTCCTTTTACCTGTTTTGAGATTGAATATTGGTGGAATCCACGAGTTCTCCTTGAGCCTGTCCAAGCCTCACGGTTTTGACTAGTTGTGAAATACATTTGTTCGTTCGGCCCTTTTTGAGGGATTTCTTGTCGTGCTGGTTAAAGCTATGGTCCAAGCCTCTGTGATTGCCAGCTCCTCTCTTTTTTTTCTCCTTTCTGTGTAGTTAGTCGATGAGCCCTGTCCTGATCTCCTTACCACTATCAATAAACAAAGTATCCACTGGAACAATGGTGATCTCTTTTGCACCAGATTGCAGTTTTTTCCCCACATCACGGTTTTGACTTGTACTGTTCGCTGGTGCTCACCGAAAGTATTAGAAACTCTCAGTGATGGAGCGTTAAGAGTCAAGATTGACATGTTGCAATAACACATTGTGATGCCTTGTACCATGATTTGATCCGGTGCCTGTCTCTCATATCGCAGCATCAATGCTTATAATGTTTGTGATGGAAGGCGAATTTGGCTGTTAGGGACGGATGAACCTGACCTGCATATCTTGGCCCCGGATTGTAAGTAACACATTCACTTTGTGCTGGATTCTGGAGCGTCAAATGGCAATCCTTTTTCTCACTGTTTGGAATTTCAAGACTTGACCATTTATTCGCTCAAAAAGACTTGACCATTCACTTGTATAAGGTTGTAAGGCATGAGTTTTTTTGACAGGGATTGCCAGGTCTTGAAATTCCACGCTCTGTGCAAGGCACTGTTTGGACGGCCACGCTTTGTGTTCTGTTTGACGTTTACGTTGTGGACTACGTGCATCTCGCTCCTAGAAAACAGCTGCCCTGTTCGCTTGGCTGAAAAGCCATGAGTGAAAGTATCGTTCGCTGATTTATTGTGAGAAAAATACTGCTGAATGGCTACTAGATTCTGGCTGATAAGCTTGAGAGAATAGGGCAAACGTTTGTATCTTGTACTTCTCTTGATGAAATGCTACTCGCCTAGTCCTATTTCCTTTTCACTTTTCTGCTTTTCTGGTGTGAGGCCAACAACGTGTCCTGCAAACTTCTTTCTTTTTCTTTTTTTTAACCTGTCCGTCCTACTGTATTTTGTGAACTTAATTGAATTATGGGCATTAGAATCCACAATGAGTTGTTAGACGGCGCGAGTACGACTACCTCTTTTTAAGGTGCTGCTCATCGAGGACTGGAAAGTTTACCTGCTCTCCTGCTTCACGGATAAATTTATTTCTTGATGAATGTGCCAAAATTTCCCCTATATATACGAACTTAGATTAGATTTTTTCCCCCTTGAGTGATCGAATAGTATCCTCATGTTGGCTAACACTGCCTGGTGCCTGAATGCCTCAGCTCTTGGCCACTCCCGTCTGTTCAGGACAAGTACATTACTAGGGTTATCTTTAAAGTTATCTTATAATAATTTAATTATTCTTAATTTAAATCAATAAAGAAAAGTTTGTGAGATGCATAGTAATAATAAATTGTACAATGGTAAAATATACTCCCTCCATTTTAAATTATAAGTCTCTTTAACTTTTTTGGTAAATCCATTTTGCTACAATATGCATTTTTTTTTAGATATAATACTAGAAAACTCTAGCGCAGCATAAGCTGCGCCCTTGGTGGATTTCGCTAGGCGTTAGCAGTTTTTGAGTTGACTTTACTAATATTTGTAGCAAAATGTTTCCTATAGATTAGTACCATGCCATCATAGGGTTAGTATTGCACAAAGTTGAGCTATGGGATCATACATTTATTACTTATCTATAAAAAAAGAGACAATCAGTTACTAGGGTCAGTAATTGCTGCAAAAGGTTGAGGTACAAGGTCACCCACTACTGATATATGATGATTTTGAAACAGCAATAGCATATAATATACTACCTCTCCATTCTAATTTATAAGACGTTTGACTTTTTTTCACCAAAAGTTTGACCATTCGTCTTATTTAAAAATTTGTGCAAAATACCATATCTTTTGTTATGGAATGCTTTATTAATAAAAGTTTTTCAAGAATAACTTAAATTTGACAATATTTGTAAAATTTTTTTGAATAAGACGAGTGGTCAAGCTTGGTGTTCAAAAAGTCAAACGTCTTATAAATTGGAATGGAGGAAGTATGTAAGAGAGAGTCAATGGTAAGTTTGGATAAAAATAATGCTATTCTCACGGCTAAAGTGTGCCACTAAGTACTAATAGCGTCAATGGTAAATTTGGGTAGAAGTGATGATTCGATGCACTACACTTTGTGAGATCTGAGAACATCACAACTAATTCTCAGAGTTGAATATGGCACTAAAATCATTGAGATGAGGCATACATGAAACAACTGATGTGAGACACAAAATTAAATATAGAATAAAAGATTATGCTGCATCAAATCAAGTATTAGTTTTTTCGCAGAATAATCAGTTTCTTTATATTACACAATACAATGCGGACGCCCAACACGCACGCACACTCACCCCTATGAACACACGTGCGTAAACCCTACCCCTATAAGCATCTCCGAAGGATTGAGCCGGCAGTTAAAAAAGCAATGCAACAACACAGTTTCCTATAATTTGATAGTACAATGTTTCTATGGTATTCCTGTGATACAGATGATGCAAAGCTTTGGCACGGAGTTAATGTATTTTATTTAGATGAAAGATCAAATTTCTCAAAGCAATTCCATGTTTTCTAGGGAATTCGATCATCAGAATGAGGAAGCAATAAGAAATGCACTCCCCAAAAATAACAAAACTTTATACAGTGGTGGAATTGTCATAATGCTCTTCTTTTCAGTAATCTAACAAACCCTCAGATAGGTAGCAATTGAATGATAGCTGAAAGTAATACTAAAAGAATGGGAGTGCGTATGAATTATCTAGCAGTACTATATAACATATAACAGTTTCCACTGCAATGAGCAGGTAATCGGCAGTTTAAACTATTGCTAGGCCATGGTCAATCCCAGTTAGAAATTAGAAAGATGAGTGAGAAATTAGAAAGATAGAAAAAGGAAGATTACAGACTACTAGTGTATGTGGTACCTTCATAGAATTCTGGGAAGCACCTACGAGTTTTAGTACATCCAAAGGTATATGTAAGAGAAACTAAATGGTAAATCTGGATAGAAGCAATGGAGTACAATTGCTCCAATCATTACATTTTACCTATGCATATGGTTTAGCTCTGGATAATACATGCATGTGACACATTCTTAGAGCTAATCTCTCGTGTATGCAATGGCGTTTGCGGGTTTCTGAACCTCTATGAGATCTCCCAAATTCAGACCACTAATAAATAGTCTAATTTTTGGGGCTAGATAGACATTTTATTAAGTCATTTTTATTGTGAATTATTGATCTAAGCAACTCAAATGGCAATGGATAGAAAATAGTAGCATCAATATTGGGCCTGGTTCCAGAATGTGAAGAACCCATTATGAAGATTAGAAAGAACAAAGGAAAACGATAATGAAGTCTATATTTGATTGAAGTGAAACCAAAATAAGTTTTACAAAATATATATACATGTGAAGCAGCAATTGGTGTTGCACCGGCCGATATAGCTGGAAGGGATATATGAGATAATGCAGAGCAGAGCCGAAGGCAATCCAAAGACGCAAATAACTATTTTCTATAATATACAACGAACAAATTTTCATACTGGACTAGTGAAGGGGCATTCAGTTCTCAGATATAACTAAATAGCTAAGTTCTTTACTTATCGGTTAATGAAAATGTAGATTAAGCCATTAAGAAATGTTAAAGGTTGCTTATTATAAATTACAAAAGAGACCGGCCAAGGTGAATGGCATCCGGTGATATGGACAATAATAAATATGTTGGCTTAGCAACGGCAACCATTAGTAAGTCCTAGAAACCAGCCAAGGTGAATGGCATCCGGTGATATGGACGCGAGGTATGCAGCCCCATCCATTTCGTACCCGACCAAGTACTTCCATGAATCGCAGTCGACGTCATGAGCCACCTTCTCGACATGCTCCGTGGCCATATTGAGGACAAAGGTTCCTGGACTACTGGTGCCTTCTCCGAGGGTAAAGATAAGATTACGGTTCTTCTCGCAGAACCACCGAAGGTTAACCTTGTTAAGACATGGTACCTTGAGCTGTTTCATTCTGATGCATGGTATTTTGATTCCGACTTTCGTCGACTTCCACTTACCGTGGCCACCATCATGGTCCTCATCCCCGGTGCCAGTACCGGTGCTGGGGCAAAAGACTGCGCTTGTCCTCACGCCAAGGTGTCTTTTGACAAAACCCAATTTTCTAGAATGTTAACTACTTTAGTCTACCAGGTATGGACTATGGAGCGGAAAGGCATCAGCTGACATGCAAAATTCAAAGCAGATCCAGAAATTTAAATGAGGCCTGAACTAAATCAGTTGTATTTGACGGCGTGTACCACTAAGTTGCCGTTGTCATTTCCATAAATTATTGATTGTAACAAAAATGCTACCAGCCTAATAAGCGTATATCAAGTGTACATCAACAAATGGTGGCATCTGGCTGCGAGTCCTCGAAAGCTTGCACATTATCCCTGTGTAGACAAAGTGGCCCTCGTGCGCCAGAAAAGGTCATTTGGAGAGTTCAACAAAATTCTGGTGTCCATTCATAGTCCACTGAAAGGGATTCTTAGTATGTTCACTTGGACCCGTGAACCTTGCGTGCAAATGTCGCAGCCACAACAAGCGGGAAAGCAATACTCGCATCACAGTGCACCTGCATTTTCCAAATTTTCAAACAACAGATTAGAGTTAGAGTAATAACCTGGCCCATGCACAATACTATGCTCTCCCAATATGCTAATTTCAAATTGGTATCTTCTATTTGCACAAAAGGCACAATTAAACAGTCAGATAATCATTCATAAACCAAAAAATATTAGAGAAAGTAAGATGGTAATATTCTGCCAGCGCAAAAGTTGCAGAGTGACAGAAGGAAGTTAAGATGTTTTGCAAAGTAAAAAAACGGCTTCGTATGTATATTTTATCCTTTTGAGTTTTGACACCTCGTTGCAAGACAAATCAACAGAATATTTTGTACCAAAATAAGTTTAACTAGAGTTACTAAAACATAAGAAACAGCATCTGAAGCTTTGTCAAAGAACCTATACCTTTACAGGTTTAGCTGAACCCTTTATCTTTCCCCATGAGACTGCTTCATCAGGCTGTGCTCCAGAGTCACTACCATCAAACTCTTGAGCTGTGTTAATATAAACAGCATAATCTGCACCATTGCGAAACATATTGGCATTGCATATATGATGCTTTGGAAGGCCTCCACCAAGAACTATAATCCCTGTCTTCCTTGGTGTTGCATGGATGGCTTCCCCATTCATCAGCCGTATATCTGCAAAAGATTTTCAGCTCAGTGTTATATAAGGAACCAAAGGCAAGGACAGAAAGTGAATCATACCTTGTACAATGTCAATAATAAGGCCAGGATTACGGACTGCATGACAGAACAGCATGTCTCCAAGTGACCCATCAGTCAATGCAGGGCAGTATACAGGTATGTTATTCTGGTAAGCATTGATGAGTTAGTACAGTGTGACTGCCGCCTTGAGATGTACTCCGTATACAAAGCAGCTTATGACATTAATAGCTTCAGTAGTTCAGTATAATAAAAGCACGAAATTCCATGCATTTTTTTTACAAGATATCCTACCAGGAACAGGAAAGGGTAAGACACAGAGTCCATTTTTAACATCAAGAGTAATAAGTAGCTAACTGAGCTATTTGTTACTTTTTCCCATCCAATATAAGTCAATGCATAATTTGTAAAAGAAATCAGCACACACACGTTTCTGCAGTTTCTGCAGCTCTTTTATTATTTCCTAAGAATATACAGGTAGTATAAAACATATTTACCTTGTATGCCCAGTAAAGATAGGAGCTTTCATCATTTATTTCTTTACCAAGACGAGCTATCACCTTTGATGGTGTCCAAACATTCTGCAGATAACAATAAATTGATTCATGACAAAGAAATAAAAATATGGTCTACTACTTGTTTCCCGAAAAACAAAATCTGTTACACATACTATCATATACAAGAGCTGGTAGGTAATCTACTACAACAAATTAATCATGTGAAGAACACAGGTTGCTCTTGAGTTAAAATATCAAATATCCAGTAAGGTGTAACCTTATCTGTATTGATATTGATATTCAGCAACTTCTGCAGAAACTAATAGCTCATACTTCATAGATTTAACCTCACTTGTCTGGCTGTTCAAGTTCATACACATATTGCTAGAAGAAAAAGAAAAAAGGTCATCAGTCATCACTCTAAAGGCCAGGAAAAAGTATAATATCAGGAAAAAGAAGCTATGCAAGCAAGGTCATGCAAATGCCAGGATAATTCTTGAATCTTTTTAGTATATATTTAGTATGACATGCTGGAAAAATAGTTTTTTTTAAGAACTTTTGAACCCATATTTTAGATCAATTTTATGTTAGGCCTTTTTCATGCTTCTTAGTGTATCAGATAGTAGAAAAATCCAGACCCTTCTACAAGAAATATTTTACAGGTTGCAAGAAGAAAAAAACATATTTGTATTCCACTTCTAGTATCAGATAGCCATTGTATATGGCAAATGAAAACCACGTTTAGCAGGTAGATTTGTTAAAGCCAGAAGAAATATTAGGTTACTTTGATCCAGCATGAATGTTCACCTCAGTAGATTGTTCCAGTAGCATCTGGTCAAAGAGTGGCATGATCCAGTTCTCAAACTTGCAATAGTTATCATTCGGCACCAACAGATTTCCTATCCGGTTCAGTCCTTTTGACCGCAGTAGTGCTCCAGGTAATGAAAAATCACCTCTGTAAGTTGGTGCAAGGCATTTAATGAGATCCTCCTCTATACCCCCAGCAGTTGTAACAATAACATCCACCTCAAGAACATTTTTCAATGAAAAAGTTAGTGACATTAGAACACTAGAGCTCAATGCATTTGGTAATGTTAGGAACAGATATGTCTAGGCAAGTTTCAAGCAGACTACATTACAGAGGGGCATTGAAACTTGTTTTCATTTCAAATTTGCACTTGTGATAGAGAAGTAGGAGAATTTACCATGTGATGCTGAGCTAGAAAACGGACTATATCCCGGATGCCAGAAGACACAAGGTTTGAAGTGAAGCCCAGAAAAATCTTGCACTTCACAGATTCTCTATATTCAGGGTCAAGTTCATCTTCATCACAATCTTCACTCGGCTTCTCATGCGACAACCTCCAATCTAACTTTAGTTCAGCCAAGCATAGGAAATATCAAAACCTTGCAAATGATAGTAGACAATTGGACAAAACTGAAAATGAATAAATATGCTGGGGCAATATTGTGCTATGCTATATCATATAGGTACTTCTAGATTACTCCAAACAAAACTCCAACTACAAATGTTTACTTGACAGCAATCCACAATAATAGCAGAAACTTCAATAGCCATTTCATGTCCATTTGCTTCATTTAGTTCAACCCTCATACATTAACTGTTGGGGGAGCTGGCAACACCTGAACATTAGTATTAGCATGCTTGGGTCCTTGCACTTAGCCTCCCAGATCAGAATCCAGGCATCCAGGGGACACCAACGGTCGGTCACACTCTAACTGAGACAGAGACGGAGTGGAGGGGAGGCAGCGACCCAGCGACCAAGTACTCTCCGTGTGCTCTGGCCAGCAGCACGGTCACTGACGTGGTGCTTCTTTGAAGTCAGCAAGATCCCCATGGCCAGACGTACGCAGATTTTAAGAGTGCTGCCCCTTACAGCTTCCTACAGGTTGTTTCTTCAATTCCCTATCTTTTCCCATGAGTCTTACTAGGTGAAATTTGGTATGAGTTTGCTAGATCGACAATCAAATTGACTATACATGATTTCTTAATTAGGATGTAATGGCGCATCTGAAAACTCTCTATTTACAACAAAAGAAAAAGATGGATCTTGGGTTGGCGAAGGGAAGGGGCTAGAGCCATTTGATGCTCATCCAATAGAAATACTTTCAGTTAGGTGATTTGGAACAGCCCCTCTGATACTGCAGGTTTCAAAACATTAATTTGCTGAGAATTAACAGTGTACACACTACAACAGACCTCCCATCGCACATAATCACATGAACCATCTTCTTCGCTAGGTTGCTACAGTGGCCCCAAGCGCCAACTCGCCCTCCGGAGTCCAGACTCCAGACTGAGGGGGAAATAAAAACAGAGTAGTGGGCGCCGTACCATCTGGTTGACGACGTCGATGGCGTCGCCGAGATTCGATGCCTGGAACCCCGTGTGCGCAAGCGAGGCGAGCAGCCCCTCGAGTCCGAGGCCCGGGTCGTTGAAGTCGGCGCCGGTGATCCTCGTGAACCGCGACTCGTCCAGCGACTCCGACGGCTTCAGCACGATGGAGCGCACGCCCTCCAGCGCCTCCACGTCGCCGACCACGCCGCCGCCGCCTTCCGCTCCGGCCATCTCTGGAGTCCGGAGGCCGAACTGCCGCAGCCGTAGTAGCCTCGCTTCCACTGTTTTTTTTTTTTGTCTTTGTTTCTTATTTTGGGCCCGTTTTAGGGCCCATTATAGGCCCAGAAGCAACCAGAGCCGTAAAAAGGCTTTGACACTGCAATTGTGGCCCAGCAGAGCCTATCTGGTTCCTTTCTTCTTCCTCTCCTCCGGCGAGGGCCCCGGCCACAAACAAGCCACCGGCCGGCGGCGAGATCCAGATCCACCGCGCCGGACCCGGACCCGGACCCGCCCGCCCCGCAGGAACAGGATGTTCGGACTTCAGGCGAGCGGCGCGGCGGCGTCGTGGGTGGTGGGGCGGATGGGCACCGACGCGCACCTCTACGACGACCCCGACGACGCCTCCATCCCCGAGCTCCTCGACTCCCGCTTCGACGCCGACAAGGTCGACGCCCTCAAGCGCCTCCTCGCCCTCATCGCCCAGGGCGTCGACGTCGCGCACCTCTTCCCGCAGGTCACCCTTGTTATTCTTTGATCCGTCTTATCCCCTTCGTAGCTATTCCTGCTGCTGCTCTCCACTCCGTGGGTGCTCACTCAACTCGCTTACTTTCTCACTTTCTGAACGAAACCACAAACGCGGGCAGGTCGTCAAGAATGTGGCGTCGCAGTCGCTCGAGGTCAAGAAGCTCGTCTACCTCTACCTCCTCCACTACGCTGACAAGTAAGCCAAGGCGCCGCCTCTTCCATATTCATCATGTTCTGTGTGCTTGCTCTGTAATACTCATAACTAGTACTACAGTTCAGTGACTATACTACTAACTAGTACTACAATTCAGTGATTATACTACTTCTAAGTCCTAACTAGTACTACAGTTCAGTGATTATTCTAACTGATTTTCACTTATGTTCCTCTCAATCAATTCACTTCAGGCGCCAAAACGAAGCCCTTCTTTCTATCAACATTTTCCAGAAGGATTTATCGGATATAAACCCACTGGTGAGGGCTTGGGCCCTGCGCACTATGGCTGGCATTAGGCTACATGTTGTTGCTCCGCTTGTATTGGTTGCCATCAAGAAATGTGCCAGGGATCCATCTGCGTATGTAAGGAAATGTGCTGCCTATGCACTTTGTAAGCTGTGTGACTTGCTTCCAGATGAAAGTACGGCTCTGGAGGAGGTTTGTCTAGTATAAGCCCACTCCTTCGTCTATATGCAGAAACTCTGCACACCTTATACGTATCTCAAGCCTGCCCTGTTGATGATGTTGTTGCAGATTGTGGACATCTTGTTCAATGACAATTCCCCTGGAGTAGTCGGAGCTGCTGCTGTTGCATTTAAGTCAGTCTGTCCAAGTTGTTTACTGTTACTATCAAAACATTTCCGAAGGCTATGTGAGACACTCCCAGATATCGAGGAATGGACTCAGATCGTCCTCATTGAGATCCTCTTGCGTTATGTAATAGCCAGACATGGCTTGGTCAAGGATTCTTTACTCTTTGCTTCAGATTTACTGACGGAGACTCAGGGTGTTACAGATTCTGATGCTGTTGCTAGCGTGCCCACCCAACCTGATTCTGTCAGCAATGGGGTTTCTGATACTATATCAAGCGTCATGCTGTTCCGGCACTACATCGAACAATGTTCAGGTCCCTCTGATAGAGAAGGCAATAATTTGAAACTGTCGTCTGTCACCACAGACAACAATGATGATGTCTCAATTCTTTTGAAATGTACATCGCCTCTTCTATGGAGTCGAAATAGTGGAGTTGTACTTGCAGCAGCAAGTGTGCATTGGATCATGGCTCCTATTGGGGACGTGAAGAGAATCGTTGGCCCAATTTTGTTTACTCTACGGTCATCTCCTGATGCAGCATATGTGGTACTTCTTAGACACCCACTCTTTTGTTTTCATACTCTTGATTTCATCTAAGGGCAGATATGGTGTCAAGAACAACTGTTGGTGGAGCACTCATATAATTTTCAGAGGTCTGTTAGTTCATTAATAGGACTTTGCTTTATTCAGATTAGTTAATTCTTATTCAGATTAGTTAATTCTTGATCGTACCATTTGAAGAAGTTCTACTCTTGCTTTTGGATAACAGAGAACCTCGGTTCAAAGTCAACCTATGACCTTGTGTTCAAATTTCCCCCAAAGGGCTAAAGACTACATGTAATTTCCCCATGATTTTCTCTTTCAATGGTCACCTTCTGTTTCTGTTAAAAAAAGAATTTTATTTGGCACAAACAACCAAATACAACTTTGCATTAGATAAAGGTAGAAATTTTAAAATTGAACTTGTCAATCGAATTTCCCCCTGAGGATTGAAAATCAGGTTCTTTCTTAGTTGATACAAGAGTTTGTTTTGTTAATCATGCAATTTCTCACTTTGACTTGACCTTTCCTATTATTTGCTTTTGCAGATGCTTGGCAACATATTAGTTTTTGCCAAGACGATGCCATCATTATTTGCCCCATTTTATGAGGACTTCTTTGTAAACACTTCAGATCCGTACCAGACGAGGGCTTTGAAGCTTGAAATACTGACCACTATTGCCACAGAGCCATCTATTCCAGCAATTTTTGAAGAATTTCAGGTATTTTTTTGTTGCTGCAATGGACACAGTATGCCATTGTATCTATTTCAAAGACATGTTATTGCACTCTATCTAGGATTCATGCATGGTTCCAAAGTTATTAGTTGCTCTGTGTGCTCAATGTTGAGTTCTTTAAAATGCACTCTCAATGATTATCCAGGAACAGGCCTCCTCCTTGTCTAGAGTCAAATGCAACTTATATTCAAATTAACAAGATTTAATTGTTATTGTCCACCTGCAATTTGGTCACGAATTTCAGTTTCGAAGAAAAGTCACTACTTATTTGTCATTTTGTTAATTCATGTTTGTGGCATTGTGTTCTCTTGCTGCCAGGATTACATTAAAGATCCAGATAGGAAATTTGTAGCAGATACGGTTGCAGCTATTGCTTTGTGTGCCCAGAAACTTCCCTCTATTGCCACTGCTTGCCTCGAGGGACTTTTGACACTTGTATTTTACGGTAATAATCTTCGTGTACGCATATTTTGTGTAAACCATTCTTCTTGGAATTAATGTTCTATCTTCATCATATTACAGAATCATTTATTAGTAACTCAGTTCACTTAGATGGAGAAGATGCTGTTTTGGTTCAAGCAATCTTGTCAATCAAAGCAATAGTGAAAATGGATCCAGTATCCCATGAAAAGGTACTACTAGTAGTCTGCTCCTTGTTTTTCTTGACCAAAACAGTAATTTTCACATGCCAGCTAAACCCAAGTCTGACCCAGGTTGTTGATTCTTTTTGCTTTTTATTTTAAACTTTTAGGAAACGAAGTGTCTGATATGTTCTTCCTGCATGAGATCTTATCTGATTCTTTTGGCCTCTTGACTATTTGAATGTACCATCCATCATTGTGACTTGGGAACTGACCCCTCCCATGCCCATTTGACTCCTGCAGTTTAGCTGTCCTTTCCATGCTCATCCAATAAAACATCCATCATAGTGAAGCTGTTATCTTGGTTATACGGTACAACTGATGCTTCAGTTCCTAGATCACCTTGTGTGAACAAGAAGTCAACAACTGCTTTTAGTTATAGTCATATTGGTGATAATTGATAACTAACCTACTCAAGTGTGAAGTACCTGTAAATGTCAAAACTTCGGAGTTAAAATGCTGTTCTTCTTTTTATCATTTTTATAGGTATGCTTTAATGTTCTATCATATATTAGAATTGTATGCAAGAATATATGCAGTATACAAATTACACTATCTGCTATTGTTTAGATGCATTTTTTCCAACTTGGCAATTGATCTGGTACCCTCACTAATTCTTTTACAGAAGATATGTGTTTCTCTTCCTTCTTGATGTTGTGACCTTGAATCTTCATTAAACTATTTCTATGCAGGTAATTGTCCGCTTGGTTCGTAGTTTGGACAAAATCAAGGACCCTGCAGCACGATCCTTGATCGTTTGGGTGTTTGGAGAGTATAGCTTCATGGGAGATCTCACTACAAAGATAGTTCCTCCTGTTCTGAAGTATCTTGCGTGGTCTTTTGCTGCTGAAGTGGTGGAAACAAAGCTTCAAATCCTAAATTCTTCTGCCAAGGTATAATCCTAAATTAACATTCCAATATCTAATCTGGAGATTGGTAATAGCTTTTGTTTTGTCAGGTTATAATGCGCTGTACAGAAGAACATATTGAAGAATTCAAAAGGATAGTTGCGTATGTCATTGAGTTGGCTACATGTGACTTGAATTATGATGTTCGTGATCGTGCTCGTTTACTATCAAGACTTCTGCCGTGCTACATGACTCACCAAGGGCCCTCACATCAACATCAGAATGATGATATCTATAAAGAGCTAGCCGGTCACATATTTAATGGGAAGTTGCAGCCAACATCTCATTCAGCAAGCAACTATCGCATATATCTTCCAGGTTCCCTTTCACAGGTTGTTCTTCATGCAGCCCCTGGATATGCACCACTTCCAAATCCTCAAAGTATGGAATTAAACCATAATGTCTCGGAAGCAACCAGAGGCAAAGCCAAACTTTCTGGAAGTGATAACTCCGATGCTGCATCTGAAACTTCAACATATGAGAGCAGCTCTGTTTATGATTCAGAGAGTGAAGGTGCTGGCCTATCAGACAGGGATACTGTTGAATCCCATCAGGATCAAGAAGATAACCAGGATGCTCCACTGGTACAGATATATGATGCTAGTATACAGCAGGGCCAGACAGGTCAAAATACTGAGGAAAATTTGGCAGATCTCATCTCTACCGATTTGACTGAGTTGATGTCTAAGTCAGCCTTGGAATCATGGCTTGATGAGGCTCCTGCTGAGCCAGTTGTTCAGAATTTGACACAGACATCATCTGCCAGAGTTTCTTTTACAAACCGTAACTTTGAGCGAAAACCTAAATTGCACACATTGTTAGACTCATCTGGCAGTAATGGCCTAAGTGTTCTATATGCCTTCTCGTCTGAGGTTTCGCCCAGATCACACTTGCTAGTATGTGTGGACTTATATTTTGAGAATGTCTCGACACAGCAGCTAACAGATATAACCATTGAATCTGAAGACACAGCAGCTAACAGATATAACCATTGAATCTGAAGAGGCTTCTAGCAGTGTGGCGTGTCACCTCATGTCCGCCTCCCCTTTTCGAGTTCTTCCTCCTGGCGGCCCACATCTTTGATCTTGTACATTGCGACCTCTGGACATCTCCCCCGTCATCGGCATTTACGGTTACAAGTACTATCTTGTGATGCTTGATGATTTCTCTCATTACTCCTGGACTTTTCCTCTCCGTGCGAAGTCGAGGCTTTCCCCGCGATTCTCCACTTCTTCGCTTGGGTGTCTGACGGTTCGGCCTCACCATCAAGGCCGTCCGGTGCGACAATGGTCGTGAGTTCGATAACTCCCGTGCCTTCTTTCTCTCTCATGGGGTCCAGTGCGCATGTCTTGCCCGTATTCTATAGACCAAACATCAGAAGGATCTTCAGGGTATGTATCATCTTCATCTGTATTTTAGTTACTTCCATGACAACATTTATACAGGCAGATGCTTATGATGCAATTGTTTCGTTGGTTTATTTATCTTTGTTGGTTTATATTACTTGAGCTGCCCATTTATGATAAATTATTTTTACAGTGTCCCGACTATCGTTCCTGTGGAAGAGATACATTCGTTGGCTCCACAACAAATGGCAAAGATGGTTCTTCAGGTCCATTTTCATCACCATCTCTTGCCTCTAAAGCTGTCTGTGCTTTGCAATGGAAAACGACATCCAGCAAAGCTTCATCCGGACATTGCTTATTTTGTTCGACCACTACCCATGGACCTAAATACTTTCCTATGCAAGGAAAACCAATTGAGGGGAATGTTTGAGTATGCTAGGAGGTCAGTGAACTTCAACATTGTTTGATTCTAAATTAGGTTCCCGTCTATCGACGATAAGCATTAGAACTAATCTGGTGAAAATTGCTACAGGTGCACCTTCAAAGATCATCTTCAGACGCTAGCGCACGAGGACAGTGCAGAGCACAGCGATAAGAACCTTCAGGTGGCCCAGAGTGTTGCTTCAAAGATACTGAGCAATGCTAATGTTCACCTTGTCTCAATGGATATGCCAGTAACCTTCAGTGTCGAGGATGCCTCTGGCTTGTGTTGGAGATTCAGCAGTGAAATCCTGAGCAATTCTAAACCTTGCCTGATTACCATCCTTGCGGAAGGGCGTGCCTCAGATCCACTGGATCTTGCTGTGAAGGTGAACTCTGAGGATACGGTGTTTGCCCTGAACCTCCTGAACAGAGTTGTGGCGATCATAGATTGAGGTGTCAACTTTTTAGCTTTTTGAGCATTCAGTTTAAGATATCATGTGGATACTGTAAATTGTACATTATCAGCAAATACGGAGGGTATTTGGCATGGGCATGACCATTTGTAAGAAAAAATTGTTGAATTAAATAGCATCTCTAATAGTTCCAAAAAGAAAAGAATTCCTAAATGAATGAGTTTTACAACTCGCTGAAAAAGGTGAGTATTTTTTCCCAACTGTTTCTATTATCTCACTCCTAAAGAAAATGTTCCGTTTCTTGGCAGCAGCTCGGTCTTCCTTGCGCATAGATTTAGGAGGTGTTTGGTTCCCCGATTTCATCTGCTACACTACAGTTGTAGCGTCACTATGCAGTTCTGGCAGCCCGTTTCGTTGACGAGTAGAAGAGACAGCCACAGAACGATAATCTCAACAATAATCTCAGTGTCTTCGTTATTCTAGTCACAGTATTTGGCCTCAATTTTCAGTCACAGATGTGCCAATGCCGTCATGGCGAGTTATGGTGGGCACTATAGCCCGGTGGTCACGGTAGACGTGACTAGAGCATGCTTCGAAGAGGCCAACGCAGATGAAAGTCGCCCCCACTACGAATCTTTCTTTGCATATCAATCGATTTTATCAAATCTAGAAAGACAATTTATAGAATGTGCTGTCTGGGAGATTTTCTTTCTATGCGTATGAATAGATTTTTCCTGATATAGAAATATCAGGAGTTGGGATACGACCCTCTCAGAAAACCAAGATTAGAAGGGGGTTAAAATATGGGACAGGCACATTAGAAGTGGGTTGGGTGGACATGCACCAAGATTAAAAATGGGTCAATATAACCGATGACATCTAAAGGACAAAATGCTGTTAAACCCCAGTGGGTAAATCTGGAACATGCATCAAGCATGCCAGCTGCGAATAGCATCCTGTGAACAAAAGGTTGCTAAAACCCATAACCCATCGTCAAGAATGATACTAAACCCCTTACTAAACCCCTTAACTAAGCTGCATCCGTATTTCTAGAACTAATAAATAATCTAATCTGATGAACAGAATGTTGCTGACGTGCTGAACACTAACAAAACGAGATGAGAACTTAAAAGGCCTAACAGCCATTCAACAGGTCCATGACTTAGTCACGGAAATTTGCGAAGCAGCAAGCAATGCAAGGCATAGGGAATTTGAGACAAGCCCACGTTTACAAATGCGTGCACATTTGTTTCAATGCATGCATATACATCAATATATTTCGAGAAAAGCACATCAGATAAATGAGTATAAGTGGCAAATTTTTCATACTAAATAGTCATATAACCAAACAGAAGATCGGGCTACAGGGGGACAAGAAACAATCTAAATGATGGTCCAGTAAAAGATCACTGAAGGCGACAAAACATGGATGCATGTTACGTTTAACAGACAGAATTGCAAAACCAAAAATGGTTTATGGGATTCTCCAAGTAAACATAAAAAAGTTGAGGTTCCTTGTCCATCTAACCCGCTCCAGACATACTCAGATATATTAAGAGCATTACATAAATTCATATCTAGAACAAGTTCAAAGGTGCTCAAGACCACACCACCGGATGATACCACTTAGGCCACCAGAGTGCTGGCCGTGGTTGACTCACTGCACAAAAATAAGGAAACAATGTCAGCCATATACAGAAAGTTTCAAAATAGTTGAATTCAAATAGATGACAATTGTTGTGCCATTTGTGTAAATCAATTTGTAGAACTTATTGGAATAACTGAGTTAATCTGATGGGCAAAGTTTAGTCTATTCAGCTATGGCAGAGATTGAATGAAGATAAAACATTCACAGGTCAGATTTAGCTATACAGCATAACAACTAACTGAAACTATTGGTTTTCAGTTTTGTATGTAACATATATAAGTTTAAGGCTTTAAGCTAAGACAAATATATCACTGCAAATTCACTAATCTTTATTGAATTCAACATGCACATGTATGGTACCAATGGTTTTACAAATATATAAAATTGACACTCGTGACATTAGTTATATTCAATGAAAAGGGACACTCAGTTTGTAATTTGTCAATGTGGAGTACTCAATGAATACCAGCAGTGTGTGATAGACAACAAAATTGTGTCAATCCCCACCAACACAAGCACACTAAACATGCCAATCTAGCATTGAAGTCAAAATATTATTTTCTCGATTTGTCTGGTGCACACCATTACTACCATCAAATAAAAATTTCACAATTGCCTAAATCTTCACTTCACTAACATGTCTATCTAGCGTCAACTGATTAGGATAAGCACATGGCATGGACATACACCACTAACATTTCTAGAACAACTCTAAGTAGTGCTGGTGCACACTTACTCTCAGCACCAAAAACATCACCATGATAACTAACAATTCACAGTTTCTAAAGTTCAGTCACCGATAATAACAAAACAAGACAGGATTGGGCTCCGGTTGACTTACTACTTCCAGGTGGGCGGGAGCTTCTTGGTGCGCTTGTAGTAGCGGGCAAGGCGGTGGATCCTGCTCTCAACAAGAATGAGCCTGAATTTGGAGTCCTTGTCCTTCCTGTTCCTCTCAAGATGCTTCCTAATCGCCACAGCCTTCTTAATCAGGAAGTACAGGTCCTCCGGGATCTCCGGCGCCAGCCCTACACGCACACATCCGGTGATGCATCAGCACACCACACGTCATAGACACGAATCGGAACAGCAGTCACAAGTTCTCACCATGGGCCTTGAGGATGCGGAGGATCTTGCTGCCAGTGACGCTCTTGACGAGCGGGATGCCGTGCTGGTCACGGAGCAGGACGCCAATCTGCGACGGCATCTGGCCCTTCTTCGCAGCCTTGGTAATCATCTCCTCCACCTGCCAATCCACAGCGTCATCGAACGCCACAATCGACAATACCGCATCGCCCCAATCGAACCACACGGGAATGAGAAGGGCAAACAATTTTTCCTCACCTCGGTGGCGGCCGTCTTGAGCCAGGTCGGAGGCGTCCTCTTGTACGGCAGCGCCGACGACGAGATACCCTTCCTGCGTCACCGAGAAACGCACCCGCCATTAGAACACACGGAATTCACTGGGCCGGGTGGAGGGGGACGGGAGGAAGGAGAGAGGCTTACCCGCGGCTGTGCATACGCCCCATGGCGCCGGATTGGTGTCTACCTCAGGCGACGGCGGGCGGGGGCTTGCTGCGGCAGCGGCGGCGGCGGCGCGAGGGCGAGAGGAGGCGCAGCGGCGTTAGCAGGAGAGCAGCGGCTAGGGTTTGGGGGGAGATCTTATATATAAGTGGCGGCGCTGAGGGTTTCCGCTAGGGTTGCGCCGTTTCGAGCTGGGCCGCTTGTTGGGCTTGGTCCATGTGCTTGGGACGTTTCGGCCCGTTATGCGTGTTCTGAAGCTTTCTGGGATGGAAAATTTTTTTGTTTTATTTTGTGGTAAAATAAACTTCTTAGAAATTGGCTTGTTTCAACTTTAGGATTGCACACTTGTGATAGGGAGAGTAGTTTATAAAAAAAAAAAAAAAAAAAAAAAAAAAAGGTTTATAAGATGAATATTTTTGTAGATGTTTTTGAACAAAATAACTCGTATATTGTTTTCCTCGATACGCATTTATCTTCGGTTGTTTTTGTCTTGGAACAACCCTGCATGTGCCTCGCATTACTTCGCATCTGTCTGGCAGCTCAGCTGAAAGGCTTCGTGTCAGCATGTGTTGATTTGAGCTCTGAGCTTGAGGGCGCTGATTTGGAACCGCAAACCCAAAGGGGGAGGTGACGCGAGCACGTGTCGTCCTATTTCTTTTTTCATGTCCATCATGCATTTTCTATGAAATCGAAATGACTTGTAAAATTCTTGTACGATATATATGAAATTCATGTGATTCAAACTGACCTTGCAACATCGCGAGTATGCGACAGAAGCGTAGGCGAAGGTGAAGGTAAAACATCAAGTTATGTTATCGGAACATGTTCACTAACGGCTACGTAACATGCTACGGTTTTATTTAGTTCAACCGTGAGCTATGGAAAAGATGTTATGAGCTATGGTTATGAAGAAGTTGTAATTGTTTTGTTGAAACAATTATGAAACCTACCTCCTCTATTTACCTCCTTTAGAACAATTGCAAAATCTCACTCTCTATTCTCACCTTTTTGGAAAATCGCAAAGCTGAAAAGTCAAAAGTAGGATTTAAGATGCCACGGAAATGGTAGAAAGCAACTGCCTCTGAGAAAACAACTTCAGGTTTCCATTCATAATGTAGGTGATTTAGCAGCTTCAGGTTTCCATTCATAATGTAGGTGATTTAGCAGCAGAAACACTTTCTAGAAGCTAAAACACAACCTAAAAGTTTTCATACACTGAATGCATTTCCACCATCTCAGGCAGCAGTATCCCGTCATAGGCGACCAAAATCCGTCTAAGATTGTTGTCTGGCCTCGCAACTTCCTCCAGGTCTAATCCAAAACATGTGCGTAGTGTCTATTTACAGGTAGATTTCAACAGATGATGTACATAATGTATATATTTACAGGAACCTCCCATCGCATGGGCAACAGCTCCCTAAATCGCATACATCACGTAATCATGCGTACGTCGAGAATGGATCATTTTCATTCCGTTCGTTTTCCCTTCTTTTCATCAGCTTTCGAGAGCAAGACAACTGGCGACAGGTGCTTTTCTGTTGGCTGTTGCAGGCAGCTACTCTATGAGCAGATTTCTAGCTTGCTCTGGTTTAGTCTGCATGACCAGGCTTCTGTTCTCCGTTTCTCCTTTTTCTAAACCTGAAGTACTTCGGTATTTTCGTTATTAGTTAATGGAAATAGGAGGCTGACCTTGTGTCAAAGAAAAAAAAGGTCGACAATTCATGAGTTCCACTTTGTGCCGGCAACAAGTATATTATTATAATATCAGAAAAGGAAAACCATATAGAGCCGGAGGATTACTTCATTTACATGATGTGATCATGAGTTACTTCTAAATCATAATTCATACAGCTCTTCTAATAAAAGAACAATGCAACCGGTACTAACATCAATCAAATTTTCAAAATGAAAAAAAAGAAAAGAAAAACAAGAACACGATCTGACCTTCCATTGACCAAATGAGAAGGTGAAGTGAAAACTAAAGACAAACTACCTTTTAGTTTAAGTTCATTCATGAAGTTGTTGCTGGTTATTTTTCGAGAACTTCGGAGTAACACATAAAACTTTCAGCTCAATTTTGTTAATCACTATGATACCCAACCGCTCAACTTACCAATACAGCGAGGGTTTCAATTTTCGAATCCCCCATTTGCTCCATTGGTAAATTAACTAGTGTCATATCAAGGAATCAGCACAAATGTTCTCTAATGCATTTTAATTCATGAATCGACAAAGCAAACTGACCTTCAATCAATTATAACTGCAAATAAAAAAAACTCATACATTTTAATATGGTTACTGCCATCACAATGCTGTTTTCTACATTATTGCATAAAATTAGACCAATTTAAGTGCATAGCTTTTCAGCAGAAACCGTTTCAATGATGCATCAAGAACCTGAAAACAAACTATCTTTTGGTAAGATCATTTAGGTTGTTCAAGATTATTGTCAAAAGAATGCACAGGGAAATCCTGACAGCAAGGTATTTGCAAAAAGACTACCATAAACTTGGGAGAGCATGTAAAACATCACATCTTATTTCTCCATTGGTAAAGTAACACTGTCTAGATCAATGTAACAACACAGAATATCTCTAGGGCATCTTAATTAATGAATTAAGAAAGTAAAGTGAGATTATATGAATCAACAACGCAGACATCAAGGCCTGGTTTTAACTTGTAACTGAAGGTGAATGAGGACTTCAATGTGGAAAGGCTTTGATGGAAGATACAACTGACAGAACTTCCAGCCAGGAAGTTACTATCCATGTTCTGAAACAGAACACCTTAACAACAATAGTGACAAGGGACCAAATCTCATTATCAGAATGCTGCCTTCTCCATGTATAAAATTATGAAGTTAAAAAAACACTCCTATATAACAGCATATAGCTTTTACCAAAGGGTGTTTCAATACAAGCATGGAGAATGTGAACTGAGCTTAGATGAAAACTAAAACTGCATAAGACATGATTAATATTGATAATGTAGGAAGATATAAGATACTGTTCATGGTAAGCTGGTTTACCTTGACACACAAAAAGCTTATGAGCAAAACTGAAACATGTCATTAGCCAACTCAAGTATAGGGAACTATGGAAGTCTCTGCTTATCAGCAAAATGCTTTAAAGGAGAAATTACTAGTAATGGTTTTTTCATAAATCAATTACTACTAACAGTGACATGGGACTAAAAGAAAAAAAAAAAATAAAAAAACAGCCATACAGATTTTGTGTGAAATGTGAATATGGCTACAATACTAGCACTGATAGGGATAGTCCTATCCATTTGATAAGTGAATTTAGTGAAGTAAGGAACAGCACGATGGGACTGGTGGGCAATTGAACAAATCTATTGACTAGTCCAAAATCGCTATCATCACAAGTGACTGCACATGTATGACAGTGTTTTCAACAATCCGATGACATGAAATTAAGAGAGTGGCAATCAACACAAGTATGCAACATTAGAAGTCCTATAGCAGGCACCTGAAAATTTTCCAGATTCCAATACAAGTTGATGACCAAACGAGAAGGTATGCTATGACCCAAACAAAATCAGCATGAATACACAAACCGGTGCAGATCATAGCAATGATTCGTGACCATTCAAGCCAAACAGTGAAGAACAGTGATTCATGATCAGGCAAGCCAGACAGTGAATAAGGAAGCAGATCCACACTTTACATTGCAGTAGTAGTATTACATTACAGGTAGCTAAGCAAAAGCACCATTATCAGCCAGACAGATCCATTAATTAATCAATCGATCCATTGATTTTGGGTGATAATCACACACACTCACACACGAACCATTATCCGTTTATCCAAACCCTAAGAAGCAGATCCAAATTGAATTGAAATGAGCCAGCCATAGGAGAGAAACAAAATCAAATCACGGGGACGGGAGAGAGACGAAGTCATTACAGACGAAGACGAGCGCGGGGGTGGGGGAAAATGGACGACGGGAGATCGATCGATCGATCACTTGGCGACGATGCGGCGGATGAAGTCGTCGTAGCGGATGGTGCCATCAGGCGCGACATCGACCTCGCGGATCCACTCGTCGAACTCGTGCGCCTCGAGCTTCTCGCCGATGGAGGTGAGGACGTGGCGGAGGTCGGCGACGGAGACGGTGCCGGACCCGTCCTTGTCGAGCACGCGGAAGGCGTCGCGGAGCGGGCGGTCGAAGGGCTCGGGCTTGAGGTGCGCGCGCATGAGCTCGAGGAAGCGCGGGAAGTCGAACGGGGAGGTGAGCTTCTCCTGCGCCGCGATGTCCCGCAGCTGCGCCTGCGTCGGGTTCCCGCCCAGGGAGCGCATCAGCACGCCGAGCTCCGTGGGGGCGATGCGGCCGTCCCCGTCCGTGTCGAACAGCGAGAAGGCCTCCCGCATCGACGCGATCTGGTCCTCCGTCAGGTCCTTGCCGCCCATCGCCGCCGCCGCTGGCCGGGGTCGTGGGATCGGAGATCGGAGATCTCGGCCGGAAAGGGAAGAGGCGTGTGGTGCTGTGGTGGTGGACGGTGCGTGGTGGGGGTCGGGAACAGAACACACCACGACGCGCTCGTGGCTCGTCTCACTCTCGTCTCGTTTGGGTGGGCTCGTGGTGGACTTTGGAGTGCCCGTGCTGGGCCTGGGCGGGGTGCTCTTGTTGTGAGATCTGTGAGGTCCACGGAAGGATTGGTTGGAGCTTGGTTGCGCACAGCGGAACAAGATGCAAAGTCACATGGGCCGCACGGTAGCTGGGCGGTCCTATTTTTCTTTTTGTTGTTTGATTCAATATATTTTTTCTATATATCTACCTGAAAAATCTATACATACCCACCTAATATATGGACCATTGGGGCCTGTTTGGAATCGACGTTGTGGGGGCCTGGCCGGCCGACCAGGCTGTGGCCAGCCAGAGCCACTCCAGCGGGCTGCAAGTACCCATGTTTGGCCTGGAGTACATCGCAGCCTGGCCCAATAGAGAATGTGTTTGGTGCGCAGTGTGCAGCCTAGCCCAAAGGCCAACTGCCACTAACTTCCGGGCCGGGAACGTGTTTGGTTCCCAGCCAGGCTAGCAACTACCCCCAACGGCCAACTTCCAGCAGTTTGAACAGGTTGAATGCATAGCAATATTCAGCCATAAACTTTGATGTAAATGACATGTACTTAGCAATGACAAATGAACAATAGATTAAACAATAGGCCTCAGACCAAAGTAATTAATATAGGATTCATTGCTGCTCTAAATCTAATTTAAAAGTCAAAGTAGCGACAACAGCAAAGGCAGTTCTGAGAATCAGGATAACAGAATACAACAACTGACAACAACATAGCTATGAAAGCATGAACACAGCAGCTCCTCCTTTTGATAGTCATCACTGGCCTAATTTGGGCAGTCTTAACGCCCCTAGTTACCCTGCTGCATCCAGCAAGCATGAGGACTACAAGACATGAGAGAACCACCTTAGTCCAACACTCACCATCACCATTAGCACCACCTTCGGGACTGACAGGAGGGGCAGCAGCGGGCACAGGATGATAGGGAACTGCAGCTAATGCAACATGAGATGGCTGCACCTCTCTCCTGTAATCCTCCAGGGCCCTAACAGCCTGATCATGAGTGCTGAACTTCTGGTGGATAACACCTCTGACCCCAATGATAAACCTGCTGCAATCATGCCAGCTGAGGTAAATCCCAGCATGGTTCCCATTGAATATGACATAGTAGCCAGCCATTTTCTCTGAAATGAAGACAATGGTAGCCTCAGTCCAACATGTACAGCACAGGTAGTTAGGAGTTTGTACAATGACATCATTGGCAAAGGAAACATTCATTTTAGGCCTCAGCATATATAGTTGGTGTGGTATAGTCGATTTGTGTCATTGGTGGCTCCATATGCAAAATCAAATAGAACACAAGAACCAAAATCAAAAGAAAGATCATGTATGACATGATATCCATGAGCATATCCATGCTCTGCCATCAGCACAAAGAGAGAAGGGGCTGTTGCAGGGCATGGACGTGTCTCACGGGTACAATGGCACACATAACAAACCCCAGAATATGTAGCAACAAAACCAACTGAAAATGGAGCCACCTCTACTTAGTTTGTTGCATCATTGGCCATTTCCCCTCAAATAGCACCAAAAAGCAGTATAAACTGAAAGTAAAGTACCAACAGAATACGGAACAAACTGCATAGACAAATTGAAAGCAACATGAAATAGCATATAGAGTACCAAATAGGGGCAGCCAACAAAGGCCACCAATAGTGCATTACAGATCCATATTTGCCTCAACCATGTGGGCACAAATAAGTTCCACCTCTCCACTATAGTTAGTCATCCATCTAACTAGACTAACTCAAAAGAACATGTCAGCCAGCCTGCACAAAAGCTACACCTAACTGTCATCAAAAGGTGAGAGGGTGGGGAGGGGGTGGAGGAACTATACATCTCAACACTTAACCCCCTCTCAACCTTGCTGTCCATAATGGACAGACCTACATGTAGTAGGCCTTGGCAA
The DNA here is from genome assembly GCA_018135685.1 of Themeda triandra. NCBI lineage: Eukaryota > Viridiplantae > Streptophyta > Magnoliopsida > Poales > Poaceae > Themeda > Themeda triandra. Next base: position 967,185 of record JAENPR010000015.1, on the reverse strand, counting down.
GGTAAGCCCTCAGCCAAATATCCCTATGGCTACTCTCCATCTTAACAAAGCATGTGGCAAGAGCCTTGTTCTCCAGGAGGTAGGTGTAGGCAAAGATGAGGACCTCAGTGGTGAACCCAGGCATCTCCATGACAGCAAGGTACAAGTCAGGATCCACATGACCAGCCCCTGTCTCCCTAAGTGCACTAGCAACATCCCTCACAGCATCTGACATGTTGGTCAGTAGGAGCACTTCATCCTCCATGAAGTTGCCCCTCTTCCTCTTGTTTCCCACAGCAGACTGGGGCTTAAGCTCAGTAGCCTTGCTGCCCTCACCCAACTCAATTGGATACTTATGATCGAGGGTGGGGGGGGAACCACCGAGCCCTCCACCTTAGCAACATTGCTTTCAGCCATGTTCACCCCAAGTGCTTCACCAGAACCCACAGCATATCTTCCAGTGGCCTGAGAGTGGGCAAAGATTGCCTCCATCTCAACATAGAACCTAATTGGGCAGTTAAGGAACTCAGCAGCTTTGGGGTGATCCTGCAGTACATTGGACAGTAGAGAGTGTGGGGGTGAGAAATCAGGCAGGAATAGAATTAGAGGGTTTAGGAGGGGTTAGAAGTAACTAAGGATTCTACTACCTTGCAGTGCCCTAGAATTAGAGGATGGAGGCTTAATCATCTCATTTCTCAACTCACCAACAACATACAACACTTGGTGGAAAATCTTATGGACAGTCTCAATGGACCTAGCAAAGCCATGATGGATGACCCTAAACCTTTGGTTGTGCCCAACTGTAAGGTCCTAGATGGCTAGAGGGGGGTGAATAGCCTATAAAAAATTCTACAAACTCACTAAGCAAACTTCGTTAGATACACAAACGGTGGAAAGCAAGTTTTGCTTAGCCTACTAGATGTTGCAAGCCTCCTATCCAAACAATTCTAGTAGGTGATCACTAGCACAAACAATAGCTACCGCTAGTGATCAAGAGTTCTACCCACGGGATTTAATCTACACAAGGAGTGGTTCCCGACCGACCACACAAGCAATTCTACCCACGGGATTTAGTCTACACAAGATGTGGTTCCCGACCGACCACGCAAGCAATTCTACTTTGCAAGAATGTAAACAAAGTAATGCAAGAGAGGATGAGACTTGTTATACCGACGCGTCGAGTCGAGGTTGCCAATCACCAAGAGAATGAGCAATCAATCACAATCGGCAACACACAATCGATGACGACCAATCACCGGGAGACAAAGATGAACACAATTGTTTATCCCCGGATGTTCACTTGGGCACCGCCAAGCTACGTCACCCGTTGTGTCGACCAACACCTAGATGGTTCCTCGGTATGACCCACAAGTCACTAGCCCCTCAAGGCTCGCCCCGCAAGGCACCGCAAGACCCACTCTCAAGCGAGGTACTCAACGACACGCGCAATCCACTAGGATGCTCTTCATGATCCCCACGAGGTGAGCTCAAACCTCTCACAAGCAACCGGAGGTGGCCAAGAACAATCACCTTCTCTTGCCAACGCCTCCAACAATCTCCAAGCCGGCTAGGAGCGGTACTCTCCAAGAGTAACAAGAAATCCACCGGCGAAACCACCCACAAGTGCCACTAGAATGCTCTCAAGCAATGCAATGCACTAGGTGATTCACTCAATCTCTCTTAGGATGAACAACCAAGCAAGGGAGAAGAGTGGGAGAGAGTCTCTTAGCTCATAGAATGCACAAGGGATGAGAAATGGCTAAGAGACCTCCCCAAGGGCCGGCCACCTTCTATTTATAACCCCTCAAACAAATGTGACCGTTACCCCCTCGGGAGGCCGAGCAGTACGCGCCGGACGCGTCTGCGCAAACCGCCGGACGCGTCCCGGCGCTTCTTCCTGCGCGCGAGCCAAGTCGACCGTTGGCTCCGCGTTCAATCTCGTCCCGCCACGTGTGCGTCCGGCGCGGCGTCCGGCGCTCGCCATCGCGCGTCCGGCTCGCGTCCGGTTCCCGGCTCCGCCGCCCTGGAACTTTCGTTCGGCGTCCGCGCGCGCCGGACGCGACACCGGCGCGTCCGCCGCCCGCCCGCCAGCCGCGCCATGCCGAGGCTCGACTCGCCGGACTCGGACGGTGATTTGCCGCGTCCGCCGCGTGCGTCCGCCGCGAGTCCGCCGCTTCGGCCATGTCGACCATCGGCACATGTCAAGACACAATGCGCCGGACGCGTCCGCGCGTCGCCCAAGCGCGTCCGGCGCCTCCTGCAGATCTTGCCTTTCGCCGTGTCGTCGATCCAAGTTCTCGAGACATGCTATCCAACAAGTATACCAACTTGAACAACGAGAGATAGCATGATTTCAACCAAATTTTGCATCCGGCGCAATAGAAAATATGCATCCATTTTTCCCAAAAGCGCCGAATCCCGCCTCACGAGGCTCGGCGGGAGGAAGAGAGGGACCCAAACCCATCTCTACCCCGCAAACCACGAAATACCAACACGCCACCTTTGTAAATGTGCCAACACCACCAAGTGTACATCTCCATGAGCTTGTGTGTTAGCTTTTCACAAACATTTCCCAAAGGTTAGGTTAGCTCACTAGGCCCTACATGCAATGCACTACATGAATTCACCTAGTGGCACCCGTGCGTCGAATAGCCGATAAGACTTCCCCTCTTAATAGTGCGGCTATCGATCCTAAACCACTCACACCCTCTATGGTGTCTTGAGTGCAAAACAAAATGGCCCTATCGGTTATACCTTTGCCTTGAGCCCATTTTGTTCCTCCAAATGATATGAACACTTCACACCATCATGTGACCGTCTCGATCCATCGACCTCGACTTCACTTGCCCTTCACCGTGCATCGGTCCATCGGCGCCTAGTCTTGCCCGAGCTTCACCATCGCATGGTCCTTCACTCCCAAGCCTCAACTAGCCCTTCACCTTCAACACCGGTCCATGGAACCAAGCACCGTCTTGATCTTCATCTTTGATCACATGACACGTGTCATGCTTCATATTCAATATGCTCATCATGTGGACAACCTTTCTCTAAATCAACCACTTCAGATAAACAAGGTTAGTCCTAGGTTTCATCAATTAGCCAAAACCAAACTAGGGACTTTCACCAACTATGTGGAGGAACATAGCAACCTGCTCCTCAATGCTGAACCCAAAAGTCTCAGGGACCAACCCCCTCTGCCTAAACAAGTCACACAAAGTAAAAAAAGGGGCCCTGCTCATCCTAATCATGGCCACACACTCCCTATTAGTTGCATTATAGATTCTTTGCAGGGTACGCTGCCTATGTTCCTCTACCTGAGTTCTCAGTTGGTACATCAGTGGGTTAGGCTCTGGGATAGGTTTCACCCTCCTAATCCTACTTGCTACAAACCCAGACATGACAACAGCTAAGGTGGAAGCTTGCTTAGCCAAGACTTCTCTTTTCTGGGCACCATCCATCTACATGCATGAACATTGCAAACCAAAATAAATTCATATAACCCAAGGCAGGCATCACAATGGAACTTATCATGTTTATCAAAGATTATAGCCACGGCTACATGGTTAAACATGCCCCCTATGACCAATGGACAGCATCATCGACCATTAACAACTCAACCAAACCAAGTGCAAGTAAATCAACATGATAAATGAATATTGCATACTCTGAATCAATGAACAGATCAAGTAAAGCCATGGCAAATACCAGCACCATCATCAACAAAATGACCATACCCTAGCAGATAGAAGAACTACACATAGACTACAACAAGACCAATGGGGCCACAGGATCTGCAGTAGCAAGAAACGTAAAGAACAACAACATAAGGGACAGAGGGGGGTGGATTTCACCTCGGGGAGGTCGACGGACGAAGCAACCGAGAAAAGAATGAAGCAGGTGGAGAAGTAGCAGATCCGGACGGGGAAGTAGCAGATCCGGCCGGGGAAGTAGCAGATCCGGATGGAGAAGTAGCAGATCCGGTCCACAGCAACACCACGAGCACCACCGGACGGAGGAAGAAGATGAAGAATAGCGCCGCCTCCCGGAGTCCCCGCGAGGCAGCAGGAGCGGAGCAGCTCCGAAGCGGATCCGGCGAAGGGGAACGGAGAAGAAGCCCAACAGTCAGCAGCTCCGGCTCGCCGTGCTCCCACCTCACCGCGCCGTCGCCGGTATCTCACGGGATTTGGTGGAGAAGAAATGGAAACGTAGAAGAGAAGTGCGGGGAGGAGGGGGTGGTTATATAGGCGGAGGGATTTCAGCAGGGAAGTTGGCGGGAGGAAGTTTCACCATTCCCGCGCGAGCCCGCGCGAGCGAGCGCCTGCCGCCGTCAGAGCGCCCGAAATCGCCATGGCCGGCCGGGACGAGCCATGCCCTAGCGATACGAAGGGGGGTGGCGTATCCCGGGAGCTAGGCCGGGAGGCCCTTTTTGCTCCGGGGGAGACAGGCCGGTGGTGGGCCCAGTGCACCCAAACACAGGCCGTTGCAGCCCGGGAGCGCGAGCCAGGAGCCTGGGCCGGCAGCAAACGCGCCCTTGATGGCCTATAAACTCTTTAAATCTGATGGTTGCTGTTAATCTAATGAAGGAGGGGTGAGATGGGAGATGAGGGAGGGGTGTTTATGATAAATCACATGGAAAAACCGGATTGGTTTCCGGTTTTGGACCCAGAGTGAACCAGTTTCAAAGTTTTTTGGGTGTAGATGTCCAGTTTCCTAGTTAATGGACCCAGATGAGACTTTGCTGCAAGTTAAAGGCCCTACAGTGTATTTTACTCTTTGCAAAAAATCACGAAATGAGGTACCCAACAATTTTGTATTTGGTTTTCGCAATTTGGGTAACTTGGCAATTGACGGAGGAAACTTGGCATATTTGCAAAGCCGCGGACCGCTTGGCAAACGCGATTGAGTGCTCATCCCGTGCTACTCCCGCGCATGTAGGACTCTCTTCGCGCCATATATAGTCGGTTGGGTCCATAATTTGGTAAATGCCAAATCAATTTTGCAAAGCTCTTGGAGATAACTTGTTTTTCACCTCCCCATTTCATTTTGGTAGTTGGCAAACTACAACAAATGATAAAGAAAAAAAAAAGCCAAACATGCTCAATATCCACCGCAATGCAAAACCTGCATACTAGATTTAGAAAATAACGCCGCCTGCAGACTATGTGTTAATTAATTTATTCTCCGGTGCCGATTTAGTTTACCTTCTCAAACAGTATATTGTATCACTTATCTATACTGCATTCAAAAAAGGGAGAATTGGCCACAGGACATCCAAAATGACCTCCATTTGCTGGCGGACACTGAGAATATAAAGATTGCTGAAAGACACTCTGTTTTTTGTCAAATTTGCTGGCGGACACTGGGCCTATTAAAATATTCATTTCTGACTTTGGAGGAGAGAGAACAGAGGGGAAATGTCCTTTTTGCCCTTGGCCCCACTGGTCAGCCCATTCTTCTTCCTCTCTCCCTTTCCTTATCCCACATTCAACAGCAGGCCGGAGCAGAGCAAGGCCAGCATGTCCGCCAGGGCGTGAGCGCAGCCGCCGGGGCGGGGGCGAGGACTGCCGCGCGTGTGAGCCTGGCCGCGGCAGCATGAGCGCGTCCACCGGGGTGGGAGTGCGGCACCCAAGGCGGGGGCGAGCATGGCCGCCGGGGCCGGAGCGCGGCACGCGGGGCGCGCGCGAGCGCAACCAACGGGGAACGAGCGAGCGCGGCAGCTAGGGCGCGAGCGCGGCCGTCGGGCGGGGGCGAGGACGAGGACGGCCGCTCATGTGAGCATGGCCGCGGTGGCGCGAGCGCGGCCGTCGGGGCGCACGCGCGCATGGCCGCCGGGGGGGAGCGCGACATCCAGGGCGGGGGAGAGCATGCTCGCCGGGGCGGGAGCGCGGCACGCGCGGCGGGCACGATCGAGTGTGGCCGCCAGGGCACGTGCGAGAGCGGCAGTCAAGGCGCGAGCGCGGCCGCGGGGCGGGGGCAAGTGCGGCCGTGGGGCGGGGGGAGGTCGGCCACCGGGGCGCACGCGAGCACCGCCGTTGCGGCACGCGCGAGCATGGCCGCCGGGGGCGAGCGCAGCTGGGTCTCCGGTGGCCGCAGGGGAGAGAAGAAAAGGGAGATGGAAGAAGAAGTGGGCAGGGGCAAAAAGGACATTTCCCCTCTGTTCTCTCTCCTCCAAAGTCAGAAATGAATATTTTAATAGGCCCAGTGTCCGCCAGCAAATTTGACAAAAAATGGAGTGTCTTTCAGTAATCTTTATATTCTCAGTGTCCGCCAGCAAATAGAGGTCACTTTGGATGTCCTGTGGCCAATTCTCCCTTAAAAAAATGTATACCTCCACTTCTCCAGTTCGTTGGTAGTGAATGAAGTTTCTCTTTACCTAGTATATTTGAGAATATGCCTCAAAAGATACGATTTAGAATTTAACACTATGGTCAAACAAGAAAAAGTGTTCAGATTGGGTCTCCATATTTTTTTCTCTTTCCCTCCACTTCAATGCCCCATCGTCGCATTACCAAAAAAAAAACATATAGATTCAGTCACCATGTACAACGATTATTTTTCATAATACTATTTTGTTGTGTTTTAACCAGTGTGCCTACATTTTTCTGCACTTGCACTTTTTCGCTTTCACACTAGACAACAAATTCATAAGTCAAAGAAAGAGTAAAATACATCTTGGATACTTAAACTATTGAGTCATTATCGTCTGAGTACTCGAACTAAAAAAACTACTGCCTGGATACTTAAACTATTGGGACTTCACCATCTGAATACTCGAACTAAAAAACCCTCACCTAGGTACTTAAACTATTGAGCATTACCATTTGGATACGCTAGGAGTGCGGGAAAATGAATTTTAATTCTTTTTGTTTTTTTAAAAATGATGCGCCAAAATTTGTTATGTTTGTAAAAAAGATAATTAGAGCTCCAAAAATTCGGATGTACTCTACCTAGAAAAAATATGAAACTTAAAAAATGAATTGTTTTATATGTTTAAAAATCACATATTTTAATTAATAAATGAACTTCCATGAATTTTAATAATTAAAATAAATGTCCGAAAATCATAAAATTTGGTTGTAATACTTGATGTAATATACTTTTGTATCAACTTCTGTAATGATCCTGCAGAAAGTTGTAAACGTGGATGATTCGGGTTCCCGAGGACACTTGATAGACTACCAGGATATGGTTAACATACATATCGGTCAGAGGTCATTGAGACAATGACATGTGTATGTGGGCTATATGATTTAGGCGATTCTGCAGGGAAGCGCGAGCATGCGAGCACATGCGGGCCTCCGGGCACACGCGCAAGGCCCCGTCATTGTGGCCACAAGAGCGACCTGTGGAGCGCGGGCGGACCGCCGCCACCGCGGCACGCGGGCGCGTGAGCAGACAAGCACAAGTAGGCCACCTCTTTTTGGATATTTATTTATTTTAATTATTAAAATTTATGGAAGTTCGTTTATTAATTAAAAGAGGTATTTTTTAAAATATATAAAACTATTTCTTCATTTTGTGTCTCATACTCACTGATATCTCCGTCTATCCCCCGATTCTCTTTGGCCTCTCTACCTATCGTTCTTCACTTTTCACTTTAAGTTTGGGGTTGCAAACCTTTTAATATCATCACACCGGTCATGCCTTGATCCTGTACTGCATGAGCCCGTTACAAAGGGTACACTAGGCAGGGATGAGGGCAGCACTCGATGGTGACGATGAAGGTGTTTGGTGCCAGGAGGGGGCACGGCGATGCTTGATGAGGGGTCAGGACAGGGGGTGTTGAGGTCAGGGGTGGGTGTGGGAGTGGCACTTAGCGGGAAACTCTCTCGATGCTAAGGCGGGGCCGACGGTCAGCTAGATAGAATATGAAACTACAAAAGAGATTGAACCAAAGAGGAAAAGTGGGACCAAAGAATAATTCAGTTGGAAGTTTGGAAGAGGGACACAATGGTCATATAGCAAGTTCTATTATTTGCCCATAAAATACTTACAGGTCAAAGGAAATACCATTTGGTGGCCACTAAACCACATTTTATATTGGCAATTAATATGAAGGAACATATTTATATGATGGCAGTATTCTAGCAAAACTCAAGTTTCCTAATGATAAATTTCCAATTTTCTACTTAGTCCTAAGAGCACCTGCAAGAGTTCCTATTATTTTCTTGCCAAAAGGACGGGGGTTTCCAACTCCTATCTAAAAATGAATTGGAGATGCTCTAAAAATTAAACACAAGTTCCCAATTCCCAAATCCAATACAAAGCCTCGGGTCAGCTTCTCCCGCCGGTTGCATTGCATCGTCTCCTCGGTGAGCATGGGCTGCCACTACGAGACCTCAAGTCACGTCCTGATAGATTAATCTCCATTGCTACATCGCCGACCGCCCCAGCTCCACCACCATGTGGTCCAAGACAAGCACGAGCCTCCTCATCTTGGTGTCCGTCTGCGCAGCCCGCTCGCCGGCCCTCTCAGATCTTTTTCCACTAACCTGTCCAAGGACTCAACGAAAATGCAATACCAGCGTGGGTCATCACCTCAGACGCTGACATCATCGTTCTCTACGTCCCCCCTCAATACCTTGTGCTTGGTAAACCAGATGTGATGTGACAACTTCATCTATAGGACACACCCTCGGCACGCAAGGCTAGACCTTATCTTGAATCCTTCCTACACGCTTAGCAGATGATGACATATCGCTCATACTGAGTGTAAGGTCCTAGATGGCTAGAGAGGGGTGAATAGCCTATAAAAATTTCTACAAACTCACTAATCAAACTTCGTTAGATACACAAACGGCGGAAAGCAAGTTATGCTTAGCCTACTAGGTGTTGCAAGCCTCCTATCCAAATAATTCTAGTAGGTGATCACTAGTACACACAAGAGCTACCACTAGTGATCAAGAGTTCTACCCATGGGATTTAGTCTACACAAGGAGTGGTTCCCGACCGACCACACAAGCAATTCTACTTTGCAAGAATGTAAACAAAGTAATGCAAGGGAGGATGAGACTTGTTATACCGACGCGTCGAGTCGAAGTTGCCAATCACCAAGAAAATGAACAATCAATCACAATCGGCAACACACAAAGGATGATGGCCAATCACCGGGAGACACGATGAACACAATGATTTATCCCCGGATGTTCACTTGGGCACCGCCAAGCTACGTCACCCGTTGTGTCGATCAACACCTAGATGGTCCTTTGGTGTGACCCTCAAGCCACTCGCCCCGCAAGGCACTTCCCCGCAAGGAAACCACAAGGCGCCACTCTCAAGTGTGATACTCAACGACACGCGCAATCCAATAGAGTTACTCTTCGCGATCCCCGCGAGGTGAGCACAAGAACCTCTCACAAATCAACCAGAGGTGGCCAAGAACAATCACCTTCTCTTGCCAATGCCTCCAACAATCTCCAAGCCGGCTAGGAGCGGTCCTCTCCAAGAGTAACAAGAAATCCACCGGCGAAACCACCCACAAGTGCCACTAGATGCCCTCAAGCAATGCAATGCACTAGGTGGTTCACTCAATCTCTCTTAGGATGAACAACCAAGCAAGGGAGAAGAGTGGGAGAGTGTTTCTTAGCTCAAAGAATGAACAAGGGATGAGAAATAGCCAAGAGACCTCCCCAAGGGCTGGCCATCTTCTATTTATAGCCCCTCAAAGAAATATGGCCGTTACCCCCTCGGGGAGCCAGATCACCTGCGCCGGACGCGTCCGCCGCAGGCCGCCGGACGCGTCCGGCGCTTCTTCCCCGCGCACAGCCCAAGTCGACCGTTGGAGCTGCTTTCAATCTCGTGTTGCCACGTGTGCGTCCGTCGCGGCGTCCGGCGCTCGCCGACGCGCGTCCGGCGCCCGCGTCCGGCTGACCGGCCGAAACCCAGAAGTTTCTGGACCGCGTCTGCCGGCCGCCGGACGCACGGCTCAGCGTCCGCCGCCTTCAGCTCGCCAGCCAGCGCCATGCCGTGGCCCAGCACGCGTCGTACTCTGCACAGTAAACGCGCCGCGTCCGCCGCATGCGTTCTGTTGACACAAAAGGTGGCGCACCGTGTCTCACACACAGCAAGCCGGAAAGCCTAGCTTCAATCGGGTGCCCGGGCGTCTAAATCCGGAAGCGTGCCAGTCGATTTGACCTGAAAGTCGACAAGGGATAAAATGATAAGATCAAAACTGGAACATGCTGGGTGAGACCAGACAGTTCCATCTTTACGGCCCTGAAGCCACTTACGATGACACATAGCTATAGAAGCTATCTGTCAACATGTTTGCAATTCATTCGGCTAATGTAACATAATTAATGTGAATAGAACTGTACTTGCCGAATATATGTACGTGAAGACATGTTTGAACAAGATCATGTATTTAAAACATATCAAACTATACTTCAGTTTAAAGCATCATCAAGCACGAACAATTAAAGATAAGTAACTTATAAATATAAATCTACTAAGATAACACATGCATAGGCTAGTCCAACTAGTCTGCCGCACGTCTAGCCTTCATAAACCCGTCAAGCACATGCTAAAGCAAGTTAATCCACCGCATGATACGACCTGCTATAAGCATATACCACTCTCTACTCTTAGATCAATCCACCGCATGATACAATCTAACAATAAAGAGCTAAAAGCACGTAATTGCCTAAATAGATCTATAAATACTCATTACATGTGTAAGTATAACCGTATCGGCAAGATTGCCGAATCGGGGTCCATGAAGAAGGAACAAACAAACTATTACGATCTAGAGCAAAGCAAAGCCTACACCTGCCGCACGATATCCAGCTTTGACCAAGACCTAGACGCTCTAACTTGTATGAACCCGCAACATGTAACAATCTTGATCGATCTAATTCGGCTATATAAGCTCGATCTACTTTATATTGAATGAGCATAAAAGGATGATCGAGAGCCGAAAAGAGTATCAATCTAGATTGGGCAAAAAGGGTGTTGCAAATAAATAAACATTAAACTAAACATGTAACACGTGATAACTTAATGAATCTATTAGATCTTGCCAAATCTAAAAGAGCCGATAACTATCTTTACTCATGTCTTAATCCACCGCACGATACAAGGCACAAGCAAAAACTTCCAATGATCAAGCTTAGATCTACCGTGTAACAACTCCAGTTTTAGGGTTAGCAAAATCTTGCATCATGAGCATGATCATCACATAAGCATCATTTTGGCATTTTCTTAGCAATTAATTTTGTGCTAGATTTAAAAAGGCAATTAGTGATTTCAATTGATTTCTAGAAGTCATACTTGTGATGCTTTTCTCAAAATGGAGTTTTAACAAAGTTTGTAGAGGAGAATTTTTGGAGAAACTTTTGTTTTGACCCCAATTTATGAAAATGACTTTTGGTGCTTCAAAAATGGCAAAAACAGCTTCAAAAATTAATTTTAAATGTATTTTTGAGGCCCCAAATTTTTATTTTCAAATCTAGGCAGAATCTGCAAAAACTTTCTACATGAAAGTTATTCATCTTTTAATTTTGAGAAACTTTTGTTTTTGGACCATTTTCAAATTCGCAATATTTTAGAAAATATGGGCAGTCAAAATTTTCGTTCAAAGTGGACAAGGTGGGACCCACCCGGCCCCACCTGTCATCGTTCCCTCCCTCCTTCCCCTTCGCTCGGCGCGCGAGCGCCAGCCGCCGTTAGCCGCCCCGCTTTCGCCTCGCCGCGCCGCGCCTCGTCTCGCCCGTTTGTCGCCCGCGAGCGCATCCCGTCTCGCCGGTCTTGTTCCCCCTCGCGCCTGCCGCCTCCGCTTCCCGCCTGTGCCGTCGCTTCGCCATGGGCGATCCGGCACGCCGCGCCGCGCCAACCGCCACCGCCACGAGCTCCGCGACGAAACAAAGGCCATGCGCGCCCGCACTCGAGCACGCCGCAAAGACTCGCCCGCCGCCCGCTTCGCTTCGCGACCCGTAGCCGCGACGCACCGCGCCGGGCCGCCATGACGCCATGGCCGTCCGCCGGACCGCCCCGCGCGTCCGCCCGCGCCTCCCGGTCCGAAGTGGACAGCCCGCGCCTATAAAGCACCCGCTCCGCCTCCCAGAGCACTTCGCCCCCTCCAATTTCCCTCTTCCTCTCCCCAGCGAGCTCCCTCGGAGCCGCCATGGCCGCCGTCGAGCACCGCACCGGCTAGCCACCGCTTCACCCAACCATTTTCGCTCCTGAGCACGTCACCAAGGTCGCCTTGCCTTCCTCCATCTTCCCCGCGAACCCGTGCTTCGAGCCGACCCAAGGTTGAGGCCAATCGGCCGTCTCCTTCTCCGCCACCGGGAGCCGAGCGCCGGCGAGCTCTTACGGCGCTGCCGTCCGCTCGCCTCGGCCACCATCTTCACCCCCTAGCTCGCGCACTAGCTCCGCCTTGTCCTGGCGAAGCCCGTAGGCATAGCCAAGCGCCGCGCGGAGGCTTGCTCCGGCGTCCCGCCGGCGAGCCGCGCCGCCGCACTCCGCCCTTCGCTCCGCCCGATGCGTTAGTGCGCCTTAGGCCTCATTCTCACCATGCCGGTGTCCGCGCCGTCGCCACGAGCACGCCGGTACCACCCGCGTCGCCGGACTCGTCGCCGTCAGCGAGCTTTCGCCGGCCGACGGCGAGGTCCCGCGTCCGGGCGGCCGACAGGTGGGCCCGCTGGCCGGGTCCCACCCGTCAGCGCCCCTGGCGCAGTGCGCGCCCGTGTGCGCCGCGCGGGGTACGCGTAGCAGCGCGGCCCGCGCGTCAGCCGCAGCAGGGAAACACCCAGGGTGCGCGTAGCATTTAGGTTATTTTCCGGTTTTGAAAATGATTTAAAGAAAATGTGTTTAAATCTTCCAAAAATCATATCTCCCTCATTTTAAGTCCATTTTGGGTGATTCAAGTGTCAATATTTTTCTTATGATGAGCTTTATGCATGTAGGGTATTGGTGTATTTTTATGAAATACTTTTCTGTACGGTATTATTTAATGTCTTTAATTGCTTATATCTTGTTAAATGCATAATAAATTGTAGGTTTATCAGAAAAATGTGATTCTTGTTTTGTTGCTCTAGTTAGGAGATGCTTTATCTAGGAAAAATATTATTTATATATGTCATGTGTAGAAAATGCCCTGTTTATTTATTGTGCTTGCTTTGCTTAGAGTTTAGGAATTTCATAATTAATTATTTATGCAAGGTTTAGGCTTGATAATTTTTATAGGGTGTTTTTATGCTTATAAGTAGCTGTTAATCACATGAGATCTGTTGTTTGACACTTTTCATAATGCAAAGAATTTTTAGGTCTTGGTTTGATGTCTTTGTCTTGTCTTTTTTGTATAGAATAAATGGTTCACTGTTTTGACCTGAAAAATTTATGGTAGGCTTGTTGTTACTTAGCTTAGCTACTGTAATTTTTGTAGACGAGGACCAGGACGCTGACTTGCCTGAGTGCCCTAACCACCACCCTAGCTCCTTTGAGAAAGGCAAGCCCCGGAGCATTACTCCTACAGTTTTGAAAATGTTTTACTTGAGTCATTTATTTATTATGATGCATTAAGTTAATAGGCGTTGACTTGGAACCGTTACTGCATTATGATTACCTTGATCCACCTGAATACTTTACCCTAATTAAGTTCAGGATCACGCTTATGCTTAGCTCTGCTTAATTAGATCGGTAGAAGACGGGTGATTGACCCTCATCCGCGAGGTAGGTGGTTACTACCCTATGGTTGATACTATGGAGGTTGGTTAGAGAACATAACCATGTGGCCTTGATTAAATCACGACTAGTCGGAGTTGTGGTGTGTTAGACCACGGAAACTCCGGTGATGTCACTTAATGGGACTATGGCTTTGTACGTCCTCGGATCATGTTGAACAATGCCTCACAGATAGCTGGAAGGATGCGATCATCCGACCGCGAAGCCTTGAGGATGTTTGGGCCGGCATTTCGACGGAGTTGAGTGTGTTGCCCACAGGCGCGGTATTAAAGCCGATGGCCGGTCGCGCCGGAGGTACTGGTAGCCGGCATGCCCTGGTGCAACCGTATTCGTTGAAATCCGTGTTTCCACCCGAATAGACCAAGGTGACCGTCACTCGTTACGGGCCGGCGAGTGTGGTTTGTGTGAGGAATACCCCGCCACCGGTTTGCAATCGATTATAATCGCCATCGTTCTGGACAAGAACACTTGACCGAAGCGGCGGCGCTGCCGCAAATCATTGTGAAAAATAGGATGGTTATGGTTCTATGTGTTGATGCTTTGGTATGCTCAACCCGAAGGATAGGATAGCATTGTTTTGCTCATTCCCTGGATATGAAGTAGTACAGTGTGCTAACCTAGTGATGTCGATCCTACTTAAAAGATGATAAGCTAGAGAGTCCTTTATCACTAAATGATTATTTAATAAGCTCATCCTTTTATCGCAAGTTTAAAATGAGTCAAATACCCCACTTATAAAGCCTAGCATACTCCTTGGTGTCACTTTATTTTCATTTATGACGGGTAAGTCTAGCTGAGTACCTTCTTGTACTCAGGGTTTTATTCCCTTGTTGTTGCAGATGGTGAGATATTCTATGGGTATTGCCCAACTTGCTTCTACCCTGCGTATGGGGATGAGTAGATCGTGGGCACGATCAATCTATTTATCGTACCTCTATGCTGTTATCGGATGTGATGTTGGACCAGGCACTATGTTTCAACTAAGTGTGCGTTTGTGAACCAAAACTTTATTTGCTTCCGCAATTTGGATTTGAACTCGGTATTGTAATATTTAATTCGTACTCCGATGTAATCTACTATTTGTGAACTTATGTATCATTATGAACTGTTGTATGTTGAACTCAATTCGGTCTGGGCTGTATTGTTGAAAGTTTGAAATCCTTCGAGATTTCACAGACTACCGGGTTGATATAGCCACAGTGTGCTAATTGAGTTGCTTTGGCGACTCATAAGTACATTGTGTTTATATTAATTGGTCGGTTCTTTACATGCTGCATCGGAGCATTGTTCAACGTATTATCTGTTCATAAGTATACTTAAAACAAAATGATTTTGTTTTGCAAACACTAATTACGAACTTATAGCCACTTAATCTCATATATAGGTTTTTCAAAAGTGTGTGGTTTTCAAAAACTTATATATGTGCCTTGGACCAAATCATATCCTTTATGCCCAATTAAGGACTTTAGGTGGCTTATATAAGTACTAACTTGGGGGATTATTGCATCATATTTTTATTTGTCGCGCTCATACACGACGGTTTTGTATGAGGGCCATTCACTTGAATGGTTGTGTATGGTTCAGATTTGCCTCTACGCCAAGGTAAGTGTGAGTTGTGAGAGCATGATCGGACGCAATGCCGATCTAGGGGAGTGCTTATTGGTGCCGGATTGTATACATGTTCACACATGTTTATAAGAAGGTACCCCATGTGAGGGTGTCGTCTTCTGATGACTTATTGGGTAGTATGCACTTGGGAATGAGTGCAAGTAATCGGAGATTTCACCTTGTTCGGAAGGTGTCTGGATTTTTACGTCGCTTGCATTCATTGGGACTTGGGCTGAAATGAATCTTCTGCAGGTACACTAACTTCGTAAAACGTGTAGCCCGACTAGTTACCGATATATGAGAGCGCGTTTTGTATGCCACCGCCTAGCCGTATTAGATAATAATTTTAGGCAGTGAGGACGTATGGAACGTGCATGCATCAAGATTCACATTGTTGCTCATGTCATTCATTACATTCTCCTCTTCCCTTACAATTAAATTGTCTCGGTCCCGCATCTCCATGCTTTAATTATTAAAATTGTTGCTCATTGAAAATAAAACTCCTTTTCAGATGGCTCGGACCAAGCAGACCGCTCGCAAGAGTTCGCGTCCGCCCCGCCACCGCAAGCTTGCTTCCCGTGGGAGTACTTCTCTTGTGGTGCGTCGGGTGCCGTCCCACCAGCTCAGGGAGGCTGGTACCTTTCTGAAGAAGAGTGGCTTGCCCACTCTCCTTTGGAGGCTTCGCACGGTGCTTGGTTACCCTCTCGGGCACGCCAGCCACGGTACTCTTGGGACGCTGGTGACCGGAAGAGCTATGGCTTTGTTTCTGTGGTGGTTGTGGTGCCATCCTTGGGCCATAGTGAGACTTGGACTGGATGGACGGCCAAGGGTGAGGGTATCACCGTTTTCGATGGTGCTCAGGATGCTGCTTTCCTGATACTTGAGAAGATGGTGACGGAGCTGCCTAATGAGGTTCAGAGGCTCATACCTAGTGTTTTTCCTCTGGCTAGCCCCCGCATTGACACGTGGAGGCAGGCTCCAGGAATGGCACTAGTGGCTGGACCTCAGGAGGCAGACTGTGCCAGTGCTCTTGCGCAGAGTGTTGTGTTCGCCTTGATGAAGGCGTATGCAGCACAGGAGGAGCTTGCTCTCTCTAGGCACGACCAGCTGGAGCGTGCCGAGAGAGAGAAGGAGGAGCTACAGGAGATGTACGAGGAGAAGCTCGAGGAGCTCAGAGAGGAGATGGCACTGATGACTGAGCAGAGAGACCAGGCTGATCAGAGAGAGAAGTTGGCCTTGCAGCAGGTCCAGGAGCTTCAGGCTAGAGTTGGCAGGCGTGACGCCACTATCAAGAAGCTTGGAGACACTTTGGCCCGTATAATTGGAGAGCGGGATGCAGCCCGGACTGAGGCTCGTGGTTTGAGGGCTGCTCAGCGCACTCTCCGGGAGGACTTGCACGAGAAGGAGGTCTACATCGACGCTCTGCGTGAGGAGCTCTACGCGAGACAGCACGGAGAGTGGGTTGAGTCTCCGCTTGAGGGTGCTGCTAGCCAGGAGAGTGTTAGCCTTATGCGCCTAGACTAGTGTGTTGGTTAGTGTTAGCTGGACTGTTGTCCTCAGTGGTCCGTTGTGACTCTTTTGTTCATGTATGTGTCTGTAGTTGGTACGCTAGTAAGTGATGGATGTGACCTTGGATCACGTTGTTGTAATGTTATGTCGCCGCTACGCCTAAAAAGTCCAGTGTTCGTGTGTGCTGGCAACCATGGATATTGTAAGACTCTATGTGATGTTTCGACATAATATTATTAGTGCAGCTGTGATGTGGAAAAATGAATTATTGTGCCATGTGTGGTTAATTGTATGAATTAATTTTCCTTCAATTAATTTCGCAAGGCATGATCTATTTATTCGTTTACCCTCAGAGATTCAGCTCCTAATAATGGATCAATATTATGGTTGAAACATGCAGATGGCGCCGATCACCCGCAATGGTCGTGGTCGCGATGAGGAAGAAGGGCATGGTGGTCGTGATGGGGAAGAAGCACATGGTGCACCACCCCCTCCTCCCCTCACCGCTGAGCAGTGTTTGCACAGTTTCTGGGAAGTCAGCGCAACATTGAGCAACTTCTGCGTGTCAACTTTGAAGCAAACAACAAACACCGTGAGGATCGTCAGCCTAATCAGTTCAGTGAATTCAAGGATTTCATGGACACCAAGCCTCCAGTGTTCAGGGATGCCCCTGATCCATTCATGGCTGATGCTTGGATCAACACTATGGAAGAAAGGTTTTCTTTGCTGAGGTTATCTGAGGAAATGAAGGCTACCTATGCTGCACACATGTTTGAAGGTGACGCTAGGTTGTGGTGGAATTCCCATCGCCACACCTTTCCTGAGGGTCAGCCTATCACTTGGGATCAGCTTGTTCGTGAATTCCGTGCAGCTTATGTTCCACCCAGTCTTATGGCGATGAAGAAGACAGAGTTCCATAACTTGACCATGGGGAATCGTTCTGTGAAGGATTATCATCATGCATTCCAGAACCTATCCCGTTATGCACCTGAGTTTGTGAGTACTGAAGCCAATAAGATTGCTGCTTTCAAGAAGGGTCTCAGTACAAAGCTGATGAAGACCATGGGTACCTCTACCCGTGTGACTTTCAATGACTTCTACAATGATTGTCTCACTCAGGAGAATCAGAACAACCTGCATGCTGCTGCTAAGAACCGTAAGAGGACTAATGAAGGTGGTTCCTCCCAGCCGAGGGCTCCACCTGCATATCGTCCTCCATTTCGCAACCATGGTTCGGGGTCTAGGTTTAGGCCTCCCCAGAAGAAGAATGTTCCTGCTCAGAATCAGCAGAGGTTCTCTAGGCCTTTCAGGATGCCTATGCCTCAGGGAAAACCAGGACATGCCAATGCTGCTGGTGCCAAGCCGGCAGTGATGGGCCCTTGCTTCAACTGTGGTCAGTCTGGACACCTCTACAAGCAATGCCCTCATCCAAAGAAGCAAATGTCCGCTCGTGTGCATCACACGTCTTTGGAGGAGATTCTTTCGGAGAACCCGTGACATACCGGTATGTTCCCCGTGAACCGTTCCTGCTTCTGTTTTGTTTGATACTTTGGATCATCGCATTCCTTTATGAGTCAAGCATTTGCACAAAAGCATAGTCAAGCCATAAAGGAGTTGAATTTAGAGTTTCGGGTGAGTGCGGTGGGCCGACATCACCACGAGACAAATGGTACTTGATGCAGCCTTGGAGTTAGATCGGTGGAGATTCCGGATGAACTTGATCGTTCGCCTCGGACTAGGTGTGGATGTTATCATAGGAATGAGTTGGATGCATCATTGGGGTGTAGTTTTGGATACCACCAATCGGATGGTGTCTATACGGAATCCTATGGGGAGGGCACTTTCCGATACCCTTACCTCGGAAGATTCCGTTAGAAACCGTGGTATATGCTACTAAAGTGACCCCTCTACCCGAGATTCCGGTAGTATGCGAGTTTCCGGATGTTTTTCCCGATGGGCTTCGGGTCTCCCACCGGATCGAGAGATTGAATTCCGCATTGAGTTGTTGCCTGAAGCCCCAATATCTAAGAGACCTTACCGTATGTCCTCTCGATGAGTTGAAGGAACTTAAGAAGCAGTTGCAAGAGTTAGCAGATAAGGGTCTCATTCGACCCAGTGCATCGGAATGGGGTAGTCCCGCTATGTTCGTGAAGAAAAAGGATCAATCTTTGCGCATGGTCGTGGATTACCGCCTACTTAACTCAGTCACAGTCAAGAACAAGTATCCTCTGCCCCGGATTGATATCTTGTTTGATCAGTTGTCAAAGGCTAAGGTGTTCTCTAAGATTGATCTGAGATCAGGTTACCATCAGATTAAGATAAGACCAGAAGATGTTCCTAAGACCGCTTTCTCTACAAGATATGGGTTGTATGAGTACTTGGTTATGTCCTTTGGATTAACCAATGCTCCTGCATACTTTATGTATCTTATGAATTCGGTCTTCATGCCTGAGCTTGATAAGTTTGTGGTGGTATTTATTGATGATATCCTGATATATTCAGAGAATAAGGAAGACCATGCTGTGCATCTAAGGATTGTGCTGGAGAGATTGAGAAAGCATAAGTTGTATGCTAAGTTTAGCAAATGTGAGTTCTGGCTTCGGAAGGTTCAATTTCTTGGACATGTCCTCTCTGATGAAGGAATAACTATGGACCCTAGCAATATAGAGAAAGTATTGAATTGGAAGACACCCAAGTCAGTTCATGAAGTAAGAGGTTTCCTTGGTTTAGCAGGGTATTATCGCCGATTCATTCCCAACTTTTCAAAGATTGCCAAGCCAATGACAAAATTGTTGCAGAAAGAGCACAAGTTCGCTTGGACAGAAGAGTGCGAAACAGCTTTCCGTACTCTGCGGGAAATGTTGACCACTGCTCCTGTTCTAGCGCAACCGGATATAGAGAAGCCGTTTGATGTATATTGTGACGCATCCAAGATAGGTTTGGGATGTGTGCTTATGCAAGAAGGAAGAGTCATAGCTTATGCCTCTCGTCAGTTAAAGAAACATGAAGTGAATTACCCTACTCATGATTTAGAGCTTGCTGCTGTAGTGCATGCATTGAAGATCTGGAGACATTACCTCCTTGGTAACCCTTGCAATGTGTTTACGGATCATAAGAGCCTGAAATACATCTATACTCAAGAAGACTTGAACATGAGGCAACGTAGATGGTTGGAATTGATCAAGGATTACAATTTGCGCTTCAAGACCACCCGGTAAGGCCAATGTAGTGGCCGATGCTTTGAGTCGGAAATCTCGAGTGATGCTCTTCCGTCGAGTTGGTAGAAGGCCATAATCTTATGCATTCGCAATCTTGAACAATATTCGCATCGCCAGTGAACTGGAGAGTAAGGTTAAGGAAGGTCAAAAGTCAGACAATGCAATCACAGAGATTAAGAAAAGAATCAAAAGCATGCCATCTCAGTTCTTCAAGGAAGATGATCAAGGAGTCTTGTGGTACGATAACCGTCTAGTTGTACCACAGGACAAGGAACTTAGAAAGCAGATCATGGATGAAGCTCATTTGTCCAAGTTATCTATGCACCCTGGTAGCAGTAAAATGTTTCATGATCTAAAACGTCAGTATTGGTGGTCTCACATGAAAAGAGATGTGGCGAGTATGTAGCAGAGTGTGATACCCGTTGTCGGGTGAAGGCCGTTCACTTGAAGACAGTGGTTTACTTCACCATTGCCAATTCCGTTTGGAAGTGGGAATGTATCGCATGGATTTCATTACTGGATTACCCACTACACCAAAGGGTCATGATTCTATTTGGGTCGTAGTGGATCGTCTAACCAAGTCTCGCACACTTCATACCTGTCCATACAACATATCGTCCACCTCGCATGCCGATATCTACGTCCAACGATTGTCGATTGCATGGTGTACCTAAAGAGATAGTGTCTGATAGAGGACCGCAGTTTATGGCTCACTTTTGGGAACAGTTGCAGAAGGGTTTGAATACTCAAGTATTGCATAGTACTGCCTATCATCCTCAGACTTCAGGCCAGACTGAAAGAGTGAATCAGATTTTGGAAGATCTGTTGCGTGCTTGTGTTTTGTCTTGGAAGGGCTCATGGGAGAAGTGGTTGCCGTTAGCAGAGTTCTCGTATAACAACAGCTATCAAGAGAGCATAAAGATGTCGCCTTTTGAGGCTTTGTATGGTAGGAGTTGTAGAACCCCTGCCAGTTGGGTAGAGACGGGAGATAGACGATACTATGGCATTGACTTTATTAAGGAAGCAGAAGAGCAAGTCAAGCTTATCCGACAGCATATTGCAGCCGCACAGTCCCGACAGAAAAGTTATGCTGACAAGAAAAGACGGACTGTAACATTCCAAGTTGGAGACCATGTGTATCTGAAGGTGTCACCTATGAAAAGAGTGCAACGTTTTGGTGTAAAAAGGAAGTTAGCACCTCGGTATGTAGGACCTTTCAAAATCATAGAACAGAAAGGACCTGTGGCCTTCAAGCTCGAATTACCTGAAGATATGAGTGCTGTTTTCCCTGTATTCCATGTATCTCAACTCAAGAGGTGTGTGCGACTCCCTAAGGAAAAGATCAAGATGTCAGATATCAAACTGCAGCCAGACTTGACCTATGAGGAGCAGCCAGTAAAGTTGTTGGATGTCAAGGAGAGAGTGACCCGGAATGAATGCAGTCAAAACATACAAGGTGTGTTGGAGTCATCATGATGATCTGGATGCTACCCGGGAGACCGAGGACTACCTTAAAGACGCATACCCGAATTTCCATAAGCAATGGTTAGTTCGCTCAAATCTCGGGCGAGATTTCTTTAAGGGGGGTAGGTCAAATAACTCCAGTTTTAGGGTTAGCAAAATCTTGCATCATGAGCATGATCATCACATAAGCATCATTTTGGCATTTTCTTAGCAATTAATTTTGTGCTAGATTTAAAAAGGCAATTAGTGATTTCAATTGATTTCTAGAAGTCATACTTGTGATGCTTTTCTCAAAATGGAGTTTTAACAAAGTTTGTAGAGGAGAATTTTTGGAGAAACTTTTGTTTTGACCCCAATTTATGAAAATGACTTTTGGTGCTTCAAAAATGGCAAAAACAGCTTCAAAAATTAATTTTAAATGTATTTTTGAGGCCCCAAATTTTTATTTTCAAATCTAGGCAGAATCTGCAAAAACTTTCTACATGAAAGTTATTCATCTTTTAATTTTGAGAAACTTTTGTTTTTGGACCATTTTCAAATTCGCAATATTTTGGAAAATATGGGCAGTCAAAATTTTCAGTTCAAAGTGGACAAGGTGGGACCCACCCGGCCCCACCATCATCGTTCCTCCCCTCCTTCCCCTTCGCTCGGGCGCGCAGCGCTGCCGCCAGCGCCGCCGCTTGCCGCCTCGCTGCGCCGCGCCTCGTCGCCCGTTTTGTCGCCCGCGAGCGCATCCCGTCTGCGGTCTTGTTCCCCCCGCTGCCCGCCCGCGCCTCCGCTTCCCGCTGCGCCGCCGCTTCGCCATGGGCGATCCGGCACGCCGCGCCGCGCCAACCGCCACCGCCACGAGCTCCGCGACGAAACAAAGGCCACGCGCGCCCGCACTCGAGCACGCCGCAGCACTCGCCCGCTGCCCCGCTTCCTCGCTTCGCCGACCAGAGCCGCAGACGCACCGCGCCGGGCCGCCATGACGCCATGGCCGTCCGCCGGACCGCCCCGCACGTCCGCCCGCGCCTCCCGGTCCGAAGTGGACAGCCCGCGCCTATAAAGCACCCGCTCCGCCTCCCAGAGCACTTCGCCCCCTCCAATTTCCCTCTTCCTCTCCCCAGCGAGCTCCCTCGGAGCCGCCATGGCCGCCGTCGAGCACCGCACCGGCTAGCCACCGCTTCACCCAACCATTTTCGCTCCTGAGCACGTCACCAAGGTCGCCTTGCCTTCCTCCATCTTCCCCGCGAACCCGTGCTTCGAGCCGACCCAAGGTTGAGGCCAATCGGCCGTCTCCTTCTCCGCCACCGGGAGCCGAGCGCCGGCGAGCTCTTACGGCGCTGCCGTCCGCTCGCCTCGGCCACCATCTTCACCCCCTAGCTCGCGCACTAGCTCCGCCTTGTCCTGGCGAAGCCCGTAGGCATAGCCAGCGCCGCGCGGAGGCTTGCTCCGGCCCCGCCGGCGAGCCGCGCCGCCGCACTCCGCCCCTTCGCTCCGCCCGATGCGTTAGTGCGCCTTAGGCCTCATTCTCACCATGCCGGTGTCCGCGCCGTCGCCACGAGCACGCCGGCACCACCCGCGCCGCCGGACTCGCGCCGTCGGCGAGCTTTCGCCGGCCGACGGCGAGGTCCCGCGTCCGGCGGCCGACAGCGGGCCCCGCCGGCCGGTCCCACCCGTCGCCGCCGCGCAGCCGCGCCGTGTGCGCGCGCGCGGGTACGCGTAGCAGCAGCGCGCCCGCGCGTCAGCCGCAGCAGGGAAACACCCGTGGTGCGCGTAGCATTTAGGTTATTTTCCGGTTTTGAAAATGATTTAAAGAAAATGTGTTTAAATCTTCCAAAAATCATATCTCCTCATTTTAAGTCCATTTTGGGTGATTCAAGTGTCAATATTTTTCTTATGATGAGCTTTATGCATGTAGGGTATTGGTGTATTTTTATGAAATACTTTTCTGTACGGTATTATTTAATGTCTTTAATTGCTTATATCTTGTTAAATGCATAATAAATTGTAGGTTTATCAGAAAAATGTGATTCTTGTTTTGTTGCTCTAGTTAGGAGATGCTTTATCTAGGAAAAATATTATTTATATATGTCATGTGTAGAAAATGCCCTGTTTATTTATTGTGCTTGCTTTGCTTAGAGTTTAGGAATTTCATAATTAATTATTTATGCAAGGTTTAGGCTTGATAATTTTTATAGGGTGTTTTTATGCTTATAAGTAGCTGTTAATCACATGAGATCTGTTGTTTGACACTTTTCATAATGCAAAGAATTTTTAGGTCTTGGTTTGATGCTGTCTTGTCTTTTTTGTATAGAATAAATGGTTCACTGTTTTGACCTGAAAAATTTATGGTAGGCTTGTTGTTACTTAGCTTAGCTACTGTAATTTTTGTAGATTTTTCTGAGCAGTCTAGATATAGGTTGCTGTTATGCCCTGTGGTAATCATGATCGGTTAATCGTCGAAGTCTAGGTTAACTATTGTCCTTGCCATGTTTAATTAGGGTTATAAAAGGGGTAACATGTTAGGATGATGTTGACTACCTTGTAACTTCATGATTGGTTCATCATTATCATCATACGCTTTGATTTCGTATTGCATTTCCGATATTCATACGCACGATGCATCATACAGGATTGCCGGAAGGAGTGACGCCGGCAGTTCCCGAGGAGCCGGAAGGAGAGGAGCAGCAGGGAGCAGTGCTGCAGGAGGCAAAGACAGACGAGACCGGACGCCGACTTGCCCGAGTGCCCTAACCACCACCCTAGCTCCTTTGAGAAAGGCAAGCCCCGGAGCATTACTCCTACGCTTTTGAAAATGTTTTACTTGAGTCATTTATTTATTATGATGCATTAAGTTAATAGGCGTTGACTTGGAACCGTTACGCATTATGATTACCTTGATCCACTGAATACTTTACCCTAATTAAGTTCAGGATCACGCTTATGCTTAGCTCTGCTTAATTAGATCGGTAGAAGACGGGTGATTGACCCTCATCCGCGAGGTAGGTGGTTACTACCCTATGGTTGATACTATGGAGGTTGGTTAGAGAACATAACCATGTGGCCTTGATTAAATCATGACTAGTCGGAGTTGTGGTGTGTTAGACCACGGAAACTCCGGTGATGTCACTTAATGGGACTATGGCTTTGTACGTCCTCGGATCATGTTGAACAATGCCTCACAGATAGCTGGAAGGATGCGATCATCCGACCGCGAAGCCTTGAGGATGTTTGGGCCGGCATTTCAACGGAGTTGAGTGTGTTGCCCACAGGCGCGGTATTAAAGCCAGTGGCCGGTCGCGCCGGAGGTACCTGGTAGCCGGGCATGCCCTGGTGCAACCGTATTCGTTGAAATCCGTGTTTCCACCCGAATAGACCAAGGTGACCGTCACTCGTTCTGGCCGGCGAGTGTGGTTTGTGTGAGGAATACCCCGCCAGCTGGTTTGCAATCGATTATAATCGCCATCGTTCCTGGACAGTGAACACTTGACCGAGCAGCGGCACTGTCGCAAATCATTGTGAAAAATAGGATGGTTATGGTTCTATGTGTTGATGCTGGTATGCTCAACCTGAAGGATAGGATAGCATTGTTTTGCTCATTCCCCGGAGATGAAGTAGTACAGTGCTAACCTAGTGATGTCGATCCTACTTAAAAGATGATAAGCTAGAGAGTCCTTTATCACTAAATGATTATTTAATAAGCTCATCCTTTTATCGCAAGTTTAAAATGAGTCAGCTACCCCACTTATAAAGCCTAGCATACTCCTTGGTGTCACTTTATTTTCATTTATGACGGGTAAGTCTAGCTGAGTACCTTCTTGTACTCAGGGTTTTATTCCCTTTGTTGTTGCGATGGTGAGATATTCTATGGGTATTGCCCAACTTGCTTCTACCCTGCGTATGGGGATGAGTAGATCGTGGGCACGATCAATCTATTTATCGTACCTCTATGCTGTTATCGGATGTGATGTTGGACCAGGCACTATGTTTCAACTAAATGTGCGTTTGTGAACCAAAACTTTATTTGCTTCCGCAATTTGGATTTGAACTCGGTATTGTAATATTTAATTCGTACTCCGATGTAATCTACTATTTGTGAACTTATGTATCATTATGAACTGTTGTATGTTGAACTCAATTCGGTCCGGGCCGTATTGTTGAAAGTTTGAAATCCTTCGAGATTTCACGGACTACCGGTTGATATAGCCACGGTGTGCTAATTGAGTTGCTTTGGCGACTCATAAGTACATTGTGTTTATATTAATTGGTCGGTTACATTACATACTGCATCGGAGCGGGTTCAACGTATTACTGTTCATAAGTATACTTAAAACAAAATGATTTTGTTTTGCAAACACTAATTACGAACTTATAGCCACTTAATCTCATATATAGGTTTTTCAAAAGTGTGTGGTTTTCAAAAACTTATATATGTGCCTTGGACCAGTCATATCCTTTATGCCCAATTAAGGACTTTAGGTGGCTTATATAAGTACTAACTTGGGGATTATTGCATCATATTTTTATTTGTCGCGCTCATACACGACGGTTTTGTATGAGGGCCATTCACTTGAATGGTTGTGTATGGTTCGATTTGCCTCTACGCCAAGGTAAGTGTGAGTTGTGAGAGCATGATCGGACGCAATGCCGATCTAGGGGAGTGCTTATTGGTGCCGGATTGTATACATGTTCACACATGTTTATAAGAAGGTACCCCATGTGAGGGTGTCGTCTTCTGATGACTTATTGGGTAGTATGCACTTGGGAATGAGTGCAAGTAATCGGAGATTTCACCTTGTTCGGAAGGTGTCCGGATTTTTACGTCGCTTGCATTCATTGGGACTTGGGCTGAAATGAATCTTCTCGGTACACTAACTTCGTAAAACGTGTAGCCCGACTAGTTACCGATATATGAGAGCGCGTTTTGTATGCCACCGCCTAGCCGTATTAGATAATAATTTTAGGCAAAGGAGGACGTATGGAACGTGCATGCATCAAGATTCACATTGTTGCTCATGTCATTCATTACATTCTCCTCTTCCCTTACAATTAAATTGTCTCGGTCCCGCATCTCCATGCTTTAATTATTAAAATTGTTGCTCATTGAAAATAAAACTCCTTTTCAGATGGCTCGGACCAAGCAGACCGCTCGCAAGAGTTCGCGTCCGCCCCGCCACCGCAAGCTTGCTTCCCGTGGGAGTACTTCTCTTGTGGTGCGTCGGGTGCCGTCCCCACCAGCCTCGGGAGGCCGGTACCTTTCTCAAGAAGAGTGGCTTGCCCACTCTCCTTTGGAGGCTTCGCGCACGGTGCCGGTTACCCTCTCGGGCACGAGCCACGGACTCGGGACGCCGGTGACCGGAAGAGCTATGGCTTTGTTTCGTGGTGGTTGTGGTGCCATCCTTGGGCCATAGTGAGACTTGGACTGGATGGACGGCCAAGGGTGAGGGTATCACCGTTTTCGATGGTGCTCGGGATGCCGCTTTCCCCGATACTTGAGAAGATGGTGACGGAGCTGCCTAATGAGGTTCGTAGGCTCATACCTAGTGTTTTTCCTCCGGCTAGCCCCCGCATTGACACGTGGAGGCAGGCTCCGGAATGGCACTAGTGGCTGGACCTCGGAGGCGGGGCGTGCCCGTGCTCTTTGCGCGAGTGTTGTGTTCGCCTTGATGAAGGCGTATGCAGCACAGGAGGAGCTTGCTCTCTCTAGGCACGACCAGCTGGAGCGTGCCGAGAGAGAGAAGGAGGAGCTACAGGAGATGTACGAGGAGAAGCTCGAGGAGCTCAGAGAGGAGATGGCACTGATGACTGAGCAGAGAGACCAGGCTGATCAGAGAGAGAAGTTGGCCTTGCAGCAGGTCCAGGAGCTTCAGGCTAGAGTTGGCAGGCGTGACGCCACTATCAAGAAGCTTGGAGACACTTTGGCCCGTATAATTGGAGAGCGGGATGCAGCCCGGACTGAGGCTCGTGGTTTGAGGGCTGCTCAGCGCACTCTCCGGGAGGACTTGCACGAGAAGGAGGTCTACATCGACGCTCTGCGTGAGGAGCTCTACGCGAGACAGCACGGAGAGTGGGTTGAGTCTCCGCTTGAGGGTGCTGCTAGCCAGGAGAGTGTTAGCCTTATGCGCCTAGACTAGTGTGTTGGTTAGTGTTAGCTGGACTGCTGTCCTCAGTGGTCCGTTGCGACTCTTTTGTTCATGTATGTGTCTGTAGTTGGTACGCTAGTAAGTGATGGATGTGACCTTGGATCACGTTGTTGTAATGTTATGTCGCCGCTACGCCTAAAAAGTCCAGTGTTCGTGTGTGCTGGCAACCATGGATATTGTAAGACTCTATGTGATGTTTTGACATAATATTATTAGTGCGGGCGTGATGTGGAAAAATGAATTATTGTGCCATGTGTGGTTAATTGTATGAATTAATTTTCCTTCAATTAATTTCGCAAGGCATGATCTATTTATTCGTTTACCCTCGTAGATTCAGCTCCTAATAATGGATCAATATTAT
Source organism: Themeda triandra (assembly GCA_018135685.1). Lineage (NCBI taxonomy): Eukaryota > Viridiplantae > Streptophyta > Magnoliopsida > Poales > Poaceae > Themeda > Themeda triandra. Next base: position 939,235 of record JAENPR010000015.1, on the reverse strand, counting down.
GGTTGAAACATGCGAGATGGCGCCGATCACCCACAATGGTCGTGGTCGCGATGAGGAAGAAGGGCATGGTGGTCGTGATGGGGAAGAAGCACATGGTGCACCACCCCCCTCCCCTCACCGCCGAGCAAGAGCCAGCACGCTTCGGGAAGTCGGCGCAACATTGAGCAACTTCGCGTGTCAACTTTGAAGCAAACAACAAACACCGTGAGGATCGTCGCCTAATCGGTTCGTGAATTCAAGGATTTCATGGACACCAAGCCTCCGGTGTTCGGGATGCCCCCGATCCATTCATGGCTGATGCTTGGATCAACACTATGGAAGAAAGGTTTTCTTTGCTGAGGTTATCTGAGGAAATGAAGGCTACCTATGCTGCACACATGTTTGAAGGTGACGCTAGGTTGTGGTGGAATTCCCATCGCCACACCTTTCCTGAGGGTCAGCCTATCACTTGGGATCAGCTTGTTCGTGACTTCCGTGCAGCTTATGTTCCACCCAGTCTTATGGCGATGAAGAAGACAGAGTTCCATAACTTGACCATGGGGAATCGTTCTGTGAAGGATTATCATCATGCATTCCAGAACCTATCCCGTTATGCACCTGAGTTTGTGAGTACCGAAGCCAATAAGATTGCCGCTTTCAAGAAGGGTCTCGACAAAGCTGATGAAGACCATGGGTACCTCTACCCGTGTGACTTTCAATGACTTCTACAATGATTGTCTCACTCGGAGAATCGAACAACCCGCATGCCGCGCTAAGAACCGTAAGAGGACTAATGAAGGTGGTTCCTCCCAGCCGAGGGCTCCACCGCATATCGTCCTCCATTTCGCAACCATGGTTCGGGGTCTAGGTTTAGGCCTCCCTGTAAGAAGAATGTTCCCGCCGTAATCGCAGAGGTTCTCTAGGCCTTTCGGATGCCTATGCCTCGGGAAAACCAGACATGCCAATGCCGCCGGTGCCAAGCCGGCGTTGATGGGCCCTTGCTTCAACCGTGGTCGGTCCTGGACACCTCTACAAGCAATGCCCTCATCCAAAGAAGCAATGTCCGCTCGTGTGCATCACACGTCTTTGGAGGAGATTCTTTCCGGAGAACCCATGATAGCCGGTATGTTCCCCGTGAACTGTTTCCGCCGCCGCTTTTGTTTGATACTTGGATCATCGCATTCCTTTATGAGTCAAGCATTTGCACAAAAGCATAGTCAAGCCATAAATGAGTTGAATTTAGAGTTTCGGGTGAGTGCAAACTGGGCCGACATCACCACGAGACAAATGGTACTTGATGCAGCCTTGGAGTTAGATCGGTGGAGATTCCGGATGAACTTGATCGTTCGCCGGACTAGGTGTGGATGTTATCATAGGAATGAGTTGGATGCATCATTGGGGTGTAGTTTTGGATACCACCAATCGGATGGTGTCTATACGGAATCCTATGGGGAGGGCACTTTCCGATACCCTTACCTCGGAAGATTCCATTAGAAACCGTGGTATATGCTACTAAAGTGACCCCTCTACCTGAGATTCCGGTAGTATGCGAGTTTCCGGATGTTTTTCCTGATGAGCTTCTGGGTCTCCCACCGGATCGAGAGATTGAATTCCGCATTGAGTTGTTGCCTGGAACAGCCCCAATATCTAAGAGACCTTACCGTATGTCCTCTGATGAGTTGAAGGAACTTAAGAAGCAGTTGCAAGAGTTAGCAGATAAGGGTCTCATTCGACCCAGTGCATCGGAATGGGGTAGTCCCGCTATGTTCGTGAAGAAAAAGGATCAATCTTTGCGCATGGTCGTGGATTACCGCCTACTTAACTCAGTCACAGTCAAGAACAAGTATCCTCTGCCCCGGATTGATATCTTGTTTGATCAGTTGTCAAAGGCTAAGGTGTTCTCTAAGATTGATCTGAGATCAGGTTACCATCAGATTAAGATAAGACCAGAAGATGTTCCTAAGACCGCTTTCTCTACAAGATATGGGTTGTATGAGTACTTGGTTATGTCCTTTGGATTAACCAATGCTCCTGCATACTTTATGTATCTTATGAATTCGGTCTTCATGCCTGAGCTTGATAAGTTTGTGGTGGTATTTATTGATGATATCCTGATATATTCGGAGAATAAGGAAGACCATGCTGTGCATCTAAGGATTGTGCTGGAGAGATTGAGAAAGCATAAGTTGTATGCTAAGTTTAGCAAATGTGAGTTCTCGGCTTCGGAAGGTTCAATTTCTTGGACATGTCCTCTCGATGAAGGAATAACTATGGACCCTAGCAATATAGAGAAAGTATTGAATTGGAAGACACCCAAGTCGTTCATGAAGTAAGAGGTTTCCTTGGTTTAGCGGGGGTATTATCGCCGATTCATTCCCAACTTTTCAAAGATTGCCAAGCCAATGACAAAATTGTTGCGTAAAGAGCACAAGTTCGCTTGGACAAAGAGTGCGAAAGCTTTTCCGTACTCTGCGGGAAATGTTGACCACTGCTCCTGTTCTAGCGCAACCGGATATAGAGAAGCCGTTTGATGTATATTGTGACGCATCCAAGATAGGTTTGGGATGTGTGCTTATGCAAGAAGGAAGAGTCATAGCTTATGCCTCTCGTCGCTTAAAGAAACATGAAGTGAATTACCCTACTCATGATTTAGAGCTTGCCGTCGTAGTGCATGCATTGAAGATCTGGAGACATTACCTCCTTGGTAACCCTTGCAATGTGTTTACGGATCATAAGAGCCTGAAATACATCTTTACTCAAGAAGACTTGAACATGAGGCAACGTAGATGGTTGGAATTGATCAAGGATTACAATTTACAGTTGCAGTACCACCCTGGTAAGGCCAATGTAGTGGCCGATGCTTTGAGTCAGAAATCTCAGAGTGATGCTCTTCCGTCAGAGTTGGTAGAAGGCCATAATCTTATGCATTCAGTAATCTTGAACAATATTCGCATCAGTTGTGAACTGGAGAGTAAGGTTAAGGAAGGTCAAAAGTCAGACAATGCAATCACAGAGATTAAGAAAAGAATCAAAAGCATGCCATCTCAGTTCTTCAAGGAAGATGATCAAGGAGTCTTGTGGTACGATAACCGTCTAGTTGTACCACAGGACAAGGAACTTAGAAAGCAGATCATGGATGAAGCTCATTTGTCCAAGTTATCTATGCACCCCGGTAGCGATAAAATGTTTCATGATCTAAAACGTCGTATTGGTGGTCTCACATGAAAAGAGATGTGGCGAGTATGTAGCGAGTGTGATACCCGTTGTCGGGTGAAGGCCGTTCACTTGAAGACGGTGGTTTACTTCACCATTGCCAATTCCGTTGGAAGTGGGAATGTATCGATATGGATTTCATTCTTGGATTACCCACTACACCAAAGGGTCATGATTCTATTTGGGTCATAGTGGATCGTCTAACCAAGTCTCGCACACTTCATACCCGTCCATACAACATATCGTCCACCTCGGTATGCCGATATCTACGTCCAACAGTTGTCGATTGCATGGTGTACCTAAAGAGATAGTGTCGATAGAGGACCGCAGTTTATGGCTCACTTTTGGGAACAGTTACGAAAGGGTTTGAATACTCAAGTATTGCATAGTACTGCCTATCATCCCTCGGACTTTCGTGCCGATCAAAGAGTGAATCAGATTTTGGAAGATCTGTTGCGTGCTTGTGTTTTGTCTTGGAAGGGCTCATGGGAGAAGTGGTTGCCGTTAGCAGAGTTCTCGTATAACAACAGCTATCAAGAGAGCATAAAGATGTCGCCTTTTGAGGCTTTGTATGGTAGGAGTTGTAGAACCCCTGCCAGTTGGGTAGAGACGGGAGATAGACGATACTATGGCATTGACTTTATTAAGGAAGCAGAAGAGCAAGTCAAGCTTATCCGACAGCATATTGCAGCCGCACAGTCCCGACAGAAAAGTTATGCTGACAAGAAAAGACGGACTGTAACATTCCAAGTTGGAGACCATGTGTATCTGAAGGTGTCACCTATGAAAAGAGTGCAACGTTTTGGTGTAAAAAGGAAGTTAGCACCTCGGTATGTAGGACCTTTCAAAATCATAGAACAAAGGACCTCGTGGCCTTCAAGCTCGAATTACCCGAAGATATGAGTGCTTGTTTTCCCCCGTATTCCATGTATCTCAACTCAAGAGGTGTGTGCGACTCCCTAAGGAAAAGATCAAGATGTCGATATCAAACTGCGGACCGACTTGACCTATGAGGAGCAAAAATTTAAAGTTGTTGGATGTCAAGGAGAGAGTGACCCGGAATGTAAACAGTCAAAACATACAAGGTGTGTTGGAGTCATCATGATGATCTGGATGCTACCTGGGAGACTGAGGACTACCTTAAAGACGCATACCCGAATTTCCATAAGCAATGGTTAGTTCGCTCAAATCTCGGGGCGAGATTTCTTTAAGGGGGTAGGCAGAACAACTCCGGTTTAGGGTTAGCAAAATCTTGCATCATGAGCATGATCATCACATAAGCATCATTTTGGCATTTTCTTAGCAATTAATTTTGTGCTAGATTTAAAAAGGCAATTAGTGATTTCAATTGATTTCTAGAAGTCATACTTGTGATGCTTTTCTCAAAATGGAGTTTTAACAAAGTTTGTAGAGGAGAATTTTTGGAGAAACTTTTGTTTTGACCCCAATTTATGAAAATGACTTTTGGTGCTTCAAAAATGGCAAAAATAGCTTCAAAAATTAATTTTAAATGTATTTTTGAGGCCCCAAATTTTTATTTTCAAATCTAGGCAGAATCTGCAAAAACTTTCTACATGAAAGTTATTCATCTTTTAATTTTGAGAAACTTTTGTTTTTGGACCATTTTCAAATTCGCAATATTTTGGAAAATATGGGCAGTCAAAATTTTCAGTTCAAAGTGGACAAGGTGGGACCCACCCGGCCCCACCTGTCATCGTTCCCTCCCTCCTTCCCCTTCTGCTCGGCGCGCAGAGCGCCAGGCCGCCGCAGCGCCGCTGCTTCGCCTCGCTGCGCCGCGCCTCGTCTGCCCGTTTTGTCGCCCGCGAGCGCATCCCGTCTGCCGGTCTTGTTCCCCTCCTCGCTGCGCCCTGCCGCCTCCGCTTCCCGCCTGCGCCGTCGCTTCGCCATGGGCGATCCGGCACGCCGCGCCGCGCCAACCGCCACCGCCACGAGCTCCGCGACGAAACAAAGGCCACGCGCGCCCGCACTCGAGCACGCCGCAGCACTCGCCCGCTGCCCCGCTTCCTCGCTTCGCCGACCAGAGCCGCAGACGCACCGCGCCGGGCCGCCATGACGCCATGGCCGTCCGCCGGACCGCCCCGCGTCCGCCCGCGCCTCCCGGTCCGAAGTGGACAGCCCGCGCCTATAAAGCACCCGCTCCGCCTCCCGCAGCACTTCGCCCTCCAATTTCCCTCTTCCTTCCCCCACGAGCTCCTCCGGAGCCGCCATGGCCGCCGTCGAGCACCGCACCGGCTAGCCACCGCTTCACCCAACCATTTTCGCTCCTGAGCACGTCACCAAGGTCGCCTTGCCTTCCTCCATCTTCCCCGCGAACCCGTGCTTCGAGCCGACCCAAGGTTGAGGCCAATCGGCCGTCTCCTTCTCCGCCACCGGGAGCCGAGCGCCGGCGAGCTCTTACGGCGCTGCCGTCCGCTCGCCTCGGCCACCATCTTCACCCCCTAGCTCGCGCACTAGCTCCGCCTTGTCCTGGCGAAGCCCGTAGGCATAGCCAAGCGCCGCGCGGAGGCTTGCTCCGGCGTCCCGCCGGCGAGCCGCGCCGCCGCACTCCGCCCTTCGCTCCGCCCGATGCGTTAGTGCGCCTTAGGCCTCATTCTCACCATGCCGGTGTCCGCGCCGTCGCCACGAGCACGCCGGTACCACCCGCGTCGCCGGACTCGTCGCCGTCGGCGAGGTCCCGCGTCCGGGCGGCCGACAGGTGGGCCCGCTGGCCGGGTCCCACCCGTCAGCGCCCCTGGCGCAGTGCGCGCCCGTGTGCGCCGCGCGGGGTACGCGTAGCAGCGCGGCCCGCGCGTCAGCCGCAGCAGGGAAACACCCAGGGTGCGCGTAGCATTTAGGTTATTTTCCGGTTTTGAAAATGATTTAAAGAAAATGTGTTTAAATCTTCCAAAAATCATATCTCCCTCATTTTAAGTCCATTTTGGGTGATTCAAGTGTCAATATTTTTCTTATGATGAGCTTTATGCATGTAGGGTATTGGTGTATTTTTATGAAATACTTTTCTGTACGGTATTATTTAATGTCTTTAATTGCTTATATCTTGTTAAATGCATAATAAATTGTAGGTTTATCGAAAAAATGTGATTCTTGTTTTGTTGCTCTAGTTAGGAGATGCTTTATCTAGGAAAAATATTATTTATATATGTCATGTGTAGAAAATGCCCTGTTTATTTATTGTGCTTGCTTTGCTTAGAGTTTAGGAATTTCATAATTAATTATTTATGCAAGGTTTAGGCTTGATAATTTTTATAGGGTGTTTTTATGCTTATAAGTAGCTGTTAATCACATGAGATCTGTTGTTTGACACTTTTCATAATGCAAAGAATTTTTAGGTCTTGGTTTGATGCTGTCTTGTCTTTTTTGTATAGAATAAATGGTTCACTGTTTTGACCTGAAAAATTTATGGTAGGCTTGTTGTTACTTAGCTTAGCTACTGTAATTTTTGTAGATTTTTCTGAGCAGTCTAGATATAGGTTGCTGTTATGCCCTGTGGTAATCATGATCGGTTAATCGTCGAAGTCTAGGTTAACTATTGTCCTTGCCATGTTTAATTAGGGTTATAAAAGGGGTAACATGTTAGGATGATGTTGACTACCTTGTAACTTCATGATTGGTTCATCATTATCATCATACGCTTTGATTTCGTATTGCATTTCCGATATTCATACGCACGATGCATCATACAGGATTGCCGGAAGGAGTGACGCCAGTAGTTCCCGAGGAGCCGGAAGGAGAGGAGCAGCAGGGAGCAGTGCTGCAGGAGGCAGCACAGGACGAGGACCAGGACGCTGACTTGCCTGAGTGCCCTAACCACCACCCTAGCTCCTTTGAGAAAGGCAAGCCCCGGAGCATTACTCCTACAGTTTTGAAAATGTTTTACTTGAGTCATTTATTTATTATGATGCATTAAGTTAATAGGCGTTGACTTGGAACCGTTACTGCATTATGATTACCTTGATCCACCTGAATACTTTACCCTAATTAAGTTCAGGATCACGCTTATGCTTAGCTCTGCTTAATTAGATCGGTAGAAGACGGGTGATTGACCCTCATCCGCGAGGTAGGTGGTTACTACCCTATGGTTGATACTATGGAGGTTGGTTAGAGAACATAACCATGTGGCCTTGATTAAATCACGACTAGTCGGAGTTGTGGTGTGTTAGACCACGGAAACTCCGGTGATGTCACTTAATGGGACTATGGCTTTGTACGTCCTCGGATCATGTTGAACAATGCCTCACAGATAGCTGGAAGGATGCGATCATCCGACCGCGAAGCCTTGAGGATGTTTGGGCCGGCATTTCGACGGAGTTGAGTGTGTTGCCCACAGGCGCGGTATTAAAGCCAGTGGCCGGTCGCGCCGGAGGTACCTGGTAGCCGGGCATGCCCTGGTGCAACCGTATTCGTTGAAATCCGTGTTTCCACCCGAATAGACCAAGGTGACCATCACTCGTTCTGGCCGGCGAGTGTGGTTTGTGTGAGGAATACCCCGCCAGCTGGTTTGCAATCGATTATAATCGCCATCGTTCCTGGACAGTGAACACTTGACCGAGCAGCGGCACTGTCGCAAATCATTGTGAAAAATAGGATGGTTATGGTTCTATGTGTTGATGCTGGTATGCTCAACCTGAAGGATAGGATAGCATTGTTTTGCTCATTCCCTGGAGATGAAGTAGTACAGGTGCTAACCTAGTGATGTCAGGATCCTACTTAAAAGATGATAAGCTAGAGAGTCCTTTATCACTAAATGATTATTTAATAAGCTCATCCTTTTATCGCAAGTTTAAAATGAGTTAGCTACCCCACTTATAAAGCCTAGCATACTCCTTGGTGTCACTTTATTTTCATTTATGACGGGTAAGTCTAGCTGAGTACCTTCTTGTACTCAGGGTTTTATTCCCTTGTTGTTGCAGATGGTGAGATATTCTATGGGTATTGCCCAACTTGCTTCTACCCTGCGTATGGGGATGAGTAGATCGTGGCCACGATCAATCTATTTATCGTACCTCTATCTTTGTTATCGGATGTGATGTTGGACCAGGCACTATGTTTCAACTAAGTGTGCGTTTGTGAACCAAAACTTTATTTGCTTCCGCAATTTGGATTTGAACTCGGTATTGTAATATTTAATTCGTACTCGATGTAATCTACTATTTGTGAACTTATGTATCATTATGAACTGTTGTATGTTGAACTCAATTCGGTCTGGGCCGTATTGTTGAAAGTTTGAAATCCTTCGAGATTTCACGGACTACCGGGTTGATATAGCCACAGTGTGCTAATTGAGTTGCTTTGGCGACTCATAAGTACATTGTGTTTATATTAATTGGTCGGTTCTGTTACATACCGCAAGTTCTAAGCTAAAATAATGAGACTACTTGCATCACATCTAAATCCACCGCATGATACTAGACATGATAACAAGGTTGCCGGGACTTACGGAGGTCGACGGATCGATTGGCCCTCTCGAAGAACTCGACGACACGACTAGAAGGACTCGAAAGGTGGCACGTAGCCGGTTGTATTGATTTGGTTGTGAACCGTTATTACAATGGTCGAGGGTTTATATTTATACCCTGGACAAGACATGAGTCCTAAACGACTACGACTTATCAAACAGAATTGAAAAAAATACATAATCTCTACTCTAACCATAATCGGAGTCCTTGATCGATGACTCCTTCCCTTTCAGGACAGCTCTTCCTTTCCTTTTTTGCTTCTTGAATAAAGCCATCGCTCAACTGAGATTAACCGACCGCTCGATCATTTGCCGAACACATGGGAAATTAGCCGACCGCACACACATTTGCCGAATCCCTTTCTCTGTCGATCACGGGCCTACCTGTCATAACTCTTACCAAATTTTGGTGTTAACACGTTCGGCCCGCGTCCGGCGCTTCTCAGCGCCCGGCCAGCAGTCCATGCGTCGGACGCGTCCGGCGCTCGCCCAAGGCGCGTCCGGCGCCTTCAGCAGGAGTGCACTTCGTCGATTTGTCGCCGTGTCGTCGATCCAAGTCACACCACTTGCCTTCATGCACCAACCTCCACTTGTAGATCACTCTCTTGAACACAAGGGTTGGTTTATCTCTCGAGATACAAGGCAATGGCTTAGCTCACTAGGTTCTACATGCAATGCACTTCATGAAAACACCTAGTGGCACCCGTGCGTCGAATAGCCGATAAGACTTCCCCTCTTAATAGTGCGGCTATCGATCCTAAACCACTCACACCCTCTATGGTGTCTTGAGTGCAAAACAAAATGGCCCTATCGGTTATACCTTTGCCTTGAGCCCATTTTGTTTCTCCAAATGATATGAACGCTTCACACCATCATGTGACCGTCTCGATCCATCGACCTCGACTTCACTTGCCCTTCACCGTGCATCGGTCCATCGGCGCCTAGTCTTGCCCGAGCTTCACCATCGCATGGTCCCTCACTCCGAAGCCTCGACTAGCCCTTCACCTTCAACACCGGTCCATGGAGCCAAGCATTGTTTTGATCTTCATCTTTGATCACATGACATGTGGCATGCTTCACATGCAATAAGCTCATCATGTGGACAACCTTTCTCTAAACCAACCACTTTAGATAAACATGGTTAGTCCTAGGTTTCATCAATTAGCCAAAACCAAACTAGGGACTTTCACTGAGCCACGACGATGATAGGTACACTGTGGCCGATTTTAGAAACCTGTCAGGCAGGGGCAAGCAACACACCTTTGTCCTTCACTTATACTCCTCTGCCGACGATAATGTGGTGGCAACCCGCCAGCCGAGCACTAGAACTCAACAGTTGTCTATGGAGGAGCTATTAAGGGACATGGTGTGCCTCATCCCTGACAAAGCAAAGACCAACATGTACCACACGACGAACGAGGTGATCATTCTCAGAGGTGACAAGGACTTAGTCGTCTGGGTTGAAGGAGTGATCGTTGTTGATGTGAGGGAGGGTGTTGTGCAAGGAGTGGCAAAGATTCAAACTCAAAAGCATGCCAAATTTTAGCGCTATTTCTTTGCCACTGGTATCTAATCTCTAAACATATCAAGATTATATATTGTTGTTTTGTTTCTTGTTATAACAAACTAACAAGTGCTACGGTTCTCATTCGTGTATGTTGTGCTATTTGGGTTTATTAATTGAGAAGAGAAAACTTTTGCGCTTGATCTAGTCCATGCATATGCATGCATGCTTGGAAAAAAGATGAACTTTATTGCACTGCGCTCATTTTTTATTTTAGCTAGTGAGAAATCTGAAATAGAAGATATTTGATGAAACATCATTTTAGTTTGGTGCTCTTTTCACACCTTTAGGGTCAGGATTTCGCGTGTTGTTCGTTGTAAATTGTAGCGAACTCTTCTTTCTTCAATGGAAAAATGCTTATTACTTTGATTAATATATGAGGGGTATCTAAACAAGAGTAGGGGTTTTTCCTCACAATAAAAAGAAAGATTAGAGTTGTTGTGGTGTAGGCCTTTCGCTGGACCCTCACTGGCTGTTGCAAGGCCCTCTCCGAGGTGAGGATTTTGCTCAAGATTAGCCCTAGATAGGAAAGAGAAAGTGGAGAAGAAGTGGTGAATCAACCAAGAGTCCCCTTCTCCCTTTCCCTTGGGTTCTATTTATAGAGGAGGTAGGAGGAAATTTTCCGTCTGACCCCTCTAGTTCATAAAATTATAAGTAGGCCCTCAGACTTGTTAGGCATCGGGTCTTTTTACAAGGTGAGGGTATCGCACATTCACTGCTAACCCCAACAAGAGTGGTACGTACTCTCACACTTAAGCATGTGTATATTAAAATCGCCTCTGAGAAGAGGACTTTTTAGCCATTGAGAAATCCGAAATAGGAAGATATTTGAATTAGAGAATTTGTTGGAGTCTTTTGTATTAAAAATTATACTCCTAACAATTCTTCGCAATTAGGAAAGACAATATACAAACTCCATTGGAGTTGCTCGATCTTAATGCTTGATGAGGCCATGCAAGTCGTGGATGTCGACAGGTTTCAGTGGACTCTCCTTGCTTAGCTTGTAAGGTGGTGGTTAGTTTTTCTGGATGCATGTGGGCTTGGTTTGGGTCCCTAAAGTTTATTGACTATTAAAGTTTAGTCACTCTAAATCACCCATTAGAACTAGAAGGGATTAGACTAACTAATTTAGTCACTTTTAGTGACGGTGTTTTGCATTTTAGGGACTACATAAAAGTCACTCAACTTTAGGCACCCACACCATTTTAGGGTGAGGGGCGAAGCCATGTTGTCCATCGTGGGTGCCCAGGCACCCCCCCGGAAGTCCAAAAGTTCCAAGAGATTAACAAAAGTTGGCCCTTTAGGCACCCCCATAGCCCAATAGCAGGCACCCACGAGGCCATCAAGCCCATGACGGAAGACACCACTTCCTTCAACCCTCGACAGCTCGACGCATCAGCTACCAATACTCGCGATTCCTCATCCTCTTCCTCTGCGCGAGATGCGAGTCGTGACGGCTGTAGGCATGCAGCAACGCATCGCCTGCCCAGCTGCCCTTCCTCTGTTCCTCGCCTCTTCGCAAGCCGTCCCTCGCCCTTGTCCATTCTTCCGATTTCCAGCGCCAGCAACGATCTATCTCGTCGACTCGTCCTTGTTGAATGGCTACATCTGATCATCTTCTTGACTGATCGACAGCCTCTGCCACTCTCAATTGTGAGTGTTTATTCAATTTATGTTGTAGCTCATCCTCAATTAATCGTTTAAGATTTGCGAACTGCAATTTCCTTATACAACTTAATTAATGAATTATAGGTAACCATGGAGAGGTTTTTATAAACAAAAGGCTCAAGACATGATCGATGGTAATAGAACTTCATGTCTAGATGAAATCAATTGGGATGGGGAGATTAAATATGATCCCGATTTGAGGAAAGAAATATGGCCTAAACATGATCTCTAAGAGGTAATACAATTTTAAATAGCGAGCTAAGATATTTAGCGGTTTGACTCTAAAATAGCTATTAGCGGATCTATATCGAGCTATAGCGGGCTATAGCGGCTAAATTGTACATGAACACAAATAGCGACACACTGCCTCAAAAAGCTACAGCGGGCTATAGCGACAGTCTTAGCGAGCTATTTAATACAAGGAATACAACACATCTACTTTCAGTTGATAATTCTACGTTTTTTTTTGCTAAATAATTGACCAATTTGTTCTATTGTCTTTAGACTAGATCACATCTTTTGTTATATGGGACATCTTTTGTTCATCGTTGGGGACCACGATGATATCTATCACATTTTTTTAATCAACGGTCCGTGCTATTACTTGTTTCCCTGCCAGTTTATTAATATTCTAACCAAAAATCACATTGTCATTACCAGAATTGTGAATTAGCTATACTATTTGCTTAAACATTGCAAAAGTTATTATAGTCTTGATAAAGTTGGGCATCCCCCACCCATTTGCTCTAGCTTTGTGGTTGGGATTTCGTGGGTCGTTCCTTGTAAATTGCATTAAACTCTTCTTTCTTTAATGGAAAAGTGCTTATTACTTTCATAACATAAGGGGGGCTAGGGGTAACCAAACAAGGGTAGGGGTTTTTGATCGCAACAACCAAAAACAGAGAGGGTGCAGACTCCATAGAGTGGGACATACGTACTTCTCACCTAGCATGTGTGTATTAAACCGCAGATGTGATTGAGTTTTTTTTTTTTTTTTTTTATTTTTTTGAGGGGAGAAAAAATGAGTGAGTGATCGATACCCTCCTTTACTGGCTGCCCGGGCCAAGAACGCGTCATTTTGGCCTGTGCATGTTCAGCAGGTACTATCCTGGCCGTCCAGTCTCACCTCGAGATCTGTAACCAATAGTGACAGCTTCTTTTTTTACCAACTATACATTACTATACCACTTCTATACTATACATATAGGCACCCTAATCCCTAACCCTAAACACTAAAACCCTAAACACTAAAAACACTAAACCCTAAATTCTAACACTAAACACTAAAATCCTAAACTCTAAACCCTAAATACAGGAAAAATATGGTTGCAAAATAAGATTATCAAAGTAAAAATACAATGAAGAGAGAAGGCCTTGTACGAATCTTGATGCACTTTTTAATGGCATGGATAGTACCTACATGCCACAACACATTTTCGCCGGGCCAAAACCGGGCCGTGTGGCCCAGTAGTACCCTGAATTCCTGAAAGCAGCACACAATTTTGCACCGGAAATTTGAAGCCGGGCCGTTGCCACGTGCTGCCTTTACTACTCTGCGTGGATCGACCCGGTGGCCCACTGGACGAATCTCGCCCATTCCTTGCCATCCCCTGCGGACGGACGGAGCACCATCACTGGGAACTTAGACCCGAGTCGCGCGAGTCGGTCGGTCCCGATGTGTGGTGGGGCGCTCGATGGAACGGAAATGGGGTGCCACGCGTCGCGTCGGCCCGCTTAATTAAATGCGCTCACGCCGCGGCAGACGCTCCTCCACCCACTTCCCAAGCTCCTCCTTGCTTAATTCGAAATGGCGATTGGCTCCCCCGTCGCGTCAAGATTCGTGATCCGTTCCCAAATTGCCACAATAGCTAGCCAGCGCGCGGCAGGCCAAGCCCGCGAGTAGAATTGCAGATCGGAAAGTGGTGCCTGACATTGGGTCTTGTCTGGACGCTCCTTGTTACTGTACACCACTAATTTGAATTTAATTACGGCTAGCTAGCTAGCTCAATGATTTGTTGCGCATGCGTACCACTACTATGCGAGAACGAATTCGTGCGATCGCGGTTACTTTCTCTCTAATTGGCTTCTCAGGCGACGGTGAGGATGATGAGATCGCCGTACGTGCGTGCGGGTGTGTGGCACGTCGGATCCAGATTTGAAATTACGCAATGAATCATGCGTTTAAGTTTTGGTAACAACACAACGGCCTACGATGACGGTCCGTAAAACCCTCCCTCCCTCGTCCCTCCGATGGTGATTTACCGATTTGTCTGTGCGGAGTGCGTACGGGAGAGCACCCGCGTCAGCTGCCCATCCTCTCTTTGTTACAATGGCGGCGTCATGCGTGGGCGTTTTTTTATCAACAAGTTTAACAGCCTCACACGCTATTTTGCATGGGCTTCTAGTAGCAGTCTAACATCTACGCGACAAATTTAAGTCCCCTTGTTAATTATTTGATTTCATTTGGAAACTAAGCAATTTTTAAAATTGATTATCAGTATCCCACCATCTTTGTTGCTTCTATGAAAAAGATAAGTTTCTAAATGTGTTCTAATATTTAATTTTACATTGAGCCTTATTAACGATATCTATCTAGGTCTTTGTACTCCTCTCCGTGTTTTTATATGGAGGGTGATCCCTCATTGGTATTTGCACTTGATGTTCTACTTCTACCCCCGCTAAAATAGTCTACACAACCATTGGTTGCTAGCTCTCTTGCTGCACCAATGTCGCTCAACCAATAGTTTTCTTCGTGACTAGCCATTCCTCTCACCTCACAAGCCATAATCTTCAATATGGTAGCCGTGAAATTCCTTGACGCCGCTTTGTAATTTTAAATACTCCATTAACGCAACAAAGTGCAAGTCAATTTTTAGTTTTTATCTAAATTATTTTTTAGTTTTGACCAAGATTTTACATTTCGCAAACCTAGTAAGAGTTAGAACAAGATTCTATAAACACTCCATTTCTTCCAAAAATCTAATCTTAGTGTCGTCCAAGTAAAGCTTCTCTAAATAAGCAAAGCTTATATAAAGTGAAAATACCAACACCTATAGTTCCAAATAGCACTAAATTCACACTTACTTTGGTATTATTGTAAACAATAATACATTATATTTTAGTATAAACATCGGTTAAAGTTTGAAATATTTAAACTAATTATAGGATACACAACGAACGACATTCCACATAGGTACGAGGTACGGAGTACTCCGTAGGCAAAGAATAAATAAAGAGGTAGATTCTACTCCTATCTATGCTTACAATTACAATTACAATTACAATAACAATACAATGACCACAACATTCCAGTCCACTAGTCTACTACATGGACTGCAATATTAATAATCTACTCCTCCTGAGCAGGGTACTTAAGCAGACATCTGATCCGTCCTTTACACCAGCAGCCAGTACACATCACCAGCGTATTTTGTACGTATTCTCGTATGATACCACAGACAGCACATGACACATGCACTCGTGTACCACAGTAGCCTCATCATGCATCCACGCTGCCACTTTACAATCCCGATAACCCCCCTCCCCTTTTCACTTTTTCACCTTTTACTATCCATCCAAACGCCTTTCCAAGCCTCCAGCTTTCGACTCCCCCACTTTTTACCACAAACACCCCTATAAACCTCCGAATTCTCACACACCACACACCGCCAAGAACTCAGAGTCAGTCACTCACTCTCCCTCCGGCCATGGCGTCCAGGAGCTCCCTCCCCCTCCTCCAGCTCCTGCTCCTCTGCACCGCCGCCGCCGCGTCCTCGCGCAATGCGGAACTGGACGCGCTGATGGAGCTGAAGGCGGCGCTGGACCCGTCGGGGCGGGCGCTCGCCTCGTGGGCGCGCGGCGGCGACCCGTGCGGCCGCGGGGACTACTTCGAGGGCGTCGCCTGCGACGCCCGCAGCAGGGTCGCCACCATCTCGCTCCAGGGGAAGGGGCTCGCCGGCACCGTCCCGCCCGCCGTCGCCATGCTCCCGGCGCTCACCGGCCTCTACCTGCACTACAACGACCTGCGCGGGGAGATACCGCGCGAGCTCGGCGGGCTTCCCGACCTCGCCGAGCTCTACCTCGGCGTCAATAACCTCTCCGGCGCCATTCCCGTCGAGCTCGGCCGGCTCGGTAGCCTCCAAGGTGATGGTCACTTTCTTAACTGTTTTTTTTTTTTGGCTCTCTGTTTGATTGATTGATTGGGGGATTAGGGATTTACATTAGAATCTGAAGAAGTGGTTTCGTTTCAAATCGTGAGAAATTCGGTGGTTCCATTTCACCATTTGTGCGTTCCTGTTCGTTAGTTCTTAGTATTTCAGCTCGTGTGCTTCTTGTCGTTGGATAGGAATTTTGAATACGAATACAAACAAAATTACTTTGTTTTTTTAGGAAAATGAAATTTGAATAAATCCGAAGTTGGTTTTGTCATATTATGGCCCCGGAAACTCTGAATTGACAGAAATGAAGCTTAATTTCTCGTGCTACTCAAAATGCTCCGTCCTTTTGTTCTTTCATTCACATACCCACCCAGGACATGTCCTTAAGTCCTTTCTTATTCTTTCAATTCAAAGCATTGTGCTTTGTCGTGAATACAGTGTGCACCTCTGATGATTGCCTTTGCCTGCCTAGAGGCTAGAACAATAAGGTACAACATCATATGAATGGAAATAAGGTACACTGGACACAATGTCTGCTTTTTTTTTTTCCCCCCTCTCTCTACAATTTGGCAATTTGGCCTTTGTGGCTTTGATTGTACGGCTACTTTGGTGTACTATGTATCATGAGACATTCACCTTTACTACTTCTTTGCCTTCTCTACTGATGAGGCCTAAAGTTGGCTACTGACACAAAAGAAGCTTGGAATCCTGCTCAACGAATTCCGTTAATGCCTGGATTTGTTTCATCAGTTACAGATCCTCCTGTCATTCTACAGTTCATGATGGATGGACATTACTTCTCAGTATACAAACGAAATTAGTTAGATCAACCTGCCAATCAGTAATTTGGCTGGCAACAGTTATTTCTCTATAATGACAGAATTTTGCAGCAATTTGGCTATTGTGGATTCGGTTGTACAGCTACTTTAGTAGATGTTTCATGCATGATATTCATGATATTCCATCTTTATTGTTTGCCTTTTGTGCTGAGTGAAGTTAGTTACTGACACAGGAGAAGTTATATGGATTCTGCACAAGGGATTAGATTGTTTTCATTCCTGTAACAGATCTGTTCCTACAGCTTTCCTCCTGTTGCTCTCAGCCATAATTGTCATTACCTGTCTGGCTACTTTAGGATTAAACAAGCCTGCTCAAAATTCAGTAGATCAACCTACCGAATGTTAGTTGTCCTTGTCCTTCTCTAATGGCAGATAGCTTAAAAAGTTTCTTCCCCCTTGTGCAGTACTGCAGCTCGGCTACAACCAGCTCTCAGGGAGCATTCCAACTCAGCTGGGTCAACTAAATAAGCTCACTGTTCTTGCCCTTCAGTCCAACCAGCTCACTGGTGCGATTCCGGCATCCCTCGGGGACTTGCCGGCACTGACACGGCTAGACTTGAGCTCCAATCAACTCTTCGGCTCAATCCCTGCCAAGCTTGCTGAGATCCTTCATCTTGCAACACTAGATCTCCGCAACAACACACTTTCAGGAAGTGTTCCCTCTGGTAATTATTTGTAGGATTAAGCTATGGTTTTCTTTCTTGATTCACTGCCCGATGCTCACTTGTTTTGTTATCTCAAAAAATGTTGTCTGGTGATGTAGGTCTGAAGAAGTTGAATGAGGGGTTTCTGTATGATAACAATTCAGAGCTATGTGGAGCTCAATTTGGTTCTCTGAAAGCTTGTCCTAATGATGGCAATGACGATGGAAGAATGCCCCGTAAACCTGAATCGACCTTTGTCAAGCCCCAACAAATTCAAAAGACAATCGACGTCAACAGGAATTGTGACAATGGAGGTTGTTCAAAACCTTCGAGCCTCTCTACAGGGGCTGTTATTGCTGGAACAGTCATCATTGTAGCAGGTGCTGTAGCCTGCGGCCTGTCTGTGTTCTCATGGCACCGTCGCCTGAAGCAGAAGGTTGGCAGTTCTGTTGTGCATTTGGAAGGCCGGCCTAGCCTGGACCAGTCAAAGGAAACATGCCAGAGAAGTGCATCCTCATTGATCAATGTCGAGTACTCCAGTGGCTGGGACACTTCATCTGAAGGATCACAGCATGGAGTGAGGCTGTCGTCAGAGGGCTCCCCAAGCGTGAGGTTCAACCTCGAAGAGGTGGAGTGCGCCACACAGTACTTCTCAGACGTGAACTTGCTCGGCAAGAGCAATTTCGCCGCGACGTATAAGGGGGTCATGCGGGACGGCTCGGCTGTCGCAGTCAAGAGCATCAACAAGAGCAGCTGCAAGTCGGAGGAGGCCGACTTCCTGAAAGGCCTCCGTATGCTGACATCGCTGCGGCATGAGAACCTTGTCGGCCTGAGGGGCTTCTGCCGGTCCCGGGCAAGAGGGGAATGCTTCCTCGTCTATGAGTTCATGGCCAATGGGAGCCTTTCTCGGTATCTTGACGCCAAGGAAGGCGACGCGGATGCCGCTGTCCTCGACTGGCCTACACGGGTTTCCATCATCAAAGGCATTGCCAAGGGTATGTATGATTCAGAACATCCATTTCATTTTTGTGCTGACAGACTGTGCTTTTGGTATTTCACATAATTGGAGTTTGCAAGGTTCCTGGGAGAGTTTCAGTTTTGCACTAATTTTGTGGTGTGAATCTTGATTTTTTCTTTCAGGCATCGAGTACCTCCATAGCAGCAAGCCAAACAAGCCGTCGCTGGTGCACCAGAGCATCTCGGCAGACAAGGTCCTGATCGACCACCTCTACACGCCACGCCTCTCGGGGTCCGGCCTGCACAAGCTGCTGGCCGACGACGTGGTGTTCTCGACGCTCAAGGACAGCGCGGCGATGGGGTACCTGTCCCCGGAGTACACGACGACGGGGCGTTTCACGGACAAGAGCGACGTGTACGCGTTCGGCGTGGTGGTGCTGCAGGTGCTGTCCGGGCGGCGCGCCGTGTCGCCGCACCTCCGCCAGGGCAGCGGTGCGGTGGTGGCGGAGTCGTCGTCCGGCGGCAGCGGTGGGCGG
The DNA here is from genome assembly GCA_018135685.1 of Themeda triandra. Lineage (NCBI taxonomy): Eukaryota > Viridiplantae > Streptophyta > Magnoliopsida > Poales > Poaceae > Themeda > Themeda triandra. Next base: position 920,202 of record JAENPR010000015.1, on the reverse strand, counting down.
CTGGACGACCTCGTGGACCCGCGCCTGTGCGGGCGGTTCTCGCGGCCCGAGGCCGCCAAGCTCGCCGGCGTCGCGCTGCTGTGCACGGCCGACGCGCCTGCGCAGCGCCCCGCCATGGCCGCCGTGCTGCAGCAGCTCGGATGCACCAGCCAGTGATCGTCATCGGAAGCTCGCTGGCTGCTGGCCGCTGGCCGGCGTAGTGACTTGACTGCTTTGTCGTTGTGTTGTGCTAGTTAACAGCCTGTGATCGGTCGGCTACTAGCTTGGTAGCTGCCATTGTTTCTTGTTTGAGCTGAGTTGCCCCCGGTTTCTTCCTCAGGAGCTCGGTTGTTGTAGGAGTAAGCATGTGTGATTGTGATGCATCATCTCCGTTGTGGCGAGGTCTTTGTTTTGCTGGTAGAAGTAGTTAGCTAATTAGCTAGTGCCTGCCTCATGGCACTGATGTTGTACTTTGTCTGGCAATGTACCCTTGACCCTTTGGATCAAGCCATCAAGGATCTGTTTGAAATGAACTAGAACGAAATCTTTTTGCTGAATTCCAAACATTGTCACGGCAGCGCCATTCCCCTCAAATCCCGCATGACATAGCCAAGCGCTCGTGAAATTAAGAGGCGATTAGCAAATTTCTTGCCCGAACAGAGCCGAGCCGAGCCGAGCGCGGAGTGTCGTGTTGACCCTGAGATGGCTGAGAAAGAAAGTGCACGCACAAATGCAGGGTCCCAGGGTTCAAGACAGTCCGTCCTTGTCGCCGTACTGGTGGATTATGTTGTGTTGTGTTGCTGATGAATGCTTGGCGCGTGCAGAGCATTTACAAGGTGGCGACGTGGTGGTTGGTGGCGCCACGAGTCCATCACTGCCATTGCCGCCAAGCAGGTGGTCCGTCGTCCTCATTCAGTCAGTCCAGTCTGCTTGGGATGGAATTCCATGCACTGCACTGCAGGTCGTCTGAGCAAGCAGAGCAGAGCAGAGCATGGCTCCTCCTCCTCCCTCCCGTCCTTGATCGTCTGGAGGCCGGCAGAGGGAGGCGGGTCAGGTCCCGGCATTGAATACGAACGCGCACCAGCAGAGCAGCATTTGAATTCCCAGGAACAGAAGAGGACCGGACATGTCGGCCAGTGGCCGTTCGTACCTTGCCGCCGCGCGCCGCCGTTGATGACCGTCCTGACCGCCTGGTATTGAAATTGAATCCTCATCCCCACGGCGGTTTCGGTTCGAAAACGCCGGCCGCCGTTCCCCTTGCCGCCTTGTGTTGTTTGAGCAACAGTCGCGCAGTTCGGGAGACCGGGATGGGCCGCGTTCTCTGTTCCTGTAGGCCCACGGGCCGTGTCTGATCGAAGTGGGCTGGGCTGGACAGGACTCTTCCTCCAACGGAAGACATATACCAGGCCCATTAAATGTGTCGTCCTAAAACCAAACAAAAGAGAAAGACTTTTTTTTAGGGGGACCTAGTTGAGAGAGAGAGAGAGATGCAAAAAGTCATCCTTTTCAGTTTTTTTTTTCTTAAAAGCTGGTAGAAGACTAGTTGTTTGATCAATAGGAAGAAGTAACCTAATTATTACTTTGGGCATTTTAGAGGAGTTCGATTTGAATCTTAGGAACTATTTGGTTCTACCATAGTAAAGTGATACCATGGATCGGATTCCACCTTAGGGCAGTCCCAATGCAAGACTCTGTCACAGAGTCCAAGACTATTTATTACACCTTATTTATGGTATTTTGCTGATGTGGCAACATATTTATTAAAGAAAGAGGGAGAAAAAAATAAGACTCCAAGTCTTATTTAGACTCCAAGTCTACAATGTTCGAGGTAATAAATAAGTTTAGACTCCATAGTAGAGTCTGCATTGAGACTGCCCTTAGGGCATTCACAATGCAACACTCTATCACAAAGTCCAAGACTATTTATTACACCTTATTTATGGTATTTCGCTGATGTGGCACCATATTTATTGAAGAAAGAGGGAGAAAAAACAAGACTCCAAGTCTTATTTAGACTCCAATTCCACAATATTCGAGATAATAGATAAGTTTAGACTCTATGATAGAGTCTACATTGGGACTGCCCTTATATAGTTAAAAAAAAGTTCATAAAGATGAATGAGGCAAAATTGATCTCATTACTGCTAGTTTCACTATTTTGCTCCTCCTAATTGGCTAATCCTGGTGCCGGAGCTTAATGAGGCGCCATCCTCAAGGGTTGCGCCCCCTCAGCACCATACATGGGGGGCCTATCAAAATTTTCTCAACTCATCTAGAAACCCTAGGCACCAACGAGGTGCAAAGCTCTTCCGTTGGTTACTTCGACCCAATGCAACTGCTCTGTCCTCAGGCTTTGGCATGTCGTTCACCAAAGCACCCTAACAACTGACTGACGACGACTTCCACTCCATCACTCTGGCGAGAGAGGAAGGCCAACCATGGGAGCAATGGTGAGAGGGATTGTTCATGGATTCTCTTCATAATTTTTAACATTTTTCTTACACAATCGACTTTAAAAAAGGATAACTCACAAAAGATGTTTTATAACTTTGTTCTATAGACAAATATACGCCCTTCGTTGCCTAAATAAATCAAGAGTAAATGGCACTGTAGGTACTTAAACTATTGGGTGGGTAACAGATGGATACTCCAACTAAAAAATGTAACTTCTAGGTACTCAAACTATACTTTTTGATATCTAACGGTACTAACCTAGCCACGCAGTCGCCAGGATCTGACGTGGACACGCCACTGTGGACAAAAGCTGCTGGCCTCATGGTATTTTTGTGATAACTCCCTCCCCAGTCTTGACTCTCCTGCTCGAGCACGACGTTTCCGGGCGCGACACCACCTTCCTCTTCTTCTATGGTCTCGGCGGCATGGCGGTGGCGACCCAAGAGTCAAGGCCCACGAGGCGCGCGATGACGCTCGGGGCGGCCCCATCGGCTAGGTGCGGCGCCGTAGGCTGCAGTGGCGGCGTCGGGGAAGCAGGAGGCGGCTACGGCAGCCTGCGGAGGGAGGCGGGGAGGAGGCGGCGCGGGGGAGAAAAGCCTGCGCTTGCGGGCGAAGCGGCGGTGCCTGGTGAGCAGATGTAGGCGCAGCTCCCAGCAGCACCGCTCCCAGTAGACGCGCAGCTCAAATTGGTGGATGGGGTTGCCCAGAATAGCATCGTGGAGGATTCCACCCATGGGCAGCGCAGATCCATAACCTCCGGCTATCCATCGCGCTCGAAGACGGCCGATCGGGGTCGGGGCAGCGCACGTAGCAGGCGGGCTGCGTCGCCACCATCGGTAGCCCAGCAGGCCATCGCGCCCAGCTCCTCTGCTGCTGCCTCCGTGATGGCCGACGTCGACGCGGACGCCAACAACGACCCCGACCGCAGGACGCGCGCATCGTCGTGCTCATCATCCGAGGCCGACGACAACGACGCAGCCGGCAAGACGCCTATCCCGCTGTACTAGGTGTCACCGTCCCAGCGCACCACGCCGCGGGGCACGCCTTCGAGGAGCCGCTTCGGCGGAAGGCGCCGCACGCCCGCACCGCCGGTCCCGTCCGCGGATGCTCCGGAGCATGTGTCGGTGGCTGCCGCTGGTGAACCCGTGGTGCGAGGGCCGATGCATCCCGGTGTGTACGTACGCAGGCGTGTGCATCGTGCTGGCGGTCGAGAAGCAGTCACTGTCGAGAAGCGCATCGTGGGTGTGGTGCTGCAGGGAGCAGCGTCGTGCTTGCGCTCTCCCTTGGCCCGCTCACCTCACCGCGTGGCGCGTTGGCCTCGTGCACGGCGGTGCCCGATTTGCGCCGGTCCTCCTCAAGCTGGCGCCGCCTTTAATCCACAGGAGTCGCAAAGGTGCAGTGCAGTCGTAAAGCGCCGCGGAGCAGCCACCCGCCGCAGTCCAGGTCTCGCCGGCGCTGTTGAACCCGATGGGCACAAAGCTGCAAAACCGTGCCTGCCTTCACTCAAATTCGTGCAACACAGAGGCTCCCGCTTCAATTCCTTGCACCCGTGAGTAGGTAGGGAAGTTGGCTAAGCGTCCAATCAATACAAAACCATAGTTGCGCTCCGTCGTCACCCAATTACGGAAATTTCGAGCCGCCGGTCACCTTGCCGCCGTAACAGAGCATGAATTTGGGCAAGCTCGGTCCTTCGGAATTAGTTCAATTTCTTGCATTGGTGAACCCTACGTGTCCTCCCTGTGCTGGTGCTTTCCTCAGTTTGGCCGGAGACATCGCCGGCGATGAGCTGACGCGAACGCGACCGTGCCAAGCTTGGTGTGCCGCCGCGCACGTGGCCGGCCTGCTGCACAAAATCTCCGGCATGACCGAGACTGCAGTAAAGATCTGGGTGAGCCCCTATTCCTTTCCCATCCCATGGTTTGGCTGATGTCGTAGCCTTGTCGCTTGAACGTCGCGCGACCGAAGCGCCGTCGGGCCAAGCTCCAGCGAGGCACCGCGGCTGCCTCTGCCCTCTGGACATGAAGGGGTAGCTGGGCAGGCGACTCAGGATTGGGAGAGGGGGGTTTTCACAAAAATGCAAGTCCAACATCCAGGATGGCAGCTCCACGTCAGTCGCTGGGGCTTACGTGGCTACAATAGTACCTTTGGGCATCAAAAAATATAGTTTCAGTACCTAGATGTTACTTTTTAGTTTAAGTACCCATCTGTTACCCACCCAATAGTTTAGGTACCTACAGGCAATTTACTCATAAATCAATTTCTAAATTCCGTGCAATTCAATCTGTTTTAGTTAAGTTTGGTTAACTTTATAGAAAAGAGTGATAGCATCTATGATACGCAATGAAAATATTATGAAAATATTTATCTAATGATACTAATTTGATGTCGTAAACATTGATGTTTCTTTTCTAAAATTTAATTAAAGTTTCAAAAAGTTTGACTTAAAAAAACTCTAGAAAATCTATTTATTGGGAGACAAAGGGAGTCGTAATACTAAGGAAATTTGCAAATTGTATGTTGCGCGGACAAGAACAAAAGTCAGGCTGTAAATAAATAAACTACATAAAGAAAGCACATATCCATTCCATGCAGAGGCCACTGCTTGCACCACAACCGTAGAATTAGGAGTAACTTGGTGTACGCACAATCCAAGTCGTGGTCGGCGGTCCACGTTTATCGCTTAACCATGCCATGCGTCGTCCCGATCCCGTGCTAGTCGTGTCCTTGGCGCGCTCACCATCTCTGTATTGCATTGCATGCATTCGCGGCGCGCCATGGAAAATTCTTCCCCATTCTTCCGGCAGGCGCCCCATCCTCCCCTGAATTACTCGTCCTCCCCCCGGCCCGGCCGCCCATGTCGAGCCAGGCGCCGCCCGCCCCGCACCTGGGCGGGGAGGTCACCGTCAACAAGAGCCGCTTCTGCTTCCCGCCCAACACCGTCGCCACCTCCGCGGGCGTGTTCGCCGGCGACGACCCGCTCAAGTTCTACTTCCCGCTGCTCCTCTACCATGTCTGCGCCGTGTTCGCGCTGTCCCGCGGCGTGCACGCCGTGCTCTGCCGCGCCCACGTGCCCCTCGTCATCTCCCAGATCGTGGCCGGCACGCTGCTGGGCCCGTCGTTCCTGGGCCAGGTGTTCCCGCACGCCAGCGAGCCGTTCGCCACGCCGGAGGGGTGGCTGCAGCTCAACACGGTCGGCGCGTACGCCTTCGTGCTGCAGATCTTCGTCATCGGCGTGAAGACGGACCTGGGCATGATCGTCAAGTCCGGCAAGAAGGCCGTGGCCATCGCATTGTTCGGCACCGTGGGGCCCCACCTGGCCATGTTCGGCGCCGCCGTCGCGATCGGGGCGCGCGTGCCGGCGCCGTGGAAGGCCAGCCAGATGCTCACCAACCTCAACGTGTGGTGGTCGCTGTCGGCCTTCATCGTCGTGTGCACCACGCTGGGCGACCTCAACCTGCTGTCCTCCAAGCTGGGGCGGCTCGCCATGTCCGCCGCGCTCATCGGCGACTTCGCCAACACCATCTCCATCGCGGGCATCACGTCCTACCTCCTGGCGTCCAACCCGTCGGAGAAGATCCAGCGGATCGGCTTCCTGTCGCTCGTCACCTCCGCCATCTTCATCGGCTTCCTCGTCTTCGTGGCGCGCCCGACCATCCTGCGCCTCATCCGCGACGTCCCCGAGGGCGGCCTCCTCTGCGAGGCGCGCCTCGTGGCCGTGCTGCTCATCACCATCGTCTGCGGCTTCGCCGGCGAGGTCCTGGGCCTGCACGCCACCTACGGGCCCTTCATGCTGGGCCTCATGCTACCGGGAGGCGCGCCGCTCGGGGTCACCCTCGGGGAGCGCCTCGACCGCCTCGTCGCCGGGGTGCTCATGCCGGTGCTCTTCGCGCAGGGCGGCCTCAGGCTGGACGTCTTCCAGATCGCCGACGCCTCCACGTGCATGCTCCTCGAGTTCTTCCTCGTCGTCGGCCTCGTCGCCAAGCAGCTGTCCTGCATGCTGCCCTGCCTCTACTGCGGGATGCCGCTCCGGGAGGCCTTCGTCCTCGGCCTCATGATGAACTTCAAGGGCATCACCGAGGTCGCCTACGCCTCCGCGTTCATGGACATGGACATCTTCGACGACCAGGTGTATGCCGCCTTCATGCTTAATGTGCTGCTCATCGGCGCCGCCACGGCGTCGTTGGTCAAGCACATGTACCACCCGGAGGAGAAGTTCGTGGCGTACCGCCGCCGCACCGTGCAGCACAAGAAGCTGGGCGACGAGCTGCGGGTGCTGGCGTGCGTGCACTCTGAGGTGGACGTGACGCCCATGCTGGCACTGCTGGACGCCGCCAGCCCGACGCCGGCGTCGCCCCTCGCCGTCTACCTCATCCACCTCAATCCGCTCGTGGGGCTCACCAGCTCCGTGCTCCGCGCCTTCAAGCACGGCGACCGCAACAGCGTGCCGTCGGGCGGCATTGACTCGGGGCGCATCGTCAACGCCTTCCACTTCTTCGTGCAGCAGCGCCCCGTGGGGTCCGCGTCATTGCTCCCCTACGTCTGCATCGCGCCCTACGCCACCATGCACGACGACATCTGCGCCGTCGCGCTCGAGAAGCGCGCCATGCTCATCGTCGTGCCCTTCCACAAGCGCCTCGCCATCGACGGCTCCGTCGAGAACACCACGCCCAGCGCCGGCGCCGTCCAGGCCGCCAACGTCAATGTGCTCAACTACTCCCCCTGCTCTGTCGCCATCCTCGTCGACCGGGGCAGCCTCTCCGTCGCGCCCGCCGGGGCCACCACCGATGGCTTCCCGCACCGCGTCGCGCTCTACTTCCTCGGCGGGGCGGACGACCGGGAGGCGCTCGCGCTCGCCACGCACATGGCCGAGGACGCCACCATCGGCCTCACCGTCTTCCGCTTCCTGCCGCCGCTGGAGTGGCGCAAGGGCGGCGACCCAGAGGAGGACAGACTCGACGAGGAGGCGCTGCAGGAGTACGTCAGCCGGTGGGTCGACGACGACCGCGTCGTCTACAGTGAGAACCTGGTCTCTGGCTCCGACGAGATGGCGGCCATCATCCGGAAGTCCAGCCCGGCGTCGGACCTGCTGATCGTCGGCCGGCGAGCGGATGTCTCCAACTCACCGCTGACGGTCGGCATATCGGACTGGAGCGAGCACCTGGAGCTCGGCGTCCTCGGGGACCTGCTCACGTCCACGGACTTCGGATGCCATGTGTCAACTTTGGTGGTGCAGCAGCAGACCAAGGCAGCCGCCGGCGAAGTCAGCGTGTCGCCGGAGAAGAAGGCGGACAAGCCACCTGAATCTGAAGGCCACGTTTGACGCAACTGTTATATATATGCAACGTTATTTGTTTAGCTGCTTCTCTCTAGATGTAATGTAACCGTAATCGATGTACTTTGCGTAGCTTATTGGCAGCTAGAATGCATTTTTTGGAAGAAAAAGCTACAAACATATATACAGACCCAGAGGCTTACAGCAACATATAAGGCATACGAGTTATTCATGAAGGTTTAACAGGTTACATGCCTACATCACCAAAACCTGATGGATCAGATCAGGGATGGTTCCTTTTCTTAAGATTTCACCGAAGTCACTAAAGTTCCCAAGAAATAATACTCCCATCCAAACAGATTTTAATTGCATCTCAGGCAGCACTAAACTATAGTGACAGCAGCACTAGGATATAACTTCTGAAACTAAAGGAAAGCTTCTGATTATAAGTTGTCTCGAGTGAACCTCTTGACTACTAAAACTGTCACAAGCTACTGAAACTGTCACCGGTACTGAGCACTGTGATCCTGCATATGCTACAGAGGAACTCATTTGCGGGGTGCACGACCCATGGAAGAGCCATTCTGAAAGTTCCTTGAGGAATTTGTGCCACGGGATCGATCAGGAGCTGGAAGTGCAGGCATTTGATTCACATCTCGGAAGTTAGAGCGAACATTTCCTGCATAATTTGCAACTGAGTAAGATCTCAGAACTCTAGGAATCAAGCTTCAATAAGTAAATAAGGTGATCACAGCAAAATTATTAGCAAGCAGGACACAAGTGAAGTGTGACCAACATCAGTTTCGGCCAAGATCTAGAAAGCCCATTGAAGGCATACACTCTAATGAGACAGCAGTGACAAACAAAGCATCCTTCTACATTTGTGCTGCTGACTACATGGGATTTCTGTCATGACCTTGTTATCATGGTTAACTGCTGTTATTATTTATGATTAACTGTAGTGTCACATACTATATACGCTATATATATACTATATACGCTATATATTTGTTTGTTAAAATGCATGCCTAGAGGTGGGGACATGCAGCCATAAATACAAAGTGATCCATTCCCCAATGTTCTGTGGTTCTGCCTAATAACCTTGAGATTTATTTTTTTGTTAACAATCCAAAGATCTTTATCTACAACAGAACTTTGTATGTGATTATTACACTTCAGAAAAAAATACCATTATCACAGGATTGGATTACTGTTCTAGGGGATTGGATTACTGTTGCAAACCAGTTGTGTAAATAACTCAAGATACCATAGCTAGTACAAAGAAGGAAACATTATGGTCCAACCATTGTTTCGCAAAAAGAAATCTGCCCCTATACTATCATTCTGTCCTATATAATTGGGTAAAAAAGAAAATTTTGAGTGCATGTGCGAGAGAAAGAGAGAGGGGGCACTATAGGCTATACCGTTGCCAAGCATGTTCATGGTAGGATCCCAGCCAGGCATATTCTCCCTGGCATTTCTTTTCCACGATTCCTCAAACCCATCAAGTTCATCTGAATGGAAAAAGTGAAAATGACATCAGAATCAGTTTGGAAGGAAACCAATAAGGCACCAAGAATGACCAAAAAAAAAAAAAAAAAAAAAAAAAAAAAAAAACACTAAACCTTCATTCAGGTTGTGTAAAGTTTGAAGGGTGTTCACACGTCCATCAGAATTAAGATTTCTTGTTAATGAGTGACCCTGCAGAATGCCAACAGCAGATAGTAAGTAGCTCCAGTCACATTAACAGTGCGATTGGAATGAGAAAAAGCAAGAGATCTGCAAGGATCATCAATACCTTACTGCCAATGCCACGTGAAACCCTGTGACTGGCTTTACCAGTAGTTGTGTCAGCCTCCTTGCTTTCTTCCAGTGTAATCTAACACATTAACAAATAATTAAAACGATAACTTTGGACCCTACAAATATACAGATGGATAAAATAGCACTCATGAGATATACTTACTCCATCTGCACCAGTCCTCCTAGTTGTTGAAGATGTATAACAGGCTCCATTTGGACCACCATATGTAACAGTTGAACTCTGAAACATAAATGTCTGAGGCTGTGGACGTGATGTGCTAGCTCTGCTGAACTCCCTCCCAAATTGTCCATGCTTAGGTCTTTTATTATCTGCTAAATAATATGTATGCTTTAGTAGCCTCCACTTGTAATGTGAATTCTTTACAACATATACTAAGGAAATGTTCTAAAAGATACTCTGCTAAACAGAATAAAACAACAGTTCAACATTAACCTGTCACCTAAAAGGCAGAATATCAATTGAGTAGGCTGACTAGCAATACAATGAGATGAGATCATACTGAACTATGTGATACAATAGGTTTTTTGATGATCGATGTAAGTTGATTAGTTATTTACATTGTATGAAGTCCAAGTATATTTGCTGAATCTAAAAAATATTTATTTACTGAATGTTCCCAGGAATTGCCAGAAAATATTTCAGTCCTCAGTTATAAAAGAACAGAAAAGTGGATTAAGGCACAAGATAGGATCGGCTATTAACAGTAACATGCCCAACAAGGTAAATGAACTGACTACTGACCTTCTACTTCTTCATCTGGATCCTCCACATAAGGCTCTTTGCTTTCCCTTGGATGCTTCCTGAAGTTACCATTCTTCTTCTCATCTTCTTTATCATCGTCTGCATCATCCTCACCATCTGACGACAACTCCTTGATGATTGGCCCTTTAGGCCTGCTTGGTTCAGGGGTCTGCTGAATGAAACCACTGGCACTGCTCATGCCTTGACTGAGATGTGTCATGCCTTGACTGAGATGTGTCAGGCCTCCATTGAGATCACCATGAGGTGCAAACATACTTGGTCCAAGCAAGCTAGGTTGCATCATGCTACCAAAGGGGTTCATGAAGCTGGGTGGCATCATGCCGCTGAAAGGGGTTGGGAAACTAGGTTGCATCATGCTACCAAAGGGGTTTGTGAAGAAAGGGTCGTCAAAGGGATTTGCGCCACCAAAGAAACCGGACATAAGGCTCCCTGGCTGTCCAAAGCCGCCGAAACCAGCAAAAGGGTCCCCGGAACCGAACAAGGCCTGCCTCCCACCTCTCCCCCCGTGCATCTTCTGTTACAGCACCTTACCTGGTTCAAAATACAGGCAAAATGTATTAAATAACTGTGTGTCATGTAGATAGTATGATGCGGTCACGTAACTCCAGTCTGAGCTCAAGTTCAAAAATCATCAATTCACATGAACAAGTGGGAGCATGATCCATAGGTAAATAAACAGCAAACCATAATGCAATAACTGAAACTGCAACATCACACAATCAAGAGGAGTCCAGACAATCTCTGTCCGAAGACCAAACCTTCATCAATTAGATGATGAAACATGGCGCCCAAAACTAATTGACAGCAATGTCATTAACTCTAGAATACCATATCTGCAGTAAACCAGTGATGAAAGAAGTCTAAGTATGACGTTATCCATGGTATATACCTATTCCCAGAGGCGGCGAAGCTTAATTAATAGCAAGCTGGGCCATCGCCCCCCTGCCCAACTTACTTTCATGGTATATACAGTAATTTTGGTACTATTCATCAATGCTTAATGATCATCAATCAATTACATAGGCTTTCTTCCCCAGCACCAAAATATCAATGCACCAGCTAAACTGAAAAGGCGAAACTATTCCTCTCTCGTCAATCCAGTGCAGTGAAATGCAGAGATGACACGGTGTGCGATGAGGCCGAGTCCTCGGTAGACGCCGGCTTCAAAGCGATTGCGCCGCTGCTCGTGCTCTAGGCAACTCGAACCGTCTAAGTAGCAAACTTAGTTTCCTATCTTAGCACACCACTCGAAGCTCCGCCGTTGTTAGCAGGCGATTTGTGTCGTGTTCTCGTCCATCGTTCCATGGCATCGCGCCACCGGAACCATGGAATGTAAAACATTCTAATTTCCCTTAATGAGATACATGCCAAGCACGCTTTCGAAAAATAAATGCAGAGATGACACATAATTTCCTAGGCATTAGACACCTTCACTGATCGGACACCCTACGACCTAGCATAAATAAAGTAATTTATTCATCCAACATGTACTACTAGTCTACTACTACCAGTGTCACCACTCAAATCACAGCATGTGCTTCAGGCATCAGACGACAAGGGAGTAGGAGTATCATGACCAACCTCTGCTTCCCACAGGACGGCACTAGCCAGTACACAATAGATTTCCTATCCGGGTTTTAAAAAAAACAAAATAGACCCAGAGCCATTTTTGGCAGTGGGTCCCACTACTGCTACCTCCTATATAGGTATAAAATTGCATCATTTTCTGGTCACCCCTCCGGTCCCAGAATTGCATGCTTTCCCGGACGGAGGGAGTAAACAGTAAACCATAATGCAATAACTGAAACTGCAACGTCACACAATCAGGTGGAGTCCAGACACTCTCTGTCCCAAGACCAAACCTTCATCAATTAGATGATGGAACATTGCGCCCAAAACTAATTGACAGCAATATCATTAACTCTACAATACCATATCTGCAGTTAACCAGTGATCAAAGAAGCCTAAATATGGCATTATCCATTTCGAGGAAGCAGCCTAAGTATGGCATTATCCATTTCGAGGAAGCAGATCTAGGGCCAGAGGCGGAGCTTAATTAAGAGCAAGCTGGACCACCCCCCTGCCCAAATAACTTTCATGGTCTATAAGTTAATTTTGGTATTGTTCATAAATGCTTAACTTAACGATCAATTACATACTCCGTAGGCTTTCTCCCCCAGCACCAAAATATCAAAATAACAGCTAAGCTGAACAGGCGAAACTTTTCCTCCCTCGTCAATCCAGTGCAGGTGAAATGCAGCAATGAGGAACATAATTTCCTAGGCATTAGACCCCGCCATCTATCGGACACCCTACGAACAAGCATAAATAAAGTAATTCATTCATCCGACATGTACTGCTAGTCTACCCTACTACCAGTGTCATCACTCGAATCACAACATGTGCTTCAGGCATCAGACGACGAGGGAGTAGGAGTACCGTGATCAACCTCTGCTTCCCGCAGGACAGCACTAGCCAGCACACAATTGATTTCCCTATCCAGGTACAAAAAAAATGGACCTAGAGCCAGAGAAACGGACGGACCCCGCATCGATCGGTACACCGGACTCGAAATGGATGATGGTCCACAGGTAAATACTCCATCCGCCCGGGAAAGCATGCAAATCTAGCTTCCCAGAGCAAACTTAGTGGAGGAGAAAAAAGACATGTCAACCCCTATATTTTGTCCCGCACTGACACTGCGACACCACCTTTTTTTTGCTCTTACATCCACACGTGCTCACGGTCATCCAGCTTCACACTCTCACTGTCAGGTGGATTCATGAGGAGCGGACATTTTTTGCCAGTGGGTCCCACTACCTGCTAGCAAACCAAAATGCAATAACTGAAACTGCAACATCACACAATCAAGTGGAGTTCAGACACTACCAAACCTTCATCAATTAAATAAATGATGGCTCCGAAAACTAATTGACAGCAATGTGATTACATCTACAATACCATATATGCAGTAAGCCAGTGATAAAAGAAGCCTAATTACAATGCTATCCATTTCGACGAAGCAGACCTAGTGCCAGAGGTGGAGCTTAATTAAGAGCAAGCTGAGCCATGTGCCCCCGTGCACAACGTAACTTTCATGGCCTATGCAGTAGTAATTTTGGTACTGTTCATCAATGCTCAATGAACAATTACATAGGCTTTCCTCCCCAGCACCAAAATATCAATACACCAGGTAAGCTGAAGAGGCGAAACTATTCCTCCCCTCCCTCTCGTTGATCCAGCGTAGGTGAAACGCAGAAACGAAACACATAGTTTCCTAGGCATTAGACACCGTTATCGATCGACCAAGCGTAATAAATGAAGTAATTCATCCGACATGTACTACTAGTCTACTACTACTACCACCAGTGTCATCACTCATCACTCAAAACGGATGCGGATGATGCCTCACTAAAACCGCCGCACGGATCACTGAGATTGAGCGTTGCACGAACAAGCAGCCGAAACCGAAACCCCAGGCCGAAATCACGGGGGCGCAAATCGCATAGGCTGGGCTGGGGGAATGAGTCAAAGCACCAGACCTGAAATCGCGGGGCGCGCGAAGGGGACCTGTCGGATCGGACTGGACCGGGCGGTAGCTCTCGAGGTCTGGGAATGGCGGATGCGGGCGAGGCTCCGATTGGGAGAGGGGGAGGCGACGCGGCGGCGAGACGGGGCGGGGCGGGGCGGGGAGGTGGGGAGGGAGAAGGAGTCCTCCGTGTGGCCGTGTGGAGCGAGCAACGGTGGAGTGGAAGGAGAAGGAAGCGGAAGGGAGAGGGTTCTAGAAGGGCTACTGGAACTGGCTGGATGCGGATTTTGCTGTGGGTGACGGCCCATTGGCCCAATTATTCTAGGCCCGCCGTGAATTGGCCGGCCCAGTGGTGGGAAACCCACGGCCTGAACCACGCGGCCCGTTTGTCTTCCTCTGAACCACGCCGTGAATTGGCCCAATTGTGTGCTAAAATCGATTTTGGAGCAAAGGTTGAAAAATCGACGCCCCCGTGTTTGCACTTTCCCCACGTGCGTAAAACAGCCCTCCAACTCCCTGTGCCCTCTCAAGTTGGTTACGGCCACACTGGCTGGCTTGGTGCTGGGGCGATGGTATGTTTTCCACGTTATTGTTTGTGTGAACAGTCGTTTAATCTATTTATTTATTTACACACTGTTTAGACGCTACGTCATGAATTCATGATACACGTTTTTGTTTAATCGACCATTTACCCTGTTAAACGGCCACTTTGCTTGTTTAAGTGACCATTTAACCTAAATCATCGTCCAAGATAGTAGGGAACACCTAAATGTAGCAAGATGAACCTAAATAATCTATTGCACGCGAGAAGCAAAACAAAAGGCCAAAAGTTTGGATCACACTTCATTCATAATATGTGAAAGACGAAGCAAGTGGGAGCCATAGAACCAATATCGACATATCGTCTCCTTGAGTGGACGAAAAACTAATATGCAAGGAATATGAGTAGACTGGAGCATCTTGTAAAAAAGGAGATGGTTCGCCTCTCCTATAATTCTATAAATACTCGCCGTTTCTAACCAATGTAAAAGGAAAGGAACCAAGTTTCATTCATTCCCACTCCGATTAGATTCTCATTTAGCCTTTTGTTTTATGATGAGTTTTCTTCCATCCACTTAATTGACCACCACTCAACAAAATCTAGCTAGGAAAACTATGGACCAGTTGTATATACTTACAATCAACAACAAACAGAATTAGGTGGGCACTGTATATAGATACAATAAATTTTTAAGTTACTTTGTTGACAATGATCAACTGACTGTTGAATAATGATAAACTGATTTCCAAACTACAATGGAGATGAAATGAATACAAGCTAGCTATAGTGTTATCTCTCAAGAAAAAATGGAACAATAATGTATCTTATTTTAGACAAGAAATAATATAATTAATCAGCACACTCTTAGTTCTCTGTTCTTGAAGTGTGTGTACCATAAACTTGTATGGAAGAAATGAAGCAGTTTTTATAGTTTATTAGTAGTCGAAGTTCTGGTAGGTGGTGAAGGTTTGTCCAAACTGCCACCACGCCGGCACGACGTCCTTGAAAATGAGGTTCTGGCCGCCCGTGGAGACGAGCGCAAAGCTGAGGCCCTGGCCGAGGAGCCCGCTGGAGAGGCAGTGCCAGTTGGTGCCCCAGTTCCTATACATGGGCATCCAGTCCGTGTTGCTGCCCTTCACCGCCATGCTATGGATGGAGCCGCTGCCGGCGACATTGGTGATGAGCACCATGTAGAAGCGATCGAAGCCCACGATGGTGAAGCGCACGCCGCCGCTCTTCCAGCACTTGACCCGCTGGTAGAGGACGGGGATGACGCCGGCGCTATAGATGCCGATGTTCTCCCAGGCGGGTTGGGACATGTCGAAGTGGGAGCAGGGCGGGCTAGCGGTGCACCAACCGCCAGCGGGGAGCTCTCCGTCGGCGGGGAGGTCGTTGGGCGGGCAGAAGTTGGTTGCTGAGACGACAACCCAGTTGCTATCGGGCTTGCACATCCTGGTTTTGCTGTTGTCGCAGATGATGACGTAGCACTGGCCGCAGGACGCGCCCTCGTTGAAGAGCGCCGTGCTCAGCGCTGCATTGTTGATGCCGTAGCCCTGCTCGTACAGGTCGTTGTACCCGCACGCGCCACCTGGATGCATGAGTAGGTTTATGTTACGTCATTCGTCTGGCCACACACGTATCAACGTCTGGCTTGCAATGCATGCATGCGTAGATAGACAAAGCTAGTTGTTACCCATAGTGTCGGAGCCGTCAGCGCCGCCGTAGAACGTGGCAGTGGCCGAAAGCCAGTCGCCCGATCTCACCGGCGAGACGAAGAGTGCAAGGACGACGACGATCAACTGGTGGAGGAAATGTTTCCCCATCTTGCTCGGAAACGGTTGGCGATCGATCCCTGCTGCAGCTGCTACTAGAGAAGTAGAGAGTAGAGCTACTAGAGAAGTAGAGAGTAGAGACATTAGACAGGTTTGGAGCTTTGGAGGTGAGGAATGTTTGCAGCAATGGTGGTGCTTATATAGCTAGCTAGGGTTAGGGTGGTCGAGCTCGAGCCTCGAGGAGACGTACTGACGTGCAGGCCGCCGAAGAATCTGATCTAACAGAAATTTGCATGCATGGTTGAAACGGACACAAACATTCTTCCAATGATCGCATGCACATGGGTGCAACGACCAGGTATATTTGGCTGCTGACTTGAGCGTTCGATGTTTAATTTAATTTAATGATCGATCTGCATGTATATGCGTAGATTACACACGTACTACTGTTTCCAATATGAGATGAGTTTAGAAAGCAATATTTTTTCCTTCCGTCGTACTCAGTCTCCAAGTCAGCGAGCTGGTATATGCATTATTGTAGTTACACGACACTCAACCATCGAGCTCAAGTTTCTCATTTCAACTACTCGTGTCTATGCTGTAGCGAGAACTACTCGTGTTGTTTGATGAAGGTTACGCACACGTACAGGTTAGATCATTTTATTCCGTGTCTTTTATCTTGAAACATCAAACATCCACCTTATTGGTGAGTATCTTCGTTGACCGATTGCTTAATTCAGTATATACATATATGCTGTTAACTGACAGCATATATGCTGTCATGTTGGAAACCAAGAAAGAGGTCTTTACTCCTAGATTTTTAAATTCTTTAACTGGTTGCATTCCTTTTAGTTGGTTTGTGCTTCCAGCAAAGAATACTGCTGGTGGCATTTTGGTAGGATGTAACAGTGATAAGTTTTCTGCAACTTTATGTGCTCTGTTAGATTATTCAATTAGTATCATGTTAACTGACACCAATTCTGGATTTTCTTGGAAGCTTGTTGTAGTATATGGTTCCCCCTATGAGGATGGGAAACAAGCTTTCATTGATGAATTACACTCTGTGTTAGGTAGTTGGTCAGGTCCAATTATGGTTGCAGGAGATTTTAATTTGGTAAGATTTGCTAAGGATAAGAATAACCTAACTATTAATTATAAGTGGGCTGACCTCTTTAATGATTGGGTGAGTAGATGGTCTCTTTTAGAACTAAATCCAAGCAATATTAGATTCACTTGGACTAACAATCAGGAGTGTCCTACTTTTACCAAACTAGACAGAATTTTTGTAAGTACAGATTGGGAAAGGAACTTCCCATTGGCAAGAGTTAAAGGGCTGGAAAGGTTACCTAGTGATCATAATCCTTTAGTGATAGATTCTGGTGACAATGTAGCTGTTTGTAAAAAGATTTTTTAGGTTTGAGAAATGGTGGATGGAAAAAGAGGATTTCAGCTTAGGAGTTAACAGGGTGTGGTCTGCAACTCATGGAGGTGGGTCTAGCATTGACATTTGGCAGCATAGAATTAGGAATTTAAGGAAGTTTGCTAGAGGTTGGGCTGCCAATGAAGTAGCTAGCATGAATAAAGTTAAAAATGAGCTTGCCTTAGAGTTTAATTATCTAGAGAAAGAATTAGAGTCTAGGCCTCTAACTGAGCATGAGTTCCTTAGAATGAAACAAGTGTCTAGAGAGCTAGATAAGATTTGGGCTTTGGAAGAGATCAAAGCCAGGCAAAGATCTAGAGATAGAAATATCCTAGAAGGAGATAGGAACACAGCCTATTTCCAGGCAGTAGCAAACCAGAGGAATAGGAAAAAAAGGATAGATGCTTTGGAAGGACCTAGTGGGTTAGTTACTAGTCAAAAAGGAATGTTAGAGGTTGCACTAAATTTCTATAAGGACCTTTTTGCTAGAGAGGAGAGGGGAGAAGTTAAGTTAGCAGATGACTTTTGGAAACAGGGGGACCTAGTGACTGACAGTGAGAATGAAACTTTGGTTCAACCTTTCACTAAATCTGAAATTAAGGATGTAGTGTTTAGCTGTTATTCAGATGGGGCACCAGGGCCTGATGGGATATCCTTTATGTTCTATCAGAAATATTGGGATGTAATTAAGGGAGACCTAGTGGCTATGTTTAATGACTTTTATGAGGGCAAACTAGATCTACATAGATTGAACTATGCTTTAGTGACACTAATTCCTAAAGAAGAAGGAGCCACTTCTATGAAAAAATTCAGGCCAATTAGTCTTATCAATTGTAGTTTTAAGATTTTCTCCAAAGCCTTGACTTTGAGGCTTGGTAAAGTAGTTGATAGATTAATTCTACCACATCAAAGTGCTTTTATAAAAGGTAGGTACATTTTAGAGAGTGTGGTAGTGGCTCATGAATTAGTTCATAGTGTTCATAAAAGCAAGGAACCTGGCTGCATTATTAAGTTAGACTACGAGAAAGCGTATGATAGGGTAAGTTGGGACTTCTTGTTTGAGATCTTGAGAGGGAGAGGTTTTAGTGATAGATGGATAGGTTGGATAGAGAAAATAGTGAAGATGGGTTCTATTAGTGTCCTAGTGAATGGAGAAGAAAGTAAGTATTTTAAGCCGGGTAAAGGGCTAAGACAGGGGTGATCAATGTCCCCCTTGCTTTTTAAGCTAGTGGGTGATGTCTTGACTAGAATGTTGATAAATGGTGCTAATGAAGGAATGATCAAAGGGTTAGGAACAGAGTTTAGAACAGGTGGTGTCATCTCTCTGCAGTATGCAGATGACACCATTCTATTTTCTGATGTAGATGGTGATCACCTAACTAACTTAAAGGGGATTTTAATGTGGTTTGAGCAGTTGTCAGGGATGAGGATTAACTTTCACAAAAGTGAAATATTTACCTTGAATGTGGATGAAGAAGTTGCCCATGACATAGCTCACTTGTTTGGCTGTCCTCTGGGAACTTTCCCCAATCAAGTATCTAGGAGTTCCCCTGCATTATGACAAACTTAGAAAAGAGGATTTGCAACCTCTGGTAGACAAGATGTTGAAAAGAATTGCCAGCTGGAGAGGCAATCTTTTATCCTATGCAGGTAGAGTAGTGTTGATCAAAGCTTGTTTGGCCAGTATCCCCATTTACCTTTTGTGTTTTATAAGATTTCCTAAATGGGCGATTAGAATGCTGAATACACACCTTTCTAACTGTCTTTGGAGTGATAATGAGAATCAACATAGGATTCACCTTGCTAACTGGGAAAGTGTTTCTATGATGAAAGAGTATGGGGGTGTTGGGATACCAAGTCTCAGGGATCTGAATACTAGCCTGTTAGCTTCTTGGGTGAAAAGGTACAATCTAGATAATGGGAAGCTTTGGAAGGAGATAATAGATCAAAAGTATAATACTTGTAAACCTAATGTATTCTGTTCCAAGTCAGATGGGGCTTCACAATTCTTCAAGGGGTTTATGTGGGCAGCAAGAGCTGCATACCTAGGCTATAAGTGGAAAATAGTAATGGTAAGAGGGTGAAATTCTAGGAGGACAACTGGCTTGGTGATTCCAGTCTTGCAGTTCAGTGCAGGAAATCTATGTCTTTGGTACATGAGAAATCTAGTACTATAGCTGAACTTTGGGATGGGGAAGAGTTAAAATGCTCCTTTAGAAGGACAGTGGATCAAAGGCTTATGAATATGTGGCTGGAGATAGTTCAGCTAGCCTCCACAATATCTTTTTCTGAGGAGGAAGATTCTCTAATATGGCAATTTAACAGTAATGGTGTTTACTCCTCCCAATCCTTGTATAGAATAGTTAACAACAGAGGGGTGGTGCCAGTTCATGTTCCAGTAGTTTGGAGCCTGAAAATTCCTCCTAGAGTGCAGTTTTTCCTTTGGTTACTGTCAAAGAATAAAATCCTGACTAGAGATAACTTGAGCACTAGGAAAAAGTTAGATGATATGACCTGTTTATTTTGCTCTGATAATGAATCTGTTCAGCATTTATTCTTTGACTGTGTAGTGGCTAAACAATTATGGGAGTGCATTTCTGAAGCTTGTGGTAGAAAGATAGGTGATAGTTTTGTTTCAATAGGAGAGATGTGGCTTAGTCAAAAAAGGTTTTCAGTAGATAATTGTTTCACATCTGCTGCCCTGTGGGGTCTTTGGAAGCTGAGAAATGCACTATGTTTTCAGGGTGTACCATGGATAGATGTCAAGAGTCTTGTCTTAAAGGTTGCTGTGATGGTTCAGTCGTGGGAGATCCTGTGCCCACAGGAAAAGAAACAAGAGT
Source organism: Themeda triandra (assembly GCA_018135685.1). Lineage (NCBI taxonomy): Eukaryota > Viridiplantae > Streptophyta > Magnoliopsida > Poales > Poaceae > Themeda > Themeda triandra. The sequence continues at coordinate 899,808 of JAENPR010000015.1, read as the reverse complement.
TCTCAATGAAGCTAACAAGTTGAGGCTCATTGCTACAAGAGTACCAAGAATCAGTTGGTGAATCAAGTTGAAGATGACTGGGACAGATACATGTACAAGACTGCTCTTGAAGAGCCATCGGGGCGCGCTGTTGAAGTGATCAAGAAGCTGGAAGGAACAGCTGGAGAAGGAGGTGAAGAAGCTGGTGAAGCAACATTGGGCAAGAAATGGTTCATGCTGCAGAACCATTTCCTGCTGTGAGGACAAGTTGGCTGAAGATAACCGAGAAGTGCTGGAAGGGTGGCCATGAAGGAGTGGCGCAAAACATCAAGTTCTTTTATGTGTTGCAGTAGTTAAACTCTGTAGTAGTTCCTTTATTTTCAGCGTTTGTTAAGAACTGTGAGCTGTGCTGTTTGGAAAGGCGTAACCCGCCTCTGCGCTGTAAACTGAACAAAATACTTGGTGTCTTTGGTTTAATTCAAAGGCAGGGGCGCGGCCCTTTTATTCTAAAAAAAACATATATGCTGTCATCCATTGTACATATTCCATGAGAATATTTCTGCTGCGGAAAAAAAAAAGAAGGGAAGATGCAACATATAAAAATGCAACTTCTCAATTATATTGTTTTGGCTACATACATTTCGACCATCCCGTTTCCAATCCGACAAGCTAAACGAAGGAGCATATTCTGTATTATTTCACTACTGCTGGTACACGCTTAGTACAGTTCTTTATGTTTTCATCATTGTTCTTTCAATCAGTAGGTTACTATAGACATAATTAAGTGCCGGTGGCAGTTGCTAATTAAACTGCGCAACGCCTTGGAATATCGACATATCGTTACAATTGCAGGGGATGGTCGCACAACTAATAAACATTTAAAGTAAAGTGTATGGTCAGTACCAATAGATCTACTTGTGTGTGAGTGCATCATGCCATCCTGTACTTCAAATTGTGTCCCGCTCGGTCGGCCTTATTATCTCTTCATGTCAGTTCTATCTCTCTGATCTCCTACTCTCTCTCGGTGTGCGGGCACAGGTCTAGACTCGTTTGACCACTAAGATCTAAACAAAGATTAAAGACCCAAATGGTAAAATTTGTGCAGGGACCAACATGACACACTCCACAAGTTATGAAGGGCTTGACCCCCACCTCTGGCCCTTCATCTTCTTGACAATCATCTGGCGTTTGTGGGATGTGAGAAATGGCGAAGTTTTCGGGCATGAGATGACCTACCACCGTGTTGTAATATCTAGAGTATGCGATGATCTCCTTGTGTGGCGCCGCCGTTTGAAAGCGGATCATGTTTCCAGTCTGCTGGACTGGCACAACTACCTCCTTCAATGTAATGCTACAAACCATTCCGTTATGTTGTCGACGGGATGATGAAAATTAATATATAAGGTGGGGAATCTCTCCCCTCCGTCATGATCCAAAAAAAAAAATATTTAGACAGCACAACTCGATCTGTCAAAAAAAATGTCCCATATGGTGTGAAACCACGATTTCAAATATGGTTGAATAGATTCAAATGTTTTAAAAGGATTTCAGTTGTGGTTCAATTTATGCACAACCGACCCTGTGAATAGATTTTCAAGGATGGTATATTTAAGCAAGCAAACCCTGAAAAATACGTATAGTCGTATACATGTTCATCAGTTATGGTTTCCTTGCCAACTATCTTTGAAAAAACAGATTCAAGCTAGGGCGGTTATGTTAAGGCAACAACATCTAGAAGCTAGGTGCGATTGTCATGTAGCAAACCTCCACTGAAAATCTCCTTACAAGGGTAGTTGCCTAGAGCAACCGCCACTAAAATGCAATTTCAAGGGCGATTAATGCAACACCACTGCAGGTGTGGATTTCTTTACAAAACCATCCCTAGAAAATATTATTTCTCGGGATAGTTCAATGCCCGACGCTACATCGATCCTATCTTTACAATCGATGGCATAATGATGGTTTTTTGAACTGTCCATGAAGATCATTTTTAACCGTTAGAAAAAAAAAATCATTTGTGCACTAGAGATATCGTGTCTTTATATCTGTCCCAATATCTATTTTTTTGTTGAAAATTCAACGGCACACTATAAAGAGAAAAAGGAAGATGCAACAGTTTTCGCACCAGATCTCGTTCACAATGCAACCGATAAACTCGATTCCTTGACAGCTACTAACAATCGTAGTCCCAATGTCTAACTTCTATGTGAGAATTCAAAAACACATTACAAATAGAAAAAGGAAGATGCAACACACCAGATTGTTCATGATGCAACCGATAAACTTGAGACTTCTTGCCACCTACACGTACAGTCGGACAACCCAATTTTCAATTGGACTTGATGTACGTGGGGGCTAGTATTTCTGTATTTTACTAGTACTTCATTGTTATTCTTCCAATATTGTACCTCATCATTGTTCTTTCAATGAATCTGTAGACAATTATAAAGAGCAGTGAGGGACAAGTGCCGGTAACAACTGCTGAGGGAATCCTTGCGGAGGCAGCTATGGCTTCTGACCACGCGCGCGAAATGAACATTATTGATTATTTTTTTGACCAAATTAAACATTCCAATTGTCAAACAATACGTGTCCTGTTATCAGATCATGAGGCCAGTCAACTAGAGTGTATCATCGCCCTCCAATAAAAAAAAGGGAAGTGCAAGCCTGCTGACAATGTTGTATGTATATGGTTCTAAAAATAGCTTCTAGTTGGTTGACCTCATGACGATCTGGCAATTGAAATTTTTAATTGATCCAAAAAAAGTAATCAGTGTTCATTTCACAAGTGGTCAGAAGCTTATTAGAGCAAAGCTAAGTTGCCCCTGCAAGGATTTGCTCAGCAGTTGCTACTGGCACTTTTGTCTCTCACTGCTACATATATATTCCAACTTAATAACAAACATTCTAGATTAATAACAAATATTCCAAATCCATGAGACAATGTTCTAGCTTAAAATGCTTCAGCTTGAAAAATTTTTCCAACCCAAAATACTGGATTATTGTTCTTTCTTTCTCTTTTCTAAATAAACATGATGATATTTGAATCGTGTTTGACTTTGGTCAGATAAATATAGCCCAAAGTAATGTATGACTAAGTGATATGATGGATAAAATTGCTCCTAGGTGCCTCGGAATACAATGAGGTGTTACAACCTTAAGCTGTTTCATGATAGAGATTAAGCTAACCGACAAGGAGTTCCCTTAGGACGTTGCATGATTATATTGTGATTAAACCAACCGAGCTGCTTTCGGTTGTGCTTGAAACCGATAGAGCTGAGCTGAGCACCACTACTCCATGCATGGTTTATGACTTATGACTAATGATGAGCTTATTATATATTATTGAACCAGTGGATCAGACATAGAACAATTGAGGATAAACAAAAGTTTTTTTTTTTTTGCAACTAGGATAGACAAAAGGGTTATAGGATCACGAAAGGAAGCATGCATGTTTTTCTCAATGGTGGTATAATAATTTCAATCTCGCAGCGAAGTGTCATTCTCCATGTTTCTCTCCTTGGATTTGTGTTAATCCAAAATACAAAAACAAAGTCGTTTTTTATGTGTGAACAAAGTAAATTAAAGCATCACATGGTAACTTGGTCTCTTCATAATATAATCCGATTTATGTTTTTAACCTAGGCAAAAGTGTATCCTGGTCCCTCCAAAGATGAAAATGGTGTGGTGATAATGATATATGGTTTTCTTAGCTTCTAGCTAGTTGGTTGACCTCATGATCTAGGGTGTATTGTTTGACAATTGAAATGTATAATTGGTCCAGAACAGGTTATCAATTTCGTTCTTTTCAGCAGTAGTCAGAGGCTTTAGAGGAAGGCTTAGTTGCCTCTACAAGGATTATTCGCTTAGCAGTTGCTACCGGCAGTTTGTGCCTTTTGCTATATATAATTGTCTACGGAAAGAAGAAGTAGAATATTGAAAGAAAAACATTGAAGTACAAGTAAAATACGAGGTACATCAGATCCAATTGAAAATTGGGTTGTCCAACTGTAGGCAGCTAGGCAAGGAATTGAGTTTATGGATCGACTCATCATGAATGATCTGGTGCAATATAAATTCTGTTGCATCTTCCTTCTAATGTGTCATATTGAATTCTCAAATGAATTTTGTGGTGTACCATTGAATTTTATGTTGATCTAATGGTTCAAATTTAATCCAAGAGTGGATTCTACTATTTACACGACAAGAGACATGGCCTTGTAGGAAATTGAAAATACAACTATAACTTGAGAGGAACTCAAAGGCTTCTTTGATTGGGACTCACCAAAAATTGCGAAGACACTAGATCTTGTTCAAGGAGCACCTCAACTTGGTTTGTGTCAAAGCCAAGCACAGTAGGAGTAGTGTCCTTTGTAATTGGAGAGATAGCCATACTTGAGTCTGTTGTTTTTTTCTCTTTGGGTCTAAAGACCTTGTAAAAACCACTGTTGTATCACACCATTATTTCATTTAATAGAAAAAAAAAAGTAGGTCGGGGTCTCCCCGACCGATTCGGTCAAAAAAAAAAAAATTGCAAAGACACGATATATGAGTGGGGGAAAAGAATAGGAGATGGAGATGACAATAGCAACCTTAAGTAACCATTCAACAATAGTTGTGTGGAGTTTGTGCCTTATTAGGAATTTACGAGGCAATGGCACACATGAAGAGATGACAATTACAATGGAATAAATAAAAGATACTATTGAATTTTATACTTCACTAAAATCTAAATGTATAATAAGAAAAGTCTAGCTACTCTCGTACTAGCAATTTGTACGTGGAGGTTCACGGTCTTGCTAGTCGAAGGACACGCACATTGTTTACTGTACTATTTAAATCTTTAGTTCGTCTGAAAAGAATTGCAAAGTTCTCAGTTCACCAATTGTCACGGAGAAGCTACCTGCTGCCTTTGCAACAGTAATGATTCCAAGGCATTGAGCAGTTTAAAACATCACGGTTTAATTAGCAGTTGGTACCGGCACCTAATTATCTATGATATACAGTAGATAACCTACTGATCGAAAGAGCACTATTAAGCGTACCAGTACGTGAAATGCAGTTTATATGTGTTCTTGGGTGCATGAAATGTGTTGCATCTTCTTCTCTTTTTTTTTTTTTTATGCTGCAGCGTATACTGAACCAAGCAATGGAACGGGAGATATCCAATATATATAAGGGGAATGTACTAAAATGATGAACTGTACTAACGACCTTTGGTGCATCTTTGTTTGTCTAAATTTTGAGCTATATATTGTTGGAGTGTGGTTGTAACTACATGCACACCCCAGCTGGCTACTGAGTACGGAAATACGCAAACAAGACATATGCAGATATCGGTCATTAATTAAATAATAACAACTCTCAAGTCAACCACTAGTCGTTGGAATAGTGTTTGTCCGTCTCAATATGTGATGATGGGATAACTATATGCAAGCAATGCACATTTCTGTTGGAATAATCTAATATGGGAATTCTTTGCCGGCCAGTACGTACGTCGTCTCCTCAAGCTCGACCCCGCTATATAAGCACCACCATTGCTGCAGACATTCCTCACCTCCAAGCTTCAAACCCTGTCTACTGTCTCTACTCTCTGCTCTCTAGTAGCAGCTGCGCGCAGCAGGGATCGATCGCCAGCCGTTTCCGAGCAAGATGGGGAAACATTTCCTTCACCAGCTGCTTGCCGTCCTCCTTACACTCTTCGTCTCGCCGGCGAGATCGGGCGACTGGCTTTCGGCCACCGCCACGTTCTACGGCGGCGCTGACGGCTCCGACACAATGGGTAATATAACCTAGCTATCTTTGTCTTTGTGATCGTGAACCATGATCGTTCATGATTGCTTTGTCACACGTACGGCTGCATGCATGCATTACTACGCACATATATGTTTGTGGACTTTGATCGATGACGATAAGCACAAAAATGCAGGTGGCGCGTGTGGGTACAGCAACCTTTACGACCAAGGCTACGGCGTCAACAACGCGGCGCTGAGCATGGCGCTCTTCAACAATGGCGCGTCTTGCGGCCAATGCTACGTGATCATCTGCGACAGCAGCAAGAGCAGCTCGTGCAAGCCTGGTAGCAACTGGGTCGTCGTGTCCGCAACCAACTTCTGCCCACCGAATGACCTCCATGCCGAAGGGGGGATCCCCGCCGGCGGCTGGTGCGCCCCACCCCGCCCCCACTTTGACATGTCCCAGCCTGCTTGGGAGAACATCGGCATCTACAGCGCTGGCATCATTCCCGTCCTCTACCAGCGGGTCAAGTGCTGGAAGAGCGGTGGTGTCCGCTTCACCATCGCCAGCTTCGACCGCTTTTACATGGTGCTCATCACCAACGTCGCCGGCAGCGGCTCCATCCAGAGCATGGCAGTGAAGGGCGACAACACAGACTGGATCCCCATGTTCAGGAACTGGGGCGCCAACTGGCACTGCCTCTACAGCGGGCTCCTTGGCCAGGGCCTCAGCTTCGCTCTCGTCTCCACAGGCGGCCAGAATCTCATCTTCAAGGACGTCGTGCCGGCATCGTGGCAGTTCGGACAAACCTTCACCACCTATCAGAATTTCGACTACTAAATGTGCTATGTGCAACTTAACTTGTCGTAGCCTCCAAGAGCAGAGAATTAAGCGTGTGCTGATTATTATATATTGCTTCATGTCATTCGTAGCTTGGAAATCACTTTATATTATTATATAAAACCGCCAACTGATCATTGAGAGTATATATACATTATATTTCCTTTATTCTAAATTCTAAGTTATTCCAAAAATCTTAGAGAGTCAAAATATCTCAAATTTAACCAAAATTATAGAGAAAACTACAAAGATTTGTGACATCAAATAGTTATACTATGAAAATATAATTAATAAAGAACCTAAATGCTACTTTCTGCATGCGCATTCGTCACCCGCATGTGCGCCTGCACACCTTCTTCCTCCCGCACTCAGACCAGCCCTATGCCCTCGACGCATGCGGACTCTCTCTCCCTTCAGCACATCTCTCTGGCATCTAGCGGCCGGTGACCGGCGAGCGGCGGACAGCGATGGCACGCGCTCCTCTCCCTCCCCCATGCCCCACTGGCTCCTCCCGCACACGGACTTGGCGGATCCAGTGGCGGTGGTGGCTCCGCTAGGGCCTCCTCTTCCTCCACTCTCCTCTCCCCCCTCCCCTCTCTCTCTCTCTCTCTCTCTCTCTCTCTCTCTCTCTCTCTCTCTCTCTCACTCACTCTCTCTCCCCCCTCCTCCTCCAACTCCGGTGATGAGCTACAGGGTTTCGGCGAGCGCAGCCCTGCTTTTCGGTGGGGTATAGATGTTGTCCGGCTGGTGGTGGTTGGGGGGGGAGCCAGGCGGTGGTGATGGTTGATGGGCGGCTTAGTGGGGTCCTAGGGGTGCAGGGGCGGTCGGGCTAGGTCTAGGGCAAGGGAGGCTCGCCGAAGATGGAGAACATGGCGATGACAAGCTCGCCAGAGCTAAAGAAGATGACAGTAGTGAGGCGACGAGGGGAATGGTCACCGGAGCTCCGCAACCCTAGCGCCCACAGCAGGGCGGTGGCCGGAGGCAGGGCGAGGTCATTGGAACAATTGAAGAGGATTGTTGTATTTTTTTTTGCGACTCAAAATTGCTATGCTACAAGTGTGCATGCCGTGAGCCCAAATCCTGTGCATGCTTGCTATAGCAAAGTCCAATGAAGAATGTAATGATACTTAGTTGATATTATAAATGTTATTATCTTATATGTAAATTTAGTCAAACTTAAAATTTGGGATTGAGGGAATGTTGTAACTTTTAAGTAAAGTACTTGGTTATTACTTATTAGTACTGTATTTGTCATTAATTTCATTTGCAGATTTAAAATTGCCACCGGAATTTTCTTTGCTTCATCGTGAAAGTTTTCGACCCAAGAGGTATTCGTGTTTATGATTTTTAACATAGGCGGAACTCATGACAATTCAAATTAAAGTTAATTCGCAATCTAGAAAAAGTGTATCCTTACCCTTCCAAGAAAAAAGTGCAGCATGCGGACAACGACATAAGGCTCTAAGCTTCTAGTTGTTACCTCATGATCTGACAATAGAAATATATACATGATGTATTGTTTGGCAATTGAAATGTTTGATTGGTCAAAAAAAAAAAAAAAAAATCAGTGTTCGTTTCACTGGTGGTCAGAAGCGTAGAGCAAAGCTTAGTTGCATCTCAAGGATTGGCTCTGCAGTTGCTACCTGCACTACTTTTCTCTCATTGCTAGTATATATTCCAACTTAATAACAAATATTCTAGCTTAACTTCTCTAATAACAAATATTCCACATCCAAATGAGAATATGTTATAGCTGAAAATATTTCAGCTTGAATAAAAAATGTTTTAACTCAAAAATACTGCAATATCGTTGTTTATTCCTCTTCTAACATCAACATGTTGATAATTGAATCCTGTTCAGTTGTGGTCAGATAAGTACAATTTATGTCTAATAAGTGTGTGATGGGATAAAACCCTACTGTTAGGTGACTGGGACTACAGCGAAAAGTTCAAACCTTAACCCCTTGCATGATTGCTATTAAACTAACCGGTGTAGAGTTCTCTTAAGCCGTCACATGATTGCGAATTGCGGTTACTAAACTAATCGAGCTGCTTCGGTTGAGCTTATTAAACCCGATAGAGCTGACGAGCTGAGCACCACTACTGCATTTTTTTTTTTTTTTTTTTTTTTTTTTTTTTTTTTTTTTTGCGAATACACTACTGCATGGGTTGTGTTATGACAGTGTGATCAGTTTATTATTGAGCCGGTGGATGCAGGTCCATGCCGCAGAATAATCCAGGATATGAACAAGAGCAGGCATACATGCAAGATTTTCTCAATATTGGTATAATAATTTGAATCTTGCGACAGAGTGTTATTTGCCATGTTTTTTCTCCATGCAAGGATTTGCATTAACCTAGAATACAGACAAAGTCTCATTTTTTGGATGCCTGGGTCTCTGGCATGACCCCAGGTGTCCGATTTTAGACGCCTAGGGCAGGGCAGGATGTGTTGACTGGAAAATAACTACCGATGTGGAGAGGGTGGCAGCAGCAACAATAGTGGTGGCATGCGGGCCAGACAACCGTGCCCATGCATGTGGTACGGGTAGTAGAAGAAGAAAGATGGAGCTAACCTGAGAACATAGAGATCAAGGAGCAAAATGAGACACAATTTACGTACAGAGACCGACATGACACACCCACTGTTGACGGTCGATAAGTGTCAATTTTTACCATCAACTAGACATGAAAAAGGACCTAAACATAATTACCTTCTAGATATAGGGCTTACACTAATGGAATTCCACGAGTTTTGGTGAATGTCTGTTTCTGCAGGGTGTCAGCTGAAAATACCCAAGGAAGGCCCACATGTCAGGTTTACATAGAGATAATCGGGAACCGACCAAAATTCTGTAATCAGGAAGGTTCGAGAAGGCTCTGGACCAAACGGGAGCCCGAACCGGCTCGGTGACGGGGCGGCCGCCCCGGGCATGAAGTCGGCCGCCCCGTGACTTCAACCAATCAGAACGAGTCTCGCGGATCACTATTCCACCACCTTTGAGGATGAATAATAATCGTCCATTTAGGTCGGTTTGATCCGAGGGCTGTGGTGCATCCTAAAGGGCTATATAAACAGGGCCCCTGGCCCCTGGAGGAGGCATCCCTTAAACCCTAATTCATTATCTCCCAGCGGGATCAGAGTTGTAGAGGCGTCCCTTGAATGGATGACTTCTCTTCTCTAGAGAATTAGAGCTAGACATTCCAATGTAGTAGATTAGATCTAGATGAGAGTTAGGGAGAGCGGAGCTGCGCTCCGGTTACGGAGAAGTCTTCGAGATTTGGTATGTCTTTGTATCTACTCTTTGTAAGACATGCTTCAATATATTTATCTTCTCTATTTACTTTTATGCCTATCTTGTGATTGTTAGTATAGTTGTTATGCTTTAGTATGGGATCTTCGCTCGCATCGAGTGCTCTAGTTATCTTAAGTAATTAGAGTAGTAATTGTTAGCATAAGCGTGGTGCTTAGGCTGTCGGTTACCTGTGTTTGCGCCCTATTCTCTGGTTGTGTGGTAGTTACGGGAGGTGACAGCCCCGTCCACACCGAATTGAGTAGGTTCTTAAATTAGTAGGACCGTAGTCACGTCGGTAGAGTTATCCTTTGTGGTGCTTTCCCGTCTAGTGATGTCCCGAAGTGCTATTGTATGATTGCTATATCTATCCATCCCCTGTTATCACAGAACTAGAGTAATAGAGAAGTATTTAAGAACCTTAATCTCTCCCGTTGTCCTCTCACTCTAGCTAGCTACTCATTTATTATAGAATTCTTATGTGTGCTTTATTATATTACCTTATAGATATCATTTACCCCTGCTTTAGTCTAGTTGGTTTACTACGTTAGTAGATACATGATGGTGAGTTATCAGATTCTTTAACCCTTGCTTCCCTGTGGTAAAATATAAATAACGATACCTGGTTTACTCCCGGTAAAATGCTACAATGGTATGTTCTGTGCGCTTGCAGAATCCTTTATATTTTAGTTGCACTTAATTTATACCAACACCCACACAAGTTCTAGTACGAACCATGCATTTTTACTCTAGAAATGTTTATTAGTTTGTCGAAAAGAATTGCAAAGTTCAGTTTACCAATTTTCAGGGAGAAGCGACCTGCCCCTGAAATAGTAATGATTCCAAGGCGTTGAGAATTTTAAAACTTCAGGTTCTAATTATAATTAGCAGCTGGTACCTACACTGATCGAAAGAAAGATGGTGAACATATAAAGAATTGTGAAGCACTAAATAGTACGTACTATGCGTACTGCTAGTCAGACACAATTTTATATGTTCTTGCGAAATGTGTTGAGTCGTCTTCTTTTTATGCTGAAGAATTAATTATATTCTCATCGATTATATATAGTGGATGATAGCATATATATACACTGAACCAAGAAATGGAACGAGAAGACGACACCCAATAATAAGGGGAATGTTTCAAGATCGAAGACACGGAATGAAATGATGAACTGTATGTAACGACCTTCGGTGCATCTTTGTTTTGTCTAAAATAATCTAGAGTTGAGAAAAATTGAGGTAGATGCTGTGTGTGGTTGTAAGTTGTAACTACATGCACACCAGCTGGCTACTGAGTATGGAAAGCATATATAATTGCTTTCTATAAACAGAGTAGTGCTACGCAGAGACAACAGACATAATCATTAGTTAAATAAACAACTCTCAAGTCAATCCTTCCGTCGTTGGAGCCAAGCCATGCATATTGTGCATGCGATCGTCGTTAATTGGAATGCATGCAGTGCAAAGCATTTCTGATGAATAATCTAATATCTGATTCTTTGCCGGCCTGTACGTGCGTCTCCTCCAGCTAGCTCGACCCTAACGTACCCTTAGCTAGCTATATAAGCACCACCATTGCTGCAGACATTCCTCCATCTCCAAGCTAGCTCGAAACCTGTCTACAGTGTCTCTACTCTCTCTAGTAGCAGCTGCAGCTACATTCCTCATCGCGCCAGCCGTTTCCGAGCACAAGATGGGGAAACGTTTCCTCTGCCAGCTGTTCGCCGTCGTCCTTGCACTCTTCGTCTCACCGGCGAGATCGGGCGACTGGCTTTCAGCCACCGCCACGTTCTACGGTGGCGCTGACGGCTCCGACACAATGGGTAACAACTAGCTACCTTTATCTACGCATGCATGCATTGCAAGCCATACGAGTAGATACGTTTGTGGCCGGACATTGCATTGATCGATGACCTAACCTAAACCTACATGCAGGTGGCGCGTGTGGGTACAGCAACCTTTACGACCAGGGCTACGGCGTCAACAACGCGGCGCTGAGCACGGCGCTCTTCAACAATGGCGCGTCTTGCGGCCAATGCTACGTGATCATCTGCGACAGCAGCAAGAGCAGCTCGTGCAAGCCTGGTAGCAACTGGGTCGTCGTCTCCGCAACCAACTTCTGCCCACCGAATGACCTCCCTGCCGAAGGGGGAATCCCCGCCGGCGGTTGGTGCGCCCCACCCCGCCCCCACTTTGACATGTCCCAGCCTGCTTGGGAGAACATCGGCATCTACAGCGCTGGCATCATTCCCGTCCTCTACCAGCGGGTCAAGTGCTGGAAGAGCGGCGGTGTGCGCTTCACCATCGCCAGCTTCGACCGCTTCTACATGGTGCTCGTCACCAACGTCGCCGGCAGCGGCTCCATCCAGAGCATGGCAGTGAAGGGCGACAACACGGACTGGATCCCCATGTTCAGGAACTGGGGCGCCAACTGGCACTGCCTCTACAGCGGGCTCCTTGGCCAGGGCCTCAGCTTCGCGCTCGTCTCCACGGGCGGCCAGAACCTCATCTTCAAGGACGTCGTGCCGGCATCGTGGCAGTTCGGACAAATCTTCACCACCTACCAGAACTTCGACTACTAATAAGCGTGTGCAAAATAATTTATGGGAAACTCCAAGACCACAAAATTAAGTGTTTGCTGATTATTTATTGCTTCATGTCATTTGTACGTAGTTTTGAAATCACTTTATATTATTACATATAACCACCAACTGATCATTGAGAGTATACATATAGTATGTCCCACCATGTGAAAAAACCTAATCGCAGACGCGACTAATACAGACGTGAGACATTCTGAAGTCTGTAATAATATTCAAGCGTCTGTAATAGCATGTTGGGGCATGGTTGGTTCACACGCGTCTGTGATAATAGCTAACACAGACGTGCTACAGTAAGACGGCCCATTATTGCTTTTTGGTATTTTTTTTGTGGACGGCCCATTTACAAATTGGGCCTAGCAGTGTACACGTTCTTTTGGGCCTCATGTCTGATAGAAATATCATCCACAAGCAGTGCAAATCAAAAACCAGAAAACTTGAATCTGAAACACAAACTGGTCAACAAACCATAATTTCAATCGAAACTTGAAGGTTCAAACAACCTCTGAATTTCTTATAGAAAATATCAAGGCAATATTCGATAGCTCGAACAATTGAACAACTTGAATTAAACAGAGAGGTCCAAAATACATTACTCACTACAACTCACACCACTTATAAAGATCAGTAGCACATCACAAGTGGTTCACTGCCGACAACCAGGTAGAGTCACTTAACATGCTAACACAGTTACAACTATTGATTCCAACATCAAGGACTTGATCTACAGCAACTTCCAAACCAGAAAAGAAAACACTAGGACTATTAAAGCACAAACTAAAACTGAATTTCGCCTAAGATGGAACTGCTCTTGGGGAGATGCTTCAAGAAGAGGCTGCAGATCATCATCATGTGCAGGAGCATGAACCGCTAGGGGAGCAGCTTCAAGAGGTGCCATATCATCATGTGCAGCAGCATGGAATGCTTGGGGAGCAGCTTCAATAAGAGGTGGCAGATCACCATGTGCAAAAGCATGGAATGCTTGGTGAGCTTCTAGTTCTGTGTTGAATTTCTTGTAGCAATTCCCAGGAAAACGATGGACTTGATCGTGTGCTAGGGCCCAGTTGTTGTAGACCCCAGGGTTCTTCCCACGATAAACAACATACCATGCCATAGCTGCAGACAAATTTCAGAAGGTATGTAAAACATCATTGGCAAAAGACATTTGCTCAGCATAAAAGAATTAATCATGCTCAGATTAACAAATCAATCATCAACAGCTACGAGAAAAAGATCAGATTATAAATCCCATCATCAAACAAAGCAATACATATGGCATTAAATTGCCTCTGCCTGGTCAGAGACAATGATGGCTTAAAGTCCTAACATGCATCGATCTACCAGCAAAGTTGATGAGTAGTTCATTTGAGACGAAGCTGAGTTTGCTTATATAAGCAAAAAGATGCGCTAGCTAGCTAGCTGCGGTGTTTGCTGGCCTGTAGACCTCTCAAGCTAAGGTTGTAAGCTAAATATGGACTCTCAGCTAGAATGTAACACCCTCCTAATGTGCAATAAGGCCCTACCAGTTTGGCATATAGACAGAGGATCTTCTTGTGCAGTGCATATCCATGCAAGGCTTGTTTCCTACTAAAAGTCGGTTTCTTATTCTTTTTAATCACAATCATACTTACTATATAGAAGTTGTTATGGAGTAATATTCCTGTTCCAATTGAAATTAGATTCTAACTAAACCGTCTTAAAGTCCAAATGCCCATGCAGAGACCATAAATGCAAGGGATTAAATCAAAAACTGAAAGGGACTGGAGCATGGGGAAAAAGAGTGGCACTCTTTCGGAGGTGGATGTTCATGTTGGTCGCTTTCCTTGTCAATGGCCATGCATTGCATTGGCCATATTTGTTGGGATAGTCCCACATCGGTTAGTGATGGGGGGAGTGGCCAGCTTATAAGGCGGGGTGCGTCTCCCCCAACAGCTTGGGCTTTTGGGGTGAGCAGGCCTGTAAGGCCTTGTGGGCTGGGCCAACAATATTACCTGTGAGGTGGATGTTGATGTTGGGTTTGGGGGTTCCAACATGAATGTGATGTGTGTGCACATGTGCCGCTGTTCACTTGTCCCACCGAGACCACCACACCAAGAGAGTGAGAGAGATAGAGACCCAATGCCAATGCATGCAACTGGAGGTTCAAATTAAAGTGCATGCAGGGGCTGTAGCTGCTGGCCATTTGCCATCATTACCTTAATCGAAGTTGAGTCATGGTAGGGGTGCATGGAGTGGAGTGGATCCCTAGCTAGTTTCCTTTTCATTATTGCACCAATCTTTGGATCGTTTGTGACATGCTGACTCTTGAGTCAGATGATATCGGTGTTGTGTGCTGCATGCTGCTTGGATACTGTAACTGTCAATGGCAAAGCATATAAGCAGTATATATGCATTGGGACAGGATGGTACAAAGAGATTCTCATGGTCAAACTTTTTTTGGGGGGGGGGCGCTGATGTCGATGGTCAATATTATGCTAAGCCCCTATAAATTACCAACATGCATGTGTATGAACACTCACTTTGTTCAGATCAAACCTCCATCTGAATCTCTAACACGATAAGAAAGTAATCAAAATCATCAGACTAACGGTAATGAAAATTATCATTCATTCAATTTCAATACACTAGTTTCTATATATGTTTCTATAAATTCATTTTGTTTCTCTAAAACAACAATTGGTTTTTGCCTGGAATGAGCAGTTAGTTAACACCTGATCACAACATTTTTTATGGTGTAACTTCAAAAAGCTCGGACATTTCTCCTCGCCATAAACAGGATATTCTTCCAAAATAAATATTTTTATGTACCTCTCTAAAAAAAAGACCAGAAAATGCTCGGTCGTACATATATCAAGGAACTGGAATTCAGGATACCGAGTATTGTTTTATATTTAAAAAGGTAGCAAAGAGATGCCTCATATGAATAAACATGAGAGACAAGGACACATCTGCAAGTGCACCCAGGCCCAGCTGACAACTACAAGGTAGTTAGAACTTAAAACAATGATAGAACTAACCGTTCTCAGTAGACAAATAATGAGAGGGAGGAGTCGATCCCTGAGAATAAAACTTTCCTCCTCGTCTACGTTACCCTGCAGTACAATAGTAGAGATATTGAAAGAGCATAAGAACAAAAGGGGGGAAATCGATTAGTTCCTGGTTCCTTTCACTTGGAACTTGAAACGAAGTAATGTAAACAATTCAAGATCGACTTTTAGGATGCTTTACTGCATGGATGGAAATATGTATATGTAGATATTTAACAGTTATGTCTGGTTAGTAATATATGCAGCATCCTGACCTCACCATATTGTAATTGCAGCTGCTCCATGCGTAGTTGGACATCTTGGGAAGGCATCTGAACGTGCTCTTGGCTGGAGCGCTACTTGCTTGCAGCGGTAGGTTCCCTTTCTGTTTCCCTAGCCTTATCGCAATCTTTTTTTTTTCATTCTGAGGAAGTATATGCTACTATTTCAGTGCTTATGATATTTTTTCTATTTCATCGAAATCTGCTTATAGCGGCTTATAGCAGCATACTCGGGAAAAAGATGTTGAAAATTGAACCACCCATTTGCTAGATTCAGCTTATTTGAGCCACTCGGTGGTTGTGGTTTATCAAATTTGCTCACCATGTATGGCGAGCTCCGGCTTAGGCTGCTTCTTGCATACTTTAGTAACAAGCTCTTTTTTAATGTTTCCTCTTAAAATGAATTTTAAGTTCGTGAATCCATCTTTTTTGCTTCATTGTCTTTGGCTCCTCACACCGTAGCAAGGAGGCCATCATTTTTAGCTATGTTAAATAGGGTCTTGCTTTATAATGCATCTAAGAGATTGTCCTTTTCAACTCATGGGTTTGCTCTAAATATGTAAATGGACATATTTCTCTTATTAAGAAGACATGAGCATATTTGTAATGTTATTACTAATATCTAGTAGCACTAGTAAGGAAAGTTATATTGTTTACCACCACTGTTTCTACAACATAGTTTATCATTTTGCTCGCTTTTTTCTAGGAATCTACGGCAACGAACAAAGGCTCTGGCTGTTGGTGTTAGTTGGGGCTGTTTCCTACGCACAGATCTGAATGGTAAGCTTTAGCTTTGTGATCTACGTGATTGCTATGTACTGTTACACTGCAGAGCTGTATCATGCCCTAAAAACCTTACTAAAATTTCTTTTTGTAGGATTTTGATTAAGATCTTGGTCCATCATCTGCTGACGAAGAAGCTAACAATGATGATAATGCAAATACTGCAAAGCAGCAAGCAAAAGTGGTGCAGGCATCTCTACCTCCAGCTCGTTGCCTAAGAAAGAGGGAAGGCGCAAAGGGAAAGCCTCGAGATGCGGCTCGGAGGAGTGCTAATGCAAATACTGGCAGAGGAGCAAGATACTGAGGCGCCGGCATCTCAACCTGATCTAGGTCCCCGCGGGAGGAAGGGGAAAAAAGTCGCAAAGGGGAAAGCATCAGATGCGGGTGAGAGGGATGCTAATGCAAATACTGCGGTGGAGCAAGATACGGAGGTGCTGGCATCTCAACCTCTAGGTCCCCACGGGAGGAAGAGGAAAGTCGCAGGGAATGCATCAGATGCGGCTCAGAGGGATGCTAATGCAAATACTGCAGTGGAGCAAGATACAGAGGTGCTGGCATCTCAACCTCTAGGTCCCCACGGGAGGAAGAGGAAAGTCGCAGGGAATGCATCAGATGCGGCTCAGAGGGATGCTAATGCAAATACTGCAGAGGAGCAAGATACAGAGGTGCTGGCATCTCTACGTCTAGGTCTCCGCCGGAGCAAGAGGAAAGTCGCAGAGAGGATTGCATCAGATGCGGCCCAGAAGGATGCTAATGCAAATACTGCAGAGGAGCAAGTTACAGAGGTGCAGGCTCCCCGCCGGAGGAAGAGGAAAGTCGCAAAGTGGCCAGCTGATCAGATAGTTGTTTCAGAGCTCAAGGAGAATGGGTTGCCCACTGACAAAAAGGCCACGAGAAGAATGAGAAAGCTTGCTAGTATGATTGCTAGACAAAGCGTGTCCTTGCTCTTGTCTTCATTAGATGATATAAGTGATGCAGACTGGAAGCTCTTGATTAAGGAGTGTGTCCTGCCTTCATTGCTTTTTGAAGAACCTGTGAGGTCTGCCGGGATACGTATGCTGATGAGGATGATATACAAAAGTTATAGAACCTACAAAAGCGAACTACGCGTCTTTGCCAGGAAAGATTTGAATCCCCGTGAGAAGCACCCATACATTCCGCCTGCAGATTGGCTGAAATTTGTGAGTTTACAGGAGACCGCTGAAGCAAAGAAAACAACTGAGAAATTCAAGAAGATTCGGGCGAAGAACAAGCATGACCACTGCCTGGGGTCAGCAGGGTATGATGGAGCAGTTGAAAAGTGGGCGAAACAGGATAGGGATTTAGCCATCAACGGCATCGCTAATCCTTGGCACAAATATCCTGATGGTCGCCCTAGGCGGTATCTGCGTGGACATGGCAAGTTGGTTGTGTCCAAAGGTTCTGCTAAGATTCAATGGGTGTCAAAGTCAACAGCATTGGTCTCTGAGCAAATTGTAGAGAAACAAGCAGAACTTGAGTCTTCCAGGCTCACAGACTCTTGCACCAGGGATAAAGATGTGCTTGCGCAGGTCTTGAGCCCAGAACAGACAGGGCGCATGCGCGGGCTGTCTAGTTATTGTGGTTGGAAACATTGGCCGAATTGCTCCAGCATGTATAAAAAGAGGAAGCAGTCAGATGCGGATTTGGATAAACTTCGCAATGAGGTAAATGAAGCGGTCATCGGCAGGCTACGTCAGCACGGAGTTCTGCCCTCCAACACTCCTGAACCATCTGAAGGTGCTAAGTACAACTCGGATGCAGTCTCCAACAATGAACACTTGTTTGGATCTGGTGGAATTTCACATCCAAATCCTGGGGACTATGTCACAGAGCCAACATATTGTACACTTGTAAGCAGAATCGGAGGTTTTCAGGTGGAGGTAGGAAGGGGTGAAGTATTACCACAGCTAACTGAGTTAAATTCAGTCACTGTACAGGAGGGATATGTTGTTGTACGAGTTGAGTCTGTTATTCCGGAACATGTGGGATTTTTGTTGTATCCATAACAACTCTTGGAGATGCTATATTCAAGAGTGCGCCGTGGAGGAAGTGTGACATTGTGATATCATCACAAAAGGACGTCCACCCTAGTAAAAGATCATCAGAACCTACACGGTTTGGCAGGACAGCCAAATTCAGTCTTGAGGACCTTGCAGGCAATGTTGCATCTTTACTAGATGAGCAAGCGAAGAATGACCCTCCTGTAGATAATTGTGCTCCCAGCAAGGACCATGAAGAAGGCATACAAACTAATACTAGTAAAAGTTCATCAGCACCTTCAGGCAAAACCACTCGGAAGGACCTTTTACGCAATATTAATATTTCATCCTCACAAGATGAGAGAGTGAAGTGTGCCCGTACTGTAGGAAAATGTGCTTCCAAGGAGCATACAGTAGGCAAGAAACAAACTAGGAAGTTCACATGTGGTCCAGCTACATCTTCTGCGGCCTCTAGTCCACCCAAGAGTGAGACTGTAAGGTGCCAGCAGCAGCAGAAGCAGGCGGAACCGACCAACAAATCGTCTGGTGGTTCTCCTGTGGATGGCTGGTATCTTGCCAACCCTAATTTCAAGTTTGGAGAGCCAATGCTTCCAGAACCTCAACTTGCAGGGGCAGGACATGCGTGTCAAGCTCTTCATGCGTACTACATGGATGCAGTTGCAGAGAATCATAACACTGGGTTGGAGCACGATTATTTCTTGCTTAAGGTGCCTCTCACCATGGGATTTGAAGACATGTTTGACCTCCTCACAGTTGAAGCATTGAAAGTAGCAACTCTACGCATGTTAACACTGTATGCAATTTCTTCTCCTTTATACATCCATTTTTAGCAAGGGATGCTCTTCATATATTTGCATTGTTGCTTGCTAAATAGCATTTTCTATATGCTTCTTTTTTTCGTAGGCAATACATTCTATTATCTATGAAGCAATCTCTGCCAGTTCGCTTTCTTGATACAGACGCATTGTCAATATCAGCCCTGACAAGGGATAGAGCTTTCAGCGTGGTGTATCTAGAAAGGTGCCTAAGGGCATATGGTATGGAAAAATATGTGATGTTTGCGTATGACGCTGGTAAGCAATGGATTGCTGTAGTCATCGTTCCCAAATGGCACAAGGTGTTGTATTTGAACTCCTTTAAAGGCATGAAAATAGAATTGGACCAGCTGATTTCTGTGATAAATGAGTGAGTATTTTCTAAGCTACTATTGGCCCTTTTTTAATTATTTGCTTAGTGGAACAAATGCTCTAACAACTTTTGGATGTGTATAGGGCCTATGAAAATTACCAGTTCAAGGTGAAGAAAGGGAAGTCACAAGTGAAGTTGACGCATGCCACCAAAATTGGAGTTAGTAGTGCTAATTAACTTGTAGTTGTGAATCAGTGTTTTAATTATATTATTAATCACGTTTATATGATCGCAGTGCCTGGAGCAAGGTTTGGATAACACATCCGGATTCTATGTGGCCCACCACTTGATGTGTATGATGACGGGGGAAAATTTAAATGTGCGAAGTCTCGGGTACAACAGATATATTTGCTTATTAGTTGTTGTTCGTAGTTGAATATAATATACTTCTCCGATCCAAAATGATGAAAACCCTTCTCCAACCCAAAATGATGAAAACCCCATGGGTGAGCATCCTTGCCTTGTTGCTTTGGATCCCCCGGTGCCGGATCTGGATGGTAGCTAGATTCATATTTATAGGAAATTGCCAATCAGCCATATGTAAGTATGATTAGATAAGGCAAAAACTGGCTAGATCATGCAAATTATTCAAACATGTAGCAATCAGCAATCCATCTCTCAGCTTACATACCTAATTAAATCATAGTTCATCCAAAGCGAAGCAAAAGCAAAAGCACACCATATTGTGGAGGAGCACCTAATTAAATCATAGTTCATCCAAAGTAGTATATATAGGCGCATAGATAGAGTAGCAACCGTAGCAAAATAATTAAGCAAGGCCTCCTTACGGCTCATGCATGTGGCACACAACATTAGATAGCTATCCCTGTCTTCAATACGTAGTTCAGACACTTAGAACCATCAGTCTTTATCTAGGTCGTGAAGTTGAAGTGATGCTGGTGGCTAGACGAGCCTGTAGAGAACATGGCTGATGAAATGGCCGTCCATGTAGAAGGCAATGGTCTAGTAGCCTTCCATCATCAGGTGGTGCATTTCCTCAGACGCACGGCTTCCAGTGCCGCTCTGCTTCATGTCAAGCCTGGTAGACTCAGCTAGTGCCACCTTCTGAGTCTCCTGCTGCTGACCCATGTGAAATTCGTTAATACATATCCAATCGGGAAAAACACAGGCTAATGCTATATACAAAACATCGAACAAAAGTTTCTTGTGAACTGCTTGTTTCAGTTTGAATGCTGGACTTGAGAACTGCATGTTAAGGTATTCACGTATACAAGTATTAACGTAGATTTCAGGGCACCATAATTTTCTGTTCAGCCATGTAGTTCCGTATAAGTGGAAACCAACGGAAACTTTTTAAGTGAATTGTATCTGAGAGAAGGCTTTATGTTTCCTCAGATAAATATAGTTGCTTAAAAGTAATGGTATTTAGCATACTTTGTAGAAGTTTGAGAGTAACTTAAATAAGGTTAATGATACCAATAATCACCTGTCACTCCGTGATCAATAGTTGTCTGGCAATATCTTGACTCACTTATTATATGCTAATATGCAAATAAGGGAACAAAAGACAACCATGGAAGATCAAAGATCATCATTTTCCAAATGTGTTTTTGCTTGTGCATGTAGACTTGACATTTAAATCATGCTTTATTGCCAATAATTTTTAAAATAGAAGAGTATAAAGAATACGTACTGATCGAGGGGTATGGACATTTGTAGTCCAGATCCACCAGAGAGGTTCCTTCGGAGCTATGACAAAAGAAGTGATCAAGCATTATAGCCAGGATTAGAAAGCAATGCCAAGCTAAAGTATGGAACTTATTCACTAAAAACTAAAACTAAAAGTACATGTTCCATACACGTAAAGCAATGAACGATACTTTTTATGTGACATAGTTAAACAAGTGAACTTAATTATGACTTACGAATAATGTTAAGTGTGATGGTCTAAGTTAAGTAGCACACTTGTATATACTCCCGCGAGAAATCAGTCTTGGGAATTTGCTTTGGGCTATTACCAATCAATTCTAATTAACATGTAGATGGTTTGGTTGTAACTGTTGGATTGAAAGGCCTGGCTTTACTGTTGTTTTGTTGCTTTTGTCTTGCTTTGATGTTTATCTGCATATCCTTCTCTGCTGCATTGTTGTACGTCTCCTTAGCAACAATATCAGTTTTGTGATGGCTGATGGCCGGCAATATGGCAGGCAGGAACAGCTGTTTTGAATGGTCATTTTTGCCTCTTTATTTGCTTCTTACGTTTTGTTTCATGGGAATTGACTTAACAAAGATAAAAACCACCATATATATACTACAAAGATGAGGCCCACCTTTTGATCTTGTAGCCGATGATGTCAGAACAGCTGTTTTGTTAATTGGTGATGCTGGCCATTGGTGAGGGGTTGAGATCACTGTTTAGGTGTTAAGTACATGCTGAGATCACTGTCTAAAAACAGGATATTCTTAGCATGTAGTTTAAATCCGATCTCATATTCACCATCATTCAAACTGAATAGTCGGCTAAGGCATGTCATTGAGACCATACATGTGATATATGCATTTGTTCTGTTTCTAGAGAAATGCCAACCTTGCTATTTGGTCTTTAAAGGGATGACAACTGGGATTTATTTTACTTGGTATATATGAGTGTGCTAAGCTAGTGCTTAGGGAAGAAGGGGCTATATCTATCAGAAATATTTAACGACTATATATGATGATGGTCTTAGAGATTTCTAGTGCAATGAAATTAAGTGTTTTTATTATATGTGGGTTTATATCTTTGAAGTACTTGTTGTGTTTTACAGGACCTTGACTTGACCACGAGGGAAATCTGCAAGTGGACTATTAGAGACAGTGGCCGACTTCATTTTTAGGTTTGTCATCCACCCAAAAGGCAAGTTTCATGACCCTAGAGGCCGCCCCGCGACAACAAACAATGTGTTGATGATTAAGAGAGATTTTATGGAGATGGTCGGAAGCCATGCAGACGTTTGTCCCTTGCCGATGCTGCTTGAGGGACCGGCGGCCATGCGTGCATTGGATCTTTTGTATGAACTGAGTTTTATTTCATTTGGGAGTTTGTAAAACTGTACCTTAATTGACTTCTGTCGTGTTTAGTGTTGGCTAGTTTGGATTATAGCTAGCTAGCTAGGTTTGTTTACCTGAGTGTGTGATGTGTTGAACTTTATTGTGGCACCCTTGGATTATTGTATGTGCACGTTCGTTTATTGAGCGCTGTTTTAGTAATTGATCTTTAATCTGTGTTATTTAATTGTGTGATTATATCAGCGCTGATGATGTTAAGACCTCAAGTATGAACGCTGATGATAGTGAGATGTTATTACAGACCCGCTATCACAGACACTGGTAGGTGATTTCCGTCTGTAGAAGTTTATTATCGCAGACACTCGTTGAACGTCTGCAGTAGCACGTCTGTAGTAGTCTACTATTGCAGACACGCTTTTGAATGTCTGTGTTAGCATCCTTATCGCAGTCGCCTTAGGGCAGACGCGCACTTACGCGTCTGTGATAAGCATATCACGCTCTGCGATCCGCTTTTTTCACATGGTGTCCCTATGTTGTAACTTGTAAGTAAAGTACTTGGTTATTAGTGCTGTGTTTGCCACTGATTTATTTGATTTGTGTATTTGAAACTGCCACCCACGAAAGTTGCATATCTAGAATTAATGATGAAGATTAAAGATGTCAGTTATTTCTGCATGACCATTTTTTCATTGATTTTAAAATAAATTTGAACCACGAATCAATTGTTTGCTTTTTTGAGGCCATCAAATTGTCTTTGATGTTCAAGACTTGTTTTGCCTATGTTAATGTTCTTTGGCAATGATAATATGGTGCCCATTTTTCTAAAGAGTATCTCATCACTTTGTTATAGTCGCACCCCCTATATTTCGATCTAATTTCACCACTAGGCAGTGAGCCAGTGATGTCATTATTTTGTTGCAAGGTCAAGCCATGACCTAGCATTAGCATGTCACTACCATGTTGTGACCCAATCCAACAATGATATCCTCTGTATCACTTCCGATTGGTGGCTCTACCTGGCAATGATAGGTGACTTCACTGCTGGATCACTTGGATTCCAAACATTTGGCCAAATCTAGGTTTACATCACAGCCATGAAAAAAATAGCGGGCTATCAAAAATAGCGGCGGCTGTTTCTGGCAGCTATGCGCCGCTATAGCGCCGCTATAGCAGCCGCTATACGCCGTAGCGTCAGCTGAATGGCGCCGCTATTGCACCGCTATAGCGCCGCTATAGCCCGCTATTTATATGCACAGAGACAACAGATTAAAATGATGAAATAAAATTATAAAATCTCACAAGTCACAACTCACAACCTATGATTTTATAGTCTAATACAATCCAAATTCAAAAACAAAAGGCATAAAGTCATAAGTGCCATAAGTCACAACTCACAACCCACGATTTCATAGTCTAATACAATCCAAATCCAAATTTTGGGCGCAATTTTGGCTCAAAATCGAATTCAGGTATAGCGGGGAAATAGCGCCGCTATGGCGCTATTTGCCAATAGCGGCGCTATAGCGCGCTATAGCGCCAATAGCGCGAATAGCGGCAAAATGAGTAATAGCGTCGCGGCATTTCAGATAGCCCGCTATAGCGGAGAAATAGCCCGCTATTTTTTTCGTGGCATCACAGTAATCAAGACTTATCAACGTCGGTCACGCATATCTAGTGATGGTCTGACACAAATTGTATATTTTGTAGTATTGTCCCATAATTTCTTTTGTGTGAAAGAAACAAATATGACATGGTAATTTGATCCCATGAGGCATTCGTGGTTATGATTTTTAAACCTTGGCAGAACTCATTATTATAATTCAAATTATAAATCATACATATCTAGAAGAAGTGTATCCTTGCCCCTCCAAGAAAACAGTTCACCCTACTAACGACGATATATGGTTTTAAGCTGCTTCTAGTTGGTTAATTTCATGATCTGACAATAGGAATATTAATAGGATGTATTGTTTGGCAACTGAAATGTTTGATTGGTTAAAAAAATCAATGTTCATTTCACAGGTGGTCAGAAGCTTAGAGCAAACCTTAGTTGCTTCTCAAGGATTCACTCAGCGGTTGCTACCATCACTTGTCTCTAATTGCTAATATATAATCCAACTTAATAACAAAAATATTCTAGCTTAATTTCTCTAATAAAAATTATTTCAGTCCATGAGAAAATTAATGTTCTAGCTGAAAATATTTCAGCTTAAATTAAAAATGTCCTAACTCAAAATACTGCATTGTCGTTCTTTATTTCTCTTCTAAATAAACATGTTGATAACTGAATCCTGTTCAACTATGGTAAGATAAATGTAATCCGAATTTAAGTCTAAGTGTGTGATCAATAAACCTCCTACTGTTAGGTGACTCGGAAATCGGAATACGGCGAGGAGTTCAACCTTAAGCCGTTGCATGATTACGATTAAACTAACTGGTGGTGTAGAGTTAGCGGTTATTAAACTAAGAGAGCTCGATTGAGCTAAGAACCGATAGAGCTGATGAGCTGAGTACCACTACTGCATGGATTATGAGTTATGACGGTGACGAATGCAAAATAATCCAGGATGTGAACAAAAGCAAGCATGCAAGGATTTGCATTCCAGAATACCAACAAGTTAAGTCACATTTTTTCTGTGTGTGAAAGAATCAAATGGTAATTATATTTTGTCCCTTCACAAAATAATCCTGTATGGTTTTTAACCTAGGAAAACCTCACTATGATTGAAAGAATATATATTGTACACACATTCCAGAAGAAGGAAAATGCAGCCCCTCCAAAGAAAATGATGCAGTACACAGCTTGCTGGTAGTGGTTATGGTTCTTTATTATAACTAGCTTCCAGCTGGTTGACCTCATCATGAGGATGTATCGTTTGACAATTGAAATGTTAATTTAATTAGTACAAAAAATTATATAATCAATGTTCATGTCATCAGCGGTCAGAGGCTAAGAGGAAAGCTTAATCGCCTAGCACTTGTCTCTCATTGGTCATTGCTATATATAATTGTCTACAGATTCATTGAAAGAACAATGATATATAAGGCCAGTCTCAATGGCTAGTTTTATTGCATAGTTTCACATACTATTTAAAGCTTTGAAATTTTGATGAAACAACTCAGTCCGTCAATGCATAGTTTCATTGCACAATTTCACATACTATTTAAAGCTTCTATGGGTCCACCGTTGTCTCTCTCTCCTCTCTTCCACCAATGACCTTCCTCCATGCATGCGGATGAAATAAAATAACACTCTCAATGGGGGTTTCACACACTTTCCCATGTTTTGGAAACACCGCTATATAGTTTCACCATGGTGAAACGAATTCCTTCTCTCCTCTCCCAATTTCATGCAAATGTTGACATGGCAGTCTATTTAATGTGCATGACACTTCCATGAAACCTCCATTGAGACTGACGTAAGGTACAAAATTGGAAGAATAACAATGAAGTACGTGTGAAATATAATACTAGCTCCAACTCCAACGTACATCGATTAGGTCCAATTGAAAATTATTGGGTTGTCCGATTGCACTTAAAAATTGATGAGTTTATCGATTGCAATCGTCATGAACGATCTAGTGTGAAATCGATTTGGGGGAGCCAACTGAAGGACATATTATATTTTTGCGCTATTTATTAAATGCTTAATTTGTCCGAAAAGAGTCGCAAAGTTCATCAGTTCATAACCACTTGTTAGAGAGAACGTAGAGATTCCAAGGCGTTGAGCAATATAGAACTTGGTCACGTTTTAAATAGCAGTTGGTACGGGCACTTATAACGTACTATTGAAATACTACAGAATATCCCTCCTTCAATTCAATCGTTTTGCTTGTCCGATTGAAAACTGATGGTCAGAATGTATGTTGCCAAAACAATTGAGAGGTTGCATTTTATATGTTCTTGCCATGAAATGTTTACGGAGTACTGAAAATTGCTTTCTAAACTTCTTTTTGTAGTATAGATTTATTTATTATTCACAAAAATAAATATTTATTTTTTCAAATTAATTCATATAAAATTTTATAAAAATCAATAACTTAAATTTATTTATTCTTTTAAAATTACGCCGTACAACTTAGATTTATTTAGTGGAAGTAGCATTCCCCTTATGAAATATTTTGTTTCTTGTCCAAGGCCCAATCCAGCCATATGTTTCGATGCATGAGATCTTGGGCTATCTTTGTGTGCGAAAGTGTCATGGGCCGAATTCTGGTTTATTTCCTTCCTTTTCATGTCGGCCCATCTGATCACACTGCAGTAACTTTTTATAGGCAAAGGAATATGGGCCGTACTTACGACACATGTCCTCTTTTTTCTTTATATCTTTGTACCATAAAATCTTTTACAATACGAAACGTGCAACGTTCTCTGGCCGGATAAAGTGGCCACGTCGCATGCAAATCCATAGCCATTGGATCTCGAACGGGCGGCTCAAAACACTCCGCGGGTCGTTTTCATCTGCACTGTTCACATACTATTCATCATGAAATTGCTACGCGCACACGGCTCAAACCACTCAGCGGGTCGCTTTCGCATGCACTGTTCACGCACTGTTCATCAAAAAAATTGCTATGCGCACAGGAACAATGTACGCAGAAGATTAAAAATAAGGCCTTTTCCTTCAAAAAAAAAATCCTAAATGAACTAAAACCACTTTAGAGCCTATCCAAATATTTTCCACCCCTTTTTCATCATCCGAAAAATCTAAAATAATTATTGAATTCATCTCATTCACGTTTTGTTGATAAACTAACGAAATTTATATCACATCCATACTAACTCCGAATTACTTTGTTACTAAACCCAAAAATATTCTAAAATAAAACCCATCTATTATTTTTTCCTTTTATGAATAAATTAATTGAATCTTAGAAATTGCATAGTAAAACACAGAAAAATCGTAAAATATAAAATTAGTTTGTTTCAGAATCGTTATGACTAAATCTATGCTTTGCGCATAAAAAATAGAACATATTTAGCATAAATTTTTAATTATATATTTGTACCCAAATTTTTTAGTGGCAAATATGAACAACAAATAAAAAAACAAAAAAAAAAAGAAAATCCAACTTTTCAACTCCTCATAATTCAAGTTCGAATTGTCCTCATTTCATAATTACATTAACCTTTCGGCTACTTAAACTCATCCCTCTTTAATAAATACTTTTACCCCTACTTTTCTAAAAAAAATGATAGCTTTATTTCAATAACTAAAAAAATATTACTTACATAATACCATCAAAACATATAGACAACAAAATAATAAATCTGTGGATGATATACATTTGCAGTGCAAAAATATCACAGGTCCTAATGGCCATAAGCGGCAACGCCGCGAACATTTCTAGTTATCCCTGATTTTTCCAAATCGATCCAGAGAGTTTGCTTTAGCTAACCAGTTCTACGAATGATTGTGTCCCTGTTTTTTTCATCATTAAAGGCTTAGACATTATTTTAGCATATTTTGATATGGATTTTGGCAACAAAAATTGATAAAGCATGGGTGGTGCTACTTGCTAGTTACCTACTTGCTACGTACTATAATAGGTCGTGAGCAAGTTGCTTACTTAGCGATTGACGCTTGTGTATACAGTTTCAGTCTTTCAGATGATTTGCTGCCTAGTAGCCCGAGAGTAGAGGCAGAGAAGTTGCAATCATTTTACAAGGTGTGTGTCTGTCACCACCGAATTGGGGGCATCATCCTCACCCATACCATACCACGACCGTGCTAGCTGGAGTATCCGCTCGTGTGCGTGGCACTGTCTGTCAATGCGTTGCCTCTTGCCTTCCGTCCCAGCTAGCTAGCCGCTTCTGCTACTCTCCTGGTGCTATGGATTCAGCCTCGTTGTTCGTTCCAGCATGCATTGCTATTATCCTCGTGTACGATACGTACAACAGGATCGGATCGAGCTGACTTTTGGTGTTGGCATCTCTGCAGGCTCATGGCTGCAATTATGCTGGCCGGCCGGCCGGCGTACCTGCTTAAAGCTGGAACATTGGTGGATGTGGATTCGCAGGCAGGCCATCTAGCATCTCTGAAAGTCTGAACAATATTCAGTCAATGCGGTCCGGTTCCGGGTTCAAAGCAGGTCGGAAAAGCGAGAGCAAGAGCAAGAGCATCCCCTTGCTCAGCAGCAGCTTTGGTGCACTGCACATGCAGGTAGTATCTATCCGTCTGTCTGTGTACTGTGCAGAGTAGCACAAGTGCACTCCACCGCACTGAATCCTGTTAAAAGGAGAACTCTGGCTATTTCTGCAGGCCAAACAAGAGAGTGGCACTACTGATAACTGAAAGTCTGAAAACTTCATGGATATTATTTTCAGAAAAAAGCATCGATGTACAGCATGCTGCTGCTGCATACAGTAATCTGTTGGTCTGAACATCCGCTCTCTGAATCGAACAGTGTCTTCACTGCATTCTTGCATCATGACGCAGCGACCAACCAGCAGAAACCACGTAGAGATGCGCCGTCCAGCAGCAGGGGGCTGTTGAACAGTGTGTGTATGTGTACACGCAGGTAGATATCCAGCACAGCAGCATGTCATGCACCGCCTGCTGAATCTTGCCTGCTGAACTGAACCTGAGTGAGCTGAGACGTCGACAGACAGACAGATGCCGGAGCAAGCATCATCAGCGCGCACGCGTGCATGCTGGAACTCGATTTGCAGGCCACTAATCTCTACTTAAGTATCTCCATTCTTTTCTCACCGAAAAAGCAAAAAAGTGTTGCGGCAGAGGTATAGGAGATTAGGACTGGAGTGGATCAGTGGAGTCGCGAGCCGCCTGCTTATTAGCTGCTTTTGCCTGCTGTCCGACGACAAAGGAGGTAGCTTCGGTCCAATTCAAAGCAGTGGAATATGCCCATATGCATACATTTACAAGCATGCGAGGGGAGCAAAGCAACATAGCCCAATCATATTCTACACATATAAAATCTCTATATATACTGTGTGCACAAAGCATTTGGAGACTACTACTACTATGGCACAGTAGTGATACTGGCTAGCTTAGGTACTCCTACAAGTGATCTGATTCTGATGTGATGTTTTCGTGAACTCCATTATCATATACACGGCCTTGGTGCTTAGTTAATCAGTGGTACTGCAAAGTAATTAAGTAGTAGCTAGAGCTTATAGTTTGGACCACAACAGCACATGTACATGTGGAAGCTCATCGATAAGTATAATCTAGTGGAATTGTGTGTAGGCTAGCTAGCTGCTTGCATGCGTGTGTAAGGAGGGAATTGAAATCACTGCATCAGTCCGCAGGAGAACATATCCGTTTCTTAATTTCGAAGATAAACGACATATATATAAACATAAACAAACTGCTTCACTAATCTGTCATACATGTGCCTGCCACTCCACTAATCTGCTGGCCTGTGCATGCAGACAGGATTGCACTACACTCATGAGGAAGGGAAAGGAATCGGATATCTCCGAAACCTAAGCTAGCTAGTTAGCTGTGGTGTGTGGTGGATTGGAGCTTAATTAGCTGCGCGCGGGAATCTTACCCGCAGGCGGCAGACGACGCAGACAAAATATCTGACGACGGCCGGCCGAATCGAGCATGCAAGTTCATCACAGGCCTTTTGCCCGACGGCCTAGTGAAGTGCACAACAGTGGATGACGACTCAGCGCGCGTACAAATTGAGTTCTCAGATAGCAACGTGCCCCGGCCCCTTGTTAATGCAGACTTAAATTAGTCGTGTCCACTTACGTACACGTACGTGTCTGTCCCTCGAGTACATACTTGCATTTACATACAGTATACGGTCACTTTTAATTAAATTTGTCCAGCATGCATGGTACGTGGTACTGATCAGTGATCAACATCGTTGTACAGATCGAAATGGTTCTTTATAGGGCACTGCATTTGCATGCGCTCGGTCCTCGCCCCCGCCGCCGTGGGTAGGATCTCGCCGTCGGTGGTGACCGTCCTCTTCCCCTTCCCCCTTCCTGGTTGAGCTCGCCCCCGCCGTCGGCCACCGTCCCGGCGCGGCGAGCTAGGGTTTGGCTGGAGCTTCGGCCAAACCGTAGCTCGCCGCACTTCCACCTCCCCCTCCAGCGCCTCCGGCGACCGGTCGCCACTTCTTTTCTAGCTCCGGCCATGGCGCCCCCACCGCCTACTCATACCCAGCCGGCTGTCTAGCCCCGCCCGCTCGGCGGCGCCCCCGCCGCCTCACTCACCGCTGTGTCGACGACCGCCGCCAGGCCAGCCGGACGAATTCTACAACCCGGGAAGGATGGAGGAAGAGGGAGGCCTCGTCGGAACCCTAACTGGGTCGCCGGAGTTGGAGAAGAAGGAGGAGAGAGGAGGAGGAGGCCTACCTGGGTGCCGGCGCCTCCGTCGGAGTAGCTGTGGGCGCGAGGGAGGAGCTGGGGGTGTGGGCGGGCGCGGTGACGGCAACGGCGTGGCGAGGAGAGGGAGTTGGGGGGAGAGAGAAGGAGCCCTAGGGGAGCGGAGGGTGGGGGTGGGGGCGGGGGCGGGGTCGTGCACACGAGGCGGAGGCACCGAGGCGCGCGGTCGAGTCCAGCGGCGACACCTATCCAACGCTTAGGATAACCTAAGCAAAGCATTACCGTTCTTTATCTTACTAATGACTCCGCCTATTTTTCGTTGACGGCACATGATGTCTTTTGAAGCTCACAACCAAATCTATATATCACATGGTGGAGGATTGTTTTTATTGGCGGTCTTTATTATAATAACACAACCGTAGTGAAATGTCTTTGACTGGTGTGGTTATATTACTTAATCAACCACCAGTAGAAATATATATTTTCACTTGTGATAGGTGATGTTGGTCACCAGTACAATTAGCCCTATTCCTGGATTTCTAGAGGCGGTTGTCTTGATCAACCGCCACTATAAAACCAATTCAAAAGCGACCCATATATAGAACTTATAATTTTCATGTGAAGTTGGTGTATATAAATTCTATGTCAAAATTATAGACCTCAATGAGGCCTTCATTTGAAAACATTTAGTTTATGAAAACAAATTTCTCGTATCTATTGTAAAAAAACACATTGTTTGTGAATGGTTTTTAGAGATGCAAACCACCACCGAAAATGAAATTAAACAACAACAACGCAATGAAAATAGGGCCTATATGGTTCAAATTAAAAGAGCCTTTAACAATGCACAAACCACATGCCAACTTTTCGTTATCTTTTTCCAGCTAATATAAATCGAGCCTAGGTAAATCATATCGCCCAAAATATTAAGCTATTGGGCAAGTAAATGGTCTTTAATAGTAATAATAATATCCTTACAGAGAACATACTGTATGTTTGTTCATGCCTAAAATTTCCTTTAATAAAGTGTATTTCGAACCAAAGGCGAGAATATATATGTGATTGATTGAATGATCATTTTAGTGTTTTTTTAGGAACTTAATGATCATGTTTTGTACATATAACCAAATGGGGAGCTGCATAGGCAAGCCCATGGGCCGCACTAGGGTACAGCGTGCAATGCACGTTTACTAATCTATTATTTCCGTAACTAACAAATTTTACACCCTTAACGTGTCCCGCGATGAGGGTGGCATTTTGTTTCAAAAAAACGCTTGCTTCACTACAAGACTAAATTGTTTTTTTATCAGACTGAAAGTAACAAAAGAGAAGTTAAGACGTCGTCCCCTTATAATTATCCGATCCACGCGTGCATGTGAACGCTTGAAGCTGCAGAAAGCAACAAAATAGCTGATGGACTTCTCTCTTTGTTGCCTTGTATAGGGTCAGCATCTATAGCAAGCTGTTTGTGCGTCTTGCCACTTGTTAATTTCCTGATGGAGGGGCCCCTCAGTTAGCTAGCGAGCATTATTTTCACCTAAACTTGTGACTAAGTTGGTGCTTAACTCCGATCATCACTTTTCCATTTTCCTAACTGCAAGAAAGTGAATAAGATATCCACTTGCCCATCACATCCTTAAAGTACAAGTGTACAACATGCATGCCTAGCCTACTTTTTAGGTTTTGCTTGCTTGTTTGTCTGTCTTCCCACAAGTAAACATTTTGGTTACATACACAGGTGGTGGAGTGCCCATGATCCCTCATGCATCTTCTCTCCTTTTTATTTTTTTTAAATTCCTTCTCAGTTGTTAATTAAATTAGTAGATAGATGGTAGATGGATTAGAGGGGCAAGGTTTGGAGTAAAGGTTGCCATTAGCCCTATCTTAATCAACTAATCCGATTATCTTATATGTTGTTCTGCTTTCATCTATGTTGGGCATTGACTCTTTAGTTTGTGTGGTTTGATTGCCACCATTCGCGCAAATCATTATAAACACATTCCGTCCAAATCCGCCTCAATAAATCTTTACGTTTTTGTGGCTTAGTATGTAATCAATTTCCTTCTTCCATACTTGTCTTGGAAGAAAATGAAAGGTTTGATATATTATCTTGAGAAAATAAAGTAGGAAGCAAAAAAATTGTTGAAGTTTGATGAGCTGTCCATAACCGCGCTGGCCTCTTGTGGACGTATGCTTATGTTATGTTAGTGTGTGTTTATAGATAATCAATGTGGCTGTTGAATTAAGATGGCAAAGCAGTAGTAATAAATTGTTTTCCCGGACCTTTGTGTTTGTTTAATCTCAACTGCTCATCAACTTTCGGCCTTCATTAGTGTGGCTCCCTTGTAATGCACTCAAATTTGAACACGCACGGTACGTAGACGAATCTAGAACCATGCATATGCACCTAATAAACTTTTTTAGGGTGATATTATTATGTCTAAAATGAAGAAGGATAAAAAAATAGTTTCCCCCTTTTGGACCACTTATTTCCACGCCCCCACTTTCAATTGGGATAAGCACATCATCCGATTGTTTACTTTAAGTTTTATTAATACGAATTAATCATGCATTCAGCAACGTACGCCTATCAGGTGGAAACACACAGTGTAACTGTAGCCTGTGCTTCAACTCTTGACCAACACGGTGCCTAAAGCCATTCTACACAGCTTCTAAAACTATCACATAGTTCTAAAAAATTTAAAAATTATTGTTAAATAAATGAGAAAAAGTTCACCTTTGAAGACATATGACCTCGCATTGTGAACTACATGTATCATTATCTCTCGTCTCTTTGTTGTGTACACATCTAAATACGAAACCTATGGTTGACAATGCGGGGGCATGTGCCCGTATAAGAGAAAAAAAGTAAAATTCTTTTAGTACACCGTTTCATTCATGGTTGTAAAAACTACCTAGAAATACATCTTTCCTTTTCTACTAAAAAGTTTTTGTCGTGTCATTCCAAACACTGTTGCAGCGGCTCTGGAACAACCAGCCGAACAAGAACAATCTGTGTGAGGAGTGAGGACGATGCATGGTCTGTACCTGAGAGACCAGAGACTAGCACAGCTGGACACGTCAACAACTTTATATTGTCCAAAAGAAAAAGGACGATGCATGGTACCATAGACCAGCGTACGTACCTCCGATGGTCATACAGTACCTTGATCCGTGTTCCGTAGTACTAGCCAGAAGCAGAAGAAGCGTACTCCCTCCATCTCACGAAAAAAATACAATTCTTTGACTTTTACTTTTTTTCGCTTGAATCGCTCGCCTTATCTCGAAAATTTTTAAAAACTACTATTTGTTTTGTTATGAGCATTTATTTTATCATTAGAGGTATTTTCAAAATGAGTATTTTATTTTATTATTTGTATAAAAAAATTAAATAAGACGATATCGAATGAGAAAAGTAGAAGTCAAAGAATTGCGTTTTTTCATGGGACGGAGGGAGTAGTCCGTACACGTCATCGCCTGCCGACGAGAGGCACTTGTACTACCTCGAGGCTCCGACGGCTGCTCTGTGGTCAGCGACGACGAAGACGACAGAGCAGCCGTCGTCAGCCCGAGCCCGTCGCGTACAGGAGATGATGGATCGGGGTCGGGCGGGCGACCACGCACGGCACGCACACCCATGACCCATTCGCTTTGCCGCGGCGCTCTGGAGCAAACTGCAAGTAGCTGCAGTGTCACGACAAGCTAGGCTGTAGCAGCAGTGTCACGACAAGCTAGGCTTACGTATTACTGTACGTCTTGTCCAATGTCGACTGCTCAACAGAGACTTCCGTTCCGTTCCGTTCCGTTTTGCGTACGTCTGGACACACGCACGGCCGCCTACTATACGTATAGCTCACGCTCACCGTTGACTACACCTACACGTCCCAAGCCGAGAGAGAGAGAGCTCTGACTCGATTGCTCTCTTTCTCTTGCATGCTACAGTGTGGCTCAAGGCATGTTCGTACGTCTGTGTGACTGTGTCTGATTCGTCAGTCTTTTGACCACCGACCGATGACTGGTCTGCGCTGCGGTCCAGCTCCCCTGCTCCAGCACGCATGCGCCCCGATCGCACTGGGCATGCTATTCCTACACATGCATATGCAGATGCAGTGCTTATTTAGCAGAGCCGAGCACATAGGCTAAAGTAAATCCATTAGGAGCTCTGTCAAATATTTTTATTTCTTAAGAAGTAGTTATATACTAATTCTGTAAAAATATTTTTTTTCTAAGATACTACTAGCTACTCTCTACTCCCTCCGTCCCATTAAAAATGTCATTAGAAATCCATGCCCTTTTCACAAACACGCTTTCCGGGCAACATCTTCAATGGATGGAGGAAGTAGGTTTCAAACTACAGTTCTCTTTGATTTTTTTTATGTATTTTACTATATATATCTAGACATATTATATTTATCTAAATGGTAAAATGTATGTTAAAAAAGTTAAAATAAACTATAATTTGAAATGGAGGGAGTAGAAGCTTTAAAAAAAAAACTTCTTCTAATTCACTGCACGTCACCTACCAAGTCACTGGAAACATTTAAGCCTGGGAACTCAACTTTTCTTCTAAAAAATAATATATACGATAATACGAAGAAATAGCTAGCTATGCTAAACAACAGACCCCCAAGGGGTACGGTCCAATCCATATACATGCACGCATGCAGTGGCGCAGGAGTATTTTGTATTTTTCCATATGCATGTGTTGTTGTGTATATGTACGCATGCACATGACAAGCATGCATGTGCGGCGGGCCACTGCTTAGCTTTACCGGGACACGTTCCCACGCACAACAGGGACCAAAAAAAAATAAAAATCAAAGTTACTCTACTCCGTTTGCTGTTGCTGATGCTGTTGGCTTCTTCCTGTGCCCACAACTCATCTCATCTATAGGGACTGAGCCGTAGCTCAGTTGGTGAGCGTCCGGGTGAGGACACCACCGGTCGCGGGTTCGAGCGCGAGCTCGCCCGTGATTTTCCCACCAGGAACAGTGGTTCCTAAATAAATCTACAGCCTCTCACGCGTGGTCGCCATTAACGATCAATGACGCGTCTGTCATCTACGGATTTATCCGGTGATCTCTACAAGGACGCGGTTGAGTTCTGAGTGTAGTTGTAGGACTGTTTGTACGCGTATAGTGTGTGTGTGAGTGGGGTGTGCGTGTGTAGGGTGGTGTGAGTGTACGTGTATGAACAGATACTACAGCTGTACCGTTTGTACGCGTATAGTGTGTGTGTGAGTGGGGTGTGCGTGTGTAGGGTGGTGTGAGTGTACGTGTATGAACAGATACTACAGCTGTACCCAGATGAGAGGCATAAAAAAAAAACTCATCTCATCTATAGGAGTCGGAGCATATCCATTCAAGCATGGTTTCCTGCATTGTTTTAGGGAAAGCTAAGTATATCATTTTATCTATTATATATGTTTATTTGTTTATGGGTGAGAGATAAGGACCACAATTGTAGCTTTGTTTGCTTGTTTGAGATCCAGCTAGAGCTAGCTACTTGCATTATTGTCTGCTTTCTAAGTGGGAAGTTTGGCAACTGGCATGGCTTTGAGTTCCTCTTGTTTTGTCTTGTATATGTTTGGAGATTGATTATTGGCCGGAAGCTATGATAGATATGTGTCATTTATTTATTTATAAATAAATAGTTGTGCCAAGAAAATAAAAAGGGTAAAAAAAGGTGGTGGTTCCAGCTACCAAATATACATATTCCGTTCACATTGAATTTGCGGCTAGGACATCATCAAGTGTTGCGTGCCTTTATTTCTTTGTTTTTTATTGATTTATCTCAAGACATGGAAGTATTTTATAAAGATTTGCAATTTTAAAAAGTAGCCAACGCAAAATAAAAGAAATTAACATCTCTCTGATTTATACCATAAATGGAAGCAATATCATCTAGTTGGGTTGAAATAGAGTCATATTCGAACATGGAAAAGGCAAGGAAGTACGTACTAAACATATATCATCATCACAAATTAACCTTCTAAATTAATAGAGGAAGCTATAAAAAAGATTGCATGGCCAGATCAAAAGAAATTTTCACAGAGAGAAAAATGAGCTTAGCATTTTTTTTGTCAATGAAAAAACATGTGTGACTCATATTCCAAAATGTTTTCACAATGTAGTGGTTATTTTACTACAAAAAGGTATTACTACATGATAAAATAATAGTAGGGGTAGTGCCATTTATGGATTTCGACAGATGAAGTAGGACAAAGAAAAGGTAGGGCATGGTTGGTGAAAACATTTTTTCAAATCAGAAACAAGTCTCGTTTTACATGATGATTGTCCCTTTTTTTTTGTTCATATCTAGCATTGTTTTTGGGAGAGGCTTTATTTATTTGTTTGTATTAGTTTGTGGATGCCCATTTGATGAGGTGAGACATGATGATGACAATTATAGCTTTGTTCGAGATCCATGAGTTACTTGTATTGTTTTTCTTGTAGGTGGGGAGTTTGGCGCATGTCTTTTTATTTTATTTTCCATGATTTTGTCTTGTATATGTTTGAATATTTTTTTTCGTGATCGGATCTTTTACCCGTATTTCATTAAGAGGAAGGGCCAAAGAAAGACCAGATCACGGATACAAAGAGCTCACAAGTAATCCAAAGCCCTAAAGACAAAAACACAAAAAACACCAAACACATACAAAGAGCAAGAAAACACCGGGAGGGGACAACCCCGCCTCCACACACCAACCGACTAAGCCTGCAAAAGAAAAAACTCCAAGCAATGGTCGCCAAGCTAGTAGATCTTCCCCAGCGACCAGGTAGCCGCTGCGGGGTATGAACGACAAGCGCGCCAACGGCCAGGTAGCCGTTGCGCAAGGAAAGCTTCCCCGGCGACTGGGTAGCCACCACGGGGTACAACATCTGTCAACGATAACGGGGTAGAGCGACGACAGCGACACCAAGCATTGACAAACCCATGCAAAGATGACATGAGGCACACATAGGCTCAACCAACGAACGACACAGACGAGGGTGGTAGGAGATAGGTGCGGCGGCGACATGTTCTTCAGCGGTGCCTTCACGAAAGAGGTGACGCAGACGGCGCGCCATCACCGCTGGCCTTAGAAACTAAGGCAGAGCTTTCACCCAGAAACCGTCGCCAAAGACCATGGCATGAGACAAGAAGAACGACGCCTCCAGGGAGGGAGTGGCGCCAAAGACGTCACCGTCGTCTGCCCGAGCACCGTCGAGCTGAGCTTTCGCCGTGATCTACATGCATAGGTACAGGCGCCGTGCCAGCGCACCAAGAGAGGGCGGATCCAAGCGATGGTAGAGCGGATCCGCGAGCCCGACCGCCGGATCCAGACGGCCGGCGAGCACCACGGCCGCCAGGCCCGGCCCCGCGCCGACGCCCAGGCCGCCAGCCGGCGCACCGCCCGCCACGGCCGCCAGGACGGGGAGAGGGCGGATCCAAGTGAAGGAGAGGCGGATCCGTCCGATCCGGGCCGCCTGGGTGCGGATCAGGCCGCCCGGCGTGTTCACTGGCCACCAGGTCGCCGGTTTGGTGGTGGTGGAGAAAGGGCGAAGAAGAGGGGGTGGGAACACCGAGGGGCGCGTGGCGGCACCCCTTTTTGAGGGTGCCAGCCGCTGGCCGCCGCCGCCGCCGAGAAGAGAGGGCAGCGACGGCGGCCGGGAGGAGCTATGGCGGTTGGGGGGCTGGCGGCAGCGGGGTGTGCCCCCCGAGTCGCCCGTGCGGGGGGCGCTCGGGGTCGGGGGACACACCAAACGAAGAAGATGACATGTTTGAATATTGGATGGTAGCACGGGAGGATATGCTTGGTTCCCAATTGTGCCAAGAGAAAAGAGTAAAAAGGTGGTGGTTCTAGCTAGCGTACATATTGTGTGTTCATTTGGTATTGAATTTGCGCCTAACACATCTAAAAGGATGCATTTCTTCCAACAAGTGAAGTAACACATCCCATTGAAATGAAATCTTCATTTTGTATGTATAAAACTCAATTGAGTTAGAAAACAAACTACTCCCTCCGTCTCAAATTGTAAGTCACTTCAAGAATCTTGGAAAGTCAAAAACATCTCAAGTTTGACCAATAAGATAATCATATTTAGGATACCAACTAAGTATTATTGGATTCTTCGTTAAGTATATTTTTATAGTATATCTATTTAACATCAGAAATCTTTATATTTTTCTTTATAATTTAGTCAAACTTAAAACACTTTGACCCTCTAAGAATCTTTTAGTGACTTGCAATTTGGAACGAAGGAGAGTAAATCCCACTGAACACCCAAATCCCAAAAAATGCCCACCTGCATATAGTGTTATTATGGATTTCCTAA
Organism: Themeda triandra; assembly: GCA_018135685.1. Classification (NCBI taxonomy): domain Eukaryota; kingdom Viridiplantae; phylum Streptophyta; class Magnoliopsida; order Poales; family Poaceae; genus Themeda; species Themeda triandra. The sequence goes on along the minus strand of JAENPR010000015.1, from coordinate 860,430 downwards.
AATCGAAAGCTTTTTAGATAGGGCCAGATAAAAAATAAAAAAAACTTTTCCAAAAGAGGAAAATGAGGTGTACATCATTTTCACACCAACTTCTACTTGTTATTTTTTTATTGAAAGATTCCAAACTGCTTCGTACCATTTTACTTTTTTGTTTTTGAAAACGGTACTATTTTAGTTTTTTTAGCTACAATAAATCAAGTTAGTACGCGACAAAAATTTTGGTTACAGCACTATTTACCGATCTCGACAACTCAAATTTGTCCACGGATAAAAAGCAGCACCTGGGGTTGGCCAAAACCCTTTTTCCTTCTCTCCGTGGAATTTTGGCGAAAATAGGACTAAAAGCTGCACCAAAAACCCGTTGAATTCCGCCCCGTTGGATCCGAGCCGTTTCCATCCATCTCCACAGCCCACTGTGCCTGTGCTTCGTCTGACGTGTCACTGTTCGTTTGACCCGCGGCAAGCAGACCAGCAGCAGCTCCCGGCCTCGCCGCATGCGACAGACAGACAAGCCGACGACCGGTCAACCCCACACCACACCCTCAGTGGCACAGCCGTAAATCCACCTCCCCCATCTGCCGTAACAATAAACATCCCTCAAGTAATTTAATTAATTAATTAACTAATCACCCCCGCGTGACGCCAAGCGCCTTTTCCGTTGCCGGTTCTGCCCCTCACGGCACGGCGCCAAGCAACGGGCATCTTCGCCCGCCTCGGGCTCCCGCATTAAAAACCTCGACCGAGCACGTGGGCCCCGCTCTTAAACCGCGACAATTTCGGCCCCCGTTTCTTTACTGCCCGGGCGGGGGTGGCGAAATAAATAATTTAATATTCACCCCGATAACCTAATTTATTTTTCCGCATTTTTTAATCCCGCAATTTCGCCCTCCTTCCCCCGCCCGCGAGCGGCGGCACCCCTTTTTGCTTTTATTTAGTTTTGGCTTTTTATTTCATTCATTTCACTCGCCCCCCATTTCTGCCGCCCTCCTTTTGCTCTTCCCTTCTCGCGACCTCCGCTTCTTCGTCGTCCTCCTCTCGCTGCTGTTATTTGGTGATTTTTTTTTCCGCTGGAGGAAGGATTTTGCAGGAATATTTCGGGATTTTTGACACTATTTTTGGGGATTTTTTTGTGGGTGGAAATTTTTGTTTTTCTTTTTTTGGGAGGGGAGGGGCGGGGTGGTGGTGCTAAAGGAGGGGAGATGGGGAGAGTGTGCGTGAGCTCCAATGGCGACTGCTCGTGGCGGGAAGCTTAGACGGAGGAGGACGAGGACTACGAGCAGGCGGACGCGTGCGGGGTGCTGCGTCTGCGTGCATGGAGGCCAAGCCGGGGGAAGCGAGTGCCGCGCCAGCTCCAGCTCCAGCTCCGACGCCTCCGCCTTTGGCGGTGGTAGCACCGGTTACGGCGGCGGCGCCGGCAGAGGCGACGGTGAGCTTCCAGCAGCCGGCGCAAGCGCCGTCGCCAGCCGCGGGTAGCTCGAGCGCCGCCGTGCTGGTGCCGCCTCTGGCCACGGCGTCAGCGGCGGCGGTGGCTGGAGGAGGCGGCGGCGGGATGGCGCTGGGGCCGGTGCTGATGAAGGTGCCGAAGAAGCGCGGGCGGCCGCGCAAGTACGGGCCGGACGGGAGCCTGATCCGCCCGCTCAACGCCACGCCCATCTCCGCGTCCGCGCCCATGCCCGCCGCCGTCGCGCACCCGGGGCAGGGCCAGTACACGCCGGCGTCCGCCGTCGGCGCCGCCATGAAGCGCGGCCGGGGACGGCCTCTCGACTTCGCCGCCGCCGCCGCCAAGCAGCACCAGCAGTCGCAGCATCACCAGTTCCACCACCACCACCAACACCAGCAGCCGCCGCAGCAGCAGTTCGGCTTCCACTTCAACTCCATAGGTACTCCCAAATCTCTCGCTCGCATCGCATTCATTTCATTTCCCCTCTGTTTTTTCCCTCCTACTAGATTCATACTAGATTAATTAAACCCTAAAAAAATATTAATTTTTTGGGGATAATCCACATCCTATTCCAGAGATAAGGATGGGATTTTCTCTCTCGCTTTTTTTCCCAACAAATTCCTCGACTAGAGGATGAGCGGCGGTGGAGGGGGCCAATGGCAGCAGGAGGAGGAGTAATTGTAATTGGGTGGCGGCGTCACGCGCTCACGGCAGCTCACTCCTTGTCATGACACTGTCTGTGTCTGTCCCTCTCTTATCCGAATATTTCTTGTCTCCTCCACTCTACGCAGCTCTCAGCTCTCACTCGTGCTGCACTGCATCTGCATGATCAGATACCACTAGTTCGCATGGTTCAGGGACCTCAGGCAGGCGGCTGGTTGGTGCGCGGCGTTCCAAGATTCGTGGCTCGGCCGGGGAGCACAGTGGGGGCCAGATGGAGGCATATCCTCCTGCCTGAATCCGACCCCGTTTTGGTTTTGTTGTTTGCTGAGAGGGCTTGTTGTGGGGTTCAGCCGTTGTGGGGATGCTTGCCAATTGCCATGGTTTGTGGTTAACAGTTCTGTTCTGGAACAGAGTATGGGAGATACAGATCATTTGAAGATCCTCCTTGTTAGGTTCTACCACGCCGGTGCCTTTTGTCATCCCTTGTCTCTAGGATCTGCGTGGTAGTAGGTCTGAAGGTGATGGTCTGATGGATATAGTTCAGACATACAGAGTATCTGTTTTTCCCAAGGTAGGTGGTGAAAGTTAGTATGGCTGGACTGAAAATGTAGAGTGAATGCTTGGGGGTACTACGATACGGTGGTAAAAGTTCAGAATGTTTGGACTGAACATTCACAGTGAGTGAAAAAATTATGGGGTTCTGTACTTCTAGAATTGAGAATCATCGTTGGATGTTGGATGTCGCAGTTGCGTAGCTAGACGTTAATCTCTCTCATGATGTTGTGCAGACCTGGTTTCCTGATGGGATGACTGTTTAGATTCTTAATAGAGTAAACTGTCTTTTCTAGCAAATTGGCACTGTGCAGTCTTTTCATTTGGTCAGTTTGTTCTGCTGTAATCTGCCTTTACTTTCTCTAACCGCGCTGACCATGTGTTGACAGGTGACATGTTGGCGTGTTCTGCTGGTGCTAATTTCACTCCGCACATAATTACCGTCGCTCCTGGTGAGGTATGGGGATAGGGATCTAGATGTTACTCCGTATCTATGATGTGTACGGCGTGTTCTGCTGGTGCTAATTTCACTCCGCACATAATTACCGTCGCTCCTGGTGAGGTGTGGGGATAGGGATCTAGATGTTACTCCGTATCTATGATGTGTACAGCTGCCGTTTACACTTGATCTCATTTGGTGATTTCTGGTTCAGACTGTTTCTGAGTTCTCACCACAGTCAGTCTATGTACCTTCATCTTTCTTATCTGAAATATTACTTTTCTGGATCTTCAGTTATAACGCATGTTTTTTCTTCGAATTTTGATGTGATCACCTATATCATTTTATATCTGTTCACACATTTTGCTTCGTATAAAAACTTACAAGTAATGTGATGAGCATAGAGATCAAAGGACTGCACACTCAGCTTTGTATGCTTCGCTTTTACATGATTAACCAAAGCAAGTCATGATTTCAGTATCCCTTTCCATTCCTTTATCAGAGAAAGAGAGGTGAACACATCTTATTTTGCATCCCTGCTGAATTTATCAAAGGAAATGAATTCAGCCTTTTATTTTTTCCCTGTTGAATTTCTGCTCCTCTTAAGTTACAGCTATACTATTCCTTTTCCTGAAGTGGTCCATATCTTTGTGCGAAAGAGTCATTTGTATTTTCTGTTGGTTCAGGATGTGACGATGAAGGTTATATCATTTTCGCAACAAGGACCACAAGCTATCTGTATTCTCTCAGCAAACGGTGTGATATCGAACGTTACACTTCGTCAGCCTGATTCCTCTGGTGGCACGTTAACTTATGAGGTTAGCCATGCATGACATTTGACACACAAAAGTTCTTACTGCACACATGGTTTCATATCTATGTCTGTGTGGATGCAGACAAAGGATTCTGAGTGGTCCTACTTAACCCCATCTATGCCCTGTTTTGGTTGTAGGGACGCTTTGAGTTGCTGTCCTTGTCTGGGTCCTTTATGCCAACTGAAAACAGCGGAACACGGAGTCGATCAGGTGGGATGAGTGTGTCTCTTGCAAGCCCAGATGGTCGTGTTGTCGGTGGCGGAGTTGCCGGCCTGCTGGTGGCAGCAAGTCCTGTTCAGGTATGCGTTTTCTCGCCCGTTCTTCAAGATCTGAATGCCTGCCTATTAGTATAAAGCTCAATTGTGTAGCTGAACTAGCTAAACTGCATGCCGTGCGCAGTCTATGATCAGAATTGTTCCATCTATCCTTCTGATAACTATAGTCTGTCTGTTGTCTATATAAGCTCAAAGTGCAACTGAAAATTGAGTTCGTTTGGCAGATTGTGGTGGGGAGCTTCCTGCCAAGCTACCAGATGGAGCAGAAGAACAAGAAGCCACGGGTGGACGTGGCGCCTACCACCGTCCCCCAGACGCCTCCCGCGGTCCCAATCTCGAGCACGGAGACCCACAGCAGCGAGCAAGGGCACAGCTCCGCTGCTCAGAGAGGGATGACCTCAGGAGGAGCCTACAGTGCAGACCAGAGCTGGGGAGTGTCCCCTGCGCAGCAGCCGATGGCAGAGGTATCCAGGACGCCGTCATCAGGGGACCTGAAGATGACCGCATCCGGATCATGAGCACTCTGAAAACCAGCCGGAGCTAGCCACAGACTGACTGGGAGCCAAGGTCCTCGCTGGGAAGATGGATCATGGATGGATGGATTGGTTCATTTGTTCCTGACTCGTGAAAGATGTGTCTGCTGCAGATCTCGCATTAGGGCGGTCTAATTGTTGTTGCTGTATGATGAGGCAGACAGGAGGTGAGACTAACAACTGCATTTGCTGTAGCCGTGTGACCTTAGTGTTGTACCCAACCCCCCTACCTGGTACTGGTAGGGTTTTGTAACACCCATTGTCGGAGAGTGTGTGCGTGTGTGTAGTAGCTATTACCATTACCCCCACAGTCCGAGTGTGCTAGCGCCTAGTGGCGTGTGTTGTTTAGGCGACCTTGTCGATTAATTCTTGTGTTGGATTATTACCTTACCTTACTCTTAGGTGCTGGATTAGTTGGTACCCTGTATCTGTATTGGATCTGAATCACCCCTCCCCTGGATTAAATTAGCATCAGAAATTCTCCATGTTTGCTGTTACTCTGTTACTACTCTACACACTGATAGTCTGTTACTCTGTTACTAGTCTACTCCATTACTCTGTTACTACTCTGCACCTTGTTTTCAGATCGTTTTTGAGCTTGCATTGCATCACTGTGTGGCAAGTAAGAGTAGCTGGTTTATTTTTCATGTATGTCAGTGGGCTCGGAAGGACACGTCATCAGGTGATATCAAAGAGCTCTGGGAGTGGGAAAGAACCTGCTGAAGCTGGCTTGGCTCCGAATTCCAATCGTGTCCGGATGGATAGAAAAGAAGAGAGAGCTGGTGAGCTCCACTGCTGCAGCTCCTCCTGGCTCCTGCAATGGCCATGCAAGGACAATTGGACATGGACGACTGCAGGCAGGTAGGCCGGCAAGCAGGTGTGGGCGTGATGATTAGCACACGGTGGTCGGCTTTAACAACTAGTTGGAGTAGTAATCAAATAACTAGCGGTGGTCAAGGCAGGAGACGAGAGCGAGCACGTGGTTGTTACGTACTGAGCATGGTTCATGCCTCCATGGCATGGCCTGATAGATGGCCCGGTCACGAGGGCGTGGTCGGCTTGTCGCCACCACGCCAATACGCCTTGTGCCAGCTAGAATGGACGAAAACGCCACAACCATGCCACCCTCAAGGTTTAGGTAAGCTCCAGCAACAAACAGCACCTGAGCTAGTTCTCAACTTAGCAATTTGCTGCTTACTTGGAAAGATAGAATGTTAGCAGCACACTCGATTGGCACACAACCGGCCTCATGAGTGGGGAGGTTTGGGGTTAAGCTTTCTCTTTAAGAATCTCATAAGAGAGGGAGGTCTTGGAGAAGAACACCAACAAGTCTCTAAAAGGTTTAAGAAGTATATAAGAGAAATCTTTAGTGCAGAGTATGGATGAAAACTGATCGAATATGAACGGATATAACAAATACAACATTTGTTTCGAATTCGAATACGGATAGTGTCAACTATGACGGATAGGATACGATTGAATGTAGGCATCATAAATATGCGATTTCGATATCCGGATACAGATATGGTCTCGGATGTTGAATATTCGGACTCGGATATGCGATTTCAGTATTCTCAACTTTGTATTAGTGGCTATTAGCAATTATCCCAGAAGGGCTTTGCTGACATCTTCGACATCTACACCAGCATCACCTCTCCACCAAACACATTTGTGGGGTCTTCGCTAGCAAGAGGGGCTTCACCATCATCTTCGACCACTACAATGGTTTGAGAGACTTTGTTGACACCTTTGGCATCAACACCTACCACGACTCTCCTTCATCATCAGATCTATTACAACTTCCTTGACCACTTTGGCTCGAGGGTTTCATTGACAACTTCAGTTCAGATCTCTACTTCCACTACGCAAGCGAACACGGGTACAATTGGTCTAGTTGGGCGCTTTGCACCCTACTGGCCAGAGTTCAAACCCCCTCGAGGATGGATTTGTTGGCCGGAGGAGGCGTTGTTTATCTGCGTGTTGAAAAAATCCCCTCGCTGTCCCACGTCAAAGCAGAGGTCTAAGGCTAGCCCAGTCTCACAGTAGCTGTGGTGACGCTGTGTATGGGTAAGGCAGAGGTTCAGGGTTTTCTCGACCTGCGTAAAAATGTCTTCTTCTTATATGCACAATGTCTGAGATTGTCTCGCCCATGGGTTGAGTTTTATTTTTCTACTTCCACTGCTACAACTACTATACCAAGCATGACTGGAGATTTGGTTACGAGCACCAGCCAAGAGGGACTAGGAGCATGGCTGGAGATTTGGTCATGACTCATGAGCACCAACCAAGATGGACTAGCAGAGCATATTAGAGGGTTGGCTACTCCAGAGGGCAAAGTCTTTTGCCTAATGCACACAAGATAAGATTTGGAGGCCTCAAGGCAACCTTGGGTCATGATTACTTTGACTACATCAACAAGAACATTTATTCCCTAAGAAGAGATGTGTCTTCAAGCAAAGCTTCTGGTGAGAAGACCCCTAGAGAAAGAACACATCATCAAGAGAAGCCCCCAACAAAGAGGATCCTAGGAGAAAGGACACACATTGGAAGGTCCCTGAAAAAAGAACATGTCATCAAATGAATCATTCGGCAAGAAGGTCCTAGAGTAGAGATATGGGTGCCGAGTGAAGCCAACAAGACAAGTCATAGAAGCAATTGAGGGAGCCAAAGCTCAAAGTTGAAATATCAAGAAAATTAACATCGAGGCACTTGGAGTTAGAAGCTTTCAGAGTTAACACTTGTATAGACTAGATGAGTCAGTATGTGCTCTTTTTTTCATGCCCCTTTTCCTTTTCCCATAGATTTTTAGGGATGGAGTTTTTAGTGAGGCCCACAACGTTAACGGAGCCCCTAGGGTATATGGTCCAAGTCTCCCCTACCCAACTAGTATCTAGAGTGATGCCATGTGAAATCAAACCCCCTCCCCCGAAAAATTGCTTGTAAATACATATTGCTTATATAAGTGCCTAAGGGAATGATAGTTCGGTCTCACTTAAGCTCTCTTACTCTCACATGTTACCATATGCTCCCAAACTTGTGAAGCCTGCTCTCCTTTGCCTTCTCCACAAAGCCTTGCTCACCTAGCCTTCTCCATAGAGCCTTGTCCACCGAGCCTTCTGTCCTTCTCCACCAAGACTTCCTCATATGTAACTTTCTCTATGAGCCCTTCTCCATAGAGCTTCTCCTCCCTAAATTGTTTGGCATCCCTTATCCCAACATAAGGTTTGGCACGAAACCAGTATAGCTAACTAAGGCATGTATCATAAATACAATATATTAATTAATGTAGTTCTGAGTCAAAAGATAATTATCAACCATTTGAGTCCCAACATTTTTAGTCCTATCATATTAAGTAGTATTTTTCCTCTCATTCTTTACTTTTTCCCAGATTATGTAAATATTAACTTTAGAGTATTAAATTTATATCATCTCCATTAAAAAAGTAAAGATTTCTAATCAAGTTAAGTAGCTTGAGTGGTCACAATTGAAATTAAGAAATGGTTTAAGAAATATAGTTTCAGATTTTAACTTCATACTTCTCATTCACCATGACATTATTAATACACCAATTCTTATCCCAAGTATTATAAAAGTACTATAGTCGCTAGAAAAAATTATAAGAATATTCAAAACTAGTATTCTACCAGAAGGGGTGGTCTTTTGTAGTTATATTAAAAATAAAACTTTGAAGTTTACCCAAACATAATCATTTTAAAGAAAGAATATCTGTTGTGGCAAAACCTATTGGAGCATTGTCACGAGCATATGTGTGGCCAGGTCAATTTGAAAATTCATCTTTTTTGCAACAAATTTGAAAATTCATCTAGAGCAGGGGATCAACACCCGGCCTACCACAACAATGATCTACTATCGCATGTACATTGTTGGACGATTAACATCGACTAATATAACAGATAACAAGAGCTTCTACTAACAAATAAGCAACAAAACGAGTTCGTCAAGATTCAAACAGTTTTAAGCTAGGCGTCATAAGATAGATCATGATTTTTAAAACAAGTTTGAAACTAAATTAATTAAATTTTCTATGAATTATCTTTATAATAGTAAAATAGATTTTGGGATTTTAATTGCATTGCCTTTTCATGTAAAGCATTTGGATAATTCTCTCGAAAAATGCTTTATGAATTTTTGGATACTTTTTAAAATATTTCTACTCCGATTTACCCCTAAACTTTTAAAATAGTCTGATTCCTTCACCTTTGATGTAGCACCGCATTAGCAAACCACCATAAAAACTGTATCTGAGCATTTTGCGGGTCGGGTCGGGCCGAAAAAGGCTCGGTTATTTTGGGCTGAGACAATCCTGGCCATGACCATTCCATGGGCCAACCCAGGCCTGGGCAGGCCGCCAGCGCATTTATACCGTAAAATAGCTAAAAATAACATTTTAGGCCAGGTTTGGGCCAAGAAAGATTTCAATGAGCTCGAGGCCGGGCCTGCGGGCCGGGTCGGGTGGGCTCAGTTTGTTAAGGTATAATCAAAACCACTAAATGTGTAAAAAAATGTTCAAAAAAGTTTTAACGAGGTTAAACAAAACTAGTTTTATTGTTTGGGGATAAAAGCTGACGACTGTGATAGTCGAGGGATGTAAATTGGCTATAAGCAATCATTTTTCGCGAGCAGATTTATATGCCTGTATTTTATTAAGAGGAAGGGATGTGTAGGGTCGAGGTGGACTAGAGGGGGGTGAATAGTCCTTACAAAAAAATTTACGCACCGGCTAACCGAAACAAATGCGGAATTAAAACTAACGGTCTAGCCAAGACTAACCCCCACTAACTAGTAACACCTTGTAAAAGATCCTAAACAAGAAGCAAGGTGCTAAACTAGCTAATGCTCTCCTAAACAATTCTAGCTTGCAAGGTCACACAAACCTAAGCAACTAGTACTTTGGAAAACCGGGGAGCACCTACACAATTCTAATGAGCAAAAGCACAAAGCCAAACCTAAACTCACTAGATGCTCAAGGACAAAGCTACACAAGCCGAACCCAAGAGCGCAATTCACTTAACTACACAAGCTAAGAAAAACACTTACACTACTTCTAGCTACACAAGCAAGAAGGTGCTCAACTAGCTACACAAGCAAAAGAGCACAAGAGCCACTACTCAAGCTAAGCAAGAATGTAACAAATGTAAATACAAGCTTGAGCTAGAGGGGATGCAAACCACCACGAAGAGTGGACACACGAAGTCACGGCGGTGGCGAATCACCGGGCGTAGAGACCAACCACCTGCAAACAAGCTCAAGGGAGGTCGAAGCCTCACACACAAGAACAAGGAGGTCGAAGCCTCGACAAACACAAATCGACTCACGATTTTTCCCCTGGTTCACTTGGTCGCCACCAAGCTACGTCCAGTTGTGGCGATGCACCGACTTGGTGATGAGATGTCCGCTCAATTTGGAGCCCTAACTCCAATCAACACATGACCGGGATCCTCCAAGCCACACTCAACTAGAGTAGCCAATTCGCGCACACGCGGGAAAGGCTCAAGAACCCCCCACAAATCCTCCTTTGGAGCACCGCACAATCTCCACGGGTGCTTCAACGAAGTCTCTTACCACCAAGCCGTCTAGGAGGTGGCGACCTCCAAGAGTAACAAGCACACCGGCTTGCAACACGATCACCTAGTGCCACTCGATGCTATCTCTCAAAGCAACGCACTAGAATCGCTCACTCACTCGATCGGATGATCTCTATCAAGCACAAGTGAGTAGAAGGCTCTCCAAGCACTCTCCAAGGTGGACACCAAGTCCCCAAGGTGCTAAGCATCGGCCAAGGCCGGCCTCAACTCATATTTATAGCCCCAAGCTCGAAACTAGCAGTTATCTCTTCGGGCTGCACAAGTCAACTGCGCCGGACGCGTCCGACGCTAGCGCCGGACGCGCCCTACGCGTACACCACCAAGCCGAGGTTCAAAACTAGCCGTTAGAGGAGTTACGGACAGCGCTGGACCCTCATTTTATGAGCGCCGGACACGTACTACGCTCGCCGGACGCTGTTTAGTGAGTGTGTTCACGCGTCCCACCACCGGACGCCCATTTAGTGAGCGCCAGACGCGTCCTACGCGCGCCGGACGCGTCCGGCGCTCTCCAGGACAGCAGACCACCTCTCACTCAATCGGGCATATCTCTTAGCTCCGAACTCCGTTTTCGATGATCTTAGGCTCATGCTCAGAGGGCTAAACAACCATCATGCCCTCTCGATCCAGAACACTAAGGATCAAAGCAGTTTTTCAATCCAAGAACCACCAGCTCTCTTTTCCAACACCGAAGTGCACCAAACCTTCTCCAACTTGTTCTCTTTTCTCAACTCCTTTGCAAATATGCCAACATCACCAAGTGTACATCACCATGTGCATGTGTGTTAGCATTTTCACAATCAATTTTAAAGGATTTTTCTCTTGTTCTCACAACACCACTCGATCCTAGCATGTCGCAATGTTAGATCGCTCAAGTGGCACTAGATGACCGATATGCAAACAAGTTTGCCCCTCTTGATAGTATGGCTATCAATCGTAAATCCGGTCATCAACTTCTCTACACTCCTCATGACCGGTGAAATGAAATGCCCTATAGCATACCTTTGCCTTGCGCATTTCCATTTCCACCGTCTTCCACCGACGTGCCAATGCAACACATGCACCGACACGACCTCAAGATGATATGATCCACTTCATATCGTCATGTAACCTTCATGGCCCATCGATCTTGATCTCACTTGCTCTTCACCGCCTCATGGTCCATCGGAGCCAAGTCTTGCCCGAGCTTCACCCTCACTAGGTCCATCGCTCCACTGCCTCGACTTGTCCTTCACACACCCTACGGTTTCAAGCCAAGCCTCATCTCGATCTTCATCATCGGTCACATGACTCCATGTCATGTCACATATTCAATGAAGCTCCTTCATCTCACAATCACCTATGGACTAAACCCCTGTGTATTCTCATGATCGCACTATTAGTCCACCTAAGATTGTCACTCAATTACCAAAACCAAACAAGAGACCTTTCAAGATGGTCGTAAGACCTACGACAATATGATTGAAGGCGAGAAGATGTCAACCGAGAACACACCTAGCCTACTGGATCCATTAGTTTTTATTACATTACAACCGAATTTTGCGACGTAGCAACAACGAACTCACCTAGGCTAGAATACCTTGCCTCCCACCAATCCTCCGCTTCACGCCGTGCAGTAGCCGCCATTCCCGGCACATTGGAGCTTCGCCGGTTGAAGACCCTCGCATTGTGTTCCTTCCAAACGGTCCACGCGACAAGCAGGAACAATGTATCAAACAGGGGCCTATTACTGGCCATTATCCGCCTGCCGGGACTGCAGCGACTCATCCCCATACCTCTTCCCCTCCCCATGCGAGGACAGAAGCTTCGTGACACCGGCTGCTGGGAGCCCGGGAGCAGGTTCGCCGCCGGGCGCCGGGACTGCAGCGCCTCCTTCCTTCCCCATACCCACACCTCACCAGATCCAAATGGAAACGGTTGTATCCAACGACCAAACAAAAAACAAAACATAGAATCGATTGTTGTGCAACGCTACGGGGGAATGGTTTTACTATACTGTTGACGAAGAAATCCGCCAACGCATCGATAGTGGGCTTTGGACGCCCTAAAGGTGCTCGAAGCGACCTGCAAATGCAACGACAACGTAGCGTGACTGGCAAACCAATCTAGAGATTGATAAGCCGATGTAGAGCTCGTTGCCGGAAGGGTAAACCCTAGAACAACCTCCAGGAAAACCCGTCGGGAGGATGCATGTAGGGGATCTCTAAGAAATCGGTGGATGGCGCCTAGGATCGCCGGAGAACTCGCGGAGAGGATCGCCGGACAGCAACTAGAAGAGTTAGGGCAAAAGTAGAAGAAGAACCAGAAGAAGATAGGTTGATCGTCTCGATCGGTTGTTGGTTTGTGTTCGATTGATTGGATGGGTTCAATCGGCCATAATCCCCTCGTACATATAGGGGGGTGCTCTTATCCCGGTAGAAAACTCTCCCAAAACTCGTCCATCAAGTTTCCCACGTCAAAAATTACCAAAACCGACTTGTAACGGAGTCGGTTTCTTCCCGACACCTGCGCCGGACGCGTCCGACGCGGAGGGCGCACATCCGGCGCGAGCGTCCGACGCGAGCGCGCGCGGGAAGTCTCTGTGGAGCGTCCGGCGCCGTTGACAGGCGCGCGCGGGCAGACTCAGCGTCCGGCGCTGCGGGGCTGCGTCCGGCGCCCGGGGCGCCTGCGGGACCGGCGCCCTGGCGGGTAGCGTCTGGCGCCGTCATTTGCACCGAAATTGCCCGTTTCCGCCGTTCGTTGACGTGTTGACTTGCGTCGTCTCTCCTTTGTCAATTTTGAGTGTCAACATATACGTTGCCGTTCCCTTCCGACAGCAAACAAGTAATCCCCACATCAACCTATATAGTCTTGGTAAACTTTTGTTCTTGAAAATAACAGACATGCGAAAAACACATCACGTGAAAGTTGTGAGGCGCTCAGATCCCCACAATTTTAGACCGAACTACAAATCAATGGGAATAATTATGAGATGTTAAACCAGTAGATGCCTACAATATCAGACTGAAATTTGTAAAACTTATCCGGCCATGATGAACCTAACAACTCATCATGTGCGAACACATGGCTTTTCCATAGCCTCTGTGTTGTGCTGAGTGATTGTCAACATGGCAACACAAAGTGTGTGTGTGTGTGTTCTACTAACCGTGGCACACGGATTCGTGCCAAACAACGGTGTCTCTTAGCTTGTGTTGTCTGCAGGTGTCGAGCTCAGAGACGATGGTCGACGGTGTGGTGAAGGTCAAGTAGGGCGTGCCGTGCTGACGGACCGGGTGCGGTGAAGGGCGGACGTTAGGCTTGGACTGAGGGACCTTGAAGCCGGGCGGCTAGCCATGGTGGCTGACAACTGGGACATCGACAAGTGCAAGTGTGCACGGCGGGGGATGCGTACGGGCTACGCTACTCGCGGATGGTTTGGTGGTTTGTCCTCAAAACCATCGACGACGGTTTGGTGGTTTCACCTCAAAACCATCGACGGAGGGTTTCCCGGGCTTTGCCTCAAAACCCGGGCGGAGGTCCCATGCGGACGGACGGCACGTGGCGGCATCGGGGAGATCGCTTGGAAGCGAGGCTACCGGTGAGGAGGCGCGGTGGCCGTCGGATCAAGTGAAGCTTGAGTTGGACCCTTATGCCCCTGGCTGAGTGGTTTGGCTCTTCATGTATCCAAGGGCAAAGAGGGAATGTGTAATAGGCCCTATAAATAAGGGTGAGGGGTTCCCTTCCCCATTACCTCTTTTATTTTGCATTTCTCCTTTAGGGTTTCTTCTTCTAGTTTCTTGGTGAGAGAGAGGTCTGCAAATCTACGATTTGTACTCGAACCAAAGTTGTGTGGCAAGCAGAGCACCGAGTCTCTGCTGTTTCCTCTGGGATTAATCACCTGTCTTTGTTTCCTATGATGGATTTTTGGTTCTTCCCGAGTTTTCACTTCCTGTTGGCGGTCCTTATCGACGATTTTATACCGCCAATTAGACATAGAAAAGGGTGAATTATATATTCTTGTATGCATATACATGTACAACTAACCCAAATCCACGTGCACTAGGAAATATACTGTTATTGCAGGAATCATATAAAAGTGCAGGGATTAGATGTCGAAAAGGCGCTTTCTGGAAAGCGCCAACTCAACCCAAGAAGGGAAGAACTACCTCGGGATCAGAATGGGCCAAAACAGCAAAGCATCGTGGCCCAGGCCCAAGGAGGAACCGACCACCCGAAGGCGGTCAGGGGGAGGCGGCACCCTGGCGCGGCCGCGCCAGGGGCGCGCTCGCGCCACCCCCTCTGCCATGTGGGGCCAGCCGGTGGAGGTCGGTACAATTAATGCTCAGGGAGGTCGGTGCGGGGTGTACCTTCCATTTTGGCGCCTAAACCGACCTGAGCAAGATATAAAAGGGGAGATGAAAAGGAATTCACAACACACATTTCATTTGGTCTCTCTCTCCCTCATCTCCACTTGTTCTCTAGCCTAGAACTAGTAGTAGTTGGAGCTAGGAAAGCTACCAAGGAGAGCTTGTCTCCTAGGAAGAAGAGATACATCTTGGTAAATCTCTATGGAGTGTTCTTCCTTGTTCAAGTTCTTATTCTTTATATGTTGCTTAGTGTATGAACTAGAGCATAGTCTTGATCATGTTCATGTTGATACATATGAACTAGAGCCTAGTTCATATGATCAGTTCATAGCTTGTTCATCCCTATCCTTCATCGTTCATATGTTCTATAGGACTAGAGTCTCGAAGGAGAGTGGGGTAACGGTTCGATGTTCTTTCGGGTTTGCCTGTGTTCTAGCTCGTCCATCCGCAGGGTGGGAGTCCTGGGGGAGCATAGGTAGTTCCTTAGTATGCGGGCGTGGTGTCCGGATACGAGGGGGCCTTCGAATATGATGGCATGCCACGGTTGAGGGGTAGGCGGCAGGTGGTGATAGCCCTGTCCGTCCTTTGTAATCCCCCACGTCCGTATGCCGTGTAGGAGTTCGTAAATACCTCTATCGGCTGGCCTACCAGCTGCGGGGGTCTCCCTGTTACCTTAGGCTCTGACTTGCCTCTAACCCTGTATAACATGTGAGTTAGCTAATCTACGCTTAGCGGATACGACCAACCGGCTCCGTAGATTTATTCTTTTATTCTTTCCATTACTTTTATTCCTTGTTTCTCTTTTATCCTTGAGAGAAGACCAAGTGTGTGTCCACTATCCTCAAATTACCGTTTATCTTACCCCTGCATAGCACTAAGGCATATTTCGATGATGTGAAGTACTATATCCATGTGCTAGAGCTATTTTACACCATGCCTTCCTTTGGGAAAATATAAATCACGATACCCCGAAATACTTCCGGGTGAAATGCTACAATGATAGATCCGTGCGCTTGCGGATAATATCTTTAGAACACGACTATCAACCACAGGCGTTTCTTGGCGTGACCACCGGGATGTAACAATTCTAGTGATTGCGTTAAGAAATGCCAACAAGCATTTCGGCGCCGTTGCGGGGAAGGCATTGGTTAAAATAATCTAGCATGGCATGGATATAACTTCATTAGAAATAGTCCGAGGTCTATGCGGGCTAACTTTTATGTTTTCTCCTGTTGTGGGTGAAAACAGGGATAGTGTATGTCCGGTTTCTCCCCGCGGACAATTTCCATCCAAATCCGGAGGCACTCCTAAGGAAGAAGAAGCCTAGAGCTACTCCTTCTTCTGCTACTCCGTCGGCAGCTGAACCGGTCATTTCCGCACCTTCAGCGACCATCCAAATGGCTCAGAAGACCCTCCGCGAATTCTCCGTCCCCGCTGTTGCCAACGTACCCACTGGGCCCGTTGTCAACATGGCGGACAAGAACTTTGAGCTAAGGACTGGCCTGATCACCATGGTGCAGGGGATTCCATTTTGCGGACTCCCCAATGAGGATGCCAACGCTCACTTGCAGCATTTCTTGGAGCTCTGTGACACTGTCGTTATCAAGGACATTGAAGCTGACGTCATCAGGCTCCGACTATTTCCCTTCTCCCTTGTGGGGAAGGCGAAGCAGTGGTTCTATAAGGACAAAGAAGCTGTGAGCACGTGGGGCAAATGCTCCACGGCATTCCTTGCAAAGTTCTTCCCCATGGGCAAAACTAATGCTCTGAGGGGAAGAATTGCCAATTTCCAGCAAACGCGGATGGAACCCATTCCTGAAGCTTGGGAAAGGCTCCAGAGCTTCATTCTTGACTGTCCTCATCATGGGATGGAGGAATGGTTGGTGCTCCAAAACTTCTACAATGGGCTTACGCCCATGTCAAAAGGGCACCTCGACGCCGCAGTGGAGGCGCATTTCTATCACTCACTTTGTTGATAACGCTACGGCGTTAATCAACAAAATGGTAGAAAATCAAGCTTGGGGGAAAAAAGAACCCCACCTAAGCAACAAAAAGGCTCGCACCCCGTGAAGGAGACGGAGGCGCGGCGCAAAAATAGACTTGCTCCCGCAAAAGTTTGACGAAAGAGCCGCCGGAGATACATCCGCACCCTTTGTCAAAGCCATAGAATCTCGCATGACGTGCGAGGTCTGTGGCATTGATGGACATTCAGGGAATGATTGCCCTGAGACCCGTGAGGAAGCATCTTACATCAATAACGGGTATCGTGAACAGCAAGGAGGCAATAATGGATGGAACAATCAGCCCCGTCCTCAGTATCAGGGTAATTCGAACTACTCCGCAAATTACAATTCGAATCAGCCCACTCTCAAGGATTTAGTCCTCGGCCAAGCAAAGATCAACGAAAATCTCACCAAAAAGATGCTAGCCAATGACAAAGTCCTAGAGAGCATCGACGAAGATAGAAGGTTTAACCTGGCGACAAGAATCGGTTGAGCTTTAACAAAATGATAGAAAGACAAATAGCTCGGATTGCTTCGGATGTTCCTGTCGATCCCACTGGTAAATCATCGGATCAAGCTGCTAGTGCCTTCGAGAATGTCAACTCTGTGACCACGAGAAGGCCACTCGTGATCCACCATATCCTAAACAAGCAGCCAGGAAACAAACAACACCACAGCAAGAAGAACCTTCATCTTCTGAACCACAAGGCGAGGCAGAATCAGGAACAACCCTGGATTACCCAGATACAACACACCTGCCATTCGCCACAAGAACAAGAAAGCAAGTTGTGGATGATCAGTTTACTCGGTTCGTTGAGATGGTTGAGAAGGTACACGTGAGCGTTCCGCTCATGGACGTCTTACATGTACCCTCCTACGCCAAGTACATCAAAGACATCATCAACAACAAGCGACCACTGCCATCCATAGCTGTGGTCAAGCTGACAGAAGAATGCAGTGCGGCAATCCTCAATGATTTACCAGAGAAGAAGAAGGACCCAAGATGCCCCACTATCACTTGCTCCATTGGAGGGCAGCAGTTTGACCACGCACTCTGTGATCTTGGTGCCAGCGTCAGTGTCATGCCCAAGATGGTATTTGACAAACTAAATTATACAAGGCTGTCACCAACAACGATCACACTCCAATTAGCGGACTCCTCCCTACGCTACCCAGCGGGAATAGCTGAAGACATCCCCGTAAAAATCAGAGGATACTTCGTCCCAGTGGATTTTGTGGTACTCGATATGGAGGCCACCAAAGAATCACCACGATATTGGGACGACCATTCCTCGGCAGACTTGGAGCACGATTGATGTTGGAGCCGGAGAGATCCGGTTCAACATCAATGGAAGTGAGGAGAAGTTCCACTTCCGACCACGGAAGACGGAGGAGTGCAATATGATTCGCATCAAGTATGAGCCAACCACAAGAGAGGTCACGGAAGTTGAAATCCGACCTCTTGATGCGAATCGGATTCCCAATATCATCTGGGAACAAAGGCCAGAGCCGCAGAAAACAAAGGGTGCCCGGGAGCCAAAACAGAAGAAGGAGCAAAAAGCTCTCAAGAAAGAAAGGAAGAAGGCTCCTGCAGAAAGAACAAAATCAAAAGTCATTCCTGCACACCCCAATGAAAAGAAGAACAAGGGCAAGGCTCCGGCCCAAGAAGGAGTGGGACCCAAGGAAAAATCAAAACCACTCAGATCCTCTAAGGGACCAAAGCTGGTCCCTAAAGAGGAGACCAAGGTGTTGAAGGTGGAGAAAACACAAGCACCTCCAAAAGAGGTCAACCATCCACCATCCTCACCAGCTGTCACCACACCACCAAAAATGGTGTGGAGGCCCAAGCAGGTGTCCCCGTCTACCTCTCCTGCGACAGACGCCTCATCATCAAGCTCAAATTGAGCAGGAGAAAGTCCCGCTTCACGGACTATAAACTGTGAGCCCTGACCGACAGGATAATCGGTAAGTTATCTTTTTATAAGTATTTCATTCCATTAACGTTTACTTAGTCTGTCAAAAATAAAGTTCTATCTTGCTGCCCCTATTCTTGCTTAGTTTAATGCTTTGGAACATGTTCAAGCTTAGCATGTTCCATAAACTTGTAGCTTGAGCATGGTGCTTAGGTTGCTAGTTTACCTTGGTCGACTTGTCGATCATTGAGGCAGATTACTAGTAAGAATATTGGTAGTATGCTATGAGCTAACCCTGCAGGATGATCCCCAACCATAAGGAAGTCCTGGACACAGACTCCAAATAAAATAAAATAAAGATTATTACCTCAAAAATAATTTGAGGGCCCCGTTTCCAAGCAAGCTTGGGAGAGGACCCCCAATAAGAGGTATGTACCACACTAACACTTATGTATATAAAAAAAATGCTTCGTCATTTCCTATACATATACGTCATAGAAATATTTAATTCAACCCTTGATTGAGATGATGAAAAGTTGCTCTGTCTCGTGACTCGCTTGTACCTTGTTTATAATCAGGCTTTCTCCTAAGTTTGAGTTTATTGGCTAAAATGTCTTACCCTTGAAAACTTGAGCTTAGTGGGTTGCATAGGCTAGATCCTGTCTAAGTTATTGCCGGGTATGATATAGTGCCACGAGCAACGCTATGACTCTGTCCTGAGTGAAAACCTGACTTCCGGAGTTTTATTTTCAAAATTATCAAAACAAAAAGTTCCTCGATGATTTTAAAATTCCTACCAAGGCCATATGACGTAGCTGTCAAACTCATTTTCAAAAACCAGTAGTCATATGATGCTTGATCACTAGAAGTCTATAACCTCCGCAAGATTATGGCCTTACACTCACGATTGAGATTCACTTGCACCCACCAAATAAATTTGCCGACCCGTACACTACGAGTCGCGCAAACTAACTTTTCATCCAAATCCACCAAAAACGCCAACTCTTGAACCTAGAGTTGCGCACCTTCTTCAACACAAAGCATGCCGACCCTTACACTGAGGATCGCGCATCCCCTGCTCATCATCCTTCAAAAACCACTCCTCGTTCTTTCATCATGACTCCTTCCCGCCAAAAATTCGTCATCGTATCTGAAAGAGAGTATTGGGCATTAGCACCTCTTGATTAAAAAAAAAGAGAGAGAAGAAAAAAAAAGAAATGATGATGATTGCCAAGGGGCAACAATAAAAATTCAAAGAAGACAAACGGGAATCCCAGCTAGTCTCCCGTTCAAAAAAAAAAGAAAGAAAGAAAAGAAAGATCTTAGTTTTTCAAATCAAAGCCCATACTCTCTCAATTTTCCCTTCCACCAATAAAGAGGAGTCATGATGACTGGAGTACCAAAACCATTTAGAAGTAGGAATCATTCACCCCCACACACTTGCACAAATCTCAATCAAAGTGTATGGTCTTAATCTTCGGACGGTTCGTTCTTTGACTTCACCATCTCTTTGTGATCCAAGCATAGCCACCTTTCATACCTACCCAAAACTCCACTCTCAGCCATAGTAGTAGGTTAGAAAGAAAGGCAAAATACACAATGCCTTTGGTGAGGTACAAGCACTTTTGAGCGATTGAGAGAATCATTCGAGGAACTTGAGTTTCTTTTACAAAAACTTTCAAAACCTCCGGAGACCTGGTTGATCTTGGGTAGATGATAAGCAACGCTGTGAATCTGTTCTACCTTGCAATTTCTCAAGACACGAGAAAGCTGGAAAGCCCCATTTTGTCTTGAGATAATAACAGGGTGATCAGTCATGCCGATTTATTCAAACTCTGGTAGAAATCTTGCTTATACGCTAGGTACACTTGACTCATGATCGGCATAGTAGCAACTCCTGATCAACAACCTAAGGCTGAGCTTTGCTCGGGACGAGCAAAGGGTAAGCTTGGGGGATCTTGTTGGCGGTCCTTATCGACGATTTTATACCGCCAATTAGACATAGAAAAGGGTGAATTATATATTCTTGTATGCATATACATGTACAACTAACCCAAATCCACGTGCACTAGGAAATATACTGTTATTGCAGGAATCATATAAAAGTGCAGGGATTAGATGTCGAAAAGGCGCTTTCTGGAAAGCGCCAACTCAACCCAAGAAGGGAAGAACTACCTCGGGATCGAATGGGCCAAAACAAAGGCAAAGCATCGTGGCCCGGCCCAAGGAGGAACCGACCACCCGAAGGCGGTCGGGGGGAGGCGGCACCACAGCGCGGCCGCGCCGAGGCGCGCTCGCGCCACCCCCTCTCGCCATGTGGGGCCGGCGGTGGAGGTCGGTACAATTAATGCTCGGGGGAGGTCGGTGCGGGGTGTACCTTCCATTTTGGCGCCTAAACCGACCCGAGCAAGATATAAAAGGGGAGATGAAAAGGAATTCACAACACACATTTCATTTGGTCTCTCTCTCCCTCATCTCCACTTGTTCTCTAGCCTAGAACTAGTAGTAGTTGGAGCTAGGAAAGCTACCAAGGAGAGCTTGTCTCCTAGGAAGAAGAGATACATCTTGGTAAATCTCTATGGAGTGTTCTTCCTTGTTCAAGTTCTTATTCTTTATATGTTGCTTAGTGTATGAACTAGAGCATAGTCTTGATCATGTTCATGTTGATACATATGAACTAGAGCCTAGTTCATATGATCAGTTCATAGCTTGTTCATCCCTATTCTTCATCGTTCATATGTTCTATAGGACTAGAGTCTCGAAGGAGAGTGGGGTAATGGTTCGATGTTCTTTCGGGTTTGCCTGTGTTCTAGCTCGTCCATCCGCAGGGTGGGAGTCCTGGGGAGCATAGGTAGTTCCTTAGTATGCGGGCGTGGTGTCCGGATACGAGGGGCCTTCGAATATGATGGCATGCCACGGTTGAGGGGTAGGCGGCAGGTGGTGATAGCCCTATCCGTCCTTTGTAATCCCCCACGTCCGTATGCCGTGTAGGAGTTCGTAAATGCCTCTATCGGCTGGCCTACCAGCTGCGGGGGTCTCCCTGTTACCTTAGGCTCTGACTTGCCTCTAACCCTGTATAACATGTGAGTTAGCTAATCTACGCTTAGCAGCATACGACCAACCAGCTCCAGTAGATTTATTCTTTTATTCTTTCCGTTACTTTTATTCCTTGTTTCTCTTTTATCCTTGAGAGAAGACCAAGTGTGTGTCCACTATCCTCAAATTACCATTTATCTTACCCCTGCATAGCACTAAGGCATATTTCGATGATGTGAAGTACTATATCCATGTGCTAGAGCTATTTTACACCATGCCTTCCTTTGGGAAAATATAAATCACGATACCCTGAAATACTTCCGGGTGAAATGCTACAATGATAGATCCGTGCGCTTGCGGATAATATCTTTAGAACACGACTATCAACCCTGGCGTTTCTTGGCGTGACCACTGGGATGTAACAATTCTAGTGATTGCGTTAAGAAATGCCAACACTTCCTCTTTTAGTTCTCGGTGTGTCTTCTTCGATTCGAGATCGTTTTAGTTTGGTGTGCTTTACGACTGCTTCTTCCGGAGCCTTTGCACTCACTTCGTCTGCTTTGCTAAGAGCCTTCACAACTCTGCTCCCACAAGTCTGCAGCCTCTGCAAGTCTGTAGTCTTTGCGTGCAGTCTTTGCAACCAGCTCCTGCAAGTCTGCACCCTTCGCTTCTGCTTGGTTTGGGGCCTTTGCACCTGGCTCACTCAAGTCTGCAACCTTTGCTCTCGCCTTGCTTAAGGCCTTTGCACCTGGCTACCAAGAGTCTGCAGCCTTTGCTCTGCCCCTGCTTTGCTTGGGGCCTTCGCACTTGGCTCCCGTAAGTCTGCGGCCTTTGCTCCAGCCTCTGTTCGTTTGAGCTCCGATTGTTTTACCGCTTCTTCCACTTTGTGGTGATCCGCTGTGTTCCTTGGGAACATCCACCCTCGCAACAGGGTCATGATCATCACCGGTTTGCGTATCGCTTCTTGGGGTGCTGTGTAGAGCCAAGGACCAATAGTTTCGAAAGAAATTTTGAGGCTCCCATTCACCCCCCCCCTCCGGTCCTTCAATTGGTATCAGAGCCGGTTAAGGATCACTTCACCTTAATCGGTCCGTGATCCCCGAAGGCGACATTATGGAGAACCGTGGGCTTGGCAAGCCACCGCACTTCGATGGCAAGAACTATCCCGACGCATCTCCAAGGGATTGATTCGCGTGTTTGGGAGATCTGTGAGAATGCAAATTACGTGGTACTTGCTGCCCGTGTTGACCAAGCACAGATCGACCAACACAAGGCGAACAGCACTGCCAGAACTGTCTTATTCTCTGCTCTTTCTATGGAGGAATTTGAGCGTGTTTCTGATTGCACTACTGCTTGAGAGATCTGGTCTAGACTGCAGAAATATCATGAGGGTACTGCCCATGTCAAGACCAGACTCTATGAGACACACAAGAGAGAGTATGAGAACTTTGTTCAAACCGATGGTGAATCAATTGATTCTTTGTTCACTCGCTTTCAAACCATCGTGAACAAGATGAGGGCAAACAACCCTCAGATGCCCTATGACGATCATCAGAGAGCGCTTAAGCTTTTATATGCTCTAGATCGGAGGGTTTGGGAAGTAAAAGTCTCGGCGATCATCGAATCGCCCAGCTATGAGACTCTCACTGTGGATGAGCTGTTCAGCAAGCTCAAGTCCACCGAGATTGACCACCGAGCGCGGCGAGGATCGAAATCCGTCTCGCCCCTACCATGGGTTTGGTCCTGTGCGGGAGGTTCAAGTTCTTCAGCTAACCCTTCACAGTTACCTCTTGCTTTGTCATCTTTGGTCTCAGCTACAGAGGAGCAGATGGAGGCCTTTGGGGACGATGAGCTCGCCTTGGTGATTAGCCGGTTCTCACGGTTTCACAACAACCGTTTGAATCGTCGGCGTGGCATCACCAAGCAAGGCTGCTTCGGATGTGGAGATCCCGACCACTACATCGCCAATTGCCCCAAGGCCGACAAGAACTCTGACAACAAGAGCGACTACGGCAAGCGCAAGGACAAGCACGAGTCCTCCGCACCCAAGTACAAGTACAAGTACAAGGGAGGATTCGACAAGGAGGCTGTCAAGAAGAAGTACCTGGAGAAGCAAGAGGCGAAGCAGCGAGCCTTCCTCGCATCCCTCAGTGATCTCGACGATGACTCCGACAGCGGCTCACACCCAAGCGATGATGAAGCCAAGCGGAAGGTCGAGAACAGGTTCAACGGGTTGTGCTTCTTCGCTGACTCCAAGCTTGGAGGCTACTGCACCATGGCACTCGACGAGTCTACCCCAAGCATTGAGAAGAACGACGACACCGAGCCTGAGGTGGAACAAAATCTCGAGTCCCTTGCTGCTGAGGTTGATAACTTGACTACCGCTTTGCTTAGTCAAGATGCTTTGCTTAAGCGTGCTGCTCGTGAGAGGAAAGAGTTCAAAGCTAAGTGGGAGCTTGCTGTCAAAGTGCTTGAGTTTGTTAAGCCCATCTCTGATGAGTCTGAGTGTGATGCTTGTGCCATTCATATGGCGAACTTAGCTGATGTGCAATCCAAGTATGTTGCTTTGGTAGATGAACTTGATGAGGTTAGAGCTAAGCCTATCATTTTGAGTCCTTGCAAGTCTTGTGATGAGCTGAAGTCTGAGCTAGGTGAGAAAATGACTAGGATTGCCATGCTAGAGAAAACTAGTCAAGTTTCTAGATGTGATTGTTGTGAAGCTTTGGAACTAGAACTAGACTCTTGTAGGCATGACAAGAAAAGGGCCGAAGAAGAAATCACAAATCTTCGGTCCATGCTCAGTTGGTTGTCTTGCGGTGAACCGGCTTGGCATGATGATGAGTCAGTTCAAGAGGGGAACTGACACAATGGGATTAGGCTTTGCTACAGGTGGGAAGGGTGAAAATGTTTTTGGTAAGGTTGGTGAACACAGTGGTATGAGTGCATCTGAGAAATCCACCAAGCCTTCCACTACTCGCAAGTTGATCAAAATCACTCCACCTCAGCCTAACAAGCCCAGTGTGAAAGATGGTGTGTTTGAGGAACCTCCCAAAGCTTCACCTCCAAAGCAAGTGTGGACTCCAAAACCAAACCACCTAAGGAACCCACTTGACACACTTCCTGACATCTCTATTAAACCCCCTCCAAAGAACAAGCAAACCCAAAGAGTGACCAATACCCATGAGAGAGTGAGTCAACCACCACCCAAGAGAGGGTGTATCACGTGATTATTGTCACCATGATGGTCACTTGTTTGAGTTCGCTTTCGGAGGAAGAGAGATGAGCGGCATGAGTATGAGCTTTTCCATAACTCGCTCATGGTGTGTTTGCTCCACGTTTCCGAGGGCACGGTGCTAGGCCAAGAGGTGCAACACCTCAAGGACCTAGGCCTCAAGGTGTGAGACCACGAGGTGGTCGTGCCCGGCGGGGTTCGGGTTTTGCTTATGACCTTGGATCTCGTGACCGTGGCTTTCAGTCTTACAGGATGAGCGGACCACGCTTTTCTCATCGTGGTGATCGCTCTACTCAGATGGGACATGGCATGCATGATGCTTTTGCTAACACTTCTCGTGGGTGAATGACTCAACACTGGTTTTCTCCTTAGTTTACTAACCCCAGTGTTGGATCATTTGCACATCCCATGTCTTACTATTGATGCAGGTTGTGGGGTAGAGAGCATGTGCTTGATGGAACTTGATCTTTTGGTGTGATCAAGTGTTGATGGTTCTCTACACCCATTTTTGATAGCCTCCAAGAGGCATATGTGCTATATTGTGGTGACTTCATACACTTTGAGAGCTATCATATACACTCTTATCTTGTACATTAATGCTTTCTCACTTGTGGTATGAGATTGTTGGTTATTGGCTTACTTGTATACCTTTAGCATGTTTTATACTTGTTTCATGCTTTTGTATCGAGTCTAGCATGTTCTTTTCTGTGTATCATATGCCATGCTAGCTTTGTGTATATCTTGGTGGATTAGCCACTTTTCATGTTAGTGTGGGATCTTCATGAACATTTTGCCATGCTTTTATCATGTGCTTTAAATTGTATAGTTGGTATGATGTTCATTAGGTATCCTCTCTAATTGCTAGTTCTTGTATGGTTACATGTATTTCTATGACATGTTTTGCTAGCTCGAGTTGTTAGTCTTTCTGACTAGTATCATGTTACATGCTTTTACTTCCAAATTGATATCATCATTGTGCATCATAGTATGTGTTAGGATTGTGGTTGCTTTTGGGCTTGGTGTGTCTTGTCTCCAGTTGTTTTTCTCAGCTTTCATGGAGAAGGCATTCTATGAGCTGCGATTTGAAAAATTGCCCACGGTGAGCCATTTTCGGGTGTTTGGCTGCAAGTGCTTTATCTTGAAGAAGGGAAACTTAGACAAATTTGAATCGAGATCTTCTGAAGGGATCTTTCTTGGTTATGCATCTCATTCGCATGCTTATCGAGTACTTAACCTTGAAACTAACCGTATCATGGAGACTTGTGAAGTCACCTTCGACGAGACCGCACCTTGTTCTTCTCCTGTCTTTGAAAGTGTAGGTGATGAGGAGATGAACAAGAGCATTTTTGTGGAGGAGGAGCAGGACGATGCCGATTGGGGTGATCCCGAGCCGACTCCACCGGGTGCCCCAGTTGACCCTGCGACGACTACATCGGTAGACAGCCCCACTCCCACATCCTCCACCACATACGACCAGGCTCCTCAGCTTGTTCCAGCTGCACCTGAGGGAGCTCCAGCGGCTGTTGAGGGGGAGGCGACTTCATCAAAGAAAGCACCTCGGCACATCCAGTAACGCCATCCCCCTGGGATCTTGTTCGGTAACACGCAACCGATCTTGTGAGTTTTCACATTTTGCTCTTGCTGCCTTTGTTGCTGACAAGTTTGCCCACTTAAGAGCGGAGTTGGGCGTTTGCTATTCTTTTTAGAGTAGGGTAGTTGTATCTTGGTGTATAGTATGGTTTTGGCTTTCTTCTTTTGCTTTTAGCTTTCTTTTTGCACCTTTGTATCATAGTGCATTTCATCATGTATCATACTACCTTTGTTGAGCTTCATGATTATAGTAGTTTTGATTACATCTATGCTCTTGTTAGTATGTCTTGTTTGTACATAATTGTGCTTGCGGCTTAGACTTCTTCTGATCACTTGTTACATGTTATGAGCTAAGCCTGTTTTCTAAATGTGAACCTGCTTAAATCTTGATGCAACCCGAAAAATGTTCACCTTTGAGTTGGCAAGTAGCATGTGTAGGTTTTGTGAGAACCTTGTTGCTCTCATATGTATGCTTGAGTTGCTATGTCTCATGTTTCTTGAGTCATTCACTTAGCTCGGATCTCTTGATAATCTTGTGCTAAAACTTGATGTCTAAGCTAAGAAATGATGAAAAGTTTTGAGTTGGATCTTTTACGTCCCACGGCAATGTCACGAGATTGCTTCTCATTCATTCGAGTGAGATGAACTTGGGCATTGTAGTGCTAGTCCACAACCACTCGTGACGAGACAGCTTCCCACTTGCACTAAGGGATGAACTCGGCGTGGTTGAAAAACATGATAAAAACAATCTTTTTGGCGGACGGTTTTTATCCTCTCGTATACACATGTCTAAATGAAACCTTGTTAACTACTCTTGTTTTAACTCGATCAATGTTGTAGTTACAAGTGTTGTTAAGTGTATCTTTGAGACATGATGTGTGACCGTTATATGGGGTAGTTCACTCTTGTATACATGTGTTAGCACTTGTTTGATCTCCTGCTTATATGTGCTAGGGGCTATTCTTTTTGGTGAACACCTTTTATAAAATGCCCAACACCTGATCAAATTGCTTATGTATCATATTTTGTTTCACTTGATCAGTTTGAGCATTGGCTTTGACTTGTGCTTTTTGCTATACACTTAACATACTTGCTAGAGCATCTATGTACTCGGATTACTATACTCTTGAAGCTCTGCATTTTGCATCTCTTTCATGGCATGATTTGAGGGGGAATTGCAGTCTCTTTTGATCTAAACTTGATAAGTGCATGTGCCAACAAGGGGGAGAAACATCCACAAATCCAGAGAGTTCATTTGTGAGGATGCATTTGCAAAGGGGGAGGATGCCTTTGTCAAGGGGGAGTTGCACTCTGAGCTATTTTTGAACTGCTTTCGCTAGATGTGTTGAGCCTTTGCCTCTTCTTGAGGGTCTAGGCCGTGTTGAAGTGAGAGTTGCACTCTTAGCTATTTTGAACTGCTTTTGCTAAGATGTGTTGAGCCTTTGCCTCCTCTTGAGGGCTAGCTTTCGCTTTGCTTGGTTGCGTAGAGCCGTTGCCTATGTCTTTGGGGACAAAGTTTTGATCTTGCTTTGCTCATGGCAAGTGACCTGTTTTCAGCTTCTCTTTGGCTTTTGGTCACTTGGATGAGTTGTCTCTGGTTTTGTGTTGGTGTTGACAATGCACTCATCAAGGGGGAGTGTTGACACTAGATACGCACACGAAAGAATCAAAGAGAAATAATCCGCAAGCGCATGGATATCGGTGAGCACTTCACCCGGGAGATAAGTCCTGAGTATCGTATTTGTTTTTATCCGCTAGGAGAAAACGTGCAATAGACTAACCCGATCTTTACTACTACCCCTGGGCTGCTAGTCAAGTGAGAATTAAGCGATATAGAGAGAACTCCTTCATCAGTCTTCTTCTAACCTATGGCAAGCTTTGAGACTACTGTTCTAAGGGGGTACCTGAGGAAAAGACACCGCAAAGGATGCTTAACCGGGCACAAAGGACCTACCTTACCTACCAACGGGAAGTGGATTACAAAGGTAATAAAGGGATTGTCACTTCCCTCACTACTACCACGGTTCCGGCCGGATAGGGAGCATCTACAAGTGAACCTAGCCTAAGCACCACGCTTATGCTAAAGAACAATTACTCTATTCCCAACGCGAAGCGAATAAAGTAAACTTGTAAACCAAAGAACAATAATAACAATGAACTTACTAGTATTAGAAGTTGAATTGCCGAATGATTCGAAACCAAGCCTCGGGTTAGGAGACTTGATCCCGCAGTACACTTTGGAGAGGAGACACCGACAGTAGGGCTTCCTCCAAATCTACCTCCACTCTATACTCTCTCAATCTCTCTTGATACTAATACCCTATAGAGATAGATCCATTCGAGGGACCCTTCTCTATCTAACTCTCTCTCTGGATTGAAGTCTTGAATGAACTGGAGAATGAATTAGGGTTTTACCCAGGGGCCGGGGGCTCGCTTATATAGCCCCCTAGGATTAACCACAGCCCTCGGATCAAACCGACCTAAATGGACGATAATTATTGCTCTTCAAAGTCGGTGGAGGCAGGATCCGCGAGACTCCACCTGATTGGTGGAGCTGGGGAGTCGGCCGACTCCCCCGCTTGGGCGGACGACTCTGGCCGATGCCAGGTGGGCCCCAGGTTTCAGGTGTCGCCTTCTGGAGTCTTCTAGATTATACTTTTTCACCCGTTCGGTCTTTCTCTCTATGTAAACCCGACATGTGGGCCATCTTGGGTAGTTTTCAGTTTGTCACCCCGCGAAATAGATATTCACCAAAACTCGTGGAATTACGTCGGTGGTAACCCTATATCTGTCAAGTATTTATGAATAGGTCCATTTGCATGCTAAGTTGACGGTTGATTTTATGAGTTAACGACCGTCAACAAACTCCCCACACTTGTCTTTTACTCGTCTCGAGGAAAAGGATGGATTACTTTAAGCATAGCCTCAAACCAAGACATCAACATTAGATTATCCCTAATCATACCCGCACCGCGGGGATTCAAAGTGTCTACCATTGAACTTTGGGGAGTTGAAAGATGGAACAGCGCGAAGTAGAGATCCTTCTTCTATCAATCCTGTCACTCGGAGTTTTTATAACATTTTTGTAAAGAAAACTTAGCTTACCCTTCTCCATCATGTAGCACACTCGAATCACTCTTTATATGTGGTATTTGTGGAGCTCACCATTAAGTATAGAGCACTCAAATCTCTCAATGTATGTAGTATTTATGGAACTCACTTGAGGCATTGTGAAGGGTATGCCTCCTATTCTACTAAGGCTTATGTGGAGTTTAAGGTATTTCAAGGAATAGCATTTTTACATGCGTATATTGATTAGTCAAAAACGGGAACCATGGAGAGGGGGACCTTACTCTAGATCAAGTGTGTGCAAGTGTGTGGAATATTTGGTGGCTAAATTTATGATAATGATGCCCCTTCCCTCTCTTGCACACTTTTCTCTTGAACATTGCTTTACTGATCTTCTCTTGAATGATGAATTGATCTTCTTCTGATTAACTCTTTGAGCTTCTTTGAACTTTCTTCTCTGGATCACAATACTTTAGAGCTCATGAGCTATCTCTTTTTTTTTTACTAGTAATATAGCCCATGTCTCAATCTTGGACACAATGACTTTCTTGAACATGATGACGATGATGACAATAATAATCTTCTTTCAACAACTGGATGATGATAACAATCCTTGGAGCATATAAAAATCCTAGGAAGTGTATGTATCCTCTCACAGTATAGGAGATGGATGAATGGCGGAAAGCATGTTTTTGCGTACTCCCAGTGTAGGAGCATATTGATACTAGATACGCACACGAAAGAATCAAAGAGAAATAATCCGCAAGTGCACGGATATCGGTGAGCACTTCACCCGGGAGATATTCTAGAGTATCGTTATTTATTTATCCGCTAGGAGAAAACGTGCATCTGACTAACCCAAGATCTATACTTAACCCCTGAGCTACACACAAGGTAATGAGCGATATAGAGAGGATTACTACCACAGTCTCCTTCCAACCTATGGCAAGCTTTGCAACTACTACTCTATGGGAGCACCTAAGAAAAGACACCACGAGAGGATGCTTAACCTAGCACTTTTGGACCTACCTTACCTACGACGGGAAGTGGATTACAAAGGTAACAAAGGGATTGTCACTTCCCCCGCTACTACCACGGTTCCGGCCGATAGGGAGCATCTACGAGTGAACCTAGCCCAAGCACCACGCTTACGCTATGAACGATTACTCTATTCCCAACCGGAAGCGAATAAAGTAAACTCGTAAACCAAAGAGCAATAATAACAATGAACTTACTAGTATCAGAAGTTGAATTGCAGAATGATCCTAGAACCAAGCCTCGGGTTAGGAGACTTGATCCCGCAGGTACAACGAAGAGGAGACACCGACATGCCGGGCTTCCTCCAACTCTACCTCCACCCTATACTCTCTCTATCTATCTTGAATGCTAGGCTCTAGGGAGGAGATCCATTCAAGGGACCTCTCTCACCTGATCCTCTCTGAAAATAATGAATTAGGCTTTCAAGGGATGCCTCCTCCAGGGGCTAGGGGCCCTGTTTATATAGCCCTCTAGGATGCACCACAGCCCTCGGATCAAACCGACCTAAATGGACGATTATTATTCATCCTCAAAGGCGGTGGAACAAGGGATCCGCGAGGCCGACGATTGGCCGAGGTGCCCATCGGCCGCCCAAGGGGGAGTCGGCCGACTCTCCACCGAGCCCGTTCGAGCTCCCGTTTGGTCCGAGCCTTCTCGAACCTTCCAGTTACATGAAATTTTCACCGGTTCCCGATTATCTCTATGTAAACCCGACATGTGGGCCTTCCTTGGGTATTTTCACCGACACCTATGCGAAAACGGACATTCACCAAAACTCGTGGAATTCTCACGATAACCCCTATATCTAGTTGGTGAACATATTTTAGTCATTTCTCATGTCTAGTTGATGGTAAAAATTGACACTTATCGACCGTCAACAACTCCCCCAAGCTTACCTTTTGCTCGTCCCTGAGCAAAGATAAACTCAGTGTGGATCAGGAGTTGCTACAATGCTTTCACACCTCAAAAGTACACATGCGTTCAAACAAGAACTCTCCTCCGGATTAGAGTGAACTATTCGACTTAAAACTTACTCATATTACCTTTCACCATGGGGCTTGTAGCCGTCACTTGGGTCTTGAGCGGTTGAAAGACGAATGGTCAAGTCAAGCGCTATGTTTCTCGCTCTTTGATCAACTATTATTCCGGAGTTTTTGCAAGATTTTCAAATAAAACTCAGAGTTTCCTTGTATGACCCTTTCAAGTCTCTCATTTGTGGTATTTCTGGATCCTCTCCAAGGCATGTGTAGTGTATGCCTTCTCTCTTCTCTCAAAATATGTGGTATTTATGGAACTAAGGCATAGTGGAAAGTGCCTTCTCTCTCTTACCCTACTTTCTAATAGGCTTATGTGGAGCTTATAGGTGGGGAGACACTCAAACTCACTTGCATATATTGCACAGTTAAGACATGGATCCAATAGGAACTAAAATAATAATAAAGTCATATGTGCATGTGAATGAGGAAATGGAATGGATGATAAGATGATGATAGAATGATGATGATAAGGAAATGATTATGAGGGGTGATCACTTGGTGAACATCTACTTCTACACTTGCTCCTTTGGGGATAACATAACTCCCTTTATTCGGAAACCTTGAAACTTCTTGAAAGGAAGGACTTGGCTACTCTTTCTTTCTTTCTTTCTTCTTTTTTTTTCTTTTTTTTTAGAGCAACCAATCCTCTGAAAATGAAACTTTAGCAACGGGGAGTGTATAACTTGAAATAATAATGACTGGAGCTTTTATGTAGGCAAATGGAACGGCGATGATTATTTCTAGATGTTCACTCCCAGGATAGGAGTAGAACCTTTTCTGGATGAAGTGAGATGAGTGGCGTATGTATTTTGTGGATGGATGGATGGATGGATGCGTACTCCCAAGGTAGGAGCAGCATACGCGCGTATCTCCAAGGTAGAGACAGCACAATATGTGGGGGATGCGTACTCCCAAGGTAGGAGCAGCATAGGTGCGTATCTCCAGGGTAGAGATAGCACAATATGTGGTGGATGTAGATCTATATGTAGGTGGTACTTCTAGGGACGAAGTAGCACGGAATGACCGTAGTATTTATAAAATGGGTGCATGCTTCGAGGACGAAGTAGCATAGATCAATGGATGGAGAGCACATAGTATTGACTTTAACCGCATGACCGGTTCCTTATGGGTCCACAGCATAACCACACTCAATGCCTATAAAGACTACACTCAAGCCTACAATATGATCTATATAAATAGATGGGTTTTCCTAATCTAGCAAGCATGAATATATGGCTGTGGTAGGAATTTTGAACTCTCGTCATAAAGGAACTCATCATGCAATAATTTAAGATTTTTAAAAGATAAACTCTCGAACTCTAGCATCTCTAGGAACAAGATGGACAAAGAGCTCAAAAACTTTCCCATATCATATCCGTCAACTACCTAGACTTAGATCAAGCATTCGCTACCCACAAGTTTCAGGTTCAGAGTAAATTCAAATCTAAACAGTTGTGTCCAAAACTCGGGAGAGTGCAAGGTTGAAAATTAGGTACTTGAAAGGAATTACGGCAGAGCAACTATTCATCATTTCCATATAAGAGCTTATTCTGTAGGGTTCATTTTAGCAGGCAGACTTTTCACATACTCTCCTTTATTTTATTTAGCAAGATAAGCTAGTGATACTTAGCTGGATAAGGGGGTGCTCTCCCCCAAGCTGGATGTTCATGTAGTCTGTTGGTGTTGCTGACTGGTAGTGAAGGCGTACTGCTCCTCCTGGAGTGTCAGGGATAATGGCAGTAGAGACAGCACTGCGACTGTTGAAGACAACACTCCGACAGGGGACATGACATCCTTCTGCCTGTTAGCGCTTCTTGATCCTTTAAATTCTGTGGGACTCAAATAGACAACAAAGCTTGTGGAACTGATTAAGCATTAGTGATAACCCTCTAAGCCTTGAATGTCGAGAACCTTCTTAACACATAAATCTTTTTAGCAGGATCTTAATATTTTTATAATTTTATATTTATGATATGTAGGCGAGAAAAATGCAACTAAGATGAAAACTTATTTTTATGCCACCACAAGTGGATATCTTTGTGGGTCAGTCGCACCACAATATTATCCGCATGGGGCTTAGCATTTTCTAGATGCAATGCAAGATAAAATTATTTTCTTTTCTAATGCAGATGCAGTAAAGTAAATATGCAACAAGGATTGATTATGCAAAAAGTAAATATGCTAATGGAAAAACTTATGCAATGCTAAAATGGGAAATAGGGATAACTACCAAGTTACCTCCTTGGCAAGGGTTTGGTGTTTTAAGTCTTCTGAATAGGACTTCTTGTCATGTTCACTCCTTCGGTGCTTCATTTGATCTCATAGGTAGAGACCTTGAGAACTGTACCTCTTGAGTTGATATCTCTTGAGGAAGGGGTCATCCATGTTCTTTCCTTGTCCACGGTCCGAAGTGAATCTTTTACTTGTGATGTTTGTGACATCTTGTTTAGTGTGCATGTTGCGGTTCGAACTATCACCGGAGCACCCCGTGATGAAGAGTTGATGCTTCTAGTGGTTCTTTACCTAGACCTTGTGCTCCACTTATTGTTTCTTCTCTGCAGAGGATTAGTGGACAACACATACCCGAAGGAATATACAAATAATAACAAGGGTAGATTTGTCATAGAGGTAAATTTTATGCTATAGAAAAGTTGGTGTGGAAATTTTAATTAGCATAAAACATTTACTCAACATTACTTCTTCTCTTAAGGATTGATTTTACTTTGTCTTAAGTTTGATGTGTATGACATGTATAGAAAACAATCAAACTTATAGAGAGGAAGTAATTGCGAGTGGAGGGATTGCAAACCAGCGCTCTAGAGCGACGAGGGCTTGATAAGAGGAAGAGCATTGCTGGATCATTATTAGAGGAGTCGGCGGCCTTCCTCCCCCAAGCTTGTTGTTGCTCATCACTGGAAGCCAAGTGTGTGTGTTGAATCATCCCTCGAAGTGTGTTGTAACTCTATGTTCTTTAGACACTTGTCCATCCTCGTTCAAGTCTCGTTGGAGAGGATCTCGATTCTAGAGCAAAGGTCTCTCCTTTGCATTCTTCTTTTCTTTGGACTATCCAATCTAGGACGGACTGTTGCATGATCTTCTTTTGTCAACCATTCTTGATTTTTGCTGAGCCTTGATCGACTAATTGATGTTCATTGGAGATGTAGACTCGAGTTCTTCCTTGATGGTCTTTGTCTTCTAGCAACATAGCGAAGAGTTGCAGTTAATGATACGCCATCCGTCTTGATGATCAAGGAAGGGACATCATTAATTTTATGCAGGCTTCATCTCCAATGGCCTAGGGACATCATCTTGCAAATGTAGTTGTTCATGGTCTTCTTGGGCCTGATCGGTAGTCAAACCTTGATGGTGATTGGTTGACACAAGGATGCATACTTACCATGCTTGTCCTTGTTGCCGACTTGCAGGATGGTGTCTTCAAGAACAACGAAAGCAGGTCTTTGATTGGCCAAAATGAGGTGAGTTGCACCCAGCTTCTCATTAGTGTCCTAGCTTGAGTTTCGGGCTCAGTGCTATGATGTCTTCAAGGTTGCTCATAGCTTGTTGCCTTGTTCATCCACTTCCTTTGGGTGAGTGCTATTGATGTAGATCCTTCTTGTGGGACTCTTGTCTCCTTCTTTGTTCCATCACAGAAGTGGTGATTTGGCAGGTTCACCATGAATAGGCATGCCGTGGATTCCTTCAATTCTTTCTTCGATGATGAATGAGCTATTGTCTTTTGTGCGAAGTTGTTCGAGTTCATCATATGCCTTGCTTTATCTCTCGATGTGAGTTCATCTCTGACTTTCCCAATTTGGATTTGGAAGTTTGTCTCAGGGGTTAGTCCAACAAAATATTCCAACATCTACTATAGCATACTATCGGCTCAAAGATCAACCTAGACACCACGTCTAATTTGATTTAGGAAGGCATTTTAACCTAAGCACCACGCTTAATTTAAAAGCCTTTTGAACTAGGATCAGCACACCTTTTGGTTCAAGAATTAAACTAGATACCTTATCTAACTCAATTCTGGAAAACAGTTTAAACTAAGCACCATGCCTAATTTAAAAGGTGTATGAAAATACCTCAAAACCTACGTATACTATAGCAAACAAAGGTGGCATGAGAGCACTACAGAGATTTACTTAAACAGTGATGATAGAGCATGATTAATAGCAAACTGAGCATGCCTTAAAGGTAGGGACAACCAAAATAATGTAGCAACATGGCAAGGAATCTATTTATGGAAGTATATCCCCCAAGCTTGAATTTGGAGAAATCAAGATTGGATGAATGTAATTCAATGTTGCATAATGATTGGTTGGACATACCTTGCATTTGTTATTCCTTCGATCTTTTTGTATCAAACCTGGAAAGGTTAGTGGCAAGAATACCCGAAGGAATATTTTCATAATTATAACTCTATGCTCAATTAACAAGGACAACATAGTAGAAAGGTGAACAGTTATGCCATGGTCTGAACAGTGCTTGTTTTAGGACACTAAGCTTGTCCTTGGGAAACCTTCAAGATGTGAAATGGTGAAGTGGTTTCCCCTCCAACACCAATCTAAGTTCACTAACTCAAAATTCGACACAACGAGATCTACAATATTTATGATAAGTATATATGTCTACAACCACCCTTTCAATATCTTTAGGAACAGGGAGCATGAGGGGGTTGAAGATCTCGTGTGGGGCAATGTTGGGGAGACTAAGTGAATCAGGAGATTTTTCGAGCAAGGTCTTGATGGGGTGTCAAAGAAGTAACTACTTTGCTCATTGAAATCTCCATCATCTTCCACTTCCAAGGGTGACTCGACATAGATGTCCAAAATTCCCCCTGGATCATCTTTCGAAATGATCTCATCTAAGGTCTTATCCATCCATTCAATGGCAATAGCACATAAGTTCTTAATGCTCTCTAGCCATGGATGTTGCTCTTTGTGATCCTCTATATGGTCTTGATGATTCCTACGTGTGGGAGATCTAGATGGACTTCTAGGATCATCAGGAAGTTTAGGAGAAAGAGCATAGAATGAGTTATAGGGGTCAAGGATGGGTTTCAAGATGGGTTTGTATTCTATATCTAATGTGGGCATAGAAGGGGAGAATATAAGAGTGGCTTCTAGATGGCTTCGCTCTCCTTCTATGGCACCACTTGACATGCCATCCTTGAGTCTTTCTAAACGTCTTTTAAAGGGATTGGATGTGAGACGCTTTCTAAGAGATCTCTTCTTGAGAAGATTTATAATGCATGCACTAAAAGATCTCTTATGAAGCGGGAAGTTAAAACTCCTCCCAAAATCATTATCAAAGAGAATCTCTAAGGGTAGAATTACTTCTTCCTTTAGGGGACTTTGGAGTACTACTGGTTTGGGATGGATAGCCAAATCATGGGATTGAAATGTTTGCAAAGTGGCTATGGAAAATTCCTCTTCTAGTTTGGGGGATGATTCCTTCTCTACCTCTAGGATGTTATCATGAAGGCTAGTGCAAAGAGTGTGTCCAATAATAAGGACAAACCTCACTTCACTAATGGATAAAGAAAGGAAAACTCCTCCAAAGGCGGTATTATCAAGACCCCTATAAAAATGTTGAAGAAGAACATGGTCTTGTAAGGCTAGGTCTAAACCTAAATTTATAGGAAGATTAAAAGTTTCCCTAAGTGTAGCAGAAAGTTCATTACCTACTTGATCAGAAGATAGGACTTCGGGTTCATTACCTTCTCCATGGTTAGAAGATAGGACCTTGGGTACATTACCTTCTTGATTAGAAGATAGGACTCTAGCTGTAGAAAAGGGTTGGCTTTGACCTATTGCAACCACACATGGGCGCAGCTCATAGCTAGATATGAGAATCATGGGTTCTAGTGGCTCTAAGCTTATGCTCATGGGTGCAAAAAATTGATAGATAGGCGTGGAATCTGGGTTATCTATGAGGATAGAAAAGAAAAGGCAAAAGAAAAATACAAAAAGATAAAAGTATAATACAAGGCTAAGCATGACTTAAGGTTATCTCAGCAGACCGTCTTTCTCCCCGGCAATGGCGCCAGAAATGCTTGTTGATACTAGATACGCACACGAAAGAATCAAAGAGAAATAATCCGCAAGCGCACGGATATCGGTGAGCACTTCACCCGGGAGATATTCCAGAGTATCGTTATTTATTTATCCGCTAGGAGAAAACGTGCATCTGACTAACCCAAGATCTATACTTAACCCCTGAGCTACACACAAGGTAATGAGCGATATAGAGAGGATTACTACCACAGTCTCCTTCCAACCTATGGCAAGCTTTGCAACTACTACTCTATGGGAGCACCTAAGAAAAGACACCACAGAGGATGCTTAACCTAGCACTTTTGGACCTACCTTACCTACTGACGGGAAGTGGATTACAAAGGTAACAAAGGGATTGTCACTTCCCCCGCTACTACCACGGTTCCGGCCAGATAGGGAGCATCTACGAGTGAACCTAGCCCAAGCACCACGCTTACGCTATGAACGATTACTCTATTCCCAACCGGAAGCGAATAAAGTAAACTCGTAAACCAAAGAGCAATAATAACAATGAACTTACTAGTATCGAAGTTGAATTGCGTAATGATCCTAGAACCAAGCCTCGGGTTAGGAGACTTGATCCCGCAGGTACAACGAAGAGGAGACACCGACATGCCGGGCTTCCTCCAACTCTACCTCCACCCTATACTCTCTCTATCTATCTTGAATGCTAGGCTCTAGGGAGGAGATCCATTCAAGGGACCTCTCTCACCTGATCCTCTCTGGAAATAATGAATTAGGGTTTCAAGGGATGCCTCCTCCAGGGGCCAGGGGCCCTGTGTATATAGCCCTCTAGGATGCACCACAGCCCTCGGATCAAACCGACCTAAATGGACGATTATTATTCATCCTCAAAGGCGGTGGAACAGGATCCGCGAGGCCGACGCCGATTGGCCGAGGTGCCCGTCGGCCGCCCAAGGGAGTCGGCCGACTCTCCACCGAGCCCGTTCGGGCTCCCGTTTGGTCCGAGCCTTCTCGAACCTTCCAGTTACAGGGATTTTCACCGGTTCCCGATTATCTCTATGTAAACCTGACATGTGGGCCTTCCTTGGGTATTTTCAGCTGACACCCTGCAGAAACAGACATTCACCAAAACTCGTGGAATTCTGTCAGTATAACCCCTATATCTAGTTGGTGAACATACTTTAGTCCTTTCTCATGTCTAGTTGATGGTAAAAATTGACACTTATCGACCGTCAACAGAGCAGCAGATATATATGTGGGTGTAAGTGCACTTGATCATATGAGTAAGAGACCCTTCTCTAAGGCTCTAATACCGCCAAGACTATTCTCAACACAAATAAGAAGCTTATGTCTTGGTCTTTCGAATTTTGTCGACGAGGCTCTATAGGTATTTATTACCACAGAGGAGAAGTATAGCTAACATTTTAAGATTTTTCGAAAAGAAAGTCTCCAAGCAACTAGACATCAAGACATCAGGTTCTCATGGTCCATGCTATCTCACTGTCCTCAACAACTTAAGTAAAATAGGGTCCCTATAAAATAACGTTCCCAACAGCAACAGGAATTCCCAGGAATTATCATGGTGTGAGTCTATCTTGGGGTCATGATTAAAATAATCTACCTTCTCAGTATATATAGCAAGTGATTTAATTCAAAGTGTTCCCCAAACGAATCGAAAAAAGTGATCGGTATAAAATTTGGAACATAGGGAAGCAAACCTGACCGTGGACGAAAACTGGAGCCAAATGGGCTCACCCCAGGGGCGGCCGACTCTATATACGGGGTCCGCTTCGTCGTGCGTGATCTGTACGTCGTATATTCTCAAATATTTTTAGTGGTTCGCTGATTTCCGTTAGTTTCGTCGTCGGTTGCCTCCCCCACACTAGATTCCTGTTATCTTCATTCACAACAAGGTGGAGACAAAAGAGGCAACACATATGCAATAATAAATATAACTAAAAACTTTATTTCATCTTCATTAAGGCCTGGATTACAAGTATTGAAAAGAACTAAGATCGAACTAAACTTTAACTAAGCACTCTTGCAAACTAAAACTTTAAACTGAGCAATCTAAATCACACTAGGCCTTTCCGATGCTAAGATAAATCTCATCTAATCAACTCGCTTCTCCAGAGCGTCCAACTTTTTCTCTAGCTTATCCGTCCTCTTCTCTAGCGCACGAAGTCTATCTATGAGAGTAACAATGCTACGCTTTCTGGGACACGCCGGCGTTTTGCGAGATGCAATAATGTCGCGGCCGAGTCTCTAGCTCGTCTCTAAGTCTGCAACAGTCTTGCGACGCTTCCTTGGAGCTTCTGAGGTGGCGAGAGCTGCTTTCGGGGCTTCCTTCGGAGGGACGAACTTCACCTTGCTCGGGTGAGCACGGACTCCCTCAAAATACGAGCGCTCTCCAGTGCTATACTTAGCACAGACGATCTCCCCTTGCTTGTTGGTCTTCACTCCCATAAGCATCTCATTGTGCTTAGGAGGGAGGATCCTGGTGCCTTCTGGGAGCTTCACAATAGGACCCTTTGGTGGAGGTCCATCAAGGAGCAAAGGCTTGGGTGCAGCGATGAATGGTTGGGCGAAGTATCTATGGCTGTGAGTTTGAGGTTTTGGAGGGATAGATGCTAGGGGTTTTGGTTCAGCAAGAACGATGGCCTTGGACTTAGGCTCCTCCTTTGGGATGGTGTTGAGATCAATCCCGAAGCGAATCAATCTCCTATCTAAGTTTTCTGGCTCTGGCTTCACCATTGCTGCGTAGCAAGCTTGATGCTAGGAGGAGGAGGCTTTAGATGGAATGAGGTTGGCCTAAGGCTGGGCTTCTTTATATAGGGAGGATGGAGAGGCATCTAAAGGGAATCTCCGAAGGAATAACGCGTCAACGTGATCTCTAAAACCCTAATCGGCAAAAATTCCTGAAAGAGGAGTATGGAAGGATCACGAATGCAAAAGCTGGTGGCGAATGGTGGAGTCCCAGGGTCGGCCGACTCCCCCTTTGGGGCGGCCGACTCTGGCAGGTGGGCACCCCTGCCAGGGTTTTTTCGCAATCTAATTAGCGTATTTTTGTCATTCAGAAAAAATACCCTGGACCCCGAAACACGAAAAGTAAAAAGGTCGGGCCCAACTACCTAATTGAGAAAGAAATTTAATTCATCTATTTCACCTATTTCTTCAATGGGCTCTAAAAATATTTTAAGACGTTGACCATTTACCTTGAATATCGTACCTTCGTTGTTGCGAAGCGTAACGGCTCCATGCGATGATGAGCTTACAACTTCGAACGGTCCTTCCCATTTGCTTCGAAGCTTTCCTTGCCCAAAGAGTTTGACCCTGGAATTAAAAAGTAATACCTTGTCTCCGGGTGTGAACTCCTTGATCTTGATTCTCTTGTCGTGCCATCTTTTCACTCTCTCTTTATATATCTTAGCGTTGTGATAGGCGTTCTCTCTCCATTCTTCTAATTCAGAGATTTGCATCCTCCTCTTCTCTCCTGCTGCTTCTAGGTCCATATTCCATTTCTTGATGGCCCAGTGAGCTTTGAATTCTAGCTCTACTGGCAAGTGGCAGGTCTTTCCATAGACCAGTTGATATGGTGACATCCCAATGGGTGTCTTGTATGCTGTTCGATATGCCCATAGTGCATCAGGAAGCTTGTCCGTCCATGCAGTTCCCATTTCATTCACTGTCTTCTGAAGAATATTCTTGATTTGCTTGTTTGATGTCTCTGCTTGGCCACTTGTCTGAGGGTGATACGGAGTAGCAACATTATGACGTACCCCGTGCTTCAATAAGTATTGCTCGAAACGCTTGTCGATGAAATGTGATCCTCCATCACTTATGACTATCCTTGGGACTCCAAATCTTGGGAATATTATTTCTTCGAACATCTTCTTGGAGCTAAAATTATCTGCCTTTTTACATGGCAGAGCTTCGACCCATTTGGACACGTAGTCCACTGCTACAAGGATGTATTCACATTTCTTCGATGGTGGAAATGGTCCCATAAAGTCAATTCCCCAGACGTCAAAAAGCTCGATCTGAAGATTGTTGATAAGTGGCATGGCGTCTCTTGAATTAATATTGCCATGTCTTTGACAAGGACCGCATCTCCGAATGAAATCTTTTGTGTCTTCATACATTGTTGGCCAGAAAAATCCACATTGCCAAATCTTCGCATGTGTACGGAACACCCCATAATGGCCCCCATATGGTGATGAGTGACATTTTTCAATAATTTTGATTCCTTCTTCAGTTGGCACACATCTTCTGAGCAGGCCATCAGAGCACACTCGGAAGAGGTAAGGCTCATCCCATATGTGAGTACGACTCTCCTAGATAAGTTTCCTTTTGTTGCCTCCTGGTGGTACATAACCTGTAACCATAAAATTAACAATATCTCGCATACCGGGGTCGATCTCGTTGATTCCGTAGAGCATGTCATCCCGAGTGCGTCATCGATGGGTAGTTCCCGTGGTTTCTCAAACCGCATTCTAGACAAGTGATCGGCAACGAGTTTTCTACTCCCTTTTTATCTTTTATTTCTAAGTCAAATTCTTGGAGTAATAAAATCCATCTTATCAAACGAGGTTTAGCATCTTTCTTAGTGAGCAAATATTTCAAAGCGGCATGATCGGTGTAAACAATCACTTTGGCACCCACTAAGTAGGATCTAAATTTATCAATAGCAAAGACAATAGCTAGAAGCTCTTTTTCAGTGGTAGCATAATTAAGCTGAGGTCCTGTCAAAGTTTTGCTAGCGTAGGCTATTGCATAATGCTTCTTATCCTTAGTCTGTCCTAACACTGCTCCTACAGCGTAGTCACTTGCGTCGCACATAATTTCAAAAGGACTAAGTGTTTTTCCTCACACCTTTGCAAAACTCGATCTATGTTTTCAAGGCATTCATCAAAAGTTTTTCCATAAACGAGAAAAGTCATCCATAAAAACTTCCATAATCTTTTCAATCATATCGAAAAATATAGACATCATACATCTTTGAAAAGAAGTTTGGAGCATTACATAACCCAAAAGACATCCTACGGTAAGCAAAGGTTCCATAAGGGCATGTAAAGGTCATTTTGTTTTGATCATTAGGATGGATAGGGATTTGATGATATCCGAATATCCATCAAGGAAGCAAAAGTAAGAATGGTTGGCTAATCGCTCTAGCATCTCATCAATGAAAGGCAAAGGAAAGTGATCCTTTCTTGTTGCCTTATTAAGCTTTCTATAATCTATGCATATTCGCCATCCCGTGACGGTTCTTTGAGGGATTAACTCATTCTTCTCATTTTGGACAACGATCATGCCTCCCTTTTTAGGCACAACTTGAACAGGGGTTGACCCACTCACTGTGTGGCACGGGGTAAATAATCCCAGCGTGTATCAGTTTTAAAACTTCTTTCTTAACAACTTCCCTCATCGCATTATTGAGTCTACGTTGGGGTTCTCTAGATGGTGGAACATCGGGATCTGTGGGAATGCGATGGGTACAAAGGGCAGGACTAATTCCTTTGAGGTCTTGGAGTGAGTAGCCAAAAGCTTTTTGATGTTTTTCTAGGACGGCCATTAAGCGAAAAGTTTGCTCCTGAGTGAGAGTATCACTTATGATGACAGGAGACTCTGGATCATTTCCTAGAAAGGCATATCTAAGACCGGCTGGTAAGGGTTTGAACTCAATAGGAGGTCTAGGTGGTAAAGTAAACTCGTCATCTAAAGGTTCATTCTCGAAGGGTCGACTTCTTCTTCTATGAAGAATCTAGCTTCGTCTTCTAATTCTTGTTTAACTAGAAACTCTAGAGAGGCTGCTCTAAATTCCTCCAATGGATCATAATGTGGATAAGGCTCGGTCATAGCATTTAAAGAGTGTGAAATGGACATTGTAAACTGAAGTTTCTTGCCTAAACAAATGTTAAGTTTCCCAGTTTGTCCTTCATAAAGAAGTCTTCTAAATGGTTGTCCTATCAACAGGTGGAAATCCCCTATGTCAAAGACATAAAAGCTTAAGTGGACAGGGGTTCCTTCTACCCGGAGTGGTAGGACATGTAGGATTCCTAAACAAGGAAAAATTTGTTTTGAAAGATTTCTTATGAACTTCACTGTTGGGGTTAATTATAAAGAGCGTCTATGCGATCATTGTTAATTATGCAATGAATGGGAAGAGATGATGAATTCAAACGAATTATTTCAGAGGAAAGTTCTGACTCTTCTAACCATTCATTGCTCATAACAGACACTAAATCTCCTGAGGTCTTTCCTGTTGGAATATCCTCATCAATATTGCATGGCTTGATTGGGTAATATTTGCCTTGTGGCTTCTTCACTTTGTGATAGTTGAAGATGTTTCCAAAATTGGAAAACAGATCAGGTTCAATATCTAGCATAAAATCAGGAAGTGGAATGTCTTCCTGGTCTTGCTCAAGACATGGGTTAGCTGAAGTGGATGGTGTATCTGGCAAAGGTTTGTCTTCAGCTACTTGAGGTTCTACTTCTAGGAGGTAGTCTAACTCACTGGATAGGATTTGGTCTAGGGTTGATCTTGCTTTCTCAGCAGAGATATGCAAGAATGATCCTCCTGAAGTTATGTCGAGCAATTTTCTACTGTCTCTACTCAAACCTTTATAAAAGTGTTGTAAAAGAGTGGGATCTGGTAGACTAAGGTCCGGGCCTGATGCTAAAAGTGTAGTAATACGATTCCAGGATGAGGCCAAAGATTCTTCAGGTTCTTGCTTAATAGTCAGAACCTTGACTCTAAGGTCGACGATTTGGGAGATGGGATAGAAATCTAGGCAAAAGTTGGAGCGTAAGGATCCCCAATCCCCTTGTTGCTTACCTACAGCTTTATCATACCATTGTCTAGCTTTTCCCTTTAATAAGAAAGGAAATAGCTTCCAA
Organism: Themeda triandra; assembly: GCA_018135685.1. Taxonomy (NCBI): domain Eukaryota; kingdom Viridiplantae; phylum Streptophyta; class Magnoliopsida; order Poales; family Poaceae; genus Themeda; species Themeda triandra. The sequence continues at coordinate 815,925 of JAENPR010000015.1, read as the reverse complement.
CGGAGGATTTTGTCGGACATGCCCTCTATGCGAAGACAGTCACATGTTTGCTCAAAGTCTCTAATGTGAAGGTAACGGTTTTCGTCTCCTTCTCCCGAAAAGGATAGGCTTTGGACCAATGCAATCAACCGCGGACTCGGCCTATAGCTAGGTGTTTGGATAGGTTGTGATGACTCATGTGGCACTAGGCCGGTCTCCGTGGGTGCGTAAAATTGAAAGATAGGAATGGAATTTGAATTATCCATAAGGATAGAAAAAGATAAAATATACGGAAAAGTAAAGTGAAAGAAAAAGATAAAAGTATAGGTACAAGGTAGAGCAAGATTTAGGTTATCTAAGCGGACCGTCTTTCTCCCCCCGGCAACGGCGCCGAAAATGCTTGTTGACACTAGATACGCACACGAAAGAATCAAAGAGAAATAATCCGCAAGCGCACGGATATCGGTGAGCACTTCACCCGGGAGATAAGTCCTGAGTATCGTATTTGTTTTTATCCGCTAGGAGAAAACGTGCAATAGACTAACCCGATCTTTACTACTACCCCTGGGCTGCTAGTCAACTAAGAATTAAGCGATATAGAGAGAACTCCTTCGTCAGTCTTCTTCTAACCTATCAAGCTTTGAGACTACTGTTCTAAGGGGGTACCTGAGGAAAAGACACCGCAAAGGATGCTTAACCGGGCACAAAGGACCTACCTTACCTACCAACGGAAGTGGATTACAAAGGTAATAAAGGGATTGTCACTTCCCTCACTACTACCACGGTTCCTACGGATAGGGAGCATCTACAAGTGAACCTAGCCTAAGCACCACGCTTATGCTAAAGAACGATTACTCTATTCCCAACGCGAAGCGAATAAAGTAAACTTGTAAACCAAAGAACAATAATAACAATGAACTTACTAGTATTAGAAGTTGAATTGCCGAATGATTCTCGAAACCAAGCCTTGGGTTAGGAGACTTGATCCCGCAGTACACGGAGAGGAGACACCGACGTGCCGGGCTTCCTCCAAATCTACCTCCACTCTATACTCTCTCAATCTCTCTTGATACTAATACCCTATAGAGATAGATCCATTCGAGGGACCCTTCTCTATCTAACTCTCTCTCTCTCGGATTGAAGTCTTGAATGAACTGGAGAATGAATTAGGGTTTTACCCGGGGGCCGGGGCTCGCTTATATAGCCCCCTAGGATTAACCACGGCCCCTCGGATCAAACCGACCTAAATGGACGATAATTATTGCTCTTCAAAGTCGGTGGAGGCGGGATCCGCGAGACTCCACCTCGATTGGTGGAGCGGGAGTCGGCCGACTCCCCTTGGGCGGCCGACTCGGCCGATGCCAGTGGGCCCTGGTTTCGTGTGTCGCCTTCCGGAGTCTTCTAGATTATACTTTTTCACCCGTTCGGTCTTTCTCTCTATGTAAACCCGACATGTGGGCCATCTTGGGTAGTTTTCACTGTCACCCCGAGAAATAGATATTCACCAAAACTCATGGAATTACTCGGTGGTAACCCTATATCTATCAAGTATTTATGAATAGGTCCATTTGCATGCTAAGTTGACGGTTGATTTTATGAGTTAACGACCGTCAACAGGGAGATTGCGAACACATGGCTTTTCCATAGCCTCTGTGTTGTGCTGAGTGATTGTCAACATGGCAACACAAAGTGTGTGTGTGTGTGTGTGTGTGTTCTACTAACCGTGGCACACGGATTCGTGCCAAACAACGGTGTCTCTTGGCTTGTGTTGTCTGCAGGTGTCGAGCTCAGAGACGATGGTCGACGGTGTGGTGAAGGTCAAGTAGGGCGTGCCGTGCTGACGGACCGGGTGCGGTGAAGGGCGGACGTTAGGCTTGGACTGAGGGACCTTGAAGCCGGGCGGCTAGCCGTGGTGGCTGACAACTGGGACATCGACAAGTGCAAGTGTGCACGGCGGGGGATGCGTACGGGCTATGCTACTCGCGGATGGTTTGGTGGTTTGTCCTCAAAACCATCGACGACGGTTTGGTGGTTTCACCTCAAAACCATCGACGGAGGGTTTCCGGGCTTTGCCTCAAAACCCGGCGGAGGTCCCACGCGGACGGACGGCACGTGGCGGCATCGGGGAGATCGCTTGGAAGCGAGGCTACCGGTGAGGAGGCGCGGTGGCCGTCGGATCAAGTGAAGCTTGAGTTGGACCCTTATGCCCCTGGCTGAGTGGTTTGGCTCTTCATGTATCCAAGGGCAAAGAGGGAATGTGTAATAGGCCCTATAAATAAGGGTGAGGGGTTCCCTTCCCCATTACCTCTTTTATTTTGCATTTCTCCTTTAGGGTTTCTTCTTCTAGTTTCTTGGTGAGAGAGAGGTCTGCAAATCTACGATTTGTACTCGAACCAAAGTTGTGTGGCAAGCAGAGCGCCGAGTCTCTGATGTTTCCTCTGGGATTAATCACCTGTCTTTGTTTCCTGTGATGGATTTTTGGTTCTTCCCGAGTTTTCACTTCCCCTTTTAGTTCTCGGTGTGTCTTCTTCGATTCGAGATCGTTTTAGTTTGGTGTGCTTTACGACGCTTCTTCCGGAGCCTTTGCACTCACTTCGTCTCGCTTTGCTAAGAGCCTTCACAACTCGCTCCCGTAAGTCTGCGGCCTCCGCAAGTCCGTAGTCTTTGCGTGCGCCTTTGCAACCAGCTCTCGCAAGTCCGCACCCTTCGCTCGCTTGGTTTGGGGCCTTCGCACCTGGCTCATTCAAGTCTGCAACCTTTGCTCTCGCCTTGCTTAAGGCCTTTGCACCTGGCTACCAAGAGTCTGCAGCCTTTGCTCTGCCCCTGCTTTGCTTGGGGCCTTCGCACTTGGCTCCCGTAAGTCTGCGGCCTTCGCTCCAGCCTCTGTTCGTTTGAGCTCCGATTGTTTTACCGCTTCTTCCGCTTTGTGGTGATCCGCTGTGTTCCTTGGGAACATCCACCCTCGCAACAGGGTCGTGATCATCACCGGTTTGCGTATCGCTTCTTGGGGTGCTGTGTAGAGCCAAGGACCAAAAGTTTCGAAAGAAATTTTGAGGCTCCCATTCACCCCCCCCCCCCCCCTCTGGTCGCCGTTCATCGGTCCTTCATCATGTAAGTTTTTTTTAATAAAGGATAGTACATATCCGGCCCATACATCCAATGAATATACACAGCCATTATTACAAAAGTACGGTAAACAAACGAAAAAAGAGAGCCAAAGTCTTAAAATTAGACTAGGAAACTAAAGCAAACGGTACAGCTGCTTCCACCCTCTATTGGAGATTTCCAGAGCTATCATCTCTAATTTCTTGCTCATGGTGGTGAGGGCTTCCTTAGCTTGCTCTTCACGCTGCAGTTGGGCCCAAAAGCGTAACCAATACGCTCCCCTGATAGCCTGGAATGGAGAGTTAGTTTTCATTTTATTGAAAACAACGTCATTCCGTCATCGCCAGACAGCCCAACATAAGGCAGTGACCCCAACCCAGATCAAGCTTTTGAATCTCTTATGCTGATTCATAAGCCAATTCCCAAACATGTGTCTGATAGATCTAGATTTGTCTAAACTAGTAGCAAAGAAAATAATCCCCCACATCAATTGTGCACACGGGCAATCTAGAAACAAATGTTGGATGGTCTCATTCCTATTGCAATATACACATTTCTGGCTTCCATTCCAGTTTTTCCTGGCCAGTCTTTTATTAATGTGACACCTTTTTGTAGGAACCAGAAGAAGATCTTTATTTTAAGAGGAACTTTGATCTTCCAAATATTTTTATGACGAAAAGGTGGTTGCGCATCAATGAGATGAAGATACATTGGGTGAACAGAAAATATAAAAGTTAGTTATTAGCAATGGAGGGCAAGTCGAGATAAACCATGTTGTGATCCAATCGAGAAATATAAAAAGGTCAGATCGATAAAACTGGACATAAATAAACCCTCACACTGGGATTTGGGACCCGTCCTTTGCTCCTCCATATAGTTTTCTGAATTGTCCAAGACATAAAGAAACAAAGAAAGAAATTCATGTTTACTATAGGTCTTAAAATTCTGTAGCAACCTATAATGTATTTAGATCTCTAGAGATTCTAGGCATTGCAGGAGCACATGTTGATCAAACTAGTATATCTAACGTGGTAGACTAGCAGAGGATAGAAACTGTTAGACAATTAGGCAATTTCCATGTCATTTTAATTCCGTAAATTAACATAAAGATGATGACATGTAATAGATAATTAGGCATTGTAAACATGATGTCACAAATGTCCATAACCATATGAACCATGTGACCGATGAACATGTAAAACATACAAGCATGATAACATGATTTGTCTACTAAAGTAACAAAGCATGATATATAACTCATAATAATTATAGCCTCTGAAAAACATGTGAAACAATGTAACTGGACTACTGAAACATACAGGAAGTAGAATATGAAGCAACATGACAAAGATTAACGAAACATGCATATATGGCGAGATCAATTGCGGGAAGTTCGACAGCGTGAACCGACGAAATAATAGATCGAGCATACGAAACATATCCATCACAAAGATACGAAACAACAGGCATGGACTAACGAAACATGCAGAAACTGCATCACGAAAAACAGAGAGGAGATGAACGGTTTATACCTTCCAGAGGATCCCGATCCTTGTCCTGTTTCCATATGTCGATGAAGAAGATGAAGAACGCAAAGCCTCCGGGAAGTAGACGACGACGGCGCCTCCAGGAAGTAGACGACGACGAATCAGCGGCGGCGGCGATTGGGCAGTCGCGTAGACGCTCCCCAAAAACCTAATTGCCGATCCCCCGTGCAAGGTCCCGAACGGCAAGGGCTTCGGAGGCACCTGCCCTCTCCCTTCTCCGTGCGCGCGGATTGAGGAGATGGAGAAACCTTCGTTGCGACTGGATTATGAACTGGTGTGTTTTCTCTTGTTGGAGAGAGGAATGAACCAAGCGCTATGACTGAAGAACAAGCCCCAATTATATAGGCCAAAAAGGCACAGGAGACAAATCAAGAGACTCACTTCTCTTTCAGGAGGCAAAGGGCCTCACCATGGGAGGCAAGGAGACTCACGTTAGTCTCCACTATGGGAGGAGAATCAATATGCCAATTAAAACTAGTGAAAGTAATTTCCAAGTGGAAATAACTCCTAATTAGAAATTACTCCCATAAACAAGCATCATTATTGGCATATGAATTTCCGTCCGTTCGCCTCCCTGTCTGCCTGCCTTGCTACGTTCAGTCAAAATCTTGTACCGTACAAAACGGTTCATCCAACAAATTACATACCATAGAGTTTTATTGATTTATTGAATATATATAATTGGGCCTAGCCCATAATAAATCCAACAGAAACTCCCGCTGCAAGCTAGAGCAATTGCTGCGTTGAGGTACATTGGCTCCGTTTCCCAACAACTGTTCTGTGTCTTGCTCCAATGTTGAAGAGTTGATTGTTCTGTTCGTAGAAGCTGTAGAGATATAACTACTTGCTTCATCGCAGGCCTTTCTTCACCTCGCAGTCTCAAGCATATTTCTGCAAGGGATGCAATTTTGTTAATCTCTTCCTCTGTTGCTTCCTGTAGAACTTCAGCAGGAATTATCTCTGTAATTGGCCTTGCCTTTATTTCTGAAAGGAAGTAGTCACTCAAGTTTTGCTTTGTTCCAGACTCAGTTGTAAAAACTGGTTGTTTTCTCAGAAGAAGCTCTAGAAGTACCACACCAAAGCTATAGACATCACTCTTCTCATTTAGCTGTCCAGTTTGGTAATATTCTGGATCTAAGTAACCAAATGTGCCTTGTACATTTGTAACAACATGTGTTTGATCGATTGGGACTGATCTTGAAGCGCCAAAATCTGAAACTTTAGCAGTATATTTTTCATCTAGGAGTATGTTAGATGACTTTACATCACGATGGAAGATTGATATGGAGGCAGCAGAGTGGAGATAGTATAGGGCTCCTGCAGCTTCAGTAGCAATCCTTAGACAATCATTCCATGGTAACGAGAATCCACTACTTGAACGGGAATGGAGAAATCCAAATAAAGAACCATTAGGAATGAAATCATATACTAGTAAGGGGACTTCAGTTTCAAGACAACATCCAAAGAGTTTCACGATATTTCTATGATTTATCTGAGAGAGAATTGCAACCTCATTGATGAAATCATTGATCTCACCGTCCCTGATGACCATGGATTTCTTGATAGCTACCACGTGTTGATCAGACAATATGCCCTTATATACAGTACCATGCCCTCCACGACCAAGAACACGTGTAGGATCAAATTTATTTGTTGCCTTTTCTAGCTCTTCTAGGGAGAAAATCTTTGTCTTGTCATTTGCATGTTCGTCTGATAATATTAGTTGTTCCAAAAGAATACCCTGATTCTTTCTAAAATACTTCCTTCTTAGTTTCTTCTGAGCATTCATTTTCCATCTTCGGACGGTCACTACTGCAGTCAAGCCGAGAAGGATAATGCCAAAACCACAACTGAGCCCAATTGTAATACCTACAATGATATACTATATACTGTCAATAGCATAAATCATGATAACCTTTTTTCTGGAGTAAAATTGATCAATATGGGACTCACCTAAGAGGAAACCTTTCTTCCGTTTTGAGGTGCAAGTGAAGTTTCCAATGGTATTTCTGCATGTGCCTTTGCAAATGCCCGGTGTTCGTTGGCATTCATCAATATCTGAAACCATATTCAAAATGTAAGGCGACAAAACATATGTGCACTAAAAATTGAATTTTTTTTTTTTTACATAATTCGTCTTTAAACATATGCGTAGATTGAGATATCTAAATATATATCATATATTTACAATCCAAGATCCAGGGTCCCAATATACTCTCTGACAAGCTATGGGACATGTCGTGTAAAATGTTTTAGATACCAGAATCAGAATTACGAAAAAAAAACTTAGCTTTTATTTGCTTCCTTAAAACATAGAAGCATCACTTATTATTAGTTACCGTTACAAAGAGGCAGCTCTAGCCTCTAGGCTAAAGGCGTCACTCAATCCGTGGTATGTGTTCGGTGAGTATCTCCAACCGAGCATCTCCAACAACTTGTCATTCTTTACTTTTTGGCAAAACATGAAATTCCACCCTCCAACAGTTTGGTAAAAGAGATTGCTATCTTTGGCAAGTTGTCATCGGGAAGGCCTCGCGCGCGCGGAGTGACCTGCCATCGCGCGAGCCGCTCCTCTCCGGCACGCTGCATGCTTCCCTTGCACGCGCCAAGAATAGGATCATGTACGTGGAGAGTTAACAACCTTTGTGGTAGGCCTTTCCTTTTTTTTTTATTTAGCAAGTTAAAAATAGAGAATTATTAGAGAGAACCTCTTTTTAACTTGGCATATTACTTTAGCAACTTGCTAAAACACAATATTTGATAAGTGATTTTTACTAAACTCTTGGAGAAAGAAATCTGTCATTTTAGAGCTCTGACAACGACATCTAAAATACTGTCTAGATCAGAACGTATACTCAAATACGCACCGCACCACCCACAATCACACCATAACACAACCTTTTGCGCAAAAGGTATACACTGTGCATCATTTAGAGTATTGAGACGAGGTGATTTGGGGCTTTTGCAAATTGCAAGCAGCAATCATTGTGGCTTCATATGCTGTAGTATCAAGATGGTAAAAATATCCGCACCCATTAATTAGAACACATGTAAATTAAAAGAGACAGAAGGGGTGGTTTGGGGAGAAGAGGAGTGTGAGGGTGTGGTATACCATGACAGCCATCTTGGATGTACGGATTTCCTTCAAAACCAGGTAAACATTGGCATCTGTAACCGACATAGCCTTCCGCGGAGCTTAGAACACTTAAGCAAGTGCTATTCATGCTTACACAAGCATATCCAGATGTGTTCTGTTGCGCCTCTTGGCAGGTCAGATTTGCAACAGCCCACTGCGCCGAGGCTGGAGATTCCAACGGATTAACAAACAGATCAGGTTCACGAGACAACAATAACACCAACTCCATTTCGAAACTGAATTCCCACTCGGCAATATACGGGTTGATTTTGAAGCCGACAAGACCCTCATTGACATTGATGAAGGTGACAAGGATGTTGTCATTGTATTTGAGTACGGAATGTGTTGTGTCTGAGCAGTTGAGCTGAAAAAGTTTCCTTGCAGAACAACCTTCTTCCAGGCCAAAAGGAAATTGGACACTAATATTCCCACACTTCTGAGAACAGTTCACCTTTAGCGGTTTCGGGTTATACCCTGTTGCCATGCACAAATTAGAATAAATACAATCGAGTATTAGTAGCAATATAGGATATTTAGGGTATGTTAACTAAAGTGAACTAAAATGTTTTAGTCATCTTTTAGTACCTCTTGAGTGGCTAGTGAAACTAAAATATTTTAATCACCTTTTAGTCAGTTGTTTGACACTTTAGTTTAGAAGGTGGGAGCCAAACAGGCCTTAATATCCCTATCGGATAAATCAAAAGAACCATGCAGCCTTTTTAAAAGCTGAAGTGAATGTAAAAAAATGCAAACCCGTGTTCAAAGAGTTGATTAATCTGCTTAAATCAGTTTGAAATGATTATTGAAAATGTTTTAACGGGAGTATTCATTAGACTCCCGCATCATTTTTTTAGAAAAAAGAATATATTAATATCTCAGCCGTCCTGTTGCAACCAAATCGTCCGTCAAGTTCCAACCCTAACCCCGAGCCGCCCACGCGCGGGCGACTCGCGGCGCACCCCCAGGCGGCCGCCGCCAGCCCCCGCCGTCCACATCCCCACCTCGCCGCCGCCTGAGCGCGCAGCCCGGAGGCCGGCGCAGCGCGCGAGGAAGGTGGCGGCGGGTGATGCTCCGGTGGCGCCCTGCTCCAGCGCGTTGGAGGTGGCGGGCGGCGCGGCTCGCCGTCGGCCGGGCGTCGGAGGTCTCGGCTCCCCCCGGCGCTGGGTGAGCTGGCTCCGCGCCCTGGTGCGTAGGTGGAGGCGCAAGGTGGGAGGCGGCGCGAGGACGGGGCGGCCGGCGCAGGTCCTTCACCGGCGTATTGGTGGGGTCCTCGGCGGCCGGTGAGTTTCCCGGCCGTTGGGGGCTAGTTCCGCGCGGATCCGGCATGGCGGTGGCCGGATCCGGTGTCCCTGGAGTCGATCTGGAGGTGTTGGGGGCGGCTTGGGTTGGGCGTCCTTCGCGTTCGTCGTCCCTGGGCATCGGTCCCCCTCTCCCCTCCCCTTCATTGCGTGGCCGGGCGGCTGCTGCTGGCTGCCGGGCGCTGGCTGCTGGCGGTTGGCTCTGGTGGCTGGCTGGCCGGCAGCTGCCGGCTGTTGGCGTGGGGGAGGCTTGGTGGGGCGAAGCGGTTCTTCGGCGGCGTCGTGGTGGCGTGGCTGGCTGCGGTTTTGGCAGGCCATTGGCGTCGTGGCGGTGTTGTTGGCTGTGCCGAGGACGGTGGTGTCTGCTTCCCTCCGTTGGGGTTCGTCGGCAGGGCGTCACGGGGACGCTGCCTTTCGGATGTGGGGGCGGCGGAGGGGCTCCTCCCCCTCGCTCGCCTTCCGCCTCCTCTTGATGGTGACCATGTCGTGGCGGTGGCTGGGGTCGTGTCGGCATTGGGGGGCCGTCTTCGTCTACGCAGTCCCTCCCCCATGCCTCCGACCGCTGTCGTGGGGTGGTCGTCATGGAGACGGAGGCCACGGCGTCCGCGGGGGTGCTGGTCCGGGGCTTCGCTTCAGAGCCGGCACCTTTGAGGGGTGGTGGTACCTGTGACGGGTGCTCGGCCGGTTGTGGTGGCCGGCGGCGGCTACGGTTTTTCGGCGAGCGGCTGGTGGAGGTTCACGGTGGCGGAGGGCTGGTGTTCGGCGGGGAACTTGGCAGGGTGCTGGCGCAGCTTTGCGGCTGCTCGCGTGGCCGGCGCGTCTACTCTGGTGAGATTTCTTCTGATGGCTGGCAGCGATGTCGTGGTGGCTGGTGGGGACCCGAGTTCCTGTCCGTGTCGGTGTTGGGGCTTGTTTGGGCGAAAGCCTACTGACGGCGACACTTGTGGTGTCGTTCCCCTGTTGAGGGCGTCGCGTCCCTAGCACATTCCATGGGTGAGAACTCAGTCCTGTTTTGGACGGACGACGGCGGCGCTTTGGCGTCGTACCCTTCTTGAAGGCGTCGTTGTGGAATTCGACCTGGGCGGGTTGTCTTTGGGCAGTGCTACTTCGTCGTCTCCGTCTTCGTGTCCGTGGTTGGTGCCGGTGGTGGTTTACTCCTAGTTGGTTTTCAGCTGCTTAGTTTTTTTAGGTTCTTTGTTTTGCTTTCTGTTTGAGTTGGCGCCTGTGGTGGAGCTCCTAGTGGTTTAAAGACGGACGCTCATGTCGATGACCCAATCCGACCGAGGTCTAAGTGGTTTACAGGCTTGTTGTCGATGTCCCAATCCGACCAAGCGCGGAGCTGAGTTGAGTTGGCGCTTTTGTGGCGCAAGTTGAGCTGTAATTTGGTACCTATGTGTATGTTGGAGTAGGGTACCCTCCAAATTGTATGGTTTTTCTGGCCCGGTTTCCAGTCAAAAAACTGGGCTGGCACTTGCCTTTTCTTTTCCTCGTCTAATAGAAATCCCGGCAAAGCTTTTGCTGGCCTTTCGAAAAAAATATCTCAGCCGTGCAACTCCTACATCATCTTTGCCATTGTCATAGAGACGGAGGGACCCCACCTTTCCTGGTAGTTTGTAAATTAACTGCCTTTCATTCATTTCATTTAATAAAAGGGAAACGACCTTTTATTCACACAGTCAGGCTTTTTGCAGGCCCGGCCCGAATTTTGGTCAGGTCCAATATTAGACCATAGATTATATTAACCATTATTAGCATTTGTACTAAAGATTACTAGTATTAGACCATAGATTATATTGTATTAACCATTAGTGTGTAGGAAACAATCTAGATGACACTTCTCATTCGAGATGACACATTTGACCTACTTGTAAGCTTTACGTTGAGACTGAGGGCCAACTTATTATGTGCAATTATATGCCCACTTCACATGTCATGTAGGGCTTTCCTGCTCCTTAATTAATCTTATAAGACATTTTGGCTATATAAATTTTCTATGCACTTAGATATATACTGTGTGTTTTAGGTACATATATAGTAAAAGCAGTGTGTCTAGAAAAGTCAAAATGTTTTATAATTTAGAATAGAGAGAACATATTATTTCTAGAAGGCTAGTGACAAAATAGTGTTTTCAAGAAAAGGGGCGACTATGACCATTTAGTTAATTATTCGTTGTTACGTTAATAATAATAGAGTGAAATGCACTGTAGGGCCTTTAACTTGCAGCAAAGTCTCATCTGGGTCCATTAACTAGTAAACTGGACATCTACACCCAAAAACTTTGAAACCGGTTCACTCTGGGTCCAAAACCGGAAACCAACCCGGTTTTGCCGCGTGATTTATCAAAAACACCCCTCCCTCATCTCCTATCTCACCTCTGAGCCCTTCTTCTTCCTCCGAGCAATGGTAGGCCAGAGAAGGCCAAGCTCAGCCGGTGTGGCCATGGCTCCTCGCGTGCCGCGGGTGAGCAGTCGCTCAGCCTCGCCTCGTCCCTTCCCACCCCTATAGCTGCGCGTGCCCTCTCGCCTCGTCACCGCACGCCTGCACCTCGCCTTGCTCCGGCGGGCTTCGTCGCCGTGAGCAGGCTCCGCCGCGGCCCCATTGGCGCGCGGGTGAGTTCCGCCGCGGCCCCATGGGCGCGCGGGTGAGCTCCGCTGCGGCCCACCATGGGCGCGCGGGTGAGCTCCGCGCACTGACGCCGACTCGCTGTACTGCCCGCGCCCCAACCGACGTTGCGCACGCCGGTCGTTGGCCATGGCCCATCGTCGCCCATGGGCGCGCGAGCGAGAGCTCCGCCGCGGCCCCCCATGGGTGGCGCGCGGGCGCTCCGCCACGGCACCATGGGCGCGCGGGCGAGAGCTCCGCCGCGGCCCCCCATGGGCGGCGTGCTGACGCTCCGCCACGGCCCCATGAGCAGCCGAGCGAGAGAGCTCTGCTGCGGCCCCCCGTGGGCGGCGCACGGCCGAACTCGGCGGGCGCCCGACCTCGGCGAGCTCGGCGCGGTGGCTCCTCTGCTCCCCTCCATGGCAGGCGAGCGCGACCTCGACGCGGGGTGGGCTCCTCTGCTCCCTCTGCTCCCCTCCGGCTTCTCTGCTCCACTCCATGGCCGACGAGCGCAAGCTCGACGCGGGGGCGGGCTTCTCTGCTCCCTCCAGCGAGACCTGGGTCCGGAGGCGGAGACGGTGGCCTCCTCCCTGGCGGTGCGGCCCTCTCTCCACGCCTCGCCTCGATGCTGCCCGTCACGAGCTCCACCGCCCGCCACAGTCGCGGCTGCTAGGTCCACCGAGTCTTGGGCTGCAGCAGCCCTCGCTGGCCGCTGCTCGCGTGCGCCCGCCCGCCTGCCGCCCGCCGCTGCCGTACCGACTGCCCTCCGGTCGCCGTGCACTCACATGTCAGCGGCGCCCGCCTTGCTCTGTTTGAGTTGGGCCATCTCAGGGGGGAGGAGGAAGAAGGGCTGAGGGGTGAGATGGGAGATGGGGGAGGGGTGTTTTTGATAAATCACGCGGCAAAATCGGGTTGGTTTCCGGTTTTGGACCCAAAGTGAACCGGTTTCAGTTTTTGGGTGTAGATGTCCAGTTTCTAGTTAATGGGCCCAGATGAGACTTTGCTGCAAGTTAAACGCCCTACAGTGCATTTCACTCATAATAATATGTTATAACTACTTATGAATGAGTGATGATGACTCATATGGGTTACACTGCATGTAAATTGATCTAAAAAAGAGTGGTGCGCGAAATCACCTTCGTCATTCATGCAGCCATCAAGGATATAAGGATTTCCCTGGTATCCCTTATTGCAGCGGCAGGCATAAGCATTGTCAGGATAAAAAGAACTCACGCAGTCACTGTGTTCACTGACACAGGCGGAGCTTCTCCTATCTTCTTCTTCCTTGTTTCTGGGGCACCTTGTGTGGTCGACAATACTCCACAAGAGGGGAGTCCAAACAGTTATGTTGATTCTGTCCCACAGGATGCTTAGCTTATCAGATATTTTTTTCTCATATTTACCTCTTTTATGTCGCACAAATTGAAAATCAAGAGCTTGAGCAGTTGTAGCAGAAAATAACATGCAGCAACCACCGCCATCACAATCCTGCATATACACCATCTCGGCAACCTCTTTGCTGGGGCAGGTAACTGTGCAAATGAAGCTAAGGGAACCTGTATCTTGATCTTCTAAGAACACATCTAAGTCGCAGGCGACAACAAAAAGTAAAAAGGCCGTCATAATGGTAAAAGAATTTCCAGGAGGCCTCTGTGATATGTGGTAGACATCGATGCCAGATTCTATGGGGATTACTTGGGATGCAAAGGAGACAGGGAACGAGTTGTAAGAGCCAAATTCAAATGAATCATAATCAGGGATCTTAATATCATCTAACACCTCGGTGGTGCCATCATGCAAGAAGAGTCTAGGGGGCTGGTCATCATGAGTGGTGGTGGTGTTGCATAGGAGCATCAGGTCAGGATAGCGGAAGCAACCAGGTCCGATTCCAAATGGATAACCGAAGGTGAGGTTACCACAGGTTTTTGGGCAGCGAGCGAGCATGGCAGCTGAGGGACGAAGGGTGGTGTCATTAGAAGAACCTGTATGGGCAGCAGTACCATCCTCCTCCCCTAGGTAAATAGTAGCTTCTGAGTTTCTGATCATAGCCTTGTTGTGGGCAGTCTTGATCAGGTTCAGGTGTCTGCTAAGAGTAAGATCAGACCGGGAAGCAGTAATCCCCTCTCTGCTTCTCCTGAGGTTCAGGTGTCTGCTAATAGTAAGATCAGACTGGGAAGCAGTAATCCCCTCTCTGCTTCTCCTCGCAACTGCAGATGCTCGTGCTTGTGTCATCCATAGGGACGACGATGCAAGCATAAGTAACGACAGTATGGTGTTGGAGTAGCCGCCCATGTCTCTACATATGTTTTGCTCAAATAGCAAGAAATTTAGCTAGACACTTGGCTGGACAATAGAAGTGTGAGTATAGTATACATAGTTACACAAGGCAGCCTGCATTTATAGTTGGCGGATATAGAAGAAATGCCACAGCGGTCAACTTCAGGTCGGCACCATAGTTAACATAATGTAATAATAAGGAAGCTTCCTATTATATTATATATGAGCCTAATTTTACAAGGCTTAATAAAACTAACTTTTAACTAAATGCACGGTTCAGTTTTAAAGTAGGAGATCCAAAATTTAACGTCCATTACACGCTAAGATGAAGATAGATGGTGATTGTTCAGTGTGGTATATTTAGTTGGTCAGGCACGCACAGGTCATGTTGACTATACTTTCTGAAAGCAACACGTTGGAAAAGCAAGCGGCCAATACAGATATGACACCCTTGTCTCTGCAAGTCTAGTAAACGCCAATTATTGACTCTGGCAAAGTTTCTAACCCATAACATGGGTTGCAAATGCTCACCACACACAAAACTTGGTACTTATCTTCAATTTTCACATGTTCAACATCAATAACAGCAGTAGATGCCAAAGGAACAACCAAAAAGTCTAAGCAATCAATACCACGACATTTCCCGTAGATTGTTGGGCCCTTTCTCATTGAAATAAGCAAATATATATAAGCGCGTTCGCAAATGCACTTTCCTGTCTTTTTGTGTGAAAAATAAAGATAAGTACCCAGTTTTGTGTGGTGAGCATTTGCACCCCATGTTATGGGTTAGAAACTTTGCCACAGTCAATAGTTGGCGTTTACCGGACTTGCAGAGACAAAGGTGTCATATCTGTATTGGCCGCTTGCTTTTCCAACGTACGTGTTGCTCTCAGAAAGTATATTCAACAAGACCTGTGCGTGCCTGACCAACTAGCTCAAATATACCACACTGAACAAGCACCATCTATCATCATCTCAGCGTGTAATGGACGTTAAATTTTGGGTGCCCTTACTTTAAAACTGAACCGTGCATTTAGTTAAAAGTTAGTTTTACTAAGCCTTGTGAAACTAGGTTCGTATATAATACAACGAAGCTTCCTGTGTGTCTGCCTACTATAAATACAGGCCGCCGCTATCTTTTGGTATCATATCTACTATACTCCACTTCTATTGTCCAAGAAGTGTCTAGCTAATAGGCATCAATTTTTTCAAATTTCTTGCTATTTGAGCAAAACATATGTAGAGACATGGGTGGCTACTCCAACACCATACTGTTGTTACTTATGCTTGCATCGTCGTCCCTATGGATGGCACAAGCACGAGCATCTGCAGTTGCGAAGAGAAGCAGAGAGGGAATAATTACTGCTTCCCGGTCTCTTACTCTTAGCAGACACCTGATCAAGACTGCCCACCACAAGGCTACTATTTCCCTAGGGAAGGAGGATGGTGCTGGTGCTGCAGCCCATACAAGTTCTTCTAATGAGACCACCACCTTTCTTCCATCAACCGCCACGCTCGCTCGCTGTCCAAAGAGCTGTGGTAACCTCACCTTCGATTATCCATTTGGAATCGGACCTGGTTGCTTCCGCTATCCTGACCTGATGCTCCTATGCAACACCACCACCGCCCATGATGACCAGCCCCCTAGACTCTTCTTGCACGATGGCACAACCGAGGTGTTAGCTGATATTGAGGCCGCCTTGAATTTTGATTTACTTGAAATTTTCACCTACAACATCATTCCAGCAGTCTCCTTCTCCAAAGCAATTACTATGAAGTCTGGAGTTGATGTCTACAGCATGTCCTGGTCTCCAGGGACTTCCTTTACCATTTTGAATGACATTCAGGTTGTTGTCGTCGGCTGCGACTTGGATGTGCTTTTAAAAGATCCAGGAAAGACAGGTTCCATGAGATTACTTTGCACGGTTAGCTGCCCCAACAAAGAGGTTGCAGAGATGGTGTACATGCAGGATTGCGAAGGCGGTGGTTGCTGCAACTTATCTGCTGAACGAGCATTTGCTCGGGGCGGGTCTCTTGACTTTCAATTTGTGCGCAACAAGAGAGGTAAGACAGAAAAGGTCTCCAATCTAAGCACTCTTTGGGATAGAATCAACATAACTGTTGTGGTTCCCCTCGTGTGGAGCATTTCCGACAACACAAGATGCGACATCATCACCAGCTCCGCCTGTATTAATGAACACAGTTATTGCAGAGTTTCAGTTTTTAGGGACAATGGTTATGCCTGCCAATGCAGTAAAGGATACCAGGGAAATCCTTATATCCTTGACGGCTGCAAGAGTGATGCAGGTGATTTCATGCACTGCTCTCTTTCATATGTTACAATACTCAATCAATACTAGAAGAAATTCTAATTTAGTATACCCCTATCTATCTATCTAAACATGTTACTCTAGGATAAAGAGAGAATTCTTCCTTTGACCCTGCAATTTATTGGGTTCCATCTTTGGCCCTGAATCTTTTTCTTACCTATTTAACACTGGCTTCATTTTGTATGCCTTGTTTGGCCTTACTGTGTTGGTTTTGGCTGTTACAAGTGTTAAATGGTAGATGAAACGAACATTTTGCCTGTTGGCCCCTATGTGTTTTTTATTTATCCCAGGCAACACGTTTTTCAGCATTATTGTTATCAAGACACATTATTTTGATGCCAATTGCTACTGCCTTCTAGTGTTAGCCTTTGTAGTGCAATGTGGTACCAAGACAATCCTACTGTCATGGCCATGACTAGAAATTATATGAAGTTATGAACCACATGAGTAATTTTGTAAAATAAACAGAGCAGAGACGGCAATGAACCCGTGCAAGAGCAACCTTAATGTAGATAGTTGTTGCACAATAAATTCATATAAAGTCAGACAAAAGAGAAACCTTAAGGTTTATTTTTGTTTTTTTAATTATCATTATCATGTTTATTTTGTCTATCAACAGCTATGTTCACCTATGAAACTTGTGAAACAAAATATGTACCATTGATCTCTAGATCGACTACGGAAGCTGGGATCCCATTGTCCTCACCAATGAATCGATGATGATGAAGATGAAAGAGCAAGTAGAAAGCACAAGCATTTAAGATATTTCTAGTTGTTTCAGTCAACTATTTGAACAAGGATTCACATTTTACATTATTTACTTCAGCTTAACCGAAGTGCATAGTTCTGTTGATTTACTGATAGGTTAATATTCTATATGTCACTTAAAATCAAATGTATTTATTCTAACTTGTGCATGGCAACAGCGTATAACCCGAACCCGATAAAAGAGAATTGTTCTCGGCAATGTGGAGATATTATTGTTCCATTTCCATTTGGCCTAGAAGAAGGTTGTTCTGCAAGAAAACTTTTTCAGCTCAACTGCTCAGATACAACACATTCCATCCTCCGATACAGTGTCCTCCATCGTGTCACATTCATAAATGTACGTGACGGTCTTATGGGTCTCGCATTGGAGTCAGAATTGTCAGAGATTACTTTCACTCAGATGTTAAAGTCAGGATTATCTTCTAAAGAACCTGATCTGTATGTTGATCCGTTGGAATCAACCTCAGTGCAGTGGGCTGTTGCTAGTCTGACCTGTCAAGAGGCACAACAAAACACATCTGGATATGCTTGTGTAAGTATCAATAGCACTTGCGTACGTGTTCTAGGCTCACTGGACGGTTATGTTGGTTACAGATGCAAATGCCTACCTGGTTTTGAAGGAAATCCGTACATCCAACATGGTTGTCATGGTACTCCCTCTCTCGCACACACGCTAATTTGGTCTAAATGAAGGTTGATATTTGTTGCTCCATATGATTTAAAGTTACTGTTTTGAAAATGTAATGTTATTGATTTATGCTAAAATGTCCGAAATCTTTTTTTTCGCGAGCAGGCTTAATGCCCGTATTTCTAAAAAGACTGAAATCCAAATTTCTAGGAAAAATTGTGAGTCGCGAAGGCACAGCCTTTTACTAAATTTGTAGAATTATAGGTATTTCCATGTTAACTACCATGGTGCGTCTCACAAATCTATATGAAGCTCACTGCAGAAGGATAACTAAGTATTGCATCCGTAGTTTTAATTAGGAGAAAATGTTAAATCTAAGTGCTTGCAAATTTCTTCATCCAGGGTGAGGTTCTCACTCTACTCTGCTGTCTGGACGGAAATAATTGTCCTTCACATCAACCCTAAATGTCATATATCTCTCTAAACATCCATCATGTCTCAGATCTGCATAACCATCAAAGACAATAATGCATATTTCTGTCATTTGGTAAAAAAACTGTATTTTTCCGCAGATAGTTTTTTTCTCACCTTATATATGAATATGGTTACAGATATTGATGAATGTCAGCAAACACCAGGCATCTGCAGAGGTGTTTGTCATAATACCATAGGAAACTTCACTTGCACCGAGTGTCCTAGCCATAAAAATTATGATATTGCAGCAATGCAATGCACCCCAACTTCAAAGAAAAATTTCCAATTAGGTGAGTTCCACATTCTACACCAGGCAATGTGATCTTGATATATATGTGCAAACTGATGGGCATTATCATTGTAGGTATTATAATTGGGCTTAGCTGCGGCTTTGGCATTCTCCTTCTTTTCTTAAGTGCAATAGTGGTCATTAGAAGATGGAAAAGAAATGTCCAGAAGAAACTAAGAAGGAAGTATTTCCGAAAGAATCAAGGCCTTCTCCTGGAGAAACTGATAGCATCCGACGATGAAAATTCAAGTGAGAAAACAAAGATTTTCTCCTTAGAAGAGCTTGAAAAGGCAACAGATAACTTTGATCCCACACGAATTCTTGGCCATGGAGGGCATGGCACAGTATACAAAGGCATATTGTCTGACCAACATGTGGTAGCTATAAAGAAGTCCAAGGCCATCAAGGATGGGGAGATCAATGATTTTATCAATGAGGTTGCAATCCTCTCTCAGATAAATCACAGAAACATTGTGAAACTCTTTGGATGTTGTCTTGAAAGTGAGGTCCCCTTACTAGTATATGATTTCATTCCTAATGGTTCTTTGTTTGAAATTCTTCATGCTTATTCAAGTAGTGGATCCTCATTATCATGGAATGATTGTCTAAGGATTGCCACAGAAGCTGCAGGAGCCCTATACTATCTCCATTCTGCTGCTTCGATGTCAATCTTCCATCGTGATGTGAAATCCTCTAACATACTCTTAGATGGAAGCTATACTGCTAAAGTTTCAGATTTTGGCGCTTCAAGATCTGTCCCAATTGATCAAACCCATGTTAGTACAAATGTACAGGGCACATTTGGTTACTTAGATCCACAATATTACCAAACTGGGAAGCTCAATGATAAAAGTGATGTTTATAGCTTCGGTGTGGTAATTCTAGAGCTTCTTCTGAGAAAACAGCCAGTTTTTACAACTGAATCAGGAATGAAGCAGAATCTGTGTAACTACTTCCTTTCAGAGATCAAGAGGAGGCCAATCAAAGGGATGATAGCTGGTGAAGTTCTTGAGGAAGCAACAGAGGAAGAGATTGAAAAGGTTGTATCCCTTGCAGAGATGTGCTTGAGGCTGCAGGGTGAAGAAAGGCCAACAATGAAGCAAGTAGTCATAACACTACAACTTTTACTAGCAGAAAGGATGAAATCTTCTCAAGTGGACACCGGAAACGAGCAATACATTCAGCCAATGGTGACAAGAAGAGCTTTAGCCTCTCGCCGGCAATCCTTCTCTGTTGAATCGAATGATGGGGCTAATGTAGCACCTCAGCGCAGCTATAACTACTCTAGCCTGGAACGAGAGTTTCTATCATCAGCTAGTCTACCACGTTAGATGAATTATTGGCATTTATTACTGGCTACTGTTGAAATGGTTGTTTTTTCTTACCTGTATCGAATCTTATGTGCACAAATATATGACTACAGTAAGGGCTTCAACCTAAGAAGCTGAGCTGAATGTTATCTGGAACCTGTAAATGCTGAGCACCACCAATGTGTGGTTGCGTCTTCGTCTGCAGAACCCTTAACTAATCTTTATTTTGGTCCTATTTGCTATTCATATGGATTGAGGCAGTGTCTCTGGAACTTTGACTACAGTCTTCTTTTGTTATTTCAAATTTTGAATACTATGTTTCTATAAATAGCACCATTTTTAAGAATGGACTTATTTGGAACAGAATGTAATTAGTTTGTTGCCTTCAACTTAGTTTGATCCACTTGTACACGTAGAAGCTACTAAGAAACAATGAAAACTGGCAATGTTGTTTAAAAAAAAATGAAAACCGGCAATGCTTAATTTGTACAGGTAATCGTGAGTTCTTGCTGTCAGTTGTACACCGGGTTCATTTTACTGGCTATGCCTCTACCAGTTTAAAGACTGAAGTATTCTCCAATTGCAAGAAGTAGTTGTGTATTCTAAGACGAAACTAACCCCAGAAATCAAAGAGTGGGAACAAAAAAAAATGCTAGCTAGCATTTCTGCTGGCTGTGAGGCATTTCAACGAACACTTTGGAAGCACTCACCTAGTTCCCAAGCTCAAACATCAGCCACCTCGAATTGCGATACTCCACTGCGCGGTGCTTCACAATCACCGAGCGGCTGGTCCTGATCTGCAGTAGCAATTTCACCAATCCTTCAGCTGCGCATTGCCAGAGCAGTCAGACAGTCAGCATCATCAGTGGACAAGCATATAGCCAGACATGGTTAGGAAGGCAATGTCGGTCTAACTGTGCATGATGCATTGATGGTCCATGGAAGTGAGCATCCTTGGGTTCTGTTGGGAGGAGGAGGCGGCATGAACCGTGAAGGGCGGCAATCGGTAGCCAACATCTCCATCCTCCTGGAACACAGAGCCAACTTGACAAACCATTTGTCCGTGGCCGGGACGCGAACAAATATAGCCGGCGGCCACCGCTTGAGATGATATCGACAGACATCATGGTCCTTGGCTGGTTAGGGTACTGTTGCTAGACAGAGTCTGATTTGATACCGATACTTATAATTCTTTTCGATTCAATTTTAGATTTGTTGTGTTATATAAAGGTGAGGAAGTCGATGTTGTGTTGATATATGGAACGGATTTAAGCTTGGGCTTGACGTAGTACTATAGTAAACTTTAAGTAAAGGGGCATTAGACAACACTCAATTCCATACAAAGAGACAAACTGTCCCTGCATTCTTGCTCAGCAGGATAGCTACCGAACAAGATGCCGGATAACGTTTTTTTTTTTTTTACTGAAACCGACAATGCCTTTCAGAGAAACCAATATCCAAGTCACAGAATCAGCAATATACAACTGGAGAAAGAAATCGAAGCTGCTATAAAGAGAAATATATGACGTATGTAACAAGCTAGAACATTTGTGTGGGAGGTCCGGGAGGTAATAAAAAAAAAGGTACAAAGAGAAAATATGACGTATCTAACATCTCAGCGTCAGATGATATCAACTACTCGTAGCCCGCACACCCCATCGGCTTGCAAAACTCGTATAGAACACGTCTATCCCAACCTTGGTACTGAGCCAATTGGACAATGACCATTACACAGATTTCTGGCTGTAAAAATAGGTCCCATTCCATCTGACTCAGCGCGCTACGTAAAAAGGAGTATTGACTGTCACTTCCTCTAGTTAGCAATCAACTTGGAAGGTGGCAACTCAAAAGTCAGCAAGTCAGGTACCTGATCCAGAAAAAGAAAAAAAAAACATGTAAGAACCTTAAACATTGAGGATTACAGGAAGCCGTACAAGGCAGTATGTGCACATTGTGTTCCTCTTTGGGAGTATAATGATTGCACAGAGCCCATTTATGCATCCATTTACTTCTGAGGCAACTCAAGTACACATAATAATGACTAGAACCCATGGCAAAGTCTCCCTAGGATCTAATCAAAACAACATGACCAGCCACCAATGTACCTAGCAATTGTCAATTGATAATAAACAGCATGGTGCTAATTCTACAAACACATCAAGCAGCATTGATCATTCGTTGAAATCACAACAGAGGATGATGCTAATAATAGAAAGTAAAGGGGTAATGTATGAGAAAAAAATCATCAGCACAAACTACAAAAGCTGCTTCTTTCCAAATTGTAAGATAGTTATGGCTTTTCTACGTACATAGGTTATGTATCTAGACATATCTAGGTATGTAGCAAAAGCAATATACTTCGAAAAGCCAGAACAATTTACAATTTGAAATGGAGGGTACTAGCAACATAAGCGTACAAGAGCACAAACATAGAATTGAAGAAACCAAAATTCGCATATGCTCAAGCTAAAATGAAAAGTTTGTGTAGTTCAACCTTGCATTGGTGCTGTTCAAATCAAATCAGTATATACTGGTATTACTATGATTAAAAAAGTTGACAAACCAAGTCTATACCTCAAAATATTAGTAGAGTCATAATCATAATACCATGAGTCCTAATTCCAGCCGTGGTCAAACTAGTACCAATCAAAAACATCCCCAGGATCACCATCATCACCATCATTTCCAAGATCATGTTCTTCTTGCACATCAGCCATCTGTACGCCATGCTCTTCGTTCGACCAATTTGAACTATTATCCTCCTCGTTGAAGTCATCCAGTACATTCTAGAAACGAAAAACATAAGTTATAAACTGAATTGAATTAGATAAAACTAATATAATGTATGTCTTCAA
Source organism: Themeda triandra (assembly GCA_018135685.1). Classification (NCBI taxonomy): domain Eukaryota; kingdom Viridiplantae; phylum Streptophyta; class Magnoliopsida; order Poales; family Poaceae; genus Themeda; species Themeda triandra. The sequence continues at coordinate 793,328 of JAENPR010000015.1, read as the reverse complement.
GAAAAACCTCATTTCCAGGGCCTCTTTCACTTGATGCGCCATCTTGTTTTTGTGTACTTTTAATCTCTGGCAGCACAACATCTTCAATGTTGAGCTGCTTAATTACCTTTTTGAACAAATTATCTGCATAGATAAGTGAAATTGGTAAATTACAAGCACTAAGCTAGATGAAAGATCAGAAAAAAATGCAGATTGACCCACTAATTAAGCGACATCTCACCTCCCGAGCGATGAATTATAGCATCATGGACTAGCAATGGATTTTTTTCTCCTCGGATTTAAATTTTTGCCGCACCTGATGGCGTGTCTTCTCAGGGAACAATTGTTGTATCATTGCAAAATCGCTACCAAATTGTCGAAGACCCTGGTCCAAAATTAATACAATAATAACATCTTAGCAGAAGATCTAAGATCATATGAAATTACATATAGCATTCAAAGTGTTTAATTAGTAAAGAAAATAAACCTCGTAAAACAAGTCGGTATCTGATTTTGACCATTTTCCTCGGGCTGGTTTGTTCATGTAGGATTGGTAGTTCAATTTTGTTGCATTTTGTACATGGTTCTCTGTTCCATCATTGTCAAAGAACCTAGCTTCCTCATCTCTGTAGTCCAAATCATCCATATCTTCTAGTTGAAAGCTTCTATGCATAAGATAGCATATTATTAATGAAAGAATCGAATAAATGCAAATAAAAAAATTGAAAGTATAGTACTCATAGTTTGAACATTCAAATTTTGACCAAGGACGTTTTAGATATTTTAATCTTCAACTTAAATTCAGATAAACCAACCAACCATTTAAAGAAGTCATGGCTTTAAGCTGCATTTCCAGGTGCGAAATAAAATGTGAGGAATGGAATGCATAGCACAAAAAGGCTTTTATGTTGCCAAACCAATCAGAACTTGCTTTTTGGAAGGGTCTTGGCTTATGAAATAAAATGTCTGGCATAGCACTAACAGAGTGTGCTCTTTGGTGCAGTCCAAAAACTGAAGAATGCAAATAATGACTCTGGAACGAGCAAGAGCAACATTAATGTCATCTTGAATATCTAGATGCATAGCAAAAGTTATGAATCTAGAAAGACAAAACGTCTTATAATATGGAAAAGAGGGAACATGAAATACCAAAATAAAAATAAATATCTAAACATGCTAGCCTAGCAAAAATAATTTCCTTGATGACATATCTGGATGGAAAATTGGAAGGAGTGGTACACTGGTCCGATATGTTCATTTATGCCCACCCAAATGCCCCAAGTCTACTTTGGTTAGATATCATGCATAAAGAAATAGAAGAAAAAAGTAGTATACCTTGTATTAGAGGATGGCCCAGTCGGAATCTCTTTTGGCTGAAGTCATCAAGAAAATCATGAGAATTAGCCAAAAAAGCAAATATAACAACAAAAATTGCCACAAAACTCACATTAGTGCGCTCTCTAGCTTCTTGTAACAACCTGAGATGTGCTGCACTTAGCGTCATGGGATCTTTCCCCTCAGCACTTTCCAGTAAAGCTTTAACCTCTAAAACAATAAATACCCAAGATAGAGATACAAGAGTGAAAACTCACATTATGCAAAAGCGAAGATGTGATTTATTTACTTTTTTTTAGCGACCAACCTTTTGGTGTCCTATTACGAATTCTGTGGGTTAGCTTCTTCTCAGGCTTCTCTGCCAATTCATCCTTCAAGGTTCTTTTGCGGCCCCGTGAAGACACCTTGCTTTTATTTTTTTGAACTTTCTGCTGCTGTGACTCTTCTATACCATCCTTAGACTTTTTCCTAGCCTTACGCTTATTACCAGTAGTATAATCATCACCACTATCATTAGCTTCTTCAGCTAATGAAGGATCAACACAGTCTTCGCCAAAACAATCATCAACATTGTGATTAGGTGTCCCTACTTTTTGCAACTTTTTCCTGCAACGTAGTTTCATAGATGATATTCTTTGTCCAACATCCGATTCTGGCTGCTGTTCAACAGCATGATCTAGTGGCTCCCCCTCATGGCCCTGATCATTTGAATACTGGTCCTCGGTAATAGAATGCTGAAAGAAAAGAAAAGAAAATAAAAGGAGAGTAAGGAGAAACCTTGGAGTAGCCATGTCAATATAGATCATTAAATCTTCTACGCAGAAATATACTGACCTTTTCAGCCATCTGCTGAGATGAGTTACTTAAATTTTCATCAGTCAATTTGTCACTACCCATCTCAGAATTGGTATCTGTAGGAGTAGCTACCTCAGAAGCATCCAATAGAGCAAAAGATACAGATTTTGACTTTCCCTTTTCTCTTCCTGCAGTAGGTTGAGACTTAAAAGTAAGTACATCTGTAATGAATATTCTCTCTTTATGAGAATATAAGTACCAAGGCTATTATCCAATGAAAGGCGAACCATTAACCATGATAAAAAAATAATCTCTTTGTACATCCCAATATGAATGAGGGCTATGCTATGCAGATAACATCACTCAATTCAAAAAGACTTCAACTGATAGTAAAAGAACATGTGAATATGTGATACTTTATCTCTTGGTTCCTTAGCCAGATTAAACAAACTATGAAGGAAGAATTAAATTAACTGCAAATTGATCCTTATAACATATAAAATTACATTTTGACGTAGTTAAGCACAATTGATATTATAAATGTTACGCCATGAGGAATTATGTATAGAAGTACAGGGAGAACCCGGACCGCACCAGATTAAACCAGTGCTGCCCAAGACAGACATGTAGTTGCTCAGCGACACAATCCCACCAAGCCACATAGGCCACGTATGCTGACCTACTAGAACCTAAGGTCTTGTTGCGTTTGGTCGTTTGGACTTTTTTTGTCATATCGTGAGGAAAGAAAACACATATCTGATTCTTGGTTAGAAGCACAAGTATATCACTAAAGACAGTGGCAAAGGAGAGTAGGAGAGTGTTCTGTGGAGTTCAGCTGGTGCCTGGGACTATGCGAGCTACTCATAAAGTCGACCTTGGACTCTTAGTCCCTTTCCTGGGCAAGCTAGTCATATGCATCTAAGAGTGTTTGACGATCCCATGGTAGATTGCATCACTGTATGTGTGGGTCGAGAGGGTCTTTATACCCTCTTGGTTATATCCTTTTTTCCTTCTTAATGAAGTGTTTGAGAAAAAACAAGAGTTTAATAAGTTGTCCAGAGTAGCAATTTTAGGGGGTAGTTAAATAGAAGGAGCTATGCATACTTATGGAAGTTTCTGTGAGTAAAATAGACTTGATCCTTAAATATTTCGGTAGCAAGTGAAGGAAACTAATAAACAGTTAGTTTAGACCTCAAAAAACTGTTACATCAAACACTTGTTTCTAAAAAACAGCACAGATACAAATTACGGCTTTAAAATAGCACTAGTGATCATTGACCTGACCATCTGTGCACAAACAGAATCCTGCATGACATAGCTCAATGCTCATATTCAAGTATTATTGCAACAATAAGCACATATCTAACAAAATTAATTTCAATTCCATTTACTCTAGTGAAGTGTTTCATCCATTAAAAATAGACCTCAAATAGTCAAATGTAAAGAACAATGAGGTCATCCACATCACAATTGTTTAAAGTAAAAGGATACATAGTACATCGAGAGAAATAAGTTTCACCAGTAAAAGCTGTACCTGAGACTTCGCCAGCCATTGATTGAGCACCATTGATAGGAGGATTAGTTAGTTCGTTGTGATAGTCTAAATCAACAGTGGCATGCACAGCCTGTAATATCAATAGCAGTTGATTAAGTAAACTTTTTTGCCTTTATATGAAATGTCATAAAATTATTTAATCAAACGTAGTAGATATAACCTGTGGTGACCAAGCAGCTGGACCGGTGATAGTCTCTTGATCTTTAGGCTCTCTGCACATGTCATTGTTGCCGGCACAAACACCAACCATTGGAGCAACAGCAGCAACATTATTGTTAGTCACTGCAACCTTAGATGAAGCCTTCCCAGGCTTCGGTTGCAATTTAGCTATTGTTTCCTCTTGAACTGACTCCTCAAGGACACTGTCAAGGTTAGCTAAATTGCAACCTTTACTATTATCAGTTGCTAATAATCCTTCAGAATCTGGGATCTGCACACTTTCATGACTTTTAAGATCCTTTACCTGATCCACAGTGGATGTTTCCATTTTTTGGTTAGTCTTCCGAGATTTGGCTATTTCCTTAAGGAGCTTCGTCTGTTCCTTTGGCTGGAACTTTGGAGCTCTTTCCTCTTCAACTTGTGCATCACACATGTCCCCAATAGCCTTGCCACATGAACTGTTAGGTGACACATTGATATCTGAAACCACCAAGTCTTCTTGGCGTATAGCTAACTTGGAAGGATCATCAGTGTGCTCACCATCTTGAGGAATCTTATCTGCAGCAGAAGAACCAGCCAGAGGACCCTGGGGAACTGTCAAAGCATCCTCCAATGGTGCATCGAGAATACCTTGAGAACCAGCAACAGTATCAAGTGACTCACTACCAGGGCACGTCAAGGATGTCCTTTCTTGGCTGGTGAGCTCTTTAGAAGAATTGAGTTGATTTAAGGCTCCTACTTTCCCATCTCCAGTTTCTTCAGTAGGATTAGGCGCTGCAGATCTGGATGACACAGCTGTTTTTCGGGGTTTGGGCCTTTGCTTGGGACGGAACTTTGCAGTAGCCTGAACTTCTTCTGAGGCATCAAGGATATTGTCGAAGTTGGCCTCATCATCAATCATCTGTGCGGCCGTTGTGGTCTACAGCAGTCTATCTTGAACTTTGAGTGCCACTGAAAGCCTGAAAGGAATATTGCCGATTTAGGAAGCCGCAATGGGGGCAAACATAGAATCAGACAAGTAATAAAAAAGGAAATAAGAATCCTTGGGTCATGTAGAGTTAGGATGGGGTATTCAACCAAAATGTACTGGAACTTAATATAAATTTGAACTAAATACACAACTACCAAATGGATGCCCCAATGCAAAGAGCCTTTAACGGAACCAATAATTTAAGGATAGCAAGCTGTTGATGAAGGAAAATATGGTGCAACATCACGTGCGAGTAACGGCAGAGTTCAAGAACTGCCAGTAACATAACTAACTAAACCGCATGAAAAGTACTCAACGACAACAATGGATACAGGGCTACAGCAGAACGGACAAATAAAATCCAGGAAAGTTGGGGCAATGCCCAATTGGTTGACGAGGACCCCTCAGAGAAAGTCATATATTAACATCATGTGTAACATACCCATCAGTTTTCTCAAGATGCTGAAGTCAGCAAATACTCGATGTTTTAAAAGATGCTAGGCACCTAGGCAGGTGATGAGGCTCAGCTTAGCACCTTAGACGTTTGTACTTTTTGGATAAGGCTTAAATAACGTAAATAACGTAGAGGAAGTTTGGCGTATCAACTTAAATAACGTAACATTACCATGAATCCATGAGTTTCAAGGACATAGTTTGTCTTTTTCTACCTCTGATTTGTCTCACTTTTATAGCTTTCTTTAAAGGGTCTTTTGTGCTGTTGCCCCTATTTTGGGACTCAATTACTCGTTTGCCCCTGTTTTTTGCGTTTCGCTCGTTTACCCCTATTTTTAGAAAACGAAGCCGCTGCTTGCCCCTAATCCGTGAAGTGGACTTAACACCGTTAAGTCAAGGATAAAAAGACCCAAATACCCTCAACATGAATACTAGTGTTAATTGCTCAGCACAATATACTTGTATACAAATTATCAGCACAATATACTTGTATACAAATGGACCCAAATACCCAAATACTTGTATACATAATATTTGCACAATATATACACATAATATTTGCACAATATATACACATAAGATTTGGTCTAGCCAAGCATATCCAACAATACAAATTATTTATATCTATGACATGATAAGATCTGCATCATGAAAATGAAATCCTTAACTCTCAGCTGACAGAATGAAACAACGAACAAAAGGATTCCCAATTCATAAACTTTACTTGCCATCAGAAGAAAGTAAACAAGCAACATATTCCGCCATCGTTCAAGGACACCCGATCAACATTAACAGTACTAGCAGCCATCGCCGGCATCACATAGCAGCATGACACAGTTAAACATGTCGAGTTGCCGGCGACGAGTTAACAACGAAAAGCAGCAGCAGACTAATAGTACACCGCAGGCCGACTGCGGCAGCCGCCGCCGGACCGGAGCCCAGAGGTCGGTATTTTGATTGATTGATTCTAGATCGGGTCGGCAGATGGGATAGAAATCGAAGGAATTACCTCGCCAGCTACTTCTTGAGGCTGCCGCGGACGCCAGACTTGGGCTTGGAGGAGGTGGCTGCCTCGGCGGCGGGGGCGGAGGAGTGCAGGTTGACGAGCTTCTCCGGCCGCCGCGCGCAGCAGGGCCCCTCCAGGCAGCCTCCAGCGCGCAGCAGGCCCCGCGCCAAGGGCCGGCTGCCCGGTCGCGAGGCCACGGCCCGGCCGCGACCGCCGCGCGAGGCCGCCTCCCCACGCGCGAGGACGCCTCTGCTCCTGCTCGCCTCCAGCCGTCTGCGCCTGCTCGCCTCCTACTTGCCTCCAGCCGTCTCCCCAAACCCTAGACGAAGGACCGACGGGAAGGTGACGAGAAGGTGCCGCACGGGAGAAAGGAGATGGTGGGAAGAGATAAGGGGTACTTTGGTCCTTAGCCTATCTCCTTTTATTTATTTTTTTATTTTTTTAGTCCATTTCCTAACAGCAGCCAACGGAATCCCAAAATAGGGGCAAACGGCGGCTTCGTTTTCAAAAAACAGGGGCAAATGAGCAAAACGCAAAAAAGAGGGGCAAACGAGTAATTGAGTCCCAGAATAGGGGCAACAGCGCAAATTGCCCTTCTTTAAACCGTTTCAGCGTTCATGAACTTTTATGCGGGTAAAATCAAGCGTGCGCCGCGCTGCCTGGGGTTTAACTGTTTATAAGTGGACCAAAAAAAGTGGACTGGCACTTCAACAGTGATGGATCAACGCTGCGTGCACAAAATGAATAATCTAACAGAATAATCGGCAGATGGGTTGGGGCACCTTGTATGTAACAATGAAATGTGCAGCTATTATTACAACTCTAATGGAATGTAGAGAAAGTACGGGTTGAATTTGCAGAAACCCTACTCCTCCGACAACGAGGATACATCCAATCAGAAGGAAGCTAGCTGGGTTTATTTAGGGCTTATCAGTGGCACAAGGAATAGAATCAATCGACCCTGCAGGAGGCGATTGAGGGGAGAGGGGGGAGAACCGATATGCACCTGCTGCCTGCTACTGCTGCAGATTCGCAGACAGAGGCTGGCCTCCGACCTCCGACCTCCGGCTCCGGCTCAACGACGCAGATCTCCAACCTCCGGCTCACCGTGCGCAACGGCGAAGGGCGGACGGTGCGGCGGCCACGACGTAGGCCGTGGAGGCGGCGGTGGCGGTGGCAGCCAAGGGCGGGGCCGGGGCGGCGAAGCGGAGGTCGGTTGGTGTCCTTCCCCTCCGATGGGTCGACCACGACAGCGGTTGCTTGCTCCTAAGGAAGGACGGAATCAATCAATCAGCCAATCATTCAACCGCGTCTATGGAAGGAAAGGGCGTCGAGCCCGAACGGGAAAACCGGAGAGGGGGAGAGCGCGACCTGGCAGCGGGGCAGGAAGAGGCCGCCGGCCGGCCGGCCAGCGCGGCGGGATTGTCCGGAGCGGAGCGGCGGACGCAGGGAGAGTTTCCTGGGCGGGCTTGCGCTCCCTCGGCGAGGCGGCGGCGGCGGAAGGGAGCCCGTGTGCTCCTCGGCGAGACGGCGACCGAAGCGGGGAGGGGCCACGGGGCAGGGAGGAGAAGGAAGGGCGGCGGGGCGGCAGGAGGAGTTGCTGTGCGTGCGTGCGCGCGTGGATGGTGGACGGTGGAGGGCGGCCGTTCCCGGCGATTGCGCTCACTGCGGGAAAGGCCCATCCATCAGAACCCAGGCCCAAATGCTCCGGGGCCCACTGGTCCCGCCTTGCCCGTGGGCCGTGGTTCCCACCAGTGGATCTGGCCCCCTCAAAAAAAAAACCAGTGGAGATCTGGCCGCTGCAATACAATTCAAAAAATCTTATATAATTTTTTAGGTTAAAAACAATACAAACTTTTTAAAAAAATTTGACCGAATTTTGTATAAAATAGTACACACATTTATGTCTCTAAATGTATTTACTGGACAAATAAATGTTAATTAATCTAATAATATGAAGTTGGCATCATAAATGTTAAGAGTTTTTCATATAGATTTGATCGAAATTTAAATTGTCTGACTTCTCAAAAGGTGAGAAAATTGCATTTCTCTTTTGAGACAGAGGGAGTATAGAGAAAAATATAATATGCCAGATAGATGCTCTATAATGTATTAAGGCCAGGCTTTCTAATAAGATATGTCCAGGTAATATTATGAACATGATCTTATATAAGATCTGCTTTGCTAGCTGTAATATGATCATCAGTATCTGTGAATTTGTAATAGCCGATTAGGTAGATAGACTTGGACATGGGAAGGAATCCACTGCTCAAGCTTGGGAGCTTGCTTTCAGTAAGCTAACTTCCTGCATTATTCTTAGGCATCTTAATCTCTGGACATGTCTGTGACAAGCTCCCTTTTTTTGCGACTAACTTTGACAAGCTCACTGGTGGGTATGTATTACAACTCTGCTATGCATAGTATAGCCAACCATAACATAAATTCCCATCTGTTACAACTTCCAACTACACTAGGCTAGTAGGAGTACAAGAGATTGTTTAACGGCGTCAGTGCCTACAAATCCGCCAACGCAGAAATGAAGTTTGACGAATTGGGTCCGTATGGCATATGTACAAGATCACATGGACTGTCGCTTTCACGCCCAATAAATCATGTGCTCGTCGTGTTGGTTAAGTCAGATTATTAGCTTTGCACTCGCGTTCAGCTGCGAAGATAAGCCCATGGTCCTTGTGCCGTCCCTATCCTGGAGAACATAATAAAGAGCAGTATGCCATTGTTAGTATATCCGTAAAACAAAATCACACTACAGCTGGTGTGACACTGAGCTGGCGCGAGCACAATGTTTGGGTTAAGGGAAAACAAAACAAAGATCACACATGTGCCACCAAATTAAACTAAATGGTGCCATCCCTTCCCAAAAGAAGGATGAGGTTCTCTTACGAAGATCACGAGTTGTCTTTTTCATGTCCAGAATGTAACTCATACGACCACACTCTCCATATATTAGTCAATGGCCACGCCCACACACACACATGCCCTGGCCAGTGACCAGCTTGACCAAATAGGCCTTCATTTACCCACTGCTCCAACCTTCACTGGAGCCCTGGAGGTCATAAATAGGCTGATTCCACCCTTGGAGCAATCATCTAGAAAATCACGACCTTAGGGATAAACTGGAAAATGGTAACTGATTCTCACTTTCTAGTTTTGTCTAGGTTATAGAACAGTTAGTTTCTTAACTTGAGATTTGTTTTTTTTAATAAAGCTTGAGGCATGTTTGGAATAACTCTAGCTCAAGCCTCAGTGGGGTTTTCACTTTAAATGCGACAAAGTTGTATTTTGGCTGGCTTAAGAAAAGGTGCGCCAGGTTTCAGTTTTTGTGTTAAACTGCATAAGATTTGAAACATCCATGACCAAATAAAATATTGGAACTGTCGAATAATTTTACCTCCAAAATCCAGCAAGCATCCGGAGGCTCATGTAGATCACCAAAGCTATCCAGATTCCAATAAAACCACTATAACTTTCAAGAGTGAGGATGCAAATGATACTGACAATAGCAACAAGGACCTGATGATACAGGATTCAATAAACATGGTAAGGGAAAAGGTTTAAAAGAATATGGGACAACTAGAAGAACAAAAGTTTGTCAACTTGCCATTGAATATGCAGCATATCCAAAATCTGATGCTCCATAATTGATACCATCGAAAACAAAAGCCAAAGCATTGATTGGTTGAGTAAGGCAGACAAACTGAACAAGGAACAAATAAATAGTTTAGATAAGTATTTTAAGAGATACTACCTGCAGTTGATTTTACATGTCATTTTGACAAGGAAGCAGAAACTAAGGAATGGTTAGTTTAGTCCTTTGTCTCTCTGAAAGGCTTGCATGCAGATTTTCTCTCTTAGTGTGTCTCAGGAAGCATATGCAGGAGTAGTTAATTAGGGGCAAAGGTGAAATAACACGCAAAAATGTCATGTATTTATTCATGAGCCTTTGAAATAGTCTCCAGCTTCACGTATAAATGACAAGAGGTAGTAAAGTAGTGTTCATTTCAAGCTATAAACTACACCAACACAATAATATGAAAGAATAAAAGAAATAATGTGAGCCTAACAATAGGATATGAAGGCTGAGACTTGCCATTCTTAGCATTTAGCATAGAAACCATACCGGTATTCCTAGGTAGATATGATGCAGTACACCCTGATCATCCGTAAATAATCTAGATCCTATGCGCAGACCAGTACCAAGGAGTATACTTAGGAGAAGTCCCAAGACCAAAGCCAACTGCAGAATAAGAAATGCTTCTATAAGGCCATGGAAATTGTGTCAAATAGAAAATCAAGATACATTACATACCTGCAAAATACGAGAAGCGGTTGCAGTAGCCTTTGGATAGTCCTTACGAGCAAATGCACTTGCAAGTATTGCCTGTTGAAAAATGTGATCCAGATTTATAAGAAATAAACCAAAAGATAAGATGTATCTGGATTCCAGAAAACCCATTGCCAATCATATTAACTGGAGCTTAAATGTCATAAATTCCAATAAAGAAGGTTAATAACCAATGGAAACAAAGAGTTCCCTTACCTGTCCAGCAAAAGCCAATCCATCAGCAAGAAGTGAGCAAGCCAACCAGGTTTGCAAACAGATCTGGAATGCAGCCATTGGAGTTGAACCTAGTCGTGCAGCCATTGATGCAGATAGTGTCACACAAAATGTTGCAGCAATAACTCGTGCAAGTAACAGAAAACCTGAAGTGTGAAAAGAGAATATCTTAATACAATACTACAAAGTGCATGATTTAAACAGCTGAAACTACTGTGAATTCCTACTTCGATATGAAATTAAATGGTGAAGCAATTTGTGGAAGAGATGTCATAGATTCATAGCTCAGATGTAAATAAGGAAAAATATTTGTAATGACAGTTTCAACTGTAAAAGTGGGCAGGTAAATGGTTCACTTGTAATAATCAATGAGCAAATTGTAGTAAACAATACAGTAATCAGTACAGTAACAAGGCGTATAGTACCTGCAATCTTCTATAGAAGATTGAGTATCATATCTTAATTGGAGTCAAGTGAAATAAATTACCATTTTTAAGAAACCGTCCAAACTGCAGATGTTTAAAGCTAGGTGGCAACAAATCCACATGCAACCTTAATCTCCATAAGAGTATGGATGCGATGAAATATCTGCAGAATGTTCCACCATACACTATCACAAAAGATAGAGCACAAGAATCATAAACTTTTGGACGTATGTGCCTTCAGTCTCGACAGGGAAAAAGCAAGAGGTATGTACGTACTGTGATATAACATGAGCAATGGCGGCACCACTAACACCATATCGGAACACAAAGATAAATATTGGATCCAAAACTATATTGATCGCATCTCCAGCCACTGCTCATCATAAAAACATTAGACACATAAGCGAAAAAAGAAATCCTTCAGACAAATACGTTGCAATCAATGTTGGACCCTTCAGTCCAAATTACACATGTTTGAAATATGGATTGAAAAGAATGTGCACAAAAATATTAAGAGCAATGCTAAGAGCATCGTAACCTACAGTTATTTGAGAAATGGAAAAGGTTCAGCTTACCTCTCAAGTATTGGCATAGCTCAGTGTAATCCAGATGTTCACATACTGGATAACTTAACATCCGAAATCAGTCTGCTTAGTAGTTTTAGGGCATCAACTTATTTGAAGGTGGAATTGTGGAAATCCATATATACCAGATGTCTGCTCACGTGATCGAGGTAATATATAAATTTTAATTTTTTCTTAAATCTGTTGTAATTTTGCCTTGAATCATCTAATGATGTCGACAATATAGAATATATATATATAAGAAACGTAAGATATAATTATACACCCTTAGCAGCAAAATCGCAAATCTTCATCTGTAATTATTTATTACTCAAATGTTTTCCTTTTCTAACTGTTATACCATTATTACTATTTGGAGGCATGTTATGTCATTACTAATACTTTCCAGACATCAACTTACTAGACTCGAACTACGTTGATCGTAATAGCTATTTGGTCCATCCTTTTTTTTCTCGAAAACACAGGAGAATATATTAAGAAGAAAGTATTTGATCCATCCTATATTCTAAATAAACTAACATTACTAATGGAAAATGTTTCCACTTTATTAGGTTGCACAATGATTAAATCCAAAAAATTTTGACTAGGATAGTTGTTCATGACATGCATCATAACTGGGTTTGGTGCCGACTTTGGAAATTGACTGCTTGGCTTGTGTACAACATTTGTTGTTCATATATGACATGAAAAAGAAACTGCATAGGAAATATTTTCACCAGAACAAAGGCCTTCTCCTTGAACAATTAATATCATCCAATCAAAATAAAAATGACAAGACAAAAATCTTCTATTTGAAAGAGCTAGAAAATGCAACAAACAATTTTGATGAAACATGTATCTTTGGTCGTGGAGAGCATGGCATGGTGTACAAGGGAATCTTATCTAATCAACGTGTTGTAGCATTAAAAGTATCTAGGATCGTTGACCAGATTGAGATCAATCAATTCATAAATGAGGTTGCTATTCTCTCACAGATAAAGCCATCAGAATATCATAAAACTTTTTGGATGTTGCCTTGAAACAAAGGTGCCATTACTAGTATATGACTTTGTTTCCAATCGTTCCTTATATGACATTTTTCATTGTATTATCTCCACTCTGCTGCCTCAGTCTTGGTCTTCCATCGTGATGTCAAGTCATCTAATATACTCCTTGATGCAAACTGCACGGCTAAAGTGTCGAACTTTGGAGATTCCAAGTTGGTTCCTATTGATCAAACACATGTCAACACGCTTGTACAAGAAACATTTGACTACTTAGATCCAGAGTACTACCATATTGGACAGCTAAATGCAAAAAAAAGATGCATATCTTGGAGAGGAGGCAACACTGCTAATCTCTTCCTCGGTTGCTTCTTCATGAATTTCAGCAGCAACTATCTCTTCAATTGGTCTTTTAAGCTCTAAGAGAAAATAAGATGTCGTGTTTTGTGGGGAGCCTGGCTCACTTGTAAAAATAGGTTCCATCTGATGAGCACTCCACAAACACCACACCAAAACTATATACATCATTTTTTTTCATTTAGCCGTCCAATATGGTAATATTCTGGAGTCTGGATCTAAGTAGCCAAATGTTCCTTGTACAAGCATGTCGACATGTGTTTGATCAATAGGAACCAACTTAGAAGCAATTTGCATCAAGGAGTATATTAGATGACTTGACATCACGATGGAAGATCTAGACTTAGGCAGCAAAGTGGAGATAATAAAGTGCACCTGTAGGCAATCATCCCATGGTAAAGATAATGTGCTTTCTGATGAAGGATGAAGGTTGTCATACAAGGAACCACTGGAAACAAAGTCATATACCAGTAATGGCACCTTTGTTTCTTTTTTTTTTTTTTTGAGGGGAATGGCACCTTTGTTTCAAGGCAACATCTAAAATGTTTTACGATATTCCGATGGCTTTATCTGTGAGAGAATAGAAACCTCATTTATGAATTGATCGATCTCAGTTTGGAAAATGATCTTAGATATTTTTATTGCTACAACACGTTGATTAGATAAGATTCACTCGTACACCATGACATGCCCTCCACGACCAAGAATACGTGTTTCAACAAAATTGTTTGTTGCCTTTTCTAGCTCTTTCAAATAGAAGATTTTTGTCTTGTCATTTGTATTTTGATCGGATGATATTAATTGTTCAAGGACAAGGCCTTTGTTCTGGTGAAAATATTTCCTATGCAGTTTCTTTTAATCATGTCTTCTCCATTTACCAACAACAAATGTTGCACACAAGCCAAGCAGTAAAATTCCAAAGCAGCACCAAACACAATTATTACACTTGTCATGAACAACTATCCTTGTCAAAAAAAAAATTGGATTAGCGCCCGACGACCCAGGGTCGACACGGCCGCCAACGTCGTAAGACCACCGTCCCAACCATCTCCGGCTAGCGGTGATAACGGCTCGCTGCGGAGCCCAAAAAGGCCATCCCGCAACAGCTCCCACCTCCTCCCTCCTCTTTGTGATCTGGTTCATTGGTTCTTCAAGAGTTTGGATGGCTGGCATGGAGCAGAGGACACTAGACTTGAGGTCTCTAGCTACGGATTCGGCACTCCCCACCTCGGAGCCAGGCCCGAGACAGGTGGCGACCCCTCCCACGCCTGTGCCTTGCATGCAACGGCCGACGATTGGTGGGCGGCCCGACCAGGACCATGGGGACCAGCGGCTCCTTCCGCATCCACGAAGGCGTCCCTGCACCGCGCATGTGGCAGCCTATGGCCCTGCGCACGTGGCTGGCGCCCCCACATGGCGTCCTCGACCCGGCGAAAGGCGATACTCCAGTACATGTTTCAAATTTTCCACACGTGGCGAACCCGTGGCAGGAAACACGTGTGGCGCCGCACCACCTGGCTAGCGCCCTTTGCGACTGCCTACCTAGCAAGCTTCACCGTACGTGCGGACCAGGCCAACCGTTAGAGCAAGTATTATAGGTATGACTCAGCCGGCTGAATCCGATCCACGTAGGAATAAAGCGTGATGTGGCAGAGAGGGAATTAGAGAGAGAAAATGGATCGGCGCTAAGCTCTTCGCCTGCTTTTGTCCGGCTAAATGTCTGACACAACTCATCCCAGCCAATAGCAGGCCAGCGTTGGCTCGTTGCTGCCTTCCTCTCTCCCTGGATATAGGCATTAAATACTACTTGACACAGCTAATCTTCTCAACCATTTTGTGACATGTAGATGACATGGCCACCATACAGCCGGTTGCCGGCGAAATTATAATGCTTGCTCTTATGCACATCCACGGGGCCGGAAGTGGGCTATGCACCAGGCCACCTGTGTGCCCGTGCATCTGATCGTACACACCTAGGCCTCATATCCCCGTGACGGTGGTGCTTTGTGTTGCACGTCCTGCCGGCAGCCCGTGGGGCCTTCCCCCGTCCACCATGTCGTCGATCGAGGGGCTGGCAGCTGGTACAGTGGCTGGCCTATCCCTAACAGCACGAGGTCGCCAGATCCAGAGCTGTGGATAAACAATCTCCGGGTGAAAATCCTGCCCGGCTCCTCTAGGCTAGCGGCAGTGTGCATCCCGCATCACCTATCTTCTTGAAGATGTCACCAAAGTTTTGACCACATCCAGCTCGCCCTCGCCCCTGCACACGTGCACAACAATCTTCGTCTTTCCTTTTGTGTCGCTCTTCTTGGTCGGTCCCGATCGATGGGATCTTATCTACCTCATTGTATAACTCCGCATGGGGCCAAGGCCTACGGTCATGTCATCGTGCCTGCGCTCGCCAAATTGGTTCTGAGATGGCGGTGGAGGAATACTATTCACTCCAGAGATTGAGGAGCTTAGGTGAAAGTCGTGCACAACCAGGTTGTGTGATCAACGGCGACGCCCTCGGGCGCAGTTTGCCTCCCTGAAGGCATCGATTTAGCCTCCTCACCCTATCGTTGTAGTTGTCCCTCTCCTTGTAGAAATCTAGCTCTAGTTATCTGGTGCTGGTGCTGGTGGCGTCAACGACATCACGTCCTTCTTGGAGGCACCATCGTGGAGGAGCTAGCTCAGACCTATCTCTCCTTTCTCTTTGCCCCCATCTTGGGTGAGACTGAGCCTAGCTGTCGGTCACTGCTGATATTTCGATGAGTGTCCTCTAGCATCTCTATCAAAAGCCAGGTGGTGTTTCCACCGCTACCACCATTCCCCTCCATGGTTTCCTCTCCATGGACGGGGATGAATGGTGGTACGTGGGCCCAAAGGTGCCATAGGTGTCACCATTAGTTTCAAGGGAGGTCGCTGTGTCTAGTGATCTTGGGCTTGTGTGTTCGTCACCACTCTTAATCCCCATTCCATTGGTTGGTCCTTAGATGGAGAGCGACAGTGGAGTGGCATGTGGCGTAGCTACGAGTGGTGGAGGGCACAATTGTCATAGCAAAACCAGTGAGCATGTCGTTCGATGGTGGCACAAATCAACGATTGGTTGGCATCTTTCGGCTTTGTGTATAGGCTTACCCTTGAATATGTTAAGTGTTGGTGGTGGTGGTGGTGGCGGTGTTGTAATATCTCTCCCCCACTTTATCTCTCTGGACTTATTGTAGCTAGATTGGCGCCGCGCCCTTCCACCCACCGGCTTGTCCGGCGTCTGTGGAATGAAAATTCAGGTGGGGATAGTTCATCTCCCCCCCGGATGACCTTTAAAAAAATTGGATTTGATCATTGTGCAACCTAATAAGGTGGAAGTATTACCCATTAGTAATGGTAGTTTATTTAGAAAACAGGAAGGATCAAATATCTATTACTATCAACGTAATTAAAGTCTAGTAAGTTGATGTCCGGAAAACATTAGTAATGATATAACATGCCTCCAATTAGTAATGATATAACAGTTAGAAAAGGAAAACATTTCAGTAACGAATAATGAAAAAAGATTTTGCGATTCTGATGCTAAGGATATATAACATCATGCATTTCTTTTATTCTGTATTGTCGACATTATTGATTTAAGAAAAAATTTAAAATTTATCATTTCAAAAATGAAAAAATTTAAATTTATATATTACCTCGATCACGGGAGCAGACATATATATGGACTGCCACAATACCCATCTTGGCAAACAGCCCTGTTAGTATTCACTAGTAGATTTTGAAATGAAGATTTGAAGATATAGATTTTGAAATGAAGATTTGAAGATATAACAGATTTAAATATAAAATCAACTACAAAGTTTTAGACCTCATAATCTATAACTTTACTTTTTATTAAATTCAAAAATATGAATTTTAACGTCATTATTCTTAAAACATATAACTTTGCTTTTTACTAAGATGCAATGATGTCTGCACTCTGCACACTGTGTTCTCCCACTAGACGTCCATGGCATTTCTTCAGCGCCTTTTTTTTGTGTAGTGGATCAGAGGTGGTTTTCTGTGGGTTTGGACTTGGGAAAGAGAGAGATAAGTTCACATCAGCCCATATGTCAATGCCACTAAGCAAAACTGGTTGTCTGTAATGGAGGTGGTTATTGTGATGGCAAACCACTGCCAAAACTAGCATTAATGGGGGAAATGATCCGTAATGAAATGTGGCAAATCAAATCTCAGTCATGATGTAAAGTGGAAGATTTCTTTTAGAATTCAATCTGCCAAATATATATGGTTTACTATTTAATAAATGAAATGGTATTATACCAGTTGCATATAGAGGCGTCTTTGTATCCTTAAATCCGCGAAAGACTCCTTGCACTGCCAGAGATAACAGGACAGCAGGAGCACCAAGAGATCTGAGAACCAAGTACTGCAATGCGGGCTTCATCATAGCAGAATCCTGTTGGAAAATAGTCCTTCAGATGGAAAAGGCAACCACTTATGGGGAAAAGCAACAAAGGTAAATCCCTAATCCTGACAGATTCATAGAATTTTCAAAATCTAACAGCTTTTAGCCTTTTAACAATTATACTGATAATACAAACCTATTCTATTGCAACAGTTTCTTACTACTAAACAGAACCACAAGAACTAGTATGTTCTCTAAATTTTCTGCATTGGATATTTTATCAACCTATAAAAGAATATTATATTTATTTAGCTAGTACACTTGTTAGTTAAGTAAAATAAACAACAGCAGCGTCCTCGAGTAAAAATAAACTGGTGGGCTTAACTTCAGAATTATAGGGAAAACCATTATGCTATCACTTGTGTGTTCTTTGCTGAAGCAGACTAAAGAACATTATAATAGACAAGGAATAACAAAATTATTACCGGCGTTACACCCATGTAGCCTAATATAGGTTTTGCAGAGAGAACAAGAAGTAGGGTTTCAAGTAGGCCAAGCACCCCACCAAGTAATAGTGCTGTAGAGACTGATGGAATATTTTTCCTCTTTTGCTCAACACTGACCTCACATGAATCAGTTTCAAAAGATGATATGCTGGTAGTGGCACTAGCACCTGCAAGTAAATTTTGAAGTGTCAAGAAAAGTATGGACTGGCCATCTGTCCAAGCTTTTCAAAAGAAGATCACCTTCAGGAGATATCAGCTCCTCCATTTCACTAACAGAGACACTGCATTCATTTTCTTGATTTGTTTTGTCTTTGTCTATGCCATTATTGGACAAGGCATCCTCCTCAGCAACAAATGATGTTGTGACGCTAACAAGGGGGAACACTGCAATTCTCGAGACTTGATTGAACACAGCAATTGATACACCTACAGCTCCAAGTTCAACAGGACCTGGTTGTCACAAATGAAAAGGCATCAGAGGAATCAAAATACCTATATAACAGAGTGACCAAGCTTTCTGTCAAAACATCTCAAGAGAATCACACTCTTTATGTGGACTTCATCTAGCACTGAATGACCAGGCTCAGTGGGAGTCCAAGGAAGTTAGAAGAGATAGTTAACTAGATTAAGAAACTGAGGGAGTCCTAAGGTAGAGCAGAGTCAGTAGCCCAATAATTAAGCTAAGGTGAGCTGAGGTTAAAGGTCAAAGTATCCTAGATTGGTTTATACTCTTGAGCTATGCAGAAGATTAAGCAGGAAAGGGTGGCTATTTTCCCCAGTTTTCCCCACAGTGTCCTCGAGTTGCAGACACCCATGTTCCCAGAGTCCCTGCTTCGTCAAACCTTTTGCAGCCATGCACAGTGACTGAGCATATGCTTTTCCTTTGATTCAAGGCATGACAATATTATTCGTGAAAGACGCCAGGACTCTTTATTGAAGCCTTGTTGTGAAGGCATCAAATGGAAGGAGGGAATGTCAATCGGTGGTTATCATAGGCATAGCTCAGCTTAAATAGATGTGAACCAATAGACATAACTAATACCACGTGTTTGCGTTTGTGTCTTGACAAGAATAAGGTGCAGACTGCAGACAGCTAAGCCCCTTCATCATTGAATAAATTAGCGTTGAACAAGCAGGTGCAGAGCATGGTACTTAGTCGCAAAGTCTCCAAACTTAGCATATACTGTAGTTGGCTGTTGCAAAGTCAAAAGGATTATTTTTTACTGTTAAACTATTGTTGGTTGTTGTTGCTCAAAAAAAAAAAAAAAAAAAACTATTGTTGGTTGTTGCAAAGTCTCCAATCTTAACATACTCCTATTTTTTACTACTATACTATATATTTTGCTATCCGGGAGTCACGCGGATGGAGCAGGTCTAGGACGGGCGCGCAGAGACTTTGAAGAAACGAAGAGAAAGCAACAGCAGAGCAAGAGCAAACCTATGTGGCCAATGAAGGCGGTGTCGACGAGGGAGGCGACTGGATCAGCCATGAGCGCGAGCGCGCCGGGCACCGCGATCTTCATGATCTCCTGCCCGAGCTCGTCCCATCTGAAGGCGAGCCTGAAGACGCGCGCGGGGATTTAAATAAATAAATAATAATAAAAAAAAAACAGGTGCAAATCAAACAGCAAGCTACAGCGAGCGCCCTGCGCCGCCGCATGGCCATGGATGGGCGGCTCACCTCGCGTCCCGAAGGAACACGCTGAGCGGGTGGTGGCGGCGCTCGCCGCCCCCTTCCATGGCTTCGGCGCCGCGGTCGAGGAGGAGGGGACTCGTGCTCTCGCTCTCCCCGTCCATCGTCCACACGCACACACAACAAGCTAGTTGAGTGGAAGGAATCGGAGAGGGAATCGGGTCCGGAAGTCCTGATGGGTGATGGGTGGGTGGATGCCACGCGGGAAGGCAATATGTGCGTGCCTAGGGAGTCGACGTGACGGGACGGGGTAGCGCCGCCCCCGACCGCCGGGGCCGGGCTCAGATGGCGCCTCCCTGCGGTGGTGGCGTGCCGTGCTGGTGCAGGCTGCGTCTGGGTCCCCTTTCCGGAGTCGTATCTGCTACTGTATTCGGTGCGTTGTCGACGAAGGAGAAGCGGAGAGGTCAACAGTGCTCAGGGAGACGGGCGGCGTCGCTTACGCCGCTGTGGTGCTCCAGCCTCGCCGCATGGTCGCCGGTGCTTCGCCGCAGATTCCTCCGGTTCCGGCCGTTGGACTCCTTGCACGCCCAGCCCATGGCACCTGGGCCGTAGGCTTCAGAAACGGTGTAAAAAAAAGGTCCATTTGATGCCAAACGTTTCACTCAAGTCCGACTCGCTTTAAAAAAAAAAAAAGATTTTATAGCTTCTTCAACTTTTGAAATTGTATGATTGCGCTTCTTGCGGGCCTTGTTAGTTCGGGGCTTCCCAATTTGGCATCTGTATCTGTAGTACACTGTATGAAGATTCGTTTGTATTTGTAAAATATTGTCAAATATTGACTAATTAGTCTTAAAAGATTAGCCATGAAAGAATCAATTAAACTGTAATTAGTTTTTCATTTTATTTAAATTTAAGACACCATGACGTGTCTGACGTTTTGATGTGATGGGGAATCTTGTCTTGTCTTAAATTGAACCACCAATTTGGTGAAACTAAACAAGCTAACGTGATGTCACATCACGAGAAAATAGATCGAACTAGTACGTACTACTTTCATTCTTCTAAAATATAATATATTTTGACTTGTCCGAAGTCAAATTGACTTAGAATTAACCAATTTTTTGGAAACAACCGACAATATTGGGCCTGCTGACTTGAGCTTCATTTCAAGTATTTGCTATAGTATAATCTCAAAATAAAAGTATTTGCTACAGTAAATCAAACTTATTTGTTGCTACTACTGCCACAAGCAAACCCATTTATGATGTCAAACTGGCATTAGTATATATCTTATGAAATTGAGCTTTTATATTTTATCTATCTGAGGTCATATATGTTAATACTTTTCGTAAATATGGTCAAAATTATAGTATCTTGACTTTGCACAAACTCAAAAGTCCAATCCATTATATAATAGGAAAGGAGTTTGTTGATAGTTATAGGCTATATAAAAAAATATATTTACAAATAGTTATTGAAAATTTAACCAAATATTTTGTATAGAAGAGCTATGCAAATAAAATCCCAAATTTGTTTTATTATGAAAAAACACATATGGAATTTGTTTTAGCTCAAGGAAAAATAAAATTAGATTTTTTTTAGAAAGAAAAAACATTATCTATCTTATTATACATGGCTACTTTGGAACCATTTGAGTTTTATACGATCTTTTGGTGTTTATTTGCTAGTACTACTAGAGCATAGGTCAAGATTTCAATATGTCCAGTTTTTGGAGACCTAATGGAGCGTGAAAACTTTTTGAACCATAGATGGTCCACACCCACACCCCGCACTGTGGATTGTCCGTGAATCGCCGTACTAAGCGTGAATATGGTCGTTGTTTGAACGGCAGACCATCTAGACCTTTTAGCCGTACGGATTGTTTGGAATATTCATATTCTCTCACATACTCCCTCCGTCCCAAAAAAGAATGACGTTTTTGACTTTCAGACATTGTGTTTGAACATTTGTCTTATTCAAAAAATTTATACAAATTATAAATTAGATAAATTATTATTAAAGTTTTTTTAATGATAAAACAAATGATAACAAAATAAATGATATTTATATAAATTTTTTGAATAAGGCGAACGATCAAACACGATGTTTCAAAATAAAAAACGTCATTTTTTTGGGGGGACGGAGGGAGTATACGACCTTTAGCTTTAGGTTTTCCTCCATAATATCTGTTTTAGTGACAAATCAAGCCAAGAGAAGGGTACCAAGATGATCTCCACTCCCAAATGAAACGAGGCTTTGTTTAGATCGCATAAAGTTAGATTTTTTCTCAATATAACACTTTCGTTTATATTTTATAATTAGCGTCTAATCACAGATTAATTATCTTAAAAGATTTATCTCATGATTTATAACTAATCTATACAATTAGTTATTTTTTATCTATATTTAATGCATGCGTGTAAATATTGATGTGATGGAGAGAGAGTGAAAAATTTCAACTTTTCACCTGAATCTAAACTAAACACTAAACAAGGTGGCGATCTGTTTTTAAAAGCACAATAAAAAGTGTTCTTTTATATATTTTCGTAAACACTTATTTATGTTTAAGAAACTCCCGTAAAACTCTCATCGACGGGCGTCGCAGTGTACAGGTAGCCGGCCGGAGAGGCCGCGTGTCAGCTTCTGTTCGCTCTTCGAGGCTTCTCTGCGTTCTGACAAGAGGTACAGTAGCAGCGTCCATGGCCAAGCCCTGCCTTGGGGACTTGGACACGTTGGGACTCCGGACTCCCCATGTCATGCATGCCACTGCCAGCGTGCAAACTGACCGAGGCGTCCAGCCACAGTTTCGAGTTTCAATCGTTTCAAGTTCCAAATAAGAGGCAGCATTCCACAGGGACGAACGGTTCCGACGATGGCCGTGGTGCGACGATCGGCCGGCTGAAGCCCGGGAGGAAATTGAACACACCGACACCGGGGAAGCTCTGTCCTCTCCGATCAGCGTTCTGGTCCTCTCCGATCAGCGTTCTGGCTGTGGGGTTGCAGTCTGAATGCCTGACGACGACGATGTTCGTCCGCCGGGACGACACGTTTCTGGGCCTGCATTCAACCAGAGGAAACCGCGACCGCCCGCCGTTGCCGGCAGGGGCGACCTCGATCTCCATCAATCCGATCCACGGCGGCGCACGTCGGCACGTGACGCCGTTCTGACTCCTCCTCTGAGGGCAACTACAACGCAGGCAGCACTAGCTGTATGCCTCAACGAAAAAATATCAGCCATGGCCTTGTTTAGATTGCAAAAGATTTGAACCCGATGAATAGTACCACTTTCGTCTTATTTGACAAATATTGTCCAATCGTGGACCAACTAGGCTCAAAAGATTCATCTCGTGATTTCCAACTAAACTGTGCAATTAATTATTTTTTTACCTATATTTTAATGCTCCATGCAAGCGGCTAAAAATTGATGTGATGGAGAGAGAGTGAAAAAACTTGGAATTTGGATGGTATCTAAACAAGGCCCATGTAGATCCTGACAAGTTAAAACCACAGTTCCGTCCATCGCAGGCTGTAGTACTTGCATTGTCTCGTCGTGGTCCCCGCAACCTGTACACGCATGTGAAAAAGTTGGTGGCAGGAATCTTTCATGGAGAGAGAACGTTGTGGTCCCTATCTAAGCAGCACGCCACAAGCCCACAGCGCGCTGCTCAGTTGTGTCTCCGTGCTTTTGTCAGAAGAAGCTATTGGCTCCTCTGCAGGCTGTTCTGACAACTGCGAGGCTACTGCTGCGTGTGACATGGCGGCTTGATATCTACGTGGATGGTTGGGGCAGGACGCCACGGTGGAGCAATGGGGAAGCCCTGATAGCCTGACTGTTTTACAAATGTCACGGTGAAGCAGTCTGCAGAGCAGAGAGATGCACATGCAGAGCCGTTGGTCCATAGCCTTGATTAGTTCTCAACTTGGGAGTGCCCAAGTTGGAAGTTTTTCCTTATAACGCACTGTAGCGATTTCGTTTGTATTTGGTAAAAATTATCTAAACTTTGACAAATTAGGCTCAAAATGTTCATCTCGCAAAGACAACAAAACTCGCAATTAATTTTTGATTTTATCTACATTTAATACTTCATACATGTGCCGGTATTTTGATGTGACGGGGAATCTTCTTTTTACATAGTGGAATTTGGGTGTGGATTTGGTAACTAAACAAGGCCCATGCTGGCATTAGTCCGGTCAACACGCATGCGCACAGCCACGCCACGGACGGCTGTCCTCCACGCCACGCCAAGGCATGAAAATTGAACGGTAGCCTCTGCCTGCACACCAGCGGCGCGGGCGGGGCCTGGACGTTGCGGCGGCCGGGAATGCCTGTCCGGTCCCGCTTGTCGCCACCTACTCCCACCCCCATCTCACATTTCTTTCCTTCTTCTTCAGGCTTCAGCTCACAGTCACAGGCCAACCAAATAAAACCCCCCAAGGCCCCAACTGACTACTGGTGGGTGTTTGTTTAGTCCATCCCAGACCGGCATCCGTTTGTCGTGATCACCCCCGCGTTGATCGATCCCGAACCGGAACAGGACAAGCACGACAGCATGCACTCAGCACAGCAACAGCTCCCTTCTTTACGAGCCCTACTTGCTTGTTTCTTTGCTGTTGGAACCGGCCGCTGATGCTACTCCAGTTCCGGACGAATCAAAACCGGCTGCTGGGGTATTTGTATACTCATCCGTCCATCCATTCAATTAGAGCAAGGCTAAGCTCAAGTCATCACCATGATTGCATGAGTAGGCATGCTACTACAAGCAGTACCTCGTCGCATCTTCTCTGGGAAAAGGCCAAACCCCTGCTTTTTGCCGCATCAGCGTTTGACCGGCGGGGGAATCTTCAGCTTGAGGGCAGAGCTAAAGCGACCTCGTCCTCTTGTGTTGTTTCCCTTGGCGTGGCTGGCTGCTTGGTGGCCTTTACCAATTCTCGTGTCCAAATCTCTCTCGATTACGGCTCTGGTTGCTGTTATCGGACCTGATGAAAGGTACGCGACAGCAGCAACCGAATTCAGTTGCGCGTGCTCCCGCTCTTCACCAGGCCAGCTGTTATTCTTATGGGAGTTGGAAGAAAGGGGCCGGTAAAACCTGCAGCCTAGTGCAGGCTTTCCAATCTTTTCATGGACAAATGCTTTTCTTCGCACCAGTTATGTATTGGCAAAACTGGTTCATGTCTTTGTGAAATTTGGACCTTCTGATTTCTCACATCTTTGGAACACAGGAAAATCACCTGAATCATACTTTTTCCCTTTAAAATTGAAGTAAATTCTATAAAATGGCCAAACGATTCATGTGAAATTGAACATCTTCAGAGTAGAGTGCCCCCACTTTGCTATAAGTGCTAGCAGACCCACAGCTTTATTGCAGTCACTTGAATTAGAGCCTCAGACATTCCATAACAGGAAACGAGACCAAGGAGGGGTCTCGTTTCCTCTTATTGTAGGTCTCGTTTCCACTTATTGTAAATCACTCATTCTCCCCCCTCCACCTGGTCCAAACCCAATCACCTCTTTGTTTCCCTTGCAAGTTACTACACCTAATCAACCAAACCCACCGCCCTTCTCGGCTCCTCCCCTCTTTCCAGAGATGCTAAAATGATAAAGCAAGATTAGCCACATCAGGGATAAAGCAAGATTACCAACATCTGGACTCTGTCTGCCCCAGGGCACAGCAAAATCCATCGTACCAGCTCAAAGCATCCCTCACACATTTTACCTCAGATCCTAAACGAAAAAGTCCTAAGATTAGCCAGCCACATTTTGGCATGATGGAAGCATCCAACAGAACTAAGCAGGAAAGCGTCAGTCATTCCAACATCCAACAGATTTGAGCAGGAAAGCTTCAGTCACCAGAACAGAACATCGCAAGGACAGACAAGAAAGACTGAGAGTAGAGGTTAACCAACGAACGAACCCAAAGAATGCTGTTTTGACAGAGGGACAGAACAGCGGCGCCGGTACGGAATTACAGATCACGAATCGTCCTACTGCTACCTCACGATGAACAAACTCACACTACTGGCTACAGCTACTACTAGTACTGACAGCAACGAATTTGTCTATGTACATGGCTACACAAATTACTACTCCTAATCATCCTGCTCCACCGTCCATCCATGGCGTCGGTGCCGTGCCGGCTCCTGGATCTGATGACCGACGACCTTCCTGAATCCTGACTGCAACATCATGCCGGACCTGAACTTCACCCTGCTTGGGCTCCCAGTGTTCTTTCATGGCGTCGTCGGTGCCGGTTTCTGAACCTTGTATGCACAGCACAGCACAGCAATGTCGTGTCTCCGCTCCACGCGCATTAAGGTTGAACCGTCCGTGCGTTCTTGGATTCGAGAAACCCTCCTCACGAGCAGGACTTGATGAGGCCGAGGTTGTACAGGTTCTTCATCACGAGATTACCAAGGTACACCAGCCCAAGCCCGCCGCCGCCAAGAACGCCGTGGTCACGGTCGCCCGGCGCGTCCTTGGGCTGCGGCGGCCGGGGCGGCTCCTCGCTCACAACAAGGCGGTCCGCGCCGACCCTCTCCCGGACGGCGTCGATGGCGCTCCGGTCCGCCGCCTTCCCCGCCGCATCAGTCACATAAAACACATTCGAGGCCACGTCGCCCTTCGTCGACACCTCCGCCTGCGCGACGAGCAGCCCGTTCTCGCGGAACGTCCGCGTCACCTCCGACAGCAGGCCCGGGCGGTCCGGCGTGCAGAGCTCTAGTCGCACGCCGTCGAGTGATCTCCGGTCGATGGCGGCCTGGAGGCACTGGCTGAGCTTATCTCTCTCGGCCTCGGAGCGGATGGGGCTCCCGTCGGCGCGCCGGATGTAGAACTCCTGCCGCGCGCGGTCGCCCGCGGTGTCGGCGGTGCCGTGGAACACCACGTAGTCCATGTCGTGGAGTGTGCACACCACGTCGAAGAGGAGCTTCGGCCGGTCCCGGCACTGCACGGTGACGACCGAGTACCCGCGCTCTGCCCAGCTCTGCACTGTGACAGCCGGTGCCGGCGCCGGGGCGGCGGACGGCGCGAGGTCCGCGGCCATGAGCTGGTGGAGGCGGCGGTCGGCGTGCGCGACCCCCGCGGCGGGCACGGCGGACACGGCGCCCGGGGCCGCCTCCCCGTCGCCGCGGAGGAGGTGGCCAAGTCGCGCGAGGATGCGCGCCACGCGGTCGTCGTCCGCGCCCGAGTCTTCCCCGCGAAGAAAAACAACGCACGCGAGGCGCCCCCGGTGCGTCCAGGCGCGAGCATCCACCACGCTGCACTGCATGTCGGCGAGCACGGCGAAGACCTCGGAGAGGAGGCCCGTGCGGTCGGCGCCCGTGAGCTCGAGCGCCGTGAGGAACCCGGCCTCGGGCGCCGCGGCCACCGCGTGGCGCGCCGCCGCCGGCTCGGTCCACGTCCCCAGCGACTGCTGGATGTAGGCGATGACGCTGCCGTCGGTGAGCTTGCTGCCCAGGCGGTCGGTCACGTGGAAGACGTCCATGAACCAGCGCCCGTCGGAGGAGATGTAGGCCTTGTTGATGGACAAGTCCAGGTCCGCCAGCACCTGCACCGCCTCCAGCAGCACCCCTCTCTTCTTCGCGCTGTCCACCTGTAGCAGCAAGGACCAGTCAGTCAGCCACCGCCATGGCAAGCAACTTGCAACGCAACCGCGCCCAAGAACCGGAGGAGGAGACGGGGAACGGACGGTGACGGCGCCTCACCTGGACCAGCGTGGCGGTGGGGCAGACGGCATTGTCGATGACGACGCGGGGCATGTTCATCCGGATCACCAGCTTCTCGTACTCATCCAGCCACTCCATCGCCGCCGGCCGGCCGGTGTCTCACTCTCTCGCGAGCTCCGCCTCGGTGCTTGCGTGCGTTCAGAGAAACGCAGGCAGCGAGCCCGGCCACACGCGTCGGCTGTATATAAAGCTCGCTTCGGCGGCTGGCCTGACAGCTGGGACGAACGGACGATGGGAACAAGGCTTGGGCGGAGGGCGACGACGCTTCGGCGGGATCGCCCAAAGCTTGGAGGCTTCCCCGAGGGCTCTGCTCTGCTCGCCGCTTTGTTGTTGGTGTTGGCTCCCCAAAGCTTTGCTGAGGCTGTGGCTGAGCTAGCAGAGTGCAGAGCTGGAATTTGGAATTTGGAATTGGAATGCGTGGGCGGGTGAGAGTGGTGCAGGAGCGGTGGATTTAAGAAGTGGAAGGTGGTTGGAGGGTGGTGGGACCCGCGAGGCACATGCCGAGGCGACTGGGCGAGTGGGAGCCAGGTGGGTCGCCACGTGGAGGGCCGGAGGGTGTTGTGCCTGTTGCAGTGTTCCTTGCCTTGCACTTGCACTCTGTTCCGAGGCCTTTGCGTCCGGCTTAATTAACTTTGTTTGTTTATAATTAAACGATAATGTACAAATAAGGAAAGTGGCCGGACAGTGTTTTTTTTTTTGTTCTTGTTGTTGTTGCAACAACGCACTTGTAGTAGCGGGACAAGGAGTCTATCAGAATTCAAAATCCTATAATATCGGAGTACTATATGTTAGCTAAGAGAAAATCATAAATACTACTAGGTAACTGTTTGGATAGCACCCAGTAAAAATTGGCCAAAACTAGACATAGTGGATCCAAACATGAGGCTAATATGTGAACTGATATGTTGTTAGCTAACTCTCTAACTAACTATTAGGCAAAGTAATTGTAATTGTTAGATGAATGGTACTGTGGTAGATAAGACATTAGGCGGTTCCAACAGGAAGAAAAAAAAAGAGACCAAGTGACTGAGCTACTAATGGCGGTACCAACAAGTGATATTCCATCGTTTCAAGTCTCTAGTGGCATTTCAAATCTCTAGTGCCAGTCCTGCAAGAAAATCTTTGTTTATCGGACGGAACGGAGTAGTATCTTCCGGTACTAGTACGGATAAACGTAAGGCAGTACGTAACGCAAGGCATGATCAGAGGAAATTGTTTTTCCAGCTAATCCGGCAGCAGGCCACGTACACTGAGCAAGCCAGCTGGCGGGGGAGCGGGTCGGGAGGCTCGCGCCGTTGTTTCTGCGCACCACAGCGAGCGCTAGCTGTTGTCGGGCCGTAGTGCCCGGCCGCCGAGCTGACATGCTGACCTGTCGATGCGGTGCCGGTGCGGCGCTGAAGCAGACGGAACTATCCTTGCCGCGCCTGGTAGCCGTAGCCCCCAGGCGCCCAGGCCCCGGGAACCGACGAGGATAGTTTCGTCATTGCCTAGCGCTGCGACGGCCGGCGTGCCCGCCCACAGCAAGCCACCAGCCCCGAAAGCCGGCCGGACCAGCAGCAAGAATGGCCCCCGGCAATCGTTTTTACTTTTTTCTGGAGCCTCCAATGCTCTCTTTAATTTATTTTTTTGTTCTTTTTCTCCACCAAGTTATATCGTGGCCTCGCACCTGAATGTTTATGGTTATCCTACGTGGAAATTGCTCGATATCCGAGGAGGATATTTTGATCGGACGGAAGTCACGGAACTGGACGGTGGTTGAGACAAAGCAAGCAAGCAGCGGCGGCATGCCGTCTGGATTATTGCCGGATTTGGAGTGATACCCCGGCTCCAAACGGGCGAACTTTGGGTAAGCTCCGTTGGAAGAGACAAACGAGCAGCATTCCGCTCGAATATGCGGCCGAGTGCCGACCGTGTGTGTTTTGTACATGTAGTAGCTGTGGCGTGTGAGTGTATGTGTATCCATACGCAACGAGACAACCAATAAGACAGCAGCAGTGTGGCCAGCGACGGCGCCAACTGAAAAATGTCACGGCGTATTTTGAAAAGTATACGTAAGAAAGAATCAAAAGGACTGCCAAGAATTAATATCCCAAGTGTTTAGTGTAGCATGGTCGTGGTAGGAGATTTTGAAATTAAACTTCACTGCGAGAGTGGTTTGGTTGGACGGACGGTACACGACCGACCGCTCTTCACAGCGGTGGCACGTACACTACGAGTAGGTATAACGTACGGAGTAGAGTACGTATACTCTCCTCGTTGTGGGGCCAGCGGCGAGGGTTTAATGCGGTGGTACCGGAGCGCGTGCTGGATTTCGACGGATCCGGAGGTTGGATTTTATGGCTGCCCCGGGATCATGCGACGCCGTACCCGTCCGCCGCCGTCCCCACGCGCTCCCGCATTCAATGGAACCAACGCCTAGGATCTGATGGATGGGCACGACGACGACGCTCGATCCAGCACGCTGCACGCAGCAGCCATGCATGGATGCATGAGCCATACGTGATCGGCCATTAATGCCGGCCGGCCGAGACGGATCCGGAGATCCAGATGGGTCGATCGCCGATCGGGGATCGGCAATGCTGCCGGCCGTGCGTCGCCGTTGCGGCGCGACACGCCGGACGGCGGAGCGCCGTGGGGGTCGATCGGTTCGTGCTGCCTGCCTCCTTGGTGCGTTGTTCGTGCGCGGGCAACCAATGTCGCCCGTACAGCAGCAGTACGTGCTGCCTGCCACTCACTGCCCAGCCTGCCAGCCCGCTAGCTTTGTCAACGTTTCAGCGTTGAATAATGATGCTGTAGCTAAGCTTAATTAGCGGCCGCGACGTGGTGTCTGTTAACCAATTTCCCTGCAACAAAGATCTGTGCACGATCCGATTCGGCGCCCGTTGGCGCGGCGCAGGGGGCGGACAGGAGGCGCACGGCACGAATCCGGCCGGGGCCGACGACGACCTAGCCCCGCGAGGCCGCGACGACGTGCGCCGCACACAGGCGCCCGCGCGCGCTCTCGTGACCCATCGGCGACGGGCCACGACGTGCGTGCATCAGTGCGTGCACGCGTCGTGCCGTCGCCTCAAGTCCTCAACGCTGCCGCAAAGGTATGGGCATGGCAGTCCACAGTCCACACACACACAGCCACAGTGACCTTTCCAAAACACAGCCACAGTGGCAGGGCAGGTAACATGCCGGGCCCTTTTGCCTCATCGAGGGTCGTGCCCGCCTTGTTTCAGAGGACGGAGGTCGAAAGTGAAACCTACGCTGCGCGCGTACTAGCTGTAGTAGCTACTGTATGCTGTCCTGTTCCGACATCTCGCGTCAAACCGTGGAGGAACGTGCCAGATTCGATTCAACGGCCGCAACTCGGCTGTGCAGTGTGTGTAGTGTGGACTGAATGTGGTGTGATCGTGCACAGGCCAGGCAGGTCATCACTTGTTTTATACCGACAATTGACCATCTTGCCAAATCAAGTTCACTGTCTGTTTGGGATTAATAACTACTATTCAATCCGGTTCAATTTATAAAGCGCGGTTTAGCATCACACGATCTCATAGGTCGACTATGACCATCCATTTAGTTTATATTATTATTTATTTATTATTGTATATAAATTTATGATTATAGTATATTCGGTTTCAAATCTAACATTATAGACTCTTCTGACTTCTAATATTATACAGAAGGAAGTAATTTTTAGACCCAATTTGGATGTAACAAGATTTTAGAAGTTGGTTTTTCAGAATTCGGCTAGGATGCTAGCATACACAACCTATTAAATTTGTATAGAGGCTCATATGTAGAATCTGGTAGTTTGGCATACCCCACTTTTTTCTTTTCTAGTCTAGACTTTATAAAACACAAATCTTCCCTCCACCTCAACGATAACAGTGCCATTTTAAAGACCAATGAATAAGGTGTTTTGGTAATTATACTCTAGGAAGCAATTTCTCTAAGCTTTCACGTTCTATGGATCTAACCAACCTTGCAACCTAACTTCTATGATACATCTCTCCAACTAAGGCTTTAGTTTTAGGGTTCTCCGCGAATGCACGTTCTTGAAAAAAAGTTTAGGGTTCTCTTTGAGTCACTTCGGAAGTGGATTAAACGCCTCACCAATCAAACACATGGTGGGGAAATAGCTCCACACTTGAAGATACTTGAATCAAGTTGATTGGAGAAGCAAGATGGAGAGGGAGTTGAAAATCTTGCTTTACTCGGCTTTCTCCTTCATGATTGTGTGCTCAGGAGTAAACACCGCACCCCTACAAGGTGTCTATTGCCCGAAGCAGTGTTGTCAAGGGTGGGGGCGGGGGCAAAGAGCAGCTCCATTTGGGCGTTGGTGCGCCGGAGCGGCTTTGTTGAGATGGGGATATCGAGGCCGAACCTGAGGCCGAGTGGCACCAAGGCAAACGTCGTTGTTGACACAAGGGCAAATGTCCAGCGGAGCTAAGAGGAGGTAAAAATCGCATATCATATTAGGTTATTTATTATTGCCTATAAAACACATGAAAGCGTCATGACTAAATTTTAGCTTAGTTTCTGATCCAAGTTGGCAACTAAACTAAAATCTAGTCCATTTCAATAGTGGCAAGAAGGAAAGGGCTGACTTCTCTGTAGAAGTTTTGTGAAGCCGGTGTCAAAGTCATGGTTGCCTAGCGGGATTGTAGGACTCACGGTGAATAGAGGGATTGTAGGACTCACGGTGATCCTAATGTGGGGATTTCCCCCACAGTCCTTTTGGTCAAAAAAAAATAGAGGGAATATTAGTTAGGCAAAGCCACCTAATAGACATCTAAGGCCTTGTTTAGATTCCAGATTTCACTCCCAAATTCACTATGCAGAATTCTTATTCCCCATCACATCGAAATACCGGCATATGCATGGAGTATTAAATGTAGATGAAATCAAAAACTAATTGCACAGTTTTATTGTACTTTGCGAGACGAACATTTTAAGCCTAATTAGTTAAAGTTTGGATAATTTTTACCAAATACAAACGAAATGCTACAGTGTACTGATGTGACATGCTACTGTGCAGAGTGCCGATTCGGCCGGTAACTAAACGAGGCCTAAGAAGATCTATATTAATGTCACCGGATGGAGCAATGTGCTAGAAATGGCTCGTCATGAGATGCTTGCTGCTTCTGATGATCGAGTACGGAAACTATGTGAAAGAAAAATGATAGGAATGGTCTCAGCGGAGTAGCCGTGAGTATTTGTGGATTCACGACGTATGTCAATATACGTACACGCACATCTAATTAAGACATGTGGTTGTTGTTTACTAAATCAGAGGAAATAGTTTGAAGATAGAAAAAAAAAATGCAACTACCTCACAGTGTCAGAGCCCCGCTCGCTGCGGCGGCGCTCCGGCGACTCTCCGACCAACTCACACGGGAAGGGGAGAGGAAGAGATAGATACGCCGGCCCTTTGCCGACGCGAGGAAGAAGAGTTTAGGAATTTTGTTTAATTGTTCGTTACAGACTCCGACTCGAGACTCACACTTTATTCCCATCGGGAAGCTTCCTGGAGAGACAAGCTAGACAATTCCACTCTGGGCCGGAGGTGCGGACCGACGGCTTCCTGGGCCTCTTGCTGGACCTGGGCTTTGGTAGTGCTTGTGGATCTCTGGATGGGGTTGGTGACATCCCCCCCCCCTTGTGTAGCGGCTTGTCCCCAAGCCGGCGCTGCTGGAAAACGTTGACGAACAGCAGCAGCATCCTCCCAAGTGGCCAGTTTGTCATCCATTCCAGACCACTTGATCAACAACTGTGGCACAGAGCGATCACCACGGAAATGTAAACGCTGCTTGAGAATGCGCTCAGGTACCTGGAGGGAGACATCAGAATCTGGCAACGGTGGTGGAGCAGAATCCGCTGGCGGAGGAGCAGCTTTGAGAAGCGACACATGAAACACCGGGTGGATGGATGTCGTTGGAGGCAGCTGGAGCTTGTAGGCCACCGTACCGATCTTCTCGATGATCTTGTATGGGCCGAAAAACTTGAAGCAAAGCTTCTGATGAGCTCTTGGTGCCGAGAGACGATTGGACATACGGTTCTGCGCATGATAGACAAAATCACCCACGTTGAAGGATCTTTCGAGCGATTCTTGTCGGCATAAACCTTCATGCGTTGCCGAGCACGCAACAAGTGTTGACGATGAAGCACATAACTCGGTGTTCTTCAATCTTGGCCGAAACATCCGGACGGGAGAAGCATCGACATGGAAAGACCGAAATGGCGAAGCGGGATGACCATAAAGGACTTCAAATGGCGAGCGACCCGAGGAGTGGTCACGAGTGTTGTACCGAACTCGGCCAAATGTAGCCACTTGAGCCATTGCTTCGGACAAGAGTGGATGAAACGGCGTAAATAAGTTTCCAAGCATTGATTAACTCGCTCGGTTTGCCGTCGGATTGAGGATGATAAAGCGAGCTCATACATAATTGAGTGCCAGCCAAATGAAAAAGCTCCTTCCAAAAGCGACTGGTGAATACGGGGTCTCGATCCGAAATCAAAGAAGAAGGCATACCGTAGTTGCGATAAATATTCTTCATAAAAGCCTCAGCAACTTTCTCAGCAGAATATGGATGAAGAAGAGGTATAAACTTGGCAAATTTGCTGAACTTATCAACCACCACAAGAATGCAATTGGCATTACCGAAAATGGAAGACCCTCGATAAAATCCAAAACGGCCACTTGCCAAGACTCGGTAGGGACGGAAGAGGGACAAAGAAACACAGGTATTTGTCGTGGTCAGCTTTGGCTTGATGACAGACGGAACAAGAAGCCACAAATGTTTTAATATCGGCTTTCATGCCTTTCCAGTAGAAGAGTTGCTTGATCCGGCTATAGGTCACTGGAAAACCTGAATGACCACCCAAGGCGCTGTTGTGCAGAGCTGATGTTACTTTGAGTTGCATGGCACGAGAAGAACCTAACCATACCCCCGCCCTTGTGACGAATGACACCTTGTGACGAGAAAATGGTGGAGTGAAAGCGGGTCAAGAGCTAGTTCTGAAGAAGTTTAGTAGCAGCAGGATCTTCTGAATAACTGCTGACGACTTGTGTCAGCCAGACTGGAGACACCGAGGAGATAGCCTTGAGCTGAGCAGGGGCAGAAGGATGTCGAGACAGAGCGTCAGCAGCGCGGTTGGAAGGCCCCGGGCGATAGACAACCTTGTACTGCAAGCCAGCAAGTTTGGTGAACATCTTTAACTGCCATGGTGTATGTAAGCGCTGATCGGTGACATGAGAAAGACTGCGCTGATCTGAGTAGATGATAAATTCTGAATGTTGCAAATAAGAGCGCCACTGATCGACAGCTACCACAATGGCCAGATATTCCTTGTCGTAAGTGGAAAGGCCCCGAGTGCGAGGACCTAATGCCTTGCTAACAAAGGCAATGGGGTGATCACCCTGAAGTAGAACTGCTCCTACACCAGAGTCACTAGCATCAGTTTGGATGTGGAAAGGCTTAGTGAAATCGGGCAGAGCCAAGGCTGGGAAGAAACCAGGTCTTTGCCTTGAGAGCTTCAAATGTAGAATGAGAAGAGGTCCAAATAAATAATGTACCCTTCTTCAGCAGATCATTCAGAGGCCTGGCAATTACTGCAAAGTTTTTGACAAACTTCTTATAATACCCTGCTAGCCCCAGAAAACTGCGCAGTTCTTTGACATTAGCTGGAATTGGCCAGGACTGAATAGAAGAGATCTTAGATGGTCAGTGCCCACTCCAGCAGCACTGACTACATGGCCCAAATATGAGATAGACTCCTTAGCAAACTTGCACTTTGAAAGTTTCACCAGCCATTTATCCTTTGCTAAGAGCTCAAACACTTGCTTCAGATGCACCAAATGTTCCTCAAATGAGGAGCTGTAGACCAAAATGTCATCAAAGAAAACAATAACACAGACTCGGAGCAATGGTTGAAGAGTCTTGTTCATGGCTCCTTGAAATGTGTTGGGAGCCCCCTGTCAGCCCAAATGACATCACAGTATACTCGAACTGCCCCCAATGAGTTTGAAAGGCAGTCTTGAACTCTTCCCCGGGAGCCAATCGAATTTGATTGAAACCAGCCCTCAAGTCAAGACAAGAAAACCATCTAGCAGAAGCCAGCTCATCAAGGAGTTCATCTATGACTGGGATTGGAAACTTGGACTTCAAAGTTATGGCATTCAACCGTCGATAGTCAACACACATTCTCCAGGACTGGTCTTTTTTCTTGACAAGCAAAACTGGGGAAGAAAATGGGCTAGAGCTCGGCTGTATCATACCATTTTTAAGCAATTACGAAACTTGAGATTCAATCTCATCTTTCAACTTTGGAGAATAGCGGTAAGGACGCTGAAAAACCGGCTGAGCGCCATCAATAAGTGGGATGGTGTGATCACAGTCTCTGCGTGGAGGGAGAGTAGATGGTTCAGCAAACAGATCACTGAAAGAATCCAAAATCTCTTGCACAGCAGGTGGAACAGGAAGCTCTGCTGGAGTATCAGCGCTAGATGAGATGCTGAACAACTGCAAGGAGGGATCATCAAACTCAGCAGCAGATATACCCCGGAGAACTGCAGTAGTTGATCCATAAGGAATAGCCATCCACTGCTCAGACCAGCTGACACGCATAGGTGAGAAGGGGGCCAGCCAATCCATCCCTAGAATGATGTCATAGGACCCAACAGGCAACACTCTGAAAGTCGAGTGGAAGCTAAACCCCTGCACAGACCATTCCACATGGGGCAACTCATACTTGCATTGAATCAACTCATTATTAGCCACTCTGACAGTCATGGGCTCTGTCATCTGCTGCACACCAGGCAATGAGGAAGCCACTGCTGAACTGATGAAGGAGTGACTGCTTCCGGAATCCACTAGTATAAGCACCTTCCTGCCGCCAAGAACACCCTGAAACTGCATAGTCTTGAAACATTGATCAGAGGAAAAAGCAGCTGCCGACAGGGCCATGAAAACCTGCCCCGACGGCTCAGAATCTTCAGTGGTTTGTTCTTCAACAGGTTCTTCAGGAATGTTGAAATCTTCCTGACAAACAGCCCAAATTTCTTCCGGAGCGTGCAAGCGCGGAGTGGGTGCACAACGATGGTCCTTGGACCACTTCTCGCCACAGCGGATGCATAGATTCAAAGCTCGGCGGTAGGACTTGAGTTGTGCAAACCTGTCCTCGCCTGGTGGCTTGGAACTGGAAGGCTTGGAGTCCCCAACAGCACGATCAGGAAAGGAACCCCGAGCTGCTTGGAACCGTGGATTGAATGCCGAATCCACTCGCCTGGACTCCCGCCTACGATTAGGCTCAGCAGCTTCTTCCTGTAACAGAGCCAAAGTATAGGCAGCATCAAGTGTTTTGGGACGGGAAACCATAAGAACAGCACGAATATTGTAACACCCCGGCCCAGAGCTTAACAGGATTAATAGGATACTCATATCAACAAGTTGCAACTTCTTTTCCGGAAGCCCATCTTCTAAAAAACTCCAAAGTTAAGCGTGCTTGGCGGAGCGATGGGTGACCGACCGGAAGTACTTCCCGGTGCGCATGAGTGAGGACAAAGTGCGCGAAAAAAACTAGTGTTGGTCCGTGAGGCGCCTATGTCCTACTTAAGCGGCCGGATGTAAGCGGGCCGGCCTCGGAGGCGGGACGTTACGGATGGTATTAGAGCCGACCCTGCGGTTTCACGGGCGCGTGTGTCGGTTGCACGGGCATGGTGCGCATAGGCGTGTGGATCCGGAGTGGTCGCTCGGCATGGCTCATGCGCGGACCGGACACACGGACGTGGCCAAAGGGCGGTCCGGCACAGGGGTTGACCGACGAGGCGTCGGTCTTCTAAGGGGTGAGAATGTAACACCCCGGCCCGAGAGCTTAACGGATTAATAGGATACTCATATCAACAAGTTGCAACTTCTTTTCCGGAAGCCCATCTTCTAAAAAACTCCAAAGTTAAGCGTGCTTGGCTCGGAGGCGATGGGTGACCGGCCAAGGAAGTACTTCCGGGTGCGCATGAGTGAGGACAAAGTGCGCGAGAAAAAGACTAGTGTTGGTCTGTGAGGCGATCTATGTCCTACTTAAGCGGCCGGATGTAGCGGGCCCGGCCTCGGAGGCGGGACGTTACAAATATCATCTCTTAAACCGTCAACAAACTTCTGAATAAAGGAAACCAGGTCTGGGTTTGGGTTGTAGGCTTTGAGCTGGTCAAAAAGTTCAGTGAACTTGTCCACATATTCAGAGACTGGACCGGTTTGGCGAAGGTGATTGAGTTTGCGGTGAAGAAGGGCATGCTGATCACGGCTGAAACGCTCATGAAGCATGGAGCAAAAGGAAGACCAATCTATATTAGAAATGGAAGATTCAACTGACTGGAGCCAGCGTTTAGCAGGGCCGGTAAAATGCATGGTGGCCACTGTGATCCACATGGTCTGCTCAACCGAGTACATGTTAAAATATTTGAGAGCGCAGGTCATCCAAAATTGTGCATCCTCACCATCAAATTTTGGGAAATCGAGTTTAGGGAGACGGCCGAGGTTGAAATTTGGGTTATGGAATTGCTGCTGTTGGCTTGGGTGTGCTGGGGAAGAATAGGGAACATAGGTATTTGCTGGGTAATCAACATGTTGATTGGGTTGGGATGAAAGGGAATTGTGCTGGATCTGGTTGTTGTTGGTGGTAGGAACAGGGTTGGGATTGGGTGGGTTTGTGTGATAAGCATCGTAAGAGTGTGTGGTGATCTGTTTAGGTTGGGGAATGGGGTTTAAACGAGGGACAAAAGAAGGATCAGGATGGGAGCGAAGATTACCGGGATTTGGGGGTGGGGCAATG
The DNA here is from genome assembly GCA_018135685.1 of Themeda triandra. NCBI lineage: Eukaryota > Viridiplantae > Streptophyta > Magnoliopsida > Poales > Poaceae > Themeda > Themeda triandra. The sequence goes on along the minus strand of JAENPR010000015.1, from coordinate 755,091 downwards.
GTCGTCACCGACCCGTGCCCCTGTACGCAGTGCCCGCCTGGCGGCTCGGACGTCGAAGCAGCGGCGTGACGCGCCGCAGTTGACGCCGAGAATTTGGCGCAGCCAGCGCCCAGTGTGGGAGCTGTTGGCTGCTGCCATGGCGGAACGGTGGCGAGGACCGGTGGATGATGTGCCGCCGCCGACCGCCGACCCGCCGAACGCATGACGCGCGGATCTCCGTTGAGGAAGAGCTGGAAGTCGCGCCGACCGTCATAGAGCATGGCCTCGACCCATGGGCGCCATTCCTCGAACACCTTGAACGCCTCCTCCAGGGCCTCCACGCGGTCGTCCCGCTCATCCCGCATCTCAGACAGACGAATCAGCTCGAGGTCGTCGACCTTGTCTTCAACCTGCTTGACGTGGTCCTCGACGGCCAGCGCCCACCGGTGAGTCTCCATGGCGGTGGTTGCCTGCGCGGAGCAGTAGGCCTCCACCGCACGAACCCGCGCCGGACCATCAGCAAGGGCCTCCCTCTCCAGCGCCGCGATGCGGCTCAGAGCAGCAGGAGTCGCTGCAGCGACGCCCTCCAGCACGGTGATGCGCCGATCCACGCCGTCGCCCGGCTCGGCCGACTCGAGCGCAGCGATTCGATCGCGCATCTCGGGTAGGCCGTCAATCCCGCTCTCGATCTTCGAGATCCGGAGGTTCGTAGCCTCCGCGAGCTCCTTCCTCGCCGACGCCTCGCCATTCAACTCCTTGAGGAGCTCGTCGAAGCGGGAATCGAAGCGATCCATCAACGCCTTGAGGTTGGGTTCCATGGCGCCCAACGCCTTCTGCCGGCGGGTAAAGTGGTGGGGATAAGGATCCAGCAGGGGCTAGATCGATCGAGCTGAGACCAGTGTCAGAGCCCCGCTCGCTGCGGCGGCGCTCCGGCGACTCTCCGACCAACTCACACGGGAAGGGGAGAGGAAGAGATAGATACGCCGGCCCTTTGCCGACGCGAGGAAGAAGAGTTTAGGAATTTTGTTTAATTGTTCGTTACAGACTCCGACTCGAGACTCACACTTTATTCCCATCGGGAAGCTTCCTGGAGAGACAAGCTAGACAATTCCACTCTGGGCCGGAGGTGCGGACCGACGGCTTCCTGGGCCTCTTGCTGGACCTGGGCTTTGGTAGTGCTTGTGGATCTCCTGGATGGGGTTGGCTGACACACAGTATGTTATCCAGGACAAGTCTCCACAGCGACAGTGGTTAGCACTTCCTGCCCTTTGACTTTTAAATCAGACGACCCATCCCATATGTTTTTCTTATGTATATATATAATAAATTGACCTGCCGCTAGTTTCAACGTTCCGGAGCAATTATCGCATTACATTAAACGTTGACAAACCGATTCACGATTTCTTATGTTTTGTCTCCTCATTGAAGAAGAAGATGAAGAGAAGGCATGGCTAGCTGCAGCACGTCTTTGGCACACGTAGTACCTGGACCGGATCAGTATAAACCCAAGCTGATTAGCTGAAGAATATTCAGACACCGCCACCTAGTGCAAAGGCGGCTCCTCCGTCTCTCAGAGGCCGGATACGGCTAGTTGGTAGTACTTGTGGTTTGCTGGCGGCCAAAGGGCACCGTCAGGCAGCGACGAGCCGATGGACGACGTGCGAGTAGGCAGCGGATCGGCATGAATGCCAAATCCACCGGTGGGCATTGGATCGCACGTTCGCACGCATGCCCGGCGCCATGGTTCGCGGTAGTGAACTGTGACCATGGACTGCATGGTTTCCCGGCGGATGCTGTGCAGTGGGGCGTGGGCTGTGGCCTGTGGCACCAGGACACGCCGGCGCGACCGACGCCGACGCGCGCACAGTAATCAGGCTGCGCGCGGCACGTCGCGAACGCAGCTGCTGGTTCCGGTGGCTGCTACTGTGGTGTAGGTCGCGACACGCCACGGCCGGGCCGCGTCCGCGACGGCACTGCTCCACCAGGACGTCCGCGACGGCACTGCTCCACCAGGACGGGCTGCAATCGTTGTGGACCGGCGGTCTCGTATCGACGGAGACGGAGTGCCACCTGCCACGCCACGCGGTCGGCGATGCGGCCCGTGGTCCAGTCCAGCCTCCAGAACAGGACAAGACAGGAAGAGGGCGGACCCCAGACACAGCACCAGGAGGATCTCGCACCGGCCCCGCGTGCGCGATGGCGCGGCGCCCGGCCGGCCCCACGCCATGGAGGCAGCCCGAACCGTTGGCGCGCGGGTTGCTTGGCGCCAAAAATGTTGGAACTCGCGCGGCTCTTGGCGCCAAAGACTCGCGAAGCAGGCAGGCGGGAGGGAAACGGCGGGAAATGCCCGGGTCCCCACCACCACAAGTGTTTGGATTTGAAATTGCAGGCCGGGCGGTCCGGTTTGTCCGTGTCCGGCTGTACTGTATCACTGTATGCGATGAGATCGGCGACGTTTGGCGCCAAAACTCCAACGGCGGCGGCGTTGCCTGCTTGCTTTGGGCAGAGGCAGACCCAGAGGAGGCCAAGGAGTTGCTTGGTCGGGCCCACTCCATTGACGGCAGCACGAGCGCATTGTATTTTCTAAAAGTTTATAGTGCAGAAAATACGGTAAACATATTATAAAAGAACTCTACTATTCGATTTATTGATACTTATTTCATGATATAAACATTAATTATTGTGATGTATATTTGATCATTTTTTTAAAAAAAATCAGAGCACGTATTCGTAGTCTAACGGCCCCTGCTCCGTACAGTAGTTTAACGGCCCCTGCTCCTCCGATGACTCACTGACATCTTGGGACAGTAGGACTCCCGCTACTACGAGGACAGCGTACAGACACAGGTGTCCACTGTGTCCACCCAATGTGAGAGACCGTGCAATGGGAAAGCAGAGCAGTTGAGCAGAGGCCACGCCCCCGCCAGGGCATGGCGTGGCGTCCACCGACAACGTGGCTACAGCACACCGTCCATCGGCGCAGGCTTTGGTGCGCGAGCCACGTCTCTCTCGTCTCACGTCTCGTGTCTTGTCCTAGGGCGGCGGAACAGCAAGCTCGCAAACACCACCGATGTCCGGCAGCTTCGAACAGCACCGATGTCCGGCGGTGGCGTGCCGTTGGCGTCGGCGTGTCAATCAGGTCGCAATCGATGGCCTCATCATCGGGGCTGGCCGGACCAGCAGATTGGTCGTCGCCGAGAGCACTCCTGCTGTCCGGACTCGATTGCGTCTCCCTTCCCCTGGCTTTTGCTTTTCCCGCCGGCCGGTCGGCTGGTCGCCGGGCCGCTAGGCGCTAGCCAGGGGCCCGGGGCCAAAAGCACACGCAGGCGGCCGGCACTGTTCGGGGTTTCGGGGCAGGCAGGCAGCCGCGGATCGAGGCACGCGCTCCCCCGCCCGGCCGGCCCCCGTGCCCCAACAGTGTACGAGGAGCACGCCAGCACGGTTACCGATGCGATACGCGACGACGCAAGCAAGCAAGCAGGAAGCAGCAACCGCACGCCGACGGCATGTGATCGATCGGCCCGCCAATGGATTCGCGCGCCGCGCCGCAGCCGGTTTTCAGCTTCGATCGCAACGCAAGCCGGCACAAGGACACGGGAAGCAGAGGCACGCATCGCTCTTGGGCTGTTCCGGCCTTCCGGGCTCGCGGTCTTCGATGGGATTCGTGACCCTGATCGCCTCGCCTCGCCTGGTCGGCTCGGGACTCGGCACCGGGTCAGGTCGGGTCGGGAGTCTCGGGACTCGAGGCGACCGTGCTCGGCGGCCGCCATGGTTTGTCTGCCGGGTGGCAGCAGGCACGTCACGTCGCCACGGGCTTCCGTCCCGACAATGGGCTGCAAGAGCTGATAGAGCAGTGGGCCGTGTATGCTCTCTCTCATGGTCCCGCCCGGGCCAGGCCCGCGGAGGCAACGTCTGGGCTCGGCAGCAGCACCAGGGGAAAAAGTAGGGAGTGGTTGCTTTTGTTGCCGGCCCAGTTTTGTGAATGCATCCCAAGGACTCGGAAGCAGGGCCTCTTTGCCTTTGCCATTGCCTTGCCGTGCTGACGTCTTGTGTTGTCTGTTCACTGTGTGCGCGTGCCGTGCGCCGGGCGGGGCAAAATCAAAGTTCCTGTTTCTATAAACAAAAAAAGAAGCTAAACGGTTTTAAACTATAAACCGGATGTACAGAAAAAAGACTACCACTTATAATACCGAGTCATGACCATTATTTGATTAATTATTCAGTAAGAGTATTTTAAAGAACACAAATATTGTATTTTTTTTATAAACTTAGTACAATCATGGAGTTGTCAACCTTATCTCTACAAAAATAGTAGATTTAATTATACTACCCTTCTCAAACTAAGGGAGTACCAGAGCAGAGCTGGCTGAGTCGTCCATACATGTTCTCCGTGTAACCTCACACTGACACGAGCACGAACTCGATCAGGTACGGCAGGCACCGGCAACCACATGCATGATGCATGACAGCATGAGCACGACCATGAATGCCAACCGGCCGAGATCTGTTGTTCGATCTGCCTCTGCCAACACGTCACGGCCATCTATGCCGTACACGTTGCCGAGCAGAAGCACAGGTTCCGTCCGGCACGCCTGCACCCTAGAGCTAGCTATACTCTCGTACGTACTCCTACATACGTACCTACACACGTCGGGTCCGAGACAGACGACACCCGTGCATGAAAATCAAAACCACTCTGCTACCACTGGAACATCAAAATCTTTGTACCACTAGTACGTGTCCTACTACCATTACTATTCCGTGGAAACCGGCAATTTCATGCCCGGCCAATCTTCGAAATAAATTTGTCATTCTAAATCAAATCATGACAGTAAGTTTGATAAAATTTGGTCCTCCTAAGTCAAATCATGATACTAACTATAATTAAATTTGTACGAACAAGAACTAGTACTAATGTCTATGATATAACTATTCGAATTCATCACGGAACAAACAACATATAACTATTTGAGGCATATAAATGTTAAAATACCATCTCTATAAACCTGACCAAAGTTGAGATATTTTGACTTTCAATTCAAAACGGAACGTCCATACGCGTTTGTGCTAATACCAGCTGGGCCCGTTTCGCGGTTCATCTCTGCGTTCAGTATTCGGGCCTGCATGCTGCATGCATAATGGCGGCTATGCAGTGCAGGAGCAACACCCGCTGCTTGGGCCTAGCGGATCCGACGGATCTTGCGGGTAGATAACTCACATTCATGGGCCACCACAGCGTCGACCGTCGAGTCCAATGCAGTTTCATCGAGCCCGGAAATGATGAGGGACTGCCTACACATCTTCCACATGATTTTCGGGGTAGTTATCTTTCACTTTTTTTTTTTGGAAGATTTCTATGGCTGTTATCTTCCACTTTTTTTTTTGGAAGATTTATGTTGTTGTTAACTTCTATTTTTTTTATTCTCTTGTGAAATGTGGATGATATGTTTGTCAATTTAGAGTTTTTGACTGCGTATCTCTAAACTTGACCGTATGGGCACACAAAAATTCTCGAGAAAACATTTCATATGCACAAGGATGGCCAAAATAGGCCACTTCATTCTATTGATAGCCAAGGTTATAGTATAGCCGTAAAGGTAGGTGTACATGTGTGCAGAGAATTGCTTTTGCTTACATGACAGTGGTACACGTCCACACCCAGAAACACACATCCTAATAGCCATTCCTAGAGCTGCCCAAGAAACCCTAGATAGCAGCAAGCCAGCAACAACACATCAAAGAACGGTGGACATGAGTATCTCCGTCAGAAAGTCAATCCTCTGCAGAAAGTCAATCCTCTACAGCCTCTCCTCCAGTCCCAGCTTGGACGCTGTTGCTCCATTGTTCAACTTCAACCTGGGGAAAAAAGAGAAACCCCTATCACTTAGAGCCTCCAGTGATACTGGCACAACCAACACTTAGAATTTGTCAGCAACTGAAAATCTGAACTACCTCTGATCATCGGAGACGAACTTTTGGCCGATGCCATCACTCACGACAACGTCATCGTCCTGCGCGATGCTATGGATGGGAGATCAATGGGTCAGGTGCAAGATCTTTGTATGGCTTGCTACTCATCCTGTAGTGTTGTGGTTCTGGCTCTTCATAGTAACAGTTCACTTCATATGTTGTTGTTCCCTTTCCAGATGCTAAGCTGGTGGCAGCAGCAGGGCATGAGCTTGGCCCGTAAGGCTTCCTCCTCTGTCATGAATCATGATCAGCTAGTTCATGAGTGAAATACTAGAGCATGGGCTGCTATATATTTGGCGAGCATGATGTTAGGCATGGACCGCGTGCTTCCTCAGCGTGGGCAGGATCAGTTCAAAGCTGCTACACAAGCGGGGACAGGTTTGTTATATTAAGACTGAAACTGAAACGCATGAATAAGAACAAGACATCGTCTCCAAGGACACAAACAAAACTTAATAGGGGCAAACTCAAGAAACCTGACAAGTGACTGAAAGGCGACATAGAATGAGAAACAAATACTGGAACATATTCAAAAACTGATAAATACTGATAAAACAGAAAATCCTATTTTTAACACTATGAATGAGACAACTGAAACTTAGACTCTTACTATAACTAAAAAAAATTACAGATAGAAATAGGCTCTCTGTGTATATCAGACAAAGCATATTTTTAGCACTAATAATGAGAAAACTAAAAAGCCTATTTTTATCACTCAAAATGAAACTAAATGCTGCAACATAAGAATGAAACTAAGACTTCTTTAAATGGCTGAAACTTTTAACTGAAACTGAAAAAAAAACTCATAAGATGAATTATTTTAAAACTTAAGACTGAAATAACTCACACTGTGACTAAAATATAGACTACCTTTTGCTGAATCATAAGGGCAACTTAAACATAAACTTAGAGTAAAACCTAAGACTGAAATAACTCAAACTTAACACGGAACTTTTTTAAAAGATTGGTCTATATTTCAATTTAGATGTTCAAAACTAAAAATTATAAATACAACTTAGACTTAACTAAGGCCATCCCTCATGAATAAGAACGAAACATCGTCTACATTAATAAGTTCAGAACTTGAACTAGGAGTCTAGGACTGAAACAAATAAATGAAAATGAAAAATAGAACTTTCATCCAGAACAAACTAATATGACTGAGGATACAGAGAATGAAAAGACCTATAGCTGCAAAAGGTAATCAGGGTTGGTTTCACATTGACAAACAGACAATGAAACTACTAAGACAAACTGAAAGGCACAAACTAAAAGGTTTATAAATAGAAATGTCTTTCAACCAGAGCATGCAAACAGAGGAAAATGGAACAGAGAAAATGAAAATAAAATGCTCCTGCAATCACTGATTTCCCCAATTAACACAGGAACTAGATTGTAGAGTTAAAATACGAGCACACACATCACGTTTTAATGCAGATCGGCTCCCCAAAATGCAAATCGGCTCTAGACTACATGGGAGGGGGGAGCCATCACCGACCAGAGGTGCAAGCAGGCTTCACAGGGCATGAGCGAGATCAGCGCGCAGAGCAGACGCGCGGCTGCGAGGCGAGCAGGTGAACGAGGCTGCCGCCTAGGAGTGGGACGGCGCGGAGCTTGACGGGGTACAGACAGAGGAGAGCATGGAAGCGCGAGAAGGGGAGGGAGGCGGTCGTACTGGCGTCATCTCGATCTATGAACCAGAAAAAAAATCCCAACATCAAAACAACATGGGGCGCCATGGATCCATGGATCCACCGTGCAACAGCTAAAAGCGGATCTGTAGGTGGAAGCCTGTGAGGCGGCCGCCGGCCTGGGCACCTGATGTGGCCGCGCCGGGATTTCGTCGGCGACGAAGAGGACTGGGGGAGCGATCTAATACAGAGGAGCGAGGGAGAGAAGACACACCTGTACCGCGCCCGAACAAGAGGACGCCGGACAGCCATGCGGAGAGGGCGTGACCGCCGGTGGCGGCGCCGCCGCCGCCGCCGGGCTCGACAAAACGATGGGCGTCGACGACAGAAACAAATAGAAAATGAAAAGCGAGGCCGGGCGATTGGAACAGCCACGTACAGGTTAGACAGAGGCACGAATCTTGGAACAATCCCAGCCAAACAAAAGTGGAAGATGGTAAAAATAGAAAATCGAAGATAAACAGAAATACCGAATGATAATTGTACGCGAGTCACACGAGATATATATACCTGTCGTACGATTTGGTTTGGCCGCCCATTTTTTTTTTCCCGAGATCGGGCCATTTACTTGTTTTTCATACAACCGTGCATTTGCTTATTTTATATTTTCTCAACATGATTAAACTTTGCATAGGAGAAGCTTAGTTGAAATCAAATGTGACCATAGCCCCCTATTCTTAGAAAGTTTTTTTCCACAAATACTTAAAAAGCTTACATATATGTATAGATTGAGTTTTGAGGTTCACATGGTAGATTTTACATCAAACTCTGCCACTAAATATACCATGAAGACATCAATAGAGTATGTATACAAATTCTATTTGGTACTAGAAATTTGATGCTTTTCCCCTAAAAGGTTATTGTAGTTTCATTTAAAATGTAATTAAATAGACTATAGTTTAAAGTTTAAACGATGGAATAATTAGAATGATGGCTTTCCTAATTACAATCTCCTGTCGGTGTTTTGGGATTGTGGGTAGTAGGTGGGAGGGGAGGGGACATGTGTCCCTTTAGCCATGCAATTAGTGGCTCGATACCGCTAGCACATAGTCATATACTTTTCATTCAATGCAAATATTTGCAGAAGACAAACACAAGAGAAGAAAGAAGTACTGAGTAACTCATCATGATTCCCCCTAACATACAAGCTTGACTGTGGCAGGAATTCCAAAGCACTACCACTTGCTAACGTCAACATAAGCTAAATAAAAAATGAGAAAACATCTTATAAGCTGCCCAGAGAGAGAGAGAGAGAGGGAGGGAGTATCTATTAATTACCTCAAAGGATGATGTTTATATTTTTCATCTTATCATCCATCTGACCTTCCTTTTATCGACTATATATTAACTGTCTCAAGGAAGACGTTGTTTATGTTTTTCATCTTATCATCCATCTGCGGCCTTCAATAGTCCAACTTCTTTTGTTATCTAATAGTTGGCCATGGGACATGTGCCCCCTTTTATCTAGGGTCCAATATAGTCGTCTAGATAAGAGGAGTTGCAAGCTATCAAGGTTATGGTGTTGCCCAATGAGACACTCTCGAAGGATGTATCAACAAGGCTTTGGGTGTTGCCTAGTGAGAAGAATTGGATGGAGTCTTTGGGGATGACGGGGAGACCATATGGAAAGAACTATTGACAGACTTCGCTTGCACATTGGTGCACCATGTCGAGATCACCAAGCCTTCGCTGAGCTTGCTTTGAAGCGATGGTGGTGTACAAGAGGGGCGACACTTACTCCGACTACGCTACCTAATGGATGCCATAGTGCCCATGAGGACGACGAGGGCGAAAGGATGGCGCTGACAACTTTTACCAAACATCGGTGCATGGTGGTGGAGACACGCCCTGGCCATCGGGGAAGCCAGACACCCCGCGAAGGTCGACGCCGGTGTGCGACTGGGCGACCGCGAGCGCCACCGCAGCGCCGCGGAACGAGGCACGCTCCGCGATGCTGACCGAGCGTGCCGGGACGCGCTGAAGACGGACGGCGAGAGACTCCCCACGAGCATGCAGGCCGTCAACAGCGGCTTCGGCGGCGAGGCGGAGGGCCTGCAGCTCCCGCTCCAGCTCTCGGAAGGGCGATCGCAAGTAGTCAACAGATGACCACCGAGAAGGCAAACCAGCACGAGACAATGGCAGAAAAACTTACCCACGCCGCGACCATCGGCGTCCGCCAACTACTCGCGCAGCTATTCCCGAACGCGCGTCGCTTCTGCCAACGCCTGCCCGCCGTCTCCATCATCGCCCAAAGGACGTCCGGATCGCGAACGGCGCGCAGCCCCTCCCGAGGCGCTCCGAACAACTCCTCAAGCGGGTCAACTACCGGAGCGGATGACGACGATTCGGGGGCTGCCAGAACCACCGTCGTTCCCGGCGCCACAAAAGACAACGAACCGGGGCGGCTCTCAGCCCCGGCCCACGAGCTCCCCGGGGCCAATGCGGGGACCAGAGGAACAGACGAAACCACCCTAAAAGATGGAAAGAACAAAGTTAGGGGCGGATGCGGCGAAACGCTAGAGGTTGCAAGGATCGAGGATGGCAGCGCAGGCGGAGAACGGACCTCTTCTCAGACGAAACCCGGCGTCGGAGCAACTGATCGTCCGAAGAACGGCCACCGCTGGAGTCCTCCACCATAGGGCGCTTGCCACGGTCCATTACAGAAAGAAGGAAACGATGGCAGCGACGATGGAATGGACGGGGAAGTAGACGAGATAACTTCCCTATTTACCTTCGGTAAATACGCGGAGGGATTCGGTGAAAACCGCAGATATGACCCAAGCAAGTGCGTCGAGAGCCGAACGGGCGCGGGCACCAACGGGCCCCACCCGTGACTCGGAGCCAATGAAGACACAGGAGGAATGAGATCCTCTCATGTAGACACATTTCAACTAAATGGAAGCCCATGACCGATTGGAAAAATCGCTCGTAGGCTCGGGGGCTACTGTCGGAGGCCTATAATCAAGATGGGCCGTCTAGCGGAGTAACACCCGTCAGTGAATCAATAATAGGCAAGGCCCACGAGCGAAGACGGGCCGCCGCCCACCAAAGGTGGAAGGGCCGTCGAAGCCCACTAAGGGAAGTAGATAGAGGTGGACCGGCCCCGCGTCGACGAGGGGCAAGGCCGACGTCGCTCCGCCTCGCCCGGCGTGAGGGACGACGTTGGCCCCGCCTCGCCCGACGTGAAGGGTCGGGAAAATATCGGCCTGGGGGATAAGCACGAAGGAGACTCCCCCGTGGCAAAGCCGTACGACCGGTCAGGTCACAGAAGTTGACTCCGTAAGGGAATCTGGAGGCCAGGATAGCGTAGCGCGGGATCTAGCGGGTCGGTGGCTCGGACCCCCACCGGAGGACGTGCCCGTACCTCCGACCCGCGCATGCACTATCTGGCTGCAGGAAGAATGATGAGGCCAGCAAGGAGATGCCTGACCAAAGCCTGGAGCCCAAGGATGACAACCGTACGCGCCGACGACAGAGGAGAGACCGGCCCCTACTGCGACCCGGGAAATCCGGACACGACGATGTACCATAAACCCGGGGACCCCCGAGAGGATCAACCACGGAGTCGACACAACCCAAGCTACCATCTATGGAATACGAACAATGGGACCCTCCCCTTGCTCTATAAAAGGAGAGGACGAACAGTTCATCAAGGGACACTACAACACACTACAACACACTCACCACTCCACGCACCAACAATTCGACGAACACCGATCACACGTAGTTTCACTCATCGCGTCGAGGCGTGAGCTTCACTCTCCCTCACCGTGCTTGTATTCCATAACCCCGGTCGAATAATCAATAACAAGGGCCCCCGGCTCGAACTGGACATAGGGATCGTTCTGCCCGAACCAGTATAAAAACCCTGCGTCTAACCTTCTGAGTTTGCCTAAGTACGCCCCCGTGAACAAATTCATTGCCGGTGTTGATTCTCGACGCCGACACCCACTTTCTGCTAACAAAACACACTAAACGCTACCTATGGGCGTGTTTGGTTGAGGGGATCGGCTGGGATGGGGTGGGATGGTCCTGGGATGAGTAGTGTTTGGATCGGATGAGGTGCAGTCGGTCCCTGAGCAGAATGTAACACTCGAATTCGGGGCGCCTTCGTCCCATGAAGTCGAGGTCATGGGTCTAGCTTAAGTGGTATGAGGGCACTGCTGGCGAGAAAGGAGAAAGATGGTGTGTTGCTCATAGACGGGTCCCTCTAATGTGGCGGTGGCAATACGACGAAATTTAAGGAAGAGAGGGGATGGGATGAGTGAGAAACCCATTGCGTGGCCCTGCTTCATCGGCGCATCCGCCGTCGCATGGGCAATAGCCACCGAAGAGGAGGCACGGGGACCTTTATCAAAAGAGGCACGGGAAACCGTGCGGTACATGTCGCGTAGGGTTGGGCCGGTAGGGAAAGAGATTAAGGGAGGAGGAAGAAAAGGAAAGAACTAACCATTAGGCCTCATTTGTTGGTGATCCCACTTTTGGTGAAGTACTCTGGGCCAAACGGAAAAAGGGCTGCTCTCATCCTCCAGAACCGAATAGAAAATTGAGTTGTCTTGTCCCATTCTACCAAGACTTACAACCATAGTTGGGGGACGGAACTCCCTCCGTCTAAGAAGTGAGAGAGGCGAAAGGGAGGCGACCCGTGCTCCCGTCGGTGAGGTCGCCGTTCCCATTCGCCTCTGGCGGGCTCTTGGCCCTCGGAGGGGATGGGAATGGTGGCTCTCTGCCTGGCGGTGTAGATTAGGTCCTAGGGTTTCTAGGTTAGGTTTCGGCGGCGGTGGCGGTGACGGCGCCATGGAATAAAGTTCTTCCGTGCTTTCCCCCGTCCCGGCGGTGCTTTGCTCCGACGCCATCGGCGAGTGCGTGGAGGTAGGTCCGCTTTTGGATCTTGGTTTGGAGTCTGAGTTTGTTCATGTTTCGGCGTTTCTGTGGAGCGGCGCTTCCGGTGGCTCTTGTCAAGAATTCGTTGGCGGCCGTGGGTGTTGCGGTTAGATGGTGTGCGGTTTGAGTTTGTTCTGTCGGCGGCACGGGTCGTCGGCGAGCTTTGGACCAGGCGGGAGCGGTCTCGGCTTCATCGCGATGGCGGATGTCATCGTCGGCGCTTCCATCGTCGTCTGAATCTGGGAAGTGGATATGACGGATGGACGTTCAATGAAATCTTCAGCTCGTGCGTGAGTTTGAGCGTCTGCTGCAGTCCCCGGCGGTTTCCTCCGAAGTTAGGTTTGACGAGTCGGCCAGCATCGGCATTCTTCATCGGCGGCGGTCGTTGCCGAGATCCGTTCTTAGTTGGGATAAGGACCAGTGTGTAATTTCTATTTTTGTTGAGGTCCTGTTTGCTTATAGGTTGGATAGCTGCCTCCCGTATCCTTATATGGTATACTTGTATTTGTACGCTTCTGGTTTCAATTAATACAGGTACACTTTATCAAAAAAAAAAGACTTACAGCCATATATGCTACCTAAAACACTCAAGATCTTTCCTTATGACATGCTCACAAAATTCGGGTGCAGGAGTGACCTCTCATCCCGTCATTCGGTACGGAGTATAGACAATAAAAACACGGTTATTCTTATTTTCAAACCACACGATTAGAATCGAACCTTGTGCTATACATATGTGAATTGTAAACAATATATGCATCGCGCGCACGATGTGTATTGTAAACAAAAATAAGAAGAAAAAAAAATATGCATGCACGAGTGGCAATCATGAAAAATGGTGCTGTCTGAAGCTTATACTAGAGCATACAACAACATCATATCAATATATCTTAGGCAGCATAAGGGCAGTGCTGCTTGAGTGAGACAAGGGTCTTAAAGATGCCGGTGAGCACGCCGGTGACAGACAGGACGGCGGCGATTATCCTGTTGTACTTGTAGAAGAACTTGTACACTTCGATCCTCACCGACCTATGGCGCTTGTACGCGTCGATCTGTTCCAGAGCGGCGAAGTAGCGGCGGCCCAAGCGCAGATGCTGACCGAGGCCCTTGAAGAACTCCAGCGCCTGCTTGTTGCTCAGGGGGCCGTGCACCAGGCCCCGCCGCCGGAGCTCGTGCACGTCCTCCTTGCGGTGCATGAGCATCGCCAGCACCGACAGGTACGAGCTCACCACGAAGCCGTCGTCCGCGTCCTCCCTGGCCGCGACGGCGGTGCTCGCCTCCAGCGCCGCCATGTTGACGAGCCAGCACGCGGTGACGTCGCTCAAGAACACCGGCGACAGCGAGAGCTTGCCGCACAGGGGGCCCTTGCGGAGCTCCATGTCCCCGAACCCGGGCTCTGTTCTAGGCGTGAGGACGACGCCCATCTCTGCGAGCTCCATGGCGCTGCTGGACCACGACGACGAGAAGCCCGTGTACTTCGGCTCGCGGCCCACCTGAATGGACCTGAGGAGACCGAGGAGATGCGGCGGCTGCTTGTGCTGTTCAGCGCTGCTGGCGCCGCGGCTTTCTTCATCGGACGGCCGCGTCATCGAGATGCATCCACTACAATGCATCCCCCGGCGGCAGCAGCGGCCATCCTTGGGCTTCTTTCCCTTCCCGGGTACGCTGGGTAGGAACTTCTCGCCCATCCCTTCGACAAACCTTGGCACCTTGACGGGCATGAACTCCCTGAGCACGTCGAGCACCAACCAGGGTATCTGGTTCTCGAGCAGGAAGATGTCCTTTTGGATGCTGGGCCCCGTGGACAGCATCATCCGGTTCTGCAGAACGGGCGCCGTCGTCTTCTCGTCGTCGACCATGTACTGCAGCAGGAAGCAGCCGTCGAGGAACATCATGTCGGCAAACTCGGCGTTGCCGAGGCGCGCGACCTCGGGGTCGTCGGGGTCGTAGCATCCCCGGGCGGCGCCCGCGACGGAGCAAACCTTCTCGTACACCTCCGCGATGGAGCGGCCCGAGGCCCGGCAGAGGCAGTGGGCCGCCGCGAGCTTGACCTCCTCCATCTTGCGCAGGTGCGGCGCGCGGTGGTGGTACGGGCCGATGGCCACCACGCTCGGCACGATGTAGCAATCCTTGTCGCCGCCGATACCTCGCAGGCTGCGCGGGAACCGGTGGATCTTGGCCTCCACCCTGGAGAAATCGGCCTCCAGCCTCGCCGTCGTCTTGGCCATCCTCTCGGCAATGGCAGGGTGGTCGTCGTGGACGAATACTGTTCTTGTGTCGGTGTCCATGGCGGCAGGATTGATCCACAGTGGGGGAACAGGAGTTGTTGGACAGCTTATAGCCTTATATGCATGAATGGTTTGGCTACTAGAGATTCGATTCCTTTGCAACATTGAAGAGTATTCCAACAGCTGTCAGATACCCAGAGTGATCGCTGAAGCTTGCAATGCGTTTTCTTAACCCGGATCCCTTGCCTACATACTTGCCTACGTCTTGTTCCAAGCGTCATTGTGAGCCCAGCTAGCTCGATTCATCCTCATCAGCATCACATGCCTGAAAGCATCGACAAAGACGTGGTGTTCAGGTATCTGAAAAGCCATCGATCATCGCCTGGTCTGACTTATCGCCGACGGCAAGGAGGATGCTGCTGCCCTCGCTTGGTAGTTGGTGCGCGTGACAACAACCTGGGCCATCCAAACTTATCCTACCGCCAGAGGGCCTCTTTTTAAGTGCCGAACACTTATAATGAACCAATAGTTTAGGTAACCAAAAGATAAAATGCACCATTCAGGAGATACCTCAATTTAGCGCATATTTCTACAAGGGACATGATATTAGTACAAAATAAATATCTGATTACAAACGATTGTTTGGTTCATCCATGCCTGTCATATCATCAATCTATATTAGCAAGTGAACCTAAATCTAAGTATAAAAATTTGTTTAGTCAGGACTATACTTCGGTTCGGTTTCCTTTTAGGCGGTTTGCAAACTGTTTTGTACAATCCGCGGTATGGCCCTGTGCCAAGACTTTGTAATAATTGGCCTGATTCTATCTGTTGATACAAGAAGCCAGATATAAACTTTCCATTATCTAAAAATGAAAATTTGAACATTTAAAATCGGTATGGGATATAGATGGACATAAACTACAATTTATTAGAGAACAAAAAATGGTAGCAGGGAACACAACATATTAGAGAATAAAATGGATTTCAATGTATTGGTCCATTTCGTTATGAGATTCTAGTTGAGGAAGTCTACATATTGCAACATAAATGACCCATTGAAATCTTAAAATAGAGAGGATTGGACCTCGACATAAGGACTAGTTGATTGGGGGAGGGGGAGATCAAGAGGAAATGAGGAATGGAATACTAACATACTGCATTACTTGTGTTGGCTCCTACCCGGCACCGGTGCACCACACGTCTCGTCGTCTCCTCTATCGGATGGAGCGACCAACATCTCAAGACCCACATGCTTGCGGCCATGCTGGGCATCAGTGGAGCTAGCGTCTAGGTCTAGCCACCAGGCGTCGTGTCTAGGTTGGGCCGCCATGCCCCCGCTAGGGTTCGCTGGCTCCTAGCGAGTGGGAGTGACCGTGAGAGGAGTGCGAGGCCTGACCAAGAGGGCAGAGGCTAGAGGGTGACTAGTACTTTTTTTAATGTGAGGCCATTATATTTGCTTGAGTTGGCTTGTAATTGTATGATTACTGCTATGTTAGGTCATGCCATGAATTAATTTTATTTATAGAAAATCCGACTAAGCCAGAGAGAATTAAATAGCAAATATGTCCCGTGCGTTGCAATGTGACATTCATGCAAAAATGATAACATGAATGAAACATATCTGCTTATGTTTTATGTCTTTATAGTTTATAGATATAAGAGAGGTTTTAGACCACGCCTAGGCCCGGGTATCCGCCACTGCCTATTGTTGCACTTGTAGTACATCAGCTATGTTCATTGTAAAGGGAAATCACGTTGATGCTTTATCGATAGTTACAGTAGCTGGTTTTGTCCTTGTTTACGGGAATACTAGATTTAATAAATTCGTTTATGTCTTTTATCCACCAAGTGGCCTATTAGCTCGGTTAGAGCGTTGTGCTAATAACGCGAAGGTCGCAGGTTCGAGACCTGCATGGTCCAAAATTTTGTTTTACCCACTTTCTGTTTTCTTTTCTATTCCTTCTGTGTACCAATTCTGTTTTTTTCTTTTTTTCCTCTATTTACTCTCTATTTTGTACCAAGTTGAGTCTTTTATTTACCCTCTGTTTTGTCCCACTGTTTTGTAGTTCCCATTGTTTACTTTCTTTTCTATTCCTTCTGTGTACCAATTCTGTTTTTTTCTTTTTTTTCCTCTATTTACTCTCTATTTTGTACCAAGTTGAGTCTTGTCCCACTGTTTTGTAGTTCCCATTGTTTACTTTATATTTTTCCATTTCTTTTACACCACCCATTTCGAAAGAATAGAAAATGTTATTTGCTTTTTTTAGCAAAACCGGAGCTTCATTTATTTATCATGAGAAATGTTACATTCTACTTCCATAATACCCCGTTATCCTAGTGGTGGTTCAAGCCACTCCATCAGATTATTTCGGGATACTAATTTAGCACATTCATGAGCTAGTCTATTACATTCTCTACTCGAAAAAATAAAACTAAACTCAATGAAACTCCAACTGATGTCTTGAATCTGTTGAAGAACGGGGCTGATTTCTGATTTTTGGCACAACCGTTTCTCCCACTGCCTTACCAGGACTTGTGAATCAGTTTCTAACTGCAGCCGCTGCCAGGGCCGTGCCGTCATATTTATAGGCCCAGTACGACACTCTAAGTGAGGCCTGAATCAAAATACCAAATATAGCAAAGATAATTTATATACTGCAGGGTAAATACGATATATGAAGAATAGTACCTTTTGAACTATTGGTTTTCATATTTCAAGAGGACCCATATTTTCTTTTGGAATGAAATCATGAAGAAATCACAACTTTGTGTATAGTTCATCAGCATCAATATCAGTTTTGCCATCTCTTTTAAGGGCTGCTTCAAGATTGTCACAAGAAGATTTCAAGCTCTGATTATCCAATGACCTTGATCAAATACCTCATTACCAGAAATCACGTTTGATTCTTTTATAACAAATATCCATTGATCCTTTCTGAGATTGAGTTAAGTGATCAATTCTTTGTTTCCTCTTACGCTTTTGAGACCGGATTTATATTTTCTAGTTTGATTTGAAGAAGACATGGCTTAAAAAACAAAAAGAATAAATTAAAATAGTACAAGGAGTTCCAGACTTTCATACGATAAGAGGAAATTAAAAAAAAATACCTGCACAACTGCACTGGAGAAGTGGTCTCCGCCTTGGCCCTCTCCCTGTCGTTGCTACTCACAAATGAGTATGACGTATGAGACTAGATGAGGACGAGCGCTGGCCGTCGGCCGATGGATCGGTGAGATTGAATACGAAACGTCCGCTCCGTCGCCATACACAAAGTCAGACAATCGCACAGACGAATACGGAATTTGGGGCCCGGTAATTTTGGGGGCCCTGTACCATTGTACAGGCCGCACACCCTTGGGCACGGCCCTGCCGCTGCATACCATGTTCTCGTGCAAATAACAGTCCATCTCGGCAAGCCAACGCTTCCGTGGTCAGTACATTCAGGCAATCGTCATACCATTTAGCACTGCCTGCAAATGCATCTGCCATCATGATCTCGCAGAGATCCTAAAAAAAAATGATGATCACCTTAAAACGGTGAGCACCGAGTGGCATGTAAAAATAGCCTAGGTACGGTCCTCAATAATATTAACTGAATTATACCTGCTTTAGGTAATCATATATTATTTTTTCCCTTTGTTTACCTTTTGTTTACTGGATACTTATATATTATTTGACGACCTACCTCCTGCATGAGTCATTGTAATATTTTTTTTTAAAAAAAAATCTATTTTCTACTACTTTTTCCCTATTAGGTAGTGCTATCTGCTCATTGCAAAAGGCACTTCAGACTCCATGACGGCTCTTGCATGATTTGGTCCTTGAGCTCCTTTCTACTGAATGCATGCTTCATTTGGCACAGGTATAAACACTCTCCAGATGGCATAACTTACCTTCCTATCCCCAAATCTTCCAGATCCCTGATCAATCCATGCGCCAATCCACTTCTCCTTCACAGATCCTTGTTCTGCTCTCTCCGCTGATTCCGATCCACCCGGTTTTGGCTTCTTCTCCCAATTCGTTCGACGGGAACCACTCCGGATTGGATTGCTGCAGCGGCGACACCTCCTGCTCTGGTTCACGCTCGGCGACGGCGACTCCTACCTCCCCACCGCTCTTTGTTGCCTCGCGCTGCTCGCCGTCGTCATGCTCTATCCAATGGATGAAGCACCGAGTTCCAGCTTCCTCTCCTCAGCTGTTCGCTTCTTTCTTCCAATTTCAGATGCTCCGATCCCCTCTACCATGGAGGATGTGCCCCCTGATCCCCCACCTCCCAGAGCACCTCCTGATCCACCTCATCCAACCGCTCCCCCTGATATGCTGCCCTCTGCTGCTGCTCCACCACATCCCACCGCTCCCCCTGATCTGCTGCCCTCTCCTGCTGCTCCACCTCGATCAGCTGGCCCTTCCAACTCGGGTCACACCAACATCTCCGTCACCGGGCCGCCGCTTCGTCAACATAGTACGGTCCAGCTTGCTCGGCCTGCTGCTGCTGCTGCTGCTGATCCTCACCGAAATCTTCCCCAAGCCACTGCACAGACTACGACGCTGGGTGCTGTGACGCACTTGGCGTGGAACTGCTGAGGCTCGGGCGGAAGCCTCCGCAGTTCGACCATGAACCACCTCGCCCGTCTCCTGGTGTCTACTAGAGCTCAGGTATGCTTTCTATCAGAAACAAGAAATGCCTCTATCACTAAAACTGCTATTAAAAACCGTTTTAATTACCATGATGCTTTTGTTGTCTCTGCTCAAGGCCAGTCTGGTGGCCTCTGGCTGATTTGGTCTAATGAGGTTGATATTACTATTGTTGATCATCATCATCACTACATCTTTGCTATATGTATTAATAAAACAAGTATGAAACAGTACGGGTTAGTTTGTATCTATGGGGACCCTCATCATCGTGCCACCTCTGAGATCTGGGACCAAGTGTTGAACTTTGTTGTTTCAAACAGTAATATGCCTATGTTCTGCATGGGTGATCTCAACGAACTTATGCATGTTAATGAGAAACTGGGTCCTACTCGTGCTGATGTTAATCGTATTAATGTCTTCTATGCTTATATTAAACAATGTGGTTTTATTGATCTTGGCTACAGTGGACCGGCATACACTTGGACTAACAAACGCTTCTCCTCTGTTCCAACTTATGAAAGACTTGATCGCTGTTTAGGCAATGCAGATTGGTGTCTGGCGTTTCCTGCTACTACCGTCTACCACCTTCCTATGATGTACAGCGACCATGCTCCCATCCTTGCGGTTCTGAACTCCTCACGACCTCATATTAATAAACCTTTCCGGTTTGAAAATTAGTGGTTACAGGATAATGAATACCATGATATCGCCAAGCAAAGTTGGCATCGTTCATCTAACCGAGATTTCTCTCAAAAAACAAAGTTTCTTGCTACAGATCTCGGGAAATGGAGAAAGAAGATACCAAGGAACAATGATCTTCTAGCACAAATCGAGCAACAAATTCTGGATCAACAGAATCTCCCTCCCTCATGTCAGAACCACACCTTTCAACAGAATCTTCACGACAAGCACCAAGACTTATTAGCCAAAGAAGAGACTTACCATATCCAAAGAGCAAAAAAACAGTGGGCTGTTGCTGGAGATAGGAACACTTCCTTTTTTCACCATGCTATCATCAAAAGAAATAGGAAAAATACAATCACTTACCTTACCAATCCTACTGGATCCCATTCTACTACTCCTGAACAGCTAGCTGACACACTCATCAATTACTTCACTTCCATTTTCTCCTCTCAGCCTACTATGCAGCAGTATGCTGCCTCCTCCCATTCCAATCCTCAACCCCATAACCCCCATGATAATAACCTTAGTACTAACCAAAGCTCCCAGGAAGAAGAAGCTGTGATCAACAATGAAAGTTTTAGGTATACTTATTTCACTCCTTCTTTAAATGAGGTTTATGATATTATTAAGCAGGTAAGAAGCAACGCTGCCTCTGGTCCTGATGGTTTAAATGCAGGTTTTTACAAATCCTCTTGGCATTGGGCTAAAGATGACATTTATAAAGTTGTTAAGGACTTTTATACTATGCTTATTTTCCCTCAGATCTTAACCAAACCTTTATCTCTCTTATTCCAAAAAAGACTAACCCTTCTACTCCTAAGGATTTCAGGCCTATCAGCTTATGCAATGTTATCTACAAGATCATCACCAAGTCTTTGGCTAATAGAATTAAAAATTGTTTGCCTAATTATATTAGTCAGGCTCAATCTGCTTTCATTGCTAATAGGCATATCTCTGCTAATATCATCATAACGCAGGAGATTATTCATTCTTTCAATTTATCTAGCTGGAAGGACCAGGCCTTCATTCTCAAGATTGACTTGGCTAAGGCATTTGACAGATTAGAATGGGACTTTATTAAAGCAGCTCTCCAAAGGTTAGGTCTCAATGACAACTTCATTAATCTTATCAATGTATGCATCAAATCACCTACCTTTGCTGTTCTTGTAAATGATGAGCCTTCTGGACATTTTAATCCCCAAAGAGGTTTAAGGCAGGGTTGTCCCCTATCTCCTTACCTCTTTGTTATCACTATTAATGAACTTTCAATTAGATTGCAGGAAGCACTTAGGAACAACAACCTTGCAGGCATTTCTCTAGGAGTCAATGCGCCTACAGTTCACTCACTCTTATTTGCTGACGATCTTATTCTTTGTGGCAAGGCTACCTTAAATGAAGCACAGGCAATCAGATCCATTCTCTATGATTTCTGTCAACAATCTGGTCAGACTCCTAACCTCCAAAAATCTTCCATTTACTTCAGCAAGAATGTTCCTACCCATATTAGAAACCAAATTAGAGGGGTTTTTCCTATACCTAATTTGCAGCCTCACACCTTACACTTAAGTCACCTCCTGATCTTTAGCCACAAGGATAAAAATAGGGCTTATAATTTTATTTTCAACAATTTTTTTGCAAAATTTGGTACTTTAAATGCTAACAAGCTTAATCATGCAGGGAGGCTTCAATACATAAAGTCTGTGCTTTCTTCAATTCCAATATATTATATGTCCACTGTTCTTTTTTTCTAAAACTTTTATTGAGAAAATTAACACTATTATCAAGAGATTTTGGTGGGCAGGTGTTCAAGAAGAGCAGCACTCCAATCCCATAGCTTATCACTCTTGGGAAGATATTTGCAAACCTACAGAACAAGATGGCCTTGGCATAATGGACATGGAGTTGGTCAACAAGAGCCTCATCATCCACTCGGCCTGGAACATTGCCACCAATAAAAACCCTCTTCTCTTAGCCATCCTAAAAGACAAATACCACCCTTCAGATTCTTTTTGGAATGCTGCAGACAGGGGGTCCCAAATCCATCTATTGGTCTTCCATATTGAAGATCAAACACCACCTCAACTCCAACTCCATCTACCAAATTCATAATGGCAATTCTTCCATTTGGTCTGATCCTTGGAGCCCCATTTGGAATAGCATTCATGAAAACCTTATCATGCCAGTGGTCAATACACCCTTACCTGCTAAAGTTTCTGATCTCTGGATCCCAGGTACATAGACTTGGAACCACAACCTACTTTCCACCACCTTCAGTGCCCAGGCTATCAACTCCATTAAATCCACTCCAATTGTCAGCTCTAATACAAATGATATTCTCAGATGGACACCAGCTAGGAATGGTTTATGCACTTCTAAATCTGTCTACTCTTATCTTCAGCAGCAACAGGAACATCAACTCCCCTCCCAAGGCTCCAGAAGTATAGGAGATGGTGCTAACAACATTTTGCAGAAAGCTTGGAAGAGCAAGTCTCTTCCACCTCTCCTCAAAACCTTCGCTTAGAGACTTATCTGAAGAGCAGTGGCTACTGGTGAAAGAGCAGGTAGGTACTCTGTACACATTGATCAACATTGCTCTTATTGTGGTGCAATAGAAACCGACTAACATCTATTTTTTAAGTGCTCTCTCCCTGCCCAAGTTTGGTCACATACTACTCCTCCTATCTTTATTAACAATATTCCTGATGAATTAGATGGCATCCAAGAAACTTTACCTACTCTCATATCTGCTAATCCACCTAATAATATTATTTTTAAATCCTTCTTCATCCTATGGTATATTTGGAAAGCTAGGAATGATCACAGGTTTCAAAGAAGGCGTTGAACATCTACTCAAATTCACAGTGCAGCAAACGCACACATGAACAATCACCTGCAAGCCCTGACAAACCAAGCATCTCACAATCAGCTCATGCAAGCCAATCCTCAGCCTATGTCACCTCAGGAGACAAGAAGCACAGGTATAAATACTTCTTATGTAGGAACCAACCCCCATCTGGCTGCAGGCCCTCTCAATCAACGAACTGCTGCTCAAAATCAGCAAGCTTCTTCACCACTGCTGCCTGCCGAACTGCAATAGCAACAATCTCCAGAAGCAAGCCAAGCAACAGGGCACGACTACAACCTCTCCGTGCCAGCTCCACACCACCTGCAACAGACTCCAGCACCCCAAGGTATGATTTCTAACATTGCAGGTCCCACCTATGAAGCCACGGTGGGCAGGTTTTTGGTGTCGTTTCCCACCTTGCTGCAAGGAACCCGTTGCTACACCGATGCCTCTACTTCACCGGACTTACAAGGTCATCATCCAAGAGATGCTGGACTTGGGATCTTCATTGTTAACACACAGGTTAATCCCCCTCTCAGCATCTTCATCAAGGCGGCAATGAAGGTCTCTTCCTCTGTCCTCATGGCAGAGGCAGCGGCCATAGCTCTAGCAGCAAAGGTGCTTCAGTCATTACAGATGCAACAATGCACCATACTAACTGACAGCCAACAGTTAGTGCATTTCATCAATGAAAATGACAGGGAACACCCCCCGGATTGGAGGATCAAGCCTTATACCCAAATTATCAGCTCTTCGATGCAAGCATCCTCTACAGCTATTCGCAAGATAAAGAGAAGCCAAAATCAAATGGCAGATTTGCTTGCTAGACAAGCATTTAGTGCTATTCAGCCCAATGAGACTCATTTTGCTGCTGCTTGTGTCAATGCAGCCCATGTTCTAGAATGCCCTCTTCTTATGGCATTCCAAAATGTAACCATTAACGATGTAATGGTTCTAACAGCCAACTGCTGTTAATCAATATAAAGTTTCGTTGTAAAAAAAATGAACTGTAGTCTGAATTCTCGTTGAAAAATCTTTTAGTCCAGTCTGAATTCTCATTTAACAATCATTCTATCACAATGCTAAAACTCTAGCCATCTAGCCAATCATCCTACAACCAAGCTAAAAAAATTCAAAATGATACTTAATTTAGAATTAGATTTGGTTGGGGTGTGCCAAGCCTTGCCGATAGTGCAACGGCTAGGCGACACTTGAGAACCCTAGTAGCAAGCTACTATAATGGATCCTCCCCCACAAAAAATAAATTTAATATCATTGTGAGACAGTGTCTCACATATCAGATATTAAACTGATAAGAACAGATACTACACTTGATCTTAGCCAAAAGGCCGAGAAAGGTATGATTTGCTTAGGTGCCCTGGGTCACCTTATATAGTGAGTCTACGCCTCCAGGTTTCTTGGTTAGGCAAGCTGGTACTAAACGTCTGAACCGGCTGCAACCTCCCATGGCGGCCACATGTAATGGGCCTTCTCTACTTAATTAGGCTCACTAATCCTCCAAGAAAAATACTAGTTAGGCCCGCCAATAGGACTGTCGAAACCTCCTAACGCTTCGGTCGGAAGACGCTTTTCTTTTCTTTTCTTTTCCTTTGCCAAGTAGTATTCCATACAAATTACAATTATATTCATAAAAATGTTTCAAAAGATACTATATATGTGGTATGAATTGAACAAAAAAAAATTATATTGGCATATGAAAAACGAAGTAACATTGAGCTGGAAACAGTTTTCTTATAATTAATAACACATACGAGTGGTATATATATTATATCAATTATGCAGCATACATATTACAATGACATCATCCTTTTGGAGAGCCAAAGTACATATCAATCTTGAGAAATTCGCAAGGACACTGCATCTCAGATGGCTTTGGCAGTACCTGCATGAGCCATTCTAATGTTTTTTCGTTTACTTCTCTTTTTACTTTCTATTTTATTATACTACTATTTTCCCGACTAGTATGTTATGTTTGACATACCGATTTACATTACAGTATTCCTGTCATAGAGAAGTTAATCAATCTATTCATGGCAGAGAATTGAACTTTATGTTGTACCATTGAGCCATGTGTTATCTTCTCATTGCAAAAGCCAACTTCAGACTGGGTCTTGCATGATCAGGTCCTTCAGCTCCTTGTACTGCATGCCTGCTTCATTCGGCACAGGTAGAAACACTCTCCACATGGCACTGCTGCTTCTACAAAAACTGTGAAGAGAATGAACTGCAGTTTGAATTGTCGTTGAAAAATCTTTCAGAGAGTTCAGTTTGATTGTCATTGAACAATCTCACAGTTCACGTAATAAACTGATACAGAGCGACATTTCACTTAGATGAGAATTTTGAAAACTTGAATGAAGCTAAGCAACTTTGAAACTTAGAATTAGAACTGCAACCATTAGAATAATAAACTGATACAGATCGACAGTTCAGCTAATTAAAAAATTAAATCAAAACTTGGCTAATAAACATTGAAATTTGAATTATAGCGCCAAGCTAAGCAATCTTAAACTAAGAATTAGTATTGGTTGGGGTGTGCCAGGCCTTGCCAATAGTGCAACAGCTAGGCGACACTTGAAAACCCTAGTAGCAAGCTACTATAGTGGCTTCACCCCACTCGGCTTCCATAGAATCCGATCTCATCCGAAAAAGGAAGATGCCTCCCGACCCGCACCCCTGCCCAGGCGACGGCGGCGCCGCCACCACCACCACCGAGCCCATCGGCCATCCCACCCCTCCCCACCTCCCTCCAGCCACGGATCCAAACTCCCCATCGCCGGATCTATCGATCCATGGGGATCTTGAGAGCCAAACACCTTGTTCGGAGACCAAGCGGCCCGGCAAGCGCGAGCCCTCCCATCCGACCTCGCCAGCATCCCCTCCGCCGCCAGCGCCCCCCACCACCAAGCCGCCCCTGCCTTGGCTCCTCGCACATCCGCAGCAGCTAGGGCCCGACGAGGAGGAGCTGCTCGACTATGGAGATGCAGAAGACCCGGAAGAAATCGACGACCCCACGGCGGCCATGGATGGCGGGGAGGATGCAGTGACGCCTGATCTGCTGGCCAGCTCGTGCTCCGCGTCTCTGGCAGCCGTGGCCTGCGGATCCGGCGATGTCACCGACCACCACGCTATCTCTGAGAAGGAGCTGGCTGCTACCTATACGGCCTCCTACGCGGAGGTGGAAGATGGGGAGCTCGTGGATTGGGAAGATGGCAGTGAAGACGAGCTCCAGTCCGCCATGGATGAAGAGGAAGCCGAGAAGCCTGCTGAGCTCACCACGGAGATGGACTTGAAGACCTCTGCTCTGCCCCCGGCCTCAATCCGCCGCTCCACGCTGGATTTGACGAGGGGCGCCGCCGGCCATGTCGTTCCATTCGCCTCCTCCTCCCAATGGCCCTGCCATTGGTGGCGGAGAGGCCGTGGAGGCGCCGGATCTGCAGCCGGTGCAGGCCTCGCCGGCCGCCTCGAGCGCTGCGACTCCGGTAGCTGGAATTGGTGGAAGTGGTGCCAGCGTGCACCACGCCATCGATGTGGAGGAGGGAGGCAGGGCTGCCGTCATGGCTGCGAATCTCAGCGGCCCTGCCACAGGCACGGGGGCAGGCGCTGCCGCACCACCCAAGCTGAAGTCGGTGTTGGTGGTGCCTAACCAGAAGCCACCCCTGGGTTTCGATTCGGGCTCCTCCCTCAACCAGCAGGATGCGCCCTTCCCGGCCACGGGACCTTCATGGCAGGCAGTGAAGCCGAATCGCAGGGTGCGCCATGAAGCTGCTCCTCTCCGGGCGACCATGGCCAAGCAGGAGAAGGCAAGAAGCGCAGCCCGAGAGGCTTTTAAGAAGAGGCTCGTCGGCCGCTGCTATCGCTGCCTCGCCCGAGCCATCTCCTCGCCCAGTGCCGTGAAACTGTGCGCTGCTGGGAGTGCATGGGGGTGGGGCACTTTGCTCGCCATTGCTCTGCTCGCAGGAAGCCGATCTCCGCTGACCTACGCTCAAGGATCAACTTCCCCCCCAACAGCATACATAGCCGCATCACCTTCCTACCTCTATCCCACACCCCGTCGCTGCCTGACCAAAGCTCGCCGCAATTGACATCCATCCACCAGATACCGCAGAAGCCATCCATCCAAAGCACGCCGCAGCTAACCAACCACCAAGCGTCACAGCTGTCGTCGAGCGCCAGGGAGTACGCTCCACAGGCCCTCCAGCGTCCTGTCTGTGGCCACATCAACAAGGCGAACAGGTTGTGCACGCATGCTGTGGTCATCTCTGCTCCATAGGAGGGCTACTGTGCCGCTATCCCAGAGGTGGCCTACGCTCTCTGGAGACAGTTGCGCATTCCAGAGCTCGACATCAAGGTGACCCAACACGGGCCTGATATGTTTATCGCTGAGTTTGGGAGCCCCATGGAGCGCGATAGTGCCATCACGAAGGGGTTTGTGGAGATTGGCAGCGCGGCCTTCCCTATCGCCCCATGGCGCTCAGCTTGGGGGGGGTCTCAGAGAGTTCTTGGTCGTACCACGTCAAGGCGACATGGGTGCGCGGGAGCGGCCGCAGCGTGTCAGCCAGCTCTGCCCAGGGTGCTCTCGATCGCCGTCGACTTACCGCCAAGCACTTATGGGTGAATCCGAGCCCAGGGGCGGTGAGCCCGTGGACAGAGCCCATGAGATGGAGCGCGGGTGCACGATGAGTCGCTCGCCATTGCGGTCGGGACGGGAGCGCGACATCCTCATGCACGCATCTGATGAGTGGGAACGCCGCTGCTCGCGGTCACCGCCATGCCGAGTGGAGTCCCCAGTGTGTGAGCCGCTGTCGGGTTCACCCTCGATTGGGGTGGCGCTTGAGCAGGTAGAGGGCGAGGTGCTGGTCGACCCTGGTGTTCAACTGCCGGTGGACACCCAGGTGGATGATACCTCAAACAACGTGACCCACATGGACTTTGACACCTCAGCCGGTTCAGGTATGATTTTGGAGCAGATTGATGGTACTGCTGGTTGTGAGGATGCAGGAGAGCAGACCAAGGTACTTGGAGAGGTGGAGGATGAGGAGATTGAGATGGAGGAGGGTGCACCGGCTAGCTGTGCTGCCTTCTGCAAGGCGATCTTCAAGGACGCGGCACCACCATTGTTGCCAAGGCCGGCCACGGCTCCTAGGCGGGGTGGCAGGGGGCGCAAGCGGATCATGGTGGCAACCCGCTACAGCCTGCGCCTGGCTGCCCGTCCGTCACCGGTGCCTGTCTCACTGAGAGCCCAAAGGAAGCTCATGAAGGAGCTGCAGTTCATGGACTCATCATCACAGCCGCCAGATGCTACGGTCACAGCGTACATCGATCAGTATGGGCAGGACCTTCCAGCAAAGGCAGTGGATACAATCAGAGCAGCCACTGGTTTGGGCAACAAGAAGCTCGTAGAGGCGTTGGCAGCTATAGCAGCCGAAGCAGGATCTGCTGAAATGGAGTTTCCATGAGGCACCAACAACATAAGAAGAAGATGCAGTCATCTTGGTTGCTAATGTTAGTTTGTCATCAGTCAGTGCTGGTTGAGTTAGGTTTTAATTCAGTTATGTTGTACTGTGATGGGTACTCTTCTAGGAGCGTACAACAGGCAGTTTTTACAAGGACAAGAGACGAGTGCTTCGGTATACGAGTGCTTCGGTTGGATTTCAGCATGTGAAAGGGTATTTAGTTACCTTAGGATTGTTCTCATCTTTTGAGTAATTAGCTTAGATGAACTCAGGTACCTCATATGGCAGTCTGCCATATGAGGTAGCGCCTCTCATGCATGTAAGATTGCAACTCTTTTCTTACTTATTAATGCAATGCCGGTTAACCGGATCTTTAAAAAAAAATAGTGGCTTCACCCCACAAAAAAATAAATTTAATATCTCTGTGAGACAATGTCTCACATATTAGATATTAAACTGGGCAACGTATCATATGCAACCCCGTTTCGTGTGCAACTTATGCAACCACCAATTAAGGCCACAAGATTTAGATCCAACGTCGAGGTTTTTTTCACTTAAACCCTCCCACCTGAATACACACGGGTTAGATTTAAACCCCACAGGTGGAGGGGTTTAAGTGAAAAAACCTCAGACGTTAGATTTAAATCTTGTGGCCTTAATTGATGGTTGCATAGGTTGCACACGAAACTGGGTTACACATGATACGTTGCCATTAAACTGATAAAAACAGATGCTACACTATCTTAGCCAAAAGGTCGAGAAAGGTATGATTTGGCTAGATGCCCCGGGTCACCTTATATAGTGAGTTTACGCCTCCATGTTATTTGGTTAGGCGAGCTGGTACTAAACGGATGTGAACCGGCTGCAAGACTCCCATGGCGGCAATATGTAATGGGCCTTCTCTACTTAATTAGGCTCACTAATCCTCCAAGAAAAATACTAGTTAGGCCCGCCAACAGGACTCTTTTCATTTTTTCCTTTGACAAAAAAGTAGTATTCTATACAAATTACAATTATATTCATAAAAGTGTTTCAAAAGATACTATATACGTGGTATGAATAGAAAAAACATTATATTGGCATATGAGAAACGAAGTAATATTGAGCTGGAAGCAGTTTTCTTATAAAATAACACATACGAGCAGTATATGTATATAATATCAATTATGCAGCATACATATTACAATGACATCATTCTTTTTGAGAGCCAAAATACATATCAATGCAGTTAGCAACTCTAATCATGAACCATGCAGCCAATCTGATGATCTGATCAACACTTATTGGCGTACTCTTGCGCCCTGTCTTGTGTGGATTTGTATGTGTGTATACATTACACGCTTTCCACTAGTTGGTTTGAAAAGAAAATACTCCCTCGGCTCCAAAAGCAACTACACATCTTGTTTTCTAGGGAGTCAAAATTCAAAAATTTTAACTAAATTTATAGAAAATATTATCAATATTTGGTTGAGTGCATCATCAAATTACTACGTACGGGTAGATCGTGTGCTTGGACTTGGCTAACTGTCATATCCTCTGGCCAACCTAGGCAGACAATCACGGTTTGTTATCCCATCCGCGATCTGAAACTCATGCTTATATATATGAGCTAGTACAGGGATAGCACGTGTCGAGCAACATAAACAGAGTTAACTCTAAAATAAATTAGGAAGGTATGGGGTAGGTTTTATATATAAATAATTGAAGTTTTTGCCCATCTAACATAAGTCAAGATGGCCGAGTTGGTCTAAGGCGCCAGTTTCAGGTACTGGTCCGAAAGGGCATGGGTTCGAATCCCATTCTTGACATGATGATCTTTTATATTTTTTTATTTTTTTCAGTACAGGTCTGCTTTTTTTGCTGAATGGTTTTTTCTTTCCAGATTCAGTGCAGGTCAGCTTTGTTTCGTATGTTTTGTGGGAGGAAAGGTCTGCTTTGTTGAATGGATATGTTTTTTTTTTTTTCAGATTCAGTGGAGGGCAGCTTACTTCGCTTGGACTTGGTACAAGTTCAAACTTTTGTGTCTTCCAGAAATTATACACACAAGTACGGCTTGGGAAAAGTTTGCAGTTTTGTTTCATGACACACCTTAAACTCAGCACACCCGGGGAGCTATCCAAGTACAGTCCTGTCCCGGAAAATCAGCAGCGAAACAGCTGGAAGCAATTATAACAGCTCTAACCATAAACCATGAAGAGAAAAAAACAATGCTTACTCAAACTAAAAAAAAAAAGAACAACGCTTACTGGCGTACTTGCATCCTGTCTTGTGTGAATTTATTCGTACGTACGGTACATGCTTGCAACTGGTTGGCCTTAAAAAACAGCTTACTTTGCGTTCTGTTTTGTGTGGATTTATAGTAAACCGGTGTCTTGTTGCATCAGGATCAGCTAAAGCAGAATTTACTTTGTGCAGCCCGTGCTCATGGCTTTAAGAATGTGAGTGTGACTTTTGTAATGTCAATATGATATTGAAACACACGATTATGGTTTATTTATCTTTTGCATGAGGTCTAACCGACAGCTTGAAATGAATCAAAACTCTGCTTTCTTTCAACTGACTATTTCAGCAGAGTAGCATATCCTCTGAAAGGTGGATGCTTATTGCAGAACCATCCCCAGGCCCTGAATTTCTTGAACTGTTTATGTGCCTTCTTGGCAACGCGGACGTATGACTGGATCTTGGCTTGTACAGCTGTCCGCTTTCCCCTCTTTTTTCTCAAACACGCAGGAAAATGTGCATCAATGTATATTGAGATAGAAGAAATGATACGATTACAAGCTGAATCTACGGCACGGTTAGTTTCCCTTTGAAGATATGCTCTCCTCTACTGAGTGCCAACTGCATGTCGAGGATGGTTTCTTGAGCTCAGAGAAGCTCTCTTGCATAGTTTTGCAGAAATCAAGAATGACAAGTGATTTTGCTCCAATGTTTTCCTCTGCTACGTAACATGTAACATGGCTGCAGGTTAAGCACACAAGCTCACTGACACTGATGGTGCTGTACACTTCCTGAAGCTTTCTCAAACTATTGCACGCAGTCCAAATGGTCTAAGAAGGCAAAGAGATTAGAGATTGCTGTCTTTCAAGCTCTGAAGACTGCAGCTGTTCCTCAACATCCATGTCATTGTCACTGGAGCAAGGGCTCGAAGGCACAATAGCAGATCTGAGGTTGCAACCAAGCCATGGTTGTAGTGGAAACCGTACTGCTTTGTTTTCCCTAGAAATGAAAGGAGGACATATATATAGAAGAGAAGCAGCTTCAATGGTGTGTTCTTGGCTATGGTTTTGCCTCTCTATATATAACGATTTAAGCTGAAGAAGTGACGTTGCTGACCTTTTTTTTTTTTTTTTTTTTTTTGAAAGATCCGGAGCAAGTCCGGCTTATATTAATAGTCATAAGAGAGACAGAGGAGAAAAAATGAAATAGACCAAAAACTTTGCCTCTCAATTGAGTAATTTTCTGTGTACTTTCTGTCATATATCTGTACATACAAAATTGACTGTATGATCAGCAAATCCTCTAAAAGGCAGACGCTAATCGCAAAGGGTCAGAGTGTTGTGTGATCTGTCTACAAGCAAGAGTATTGAGAAGAGAAACTCTGCTCTGGATCAATGTCCTGAACAAAGTCCCGACTCCGCTCTCAAGATCAACAATTTCCAGCTCCAACCCTTGCAATTGCTCCGCCTTGCACACAATACTTTTCTTTTGGAACGACTTGGAAATGAGTGACCACTTGCTAGAACTCGGCATCGCAATTTGCTTCGACAGAAGTGGCAATGTCGATTGAAGGACCGACATGGCAATCTCTCTCGCTTCAGCAGCCAGCTTGATCACCCTGCATCCTTCGGTGCCAGAGGCAGTCTTCTTGTTGGCCTTCTTGAACAGCTTCTGTGCCTTCTTGGCTGAGCGCATGTAGCACTGAATCTTGGTCTGGAGAGCCAGGTTGTCTCCTCTTTTGAGAGCCAACTGCATCTCCTGGACAATGGCCTTGAGCTCTACAAAGCTCTCTTGCACGGTGCTGCAGAGGTCGAGCAGGACGAGGGAGCCCTCGAGCTCCTCCTCCACTGCCTTCCTCTGGCTGATGGGCATGTATGTGAGGGCATTTATGCGGTCATAGATGCTCCCAAGCTTGCTCAGATCATCCACCATGGTTTCAATAGTGGTTGAAGGCGATGAGATGGCTGACTTCAGGCTCTGTAGCTGTTCCTCAACATCCGTCTCGTTGGAGCGAGGGCTTGAAGGCACGCTCAGAGATCTCAGGTAGTACACCATACTTGGAATTGGTGAAAGGCTGAAAGCTGTGAAACACTGAAACTTCTGGTAGTGGGGAAGAAGAAAGATCAAAGGCAAGCGGCTGCAATGGTGTCCTCTGCACTTTGGTTTCCTTGTTTATATAGCAAAGGTGGTGGATGCAACTGCAGAGCTGAACCAGCAGACAGGGAGAATCATTCTCATGTGTGACCGTATTCTCATGTGCTGCAACCGAAGCCATGTAGCCAACTAATAAGATATAAGAACAGCATTGCTCATTGAGACGAGGCTGTCATGTCTGCACTATGGCTGGCAAGCTCGCCAGCACGGACGAAAGGGCGTCGAGATTAGCATCTGATCCAGATAGTCAGATGGATTAATTAGCCTGCAAGTTGCCGGTGGAGGGGCGAACATCTAGTTGACTTAGCCTCCCAGCTCAAGGTTCCCATGCATTCCGATCTGGTGGATTCTGATATGTTAAATTGAAGTGAGCACAACTGCCATACTCGTTGTTTTTGTTTAATTGAAGCGTGTAACACCTTTGGCAATCTACAAGACGATCTGCAGATGTGTTTTGTAATGTTGTGGCTTTGCTAGAGCATGTCGTCCTCTTATTACCTGCAACAAATCATGACAATAGTGCATTCGTGCATCCTCTGACCCTTCTCTAATGGATAAAGCAGTGTTGGTGTCATGCAAGTCATCTGGTTGCTAAACATTTATTTTTATGAATTTGCTATGTATCGTTCAATTTAAATCTTGATGATTACTGAAACTTTACCTTTGGGTTCACTCTGAGGATTCATGCTCAGAGGGCTTACTCTGAAGATCCATCCTCTAAAAAAAACAATTATAAGAGGCTAGATGGAACCATATTAATAAGAAAAAGGACAAAATGTTCTAACAAATTCGTTTTGGTGGGTAACATTATGAGTGTATACCGTAATTATACTCATACATAGAGCAGAAGTAGATGGCACAAGGTCCTATGACATACAATACAACTATAAGAGAACCATTTTTTTCTAGAAAAAAACTGGAGGGGTAAAACCCCAACAGATTAGATATGCTAATCAAAAAGATAAATGTGTATACAAAGAGAAGGCCTATATTAATATCAACTGTGCAGTTGTACAGGATTCCACTCAATAATAAATTCTAAGCTATTAGTTTCTTGGAACAAAATATTTTTTTTCCACACGGGAAACCCCATTTCCATTCCATTTAAGAACGGAAATACATAGCATTCAAGAGATTACAGACCAGAGCTGCCTAGAAAGACGATTCAGAAGTAAACGAACCCCATTACACTGGGGTAACCCTATCTGTCAACCATAAAACCAGAATCCTTCAAACGCCAAAATAACTATCTAACTGTCTTTACTAAGACGCCAAAAGATAAAGAACCACAGTTTTGTTTTTCACGATTGCGGCCGTGCAGTATCTTTATGCCTGACCTTCATCAGCTTCAGAAGGCTCTTCTTGCAGCAGAGCCTGTTCACCTAGCGCGCCGTCTGGACCTCCAAAATCCTCTTGGCTATGCTGAGCATAGTTTTGGCACCCTCCTCCAAATGTTTCTTATCCACTTCATCATAAAGACCTGACCAATATATCATTAAAGAGGACATATGACAAATTATTTCCAAAGGATTTTTAATCAACTTCTTCTCAGAAACTTCCTTGTTCCTACTCTTCCATATTGCCCAATAGATCGATCCAATACCCCAAGCATGATTTTTTTTGCCAGATGGAAGCCAAAGTTCACACTAGGCCCAACATTGTTCTAAATTAGATGGAATGTTATTAGCCCCAACACACATAGCAACAATCATCCAAATGACTTTAGCAATTGGGCATTGAAAAAACAAGTGTGACACTGATTCTATACAATCACAGAAGGCACATAAAGGGTTCCCATTCCATTTTCTTTTCCTTAAATTTTCTTTAGTTAGCACAGCATCATTGGATAAAAGCCACAGAAATATTTTAATTTTCTCAGGAATTTTACTTTTACAAATCCTTTTTTGACACGTACCAGAATTGTTACTAGTTAAAGCCTCATATACAGATTTAACAGAGAACCTCCCTTTTCCACCCAACAGCCAAGTTATTCATCATTGTTATTACTAAGTTGAAAATTTATAGCATCATTATGAATTGTAGGCCAAGTCAGAGTGAAGCCATCTCCTAAAAGTTCCACTCCAAGTTAATTAGCCTACAAGTTGCGGTGGAGGGGTGAACATCTAGTTGACTTGGCCTCCCAGCTCCAGGTTCCCATGCATTCCAAACTAGCGGTGTCTGATATGTTTAATTGAAGCGTGTAGCACCTCTTGAAATCTCAAGATGATCTACAAACGTGTTTTGCAATTTTGTGGCTTTGCTAGAGCATGTTGTGCTCCTGTTGTCTGCAACAAATCATGACAATTCAATCCAGCACATTTGTGCATCATCTAACCCTTCTATAATGGAATAATAGATAGAACAGCTGCAAGTCATTGGTTGCTAAACACTTATTGAAATGAATTTTCTATGTACTGTATCATTCTGTTGGAGTATAGGCCCATGAGGCAAGGCCCATGAGGCCCATGTATGGAATATTATACAGCCACCCTCTAGGGTTGGCCCAATGCAACAGAGAATCCAATTCCAACATGGTATCAGCAGCCTAGGTTTTGGGTTTCCCACCTCCAGCCGCCAGGCATCTCCTGGGCGCCGCCGCCGCCGCCGGCGGCCGGCCCAGCCATGGCCGGCGGCCCTCCTTGCTTCCCCTCCTACTTCTCCTCCTTCCCCCCCTCTTCCATCCTATGCCTGGGCGCACGGGCCGCCTGCATTCGCGCCCAGGGCCTCTGGCGACGCCGCCGCAGCCCCCAGTCCTCATGGCGCGCCGCCGGCCGCCGGGGCCTTCATGGCGGAGGTCGCTGAGCTCCAGCCGGCCGTGGGGGGCGAGGATCCGGACGCTGGCGTCCTTGACGCGGACGCACAGGCCACGGTACTCCGCCTTGGCGCGGGCGCGGCCCCTGGAGCGCCTTCCGGCGCGAGCACGGCTCTCGGTGCAGCCGCCCCAGGCGCGATCGGCGCGGGCGCGGCCCCTGGAGCGCCTTCCGGCGCGAGCGCGGCTCTCGGCGCAGCCGCCCCAGGCGCGACCGGCCCTAGCGCGGGCCCAGGTGCTGGTGCAGCCCCCAGGTGCGAGCGCAGCCCCCTGTGCGGCGCCGGCGCAGCCGCTCCAGGCGCGAACGGCCCTGATGGTGCGGGTACAGCCCCCTGTGCGGCATCAGGCGCGGACACAGCTCCTGCGGCTCCCCTCTTCCAGCTCCAGCACCTGCAGGCCGTGAGGCAGCAGAGGGGCAGCTTGTCTGCCGAGCAGGACCAAGACCCGCCGCCGGTCCACCTCTTCCAGCACCGGCATGACCCAGGCGCGGTTCTCCTCCCCGAGCAGCTGGCCGTCCACGACAACCCTGCTGTCACTGCCGCCACTGCTCTTGCCGCGGCTCTCGCCGCCGCCCGTACTGCAGCTGCGGAGGGCCAGGCACGCCTCCATGCGGCGGCCCAAACCTGGGAGCGCGAGCGTGACGCGGCCGATCTCTGGACCCGCCAGGTCGCTGAGACAGCGCCGCTTCTCCACCCCGTCTACCCCGACGCACGTGCAACCCCATCTACCTCGGGCTGGACTCCTCCTTGGCCTGATTCGGCCGATCTACGTGTCGCGCAGCGGCACTACCCGGCATCGTCGTCTCTCCTCGGCGGGGGAGGCTGATGTCAATGGGGCACCACGCCTGCCCCTATCGCCACTCCGCCTCCGTCCGCCACGCCACCATGGTTTCTTCTGGGTTCTTCTCCCCCCGGGCCGAGCGGGGGTGGGAGGGGCCGTGGCGGCCGCCGTCGTCGCGGACGGGAACCTGGTGGGGGCCCTGATTTCCACGAACCATGGTTGGGGCACCTCTCTCCGTGGCCTCTCCAGGCTCCCGGCGGTGCGCCTTGCCCGCCGGCCACGCACCTCTCTCCGTGGCCTCTCCAGGCTCCCGGCGGTGCGCCTTGCCCGCCGGCCACCGCCATGCTTGCTGCTGCTTCTCCAGGGTTTCAGCCAGCAGCGTCCCCGTGGTCTACATCTTTCGGCGCCTCGCCCGGGCCTGCCGGGTGGGACTCGGCTGTAACAACTCCAGTTTTAGGGTTAGACAAATCTTGCATCATGAGCATGATCATCACATAAGCATCATTATGGCATTTTCTTAGCAATTATTTTTGTGCTTGATTTAAAAAGGCAATTAGTGATTTCAAGTGATTTCTAGAAGTCAATCTTGTGATGCTTTTCTCAAAATGGAGCTTTAACAAAGTTTATAGAGAAGAATTTTTGGAGAAACTTTTGTTTTGACCCCAATTTATGAAAATGACTTTTGGTGCTTCAAAAATGGCAAAAACAGTTTCAAAAATTAATTTTAAATGTATTTTTGTGGCCCAAATTTGTATTTTCAAATCCAGGCCGATTTTGCAAAACTTTCTACATGAAAGTTATTCATCTTTTAATTTTGAGAAACTTTCATTTTTGGATCATTTTCAAATTCGCAATATTTTTCAAAATATGGGCAGTCCAACTTTCTATTTGAAAAGTGGGACCAGGTGGGACCCACCCGGGCCCCACCTGTCATCATCTTTTCTTCCCCCTCCGCTTCGCGTCGCAGCGCGACGCCGACCGCCGCAGCGCTGCCAGCATCGCCGCTGTCGCCCCCGCTGCGCCGCGCCCCGACTATCCGTTTTGTCGCCCGCGTGCGCCTCCCGTCTGCCGGGCTTGTCCCCCGCCTGCCCCTGCCGCAGCCCTGCCGCCTCCGCTTCCCGCCTGCGCCGTCGCTCCGCCATGGAGGATGCCGCACGCCGCCACCAGCCAAGCGAGCCGGCCAAGCGAGCAA
The DNA here is from genome assembly GCA_018135685.1 of Themeda triandra. Taxonomy (NCBI): domain Eukaryota; kingdom Viridiplantae; phylum Streptophyta; class Magnoliopsida; order Poales; family Poaceae; genus Themeda; species Themeda triandra. The sequence continues at coordinate 717,539 of JAENPR010000015.1, read as the reverse complement.
CGACGAAGCAACGGCCACGCCGAGGCACTTAAGTGCCCGCCCGACCGCCGCAGCGAGCCCCCGCGCTCCGCTTCGCCGCTGCCCCGCTGTGCGTCGCGCGCATCGCGCCGTGCCGAGCGCCATGGCCGTCCGCCGGACCGCCCGCTCGTCCATGCCGTGACTCCCCGGTCCGAAGTGGACAGCCAGCGCCTTTAAAAGCTCGTCCACTCTCCCCAGCTCACTTCGCCCCCTCCATTTTCCCCATTCCTCTCCCCAGAGAGCGCCCCTCTCCGGCTAGCCACCACCCCGCTCCACCATTTTCTCCCCTGTGAGCGTCACGGTGTTCGCCTTGACCCGCTCCACCTTCCCCGCGTATCCGTGCCGCGAAAATCGAACCAAGGTAGGGCCAATTTGGCCGTCATTTTCTCCGTTCGCGGGAGCCGAGCTCCGGCGAGCTCTTCGGCGCCGCCGTCCGCTCGCCCCGGCCATCACCTTCTTCTTCTATCGTGTGCGCTAGCTCCGCCATGGCTTTGCGAAGCCCGTAGGCATAGCCAAGCGCGCCGCCGAGCCTTGCTCCGGCGTGCAGCCGTCGAGCCGCGCCGTCGCATCGCCGCCGGCCGTCGCGCCGCCGTTTCCGTGCGCGATTAGCCTTCATCTTCACCTCTACTGAGTCCGCGCCGTCGTCCCGAGCACGACGGTGCCACCCGCGTCGCCGGAGGAGCCGCCGTCGGCGAGCTCTCGCCGGTCGCCGGCGAGGTCTCCGCCCCGACCCGCTGACCGGTGGGGCCACGGCCGGGCCCACGCGTCAGCGCCTCGGGCGCGTGTGCGCTCTGTGTGTGCTGCGTCGGGTACGCGTAGCAGCGCGGGCCCGCGCGTCAGCCGCAGTGGAGGAAAAGCGCTGGGTGCGCGTAGCGTTTTAGGTGTTTTCCGATTTAAGAAAATGATTTCCAGAAATTGTTTTAAATCTTCCAAAATTCATATCTCCCTCATTTTAAGTCCATTTTGGGTGATTCAAGTGTCAATATTTTTCTTATGATGAGCTTTATGCATGTAGGGTATTGGTTTATTTTTATGAAATACTTTTCTGTACTGTTTTATTTAATGTCCTTAAATGCTTATAGCTTGTTAAATGCATAAGTAAATGTAGGTTTATCGAAAAAAATGTGGTTCCTGTTTTGTTGCTCTAGTTATGAGATGCTTCATCTGTGAAAAATGTTATTTATATATGTCATGTGTAGAAAATGCCCTGTTTAATTATTGTGCTTGCTTTGCTTAGAGTTTAGGAAATTCATAATTAATTATTTATGCAAGGTTTAGGCTTGATAATTTTTATAGGGTGTTTTTATGCCTATAAGTAGCTGTTAATCACATGAGATCTGTTGTTTGACACTTTTCATAATGCAAAGAATTTTTAGGTCTTGGTTTAATGCTTTGTCTTGTCTTTTTTGTATAGAATAAATGGTTCACTGTTTTGACCTGCAAATTTTATGGTAGGCTTGTTGTTACCTAGCTTAGCTACTATAATTTTTGTAGATTTTTCTGAGCAAGATAGCTATAGGTTGCTGTTATGCCCTGTTGTAATCATATTCGGTTAATCGTCGAAGCCTAGGTTAACTAGTGTACTTGCCATGTTTAATTAGGGTTATAAAAGGTGTAACATGTTAGGATGATGTTGACTACCTTGTAACTTCATGATTGGTTCATCATTATCATCATACGCCTTAGTTTCGTATTGCATTTCCGATATTCATACGCACGATGCATCATACAGGATTGCCGGAAGGAGCGACGCCGGTAGTACCCGAGGAGCCGGAAGGAGAGGAACAGCAGGGAGCAGTGCTGCAGGAGGCAGCACAGGACGAGGACCAGGACGCCGGACTTGCCCGAGTGCCCTAACCATCACCCTAGCTCCTTTGAGAAAGGCAAGCCCCGGAGCATTACTCCTACAGTTTTCAAAATGTTTTACTTGAGTCATTTATTTATTATGATGCATTAAGTTAATAGGAGTTGACTCGGAACCGTTACTGCATTATGATTACCTTGATCCACCTAAATACTTTACCCTAATTAAGTTCGGATCTCGCTTATGCTTAGCACTTTGCTTAATTAGATCGGTAGAAGACGGGTGATTGACCCTCATCCGCGAGGTAGGTGGTTACTACCTATGGTTGATACTATGGAGGTTGGTTAGAGAACATAATCATGTGGCCTTGTTAAATCACGCTTAGTCGGAGTTTGTGGTGTGTTAGACCACGGAAACTCCGGCGATGTCACTTAATGGGACTATGGCTTTGTACGTCCTCGGATCATGTTGAACAATGCCTCACGAGATAGCCGGAAGGATGCGGACATCCGACCGCGAAGCCTTGAGGATGTTTGGGCCGGCATTTCAACGGAGTTGAGTGTGTTGCCCACAGCGCGGTATTAAAGCCGGTGGCCCTGTCGCGGAGAGGTACCTGGTAGCCGGGCATGCCCCGGTGCAACCGTATTCGTTGAAATCCGTGTCTCCACCCGAATAGACCAAGGTGACCGTCACTCGTTACGCCGGCGAGTGTGGTTTGTGTGAGGAATACCCGCCACCTGGTTTGCAATCGATTATAATCGCCATCGTTCCCGGACAAGTGAACACTTGACCGAGCGCGGCACCTGTCGCAAATCATTGTGAAAAATAGGATGGTTATGGTTCTATGTGTTGATGCTTTGGTATGCTCAACCCGAAGGATAGGATAGCATTGTTTTGCTCATACTCCGGAGATGAAGTAGTACGGTGCTAATCTAGTGATGTCGGATCCAACTTAAAAGATGTTAAGCTAGAGAGTCTTTTATAACTAAATGATTATTAATAAGCTCACCTTTTTATCGCAAGTTTAAATGAGTCGGCTACCCCACTTATAAAGCCCGGCATACTCCTTGGTGTCACTTTATTTTCATTTATGACGGGTAAGTCTAGCCGAGTACCTTCTTGTACTCGGGGTTTTATTCCCTTGTTGTTGCGAGATGGTGAGATATTCTATGGCTATTGCCCAACTTGCTTCTACCCCGCGTATGGGGATGAGTAGATCGTGGGCACGATCAATCTATCTATCGTACCTCTATCTTTGTTGTCGGATGTGATGTTGGACCAGGCACTATGTTTCAACTAAGTGTGCGTTTGTGAACCAAAACTTTATTTGCTTCCGCAATTTGGATTTGAACTCGGTATTGTAATATTATTTCGTACTCCGATGTAATCTACTATTTGTGAACCAATGTATCACTATGAACTGTTGTATGTTGAACTCAATTCGGTCTGGGCTGTATTGTTGAAAGTTTGAAATCCTTCGAGATTTCACGGACTACCGGGTTGATATAGCCACAGTGTGCTAATTGAGTTGCTTTGACGACTCATAAGTACATTGTGATTATATTAATTGGTCGGTTCTATTACAGCTGGCATCGGAGCAGGTTCAACGTATTACTGTTCATAAGTATACTTAAAACAAAATTATTTTTGTTTTACAAACACTAATTACGAACTTATAGCCACTTAATCTCATATATAGGTTTTTCAAAAGTGTGTGGTTTTCAAAAACTTATATTTGTGCCTTGGACCAGTCATATCCTTTATGCCCAATTAAGGACTTTAGGTGGCTTATATAAGTACTAACTTGGGGGATTATTGCATCATATTTTTAATTGTCGCGCTCATACACGACGGTTTTGTATGAGGGCCATTCACTTGAATGGTTGTGTATGGTTCGATTTGCCTCTACGCCAAGGTAAGTGTGAGTTGTGAGAGCATGATCGGACGCAATGCCGATCTAGGGGAGTGCTTATTGGTGCTGGATTATATACATGTTCACACATGTTTATAAGAAGGTACCCCATGTGAGGGTGTCATCTTCTGATGACTTATTGGGTAGTATGCACTTGGGAATGGGTGCAAGTAATCGGAGATTTCACCTTGTTCGGAAGGTGTCTGGATTTTTACGTCGCTTGCATTCATTGGGACTTGGGCTGAAATGAATCTTCTGCAGGTACACTAACTTCGCAAAAACGTGTAGCCCGACTAGTTACCGCTATATGAGAGCACGTTTTGTATGCCACCGCCTAGACGTAATAGATAATAATTTTAGGCAGTGAGGACGTATGGAACGTGCATGCATCATGATTCACATATATGCTCATGTCATTCATTACATTCTCCTCTTCCCTTATAATTAAATTGTCTCGATTCCGCATCTCCATGCTTTAATTATTAAAATTGTTGCTCATTGAAAATAAAACTCCTTTTCAGATGGCTCGGACCAAGCAGACCGCTCGCAAGAGTTCGCGTCCGCCCCGCCACCGCAAGCTTGCTTCCCGTGGGAGTACTTCTCTTGTGGTGCGTCGGGTCTTTGTCCCACCAGCTCGGGGAGGCTGGTACCTTTCTGAAGAAGAGTGGCTTGCCCACTCTCCTCTGGAGGCTTCTGCACGGTGCTGGTTACCCTCTGGGCACAGAGCCACAGTACTACTGGGACGTTGGTGACCGGAAGAGCTATGGCTTTGTTTCTGTGGTGGTTGTGGTGCCATCCTTGGGCCATAGTGAGACTTGGACCGTATGGACGGCCAAGGGTGAGGGTATCACCGTTTTCGATGGTGCTCGGGATGCTTTTTTCCCGATACTTGAGAAGATGGTGACGGAGCTGCCTAATGAGGTTCGAGGCTCATTCCTAGTGTTTTTCCTTTGGCTAGCCCCCGCATTGACACGTGGAGGCGGGCTCCGGGAATGGCACTAGTGGCCGGACCTCGGGGAGGCGGACCGTGCCCGGTGCTCTTGCGCGAGTGTTGTGTTCGCCTTGATGAAGGCGTATGCAAAGGCACGGAGGAGCTTGCTCTCTTTAGGCACGACCAGTGGAGCGTGTCGAGAGAGAGAAGGAGGAGCTACGGGAGATGTACGAGAAGAAGCTCGAGGAGCACGAGAGGGAGATGGCACGATGACCGAGCGGAGAGACCAGGGCGATCGGAGAGAGAAGTTGGCCTTGCAAAGGAGTCCGGGAGCTTCGAGGCTAGAGTTGGCAGGCGTGACGCCACTATCAAGAAGTTTGGAGACACTTTGGCCCGTACAGTTGGAGAGCGGGATGCAGCCCGGACTGAGGCACGTGGTTTGAGGGCTGCTCAGCGCACTCTCCGGGAGGACTTGCACGAGAAGGAGGTCTACATCGACGCCCTGCGTGAGGAGCTCTACGCGAGACAGCACGGAGAGTGGGTTGAGTCTCAGCTTGGTGATGCTGCTAGCCAGGGGAGTGTTAGCCTTATGCGCCTAGACTAGTGTGTTGGTTAGTGTTAGCTGGACTGCCGTCCTTCATGGTCCGTTGCGACTCTTTTGTTTATGTGTGTGTCTGTAGTTGGTACGCTAGTAAGAGTTGGATGTGACCTTGGATCACGTTGTTGTAATGCTTTTTCGTCGCTATGCCTAAAAAGTCCAGTGTTCGTGTGTGCTGGCGACCATGGATATTGTAAGACTCTATGAGATGTTTCGACATAATATTATTAGTGCAGCTGTGATGTGGAAAAATGAATTATTGTGCCATGTGTGGTTAATTGTATGAATTAATTTTCCTTCAATTAATTTCGCAAGGCATGATCTATTTATTCGTTTAACCTCAGAGATTCAGCTCCTAATATTGGATCAATATTATGGTTGAAACGTGCGGATGGCGCCGATCACCCGCAATGGTCGTGGTAGTGGTCGTGATGAGGAAGAAGGGCATGGTGGTCGTGATGGGGAAGAAGCACATGGTGCACCACCCCTCCTCCCCTCACCGCGAGCGCTTGTTTGCACGGTTTACGGGAAGTCGCGCAACATCGAGCAACTTCGCGTGTCAACTTTGAAGCAAACAACAAACGCCGTGAGGATCATCAGCCTAATCAGTTCAGTGAATTCAAGGATTTCATGGACACCAAGCCTCCAGTGTTCAGGGATGCCCCTGATCCATTCATGGATGATGCTTGGATCAACACTATGGAAGAAAGGTTTTCTTTGCTGAGGTTATCTGAGGAAATGAAGGCTACCTATGCTGCACACATGTTTGAAGGTGACGCTAGGTTGTGGTGGAATACCCATCGCCACACCTTTCCCGAGGGTCACCTATCACTTGGGATCGGCTTGTTCGTGACTTCCGTGCAACTTATGTTCCACCCGATCTAATGGCAATGAAGAAGACAGAGTTCCATAACTTGACCATGGGGAATCGTTACGTGAAGGATTATCATCATGCATTTCAGAACCTCTCCCGTTATGCACCTGAGTTTGTGAGTACTGAAGCCAATAAGATTGCTGCTTTCAAGAAGGGTCTCAGTACAAAGCTGATGAAGACCATGGGTACCTCTACCCGTGTGACTTTCAATGACTTCTACAATGACTGTCTCACTCAGGAGAATCAGAACAACCTGCATGCTTTTGCTAAGAACCGTAAGAGGGCTAATGAAGGTGGTTCCTCCCAGCCGAGGGCTCCACCTGCATATCGCCCTCCATTTCGCAACCATGGTTCGGGGTCTAAGTTTAGGCCTCCACAGAAGAAGAATGTTCCTGCTCAGAATCAGCAGAGGTTCTCTAGGCCATTCGGATGCCTATGCCTCGGAAAAACCAGGTCGGAGCCAATGCCGCTTTGCGGTGCCAAGCCGACGTGATGGGTCCTTGCTTCAACCGTGGTCGGTCCTGGACACCTCTACAAGCAATGCCCTCATCCAAAGAAGCAAATGTCCGCTCGTGTGCATCACACGTCTTTGGAGGAGATTCTTTCTGGAGAACCCGTGATAGCTGGTATGTTCCCTATGAACCAGATTCCTGCTGCTGTTTTGTTTGATACTGGATCATCGCATTCCTTTATGAGTCAAGCATTTGCACAAAAGCATAGTCAAGCCATAAAGGAGTTGAATTTAGAGTTTCGGGTGAGTGCACTGGGCCGACATCACCACGAGACAAATGGTACTTGATGCAGCCTTGGAGTTAGATCGAGTGGAGATTCCGGATGAACTTGATCGTTCGCCCGGACTAGGTGTGGATGTTATCATAGGAATGAGTTGGATGCATCATTGGGGTGTAGTTTTGGATACCACCAATCGGATGGTGTCTATACGGAATCCTATGGGGAGGGCACTTTCCGAGATACCCTTACCTCGGAAGATTCCGTTAGAAACCGTGGTATATGCTACTAAGGTGACCCCTCTACATGAGATTCCGGTAGTATGTGAGTATCCGGATATCTTTCCTGATGAGCTTCCGGGTCTCCCACCTGATCGGGAGATTGAGTTCCGCATTGAGTTGTTGCCTGGAACAGCCCCAATTTCTAAGAGACCTTACCGTATGTCCTCTGATGAGCTGAAAGAACTTAAGAAGCAGTTGCAAGAGTTAGCAGATAAAGGCCTAATTCATCCTAGTGCATCGGAATGGGGTAGTCCCGCTATGTTCGTGAAGAAGAAGGATCAATCTTTGCGAATGGTCGTGGATTACCGCCTACTTAACTCAGTCACCGTCAAGAACAAGTATCCTCTACCACGTATTGATATCCTGTTTGATCAGTTGTCGAAGGCTAAGGTGTTCTCGAAGATTGATCTGAGATCAGGTTACCATCAGATTAAGATCAGACCAGAAGATGTTCCTAAGACCGCTTTCTCTACAAGATATGGGTTGTATGAGTACTTGGTTATGTCCTTTGGATTAACCAATGCTCCTGCATACTTTATGTATCTTATGAATTCGGTCTTCATGCCTGAGCTTGATAAGTTTGTGGTGGTATTTATTGATGATATCCCGATATATTCGGAGAATAAGGAAGACCATGCTTTGTGCATCTAAGGATTGTCTTTGGAGAGATTGAGGAAGCATAAGTTGTATGCTAAGTTTAGCAAATGTGAGTTCTCGGCTTCGGAAGGTTCAATTTCTTGGACATGTCCTCTCGATGAAGGAATAACTGTGGATCCTAGCAATATAGAGAAAGTATTGAATTGGAAGACACCCAAGTCGGTTCATGAAGTACGAGGTTTCCTTGGTTTAGCGGGGTATTATCGCCGATTCATTCCCAACTTTTCAAAGATTGCCAAGCCAATGACAAAATTGTTGCGTAAAGAGCACAAGTTCGCTTGGACGGAAGAGTGCGAAATGCAGCTTTCCGCACTGCGGGAAATGTTGACCACTTTCTCCTGTTCTAGCGCAACCGGATATTGAGAAGCCGTTTGATGTATATTGTGACGCATCCAAGATAGGTTTGGGATGTGTGCTTATGCAAGAAGGAAGAGTCATAGCTTATGCCTCTCGTCAGTTAAAGAAACATGAAGTAAATTACCCTACTCATGATCTAGAGCTTGCTGCTGTAGTGCATGCATTAAAGATCTGGAGACATTACCTCCTTGGTAACCCTTGCAATGTGTATACGGATCATAAGAGCCTAAAGTACATCTTTACTCAAGATGACTTGAACATGAGGCAACGCAGATGGCTGGAATTGATCAAGGATTACAACTTGCAGTTGTAGTACCACCCTGGTAAGGCCAATGTAGTGGCCGATGCTTTGAGTCGAAATCTCGAGTGATGCTCTTCCGTCGAGTTGGTAGAAGGCCATAATCTTATGCATTCGGTGATCTTGAACAATATTCGCATCGCCAGAACTGGAAGATAAGGTTAAGGAAGGTCAAAAGTCGACAATGCAATCTCGAGAGATCAAGAAAAGAATCAAAAGCATGCCATCTCGCTTCTTCATGGAAGATGATCAAGGAGTCTTGTGGTACGATAAACGTCTAGTTGTACCCCCGACAAGGAACTCGAAAGCGAGATCATGGATGAAGCTCACTTGTCCAAATTATCTATGCACCCCGGTAGCAGAAGATGTTTCATGATCTAAAACGTCGGTATTGGTGGTCTCACATGAAAAGAGATGTGGCGAGTATGTAGCAGAGTGTGATACCCGTTGTTGTCGGGTGAAGGCCGTTCACTTGAAGACAATTGGTTTACTTCAGCCATTGCCAATTCCATTGGAAGTGGGAATGTATCGGTATGGATTTCATTACTTGGATTACCCACTACACCAAAGGGTCATGATTCTATTTGGGTCATAGTGGATCGTCTAACCAAGTCTGCACACTTTATACCTGTCCATACAAATATCGTCCACCTCAGTATGCCGATATCTACGTCCAACAGATTGTCAGATTGCATGGTGTACCTAAAGAGATAGTGTCGATAGAGGACCGCAGTTTATGGCTCACTTTTGGGAACGGTTGCGAAGGGTTTGAATACTCAAGTATTGCATAGTACGCTTATCATCCTCGTACTTCGGGCCGGAGAGAGAGTGAATCGATTTTGGAAGATTTATTGCGTGCTTGTGTTTTGTCTTGGAAGGGCTCATGGGAGAAGTGGTTGCCGTTAGCAGAGTTCTCTTATAATAACAGCTATCAAGAGAGTATTAAGATGTCGCCTTTTGAGGCTTTGTATGGTAGGAGTTGTAGAACACCCGCCGCCTGGGTTGAGACGGAGATAGACGATACTATGGTATTGACTTCATTAAAGAAGCGAAGAGCAGTCAAGCTTATCCGACAAAGATATTGCAGCCGCACGGGTCCCCGACAGAAAAGTTATGCCGACAAGAAAAGACGGATCGTAACATTCCAAGTTGGAGACCATGTGTATCGAAGGTGTCACCTATGAAAAGAGTGCAACGTTTTGGTGTAAAACGGAAGTTAGCACCTCGGTATGTAGGACCTTTCAAAATCATAGAAACGAAAAGGACCCGTGGCCTTCAAGCTAGAATTACCCGAAGATATGAGTGCTTGTTTTCCCTGTATTCCATGTATCTCAACTCAAGAGGTGTGTGCGACTCCCTAAGGAAAAGATCAAGATGTCAGATATCAAATTGCAGCCAGACTTGACCTATGAGGAGAAGCCAGTAAAATTGTTGGATGTCAAGGAGAGAGTGACACGGAATAGAACAGTCAAAACATACAAGGTGTGTTGGAGTCATCATGATGATCTGGATGCTACTTGGGAGACTGAGGACTATCTTAAAGACGCATACCCGAGTTTCCATAGTCAATGGTTAGTTCGCTCAAATCTCGGGGCGAGATTTCTTTAAGGGGGGTAGGCTGTAACAACTCCAGTTTTAGGGTTAGACAAATCTTGCATCATGAGCATGATCATCACATAAGCATCATTATGGCATTTTCTTAGCAATTATTTTTGTGCTTGATTTAAAAAGGCAATTAGTGATTTCAAGTGATTTCTAGAAGTCAATCTTGTGATGCTTTTCTCAAAATGGAGCTTTAACAAAGTTTATAGAGAAGAATTTTTGGAGAAACTTTTGTTTTGACCCCAATTTATGAAAATGACTTTTGGTGCTTCAAAAATGGCAAAAACAGTTTCAAAAATTAATTTTAAATGTATTTTTGTGGCCCAAATTTGTATTTTCAAATCCAGGCCGATTTTGCAAAAACTTTCTACATGAAAGTTATTCATCTTTTAATTTTGAGAAACTTTCATTTTTGGATCATTTTCAAATTCGCAATATTTTTCAAAATATGGGCAGTCCAACTTTCTATTTGAAAAGTGGGACCGGTGGGACCCACCCGGGCCCCACCTGTCATCATCTTTTCTTCCCCTCCGCGTCGCGGCCGCAGCGCGACGCCGACCGCCGCAAGATCACCCGATCGCCGCCGCCGCCCCCGCCGCGCGCGCCCGACTATCCGTTTTGTCGCCCGCGTGCGCCTCCGTCTCGCGGGCTTGTCCCCCGCCCGCCTCGCCCACTGCAGCAGCCACGCGCCTCCGCTTCCCGCTGCGCCGTCGCTCCGCCATGGAGGATGCCGCACGCCGCCACCGCCAAAGCGAGCCGGCCAAGCGAGCAACGACGAAGCAACGGCCACGCCGAGGCACTCAAGTGCCCGCCCGACCGCCGCAGCCGAGCCCCGCGCCGCTCCGCCGCGCCGCCCCGCGCGTGCGTCGCGCGCATCGCGCGTGCCGAGCGCCATGGCCGTCCCGCGGACCGCCCGCTCGTCCATGCCGTGACTCCCGGTCCCGAAGTGGACAGCGAGCGCCTTTAAAAGCTCGTCCACTCTCCCGGCTCACTTCGCCCTCCATTTTCCCCATTCCTCTCCCCAGAGAGCGCCCCTCTCCGGCTAGCCACCACCCCGCTCCACCATTTTCTCCCCTGTGAGCGTCACGGTGTTCGCCTTGACCCGCTCCACCTTCCCCGCGTATCCGTGCCGCGAAAATCGAACCAAGGTAGGGCCAATTTGGCCGTCATTTTCTCCGTTCGCGGGAGCCGAGCTCCGGCGAGCTCTTCGGCGCCGCCGTCCGCTCGCCCCGGCCATCACCTTCTTCTTCTATCGCGTGCGCTAGCTCCGCCATGGCTTTGCGAAGCCCGTAGGCATAGCCAAGCGCGCCGCCGAGCCTTGCTCCGGCGTGCAGCCGTCGAGCCGCGCCGTCGCATCGCCGCCGGCCGTCGCGCCGCCGTTTCCGTGCGCGATTAGCCTTCATCTTCACCTCCACTGAGTCCGCGCCGTCGTCCCGAGCACGACGGTGCCACCCGCGTCGCCGGAGGAGCCGCCGTCGGCGAGCTCTCGCCGGTCGCCGGCGAGGTCTCCGCCCGACCCCCGACCGGCGGTGGGGCCACGGCCGGCCCACGCGTCGGCGCCTCGGCGCGTGTGCGCTGCTGTGCGCTGCGTCGGTACGCGTAGCAGCGCGGGCCCGCGCGTCAGCCGCAGTGGAGGAAAAGCGCTGGGTGCGCGTAGCGTTTTAGGTGTTTTCCGATTTAAGAAAATGATTTCCAGAAATTGTTTTAAATCTTCCAAAATTCATATCTCCCTCATTTTAAGTCCATTTTGGGTGATTCAAGTGTCAATATTTTTCTTATGATGAGCTTTATGCATGTAGGGTATTGGTTTATTTTTATGAAATACTTTTCTGTACTGTTTTATTTAATGTCCTTAAATGCTTATAGCTTGTTAAATGCATAAGTAAATGTAGGTTTATCAGAAAAATGTGGTTCCTGTTTTGTTGCTCTAGTTATGAGATGCTTCATCTGTGAAAAATGTTATTTATATATGTCATGTGTAGAAAATGCCCTGTTTAATTATTGTGCTTGCTTTGCTTAGAGTTTAGGAAATTCATAATTAATTATTTATGCAAGGTTTAGGCTTGATAATTTTTATAGGGTGTTTTTATGCCTATAAGTAGCTGTTAATCACATGAGATCTGTTGTTTGACACTTTTCATAATGCAAAGAATTTTTAGGTCTTGGTTTAATGCTGTCTTGTCTTTTTTGTATAGAATAAATGGTTCACTGTTTTGACCTGCAAATTTTATGGTAGGCTTGTTGTTACTTAGCTTAGCTACTGTAATTTTTGTAGATTTTTCTGAGCAGTATAGCTATAGGTTGCTGTTATGCCCTGTTGTAATCATATTCGGTTAATCGTCGAAGCCTAGGTTAACTAGTGTACTTGCCATGTTTAATTAGGGTTATAAAAGGTGTAACATGTTAGGATGATGTTGACTACCTTGTAACTTCATGATTGGTTCATCATTATCATCATACGCCTTAGTTTCGTATTGCATTTCCGATATTCATACGCACGATGCATCATACAGGATTGCCGGAAGGAGCGACGCCGGTAGTACCCGAGGAGCCGGAAGGAGAGGAACAGCAGGGAGCAGTGCTGCAGGAGGCAGCACAAGACGAGGACCAGGACGCTGACTTGCCTGAGTGCCCTAACCATCACCCTAGCTCCTTTGAGAAAGGCAAGCCCCGGAGCATTACTCCTACAGTTTTCAAAATGTTTTACTTGAGTCATTTATTTATTATGATGCATTAAGTTAATAGGAGTTGACTCGGAACCGTTACTGCATTATGATTACCTTGATCCACCTGAATACTTTACCCTAATTAAGTTCAGGATCTCGCTTATGCTTAGCACTGCTTAATTAGATCGGTAGAAGACGGGTGATTGACCCTCATCCGCGAGGTAGGTGGTTACTACCCTATGGTTGATACTATGGAGGTTGGTTAGAGAACATAATCATGTGGCCTTGTTAAATCACGACTAGTCGGAGTTTGTGGTGTGTTAGACCACGGAAACTCCGGCGATGTCACTTAATGGGACTATGGCTTTGTACGTCCTCGGATCATGTTGAACAATGCCTCACGAGATAGGGGAAGGATGCGGACATCCGACCGCGAAACCTTGAGGATGTTTGGGCCGGCATTTCAACGGAGTTGAGTGTGTTGCCCACAGGCGCGGTATTAAAGCCGGTGGCCGGTCGCGCCGGAGGTACCTGGTAGCCGGGCATGCCCTGGTGCAACCGTATTCGTTGAAATCCGTGTCTCCACCCGAATAGACCAAGGTGACCGTCACTCGTTCTGGCCGGCGAGTGTGGTTTGTGTGAGGAATACCCGCCAGCTGGTTTGCAATCGATTATAATCGCCATCGTTCCTGGACAGTGAACACTTGACCGAGCAGCGGCACTGTCGCAAATCATTGTGAAAAATAGGATGGTTATGGTTCTATGTGTTGATGCTGGTATGCTCAACCTGAAGGATAGGATAGCATTGTTTTGCTCATACTGGAGATGAAGTAGTACAGTGCTAATCTAGTGATGTCAGGATCCAACTTAAAAGATGTTAAGCTAGAGAGTCTTTTATAACTAAATGATTATTAATAAGCTCACCTTTTTATCGCAAGTTTAAATGAGTCAGCTACCCCACTTATAAAGCCTGGCATACTCCTTGGTGTCACTTTATTTTCATTTATGACGGGTAAGTCTAGCTGAGTACCTTCTTGTACTCAGGGTTTTATTCCCTTGTTGTTGCAGATGGTGAGATATTCTATGGCTATTGCCCAACTTGCTTCTACCCCGCGTATGGGGATGAGTAGATCGTGGGCACGATCAATCTATCTATCGTACCTCTATCTTTGTTGTCGGATGTGATGTTGGACCAGGCACTATGTTTCAACTAAGTGTGCGTTTGTGAACCAAAACTTTATTTGCTTCCGCAATTTGGATTTGAACTCGGTATTGTAATATTATTTCGTACTCCGATGTAATCTACTATTTGTGAACCTATGTATCACTATGAACTGTTGTATGTTGAACTCAATTCGGTCTGGGCTGTATTGTTGGAAGTTTGAAATCCTTCGAGATTTCACGAACTACCGGGTTGATATAGCCACAGTGTGCTAATTGAGTTGCTTTGACGACTCATAAGTACATTGTGATTATATTAATTGGTCGGTTCTGTTACATCGGCGGCCTTGGCACACTCCTTCAGCACTATGGGCCCGACGACTCCTGTCGGCCCACAGTGGATCGCCGATTCGGGTGCCACCTACCACACCACTCCCGACCGCGGTATACTCTCCTCCGCCCACCCACCTTCTTCCTCTCACCCTTCGTCCATCATGGTCGCAAATGGCTCGTGTCTTCCTGTCACGTCCGTGGGTACCGCCGGCGCCCATGGCTCCTTTCATATTCCTGATGTTCTTGTGGCTCCCGGTATGGTTCACAACCTCCTCTCTATTCATCATTTCACAGCTGACAACTCTTGCTCGGTTGAGTTTGACCCTTGTGGCCTCACCGTGCGGGATTTGGCCTCCCGGCGTCCTCTCCTCCGTTGTGACAGCACTGGACCTCTCTACACTCTTCGTTTTCCTAGTTCCGCTGCACCTCATTTGCCATCCACTTCACCTCCTTCGGCATCTGCCCTCGCCACCACTACCTCCACTACGTGGCACCGTCGTCTTGGCCATCCCGGCCGGGCTGCTTTGACACAGCTCAGTCACACTCCGCTGTGCCTTGCTCTCGCGCTACTGATGAGCACTTGTGTCATGCGTGCCAGTTGGGCCGTCATGTTCGCCTTCCTTTTTCCAGTTCTTCTTCACATGCGGCCCGCATGTTTGATCTTGTCCACTGCGACCTGTGGACCTCGCCTGTACTCAGTATTTCTGGATATAAGTACTATCTTGTGGTGGTTGATGATTTTACTCATTACTTGTGGACTTTTCCCTTGCGTGCCAAGTCCGATGCCTTCCCCGCGATTCTCCACTTCTTCGCTTGGGTGTCCACTCAGTTCGGCCTCACCATCAAGGCCGTTCAGTGTGACAATGGCCGTGAGTTCGATAACTCCACCTCGCGTGCGTTCTTCCTCTCTCACGGTGTCCAGCTGCGCATGTCTTGCCCGTACACCTCCTCTCAGAACGGCAAGGCTGAGCGCATGATTCGCACCATCAACGACACCATGCGCACGCTTCTTCTCCAGGCCTCACTTCCTGCTCGCTTCTGGGCTGAGTGCCTGCATACCTCCACCTACCTCCTTAACCGCCTACCTTCTGCTGTCTGTCCCGCTCCCACACCACACCATGCTCTTTTCAGTACCCCTCCTCGGTACGATCACCTTCGGGTCTTCGGGTGTGCTTGTTACCCGAACACCACCGCCACTGCTCCCCACAAGCTAGCTCCTCGGTCCACTCTGTGTGTTTTCCTCGGGTACTCCCCGGATCACAAGGGTTACCGGTGCTATGACCTCACCTCTCGTCGGGTCCACATCTCTCGCCATGTGGTGTTCGATGAGTCTGTTTTCCCCTTCTCCACCACCCCTACCACCACTTCCACCCCAGAGCTTGACATCTTCTCTTTGTTTCCCACTGACGCGGTGGTTGAGCCACCTTTCCAGTTGTCTCCTGCAGGTACTACGGCACCGTGCTCCTCGCCGGAGCCGTGCCCCAGCTCACCGGCGGCCAGTGCCTCTCCCGACCCCTCTCCCTGCTCGACCATGGAGGGGCCGAGCGGGGGTGGGGGTCCCGAGCCGCCGCCTCAGGAGCCACCGGCGCGCTTCGCCCAGCCGGTGCACGTGTACGAGCGCCGTGCACAGACTGTGCCACCACCACCGCCGCCTCAGGCGCCACCGGCGGCGTCTCAGGTGCCATCTGCACCACCTCAGGCGCCACCGGCGCGCTTCGCCCAGCCGGTGCACGTGTACCAGCGCCATGCACAGACTACGCCACCACCACCGCCACCACAGCAGATGGCCCCTTCTTCGCCAGGGTCACCTGCCCCTCCGGTGGTGTCCTCCTCTCCGCCGGGGACACCGTCACCCCCACCTCGGCCGCCGGGTGCCCGTGTCACGACACCGGTCTACCACCCGCCGCTTCTTCACCGGGACCCTCGTCACACTCACCATATGGTGACGAGGCAGGCGTCCCGCCCGCAGGCCCTCTCCGCCACTGCCTGCAAGATGGGGATCTCTCCGGTACCCTCTTCCGTCCGCGAGGCCTTGGCGGACCCCCACTGGCGCCGTGCGATGGAAGAGGAGTACGCGGCACTCCTCGCCAACCAGACCTGGGATCTGGTACCCCGTCCGCGAGGCTCCAACGTCGTCACCGGCAAGTGGATCTGGACACACAAGCGTCGGGCTGATGGTACACTTGAGAGGTACAAGGCTCGCTGGGTACTCCGGGGTTTCACTCAGCGCCCTGGGGTTGACTATGATGAGACTTTCAGTCCAGTGGTGAAGCCCGCTACTGTCCGCACAGTGCTCTCGCTGGCTCTCACCCGCACAGTGCTTTCTGCATGGTCTGCTCACTGAGACAGTTTACTGCAGACAGCCAGCTGGGTTTGTTGACTCCTCCAGTCCTGAGATGGTCTGCCGCCTCAACAAGTCTCTCTACGGCCTCAAGCAGGCTCCCCGGGCATGGAACCATCGGTTTGCTGCTTTCCTCCTGACCCTGGGCTTTGTGGAGGCCAAATCAGACACGTCCCTGTACATCTATCACCATGGGGCTGAAATTGCGTATCTGCTGCTCTATGTGGATGACATTGTCCTTACAGCTTCCAGTGAGTCACTTCTTCGCCGGATCATCACCTCTCTTCAGCAGGAGTTCGCGATGAAGGATTTGGGTGTGCTTCACCACTTTCTTGGGGTCACTGTTGAGGCTCATCTAGCTGGGCTACTTCTTCACCAGCGGCAGTATACTCTTGATATTCTTGAGCGAGCTGGGATGACAGATTGCAACCCCTGCTCCACTCCAGTTGATACTCAGAGCAAGCCGTCTGAGGCAGAGGGTCCTCCAGTGACCGATCCCACAGCGTACCGCAGTCTTGCTGGTGCTCTTCAGTACCTCACCTTCACCCGGCCTGACATCACCTATGCAGTTCAGCAGTTGTGCCTTCATATGCATGATCCTCAGGAGCCTCACCTCACTGCTCTCAAGCGTCTCCTCCGGTACCTCCGCGGCACTGCTGACTATGGCCTGCTCCTTCACCGTCGGTCCTCCTCTACAGAGATGGTTGTCTACACTGACGCCGACTGGGCCGGCTGTCCTGACACTCGACGTTCCACCTCTGGCTACGCCGTCTTTCTCGGAGGCAACCTGGTGTCCTGGTCCTCCAAGCGCCAGCAGGTGGCCTCCCGCTCCAGTGCTGAGTCCGAGTACCGTGCCGTTGCCAACGGTGTGGCTGAGGCTTCGTGGCTCCGGCAGCTCCTGGCCGAGCTCCATAGCCCCCTTCGCCGGGCCACGCTCGTCTACTGCGACAACGTCAGTGCGGTCTATCTCTCCACCAACCCCGTTCAGCATCAGCGCACGAAGCACGTGGAGATTGACCTTCACTTCGTCCGTGATCGGGTGGCCATCGGCGAGGTGCGGGTCCTCCATGTACCGACCACCTCCCAGTTCGCCGACATCTTCACCAAGGGCCTCCCGTCGTCGACCTTCACCGACTTCCGCTCCAGCCTCAACATCACCAGTGGCTAGTTGTGGCTATGGGGGGCCGTGTGTGTGCTCTTTCTTTTAGGTGTCCAGTCTCGAACTCCGCTGCGCCGGTAGTTCGGACTGCGGGGGAGTGTTGGAGTATAGGCCCATGAGGCAAGGCCCATGAGGCCCATGTATGGAATATTATACAGCCACCCTCTAGGGTTGGCCCAATGCAACAGAGAATCCAATTCCAACACATTCAAGTGAAATTTAGATGAAATTACTGAAACTTTCTTATCTTTGGGTTCACTCTGAAGATTCGTGCTCTGAGGGTTCACTCTGAAGATCCATGCTCTAAAAAAACAATTATAAGAGGCTAGAAGGAACCATATTATAATAAGAAAAAGAACAAAAAGATCTAACAAATTCATTTTGGTGGGTAAAATTATGAGTGCATAACCTAATTACACTCATACATAGAGCACAAGTAGTGTGAAATTTGATACAAATATAAGGAAACCATGTTTTTTTTTGGAGAAGATAAAGGTGTATAAAAAGAGAACTAGAGAAGGGCCACATTAATATCAACTGTTCAGTTTCACAGGATTCCACTCAATAATAAATTTGAAGCTATTGGTTTCTTGGAATAAATTATGGCAGGAGGATTTAAATTCTCATTGTTTGGAGTTGGCATGTTTTAGATATGGAGAGCAAGACCCACTATATAAGGATCTTGGGCTTCTTGTTGAGGCACATCTCATGTGAACAAGAATATTCTGGCCAGCTCATTTTTCTCACGATGATGTTAAACACAAGAGAACGTGTGTTTGCATAAGAGTTCAAATGATATTGACCTTAGTTCCTGATTTTCCGGCCTTTGCATGATGTAAAACATAAAAGAATCATAGGCAAGAATGCATAGCATAAAACTGATCACAAGAGAGACACCGGCTAACAACAGGAAATGGACCAAAAACTGTTGCTCAATTGAGTATTTTTCTGTACATTTTCTCTCCTATATATGTACACACAAAATTGTTTGGATGATCAGCAAATCCTCTAAAAGGCGGAAGCTAATCGCAGGGGGTCAGAGTTGTTTTATGATCTGTCTATAAGCTAAGAGCATTCAGAAGAGACACTCTGCTCTGGATCAACGTCCTGAACAAGGTCCCAACTCTGCTCTCAAGATCAACAACGTCCAGATCCAACCCTTGCAATTGCTCCGCCTCGCATACGATACTCTTCTTTTGGAATGACTTGGAGACAAGTGACCACTTGCTAGAACTTGGAATGGCGATTTGCTTCGACAGGAGATGCAATGTCGATTCGAGGATTGACAAGGCAATCTCCCTCGCTTCAGCAACCAGGTTGATCACCCTGCATCCCTCGATGTCAGAAGCAGTCTTCTTGTTGACCTTCTTGAACAGCTTCTGTGCCTTCTTGACCAAGCGCGCATAGCACTGCATCTTGGTCTGGAGAGCCGCGGCGTCTCCTCTTTTGAGAGCCAACTGCATCTCCTGGACAGTGGCCTGGAGCTCCACAAAGCTCTCTTGCACGGCGCTGCAGAGGTCGAGCAGGACGAGGGAGCGCTCGAGCTCCTCCTCCACCGCATTCCTCTGGCTGCTCGGCAAGCATGTGAGCGCGTCGATGGAGTTGTAGATGCTCCCGAGCTTGCTCAGACCATCGACCATGGTCTCGATGGTTGCTGAAGGCGATGAGACGGCTGCCTTCAGGCTCTGTAGCTGTTCCTCAACAGCAGTCTTGCTGGAGCGAGGGCTCGAAGGAAGGCTCACAGATCTCATGTGGTATGCCATCCTTAGAATTGATGAAAGCAATGAAGATTGAAGCTACTAGAACTAGAACGGAAGAGAGGACAAAGGCAAGCTGCTACAATGGTGTCTCTTCTCGGCTTCGGCTTCCTTGTTTATATAGCAAGAGAGGCTGAATCAACTGCAGAGCTCAACCAGCAGACAAGGAGAATCATTCTCATGTGTGGCCAACTGCGTGCTTAGTCGCTGCAACCGAAGCCAAGAATCTCATCACGCATTGAGCCTGATTACAAGACTGTCATGTCTGCATTATGGCTGACAAGCTCGCCTGCACGGGCGAAAGGGGCGTCGGGATTAGCATCCGATCCAGATCGTGAGATGATTAATTGGTCTTCAAGTTGCCGGTGGAGGGTGGCCTCAGCAGTCAACTCCAGGCCCCCAAAGCATTCCAATCCGGTGCCCGCTTGCATCGAAGTATCATCAGTCATGCATCGTGTGATGATTCAGCTTGCTATCGCGCTGTCATGTCGCAACTAGTAGCAGCGGCAAGCCGGCAACGGATTCGCTCGAGCGTGTAAGATGATGCACACGCTTGCCATGGATTTAAAAACAAAGAAGAGACAGGCAAAAGGGTAATGGAGGGGGAGAGCAGCAAGCGGCAGGCGGGGCTGACCAGGTCGTTGCCGGAGTCCGGATCGAAGTCCTGGGTTGCGGGCTTGCGGCAACCGAGAGTCCCACCCCACGATTTCAGCGGCGAACCCGAGACGGCGGCGGCGACAGGCCGACGACGACCTTGGTCCTTGGGGGTCGTCCTGCCGCGCTGCCCTTGCTCCTTAGAGTCCATGGGAATGACCCGCCGGGCGCCGGCGGTGGAGATGCCGGCGCTAAATTGGCTCTCCATCTGGAACAGGGGCAGCGGAGGCCGCCGCCGGTGACCGGAGGGGAAGCGTCGCGGCGGTGAAATGCGGCGCTCAATTGGGGGGCACGGCCAGTTTGCAAATTGCCCCCTCATTTGGATAAATTGTTATCAAATGTAACTCGAATATTTGTCAAACTCAAGATGATCTACAGACGTGTTCTGCAATTTTGTGGGTGTGCCTATGCACGTTGACATGTTGTGCTCCTGTTGTCTGCTACAAATCATGACAACTAGGTGAATTCCCCGCGCGTTGCCGCGGGTATGCAGTAGAATTTTATTAAGATTTGACATGGTATATGCAGGGTCATGCAAGAACTTCCGAGCAGAAACATGGTAAGCAGGGTCTATGTGGAGCCCACTCAAAATAAAACACCGTATATACAACATAGATATACATGGTATATGTACGATCAACATCCGTTTTCCTTGAAAAACTGCAGCCGTACCTTGAGGCGTAGACTCGCAGTTGGCTTCTTCTCCACTCGTTTTATCTGTGGCCTCTCTACCATCAACTCCCGCACCGGAGCTCCGTTCCCACCAATCAACTCCCCGATCTAGACTTCCAAAGCCGAAGCCCACGTCCGCGACGGCGAGAGAGGAGGTGGCGCTAGTCATAGTCGCGCGCTTGCTGGGGTTAGAGTCGGAGAGTCTCTATGTGGATGCAAATGAAGTCCTCGTCAGTACAGGCAAGGTGCAGGGCAGTGTTCGGGGGTGAACCACGAGCGTCAAGCGGTGGTACGTGGCCTTTAATCTTCCGTGCGCCGGCCTCCACAGCATCCTCTCCGGCCGTGGTCGCTGCTCCATCTCACAACCTTGTCGATCTCCCCGACCCCGTGGCTCCGCCGCAGGCACCGTCCTAGGATGGCAAGGGTCCTCATTTTTATAGGGGAAAATTGATTGCCGGTTTCAGGAGGCGATGGGTCGGGGAAGGAGCTGGAGGCACGCGACGCTTGCACATCTGTTCGGTGTAGATGGAGATGATTCGTTTGGGAACTGAAAGGGGATGGGATAAGTTTAGTAACTGAAATTTGCTGATGTGGCACAAGGAGGAATCAGATAAATAGCTTAGTGGGGTTTGTTTATATAAGATGTATAGATTTAGTGTAGCACATTCTTGCAGCATGTAACACTTCTCTAACACTATTGCTATGGAGCGGTTTCGCTATTTGTTGGAATCATTTAAATGAATTTGCAATATATTAAATGAGTTCTTGATGAAATCACTCAAATTTTCTTACATTTGAGGTCGCTCTGAAAATTTAAGCTATAAAAAGAACCTTACAAGGAGGCCGCGCTAGCTACCGGACGGCAAGGCCGAGAACAACTCTTGTTTTCCCCTCATCTCCATGAATGTTGCTTATGTGTATAACTGGTTGTTGGGCTTGTGTGAACGTGTGATGAAGCAATAGGCGTTACTGGACCCAAGGAAATCAGGCAAATATACACCAAAAACCACAAATACAACCTAGTTAACTAGAAGGCTATGAAGAAAACAGGAGGCGCCAAATACCATAGCTCCTAGGGCGCTCGATAGTGCCTTCGTCTATCAGGAGTGACACTGGCTGCTAGGTTACCATAGCAATAGGCGTTACTAGACCCAAGGGAATCAGGCAAATATATACCAAAACCCACAATAATAACCTAGTTAACTAGGAAGCTAGGAAGAAAACAGGAGGCGCCAAAGACCATAGCTCCTAAGCAGCTGGATAGTTGACACCTATGCCCTCATCTATCAGGAGTGCCAACGGCTGCTAGGTTGGCAATGTCTAAAACCATAGCTCCGGTGTTACAAAGTAGAGTGCATCACGGTGTCTGATGGAACGGATAGTGGCAATCTAGCATAGAAAACAACAATGGAGAAAAGAGCGAGCAACAACTACATCGAGGCGTCGGACCCCTCCAATACGTTGTACTCCTCGATATTCTAGGCATATGATCATTTTTTTCCACTCACTAGTTGATATTTATTAAATTTACATGTTGATTGATTTTCTTTTTATGTGTTTTGGTGAAAAATAATAGTCATTGTTAAAATAAGAAGTGTTATCTTAAAATGGTTGTTTGGATCTTGTTTTGTTTGTAATTTTATGATTGCAGTTGTACTCTTTTGTGCCCTTGCTTAGCTCGTGGCCAATTTTTGCCCCATATAAAAAATTCTAGCTCCATCAATGCTTACAAGAGATTAGAAAGGGCAATATTAGTAAGAAAAAGAAAAAGAAACCTAAAATTTTGTTTTGATGGGTCAAGTTATGAGTGAAAGGGTCTCTAGCCTAGTGGTTAGAACAACCTAGCAGACACAGGTTCGACTCCCGTGGGAGCGAATTTAAACAGTCGGATTATAAAAAATTTTAAAAAAAAGGCTGAGATTTCCCTTGCTGACTTCTGTCAAAAAAAAAAAGTTATGAGTGCATAGTCAAATTATACTCGTACGTACTCCCTCTATCAACCAGTACGTACTCCCTATATCAACCAAAAAAGACGCGTGGAGTTTCTTAAGTTTCAATAAGTTCGTAGAAAATCTTAAATCTCTAAATAAATTTATTATAAAAATATATTCAATAATTAATCTAATGATACTTATTATGCATCATAAAAATTGGTGAAATTTGAAAATAATTAATTTCTTTAGAAGTAAGAATCACACTCTTTGTGGGACGAATGGGGTAGTGTATAAGGGTGGGCACATAACCCGATACCCGAACCCCGAACCCGAAATACCCGGACCCGGACCCGAATATACCCGAACCCGCACTACCCGATGTTTAGTTCGGATAGTGAATCCTATTACCCAAATTTACATTGGGTAATTCGGGTAACTACCTCCGGTACCCGAATTACCCGAAGTACCCGAACTATAGAGATGGAGGACTTGAGAGATGTTCTTTACTTCTTTGTTCTTATGCCATGCGTTGGCAAATGGTAGGCAGCAAGCTTGACACAAAGTTGAAGGCTTGAACTTTTAAATTTGTGCTCTCGTATAGTACTAGTTAGTACCTAAGTCTTTCTGAATTATCACTGAGTCTTTCTGAATTATCACTATGTTCGTGTGTCATGGTCACTTGCATTGCATCTTAATGTTGCATAAGGTCTGAGATGCGAGATGTCTTAATGTTTGTGATGACATGTGAGTTGCAATTAAAAACTTTTATCAATTATTTTGTTCAATTCTTGATCTATGCAAAATTCTGTGATGTTTCGTGGTTGCTGTGATTTGACATATTTCGGGTATATCGGGTATTACCGAACCCAAACCCGAAATTGCGGGTACCCAAAATTACGGGTAGTATTTTTCAGGGCTATTATCGAGTAACAATTCTCATTACCTGAATTTCTCAAAACCCGAATTACCCGACCCGAATTAATCGAGTAACCCGAACGCCCAGACTTAGTAGTGTAAAATAGATGGCAAAATTTCCTAACAAATACAACTATAAGATAGCCATATTGTTTAAAAGAAACTGGATGGGTAAACCCCATCTTGATTATAAAGGGGCATCAAAAGAGAAGATCCTTATTAATATCTAATATTTTCATAGGATTCAACACTCAACGGTAGTTGCTACCTTAGTTGTTTCTTGGAATAAGCCGTGGAATTACGAGATAAACTCTAATATTTGGAGTTGGGATGTTAGCTAGGGAGAACAAGATCCACTGTGTAAGGACCCTGTGCTTGCTGTTGAGGCACATCTCATGTGAACTAGAATATTCTAGCCAGCTCACTTTTTGTCATACTGATGTTGAACACAGGAGAATGTGGACTTGCATAACAGTTCAAATGATATTGACCATAGTTCATGTATCGCTGGCCTTTGCAAGATGTAAAACAAAATAAAGGCATCACAGTCAAGAATGCAAACCATAAAATCAATCACAAGAGAGACACCAGCTGGCAACAGGAAATGGACCAAAATTTGTCTCTCAATTGAGTAATTTTCTGTACAATTTTTCTCATACATATATACACAAAATTGTTTGTATGATCAGCAAATCCTCTAAAATGCGGATGCTAATCGCAGGGTGTCAAAGCTGTTGTATGATATGTCTACAGGCTAAGAGTATTCAGAAGAGAAACTCTGCTCTGGATCAACGTCCTGAACAAAGTCCCAACTCTGCTCTCAAGACCGACAATGTCCAGCTCCAACCCTTGCAACTGCTCCAAATCGCATACAAATCTCTTCTTTTGGAGTGACTTGGAGACAAGTGACCACTTGCTGGAACTTGGCATCACAATTTGCTTTGACAGAAGATGCAATGTCGATTCGAAGATCGACATGGCAATTTCCCTCACTTCAGCGATCAGGTTGATCACCCTGCATCCTTCTATGTCAGACGCAGTCTTCCTGCTGACCTTCTTGAACACCTTCTGTGCCTTCTCGACCAAGCGTGCGTAGCACTGAACCCTGGTCTGGAGAGCTGTGTCGTCTCCTCTTTTCAGAGCCAACTGCATCTCCTGTACAGTGGCCTTGAGCTCCAAGAAGCTCTCTTGGACGGCGCTGCAGAGGTCGAGCAGGACGAGGGAGCGCTCAAGCTCCTCCTCCACTGCCTTCCTCTGGCTGCTGGGCAGGCATGTGAGCGCATCTATGTGGATGTAGATGCTCCCAAGCTTGCTCAGACCATCGACCATGGTTTCGATGGTCGCTGAAGGCAGAGATATGGCTGCTTTCAGGCTCAGAATCTGTTCCTCAACATCGGTCTTGCTGGAGCGAGGGCTTGAAGGCACGCTCGCAGATCTCATGTGGTAAGCCATCTTTGGAATTGGTGAAAGCTGTGAAATGTTGAAGCTTCTGGGAGTAGGAATGAAGAAATATCAAAGGCAAGCTGTTGCAATGGTGTCTTCTGGGCTTCGGCTTCCTTGTATATATAACGAAGGAGGTGGATGCAACTGCACAGCTGAACCAGGAGACAGGGAGAATCATTCTCTTGTGTGACCAACAGCATGCTCATATGCTGCCACGAAGCCAACTAGTAAGAATTGCATTGCCCATTGAGCTTAATTACGAGGCTGTCATGTCTGTGCTACAGCCGGCAAGCTTGCTGCATCGACGAAGAGCGATGAAATTAGCATCTGATCCAGATCATGAGAATGATTTAATTAGCCTGCAAGTTGCCGGTGGAGGGGTGAACATCTAGTTGACTTAGCCTGCAGGTTCCCATGCATTCCGATCTGGTGGGTTCTGATATGTTTTAATTGAAGTGAGCACACAACTGGCATATTCATTCCTTTTGTTTAATTGAATTGAAGCGTGTAACCCCTTTGGCAATCTACAAGACGATCTGCAGACGTGTTTTGTAATTGTGTGGCTTTGGTAGAGCATGTTGTGCTCTCTGCAACAAATCATGATAATGGTGCATCCGTGCATCCACTGACCCTTTTCTAATGGATAGAACAGGGTTGGTGTCATGCAAGTCATCTGGTTGCTAAATATTTATTTCTATGAATATCGTTCAATTTAAATCTTGATGAAATTACTGAAACTTTCTTACCTTTGGGTTCGCTCTGAAGATTCATGCTCTTAGGGTTTACTCTGAAGATCCATGCTCTGAAAAGAAAAACAATTATAAGAGGCTAGATGGAACCATATTAATAAGAAAAAGGACAAAAATTTCAAAAAAGTTCGTTTTGATGGGTAAAAAATTATGAGTGTATACTCATACATAGAGGCTAGATGGAATATTATTAATAAGACAAAAGAAGGACAAAAAGATCTAACACATTCATTTTGGTGGGCAGAATTATGAGTGTACACCATAATTATACTTATACAAAAGAACTAACACATTCATTTTGGTGGGTAAAATTATGAGTGTACACCATAATTATACTTATACAAAGAGCAAAAGTAGATGGCACAAGGTCCTGTAATACATCACAACTGTAAGGGAACCATGTTTTTCTTTTTCTGAAGCAAACTAGAGGTGCATACAAAGAGCAGGCCTGATTCCACTCAACGGTAAATGCTAAATTATTGGTTTCTTGGAAACAAATCGTGGTAGGAGATAGTTCTCATAGTTTGGAGTTGGCATGTCTTAGCTAGGGAGAACAAGATCCACTCTACAAGGATCTTTTGGTTTGCTGTTAAGGCACATCTCATGTGAACAGGAATATTTATGGCCAACTCATTTTATCATACTTATGTTGAATACTAAAAAACCTGTATAACAGCTCAAATGATGTTCATCTTAGTTCTAGTTTCGCTGGCCTTTGCATGATGTAAAAATAAATAAAGGAATGACCAGCAAAAGGATGCACACCATAAAATTACCCACAAGAGTGCCAACAGGAAATTGACCAAAAACTTTGCCTCACATTTCAGTAAATTTCTGTACACTTTCTCTCATATATATACACACAAAATTGTTTGTATGATCAGCAAATCCTCTAAAAGGCGGATGCTAATCACAGGGGTCAGAGTTGTTGTATGATCTGTCTACAAGCTAAGAGTATTGAGAAGAGACACTCTGCTCTGGATCAATGTCCTGAACAATGTCCCAACTCTGCTCTCAAGATCAACAATGTTTAGCTCCAACCCTTGCAACTGCTCCGCATCGCACATGATTGTCTTCTTTTGGAACGACTTGGATACAAGTGACCACTTGCTAGAACTTGGCACCGCAATTTGCTTCGACAGGAGCTGCAATGTCGATTCGAGGATTGACAAGGCAGTCTCCCTTGCTTCAGCAACCAGGTTCATCACCCTGCATCCTTCGATGTCAGAAGCTGTCTTCTTGTTGACCTTCTTGAACAGCTTCTGGACCTTCTTGACAAAGCGCGCATAGCACTGAATCTTGGTCTTGAGAGCCGCGTCGTCTCCTCTTTTCAGAGACAATTGCATCTCCCGGACAGTGGCCTTGAGCTCCACGAAGCACTCTTGGATGGCGCTACAGAGGTCTAGCAGGATGAGGGAGCGCTCGAGCTCCTCCTCCACTGCCTTCCTCTGGCTGCTGGGCAGGCATGTGAGCGCTATGCAGTCATAGATGCTCCCAAGCTTGCTCAGACCATCAACCATGGTTTCGATGGTTGCTGAAGGCGATGAGACAGCTGCCTTCAGGCTCTGCAGCTGTTCCTCAACACTGGTCTTGCTGGAGCGAGGGCTCGAAGGCACGCTCGCAGATCTCAGGTGGTATGCCATCCTTGGAATTGATGGAAGGTGTCAAGCTACTAGAAATGGAAGAGAGGACAAGCTCTAAGGCAAGCTGCTACAATGGTGTCTCTTCCAGGCCTCAGCTTCCTTGTTTATATAGCGAGAGAGGCTGAAGCAACAGCACAGCTCAACCAACAGACAAGGAGAATCATTCTCATGTGTGGTGCGACCGACTGCGTGCACAGGCGCTGCAACCAAAGCCAAGAATCTCATAACGCATTGAGCTTGATCACAAGGCTGTCATGTCTGCATTGTGGCTGGCAAGCTCGCCTGCACGGGCGAAAGGGCGGTGCGATTACAGATTAGCATCTGATCCCAGATCGTGAGATGAACTAGTTGGTCTCCAAGTTGTCTGTGGAGAGACGAACAGGTAGTTGACTTGCTCGCCTCAGTCGGCTCCAGGCTCCAAAGCATTCCGATGCGGTGGGTTCAGCCGTTCAGGGTTGCGTGTTCTCGCTTGCATCGAAGTATCCTCGGTCATCCACGTGTTACTGCAATCTGCAATCCTCGATGATTCAGCTTGCAATCGCGCTGTCATGTCGCAATCAGTGGCAGCGGCAACGGATCCGCCCGAGCGTGTGATTAAGCTGATGCACACGCTTACCGTGGATTAAAGAAACAATAGGAGAGAACAGGGTAATGGAGGGGAGGAAGCGGCAGATGGGGCTGACCAGATCGTTGCCGGAGTCTGGGTCGTAACCCTGGGTTGCAGCAACCGAGAGTCCCACCCAACGAGTTCGGCGGCGAACCTGACACGGCGGCGGCGGCGGCGGCGGCGACCTTGGTCCTTCGGGGTCGTCCTGCCTGCCGGTGCCCTCGCGCCTTGGTGCTCATTGGGGTGACCCGCCGGCGGAAGAGATGGCAGCGCTGAATCGGCTCTCCATCCAGAACAGGGGCGGTGGAAAGCCGCCGCCGGCGACAGGAGGGGAAGCATCGCGACTGTGAAATGTGGATTTTTTTTATTATTTTTAAACTATGTTCAAATTTGATGCTTTTTTTAAAAAAATATCTAAGAGCAGTCCCAATGGTAGAAACTAGAGCAAGTTGTATAGTATAGGATTACGTACCAAGAAACTATCCTTCCCAATGCAATTTTTTTCCCCTTGATGTCTACATTAAATTCTGGCCAATCATTCACCGTGTGCTTCACTTCTATCTCTGGATTCTCTGTGCGTCTTTTTTTTTTTTTTTCTGTTGCTCTGCTCATGCTCCTCGCTTTCGGGGCTTGGAACAGGACTCTCTCCTCTTCATTTGGAACTGGAACTATCGAGTGGCTGAAGCAAGCAAGCAACGCTAGCATTGGCTGCGACGCAAGCAACAGGCAAGCTAAAGCAAGAAATCAAGCAACGCGGATGAGATTAATGAATCGAGCAACGCAGAAGCAAGCCAGGCAGCCAGCAATGCAGGCGGCGGCGCTCGGCGGCCGCTCCCGAGCTCATGAGGACGACGACGTCGCGAGGTTCGCCAAGCTTCGGCTTCCTCCTGTATCGTTCTCGTCACACCTCGCCCCGCCCCACAAAGAGCCGCGCTCACTCGATCTATGCGCGCAGCGCCCTCCCGGTCTCGGACTCTCGGCCCCGCACAGCCGCCGCCGCACGTCCCAGGCACATCTGCGCCACCTCCTTCCCCTGCGCCTCCGAGGTCGCCGCCCGCGCGTCCGGAACCTCCTGGCCCTTCCTCTTCCTCGACAGCGACCT
Organism: Themeda triandra; assembly: GCA_018135685.1. Lineage (NCBI taxonomy): Eukaryota > Viridiplantae > Streptophyta > Magnoliopsida > Poales > Poaceae > Themeda > Themeda triandra. The sequence continues at coordinate 688,342 of JAENPR010000015.1, read as the reverse complement.
GTTCGGTGCCCGGCTCGGACGGCGGCCTCCCAGGACGGCGCGACTAAAGATGGCAACGGGTACGTACCCGCTGGGTAGTAGCAACCCGTACCCGCACCCGCGCGATGAAAGTTTATCCTCCGGGTTACCCGCCAACACGCGTGGGTAGGAAAATCCTCCCATACCCGTACCCGCGCGGGTAATTTCTACCCGCCGGGTAACCCGCACCCGAAAGTCACCCGAGATTTATATCTATTTATCATACATTCACATAAAAAATAACATCATACATTCATATTAAAATGGTTGAGCAATGGCATAGAAAATATAACATCATTGCATCCCGTTCAAGCTAACTAGGAGTCTTTTAGTTGGATTTGGGCCATATTGTTGGGCTTTATGGGCTGAAATGTGCATGGTACCTCGTTATTTCTGCGGGTTTTTCTTACCCATGGGTACGCGGGTATGGGTACTACTCATCCACACCCGTACCCGCCATACCCGTGGGTAAAGGATTTTGCCCACTAACGTACCCATGGGTAGAAATTTCATTCCATACCCGCATTTTTGTCGGGTAAAACCCACGGGTACGCGGGTTTCGGATACCCGTTGCCATTTTTAGGCGCGACCTCGCGTCCAGGAGCGGCACCGCGCCTCCATCTTTCTCTTCCCGCGCGGGAAGGAGGCGAGCGCGCGCGGGAAGGAGCTGTGCGTCCCGCCGCGGCGGCGGAGAGCGGAGCAATCGATCCGGCTGTCGGGGCTAGAAACGAGTCATTTCTCCCCATCGCGATTCTCCTCGTTTCTTCGTGTCTCGGTGCTTGCGTCGACGCCATTTCCTGGTGTAGAAATCGTTTCTTCGTTTTTTCTCCTCTCTCTTCATTAATACCTATGCCACATCAGCAAAACGCTGAGCTGTCAATACAATTAATAGACATAGAAACCACAATAAATTCTCCATTGGGACTGCCTTAACACCTTTGGCCACACCACCATACATAGCGCCGACGAATGACTACTGCCGCGTCATGTATCTGGCGTGACAAAGGTTACCACATGGCAATGCTCGTTGCGTAGCAAGCTGACGTGGCTAAGGTCTCCCGCGCAATATAAATTTATTGCGTATACACAACATTAAAAGACAAGAATAAATGGTTCACATCAGAATTTAGTCTTTTTGAGAAAAATAGTAGACATGTCATATATACTCCCTCCGTTCCAAAAAAGAGTGTCACTTTAGGGTTTTTATCTATCATGTTTGATTCTCCGTCTTATTTAAAAAAGTTTTTATAAATATTATTTATTTTTTATGACTTATTTATCATTAGAGATACTTCAACATTGATTTATTTATTTTATAATATACTTAAAAATTTTGAATAAGACGTAGTGGTCAAACATGTTGTCTACAAGTAAAAAATGACACTCTTTTTTGGACGGAGAGAGTACACAATATACCTATAGCATCTAGTATTTTCAATGACTTATCATGTCATACACAGTACACCTATAGAATGTAGCCTTTTCAGTGATTTATCATGTCGTACACACAATATGTGTGTAGTTCACCTCAAGCATCCAGCCTTTTCAATGAACTTATCATGTCATACACAGTACACCTATAGCATGTAGCCTTTTCAGCAATTTATCATGTCATATACATAATATACCTATAGCATCTAGCCTTTTTAGTGATTTATCATGTCATCGAATAGCATTTTTTATGATTTGAATCTAGCCTTTTTTTAGTCAAGCATCTAGGAACGTCCTTCATAGTAGTCATATTTAGCTGCATTTATGGCATATTACATCGGCTACTATACGTCCCTCCCCTTGTATATAGGCATTGCCGGATCAATGATAGCTAAAACCTGATGAGTTTTTCATTTCGAGTAGAAATGTCTGGAGGCTCATCTAGTGGGAGAGGGAAGAGGTGAAAAAGGCAAATCCCAATTCGTGGGAGGGGGGTCCCAATGCTTGGGATGGGTCTCTTAGTACCGAAGACACTTGAATACGCAGATGATTTGGGGACGGGGGTAATCATAAAAATGCCAAGAGGCCACACCCATTGTCCACGGTGGCGTGTCCACGTCAGCTGCTGACGCCTGCGTGGTCACGTTGGTACCTTGTGTTAACACCAGAATTTGGTCAGGGATATGACAAGTGGGCCTGCAAGCGGCAGAGAAAGCGATTCGGCAAATGCGTGTGCGGTCGGCTGAGATGGCTCCGTTTAGAAATGAAAAAGGAAAGAGGAGGCTGGCCGAAAAGGGAAGGAGTCATAAAGGTCAAGGACTCCGATTATGGTTAGAGTTAGCAATTTTGTATCTTTTCAATTCTGTTAAATAGTTCATAGTCGCTTAGGACTCATGTTCTGTCCAGGGTATAAATATAAACCCTCGACCATTGTAATAAGGGTTCACAACCAATTCAATACAACCGGCTACGTGCCACCCTTCGAGTCCTTTTAGTCGTGTCGTCGAGTTCTTCGAGAGGGCCAATCGATCCGTCGATCTCCGTAAGTCCTGGCAACCTTGCTATCATGTCTAGTATCATGCGGTGGATTTAGATGTGATGCAAGTAGTCTCATTGTTTTAGCTTAGAACATGCGGTAGATCTAAGCTCGATCATGGGAAGTTTTTGCTTATGCCTTGTATCGTGTGGCGGATTAAGACATGAGTAAAGATAGTTATCGGCTCTTTTAGATTTGGCAAAATCTAATAGATTCATTAAGTTACCACGTGTTGCACGTTTTATTTAATGTTTATTTATTTGCAACACTCTTTTGCCCAATCTAGATTGATGCTCTTTTCGACTCTCGATCATCCTTTTATGTTCATTCAATATAGAATAGATCGAGTTCATATAGCCGAATTAGATCAATCAAGATTGTTACATGTTGCGGGTTCATGCAGGTTAGTGCGTCTAGGTCTTTGTTTAAGCTGGGTATCGTGCGGCAGATGTAGACTTTGCTTTGCTCTAGATTGTAATAGTTTGTTTGTTCCTTCTTCATGGACCCTGATTCGGCAATCTTGCCGATACGGTTATGCTTACACGTGTAACGAGTATTTATAGATCTACTTAGGCAATTACGTGCTTTTAGCTCTTTATTGTTAGATTGTATCATGCGGTGGATTGATCTAGTAGTAAGGAGTGGTGTAAATTCATAGTGAATGGTATCATGCGGTGGATTAGCTTGCTTGGGTTTATGCTCGACGAGTTTATGAAGGCTAGACGTGCGGCAGACTAGTTGGAGTAGCCTATGCATGTGTTATCTAGTAGATTTATATTTGTAAGTTACTTATCTTTAATTATTAGTGCTTGATGATGCTTTAAACCCGAGATATAGTTTGATATGCTTTAATGATTTAATCTTGTTCAAACATATCTTCATATACATGTATTCGAAGACAGTTCTATTCACATCAATTATGTTACATTAGCCGAATGAATTGCAAACATGTTGGCGATAGCTTCTATAGCTATGTGTCGTCGTAAGTGGCTTCGGGGCCGTAAAGATGGAACTGTCTGGTCTCATCCAAAGCACGTTCCAGCTTTGATCTTATCATTTTATCCCTTGTCGACTTTCGTCAAATCGACGGCACGCCTCCGGATTCGTACGCCCGGCACCCGATTGAAGCTAGGCTTTCCGGCTTGCTTGTGTGTGAGACATGGTGCGCCACATTTTGTGTCAACACACTTTTTGGCACGCCGGGTGGGACCACTTTTCGCTAAGATGGGATCGAAGATTGACAACAATCACGTTCGAACGTGACCATGGACGAACCGCAGCCGAAGCGCGCCAAATAGTGGAACAAGCAATGGAACAATATCGGCAGAAGTGTTTGATGTCTTTCTCCAAGAACAAGAGTGGCAAAGTGATCGTCAAGCAATCACTGCCGTGAGTTCTTCTCGCCGGTCAGTCTGATATTACTGACGAAGAGGAGATGCAGAGGGTAGTTGGAGTCATCTACAAAGCTGTGGGAGATACTATGATGAACCACAACACAGCTTTTCTGAACACCTTCCGCAGAGTCATGGTTGATACTTTTGGTCCAGCAGTTGACAAGCGTTTTGAAGAAAATTTTGGAGAGCTTGGTGGACCAGTGTTCTTTAACACTCAAAAATCTTCAGTGAAGCCAACTGGGGAAAGAGAGATGATCGGTACAAGCAAGGATGGAGCTGTTTATAATGAAAAAGAGAAGCCTCCTATGATCGAGCAGCAAGTAACTTTTGGTGCAACAACAGATATACCGGCATCTGCTTACAAGATCTCCCCAGTGGTAAACAGGTTGCAGAAGAGTGTTTATGGAGATGGATACAATGAATTTACCGATTACAATGCTCTTAATGCTTTGCCGAATCCAGGTTACAAGAGTGCATCAGGAGTACCTTCGGGAAGACAGGGGGCACAAGATGCTAATGATGTTCTCCTGAGCAGAATGGCTGATATGATGCAGAATCAGTTCGGCCTGAAACCAAAGAATCAGGCATATGCATACAGATCTCCTTTTCCAGAATGGTACAATAGGGTAGCTCTTCCACCAAGAGTGAAGCCACCAACAGATTTGACTAAGTTCTCTGGTCAAGATGACACCAGTACCATTGAACATATTAGCAGATACTTAATGCAACTTGGAGAGGCTGCTAGTGATGAAGCTTGGAGGATTAGATATTTTCCTATGTCTCTGACAGGGCCGGCTTTTACATGGTTTGCATCACAGCCGGCTAATTCCATTGGTACGTGAGCAGAATTGGAGCAAAAGTTCCATGCATACTTCTATACAGGGACCAATGAGAAGAAGATAGTCGATCTGTGGGCTATGAGGATGAAGACTACCGAAACACCAATGGAGTATCTGCGCAGATTCAGAGAAGCCAAGAACATGTGCTACTCTCTGAATATACCTGATGATCAGCTCCCACAGTTGGTCATTGCAGGCATGTTGCCACACATCAGAGATAAGCTATTCGGCATGGAGTTTGAAGACCTTGGGCAGCTTGCACAGAGATTGACAGCAATGAGTAACCAGGCTCAGGGATTCAGGAGAGATGCTCGCTTTCAGAAGAACAGTGCAACCATTGACATGTATCAAGGCTTTTTGGAGGAAGCGTCTGAATATGAAGATGAAGACGAAATAGCTGCTGCGAACCGAACGGACGAAGGAGCCTACTTTGGTTAGTCGGTGATGGGTGAAGCAAGAGAAAGGGTCCTATGATTTTGATGTCGCAAAGCGCATGCACTCTCTTTCTCAGATCGATAAAGGAAGGACGCATTAAGTTGCCAGAAGGACATCCCATGCTGCGCCCAGAAGGAGTGAAGGATAAGAAGTATTGTGGGTATCATGACACTAGCTCTCATCACATCAATGACTGCCGAGTGTTCAGGGTGAAGATTCAGAAAGCTATTCAAGATGGACACTTGAGGTTCGACGGCAAGATGAAAGTGGATAATCAGCCGTTTCCCCAGAACATGATTTCTTTCTCCATAGGCATGGTTGATGCTAGTGAGTCCAAAGAGAAGGGAAAGATGAAAGTTCTAACCTCTGAGAAAGCCAAAGAAAGTGGTGCTGTTGACCCTGATCGGCAAGTTACCAAGGAAGAAGTGCAGCAGGTTCGGTTCAGAAATAGCCGAACAGAGAAGGGTCAGACTTTAGATGCAGCCAAGGGGAGTTGCCGAATACACGCTGAGCCAAAGCGCAGAGTTACAGCACGACACTTGTTGAATAAGTGGCAGAGAGAGAAGAAGATGGAGTATGATGAGGAGCAGCAGTACATTGAAGAGGAGCACAGGTTCATGGCAGAGCGTCGAAAATATGAGGCAGAAGTGCGTCGAAGAGAACAGAAGAGCACTGAGAGAGAGCAAGAGCAGTCTCATTGAACTGTTCCTTCTTCGGTTTCTTGTTGGAATGAAGGCTTGAAGTTGCTCGCTAGAAACAACTGCCTTGAATGCAGTGATCAGTATTCAGAGTACAGGCAATCTCGAGTCAACCACCGTCCCGTCCATGATAGACTTGGAATAAGAGTTCCTGAGGACGATCGGCGCTTAAAAATAGACAATTTTGATGGACATCAAAGGAAAAGATTTGCAGATCAAGTTTGGGTTCATAGCAGTGCTCACAATGCAGAAGAAAGCTCATATAGATGGCAAAGAGGTCAATGGTGTCCTCCTGATTTGAGGAAAAGCCAGAAAAGAAGAGTTCAGCGTTTGAGGAATCAAGAGCCGAAGCGAGAATTAGCCGAAAAGAAGCCGGTGTGGCGTCCTAAGAAAAAGGATGATGGACAGGTCCTTCGGCTGATGCTAACATGGTGTTCTTCATCCCATTGGAGTTTAGAGCTCCTGAAGATCAAGATGTTCAGGATGAAGTGTATTCAGACTTTGATGAAACCGAATGCCGAGATCTGATGGCTCAACTTGTGTTGACTCGGCAAGCAGTCTTTGACAAGCCAGTTAAAAATCGCCATCTGAAGCCATTGTATTTGAAAGGATATGTCAATGGCAAACCTCTAACCAAAATGCTTGTTGATGGAGGGGCTGCTATCAATATTATGCACTATGCCACTTTCAGAAAGCTTGGGATGACAAGTGAAGACTTATTGTAGACTGACATGATCCTTAGAGATTTTGCTGGCAATGCTTCTGATACTCGAGGAGCCGTACATGTTGAACTGATGGTTGGATCCAAGACTTTGATCACTACTTTCTTTGTCATTGATGGCAAGGGGGCATATAGCATGCTTTTGGGAAGAGATTGGATCCATGCCAATTGCTGTATACCCTCGACTATGCATCAGATTCTCATTCAGTGGATTGGAGACGATGTAGAAGTTGTTCAAGCTGATGATTCGGTAAGTGTTGCCACTTCCGAACCTGCTTATTGGGAGTATGATGGACAAGATTGCCTTTCGGGTAAAAAATGGAAAGAAGGTCCTGTCAATGTGTTCAACAGAGATCAACAGCCGATCCAAGCAGTCGGCTCTGACAGTAATTTTTAAATGGGCAATCCAATCGACGGCAACAAAGGCAAACTGGGTCGTGGTTTTATGTCGGCCGATAAGTTAGAAGAAATTGATGTTGGTGACAGTTCAAAGCCAAGGCCGATGTACATCAGTGCAAACTTGGACCCAGAATACAAAGAGAAGCTAGTAGAGTTGCTGAAAGAATTTAAAGATTGTTTTGCTTGGGATTATACAGAGATGCCAGGATTGGATCGATCAATTGTTGAGCATAAGTTACCTATAAAACCTGGATTTCATCCTTTCAAACAACCTCCACGGAAGATTTATAAGGAGGAGGTATTGGCCGATGTAAAGAAAGAAGTTGAAAGATTGATTGAAGCAAACTTTATTTGGCCATGCAGGTATGCAGAATGGATTTCAAACATAGTACCTGTTTACAAAAAGAATGGAAAGATGAGGGTATGCATAGACTTCAGAGATCTTAACAAGGCTACTCCTATGGATAGTTATCCAATGCCGATTGCCGATTTGCTTTGGTGGATACAATCGAAAAGTTATGAAGTTATCACTTTATGGATGGCAATGCTCGGCTATAATCGATTTTTATGGCGAGTTGAAGATATTGCAAAAACGCATTCGGATGTCCCGGTCATATTGGCCTATTTGAATGGATAGTTATGACATTTGGATTAAAAAATGCTGGTGCAACTTATCGTAGAGCCATAAATTATATCTTTCATGAGTTGATCGGCAAGATTGTGAAAATTTACATTGATGATGTAGTGGTCAAATCCAGAAACCATGAAGGACATTTAGCCGATTTAAGAAAAACTTTAGAGTGCACAAGAAGACATGGTTTAAAGATGAATCCAAATAAATGTGCTTTTGGAGTCTCGGCTGGTGAATTCTTAGGATTTTTAATCCACAAAGGAGGGATAGAAGTTGGGAAGAAAAGCATGGAAGCAATAGACAAGATTGTACCCCCAACTAATCTCACGAGTTGCAATCATTGTGGGCAAGATCAATTTTGTGAGAAGGTTTATATCCAATTTATCGTAAAGAGTATTACCTTTCTCCCCATTATTGAAGCTCAAGAAAGATCAGAAATTTGTTTGGGGCGACATGCAACAAAAGGCTTTTGATGAGATCAGAGAGTATATGAAGGCACCACCAGTACTGGTACCTCCACAACTTGAGAAGCCTTTCAAGCTGTATGTGGCGGCCGATAACCTAACAATAGGATCAGCCCTTATGCAAGAATTTGATGGAAAAGAAAGGGTAATAGCATACCTTAGCCGAAAATTATTAGATCCTGAAACAAGGTATTCGACTATAGAAAAGCTCTGTCTATGTGTTTATTACTCATGCACCAAGTTTCAGCACTATTTGTTAAATGCCGAGTGTGTAGTGGTGTCTAGTTTTGATGTAATTAAGCACATGTTATCAATGCCGATTTTAAATGGAAGGATCGGCAAATGGGTTTTAGCACTGTCAGAGTTTAATCTGAAGTATGAATCGGCAAAAGCAGTGAAGGGACAGATAATTGCCGATTTTATTACTCAAAGATCGTGATTTATCTCGTTGATATGGTTAACATTGCCCCATGGGCATTATTTTTCGATGGATCATCATGTGACAAAGGTGGTGGTACTGGTATTCTTTTGATATCTCCACATGGAAATACATTCGAGTTTGCTTTTTCAATTGAATATCCTGTCACTAACAATCAAGCAGAGTATGAAGCTTTGCTTAGAGGCCTTCGGTTACTGATAGAGGCAAAAGCCATAGCTATTGAAGTATTTGGTGACTCTGAATTGGTGATCAATCAGTTAACAGGGCAATATGAATGCAAGAATGATGTATTGAGAAAATATCATGAAGAATGTCGAGAGCTTTTGAAAAGTTTTTCGATAGTTACTTTGCATCATATCCCTAGAGAGCACAATGGAGAAGCCAACAAGTTAGCTCAAACTGCCTCTGGATATCGTGAAAATCGGGAGGTTTTCGCTATTGGAGAGTGTGTTTTCAGTACTGATCAAGTAGATAATGATTGGAGAAGTGATATTATCAGTTATCTGAAAAACCCATCTCAAAGAGTTTCCCGAAAACTCAGGTATAAGGCCCTCAAGTTTGTGCTTCTTGATGATCAACTGTACTACAAGTCCATAGATGGAGTGTTGCTCAAATGCTTAAGTCAAGATGAGGCTAAAAAGATTATGTTTGAAGTTCATGAAGGGGCTTGTGGTGCACATCAGTCGGCTTACCGAATGAAGTGGATAATCAGAACAGGGTACTTTTGGCCGACTATGTTGGAGGATTGCTTTGAATATTACAAAGGGTGTCGAGATTGTCGATATTTGGTAATGTTCGAGAGAGCACCCGCATCTCGCTTTAAACCCCATAATCAAACCTTGGCCATTCGGAGGATGGGGCATAGATTTAATTGGACAAATTAATCCTCCATCCAAAGAAAGGACACAAGTTTGTGCTATTGGCTACGATTGTTTTACCAAGTGGGTTGAAGCTATTCCTTTGAAAACAGTTACATCAGAGAATATGGTAAACTTTGTTAAAGAGCATATAATTCACAGATTTGGGATCCCACAGACCATAACAACTGATCAAGGGACTCAGTTCACTTCTTCAGAGTTTTGTGACTTTGCCGAAAGCATGGGAATAAGGTTGTATAATTCTTTTCCTTATTATGCACAAGCTAATGGCCAAGCAGAGGCATCAAATAAGATCATGATCAAGATCATCCAAAAGAAGATCGATGAGAAGCCAAGAAGATGGCACTTGGTCCTTAATGAAGCATTGTGGGCTTACCGAATGGCTTGCCATGGATCTACACAAGCATCTCCATATGAGTTGGTTTATGGACACAATGCTGTAATGCCTTGGGAGTTGCAATCAAAATCAAGGAGAGTTGAGTTGCAAAAGGACTTGACAGAAAAAGATTATAAGAATTTGATGATGGATGAGTTAGAAGATTTACATTTGATACGTCTCAAAGCCTTGGAAAATATTGAGAAGAATAAAATGCGTGTTGCCAAGTATTACAACAAGAAGGTTAAGGTCAAACAGTTTGTGTAACAACTCCAGTTTTAGGTTTAGCAAAACCTTGCATCATGAGCATGATCATCACATAATGCATCATTATGGCATTTTTGTAAAAATTTATTTGAGTGCTAATTTTAAAAATGCAAATAGGGGTTTTCGGGGTTTTCTAGAAGTCATACCTGTGGTGCTTTTCTTAAAATGGGGCTTCAACAAAGTTTATAGAGGAGAATTTTTGGAAAAACTTTTGTTTTGACCCCAACTTATGAAAATAATTTTTGGTGCTTCAAAAATGGCAAAAACAGTTTCAAAAATTAATTTTAAAGGTATTTTTGAGGCCCAAATTTTTATTTTCAAATCTAGGCAGAATCTGCAAAAACTTTCTACATGAAAGTTATTCATCTTTTAATTTTGAGTAACTTTCATTTTTGGACCATTTTCAAATTCGCAATATTTTGGAAAATATGGGCAGTCAAAATCTTCAGTTCAAAGTGGACAAGGTGGGACCCACCCGGCCCCACCTGTCATCGTTCTCTCCCTCCTCTCCCTTCTGCTTCGCGCGCGCCAGGGCGCCCGCAGGCCGCCCCGCCTGCCCGCCTCGTCCCGCTCCCGTCGCGCCCCATTCGAATCAAGTGCCCGGGCTCGCACTCGAGCACCCTCCCCGCCCTCGCCGCTTTCACCCGCCCCGCCGGGCCGCCTCCGCTTCCCGCTGCGCCGTCGTTCCGCCATGGGCGATGTCCGCACGCCGCGCCGCGCCAAACACCTCCGCCACCAGCTTCCCGACAAGACAACGGCACGCGCGCCGCACTCGAGCACCGCCGCGGTGCCGCGCCGGCGCCGCTTCCCTGCTGCCTCGCTTCGCCGCGGCCGCACCTCAACGGGCCGCCATGACGCCGAGCACCGCCATGGCCGTCCCGCCGGGCCATACCCCTCTCGCCGCCTCCCGGTCCGGGTGGACGCGCCGTGCCTATAAAAGCGCCGCCTCGCCCTCCGTAACCCGTCGCCCTCTCCATTCCCCTCTTCCCCACCTACGCCGAGCTCCCCGAGCCGCCATGGCCGCCGCCGCGAACATCTCCCCGCTAGCCGCCACTTCGCTCGACCACTTCCTCCCCGAGCGCGACATCGGCATCGCCTTGCTCCGCTCCACCCTCTCCGCATCTTTTCCCGTTCGATTCAAGCCAAGGTAGGGCCAATCGGCCATCTTCCCTCCGCCGTCGGGAGCCGAGCCGGCGAGCTCTTTCGCCGCCGCCGCCGCTCGCGCCCGTCGTCATCTTCATCTTCTAGCATGCTTAGTGGCTCCGCTTAGGTCCAGAGAAGCCCGTAGGCGTGGCGAAGGGTCGTGCCGGGCCCCGCTCCGGCGAGTCGCCGTCGAGCCGCCATGGCCGCTCGCCGTCGTCCTTCGCTCCCTTCGATTTAGGCCATGAAAAGCTTCATTTTTACCACGCCCGTGTCCGCGCCGCTGCCACGAGCACCACGGTGCCACCCGCGCAGCCGGAGGTGCCGCCGTCGGCAAGTTCTCGCCGGCCGACGGCAGTGCCCCGCCCTCCGGTGGCCGACAAAGTGGGCCGTTGTCGGGACCCACCGGTCGGTGCACAAGCGGGTGCGCCTTGGGTACACCGCGCCGGGTACGCGTAGCAGCGCGGGGCCCGCGCGTCGCCCCACCGCAGGGGGAAGCGCTGGGTGCGCGTAGCATTTAGGGTATTTCCCGGTTTTAAAAATGGATTTCAGAAAAGATGATTTAATCTTTCAAAAATCATATCTCCCTCATTTTAAGTCCATTTGGGGTGATTCAAATTTCTATATTTTTCTTATGATGAGCTTTATGCATGTAGGGTATTGGTGTATTTTTATAAAATACTTTTCTGTACTGTATTATTTAATGCCCTTAATTGCTTATATCTTGTTAAATGCATAATAAATTGTGGGTTTATCAGAAAAATGTGATTCTTGTTTTGTTGCTCTAGTTAGGAGATGCTTTATCTAGGAAAAATATTATTTATATATGTCATGTGAAGAAAATGCCCCGTGCTTAATTATTGTGCTTGCTTTGCTTAGAGTTTAGGAAATTCATAATTAATTATTTATGTAAGGTTTAGGCTTGATAATTTTTCTAGGGTGTTTTTATACTTATAAGTATCTGTTAATCACATGATATCTGTTGTTTGACACTTTTCATAATGCAAAGTATTTTTAGGTCTTGGTTTAATGCTGTCTTGTCTTTTTCGTATAGAATAATTGGTTCACTGTTTTGACCTGCAAATTTTATGGTAGGCTTGATGTCACCTAGTTAAGCTACTGTAATTTTTGTAGATTTTTCTGATCAGTATAGCTATAGGTTGCTGTTATGCCCCGTTGTAATCGTGATCGGTTAATCATCGATGTCTAGGTTAACTAGTGCCCTTGCCATGCTTAATTAGGGTCATAAATGGTGTAACATGTTAGGATGATGTTGACTACCTTGTAACTTCATAATTGGTTCATCATTATCATCATACGCTTTGATTTCGTAATGCATTTCCGTTATTCATACGCACGATGCATCATCCAGATTGCCTAGGAGTAACGCCGTGAGTTCCCGAGGAGCCGGAAGGAGAGGAGCAGCGAGGAGCAAGATCTTTGCAGAGGCAAAGCACAGACGAGGATCCGGACGCCGACTTGCCCGAGTGCCCCGACCATCACCCTAGCTCCTTTGAGAAAGGCAAGCCCGGAGCATTTCTCCTACGGTTTTCAAAATGTTTTACTTGAGTCATTTATTTATTATGATGCATTAAGTTAATAGGGGTTGACTTGGAACCGTTCTTCGCACTAAGATTACCTTGATCCACTGAATCACCGTTACCCTAATTAAGTTCAGGATCTCGCTTATGCTTAGCACCGCTAATTAGATCGGTAGAAGACGGGTGATTGACCCTCATCCGCGAGGTAGGTGGTTACTACCCTATGGTTGATACTATGGAGGTTGGTTAGAGAACATAACCATGTGGCCTTGTTAACTCACGACTAGTCGGAGTTGTGGTGTGTTAGACCACGGAACTCCGGCGATGTCACTTAATAGGACTATGGCTTTGTACGTCCTCGGATCATGTTGAACAATGCCTCACGTATAGGCGGAAGGATGCGATCATCCGACCGCGAAGCCTTGAGGATGTTTGGGCCGGAATTTCAATGGAGTTGAGTGTGTTGCCCACAGCGCGGTAATAAAGCCGGTGGCCGGCCGCGCCGGAGAGACCCGGTAGCCGGCATGCCCCGGCCGCAACCGTATTCGTTGAGTTCCGTGTTTTCCACCCGAATAGACCAAGGTGACCGTCACTCGTTCCGGCGGCGAGTGTGGTTTGTGTGAGGAATACTCGCCACTGGTTTGCAATCGATTATAATCGCCATCGTTCCCGGACAGTGAACACTTGACCGAGCAAAATGCGCACTGTCGCAAATCATTGTGAAAAATAGGATGGTTATGGTTCTATGTGTTGATGCTGGTATGCTCAACCTGAAGGATAGGATAGCATTGTTTGCTCATACTGGAGTTGGAGTAGTACGGGTGCTAACCTAGTGATGTCGTGGACCCAACTTAAAAGATGTTAAGCTAGAGAGTCTTTTATAACTAAATGATTATTAATAAGCTCACCTTTTTATCGCAAGTCAAATGAGTCACTACCCCACTTATAAAGCCTTACATACTCCTTGGTGTCACTTTATTTTTATTTATGACGGGTAAGTCTAGCTGAGTACCTTCTTGTACTCAGGGTTTTATTCCCTTGTTGTTGCAGATGGTGAGATGTTCTATGGGTATTGCCCAACTTGTTTCTACCCTGCGTTTGGGGATGAGTAGATCGTGGGCACGATCAATCTATCTATCGTACCTCTATGCTGTTATCGGATGTGATGTTGGACCAGGCACTATGTTTCAACTAAGTGTGCGTTTGTGAACCAAAAACTTTATTTGCTTCCGCAATTTGGATTTGAACTCGGTATTGTAATATCTATTTCGTACTCCGATGTAATCTACTATTTGTGAACCTATGTATCACTATGAACTCGTTGTATGTTGAACTCAATTCGGTCTGGGCCGTATTGTTGAAAGTTTGAAATCCTTCGAGATTTCACGGACTACCGGGTTGATATAGCCACGGTGTGCTAATTAAGTTGCTTCGGCAACTCATAAGTACATTGTGTTTATATTAATTGGTCGGTTACTCATTACTGGCATCGGAGCAAAAAGTTCAACGTATTCTTGTTCATAAGTATACTTAAAACAAAATGATTTTGTTTTACAAACACTACTTACGAACTTATAGCCACTTAATATCATATATAGGTTTTTCAAAGGTGTGTGGTTTTCAAAAACTTATATATGTGCCTTGGACCATCATATCCTTTATGCCCAATTAAGGACTTTAGGTGGCTTATATAAGTACTAACTCGGGGATTATTGCATCATATTTTTAATTGTCGCGCTCATACACGACGGTTTTGTATGAGGGCCATTCACTTGAATGGTTGTGTATGGTTCAGATTTGCCTCTACGCCAAGGTAAGTGTGAGTTGTGAGAGCATGATCGGACGCAATGCCGATCTAGGGGAGTGCTTATTGGTGCCAGATTATATACATGTTTACACATGTTTATAAGAAGGTACCCCATGTGAGGGTGTCGTCTTCTGATGACTTATTGGGTAGTATGCACTTGGGAATAGGTGCAAGTAATCGGAGATTTCACCTTGTTCGGAAGGTGTCCGGATTTTTACGTCGCGCATTCATGGGGATTTGGGCTGAAATGAATCTTTTGCGGGTACACTAACTTCGTAAAACGTGTAGCCCGACTAGTTATCGATATATGAGAGCACGTTTTGTATGCCACCGCCTAGCCGTATTAGATAATAATTTTAGGCAGTGAGGACGTATGGAACGTGCATGCATCATGATTCACATTGTTGCTCATGTCATTCATTCCATTCTCCTCTTCCCTTACAATTAAATTGTCTCGATTCCGCATCTCCATGCTTTAATTATTAAAATTGTTGCTCATTGAAAATAAAACTCCTTTTCAGATGGCTCGGACCAAGCAGACCGCTCGCAAGAGTTCGCGTCCACCCCGCCACCGCAAGCTTGCTTCCCGTGGGAGTACTTCTCTTGTGGTGCGTCGGGTGCCGTCCCACCAGCTCAGGGAGGCTGGCACCTTTCTGAAGAAGAGTGGCTTGCCCACTCTCCTTTGGAGGCTTCGCACGGTCTTGGTTACCCTCTCAGGCACGAGCCACCACGGTACTCGACGCCGGTGACCGGAAGAACTATGGCTTTGTTTCGTGGTGGTTGTGGTGCCATCCTTGGGCCATAGTGAGACTTGGACTGGATGGACGGCCAAGGGTGAGGGTATCACCGTTTTCGATGGTGCTCGGGATGCCGCTTTCCCGATACTTGAGAAGATGGTGACGGAGCTGCGCTAATGAGGTTCGAGGCTCATTCCTAGTGTCTTTCCTTTGGCTAGCCCCCGCATTGACACGTGGAGGCAGGCTCCGTGAATGGCACTAGTTGCTGGACCTCGGGAGGCGAGACCGTGCCGTTGCTCTTGCGCGAGTGTTGTGTTCGCCTTGATGAAGGCGTATGCGGCACGGAGGAGCTTGCTCTCTCTAGGCACGACCACCGGAGCGTGTCGAGAGAGAGAAGGAGGAGCTTCGGGAGATGTTCGAGGAGAAGCTCGAGGAGCTCGTAGAGGAGATGGCACCGATGACTCCCAGGCGAGAGACCAGCCGAGCAGAGAGAAGTTGGCCTTGCGCGGAGTCCAGGAGCTTCAGGCTAGAGTTGGCAGGCGTGACGCCACTATCAAGAAGTTTGGAGACACGTTGGCCCGTACTGTTGGAGAGCGGGATGCAGCCCGGACTGAGGCACGTGGTTTGAGGGCTGCTCAGCGCACTCTCCGGAGGACTTGCACGAGAAGGAGGTCTACATCGACGCCTGCGTGAGGAGCTCTACGCGAGACAAAGACGGCGAGTGGGTTGAGCCCCCGCTTGAGGGTGCTTGCTAGCCGGGAGAGTGTTAGCCTTATGCGCCTAGAGTAGTTTGTTGGTTAGTGTTAGCTGGACTCCGTCCTTCGTGGTCCGTTGCGACTCTTTTGTTCATGTATGCGTCCTCGTAGTTGGTACGCTAGTAAGAGTTGGATGTGACCTTGGATCACGTTGTTGTAATGCTATGTCGTCGCTATGTCTAAAAAGTCCAAAGTGTTCGTATGTGCTTGGCAACCATGGATATTGTAAGACTCTGTGAGATGTTTCGACATAATATTATTAGTGCAGCTGTGATGTGGAAAAAAATGAATTATTGTGCCATGTGTGATTAATTGTATGAATTAATTTTCCTTCAATTAATTTCGCAAGGCATGATCTATTTATTCGTTTACCCTCAGAGATTCAGCTCCTAATAGTGGATCAATATTATGGTTGAAACATGCAGATGGCGCCGAACACCCGCAGTGGTAGTGGTCGTGATGAGGAAGAAGGGCATGGTGGTCGTGATGCGGCAGAAGCACATGGTGCACCACCTCCTCCTCCCCTCACCCCGAGCGCTTGTTTGCGCAGCTTCGGGAAGTCGCGCAACATCGAGCAACTTCGCGTGTCAACTTTGAAGCAAACAACAAGCACCATGAGGATCGTCGCCCTAACCGTTCGGTGAATTCAAGGACTTCATGGACACCAAGCCTCCGGTGTTCGGATGCCCCGATCCATTCATGGCCGATGCTTGGATCAACACTATGGAAGAAAGGTTTTCTTTGCTGAGGTTATCTGAGGAAATGAAGGCTACCTATGCTGCACATATGTTTGAAGGTGACGCTAGGTTGTGGTGGAACTCCCATCGCCACACTTTTCCCGAGGGTCACCTATTACTTGGAATCGCTTGTTCGTGACTTCCGTGCAACTTATGTTCCACCCAGTCGATGGCAATGAAGAAGAATGAGTTCCATAACTTGACCATGGGAACTCGTTGTGTGAAGGATTATCATCATGCATTCCAAACCTATCCCGTTATGCACCCGAGTTTGTGAGTACCGAAGCCAATAAGATTGCTGCTTTCAAGAAGGGTCTCGACAAAGTCGATGAAGACCATGGGTACCTCTACCCGTGTGACTTTCAATGACTTCTACAATGACCGTCTCACTCGGGAGAATCGAACAACCCGCATGCCGCCGCTAAGAACCGTAAGAGGACTAATGAAGGTGGTTCCTCCCGTACCGAGGGCTCCACCGCATATCGTCCTCCATTTCGCAATCATGGTTCGGGGTCTAAGTTTAGGCCTCCACGGAAGAAGAATGTTCCCGCCGTAATCGCGAGAGGTTCCCTAGGCCATTCGGATGCCTATGCCTCGGGAAAACCAGTTCAGCCAATGCTCGCCGCCAAGCCGGCGATGATGGGTCCTTGCTTCAACCGTGGTCGGTCCCGGACACCTCTACAGTAATGCCCTCATCCAAAGAAGCAATGCCTCGCTCGTGTGCATCACACATCTTTGGAGGAGATTCTTTCGGAGAACCCGTGGATACCGGTATGTTCCCCGTGAACCGCATTCCTGCGCTGTTTTTTGTTTGATACTTTGGATCCTCGCATTCCTTTATGAGTCAAGCATTTGCACAAAAGCATAGTCAAGTCATAAAGGAATTGAATTTAGAGTTTCGGGTGAGTGCGGTGGGCCGACATCACCACGAGACAAATGGTACTTGATGCAGCCTTGGAATTAGATCAGTGGAGATTCCGGATGAACTTGATCGTTCTGCCCGGACTAGGTGTGGATGTTATCATAGGAATGAGTTGGATGCATCATTGGGGTGTAGTTTTGGATACCACCAATCGGATGGTGTCTATACGGAATCCTATGGGGGAGGGCACCTTCCAGATACCCTTACCCCGAAAGATTCCGTTAGAAACTGTGGTGTATGCTACTAAAGTGACCCCTCTACATGAGATTCCGGTAGTATGTGAGTTTCCGGATGTCTTTCCTGATGAGCTTCCGGGTCTCCCACCGGATCGTGAGATTGAGTTCCGCATTGAGTTGCTGCCTGGAACAGCCCCAATATCTAAGAGACCTTACCGTATGTCCTCTGATGAGTTGAAGGAACTTAAGAAGCAGTTGCAAGAGTTAGCAGATAAAGGTCTCATTCGTCCTAGTGCATCGGAATGGGGTAGTCCCGCCATGTTCGTGAAGAAGAAGGATCAATCTTTGCGAATGGTCGTGGATTACCGCCTACTTAACTTCGATCACAAATCAAGAACAAGTATCCTTTGCCCCGGATTGATATCCCGTTTGATCGTTGTCAAAGGCTAAGGTGTTCTCGAAGATTGATCTCGAGATCGTGTTACCATCGATTAAGATCGACCGTAAGATGTTCCTAAGACCGCTTTCTCTACAAGATATGGGTTGTATGAGTACTTGGTTATGTCCTTCGGATTAACCAATGCTCCCGCATACTTTATGTATCTTATGAATTCGGTCTTCATGCCCGAGCTTGATAAGTTTGTGGTGGTATTCATTGATGATATCCCGATTTATTCGGAAAACAAGGAAGACCATGCTTTGTGCATCTAAGGATTGTACTTGAGAGATTAAGGAAGCATAAGTTGTATGCTAAGTTTAGCAAATGTGAGTTCGGCTTCGGAAGGTTCAATTTCTTGGACATGTTCTCTCGGATGAAGGAATAACTCGTGGACCCTAGCAACATAGAGAAGGTAGTGAATTGGAAGACACCCAAGTCGGCTCATGAAGTAAGAGGTTTCCTTGGATTAGCAGGATACTATCGCCGATTCATTCCCAACTTTTCCAAGATTGCCAAACCAATGACAAAATTGCTGCGAAAGAGCACAAGTTCGCTTGGACAAAGAGTGTGAAATGCCTTTCCGCACTCGCGGGAAATGTTGACCACCGCTCCCTGTTCTAGCGCAACCGGATATTGAGAAGCCGTTTGATGTATATTGTGACGCATCCAAGATAGGTTTGGGATGTGTGCTCATGCAAGAAGGGAGAGTCATAGCTTATGCCTCTCGACAGTTGAAGAAGCATGAAGTGAATTACCCTACCCATGATTTAGAGCTTGCTGCCGTAGTGCATGCATTGAAGATCTGGAGACATTACCTCCTTGGTAACCCTTGCAATGTGTATACGGACCATAAGAGTCTGAAATACATCTTTACTCAAGAAGACTTGAATATGAGGCAACGTAGATGGTTGGAATTGATCAAGGATTATAATTTGCAATTGCAGTACCACCCTGGTAAGGCCAATGTAGTGGCCGATGCTTTGAGTCGGAAATCTCGAGTGATACTCTTCCGTCGAGTTGGTAGAAGGCCATAATCTTATGCATTCGGTGATCTTGAACAATATTCGCATCACCGTGAACTGGAGAGTAAGGTCAAGGAAGGTCAAAAGTCGACAATGCAATCTCGAGATCAAGAAAAGAATCAAAAGCATGCCATCTCAGCTTCTTCAAGGAAGATGATCAAGGAGTCTTGTGGTACGATAACCGTCTAGTTGTACCACAGACAAGGAAATTAGGAAGCGAGATCATGGATGAAGCTCATTTGTCCAAGTTATCTATGCACCCCGGTAGCGAAGATGTTTCATGATCTAAAGCGTCGGTATTGGTGGTCTCACATGAAAAGAGACGTGGCGAGTATGTAGCGAGTGTGATACCCGTTGTCGGGTGAAGGCCGTTCACTTGAAGACAGGTGGTTTACTTCACCATTGCCAATTCCGTTGGAAGTGGGAGTGTATCGATGGATTTCATTACAGGATTACCCACTACACCGAAGGGTCATGACTCTATTTGGGTCATAGTGGATCGTCTAACCAAGTCTGCACACTTCATACCAGTCCATACAACATATCGTCCACCTCAGTATGCTGATATCTATGTCCAGCAGATTGTCAGATTGCATGGTGTACCTAAAGAGATAGTGTCTGATAGAGGACCGCAGTTTATGGCTCACTTTTGGGAACAGTTGCAGAAGGGTTTGAATACTCAAGTATTGCATAGTACTGCTTATCATCCTCGAGACTTCGGCCGATTTAAAGAGTGAATCGATCTTGGAAGATTTATTACGTGCTTGTGTTTTGTCTTGGAAGGGTTCATGGGAGAAGTGGTTGCCGTTAGCGAGTTCTCTTATAATAACGGCTATCAAGAGAGCATAAAGATGTCGCCTTTTGAAGCTTTGTATGGTAGGAGTTGTAGAACACCCCGGTTGGGTTGAGACGGGAGATAGACGATACTATGGTATTGACTTTATCAAAGAAGCGAAGAGCAAGTCAAGCTTATCCGACAAAGATATTGCGCCGCACGCAGACAAATCCCGGAAGAAAAGTTATGCGACAAGAAAAGACAGCCCGTAACATTCCGTGGTTGGGGACCATGTGTATCTGAAGGTGTCCCCGATGAAAAGAGTACAACGTTTTGGTGTGAAAAGGAAATTGGCACCCCGGTATGTAGGACCGTTCAAAATCATAGAGCAGAAAGGACCTGTGGCCTTCAAGCTAGAATTACCGGAAGAGATGAGTGCTGTTTTCCCTGTATTCCATGTATCGCAACTCAAGAGGTGTGTGCGACTCCCTAAGGAAAAGATCAAGATGTCGATATCAAACTGCGCACCGGACTTGACCTATGAAGAGCAAACAAGAAAAGTTGTTGGATGTCAAGGAGAGAGTGACCCGGAACAAAACAACAAAACATATAAGGTGTGTTGGAGTCATCATGATGATCTGGATGCTACCCGAGATCGAGGACTACCTTAAAGACGCTTACCCGAATTTCCATAAGCAATGGTTAGTTCGCTCAAATCTCGGGGCGAGATTTCTTTAAGGGGGGTAGGCTGTAACAACTCCAGTTTTAGGTTTAGCAAAACCTTGCATCATGAGCATGATCATCACATAATGCATCATTATGGCATTTTTGTAAAAATTTATTTGAGTGCTAATTTTCAAAATGCAAATAGGGGGTTTTCAGGGGTTTTCTAGAAGTCATACCTGTGGTGCTTTTCTTAAAATGGGGCTTCAACAAAGTTTATAGAGGAGAATTTTTGGAAAAACTTTTGTTTTGACCCCAACTTATGAAAATGATTTTTGGTGCTTCAAAAATGGCAAAAACAGTTTCAAAAATTAATTTTAAAGGTATTTTTGAGGCCCAAATTTTTATTTTCAAATCTAGGCGAGAATCTGCAAAAACTTTCTACATGAAAGTTATTCATCTTTTAATTTTGAGTAACTTTCATTTTTGGACCATTTTCAAATTCGCAATATTTTGGAAAATATGGGCAAATCAAAATCTTCAGTTCAAAGTGGACAAGGTGGGACCCACCCGGCCCCACCTGTCATCGTTCTCTCCCTCCTCTCCCTTCTGCTTCGCGCGCGCCAGGGCGCCGCAGGCCGCCGCAGCGCTGCCCCGCCTCGTCTGCCGCTCCCGTCTGCGCCCCATTCGAATCAAGTGCCTGGGCTCGCACTCGAGCACCCCTCCTGCCCCCTCGCCTGCTCACCTGCCCCGCTGGCCGCCTCCGCTTCCCGCCTGCGCCGTCGTTCCGCCATGGGCGATGTCCGGCACGCCGCGCCGCGCCAAACACCTCCGCCACCAGCTTCCCGACAAGACAACGGCACGCGCGCCGCACTCGAGCACCGCCCGCAGTGCCGCAGCGGCGCTCCGCTTCCCTGCTGCCTCGCTTCGCCCGGCGCCGCACCTCAACGGGCCGCCATGACGCCGAGCACCGCCATGGCCGTCCGCCGGGCCATACCCCTCTCGCCAGTGCCTCCCGGTCCGAAGTGGACGCGCCCGTGCCTATAAAAGCGCCGCCTCGCCCTCCAGAACCCGTCGCCCCTCTCCATTCCCCTCTTCCCCACCCACAGCGAGCTCCCCAGGAGCCGCCATGGCCGCCGCCGCGAACATCTCCTGCTAGCCGCCACTTCGCTCGACCACTTCCTCCCCTGAGCGCGACATCGGCATCGCCTTGCTCCGCTCCACCCTCTCCGCATCTTTTCCCGTTCGATTCAAGCCAAGGTAGGGCCAATCGGCCATCTTCCCCTCCGCCGTCGGGAGCCGAGCGCCGGCGAGCTCTTTCAGCGCCGCTGCCCGCTCGCGCCCGTCGTCATCTTCATCTTCTAGCATGCTTAGTGGCTCCGCTTAGGTCCAGAGAAGCCCGTAGGCGTGGCGAAGGGTCGTGCCGGGCCCCGCTCCGGCGAGTCGCCGTCGAGCCGCCATGGCCGCTCGCCGTCGTCCTTCGCTCCCTTCGATTTAGGCCATGAAAAGCTTCATTTTTACCACGCCCGTGTCCGCGCCGCTGCCACGAGCACCACGGTGCCACCCGCGCAGCCGGAGGTGCCGCCGTCGGCAAGTTCTCGCCGGCCGACGGCAGTGCCCCGCCCTCCGGTGGCCGACAGGTGGGCCCGTTGTCGGGACCCACCAGTCAGTGCCACTGGCGCGGGTGCGCCTTGGGTACACCGCGCCGGGTACGCGTAGCAGCGCGGGCCCGCGCGTCAGCCACCGCAGGGGGAAGCGCTGGGTGCGCGTAGCATTTAGGGTATTTCCCGGTTTTAAAAATGGATTTCAGAAAAGATGATTTAATCTTTCAAAAATCATATCTCCCTCATTTTAAGTCCATTTGGGGTGATTCAAATTTCTATATTTTTCTTATGATGAGCTTTATGCATGTAGGGTATTGGTGTATTTTTATAAAATACTTTTCTGTACTGTATTATTTAATGCCCTTAATTGCTTATATCTTGTTAAATGCATAATAAATTGTGGGTTTATCGAAAAAATGTGATTCTTGTTTTGTTGCTCTAGTTAGGAGATGCTTTATCTAGGAAAAATATTATTTATATATGTCATGTGAAGAAAATGCCCTGCTTAATTATTGTGCTTGCTTTGCTTAGAGTTTAGGAAATTCATAATTAATTATTTATGTAAGGTTTAGGCTTGATAATTTTTCTAGGGTGTTTTTATACTTATAAGTATCTGTTAATCACATGATATCTGTTGTTTGACACTTTTCATAATGCAAAGTATTTTTAGGTCTTGGTTTAATGCTTGTCTTGTCTTTTTCGTATAGAATAATTGGTTCACTGTTTTGACCTGCAAATTTTATGGTAGGCTTGATGTCACCTAGTTAAGCTACTGTAATTTTTGTAGATTTTTCTGAACAGTATAGCTATAGGTTGCTGTTATGCCCTGTTGTAATCGTGATCGGTTAATCATCGATGTCTAGGTTAACTAGTGCCCTTGCCATGCTTAATTAGGGTCATAAATGGTGTAACATGTTAGGATGATGTTGACTACCTTGTAACTTCATAATTGGTTCATCATTATCATCATACGCTTTGATTTCGTAATGCATTTCCGTTATTCATACGCACGATGCATCATCCAGGATTGCCGGAAGGAGTAACGCCAGTAGTTCCCGAGGAGCCGGAAGGAGAGGAGCAGCAGGGAGCAGTGCTGCAGGAGGCAGCACAGGACGAGGATCCGGACGCTGACTTGCCTGAGTGCCCTGACCATCACCCTAGCTCCTTTGAGAAAGGCAAGCCCCGGAGCATTTCTCCTACAGTTTTCAAAATGTTTTACTTGAGTCATTTATTTATTATGATGCATTAAGTTAATAGGGGTTGACTTGGAACCGTTACTGCACTAAGATTACCTTGATCCACCTGAATACTGTTACCCTAATTAAGTTCAGGATCTCGCTTATGCTTAGCACTGCTTAATTAGATCGGTAGAAGACGGGTGATTGACCCTCATCCGCGAGGTAGGTGGTTACTACCCTATGGTTGATACTATGGAGGTTGGTTAGAGAACATAACCATGTGGCCTTGTTAACTCACGACTAGTCGGAGTTGTGGTGTGTTAGACCACGGAACTCCGGCGATGTCACTTAATAGGACTATGGCTTTGTACGTCCTCGGATCATGTTGAACAATGCCTCACAGATAGCTGGAAGGATGCGATCATCCGACCGCGAAGCCTTGAGGATGTTTGGGCCGGAATTTCAATGGAGTTGAGTGTGTTGCCCACAGCGCGGTAATAAAGCCGGTGGCCGGTCGCGCCGGAGAGACCCGGTAGCCGGGCATGCCCCGTCGCAACCGTATTCGTTGAGTTCCGTGTTTTCCACCCGAATAGACCAAGGTGACCGTCACTCGTTCCGGGCCGGCGAGTGTGGTTTGTGTGAGGAATACTCGCCACCGGGTTTGCAATCGATTATAATCGCCATCGTTCTGGACAAGTGAACACTTGACCGAGCAGCGGCACTGCGCAAATCATTGTGAAAAATAGGATGGTTATGGTTCTATGTGTTGATGCTTTGGTATGCTCAACTCCGAAGGATAGGATAGCATTGTTTGCTCATACTGAGTTGGAGTAGTACAGTGCTAACCTAGTGATGTCGACCCAACTTAAAAGATGTTAAGCTAGAGAGTCTTTTATAACTAAATGATTATTAATAAGCTCACCTTTTTATCGCAAGTCAAATGAGTCGGCTACCCCACTTATAAAGCCTTACATACTCCTTGGTGTCACTTTATTTTTATTTATGACGGGTAAGTCTAGCCGAGTACCTTCTTGTACTCAGGGTTTTATTCCCCTTGTTGTTGCAGATGGTGAGATGTTCTATGGGTATTGCCCAACTTGTTTCTACCCTGCGTTTGGGGATGAGTAGATCGTGGGCACGATCAATCTATCTATCGTACCTCTATGCTGTTATCGGATGTGATGTTGGACCAGGCACTATGTTTCAACTAAGTGTGCGTTTGTGAACCAAAAACTTTATTTGCTTCCGCAATTTGGATTTGAACTCGGTATTGTAATATCTATTTCGTACTCCGATGTAATCTACTATTTGTGAACCTATGTATCACTATGAACTGTTGTATGTTGAACTCAATTCGGTCTGGGTCAGTATTGTTGAAAGTTTGAAATCCTTCGAGATTTCACGGACTACCGGGTTGATATAGCCACAAGTGCTAATTAAGTTGCTTCGGCAACTCATAAGTACATTGTGTTTATATTAATTGGTCGGTTCTGTTACAGTTTGCAGAGGGAGATTTAGTTTGGAAAACAATATTGCCGATTGGCACAAAAGACAAAACATTCGGCAAATGGTCTCCAAATTGGGAAGGACCTTTTCGTGTGATTAGTTGTGCACCTGGCAACGCATACATATTAAAAACGTTATTTGGAGAAGAGCTTACAAGGGCTATCAATGGCAGATACCTTAAGAGATTTTATCCAAGTGTGGAAGTTGGATCTTAATTATAACCATGACTTGATGCAATACAAAAATTACCGATTGAATGAAAATCGCCTTCGAATAAAGGAAAGAAGTTGGAGAAAGCACCGATATTAATATATCGCCTCTAGTGCAAAAATAGCCGATATCATGTGTATCGTCTTTAGAATGTAAATAGCCGATGCGCTTGTATCGCCTTTAGCCAATTTTTTTAAGTATAAGTGAACAGTTACGCTCCCACCGTAGGTTTATCGGGAGAAGATAAAGAGAATTGAAGTGCTACGCTACAACCGTCAAGTCATGGAACAGACCGAGATCTAATCGACTAAGGTGACGTCATGCGTTCGGAGATTTCGTTCGGGAAGAGTGTTGCGCTCAAGTTCTAGCTAAGGAAAAATTCGCAAAAGCAAATGCGACGTAAAAAACACCATCACGTACAAGCAAGAACAAGGAGAGAACCAACATTCTTCATTAAAATTTTTATTACAACCCGCGCGCCCTAATACAAGCTACTCCTCTCCTTCGGTGAAGAGCTTGTTGAGGACGGACTCCGGGTTGGTGGCGTTGGCCATGGCGTCGGCGTGGTCGTCGTACTCCGCCAGGAGGCCCTCAATGCCGTCAACCTCATGGGGAAGCCCGCCCCGGAAGCCGGTCGGCATGGGAGCGTAGTCGTCCCCGGTCCAGGACGACATCCCCGCCAGGCCGAGGGAGGTGCCAAGATGCACACCATGGAGAACGGCCCGGTCAATCTGACCAGGCACCTCAAGACGATCCACCTCGGTCGCCCCCCGGGCGTTCACCTGATCGGCCACCGCCGTCGCCGCCAACTTCAGGCGGTTGAGCTCCTCGGAGAGGTCTGCAAAATAAAGACAAATAAACCAATGAACAAACGAATCGGGAAAAACGAGAATCAAGTAATATTTGAAGAACAAGTCATACTGGTGATGGCCTCACGAGCCGCCGCTCGGGTCCTCCCACTCCAGCTGGGCGATCCCATGCTTCTTGGTTTCTTCACCAAGAAGCTCCCGTGCCTCGTCCCTCTCGCGGCGGTATTCGGCGGCGTCATAGCGGGTGTACGCCGGGATCTCCTCGTCATTCCTACCCCATGGATAGGGGTGGTACGAACTGCCAGAGGAGGATCCAGACGAGGAGGACCCCGATGAAGCCGAAGCCGGAACCGGAGCCGGAGCAGGAACAGGGGCCGGAGCAGGGGCAGGAGCAGGCGCAGCGGCCGCCGCGGCTGGTGCAACGAGGCGCCATTGGCCGGTGCTGATCCTCGCCGTCCTACAAGCAAGGTGCAATCAAGATCGGCTATGTATGAAATAACTACAGACAAAGTAGAAAGGTTGTTTCATTACTGCAGACGACGGCCACCGCGGTTGCTTCCCTTCGCCACATCCGCCGCAGGAGCGGGAGCAGGAGCGGGAGGAGAGATGTGAGTGCCGGCCCGGGCAACCTGCCTCCCGAAGTTGGAGACATAGTTGCCGGTGATCCCGACGCTCCTGCAATATGATCAAGAAGTTGAATCAGTAACCGCAAGGGGGCAAGAAATCAAGATTCGGGTAAAGGAATGAAATCTATGACAGATTGATACATAAGGGATAAAAGATCTCACCGCCGGCGCCGGATGTTGCTTCCCTCCACCTCGTCCTGGGCAGGACGCTTGCCGCGATCGCCGCCACTCGCCATTGGTGGTGGTGGGGTTTTTTGAGATTGGAAGTGGAGAAGGAAGTGGAAGAGATAGATGGAATAGCAACTGCTTGTGCTTGGATGTGATGATGGAGGCCGAGAGGGGTCCTATTTATGAATGTGGAGAGCTGTGGTGAGCCTGCGGGAAAACCAATCGACAAAATAGGGTTTCACACATCTATGGGCCAATATTGGACTGGGCCGAGCCGGTCGTTGCTATTGCTTTGAATTCCCGGAGTGCGCTCGGCTAAAATATCTGAACGAAGTTCATTCGGCTGGAACTTGAGCATGGATTAACGGCAGTTACGTTCAGAGGAAGTGATTGCTCATCAAAGGAGTAGTTATGTTCAGAAAGCCGATGGCATTCGGCTAAAAGGAATAAAAACAGAGAAGAAAGAGAAAAATGAAGATTTTCTATTTTTCAGGAAAAAAATTGTTTTCAAGTATGACCGGGCCAAGCCTAAATGTTTACATCCTCAAGTACAAGCCAAGTATCTATACATTCAGAAAGGAATTGATGACAGCAATAGCATCGGTCTTGATTCGGTCGACTTCATCAAGAGCTTTTTGGTCCTCTTCTTCAGAATCTTGGATTTTGGACAGCTTGCTCTTGATTTGCCGCATCTCTTTGATAACTGATTGTATTCTGGATTTAGCCGAATCAAGAGATGGCAAGTTTGCAAGCTTGGATTCATGAGACTGAATGTTAGCATTCAGTTGGGCTAGTTGAGCTTCAAGTTTGGATTTTTCATCTCTCATGGCTTGCAGTTCTGGTTCCAAAGTACCCAAGAGGTGTTCGGTTGACTTGATGTCAGAGTAGAGCTCCTTGACGTGCTGTTCTTTAGCCACCTTACCTTTCTCCAGATCAGCCTTGGTGGACATATTTTTATGTGCCCTCTTGATAGCAGCAAAATAATCATCAAGGTGTGATAAAGCATCTATAGCGGTTTTGAGATTGGAGGGGAGCTCTTGATCAATAAGCTCTGCCATTTCTCTTATTTTGTCTGAATCTTGGGTCAAAGCAACAATATCCTTTTTCAAGAATGAAATTATATCCTTCAGCTTGGCTTGATTCTCTGATGATAACTGCTGATTAGAAGAAACTTCATCGTCTCTATCCCCAGCAAACTCTTCAGCAATCAGGGAGAAACTGGCTTGTGGATGAGCAGTATCCTGTTTGACAGACAAGGGAAAATTACTTAGCCGAATGATTCAGGATGATAAATAACCAAAGATGGGTTGGAATATTACCTCTTCGGCAAAAACTTGATCGATTGCTTCCTGAGTAGCGTCAATGTCTTGAGTGAATGGTGCAATGGTCACTTCAGGATTGACAATATCATGGCTTGTTACATCCTGAATTGTCAGGGTTGTTGAAACTGGAAGCTCTTGGAGAGGAGGTTCTCCTTGTTCATCTGACTGATGGAGAGGAATTTCTTCTGCTGTTTCTCCTTGTTCATCTGAGTCGAAGCATAAAATGAGACTGGTATACAAATAGAAGAACAAGGAAGAGCTCAAGTATAGATATGCACCAGGATTACCGACAGATTCATTGACATCTGCTTGGCTAGTAGAATGTTCAGGAGAATCTTCCAAGTTTACCACTCTGTAAGGGCTTTGAGGGTTGGCCTCGTACTTTGAAAGAGAGTGATGAATGCAGACACATTTATAGATGGTAAATAAGGGATCAAAAGCATTCATACCTGAGGAAGTGGCTTAACCTTCTTTGATCTTGTTTTCCTGGGGATGGCAGTGTCCTTGATAGGGGAGTGTGGAGGTATAAACTCCATATACCCTCACGGCCTAGTTTGGGCCGACACGCTATCGCCAGCCGGCCCATCAAGCTTCAAGACCGATCGGCTCAGGCTGGTCGGACAGCCTAAAACAGCAAGAATATCGAAGACCGACAAGGAGGACAAGACCTAGCCGAGATAGGAAAGTTTAGACTTGTAAAGTATATAAACTTAGTACCGATAGGCTAGTTCCGACTTGTAACCTTGCTCCCGCGATATATAAGGAGAGCAAGGACCCCCGTGCTGCAGGACGTAATCCGGCATAACGCACGTACCATACATCCACATCATAATTGAAACAGAGAGCAGACTAGGGTTTTACGCATCCTTGCGGCCTAAACCCGGGTAAACCTCGTGTGATTGCTCCCCGTTTACGTCTTGCTCGCAATCTCTTGCGCCTTCCGCCAATCCATTACGGTCGGGCATACCCCCGGGTCGGACTATCGCCGATATTTCGTCGACAGCGGCGCGCCCGTAGGGTGCGCACCGAGATTTCACGTCGATCGAGATGGTTTCCTTCCCGGCTTCCATGACTTTCGAAGCCGGCCTCACCTTCACCATTGGGACAATGACCTGGACAACCGCTCCGCACACCTCATACATCGAGAGTCCGCCGATCCTAGCCCCACAAAGCAATGAATGTACAAATCCTTTGCCTCCTCGGTACGAGGCATCATCATCAAAGCTCGAGTTATCAAAACTCCAAATTTTTTTCTTCTAGGCACCAATCAACCACTGCGTTTACGAAAATTGGGCCGATCCGTTCAAGCAACTCATGATCAACAGGATAGGCTCATGGAGTTTTTTGCTCGCTTTGGATCTATCCAGATTGAATCAAAGCAAGAATCACCTACTATCCTTCAAATGCACCAAGCGCCAACAAAACGCCCAACAAACATCATCGGATCGCAAGATCCTAGATCCAAGGGTTGCATCACCGTCCCATACGGGTTGCCAAACACCACCGACCTATTCACCACCAACTTTTAGCGCATTACCTCAAAGGCTACAACCGGATCCCCGATCCACGTCCGTATATGATCGGCTACGCTTTCGACGCACCCGCAGGACATATCGTCAACCATGTGCGCCTCGAAGAAGTCACGGACGACCAATCTCCGGAGAAAAACACGTGACGTTACTCCGCACACGCCCCGTACTCGACGATTACTAAAATATCTTAGAACTCTCGATCCGCCCATACGATGGTCTACTCGACAACGAAGAAGAGGTACACCGCAAACAACAAGACCAAGCGTATCGACACTACTCCGCATCTACAACTCACCGTGTTCCGACCGTAGGAACATGAGGAAATTCAGTCGAGATCCATAATCCGGCCAAATCCACTCAAGAGTTACAAAGAATTCCCATCTTTCCCTCCCAAACCCTAAGGAAAGCAAGATGTCATGTTAGTGACAACGAGGTCACCATCAATGGAGAAACCGACGAACAAAGGCAACAACGAGAGGGTCGAAACGCAGCCCAGAACAACGGAGGCAAAACGGCCGCAATCCAGTAGTGCCGACCAAGGTCGTATGGTCGGACGACGCAGGGTTTTCGGCGCAATCTTGCCGATGATTTCGACCTTGTAAACGAAAGACAAGTTCACACTAACCCCAAGTGCTAATCTGGGTTTGCTATTGACCGCCTCAAGGCGGCCAACATTCCTCAAACTCCCCAAATTGAGGAAGCGATTGATTTTCTAGTAGCCGCTAAAGCTCAAGTGAACCATATGAGAGAACAAGCGCGCCCAAACCGCATCTCTCGTGGCCACCGGCCGCGTAGTTTCTTCAAGAATCAAATCCCGACTCTAGAGATGGAGGTGCTAACAACAACAACTACGAAGACGATGCGTAAAGTTGTGGGAATTTTCCTCACAACAGATTTCACCGTAGACACAATGATAGAAGACAGATCAACCACGTAGACAACAGGATTATGGTCAACCTTTCAATCACCATCATAATGAACAATATGACCACAATGACCTCCGAGCAAATATCAACAACCGATACCGAGCTCGCATGGATGCCTCGGACCAAAGCCTTATTCGGCTACCCTACTAGAGGTAGTCCGGCCCAAAAGTTTCAGGATACCGTACATCAAAACGTACGATGGCAAGGTCGACCTGAGCATTGGATCCTCTTATACGAAGTAGCCGTACGAGCAAATGGGGAGAGGATGAACACGTCATGGCCAATTACCTCCCTATCGTACTCGACAGCTTGGCCGAATAATTGGTTATTACGACAAATGAGAGGGGTCGATTCACGCCCTGGCCTCAACTGCGACATCTCTTCATCGAGAACTACAGAATAACATGCCAGCAGCCGGCACTAAGTACGATCTAGCAAAGATCGTCGATTACCCAAATGAACCACTACGTCACTACATACGACGCTTCTCGAAGTCTGGACAACAATTCCGCATATCGCTAGCCGAAGTCGTGTCCCTTTTCGTACGTGGACTACGACAACCCGGAAATATTGATCTACGAAAAGAACTTTTGAGAAGACAACCCACTACAACCGACGAGATGTTCGAATAACCCGTGAATTCGCTCGCGTTGACGATGCCATGCAACAATTGCCCGAAACCGACAAGGATACGTAAACTTCGAAGAAACGATGACAGAGAAAGAGATTTGCAACGCAAAGACATGCGCAAACGACGTACGTGACAATAACCGTTGCAATGAACGACGACACGACAATCGCATACAAAACAATTATAGCAGAGACACAGATCAACGCGTCCATTCGGTACCACCTAGCGAGAAAAGAAGCGAGACTTCGATCCAGAATATGAGAAGATTCTAGGCCAGACTGCCCTAAACACCCAAGAAAAGGTCATACCATGGGCGAGTGTCGCCGATTCACAAAGAATTTTCGCAGGGCAGCCGCCAAGAAACAGAGATTAATAAAACAAAGTAAGGAGAAACGGCCCGAACGTAAGGACAAGGCCGAGGAAGAAGAAGAAGACAGCGACAAAGATCCTCGGCATCGCTTCAACGAGCCCACCAAACACTTGTCGCCTATGATTTTTGGCGGCAAAGTTGGTCTTGAAAACTCGCGGGACAAAAAGTTACTAAAAAGGAGGATCATGGCAATCGCTAAGTCCGATGGACCAAATACGTACATTAAAGCTCCAAATGGTCGGAACAACCAAGAACCTTTAACAGAGCCGACATGTGGGCAAATATACCGATGCCTGGACGATTCCCTTTGGTACTCGACCCGCCGTTAATCATATACGTATGGAAAGAGTACTCATAGATGGCGGCAAACTTTAAACATTCTATTCCTACAAGCGTTTCCATGAAGCTAGGTTTAAAGATCGAAGATCTCGAACCTTACGACTCACCATTCGGGGAGTCATGCCGAGCAAACCTTCAATGCCATTGGGAAAAATAACTCTACCCGTTCGATTCGAACAAGACAACACTTCGAAAAGACTACGTCGCCTTCATTATAGCCGACTTCGAAGGCGTTTACCACGCCATACTCGGTCGACCAGGATCGCAAAGTTCATGGCTGTCCCTCACTACGAATATCTAGTGTTAAAAATGCCAACATCAAAGGGCATTCTTTCTCTCGTAGGCAATGTGCTTATGGCTCACGACCTAAACAAACGCCTACGCAGCAGCCGAATTAGCACCTCAAAGCCCATATGGAACAAACATGCCTTGAAACAAAACAGATACCGAAGCCGACCTTCGATCCCAAAGCGATCAAAAAGGTCACCAACAAAAGCAATGACACAAAGAAGATCAAGCTCATCCCCGGAGATAAGGAGAAAACTGCTCTTATAGGAGCCAATTTAGACGATAAATAGGAAGACGCGCTCGTCCAATTCCTACGGGACAACATAAGCATATTTGCTTGGAAACCAAAGAGACATGCCAAAGGCGTCCCAAGGGAAAAGGTCGAGCACTTCCTTAATGTCTCGAAAACCGCCAAACCAATCAAACAAAGATTACGACGGTTTGCTCGCGACGTAAAGGAGGTGATTAGGGTAGAAGTGTTAAAGCTATTAGCAAATTGGATTTATAAAAGAAGTGTATCATCCCGACCGGCTATCCAATCCAGTTCTTGTACAAAAGAAAAATGGCGAATGGAGAATGTGTGTTGATTATACCGATCTCAACAAACACCGCCCTAAAGACCCCTTCAAATTACCTCGCATCGACGAGGTAGTTGACTCAACCGCAGTTGCGAACTACCTGTCTTTTTTAGATTGCTATTCCGGTACCACCAAATAGCCCCGGCAACCCACGATCGATAAAAACATCATTCATCACACCTTTCGGTGCATATTGCTATACGACCATGTCATTTGGCCTCAAAATGCCGGCGCAACATATCAACGAGCTATCCAAGAGTGCCTCCAAAAAGAAATTTCCGACCGCCTGGTCGAAGCATACGTAGACGACGTAGTCGTCAAAACAAAGGAGAACGGATCCTTAGTTCCAAACCTAGAGCGAACCTTCGTCGCTTTAAACAAATTTTAGTGGAAATTAAACCCACAAAAATGTATTTTCGGAGTACCATCTCGGGATACTACTCAAGAACGTAGTTAGCCAAGACGGCATCAAGCCAAATCCGAAAAGTTAACGCAGCTTTAAAAATGACGCAACCCAAAGGCATAAAAGATATCCGTAAACTTATCTGGATGCATGGCGGCTCTAAGCCGCTTCATATCAAGACTTGGTGAAAAAGGCCTCCCTTTTTCAAATTATTAAAGGCCAAGCAAAAATTTGAATGGACAAGCGAAGCGTACAAAGCCTTCTTCGAACTCAAGATGTATTTAACATCACCTCCTGTGCACAAAGACCCTAAAGATGACGAAGAATTATTGCTATACATTGCGGCTACCGATCGCGTGGTCAAGATAATAATAGTCGTCGAACGACAAGAAGAGGGACACACATATGGTGTACAAAGACCAGTCTACTACATTAGCGAAGTTTTAAACGACTCCAAACAACAGATACCCACACGTACAAAAACTTTTGTACGGGATCCTAATAACAAAACGAAAGTTGCTACACTACTTTGACACATATCCGATCACAATAGTAACAGAACATGCTGTTGGCGACATTCTCCGCAATAAAGACGCCAGTGGTCGGATCATCAAATGGGCAATAGAGCTTAGCCCATACACATTGAAATTTCAAAGCGTAACAACCATCAAATCCCAAGCTTTGGCTGATTTTCTAGTAGAATGGATGGACATGTCCCTACCTCCATTTCAAAACGAGGCCGAACGATGGGAAATGTTCTTCGATGGCTCCCTTAAAATAAAAGGAGCAGGAGCAAAGGCCGTGTTCAAAGCACCAAGCGGTGATACCCTAAGATACGTGTTGCGTATCCATTTCAAAGCTTCAAATAATGCGGCCGAATACGAAGCCGCACTTCATGGCCTCAAGATAGCCATCGAGTTAGGCATAAAAAGGCTCCTCGTCTTTGGAGATTCTAATTTAGTCGTCCAAACAAATCAACAAAGAATGGGACTCGTACTAATAAGAAAATGGAAGCATACGTGGCGAAATAAGGAAGCTAGAAAATAAATTCTATGGTCTGAATTCACCTATATACCAAGAGAAAAGAACAAACTTGCCAACCAATTATCTAAATTGGGATCCGATAGAGCAAAAATGCCACCCGACGTATTTGTTCAAGATCTACTATTACCTTCACACAGAGGTAGCACAGAACCACCACAAAAGGAAACAGATTCATCTCGACGACAAAACCAAAACATGATATCCAAGAGCATACTTCGGCCCATCTCCGACCAGCAAGAAAAACAAGATCATCGCGCAATCCGACTCAAGACCTTTCGAATAAATGCTCCAAGAATAAGATCGTGCAAAAAATCTATAGATAACTCCAAAGTTATTTATCCAAAGAAAAGAAAGCGACAAGACCCCTCAACCGCAAAGGGATGTAACGAGCAAATACCATCAAGTGGAACCTTTGGAACAAACAAAAGAGACAAAGCCGACGAGAATTCCCTTTATTCGGTATCTCATTGATGAGGACACACCGACGATAAAACAAAAAAAATGTCTCATAAGACGCAAGAAACATTATGTCCTAGTCGATGGGCAACTTATGCGCAAAAATGCAAGCGCCGAAGTTTTGCAAAATGCATTTCCTTCAAGAAGGAGCGTAACTACTACTATGTATTCATGAAGGGATGTGTAGAAACCATGCAAAGATCAAAAACACCGGTCGGAAAGGTGTTTCGAGCAGGTTTTTACCGGCCAACCGCACTCGCGATGCTAAGAAACTAGTTCAAGATTGTAAAGGTTGCCAATTCTTCGCTAAACAAATTCATGTCCCCGCACATGAGCTTCAAACAATACCAAAGAAGATGGCCCTTTTCATGCCGGGGACTAGACATGATAGGACCATTCAAAAAAGCCTCAGCGGCTATCAATTTGTCTATGTACTTATAGACAAATTTTCAAAATGGATAGAATATAAGCCCTTAGTCAAGGCAAATGCTCAAAAGGCCGTTGAATTCCTAACGTACGTCGTACATCGTTTCGGCGTACCCAACACCATTATAACGTATTTGGGATCCACATTCACAGTGGTGAATTTTGGGATTTTTGCGAAGACTTGGGAACAAAAGTAAAGTATGTATCGCTTGCTCACCCTCGAGCCAATGGTCAAGTCGAAAGAGCAAATGGGATGATCATAGACGCCCTACGAAAAGACTATACCGAGACAACGACACCCATCCAGAAGATGGTATCACGAATTACCCGCCGTGATATGGGGACTTCGAACTCAACCAAGCGTAAATACCGGCGTCTCGCCTTATTTCATGATATTTGGTGGCCGGCGCTTTACCGTATGAAGTGGCATTTGGCTCACCAAGAACAAAAACTATGACGAGGAAGCCACAAATGAAGTCGAAAAACTATCATCGATTCGGAGAAGAGCGCAACTTGAAAACACTCCCAAGAACGGCTAAATATCTAGCGTCTCTACGGCGCTATTACAACAGAATGTAAAAGAAAGACAGTTTGTGGTCGGAGACCTCGTCCTCAAAAGAATTCGAAAACGACGACCTCCACAAATTGTTATCTCATTGGGAAGGACCTTTCCTAGTCAAAGCAAATACAAGACCAACGACTTATAAACTGTGTACTCTAGACGATCCACCTAGAGATTTGCCAAACTCTTGGCACATAGAACACTTAATTAAATTCTATGCTTAAGGCAATTGTAATTTATACAATAACAAGATACCGCCATCCGTACCAAAGCACACGCTATTTTTACAATACGGTGCCAAGCACCACGAGAACTCAATACCACAGAAAAGTTTAAAGTTATTGCTCGTGCACAAGATCTATCTTGTCGGCAATAACACAGCGGTGCCCCAACAAGCCTTCGCAAATCTTTGAGCTTTTCCTGAGAAGTGCGCAGCCGTCCGTACTCCAAGCGCTTGAAATCGCCCGAGGAAAGTGAGATTGCGCAAGAGCTAGAACACTCAACGCAACAAAGCGGCTCCTTCCCGACAAACTCCTTCAATAAGCGCCATGAACGGCGGCATTGATCCACAACAAATTCGGGAACAAGAAGGGGATTTGTCGGCCTCACTTCACCTCGCGCAAGCACGTAAAACGAGGCCGTTAATCACCCGCCATGGATAGATAACGTTCGTCAATTGCTGGTTATCATCCTTCAAGACGCCAAATTGCGCCATATGACGCTCATGCGTTTCTACACAAACACAATTTATAAGATACAATCGATCAAAACTTCAAACACGAGAACATAACAAAGGAGAAAACGCACCTCGTGCCTCCTTCTCCAAGCGTTCAATTTCTACGCTGGCCTTATTGCCTCGCCTCGTTCGTACAAGCAATTTCAGCAGCCATTAAGGCTTTGTCACTCTCCAATTCCGCAAAATACTCAATCGCCTACTTGTAACTTCTATTAAAATAACAAGTAACAAGAGCAAAGTAAAACGAACCTTTGTGTTGCTCCCGAAGGACTATAACCTTTTTCAGCAGGAATCTTTCTCAAGTTCCCAAAGCTTTTCACGACTTTCATAAACTCGGATTTGCCGACCCAAATCCTCGTTTTGCTTCCGCAAGACCGTTTTCACACATGGTCGGCTTGAACCGCTCTATGCGCAGGCGACGTTTTTCAAACATCTTCAACAACCTCGCGTAAAGGATCTTTTATAAACACTACAAGATGGGCAAAATAGAAAAGTCACTAAAGACAAGTACTAACCTTGACACGAGCCCGCAAATCGCAAACACTTGCTCAAAGCCATCGAAAGGGTACCCCGGCAACATCTTCAAAAATGTGCCACTCTCCATCCTCATCCCGACGGCAACGAGCCGCGGCCGCCAGAACATGGGCACTGAAGAAGTTCCTCCTCCGATCTCTTCCATTATCTCGGGCGATCTCAAGCGTTTGAGGCACCGGGTCCGAAACTACCCAAGCTCATATTAAGATGATGATCATCCCCAAGAGAAGAAACCAGGAGGAATCTAGCACTAATGGCTCAAGATCCCCCGGGAGAGGCCACGATATTGGCACCGTCGCAACCATTACAGAGTCGCCAGCAACATTGGCAACAGCCTGCCCCCGGATCCCCAACAAGATCAACAGCAGTGTGGCACAACTTCGTGCACGGCCCTTGATCCATAACAACATTGCCGAAGGAGTTATGCCATCGAATGTACCTCTTGGCTCGCAAAGCGGCCCCAAAGATTCTCCAAAGCTACATGACTCAAAGGGCCCCTAACTAAGTCATCAACAATGGGAGCCCTGCAAAGAAAAATTTACAACCAATCAAAACAAGAAGAAGAAGAGCATAGCAAATTTAACAAGATTCGCAAAACTTACAGTTCAGACTGCTCAAAATGCAGATTAAAACAATCTGGCATATCCTCCCCTTCATCCCTAGAAGGCACAGAGGTACCAACATCAAGGTTAACTTGCATCAACGGAAGTCGGAGGAGGAGAAGAACGACCGGTGGCAGCAAGCGTTTCATCACATTGGCCCACGGCGATGCCAGGAGCACCCCGACTACTCACAACCGACCTAAAAGGTGAGCATCTACAAGATCTCCCGAATGACCGGTTTGATCGGCCGGTGATATGGGCTGCTCCATAACATGGCTAGCTCCCCGCACCAAAGGGAGAGCACTATCCCGACCACTCTCGAGCGCAATTTCTTGCGTCGGCAAACTCAAAGAAGGGTCACCCCATCCTCACACCGACCGAATCCGACGATTCTACAATCCGATTATGACGACGTTTTTGACCAACGAAGCACAAGCTTGTAGTGATAAAGCTCCACCGGTCAAGACGCCACTCCGCTTCTTCTTTTCATAAACAATTTTCCGCTTGCTGCCGCCTTTGACCGATCGACATCAAGATCGCGGATCATCGTGCACCGTCATCCCGTCAATGCCCCGATCAAAACCAAGGCGTTGGTACCAAGAGCTTCCCACCGCAGATCATCTAAAGGCACTCGGGACACATAAATATGACGGCCCTATAAGCATATAAAGATCAGCCTAATTACCAAAGGCATTGAGATATGAAGAAAACAAACAAGTGAATGTAACGCATTCTGGTGGAGGTGGTATCCTCCAAATCATAAGGTTTAATAGTTGGCCGAGGGATATGAGTATCCTCCCCCGTTTGAACATCTTCATAAGCCTCAAATTAATATCATCAAGAGAAATTTCCTCCGAAGATTCACGAGAAGGGTCATCCTTCGACGATATTCCCACAGAAATTAAATCTCTCCTTCAAAGGTTGGATACGGCGAGAGATGAAAACAAATGCCACCGTAAAACCGTTCGTGCCCTTAAAATTCATCATTGCTAGAATCTCTTTCACTTCAATCATCTCGCAGCATTTGGCTTATCCGACCAGCGATGATTCGGTTCAGAATCTGAGTAATATCACAAGGGACAGCCTCCCTTGCCCATTGTCATTCACATAGAACCATTTTTTGAACCAATCTTTCACATTGTCGATGAGTGAAAGACAAATTACGTGAACGCATTCTATCACGAAGAGAGAGGTAGCACGCTCCAACTACAGGCTACCTCCTAAATTTCCTCTCTTTTTCAATTCATAAAAATGACGAAACACATTGAAGTTTGGGGGAATTGCAAGATACATCTCACAATATGCAACAAAGAGAGCAACCGTCATAATTGAGTTCGGTTGCGTATTGCGATAGAAATCCTCCAAAAAATGCAAAGTTCCACCAGGAAAGTATGAAGAGGAATACCCAAGCCTCTGATGAAATAATCTTCAAAGACAACTATTTCACCATCATAGGGGCGAGGAAACGCCTCACCTCGCGGCGGCACACGCCACACTCCGAAAGATGCTGGCGGAATCATGCCTCCATCCGCCAAGGAATTCAACGACGCCGCCGTCGATTGCGTCGGCGACCAAAGAAGCTTCATCTGCTTCTCATATTCCTTCTGTTCCTTCTCCTTCCTCTTCTCTCGATGTAGATTGACGCTTTTTCCCATGGTCTTCGCGCGTAAGAATGCGAGGATTTCGAAGCTAACCCTAAGAAACGGAGCACCGAGCGAAGAACTGATTGCGGAACGGCAGGCAAAATGAAAGCAAGTAGTCCAAATGACGGCAGCACCAAGAGTTTTTTAACCACACTAGGGTTTTTTACTCCTGATGGGCCAGAGAAACTGGGCCGCCCCCAGCGGAAAAAGGCTTTTTCGGTTCGTTTCTTTTTCCCCATTTAAAATTCATTTTTTCCCGCAGACGCACAGCCTACCGTACAACCCGAAAGCCGCCCGCAAGCAAAGCTACCGACGGCCATTTAAGTCTCCGTCTTCTAGCTATAGTCTTAAAAACAAATTCGCTAAAAAAGATCGGGTTCACAAAGAAAGTCGTTTCCAACCCGCCGTAACAAAGTTACGATAGCATCAACAATTCAACCCACACAATCCGACAACTGAGCCGGGATTTTTTCGCCAATGATACCGGTTATTCGGCACACAAATAGCAAAGCTATTTTTATGGGTTTAGATTCAAAACCATGGTCTCACAAACCATGCCGGGACCGAGTTAAGTAGCAAAGCTATCTTAGCTTAATCATGACAAAATCATGGCATGGTTCAAACCGACCAGCCCAAATGAAATTTGGCTCTCTGGTCTCACTCAAAGAGTGGTCGGAAACACATAAAGCACGATATGATGATCAGTTTTGTCTTCTTTTTTAGACTTCGACATAACGTGTCCACCTCATCTCGAGCTCGGGGACTACGTGGGCCCACGTCACCTGAGAGGTGACATGGGCTAGATCCTTCTTTTAGAGCTTGCTACAACATATACTATCTTACAAAGAACCTCGGGGACTACGTGGGCCCACGTCATTTGCATGACTCGGCCGATCCTTTCTCTTTACAAAGAGTTTAGTTTCAAAACTAAGCTAAGGCAACGACCGATCACGACAGATACCATGTGATGGCGGGCATCACACACTAACGAGGGCCCACGTCTCCGCATTTGGGACCCTTTCAAAATTCTTTTTTTCTTTTCGGGAGCATCATAAATCTTTCGGTCAAAACCGAAAACGTCAACCAAGTGTAAGCAAAGTGTGGTCGGAAGCATTAGACGGTCCTCCACCCGCTCGGACCACATGTCGAACATGTGTCCGACCACCCTTTCTCACTCAACCAAGCAAGACGGTGTTTTTTCCCTCAAGATCCATGATGCTCGGGGACTAGCCGTGGAGGTATAAACTCCATATACCCTCACGGCCTAGTTTGGGCCGACACGCTATCGCTTGCCGGCCCATCAAACTTCAAGACCGATCGGCTCAGCCGGGCCGGACAAATTAAAAACAGCAAGAATATCGAAGACCGACAAGGAGGACAAGACCTAGCTGAGATAGGAAAGTTTAGACTTGTAAAGTATATAAACTTAGTACCGTATAGGCTAGTTCCGACTTGTAACCTTGCTCCCGCGATATATAAGGAGAGCAAGGACCCCGTGCGAGGACGTAATCCGGCATAACGCACGCACTCATACATCCACATCATAATTGAAACAGAGCGTGACTAGGGTTTTACACATCCTTGCGGCCCGAA
Organism: Themeda triandra; assembly: GCA_018135685.1. Taxonomy (NCBI): domain Eukaryota; kingdom Viridiplantae; phylum Streptophyta; class Magnoliopsida; order Poales; family Poaceae; genus Themeda; species Themeda triandra. The sequence goes on along the minus strand of JAENPR010000015.1, from coordinate 647,516 downwards.
CTGGGTAAACCTCGTGTGATTGCTCCCCGTTTACGTCTTGCTCGCAATCTCTTGCGCCTTTCGCCAATCCATTACCGGTCAGGGCATACCCCTGGTCGGACTATCGCCGATATTTCGTCGACAGGGAGGAAGGAGTTTTTCTTTTAAGGTCCTTCAGAAGCACTGTGTCATCAGCAGGTGTCTTGTTAAAAACTGCTAAACTTGGAGCATCATGCCCCAGAGCAGCATTAGGGCCAGGTTGCATTGAACCTCTGGAGGGCTTGGAGGAGCATTGTCCCGTTCAAAAGAATATTTAGATACGTGAGCGGGAACATGAAATAAAAGGTAGCTATAAGAGTGTACCTCATCATCGAAATGAATAGGGGCATTAAAACTTAGCACTGAGGATGGACTTGTGCTCTGAAAATGTGAGAGTGCCATTCTTGCCACCAAAGAGTGAATGAGGGATGAGCAGCTTCAATTATCACCAGAGGATTAGGTTCATATACTGAAGCTTACATCCAAGATTGAAAACTTTGTTGGCCTCAGTAATGTTTAGCAATGACTCCCTAGGTCTGATGATGCTTGAAAAGTATGGCCTTGGGGGCAATTGACCAAGTCCAAGCTGCCTGGCAATCATATTTGGGTTGTAAAATTCATAAGTTGAACTTATCAACCGGCCATGATGAAATTCTGGGTAAAGCACAGGGCCTGATGAAAGAATTGAAGATATCCCTGGAATCATCATCTATGCAGCCCAGCTCATAGCTAAATCTACAGGGGAGAGTTAAATTCTCATTCTCTCTGTAAGAAAACCAGAGTATGTGGTTGAATCCCTTGTAGAAAGTCTTAAAAAGATGTCCAAGGTCCAGATCGATGACAATGGAAGATGCAGCCTCCCCATATGTCTGACAAGGTTTCTGTTTGGGATTTTCACCTTCAGCATAATTAATCGAAGGAAAATTCAAGTGGTGGAGATCAACCAAACAATCTCGATGCATATACAAGCTTGCAACCACATTTGGACAAGCCACCATGGGCCATTGACGCGGAGATTTCACCCCGGCCACGCATTTGAACAAAGGATCCGATGCATCATGTGGTAGACTGCTCCCAAGAGATACTTGCCCAAAGGGATCAATTTACCTACAAACTAATTCTTCACCATCACTATATGATTTAAAGTGGGCTCATTGGATTTGCCACGAAGATAAATCTGCACAACCACATGTTCATGAAAGCCCTATACTCTTTATCGCACACGTGCGCTTGAAGGATAAGTCTGAATATACTTGGCCCAACCTCTTCCTGGTTTGACTGACCTCTGTGCACTGGTGCCTTTAAACTTGAATGGGTATGTTGGCTTGGTGATGTTTAAACCAGTCATCATGAAGATGTCTGACAAAGTGATCGACATTGGACCGTGACCAAAGGTAAATGCATTAATGGCATCAGACCAGAAGTGGGAAGCAGCTATCAAGAGAGAGTCATTTCTTGGCATGTCAGCTAAAGAAAGCTCCAAGCAGTGTTGAATATCTTGTGATTCCCAGAAATCACTATTCCTAGACTGCATCCTACGGTACCAATCACGCCATCCCGTGATTGAGGGAAGGGGACAAGTTTTGAAAGTGTTCGGCCATCTATTTGGGGGAGCAATCCTAGATTTAAATGGGATCCTCAAAGTCTCTTTTTCAATAAATTCCTCGGATTGGAATCTCCCCCGTGGGCCAAGAAAAAATGATCCAGGATGAGCAAGATTGGAGATCAAAATCTCATTCTTCATTTCCTTTAGAAGAAGTGGAGCGGATGAATCAAGAACACATCTGGAAACTAATTCAAGAAAATTGCCGAATGGGTAAAAGCGAGTAGGGTTACCTCCAGAAGCTCCTCTTGAGTTCCTGTCGCCATGATAGAGCTGATTGAAGATTCTGTCGCCATTGAAACAAAGAGCGAACTCGGGTCTCGGGTGGCGCGGAGTTGATAGTACCGACCTAGAGGGGAAGCGCTTATGGTCAATTTTGAAATAAAATCCTTTTATCTCGAAATTGAGGGGGCATGTGTTAACACCAGAATTTGGTCAGGGATATGACAAGTGGGACTGCAAGCGGCAGAGAAAGCGATTCGGCAAATGCGTGTGCGGTCGGCTAAATTTCCATATGTTCGGCAAATGAACAAGCGGTCGGCCGAGATGGCTCCGTTTAGAAATGAAAAAGGAAAGAGGAGGTCATTTTAAAAGGGAAGGAGTCATAAAGGTCAAGGACTCCGATTATGGTTAGAGTTAGCAATTTTGTATCTTTCCAATTCTGTTAAATAGTTCGTAGTCGCTTAGGACTCATGTTCTGTCCAGGGTATAAATATAAACCCTCGACCATTGTAATAAGGGTTCACAACCAATTCAATACAACCGGCTACGTGCCACCCTTCGAGTCCTTTTAGTCGTGTTGTCGAGTTCTTCGAGAGGGCCAATCGATCCGTCGACCTCCGTAAATCCCGGCAACCTTGCTATCATGTCTAGTATCATGCGGTGGATTTAGATATGATGCAAGTAGTCTCATTGTTTTAGCTTAGAACATGCGGTAGATCTAAGCTCGATCATGGGAAGTTTTTGCTTATGCCTTGTATCGTGCGGCGGATTAAGACATGAGTAAAGATAGTTATCGGCTCTTTTAGATTTGGCAAAATCTAATAGATTCATTAAGTTACCACGTGTTGCACGTTTTATTTAATGTTTATTTATTTGCAACACTCTTTTGCCCAATCTAGATTGATGCTCTTTTCGGCTCTTGATCATCTTTTTATGTTCATTCAATATAGAATAGATCGAGTTCATATAGCCGAATTAGATCAATCAAGATTGTTACATGTTGCGGGTTCATGCAGGTTAGTGCGTCTAGGTCTTTGTTTAAGCCGGGTATCGTGCGGCAGATGTAGGCTTTGCTTTGCTCTAGATTGTAATAGTTTGTTTGTTCCTTCTTCATGGACCCCAATTCGGCAATCTTGCCGATACGGTTATGCTTACACGTGTAACGAGTATTTATAGATCTACTTAGGCAATTACGTGCTTTTAGCTCTTTATTGTTAGATTGTATCATGCGGTGGATTGATCTAGTAGTAAGGAGTGGTGTAAATTCATAGTGAATGGTATCATGCGGTGGATTAGCTTGCTTGGGTTTATGCTCGACGGGTTTATGAAGGCTAGACGTGCGCGTACTAGTTGGAGTAGCCTATGCATGTGTTATCTAGTAGATTTATATTTATAAGTTACTTATCTTTAATTATTAGTGCTTGATGATGCTTTAAACCCGAGATATAGTTTGATATGCTTTAATGATTTAATCTTGTTCAAACATATCTTCATATACATGTATTCGGCAAAGATGCTTCTATTCACATCAATTATGTTACATTAGCCGAATGAATTGCAAACATGTTGGCGATAGCTTCTATAGCTATGTGTCGTCGTAAGTGGCTTCGGGGCCGTAAAGATGGAACTGTTTGGTCTCATCCAAAGACGTTCCGCTTTTGATCTTATCATTTTATCCCTTGTCGACTTTCAGGTCAAATCGACTGGCACGCCTCCGGATTCAGACGCCCGGGCACCCGATTGAAGCTAGGCTTTCCGGCTTGCTGTGCGTGAGACACGGTGCGCCACATTTTGTGTCAACACCTTGAGACATCGAAAAGTATAGTTTCAGTATCTAGATGTTACGTTTTTTAGTTGGAGTACCTATCTGTTACACACTCAATAGTTTAGATACCTATGGTGCAATTTACTCTATCCACTTTGATCTATGGTTTTCTATGTTTTCCCTGAAGCCCTAGTCAATGCGCTGCCTTTTTCTTGGGTCTCATGTAAAATTTATTTCGTGTGTTTTTTCACTTCTCTATTTTGTTAATACTCTTCTATATTTTAGTCCTGTATTTTTTTCTCATGTCCTTTGTTTTGTTTCTTATGTTTCAAACATACCCTAAACAGTTATCTAAAAAATGAATTTGCAATCTATCATTCAAGTACAATCTAGATGAAATTACTCAGATTTTCTTACATTTATGTTTCGCAAAAAAAAAAAAGGTTGCTTTGGATATTTATGCTCTAAAAAGGAACACTATAAGAGACTAGAAACGACAATAATAAGAAAGACAAGAAATCTAACAATTCGTTTTGATGAGTCAAATTATGAGTGCATAGATACTATTCTTCTAAATTAGATGTCATTTTGATTTTTTGGTACACCCATTTTGTTGTATACCTAGATATAATATTATGTCTAGATACATAGCAAAATTGATAAATAAAAAATGTCAAAACGACTTATAATTTGGATCGGAGGGAGTATTACATAGTGTACAAGTAGGTGGCAAAATTTCCTAACAAATACAACTATAAGATATCCATGTTAATAAAAAAGTATATAAAGGTGCATACAAAGAGAAGTTCCTTAATATCTAACGGTTTCACACGATTCAACACTCGATCGTAATTCCTAATTTATTTCTTGGAAATAAGTCGAGGTATTACAAGATAAACTATAGTGGTTTGGGGTTGGCATGTTCATATGAGGGAGGGAGGGGGGGTGTCAAGATCCACTATGTAAGGACCCTGTGTTTGATGTTGAGGCACATCTCATGTGAACAAGAATATTCTGGCCAACTCAATTTTCTTATACTGATACTGAACACAGAATATTGACCCTAGTACTTAATTTGCTGGCCTTTGCATGACTGGCAAGAATGCACACAATAAAATTAATCACAAGAGAAACCAATTGCCAACAGGAAATGGACCAAAAACTTCGCCTCTGGTTTGAGTAATTTTCTGTACACTTTGTGACATATATATGTACATACAAAATTGTTTGTATGATCAGCAGATCCTCTAAAAGGCGGATGCTAATCGCAGGGGGTCAGAGTTGTATGATCTGTCTACAAGCTAAGAGTATTCAGAAGAGAAACTCTGCTCTGGATCAACGTCCTGAACAAAGTCCCAACTCCGCTCTCAAGACCAGCAATGTCCAACTCTAGCCCTTGCAACTGCTCCACCTCGCACATGACTCTCTTCTTTTGGACTGACTTGGAGACAATTGACCACTTGCTAGAACTTGGCATCAGGATCTGCTTCGACAGGAGATGCAATGTCGATCCAAGGATTGACACAGCAATCTCCCTCGCTTCAGCAGCCAGGTTGATCACCCTGCATCCTTCGATGTCAGAAGCAGCCTTCTTGTTGAGCTTCTTGAACATCTTCTGCACCTTCTTGACCAAGCGCGCATAGCACTGACTCTTGGTCTGGAGAGCCACGTTGTCTCCTCTGTTGAGAGCCAACTCCATCTCCTGGACACTAGCCTTCAGCTCCACGAAGCTCTCTTGGACGGCGCTGCAGAGGTCAAGCAGGACGAGGGAGTTCTCAAGCTCCTCCTCCACTGCCTTCCTCTGGCTGGTGGGCAAGCATGTGAACGCATCGATGCGGTTGTAGATGCTCCCAAGCTTGCTCAGACCATCGATCATGGTATTGATGGTCGCTGAAGGCAGAGAAATGGCCGCTTTCAGGCTCCGAATCTGTTCCTCAACAGAGGTCTCGCTGGAGCGAGGGCTGGAAGGCATGCTAACAGATCTTAGGTGGTACGCCATCCTTCGAATTGGTGAAAGCTATGAAACACTGAAACTTCTGGGAGTGGGAGAGAAGAAAGATCAAAGGCAAGCTGCTGCAATGGTGTCTTTCGGGCTTCGGCTTCCTTGTTTATATAGCAACGGAGGTGGATGCAACTGCAGCTGAACCAGCAGACAGGGAGAATCATTCTCATGTGTGACCAACTGCGTGCTCATACGCTACAACCAAAGGCAACTAATAAGAACTGCATTGTCCATTGAGCTTGATTATGAGGTTGTCATGTCTGCGCTATGGCTGGCAAGCTCATCTGCAAGGACAGAAGGGCGTCAAGATTAACATGTGATCCAGATGGTGAGATGGATTTAATTAGCCTGCAAGTTGCCGGTGGAGGGGTGGACATCTAGTTGACTTCGCCTCCCAGCTCCAGGTTCCCATGCATTCCGATCAAATTGGTTCTGATATGTTCAATTGAAGCAAGCATCGCTGGCATGTTCAATTTTTTTTGGTTTAATTGAAGTGTGTAGCAGCTTTAGCAATCTCAAGATGATGGGGGAAAAACATGTTTTGTATTTTTGTAGCTTTGTATAGCATGTTGTGCTCCCGCTGTCTGCAATAAATCATGACAATTCAGTCTAGCGCACTCGTGCTTTCTCTAACCCTTCTCTAATGGATAGAGGCATAGAACAGTGTTGGTGTCACGTGAGTCATCTGGTTGCTAAACACGTACTTTAAAGAATTTGCTATGTTTCATTCAAAGAGAAATCTTGATGCAATTACATAAACTCTCTTACCTTTAGGTTCACTACGAAGATTAATGCTCTGAGGGTTCACTTGGAAGATCCATGCTCTGAAAAAACAATTATAAGAGGCTAGAAAGAGCCATGTTAATAAGAAAAACAGACAAAAAGATGTAACACATCCATTTTGGTGATCAAATTATCAGTGTATAGCCTAATTATACTCATACATAGAGCAGACGTGGATGGCACAAAGTCCAGTGAAATACCATACAACTATAAGAGATTGATGTTTTTTTGGAGGAAACTGGAGGGGTAAAACCACTACTGATTATATATGTTAATAAAAAAGATGAAGGTGTATTCAAAGAGAAGGCCCATATTAATATCAACTGTGCAGTTGCACAAGAAGCCAGTCAATAGTAAATGGTAAATTATTGGTTTCTTGGAAACAAATCATGGTTCTCGCAAAAAAAAAGGAAACAAATCATGGTAGGAGGAGATACATCTCATGGTTTGGAGTTGACATGTTTTAGCTAGGGAGAGCAAGATCCGCTGTATAAGGATCTTGGGCTTGCTGTTGAGGCACATCTCATGTGAACAAGAATATTCTAGCCAGCTCATTTTTCTCATAATGATGCTGAACACAGGAGAAAAATGCACAGCATAAAATTAATCACAAAAGAGACACCAACTAACAACAGGAAAATGGACCAAAAACTGTTTCTCAATTGAGTATTTTTCTGTACATTTTCTCTCCTATATATGTACAAACAAAATTTTATGCATGATCAGCAAATCCTCTAAAAGGCGGAAGCTAATCGCAGGGGGTCAGAGTTGTTGTATGATCTGTCTACAAGCTAAGAGCATTCAGAAGAGACACTCTGCTTTGGATCAATGTCCTGAACAATGTCCCAACTCTGCTCTCAAGATCAACAATGTCCAGCTCCAACTCTTGCAATTGCTCCGCCTCACACATGATTGTCTTCTTTTGTAACGACTTGTAGACAAGTGACCACTTGCTAGAACTTGGCACCGCAATTTGCTTCGACAGGAGATGCAATGTCGATTCAAGAATCAACACAGCAATTTCCCTCGTTTCAGCGATCAGATTGATCACCCTGCATCCTTCGATTTCAGAAGCAGTCTTCTTGTTGACCTTCTTGAACAGCTTCTGCACCTTCTTGACCAAGCGTGCATAGCATTGAATCTTGGTACGGGCAGCCGCATTGTCTCCTCGTTTCAGAGACAATTGTATCTCTTGGACACAGGCCTTGAGCTCAACAAAGCTCTCTTGCACAGCACTGCAGAGGTCAAGCAGGACGAGGGAGCCCTCGAGCTCCTCCTCCACTGCTTTCCTCTGGCTGCTGGGCAAGCATGTGAGCATGTTGATGTGGTTGTAGATGCTCCCGAGCTTGCTCAGACCATCGACCACAATTTCGATGGTCACTGAAGGCAGAGAGATGGCTGCTTTCAGGCTCAGAATTTGCTCCTCAACATCGGTCTCCCTGGAGCGAGGGCTCGAAGGCATGCTAGCAGATCTCAGGTGGCAAGCCATCCTTGGAATTGGTGAAAGTTGAGACACACTGAAATTTCTTGGAGTGGGAGAGAAGAAAGATAAAAGGCAAGCTGCTGAAATGGTGTCTTCAGGGCTAAGGCTTCCTTGTTTATATAGTGAAGGAGGTGTATGCAACTGCAGGGCTTAACCTGCAGACAGGGAGAATCAGATGCAACTACAGAGTTGAACCAGCAGACAGGGAGAATCATTCTGATGTGTGACCAACTGAATGCTCAAGCGCTGCAAACAAAGCCAACTAGTAAGAACTGTATTGCCCATTGAGCTTGATTAGAGGCTGTCATGTCTGCGCTATGGCTGGCAAGCTCGCCTGCACGGATGAAAGGGCGTCAATATTAGCATCTGATCTAGATCGTGAGATGGATTAATTAGCATGCAAGTTGCCAGTGGAGGAACGAACATCCAGTTAACTTTGCCTTGCAGCTCCAGGTTCCCATGCATTCTGATCTGGCCGGTTCTCATATGCTTAAAGCTTAATTCAAGTGAGCATCGCTGGCATGTTCAATCTTTTTTGTTTAATCGAGGCGTGCAGCACCTTTGGCAATTTCAAGATAACGTATTTTATAATTTTGTTGCTTTGATACAGCATGATGTGCTCCTGTGTCTGCAACAAATTGTGACAGTTCAGCCTAGCGCTTCCATGCATCTTCTAACCCTTCTGGTTGCTAAACACTTATTTTAATGAATTTGCTATGTATCTTTCAAGTGAAATCTTGATGAATTTGCTGAAACTTTCTTACCTTTGGGTTCAGTCTGAAGGTTCATGCTCTGAGAGTCCACTCTGGAGATCCATGCTCTGGAAAAAAAAAACACAATTGTAAGAGGCTAGAAGGAACCATATTAATAAGAAAAAGAAGACAACATGTTCTAACAAATTCATTTTGGAGGGTAAAATTCTGAATGCATAGCCTAATTATACTCGTACATAGAGCAGAAAGTAGCTGGCACAAAGTCCTGTGAAATACAATACAAAATGGAGGAGTAAAATCCCTATTTATTATATATATATTAATAAAAAACACAAAAGAGTATACAAACTTTAGGACCATATTAATATCAACTGTGCAGTTGCACAGGACTCCACTCAATAGTATATGCTAAGTTATTGGTTTCTTGGGAACAATTCATGGTAGGAGGAGATAAATTCTCATGGTTTGGAGTTGGCATGTTTCAGGTAAGGTGAGCAAGATCCAATGTATGAGGATCTTGGGCTTGCTGTTGAGGCACATCTCATGTGAACAAGAATATTACAGCCAGCTCATTTTCTCATACTGATGTTGAATACCAAAAAAATGTGTATTTCCATAACAGCTCTAATGATGTTGACCTTAGTTATTGTTTCGCTGGCCTTTTTGCATGATGTAAAAATAAAGGAATCACATGCAAAGATGCACACCATAAAATTAGCCACCAGGGAGAGACCAACTGCCAACATAGAATGGACCAAAAACTTTGCCTCTCATTTGAGTAATTTTCTGTACACTTTCTAACATACTACAGATACAAAATTGTATGATCAGCAAATCCTCTAAAATGCGGATGCTAATCGCAGGGGTCAGAGTTGTTATGTGATCTGTCTATCTACAAGCTAAGAGTATTCAGAAGAGACACTCTGTTCTGGATCAATGTCCTGAACAATGTCCCAACTCTGCTCTCAAGATCAACAATGTCCAGCTCCAACCCTTGCAATTGATCCGTCTCACACAGGACTCTCTTCTTTTGGAAAGACTTGGAGACAAGTGACCACTTGCTAGAACTTGGCATCACAATTTGCTTCGACAGGAGATGCAATGTCGATTCAAGGATTGACACGGCAATCTCCCTTGCTTCAGCAACCAGGTTGATCACCCTGCAACCTTCGATGTCAGAAGCAGTCTTCTTGTTGCCCTTCTTGAACAGCTTTTGTGCCTTCTTGACCAAGCGCGCATAGCTCTGAACCCTGGTCTGGAGAGTCGCGTCGTCTCCTCTTTTGAGTGACAATTGCATCTCTTGGACATTGGCCTTGAGCTCCACAAAGAGCTCTTGCACGGCGCTGCAGAGGTCAAGCAGGATGAGGGAGCGCTCGAGCTCCTCCTCCACTGCCTTCCTCTGGCTGGTGGGCAAGCATGTGAGCACATCAATGCAGTCATAGATGCCCCCGAGCTTGCTCAGACCATCGACCATGGTTTTGATGGTTGCTGAAGGCGATGAGACGGCCGCCTTCATGCTCTGCATCTGTTCCTCAACATTGGTCTCATTGGAGCAAGGGCTTGAAGGCACGCTCGCGGATCTCAGATGGCACGCCATCCTTGGAATGAAGCTACTGGAGGTGGAAGAGAAGGAAAGAGCAAATGCAAGCTGCTGCAATGGTGTCCCTTCCGGCTTCGGCTTCCTTGTTTTATATAGCCACAGAGGTTGAAGCAATTGCACAGCTGACCAGCAGACAGGAAGAATCATTCTCATGTGTGACCAATGCACTGCAACCGAAGCCAAGAATCACATCGCTCATTGAGCCTGATTAAGAGATTATGAGGCTGGCATGTCTGCATTATGGCTAGCAAGCTCGCCTGCACAGGCGAAAGGTCGTCGGGGTTAGCATCTCCAAGATCGCGAGATTGATTAATTAGCCTGTTATAGTTGCTACTTTGCCGGTGGAGGGACGAACACCTAGTTGACTTGGCTCGCCTCCAGCCTCCAGCCTCCAGCCTCCAGCCTCCAGGCCCCCAAGCAATCCTATCCGGTGGGTTCTGCATTGCAAGCTCACATGGATCTAGCTTGCTATCGTGCTGTCATGTCACAACTAGCGGAGGCAATGGATTCGCTTGAGCCAGCAAGATGAAGCACACGCTTAGTCCCTTGCCATGGATAAAAACAGAGGGGGACAACAAAGTGAGCATCGCTGGCATGTTCATTCTTTTTTGTTTTTATAATTTTGTTGCTTTGCTACAGCATGTTGTGCTCCTGTTGTCTGCAACAAATCATGACAGTTCGTAATAGCATTTTCGTGCATCCTCTAACCCTTCTCTAATGGATGGAGCAGTGTTGATGTCATGCAAGTCATCTGGTTGCTAAACACTTATTTTAGTGAATTTGCTATGTATCATTCAAGTGAAATCTTGATGAAAATACTGAAACTTTCGTACCTTTGGGTTCACTCTGAAGGTTCATGCTCTGAGGCTTCACTTTGGAGATCCATGCTCTGGAAAAAAAAGGACAACTGTAAGAGCCAATAAGCAACCATATTAATAAGAAAAAGAAGGACAAAATGTTCTAACAAATTCATTTTGGATGGTAAAATTATGAATGCATAGCCTAATTATACTCATACATAGGGCAGAAGTAGATGGCACAAAGTCCTGTGAAATACAATACAAATGGAGGGGTAAAAAACCTATTTATTATATATATTAATAAAAAACATAAAGGAGTATACAAACTTTAGGACCATATTAATATCAATCAACCGTGCAGTTGCACAGGACTCCACTGAATAATACATGCTAAGTTATTGGTTTCTTGGAAACAAACTGTGGTAGGAGATAAATTCTCATGGTTTGGAGTTGGCATGTCTCAGGTAAGGTGAGCAAGATCCAATGTATAAGGATCTTGGTCTTGCTGTTGAGGCACATATCATGTGAACAAGAATATTGCGGCCACCTCATTTTCTCATACTGATGTTGAATACCAAAAAACGTGTATTTCCATAACAGATCTATTGATGTTGACCTTAGTTATTTTTTTCGCTGGCATTTTGCATTATGTAAAAAATAAAGGAATCACATGCAAGGATGCACACCACAAAAATTAGCCCCAAGGAAGAGACCAACTGGCAACAGAAAATGGACCAAAAACTTTGCCTCTCATTTGAATAATTTTCTGTACACTTTCTGACATATATATCTGTACATACAAAATTGTTTGTAAGATCAGCAAATCCTCTAAAAGGCGGATGCTAATCGCAGGGATCAGAGTTGTTGTATGATCTGTCTACAAGCTAAGAGTATTCAGAAGAGACACTCTGCTCTGGATCAATGTCCTGAACAATGTCCCAACCCTGCTCTCAAGATCAACAATGTCCAGCTCCAACCCTTGCAATTGCTCTGCCTCGCACAGGACTCTCTTCTTTTGGAAAGACTTGGAGACAAGCGACCACTTGCTAGAACTTGGCATCGTAATTTGCTTGGACAGGAGATCCAATGTCGATTCGAGGATTGACACAGCAATCTCCCTCGCTTCAGCAACCAGGTTGATCACCTTGCATCCTGTGATGTCAGAAGCAGTCTTCTTGTTGACCTTCTTGAACAGCTTCTGCACCTTCTTGACCAAGCGTGCATAGCACTGAACCCTGGTCTGGAGAGCTGCGTCGTCTCCTCTTTTGAGAGCCAACTGCATCTCCTGAACACTGGCCTTGAGCTCCACAAAGAGCTCTTGCACGGCGCTGCAGAGGTCAAGCAGGACGAGGGAGCGCTCGAGCTCCTCCTCCACTGCCTTCCTCTGGCTGGTGGGCAAGCATGTGAGCACATCGATGCAGTCGTAGATGCTCCCGAGCTTGCTCAGACCATCGACCATGGTTTCGATGGTTGCTGAAGGCGATGAGACGGCCGCCTTCAGGCTCTGCAGCTGTTCCTCAACATTGGTCTCGTTGGATCGAGGGCTCGAAGGCACGCTCGCAGATCTCAGATGGCACGCCATCCTTGGAATGAAGCTATTCGAGGTGGAAGATAAGGAAAGAGCAAATGCAAGCTGCTGCAATGGTGTCCCTTCCAGGCTTCGGATTGCTTGTTTTATATAGCCAGAGAGGTAGAAGCAACTGCATTGCTGACCAGCAGACAGGAAGAATCATTTTCATGTGTGACCAACTCGGCCGGTGCTCATGCGCTGCAACCGAAGCCAAGAATCCCATCGCTCATTGAGCTTGATTACCATTATGATTACGAGGCTGTCATGTCTGCATTATGGCCAGCAATCTCGCCTGCACGGGCGAACGGTCGTCGAGGTTAGCATCTCCCAGATCGTGAGATTAATTAATTAGCCTGTTATAGCTGCCACTTTGCCGGTGGAGGGACGAACACCTAGTTGACTTGGCTCGCGCCTCCAGCTCCGGCCTGCAGGCACCCAAGCAATCCTAGCCGGTGGGTTCTGCATTGCGCGCTCGCATGGATCAACGGGGCTCCCAAGCAATCCTATCGCGCTGTCATGTCGCAACTATCGGTGACAACGGATTCGCTCCAGCCAGCAAGATGATGCACACGCTTGGTCCGTTGCCATGGATAAAAATAGAGAACAGCAAAGAGAAGAGGGCATGGAAGGGGCAGGTGGGGCTCACCAGAGCGTCGCCGGAGACCGGAGCGTAGTCCTGGTTGCGGCTTCCACCCACGAGTTCAGTGGCGAACCCGAGACGGCGGCGGCGGCGGCGGCGGTTTTGGGGTCGTCCCGCCGGTGCCCTTGCGCCTGGGCGACCCTGGGGGCGGTCAGCCGGCGGTGGTGATGTTGGCGCTAAAATGGCTCTCCATCTGGAGCAGAGGCGGCGGCATTGGGGGTCGTCCCGCCGGTGCCCTTGCGCCTCGGCGACCATGGTTGCAGTCCGCCGGCTGGAGACGTTGGCGCCGGCGGCGGGGAACCCGACGGTCCGCGCCTCCGCCGGCGGCGAATTCGCGATTTTGCACATTTATCCGGCGGCGAATAGGCCACTTTGCACATAGCCCCTTATTTGGATTGGTATTATTAATCACGATACGAGTATTAGCATGAAGCACCCCATATCGGATCCGGCATTTTCCAGATTAGCCCCCCATTCCAGTCCGGCGATATCCGCCGCCCCGGCCGCCGGCGACATGGGCTTGCGGCTTGCGGCTTGCGGGATAACCACAGCTGTTCTTGGGTGTGGCTGTTCCATTCGCGCCTGCTCCACCTGGTGTTCTTCCTTGTGCATCCCTCCGCCAAATCATGCATCCATATGTTTCCGTGGCGGCAGGGGCGCCTTGATGTGGACGCTGAATGGAGCTCAACGGTGAGAAGCTCCTGTGTACTTGAGACTACGCATTTTGCTGGGATTTTGCTAAGATTGTATGTAACACATTTTTTTAATGCATGGCAACATCTGTGTTATTTTTAGTGGAATGAGTTTCACTGAATATACTGAACTTGTCCTTGGTGCCATGACGAAGTACATTATCAATGAGAGAAAAAGATTAGAAATTGTTTTTGCTGTTAGGAAATAAATTTCTTTGCACAAATAGGAATACTGAAATGATGACAAGAAATGGATCTAAAACTTTGCTTCTCAATTGAGTAATTTTCTGTACACCTTCTATATCACATATACACACATCAAAATTGTTTTCATCATCAGCAGACCCTTTAAAATGCAGGTGCTAATCGCAGGGGTTAGAGCTTTTTATGATCTATATCTACAAGCTGAGAGTATTCAGAAGGGAAACCCTGCTCTGGATTAATGTTCTGAACAAAGATTCAACTCTGCTCTCGAGATCAATGATGTCCAGCTCTAACTCCTGCAATTGCTTCTCCTTGCAAACAAAACTTTTCTTCTGGAATGTCTTGGAGAAAAGAGCCCACTTGCTGAAACTCGCCATCATGATCTTCTTTGACAGCAGATAGTCAGATACGATTAGGATTCCAGCATTGAGGCAACAATCTCTCGGGCTTCTGGCAGCATCTTGACCGCCCTGCAACTTTCTTGATCAGCTGTGGTGGACTTCTTGCTGATTTCCTTGAACTATTTATGTGCCTTCCTGGTAACGCAGGTATAGGACTGGATCTTGAGTTGGACAGCTGAATGATCTCCTCTCTTGGTACCAACTGCAAGGATAGTTTCCTTGAGCTTGGAGAAGCTCTCTTGAAAGCAATGCAGAGATCAGGCATGACGACCGATTACTCAAGCTCTTGCTCCGCTGCTTTCCTCTTCTGAGTAACTTGGCTACTGGGTAAGCACACAAGGTCAATGGTGGTGCTGTACACTTCTCCATGCTTTCTCAAACTGGTGCGCATGTTTCCAATGGTCTTAGAAGGCAAAGAGATGATTGTCTTCAAGCTCTGCAACTGTTCCTCAACGTCAATGTTATTGGAGCACACTAGCAGATCTGAGGTGGAATTGTGGAAAGCCATGGCTTCAGTGGAAACCACACTGCTTTATCTTTCCCTAGAAACAGAATAGAAGGGCATAGAAGAGAGCTGCTTCAATGGTATCTTCTTAGCTATGGTTTTTCCTCTATATATGCTGAAACAAGCTGAAGAAGGGAAGTTGCTGACCCTGTAGACAGCAAGAATCAAATTGACAATAATGTCTCATGCTCCGCAACAAAGCCAGCTACCTCTATGACATGCTGTACTTTTTTTTCAGCTTGACAAGCATCTCTAACTGCAGTGGAGCTTATGGTCCCACGTGTGATGTCTCAGAGTGGAGAAGTCATTTGTACAAATGCATACTTAAATGTTTGGTTCAGATTGTGAGATCGGCGAGTAATCTTGCATCCAAAGTAAAAGAGACACAGTTTCCTTCGCAATTCATGATTCTTCATGTGCGATTGCATTGCTGCATGTTTGACCTGTCTGCTGTACTTAAGGCATGTGGAATCTGAATTTTGTGATTTCAAGATGATCCACATGCTGTCAGGAATTATTATGCATTAGGTTGAACTGAACCGCATCTTCATGTTCCAAGTATTGGGAACATGAATCAGCATGGCAGCTTACTCTAGTGCTCTTTGATGTCATATTCGCTGTCTTATTCCATCTTCCAGAAACTGGCATGCTATCTGCTGTTGAAAGCAAGATCCAGTTTACAGGGATCTCATGTCTGTTGTTGAACCACATCCCATGTGAATATTAACAGTGGCCAACCAAGAATTGCTACTAATTGCTTTCATGATGCCAATAATGAT
The DNA here is from genome assembly GCA_018135685.1 of Themeda triandra. NCBI lineage: Eukaryota > Viridiplantae > Streptophyta > Magnoliopsida > Poales > Poaceae > Themeda > Themeda triandra. The sequence goes on along the minus strand of JAENPR010000015.1, from coordinate 631,736 downwards.
TACCATCTTCAGAGTAAATTACTTTTTCACAGGATCAAACACACAGTTTCAAGTGATTGTTTAACTGTTATCCATGTCAAGTTATAGGAAAATTAAGGAGAGGACAAAAAATGACAGCAAGAGATGGACCGAATTTTTTTCTTTTCCATAACTTGAATTTCTTTCTATATACTTTCTCATATTTACATCAAAATTGTTTGATCAGCAGATCCTGTAAAAGGTGGATGCTAATCGCAGGCTGTCAGACTTTGTATGATCTATCTACAAGGTAAGAGCATTGAGAAGAGAAACTCTGCTCTGGATCAATGTCCTGAACAAAGCCTCAACTCCGCTCTCAAGATCAACAATATCCAACTCTAATTCCTGCAATTGCTCCTCCTCAAACACAGCTCTCCTCTTCTGGAATGTCTTGGAGACAAGAGACCATTTGCTAGAACTAGGCACCACAATTTGTTTTATCAACAGATGTGATGACGTTTCTAGCATGGAGATCGCAATCTCTCTGGCTTCAGACAATAGCTTGATGAGCCTGCAGTTTTCCTGATCAACTGCAATGGCCTTCTTGCTGATCTTCTTGAACTGTTTCTGGGCTTTCTTCACCAATCGGATATAGGACTGGATCATGACTTGGACAGCTGCATCGTCTCCTCTCTTGAGAGCCATCTGCATGTCCATGATGCTCGTCTTGAGCTCCCCAAAGCTCTCTTGCATTGTGTTGCAGAGATCGAGCAAGACGAGTGAGCGCTCCAGCTCTTGCTCCACTGCTTTCCTCTGCCGTGTAACTTGGCTGCTAGGTAAGCACGCAAGCTCGCCGATGCAGTTGTATACCTCTCCAAGCTTTCTGAAACCATGGCACATAGTTCCAATGGTCACAGATGATGAAGAAACTGCTGTCTTCACGCTCTGGAGCTGCACATCAGCATCGATTTTGTTGAAGCGAGGGCTAGAAGGCACGCTAGCAGATCTGAGGTGGTAAGCCATGGTAGGAATGGGAATTGTAATGCTCTTTTGTTCTCTAGAAATGTGAGAGAAGAGAGCAGATGCTGAGCTGCTTTGATGGGTTTCCTCTGGGCTGTAGCTCACCTCCTTATATAACAAAACAAGATGAAGAAATGGCATCGTTGGTGTTGTCTGACAGCAAACAACCTAATCAATTGGAGTTGTGCTGCTGCAACAAAACCACCTGTCTGCACGACAAGCTGATGCCTTTCCTTTTGTTGTTGTCAGGTAAGCGGCAAAATGAAGTGCACGGGTGCCTAATTTAATGTTGGATCCAGATCGCAGGATCAGTGAGCAAGCTATGCATTGGGAGACGCAGAGCTGTGCCGACGCTGGTTGCCTGGTTGCTACTTGCCGGTGGAGGCAGCAGTTGACTTCACTGTTCATTCCTGCTGAACCTTCATGTGGCATCTTTGGCAATCTCAAGAGGATCCACATGCTATAAAATGTTATGGCCTCCGTGGTGCATTTTGTACTCCTAACGAAGATTATCACGTTGTCATGTTCCAGCTATCGGCAACAGGAATCATCATGACCAACTCATTTTCCAACTCCCAAAGTGTATACGTGCATGCTCTAACACTTGTTTAATGGAGATTGGTTTCTGAGAAATATACAACCCTAAGCCTAAGGTCTTGTTTGGATGCATGTGTATCCAATTCAATCCACATATGTTGAAGTCTAACAGAATATTGTTGAGTCTCCAAGGATTCAACACTCATTGTATTTGTAATTCCGTGTAATTGTTCCATCTTCACGGGCCATTTTGGACCATATATATATATATATATATATATATATATATATATATATATATATATATATATATATATATATATATATATATATATATATATATATATATATATATATATATATATTACTATAGGAAGCCATGGGCTTCCTATAAGATTGGGGAAGCTCCAGCCCAAACCGCACCAATCTGGTTCAATCGAACCAGCATCCACTGGCCGGGACCCACCAACCTCCACCACCACCTGAGCTGGTCCAAATTGCAGGCACGTGCTCCACGGAACCCCATCCCCAAGCACCGAGCACGGACGCGTTCAGGCGTTTCAAATTGATTTGGATCACGGGCGGACGGGAGCCACCCCCGAGCGCGACCCCGGTTCTCCCTCCCCGTACCGGCGGCGAAGCATCCCGGCGGCCCCAGTCCGTGACGACGAGGCAGCGCCCGGTCCAGGAGCTACGGCTGCGCGGCCGCCCTTGCCCAATCCGCGAGGGCCGCCACCTCCCCCGACCAGGAGCGAGGACCACCGCCGCCCGCTGGACCGAGGGCGTCGCTCTGGAGCGGCGGCGTTGCTGGCCCGGCCCGGCGCTCCTTTCCCGCGACGGCCCTGGCGCGACGGCCCCAGGCGCGGCGGCGCGGCGGCCCCGGAAGCGCGACGGACGGCGACCCTCCACGCCCAACGGCGCTGTGGACCCGCCCCGTCCCCAACCTTGCCGCGCGGCTTCCCCTCCCCTTGCCTGCGGCGCGCGTGGCTCCTCTTCTCTTGGCCCCAACCCGCTTCAGCGCCGGTACCGCGGGAGCGGCGTCTCCCCGCGTCCCGCCCCGCTCCTCCCCGACCTGCGCGGCGGCGTGGTCCTCCCCCAGGCACGGCGGTCCCCTACAGCAGCCGCTCCTCGTCTCCCCACTCCAGGCCGGCGACCCATCCTCGGCGCGCGGCGGCCGCTGCCGGCCCCCGTCCCGGCGTACGGAGGCGGCCTCACCCCCTCTCCGGAGCAGCGCCACCGCGTCTCGCCCCTCACCGACAAGGCGTCCCGCTCCCGACGCCCCCTCCCCACCGACACGAGCAACCCACCAGCGAGGACGCCCTACGAGCAGCAGCAGCGTCGACATCGGTGCCGGCCAAAACCATGCCCACCGGAGTCTTGATCCCGTCCCAGCGAGGATCCTAAGGTTCTCCATCTCCAGTGTGACCGCTCCAACTCAATCTCGTTGGATTTCCCAGCTGATTTCTTTGATTGAGCGGTCTGTATGTGCGTGCTTGTGAACAATTCGGCCTCCTTATCCAGCGTCGCAGCAGGAGGTTTGGCACACGCAGGGGTGCATCTTGGCGCAGCGGCCATTCCGGCATGTCCCCATCGGCTCCATGGCGATTCCTCCACCCGAGCAGTGGTGACGGTGTCCCCAATCCCACCAGTACGGCCTTGAAAGGTTTGTATGCATGGTGGCAATTCATGGTTGTTTTGTATGCATGGCCACGGTGCACGGCGGTTTTTATGCATGACTATGAAGAATATTGATGCATTCAGTGAGACGGTGTGGAAGCATCGAGCTTTCCTCTCCGGCACCGTGACGGCACCGCCGGCATGCCGACAACTCCGCCCGTCCACCGCCCGCGGCTGCCTTCCCCCAACTGCCAGTTTCAATGCAGGTCTTCGCATCCCTTTAGAAGTTTATATACATAGCCGTTGATTATTTATATGCACATATTTATGCGTCGTTCCAGCAGATGATCCGTGTTCCAGCAAATGATTCTTGTTGGTTTTGTATGCAACCATTCAATGGAGCTATATAAAGGCCCAGTAGATGTTTGTATGCAGATTTGCATTTGTTAAGATGTCCATATTAATGCCTTCGTTTGTGAGCAGCCTTTCTACAAGTTTATATGCACATCTATGTTTTTTTCGCTTTGTTAGCCATGTTGGTATTGGTCTCAGCCTTCTACAAGTTCATATGCACACTTGTGTTTTTTTTCCTGTGTTAGCCATGTTGGTATTGGTCTCCTTCCCAGACACGTTGCTGACCTTCATCTTCTCTGCAGCATGGTGGGCAGCGTGCCCATCACGCATGAATACCCAAGAACTCGCAGTCACGCGCAAGGACAACTACGGCGGACTGCAGCACACATAGCTTCGCCGGCCGTGGATGCGTGCATAGGTTTGTATATATGTTGGAACTGTGATTGCGAAAATACATGTTTTGTATGCATGTCTATATGCATGGTGAAACTGAGATAAAAAATGGTTGAATGCATGTTTATATGCATGATGAAGCTGAGGTAAAAATGTTTTCGGATGATTATTATGCAAGGTCGGCTCATGTTCCTATGCACGGTGAAACTGCTTGGATGCTTGTTTATACGCATGGTGAAACTGAGAAAAAAATGTTTATATGTATGGACCAACTTGCTTGGGATAAAAAGGCTTTGTTGTTGTTGTTGTTGTTGTTGTTGTTGTTGTATGGAGAAACTGAGAGATTTAAATGTACATTCCAAATGCTTCTCCACTAATCTTTATATGCCTTGCAAACTGTTGAATGCAACTAAAACTTTATATGCCCATATCATATAATTTTTATGACTTGCAAACATATGTTTATATGCACAAGTTGTGATTATTGGCATCTATATTTGAATGAGAATGGTTTATATGCACAATTCTTTGAGATTAATTTGACATAACTTTATACCCCTGCTAAAAGAGGTTTATATGCTTTTTCATACCCCATAAGTTGTCTATGCCTGTTAAAACATGTGTCTATGCCTTACTAAAGTTGTTTGTTTGTAGCTATACAAAGTCCTTTTAGATGTTTCTATGCAGATTTGTGTTTATTAATGTGCACACATTTATGCCTTTGTTTGTGTGCAACTTTCTATAGGTTTATACGCATCATTTTTAGAGGTTTTATGTGCACGTATATCTGCTAATTTAGTTACAAATTTGGCATTATTCTAGAGGTTTATATGCACATCTGTTGTTTGTTTATATTCACGAATTTACATGCATATATTCCCGGGTAGCAGCTTGTGTATGTTTATATGCACATCTTATATGCACTGTTCCTTCTATTAATTATACATTGTTTATGCATTGTCGGAGCACATGTGTGTTAAAAATGTGATTATGCATAGTTGCATAGGTTTCTACCTAAATTGAATACAAATTTCAAATTTAAAAGAACTCGTATACACCGTTGGACACATTTGACATGCATTTTGGGAGCTCTATATACACTGTTGGACACATTTGACATGCATTATGTGAGATCTCGTATACACTATTTGACACATTTGGCATGCTTGTCATTTTTCTATACTTTGTGTTAACAAGTCTGTATGCATATCTATTTTGGTTGTAGGTTCATGTTGTAAGAAATGAAAATGCTCGAATGACAATGACCGGAAGGATGGCTACTGCGTTGAGGTCGCCGATCGGACTATGACTACAAGTGTAGGTTTAGATGCATGGTGAAAACTGTGACCATGCTTAGTTGCATAGGTTTCTACCCCAATTGAGTTCAAATTTTAAATTCGAAAGAAGTATATATACATTGTTTAGGCACACTTATATGCATTGCTAGAACACTTTTGACATACATTATTGGAACCATTATATGAAATGCTTGTGATTTTTGTATACATGTGTTAATGAGTTTGTATGCATATCAAAATTTGGAGAAGATCAGAATGTCTGCACTTTGTAATTGTCCATCGGATGCTCCTATTCAAGTTTGAGATTAAGGTCGAATGTTTTTACGCAGCGGTCTCCATGTTTGTATGCATTGATCCCATGCTAATTATACATTTGTTGGAAGCAATCACGGTTTGTGTTAGGCAAAATTTTAAACTTGTGTAGAGGTTTATATGCAGTGGCAAAGTACTTTTTAGGTACAATTTTTTTACTGTAGAGGCTTTTATGTGGCAGCAAAATACATTTTTATTCATTCAACCACTGATTTGTATGCAATGTTGGCGCTTAAACGCTTGTATGCATCTCGATTAGTGAATATATGCATCCAAATGATCATCACGTGGCACGATTCAAATTTCAAATTTCAAATTTTAGAGAAGACAGAGATTGTATACATTTTATATGCACATGCTGACAGGATTGTATGCATAGATGGACGCATATAAATCTATATCCTAATGTGCAAATTTTATGAATTTCAAAAATTTTCAAAAATATATTCATAATGGATCTTGAATCGTGCACAAAAATGTCAGGAGTTCAATGGTGAAAACCGTTTTTGAATCGGATGCTTCGTTTAGTAATTATTGCGAAAAAACGAAAGAAATTCGAGTGGATGCGTGCATGTCAGCATGTGTCAGCTGTGTCAGTCTGCGTCAGCCCTGTCTAGTGGAAAGTCTGCTCGCGGGGAGGTTTGTATGCATCGTAGAACTAGTTTTGTATGCACTTAGTGCACTCAAACAACTGGTTTATATGCGCTGTCGCGACAAAAAAGTCTGTACGCATTCTGACCTGCGTTTGTACGCGTCCCTGTCTGTCAGTCGGCACAAGACTGTGGGTGGTGGCTGGGCTGGTTGGATGGGTGGGTGACTAGTTGAGCTTTAAATAAGCTATTGGAAGCCATAGGCTTCCAATAGCGGCACCCTATATATATATATATATATATATATATAAAATTCAAGTGGGGAACGCCTTCCTCCCCGGTGAAAATTCAAAAAAAAAATTGTGTTTGTAATTGTTAACCTACCGGCTTCTTGGAAGTTGGAACATGTACCCTTTGGCTGTAGAGAGCAAGATTTCTGTATACGGATCTTGTGCTTGCTGTTGAGGCACATCTCATGTGAACAAGAATATCATGGCCAACTCATTTTCTCATACCAACGAATCAATGATGAAGACTAAGGATGTGTACTTCTATAACAGTTCAATCATGGTAATTGTGAAATGAAACGTATATGCAAGATGGGCAACCGTAAACAAAGAAGTTCTTCACAGTGATTTGAACCAAAAACTTCTCTTTTCAGTCAAATAATTTTCTGTACATTTTCTGTCACATATATACAACAAAATTTGTTTGGATGATCAGCAAATCCTCTAAAAGGCGGATGCTAATCGCAGGGTTAGAGTTGGTGTAGGATGTATCTACAAGCTAAGAGCATTTAGAAGTGAAACTCTGCTCTGGATCAACCTCCTGAACAAAGTCTCAACTCCGCTCTCAAGATCCACAATGTCCAACTCCAACAACTGCAATTGCTCCTCCTCACACACAACTCTCTTCTTCTGGAATGCCTTGGATACAAGAGACCATTTGCCAGGACTTGGCATCGCAACTTGCTTCGATAGGAGTTGCAGTGTTGATTCGAGAATTATGACAGTGACCTCCCTTGCTTCAGACAGTAGCTTGACGACCCTGCCTCCTTCAATGTCAGAAGCAGCATTGTTGTTGATTCTTTTGCACTGCTTCTGCGCCTTCTTGGCGGCGCGGGCATACCAGTGAGCCCTGGCCTGAACAGCTGCTTCATCTCCTCTTTTGAGAGCCAATTGCATCTCCAGGACGATGGTCTTGAGCTCAGCAAAGCTCTCTTGCATGGCACTGCAGAGGTCAAGCAGCACGAGAGAGCGCTCAAGCTCCTCCTCCACCACCTTCCTCTGGCTGCTAGGGAAGCATGTGAGCTCATCGATGCAGCTGTAGATGCTCCCCAGCTTTGTCAGACCATCGCTCATGGCTTGGACAGTCATAGAAGGCGCAGAGATGGTCACCTTCAGGCTCTGCAATTGTTCCTCGACACTGGATTCACCAGAGCGAGGGCTCGAAGGCACACTGGCAGATCTCAGATGGAAGGCCATGGTTGTGATGGAAGCTTTGAAGCTTCTTTTTCGCTGGGAATAGAAGAGAAGGCAAGCTGCTGCTTCTATTGCTGCAATGGTTTCTTTCTGGCCTTGTGTTTCCTCTTTACATAACGAGAGCTGGTGAAGCAGTCGACCATGACCCACCAGAAGACATCAAGAATCTTCTCATGTGTAACCAAGTGGTGACTTGCAACAGAAGACACATAACCCAAGAAGCATCCTAGTTAGTTGAGCTTAATTACAAGGCTGTCATGTCTGCATTTTTGGCAGCAAACTGATCTGCACGGGTGAAGAATGCCAAGATAAGAATCACTGCATAAGATCCAGAGCATGATATGGATTAATTAAGATGCAAGTTGCCGGTTGATGAGTGAGCAGCATGTTGACTTTGCTCATCTCCAGCAGTCCAGCTCCATCCTTCCAAGCAAGCCGCGTGTTAGCATCTGATTCTTATCTGATCACAGAAATACACGGTGGCTTAATGATAGCACTCGTGTCATGTCTTGGTCTCCCCAACCCCAATGTTTCTCCAATTTTCTAGTGCACTAGGTGAAGGCATGCGGGTCCTGCATAATCAGCTTATGGTGCTGCAATGTCCCAATTGCCAGCAGCAAAGAATCTGCTCGGGTGTGTAATATGAACTAGGTTTCTGCTATGTCCATGCCTTCCAAACATTATGAGAAAAATATAGTTCTTTTTAAGGGAAACAAGAGAGAAACGGCGACAGAGAACATAACTTGTTAATTCAAAAACAACATACTTGTTGGTCCTCAACTTTATAGGCCAACATGTTTCTGTTCTCAAAAGGGACCATCATTCAGCTCATGTCTAGCAAGGAGAGATTGCAAGAGCCCTTCCTCGTTATCAATATTCAACAAATACTTTCCTAATAGATTTAAAATTAGAAAACCAGGGTCAATCACCAATAAAACGCCTTTATCTACATGGGTAACCTGGGTCTAGTTAACTACTAGATGGTACTTTGTTTGCAACGTGATCTTTTCCTGACTCTGGCAAACACTGATAAAAGACAAGATGTGCAATGGCACATTGCTTAGACTAGATTTCACAAGTGCTCCCTCCCTCCTACAGTAAGTTACCCTTCCAACAACTTGGCTTATCCTTTATTTCACTTTCAGAGGGTTTCCGTTAAATATTTTCTCGAATATTTTGAAACAGATTGGAATTCCCATGTATTTAAGAAGGTGAGGGCCATACTCCTAAAGTAGATATTATTACATGCATCTATCAACTATATGGAGAATATTTCACTCAGTTCAGACATTCAAAAGGAATTGTGCGATAGACATACAGAATGGCAAGTCATCAACTAAATTCGGAGTTAAAACCCTTCAAATGCCCACAAGCCCAAGTATGTTAATCAATATTCCTAAGATTGTTGTTCTGAATTCTGACTCCCTTATGAGTTTCAAGTCAGGATCTTGCTTATAAATAAACGTTACTCCTTTCATTCATCCTTTACCTACAAAGAATATTTCTTGCTATGTGCAGAGAAATCTCACTACTGTTGAGTTAAATGCTTTGTTGGATCTCAGTTCACTTCACTTCGACCTTCGTCTGAATCCAGATTTGATTCTTCATTGTTTCAGAGCTGCATTGTCCGTCATAGCAAAAGTTCGATAACTGTCAACACTTCTTGTCTTGGAAAGCATATGTCCCTGCAACCCAGGTACGACGGATAATGCAGCTCTGAAACGATGAAGAATCAAGTGGCTGATAGCAAAAGTTTAACTGAGCTAGCGAGCCCGGAGGAAAATGCAGGACCAAATCCCATCACCTATTCCCTTTCACGATGCAACACTGAACACCATAGGTCTATATGCAGGTACTGCAGTAGAGACTCCGGGAAGCAAATCCAGGGCATAGATTGAAGGGAGGAGAGATATGCTCACCAGATCGTTGGCATTACCATCGTATGCGGCGCTTGATCGAGGGCTTCGAGTTCTGCAGGCAGCGGCACCAAGCTTTGGCGGCGGACCGGCGGTTGCGCTTGGAGGGTGCGTCCATGCTGCAGAGTGTAGAGCACCGGCACGCTGGCGTGCTCCGAGTCTCCGACAAACCCGGCGAATAACTGGAGCAACGTGATGCTAGAAATTTCTACACCCGGAACAAGGGTGTGGAGGTCGGCCACCGGCGGGAGCATCCGCCGTCCGCTTTGCCCTCCGCCGCCGGCGACAATGGGGAAAGATGGTGGACTCGGTCAACGAAGTTTGCAAATTGACCCCTTATTTGGCTCGTGACTTTCCCATCGACCCAATTGTTCCTTTTTTTTTGTCACAAAAAAACCTCCTAAAGGTGCTAACAAGAATTGTTAGCGGGATGAAAAAAGATGGAGCTCCCCCCTCCCCCCGCTAGCCCTAGCCTCCACCTCCGCCTTCCTCCCTACCTCCTTCCTCGCCGTCGTTGATGGCGCTCGGTGCTAGCTCCTTGCTGGTCTCCTCTCCGGCGTCATGGTCGCATTGGAGTCGACGCCTGCTCCAGATCTTGCTGGTAAGTTGGATTTTGCGGTGGGAGATGACTTCGAGCGTCAAGTTCGCCGACGCTTTGGTGCTCCTGTTCATCATCAATCCCCTTCCACGAGGGGATCGTTCTTCATGCTGGCTACCTTTAGGCGTTTCCTCTTTCGACTCTCTGAAGAAAATGTTGGTTTGATCTTGGAATCTTGTCCGGGTGGTCATGCCCCGTTTTTCACGTGATGGAAGTTAGCCACAACCATTTTCGTTTCTCCGTCTCTTGCAAAGCAGTGGGTTTCTTCATCTACTCCCTTCGGAGAGTGATTGCTTCTCAATTTGATGTCTATTTCCATCTCGAGTAATGGAGCACCCCACTGGGAGCGAGAGAAGAGGCTTTGGGAGGCTGAGGAAGCCAAGAAATGGTCAGCTGTTCATGCTCGCAGTATAAGTCGTGCGGCCAAAGCCAAATCTGTGGCCAGTGATCCTAACAAGAAAGTCCGTTTTCATCCGAAATTGATTCTTTCTCCATCGGCCAACAAGCATCGATTGGGTTCGCATTCTATTTGTTTTGGTGCTTTTCAGGCGACAGTGGATCCTTCATGCAGTTCGGCTCAGCCTCTCTCTCAGCTGCTTTCTGTGGGTTCTTCGGATCAACCTTCATTGCTGGTTGATGATCTGGGCCTAATTCATTATCCACCGAACGCTATGCTCAAGCTGGTTTATCCTCGCCCAGGTTCAGTGGATCTCAATTCTAATCAACAGATTGACAGTGCAGTCCGTCCTGATTCTCAAAATGATTGCAGTCCTGGAGCTTCTGGTTTACCACTGCAGAATCCCGTTCTCAAGCCAGCTTTGAAGAAGACTGCATCTTTTGATTGTTTGAACTTAGGTTCGGGTTTTCTTTCTCGTGATCATTCTCTGGAAATTCAGAATGCTGTTCATCAGGCTGCCTCGATCCTTCCCAGTGATTTCAAAATTTCAAACGTGGCCCTTTCGTCCAAAATGGCCGTTAATGCTATTAGGGAATTGGACCATCTTAATTCCCTGTGGTGCTCGAGATGCCTCCGAAAGGGCCATTCACACCGGGAGTGCACGTTCCAAGTAAGATGCTTCAAATGCTTTAATTATGGTCATCGAGTCGAATTGCTTATCAAATTCAAATTTTCTTCCTGCTCGGGTGCTTACTGGAGGCCCAAGTCTCCTCCGATTTCGAGTCACTCGCTCCAGCCCATGTCTGCAGTGGAGGCCCAAAATCAGCATAGCCCAACCGGCGGCGGGCGTTCCGGAACAGTCCAGAGTTGAAACTGTTCACACTCCACCTCGGGAGACGCAAGAGGCAGTCCCCTCGAATTCTCAGACCCCCAGCACCCCCCCTCTTATAATCTCAGAAAACCCCACTGCCTCCATCGACGAACTGGTGCTCCACTGTTCGTCTTCTTCACCACCCTACTCTCGCTCAGATCAAGAAGCAATGGCGAATTTCACCTGTGATCCCACCCCGTATCTCCCCCTCGGAGCTCATGTCGAGGACGGGTGGATGCGGCCGGCGCGCTCCCGTGTGGCGATCGGTGGCGAGCCGCCTCGCTGCCATGAGGAGTATGGGATCATCATCATGGAGCCGGCTCCTCCGCAGATCCAAGCCAGGGCGACGCTCACCGCCGTCGTCAATTTCCTGGAAGCCCACCACCCGGTCAGGATCTTCTCGTCCTTCATCTCCTCGCTCGGATTAGGCCTGTGGAATTTGGTTCATCTGTCATGCGTCAGTCTATGATTGATATCAGCCCGATTCAGTTCAATGGTTATTCCACTCTGCGTGTTGTGAAACATGATGAAGCTGGCAACCTCAGGTCATGCCCTTACTCGAGGGAATGTTGGATCATGTTCCTGACCTTCCCTCTGGATTATCAACGTGAAGAGTTCTTTGATGCTGCCATTGCCCCGTTCGGTCGGCGTCTGTACTGGCACAAGGGCCCGAACAAGACAAGAAGCTTGGTCAAGTGTCTGATCCTCGCTCCAGAAAGGGTGCCCCGAAGTGTGGTCATTTCCAGGGGAACCACCATGGGTGGTGCCGGCCGTTCTTGGTCTGCTCCGACCTTCATCCTGGGAGGAGACTTTGCTGATCAGCTCATTGCAGAGGAGGATGCCCTGCCTCCGGATGGCAACCCGCACCCTGCTGTTGGTGCTCCTCTGCAGGGCAACCCTGATATCTACCAGAACTGGATGCATGATCTCGCTGGAGCTGGTGCCCAGGTCCTGGCTGATGTTGGCCTGGATGTGCAGCAAGTGCAGGACATTGACATGGAGCTTCACCCCAACCTGCACCATGATGAAGCCCTGAATGCTGATGATTTGAATGACAACAATGACATCGTGCTGAATGATGTTGAGAATGTTGATGAAAATGTTGTCCCTCAGCACCCGGATCAACCTCAAGACACCATATCCTTTGATCAGTCTGGCAGCTCTGCAAACTATCTGAGGGCCACTGGGCCTGACATCCATCTGTCCATGGAAGAAGTCCTTGCTGGTATTCAGAACAGTGGCACTTCGTCTGATGACTCTGGTGCTGTTTCTGCTATCAGGGTCATGACTGTTACTGTGCCTGATTTCATCGTCAAAGCCTGCCACAAGTTACCTGCTGACTTTCTCTCCAAGATCAAGATCAATGAACCTCCTGTTGTTTGGAAGGAGGATGCTACAAAGGCCATTCAAGTGGTCAGGCATGTCCTTGATGTGTTGCTTCTCCATATTTGGGCCCAGAATGCGGTCGTGCTCCTAGGAATGGACATGGTGTCCCAGGAGGGCTCTGGAATTGGCCATGGGCCTCTTTCTCTCCCAAGTGTTGTTTCATCAAAGCCTGGATCCAAGACCCCGCTGGTGGACACCCTGGTTTGCGAAGCCCTCGACTCAACCCCCGAAGCCGTCAATGGCGAAAAAGATTGTCAAGGTTAAGGAACCGGCGGCCAAAAGAAGGAAGAAGCTCGCCACGGTCTTGGACCTGGAGCCCCCCAAGAATGCGGATGAAGCCATGCCTCCCACCCCCATTCTTTGCGCTTCGGGAATGGGCGGTGGCTTGTGGAGTGCCTCCTGGTGAGGTCTCTCAAGATGCCCCGATGGAGGGCCGTCCCGAAGATCAAGAGTAATGAATCAAGTCGTCCAATGCTTTTGTTCTTTGGGCCTTGTTGGCCAAAGTTATCTTTTATATTTTTACTATCTCTAGTTTTGTCTTTAAGCTCGGGGAGCTTGGATGTAATGAACTTTTATATTTACCTAAGTACTATGTCAGTCGGTATGATGTCCTTCTCGTGAAGGGCATCGGTTTATCTACTTTATAATTGTAGTTTTATATAATGAATAGATCATGGAATATCCTTTGTTGGAATGTTAGAGGGATTAATGGTGCAGAAAAATGGCCTTCTATCAGGAACAAAATTGAAGAAAGCAATTGTGACATTTGCTGTTTCCAGGAGACAAAGAAAGAAAGCTTTGACTCTTCTTTCATCAAAAACTTTGCTCCTAGGAGATTTGATAAGTTTTGTTACTCCCCCTCCCAGGGTGCCTCTGGAGGCATTCTAATCTGCTGGAATGGGAGCCTCTTTGATGGAACTGTTTTGGACATTCAGTCTTATGGTATTACAGTGGGCTTCTCTTCTAGAATGGATCATCAAATGTGGAATCTCACCGTTGTCTATGGTCCCTGTACCGAGCCTACTCGATCTTCTTTTATTCACTGGCTCAGGCATCTCAATATCCTGGATGAAGAAAATTGGATGCTTATTGGGGATTTTAACTTCTACAGATCCCTTGAAGATAGGAACAGAAGTGGGGGTAATTTTCAAGATACCCAAATCTTCAATGATGTTATTGATCACCTTGGTCTGGTCGAGCTCCCCCTCAAAGGAAGAGCCTTCACCTGGAGTAATATGCAGTCCAACCCACTATTGGAGCAGCTAGACTGGTTCTTCACATCTGCTAATTGGACTTTGGAATTTCCCAATACTCTTGTCACTCCTCTGGCTAGGCCTACATCTGATCATGTTCCCTGCAGAGTCACTGTTGAAACAAGAATTCCTAGAGCCAAAACCTTCAGATTTGAGAACCATTGGGTGCAGCATTCTGGCTTTATGGATACTGTTCAGCATGCCTGGAACCAAATCAATTCCAACTCCAACAATATTGCTTCTGTCTTGTCTGCTAAATTCAAGAAGCTGAGATATGAGTTGAAACAATGGAGCAAAAATATCTCTAACCTCAAGCTATTAATTGAAAATTGCAACAAAGTCATTCTTTACCTTGATACTGTGGAGGAGTATCGGCAGTTATTTAACACAGAATGGAATGTTAGATCTCTGATAAAGAAACAGCTCCTAACTCTTCTCCAAAACCAGAACTCCTATTGGAAGCAGAGAAACACTGTTAATAGAATTTAGTATGGTGATGAATGCACTAAGTACTTCCATTCTATGGCTACCATTTCCTACAGAAGAAATCTGATTGCTCAGATTCAAGATGATTATGGGGTCACCTTGCTGATTCATGAAGATAAGGCCAACCATCTCTGGTGGTCATTCAAAAACAGGATGGGACTGTCCAATGGTGTCAATATGGCTTTTGACCTGGCTAATCTTATTCCCATTCCTGGGATTGATCTGGAGTTTCTGATTGCTCCTTTTAGCCCAGATGAAATCATGGGAATCATCGAAGCATGCTCGCGATAAGGCCCCGGCCCCGATGGATTCAATGGTGTTTTCATCAAGAAGTGCTGGCCCATTATTAGGAATGACATCTTCGAGACTTTTTCAAGATTTTTATGATGGAAGGGTCAACCTTGCTCCCCTCAACAACTCCCACATTGTGCTTATTCCCAAAATCCAAAACCCAATGACCGCCGATTATCGGCCAATCTCTCTGCTGAACTGCTGTGTGAAAATGATTACCAAGTTGTTGGCTAATAGACTCCAAAGTATCATTCTTCAACTTATATTCATAAAAATTAGTATGATTTCATCAAGCAAAGAACCATACAGGATTGCTTGGGGTGGAGCTTTGAATATATCCATCAGTGCCACCAGTCCAAGAAATAGATTGTTATTCTCAAACTGGATTTTGCCAAAGCTTTTGACACTATTGAGCACTCCATTATCCTCCAGATGATGCTTGCTCTTGGCTTTCCCTCCAAATGGATTGAGTGGGTGCAATCCATCCTGTCATCTGGCACTTCCTCTGTGCTTATGAATGGTGTTCCGGGTAAAATTTTTAGTTGTCTCGGGGTGTCAGACAAGGGGACCCGCTCTCTCCTCTCCTATTTGTCCTTGCTGCTGAGCTCCTCCAGCATGTTGTTAATGGCTTAAAAAATAGTGGCATCATCAACCTGCCAATTCCTCAGCCCTCAGATGACTTCCCTATTGTTCAGTACGCTGATGACACTATCCTGGTGTTAGAGGCAGATGCTAGACAATTATTTTGCCTCAAGGCCATCCTCAGCACTTTTGCTTCCTCCACTGGTCTGGTGATCAACTTCTCCAAGTCTTTCATGGTCCCAATCAATGTGCCTGAGGATAAGATGAAAATTCTTGCTGCTACCTTTGGGTGCCAAATTGGCTCCATGCCTTTCACCTATCTTGGCTTGCCCCTGGGGACAACCAAGCCGAAGATTGAAGAGTTTGCTCCTCTTTTGGACAGAGTTCAGAGAAAGCTCACTGCCTACTCTACCTTCCTGTCCTATTCTGGCAGACTTGAGTATGTCAACACTGTGATCACTCCAACTGTCACTTATGCCATGGGTACCCTCAAGCTTCATAAAGGGGTCATTGAAGAGGTGGACAGAATCAGAAAGCAGTGCTTATGGAGAGGTAATTCCAACAAAAAAAGAGGAGGTAACTGGTTGCTCGGCCCCGGTCCCGAGGGCCTAAGAAGAAAGGTGGTGCTGGTGTCAAGAATCTATATCTTCAAAATGATGCTCTCTTGATGAAGCAATTGCACAAATTTTACTCTAAGGAAGACATCCCCTGGGTCCAGCAAGTTTGGTTCAAGCACTATGGCAATTCAGTCCCACACTCTCATAGGCCTATTGGGTCCTTTTGGTGGAAGGACATCATGAAGCTTAAAGATTTATATGGTGAGTTAACTTCCTGTCAGCTTGGGGATGGATCTTCGGTGATGTTTTGGAAAGACAGGTGGACTGGTGACTCCCTCATGGAGAGCTTTCCATCCCCGGCTCGGTTGCCCTTTCACTTGATATTTCGTTAGAGAGGTCTCCCATGCTTGCTAGTCTTGATGAGCTTTTCTTGCGCCCATCTCACAACAAGGCTCAGCTGAGCCGGGAGGAGCTTAATGATCTCATTCATTCCTTTGAGTTAACTGATGGTCCTGATCTTAGGATTTTCTGTTGGGGGTCCAGCAATTTCTCAGTGGCTAAGCTTTATAAGTTGGCTTTCTCTCATTTAGATGCTCCATCTGTTTTTGGCTGGATTTGGAAGTCTAAAGTTATCCCAAGGATTAAGTTTTTTAGCTGGCTCATTTGCATGGACAGATTGAATACCAAGAATATGCTAGCAAGAAGAAATTTCAATGTTCAACCCAACTCCCTCTGTGTCCTCTGCTCAGCTAATACAGAAGAAACAATTGCACACTTATTCTTTGATTGCGCCTTTGCCAAGAGATGCTGGGATAAGCTTTCTATCAGATGGGTCAATGATGTTGATACAGTCAGAAGAATTCAGCGCACTAGGCACAGAGTTTCGTTACCATACTTCATGGAGATCTTTCAAGTCGCCGCTTGGGAACTTTGGAAGATGAGGAACAGGCTTGTCTTCGATGGTGTCCAGGTCTCCTTCAGTAGGTGGCTTCAAAATTTCAAGGATGAAGCCTCTCTGCAATCTATTAGGATCAAGGAAGTTGATAGACCTTTAGTGCTCCAATGGATCAACAACTTGTAATCTTGTTTTCTTTCTAGTTAGGTGTTGCTTGTAGTGTGGTTGTAGCTGCCCCCCCTATAAGTCTTCTCTCGTAACCTTTGTTCCTTGTTACTTTTAATAAAAGCTTTTAAATCCGTGGGGATCTCCCCCACGGTCTTTTTGTCAAAAAAAAAAGAATTGTTAGCCTCAAAAATCAAAATTAAGTCCTTACCGTAGATATGAAAAATAAAATACCAGGCTAATACTTTTCCATCACCGTAGATATAAAAAATATACTAGGCGCTTGATCGGTGGATTGCAGCTATTCGTCCTGTTTTTGGATGACCCAGAATTTATCAACCAATGATTCGTAGTATTTTTATCTCACAACAAATTAACGAAGCGAGAATTAGCCGGCCCGAAAACGACCTGCGGTGGCGGAGGGAAGGGGAGGGGGTGTTGAGGGGGTCTAGCACCCCCAATGCTGTACTAATCTCCCTATATTGTATAGCTAATATATGTGTTTTTACCCCTGATTCAGTCTAAACACGTCATACTTGAGGTCCATCTAATGGTAGCGCATTTTGGCCTCAAAAAAGTCACCGTGAATGTAAAGCGCGGTGATGGCTCCGCTGCTCGTATTCTGCTCGGCTGCCTCTTCAGCTTACCATCGCAGCATCGCCTGTTGTTCTTGTTCGCGGGTCAGCTGTTCTTTTCACCGGTTCGCGCACTCATGGAGACGCGCCGCACGCCGCTGGCAGCCGTTGCTGGACGCTGTTGTTGCCCACTGGCCGCTGGCAATACGTAGATGCAATCCCATCTTATCTAATCAATAATCATCATCTAAAATTCTCCTCTTCTAAGAAGTTGGTTCAAGTAATTTCCTTGGAATTCACCTCACAAATCGTGCCTATTGTATGTTTGTATTTCCTTGGCTAGAATATCATACGTGACTAAAACTAGCTGGGACGGCTATCGGATTTACTTAGGCCTTGTTTAGTTCTCCAAATTGGGGTGTGCAAACTTGGCAAAAATATATTGTAGCAACATTGTAGCACGTTTGTATTTGATAAAAATTATCCAAACATTGATTAATTAGACTTAAAACGTTCGTCTCGCAAAGTACAATGAAACTATGCAATTAGTTTTTGATTTCATCTACATTTAGTACTCTATGCATATGCCGACATTTTAATGTGATGGGAATCTTCTTTTTGCATAGTAGAATTTGGGGCCAAATTCTGAGAACTAAACAAGGCCTTAGCCTTGTCCATTGCCCCCCTATACTCTAGTCCTGGCTCCGCCCCTGCCACCTGCAACCCACCCAGGTCCTTTCAACCTAGCCCTTAATAAAAAATGATTTTTATGAGACCAACTAATCATACCCTACAAAGACTTGTACATTTACTCGTGTATTACGTCTAACCAAACGTAACTTCAATATATTGTAATATAAATTGGTGTGAATGCTCTATACACTACCAGAACCGTCCTTTTGTCGAGTGTCCATGAGTTTGCCGAGTGCACTCTATTGTCAGGTGCCAGACATAAAACACTCGGCGAAATCCTAACACTAGGCAAAGAGATGGTTTGTTGAGTGTCGTAAAAACACTTAGGCAAAGTATGTCTTTGCCGAGTGTCGGAAAATAACACTCGGTGCAAAAGCCTTGGAATTTCTAATTAGAAATTCCTAGTTTGTTTCAATGGTCAGAGAAAGAGAGGAATAGATGAAAATTTCTTTGTTCTTGAGATTTTTACCGGTTAGAGAAAGAGAGGGATAGACAAAAGTTTCTTTGTTCTTGAGAATTTTACCATCCTACTAGATCTGTACTATATTAGGAGAGGCTAATCAAATGCTTTGGTTAAGGTAAGTGCTGCAAATCTGGAGGTGTTCTCTTTTTTGAATCCTAGAAACTTGTCTAAACCTTGGAGTGCAACATCCATCTTCTAATTAAGTTTTTCAGCCATAATAAACCCTCTTCTATTAACCCTAGAAAAACCCCTCTTATGCGACCCTTTTTTGACATTCTATCTCTTTTGCAAAACATATATAAGAAACCCATGTGACCCAACACATAACCCCTGCGGTTGGCAGCTCATTAATACTCTCTCAAATTTAAATTATAAGATATATTTTTCTATATACTTAGATATACATTATATTTAAATATTTTCTCTTTTCTAAATTGTAGATTGCTTTGAATTTTATTGGTGCACATATTTTGCTATGTATAAATAAATAATATTTATTTAGATACATATATGTACCAAAAAATTAAAGTGAACTACAATTGGAACGGAGAGAGAGTACATAATAAAAGTAATAGATTAGAAACAAAATATCTTACAATTCAAAACAAAGGAAAAAAGATATATACATCTAGTCATTTACGGAGTATGAAACGTGCATTGTATGTAATGCCGAGCTACCACACGTTTTTTCTGTCACTAGAAATCACGTTCTAGAAGACAAAAAAGCATCCGGTGGTCCGGGATCGGAAGCATCTCCATTTCTCCGCAAAGAGACAGCATGTCAGCATCCACGTGAACCAAAATGTTACTACTCCGTATCTTGCAGGTTGACAACAAAAATAAAATAACCCCTGCAGTTTGACTGCAAACATCCAGCGCCATTAGCGATGCTCTCACTGTTCTTGGCTCTATATAGAAACCCATCCAAGTAGCTAGCTGCCGATCGAGCTAGTACCTTGCAAACAGAAGCAGCACTGCAGCAGAACTAGAGAGGAAGAGAGAGGAGAAAGCATAAGCTAAGCATCCATCAATGGCGGATGCTCAGGGTCTAACGCTGCTCGGCCTGCACGTGAGCCCCTTCGCGCTCCGCGCGCGCATGGCGCTGAACCTGAAGGGCCTGAGCTACGAGTACATCGAGCAGGACCTGTTCCACAAGAGCGAGCTGCTCCTCGCCTCCAACCCCGTGCACAAGAAGGTCCCCGTGCTCATCCACGACGGCAAGCCCATCTGCGAGTCCCTCGTCGTCGTGGAGTACCTCGACGAGGTCTGGCCCAGCACCGGCGCAGCAATCCTCCCCGCGGACCCCTACGCCCGCGCCACCGCACGCTTCTGGGCCGCCTACATCGACGGCAAGATGTTCCCGGCGTGGGTCGGCATCATGAGGGCGGCGACGGAGGAGCAGAGGGCGGAGAAGGAGGCGGAGACGCACGCCGCCGTCCTCAACCTGGAGAAGGCCTTCGCCGAGATCAGCGGCAACGGTGCGGTGGCCTTCTTCGGCGGCGACTCCGTCGGGTACCTGGACCTCGCGCTCGGGTGCTCCCTGCCGTGGTTCGGGGCGCTGCGTGCCATGTTCGGCGTCGAGGTCATCGACGCCGCTCAGGCTCCGCTGCTGGCGGCGTGGGCCGAGCGGTTTGCAGAAACCGCGGTGGCCAAGGAGGTGCTGCCGCAGCCGGAGCAGGCTGTGGCCTACGCCAAGAAGATTCAGGCCGCTGCTGCTTCTGCTAAAAAGTGATGCAGTTCAGATTCAGAGTACTGAGTGCTGTTCTTATAATAAATTGAAGCAGCAATATGTCAAGAGGGTCATTTTGTACTTCTAATGGATTATAAACTATGTCAATTTGTCCTTTGATTTACCGGCTATCGGCAACAGGATCTCATCAACACATTGTTGAGTTGCCAAGATTCAGCAGTTCAGCACTCATTTGTATTCACCTCTTTATATCTTAAATTTATCTTTTTAGATATTTTTTTGATCTTTTTTTTAGACTATTTCGTGCTGATGTGGTGGATGCTGTGATTATTGAGAACCAAGAGCGAGGTGTTTGTTGAAGCCTAGAAACTTGTCCAAATCATGACTTGGAGTGCAACATATACATCTCAAGTTTCTCATCCAGTCATCCGTAAACTCTCTTGTGTAGCTTCTTCCTAGACGTTCTTTCCGTCTCTTTTGCAAAATATAAAATACTAGCAGGTAACCCCGCGCGAAGCGCGGGCAACAACAGAAGGCGCCATATCAAACAGATTTAAGTGCATTGGTAAAGGTGGCATATATGTATCAATCAACTATCATTGAAATATAACATTTAGTTTTGTACCTTGTACAGAACAGATTACACTGTATTTAGGGACAATAGGAACATGTGCAATGGGAAAGTTCAGTGTTTCATTTGGAACAATTTGATTATCTCTGAAGGTTATGAAATGAACTGAATGCAAGGGATTAAATCCGTTACCAAATGAATCGAATGCAACAGTACATGGTCTATTAGTTGGAGGTCCTTTGAGAGAGAGCTAGATGAGTTGTAGAAACATTTATGTCTGCAACGCGGACATATGGTCAGATGGAGAAGCACATGTAGACGGTATAAACTGACAGTCACACTTGCAACCTATGAATCTTGTTAGCACATCTTTGCCGTTTCCCTAAATTCAGAGATTGAGAAATTTCCATTGAGGTTTACCTTCCATGCCTCAAAATTTGTGAGATCAGTTCTTGCATGATTCAAATTGAATTAGCTATTTTTGTAGAAGGAAATTGGATGACAGCATCATTGTACTCGCCTTGTAGATATCTGACCATGAATTTGTGGTTGTGGCACTTGGAGCTGCATCGATGACATTGGAAATGCCTGTTCCAAACTGTTGTATTTGAGACGAAGGCAAAGCGAAACGTAAACAATTGCACATCGATTGGGACGACCACAGGAAAGACGACGCAGGCACTCCAGGTGGGGAACGAACGCCATGATACACCGGTTGGGACGAAGCTGGCGGCAGGAAAAAGCATCGGCGAGCACGGGCCGCGGTCTCTACGATGGCCTGGTCCGGGGCAGTGGGTCGCCGCAGCACGATTCGAGGACGTTGCCACGCCTGAATGCGGCCAGGGTAGGAAGTGCTGCTACCGCGACGCGAGACGGAGCGCCGAGGCGCCCTGCGATACGCGAGGCGGTTGGCGAGTGTTGCGGGGATTGGGCATTCCGCGGCGGGGCCGGCCGCTGCGGTGTGGGGGCGACGCGACGACCAGGTACCGATGGAAGAGGCACTACGTTGCGGGACGACGCGCGAGCAGGTCGTGCGACGGTAAGCCGCCGCCGGCGGGGGATGCACGCGGGTAGCTGCGGGGGCCAGCGGTCGGCGGAGGTCAAGATGGACCGGATGTGGAGTCCTTGTGGCTGAGCGGACGTCGAGGATGGACCGGCGGTCGGTGGAGGTTCGGGATGGACAGGCAGTGGCGGCAGTGCGTGGGCTCGCTGATGCGGCTTCGGAGTGGGTAGAGGCAGCGGAAGGACTGGAGACCTCTGGAACACATAGACGTGTACCGCGGTGGCGTTCTGGATAGGATTTCGCGTTGACTGTTCCCAGAACAGTGAACTGTGAGAGGGGCACGACTTTTACAGATCCACAACTTTTATATGTATGTATAGACTAGGTAAATACCCGTGCGTTGCAACGGGAACAAAATAATGTTAAGATAATTTTAATTCGTACATGTGTTATACTATTATCGGAAAAAATGTTTTTTTTTGAATATGATAAGACAGTTATTCCACTCTTACTGCCCTTGACAGTCTTCCTTGAAGGAGTTGGTCTAACAAGCATGCCACTGGAGTGTTGCAACGGTACATATAGGTGGTATTCAATTCGCCACCAAGAATACACTCAAACAAACAAACAAAACTCCATTCAACTTTAGTTGTTCTTTTGTTAACACATCATACATGTATAATGTCTGTATCCATTTAAATAACTAACCACATGTGACACATGCTAACAAGTTTTTTCTCATACGACAATGCACAGATCAGTTTGCTCATAACAATGAGAAGAAATGGCACTGTTATTCTCAACCAAGAGTGCAATAAAGCATCTAAAGTTAAGTTATCTGGTACAAATGTAATTTGAAACTTTCAATTAATAAATAACTAAATATGTACAAAAGTGATTAAATTAAACATGTCCAGTTCTTGAAGTACTTCAAAATTTCTTCCAGCACGGTGTTATAGTAGCTTTTGGTCCTTGACTCCTTGTTCATAGCTTCCAAGACTTCGTTGGCATCAGTCTTCAAATGGGTCAAATGATGCTCCTGCTTGTCTCATTGCACAAAAAATGGCAGTCAACCCAGCCCGTCAGATATGTGGTAGTGCCAACATTTCTCGTCAACATCATTGACACCACAATTTACTGTCGATACCATGCAGATACTCCAAGATAACCATCAAAAAGAAAAGCAAATTAGCCGAAGCTTGAGAAAGACATGCAACTTAACCTCGATAAAGGATTATTGTATCAGCTATCTATAAGATGGATTAGGTTCATTCAAAAAAAAAGATGGATTAGAGCTATCCATACGCCCTTTTTTTTATAAAAGGCCTAGACTAACTTTAGGTGGGAATTCATGAGCCAGGCTACTAAGGTCTGTAAGGTACCCATGGTTGGAAGCGGGGTTGCACATCCATCATCAACCAAGGTGATTCCACAAGTCAAAAGTACACAAACAGTTCACTTCTAGCTAATGGAATGATATAAGATAGAAATTTTCCTTGATTTTTTAATACAATCACAAAACTTTATAAACCACACCTTTTTACAAATATGAATATTCTCTAAACCTGTCCAACACTGAAAAATTCAAAGATATCAGTGTTTTGTCAGTTACTGGTTGTAACTGTCCAATCTCCTAATGATTTGATGATTATCCCTGATAGTTTCAGACTGGCACATTACCTTAGTCTTATGCTTATATTGGATTAATTTTAAACATACATCTTTCCAAGTAGTTGCAGGCTCCATGACAAATCATGACAGGAGTTAGGAAGCAGGGAAAGTGAATGAAGTAACTGAAGGAAACTATATACCACACAAGTTCCAGTCCACTAAATCAAATTTTATTTCTGAAGACCAGTAATTGGACTTCTGTATCTACTACTCCAGAAAATCAGATTTTTTAATAAAAAATTACAAAGTGTTGTTGCATGTATTTGTACAGCCTCTGAAAACCGACTTGATCAACACTGCATACTAATTCCATACTGTTTGCAAACAGCACAAATTTATAATTCAAAATCTCCCAAAATATTCAACTAAATTTAGCGTGTATCCATTGTATGGAAGTGTAGTGCAATTACACAAGACTAACCAGAGAGATCAAACCAAAGATCTAAAAGTGGTTGCATGTGCTTGTTCATTTTTTAAGGACGTGTATGTAAGTAAGATTCGCTAATAAGCCAAGCAATATGTTTAGGGAAATCAATGGCTGTTCATCATTGTCCATTCTTCTTCAACAACTAAGGATCAGACCCATTCTTACTAAACGATGTAAGAAACATAACTTGGAGTCTAATGGGACCATTAGCTTCAGGAGGGGGAGGGATGCAATTCATAAAAGGTTGAAAATCATCGCCCTTCAAGAACGCAGAACTACAGGCACGGATCCAATAAAGGACATTTGGTGTGCACATGTACTACTGATAATATTTGAATGGGATCAAAGTTTGTTGGCATAAGTTCACCTGTTGGGCGAATGGGCGCTCGTAGGCCGGCCGTCCATCCGGTCGACGGCTGGGCATTCGAGCCGTCTAGGTGGCGGTCCATCGGCGCGCGTCCAACGGCCCCGTCGCCGGCGGCATCGGCGGGCCCGGCGCGTCACGGCAAAAGCGGCACCATACTTTGATGGCAAGGAAAACTGTGAGATGGATGACAGACAAGAACGTCCTCGTCCTCGTGCTTCACCAGGGCCGTCCGCACCGCCGCTGGAAGGCCATCCCTGACCGGTGCCGCCGTCGCACATCCCCAACGCGCGCGCCGCGCGCAGCGGGTGAAGTGCCGGGACGAGGGAAAGAGAGGGGTGGCACGCGGGTTCAATCCATTTGTACTTTGAATTATCCAAAAATCTAGTTCTAGGTCTACCTACCATATGCACACACCTACCAATTTTATTCACATGCTCAATCTACAATACTATATGCAGGCACATCTTCTAATCCATGGAGCATGAGAGATGTGCATCATATGTGATGCCAAGTGGCCACACGTCTTTTTAGGGCACGCTCAATAGTAAGAGTTAATTATTAGTTGTAAGAGAACATCTCTAATAGTGTTAACTTTTAGCACATACTAGCTTATTACAAAGATAGTCCTACATGACACACTCACATATAAAAGTGTGTGCAAGTGGTTATCTCTTGATCAAGAGCTAACTTTATCTCTTTTCATCTATTAAAATAATACTTAGAGCTAGCTCAAAATTGAATTGTTGGAGCTGCCCCTAGTAAGAACATCTGAGGGTCCACCGGGATTGGAAGCATCTCTGAGAAGAGACAACATCCACGTGAACCGAAATGTTGTATAGCAAAGGGGCTGAGCAATCTATGAAGATCTTTAATTTTGGTGAAGTTAGCTAAAGTGGCCCTGTAGATGACCATTAACAGGTCCGACCATAGACTCAACATGCTGTTTTTTTTTTTTCCGAGACCACGCCGACCATAGACTCAACACACTGTTCATCCACAATACCGGGTACATAGATTTATCGGGTTTGTTACTGTTACACGAGGACTGATACTATTCCTTAGTGGGTTTGTTACTGTTACTAGAGACCCGACAATGTTTTCAAATGGGTTTGTTACTATTTCTCGAGACCCGATAACTTTTTCATACAGTTCCTTAATGGGTTCGCTGCTATTACCCGTTACTGTTCCACGAAACCTGCTACTTTTTTGCCACATTCTTCTCCTTCCCACGCGAAGCGTGGGTCACACTCTAGTTGATTTTTATTTTTGGTCCAGTCCACAAACATAATCATTCATCTTCTGTGTAGATTGTTGTGAGAGTATCAACTACTAGCAGGAAGGATTAAACACAGGAATTCGATTGTTCAACACAAATCTAGAGTATCAAGAGTAGTGAGGTACATCAGGCGAGCACGAAGGCTCCCTGCCGATCTCCGGACACAGCCGGCCTACGAGCAACTGCTCTACTTCTACTTTTGCGTGAGCTGCACAAAGATCCTCCCCTCCTCTCTTATACGATGGCCGCCACCTTTACTTGGCCCAGTCTGGACCGGTGTACTTGTTGTTGGGCTTCACTGCACGCTTGGGCTTGTCTTTGGTTGGGCCGTCACTGGATGCAGGCCCATCATCTTCACCGGCTTGCTCTTGAGATGCAATCCTGACATTCCTCCGATCTTGAAAACCGGCTTGACCCCAAGCCGGGGCATGAGGAAACATGAGATTCAATTCTTCTTCCAACTCCCAAGTTGCCATAGAAGCTGGCCATGATGACCATTGCACCAAGACTTCAGGGACAGTGCCATCACCATCAGTTTTGAGCCTCCTCTGCAACACTTTGATAGGGTATCGAAAAGCATCAAGTTCAGTAGAAAAGGGCATGTCAGAAGAAACCTGGACATTTGGTGGTACTGCCTTTTTGAGTTGAGAGGCATGAAAAACAGGGTGGACAGAAGAATGCTGTGGTAGTTGAAGTTTGTAGGCTACTGCACCAACTTTAGCCACAATCTGATATGGTCCAAAGTATCTAAAAGACAGTTTGTGACAAGCTCTAGTAGCAATAGATGTCTGAACATATGGCTGCAGTTTGAGATACACTGAATCGCCAACTGCAAAGTGCCTCTCAGTTCTGTTCTTATCAGCTTGAAGCTTTTGCCGTTGCTGAGCTCTGTTCAACTGTTGTTGCAGCAAGCCAACCATGATATGCCTGTTTTTGATCCACTCTTCCAAGTCAGGAATAGCACAAGAATCCACCACATCAATGCCAAGGTGTCTAGGATGCTGTCCATAGAGAACCTCAAAAGGTGTAGCATTCAGTGATGTATGAAAGCATGCATTGTACCAAAACTCAGCCAAGGATAAATACTGTTTCCACTTGTTAGGATAGGCATGAACAAAGCACCTCAAATAAGCTTCAAGGCACTGATTAACTCTCTCTGTCTGCCCATCAGTTTGGGGGTGATAAGCTGTGCTAAGTCTTAACTCAGTCTTTGTCATGTCAAAGAGCCCTTGCCAGATATGACTTGTAAAGATCTTGTCTCTGTCTGAAATTATAGCTTCAGGCATCCCATGCAGTTTGAAGACATTGTCCAAAAATGCAGTAGCAACAGTCAATGCAGTGAAAGGATGTTTGAGTGGTATAAAGTGAGCATACTTGGATAATTTGTCCACTACTACCAGAATGCAATCAAAGTGCTGAGACTGAGGTAAACCTTCTATAAAGTCAAGACTGACCACTTGCCATGCATAATCAGGTACTAGCAATGGTTGCAACAGTCCAGGATACTTGACTCTTTCATGTTTAGCCTGTTGACAAATTTCACACTGAGCCACAAATTCTTTGATAGCTGATTTCATACCAGGCCAAGCAAAGAGATTATGCACTCTCTTGTAAGTGACAGGGAAACCAGAATGACCACCAACAGGGCTGGAATGTAGTGTCTGCAAAATTTTGTTCTGCATATTGACATTATGGCCAACCCAAACCTTGCCTTTATATCCGATAACACCCCATGCGCGTGTGAAATGCCCTTGGGGACTTTTGATAACCGGAGAGCGACTAACAACTTAGCAAGATAGCAGGATCATTGCCATAACCATCAACTAAGTCCCGAAACCAAAGTGGTTGCACAAGTAGATATAGCCAATAATGTTTGACCAGGATTGTTAGTAACTCTAGAAAGAGCATCAGCAACAGTATTATCAGTGCCTTTCTTATAGCAAATCTTATACTTGAGACCCAACAGCTTGGTAAGAGCCTTTTGCTGCCAAGGTGTAGTAAGTCTTTGATCATTCAAATGTGTCAAACTTTTCTGATCTGTTTTGATGACAAATTCTTGATGTTGTAGGTAAGCCCTCCAATGTTCCACTGCCAATAGTATAGCTAAATACTCCTTCTCATAAGTGGAGAGTGCCTGATTTTTGGGTCCCAGAGCTTTACTGACATAAGCATTGGGATGACCATTTTGTTGGAGTACAGCCCCCACTCCCTTATCAGATGCATCAGTTTCTACCACAAATGATTGTGACAAATTTGGTAAAGCCAATACAGGTGCAGAGACCAATGCCTGTTTGAGGACAATGAAAGCATTTTCCTGGTCCTGAGTCCACACAAACACAGCACCTTTCTTAAGAAGCATTGTCAATGGTCTGCTAATTGTGCCAAAGTTAGCTACAAACTTTCTGTAATATCCAGCTATACCCAGAAAACTTCTGATCTCTTTGACTGTAGTAGGAGTAGGCCAATGTTTGATAATGTCCACTTTAGAGGGATCAGTGGCCACACCTTGTTCACTGATGGTGTGTCCAAGGTAAGAGATAGACTGCTGAGCAAATGAGCACTTCTTGAGTTTAACCTTGAATTGGTGCTGATCAAGCAAAGTGAAAACCTGCTCCACATGAGCCAGATGGTCCTTCCATGTCTTGCTGTAAATCAATACATCATCAACATAAGACAACTGCAAATTTCCTGAGCACAGATGCCAGTACAGTGTTCATCTCATACTGAAAAGTAGGTGGTCCTCCTGTCACACCATAAGGCATTACTCTGTACTCATAATGACCATGATGAGTTTGAAATGTAGTCTTGTGAACATCTTCATCAGCCACTAAGATCTGATGAAATCCAGAGGACAAATCCAAAGTAGTGAACCACTTGGCTCCCACCAACTCATCCAAAAGCTCATCAATTACAGGCAATGGATACTTGTTCTTCACTGTTAAGGCATTTAACCTTCTGTAATCTACACACAACCTCCAATCTCCAGTTTTCTTTTTCACTAGCAGGACAGGTGATGCATAAGGACTTTGGCTCTCCTGAATCCAGCCATTATCAAGCAACTGCTGAACTTGCTGCTCAATTTCATCTTTTTGGGCAGCATTATACCTATAAGGCCTTATCCTGAATGGTTGGGCACCAGGCAAGAGAGGAATAGAATGCACAACAGCTCTCTTTGGAGGTAAACCAGTTGGTGACAAGAACAAACCAGCATATTGATCAATTAGCTTCTGAATCTCAGGTGGTCTAGTATACATGCTAGTGCTAACATCAACAGTGTGTAACTCAAGCATACACCAGATCTGATCAGCACAATCCAGAGTGGCCAACTCAGAAGATGAAATGGGAGAACAAGATTTAACTTGAGGTAGGATACCTTGAAGTATTGCAACCCCTCCCGATAATCAAAGGACATCCTCTTTTCTTTCCAAACATTCATTGGGCTATGTTGTTCCAAATTTGGCCCATACCCAGAATAATATCATAGCATTCAAGTGGTAAAACTTTAAGCACCAACTGGAATGCAAAACCACTGATCCACACAGGGCAAGCTACAATCTGGTGAGTGCAGTGCAACATAGTTCCATTAGCCACCTGCACTTGCATAGGCTGTTCAAGGGGTTCCCATTCCCTCCATCTTGCTGCTAGCTTTTCACTGATAAATGTGTGAGTGCTTCCAGAATCGATGAGGATGATAACATCCTTCCCACATATATTAGCAATCATTCTGACAGTCTTAGACTGATCATCAGTGCCAAATTCAGCATTAGCAGACAAGGCACACTTGACAGATAAAGCACAGAGTTCATCAGCATCTGAATCTTCTTCAGATGAATAAGCAGCATCTTCAACTGGGTGAATGAAATTCCATGTCTCTTCAACCACATGCAGAGACACATGATTAGCACACTTGTGGCCTTTGTGCCATTTCTGACCACACTTATAGCATAAACCTTTAGCTTTCCTGTACTGCATCAGAGCACTAGCTTTGTTTTCATGATTAGGACTGCCTTCAGCTTGTCTCTTACCAGAGTGTTGTCCTGAATCAGATGAAGAGGAAGTATTGGGCTTGCCAGAAAACTTGAATGTAGCATGCTGATGAGAATCTTGCTTCTTGTAATCCTTCTTCACATTATATGGGGCATCAGGTGTTGTCTCTTCCTGCCTGAGAGCAAGTGAACAGGCAGAGTTTATATCTTTAGGATTATGAACTAGTACCACAGCTCTAATCTCATCCTTAAGACCATCAATGAATCTGTTAATTATTGTAACATCACTGAACTTGGGATCATAAGCCAATATCTGATGCACCAAAGTATCAAACCTTTCAATATATTCAGCCACAGACTCAGTTTGCTTGATTCTGAAGAACTGTCTAGTGAGAATATTGTGCTGATCCTTTTCAAACCGCTCACAAACCATCTTACTCAATACATGCCATGGGTACTCGATGAGTCGGAGATGCTAGAGACGAGTCCGAACTTGGCATTACCAAGAAACTTGAGAGATGCTATTCTAGATTTCGATGATCGGGCACAAAATAGATGTCAAAATTATTCTCAGCATTTCTAACCCAAACTCGGGACCTACCATCAAACTCGGAAACTCCATCAAGGGTACAAAAGCATGAGTCATAGGCATGGTACTAGGAAACATGGTAGGACTCACAGGCATATTACCAGAGGTAGTAAACATAGGATTAGGCACACAATAGGGGCTCATAGCAGTATGAGTGTTTGTAGTTTGTAGCTCACCAGTGGCCTGAGTAGGAGCAACGGTGAATACCAACCCGTTTCCCTCATCACGGCTAATTGGATCATCATCTCCAGGTGCTTCACGAGGAGAAGTTGCAGCAGATTTGAAGACTTCAGATGCAGACGCCTTGGGTGGAATACTCAGGGGATCCACAGCAAACACCTGAGGTGCAGAGGTGGATGGCTTGCCAGACGCTTGCAGAAGGCGATCTAGCTTAGAATTGAGATCTCGAAAGCCATTGCGCAGGAACTCAACATCCTTCTCCACCACGGGCTTCCAATCTGTCAGATTACCCAGCACCTTGTTGTTAGCTTCAAGGGTAGCCGCCACGGACCGACTCTGATCGTCCATCTTCTTCTCCAGACGCTCGAGAATGGTGGCCAGAGCTTGTTGTTGAGTCTCCATCTCGGCGATGCGCTTGCCTTCACGCGTCTGGTACTGTGGTCGGAGAAGATAGTCCGGCTTCGAAGCCAGATCGACGAGCCCCGCCGCCGCAAGGGTGAACGCGCCGGCGACGAGATTTCCCGAGGACCTACTGAAATCCGATACCAATTGTGAGAGTATCAACTACTAGCAGGAAGGATTAAACACAGGAATTCGATTGTTCAACACAAATCTAGAGTATCAAGAGTAGTGAGGTACATCAGGCGAGCACGAAGGCTCCCTGCCGATCTCCGGACACAGCCGGCCTACGAGCAACTGCTCTGCTTCTACTTTTGCGTGAGCTGCACGAAGATCCTCCCCTCCTCTCTTATACGATGGCCGCCACCTTTACTTGGCCCAGTCTGGACCGGTGTACTTGTTGTTGGGCTTCACTGCACGCTTGGGCTTGTCTTTGGTTGGGCCGTCACTAGATGCAGGCCCATCATCTTCACCGGCTTGCTCTTGAGATGCAATCCTGACAATTGTGAACTCGTTTCGGTTCTAGGCTTTGAAGACAGTATTTATTTGTTCACTTCAGTTACTCACTCCGTCCCAGAATAAATAGATTTTTTTGTCTTAAGTCAAACTTTTAAAACTTTGACCAAATTTCGAAGAAAAAATGTGATATCAAATTGGTACCATTAGATTTATCATATAATATATTTTCATAATATGCTCATTTTGTATCATTGATGTTGTTACTCTTCTCAATAAAGTTAGCCAAACTTTAAAAAGTTTAACTGGCACAGATTCTAGGAATTTATTTATTTAGAGATGGAGGGAATAACAATTTAGTTCATTAAACTACTTGTGGTCCTAATGATCATATATAGTAGCTTCATATGTTAGCAAGCCCTGATGGTGGGTGTATGTGATTTATTGTTCCTGTGTACTAGGTGTTCCTATGATATTTGTGGTTTGTCTGTATTCTTTTGGCCAAAGTGTAACTTGTCAATGCCAGTCCCTATTGTTTGACTGCAAGCACATGCAGCGCCATAGATCATGCATTCTCATTGTTCTTAGCTTTTTATACACACCCACCCAAAGTTGTTGCCCTGCTCAGACGACGCTAGCTACTACCTATTATATAGCTGTGGTTTTGCTCACACTGCAGAAGCAGATCTAGCTAAGAGAGAGAGGAGAAAGCACTAGCTAATAAGCCATCAATGGCGGATGCTGGGAGCAACGAGCAGCAGGGTCTGACGCTGCTGGGCCTGAACGTGAGCCCTTTCGCGCTCCGCGCGCGCATGGCGCTGAGCCTCAAGGGCCTGAGCTACGAGTACGTCGAGGAGGACCTGTTCCACAAGAGCGAGCTCCTCCTCGCCACCAACCCCGTGAACAAGAAGGTCCCCGTGCTCATCCACAACGGCAAGCCCGTCTGCGAGTCCCTCGTCGTCGTGGAGTACGTCGACGAGGCCTGGCCCTCCACCGGCGCAGCCATCCTACCCGCCGACGCCTACGGCCGCGCCGTCGCGCGCTTCTGGGCCGCCTACATCGACGACAAGCTGTTCCCGGCGTACTCAGGGGCGCTGAAGGCGGTGACAGAGGAGGAGAGGGCGGAGAAGGTGAGAGACACGCACGCCGCGGTCCTCAACCTGGAGAAGGCCTTTGCCGAGATCACCACCAGCAACGGCGGAGGCAACGGTGCGGCGCCGGCGGCCTTCTTCGGCGGCGACTCCGTCGGGTACCTGGACATCGCGCTCGGGTCCTCCCTGCCGTGGTTCGGGGCGCTGCGCGCCATGCTCGGCGTCGAGGTCCTCGACGTCGCTCAGACTCCGTTGCTGGCGGCGTGGGCCGAGCGGTTTGCGGAAACCGCGGTGGCCAAGGAGTTGCTGCCGGAGACGGGCGAGGCTGTGGCCTACTACGCCAAGAAGACTCAGGCCTTAGCCAACCGGGCTTCTGCTTCTGCCAAAAAGTCTCTTCAGAGCACTGATCGAGTCCTGTCATAACAAATCGAAGCAGCAATGTCAAGACGGTCATTTTGTACTTCTGATGAAGATTATCACGTTGATTCAGCACTCATTTGTAATTTTTTTTTCTTTCTCTCGAGATCGTGCCTCGGCACGTTTTTCATTAAGGAGGAGTGCACTCATTTGTAATTGTTAAGGTACCCGTTTCTTGTAAGGTGCACGCTTTGGCTATTTTGAGCAAGATCCACTGCATATGGATCTTGTGCTTGCTGTTGAGGCACATCTCATGTCAAGCAGGATATCATGACCAACTCATTTTCTCACACACTGACACACTGTCAATGAACATTAAGATTTGTACTTCTATAACAGTCCAATCATGGTGAGCAAAGCCCCTCTAGACTGTTGTTCAGATCCCCTTTGAATGATTTTAAACGGAATCGCATAGGCAACATGACCAAAACAAAGAAATTTCTTCAGAGAGAAGAATGGTGAAATAGACAACAAGAAATGGACCAAAAAACTTTGCTTCTCAATCAAATAAATTTCTGTACACTTTCTGTCACATATATACAACAAAAATTGTTTGGATGATCAGCAAGTCCTCTAAAACGCGGACGCTAATCGCAGGTTAGAGTTGGTATAGGACCTATCTAGAAACTAAGAGCATTCAGAAGTGAAACTCTGCTCTGGATCAACCTCCTGAACAAAGTCTCAACTCCGCTCTCAAGGTCCACAATATCCAACTCCAACATCTGCAATTGCTCCACCTCGCACACAACTCTCTTCTTCTGGAAAGCCTTGGATACAAGAGAACATTTGCCAGGGCTTGGCATGGAAACTTGCTGAGACAAGAGTTGCAGTGTTGATTCAAGAATAGTGACAGCTATCTCTCTTGCTTCGGACAACAGCTTGACCACCCTGCCTCCATCAATGCTAGAGGCAATCTTGTGAATCCTTTTACACTGCTTCTGTGCCTTCTTTGCTGAGCGAGCGTAAGAGTGCACCCTAGCCTGAACAGCTGCATCATCTCCTCTTTTGAGAGCCAATTGAATCTCCAGGACGATGGCTTTGAGCTCTGCAAAGCTCTCTTGCATGGCATTGCAGAGGTCGAGCAGGACCAGAGAGCTCTCAAGCTCCTCCTCCACCACCTTCCTCTGACTGCTGGGAAAGCATGTGAGCTCATCGATGCAGCTGTAGATGCTTCCAAGCTTTGTCAGGCTATCTCTCATGGTTTGGACAGTTGTGGCAGGCGAAGAGACAGTCGCCTTCAGGCTCTGCAATTGTTCCCCGACACTGGTTTCACTGGAGCGAGGGCTAGAAGGCACACTTGCGGATCTTAGATGGTAGGCCATGGTTGCAATGGAAGCTTTGAAACTTCACTTTGCTTGGAAGAGGAGAAGGCAAGCTGCTGTTGCTGCAATGTTCCTTTCCGGCCTTGTGTTTCCGCCTTATATAACTA
The DNA here is from genome assembly GCA_018135685.1 of Themeda triandra. Lineage (NCBI taxonomy): Eukaryota > Viridiplantae > Streptophyta > Magnoliopsida > Poales > Poaceae > Themeda > Themeda triandra. Next base: position 597,496 of record JAENPR010000015.1, on the reverse strand, counting down.
GAGCTGGTGAAGCAGTTGAGAATGAACGAGCAGACATTAAGAATGAACCAGCAGACATCAAGAATCACTCTCATGTGCCTGTAACAGAAGACACACAACCCAAGAAGCATCCTAGTTAGTTGAGCTTGATTACGTGGTTGTCATGTCTGTATTTATGGCCGCAAACTCATCTGCACGTGTGTAGAATGCCAAGATCAGAATCACTTCATAAGATCCAAAGGCCAGAGTATGATATGGATTAATAAGATGCAAGTTGCTGGTGGATGAGTGAGCAGCAGGTTGACTTTGCTCACCTCCTGCAGTCCAGCTCCAGGCTTCCAAGCAAGCCGCGTGTTATCATCTGATTCTGAACTGATCACATAATTACACCGTGGCTTAATAATAGACAGATAGAGACCGTGTCATGCCTTGTATCCATTGCTTGCTCGCAGGTATGGTCTCCCCAATGTTTCTCCTGTGCATTAGGTGCAAGCATGCGGATCCTGAATGATCAGCTTATCGTGCTGTCATGTTCTGATTGCCAGAAGCAAAGAATCCGTTTGAGCGTGTAACATGTACAAGGTTGCCGCCACCTGGATCCAACCCTTCAAAACATTCAGGGAGTTTAAGTGAACAAGAGAGAAGCAACAACAGATAAGAGAGGTTGTTAACTGCGTTGTACTAGTATAATGCCCGTGCTAACGCTACGGCTTTATCTTGGGGATGCTTATGAAAACAACCAAATTTTTTAAAACTGTTTAACTTGTACACAATTATATTTGAGCATTTATATGATTTGAGAACACTTTTACATATAAGAAAGCATAGTAAAGTAATTTCTCGTATTGACCATTACATTTTGCCAAACTCCTTAATCATCTCGCGGATGCATATTAAAACAACAAACGAACAATGATATTTTTTTCATAGTTCAATCCAAAAAACACTCATTAGTACCAAGGCATAATAGGTCATGTTATCACACAATCTATCAAGTGTGCAATTTCATCGAGGAGATTAATAAGCATTTGATCGAGGTTGATACATGAATACATACATAAATAAAATCAAAATAAAGTTTGAGAAGTGGCCGGAATTTTTACACCAATGCTTGTTTAATTGACGAAGCTGCTCCAGCACAAAGCTGTCAATCGATTTGGTAGAACTTCTAGCAATGTAGCCACCTGAGATGCAAGTGGAAAAGCAATGTACTTAGTACTCTCAAAACTGAAAGGGAGGTGCTGAAAATAACTTACCAAATTATAGTTGCAACTTGCATCGCTAGAACATTTGAGGAGGGAGTGTGGCATCAAAATATATAATTCATCTCTGTATTTAGCAGCATCCTAGAAGGATGAATATATGAAAAATAAACCTGGTAAGGGCACTTTTTTAGACAATGGAAAAACTTACAGCATCTTCTTTCAATAATTGAATTGCTTTTCAACGGACAAGGCATGAGTACAATACCTCAAACCTATCCACCTCAATGTCCTGCTTCATCAACCAATGTAGCCGTAGCATGGGCTGCTCTTCCCCGGAACGACCTCGGTGAGTCCCTCAGCCTCGCTGCCTCCTTGTAATCCCATGTTCCAGATGCCCATATCCTTCAACCTATGATGTACTCTCTCGCTGCAGAAGAACGGGAACTGCACACGAGAATCATCCATCAATTATAGGCAACCTGCCATGGTTTTAACTCAACAATCACCACAAGAGATATTATGCAAAACACTCACCTTCTCGTGCAGCAGAACATTTCCTTTTACCTGCATAATAACCATATTAGTAGGGATTTGCAGTAGCAGGAACAAAAACATTTTGTCCATACATTAGTTCTGAACAAGCACCTTGTTCTACCCCAATGTCTCTGTATCGCCTGCAACCACCAAACAGAGGCCAAAATCACAATGCACTTCAAGTTTTCTAGAAGGCGCGTGCTTCCCCTGGCAATACATCTTCATACAAGTTTTCTGACAACTTAGGGTGCGTTTGGATCGCGGCTAATTTGGGACGCGATCCAAAAGCACCCTTAATTCCACGAGTTCTTGACACTTTGGCACTCGTGACCATTGACCCATATATCCACAAGAAACACATTTGGAAATTTCAATTTGAGTCACTAATTGTAGTGTGGTTTCATGTATTGGCAACTAATGTAGTTTGCAGAATAGTAGTACTTGATAAAATGAATATAACTTTGAATGGCATCACATTAGTAAGCCTGTAACGGCCAGGGGGAGCTTTTCATACCAAGTTCTTTAGTCTATGATACTTTTAAGTTTTAAATCTGCAACCCTCAACCAAACAGCAAGGATTTGATCCAAGGAACACCAGGCCTAATTATCACCCACATCCAATTCTGTAATATTGTCAACAACATCGCCAGAATCACCTACAACACAAGGTGAAGATGACATAAAAAATGAGCATCAAAAACTAATAGCATGAGCTCTAGCTAATTTGTTCACATACCTTCATCTTCTGGAGTTCAATATTTAAGCTCTAGCTCACTCTAGCGCTTCTTTGCTTCTTTGCTTCTTTTCGAATAATCTAAACAAACTTCTATTTGAGTTACTATGGTAATGGAAATGGGGTTATATATCCTAGCTTCAAAAAAAAAAAAAAAAAAGCTAAATCGTCGGCAATTGAAGATATGACAAATGGATTGCTGACCCAGAGGTCAAGAAACATATGACAAATGGATTGTTGACCCAGTTATTCTTCTTCTTTTTCTCAAACAGCGCAGGAGAACTGCGCATCATTTCATTAAGGTAGAAGAAAAATTACAAGAGTCAGAGACCCAACACACCCAACCCTCACACCCCTAGACAAAAGTGACTTACTGAGTAGCAGCAACATGGAGTACAAAACCAGTATAATAAATTTCTTGACAAAAGTGATGAGAATAAAATCACTACCAAACACCAATTTATGATTGAATTGTATGAAGTGAACTTGCAGTTTTTCTGGAACATCTTGAAGAGTTCAACACTATATTGGTATGCTTATCAACACTATATTGAAGAGAACAACTCAAACTCAGCTTTAGATAAGCAAAGCGAGCTTACGATAGGGGCATTTGGATTACTGATGTTGCAGCCAGGTGTTTGTTGTCTATGTGTTACGGCACGAACCTGGGAAATAAGTTAAATTAACAACTGCAAACCTCTTGAAATGCCCTGGAATCAAAACTGGCATAAAAAAGAGACATGCTGCAAACAAAGTAGGATTTCTAAACATAGCTTATCAGAAAAGGAAACAATGAAACTATCGACTTGCAGAACTATTCCCAACTGAGTTAACAAAGTAGGAAAGTAATCACCACCTTCTGGTCTACGGCCGCGCAGGCTCAGGAACACCTCCAGAAATTTGATAAATCTCAAAAAAACAAAGAGCATACAGAGCAACTCCTGAAATGTCAACTCAGAATTGAAGATAAAAAGAACACTCAATAGATCACATGATCTGATCATGCCATCAGCCACCGTTGCTGACAGTGCCTTTGAAGATATTCATGGTTTTGATTGCAATCAGATTGAAGATATTCATGGTTTTGATTGCAATCAGATTTCTTTATTCAGTATCCGCACAACAGCACTGAACTATAGGAGTAGCAACCCTATGAAAATAGAGAAGCAGCATGTCAGTTTTAAAACTGAAAATTGCATGGGTAAAATGAAAACAGGTCAGAACCAGTAACAAGTTAACAGGAGCAACAGTTAGCCCATGCTAACGCTATGCTAGTATATCGCCCATGCTAACACCATGGGTCAATGGTAAGAGCAATTACTTTGTCATAGAAATGATTTTTTTTTTGCAACTGCAATTACCAAGTGCAATAGCAATTTACACCAACCACATGATTTGTCCACTTGATTTGAATTAAATATTATTTACACCAACTTTATGAAATAAATTTATACAAGAACAGAGTTGTGCATAAAGAGCTGTGCAGTACCCCACAAAGGCTTTATATTGGTCTCACCCTAAATGCTAATTAAATGAAACAACAAAAAAATATAAGCACAAGAGGATTCTTGCTTGTTGGATCCTGCAGTACAATCATCAATTGTTCAATAAACAATGGTTCGGTTCACAACAACCATCAATCACCACGACATCACAATCTGGGGTTTTCATGGCCTCACCTCATACTTGATTTTCAGGACGCCGAGGAAGAACTCCCCGCCAATCATCGATGCGCACCATCGCATTTGTTGTCGAGGAAGGCGGGGGCAAGTCTGTTGCACGGCAATCTTATGGAGCAGCCAAACCAATATCGTAACCATAACATCACCGATTCCAATCATCGTGATTATCGAGATCAAAATTAAAAAATGGAGGGCTCGAGCACCCCTTCATGTTGGGCTTAGATCAAGAAACGCACCCTACAAACACAACCATGTTGGGCTTAGATCAGGAAACGCACACCCGCAAACACTTAAGATTAGGGAACGCACCCGCAAACACGATTCAGATGAACGGGATGAATCGGCGGAGGCGTGAATGGACGGGATGAATAGCGAGAACCGAGCAACTCAAGGGATTCCTTACCGGCGAGCCGACGCCCACAAGTTGCCAATCCCAGCGAGCTGGAGCCCTGGGCATGAGAAGGCGCGGTCGCGCGAGGTCGGCTGGCCGCCCGCGCTGTGGCCTCCAGGACCAGCCGCTCGGCACAGCTCCACCGCCTCCCGCCGATCTTTGCGGCGACGCGGCGGTGAGGACGGCCGGGACAGGGGCCTCTGCGCCCGACCTCCTCTTCACCCCAAACCCTAGGCGCGAGCGCTCCTGTGCGTGGATGCTCGCGTCCGTCGCCGTGGTTACCGGCCGTGGTGGGCGTGGAGGAGCACGCCGGCGTCGGCCATGCGGAGGCTCCGCCACCGTCACACGCCATGGACACCGCACGGCATTGGGGGGGGCGCGGCCGAGGTGGCGTGCAGCCGCCGTGCCCTTCGCAAACCCTAGGCGCGGGAGCTCCATGGCGGCGCGATGGGCAGTCGCGCGAGGCACGGAGGGGAGATTAGGGTTGGGGGATCGAATGATGTTTCATTTTTTTAGAAAAAAAAAACAAGGCGGAGGAATCGAACCTTGACGGTGGGCGCGTACCGCGTGAGGCCGAGGGGTGAGAGCGTAGAGTTGGAAGCCAACCGAGGTTAGAAGCCTACTCTTAATCTTAGACGTTGGATTTCTAGTTGGTGTGGTCTGAGCCGTTGATCTTGAAGGAGGGAGGTGGATTGGAAAAGATTTCAATTATAGTAGAGATAAGTACAGCCCACTTGTTGGTTTGTTGCCCCTTCACTTTATGGGCCAACGTGTTTCTATTTTCCAAAGGGACCAGCATCCAAGTCCATGGGCTTATGTTTAGTTTAGCAAGGAGAGATTGCAAAAGCCCTTCCTCATTTTCAAGCTTCAACAAATACTTCCATAAGAGACTTACATTTTTAACGTCTCAGGGTCAATCTGTTAGATTGATCTCTACCAGATTAGGCCCAACGGGCCTTGATCTCGCGCCCTGATCGGGGGCGCCCAACCCTAATGGTTGGTGGGCCCCCGTCGCACAGCGCTATAAAGAGGAGGTGGGGGCCGGGGCGCTCGGTACGAGGTTCACCGTGCCGCCAGCTCCCCACCTACACTCACACCCAATCCGATCTACGAGGGTGCGCTGCGCCGACGGGAAGATCCCACCGACGCCGGCCAGCACCACCCCGACGACCGCGCCGCCGCCAAGGACGCCGTCGACTTCATCACCTTCCCGACGACCGTAATGGGCTCCAGCGCGCCGCCCGCTGCTACTCCTACTCCTCTACCGGAACCGACAGAGAGTGCCGGTACAATCATCTCCCTTCTTCCTCTCATCCCTACCTCTCTGTATCTTCCTAGATCCAGTAGATATTGTAATAGGAACTCGTTTTTGTACCTACTGTAAAGAAATACCCAGCCTATGTTCCACTGCTAGTCGATCCTACATGTTAATGAATCTATCACAATCACCTCTAAACTCCCTTTATCTACAAGGGTACACTGGGGTCTAGTTATGTGTGCAATTTGCAAGTACTCAGCCTTTTCATTATAGTAGAAAGGTGGGAAAAAAACAGCTACAAGAGGAGGCTATGCAAAGGTAACTTAAATTACAGCAATGTTACAGGTTATTGTGGCCCCTCTGACAGCAGGATGTAATTGGTTACTCAATAAAATGAGGCTCTTATCGAAGCATCGCGACGTCATCCTTCATCAGCAGCACTAGCATAATCCACCGACCACCGTCATTGTTCAGGATTTTAGTTATGATACCTGTTTTCCACCGTATTCTTTTAATTGCACTGACAACAGCTGATAACGACAAGAAGTACAGTGGCACATTGCTCAGGCTAGAATTCAGAAGCGCCTACCTCCACTCCTTTCAATATAAAGTTACCCTTTCAACGTCTAGGCTTAGCCTTTGCTTTGCTTTCAGTGGGTTTACGGTCACTATTTAGCATTTTCAAACTGATTGGAAGTCAGAAGTCCCATTCGACGGTGAGAGTCATTCTCAAAAGTAAACATTATCTCAAGTTGCTTTTGGTCTCGTAATGTATCAATTATAGAAAAAAAAAAACTATCTTCAGTTCAGACACTCAAAAGGGAATTCTGTGACAGAAATTCAGATTGGCAAGGCAGTCAACTACCAAATGTGGGATTAAACCCTTCAGATGCCCACGAGATGTTTGTTTCAATCAATACAGATACGAATCAGCTGTTCTGAATCCCTTATGTCAGGATCTAAGTTCTAAACAAACTTTACTCCTTTCCTCCTTTGTGTGCAAAAACAATATTTGTTGCTAACTTTTGCTATTTATATGTGCCAATAAGAAATCTCACCTCTGTTCAGTTCAATGCTCTGCTGAATCCCAGTTCACTCCACCTGAACATTTTCTTCTGAATCCTGAATCCCAGCTGTTTTAGGCATCTGCGATCACAGAACTGATCGAACTGTCGACGCTGCATCTCCCAGGTATGATGAGATAGATGATGCAGCTCTGAAACGACGAAGAAATAAGAATCAAGCAGCTGGCCACACAGAAGAGCAGCTGATCTGTGGGCTCTTGAGCGCCGTGCGGCTGCAATCAGAATTAGCAAGCCCATAGTGAAATGCAGAACAGTATAGCTGCAGAGGGAATCAAATCCAGGGCATCGATGGGATGAGGCCGAGGTGGGCTCTCACCGGATCGGCGGCAATCGTCGTCCGGTCGTCGTATGCGGCGGCTGAGAGCTGCGACTGCGACGAGCTCCGCAGGCAGCGCGGCACCGAGCTTTGGTACGGTGGCAGCTGTTGCGGGCGTCCGTCCTGTACACCCTCGGCTTCCGCTGACGCTGGCGGTGCTCCGAAAACCCCGGTGGGGAAGTGGAGCGACGTGATGCTAGAAACCTCTCCTGTCTGGAACAAGGGCCGCGACGACACAGCGGAGAGCGGAGGCGGAGGCTGCCGCTGTCCGCCGTGCCGGCCTCCGCCGTCGGCGCCAGTGGGGTTGGGCCGTTGGGGGAAGAGGTCGTGGCCGTGGGTCGGCGTCACATTGCACAGAAACGCAGACACGACTTATTTGCAAGTTAAAATATATTAAAGTATTAATAAACCTTATTAAGAAATTTAATATCCAAGTGTTTGTAATCCAACGGTCAGGATAATTGTCTTCAACACAAAAGATCCGGGTTCAACTCCCGGCGGATGCACTTTTTTTTATTTTTTCACTATTTTTGTTTGTCACATGCTGTTCAGTTTTTTTTCTCCTTTTTTGCTCTTGGGGTTTACCATTACATGACAGTAATGTAATTTTCTCAGCTTATACTTAGGTAAATATTTGAGCGGCTATAGTTGTTTTTTTCAAAAAGCAGCGGCTATAGTTGTTCAACGCTTTTGTAAAGAAAACGTCACAGTTATCAAGTATTCCAAGAGGACAGAGGTTAGTAGTTTCCTTGTCTGGTTAAAAAAAAAAAAAAAGTGATGGTGAAGAACACACTGGAACCAGGTGGATTCTCTCGTGTATAATGCACAGGGAATGACTTGGAAGACGATGCAACCTGAATTTGAAAAGGTAACAAAAGAGACTAGTATGATTTGTTAAGAAATTTATCATCAAGGCGTTTGTAGTCCAACGGTTAGGATAATTGCCTTCCAAGCAATAGACCCGGGTTCGACTCCCGGCAAACGCATATTTTAAAAACCCTTTTTGTCAACCTCCTATTCTCAAGATTAACGTCACTTTTAGCTCATGCTGCTCAGTTTTTTTTTTTTTCCTCCTTTTGCTCTTTGGGGTTTACATTACATGACAGTAATCACTATCTCCATCATCACAAAGGATTTTCGTTATGTATCACCAACAGCAACAGGGCTCTGGTCGGGCGCATGATTGTGAAACTATCATTTGTCAGGACTCTCGGCCAGGTTCGCAAAGGTCTTGCTAATAAGCAAGAAAATACAGGACTAGAACTTCAGAGTTCAGAGTAGCAAAATGGTGTTTTACCACAACAGCTGTGATCATTGGCGGATGGGTTCCCTTCTGTAATGTAATCGAACAGCTTCTCAGTTGCCTAGTCGATCTTGCTCATCCACGGCCGCACAACCATCAATTCGCTTCCAAGACGTCCAATAATGTTGGTCTTCCAGATTCTGTATTTGGAAGCATAAAGCGATCTCGGTCGTGGTGTCATTCAGACCGTTTCCCAAACAAAATTCTTAGTAGATCGATGTATGGTGTCATTGACCGTTTTCCAAACAAAATTGCTAACAAAAGCCTCCCATAAAACAAACATTGAAACACCCTCTACAATGCAACAGTTTAATCTTACTTTGTTTCCTGCGCTTAAAAGACTTAATTGCCGCATGTGTATGGGATCATACACTTTAATCTGTATGGGACGACGAGATGAAACGGCTCGTCTTTGGTTTCATTCGGGTTTCAATGCTGGAAACGACGCCACCCCAGTTTCACCATGGTGAAACCATATGGCTCTCTCTCCTCTTCGTTTCAATCAAATTGCTGATGTGTCACTATATTTAATGTGCATGACACTACGGTGAAACCCCCACTGAGACTGGGCTAACATTCTAGTTCAACTGAAACCAAAATACTACCATGCTTAGCGGTTAGCAGCACCAGCCAGCCACCTCGTGCTGGTGAACAGGCACGTGCCCATGTCGCTGCAGCTCAAAAAGAAGAAAAGAGTACATATCCCTAACCCCTTTCAAGTGGATACTGTATAGTTCTAGATGTTAGTTAACAGTGAGCCTTCAGAAATATCGGATCCACCATTGCTGACTTAAAAGATCATGCTTGTTTTAGTATGGCCGAATTGATGGCTATGCAAGGTGTCAGTCTTGCAACCATGAAATTTTCTTTGTCAGAAGTGTAAACAGAATTCATGACCACCATGTGCTTTGTCATGAATTCAGCCAAACGATTTCAGCAAACCCTCAGAAGTCAGAACTTGGAGGCACATACAATTTTCTGACAATGACATACGAACTCAAATAAAAACAGTAGCGAGTATATTATTCTCGTCCAACCAAAACAGACACAAAAGCAGGCTTTTACGACAGGATACGCTGATGGCTCAGGTACTAGTATTTCAAACCACCATACCAATACAATTCAAGACAGAAATATGCAATACTAGCAAGTAGCAGCAAAACTAGTTGGGCCTGGGCGTCGCCCACTCGACTCGGAGGATAAGGTTATCATAACCATATCCATTGAGCTTGCTGATCGCCTTCTCCGCGTCCTCCCTGTGAACAAAGTTGACGAACCCAAACCCCCTGCTGGACCCAGTCTTCTGATCCACCGCTACGTAAACACGGCTGACAGGGCCAAACGCACGGAAGAGCTCAAGGAGGTCAGGCTCACGGGTGTCCTCCGAGAGGTTGGTGACACGGACGGAGTTCTCGTCGTTCCTGCGGCGCATCACGTCTCCGGTCCTATCAGCACCTCCTCTCAAGGTTGGGGGAACATACGCTCCCTTAGCAGGACCGCCTGGTGCAGGAGGGCCATCAGAGGTGGGAGGCCTGTCCGTGAAAGTTTCAGTCGGTGGCGCAAGGTCCTTGTAGGGACACTTTGAGGTCCAGTGATCGCCCTTCTTCCCACAGGTTCTGCAAACCATGAGAACAGCACCTCCCTTGCTCGCCATAGCCAGCGGGTCACCGGCTGCAGCTGGTTCCTCAGCTTTGCTACCTACAATTAATTGGGGATGTTAGCAAACAAGAACCAAAGTTTAAAACAGTGGTTTGTAAGGCCTCAATATAACATCATAGCGAACAAGAACCAAAGTTTAAAACATGCTGGTTTTTAAGGCCTCATAACATCACGCGCACACACAGTGTAAGTTGTAACATAACAATTTCTCAGACATACTGAAATATGCTCAACAGCATCAGATGCAAATCACAGTCATTGAACTATGAAACAGAATTTGAGCCTCCGCGATGGGAAAAACCGCCATGATTTCATAAAATGGGTATTGATTCTAGTTTTCTTAAAGTGCCAGCAAAATATAGTAATTATAAAATGTATCAGGAAAAGCATGTATGGCCAATATAACGATAATGATAGGTGAGAATGAAATGCTAAATAATCAGTGTTCCATGAAACAATTCTTGCATCACCGAATGAGATGAATATAGTCGTGTTCCAATTTATAGGTCCTATACTAGGTGGACAGGATTAACAGAACGATCCAAACATCCCCAAATTTCACGAAGGCCGCATCTAGCTGCAATTCCAGAACTAAGAATTGAATCGAAACATTCTACCCATATCGCGCCTATAGCAGCTAGCAATCGAACGAGCAGACGACGAGGATAATCGAAACGTAAGCAGGCAAGAAAACAGATCTCACCTGGGGCGCGGGGTCGCTCGAGGAGGATCTCCTCGGTGGAGACCATGGTGAGCCTGGAGCCGGCGTCCTCCTTGAGCGCGTCGCCGAACTTGGGCCACTGGCGGCGCTCGATGGCGCTGCGGGAGAGGCGCGCCCGCGCAAGCTTGCGGACGCGCGTGGTGGTGGTGACCCGCACCTTGTTGCCGTCGTCGTCGAAGCGGTACTCGATCACCTTCTTGAGCCCGTTCTCGTCGGGCCCCACGACCACGCGGGGAGGGAGGAGGAAGTCGAGGTCCCCGCCGTCGTCCTCCTCCAGCTCCCCCCACCGGATCTTCTGCTGCGCCGCCGCCGCCGCCATGGTGCCGCGTGCGTCGGAGCGTTGGCTAGGGTTTGGGGAGATTTGGGTGCGGCGGCGGTGCGGTGAGGTGAGGCTGTCTACTAGGTTCCTGCCGGGGTGGGTCGGTTGCGTCTTCTGCTTGCAAATGGGTGGCCCGACAGGCTTTTATTGGGCTTTCGTGGGATTTTCGTTCAGCCTCGAATTGGGCCCTGAACCAACGAGAGAGCTCTGTCTGTCGGTCATGGTTAGCTCTTTTTGAGCCTGGACCTTCTAGTGTTTGTAGTAGGTCGTAGTTAAGCAACTCCAACAAGCCAAGAAATATTATTTAACAAATCTTGGTTTTGTTAAGTCTAAAACCTATTTGCCAAGTGAAAAAATAGCTCTTTTCCAACAGTTTGCTATTTTGGGCTTGGCAAATTGAAAATTAGTGGTCCACATGTCTTAATTTTTTGTGGGGACGCATGCGGCTTGGTGATTCCTCTTCCTCTTGCGTGAAGGAGATGACACATGCACCATTTGCCAAGCGCTCCCATGCGCGCATATTTACACCGGGAAGGGCTCTTTTTGCCAAGCTTGCCAATTTGCCAAGTGCTTTTGCCAAGTTGTTGGAGGAGGTTTTTATGGTTTTGCCAAAAATCCTAATTTGTCAAGTGATTTTGCCAAACTATTGGAGTTGCTCTCTTGACTGGCTCTAGCCTCCAGTCGTTTCTTTTAGTTCTTTTTTGCTCGGGTTTTAGATAGATGACCTGAAATTAGCAGGAAACTGTGCGTCATTGAACAACATAAATAAAAGTTACAAAAAATAATTTGCTAACAGTCAATTATGCTTTTTTTTTGGGCATAGCCCCTCTCCCGATCCCAATACATTGTCACACATCTAGATATGTTTTGGAAGTGGAGGGCTCCCCAAAGTGTAAGTTCTTTTTCTGGCTGATATTGCATGACCGGCTATGGACAGCGGCAAGACGGAAGCGTCATGGATTGCAGGCTGACGACATTTGTGCTCTCTGCGACCAACAGCAGGAAACGGCACAACATCTGGCTGGTGAGTGTGTGTTCACCCGAGAAGTGTGGTTCAAGGTGCTGACCCGGTTGAACCCGCACATCTCTATCACCACAGCCGGGGACGTCGTTCCTTGACTGGTGGCTACTGGGTAGAGGCCAGCTTGGAGCATCAGTTCGCAAAGGCTTTGACACTCTTGTAATCCTCAGGGCATGGTGCCTTTGGAAGGAACGCAACAATAGGGTCTTCGACGCGGTTGCACGCACACCGACCATCGTCGCCTCTAAATTGGATGCCGAAGTTGAACGTTTGTTGCAGGCAGGCTATGATCACCTTGCGGTGTTGTGGGCGGTCAGAGACTTGGGTTGACTATTGTTGCTCCGAAGGTTGCAAAAATTAGTTATCATGTAATACCATAATGTTGTCTGACGGTTCTGATGCACGGCTAGTTTGGTTCGACCATAGTGTGTCGCTCGCATTCTAGGCCGAACATTGCTTACCGATGTAACAACTTTATTTCCTTCAATGAAATATACATGCAATGCATGGTCGCGAAAAAAACACACGTCTAGATATGTTATATTATGTAATTATATCTTTCCATATACTTCTTTCGTCCACGAGTAAGTGTCCCCATTAGCTAGAGAAGCTAAATGGTCACTTATCTATGGACGAAGTGAATAATTCACAACCGGCCTTTCTTAGCATAGTTTCTTCTTCACATAAACCAATGCTCGACTAAGACTTACGTTTTTGTGCATGGACATGGTAGATAGGATTCAGTGGATTTGTGAACTATCGTGTATTTTCTCCACGGTTAATATTAGCAATGTCGTCACTTGCACAAGATTTCGCCCAAATCCTTCTTCTTCTTCTTCTTTTTTTTTTTTGGTAGCATACAAAATGTCACGAGTGGATGTAATGGAACACACTTCTGTTTGCCACGGGCCGATGACCGCTAGGTGCTAACAAATTGGAAAACGATCTTCCGTGTTATATCACTGTCTGGAGGTACAAGAAGGCGTTTGTAGTCCAACGGTTATGATAATTGCCTTCCAAGCAATAGACCCGGGTTCGACTCCCGGCAAACGCATCCTTTTATTTTTCTCTGTGTTTTCCATCTTACCTAATTACCCTTCCCTGGACTCTGGATACACCTCATTTGTCAATGTTTTTTTTGGTGCTAAGGAATGTACGTAGCAGGTGTTGCACCCAGCTAGCATTCCGGAAGCGCGCTCCTAAATCACAAACTCACACGTGCTCCGGTCCATGCATCTCGCCGCCGGCCGCGTAGTGCTGCCGGAAACGACGACAGACGCGACGACTTCCTGCATGACCTCGATTGTGCGCGCCACCGATCGATCAGGATGGTGTCTGTATCTACAGCATATGCATATCCTGTCGATCGACGACGACCTGTGACCTGCTCGCCGTAGTCGTCCACCATTTCCCAAAATCCCAAGCACGCAGATGCATTATCCATTAGCAATAATGCAAGTTGGTGGTGGGACTCTAGCAAGATCATGGGTCAGCCCGTCAGGTGTGCTGCATGGTGTGCGTCTAGTACGTACGTACTCGATCGATCTCGGCGCGCGCCCGGCCGGCAGCCCCGCGTGATCTTGCACGCGTCCGGCCGGGAAGAGACGACGAGGAGGAGGAGAGGAGAGGAGGTGTGAAGCGTGTTGCCATCTGCCAAGATCGAGCTCACGCAGCACGCGACCTGTCCGGACAGCGGGCCAGGCAAGCAGGCGCCTGATGAGCTAGCTGTTCGCGCGTCGATCGCCCACGCCCATGCGCAGCTGTGGGCTGGTGTCGACTGTCCAGTGTCGACTAGCTAGCTGCATGCATCAGGTGTCCTTTGGGCCCCGTTCTGTCGGCCTCGCACCTTTTTCCTTTTCTCGACCATTTTCTCTTCAGGACTGACTGAGATCCTAGAGGCGGGCGGACGGCGTTGCCCTGCTTTCCGGAGGCGGTCTACGGCCGGCTGCCTTTCCAGCGTATCTGACTCCGGATCCGCCATTGTTGGCAGCGACCGAGGAATGAATGATTGAGCCAGAGCCATGCCTACCCTGCCCAAGTTGCATGCCAGGAGCCTTGTTTGTGTCTCGGCGCCTCTGGCATGGAACGTCGCCAGGTGCGGTTGCCCATGCGGCCATGTCCGGCCGTGCCCCCGGACCAGTCACGCCCCGGACGCACACGAGCCGAATGAATCTTGACGACCACCTGGGGCTGGGGGCGAGGGCGACCTGTCCGGAAATACGTACAATGGTCCAGACGACCAGTGGATGCATGCCGGCGGTGTACAGTTGCGGCAGCAAGTTGACTGCGAGAACAACAGTCAAGCCAGCGCGCGTATACTATCTGTTTATCTGTTTCCTTGCTTATTAATTTCTCTTAGTGTGACAATGCCTGCATGCCAGTCTTGCTTATGCCGACTCACGTCAACCACCGTACCGGTTCTTTCATCCCTCTCCTTTTTCAGATATTTTTGCCGGTTTGATGACTTCGTTCTGAGATTTGGACAGGTACGTGCGTTCATCGCCCTTCGTTTGGTCGTTTCTATTTGGTGATTAGGTTGATCCGATTTGTTATGAGAAAAAAAAGACTCTTGAATCGGCTATTTAAGGGAAATGCGCCCGATAAGAAAGCAAACGAACATGGTGCATGCATCTTCTTCTCTTTCCCCCTTTTTTTATGGTGGTAAAAAACAGAGTTTTAGTAATCTCTGTTTCCTGAGCGTCAAAAAAAAAAAAACAAAAAATAGGATACTACGTTTCTTTTGTTTTCACAAGCGGGATATACCCTATTTCATTGAGAGGGGGAGAATAAGAGTAACCATATACGGGCCCTAGTTGTGGCGAGCAGCCACATCATAGGCAGCTGCGAGATTCTACCCTACTAGATCTAACGTACGGATATACTACGCTTCCGCGAGGTTACGGGCTGGGGGATTTCAAATTGCCATTTATATTTTAGAAATTTGAATTTATAATAATACTCGAGTCACAAAACCATGTGCTACACCTTAAATTGCAATCTCTGCGCAAACATGTTTCACTTGAAGTCAAAGTAGTAGTGTTTTCATGAGCTCGCATTCAACATGCATGCATGGCATGCGAGAGCTATTGTTTTTATCTCAACTCTCAAGTCGGCACTCAGGGCCGGGGGCGTTTAATTGTTCGATGGATGAAGCTAAATTGTTTCCCTAGTAGCAACGCAACAAGCTAGCCAACAAAGCAGGAGGCATGCATGCAAATCCAGGCTTATCCCGACCTAACCTGGGAAAGCAACGCATCATAGGAGCGTCATGTGAGCATGTCCATCTCTCTCTCATCTCTGGCCTCCTGTACTGCTGGCCGCCTGGACCGTCTCCGAGTCCGATCCCCGGCCCTTTCAGGCTTTTAGACTATCTGCAGCGCTGTACTGAAAAACTTACTGGAGTAACGCTTACAGGAAAAAAGTCCCACAGCGGGGTACTGTAAGAGCTCCGGGAAAGTCCCGGACGAGCTCTGGTACTGGGTCTGTGGCGTTTGTACGACGGCACGGTATGCCTACCACGGGCCCACGTCGCAACCACCACGAGGAGAGAGAGGGCGTCGTGCGAGGCAGCTTGAGGGAGAAGGCGGTTGGAGCTCCGGCCGGCGAGGCGCCGCCGGGGAGCCCGCCCGCCGCGCGAGGAGCAGGATGACGAGCAGGGAGGCCGCCCGCCCCTCTGGCGTCGCCGGGAGGCCGCCCGCCCCTCTCGCGCCACCGGTCCGGGCCTCGATTCGACGCCGCCGCACGGCCGCACCTCGATTCGACGCCGCGCGGGCGCGGCAGTCAGTGGGGAGGACCAGAGGAGACTCGGGAGACGCCGGTTTCGCTCTCGCCCAGCTCGCCGCCGCTCGAGGCCAGCTCGCCGACGCCCTCGCTCCTGCCCCTGCCCCCGCCTCACGGTCGCGGGCCTAGCTCGCCGCCTTCCCCTCGAGTCCGCAGCCTCCGACCAGGCACCGACGCTCCTTCACGCTCCACCCGCTTCGCCGGTGTTCCTCCACCCGCGCCCAGGGGAGGACGGCCCGCTCGCCGCCCCAGAGGAGGGCGCTCGTCCTCGCGCCTCGCCATGGCCGGAACCCCGTGGCCCGCCGTCGCGCTTCGGAGCATCGGGCGGAGTACTACTCGCGCACGAGAGAGAAGATGGGACGGAGGAACCGAGAGCTCGCCGGCCATGGTGGGGCGGAGCAGGAAGTCCCCGCGGCCGTCGCCGCCACGCTGTCCCTCGCCAAGTTGCCATGGCCGCCGCGCGCTACCCGGAGCAGGAGAGGCCGGGGAGGGAGAGGCCAGCCCGGGCGGCGCGCTCGCCGGAGCAGTAGATGCGCGGGGAGGGGTGCGCGGGGAGGGGCGAGCGGCGCCGTCGCCGGTGGGGAAGTCGTCCCGCGAGTTGCTCCCGGTCGAATGGATAAGGAGAAGTGGGGAAAAAGAAAAGGGAAGGGAAAGGAGAAAAAAAAAAAGAAAAAGGAAAAATCTGGAGAAGTGGGTCCCACAGCAGGATAGAGTAAGATGTAAAGTATGGATGGGTGCGGAAGAAATTGGTATGGAGTATGGAATCTCGATGACTAGGACGAAAGATTCCTTTTAGAGGAAGAATTTGGAGTACGACGAGTGAGGATAGTCTTACAACGCGCTCATCCGATTCCGATCCATGGATCGAGCACACGCGCGCGCAGCCATATAAAAAGCGCACGCACGCGCCACCATTGCTGGGTCGTCACAGAGATCGAGCAGAAAGCCAGCAACATCACACGCACACGTGCAGGTTGTACGTACGGGTACGGCTGCCTGTACGCCGTAGAAGACGAAGTATAGAAGATATGGGCGGCGGAAGCAAGAAGTTGCAGCAGCTGGTGTCTCGTCTCCTCCACCTCCACCACCACCACCCGTCGACGGCGCAGACTAATTCCAAGAGCGGCGGCGGCGTGCCGCGTGGGCACTTCGCGGTGTACGTGGGGGAGGCGCGGGCGCAGTTCGTGGTGCCGACGTCGTACCTGAAGCAGCCGTCGTTCGTGGCGCTGCTGGAGAGCGCGGAGGAGGACTACTTCGGCCTGGACCACCACTGCCACCCCGGCGGCCTCGCCATCCCCTGCTGCTCCGAGCGCGACTTCGCCACCCTCGTCCGCACCCTCGGCTAGCTAGTTCGCTACCACTGTAAATGCTCGGCGCCGACGGCAAGCTGCTCGGTTGACCCCTGCGTCAATCGTCGTCGGATGACGATTGTGCCGTGGCCGGCCGTCTTGCATGCATGCATGTATTGTTCTCCTTCGATTCGTGGATGATAGATGAGTTCTACTCCCTCCAATCTCCACGCATGGTGTATGTACGGTTGCATGCTTGCATTGTTGGCTGATCGCCCGTACGTCCCTCCAAGTTTGGATCGGCACGATGACGACGACGACCTTGCAATTTGCATTTGGGACAAAAAGTGTATAATAAAGCAACCTGAACAATCGTGTGTGTGTGGAGAGAGACGGTGTGAATGGGTGATGACAAGCAAGTAAGCAAGCTTGCACTGGCGATCGCGAGTGACGCGCGTGGGCTAGCTCTTCTTATCTGATAGTGAAAAATCTGTGAATGAAATAGACAAGCAGATGCGCTATATTGTTTGACAGCCCACGCAGACAGCAATGCTTTCCCGGCCCATCCTCTTGCAGCGATGATGCGTTGGCCCGCCCGCCAGGGTCGCTCAGCCACCGTCCAGAACCGGCCCAGCCCATTGTGGTTGCAGATTCCATCCTTAAAGTCGTCATACACATGACCCAAGTTTTCCGGGACAAAAAAACACGAGCCGGGAAGGACGACGTCCCACCGGTATTTCGTTAAGAAGATGGCAGAAGCATAACTGCATAGATGAACGTGTTGGAAGCAAATGTGTCGATGGATGTCGTTTTCCTAGAGGTGTGGTGTGACATCTATCCTACCACATGGCAGTTTGCCATGTAGTTTATAGTCACTGCCCAAAGATATAAAACAACATGACCCATTTCTGACCAAATCGATAGGGGAGACCCTAGCCTATTTTTTTCATTAAATCAAATGAGTGTTATATATTTACATCTGATTTTACAAAGCCTATAGGCCTAAAACAAAAAAGCTAGAAACATCAAATGAAGCTCTCTCTCCAATTGCTGATGAGTTACTCCTCGCGGGCTTGACTTCAACACAAACTAGCCCAAGTCATTCTTAAAGTGTGCCTTCCATATATCCATATTGTTGATGCCATTATCAAAGATAATCTTGTTGTGAATGCACCATATGCTCCAAATAACTCTATTAGAAAAAAGTTGCATATGCAGTGACAGAGCTAGTGGTGGGGTAAGGGGGGCTCAAGCCCCCTACCCGCGCCAACGCCATGGTGCTCAAGCTTCTGTTCCGAGGTTGAATCGCGTGGGCGCTCCAGCCGACAGCTGAATGACTGTGGCGTCTAGGCACTCCACCGGCGCCTCTACTTCTACGGCCGATAGCATCGACGCCATGTGTCCAGCCGCAGCGAACTCTATCTCCTCTCCGGTCTCCGGCGAACAAACCTTCATCTTACCTCTCTAGTCTCCTCTCTCTCTTTCCTCTCTCGTATCTCCGTTTGTCACCGTCCTCCTCAGTGCCATGCCTCCAACCTATTTATAAGTGATGTCTGAAACAAGTTTGGAAAAAGCATATATAGGTGCTTAGACCAGATGGTTCACTGGGTCTTTTTTATAAAAGTATTGATCAATAGTCAAGGATACTTTTGGGTTGGAAAACACGATAGCTTGAGGACATCCAATCCTATATGGATGGCAACTTTTTTGTGATGCAGTCAATATTGTTTGCATGCATATATAAGCAGTGATAGAACCAGGGGGCCACGCCTCCCTCCCCCAAGTAGTTGGATTTTTTTGACACCCACTCTGCTAGGTGATCAAATTCCCTTTGCGGTAGAGCCGGCCAGCCCGCATGTAGCATGCAAATCTCCTCAAAACCCCATATCGCGTCTCGTCGCATGGCATTTGCACTCGATCGCGTCCATGTCGCATGAGCATCGCATCTTGCTCCTGCCGCTTCGGCCGCGCCGACACCCTCCGGCTCCAAGACGCCACCCAAGCCAGCGGAGCAGGAAGCCCTCGAAGACCGGTCGTGTGCTCGTGCTCGGCGGCACCACCCTCACCCCCCCCCGATATCAAATTGGCTAGTTCCGTCACCGCATATAAGTGATTTAGAGCATCTCTAAAAACTCCTCAAAGATAATCTGGGAGCGAGCAAAATAATAGTGAGTGAGCATCTCTTGATGATTTTTCGTTCATGCTAGCAGCTAAACAACATACAAAACGGTGTAGAATGTCCTTTGAAAACGAAGAAAAGAAAAGGTATATTACCATGAGTAAGAGCATCTCCAAGAGTTTGTCAAATTAACTTGCTATCCATAAAAATTTAGCAAAATATGAAAAAAATCCTCCAACAGTTTGGCATCCAACTTGGCAAACTTTAGCAACTTGCCAAATCCTACCTCTCCACGCGCATATTTGCACGCGCGCAAAGAGCTTGCCATCCGTGCTGCAGCCCGCTGAATGCCTGTGTTGTCACATACCTTGCCTGCTGTGCTTGTCAGATTGGTGCATACCGTACGTACGTGCTGTCTGGTACAGTGGTACATGGCGTGGTTGGAGTGCTCTAGCTGAAAGTTGTGCACCGTCTGCAGGTCACGGGCACGAGGGCATGCAGTTCGTAGTACAAAGTGTGTGGGGATGGTGCACTGTGCACATGTGCCTCTCTTTGTACTAGTACGTACGTGCACGTGCTCCTGGACCTGAACATGGCGCATGGTACTGAATAAATCAAGCATACTCCATACACGGCACTTGTAAAAAAAAAATTATTGCTTCATTGTGAAGATAGGTTCTATTTTCTTTTTAATTTTACTAAGTTGGAATAGCAAACTATTGGAGAGACTTCTTTTTTTCACTTGCCATATCATTTAGCAATTTGCCAAATCAAAAGATTTAGCAAGTGATTTTTATCAAACTCTTGGAGATGCTCTAATATGCAAGGATAGGGAGGGATAGGTGACCCGTGACTTCCCCAAGGGCATCGCTATTTGATCCTCTACATGCTCTTTATTGAAAGCGGTCCAGAATCATCTCTCTCTCTTAAAAAAAAAAAAAGAGAAAAAGACACCTAGATCCACCACCTCGCAAAAAAGTGAACTCGGAAACATTTGAAACACATATCGGTGCACGCTGCGGTCCTCCGGCCCAGCCCGCCTCGAGATCCCGGGCTTTCTCTATCCCTCTCGTCCTCTCGTATCCGCCGGCAGCCGGCCACACGCCCTCCCACGGGCCCACACCGCAGAGAGAGAGCAGCGCGACCTCCATCGCCTCCACCTTTCCCGCACCTCCTCTCCAAATAAAATTTCCCACCCCCGCATCACACGGCCCTCCGCCTCCGCCCCCACCACCACGCGCCCCCAAAACCCTCGCAAACCCTAGCCTCCTCCTCTTCCTCCTCCTCCGCCGCCGCCGCCAGAAATGGCCGGCCTCCTGCGGCTCGCCGCGGGCGTGGCAACCCGATCCGCGACCCGTCTCGCCCCCATCCCCGCCCTCGGCCCCGCCCCGCACCGGCGGCTCGCCGCGGCGGCCGCGGTGGAGGAGCACTGGACGGACCTGTGGGACACGGACTCGGACTCCGACTACGACTCGGAGGAGCTGGCGCGGCGCGCGCCGGCGCCCGGGCTGGACCCGGCCGGCGGGGCGCCCGGGGGCGTGCAGTGGGTCGTCATGGGCCGCCCCGGCCCGCAGAAGCACGCGCACGCGGCGCGCCTCGCCGAGGTGCTCGCCGTGCCCTACATCTCCATGGGCACCCTCGTCCGGCAGGAGCTCAGCCCCGCCTCCAGCCTCTACAGGAAGGTGCGTGCGTGTCTCCGGTTCGGCTCCGTTGCCCCGTGCTCTGGGCTCGCGATTCTACTCCGCCCCTCCAATTGCTGCGGAATTGAGTTGCTCCGGGTGATTGATTCCGCGATCTCGAGGGTCATGATGGTCGTAGCTCGATGCAGTCGTCGTTTAATTGATTTTTAGTGCTCCAAAGAAACCGCGCTTTTAGCAGGAAGGATGAGGATCCTTTTCTTCGGGCTATTTTGCCTGATTTGTCCGGGAGCTGCTTGCGTTTCTTACACATCAAATGCTAGGAGTCTGGGATTCCTTTGTCTTCTGGCCAGGCCCCCCCTTTTTTTTGTGTTCTTCTGGAAATTTCTCGTGACACGCCTGTGCGCTCTTTTGATCTCCGAGATATTTGCCTCAGCTCCTGCAAAGCCACACGCTTTTCTTCGAACCAGCCAATTTATCGAAAATACTTTCCCCAAGTATATCTTGCAAAATAAAACATTTTCTCAGTGTTGGCAGCAATTCCCCAGTCTTTGTATAGTCCACAATTCAGTCTCTTTTTCTCATTCGGGGTTTATGTTCGCTGATTGAATCTCGTGGTGCCAGAGGAGCGTGCTGTCCATGTCTTTCCCCGCGTGCTTGTCCGCCGGCTTCGTGGACGGCTGCGGGGCCAGACCCGTAATTTGTCTGTGTCCACACAATGTCGGGGGCAGTTTTGGGATTTCGCTGGTTAGGGTTGCACATTGGAAGTTTGGAAAAATCCATCCTGCCGGCCTGTGGCGGCTGCAGACAGCATATGCAGCCTGCCCGTTTGGCCCTTATGTTGAACCCTGCACATGTCTGTTTCCTGTGCAGTCTATCTGCACATATCGTTCAACTGTTTGCACAAATTACTCGTAACAGTCTAATTTGGGGTCAACTGGAAATTACAGTCATTCCAGAAATGAGTAGATGTTTAGATAATATTTCCTGAGTACACTGAAAATGTCAAAGGTTATCTTTAAGTGTGTGTCAAAGTGGGCTGAGTTAGTTCTATTTGCCTATACACAGATTGCAAACTCGGTAAATGAAGGGAGGCTTGTGCCAGAGGACATCATATTTGGGTTGCTGACGAAGCGGCTTGAGGATGGATACAACAAGGGTGAAACTGGGTTCATTCTTGATGGGATTCCACGCACCCAAATGCAAGCTGTGAGTACCTTGTATGCGCAGATAAGATGATTTCAGTTACATCCTGGTACCATGTAACCAGCAGAGGACGTGACACCAAAATACCTCCAGATTGGTGTGACTGGACTCGTATCTGATTTGTTCATAACTTTCATTTGTTTCAGGAGATTCTTGATGAGATTGTGGATGTTGATTTGGTTCTGAATTTCAAGTGTGCTGATGACTGTTTCATGAAGAAGCGATCGAGGGGCGATGTCTGCTCCCACTGTGGACAGCTCTTTGATGCCAGCAATTCAGCACCTAAGAACTGTAGTCCCAGCATCGGGAGTTATATGTGGCATTCTCAGGTAGAACCTGCTGGTGTTGTAGGCCTCGAAGCCTCAAGGATGGAGAGGATGCGCACTTATGCTAAGCAGGTAATGCTTAACATTTTGTCTTGGCCTTGCTTTATGCCAAAGGATGCCTAGAACATTATGCCCTTAGCCCCTTAGTGATCAGGCTAGTGATTCTGTTGTCAGACCTTACTAAACTTGTTTCCGTACAAAAAAAGAAAAAAGAAAACCATAATTCTTCAATTTATGATTTGAGGCTAGTGCATTATCGGTGTTCTAAGTTCTGAAGGTGGAATCATGATGATATATATCTAATATGGAATTTCAAAATGCAGACCAAGCAGCTGGAAGATTACTACAAGAAGCAGAGGAAAATTGTGGAACTGAAGACATCTGCTCGCCCTGGGGAAACATGGCAGGGGCTCGTAGCAGCACTGCACCTCCAGCATCTGGACTCACCCCCAACACCGCACAAACTCACCGCGTAAATATTATTGACTGTGTTATGTCTTAGTAGAGTCTAAAAGGATCTGAATTCGGATCTTGCCCGCAGCATATCTAATATCCCTATGTTTGTGGGTTCTGGCTTGAGAGAGTCAGTCGGCTATGTCTTTTTTTGGTTATTCTTATAGATAAAGGTAAGCGATTTTGCAGACGCGCTTATTATATTGTTGTAACCAAGAGTTTTGGACTTGCCTTTGCTGCAAGTGTACTCGCTATATCTTGGGTTGCTCCGTTGTGGTGTCTGTTGTCCACATCTCACCAGATGTTTCGTTGTGGGCATAACGCTGATATTCATGCTCTTTTTGGAATCCTGATGAAGACAGCATATGTGATGGTAAACTTCAGAAGCATGTAGGTAAACTTCAGAAGCATGTATTGGAATGATGGTAAACTTCAGAAGCATGTATTGGAGCTAGATGGGTTTTCGTGGGGGTTTTGAACTTGCTTTTGCAGCAAGTGTACTCACTCATATGCTTCTTTGTGATGATTGCACCTGTGATATCTTCAGTTGCTCCATTGTCATGTCCACATCATTTCACCATATGTTTTGTTCTGCTCATGATGTTCATATTAATGTTCTTCTGGAATCCTGAAGGCACCATATGTGATTGATAAATTCAAGGGATGAGTGTCCCAGCCAGCAGTGTTATTGATTACAAGTCTTCCTGACAGGCAACCTATGCAAAAGCAAGGGCCTCTCATGAGTCATGGCAAACAAAAAGTCCTAGTTGAGCCTCCTGGAGCATGTATATAATGTATTCTCTGATTCCTGTGACTTCTCTACTCCTGTGAAATTCTTGTGTTCTAAACGTGCTCTTTGCAATAAGATGGCAAATGATGGACCGGGTATAACTTTCTTCCAAGATTAAGCTTAGTAAGATGAGTAACCCGTTACAGATCTAGGATGGTTTAGGCTACATGCGTTGAACTTCTATGGTGTATTGATGTTTAGATATGGCCGTATTGGATGTTTTACATTGGGCTTATTTTTGACGTGTTGAATTAGATGAAATTTGTGATGATCATGCTTTCTTTGGTGCCTGTGACTGGGAAGTACTGAACCATTTCTAATTTACAAGTGTACCGAATTTATATAAAATTCAATCAATACAGAATGTGCTTGGGCGTTCTCACTACTTTGAGAGTGTCAGCTGTGGATCCGACCGACGGTACAGAATTGAATTTGGATGCAAATAGGCTTTATAGCTACAACTGATACTCAAGGCTGATGATACATGTTGTCAAAAAAAAAAAAAAAAGGCTGAGGATACATAATTCTCCATCCTTTGCCACTACATGCCAATGGTACAAAATGGTTTCGATTTCTACTCACACTTGTGTTCGGTCGGTTCAAAGAATGGCAGAGAAAACCATTTGGAACAGAGGGTACAGGGTATTCTGTAACACCGCTAATACACACTCATTTTGCAACAGAGAACTACGCACAGTGACAAACTGACGATGTCGGGAACTATGGTTGCATCAGGAGCTATAAATAAAATCATATACCAGTAAAGAGTTCAGGGCTAAAGCTAGAAAAATCAACCGAAAATAACTACTACACAAGATTATCATTATAAGTGCTCTAACCATCAGAAACATATCAAGCTGTCCACATGATGCATTGTGCCCAAGTATATGATGGTGGTATACAAATACAAGAGGGCATATTACAGTGGCACATTCAGGCTACTGACGCCGTTTCATTACCAAATAAATGAAGTAAAACATCGTGCAGATGTAGAAACCAAACAAAGAGAAGTCTTCTAACAGGCTGTGGTGGGAGTCAGTGAGATTCACGATCATCCAAAGCACGATAACAACAAACAATGACATCACCGACAAGATTTTCTTGTAGGTCTCATCAGCTGGAGGTGACTTCCTGCTGGTCTCGTCAACTGGAGCTGCTGGTCCCCATGGTGAATCATCGTTTCCTGTGGAGCTGGACGAGGATGTAGAACCTGTTCTCTGTACACCAGCTTCTCGTGAAGGAAGATGATCCTTACGTGCGTCTGTTCCCTGTGTCTTGTATTTGCAAAAGAAATCATTGCCCCGGGCATATGAGAAATATGGCAATCTCTTAGGCAAATATGCATAAACACGTGGAATCTCTCGAACAATATACCAGTCTTCCTTACTGCGTTCACATCTCGCAAGAAGTTGTTCTGTGCCTACAATGTCTAGTGTCTCTATCCTTGGAAAATGCTGTCCCAGCCATTTCGGAAGCTGTTCAAGCTGTCCATCTTCCATGTGAATGTGCTGCAGTGAGTTCACCCCAGAAACAATTTCCAGGCTTGGGCAGCTGATCACTGTGAATGCCTTCATTAGTGGAAGATCTGACACTTCAGTAAGACTTGGCATTGCTTCCACAATCAAATCTTGCACAGGGATTTTCTCAAGGACCTGTACTAGTCCTGCATCTCTCAGCTCCATCGTTGATATAATCTTGCAGTGCTCCAAGCCACCCGGAAGATCATTCAGCTTTGGGCAC
Organism: Themeda triandra; assembly: GCA_018135685.1. Lineage (NCBI taxonomy): Eukaryota > Viridiplantae > Streptophyta > Magnoliopsida > Poales > Poaceae > Themeda > Themeda triandra. The sequence goes on along the minus strand of JAENPR010000015.1, from coordinate 571,950 downwards.
TTTCTGAGTGCCAGCTTTCGAAGGCGTAGTAGGTCGCCAGCTTGAAAATCTGACCAGTATTCTAAATCCTTCATGTCCTCTATTTCCAACTCCTCTACATTAGGAAATGATGGAATTTGTGCTGTTGGTTGCATGTCAACTGATTGTAGCTTGGACAGATTGGCTATTCTTAGAAACTTCAACTTCTGAAGATGCCAAATTGGTGGTAACCTTTCACAGAACTCGAAGTTTTCCAGGCTAAGGTGCTGCAGATTTGGAAGCTCCGAGAAACATAACCATTCTGGATAAACAGTTCCATGGTAACCATCAATTTTGAGTGACACTAAACATTGGTGAGGATGAAGTCGTGTGAACATTGCTTTCGACATTGCTTTCGATCTATCTAGCTCTCCAGCTGATAAAGTTTCTGATTTAACACTGCATCTGATCTCCAGGTTCCTGAGATTATCTTTCTCCTTCAGCTTCAGCATCCATTTCCATCGCTTGCAATGTTTCTGTCTAAAATTTTTCTAATATCTATCTGCAGGTCACTTAAATTGCTCATGTTCTGCAGATCTTCCAAAAGTAAGCCATTCGAAGACATGCTGTCCACTACAAAGCCATGAAGAAGTGCAAGATTCCTCAGATTGTGCAACCTTGTGGACTTGGTAATACCACCATCTCTAAAGTCAAGATATTCCAACTTTGATAACTTTTGTATGCTTTTGGGAAGGGAAGTGAGATGCTGACATCCCCGCAAACCCAAGAACCGCAGTCTCCTGAGGCGGCTAACGGACTCATGAAGTGCTCTTATTCTTGTACGGGAAAGATCTAGGTGCCTAAGGTACACCAGATTTCCCAACATCTTTGAAACAGATTGGATCTCTGTATCTGAGAGGTCAAGAACTCGCAGTAATTCCAGGTTCTTGCATATGATATCCATGTCAGTGTCACCAAGTGGATTGCCAGATAGGAGAAGGGTCCTCAGACTCTTTAGCCTTCCGACATCTTCAGGGATAGTGGTGAGTCCTTTGTTCAGAAAAGATAGACGATACAGGCTAGCTGGCAATGTAGCCACATACTTGGGATCGCCAGCACATACCTCATTTTCAGTTAAGAACTCTGCAATTTTCCTAACTTGCTCATGCATCTTATATCGTTTTGATTTGTTTTCTCGTTGAACAAGACCCCTTTCCGCAAGCTCTCTGAAGTATGACTCAGCCATCTCTTGAACCAAACAATGGCTTAACTTATTATCTAGACTTGTTTTTGAAGAATGTCCACTGCTGATGATGTAAGGTGACCCCTTAGGTGGCTGACAGTTGTGGTCCTCTATTATCCCTTGCGACAAAATAGTGTTCTCTCTAGCATGTTCTGATGAAACATTGTTCTCATCATCAACAGGAACAATTTCAGATGAAGCGCTGTTTCGCTCTTGTGCTGTCTCTTCACTGTTGTTGTGCTTGTTGGATTCCTGTTGGGAGACACTATTCTGCTCATCAGCAGTCTCTTCTAACGAGTGGCCATTTCTTGTACCAATATCAATAAGGCCCTCTGAAATCCACAACTGAGTAACCAAGTGTTGCTCAATCTCAAAATCTACAGGGAAAAGTGATAAATAAAGAAAGCATTGCTTTAGATGTGGTGGCGCATACTGGTAGCTCAGATAGATGCTGCTCCTAACTCCTCCTTCAGTTCCTGTGGTAGGATCCTTGAGAGAAAATGCGCTGCTATCACGTATTCCCTCCCATTCCTTTTGTCTGTAGCCCTTTCGACGAAGAACACCTCCAACAACCTCAATAGCAAGAGGAAGACAATTGCATTTTTGAAGAATCCCTATACCAATTTTCTTTAGTTCAGGCGTGATTTTTGCTTGCTCCAGACAAGCTGCCCTAAGTAGTAACATCCAACTATCTTCCACTGTTAGCTGCCATATGCGGTCCGTTTGGAGACCATATCCTTCGGCGCCTTTTTGTACTTGAGCTGACTTTATCTCATTGCCAACATTCTCATCACTGGTTGTTATCAAAACACGGCTCCCTTCAGCTGCAGCATGAAAGAACTTGAGGACTTCAATCAGGTTCCCAAAAATTTCAGCATTACCTATGCCTTGTTTCGAGGGAACACCATTGTATATGTTAAAAACCAGAATGATTCTCCTTCCCCCAATCTTGTTAGCCAACAGCATCTGGAGTTTGTTCTTTGTTTTTGGTACTTTCAGGACCCCTATAGCAGGAGCAGCACATGTTGCCTGTAAGATCTGAACAACACTGGATCCTTTAGAAATGGACACCCATACGCGTGTGCTGAAAGCACTTTGTGTCCTCTGATCATCAAATATTTTTCTGGCAAGAGTTGTTTTTCCTACTCCTCCCAGCCCATAGATTGCAAAAATGCCAAACTGCCGGGATGGTTCCTGATGTTCTGTCAATTTGTCAACCAATGGCAATATCCTCATCTCAATTTTTTCTGTATCCACTAAATTGTCATGGCACATAAGTTCCTGACCATCACATGATCTATCATGCGGATCATCTCCCAATTTTCTGCTTGTGAGCGTGGAGAACTGCGCTTTAATATGGTACTGGGATACGGAGCTTATATCCTCAAGTAAGTTCCTTATTTCTTGCTTGATATACCTCTCTGTGGTAAAACGGCGCATGATCTGTAAATGAAGAAAGTGTCAGTAAGGAAACTAACAAAGAAGATAAAGTAAACCTAGGACATTTGGCTACGGGTTAATGGTCATCACATGAATTTCTAAAGACGGACTGTCAATATCAATATGGAGGTAGTACGATCCTCACGCCCTTACACTACTCTAGCTCACTACACAACAGGCAAAGCATATCAGTCAGTTAAGCGCCGAACAACTGGTTGCACCTCTAGAATCATCACCAATGGGCAAGGGGCTAGTAACAGACTGGAAATGTATTTGTACAATCAGTTCATGATTGTGAACTAACTGTGCAAATTCATGAATTTCCATTGTCCTTTCATTGGATAGTCGTTGATATGCACAATTTGGTTCTAGCCTACCAAGTACCAACTGTCACAAAAACATATATAAGATGCCAAAATTTTCATGGTTGCGTTTGGTTTGGAGAGAAGACGGGACTGATGAGTCCAACTGTTTTTTAGGAGGAGACAGCGTTTTTCGCATTGGGTTTGAGGGAGGGGAGTGAGAGAATACAGGACCACTCTAGACACGACGCCACCGGCCCAGCCCAGCCACCGCCGGCGCCAGCCCCGGCCACCGCTCGGCGCGTCCGCCAAGCCCAGCGCCCAGGCAGGCGTGTTCGCCGCGCCGCGCCCACCAGCCGCCACCGGCCCAGCCGTCCTTTCCCCGGCGCGCCTGCACGCCGCCGCATTCCAGCCCCCGCCCTCGCCCAGGTGGCGACGGAGGACCGGCCCGGGCCATGCCGTGTGGCCGCCCCTACCGGCGCCTGGAACACGAGAAGAAAACGCCGGAGGGGAACGGCGTCATACGGAGCGCGTACGGCGTGAAGCGTCCTCCAATTTGGAAGAACATCTCAAACCAAACGCCACTAAATTTCAGGTTGTCTAGATTTAAATATATTAACAGCTCTTGCATTTGTGGATATGTGTTACTTAAATTCATGATCCAAATCAAAACCCATATCCTAGACTTGTTATTACATCATACGCCGCTTGTTCATTTTGTTTGGTATAGTTTCTACTTTCTAGTTTTCTACATGACGTGGCAGCACCGGCATGTCACCTCTCCTACAATTCTCTCCTACAAATCCATCAACCTCATGTATCCTCTCTCATCTCCCTACAACTCTTTGCCCTGCCGCATCCCTCGTTAGATTGATACCATGACGGTCGAATCAAAGGTGTCGCTATAAGATCCACGAGGTGTGGTTGATCTATTACTAATCCAATGCAATAAGTGTGGTCGGACTAGCATGGTGTGATGTGTCTTTAAACAACGTAGGTAAGGGGTTCTACTATTGCCCAATACTACAAGGTTAGTGGTTGGTTTATGATGTAAGGTTGCATGTGTAGTACCTAGTTCCCATGCTGCGCTCGCCAACTACCTCTCTAACTCTCTTTCTTATGGAATCTTATAAATCCACTTACGGTAAAACTGAATTTCTTATATTCTAGAACGGAGGCAGTAATAGACTTAGCCTTTAGGTTGTCTTCTGTTCTCTTTGTAATAGTGAAGGACTGAGTGCAAAACTTTGATTTAGCAGAGAATGGGATAAAAATTTCTTTTGTGTATCAAGAAATGTAATGTCTCTGTTTTTTTCTTGATAGCGATATATTCAAGAACGATGATATATTGCTTCTCAATTACTCCTTCTGTCCCAATTATATAGTTGTTTTGGACTTAGCATGTAAGCCAACACTAAATGGCAAAAGACCTGTGTACCCCTACTCCCTCCAATCCCATCTCGAGTTTTTTCTCTCCTATCTTTCTCCTCTTCCTCGTCCGGGCGGCCACCACCTCGCCGGTGCGGATTGTGCCAGCTCCCGCTTGCCCCTCGAGTAGCAGCACGTCTCTGTCGTAGGGTCTGTCTGGCCTTCACCGGTGCTAGAGGTTCAAGGGGGGCACTCCCCCTGTCATGCGGATCTTGGCGATGGCGGGTCGCCGGCACGGGGCCTCGCTTATCTCGCCGTCACCTCGCCTAGAGTTTGTCCTTGACCTCGCCTGCAGCCTCACTTGGGTGTCGCCCCACCACCGGCCTGCCTGCCTCACCCATGCGCGTGACGAGAAGAGAAGAGGGCGCCGCCACTTATGAAGGAGGAAGGTCACGACCATGGACCTTGACAACGGTGACCCACTCTACTTCTGCCTCGACGCTGGTGGGGTCGGATACAGTGGGGTGGCGACGGTGGATGTGGATCCGATGCGGCCATGGCCATGTGGGCAAATGATGAGAGAAAAGCGAGCGGAAGGGAAGGTGGGAGGGAAAAGTGAGGGAAAAGAGAGTTTGTAGGCTCTGATAGGTGATAGGTGCGGGATCTACCTATATTAAGCTAAAACAACACTTATTGTGGGACAAAATTTGAAAGCTAGGATGATATGGCCAACCAACCCAAGTTACCGAGCTCAATGGAAAGCACAAACGGACAAAAATTCGAAAGAAACAAAGCCACATCCAGACGCACGCATGCAAAAGTACGTTGTTGTCGTTGCTTACCGGTAGAGGTAGAGGTGGAGATATGGAGGTCCGCTGGTCCTGCAGGAGGCGGTCGTCGGCTCTGTACAGCACCTGGCGCAGCTCCGCCAGCCACCGCCGCGCACGATCATCCTCGAGCACCTGGTTCTCGGCGTCCTGCGAGTAGAGCAGCTCCTGTTCCAGCTGACCACGGAGCTTCTTGGCATCGTCCCGGAGCTCGGCACCCGCCTTGCGCAGCGGACCCCGGAGCAGCATGTCGTCCAGCGCCCGGATGACGTGCGCGCCCAAGGCGCTCGCGCTGACCGCCATGGGTGGCCTGGGCAGAAGCAGAACAACCCGGGGCCGGCAGCCTAGGGAATGCGGCTTCTACTGCCCCGGGGGAGTCATGCTAGCGGAACAACGTGCGACGACGACGGGACCCCCAGGTACAGAGTACTGCATCATTTGGATTTGTGTTGCCATTTGTTCTGGCACTGCGTTGGCGTGCTAGCATTGGGCCGATCGTCCAATTGACTACGCGATTAAAATCTTTCTGTAAGCTGTCAAGGAGCTTCGTGTGGCGTATTCTATGGATCTCGTATACATATGTTTAATTTAATAACTGAGTAGTTTATACTGATGAGAATGATGAGATGTTGATTGTGAATTTATATACTCGCTTAGAGCGCTGACTCTCGGAGTCTTCAACGAGAAGAGTAATACTGAGGAAGCAAATGGGTTCTAGATCAATAGCGTGTCTTGGCATGATGTGATGCCTTCTGTAATCGATCTAGACCTGGCCAATTTTATACTGGAGTGGAGATTCAAGATCTAGACCCAGCAAATATGACATAAGGGACATCTCAGCCACCCAACTAGGACCTGCCTTTCACTCCTACAAAAATGATTTCAGAGACAGTGGAGTTAGTTTATAGAAAGAGTAACCTTTCATTATCTATCATCTCTATAAATCATCTAGTAGTCAGATGGACAAAACACCTTGACAAAATGATTAACTGAGGTCTACCTTTGCAAAGTCCAAGGCACAAAGGAAGGCCTATAAAAAACTTCACTCGACTCCTACCACAACTACCTCACCGCACCCGAAGTCGCCGCACTTATATTCCCCCATATATGCGCTCTCTTCTCTCCCATAACCGCACCAACCTAAAATGTCCAATTATATCACTAAGGGTGTCAATGGGCTAAGTCAATCTAGGTTAGGCTTTGAGTGCTTATTGGGTGACATGCATGATTAATAAACAAGCTAGTTGATCCAAGAAGAAAATGGGGACTTGAAACACTCACCCACGGGGACTTAAGTTGGAGAGTACCTCAAGGTAGGGATTGAACTTTACTCCATGGAGTCCCCACACCCATGGGAGGAGTTTGGACCACCATGAACCACCTTAAGGGAGATGGGAATTGATGAGGGCATTACTCCTTCGGATACATGCTATAGAGAATTAGAGATGAAGAGGACCGCGAACGAGTAGTAGCTCAGTTCGTGGTCTCCTGGTGGTGGGAAGCTCTAGGTTATGAGTTCGACTCCCCACCTCGACATGTTGTAAAAAAATCCCCTCATTGTCGCCACCAATTTTTCATTCTTTCTTCTTATTTTTTCTAATTCGGAGGCCGTTTGTAAACCAAGCATAACTCATACGAACTCCAAACGGGGCAATTTGTATGTTTTGAATCAGAAAAAAATTGCATATGTATGTCCATTTTGGCAGGTTTGGCGAATTTATTGTTTTCGTAAAACAACATGTAAGATCATCTTTTCAAGCTCGAAATATTTTATAAACTTTGAGTGCACCTTCTAACTAGTTCAGAGACTATGTTTGAGCTCAAATTTTCTATGGTTAGTTCTTGTGTGCTTTTAAGTCAAGAAACAAATATCAAAATAAAATAAAAGTCAAATTTTCCAAAAAAAAAACGAGACACCAAAATAAAGAAAAAGATAAGGGAAAAAAGGAACAATAAGAAGAAGAGCACATAGAGGACCCCAAATTTAGTTTTGTTGGCGTGCGTTGTCTTCTACCTTTGTTTCTAATACTCCTGCTATTCCTTATATTTGTTTCACCACCTTATTTGTTACACTTGGTGTTGGGAACACGATAGGCTTGGAAAATTTATCTCTGCCACCCAATACCTGAACCCGAACTATATGTATCTAATCTACCCTATTATAATTTCGGATAGTGACTCTAGATACCCGAAATTAGTTTGTGAAATTCAAGTAACACCTCACGGTACCTAAATTACCATTATTACCTGATATCATAGCTCAGAACCCGTCAGCTCATCAAAGCTCACTACGCGGCGTAGCAACCAGCCGAGCCAACAGCCTCCACTAGTCCACCGTCCACAACTCAGCACCCCTCGACCACCCCCGAGCAGAGCACCCCCAAATCTCAATTCCAGGCCGAGGTAATCTCATCTTTGCTTTAATAGTTCACTAGTGCGTTGGTACTATTGTCCTCTGTAGTTGTATGCTTTATGTTAAGCAGAAGTTGGAAGTTCTTTTAGAAGACTTTATATCGTCTCAATGTATAATATTCTTGAAAAGATAATAAAAGCTCCCTTTATTATTGAAAGAAACAAAACAAATGTCTCCTCTTCGAATCCTATGGTCAAAATGATGAAGGGAAATGATAAAAGAGTCAAAATAGCACATAGAGTATAAACAAAATCATGCAAATTGCAACGGGAGCAAACATGAAGAGCACAACCGTTTTCTATCAAACTGGAATCTTTTGGGCCTCTTGTTTTCTAGAGCCACTATCTCTTCAACAATTTCATCTTGTTCACGCGGATGTGCATTATGTGAGGCCACTGTCTCTTCAACAACTTCGTCTTGTTGAGGGGTGTGTGCATTTTCTGGGGCCGTTGCTTCAACAATTTCATTTTGTGGTGCTGACACTTCAATACTCCTGTTTTGTTGAGTCGTGTGTTCATTTTGTGGGGCCACTGCTTCTTCAACAATTTTGTCCTGTTGCGGTTCCCATGTGTTGTCCACATTGACTACTTTACCCTCCACAAAGCCACGAAGCTTATCCTCGATGCCAATCTTAGTTCTGGTATCAACCTCTAACCTCGTAAGTGTTGTCAAATTTTGAAGAATGAGAGGAATGGATGTCAGCTTTATGCATCCTAATAACCTGAGTATATGAAGTTGTGGCAGATCCTGGCTCTGCAGATCAGACCATGTATGCAGAGCTTCCATGTCACCAATGAAAAGTTGTTGGAGCTTGCGAAATGCTACCTTGGTCTGCAGACCACCCCTAAACTCAATGCCAAGCGAGGATAACTTGTCGAAGCCTGTCACAGCTAGAAAATTGAGCTGTGGCAGCTCTCCTATTGAAGGGAGTTTCTCGCACCATACGCAATTTTGGAGGTGGAGTCGCTGGAGGTTTGAGAGCGTCAATATCCATGAAGGGTACTGCTTGCCATAGTAGTTCTGAATTTTGAGATGCACTAGGCGTTTGTGAGGGACAAATCTGTCGAGAACTTGCCTTCTTTTATCTATTGTGTCTTCTGGCTCCAATGTAGGGTCAGCATTAGTGTAACATAGCTCAAGCTCCTTGAGCTGATACTTTTTAATTGGCCATTGATTTTCAGGTGGAGGCTCCAATATTTCCTCTAGCCCATCAATATGAAGAATATCAAGTTTCTTGGGAAATTTAAGATCCAGTGACTGTAGCGAACCAATATTATCTCCTATGGGGAAGCCTTGCATAGAGATAAGCTCTTCCATGCCAGAAAAGCTCCAGTTTATATCCCTGATACCAGTGCCTGAAATGTCAAGGCCCCTCAAATATCTTAGCTTCCCTATGCCCCTTGGAAGTGTGTGTATTTTTGAGCAGTTTCTGAGGAGCAAGTACTGGAGCATCCTGATGTATGATATGCTCTCAGGGACAGTTCCTATCTCTGTTTCAGAAATATTCAAGTACCGAAGATGCTCTAGGCGTCCTATGGCAATAGGTAGAGCCTTAATACCTTGCACTTCACGTAGGTCAAACACTCTTAAAAGATTTAGCCTTTTGAACATGTCCACTCGGATGCCATCTGGTATTGTGCTCTTATGAAGTACTAGTGTCCTCAGGTACTTCATCCTTCTTAGTCCATGCAGCGATATGCTTTCACCAGTTCTGGCTTCATTATTATTTCTGTGGTTATTATTTACCATGTTGACGTTGACATTTTCTTCTCCTCCTATGATCTCACCACTGTCACCATTTTCATTTGCATTGTCATCATCATTGTAATCATTTGCCTCATTGTTTTCAACTATGGATAGCCGTCGTGCTTCAAAAAGGTTTGTTACAGAAACTGATTCATTGCAGAAGTTTTCATAATCAGACACATCCTTCGCAAAGGAGCGGATCATGATAGGCATCTTCGCTCCTATGACACCAGTATTTCCAAACTCAAGATGGAGGAGACCTCTTCCAATCAACTCATGAAAACAATACTCTGCAACCTCTTCCATGCTAAGTTTCCTCTTCTTCTCAATGAAGCCCTCAGAGATCCATTGTTGTACAATGTACTGTTTCTCGATGAAGAAATATTCAGGAAATATTGAACAGTAAAGAAAGCACTGTCTCATGTAAGATGGTAAATCCTGAAAACTCAGGTTGATCATGTATTGTTCCTCTAGTGAAAGGTCCTGAAATGCAGTCCGGCAGACAGTCTCCCAGTCATGCCTTGTTGGCTCTTGGCCCCTTAGAGTTCGCCCTATACTCCTGACAGCAAGTGGAAGGCCATCACATTTCTTGACTATTTGTTGTGCAATGTCCTTTAAGTCTGCTTCATCATTCTCACTGATTGAAGCTCTTCGAAAAAGCAAGGTCAAAGCATCAGTGTTGTTCATCCTTTTGACATAATGGATATGACCAGCCCCAATTCTTTTAGCAATATGCTTATTTCTGGTAGTTACAATCACTGTGCTGCTTTCACTGTTGCCCTGCTGCAGAGGACCCTCCAACAACGCCTCCCAAACATTTTCTGTCCAGACAGAATCAACTACTAGCAAGAATTTCTTCTTAGCTATTTCAGCCCCTAACTTCTGTAGTTGGGCTTTAGTTGGTCCTTCCTTACGACGATCTGACCACATTATTAGTGACCTCAAATCATTGGAGAAACGTATCCATAATTTTATCTCAAATTGTTGAGCATTACCATCATCAACCTTGACTCTGTGATATATCCTCCGAGCAAGAGTAGTCTTGCCAATTCCAACCATTCCAACTATCGCAATAAGGCGACCTTTTTTCTTGGTACTATGTAATAACTCAATTATATTACTAGCATCATTGTCAACATAGTCGCCAACAATATCAGCATTGTAATCAGGTGCTGTCTTTCCATATGACCGAATTGCGTGCTGGTCTGTCTTAGTCTCAATAACCCGAAGCTTCAGTATGCTCTCAAAATCCATATTCAACTCCTTTATGGCAGCAGCAACTTTCATGAGACCAGAATGATCACCGCAGCTAATCGTCCTTCTGAGAGATCCCTACAAAACAAAAGAAGAAATAATTAACACTTATGACACACATATTAGATTAGGCACGCTAGACCAGAAAAAAATGAAGTCCATCCACCTAATGCCTTATGAATTGATATTTTACTATTACTAATCAAAGGCCTAAACAGAACTTCTATGTTAATCATCAAGGGACACACTAGAAATAAGATAAATTCTAGAAATTCACACAAAAATGAAAAAACAAACCTATGGTGAAACATACATAGAGTAATAATTCATAAATTTACCATAAGAGGATAGAGACTATAGAGTATCTATATTGGGGCATTGTGTTAGCAGATAGAGTGTGCAGAACGATAAGCAATTTCAATTATTTGAAATTTATTAATGAGTTTCTAATATTCATGTCTAGCCCATGGAGAAGCACAAGTTTATGGATAATTTAATAAACAGTTTTTTGAGTAGATTGTATGAGCCGATAATAGTATGAGTAGATTGTCTTGAAAAAGGAAGGGAATTTGCTATTTCTCATAGAGAAGCAATCCAGCACTTCACTACTATGCCTTTTGTTGTTTATTTTTTCAGAACTATTTTTGTTGTTTATTTTAGAAGAGTTTGAAACATGCGTTGAGTTATTGCATGATCCATTCATTTCATCAACCAAAAACACATGGGTGTGATATAGCATTTCTGCATTTCATATCTGAGTCAACTAAATACAGAAGGACGACAAGATTTCATATCATTGAACCAACTAAATACAGAAGGATGACAGGAAAATACTGACAAGTGGCATGCCACTAATAACGTACTAACTATAATACCTTCCAGATCAGTCATAAACCAATCAGATAAATGCATTGCCATTAATTTGAAATCCATTTAAACCTGGTTGTGGAATATGATGTGGGCAAGTAAAAAAAGGAAAACAAATGAATGAAATATATAAACAAGAGAAGAGCATAGAACAAGTGAGCATACGCTGGGCTTGTCGTTCTTGATGATCCATTGGTCGACGACGTTCTCGACCTGGTACATGTGGTCCTTGACCCGCTTCAGCCAGTACCTGCCCACCTCGTCATCCAGCATCACCTTGCGCTCCGCCGACTCCATCATCAGCGCCACCCGCTCGTAATTCTTCTTGAGCCTGTTGACGTCCCCCTTGACGGCCCGGTGCTCGCTGATCTTTGCCAACACCAAGTTGGCGAAGAACGTGGTGAGGCTGGACGCCATGGAGGCAAAGGCCGAGTCCGGGATCATCGATCTATCTTGGTCTCAATCCCTGCTGCTTGCCTGATCGACCACGAGAAGGTCATTCAGTTCAGGTTGAGTGATGCTAGCAGGATGCACATCACATCTCATAGAAATGCATGCAGAATGAGATACAGAAATGTATTGATACCTCACTGGGCGACGGCAATGTCGTCTCGAAAGCACCGCTTTGCTTTGGCCGGGGAAGAACTGCTATGGATGAGAGAGAGAGAGAGAGAGAGAGAGAGAGAGAGAGAGAGAGGCAGAGAGAGAGAGAGAGAGGAGGGAGATGGTTTATTCTGATTTCTGACAGATGACCCCAAGCAAGACATGTGATGATTAGTTCATTCTTGATCAGTAATAATAGTTATATGACTTGGTCTCTACCTCTCTGGCTCTCGTCAGATTGGTGATGAGAGTAGTTAGATCCAATCTAGTTGACTTAGACAGACAGATCATCCAGCCTCTGCCAGTATCCCAGTTTTACTGTATTTCTTCTTTTTCTATGCTGAATCAAGATGATCCAACTAGTTGAGACTTTGTCTTGTGCATGTGGGGGGGGAGGGTTTAACTTATCACCGATACAAAACTGATATATTTCAATATTATCGGTTGGTCCAAAAAATTTCATGGATCATAATTCAGTCCACTAAAATTCATGGATCATAATTCAGTCCAAAAAATTTCAGTATTCAGCTCGTGCTACTGCTATGGTAAGTAAAATACAAAACAAGCAAACAAGAGCGGAGTGGCAGCGGAGCCCGTGCACCGCCCCTGCGAAGGCCTAGGTTGTGCTGAGCACGAGCATTGGCTGCAGATGCTGATGGATAAAATCATGTAATGGCTTCCTCGGCCTTGTGTGAATCAACTGCAGAAATATTTGGCAGCAACATCTGGCGCAATGGCTTCATTCTATCGCTAACTAACTAGCAAATAATAAGCTTGACTAACACTGATCACTTATTAGTGGATTCTTTATTACTATGCGGAGTTTAGAGTTGAACATAAATAAACAACCCAAGTATACTAAATGAATCGCAACCGCAAGAGACATTGACTGAAAAAATATTAGAATGCAGATGCTGAATTCTGAATGTTTCTACAACCACCTAGAACAAATCTCGCTGACTGAAGCTAACCCTGTGAACAGTGTGAACCAAATCCACCGTACCTAGGAGACTCCATCCAAAGGCTGCACATCCCAAGGGAACGGGATGGCCCAGGTCCGCCGCGCTCCGGTAGCAACCGACGGCCACCTCCCGCGGCCCATCCTCCCAGCACATGATCCCGGCGTCCACCATCGCCGCCGCGGAGCCCAGCCTCGCCTCGCCGCCCGCCGGAACAGCCCCAGAGCGCGCTGCGCGTGTGCGTGAGGCAGCGGATCCAGCCACGGGGCCGTGGTTGACGCGTCGGCCGTTCGCGTACGTGCAGCGCCGTGGCCTCGCGGAGCGGCCGCAGCGCGTGTCCCACCAAGCGCGGCATGTTCGGCTGGCTGCCGCGCGACGTTGGAGGCGCAAGCGGCAGCGAGGGCCCAGTGTACGAGCTCCGGCCGGAGACCAGCCCGGCTTCTCCTCACTGCGAGCCCGATCCGGTGGCCGGCGATGGCCTCCGCTCGCCATGGCCCGCTTGCTCCTGCAGTCCTGCAGCGGCAGGAACTGCGGAAAGCGTTGCCGTTGATGCTTCATTTTTTTTCTTTTCCGATTCCGAAAAGAAAGACAGAAGCTGTGTGCACGTGGGATATGATCGAGGTTATTTTTTTTATGTAGAAAAAAAATATTGGTGTATTAGTAGGGTATATATGACATTAGCAAATGTGAGTGTGTCAATGTGATTACAAAATTAATTAATACCATTAGCACGACATCTCCATGAAAGCGTGATAAATGCATTTCTCCTTACAAAACATTTTTTTTTATAAAGGAAGCTTTTATTAAACTTCGTAGGGGGACTTTTTTTTTTCGAGAACGTGCATTCGCACGTGTTTCATTAAGAGAAGAGGGTTTGACACGTACAAAAGGTAATCAAGAGATTACCCGAACACACCCAGACACAGTAGTTCCCGCACTCTCACGTGGTTGTATATTACAGAGAAACCAATTTGCTCGAAAAACAGCAAACGACGAACCCTACTTGCGAGCCTCTAGCGCTGCCAGGTGCCTGAAGCCTGCAGCCAGCCAAAGCCCGACGTCGTCCACGATCTCTCTCGCCAGCCGGTCCGCAGTCGTCGAAGTTCTGTTGAAAGTTCTCCCGTTTCGCTCCTTCCAAATTCTCCAGCTCACCAAAGGAGAAGGAGTCGAAACCCCGGCGCAGAGGCTTGTGCAGGAGCTTTCTGGCGTCGGTCCACCAAACCATGAACGGTGCCTCATAGACGGAGAGATAGTCGTTGAGGTGATAGGTTCGGAGACAAATCTCCCACAGCTCTTTGGTGAAGATGCATCCAGTAAGAATGTGATGGATGGTTTCATCATGCTGATCATAGAGGACGTAGGTTGCTTTTGCTTAGAGGCCATGACGGAAGCGGCGGTGTGCTGTCCAGCACCTGCCATGCATCGCCAGCCACACGAAGAATTTCACTCTCGGTGGCGCGGACGTTTTCCAAACGAGGGCAGCCCCCGGCGGCGCGGAGCACCCCAGGAACATCGCACCATAGGCCGAGGACGCCGAGTAAGTCCGGCTACCCGCCAGGCGCCACTCGAAAGTGTCCGGAGTGCCAGGCTCCAGGCCAACTCGCTGCACCCTGTCCGACAGGATGACAAACTCCGCGATCAGTCTCAATGTGCGAGCCCCCGTGATTTGTTGAATCCAAGCTGAATTGAGCAGGGCGTCAGCCACCGTGGTTGTCCTCCTCCTTCGCTTAGGCACAGCTGCATACACAGTCGGTGCCAAGCGCCGAACGCAGTCACCTTGAAGCCAAGAGTCCTCCCAGAACAGTGTAGACTCCCCGCTGCCAACCATAGAGGTAGTTGCTGCAGGAAGAAGGCTCCGAGGATCTTGCCGTCCGAGTCAGGGAGGCCTTGCCAAGCTCTCGTCGGATCAGTCCGTCGTAACCATGGCCAGCGGAGCCGGAGTGCTACCCCGGCGCGCCTCAGGTCTGCCACGCCCAGACCACCAAGGTAGGTCGGTCGACAGACAATGGTCCAAGCCAACTTACAACGGCCGCCCGCGGCGACCGTGTCGCCGCACCAAATGAACCCCCGGCGCAGGCCGTCTATCTGCTTGATTGCCCAAGACGACAGGCCAACGGCCATGGCTGTATGTACTGGCACAGCGCTCAGGGTCGACTTGACCAAAGTGGAGCGGCCGGTGCAGTTTAGTAGATTACCCTTCCAACGTGGAATATGCGCTGCTACAGAGTCAATCAGCGGCTGTTCTTCACTCCGTTTGAGTTTGAAGATGGACAACGGGATGCCCAGATAGCGGCATGGAAAAGCTTCCACCTGGCAAGTAAGAATGTTGTGCACCCGGTCCAGGTCGTCGGTGTCACAGTGCATCAGCGTCACCATACTTTTTTTCATGTTTGCAAATAGACACGGATCTCAAAACGTTTGAATCATCCACACTTTTGGTGATGAGGTTGTGTTTCATATGTGCTATAAGAACTAACATTAAATTATTACAAATAATGAGAGAAACAAAGAACAAACTTCTGGCTGATGCAGTACAATCTCTGATATTTGAACTAGGAATTGGTGAAATGGTGACAAATCCTCAAACAAAACCTTTTATAACTTCACAATTTCAGATTGTTTGACTCCAGTTCAGATAACTCCTAAGCAACAAGTTGTGACTTTCATAGGCAGGAAAACTAAATAATACTATACACCTCGAGAGTAGATATATTTGTAGTTGACAATAAGCTGCAAAACCAAACATTGTAGCCTGCACGTATGAACATGTATGACAGCTTATTGTCAACTTGGTGATTAATGCACGGTCGATGATGCATCAATCTCATCACGCCGCCGGCGTGCTCACCGCGTCCATGAACTCTGTAAGAAGATATGCCGGAAAGAGATGGCCTCCTTGGGCTCTCGGCTTTTCATTATATAGGGAGGTTACAAGGGATACATCATGAATACAACCGAGTTGGTACTAAATACAAGAGACTCCTTTAGCCTATACATATGGAGTCGTACTCAACTCGGTTTGTCTAATAACAGAATATTACATCCTTTAACATCCTCCCTCAATCTCAGCCACTAACAAGGTTGAGATTGAATCTAAACTCACGCAATTTTGCTGCTGTTATTGGTTTAGTAAACCCATCAGCCACTTGATCACCTGTGTGAATGAACCTGATATCCAGCAGCTTCTGCGCCACTCTTTCACGCACAAAATGAAAATCTATTTCAATGTGCTTCGTTCTCGCATGAAAAACAGGATTAGCTGCCAAGTATGTTGCGCCAAGATTATCACACCATAGCCGTGCTGCTGGTGGATGAGCTATCCCAAGCTCTGTAAGCAACCGCTGTATCCACATCATTTCAGCCGTTGCATTGGCCAACGCCTTGTACTCTGCTTCTGTACTGGACCGAGACACTGTAGGTTGCTTCCGAGCACACCAGGAAACAAGGTTTGGCCCAACAAATACTGCAAACCCTCCAGTCGACCGACGATCATCAACACAACCGGCCCAGTCAGCATCAGAAAAGGCACTGACAAGAGTAGAAGGAGACTTGCGTATTTTCAACCCCATTGTCAGTGACCCTTTAACATAGCGCAGGATGCGCTTCACAGCACTCCAATGAACTGATGTGGGTGCATGTAAAAACTGGCAAACCTTATTGACTGCAAAGGACAAATCCGGCCGAGTGAGAGTCAAATATTGGAGAGCACCAACCACACTTCGATATCTTGTGGAATCTTCATCACTGAGCCGAGTACCAGCAGCAAGACTGAGCTTCTCAGAAGTAGAAATAGGAGTGTCAACAGGATGACAGTTCCACATGTTGGCACGCTTAACTACATCAGTAGCATATCGTTGTTGAGATAACACCAATCCTTGAACCCCACGACGCACCTCTATGCCAAGAAAATAGTGAAGATTGCCAAGGTCTTTTAGCGCAAAGTCTGCTTCAAGATCCTTGAGCAAAGCCGAAGTGGCATCCAAAGAGGAGCTAGCGACGATTATATCATCAACATACACAAGCACGAACATGATGATAGAGTTCTTCTTATAATAGAACAAGGAGGTATCACCTTTGGACGGAGTAAATCCCAACCGAATAAGCTTGCCACATAACCTTGCATACCGGGCCCGGCGCTGTTTGAGACCATAGAGAGCCTTATCTAGGCGGCGAGACATAATTTGGATACCTTGCATCTCGCAAATCCGGAGGGCGACGCATATACACTTCTTCCTCAAGCACACCATGAAGGAAGGCATTCTGAACATCAAGTTGGCGTAAGGACCATCCCTTGGAAACAGCAATGGACAATATGAGTCGAATTGTGGCTGCTTTGACAACAGGACTGAAAGTGTCCTCATAATCGATGCCAAATTGTTGTCTATAGCCCAAAGCAACAAGACGAGCTTTATAGCGATCAATAGAACCATCAGCTTTACGTTTCACCTTGTAGACCCATTTGCTCCCAATCACATTCTTGCCTGAAGGTGGAGGAACCAGATGCCAAGTTCGATTCTTGATAAGAGCATCAAACTCTGTGTTTATGGCCGTAACCCAACGAGGATCGCTCGGGCAGGCTTTAACAGAAGATGGTTCTGCAGAATCACTAACCGTCTGAAGACCCCAGCGAACAGTACCATCCGTGCGCTGCTTGGGCTTGGTAATGCCATGTCGAAGTCGAGTACCATGTTGATGTGGCGGTGGATCAGCAGCGGGCGGTGCAGGTTGAAGCACAGGAGCAGCAGCCGCATCTGATCCGGAAGGAGCGACGGGTTCCAATGTCGAAGCTGGTGGCAGCACATCACCAGCGCTGGGATCCGCTGCGCCACTAGCAGACACAGGCGCAGAGGAGTGCGGCGACCCCCGGGTGTGCGAAGATCCGCGCCCGCATCTCGCGTCGGGCGGGACCGGATCCGGTGCGACGGTAGCCCGACGGAGGAGACGGCGCGCGGCGGGCGTGCGCGCGCCGCAAGATCCCAAGGATCCGGTCGGCGGTGCGGTCGGCGACGGTTGGAGATCCGCCCCTGATCCCGAGGCTGATGCTGTCGGTTCGACAGTCCGAGGTGCAGGGGGATCAGCCTCGATGGCTGCGCCGGCGTTGTCGTGTTGCGCTGAACCAGATGCGCGCATGAAATAACGCCCGGAGCTCCCAAAACTTGGATTTTGCGGCGCTGAATTTGTGTCACCTGCATCCACAACCGGCGAGGAACTTGCCACGGCATTAGAAGGGTTAGAATTAATCAAACATTGATCATGTACAAGTGCATTCCCAAAGTCCGGTGATGGATTCTTAAGATGATCGGAAGAAGCTCAATTGCGGACGGAGGCGAGCGCCGGCATTGGCATGAAGCCGAGTGAAGGGATAAACCGACTCATCAAAGACAACATCACGAGAGACATAAACACGACTGTGGAAGGCTCTAGACACTTGAACCCCTTATGAAGATTGCTATAGCCTAGAAAAACACACCGGATAGATCGAAATTGGAGTTTCTTGGTGTTATAAGGACGTAAGTTTGGCCGACAAAGACATCCAAATGTGCGGAAAAAGGAGTAATCTGTGGAGTGCCAAACAAACGATCATGTGGGGTGTCATTGTCTATGGTTTTGGATGGCAAAGCGATTAATAATGAAAACGGCCGTGAGGAAAGCTTCGTCCCAATATTTTAGTGGCATGGATGCATGAGCGAGAAGAGACAGTCCAACTTCTACAATATGGCGATGCTTGCGTTCGGCAGAGCCGTTTTGCTGATGAGCATAGGGGCAAGAGACTTGATGAATCATACCAAGACGCTGAAAAAATGAGTGAAGGGATTGATACTCACCCCCCCAATCGGATTGAACAGCAAGGATTTTTAGATTGAACTGGCGTTCCACCATGGATTGAAAATCACGAAAGCACTGAAACACTTTAGATTTATGGCGTAATAAATAAATCCAGGTGAACTTGCTAAAATCATCAATAAAACTTACATAGTATGTATGTCGACCTACAGAAGTAGGTGCAGGTCCCCATACATCAGTAAACACAAGCTCAAAGGGTTTAGACGAAACACTATTGGACTTTGGATAAGGTAACTGATGGGCTTTACCCATTTGACATGCATCACAAACCATACTCTTATTCGACTCACTAGAGAAAGACAAATTATGACGACTAAGGACTCTGTGGACGATTGGCGACGAAGCATGACCTAAACGACTATGCCATAAGGAGGTGGAAGGCTTGAAGACTCCAAGGACTTGTTTGTTTGATGGCTGCTGGCTTGGTGGATGAGACTTCAATGGGTATAGGCCCCTTCACATGGGCCTGCGAGCAGAGTCTTCCTCGTCTCCTGCTCCTTAAGAGAAAAGTGTTTTGGATGAAGTTCCAAAAAAGCATTGTTATCTTTAACAAGACGATGAGCAGAAACAAGACTTTTGCTGGCGCTAGGAACATGAAGAATATTATGGAGATGAATATTACGAACTGGGGAACGCAAAGTACTATGACCAATGTGATCAATTCTCATACCTGCTCCATTGGCCGAGAGGACTTGTTCTCCACCGCGATACTTGTCGTGGAACGACAGCTTCTCCAGTTCACCGGTTATGTGATCAGTAGCTCCTGAATCAACATACCAGTTAGTGTCCACCCCGTAGTTGCCAGTGCTTGCAGATGATGCGCTCTTCTGTGGCGGCCCGGTGAAGTTCGCGTCGAAGCGCTTGAAGCAGCGAACCACCGGATGTCCCTCCTTGCCACAGAGCTGGCAGAAGACACCAGATTGGAAGTTGCGGCCACCACCGCCGCCACCTCCATTGCCGTTGCCACGGCCTCCATTGCCGCGGCCTCCACCACCACGGCGAAAACCACCGCGGCCTCCATCGCCGCGGTTGCGCTGCTGCTGGTTGGAGGAAGGAGAACCACCCCCACGGCCACCCTTGGTGGCAATATTTGCCGAGGACTGAGATCCGCCTCCATGGATCTCCTTGCGCTGCTCAAAGGCGCATGCTTGAGCATAAAGCTCATTGACGGTGATTGGCTCGACGCGGGAGGAGACAGCGGAGACGATCGGCTCGAACTCCTCGCCGAGGCCAGTGAGGATGAACGTGACGAGTTCCTCATCCTCAAGTCGACGTCCGGCCGACGCCATGTCGTCACCGAGACCTTTCATCTTGACAAAAAATTCAGCAACCGTGGAGGCGCCTTTGGTTGCCGGCCGGGGCCATACGCGTGGCCATAATACGCGCCCTGGACTGGGAGGCGTGGAGCTCCTGGATCGCCACCCACAGATCCTTCGCCGAGGTCGCGCGAGCGACTTGGCCGAAGACGTCCTTGCTGAGGGAGCTGAAGAGGTAGCTGAGGACGATCTGGTCTTCCGCGATCCACTTCTCATAGGCCGGGTTTGGCAGCGGATCGCCCTTTGTACCATCAGCCTTGGCGACGGTGTTCTCGACGAACGTGTCTGGCGGCGCGGCTGTGTTGAGGATGTAGCCACCGAGCCGAGCACCCTTGATGGCAGAGGAAACGGTGGCGAACCACATGTTGTAGTTCCCACGAGTCAACTTCTCCGAGACAGAGGAAGGAGACCAAAAGCTAGCGGCGCGTTGGTGGAGGACTCACCATGGCGAAGGTAGGGTTTGGGCGGCGAGGAGGCTAGCGCACGTAGCGTAGATTGGATCGAAATTCTATATCCGTGAGGAATAGGCGGCTGATACCATGTAAGAAGATATGCCGGAAAGAGATGGCCTCCTTGGGCTCTCGGCTTTTCATTATATAGGGAGGTTACAAGGGATACATCATGAATACAACCGAGTTGGTACTAAATACAAGAGACTCCTTTAGCCTATACATATGGAGTCGTACTCAACTCGGTTTGTCTAATAACAGAATATTACATCCTTTAACAAACTCCTCGTCGGCGACGAGCCTTTCAAGCGCGTCCGGCGCGATGCACACCTCTAGCGATATACTCCCTCCCCGCTCCGGCCCCTCGAACACCGTGGCCTTGCCGTCCACCTTGTTCCCGGAGCCGCTCCGGACGGCCAGCGGCTTCCCCCACCCGAAGTCGTTCCCAAACACGTCGAACCTCGGCGAGCTCCCGGTGAACAGCGTGGTGCCGTCGTAGAACTGCTTGTCCATGTACGAGAAGTCCGGCTGCCGGACCCACCGCTCCAGCGACTCCCTCATGGCCGCCTCGTCGAACGACGCCACGACGCGGTTGAGCAGCCACGCCGTCCAGCCCAGCCCCTTGTCCTCGATCTCGCCGGCGGTGGACTCCACCTTGCTAGACACCACGGCGTTGCCGACGTAGCCCACCGGCGGTATGCCTTTCACGCGGCCGCGCCACCCGACCACCACCGAGTAGATCGTGCGTTGCTCTGCAGGGAGGCGCCGGGCCCGGCATACGGCGCGCCACAAGTGCGCCAGGACGGCCTGGAGCGACGAGATGGTGGCCGTGGCGCTGCCGGACATCTCGTCGTTCGCCTGCGCCTTGAGCTTCTTGACGCTCGCAGCGGAGAAGGTGAAGAAGCACTCCTTCACCGGTGTGCGCTCGGACCGCTGGACGATGTGCTCCAGCTTGTGGTATGGCATGGGGATCGGCACCAGACATGTCTCGAAAAACCATCTGTCGAACACCGGCGGCGGCGTGGACAGTTCGCCGAGCAGGTTGGCACTGACGCCGCCGCCGGCACGGTTGATCTCCGACCACGTGTTGAAGAAGTGCCAGAACGCGGTGCCGTCGCCGACGGAGTGGTTCAACGTCATGCCGATGAACACGCCGTCGGCGAGCACGGTGACCTGCACGGCGAGCACGGGAAGCCGCTCGATGGCGGAGTCCGCGCCAAGAACAAATGATAGAGGGTACAAGTCCCAAACCACGGGCGGCGTGTAGAGGGAGGAGACGATGTCCGCGACGGCGACCTCTGGCGCCACCGCGTGGACGAACTCGGCGCCCTCGCCGGTGCACCGCAAGAACACGGACACGGTCCCGCCGTCTGCGTGCTCCTCGGCCTCGAGCCTGCCGGCGAACGGGTAGAAAATCTGCAGGGCGCGCGCGAACGAAGACCGGAGGGCGTTGACGAGCTCGTCGTTGTCGCCGCCGGCTCCGGCTGGAGGCTTTGGCAGGAGGATGCCCTTCTGGATGTGGTCGATGCTGAGCAGGCGTAGGTCCCATGGCGTCAAGTGGTGGATCTCCTCGACCTCCCCCTTGGTCCGATGGCAGCCGTTATTCCCGTTCACCGTCGGCAGCGGCGGCGTCAACGGCCGCACCATGCGCCGGGAGACGACATGAACGCCGCCGCAGCCGTTGGCACCCTCCATGTGTCGCAGCTGCTTTCTTGGAAGCCGCTCGTGCTCTCTGGGCTGTTTGCATAAAACTGTGCTGAAATACGAACGCTACATACCATCCCTATATATATACGGCGTGTTTGACTGTAGGATCTTCAGTTCCTAACATGTACATATATATATTTTTAATAAATATATCATTTCGTGCGAGGGCTCTGATGAGCTCTTCGAACGGTACCTCTACTTGCACAAGGCACCCAACAAGGACGGAGGAGGTCCACCGCAAAACCTGTAAGACTACCCGCAGCGGCACCCTGGATGGGATACTGGAGTATGGATTTTCAGGAAAAAAAACCGCAGCGGGGTACTGTAAAGGATTCGGGAGAGTTCAGTATGTGCTGCCATCCGGTCTCTGTCCCGTGTGTACGGTTCATCCGGAATATGCCACGCGGGCAAGAGAGAGGGAGGGAGCAGTGCCACCGTGGGCCGCGCCCCACCGGCCGCCGGCGAGCAGAGGAAGGGAGCCGCCGCGCCGGAGCAGGGAGGCGGAGAGCCCAAGGCCGTCGGCCATGTCCCGCGCGCCGCCAACAGTGCGGCCGGGCGGAGGAGGAGGGGCCACCGAGGAGAGGGAGGAGGAGAGGCCGCCGCGCCGCCGAAGACGAAGGAGGAGAGGGCCGTCGCGCCATGGCCGCCCACCGAGCGCAGGGGCGCAGCTGTGGAGGGCCCGCCTCAACCTCCGGGACCTCCGCCGTGCCATGGCCGCCCACCGAGTACAGGACGCGCTCGACCACCGCCGACCTCCGTCCGGCCAGGTGGAGCTCGCCGTCCGTCCCTGCTCCACCGGAAGTCGCCGCGCCGGTGGGGGATGGGGAGGGGGCGCCGGTGGGGGATGGCCGCGCTGCGCCGCCCGCCGAGCTGCGCCGCCCGTTGCGGCCCGCTGATTCGAGCTTGCCCACGCGGCCACTTGCCAGGGCCTCCCGCCGGAGTGCGCCGCCACGGGCTGGGGAAAGGCGATGCCGCCGCCGTGGGGGCTATGGGGGCCGCGCCGTCCTGGGCTCGCTGCCGGGGCTGGGGAATGGAGCAGGGCGGAGGAAGCGAGATGGGGAGAGAGGGAAGGAGAGAGAGAGAAAAGAAAAATAATAGGGTGGGGCTATGGGTCCGACTTGTCAGTGGCTGTAGATGGGATATAGGGTATGAGATATAAAGGATGACGAGTGCGGAAGAAATTGGTATGGAGTAAAGAATCTTGCTGACAAGGATAGAATATTCCGTTTTGGGGGTGAATTTAGAGGATGACGAGTGCGGGTAGTCTGAGGAAGTCACTACGTACGCCACACACACGAGGGGCGGCTGCAAAGAATTTTTCACTACGCCACACACGCTGCAGGGGCGGCTGCAAAAATTTTTAAGGGCGGCCCTGCCTTCCAACCGAACGCGCACCGCACCAAAGTTGAGGTCATACGTCTGCATCGTGTGGCATCAAGCACCATGACTAGCTACCACATGCATGGTGACAAAAAATCCTGTTACCTTAGTTATTTATTCATAATAGTTCGTAATCCTTATCACTTCTTTATTTTTTTTGGAGAGCGCGCTCTTAGCGCGTATTTTATTAAGAAGAAGAGAGTTTTGTTACAACTCAAGGTAATCCGCAGATTACCAGCTTACCCCGCCAACGCACATGTGGTTGTGATTACATAAGAATAAATCCGCTACACATTGTAACCACCTGGCTACCGCCGAGCCTCAAGTGCTGCGATCTGCCTGAGACCCGCAGCTACCCAGAGGGACGCCTCCTCCAAGATATCTTGCGCAAGCTGCGCCGCAGTCCGCTGTCCGCCACCGAACGTTCTTGAATTTATTTCTTTCCAATTTCTCCAGCCGATCAGGAAGAAGACGGAGTCAAACGCTCGCCGGATAGGCTTAGGAATCGCCTTTCTCGCCTGGATCCACCATTGCATAAACGGGACCTCGGACACATGGACAAGACCATGCAAGCGGTAGACATGCAGGCACCTATCCCAGACTTCCCTTGAGTAGACGCACCCTAGGAGAATGTGGTCGATGGTCTCGTCGTGTTGGTCGCAAAAGATGCAGTTCGCGTCCCCCTGCAGGCAGTGCCGCCGGCGCTTGGATCACTTCTTTGTTTGCTCCCTCATTTGCTTAGCTTGCTTGCTCGCGTCCCAACCGTTGGATTGTTTTCCCCATCTCTTCGAGGGAGGTTCGTTCCCTGCCATTTTGTTAGAGCATCTCAAGAGTACTCAATAATACTTTAAAAAAAAGTACTTAATAATCCTTCGAATCCATGAATTTTGGCAAGAATTAAAAATCTGGTGAAGGCGTCAAAAAAAATCTGGTAAACCAGTATCTCCAAGAGTACCATATTTCCCTTTCTAATCCTTAGTTTTTAGCAAGACGAGAATAAACACACCTCCAACAACTTTTAATCCATGCATGCTCCTAAAATTTATACACTTTGGTAAATTCTCTCCCGTCACACGTAACTTTGCGCGTAGTAATTGTTGTGCGGATCCCGTGCGTATCGGTCAATCTAGGGGGTATTTAGTTGGCGAAATGAAAATTTTTGGGTGTCACATTGGATGTTTCGGGGATGTTGGAAGGGGTTTTCGGATACTAATAAAAAACTAATTGCACAGCTCGCGTGAAAACTGCGCGGCAAATCTATTAAGCCTAATTAATCCATCATCAGCACATGTTGGTTACTGTAGCGCTTATGGCTAATCATGGACTAATGAGGCTTAAAACATTTGTCTCGCGATTTCTAACCAAATTGAGCAATTAGTATTTTTTCGTCTACATCTAATGCTCCATGTATGTGCCGCAAGATTCGATGTGATATTTTGAGGTGAAACTTTTTGGGAACTAAACATAGTCTGAAGGTGGAAGAGTGCCGAAAGGAATAATAAGTAGAAAGGGTTCCTGATGAAAATACACGAGAGAGAAAGAATATATAAATATGGTTACGATAATTTAGAAATAGTATATGATTTCTAATGTAAAATTGCCCTCTATTTTAGGAGTGGATTATTAGAAAACTCTTGGAGATCACCTTTTATTTTTCCTGTCAATACCTTTTTAAGAGTTATAAAACTACATGTTTTGGAGGACAAAATAGGATACTATTGGAGATGCTCACCCATATAAAGTTAGTAATCATGTGAAGAAAGTTTCATTTTCTTCTCTCTATCTCTTGTTAAAAGTATTACAGTACACCATTCAAAATGTTAAATGTAAATAAAACATTCACTAAGGCCTTGTTTAAATCTAGGGCGTAAAGTTTTGAGGTGTCACATTGGATATCACATGGGACGTCGCATAGGGTGTTTGTATACTAATAAAAAAACAAATTACAGAGTAAACCGCGAGACGAATTTATTAAGCCTAATTAATCCGTTATTAGCACATGTGTTAATTTAAAATCATTTTAGGATCAGTTAACTTAGCAAAACTATCGCTGAAAATCGATTTTCAATGACAGTTTTAAACCGCCGCGGTAATTAAATACCTCGATTTTTGAATATAATAGATTGCGTGGTAGCTAGGTGCTTCGAAAATGGATCTCGACTGTCAAAAAACCATTTAGGCTTGATTCCTCAAAAGAAAAATCATTTGGGCTGTACGCTGCTAATTAAAACACGGCAAGCGAGTGTGATTGGCGCCCTCAAAAGCATCTAACACCCACAAATCGGGACAGGATATGATTCCATTCCCTCAGCTCATTGGTAGGCAGCAAGGGCCGCCAGGCCCCCATGGCACTAGCAAAGATGATGCCTCACGAGATGCAAAACACGGCAAGCGAGTGTGATTGGCGCCCTCAAAAGCATCTATCACCCATACATCGAGACAGGATATGATTCCATTCCCTCAGCTCAGTGGCAGGCAGCGGGGGCCCCCATGGCACTAGTGTGCAAGGGCCTCTAACCACTGTACTACATACTAGCATCTATTTTATAAGTCATCTCGGTTCTCTACATGTTACATAAAAAACAAGTGTAACTTGCTTGTTTAAGGCCCTAAATAAATTTAAATAAAAAGTAGCACTACTACACAAATGATTAACCGCAACGAGGCCTAAATGCCCTCCGCAGCGGGCGTTTTTTTTTTGCCCGTTGCGGTAAATCCCATGATTTACCGCAGCGGGCACTTTTTATTTACCGCAACATGGATTTTTGCCCGCTGCGGTAAATTGATTTACCGCAGCGGGCATCTTAAAATGCCCGTCACGAAAAATAGGCATTTTCCGTGGCGGGCGTCTTAAGGTGCCCGCTGCGGTAAATCAATATTATAAGGCCCGCCACAGTAAAACGCCGCGGCTCAATAGCCCAGGCGAGGCCCAATCCGGCAGCCAGTATAAAATGCACACTTAGGGTTTGGGGCGCGTCTCGCCCAGTCCGTCCCCTTCACCGTGACTCCCCCACCCCAGTCTTCTCCGCCGCGAAGCCTTCTCTCCCCTTCACCGCGACTCCGCCGCGAAGCCTTCCCCCGACGCCACACCTCCCCCTCCCTCCCCCCGACGCAGGGGCTCCTTCCTCCTGGCGGATCTGACGCCGTCGGCTCCTCTCTGCCCGGATCTCGCCTGCGAGGAGAGCGCCACCGTGCAGGGGAGCTCCCTCTCTCTCTCTCTCTCTCTCTTCTCTCTCTCTCTCTCTCTCTCTCGGTATGTCTCTCCACCCGCAGCTCCCTCTCTTCCTCCTCGCGGATCTGACGCCGCCGCCTCATCTCAACCGAGCTCCACCCGCAGGTCCGGCCGTCACCGGCGAGGAGACCGCCGTCGTGCTCCCTCTCTGCCCGGATCTCGCCGGCGAGGAGACCGCCGCCGTGCAGGGGAGCTCCCTCTCTCCGGTATGTCTCTCCACCCGCAGCTCCCTCTCTTCCTGGATCTCTCTCCTCTCAGTGTACCTCCCTCATCTCTCTCTCTTGGCGCAGGGGAGGAGCTGGTGCGGCGCCGGCGCTCGGGGCCACAACGGCGGTCTCCTCCCGGCGGCGCGACGCGGTGCAGATCGACGTCGGGGCCGCGGATCGACCTCGACGTGCTCCTCCTGGCAGTGGCGGCGGCGCGGGTGGCCAGCCGGCGACGCTAGGTTTTCAGCAGCGGTGGCGGGATCCAAGCCCAAATCCAGGCCCATATGGGCTTTTCCCTTTTTTTTTTGTTTTTTTAATCATTTACCGCAGTGGGCTCCCTTACGTGCCCGCTGCGGGAAATCTGATTAACCGCATTGGGCATTTGCCCGCTGCCGTGCGCTGTCCATTTACCGTGGCGTTTTGTTCCTGGCGGGCGGCGTTGCCCGCTGCCAGAAACTAAATCCGCCCGCTGCGGTTAACCCGTGTGTAGTAGTGTAGTTAACTATAAAGTTTCATAACTTTTTGAGATCTATATTTTTTGTTTAGCAAGTTTCTTCATCCGAAGTTGTTTACAAAATTTAAATTTCAATTTTAATAAATTCAAACGTACTTTTGCATGACAAAATGATTTCATTTAAAAGTTATCAACTGCAAAATTTCAAAACTTTTTGAAATACACTTTTTTGTATAGAAAGTTTTTTCATCTGAGGTCACTTAAAAAAATTGAATTTTAAATTTTTGAAATTTAAACGTAGTTTTGCATGACAAGATGATTTCAAATCAAAAAAGTTGTCAATCACATTATTTTATAACTTCTTAAGATCTACAAAGTTTATTTTAATTATTTCTCCATCCAAGATTATTTTCAAAAATTCTAATTTTAGTACTTTATTTTAAATATTCGGCATCCATTTGTAGGGGCGGCTAGATATTGAGCCGCCCCTACAAATAGAGAACCATTTAGGTGCCCCTACAGGAAAAATGTGGCGTTCTTACAAATTGTTCTTTACGTAGTAGGTCTGTTGTAATCTTGACTTAAATTCTAAGAACTTTAATTTTGTGGTCTTGGGAACGAAATCAAAAAGATCAATTAAGGTGACATTTGGCAGGGCTCCGCGTGCGGCTTCGGCTCTGGCCAACGCCTATGAGTAAACCAGCTCCGCTGCTGAAGCCGCAAGGGAGCTGGAGCACTTTTTGTGCAGACGGAGCCTCAAAACCGAGCTTGTCTTGGCTCCTCGTCCATCTGCGTGCAAAAAGGCATGGAGGCCATGGGCGAGCGAGCGCTTGGCAGAAAAGGAACACAGAAAGAGGAGGACCTGTTAGCAAGAATAGGAGAAAAGATAGGGTTCCTAGTATAAAAATACATGAGAAAAAGAAACCAATTGATGCTCCAATATTTTAGAAATAAACTAGAGTTCCCAATGCAAAAACATCGGTTAACTTCTCATTTCTGCTCAGAATCGCGTGGTGCTTGTAAAAGATGTAATAAATCACGCACAAAAGTATTAAAAAAATTATAAAACCAAATTTTCTAAGTTGTTTTAGATAGGAGGACCTGTTTTACCAAGCTTTTTTTTAGAGCGGCTTCAACTTCTAGTGTAGCCACTTTTTTCAGAGAAGCTAGAGCCGGAGCTATTTTTAAAAGGAGCTGGAGCCCTGGTAAGCAGGCCAAACTCGAGTGACATGGACATGACGTGGATAGCAGTTACATAGAATTAACAATCCTCGTGACGCACGAGTGGAATCATTGGTGAATCAAATAATTAAATAATAATCCGGCCCCTGCTGACGAGAGGAGATTTTTTTTTTTTTAAAAAAAAAAAAGGAGACGAGCGGTCGAGAGGAGAATCATAACGAATCCAAATCCAAATCAACATTATCTGCTGTCGATACGAGACAGATCCTGAGCACTACGGCTATGCTCATCCCCTTCTGCACGATCATTGAACTAGTGTGGCAAAGAGATAAACAATAATTGCAAACTAAATAAAAGCAGTGGGTTCATATATGGCTGCTAAGTGACAGAGACGTCCTAGTGGCGGAGCGTGATCGGCTGCGCATGAAGGCCTGCGATGTTTAGTTCATTCTGATTTATTCTGATTTCTGAAATCTGACAGACGACTCAAGCAAGACATGTGACGATTAGTTTATTTTTCTTGATCGGTAGTGGTTACAGTATATGACTCGGTCTCTCTGCTGCCTCTCTGGCTGTCGTGAGATTGATGATGAGGGTAGTTAAATCCAACCTAGTTGACTTAGACAGATCATCCACCCTGAATTTCTTCTTTTTATATGTTCATTCAATCAAGATGATCCAGCTAGTTGAGACTTAGTTTTGTCACAGTGCAGACTGTGCTTGAAGCCTAGAAGAGCAAGCGGATCAAGAAGTCCAAGAAAAGTTCATCGTACCAGATTGGAAGAAGTGAAGCAAGCTCAAACTAATGGACCAACCAGCCGCGTCTCGTTGAGAACAGCGGTAACCACACTTGTCTTGGTGAACGCCGGTGGAAAACTTTCAGCCGACTAGCTGTGGCTAGAGCTCACCGGCGACTACCAACTCCTTGTATCAATACATTCTAAGTACCCAATCCAGTAGTAGTATAATCCGTACTATTACAGACATATGACGCAGCGAGATGGTCTATTCTGATTTCTGAAATCTGACAGACGATAGGCTGATTATTAGTTTATTTTTAGGGATGGTATATGTAATGTAGCGTACGCATCTCAGCACAGTTTTACGCAAACAGCCCAAAGAGCACGAGAGGCTTCCACCTTCCAAGAAAGCAGCTGCGACATATGGAGGGCGCCAACGGCTGCGGCGGCGTTCATGTCGTCTCCCGGCGCCTGGTGCGGCCGTTGACGTCGCCGCCGATGGTGAACGGGAATAACGGCTGCCATCCGCCGACGATGAGCGGGAACAGCTACCATCGGCCCACGGAGGAGGTCGAGGAGATCCATCACCTGACATCGTGGGACCTACTGTTGGATTTATTATGAGCTAGGCCCATTTTAGATTTAATAAATCAAATAAACTCTATGGTGTGTAATTGTGGAGAATATTAATTGGGTTGGAACGGTCCGTCATCGACTTGACTTATATTGTGAGAATTATTCCACTTAAATTGAGAAGTAAGGAAAAGGACCAAAAAGCCACACATACAATTAATAGGGCCGTGGGCGTGGGCGTGGCAGGCATGCGGCGAGCGAGCGGACGGATGTGACGTGTTAACTTTTTAGCACTCACATACGGGAGTTTCAATTGAGTTAATACTCCGGAGTTTCAACTCGCTAAACTCTTCGCTACCGTCTAACCCTTCGGGCCCGCGCCACCTCTCCCTCTTCCACCTCCCGGCCACGGGCTATAAAGGGCGCTGCCCTCTTCCTCCGTTAGAACACACAACCGAACCACAATCCTCGCAGAGCAACAGAGAGTTCCCATCTCGTTGATCCGCGCGCACGGTGAAGCGAGAGGGCAGGTGCCTCCCGGAGCCTCGCCGATTGAGACCTTGCACGGGGGTCGGCAATTAGGTTTTTGGGGAGCGCTTCGCGACGCCCAACCTCCATTGTTGCTGTTCTTCGCGTTGGGAAGAGAAGAGATCGGCGAGTTCGTCTTCTTCCTCTACATCCCGGAGAAGAGATCGGCTACCGCAAGTCTTCATCATGTCGTTAGAAGATGGACAGACTGGAGCGAAGGGGTATGAACTGTTCATCTCCTCTTTAGTTTTCACGTTTCGATCATGCCTGTTTCGATAGCCGTTATGCGATGCTTCGTATGTGTTGTCGTTATGTTTCACTAGATCCGAACATCGTTTCAGCTCTTATATTGTCTCTCGTTTTGCCGTCTGCTATACGTATTATCTATCTCGTTTCTATAGTTCTCGTTAAAATGTTTCGTCGCTGTTCTCTCGCATGTTCCAAAGAGGCTCATTGAGATGTTTCTTATGCAATTTATTTTTAGCCATGATATACATGTTTAATCTTGATGCTATGCAATATATGTCATGTTTATATGTCTTTGATTATGATATGTTTTGCATGATTATTAGTCACGTGGTTCATGTTCTTTTGAACATGATTGATGCTATGATCTTTATTTACAATTATATAAATGTCATCATCATTTTGTTAATTTATGGAATTAAATTGACATGAAAATTGCCTTATATTCTAACAATCCAAAAACCTAATAATAGGCATTTTTTAACGATGGAGGTTTCGCCAATGCCGCATTGAAACCCGATTCTTTTGATGGAAAGAATTTCTTGCTTTGGAAAGCTAAGATGGAACTATGGTTGACTGCTATGTCTTGTTATCACGCCGCTGAGGGCGAGCCTGAAAACTTGTCTCTGGAGCAGAGGACTAAGTTTAAGGCTGATGACAACCTCTTTAGAGGAGCGTTCTCGCGTGCATTGGATGCAAAGTTTCGTTGAGCTATATCATTCTTCCCACCGGGAAAGCACCGTGGGATGCACTTGTTGAAAAGTTTGGAGTAACCGACCGATCTTGGTAGTGAGCCGTACCTCATGGAGCACCTATATGACTACAAGATGGTTGAGAACCGATCCGTAGTGGAACAGCTCATGAGATTCGTGCACGTGGCTAAGGAACTCGAACTATTCCCTTGTCTTCTTCCCGACAAGTTTGTGGTCAAGCGGTATAATCGCTAAGTTACCACCTTCTTGGAAGGATTTTGCCACCTCCCTTAAACATAAGAGGCAAGAGTTCAATGTTGAGGAGCTCATTGGCACTCTTGATGTTGAGGAGAGGGCAAGGGCAAAGGACAAAGGGAAAGGTGATGAGACCGCTTCGCAAATATGGTGCGAAGAAATTCAACAAGTTCAAGAAGAAGAAACAAAACAAGCAAGAGAATTCTCCAAAGCCACGGCACTTTTAAAAAGAAGAACAACAACAACAAAAGAAAGGTTGGTTGCTTTGTTTGTGGGAGTGATCAGCATTGGGCTAGAGTGCCCGGATCGCAAGTTCAACCCGTCAGAGAAGAAGTCGCAAATGTTGTCACTACCGAGGCCGATGGAATGGAACATCCGGGTATGGTAATTCTTTACCATTTGTTCTTTCATGTCTGTAATTCACCAGAGTGGTGGATGGATAGTGGTGCTAATATACATGTATGTGCTGATATTTCTTTGTTCTCCTTTTACCAGGTCGGGAGGTCTGGCGCCTTGTTGATGGGAAATGGGTCACGTGCTCATGTTCTTGGTGTTGGTACGGTCATTCTGAAGTTCACTTCGGGAAAGACGGTGCCATTGAAGAGCGTGCGGATGTGCCCTCAATAAAGAAGAACCTTGTTAGCGCGTCTATGCTTTGTAAAGATGGCTACAAAGTTGTTCTTGAGGCGAATAAATGTGTTGTTTCTAAACATGGTACTTTTGTTGGAAAAGGTTATGATCAAGGAGGTCTTTTCCGCCTATCCTTGCATGATGTTTGTAATAAGTTGGTAAACTCATATTTTTCCATGAATCCGATTTGTGGCATTCACGCTTTTGTCATGCAAGTTATAGTTGTCTTATGCGGCTAGCAAACCCGAGTTTAATTCCTAAATTTAACCTAGTCAAAAAGTCTAAGTGCCATGTTTGTGTTGAATCGAAACAACCCCGCAAGCCCCACAAGGCGGTTGAGGCGAGGAATCTTGGCACCTCTAGAACTTGTTCATTCGATCTTTGTGAGATGAATGGAATTTTGACTAAAGGCGGCAAAAGATATTTCCTCACCTTTATAGATGATTCCACCAGATTTTGCTATGTGTACCTCTTAAAAACAAAAGATGAAGCGCTGAATTATTTTAAGTCCTATAAAGCCGAAGTTGAAAACCAACTTGAGAGGAAAATAAAACGTTTAAGGTCCGATAGAGGAGGTGAATATTTCTCTAATGTTTTCGATGAGTTCTGTGGAACATGGAATTGTTCATGAGAGGACACCTCCATTCTCACCACAATCCAATGGGATTGCCGAAAGGAAAAACCGCACTCTAACCGATTTGGTAAATGCCATGTTGAGTACAATGGGATTATCCAAGGAATGGTGGGGTGAGGCAATTTTGACCGCGTGTCATGTCCCGAATAGAGTTCCTACAAAGAACAAAGAGATTACACCATTCGAGGAATGGGAGAAGAAAAGATTAAACCTCTCTTACTTGCGCACTTGGGGGTGTTTGGCTAAAGTGAATGTGCCAATAAACAAGAAGCGTAAGCTAGGGCCTAAAACTCGGTTGATTGTATATTCCTGGGCTATGCCTTCCATAGTGTTGGTTATAGGTTCTTAATCATAAAATCTGATGTGCCCGATATGTATGTTGATACTATCATGGAATCAAGAGACGCTACATTTTTTGAGAATGAGTTTCCAAAGAGGTCTACACCTAGTGAAACAAATCATGAGAATATAGTTTCAAATGAGCAAGAACTATCTATTCCCATAGATCATGCCGAGGAATCTCCTTTGCACATCCCGAGGAGGATGATACTATAGTCACACGCAAGAGTAAGAGGCAAAGAGTTGCTAAAACTTTTGGTGATGATTTTATAGTATACCTTGTGGAAGACACGCCATCCACCATACAAGAGGCCTATTCTTCTCCCGATGCCGACTTATGGAAGGAAGCAAGAAGGAGTGAGATGGAATCTATTGTGGGTAATGGAACTTGGGAGGTCGTGGACCGTCCTTATGGTTGCAACCTATAGGGTGCAAGTGGATTTTTAAGAAAAAGTTTAGGCCTGATGGTACCATTGAGAGGTACAAGGCAAGACTTGTGGCCAAAGGATATACCCGTAAAGAAGGGGAAGATTTCTTTGACACTTATTCACCCGTGGCTCGATTGACTACAATTCGTACTTTGATAGCCGTGGCGGCCTCTCATGGTCTTATCATTCATCGATGGATGTAAAGACAAACTTTCCTAAATGGAGAGTTGGATGAGGAGATCTATATGGATCACCGATGGTTTCATTGCGGATGGTCAAGAGAACAAGGTGTGTAGGCTGTTAAAATCTTTGTATGGCCCGAAACAAGCTCCTAAGCAATGGCATGAAAAGTTTGATAATACTCTCACTACCGCTGGATTTGCCATGAATGAGGCGGATTCGTGTGTGTATTATAAACATGGTGGGGGTGAGGGTCAGTTATGCTATGCCTTTATGTTGATGACATATTGATCTTTGGATCAAACCTCAAGGTCATTGAGGATGTGAAGAATCTTCTATCAAGCAATTTTGATATGAAGGATTTGGGAGAAGCCGATGTCATTCTAAACATCAAGCTTATCGAGAAAGGTGATGGTGGGGGTAACTTTGTTACAATCTCACTATGTGGAAAAGGTGTTGAGTCGCTTTGGTTTCTATATGGAAAGTGATCCCGCTCTCCCACACCTTATGACCCTAGCATGATTCTCGAGAAAGAATAGAAGAATTGCAAGGGATCAATTAACATACTCCCGCATCATTGGCTCTTTGATGTACTTGGCAAGTGCAACTAGGCCCGACATCTCTTATGCTTGTGTGCAAGTTGAGCCTCGGTTTGTTTCAAACCCGGGAGATGATCATTGGCGTGCTCTAGAGAGAGTGTTGCGCTACCTGAAAGGTACTATGACTTATGGTATTCATTATACTGGGTTCCCCAGAGTGCTAGAAGGCTATTGTGATGCCAACTGGATCTCTGATGCTGATGAGCTTCATGCCACAAGCGGATATGTGTTCTTGCTTGGAGGTGGCGCAAGTTTCATGGAAGTCTTGCAAGCGAGACTATCTTAACAAAGTCTACAATGGAAGCGGAACTCACAAAGATTAGACACCGCTGGGCCGTGGCCGAGTGGCTACGTGATCTCCTAATGGATTTACCGGTAGTTGAGAAACCAATACCGGCTATTTCCATGAACTATGATAACCAGACCGTTATTACAAAGGTAAACAGTTCAAGGAGTAACATGAAGTCCACAAGGCATGTAAAGAGAAGATTAAAATCTGTCAGAAAGCTGAAGAACTCCGGAGTTATAACGTTGAATTATGTCCATACGTCGAATAATCTGGCAGATCAGTTTACTAAGGGTCTATCACGCAATGTGATAGAAAGTGCATCTAGGGAAATGGGTATGAGACCCACATGAGGTCTACTTTAGTGGTAACTCGCTCCTTGTGATCGGAGATCCCGTGAATTGGAGTGGTGAAACAAGCTAGTAGTAGATCGAGAGGAAAGATCCCTTCTTGACTCATTTCGATGCACATCTTTCCTATATCTGTAAGGCGGGATGGTATATTTACCTTAATGTATTCCAAGAGCCTATTGAGGTGAGATGTTTTTCTACGTAACATCTTTTGAGGAGTACACCTATATGAGTCGACCGTCGGTCACGCTATGGGACTTGGGTAATCCCTAAATACTCATGAAAGGCACGGAGTGTGACTTATATGCTTCAAACAAGGGGAATGTCTTTAGCCGCCAAGATCGAAAGGACTTGAGTGAATCTCATCTCGCATAAACTTGTCAATTCAAGGCATAGTCCATTGTTCAAGTTGTGAATGGGTGAAACTCTTGCTCTAGGTGGATGTTCAACTTAACGGTCTCCACCGAAACACCGGTATATCAAAGAGTCAGTGGTTCGATGCTTTACTTTTACAAACCCTAGAGTTTGGTGGGGATTGTTGGATTTATTATGGGCTAGGCCCATTTTAGATTTAATAAATCAAATAAACTCTATGGTGTGTAATTGTGGAGAATATTAATTGTACCGGATTGGAAGTCCAACGGTCATTGACTTGACTTATATTGTGAGAATTATTCCACTTAAATTGAGAAGCAAGGAAAAGGACCAAGGTGTGCCACACACGCGCCACAGCTGCCGCCGCCGCCGGGCGGCCGGGCCGTGGCGTGGGCGTGGGCGTGGCGTGGCGTGGCGTGGCGTGGCGAGGCGAGGCGAGGCGAGGCGAGGCAGCGCAGTGAGCGGACGGATGTGACGTGTTAACTTTTTAGCACTCACATACGGAGTTTCAATTGAGTTAATACTCGGAGTTTCAACTCGCTTAAACTCTTCGCTTACCGTCTAACCCTTCGGCTCTCCCCGCGACCTCTCCCTCTTCCACCTCCCCGGCCACGGGCTATAAAGGGCGCGCCTCTTCCTCCGAGAGAGAACACACCACCGAACCACAATCCTCGCGGCACAGAGAGTTCCCATCTCGTTGATCCGCGCGCACGGTGAAGCGGAGGCGGGTGCCTCCGGAGCCTCCGCCGATTGAGACCTTGCACGGGGGTCGGCAATTAGGTTTTTGGGGAGCGTCTTCGCGATCGCCCAACCTCCATTGTTCTTGTTCTTCGCGTTGGGAAGAGAAGAGATCGGCGAGTTCGTCTTCTTCCTCTACATCCCGGAGAAGAGATCGGCTCTGCAAGTCTTCATCATGGCGTTAGAAATGGATAGACTTCGGGAGCGAAGGGGTATGAACTGTTCATCTCCTCTTTAGTTTTCACGTTTCGATCATGCCCGTTTCGATAGGCCGTTATGCGATGCTTCGGTATGTGTTGTCGCTATGTTTCACTAGATCCGAACATCGTTTCGGCTCTTATATTGTCTCTGCTTCGCCGTCTATACGTATTATCTATCTCTGTTTCTATAGTTCCGTTAAAATGTTTCGTCGCTTGTTCTCTCGCATGTTCCAAAGAGCTCTGTTGAGATGTTTCTTATGCAATTTATTTTTAGCCATGATATACATGTTTAATCTTGATGCTATGCAATATATGTCATGTTTATATGTCTTTGATTATGATATGTTTTGCATGATTATTAGTCACGTGGTTCATGTTCTTTTGAACATGATTGATGCTATGATCTTTATTTACAATTATATAAATGTCATCATCATTTTGTTAATTTATGGAATTAAATTGACATGGAAATTGCCTTATATTCTAACACCTACGCCTGCTCAGCGTCGACCACATCCAGAAGGGCATCCTCCTGCGGTCCTGCCAAAGCCTCCAGCCGGAGCCGGAGGCGACAACGACGATCTCGTCGACGCCCTCCGGTCCTCGTTCGAGCGCACCCTGCAGCTGTTCTACCCGTTCGCCGGCAGGCTCGAGGCCGAGGAGCACGCTGACGGCGGGACCGTGTCCGTGTTCTTGCGGTGTACCGGCGAGGGTGCCGAGTTCGTCCACGCGGTGGGGCCAGAGGTCGCCGTCGCGGACATCATCTCCTCCCTCTACACGCCGCCCGTGGTTTGGGACTTTTACCCTCTATCCTTTGTTCTTGGTGCGGACGCCGCCATCGAGCGGCTTCCCGTGCTCGCCGTGCAGGTCACAGTGCTCGCCGACGGCGTCTTCATCGGCATGACGCTGAACCACTCCGTCGGCGACGGCACCGCGTTCTGGCACTTCTTCAACACGTGGTCGGAGATCAACCGTGCCGGCGGCGGCGTCAGTGCCAACCTGCTCGGCAATCTGTCCACGCCGCCGCCGGTGTTCGACAGATGGTTCCTCGAGACATGTCCGGTGCCGATCCCCATGCCATTCCACAAGCTGGAGCACATCGTCCGGCGGTTCGAGCGCACACCGGTGAAGGAATGCTTCTTCACCTTCTCCGCTGCGAGCGTCAGGAAGCTCAAGGCGCGGGCGAATGATGAGATGTCCGGCAGTGCCACGGGGGCCACCATCTCGTCGCTCCAGGCGGTGCTGGCGCACTTGTGGCGCGCCGTGTGCCGGGCCCGACGCCTCCCTCCAGAGCAAAGCACGTTCTACTCGGTGTCGGTCGGGTGCCGTGGCCGCGTGAACGGCATACCGCCGGGCTACGTCGGCAATGCCGTGGTGTTTGGCAAGGCAGAGGCCACCGCCGGCGAGATCGAGGAGAAGGGGCTGGGCTGGACGGCGTGGCTGCTCAACCGCGCCGTGGCGTCGTTCGACGAGGCGACCATGAGGGAGTCGCTGGACCGGTGGGTCCGGGAGCCGGACTTCACATATATGGGCAACCTGTCATCCGCCGGCACGGCGCTGATCACCGGGAGCTCGCCGAGGTTCGACGTGTTCGGGAACGACTTCGGGTGGGGGAAGCCGATGGCCGTCCGGAGCGGCGCCGGGAACAAGGCCGACGGCAAGGCGACGGTATTCGAGGGTCCGGAGCGGGGAGGGAGTATATCGCTGGAGGTGTGCATCGCGCCGGACGCGCTCGAGAGGCTCGTCGCCGATGAGGAGTTCATGGACGCGGTGAGCACGCCGTCGTGATGAGGCTGATGCATCATCGACCGTGCATTAATCACCTAAGCTGTCACGTTCATACGTGCAGGCTATAATTTTTTTTTTTTTTTTTTTTGCAGAGTGTGCGTGCCGAATCATTTCTTGAGTTTTATAATATTTAAGTTTTGCCTATCCTATGAAAGTCAACTTGTTGTTTACGAGTTCTCTGAATTGGAGTCAAATTTTGAAATTGTGAAGTTATAGTAGGTCTTGTTTGAGGATTTGTCACCAATTCCTAGTTCAAATATCGTCAGCTCTGGCTGTCGTCAGATTGATGATGAGGGCAGTTAGATCCAACCTAGTACATAGACAGATCACCCACCCTGAATTTCTTCTTTTTATATGTGCAATCAAGATGATCCATCTGTTCATTAAAAAAAGTTATCCAACTAGACTAGTTGAGACTTTTTGTCACAGTGCAGACTGTACCTGAAGCCCAGAAGAGCAAGAAGGTCAAGAAGCCCAACAAGAAGTTCATCGACCCAGATTGGAAGAAGTAGAGCAAAGCCCAAACTGGTGGCCTAACCAGCCGCATCTGGTTTCTCTGTCGCAGAGAACAGCTGTAACCAGACTTGTCCTGGTGAACCCCGTTGGAAATTAAACCTGCGGCTAGAGCTCCTCGGCGACGACCAATCTATATCTCTTATAAAGATAAATCCCCCTAGTGAATTCTCTTAACATTCAAGCTATCCACATCATCAATCCACTTAACAATCCACTATACGTTGTAATTATAGCCAACTAGCACATAATTAAGATAGTTTCCCTTTATCCACTAAAATGCATTTAGTTGTCCACAAAGATATGTCAAATAATTCATCAAAACTAATTTAAAATAGTTGTATTCAATTGTCCACAAAGATGTCTTTAATCATTAATCAAAATTAGTTCAAGATAGATTCATTCGTATAACTATAAATATAAATAGTTTATTTTTAAAATTGTTCAATACCCGCAAACGAACGCGGGTATCCACCTAGTTTCTTGTATTGCTACGTTCTAAGTACCCAATACAGTAGTAGTATAATCCGTACTCCTACAGCTTTGTGCATGCATGCGCCAAAAATATACCGGGCTGTTTTTACTCTAGAGAATACTCCAATCCTTGTACCCGTAAACTTTTATAGTGAATGCTTGGAGTTGACTGTTAGTCTCATTTTTTGTCATAATATTATGGATAGTTTCGCATATCGTTGCTGCCATTTTTTTCCCCAACACCACGCTTGACTATTCATATGCTGAAGTTTGGACACAATTACCAGTCATAGGTGAATTAGCTTTAAGTGCCAATGTTTGGTGCCTCTTATTTTGGTGTTAAGGCCAGTCTCAATGGAGGTTTCACGGGAGTGTCATGCACATTAAATAGACTGCCATGCCAGCATTTGCATGAAATTGCATGAAATTGGAAGGAGAGAGAAGGAATTCGTTTCACCATGGTGAAACTATATAGAGGTGTTTCTAAAACATTGGAAAGTGTGTGAAACCCCCATTGAGAGTGTTATTTTATTTCATCCGCATGCATGGAGGAAGGTCATTGGTGAAAGAGAGGAGAGAGAGACAACGGTGGACCCATAGAAGTTTTAAATAGTACGTGAAACTGTGCAATGAAACTATGCATTGAGGGAGTGAGTTGTTTCGTATCAAAATTTCAAAGCTTTAAATAGCTGTGCAATGAAACTAGCATTGAGACTGGGCTAAAGGTGTGTTTGGGACTTTGGGTTAACAACGAAGTTGGATGGAACAATGCAATCCATGGTTTTAGGGTTGCGGCAACCCGTGTTAATATGTCCGGTTAAATGAAGATAAAACAATTTCCTTTTGTTTGCTTGAATGGACAGGATAGAAAATTAACTAAACATGTATCTCTTAATAGATTCAGATAATAATAGATAAATGATACATTGAAAAAATGAATAGACAATCAACACTAATCCTATCACGCTAACTATTAAATAATAACAAATTATGTTTAACCATGGCAAATATTACTCTAGTTAATACTAATTAATTCCATAATAATATGGTCTAATTTCCCTAATAAATATTAATATTGCGAGCATGTTCTGTGAACTAGTAGTGTGAACTGCATTCTAATTGTGCATTATATTCTGATTGTGTGAACATAGTGCTAAACAGTGTGAACATGGTGCCGATAGTGTGAACAAGTAATTACGTGCACCATATAAGGAGAGCGGTGCTGCCACCTCATCTAGCACCACACTTGCGGTTTCCTCTACCAAGTCCTCATGTCGCAGCAACCGGAAGATGATGCTGTCGATGACTTCGATCCTATGGAGGTGTACACCTGGGAAGATTTCATGGAAGAAGAAGCAATGTTAGATGAAATCTTTGATGAAATCTTAGAAGGATTTAGAAGGGAGCTGGTAGAGGAGTTGAAGGCCCACATCCATGGTGAATCATCATCTGCAACTCGCCTTCGCCGTCGACGTAGTAGACCAAGGAGGTAATACTATTTGTATAAAAGTTTTTGTTATGTTATAAGAAGATTCTAAAAACTTTGTAGACAAAATCTCCATCTATGGATTGTACATGTCCTTGCTATATATATTTTACATTTTTTAAAATATAAAAAAATCCAGCGCATCTGGAAACATAAATAAATAAGTAAATTTATTTATTTATAAATAAATAAATACTTTTTCTGATAAAAATAAAATAAAATGAAGCCGAGCGGCACGAAATTATCAAGGGTGCAGATTAGCCCCCAAGTTAACGGACGGCCTTGATCCCAGCCCTGGACTAGCACGGCAAGCCTCTCTCGCCCCCAAGCCCAAACAAACAAACCCAGACGAATCGCCGCGGCCCGCAAGCA
Organism: Themeda triandra; assembly: GCA_018135685.1. NCBI lineage: Eukaryota > Viridiplantae > Streptophyta > Magnoliopsida > Poales > Poaceae > Themeda > Themeda triandra. The sequence goes on along the minus strand of JAENPR010000015.1, from coordinate 530,774 downwards.
AAAGCGCAAACGCATCCCAAACCCAAACCCCCGAACCCCAGCGAGCACCTCTCTCTCGGCGGCGGCCGCGGAAAAGTCCGGCGGGCACGACGGCGGAGGCGCAGGCGGCAGCGGCGGCGGCGAGGGCGACGGCGCTGATGGAGTCCCTGGAGGCGCTGGTGGCGCACATCCAGGGCCTGTCGGGCAGCCGCGAGGAGGTGGCGCACCTCCACAGCCTCCTCAAGCAGGCGGACGGCGACTCCCTGCGCGCGCACGCCGCCGCGCTCGTCCCCTTCCTCGCGCACCTCAGCCCCGAGACCCACTCCCTCGGCTACCTCTACCTCCTGTACGCGCCGCCGGCACTTCCTTCCCCACGACCTCCTAACCCTAGCCCTGCACCTCCGAACCCATCGCCGCCGCGTCCTCTCTCTATCCCTAACTCCAATCTGCTCCTGACTTGCTTTCCCCTTGTTGTTTGTTCGCTGCAGGGATGCGTGCGCGACCTCCGGTTCCAATCTGAGCGAGTTCGGCGGGGCGGACTTCCTGGTCACCATCGCCGGCTTCCTCACCGCGTGCTCGGCGGACCAGATACGCCTGGCGCCCGACAAATGTGCGTCCTGTTTTTCTTTTCAATCTCCAGATCGATTCCAATCGCAATGCGCTGTACCCTGTCACGATTGGCTCTGCAGCGGTTGTAATCTGACAAATTTTGACCTAGCCCTGTTTTTTTGTTAGTCCTGAATGTGTGCAGGGTGTTCAAGGATCAGGTGATGCAGCTCAACATGCCCATCAGAGGGATCGCCCCGCTGCGGGCGGCGGTCCGTAAGATCCAGTCCTCGCCCGAGCAGCTCACCCCGGTCCACGCTGACTTCCTCCTCCTGTGCCTGCTGGCCAAGCAGTACAAGGCTGGCCTCAGCGTCTGGAAGACGACATATTCGAAGTCGATCAGCCAAAGGACCTGTTCCTCTACTGCTACTACGGGTCTGGGATTGAATTTGCCCTGTGGTTCACTTATTTATGGTTTTGGAGTCCATGTAGCTTTTGCTTACTAATTTTCCTTCTGCTGCAGAGGGATGATTTACATTGGGCTCAAGAAGTTTTCCAAAGCTTTGGAGCTTCTTCACAATGTGAGGCCTGGAGCTTATGTCGCGTGTCTGTTTTAGGTACTTGGATTGCATCTGATGTTTACTGAGGTGTTATTTTCAGGCTGTTACTGCCCCAATGTCTATGTTGAACGCGATTGCTGTAGAAGCTTACAAGAAGTATGTCCTAGTTTCGCTCATTGTGAATGGACAGGTACACTTCCACTCTGCACTCTATACTGCTGTCTAATGCAGACCTACAGGAGTAAAATTTTCAGGAACCTTTACCTAATGTTTTAGTTATGGAAACTTTGTTCCCTGCTAGCATCGTGTGTGGTAGCAGTGGCTAAACAGATGTAAATTTGACACCATCACTACTTATATTTGTTGATGTGACATAGTTTTCTCCCATTAGGTTAGAATTGAATAGGACATCAGTTTGTCTTCTTAAGGTGAAAAAGATCAAGTGATAGTATTCAATTAGCAGTCTACATCATTTGTTATAGGTTTATATTGGACAGATGCAAATATAATTAATTAAAGTACCAAATTCTTGTCAGATTTCAATATATTGGACAACTTGTGCAATCTAAAAACCAGTTTACCATGAATTCATTGAACTTAATATTGTGTCTGTTACCACTTGCTAGATTAAGTTAGGTCTATTGTTCAGGAAAAATAAATTGGTTAAAAAAGCAGGCAGAATTGATAAGTGTATGGGTTATTAATAAATTTCGATTTTGATAGATTCAACACCCTGCACCATTTTTATCTTCTACTCCGTCCTTTCCCAAATAAACCATTTCCTAGAATCCGTGCAATTCAAATTATTTTAAGTTTGACTAACTTTGTAGGAAAAAAAGTAACAAAGTCTGACATAAGATGAACACGTTATGAAAATATTCTCTATGGCTAATGATACTAATTTGATGTCATAAACCTTGATGGGTTTTTTTTTTCTTCTAGAAATTCAGTCAAAGTTAAAAAAACTGACTTAAGACAAATCTAGGAATCTATCAATTCACGGACAGAGGGATTATAATCGTTTATGTCCACTAAATCTATGCCTTAGTTTTGCTTGGTGGGGTTTTACCACATATAGAGATTCCAGATGGGATGAACTTGATATTCTGAATTTTACTGTGCTGATAGATATGTAATTTAAGCTCATTATATATTTTTTTTTTCTTGAACATCCCTCAAGTTGTTGCTTCAAGTTGAAATTGGCTAACATTTTGATTTAATTTTTGTAACAGGTCCCATCATTTCCTAAGTATACATCCGTATCAGCTCAAAGGAATATGAAAAATCATGCCCAGGTCTTATTCCACTGAGTTTCAATTCGAAAAGCACCAAATTATAAACTATGTCTTACGCTAGCTGTGAGTTGTTGGAACACTTGAATGCAGTGTTGATCGCAGCTGCTCTGCCTAGTTTTGTTTTTTATTGTATGTTTTTCGTAAATTAGTTTTGTTTCGATAATGATAGTGACTGTTTCTTTGCCTTACAAAACAGAGGAAGTAGCAACACACTTCTTTATAATGAACTGCTATTTCGAAAGCTGTAGATATAACATTGTTGACATTTCTCTTAATTTTACCCACTGGCACTATTGCGTGCTATAAACATATATATGATAATTTTTGTTTACTATGGTAGGTTTTGCTCTTATTGGTGATAGAATCTGCCTTTTGATACCTGCACGTCCTTTGTTTACGTGGTCTATAACTGTCATGATCTTATATAATCTCTCTTTGTGATCCTTCTTCAGATTTATGTTGAGTTAGCTACAAGCTATAGCAATGGCCGCTACAATGATTTAGAGACATTTGTCCATGCAAATTCAGCAACATTTCAAATTGTGAGTATTTTTCTGTCCACTTTGGTTGCCATTCTCTATTGTTATCTTCTGTTTACCTTCAACAGCAGGTACTGCCTTGTTGGAAACTACTTGTTACTTTGTATCAGATTTTATATGATTCAAAAATTTAATTGGCAAAATGATGCATTTGTTAACATCCCTGATTATGAGCTGCTCTTTCTGGCAGGACAACAACCTGGGGCTGGTGAAGCAAGTGCTCTCTTCGATGTACAAACGGAACATCCAAAGGCTGACCCAGACTTACTTAACACTTTCACTTGAAGATATTGCTAGGTCTGTTCAACTTGATACACCAAGGGATGCTGAAATGCATGTACTTCGCATGGTAAGTGTTTTTTTCTACAGCCTATTTGCATTATGGGGCCCAGTACTTAGACGACACTGAAACATGGAATATTTTTTTAGATCGAAGATGGAGAGATCCATGCAACCATAAACCAGAAGGATGGAATGGTCAGCTTTCATGAAGATCCTGAACAATATAAAAGTATTGAGATGGTGGATCATATTGACTCGTCTATCCAGAGGTGTGTGAATTACTGATGCTCTTGATGCCTATAATCATTTTATAACCTCAATTTATGAAACCATCCTAAAGCTGTGGTTCCATTCTTGGCAACCATGCACATTGCCATAGCCTCCCAGAGAAGTTGAAACACATAGTTGATGTTGATCCCATTGAGCTATTGCTAGCCAGAGAGCACACAAGTAATTTGGACTGATTCATTCTATAATCTGTCCCCAGATTGACGGCATTGTCCAAGAAGATGGCTTCAATTGATGAGAACATGTCATGTGATCCTGCATATTTGATGAAGGTCAGTTCAGAGTTTCATAGAGATTTCATTTGCTCTCTCTCTTGTCCCTGCCTTGTGGTTTGCTAAGTTCGGGATTTGGTGCAGACGGGAAGGGATCGTGGAAGATTCGATGGAAGGTTCGACTACGATGACTACGACTCTGTTCCGCACAGATATTTTTGAGTTGATCTGAGTCTTATGTGATTCTGAAGTACGATCATCAACTAGCAGCCATTCCCTAAAGTTATCATTAGTTTGATCGATCACAATGGCTTTTGAAAATTGAAATGCTGTAAATTCTGGTTTAAAGGATGGGTCTGTGGAGAAGACAGATACTACTATTCAGTCAGTGGAATTGGTCGGGGCTTTAATCTGCATGTGCTTGCTGTTGCTAGCATATTTCTCCCTTTTTTCTCCCTCAGATCTGCGACAAGATTTCGTTTGTCTAAATCATTTTGCTCGGTAGAGTTTTACCAACATTTTAAATTTTCACGTAATCATCCTGGATACCAATCTGGTGTTCCAGGTTCATTCATCTTGAAAGGCTTGCGCACAAGTTCAGTATTTGTACGAGGCTACCAGCTAAAGTTGAGCATTCCTTACTCATCACACATTTGGTCGTGCAGTTCATATTTAACTAACACTCCGTACTTAATGAACACTGTGCTGTTGCGTCATCACAAACATTAGCAATTTTCTGATTCGGCGAGATCTTTGAATTTGATCTCTATGAAATTTATGCAAAATCGTTGCCAATTCCTTCCAATTAGGCTCCTTAATTTATCCTTGCTTTCCAATTAAGCTCCTTAATTTATTTAGCAGACGAAAGACGCCTAAACCTCTCTTCGCTGAGTCGCTGTACCCTCCTGGAGTCCCCAGTTCCCTATCGCCGCGCGCCTCCAATGGCGATCACCGTCGGCTTGGGCCACTCGACGCTCCCCCTCGCGAGAACGCGCCGCGGCGCGCCGCCGCACGACCCCTGCTCATCATGCCTTACCGGCGGGCCACGCCGCATCCGCCCCTGCCGCGCGACCTTGGCCACGCCGCCGGGTCCCCTCGACGACGACGTGCCCCGCAAGAGCCCGCTCGATCTAGCCCTGCTACTCGCTTCCGTCGCCGCGGCGGCAGCGGCTGCCAGCCCGCATGCCGCGCTCGCCGCGTCCGGCGGCGCCATGGGAGGGCGGTCCTACTCGTCGTCGGAACCTTCATCCTCGTCATGGTCGAGTCCCTCCACATCGTCATCGTCGACGTCGTGGCAGCACTCCTCGAGTTCCTCCTGGCCGGAGTCGGAGCCGGAGCAAAAGACGGAGGCGATCTCCTCGGCTTCCTCGTTTTCTAAAAAGAAAATCTCCTCGGCTTCCTCCTGGCCGGAGCAGCCGACGGAGGCGACGCACGTATCCGTCGGCACGGCGCCGCCGCCTCCTCTGTTTACCGCCGCCGAGCGCGACGCGGCGATGCGGTCCGGGACCCGTCTGGCTGCTGCTTCCGTCAGCGCCGCTGCCCTGTTTCTCGCCGTGCGGCGCTACACCCGCCGAGGACGACCGTCATCAAACTCCAGGTCCTGCTGACTTTTTGCCTTGCGTCAATCTGACTACTCGCTATGCAAATCGATGGAGTAATTGGGAGTTTGTCATAATTCAGGTTGCATTGCTAGGTTTGGCGAAGTCATTCCAAAAAGATCTGAACGAGATTGCTGAGAAGGTGGAGGCTTCTAATCAACGATGGTATAAGTTCATACTGACAGGTAATGCAGATTCTAAATTCTTGCTGCTCAAGTGCTCATACTAACACTCTGTAGCTCCTTACAATATAAGTTTCATTTTTTCACAACCCTTTTGTACCTTCTGAAACTTGACCAGGACTTTCATTTACTTCACTACAATATTCAGAATTTCAGACTGCCAATCCTTTTGTCATGTACATGCTTTCATTAGTACTGAGTCCGCAACCAATCCTGCCCAGTTCCCAGCAGTAGACGAAATTTTAAGCTTGGACAGTATGTTTGGTTTCTTTAGAATACAAAGGGAACTCTAGAATTGAGTTTGTTCTAGTTTTTGCAAACAATCATGGATAATTAGGAATAGGTAGTGGATGGTTTCAACTTTTATGTCAGTTGCAGTGAAGACTGAAGTTGACAAATATCTATAATGTATAATGCGTGGATACATTTCAGGAATATTGGCATTTGTAGATATTATGTTGTTTTATCAATGTATAAGAACCAATGTATTAACAGGTGAAATATAGTATATTTATACAAAATGTTTATCCAATCAAATGTTTATCAAATCTTTATATTTGACTGAATCATTTTCATTAAATGATATTATATCTACAACTGCTTTGTCCATTAATACCTGCTTACCTTGCACATGAATATATCCATACTTGATAGGAGCTTGTTTACCATACTCTGATGAACCACCATTTATGCAGAGACCATATGTTCCCTGCGTCGTCACAACAATTGCTGTATATCTTCAAGTTTATCAGTAAGAGAGAGATATATGACATGAAAATTCTTTGGTGACAGATGGTTTTCATTCCTCTGTAGTGCAAGTTGCTGAATCTCGTGTTTTTTCATGCCATTTATTTTTAGGTTAATGTGAAAGATAGAGCTGACTCTTGGGAGCAGCATTTTGATAAGATTTCTATTGAGGAACGGAGTAAATTTGATGAAGAAACTCTCTACAACCTGGAAGGAATCAAGAGAAAGAAAACTTACTCCAGAAAACCTGATGGCTTCAGGAACGAATACATTGTGGTACGTGTACTTCTTACATGGCAAAATTGTACTAAAAGAACAATTGTTATCCATGTTTTTCCTTCACTATGAACTGGTTTAGACTTTCTATGAGCCGATGTTTGTTCTGTTGAAACATCAGGCATGTGAAGCTTCATACTGCAAAATGACTTTTTTTTTTATAATTTCCAAATCTTCAGTTAACCATGTTGGTTGCTGCTGATGGAGCACTGAAATTCCCCAAAGTCAGAAACTATTCAGATCTGGAAGCAGTTGTGGAAAAGCTCAACTCTATACCCGCAAGACAAATTCAGGTATAGTGTTGTCAGATAATTTTTTTCCCCTTTCAGTTTCACACAGGCGCTTTACTTTTTCAGATGCATAACTGCGAGTCTGTGATATCCATTGGAATATGACAGATATTCGTTCGGTTCCTGATTGTTGTTGCTATTTCAGGGCATTCAGGTTTTATGGACTCCCCAACATGAGAACGATGTTCTTTCAGAAGAGAAACTACTAGAAGACTACCCTTATCTGAAGCCCTTGTCTGATGACTAGGATAGTTTTGTTTTCTCTCTATGCTATTGTGTTTCATGGTACAAACGGTGGTTGACGATTGTCTTGCGCCGATCGATCATATTAAGATGATTATATTAGGGTCTAAAATGTGTCTGCTCGATTCACTTAACAGGCATTCTGCATTCAGCACTAGGTGCCCACTGCACCTTACAACATACTAGCAGAGTAGCAGATTAGTTGGTACAGCCATACAGCTGCTGTGTCGTTCCTGGTTTTGTTGCAGTGGGATATGAGGACGAGCAGTTTGAATGCACCGCTCATGCACCGCACAAATTGTATACTGCTGGGAGTGTGCGAGGACTCACTCTACGGTGCACGGACCCGTGTATTGGTTGGGTCCATAACTGAGAATTGTCTTGTACTATCCCTCAATGATTCTCTGCCCTCGAAGAAATGTGGCAAGTTTTTTTTTATAGGACATCATATTTATAGGACAAGACGATGTGCATGTAAACAATAACGACAACAACACATTTCTAAAAGGCAAAATTTGTAACAAGATGATGTGCATGTAAACAACATACACGTTTCCAAAAATATGAAGCAGAAGATAGATTACACTCCCTCCATCCAAAAAAAATTATTGTTGTTCTAAAAACTATATCTAAAAATATATGAACCAGAAGGTAGATTATACTCCCTCCATCCAAAAAACTATAAATATAAGGTACAGGATAATTTTTTTAGAGGAACAGAGACTAGAGGATCTCGTTACCGGCCGGGTTATTGTTGGGCCGGGCTGTGAAGACCAGCTCCTAGTTAATTCGGCCTAAGCCGTGCGTCCGACCCGACCTCTCCAATCTCCATTGTTGTGAAGCAATCGTACGCGTAGCTTACCGCAGATTCTCTACAGCCGGTACGTACGTGTCCACAGATACCGGACGGTCACGGGATTGGTACCTTGGATCTTGCGGCCTTTGTACGCTAGCAGCGAAGTACGTACAGCATTAGTATATGCGTTGGTTACTTTTATACGTGTTAACGTGTTATTAGAGTGCTTTATTCATAGTGCTCATTACCGGAGTATTCAGTATTCAGTGACAAAACCATATACTCCGTATTCTATAGTACTATTTTTTTAGAAAAAAGGAGTTTGCTTCCATCAATTGGAAAGGTTGTTTCCTGAAGAGATGCTTTTATTTTATTTATTTGTTTCTCCCTGAAGGTCTGCTACGTAGTACAAGTGGTAACATTAACATAGTGGCACGTTTTGTCGTTTCACCATATATCAAGGATAAAGGACAACTGTTATCACCGTTGGATTTGTGTGCCACGTAACCTAAGTAACCGTTCAGTTACAGTAACTGATGAGGCATGTATTCACATCTTGCCAGTCTTGTTTGGCGTTGCTCTGCCCGTGAAGCTTTCTCCCTTCCCGAGTTCAGCACAGCCACACACAGCCATGAGTATCTGCTATGCATGCCTGCCTGTAATTTTTTTTACCTTTACACAACGGGGCAGGCATGTTGGCACACACAGGGTCCGTGCATAGGCATGTTGGCTGGGTCCGTGCATGCATGTGCACAAACGGTCCTCTCTTGCTGATCCTACATTTTTGCAAGCTACCACTACCATCTCAGCAACTGCACATCACTCATCAGTATGCCGCGTCGATTGCAGGGTAGGGCATGCACCGCCGAATTGGGTGAAAGAATCTCTCTCCCAAAGGAAAGTCTGAAAGGAAGTCTCAAAAGCAAAGAAAGGCAGAGCAACAATAATGTTCAGCAGTCCAAGAAAAGAAGGGAAAGTGCATGCATTCGGCATTCCTACTTCCTACTAAAATGATCCTTCTCTTCCTCAAATTGATTTTTCTTGGCACACAATGTCAAACGATTGATTTCAATTCAATTGTTTTTTCCTACCAATTCTTTCGCTGCCTAGGTATACAAATACACAAGAACACAAGATGGATGCGTACTGTGTGTGTGCTTGGTGTTGGTCACCCAAAAAAAAGTTCACCTCCTACCTATTACCTACAATTACAATGCCGCAATTAGCAGTAAAAACAGAAACAAATCCATGCCCAAAACTTGCCTTTTCCTTTGACCTCCGTAATTTGCAAGCCAAGAATCCCAAGATCGGATCGTGTGGTCGGCCGCCTGTTCTGGAGGACCCAACAACAATGGATGACCTCTTCTTCCGCATAGCTAGATCCTCCTTCGCCGCCGGCGAGACGCCGCCGGCCTCTTCTTCCGTAGAATAACCTCAGTATCAAGCCCGAACGCATCGACCTTGGACACCCTGACAACCTCGCACCGCGGGAACAACCCCACAAGCCCCTGCACATCAAGCAGGTCATTCGCCGAGTACTTATCCCCGCGCCGATGAACCGCAACATGCAGCACCGCAACCCCGCCGGGGCGCAGCGTGCGCTCGACCTCGGCGGCGAAGCGGTCGGGGAACAGCGCGTGGTCGAACACGTTGGAGAACTCGAAGTCGAACGTGTCGTCGTCGAACGGCTGGCTGTGGAAGTCCCCCTTGACGACGAGCGGCGGGGCCGGGGCAAGGTCGATGCCGACGGAGTCGGCCACGCCGACCTGCCGCAGCGCGGCGACCTCTTGCCCCAGCCGCGCGCCGACGCAGAGCGCGCGGGAGGTGGCGGTGAGGAGGCGTTCGGAGCGGAGCGCGGCGAAGAGGCGAGCGAACGCGGAGACCTTGCGCTGCCAGTCCCGGGTCGCCCAGACCTTGCGGAGGCGCGGGTCGAGGGTCTTGTTGAGCTGGTGCTTGAGGTAGTCGTCGTAGGAGGCGTACTTGGAGCGGCGCATCCGGATGTGCGGGGACGGCGGGGATGGGGTTAGTGGGACGGTGGTGGTGGTGGTGGTGGTGGTGGTGGAGGAGGCGACGGTTGTGGCGGAGAGGACGGGGCGGGTGGTGGAGGTGGAGTAGACGTAGAGGAGGAGGAGGAGGAGGGAGAGGAAGGGGAGGGCGAGGAGGAGCGGGCGGCGGGCCGGGAGCACGGCCGCACGCGCGGGCTTGGAGGAGTCGGCGGCCATGGCGGCGGGCGGTGATGCGCTGCGCGCGGCGCCGTGGCTAGCAGCAAAGCGGCCGCATGGCGTGCGCGAGGCGGTGGTGCCGGCGGGCGGTGGGTGCGTGATTTGCTTTGGGATTCTTTTTTTGAGTTAAATGCATGGGAAGCCCCCAACCTTGTCTGAGTGTGTCACTCAGCCCCGAGCTTTGAAAACGCATTTTTAGGCCCTTAACCTTGCAAGCTAAATTATACACTAGTGGCCCATACCGTTTCAGCTGAACGTTTTGGCCTATACCGTACTCAAAGCAATACTACTTGTGTGAGTGTGTGTCTGTAGTCTACTTGTTCTATCGTTTGTAATACTTGAACTAGTGAATGGAATACTCGAACAAGTGAATGGAATTTCTTCTTCAAAAGTGAATAGAATTTGTCAGTATATATGTTGTTGTGACATGAATGAATAAGTAATCATCCTATTTTATATGATTGCAAAGACGTGTGGTATATGCATACAGAACAAGTGAATGAATGAGTATGCAAGCACAAACAAATGACAAACAGTTGAAGAAAGCAGTCACTGGCTGCAGTAATTTTTATCAACTTCAGCTACGCATTAGTGTTTTGGCAAGCACTCACTGCACTTTAGTGAAATTGCGTGTCATTTTGCCTAATGGGTTATATTACATTAGGCAGTACCCTTTCATCGCATTGGAGCAAAGACATGTACAAAGCTGTCATTTTGCCGCGCAAATGAAACCACAAAAGCTATATCTAGTTTCCTTCACAAGCCGATCACTGCATGCCATCATCGGGTGTTGGCTTCTTAGTCCTCTTCGAAGCCTTTTTTGGTGGATCACCATCCTTCTTGTGGTTGCCACCTCTAGGTCTTTTTGCCTTGAGTGCAAAGGTGGTGGGAGGTAATTGGCCTAATGGTTGGTATGTTGGTCATAATGAAAGATGAGTCTGGCAAAGGTTGTCTTGTGTGCTAGCCGTAAATGACTGTCACAAGCAAATATACTTAATTAGTGTTTAATTTTGGAAGCATATCTACAATGAACAAATGTCAAAAGCATAACATCACCCGTGCATCTAGTCGGGAAATCATTGTGTTGGTGAGCTGCGATAGTAGAGGCTGATCGCCTTCATTTGAATTCCGTTACATCTTCATAAGGTTCTTGATACATGTAGTCTTTAGGATCTTCTTCATGCTGAACTTGTAGATCACTTGGACCAGCTTTCTTCCATTGGATGTGGAATATGGCGCTCGAGGCCGTAACTTGGGCCTAACTCCGCATTTTTTTAACTCACATCCATTTCTCGTTATGGCCCTCTATTCCTGCAAAGAGTCCGCAATGCATTTTCATACCATGCCTTGACATTTTGACACCATGAGCATCTTGAATCTCAACTCGGCTGCTTCCTCCTATTTTTCCGTGGCCTTCCAACTTTCTTTTCATATACGGGAGGGAGGATTTCAGATCCGACACCTTTTTCCATAAAGATTTATCTCTACAAGGCATTATCTTTGGACCATACGCCATTAGAAACCTTCTCAAGAGTAGCAGCCATGTACCATTGTCTCTATGGGTATCCTCTCATGTCTCATGCATGAAACAAAGATGTGAACAAGGTATACCAAAGGAGGTCCCACCTTCTAGCCGCATGTCCTCTTCTCTATGTCAACAACAAATTGGTAATCTCTGTCTTGCACCTGAAAGATACCTTGTCCAGCAGGCATTTCTTCACTTGTTCTACCATACTAAGTATTGGCATTTCTCTAGCTTCAAGGATGTACTTGTTAAAAACCTCACAAACTATTATTCAATAAGATATCACATTTGGAGTATGTGCTAAAAAGCTCTCACCCAAGTGTTTGGTGCCATTTTCTCCAACCATTGATATGCTTTCAGGTTGAGAGTCTTCATCTTCTCCATATTTCTAGTCCATTGCACTACGTAACTTGATCTCGGCACAACACCAAAGCTGGTTCTTTAAGTTCTCTCCTTTGAAATGTTGCTGAAAATTTGAGTAAAGATGTCCCACACGTAATCTATGCTCGATTCAAGGAACACCTTAGATACCGCCGGAATTAGCCCCGCACACCAAGTCACAACCGAATTAATTTCCACTTCAAGAAAGTATTACAATACAAGTAAAAGAGAATGCTTCACCTTTTGTTTATCGGTCATCACGGTCCATGGGTATGTGTTCTCAATACCGAGGTCTTCTTCGTAGTTTGCAAAAACCATGTCCAAGTTGCTAGAGACTCCACTTCCACAACTCCAAATGCAATAGGATAGATGCAATCATTGGGATCAATCCCAACTGCGTTAGCATTATTCCACCATACTTTGTCTTTAGGTGATAGCCATCTAAACAAATTAGAGGCCTACACCAAAAGGAATCCCCTCTTGCATGCATCAAAGGAGACATACATTGAGCTAAACAAGTTACCAAAGAAGATGTACATACAAAGTGCTCCCTGGATTGATCGTCTCACCTCATGTGCATAATCCCATAGCATATTATATTGCTCGGCCTCATCACCCATAACCTTCTTCTAATCTCCCGGCTCTAGCAAGTTTGCTCCTGGATGGTGTTAGATTCCAGTCCTTCGTACTACCCTTGCAAAGTTTGCAAGGCTCATCTTTTGGTCTCGCTCTAAAAGAGTCAACATACTTTTCAAATAAGCCACTTAGATGTGCATCTCTTCAATTTCCATTTCTTTGGGCATGTATGTTTACCTCTCGTATGTCTTCACCAAGAAACCTTGAGCTCTTTCATCAAAAGATGCAAAGAGGTACCATTGGCAATCTACATCACAAGAGCTCTAATTCTTTTCGGTTCATTGCAAGGGATCTTTATTTCAACCCCGTTCTTGAGGCTATACTCAGCTATGACTTTCCTAAGCATTACAAAATTTGACTCAAATATCATGCCTACTTTGAATATTGGGTTGCAAATGTCCTCTTCTCTAAAAGTCTTGAAACCAAACCCGATATCCCCTTCACCTTCCGAGTCGAAGTCAGAGTCTGTCATCATCGCTGACACATCATCATCAAAAGATACCTTCAAATTCTTCTCTTGCCAATCCTCTTACCCTTGCGAACTCCATTATCTTCCACATTGTCAAGAAAGAGATCATTGTCATCATCTTCCAATTCATAGTCGAATCAACAAAGTCGAATCATCTTCACCGTCACACGAGCCGATCACCGCTACCAATATTGTAGTAGAATTCTCGTAATTTGTCACTCTTGTTGTGCTGGACATGTGATGCTTTCACCGGGCTAATCACCTTAGGCAGATCAGCCATGGGTTTGCCACCACATCATCCCATTTGGCACCCGATAGATTGTCATCATGATCGAAATAAAGGACAAAGTTTCGAACTTTTTAACAAAGGATGCCATAATTGATGTGTCTTTATCTGAATAAATCAACCTAAGTCCATCTGGTACACTTGTCCTAGGTAGCAACCAGTGGACCCTAAGGGTTGGACTCTTTGGATAATGAAGCATGAAGCTAAGTTTCTCAGCCACGGTACAGACCAATTTTTAGCCTTCAAATGATCAATCCAGTCCACCTTTTCATGTAGATATGCCTTGTTTTTCCCTTTGCCCCATAAATATTCCATCATGGTGTATCTCTACGAGAACTCATCACAATCAAGACCTACTTTACCCGAACACAAGGAAATCAAGAACCGCAAGAACTTAGTAACAGTAAATCGTAATCCCAAACCCTAAAACCAAAAAACATTGCGATTTGCCCTGGCTTGGCGGCAGTTGCTAGTCTATAGCACGTAATCCATACCAACTAATTCCTATTCTACAGCAAGAAATCCGCACTTACCGTACACGGCGGTATGGGCCAAAACGTCCAGCTAAAACGGTATGGGCCAAGTAGTGCATTATTTAGCAAGATTAAGGGCGCAAGGCGTTTTCAAATGCTTAGGGCCTGAGTGACACACTCAAACAAGGTTGGGGGCTTCCCATGCATTTAACTCCTTTTTTTTTCTTTGTTGTCTGGGCGAGAGGGAGAGATGTGGACGCGTGCTGTCGTGAGGTGGGATGATGGTCGGGATGGATCGCGATGCGGTGGGCCCGGTCGCCGCCCCAATTTAGGTCGCCGGACCGGCACATGGAACGGAAGTGGGCCTGCCCGGCCGCCTGGGTAGCCAACCATGTTCACTTGCACTCATCTCACGTGGCCACTTGCCGGTACTGTACCTCTGATATATATTAGCAAGCCAGTGTTGATAATAAATCATCAATTTATTTTTTTGACAAGAAACAAAACAAGAAATAAATCATCAATTTATGAAAACTAATCCTACTAATATACATCAAGGGCATATCTATATCTCTAAATCTACATATATATTCCCCTAAAAAAACATCTATATCTCTACATCTACATTTATTTCTGCATTTCATCTACTCTAAATCTATAAAAATAGTCCATATGCACATCTACATCTAGACCGTTGAATGTCAGAATGGACAACCTACTGGCCAGGCTACCATGTTGATTCCCTTCATGGCCACTTATTACTTACCTTTATTAATTGCTGCCATTAGTGTAGTAGTTGTACTAGTAAATCATAAATTAGCACCAATTTATAAAGAGAAGTAGTATTTCATGATCATGACATGCATGTCCAAAGGCTCAAAGCATCCTAGCTAGGCCTTGTTTAGTTGGTGAAAAGTTAGAATTTTTCTAACTGTAGTGCTTTCGTTTGTTTTTGACAATTAATGTCCAATTACGGACTAACTAGGTTCAAAAGATTCGTCTCGCGATTTATAGACAAACTGTGTAATTAGAAATTTTTTTACCTATATTCAATGCTCTATGCAAGCGTGGAAAAGTTGATGTGATGGAGAGAGAGTGAAAAAATTCTAAGTTTAGCATTACATCTATATTGTAAAAAAACAAACATCCTAGCTACTCATAATTACGGAGTATATATGGTTTTGTCATTGAATACTGAATAAAGCACTCTAATAAACACGTATACACGTACAAAAATAACCAAACGCGTATACTAACAGAGCACGGGGCTTGTATCGTACAAAGGGTCTTTCCATTGTTCACTCACATGCCCACCACCGCAAGATCCAAGGTATCTGTGGACAGGTACGTACCGGCTGTAGATTTTTTTTTTTTTTGAGGGGGCTGTAGAGAATCTGCGTACGCCGAATTAACAGGGAGCGAGTCTTCGCAGCCCAGCCCAAAAACAGCAGTATCCGTTGAGGCCGAGAAATTTGGAAATCTAGCCCGTTATTCGCGTCTTCAAACTTGACCCGAATTAAATGTAGTTCTTTAGAAATATGACCCACGTCACGCGAATTCTTTGGAAATTTAGTCTTTTCGGGATTTTAAGAATATAGGTAATTCCAGGAGCTGCTTTCACTGTTTGGGGCATGGGAAAAGACATTTCTACCCCTTCCTCATTCCAATCAACCTGGGCACCTCCCTGTACACCTCCCTGCCCGCCTGGGCACCTCCCTAACCGCCTGGATGGAAGAACAGGCAATATTTTGCACAAAAACAAATATGCGTGATCCAAATAAATAACACCAAGGTGTCGTACATGAGAAAAACAACCATACACCAGCATAAATAATAAAAAATATAGAATCCCAAAGATAGATTTAATAAGAGTAGAGGTTCACATAGATTTAATAAATAGGTTCACATCAACCACTTAACCATCTAGCCAATCTCGAAAGAGTACAGGTTCACATAGGTTCACATAGTTGAAATAAAAACAGCCATCAACCATACAAAAGAGTCTCATCCAGCCAATTTAGAACCACAAGTTCACAAACACAAAAGATGGCTGGGAATCAAAAGGAGACACAGGAAAGTCTCATGACATCGATTATTCAAGCATCCATGTTCTTCCCCTTCCTTGGAGTGAGTTTCTTGTGGATAGCTTGCCTCTTTCTTGGACTCTTCCTTGGAGTGGTCATTGTATTACTTGGCCCTTCTCCGGTTTGACTACACATCATAGGTAAATGGTTCAATATATGAGCTAAAATGCACACACATGTCACACACAGGTAAATGATTGTTACCTTGTTGTAAGTGCTTTGGAGCTTGTAGTGATTTGACTTGTCCCTCCAAGTTCCCCCATTGTTAGTTGCAGTTGGCTATAAAATGAGAAAGGTTAATTGCAATAGGTTAAAAGAGACTAGTGCTGATTTTAGTTTTTAGGAATCACCTTTGCCTCCTTGTAACAGGTCCAGGACTGTTGTTGATTTCACTTGTGTCTTTCGCCACTACAACCTTCTCGCCTTTTGGATGGACTAGGAGTTGCACCACCTTTGCTAGAACCAGGAGGCCTCCCACCTTCCCTTTCTTTGCTCGACTTTTCCGTACATGAAAATTGAGATGAGTAAAAAAATCAGCAAGTATGCATTAAAAAGGCATACACATTTA
This sequence comes from Themeda triandra, assembly GCA_018135685.1. Lineage (NCBI taxonomy): Eukaryota > Viridiplantae > Streptophyta > Magnoliopsida > Poales > Poaceae > Themeda > Themeda triandra. The sequence continues at coordinate 514,297 of JAENPR010000015.1, read as the reverse complement.
CCTCTTCTTTGTTCCATTTTTTGGGCACTTTGGAGAGTTATACCTATGGCCAAGACCACCGCATTCGAACACTTTTGCTGCCACATGCCTTTGCCCCTAGGCTTGTTTCCCTTGTTCTCTAGGCAGCTAGGTATTCTTTTTTCCTCACTCTTCCAACATCTCTCTTATCTAGTGGTGGCATCACTTTGAATCCATATACACGCCGCCACCGAGACTTATCCGGCAGTGGTTTGATCACACCACCATAGGCTAGTCTAAAACGGTACACTGAATAATATGGATCCAAGTAGTCTTCCATATTAGGATTCCTATATGTGATGATGAGTGCCAAAGCATGCGCACATGGCTTACCTGACACTTGCCACTCCCTGCAGGTGCATACATGATCCTTAATATTCACCACATGTCTTATGATCTTCTGTGAAGCAGTGACCTCTGACACTTGTGCTTCATCCCTTCCACCTCGCTTCTACTTTCAAGTGACCGAGCCGCCGAGTCATTGCATATAGCCGGCGTACAACAAGTGGCAAAGCATTACATGTCCTTCAAATTTTTCACCTATTCTTCTCCTTCTTGCATAAAGTTCCATGAATTTGGACCTCAGTTTGTCGGCGAGGTCAGCAACTGGACGGTCCTTAAGGTCTTTCACCCAATTGTTCCAAACCTCTGCCACATTGTTGGTGACTGCATCACACTTAATTGCCTCTGAGAATTTGCTCCTCATCCACTTCAACTTGTGATTGGTATTCAACCATGGCTCAACATTCTTGTTTACTGCATACATCTTCTTCATCAAGTACTCATGGTATTCTGGTTGACAAGTCCTGGCTGCAGGATACATTCTCCCATATGCCTGACCTTGAAACCTCTTGCTAAAATTCTTCATCAGATGGACAAAACATTCTCTATGCTCTGCCCAAGGAAATACCTTCTTCACTGCATTCTCTAGGCCCTTGCAAGCATCTGAACTAATAGCTAGGTCAGGTAGATTACCAATTGCCTTTTGCAGCTGCTCCATAAACCAAGTCCAATTATCAGTAGTCTCACCATCAAAGAAACCAAATGCAACTGGAAAAATCCAGTTGTGCCCATCTAGTCTCAGAAGCTAGGTGACCATTCCATCTACCATTGAGAGCTGTAGAATCAACACTCAAAAATGGCCTACAACCATTGAGGAATCCATCAATGCTTGGCTTCATACAACGTAAAAACCCGTGGAAAAATACACCTTCCTCTCGTAACATTAACCTCTATCTCTACAACACTTCCCGGCATTCTCGAGCTCAATCTCTCGCCTTGAAGTTGAACAAAAGACCAAAACTTTCTTCCCATGTGCCAAAAAGTATATCTCTTGCACAATCCCTCCCAAGATGTACAGTGTAGTACCCAATTGTGACTTTATACTTTTCTTCTAACTCCTTTTTAAGTTCGGTTATGTGCATGTTTGGATCCTTCTTTAGAAAAGGGATTGCCCTATCTCTTACCCATTTGTAGCTTGGCATCTTGGTGATCAAATCTTTAGTAGATGGACAAAAGGAGTGGTCTCCTTTATTTACTGCAACCTGTAAATTAAAACAAACATGTTAGTTAGCATACAATATATATGAAATGTGACAAAACAACCATGCAACAAATGAAAAGTGTTAGCGTGCTGCATTTGAAAAGTGTTAGTACCCTGACTTGTTGACCATCATCACTCATCAGCCTTGCTGAAATTCTCCATGTACAACCCTCGTGACTGCATCTGCCAAGGAAATAATCTGTGCGAGATTTCTTTGTTGCAAGCTGAAATTGCCCCTTTATAGCATGCTGTCGCAAGGCTGCCCTAAACTCATCCATACTAGCATATACTGTTCCAACCTCCATTGGAGGGTCATCTGGGTCATAGACCATAGAATCCTCACCAGGTACATGATCATCAACCGCCAAGTCTGCATCTTGTAGCTCGATATCATTAAGATTAATCTGAGTCCCCTTTTGGGCCGCCATCCTAGCCTGTTCAGCTCTCTCATCCTCTGCTCTAAGGCCAACAAACTCATACACGAAATCCTCATCCACCACAGGAAGTGCAGTACCAATCTGTTCTTCTGTAAGAGGAGTTATCAGCAGACTATCCCAGTCAATTGGATGAGAAACAACTGCAAGATTGCTGCAATCTCCTTGTTCTGTGACATTGTCATGGCCTACATTACTAGCTGCAGCTTACGCGCTCTATAACGGCCGAGTTGGAAGACATTTGTGCGGGTTTATCCACCACATCACATTGAGTTACCACATCAACAGAGCCACCATCATCAAATGGAGAGAACTGGAAACACAAACTAAATTCTCCATCTCGATCCGGATCGATTCTACCGTGTACCGACAACAAAAAAAGTGACACAATTTAGATTGTGTCCCAAATCAACAGGAGAACATCTAAACATACAGTGGAGAAGGAGTACAGTGGAGAAGGAGAGATTGGGGCTCTTACCCTGGAGAAGCCATGGAGCACGTGGAGGAACGTCACCACGGACCCCTTCACCCGCCGGCCTGGAGGCGCCAAGGGGCCGACCTTGCTGCTGGAGCACGGCGGTGGCCTTCGCAACCCTAGAAAGAACAAAATGTAAGCAATGGATGGGGCGGAGAGGAGGAGGCGCAAGGAGAAGCAGCGGGTGGGGCGCTGCTCGGGGCGGCCGGACCTGGCACAAACCAGCGGGCGGCGGACGGCGGAGGCAGAGGCGTCGGGCGTCGGGCGGCGGAGGCGTCGGGCGGCTCCTGTAGCGGCGTCGAGCGACTCGCGGAGAATAAAGTCGCGAGCGCGACTCTCCCTCCAGCCAGAGAACGGAACAAAGAGATAAGGGAGGGGCAATGAAGTCTTTTCCCCTGGCCAAAACAGTGCAACAAGATTTATTGAATTATTGAAATTGCTAAAATCCCGAAAAGACTAAATTTAAAGAATTCGCGTGGCGCAGGTCATATTTCTAAAGCGCTTACGAATTCGGCCAAGTTTCAAGGGGCACGCGAATAACGGGCTAGATTTCCAAATTTCTCGTTGAGGCCCCCGCCGGCGGCGTCCCCGCGTCCCCGACTCGAGCGGCCGCCGCGCCCCCGTCCCCGTCCTCGCGTCGTGAGTGGCGACTGGCCCCGGCGCCCCGCCCTCCGCGGCTCCACCGGCCGGCTTTGCCGCTACGCCTGGCGGCCTCCGCCGGGCAGCTGCCCGCCTGCTCCTCGCCGGTGCGCCCCCGCCTCATTCCTTCGGAGTCCGGGCGACCGGCGTGACGGCCTGCGCGTCTCCTCCTTTGGCCGGCGACCGGCGGCCACAGCCACCCGCCCAGGCCCAGGCGGCCAGCTCCTCACGCTTCTGTCTCCTTAGTGAGGTACTGAGGTATTAGTGATTCAGTTATTCAGTGATTTCATTTTGCAGTTGTTCAGTCATTTCATTTTGCAATCCTCATAGGGTTGTATGTAAGTTTGTTTTGTTATACATTGTGTATCCCACAAAGGGGACGGGATTTATCTATTTTGATTTCTAGACGAAGAAGATTTTACCTATTTCATAATTTTAGTTACCTTGTATACACTGCATTCGTTTTGAATCCCTAGTATACAGCTAATGTGGTACATACATTCGTGGTGTCAACTTGCTAATATGAACCCGGTCAGATGGATTGTATATTTGCTCATCTTGTTTAACTGATGGAAACCTTATACTGTCTTTGGCTAGTATGATTTCTAGCCTTCTATTATTTAGCTCACACAAGTTTTCACATGCTACTGCAGTGATATTTTAATATACGGAAATAAACATGAAAAAAATGAAGTATGCAAAATGCACTTGTATAACTTTAAAAGCATCATATAGATTATTCTTTTATTTCACATTTTCACCTGGGAATTCTGTGAAATGAAAGAAATACATTACAATGACCTGAACATTTCTTGATGATAATTCAGGCTACAACATGGAAATATCCATCCCTCTTATTCTGGTACTAATCTCCTGTGGTAGAGTAGCATGCATAGACATATATTTCTTTCTTTCTATAAGGCTAGCTTAGTTTTCACCTGCCTTGTTGAACCATTTCCTCCAAAAGAGTATGGAAAAGACAAATATCTTCTCATACAATTTGTCTAATAGCGTGAAATATGCGTACCTCCACATTTTCTTGAACAAAAAGCCACAAAACACCACCCAAAGGCCCACCACAAATCCAACAAGTAAGCCAAGATAGAAGTCCATTATTCGAGCTGAGCCATCTTCATGATGTCTGATGGGATGTTCCACAGTTGGTGGTTGATCTCCAGGGCATTGCTTTGGAAGTGGATCTCCACAAAGACCAGGATTGCCAATGTACATGGAAGTTGGATCGCCAGTGTTGAGTGTATCTAGTTGATGACCAGAGGGTATTCTGCCTGTCAAATTGTTGTAGGACAAGTTCATATAACTCAGTGAAGTTAAATTTGATAAATCCCATGGAATTTCACCAGAAAGATAGTTGTTCGAGAGGTCAAGAGATTCCAATGATTGCAAATTTCCAATATGCTCCGGAATCTTTCCACTCAACAAGTTCCGTGACAAATTCAGATTTATCAAGCCAATAAGAGTACCTATTTCTTCTGGAATTGGTCCAGATAAATTGTTGTTAGATAAATCTATGCTCACCGGGAATACTGTATTTTTTGTATAGTTGAGTTCTTGTCCTTTTATCACCAGAGTTAAACTGTCATCAGATGGTCGCATAATAGTAATAGAGTACTCTCTTTCAAGTTCTTCATCGAAAGGATGTCCTAATATATATGGATATGCAGCAGTAGCGAAGGCTTTTAAATTCACTAAAGATTGTGGTATTGTTCCAGAAAATGTGTTATTTGCAAGATCCAAAACGTGAAGGGCAGGGAGTCTTGTTATCTCAATTGGAATGCGACTAGAAAAAGTATTGGATCTTAATGCTAGAATTTCCAAATTTTGTAATTCCTCGCCTATCCATGCAGTTAACTTTCCAGTGAAATTATTGTGTGACAAATCAAGGACAAGAAGATTTTTGCAGCTTCGTAGCAACAATGGAAATTCTCCTGAAAGGTTGTTGCTACTTAAAAGCAGTGTGCGGATATTCAAACTTGAAGGACTCTTAGAAATAGAAGAATTCTGTTGTTCTAATGAAACTTTGATGCCACAATCAGGAAGCTCCCCAGCAAGTAGATTGTCTGACAGATCTAGAACTTGTAGCTGCTTCCACTGACAAATCTGTGCAGGAATAACCCCAGTAATTCGGTTGGAGTAGAGAACCACCAATTGTAGCAGTGGAGCTTCAAAATTTAGTGACAACGGTCCATTCAAAGAGTTTCTAGAGATATCAAATGTCATAACGCTTCTTGGCAACCGTGGTACCAAACCAGTGAGTTGGTTTGACCTAAGTTGAAGTAATTCCACTGACATGAACTCCAAATCATGGGGCAACTAACCAGCAATTTGATTATAAGACATTTCCAAACTTGTCGCATTTGCAAAGACAGCCCAAAACCATTCTGGAATTGTACCAGCAAGGTTTGTATATGAAATATCAAGAACATCAACATGGTTCTGCCAGTGTAGCCAAGCAGGAAATCGAGGACCTAGTTGACAAGATGAAAATACTGCCACATTCAGTTGAAACGGTGGCACCCAGTTTGAATCCACTTTGATTTCTAGATAATTATAAGACAAATCAAGATGTTTCAAACTTGCTAGCTTGGTAAAGCCTCTTCTGATATGACACCATTCAAGTTGTTGCCAGATACAACTAGGGAGCTCAAATTTGTAAGTTCCCCTATCCCCACAGGCACAGGGCCACTAAGTTGGTTGTCAGAAACATCAAGAATCTTTAAGCTAGTCTGGTTTGGCAGCCAATTTAACATTGTTCCTGTTAAGTTGGCTTGGCTCAAGTCCAACTCTCTCAGTTTCCTCCCTGGGCAGCTTGGTAGCCTCTCCATCAGATGTGCTATGTCGACACCAATATTAGTATAAGAAAGGATTAAGGTATTTAGATTGCACATGTTTCTGAACGTTTCTGGTATAATCCCATTCAGATTATTGTTTCCAAGATCAAGCACTTCAAGTGAGGTCATGTTTCCCATCTCATCAGGAAATGAACCAAACAGTCCACATGGATCGAGTTGAAGACTCTTAAGGCAGCTACCCAGATCCAGAACCACCAGTTGGGTAAGATTGGGCCGCTGAATAAAAAATTGTTTGAAAGGTCAAGTTCCTCGACAACAGTAAGGTTGAGATGTGAAAGAAAGGAAGGGATATTGATACTGCATTCTTCTAGATGCAGTACTCTCAAGTTTGGAAGGGTGTTGATAGCTTGGGCCGGATCAAGCACTGTACTAAGGTTCACTATGTTCATGTTGAGGTGCTTTAGTGAAGAGAGCTGTGATAACCATGACAGATCCGATGAATACTGATTGCCAGGGAACTGATTGTTCAGGTCAAGGTACACCAGCTTGGAGAGGGGCAATCAGCTTACCCGCTGCTTTGCTACGAGCTTCACGAATGAATTTTAGTGGATAGTGTTATATATAAGTAACCAAAACACAGATACTAATGCTGTACTCCGTTGCACATCATGCCTCTGGTGACGGAAGCGAGTAAAAATGGAGTGGGGCAATCAGCTTAATAACCACCTATGTTGTTCCTCAATGTTTCACTTCAGCAGAGCAGAGCCACAAGCAGAGAGCATACACATATGTATGTATCAATAATTCTCACACTGTAGCTTGATTAGTGGTCCACCAATACAATACAGCCGGCATATGCATATGCTTGAGCATGAGGATCGCACACGGCCAACATGTAGTAGATGCAGGCACTTGGTTTCATCATAGATACAATACATATGTACTAGTAGATGGATACATATATAGCAAGCAAAGCAATCCCATGAGCGCAGCCATCAATTCGCACAAGACAAGACAGGTGCGGATGATGCGCCTCTTATTACAAGCATTTGGTCTGATCAATCTCAAACGGGCTGGGCTGAGGTAGCAAACACACAAACACACTCATCGTTCAATAAGCTGAAACACACACACACGCATACAGCCAGGCATCGGACACCAACTAGGCGCCTGGCCGTCTTTCTTATTTCAAAACCAAACCAAACCAAACACAGGAAGAATTGCAATTGTAATTGCAAACAGAGGCAGCTGGCCAACTCGGCCAGGTGGTCATCAAAGGCAGGAGCTAACCTGAAGCCCCATACCTTCCCTGGCCTTTCACACAACGAACAAACTGATCAACAGGCAGGCAGCATCCATCGATCCACAGACACAAATGCCATAGCAGCAACAGTAGATACATACTTCAGAATGAGTTTCCATCCGTTTCAAAAAAGAATGAATTTCCATCACCTGGGCAGAATGAGTAATCGAGAAGCAAATCGAATCAATTAAGACCAAGTATATAAGCTGCCTTATTACTAATTAGGCTAGCTAGCTACAACAACAGATGTAGTATGGATGCATGTACTTATTGATACCTGAGGACAGTGGTTCTGGGCATGCGCCTCTTGTAGTAGCGCGAGTGCACCGGCGCCTCGTACAGGGAAGGGTCGTGGCCGGCGTCCACCCCGTCCCACTCCAGCGCGTCCCATACGTCTTTCTCAATCTCCAAGATCGGCCTCTTCATGGCTAGCTTTCTGCCCTTCATGGCTGGCAGCCGGCGTAGGCTCCAACATCCCCTGATCTTGATGGTCTCCAGTGCGGGCGCCAGCATCTCAGCAGCCTCACATATCTGCTGCAGTGCCGACAGGTCATGTAGGTGGATGGTGGTCAGCTTCGGGAACTTGACGCTTGTATGCTTGGACTTCGTCTCGTCACCCGGTACGAAGACGTGTCTGAGATTGCCGCAGTGGATGATGTGGAGGGTCTCCAGGTTGGGGAAAGAGGGGCGATTGCCCATTGCAAGCCCAAACTGGAGGCTTGGACAACAGCGTAGGTGCAAGTGCCGTAGGATTCTGAAGCGATCAACAGAATCGTCGATGAAACCTTTGCTCCATACACAACGAGACATCAGCAGATCTGATGCCCAGATGGTCTCCAGATTACCATTCTTCTCCTCTGCATCTTGAGGAAAGACGGCATACAAGTTGGGACACCTCTCGACGCGGCACCACTTGAGGCAGAACCAAAATCTTATAGGCATGGTATTGTTGTAGGTCTTCACATCATGCACATGAAGGGATTCAGTATACCATCTCAACAGTTTAGCCAAATTATCAACATAACGATCTGCCACCACCTCACTCGGCACGCTATGACTTCCGTCACCAATCTCAACATGGCAATTCGATTGTCTCGTCGGGCCTTGCGGGAAGGCCTGCATCGGGGCTGGTCCATCACCAACCTTGGTAAAGACGTCACAATACAAACTTCTAGCAATTATGTCATATTGTCGTTGATGATCAGTAGATCCAATCATCGTCTCCTTGTTTATTGTTGCTTCAGGTTGAATAGTCTCTGTACATGCAGCTGAAGAGGTGATGCTGATGTTGAAATAGTAACGGGCATCCTTGGGATAATGTGCACGGTTCATGGGAGTCCATAGGGACCGGGCAAGCCTAGCATCCGCAAAGATTGCATGCACTTGCAGCCGGAAGTGTTCCTGTTGGGCACATAGGGATGGTGGCCGAGCACATCCAAGTGTCCTCCCACTCACAGGTCGTGTGTCTATGCAGATCAACTCCAGCAGTTTCAGTTGTTCCTTATATGAGCCCCATTTTATTGCCTGAAGGTTCTCACAGCCTAGCAGGAAGAGTCTCTTGAGCCTCGGGACATTCACTGCCATAGCTCCAAAGTCAAGTACCTTGATCGCACATCCTGAAAGGTCCAGCTCCTCTAGATTGGGAAGCCCACGCAAGAACATATCCTCCAACAATGTGCAACCCTCAAGAGATATTTTGGAGGCTCTGACATCCTTCTTATCTATGGTAGATCGACAATACTTTGGACGAGAACTCATTGGAGGTAGCTTACCGGTTGATGTCCAATTGTATGCTGGTCCATAACCATCAAAACTAAATGACATTAGCGAGGAGTTGGGCAGCACAACATGTTCAAGCTCATCACAACCATCTAGAACAAGTACTTGAAGTTTGCTTGCCTCTGATAAGCTTCCTGGTAGGCTTTTCATGTATCTGTTACCAGACAAATCAAGTATCTCTAGCTGTTTCTTACCCACAAATGAGTTGTTGATGTCCAAGGATGTCGTCTCTTCCTGATATGCAGGTTTGATTATTTCTTTTTTGATGAAATGTGCAGGTTTGAATATTCGAAGTCTTTGAAGATAAGGTAGCCTTTTCTCTAATAATTGACCTGTATACTGCCAGCACCTAACTCCTCCTATATTTAGTTCTGTGAGATTAGCCATAAGACCAATCTTTTCCTTAGATAAGATCTCACCCCAGTCAGTGTAATGCAGGTCAAGCACCCACAGGCTATGCAAAAATAATGTCCACTTGGCGATACAATCCCCTCCTTCAAGTTCACTTGTATTATTGTTTTGATTTGTGCAGTTCCCCAGTCCAAGAAATCTTAATGTATTGCAGTGCAGGAAAGGAGGGGACACAAAATTGAAGGCACAACAGGAGAGAATTAGAACACCAAGTTTACTGCACTGTTTAAACAAGGCATTTGGTAACCGAGGTACACCTACAGTCTTGTCAAATGATAGGAAAATTGACGATGCCATTGCTAGTATAGTTTGCATGTTGTCTTCAAGTATCTTATTCTTTGAGGTGACAGAAATCCAACGGTAAGGCCTCTTTTTATATTTGTCAATGTTGCCATCTTTGACTAGCAGATGAGGATCTTCTGTCATCATAGAAAACACCTCACCAAGCAGAGAATCATCACCTGCAAAATTTATTGCTGAATCCAATGAACTGCTAATCTTCCTAGCTGTATCCCCTTGTTGAATGATCCCATCACATATCCATAAGTTGGGAGCATGACCTACCCAATGCAATCCAATGGTGCTGAGGTAAAACCCATAGCAATAACAATTTATGACCATTGTTAAGTTGATGTCCCTCATAAATGGATAGCTAGCAACTCTGTTGGCAACCTCTTCAAGAAACAGTGCACTACGTTGTGAGTTTGATAACTCGACGGGTTTATGATAGGTGTTAATAATAAGGCTTGTGTGTCTTAAATTCTTTACTAGTTTCTCAATACCATCATGCTCACGCATAGTCACGAGCCTTCTTCCAAATGTCCATATTATCATGCCATAATATTCTGGAATACCAAATTCACTTAGGGCAACCTCATCAGCACTCCCATTAATGAAAATCATCATGAATCTATTTTCCCTCAGGGTTTGGTCAATCATTGCTGAAACTTCTCGTATCACATCCCTAGAACCATGATCCACTCCGTTGAAGTCATCCTCCTCATCCTGCTCCTCAATAATGGCCATTGTCTTCCGGTCAAGCCTTAGCTCCTCTGCAATTTTTCTCTGCATCACCCTTTTACTCTCCCACAATGAGCAATCAATGTAAATGGTTCTGCCAAAGCATAATTTTGGAGGAGGAGATTTCATAGATGGAATTGCTTGTGCTATGGATCTAAGAACGGCGGTGGCTCCAAAGCCACGCCACCCATCAAAGTAGACTATGTTGTTCTTGAGGCTGGCCCACTGAATATAATTCAGTATTTTCTCTCTTGCAGCAACAACATCTGTTGTGTAGATTTCCTGGAACATGCATGGGGATAGCTAGCTAGTTAAGATCCGCTCGGCATTTATATAAGGAATTTGGTAAAGAGAACAAAGTTGCTACGAAATGTATGTATGTATATATATGCATAATTAAAACATGAGAGTAGCGGTACCTTCAATTGTGGTGCCATTGTGAAACTCCTCTGCTAGTGTACAAGAGGAAAAAATTATATATCAACAGGGAGTAGACGCGCAGACGGCGGTTATCGATGGATCAATCATATCAGGTAGCATATTTGATCATCGAAAGAAGACGTCGCTATCCGATCCCCAACATGCAGTGCATTCCCTGTATGCAGGCGTGCACACAACATTATTACTATGTAATATCGTTTAGAGAAATTTTACCGTGCTTAAAAAAATAAGAACCATCCATTCGGATTGATCTAGTGGCTATAAAATAGGTAAAACTAATCTAGAGGACTTTGCACGCACGAGTAAGCAGCATCGTCGATCTTCCATCGATTTTATTATTTTATTTAATTCGAGACCGCAAGCAAGCAATGCAATGCAATGCAAAGCACGCACGCACGCAACACCAATGTCCAATGAGTTTCTTAACATAATGAAATTGGCAACGTACCGACTCCTTAGTTATAATAATTAAAAAACATGGATAATAATTAACGTACACATGCACAGTACCTTCAGTTTCTGCGGAAGAAGAAGAATGGAGATGAAGATGCTTGGTCGATGGAAAGAATTGAACGATCCAATGCTTGGACGCTTGACGAACCAGAGAGACCGATTCGATTCGAGAGGGTTTATATTAGTTGCAGTACATACCGACTCGTTTTAAAAGAAAACAAATGGATATTTTTTGTTTGAATGCAAAAACAATAATGGATAATAATGTACATACCGTACCTTTAGTTTCTGCGGAAGAGGAGAGGGAGATGAAGATAATGGAGGGTGTGGATCGATATCCCAGATATAGATGTTTAATTGCCCACCAATGGAAGAAGCCGATGGATGGAATGAAGATGATGGTAGCTAGATGTTGCCGTGTCCAGTGTCCTCCTCGCTAGTCCTTCAGATCCAACAAGGAAACTTATTAAAGCAAAAGCACACTCACAAGCCAGGCACGATCCCGATCCCTTGCTTGCATTCTTAGTTGCAGCATCTGATCTATTGTTATAGTATTTTTTTGAGATTACACGGTAGAACGTAGACCCCCCACAACAAACAGCTACACTCACCTCTATGAATACGTGCACAAACTATATCCCTATGAGCACCTCTGAAGTACTGAACCGTCAGATTTTGAAGTTTACGAAGTCACCACCGGCGCCTCGCTGTCGACGGAGACGTCGCCTACCACTTAATGCATAGCGTCGTTAAATCCTGAAATAAATTTAGGAAAATACGAGCACTCATGCCAAGTCGAGTACATGAACCGGGTGGGCAGGTTCCACCACAGGAAACCTAACCAACTGATCTCAGTATATATGCATGGATGCTGCTTTTAATTTCTTCTTTGTTCCTGCAAAGCTGCTTTGGCATGCATATATGAGGCCCATCGATCAATTTGGGGGCCTTTGTTTGGTTAATCAGCTCGAACGCCCCCGACGACGGCCCGCCCGTTATGGAAGCACCCAGTTTCTTTTATAAATTGGGAGCCCTTTGTGCTCCCCGTAAGATGTTCTAAAATCTTTAATGCAGTCTGTTATATAATTATAAAAAAAAGATGAGTTCTGTAGGCTGGTGATCTGCCCTAAATTTACTCTCGGTTGCTTTTCATTATCTTTAATAAATTATTTGATCACCGAGTGGTCACGACAGACGATTCAAGAATTATGGTTTGTTATACTTATTAAGGGAAATGGTGAATGTTGGCGCACCTTTGTTTTACAACCACAATACGATGTTGTATAAGACTTGAGTAATTAGTCTTTTAGACACGACCAAATTGATCCAAATACCAACTCTTTAGACCCCTAGTTGTTGCCTTTGATTTTTATATATAATAAGAGACGTTTTACCGTCCTTGTAATCGCTTCCCATCGCTTCCTCAAATTACTAATTTCATTAATAAAGGGTATTTTAGTCTTTGTCTAAATAACACTGTTGATCCCACCCACGCCTCCCACCAGTCCCGAACTCCCGATTTCCCTCCCCGATCGCTTCCCCATCTCTTCCCCGATCGGTCTTTCAGCGATGCCGCACGCCGCCGGCCCTCACCCTGCCTGAGCCGCCGCCGGCCCTCACCCTTCTCTCCCCTGCCTGTGCTGCGCCGCCGCCCTCTCCCCTGCCTGTGCTGCGCCGCCGCCCTCTCCCCTGCTTGCGCTGCGCAGCCGCCCCTCACCCCTTGCGCCGCCGCCGGCCCGCCGTCGCCCGCCCTGCGCGGCCGTCGCCCTCTCCCCGGCACCCCCGCTGCCCTCAGTCCGAGGCCGGCAACCAGGTCCCTCCCCGATCAGGCAGCCACTAGGCCAAGGTCGGCACCTTCTCCTGCAACGTCAGCCTCATCAGGGACCTGAACAAGAACATCCGTTGAACACTACGCCGACGTATCCTCGCTCTTCGCTGCCTCCGATGCTGGGCTCAAGCGGATCAGGTATGACTGTTAGGGAGACAAATACAATGATGTTGGCATCCATTGAAATTCCGTGCTAGTTCATGTTTGTGATGTGGTGTTCAGAGTAGCAATGTAAGAAAGGATCATTAAGTTTTGATATAACTGAGATTTCTTTACAAATGTGTAGGTTAGAATTGGAACCATTACACATCTTGATATGTGCAAATATTCTTTTCGTACTATTCAGTTCTTGTAAAATGGCTTTTATATAGACTTGTTAGTTGTCAACTATTGTGCTGCAGCTCTGAAAGTATATTGCATATGTGCTTATCTGCAGCTCCCTTATTTGGTCTACTTAGATTGGGACTGTTGTCGAATCCATGTTGTCAAGGAGCATGTGCCATTTTGAACTTAGTGGTGGAGATTCTTAACCTTTAGCATTGAGCCGGTATCTGCATATCTGCAGCTGTTGGGAATCATATACTTGTACCAAACTTCACAGCCAGCATCAGCCTAGTCATCCAAGATCTCTCAGGAGATCATCTTTTGTATTGTTCTGCACACAGATGTAGGGCTCACTGATTGCGAGCGGGGCAATGGAAACAATGCGGTGACTCTTCGCAAGTTTGTTTGCAGTTGTGAAGGTTTCCGCAGGGCGAAGGAGCTGAATAGGGAGATTAAGCAGCGGAGGCCACGGAACATTACACGTTGTGGGTGCCGTGCTCGACTTGTGATTGCACAGGCTCAGAACGGGCAGTGGTACATGAAGGAATTCATCGACGAACACAACCATCCGATGATAGAACCGGACCTTGCTTGTTTTCTGCGTTCACATAGGAGCATCAGCGATGATAAGAAGGCTGAGATTGTGGAGTTGCAGATTAGTGGGATCCGCAAGTACCAGATATGGGAAATCATGAAAAGGCGTTACGGTGGGTATGACAAGGTTGGATTTACATCAAGGGACCTTTACAACTTCTGCCATCGTCTTAAGGAGGAGACGCTTGCCGCCGGTGATGCTCAGACAATAATCGGTTACATGACACGCAAACTTGATGATCCTGATTTCTTTTTCCAATGTACGAGACCGATGAGAGAGGGCATCTGACGGGACTGTTGTGGTGTGACTTTCAGTGTCAGGTTGATTATAAAGCATTTGGTGATGTACTTGTGTTTGATGGCACATACAAAACAAACCGGTACAACATGCCACTTGTTCCCTTTGTCGGGCGAATCACCATCGCAGCACAGTTCTTTTTGCTTGTGGGATTCTTTCTCAGGAGACTACGGAGTCCTATGTGTGGCTTCTTAGGTCATTCTGTGAGGCCATGCTTCAGAGGCAGCCGGTTTCCGTGATCACCGATGGAGACCTACACTCTAGGATTCAGTTTAATCTGGATCGTAAAATGACACTATTTGAGCTGGTGCGGCACTTTGACAACCGGCTTTCACTACTTTACATGATACTGAAGCGCGTCTGGACTTTGAAGAATCTGCGAAGCCATTGTTACGTAAAGATAGTTCAGTGATTGAGGAAATGGCTGCAGAAATGTTCACACACTCTGTTTTTTTTTTTTTTTTTTGAAGATGTGTACTACAGCATAAAAGCAGCAGAGAAGTGTTATTGGATTGAGACTGAAGACGCCTATCATACTATTAGGTATGTTGTCGGAAGGGTTGATAAAGGAGATAAACAATACTTTGTGAAATGTGAGATATGTGTTGATGAATGCATTCTGAAGGCACTTTCTTGTTCTTGTCAAAAACTACAGTCCCTTGGAACCCCCTGCTCTCACATCTTCTTTGTCTTGGGCTATCGCGAAGAACACAAGCTTCCAGACTAAACAGGTGGACAATGCGGGCCAAGCGTGGGTTTCCACCAGTAAGGAAGAGCACCATGTATGTCTACTCTGATAGCCTACAGAAGTACCATGAGCTGAACAACATCAGTCAACATACATCCTTCATAGCATCTCTATCACCAGAAGCATATGACCGGATGAAACGCTTTTGTCAAGAGGAAGATGCTAAGGTCTTGCCAAATGGTGGAGAGAGTGGACACAAGAGGTTTTGTCCCGTGCTGCCGCAAGCCCTTGATTCTGCAGAGTCTAGTAGCGTGTTGGATCCCATGTATGTGCCTGGCAGGGGGGCCCCGAAGAAAAAGTTGAAGTCAATTTCAAACAAGACGAGAGCTAGGGTGAAATGTACCCAGTGTAAGGGTGAGGGTCACAATCGGTGAAAATGCCCCGAGAGAAAAGAGGTAACTAGGACTAGTGTTAATCGAAGCTGAAAACTGGCTGTTGTGAGGCACATGTAGCTATGGCTAATGTTCCTCTTCGTTTGTAGGAAACAATGCTCCCTGAGGATGTGCCGGATACATGAGTTTCCAAGGATATGCTTGCTGTTGCGTAATAGGTACGCTTCCTAATTCTACATCTAGATTTTATACTTTTTTCTGTAAATAATGCTCACTGTCTGTTTGGATTAACTGAATTAGTACTTGGTGGTTTTTATTCGTGATCATAAAAGAATTGGAAATATTCCAACCTGATTCTGAGTCAGTTTACCATGCTTTCATAAAGCTGGATTACAACCTACCTTTAACCTAAAGATGTGGGGTTAAAATAGGATGATACAGGGGAAATTGGTGTGGCGTGTGTGCCCGCAACTAACCATGCCTTAAATTAAATCTGTGTCAACTTTACCATCAGTTTACTCGATTTTCTAATGGCCGGCGACCAGTGGAAGCTATTGCTTCTAGTTCAGTAACATTTCCTATAGCAGAGATGTCTTTTCTGTATATAAACCAGTGATAAACTGTCAGGAAAACAGCACGCCGTTTATTGTGTTCAATTTCTGAGAAACTCGGTCTTGTCTGCTTGCTTGCTTTCAGTATGCAACTGATATAACATGTTAGTTATAAGAGGAGATGTTAGATCAAAAGAGCATAATGACCGAGCAATCTGTCAGTGAGCCACAAACGTTAGCTTCCATTTTATGTTTTAGCCTTTTCAGTTTGTATGTAGTATACGACATTATTCTTCTTTCTTCTATTCTTAGGTGTCATGGAACTAGTTCGGAGGTCTCTGCAAGAGTCCGAGGAGAAGGCTACCAAACGTAACGTAAGAAGGTGCAGAAGAGTATGGCTGGGGACATACAGTTTGAACGTACCAAAATTGACGTCAGCAAGATACAACGAGAACAGCAATCTGACCAGAACATATCGTTTAAGTGTGCCGACCTGGACAAATCGGCAGGGAAAGAACTTTCAGAGGCTACTAAAATTTTTGAAAAAGAACAGATTGCACTTCTGAAGAGAGCGCTGTCTGAGCAGCGTGCTCTCTTTGACCGCACGATAGCACGTGACCGTGCTATCGCAAATGAAGCCTTACGAGAGACCCGTCAACAAAATGAGAAGAGTATAAAGGAAGAGCGAGAGACAATGGATTCCTTGTACAATCAGGCAAGGGCCCAAGTGGAAGAGTTAGAGAATGAACGCTTAAGGCTGAAGGGTATAATTGAAAACTTGATCCAACAAAATGAGGTCCTTCGCAATAATAATTACCAGGTAACTATGGTACTCTATTAGTTTCAAATTTTCATTATGTATACATCGATCTTAACGCATATATTGTCTTTATGCTTCAAGGTATCAGACGGTATGATTTGTATGCCACGTTGCCACTTCGACATAGCAGCGAACTACTACTGTGGCCCGGTATATGAATTTTTACATAAATATTATTTTTCATAACAAACCGTTGTGCTGCAATGCCTTAATCGTGTAATGCCTACTTGCAGGGTATAGCGATGCGTTTTAAGTTATTCAAATTGAAGCAAGTTTATCCTGACCTACAGAAATACGACCATCGAGCAATTTGGGGAGAGTTTGGAATTAAAGGCACTTCTGTTAAGTTCCCCCAGTTCATGCATTCTTTCATGAATGGTTTGTTCTACCAGGGTCACAAGTACGACTCACAGGTATATTACCTCAATCCTGTTCCTGGGAGTCAGCCGCCAACTGGACTAGTGGAGATTGTCGGGGAAGATGATGTAAAGGAAATGGTTCGTGCTCATGCTGAACAGGGGACTAAAATTTGTCTTGTCTACCTAGTGAGCCGACACGAAGCCCCATCCACTAAGGTAAGTATTGATTACTCTTGACGAATATATACTAAACCCAACCATTGACCAATCACTAGGTAATGATGATCTAACATCTAATGTACTTGTAATTCAAGATTATCACATGGAACCATACCCTATGGAAGAGTCCGATGAGGAGGCTCCCGAAACGTCTAATGCCGACGTGCTACCAGGCATATAGGTGGCTGGCCGAATTTGCATATGCAGGTGAGCCTTACTATATGTATGACGAATCTGAGTACCTTCGTAGTTCCCTTTTGCACTCACTTGAACAAATTTTAATGATTACATTATTTGATGTTGCAGGCCAGAGAAACTGCTTCAGACGATCATCCTTTCCACAGGGGTAGTGAAAAGCAATCCATGAACAACTCTACAATTATTTTGATTTAGGTCGGCTGTGGAATGCGGATCCAGACGTTGTGCTTTAGTCTGTCTTATTATTTTGCTTTGTGGAACATGAATTTCAAGTGTCTCTGGGTAATACAGTGTCTTATGTGAACCTTCGTATCTTGTGTTGAACCTATGATAACCTTTGGGCGAGATAATTAGCATATTTGCTGTTATTGCTTCCTGCTGTCCGGATATCAGACATTTGTTTGTCATTTGATGCTACTTAGGACGTTTTATTATACGAGCATGCCAATGACAATGGCCTTGCTTTTTTTTTGCATCAACGAACCTGGGACCTTTAGATACATGTTATGAATCTCTCGTACAGCTTACCAATTGTTGTTATATTGTACAGCACTACGTACTTGTGGATAAGCACTGCCTTCTACATCCAACATCCAACCAGGAGTCTTGCATGTTGGGCCCTTTTTTTTATTATTTTGCAAATCACTAGCAGCCTTCGACAGTCAAGAAAACAGGAATCGTTGTGCTCGATCGTTCTGGCACGTTTTGGCGCAATTATAGGATCTCACCTTCGTAGGGAAGCCACGATATCACTTCCTCTAATTATAGGATTGTTTTATTTTTAGAGTGCATGGGCATCTTTCCATACTTGTAGGAAATCACCGGTTATACGAAACAAAAATCAAAAAACAAACATCAGAGAGATATAAATACGACGTGGGCCAAACTTCACTTCTCATACCCTGGACTGAACCGATATAAATAGGACGTGGGCTGTTGATGGGCCAAGGTGGGGCGCTGGGCTGCGACAATATTTGCTGTGCTGCCATCAACATGAATAATGCGGCTGTGGTTAGTACCACCTCGCCTATTTACTCACCCAACATAAAAGGGAAGACTGAATCAACAGGTTTGAACATCCGAATAATACATTCTGCTACTCTTGGTCTCTTTGTTACATGGGCTGCTTGCGCTGGCGCTGCCTTTGTTGGGCTCCCAGGTCGAGCCTGCCTTTGTTGGGCTCCCAGGTCGAGCCTGACTCTGGTCTAGCTCCTGAGAATGGATCGTTCAGAACGACGTAGAAGAGGTCGTCTTAGGAGAACTCTATTCTTGTGTTAATTTATGACTCGTAAAGAAGTCGACGCCGTGGAGCGTCGCCATGAGCAGCGTCACCTCCTGCCAGGCTACGCCGTCTTGCCCGCGCTCTGTGCTCGTGCCGGTCGCGTCTGCTCACGTCAGCCAAACTCGGCCGTGCCGCTGCGTCTGCTCGCACCCGCCTTGCTCGTCTGTTCCGCCGTGTCGGCTCGCCCGCGCCGGCCGCGACGCTTGCCTCGCGCAAGTGCCCACCGCGACGGACGTGGTGCCAGCGGTCCACCATGGCTCACCCACACCGGCCGTGCTGGCCCTGCTCGCACGCAGCTCCGCCCACACCTCCGCTGGGATGTTGCCGTGTGCGCTCCCGGTAGCAGCCAACTTGTGCTCGCTGAACTGAACACTAGAAATAAGTCCACAAAAAACTCAGACACAAGGAATAACACGCTTACGGTAGATCATCATACAAGACATAATGACGTGATGAAGAAACGACTAAGCAATATAAGCTAGCAATTCGTATGGAGATCAGAAGAGGATTATGGAGGAGTTGCTGCTAGCAATCGGCCGCTAGCTACCTCGAGCTCATGGATACGTCCGCTGGCATCGCTTGTGCGCGTTCTGGTGTCCGCCGAGCGCTGCGCGCTGCGGAACTTCCTGGGGCAGTAGCAGCAGGCGAAGACCGGGCCCGAGCTGCGCCGCCCCGCCTGACCACAGCGCCGCCACGCGCTGCCACTTCCGGGCTGCCCCAGCACGCTGCCGCCACCGCGCCCGGACGCCCCAAGCCGCCGCCACCGCGCCCGGCCGCACCGCCGCCACCACCGCGTGACTCCTCCATATGCACGCCCCGGCGGCGTCCAGGCATGGCGCGGCTCCTCCAGATGCACGTGATCGCCGCCGCAACCCTAACCGCCGGCAGCCCAAGGAACCCTAGCCGCCGGCGGCCCAAGGAACCCTTGACACCGACGTCGCTGTTTCTAATAACAGAGGTATCGCCTCAAAAAAAAACTAATAACAACAATAGTAATATCCTTAATTAGTGTACTCAAAACACAAAATATCTATACCTCTTATATAAACAAACCCCACTTAGCCTAATTCTCGATCTCTCCTTGCGCCACGTCATCAAATTTCCGTTACTTTCAGCTGCTGAACAAATCAATTAGTGCCGAACGTATCCATCGTACCACCAGCCGCATCCATCTCCCTAGCTTAATGACTCCCGTGGATTTACTGAAAGACGAAACGAACAGGCAGTCCTATCCAATCAATGTTGCACTTGCACGCATGCTGTTTGTTCATCTCTAGCCCCTGTCTCTTCCCCTGCCATCACCTACTCTCACCTCCTAGCTGAACTGATCATGTATATATAATAACCACAGGAGGCAAGGCAAGGACGAAGCCTTGATCAACTCCCAGCCTGTCCGTTTGCCACAAAATATTATATATTTATACTCGAAGCATCCAGGACTCCCCAATGGCTGTTTTTTTTTTAAGAATCGTTTCTAATGGTTGTTGGTCAGCGAGGTCAAATAACCTGGCAGTTCATCTTCCTCCAAAAAGTCTGAAGGTGCCATGGATCATCGGTAGGTAGTAGTACTTTCTGATACCCAATCTGTTCTTACTGCATCTTTAGAATTTTTGTGATGTATATTTACTTTTAATATTCTTATATATACGAAGTTAGCGATCCATAGGTATAGGCCTTTTTTTTTTTTTTTTTGAAGTGTTAGCGCTTCAGCCTTTTAGCGATCCATAATATTCTCCTCTGCAGGTTGCAGTCGTGGCAGCTTGACGATCTGACCGTGTTTTCTTTATAAAGTTAAAGATCAAAAGATTAGCATGATGCCGCCTTTTCTTTAGTTCATTCACGTTGGACTATGATGCAACTCTGTTAACATATCATTTTTTTTGGTAAACATATCCAAATCACTTAGTCATCGTGAGACAAATATGTGGCCGCTATCCAGCATTCAAATTGAAGTTCATACATAATTTTTTCGTCTTGAATATGCAGAAAATTTACAAGCCATTGTATATCCTTTGTGAACGAATCTATTATGCTTGCAATACACACTCATATATATAAATTTCTTATATTTACATCGTATTCCTCTTAATTCAATTAAAATTTAGTTATATATTCCCGCAGCAACGCGCGGGAGTTCACCTAGTTCTATTTATAAAGTTACCTTAATGCCCTTGATTACAAAAAGAAATTACACAAATGCAATTACCCCTACTTTATTTGGCATCGCTTCCCACCTCAGTTTTGGAGGCGATGGGAAGCGATTTAGTGCATATGGCCCACCGTCATAGACACAACAATCGCCTCCCATCGCCTCCCTTCCATCGCCTCCCATCGCCTACGGCATTTCTGACTGTCGGATCGGTCGTTGTGAGCCGTCGAAAATCGCCACAAGGATTGTAAAATCTCTCATATAATAAAGAGGTAAAATTTCCGGCTGTATTTTTTTGTCCATCCATTTTTTTTTGTCCGTCTTCCTATAACTACTGGACAATGAAGAGTTATTCTGCCCGAACTTATATATATAATAATCTGTGCTCATACGAGTTAGAATAACTCTTGTCTAGCATGATACGGAGTTCAATTAGGAATCCAAATCAAACAGATCTCTGATTCCTAAACCAAATCCAAATAGGAAAAAAAAATATAAATCTATTCTTTCCTAATAATATTATTAAACCACGGCAAGTTCTTAGTTTCGGTCTTATTTTTTTCTTAGTTTTTAACCTTTTATATAGAACGTTCGGATTTTTTTTCTTCTTGTTTTCCGTAGAGACCAATGAGAGGATGGGAACGACAGGCGAGTCCTTGTCGGGCACGGATCTTTTTTCTAATTCTTATTTTTATGTTTTTCTTTAAACTACACATTCACACTAAATAAAAATAGCAAAATATATAAGCTCGACCTCCATACCTATAATTGATGAGAAATAAATATTTCTTATGCCAAGTTATTAATTATTAAAAGCAAAACTCATATTATTAAAACCTGATTTAGTCGATAGTATAAAAATCAAATCCTAGAAATAGATCTTGAGTAGTTTATTGTCTCTAAATAAATGTAACTCTTGCACGTATGCGCCAGTGCCATCGCTGATAATGAAACGATGTGAAAAATCGAGAGCAGACTTTTATCATAATCATCACATATAGTAGCCCTTGATACCAATAACTAATTCCACGCTAACTTGAGTTACAAATTTTTACGTGTCTTTAAAAGAATTCATGAAATTTGATATTTAACTGCACCAACTTATGGGTATTATAAAAATTAAACTCTTCAGTGGTAGGGCAGTACAGTGGTATAGTACCCACCATGGGTCAAACCCTGGCATCGCACCCATAGGGTACACGCACGCGTGCGCGTTCGGTAGTACCGTGCGTTTCTCACACACCGGAGGCTAAAGAGTTTTCAATCTCTTCTTTGCGTGTGTACGGACCCGCACGCATGTGTGTGCATGTCGTGTGAGTGTGGAGTGTGTGGATTGTGAGCATCCAAGTTGTACCTGATCAAAAAAGATACAAGCTTATTTATACATTGTCATAAATCTATACTATAAAAGAGCGATTTGACCCGGAGGACCCAATACATGGGATTGAGGGTAAGTTTATAAATTTATATGAAATTGTATTAAACAACGCGAGACAGGGTACATTTAGACTGGGTATTAATTAAACCTCTTAATTTTATCTTTCGACCAGAGAATGATTTAGATTGCCTCGATCCGGATGAGTGCGGCCCTGACATATATGAGGATGAGCAGGCAAGGGTTCTCAGCGACAGAGGTGAGTATACATGCATTAAATTAGATTTGCTTTATTGGTGTCCTAACAATATTGGAGCTCAAATATTTTTTCTGGTCTAATACAGATTTTCAATATGAGTACTATATGAGACCTGATTTAGTGCCAAAGGAACCTGATCCTTATGACTTCATATATAGAGACCTTCCTGAAACTCATCTTGTGTTAAAAAAGGTGCCCAACTGTGAATTCTGCCGTGCTAAAAGGTTCCCTGGTGAAGGTCCTGCCTTTTGTTGTAGAAAGGGGCGCGTCAATATATTTATACCAAAAGTGCCCGATGAAATGCGACATTTGTTCACCAGTCAAACAGATAGTAATGCAAAGTATTTTAGAAAGCACATAAGGTACTTCAATTCGCACTTCTCTTTCACAAGTTTTGGTGTTTCAGTTGATCGTCAATTGGCCACAGCAAAAGGTACGGGTGTTTATACGTTTAAAGCACAAGGTCAGATATACCACAAGTTGGATCCGCTCATGCCTGGTAGTAAAGGTCCACGGCATATGCAGTTGTATTTTTATGACACAGACAATGCTATACCTCATAGGATTAAGAGGTCTCCCCATCTTGATGCTGAGTTGATTAAAAAAATATTGAATATTCTACAGAACAACCCATATGTGCAAACATTCAGGAGTCTAGGCACTCTGCCAAACTTGCAATCCTACACAATTGCTCCCAACACGAAGGTATCCGTCGATCAAAGGAAATACAATGCACCTACACTGGGACAGGTTGCTGCCATATGGATGGATGGAAGTGATCCCCAACATAGATTTGACAGGAGCATAATAATATATGGTCACGAGGACTGTCCGCATTATATTAGGGCTTATCATGGCTGCTATGATTCTTTAGCTTATCCTTTTTTTTACCCTAATGGTGAAACTGGTTGGGAGGATAAAATGATATTGTACCAAGACCCACCTGCGTCCAAGCCTAAGAGAAAATATACAAAACGTAAACGACAAGGTACATTTGCTATCAAATATTTCATACTGATCTATATATAATTGCAAAGTTTATTATTTATATTGTTTAAATTGTAGACGATCCTACAGTCGATACAATTGATGCTGTGCCTGATGAGTTACCTGATGGTCAAGGTATATGTTAAAATTTGCATAGTCATTAGAAGTTATTGTATGTGTAATTTGTTTTTGGCTAACAAAATTCTTGATTGTTAGGAGACAAGGATCCCTAATATCCTGTCAAGGGGTTCACGGCGCAATGGCAAAGGCCATTGGTTGGGGGCTCCCACCCAGGGTTCAAATCCTGGGTGCGACATTTTATTCTGGATTTATTCCAGGATTTTTCGGCGCTACGCATTAAGTGGTAGGCGACGTTCCCGTCGATAGCGAGGCGCCTGTGGTGACTTCGTGAACTTCAAGATTTGCCGGCTCAGTCCTTCGAAGGTGCTCATAGGGGTAGGGTTTGCGTACGTGTTCTTAGGGGTGAGTGTGCGTGCGTGTTGAGCGTCTGCGTTGTACTGTGTAATCTCAAAAAAAGGATCCCTAATATCCTGTGGATCAAGATCTTAAGTTATATCCAACGGTTAAAACATAGGGTGGGTATGAAATCTCAGGTTCAATTTCTTCGCTCTTTTATAGTACTAGCAGAGATTACCTGATAAATCGTACCCACCCTATGTTTCGACCGTCGGATGTAACTTAAGATCTTGATCTAAGGGCTATTAGGCCTCCTTATCTCCTAACAGGTGGGCCACCCCGTAAGATATAAGATTTGTTTGCGTTCCTGCCATACAATTCCATCATCGAGGTTTTATTTTTTCACCCAAACAAAATTATACCCGCCTGCCTTACCCACCTAATCGTACGCATTACCATGCCTCCCTGGCCAATGCTCATACCCATCGCCTACCCACGGAACCGTGAAATACCATCTAAAATATCTTCATCGATGGTAATCAGGATCTATGGACTCCGTGCCGCCGCCTCCACCTCACCCCTAATCTCTGTGCCACCATCCACGATTTTCCGCGCCGCCGAACGCACCAGGGAAGCAACCACGGAGGACGAAGCAGATGGATGCACGGAAGCAAGCGAGCATACCAGTGCCGACCGTGATCAACACCGGCCAGGTTTCACCATCACCCATAGTAGCCTTCCATATAGGTAAATCAACTAGCTTGACGTTGCTTGGATTTGTGAAAACCTTGAGCTTGCTTCTTCGATTAGGTGCATCTATAATTTGATTGATTTGTTGGATATATGTAATTTAATTTGGCCAGGTTTCACATAGTACGTAGCCATCCGTACAGGTAAATCAACTAGCTTTTTGGACGTTGCTCTTGGATTTGTGAAAGCCTTGACCTTACATCTTCGATTAGGTGCATCCATAATTTGATTGATTTGTTGGATATATATTTTTGGCAGGTGCTGTCCGTATGCTATAGCTAACTTTGATAACAACTTCAAAACCAACAAACCATGCACAAGTTACAAGGTAAATGATCTGAATATATCTGATCCGCTTTGTTTGTGTCTTGTTGCCCCCGGCCACTCAGCTGCTGGCCGCTCCCTGCTATCTGCATCATGCTGGTTTAATCATGCTATCTTTGGCCACGTTTGCACATAGGTGACCATGGGATCTGGGATTGACAACAGTAGCAGCTGGTTGATTTAACTTTCCATTTGATTTGTCCACATGGCTCCATGCTACTAATATGCATTGCTTCACGTCCTAGAGTATACTGAAATGATAGAATGCCGTCGTTCCACTTGCTGTGTCTATCTATATAGAGACATGCCAACTGACAGACACCGAGAGTTCAATGGCAAGTGAGTAATGCTTCAATTTTTTTATTGTTTATATGAAGTCAAGTTTTAAATTGATTAGAATTTTTTGGCTCGAAGCCTGGGAATGTTATAATCATTTTTTTTATAAATAATGTTAAAGTGTGGTTGTCTCATAGGCTAAATTAAAATATACAATTTATAAAAAATAAACCATACAGATGTCTTTTTAAGAAACAAAAATAAAACATAACTTACTTTTTTTTAAAAAAAGAAATATGATGTCATCTCTCCACAATCATAGGGGTGTGTGTGTCGCATGGCACGTGGCATTGGTGCCTCCACCTTGCAATATGGTCTTCTGATATATGTTTGAATCCTATTAAACACTTCAATTCTAGCTTTTGGATCTTCAATTTAATTTTACATACTCCACTGCCAGATTAGATGGCATGTGAAGCACTCACAACGTTTACTAATCCAGTATTCTCATAGTAGATAGATCAGACTTGTTTATTGTTTGAGTTTCTAATTGGCTGCTTACTTTAGCACACCTCACATTAGAGCTTTAGAGCTCAAAAATGAGAGCTAAAGTGCTCAAAAGCTTTTAGAACTCTAAAGTTTAGAGAAGGAGATCTAGATATGTCCTAATTTGGCTCACTCTCGAAGAACATGAATTGTTGTATTTGCTTCTTGTTAAATATTATGAATTAATATCAATTAAGATTTTTAGACTCTTGAATTTTGATGCTAAAGTTTGTCTTTAATTGTGTCTACGGGCTATTTTCAGATAGATTCCTTTTATCATGAAAAAAATAAAAAATGTATGTATATAACCCTTCTATTGTAAATAAAGTTTTACGATACACGTGAATGCTTCAAAAAAATCAAAAATATAGAAAAATTAATAAAAAAAACTTACAGATGCAATTATAAAAAATGTTGGACTAAAAATGCAGAAATAATAGGACAAGATATAATGTCAGTCAAGCTAGAAAATAAAAAATAAAAATAACATATATATCTTCTACGCACGTGCGTGCCGCACGTGCATGTTAACTAGTTTTATAAAAAGGGAAAACATATAACAAGTTATGTAGCATTTTTTTTCTCTCGTTGCAACACACGGGGATGTCTGCTAGTAAGTTAATAATAACCCAATAGTTTATCTTTTTATTACAACTAATTTATACTTGGAGTGTCGGAGTGAGGCATCACTGAAAAACCAAATGACGACACTCAGATAGTCAGATCGTTGTTCTCTACGTTTTGCTAACAAACTCAGATCATGTCGTTGTTCGTTAGAGGAGACACTAGAATTTAGATGGGCTACCAAGCTTAGGCAAGCAGCAAGAAAACACCAAAATCCAACTCTGAAGAGCGGTTCCCCACTCGAGCTTTTGCCGAGCCCAAGATTTTTTTTTTTTTTTGATAAACATAACAAATGTTAATCCGAGCACAGGTGTATATATAATCGGTACACTGAGGATGAGCATAATCGGTACAGACGACGACACTCACATGACAAGACCACCACGCAACGTTTTACAGCTATAATAACACCCACGGGCCACGGCAGTAGCAGGCCAGCTTAACGTACAGACCATACTTTAAAACAAACACATAAGAACACACTTTCGCCTACAGTCCTACAGCTTTTCAAATCTTTTTTTTTTTTTGAAGGAAGCTTTTCAAAACAAATAAATAGAAAAACAATCAACTCAAAACAGGGCAACCACGGTGGAATTCCCGGCCCATCGAGTGTGCAGGCCAGGCCAGAATCGAAACTCGTACTAGACAGGGCCAAGCCTAAAGCCTCAGGCCGGCCCAAAAAGCCAGCACAACGGCGAGAGGCACCAGCGAAATCGACAGCAAGACCTTGGCAGCCAGGCTCCAGCGTCGCAGGTCGACCCAGAACCCGAACACGACTTCCGCGACGCCGAACGCCACCGTGCCGACCAGGACGGCGTAGTCAGTGCACGCGGCGGCGCTGCCGTGCCAGGTGACGAGGACAGCGCCCGGGGTCTTGTAGACGATGAGCGCAAGGGATGACACGATCAGGAAGATGCCGCAGGATACCAGCGCGATCGGCAGCTTGGACGCGTCGTGGATGGCGGCGGTGATCAGGCGGATCAGATTAGCCGGGAACCACGCCTTGTTGCTGCGCTCTACTTGTGACCTGATCAGCTAGTAAATAAGGGGTATGAGTGTGACTGAGTGTAAAGTAAAAGACTGCGAGTGGAAGCCTGGTACGAGCTTGGTGGCAGAAAGCGAGATATACGAGGAGCTATATATATGTATACCGGGACGGGTGGAGCTTAACCTGGCCGACGTGAAAATAAGCGAAAGGTCGGGTGCAGCTTAAGCCGACGTGAAGATGGTCGCCGAATGAAAGGCCGGGTTCAGCTAAACCCGACGCCAAGACTGAAGATAGCCGAGCAAAGCTGCAGGGCGACGGGTGTAAAAGTTCTAAGTAATTATTAACCCGATCGGAAATTGAAGTAAATAATTTGATTAGCTAAGTACAACATGGCATCCAACAACTCCGTTACAAAAGTGTTCTTTTTTTAAAAAACCAAGTGGTTTTTTTTTGAGATCAGGACTTCACCCGTTTTTCATTAAAAGGAATAAAGTATTAAAGTTTTAAGATACAAACAATCAAGTTAGCGATGGTGGCGAGACGCGAACATCAAGAACCTGACCAAATTAACCGACCTAGCTACTGGATTTCAGGTTTTGTGCTACATATTAATTGGATTTTGTGACACTTGCGACCGATGTTACACATGCCCAGACGTCGCTGCCGGTGAGGAGCACCCGCTGCTTACTCCCAGGGAACAGGACCTGCATTGCCTCTCTCGCGTCACCCGATAGAGCCACATGGAACGCCGCCTCATGAAACTCGTCGAATGATGCTTCATCAGGGCGCGCCGTTTCGACCTCATAGCCCAGCTTCTTCATCAGGACCTTTATTGCTTGCGCATCAGGTTTGTCCGCCCTGAACTTGCTCTTCGCGGCGAGACGGGCACTCCGCATGGGCACCCAGTCCAGGTCGTCGTCGTTGTTCGCCGCCTTGGTGACGCACATGTTCGGGGTGTGGAGTACCGACTGCTCGAGCGGCTTCTTGAAGAAGGCGATGAACTTGTCGACTGAGACGGCGACCGAGTTGTCGATGGCCGCTGCGCCGAGGCCGGCCTCGACGGAGTCCGTGACAAACTCCGGGGTCACTAAGCTGGTCACTGATGCGGCACTGGGTGGCGGCACAGGGTCGCTCGAAGTCGGAGCACCAGTGGACGCCACGCAGGCCGCTTCGCACTGTGCAGGCGGCAGCATTGCGGTATGCGCCGCCGGATCTAGCTCTGCATCCACTAGCGATTTTTAGCACTTTTTAAAACTACTTACGGGATTGACACGGTAAATATTTTATTTTCAAATCTAGCACATGCACCCACGTGGGTGGTGGCGCGTCCAAACAGCACCGACGCGCCATGGATGGCAACACCGATGCCCCCGTGGCGCCATGCATCCATGTTGGACTGGCCCAGCCGCGTCAGTATGTTAAGTTTTTCTTGATGCTTTGTTTTGGAACAACCTGTATATGCTTTTTTAGTTGTTTTCTTTTTCTTTGGAACAATCGGTTGTCAGGACTCAGGAAGGGTTTAAATAACCGGATGTTTTATAGTGTGACCCTCGAATTGAAGCCTAGCCACCCGGCGGTCACGCTAGCTTTCCCCGGGTCTGCCTGCACCCGACCGTCCCGCGCCAGCGCCCAGCACCCGGCCTGCAGTCTGCTTAAAAGGCCAGCCACCGGCCCCACTCCACGCAAGATTTACCATACACACTCCAAGCAGATCCATATAGCTCCCAGATACCACCAAATACATCCATGGACATGGACCTCGGCTACGATATGATCCCCTTTGATGACTTTGGATCTTTTTCGCTGCCCACTCCAGGATCACCTCAGATTAACTTCTCTGAGATCAACAACTTCCCCATGCCGGCGGATGGCCCGGGAGATGGGCGCACTTTGAGTACGGATGCCGATTTGCCCGGGATCAACGACGCCTCCGCCCCACAGGCAGCCGCCCCGATCCCTGTGGGGGGAGGCGGACACGCTGCTGCCCCTTTCTGTGCTACAGCCGGTGCAACGGAGATGATCCAGCACCTGGAGCAGGAGGAGGAGGATGCTCAGCCGCAGCTCGATTCGTCGAATTTGAGCGACGTCGAGCCGTGCCTCTTTAGGGAATTGGAGCCTTTTTGTTTGACGGCGCCCGATGAGAAGCTGGTGGAGGCTGCGGATTAGGCTCCTGGGTGGTTCCATTCGTTCGAGAGCGCCATCAGGCATGACCTCTTTGAAACACGGCGGGAAGACGTCGAAAGATGGCGGCACAGCATCACCAAGGAGTTTCGGCGGAAAGACTCATTGGAAAGGTGGCGCCGCAATCGGGAGATGCACCGGCCGTTCATGGAGGAGATTGTTCGCATTGAGAAGATGGCTCGCGAGATCGAGAAGGAGATGGCTCGCAAGTACCTTGAGACCATAATAGCCAACAGTCTGCCTGCCGACTTAGTGAAACTCTCTCACATGTTAGAGGACGAACTGGCATGGTCCATCATCAGATTCACGGGGCCCTACTCGAACGGCAGAAAGCCCCACCAGGGACGCTGGGAGGAGAAAAGCATGAAGGGGATGCGTGCAGTTGCAGAGCCGTCGTTGTCGCCCCAGCCGCCGCCGCTGGGACAACAAGAACAACAACAACGCTACGTCGGGCTGAAGAAGACGCTGGAGCTGGATGACGACGGCAACGGCAACAAGTGGCGCGCCCACGAATATACCCCGCTCGTACCCTCCGACGATGGTA
Source organism: Themeda triandra (assembly GCA_018135685.1). Classification (NCBI taxonomy): domain Eukaryota; kingdom Viridiplantae; phylum Streptophyta; class Magnoliopsida; order Poales; family Poaceae; genus Themeda; species Themeda triandra. Next base: position 483,998 of record JAENPR010000015.1, on the reverse strand, counting down.
GTGACAAGCTCGTACCGGCGGTAATAAACGACGATCACTCAACTATTACACGCGCACTTGCTAGTACTAAAAGATGCTTCATATGATCATCAATCCTATCTAACTTTTTGCCTTAAAAAATCATATCTAACATTTGGTCGATTCCTCCATCGATATCGCAGGAGTTCTCACTGCGCGTTGAATTCAAAGAATATAAACCAGAAGAAGATGGCGTTGAGTTCGAAGAAGGTGAACCAGAAAATGATGAACCACCGCCGGCGGCGCTGTCTCTTACCAAACGCAAAGAAGATGAACCACCGCCGGCGGCGGAGGCGTCTACGAAACGCCCCAAGACTGCACCCAAAAAATCAGCTGTTTGGGAACACATGACCAAAGTACATGTCAAAGTTGTTGCTGCTACTAATAAAAAGGACGGGATCCAAAGGAAGAAGAATCCTCACTACAAAGTCATGTATGCTATTTGTCACCGCTGCGACCAAGTGTTCAACGCTGATTCCAAACATGGCACACACAACTTGTCGAACCACTTAGATACCTGCAACGACTGCAAATGCACACACTCGCACTACTTAAGTCCTTTCACATTCTGCAAGTAGCTACTACAATATTGAAGGTAGACAGTTCCGACTGCTCTGTCAAAAAAAAAAAAAACAATAATTGAAGGTAGACCGTGTTCTTTTTTTCCTAGTAGAATAGGGTTCCTTTTTTCTTGGCCAGGCGTGCTTCTTATTTGTACTCATTTGATAGACAATCGAAATACAATGGGGCAGAGAGTGCTCAATCTTCTCCTTGTACTGTGAATTCAATTACATGGTGATGATCTCTCTTTCTCGTCTCGTCTCATCTCTCAGCAGAGTGAGCTGCCGGACTTCGCTTGTTGGGCTTGACTCACTCTGGTCCCGCATAAGGCTAGTCTCAATGACCATTTCATGGGAGTTTCATGTACATTTAATAAGGTGACACCTCAGCAAAAAGGAATCTTTGCATGAGCTCTGAAATAGAAAGAAGAGAGAAGAAAATCGTTTCACCGTGGTGAAACGCCTCAGCCTTGTTTCCCAGGTCTTGGTACTCGCGTGAAACGGTGTGAAACGGCCATTGAGGCCAACTCGTTTCATCACCATGATCCCGTGCGCACACCTCCGCCGGCGGCGCGCGCGAGCTCATCTTCCCGCGCCTCAGCCTTCTTTCCGGCCCCCTGCTACCCCGTCCCCTTCTTCTCCGTCCGCCCGTCTACCATCTCTCCCTGTGTGCCGCCACATCGAGGTGAAGCATGGTGCGAGATCCACCGGCCATGGATCCGCCGCTGGTTGTTGATTCCCGGCGGCGCGCAACCGGCAGAGGAGGCAGACCGGGCGGGGGAAAGCAGCCGGGACTGCGGAGGTCATCGACGCCTGCTCCATCATCGCATACAGGTTCACCACCGGTTCCGCCGCCGCCGATTTCTGCCTCTGCTGCGCCGGATCCCACCCCTGCTGCACAGACTTCCACCCATTCTGCGCCGACGTCGACCATGCTGCCAGAGTCATCGCAAGGAGCAGGATGGGGAGCCATACCCCCAAATTTTCCATCTCTTCATGGAAACCAACAAGCCCCAAATCCACGGTATGTTTCCATTTACATATATGCAAGTAGTTAATTGATTTTGATCGGTGAAACAATGGAGTTTGCATACAACGCAGAGTGTTTGCAGATTGACTCTTGACTGAATTACCCTGAACCAATAACTGACTTCTTATTCAGTAACTTGCATGTTTCATGGAACAGGCTATCAGTAACAGGCTAAGTTTTTCATATGTAAATACCACTGAACATTATTCAGTAACTTGCATGTTTCATGGAGCCTACCTAAATATTTCTTCTCTAGATCAATGCACAAATAGTTCAGGTTCAGGTTCTCGGGTTTCATCTTTTAGAGATGAGCCCATTTCCTTGCTGGAAAGTTACTGAGGTTCATGTTCAGTTTAGTTTATGCATGACCTGCTTATGTATTCACAGAACTGAATACAAGTGATCGATCGATTGACTGAATTGTTTAAACTAGTTCCATTGGTTTGCAACTGTACAGGTTAATGCGCATAGCAGTCAAGAAAATATTTTACTAGCTGGCTGTTTGTTTCTGTGAAAATTTTTATATATATATGCATGGTGCACTTGTTAATGGCTGAGAGCTCATTGTCAATTATTTTGGTTTGTGCAGGGTGGCAATCTGGCAGTGATAAGTTATCTCCAGATGTTGTTTAAGAAGTAAGATTAGTCCTGGCAATCTGATTACTAAACTTATCATTTTTTAACCACATAGCAGTGTTTGTGTATCAGATCATGTGAATGAGCTTCAACCTGAAAAATGGGTTCTGTGTACCAATTTTTTTGTTTGATTGAACCTGATAGCACTGTATGTGTATATGCTCATGCAAATGAACCTAAACCTGAACCTGAGCTCATACCAAACTGTTTTGTTGATTGTACAGGATGAAAGCAACGATGTGAAAACTAAACCTGAACTACTGAAGGCTATCGGTTATCTTTTAGTTTAGTATCTGCACTACTGAAGGCTATCTGCCGAAGACTATCTGAACTTTTTCTTATATCGATCTTGGTTATCTTAGTTTACTATATCCTAGTTCCAGTGTCAAAATCATCTTGGTTATCTATGTTTCTGTGACCTGAACTGCTTTTATGTGAATGCATGTGTTCCGGTCACCACTTTTTTGTTTTATCGTTGTTCATTTTTATTTGCATCGTATGCCTATGTGTTCCGGTCACAAATGGAACGTTTGTGTACAAATGGCTACATGGCAGCCGGTGCATTTGATCTTATCATTTTACATGGCAACCGGTGCAATTAAAAGCTTTATTTAGTTTTGGAATTAGTGAGATGAAACACTGCATTGTGAAGGCTTATTTCATCAATTATTTCATCCCGCTAAAGCTGATGTGACGTTTTGGAAACCGTGTAGTGAAACAAGCATTGAGACTAGCCTAACGACTAGGCCAAGCTGAGTGGCAACTGGCAACTCGTGGGAGGTCCATACATGTATAGCAGCTATTCAGTTCTTTTGCCATCATGCCATGCATGCTACTGAAAGGCCTCAAAAACTTAATCAGACAGCTACTGAGACTTACTAGTAGTCGTTTAGATTTGACGATTTCAGAAACATGTAGTATCAGTTTTTAACAATCAGACAGCTCAAAAGTCAAAACTCAGATGCTTCAGTCCTCGCTTAATAGGTAATTAAGTTGAGTTGTACAAACCAGCAGAACACCGTCATTTTCGATAAACCAGAACTGATCGTCTAAAAATACACTGCGCACCCATGAACAGACTCACCATGCGTCACTAGAAGTGAACTCTAGAAAATAGCAAGCAGGCCAGCTGCCGAGAATAGCAATGAGGGGTTATTTGTGCCATGTCCGGAATCAGAACATTCTAAATGGCTAAATTTGAACCGGTTTGATAGTTTGGCACTACTCTGCTCCCACTTTTCTAGCTCTGCTCCACGGACTCCAGCATAGAGTAGCTCCACCATGGAGTTTGTGGAGTAGATAGTGTTGTTTGGCACACAGCTCTGCTCCAGCTCTAGAATGAGTTATTTTTACACAAATGGTCCATTGTGCCCCTGATTGAAATTGTATACTCGGCTATACATGAAAAAAATTGCCTCTGATTGTGGGTATGCTGTGGCAAAATCTTCACATGCATTTTGTACAAATTCATTTACTTAGTAAACAATTGTAAAATTTACCACACAATTTGGGTATATAAGCAATAAAAGAATATGATAAGTCCTTAATGTAAAGTTTTAGTTGTAAAATTGAATGAAGTATAATACATGCACATACCGAATATGTATGAATGTACGATGTAAAGAAAAAAATATGAACGGGATTAAACGCAAACTGACCGGAGGCCTGTCCTAGGCGTTGGGGGAGGGGAAGCGTTTAGGGGAAATGATTAGTAAGTGGCAAGGTTGGTAATTATACTACAACTCCATGTGAGGGTACAAAATGCTAAAAAATAGAGTACCTCTTAGGTGCTCCAGAAAAAACGTGGAGTTGGCCTCCAGCTCTACCTTTTTTGCGGAGCAGAGTTCTTGGAGCAGAACGTGTTTGGCAACGCGGAGCTGGAGCGGAGCTAGAAAAACAAGAGCGGAGCAGTCCTAAACACCCCCATTTCTGGTTTTTGAACTCCGTGGACAAAACCAACTCTCATTAGTTCGGTGTCAAAAATGGAGTGCTCGCTCTCTGTAAATTCAGCAAGAAAAATATATATTAGCCGACGTAACGGGTAAGACAAAAGATCGTCACCGGCTCTTGAATATGTATACGAGATTGCGATGCCTTCTCCGGGTACGCGCCATCCGGTAACAAGGTCGTGCTACGTTGTAGTACAAAGTCAGAGTAATTAGTTTTTTTATCTCTACTATAAGGAAAACAAATGAAAGAAGCTTCCTACGTGATATAGACTGACAGTGACACCCAGAGGCCAGAGCAGAGTCGGGTGAGGGGCAGACCCGGTGACCCCGGCGAATTTTTTTTTATTTTTAGCACTTTTTTTAACTATTTACAAATCTGCCATGGTGAAAAAACTATTTCCGAATCTAGCAGGTTTTTACGCGCCGGTGAGGAAGGCGCGGCATTTCACCGTAACCGCGCCTTGCATGGAGGCGCGGCTTGGGTGGCCACGTGGCCACCCGAGTCGCTGCTCCTGCCGACGTGGCCGGTCAAGCCGCGCCTGCATCGAGGGCGCGGCTTAACCGCGCCTGCATCGAAGGCGCGGCTCGGGCGTATAGAGGTCCAGCCCGAGCCCGAGCAGTTCATTTGTTTCTCTCTGTCTCCCGTCGCCGCCGTCGTCGTCCGTCGCGCGCCGCCGCCGTCGCCCGGCGGTCTTCCCCTCCTCCACCACGTCCTTGCCCCTCCCCGCCTCTCCCCTTTAGTCTTTGTGGGTAGAGGGGCGGGTAGAGGGCGGCTAGTGGGGGTGAGGCACGGTGGGCTGTGGGATGGCGCCGCCTTAGGCCATCTCCACCGCTTGGGGAAGCCCCCACGCTTCACTACCCACAGCTGAGAACCGTAAGTGTCCCGATCCTTTGTTTTACCCCTCTTTGGTTAGAGTGACATGATTAGTTGAATTATGTGGCCATGGTTCTATAGTTAGTTGGCTAGGATGATTTGGTTAGCGTTACTTAGTTGTAGCTAAGTGGATATTTGGTTAGTTTAATTATGTGTCCATGGTTAATTATTGATTCCACACTATATATTGTTCCATATTTTTCGATAGATGAACGACTTGTATCGTAAGGAGTATTGGACCAAGAGGGGTCGCCCTAAAGAATTATACCCCGATGCCTCTTGCAAAGATGCCCCGTCCCTCCGGAACTCCCCGTCCCCGTTTGTGACCGTGGTAGAGAATGTCACGTGCACCTATCTCGCCATCCCGACACCGCTGCCCGTGCCTTCTACACTTGTAGTTCACAAGCGGTAAGTAATTCTTGCACTTTCAATTTGTCATATTTTAGGTGACTAGTCAACCGGAAATTTAATTTATGGTTGTTTTACAGGACCATAAGAAGTGTTATTTCTTCCAATGGATCGACGGGCCGGACAAGTTTGATCCTAGCTACCTTCTGTTCAGTGGTTATCAATGGTGTAAAGGAAGGCAACCACATAGCAGGTTTAAAGGGTGGGTGCCACCTCCACCTAACCCCCCGCCAATGAATGAAGAGGAGAAGGAATTAGCCAAACTTAGACGTCTTGAATCACCGCCTCGCTGCCATTGTGGAGACTATTCTGTGATCAGCGATGAAAATCCTAATGAATTTGAGTGTGGCAACCCTTATCCCGTAAGTTTCTAGTGTATGTGTATGTGCATGCTCAGACCTTTTATTTCCAACTCTATGTGCATCCTGTAACCTTCTATTTTGTAGGATCGGGCATATACCGCGCTCCGGAAATGCCTCTTCGAGGAGTGGGTTTGTGGGGTCCCAAGTCTTATTGGCCGGAGGAGCAACGGGAGAAGAAGAGGAAAACCGTTGTCCCCGCTCCTCCTGTGTTGTGCAAGTGTGGCGTCGAAGCTTAGTACGGCCTAGTTCCTTCGGAGGTTGGAATTGGCTATTGGTGCGGCCATATGGTCGACTATGATGAGGTTGGTGCAATTACTGTGAGAATTGTGTTCTTATGTTTTACTTTGTGTCTAATTGTTTTGTTTGTACACAGAGCACCCGCAAATGCAGGTGGGAGTATTTTGACGATAAGGCTGACTACAAGCATACAATTAAAATGAAGCAAAGAATGGGTGAAAGGTTTCGTTGTGGAAATGAGCTTGTGGAGAACTACATCAAGCATCGCATACTAGAGCAGCACCGCAAGGCTCACGATTTGCGTGTCCAAACCCCAAGCAGTGTTGAGCATAAGAAAAGGCTTGAGTATGTGAAGAAGAGGGACGCGGTGCGTAAGGCCGAGCGAGCGGGAATGGCAAGAGTACCCGGGACATCAAAGGACTTGAAGCTAAATTGTGTCTCGGTGAGTATTTGAAACTCATAACACTCCCGTGTGTTGTCCTCCATTTTAATTGCTTCGTAACCGTTTGGTTTTTACAACTACGAGATTGGGTGCTGCGGGAACCGGGAGGTTGAGGAGGCCCGCTACGCTTATCTCGGAGCGAGACGGCGGTGGAGGCCGAAAAGCGGGCCGCGAGCGGGCCGCTCGCTGCGCGGAGAAGGCTGTGGAGGACGACACCTCTAGATTGGATGAGCTCATCGACCTAGTGTTGGCCGACGTGCGGGTGCAAGGGGAGGTTCACTTGCGGCCCGTAGATGATGCAAAAGCACCGGACAACGGCCGGGTTGTGCCATTGGTTCCAACGAGAGGAAGAGGAAGAGTGGGATATACAAGCTATGGATGAGGCGAAGGCCGCTTCTTTGAAGTCGAAGGCGGATGAGGCAAAGCCGGCCGAGAGTAGCCACCCCGGCCCGGGTTGTACCGGGGTGCTCATTGAGGAAGATTTTGAGTGGGATACCCAAGCTATCGATGAAGCGAGGCCTTGTACTACAAGCGTAAGGAGGAGGCCACACGTTCGACTCCAACCACCAACGAGGTTGTGGTAGAGGATGATTGGGTCCCCAACTCACTCAGCGCTGAGGATTCGCCCCCCAACTCCAGTAGCGATGAGGATTTGCTTCCTGGTTATGTTTCTGATGTGTAGGCCTCATTTGGTACTAAGTGCTTTTGGTGAAACCGTCTTGTCATGTAGTTGGACAGATTCGGATTGTGTATGACCTCTGTATTTCATGTAATTTCGTTGTGTAGGACCTCTGTATGTCATGTAATTTCGTGATGTGTCATGTAACACCTCTTATTATTAGTACTAAGATGTGTCATGCAGTTGGACATGTTCCGATTGTGCTTTTGGCTTTTTAGTAGCACTATCCAAAGCCGGCCTTAAGGAATTAGACGGCCAATAAGAGGTTGCTGTCTGGACTAGCCTCGCCACTGATGGACTGAATTTCGCTCTGCTTCTGTAGCTAGGAGGAGCCGCGCCACAACTGGGGGCGCGCTATTACACCTTAACCGCGCCTTTGTTGATGGCGCGGCTAAGTGTCGCGCTCCCAGTCAAGGCGCGGCTAAGACGCGCCACCAGAAATGGCGCGGTTAAGGTGATGAGACGCGCCTCCAGTTGTGGCGCGGTTCCTCCTGGCTGTAGAAGCAGAACGAATTTAGTTTTTCAGATGCGGAAGGCAGGGCGTCTAAGGTGATGAATGCACAAAACCAAAGAACAAGATGACTTGATTAACTGGACGACACGTGAGTTCGAACTTGCATTTCATAGGTTTCCAAACTCGACACATGAGTTCATTAAGTAAACAAAACACATGAGTTCAAAGTTGACTTGCACAGGGCTACAAACTCGACACGAGTTCAAACTTGACTTGCATAGGGTTCCAAACTGGACACATTAGTTCATTAACTAAGTCACCTCTAGCACTAAGTCGCCTACACCACAAATCTAGGTACCAGGAGAGAAGATTTGCTTGGGACGCCTCTGTCGCTTCCTCCCGGTGGTACATCGGTTGCCTGTAAATGCAACATCCGTGTGGTCACGGTCATGCCGCCCCCGTCTCGTTGGCCGTGCTTCTTCTTCCTGCGTCGTACTAGGGCCCTGCAACAAGTATGTTAGAACCTTAGGCAGGAAAAGTATTTAATTCATCAACATTAAGCTATAGTAATCACCTGATCCTCGCCTTGTGTGCCTACTGGGGCACCGGGGAGTTGAGACATGTTCAGGAAGTCCGCGTCACTCTGTCCCGACTGGTGCAAGTGAATGCCATACTCTGGTGCTTCATACCCTGGTGCTTCGTCAGAGGTAGAGTCGTCGGTGCCCACATTGCCTTGCTCGTAGAAGTACTGTTCTTCATCATCATCAGCTGGTCCCTTCCCCGTGCTGTGATGTGGTGGTGTCGGTGTGCTGTCACGTGGGGGTAGTGGTGGAACAAAAGGCTCCTCCATGCAACTCATTTTCTGCGCTAGTTTCTTGCATCCCTTTGCCACTTTCTGCAATAACAGCCAATGACCAAAACATGGTTTGGGTCGTGTCATTTTTTTGAGAGTGCAATATGAACTAATGACAAAAAAAAGTGGCTAGTGTTTATGTCAAACCTTAACAAAAGCTACTAGGATGCCAGGGCCGTCCCGCTCGGCCTCAGCTAGACGAAACTCAGCTTCGGCGGCCATGTCTCTCATCTGATTTGCCTGCGAATAAATACCATTTTCACATTGTCATTGCAAGTAATTAAATCAAGATTCTATTAGTATGTAAGCACATCGATCAAACTTACCATGTATCTAAGTTGCCTTCCTCTTTGTGGATCTACGCCCTCCCTAGTGGCCTTGTCATATGCATCTTCTTTTGCATCCTCATCCGATTCTTCGCCGATGTCGTCGTCGTTGTATGATGTAGCGATGTGCACCCTTGAAGCAGTATGCAGCCACCTTAGGTAGTCGTTGAAAATAGCTTCATCGTGCAGCGGTTCTTCTGGTGCTGGTGGTACCTCGGCGTGTCTGTTCTCCCACAGCTGTATGTACACGTGGTGCTCCGCGGCCCAGTCCTTCCTGCGACGGTACTTCCCCCTCTGAATCCTGCATACTTCACAACTTAGTAGCCGCATACCAATTTGCAATAAAAGTAGTGGTTCGATTTGGTTACGTACTCATGCAAGTCTCGTCGTGTCGAGTATGGTATCGATGGGCATCCAGAAAGCTTGCCGAACTGTCTGCATACCCTATTGGGCAGGTGCATCTCCACCACGTGAAAGAAAATAAGCGGCGTATTCAAACGCCACTCGTTGGCCTCCTCCTTAGTTTTTGGGCTTACTATATGTTCCTGCCACTCCCAAGGCTGCCAATTGACCTGCCAAGTATTGAACCGATGTTATATTTGCACAATGTGAAACAACAGAATAACATGTACCATGACATGTCAACAACCCTTACCTGGTTATGTGTGAGGCCGTCGATGGCGTCTGTGTACCCCCAGTACTTTCGCTTGCTGCGCCCTGTATTCACCTCTGCATTGAGCCATTTGTACATCGCAGTTGGCCTCGCATCGTCGTGTGGCCAGTCCTACATCCAAACACAAGATAGGTATTTGTTAGACATGTCACAGATAAAGTTTAGTTCAACAAAACATTATCATTCATCGGACTTACCGGCAATTCCAGAGGTCGGATAGGCACCCCGACAGGCCATCTTTCCCAGCACCAAATCTGCAGTAGGTACGCATAGCCAGCGAGGTTGGCGTTCTCTCCACATCGACGCACGCCTCGCAGAGCCGTCCATACGCCCAAGCCGAGCCGCACTCCCCGGTGTAAGTGGCTATGTGCTCCCATGGCCGATTGAGTATGGGGATGAAAATCCAGGCTGATGGTGTTTCCCAACCCGTCGGAACAGGAAACCGCCTACAAAGTGCCACAGCCATACCCTCGCATGCCTTTCAACCTCCTCGAGGGAGCGTCGAGCGGCGCGATCGAAGTTGTCTTTGAGCCAGAACGAAGGCACCCCACCTGGTTTCCTGAAAGTCGTAAATGAGTCACTAACTTGTTCAAATAAATAAAGGGTACTAATGAAATGTCATATGAACTGCTAGTGAATTACTAACTTGTTTCGTCTTGCATTCGCGTCGTCTGGTGGAACAAGTCCACAGAACTCCGCCACCTGGTTCCTCCAGGTGGCCGGATCCAAAGTCCCTAAAAGTGGCACCCCTCCCAAAGGAAGACATAGGATGTGCTTCACGTCCTGCATGGTGATCGTCATCTCACCAAAAGGGCCGTGGAACGAGTGGGTCTCAGGCCTCCACCTTGCATCAGTGTATATAAGGAAAAGAGGGTCAATCGAGAACTTGAATCGTACCAACGCTGGTCGAGAAAGTCATTGGGGATATTGTATTACCTGTCCACGGCTGCACTGAGTAGAGCGGGGTCACAGTTTGGCAGACCCTGGTTCACAGTCCGAAGCAGCTCGAGGAACCCCGCACGCTCCATGTAGGTAGCGTACCGATCGTCCCATTCTGGACCCGCCGCGTGCGTGCGTAGCCTCAAAGGTTTCAAGGCTCTACCCTCGTCCACCTGCGCGTGGGCGCGGTGGGTCTCGTCGTAGTACAACTCAAGCAGGTGGTGCACCGGATGGTTCACCATCCTGTTACAACATTACATAGAAATGGGTTAGAAAAATGTAATGAACAATATAATGACAACAAAATAGTGTAATGCAAGTACAACAAGATAGATAGAAGCTATAGAAACAACGGTGAAAAAATGTAATGAACAATATTGACAACAAAATAGAATAATACAAGTAGAACAAGATAAATAGAAGCTAGAATTTACACCTGCTGCCCTTGTCTCCTATGCCTAGTAGCCTTGTGACCGGCCTCGCCACAAACGGAGCAATGGTTTTTACCACGCGTCTCGTCGAAGTCCCCCCCACCATACATGTCTTCGCCGTACCCTTTCATAGCATCCATGTCCCCCCTAAGTCTCTTCTTCTTCCTCCTACCTTTTCCAACCTTGAGCAGATCTGGATCGGGCATGTGCTCTGGACCATGATAAGGGGGCCAATGTTTCGGGTCAAGGTACGGCTCGAAGGCCTTCTCCCATATCCTTAGGCAATTCGATCGGAGGTAATAAGGTGACATGTATGGTGGAGACTTGTGGTCATGTCCTAGGGCCCTGCAAGCTGTGACCATGTGATGACAGGGGGCATGCATGATCTGTGGTATGTTGCGAGTGCACTCAACCTTCTCAAGATCCACCTTGAAACATTCACCGCCTTGTTGTTCACCACCCAAGGTCGTTCCACCCTCGGCTCGTACCTGGTAAATCATCATGCTAGGTCCATAAGCAATGCGGTTCTTTTTTCGGCCCACTTCTCCGCCTCACTAAGGTACTCTTCTCGCAGCCTTTCCCCAAGCACCGTCATCAAACATCTTTGGGTTGCCCAAATTACCTTGTACATTTTGATACCTCGTCACAAAATATTCGTTGCACTTCGAAATGAATACTCCACTATTCCGACACGAGGCAATGCTCGGACACCCTTGAAAACACGGTTAAAAGACTTCGACGAGTTCGTGGTCATGATGCCATACCTGTACCCACCTTCATCATAAGCCAAAGCCCACTTGGACTTCTCGGCCATTTGTTCTTCCAACCAGTACCGCGGTCTCATTCATGTCCTTCTTTAGTGCCACTAATGTTTCATCAAACTCGCCACCGTACGAACACAACACAATTTCTTGACAATTTACATACCTCTCTCTTCCTCCGACGCCGCGTAAATTAGCGGCAAAGTGGCGCATGCACCATCTATGCTCCGGAGGAGGGTAGCCATCAACTGCTTCTTCTGCGGCGTTCAAGAGACCGGCATGCCTATCAGATATCATGCATATCCTGCGAGAATTTCCAAGTACATTGACCCGCAGAAGCCTCATGAACCATGACCATGACTCATTGTTCTCTCCCTCGGCAATTGCAAAGGCAAGTGGAACTATCGATTCTCGGGATCACGGGAAGCGACCATCATCAACACTCCCCGTACTTGCCTGTTAAGAAAGTGGCGTCCACGACCACGACCGGCCTACAAAACCGGAATGCATGTTTTGTCTCGGTCGAAAAACCGTAAAAACACGCCTCGGACATTGTACCTTGTTGTGGTCTCGGCCTACGGTCACCAATCCGTACTTGTTACCCGTGTCTATCCACCATTTCATTCCGGGGTTGAAATGAAACATTGCACACGTATTCGGGGTACCCTATTGTAGGCCTCCTTCCAGGCTACCCCAACGAATCTGCAGGGCTAGCTGCTTAGCACGCCACACCTTTCCGTACTTAGGCTTGTACTTTGTGAATTCTCTTAGTGAAATCTGCAAGGAAGAGACCGAGATGTCGTTGTCGTTATCGACGAGGGCCAATATGCGACGAGCACAATACCGCGCAGTCATCTAAGGATGGTTTTGTTGTCCCTCATTTGAGGCACAATTGTGAGGCTGCACGACTCGGGTTATCTTCCACTTGTCATCGCTCGGTCTCTTTCTTGCATTAACCCTCCACTCACAACCCCTCTTGCATCTCACGTAGTACAGCTCATTCACGTTAGAATTGGTGACATAGTACGGCCTATGGTGGTACACGGCATAGTTCTCAAGGAACAACTTCGAGATCAAGCAAGGAATTGAACATCATGCCCTTCGAATTATCGCTTTCTCATCCCCGAAGTGAGTGAAGAAGTCCCTACACATTTGGAGGCCGGTGTCACAAACCGCCATATCTGCCATGCCGATATCCCTATAGTTAGGAACCCCGCAAAGGTATGTTCGCCGACCTCGCCCGCATCGCCTGTCTCTCGTGTAAGGATCAGGTGGCACAAAAGACCGTGCCGCAATGAAAGTAGCACATCCATCATAAGGGGCTTCCGGGTGTTCTGTAGCTAGTCTTCCTTGGACCGGCACTGCATGCAGCTCTTCAACAGGCACAGGAGGTGGCATAGGATGAACCGGTCTTTGGAGCTGCATATGTGCCTCCCTCCTCATCCCCCGAATCATCGAATCATCTACATCGTCACCGATCCTATCATCCTCAAGCCTCTCCGCATCTTCGCGATCGAAATCTTCGGGATCGAAGTCATTGTTCATATGCCCCGGTGACCTCCCCGCCCGACTCGTCCTCATCCATCAAAGGTTGCTCCTGCGTCAACCGACCATCCACGTCCATCTCCCGCATTGTGTCGGCATCGGCACCAACCCCATCATCGGCACCTCCATGGTCCTCGAGTAAGGCACATCATCGCCCAATGTCTCCACAACAACCTCGGCAACTTTACCATTGCAACCCCGAAGGACATGAGTGTAGCGGGACCAAAGAGCCGAGTTCCCCAAAGGCATCATAACATAGCGAGGCCTTGCTTTGTCCCAACATCAAACCTCCCCTGCAAATGATATCACCGCCAAATTTGGCCTTCAAACGAAGCATCGGCTCATTGAAGCTCGGAGGTGCATCAAAGATCTCCAAATCTTCGGTCATATCAACGAACAAGCAATCTTCTTTCGTGACACTTCCTCCGTAGAAAACACGCACAAAACAATCCATCTACAAAATGGGGAGGCCATGACATCAGGGCTACGGATTCGTCCAACCACTTCTAACCCTAAAGCCTATCTTCATAACCCACTCTAGTAAACCTTCATCACCCATTTATCAACTACACTATACTCTACAGAAGAACCATACAACCATCTAGTAAGTACCTATTAGTAACTAATGTATGTCTATATATTACTAACTAATATATATGTATCTATTACTAACTAATGTGTAACTATCTATTACTAAGTAATATATAACTATCTACTACTAATGTATATCTACATAACTAACTAACTAACTATGCCCTAAACTAACTCATATACTAACTAATGTATATCTACATAACTAACTAACTAACTATGCCGTAAACTAACTCCCTCACTAACTAATATATGAAAATTGAAAAAAATATATACCTTGTTCCTCACTGCCGGCAGGGGAAGAGCACAGAGGAGGTACCCAAGATGGCACCAACGGCAGCTGATGGCACCGGGGCGCCTGGAGACTGCACCTCCTCCCCCCACCTCAAGCCATGGCCGCCCCGGGGGGGCGCTCCCCCACCTCACCTCACCACGAGATGGCCCCGGAAGGGACAAGCTGCGGACGGCCAACAATGGCGGGGCAAATGCGGCCGGCAGAGGCAGGGGAGGAGCTGACGGGGCGACACGACCAACAATGGCGGCGGCGGAGCTCCCAGGAGGCGGCGCCGGCGGAGCGCCCAGGTGGCGGCGATGGCGGAGGTGGCGGAGCCCCCTCGCGGTGGCCGCGGCGGCGCCGGACCTCCCCGGTGGCGGCGGCCGAACTCCCAGGCAGGTGGCGGCGGCGGAACACCCTCCCCGGTGGCCTCCCTGGCGGCGGAGCGGCGGCGGAGAGGCGCTGGCGGCGGAGCGGGGCGAGAAGACAATGAGCGGAGGTGGGTAACGGCTGGGCCTCGGGCTAGACCTGAGTCCGCCCGAGCCGCGCCTTAGATGCAGGCGCGGTTAAACCGCGCCGTAGATGGAGGCGCGGCTTGACCGCCACGTCGGCTCGAGCGGCGACTTGGGTGGCCACGTGGCCGCCCAAGTCGCGCCTCCATGCAAGGCGCGGTTACGTTGGGAAGCCGCGCCTTTGCCTGAGGCGCGTGAAAACCTGCTAGATTTGGAAATAGTTTTTTCACCGTGGCAGATTTGTAAATAGTTAAAAAAAAGTGCTAAAAATAAAAAAAATTCACCCCGGCCAACGTGGCCTACTACTTAAATGGTTCTACAGACAAAGCAAAGAGCAAATCCCCAATTCCAATCCACCCTGCAGGAGCTCCAGCTCCCCACGGATCGATCGAGCGAGCAGCTAGTTCCATGGATACATCATCCTTGGAACTCGAAACCACCCTTGGCTACTCCGATTGCACCATTGGTGATTGTGGATATTCTCCAATTGCAATGCCCTCACCTCTGATTTACTTCTCTGAGATCAACTTCTCCACGCCGTCGGATGTCCCGAAGATGCCGATATGCTCGGGATCAAGGCCGCCGCTGCCACTCCGCAGCCAGAGCCAGGCGCCCCGCCGGTCCCTGTGGAGGAAGGCGGACACGCTGCACCTTTCGGTGGTACCGGTACGATGGAGGTGGAGGATGCTCATCAGCATGAGTTCGATTCGTGGAGCAACGTCGTGCTGCAGCGCCTCTTAGGGGAAGTGCACCCTTTGAGTTCGACGGTGCCCGATGAGAAGCTGGTGGAGGCTCCGCGTCCTGTTCCGGCCCCCGAAGCTGACCCTCCTTCCGGTGCATTTGCCGATATGGCCGAGGTCAACGAGGCCGTCCCACAGCCAGGCGCGTTCCCTGATGCTGCTGTCGCGGCCCTTTTCGCCTCATTCATGGGCGTCGTCGAGCAGGACCTCTTACCAGGAGGGCACACGTCGATGGAGAGCTGGGAGTCGGAGTGTGAAATAGATGAGCTGCTTCATTTGGCCTTCACGACGTTCGACCACCTACCGGAACCTTACCACATCTCAACGCGCAGAGGCAGAAGGTGGTACATCGTCCCATTCACGAGACTCTACAGAAAGCCCCACCAGCCAGGCTGGAAGGAGACGAGCATGACGGGGATGCGTGCAGTTGCAGATCCGTCGTCGCCCCAGCGGCCGGCGCCGCCGGGACAACAAGAACAACAACAAGGCTACGTCGGCCTGAAGAAGACGCTGGAGTTGGACGACGACGGCAACGGCAACAAGTGGCGCGCCCGCGAGTACACCCCGCTCTTACCCTCCGACGATGGTAGTGACAAGCTTGTACCGGCGGTAATAGACGGTCCACTCAACTGCTACACATTTTTACCTACTACTAAAAAAATACTTCGAGATCAGTAATCATGTCTAACTTTTGGTCGATCCCTCCCTCGCAGGAGTTCTCACTGCGCGTTGAATTCAAAGAAGATGAACCACCGTCGGCGGCGGCGGCGACGACGTCCACAAAACGCAAAGAAGATGAACCACCGCCGGCGGCTGCGGCGTTTACGAAACGCCCCAAGATTGCACCCAAGAAATCACCGGTCTGGAATCACATGACCAAAGTACATGTCAAAGTCGCTACTACTAATATGGACGGCTCCCAAAAGAAGAAACCTGCTTCCTACAAAGTGATGTTTGCCATCTGTCACCACTGTGACAAAGTGTTCAATGCTGATTCAGCGAACGGCACAAACAACCTGTCAAAACACTTGGATACCTGCTGCAAGGACTGCAAATGCACTCACTCCCACTCGCGTTAGCAGGTCGTCTTTTACATTCTGTAGGTAGTAGTACAATGAATTGAAGGTAGATTAGATAGACACTTTTGTTTTTTCTAAACTTGTGCGCAAACACTGAATTACAAATGCAATGAGGCAGAGTGCTGAATCTTTTTCTCCTTCGCTCATCGTTTCCCTCCCTGCACTGTCCATCCTCCCCAGGACGCGGCCCCGGCCCTCTGAGCCGTCGCAAGGATGCTCTCTCTCTCTCTCCTCCCATCATGGTGAGCTACTGGACTTCGCTTGTTGGGCTTGGCCCACTCTGGACCCGAACAGCGACTACTGGCCCAAGCTGGGTTTCTACTTGTGTGAGGCCCATCTCAAGTAGCAGTAGCAACTTGAGGCGCTGTGGCCGTGTGGCTGTGGCTGGTCCCTTCTTAGCACCTGTATCGTCCTGCAATGCAACTCCGTATCCAGTGTTGGAGCAGCAAAAAAGCAACACAATGCTGCATGGAACCTATGAATTCCGCCAGAATTTTGTATTGGTTTTAGACGAACCAGCTCTGCTCATATAGATACTCATTCTCCTATGAAATTCGCAGGTCAAACGGGATCTGAATTCGAGCACCTCATACAGCTAATGGCAGTTAAACATTGGCCATCGGACTAGCACATCCCCCGCCGGTGGTCCAAGACGCACCCAACGGGCCAACCTAGCTTCCTAGTGGACGATCTGAATCTATCACCTATAAAATTCAGAGGGATCAGAATTGCTTGCCAGAAAGCAGCAAAAGGGCTACCTACTCCACGGTACGAAGATGGTGAATATGCTAAAAAAAGATGGTGAAGCGCATTTTCCAAATGACCCTTGCTTCACTTAAATTCCTTGATATTTGTTTTTTTTTAATTATGCACTACATCACAGATGCCTAACACGCACGCACACTCACTATTCATATGATTCCCACTGACCTTAGGTCAAGAGACTTCAATGCGTGTATTCTTTCTTTTGATTTTATATTGGCTCTGGAGAACCTATTAGCTTTAGTTATACAGGACCGAGCAATTATTCAATTCACAGGTGAACTTAGCCTTACCCTTAGTGTTGCCAACAACCCCTCGCACAATCAGTCACTACACCACAGCCTAAAATTAGCGTCGGTGGGGGGGACGCTAAAAATGTTGAATTAACGTCGGAAAGTCGGACGTTAAAGATTACTAACGAACTATCCGACGTTATATCTCGTTTTGGCGATACACTGTCCGACGTTAATTTTATTTTGCTTTAACATCGGATGGTTGGTCGTTATATCCTACTAATAACGACCCACCAGGCGTCGCCACAAATATCCAAAGAAGCCCATGAACAAAATACAGCCCAACTAGCCCATCACTAAACCCTAGTATATAAGGACTTCCCATCCCCAAATCAGTCGTCCAACCCCTACCTCCTATCAGTCCTAGCCGCCACATCCAGCCCTAACCCATCTCAACCCAATACACACGCTCCTCCACACGCGCCGGCGCGCGCCGCCTCCACACAAAGACCGACGCCCGCCCTTCCCCACCAAGACCGACGCCCTCCCGGTTCCCGGCTGCTCGCCCTCGCCGGCTGCCCGACCCCTGAGGACATCCCCGCCGGCCGGCCGGCCAGCCGCCCGCCCCCGCCGGCTGCTTGGGCCAGGACGTCCGCCCCGCCGCCAGGCCGCCCGCCTCTCTGCTGCCACCCACGTCTCCACACCGCCGGCCGCCTCACGCGCCGGCGGTAGCCTCCTACAACATCCTCTCCAGCAAGCAGGGCAAAGCTGCCTCCATGATGCTGTCGCATCTTGGTTTTCACGGCCGCACGTTGTTGGACGCGAGGTACTGCTGCTCTCTCCCAATCTCAGATCTGGATAGTAGTGGTGGAAATTGTGTAATGCTGCTCTCTCAGCTTTTGTAGGGGTGGAAATTAGTAGACGTAAAGCTTTTGGTTTGATTTATAGTGAATAAAAATTGATCTGCAGGACAGCTTGGATTATTAGGCATTAGTGAGTCCGAGGATTTTTCAGTTTATTTGACACGGATTGAACTGTTTCCTTGCATTTCAGCAAGGTTTCAAGTTTGCTGATAATTGATTCTGGGTTCCAAATCATAAATTGCTAGTTTCTATACATGTGTTCAACCCCGGTCTTAAATAATATGACCACATACGTTCTCTAAATACCAACTCAGTTTCTGTTCGAATTAAATTTGTTGATCTACAAGTTGAATTTACAAGTACTGGTTGTGTGGATTGAACAAAGGATAGCTTATCAGATGGTACTGTGTTGCCATATGCACTTGTGACATTTTTAGGGACAAGAACACAGATGGTGATGTCATATGCTGAAACATGTTTCCCTGAGTTTTATATTGTCTTGTTCATGGTTCCCTATCTCCTTGATTCAATGAATACCATGTGTCATAGCTAAAGTTTTAGGTTGTGCTTTTTCTGATGAATTTCAACTTTTCTTTACAGGTAGTTGGAGGAAATAGCTGGAAGTAGACTGCAGCTGTTGTTTGGATCAAAGGGCTCATGACGACGTGTTTTGGACATCCTAGCTATAGATGAAGACTTTAGTGGTGAATCATTTTGTAGAGTGTGGTAGCAAACTCTGAGATATGGGTTGTAGAATCAAATTTCTCTAGTGGGTCTAGGAATTTCGCAAACTTGTTTCAGCTTAGCCTTTATTTGCCATGAATTGTGTGTAAAATGGCATTATGACATTATGATGCATTTAATATAACTAGTGATCTTGTTTTGGTCCAGTCTATACGTGTTTCATGACTGTTGTTTGAATGTATGCTGATGGTAATGTCGATTGTATTGTTAACCTATAAACAATAGATAATATGATATGTTAATTATTCGTATGCATAGCGACGGGTAGTGGGTCGTTATAAGTTTATAAAAACGTCAGAAAGTCTGTCGTTATATCTTTTATATAACGTCAGATAGTTCGACGTTAAAAGTTCGTCCGACGTTATAAGTTTTTAGCGTCGCCACTATCACCGGCAGATATATCTGTCGCTATAAGTTTATAACGTCGGACTGTAAGTCGTTGAAATGGCTTATAACGACCCACTGTTTGACGCTATATTTGGGCTGTGGTGTAGTGAGTTCTGCTCACCTTTATCAAACAAGAGAAGAAACCAGATCTGCTCTCATTGTCCATCATTCGATCCATCTCTCCTTCTCTAGCGCGCACAAGGCATGAAAAACTCTGCCCATGGTACGAGGAGAATCCAGATGACTGCCGGCAGGACGTTGATCTCTTAGCAGCCTGCTCCAGGAGCAGCATCTCGGTGGGACAGCAACAACACACCGACAAGGTATCTATTTTTTAGAACACGCCTAAGCACGTTTTCATTAATAAGCAGAAAGAAGTTTGTAAAAGCAACAACACACCGGCAAGGTATCTCATAGGCATCATGTTTCACATAGTGCATTAAGCATCAAGTAGGCGAGATTATACTAAGCAGGCAGGATGAACGAACTGAACATAAATGTGGAAATCAAAGCCACCACTAGGGGGATTGTCTCTTGGCAGTCACCAAAGCAGAGCAGCGAAGAAGTCTATCTGAACGGTCGCAAGGAGAAGCTGACACAATGACACTGTTGTACACCTGCTGGCTGTTTTTGAAGCTTGTTGCTGCAGACCAATGTGATCACCAATAGAACAAAAGAGTGCCATACTCAACGATGAAACGGACGGAATATTAGACACTCCAGAGTGGCATCCTTGGTTACTGTAAAGGTGCAAAACTGCATCAATTTTTTTGAATAGTATGGTACTAAAAAATAATGTTTCTAGAAATGACCAATACAAAAAAAAAAGATCAACATTGCAATTAAGACAAGATAAGTTTATCGTATCAAAATCATTAACTAAAAATATGATGCAAGGTAAACTACACTGGCATAACAAGGCACGAGGTCCCCATCGACAGTCAGAAAACATAACTGCATATATTTCCAATGATCCATTTACCTTAAATAATCTACTAGGGTCATTAACAGCCTGGTACTTCTCACTTCTACTTGTTGATATCAGTACACACAAATTTATAACCTGCAAGAGATAAGGGGAAAGAAAAGGACAATTAAACTAGAGAGAATCTTGTAGAATTTAAGTATTTTTCACATAGGAAGTATTCATAAATACAGAAAGTTGCCTCTAATAATAAGAGCCAAACTTGGACCAGCATGTTCAAAGATCAGAAAACTAGATGATGTTAAGATAATTTTGATGTGGTTTTTATTTGCCGAGTTCCCAAGGAAGTGCATATGTGCACAAACATAATGAACTGGCAAGACAAATCAGGAGAAGCGTATCTTCAATATAGATTCATAGTTTGACATGTTTATTGCATAAGCAGGATCTGATGGCAGCAAATTCAATCAAAATGAATTGTATAGATGCATAAGGGATTTTGAAACAGTTCCAGATGATAGTTCTAGTCTAACAATGAATTCTAATGACAGCAAATTTGATCAAACAGGACTGTAAAGAAGCAGGAGAGCATTCCCAGCAGTTCCAGATGACAGTGTTAGTCTAACAATGAAAACAAATTGTAAATCTCAACTATACATCAAAATGCGATAACACAGATTGTGATAAATCAGAACAGACATAGTTTGAATACTGATGACACATGGGTTTGTAACATGTATGGATAACTGCACAAAAAAAATCATGACAATACATAGATAACATACAACCTGAACACTTAATTCTGATTTTCCATAGTGGTATGCCATTAGCATTCAAGACCTTCAAAACTTGGAGTACTATCTCATTGACATCTTTGCATATGATTTCAACAATCTGAAGACAACTAGGTGCAATCGATTTTTCCAAAGGATTCTAGCTTCCCTCTAATTTCCTTAAGGACTTGTATCCCTGAGGGAAATGAGTAATTTAATCAAGTAATAAACCAATGCAAAATAAAGACTAGATATATGATACAAAGTAATAAGTAAATGACAGCACCTCTGGAATTTCAAGAATAAACTGCTCTAGAAGAGGGGTGTGGTGGAGGAACCAAATCAATGTACTCAGGTCAGTAGACAGAAAGCATTTGCTAAGCACCAAGGTCTTTAACTTGGAAAATGCAGGGCACCATTTGAAATCCCTATTGAAAACATACTGGGAAAAAATATAATGATGTAAAGTCAAATAATGAATACCATGAAAAAAATATTACAAGCTTCAAACACATCATAGTTAGCCAGGTAAAAATAGGGTTTAGACTTCATATCATTTGTTGATGTGCACCTAAATGAATATATATAAAAACAACCTGCTATTTTCTAATCTGAGCAATAGGTATCTCATTTTCAGTTCAACCATATCAGTATCTGCAGAGGACAAAAGTTTCAAAAATGAACTAATGGTATAGACATCTAGCAAGGCACTTGTCAACCAACCACAGCTGATGTTACATTTAAAAGGAACACAACTATGCATGTCAATACAATTGCAAACCCAAAACTGGGGATGATGCAGCAACAAAGCGTACCATCTGAGGATCAGCTGACAAATCCAAGTATGTAGCTTCAGCCAAGCCTTGAAGAAACACGCAGCCGGAACCACCAGGACCATAGTAATTAGAACAACCCTTACAGGCAGCATCTCCACAGTTGTCCAAGCGACCGTTTTTACATTGATCATTGCAATCACCATTGAAATGAACATATGCATCTTCCAAGTGCGGCATTGTTTCAAGCATTGGAGCCCTTCCGACATTATTAATGAAGTCGAACGAGACGAGGCTGGGGAACCACATCCAAATGCGGGACTTGGTATCAAACCAGCAAAATTTGATAATCAGATGCTTGACGGAGAGGGACTGCATTTCCAAGGAACCACTAATGTCGCATCTCTCCATCGTGAGACTCTCCAGCACCGAGCACCCAGAGAAGTTATAATCACGAATGTCGCTTTTGTACAGCTCCAAGCTCGTGAGATGCTGGGAAGAGAGAGGACCAACCTCCCGTATGCCCATGTCGGGACGGTCCTCGCCGTAGACGCTGAACGCGAGCTCCCGGACACTGAGCTCCAGCGCGCGGCGGATCCAGCTGTTGCCGTGCTGCTCCACATCATCGAAGTCGCAGTCGGCCGAATCCACGTCCAGCTCGAAGACACAGGAGTGAAGGGGCGGCCCCGCGCGGCGGGCGCGCAGCAGGCCGTCGACGAAGCGGCCAAACGCGCCATCGGCGCCGTGCGGCGAGCCGGGGTAGCACTCGATGCGGAGGGCGGGCAAGGACCGCCAGCGGGTGCGCCAGCTCTGGGCGAGCACGCACGTGCGCACCGCGTCCGGCGCCGGCAGCAGCGAGAGGATGCTGTGGAGGACGCGCTCGGGGAGGCCGCTGATTCGGTCGGCGCCTGGAGGTGCTCTGGTGTCGGCCAGTCGCTCCATCGAACAGGTGGTGTGCACCGCGCCACCGCCGCCGTCGGTGGGATGCGGGACGGCTCCCGTGGACGGCTCCGGTGGGATGGGGATAAGCGTGTCGCTCGCTGCGTCGGACGGGGTTGCGGGCAAGGGCTCCATCGCCGTCGCAGACGAGGAAGGAGCGTGCGCAGCCGAGCTCGCCAGCGCCTGCCCGCGGAGGAGGGGAGGAAGACGAGCACCTGCCGGCGGATGAGCCCGCTCCGCCGCACGAGCTCGCTTCAGCCCCGGCTCCGCATCTCCCTTGGCACGCGCGGACGAGCTCCTGCGCCGGAGGAGGCTTGGGGTGGCGAGCGGTTGGGATGAAGCGGAGGAGGCGAGGGGCAGTGCGCGGCGGCCGTGGAGCTCACCGACGACACGCCGCGGCTGCGCGGGAACGAGATCGTTTGAATTTGGCCTCTACAACTGCTGCTGCAGTTACAAAATCGCTGCCGTCGGCTGGCATCCAACGAAGCAGCTTAGCCCAGGCATTCTACCTCAGTTTGCATGTATCGTGGCCCAACAACACGGCCCGTCCAGAGTAAAAGTAGCGACCGGGCATTCCTCTTTTTGGCGCGGAGTCTCACCGTTTTGGCGCGGACGCGGTTTCTTTTGGCGGAGGACCGAGGCGGCGATCCTGGAGGCGGAGGACCGAGGCGGCGATTCTCCACCGCTCGTGCTACAGCCATCGATTCGATTAGGTGGAGTATTCTGCACTATATATAGTATAGATCTTCCTCTGTACTAAGATTAGATTTTTTCAGTTTTCTAATTTAGTCAACATTGGCATCCCTAGATGTGTTGAAATGGATTGAACGAAGTTTTTGTCCACGTACAAACTAACCCTGCATGTTTCAGATGGCCGAAAATAGGTGTGTAATCGTGATCCTTTATTTGCTCCTCTCAAGTACAGAGTCGCCATTTTAGTTGCTAGTTTAGCACCATTTTTTTTTCTACTGTAGGGAGAGTTTGATTTCTGGTTCATTACCTCAAGTTAGCAAGGAGTTCAATACCATACAAGATGCCTGGTTGTTTTGAGTTGCCTTTGGAGGTCAAAAAGGCTTTGATGTTAGAAAAAAGTATGCAAACAAAAGGCAATCTGATGGAAAAGTTAGTTCTTGCAGATTTGTTTGTGCAAATGAAGGTCATAGAGTGCCAGATAAAAGGGATCATCTCACAAAGCGTCCGAGAGCTGAAACTAGAACTGATCGTCCAGTCCGCATAGGTCTTATATTGGACCGGGAGAAAGGAAATTATAAAGTGACAGATCTGATTTTGAAACACAATCTTTTTTTTTTTTTTTGAAAACGTGCACTGCACGTACCTCATTAAGAAGAAGATAGAATAGTTATTACATTCCGACTTTCCTAGAGGCGAGCTGCCAATAGGATAAGACGGACAAAACACATACAAAAGGCGCCGGCTCTAACGGCGGAGCTTCGGAGGCCGTACTAACTACTAAACCGATTGAGCGACACGCTTTTGAACTCCACGACCCGCCTGTTACGGCTTTGGCTCGAAACCCGACGTCGGTGCGTGACTCGCCGCATCTTGCCTACGGTAGCTCGCCGCTCCACGCCGAGGAAACATAACTGCCATGGCCTCCTTCCTGGCAGACAAGCTCGCTGCAGCGTAGGCCTTGACGAACTCTTCGTGGACGGAGGAGTCTCGGCACATCGTTGGAGGGCCGCCCGATCCACTTGCCGAGCATGATGCGCCGTGCCTCGCCGCTCCGGGTTCGGGTCGCGATATGCCGATTTTGCCGCCGAGACGGGTACTCCGCCGCGGCATCCAATCGCCATCTCGCTCTCTCGGCACATGTGGCCGCGGCGTGTGGGGTATGAGAGGCTCCTCCAGCGGGAGACGAAAAGAGTCGAAGTAGGCGTCCAGAGACGCCTTCCACCCGGGTGTGGCGCTCCAGGCTCGGGCGGGCGCCCCCGACGCCGCCGCCGGGGCCACGGCGGGGCCTCAATAGCGGTGGTGGGCGCAGTCCGCCGTCGTGGCGTCGTCGCCCTTCGACCCGGTGCGTGCGCCCAGCCTCGTGACCGCCCTCGCGTCGCCCACCGGGGCCACAACGAGGGCCTCAACGGCGGTGGTGGCCGGAGAGGTCATTGTCGCGGTGTCTTCGCTGCGTCGTCCACCGCGGCGAGCCTAGTCGATCGCATCGGTGATAGGGGCTCCAGCGCCCTGTGCATGCGAGACACGAGGCGAGGAGACGAGCGCGTGACGAGGCGGCCGTGAGCTCGTCGTCCATTGGGTCCACCCGACGGAGCGCCCTCTTCCTCGCCGGAGGCGGCGGCGTCGGCCGACCCTTCTCGGCCGTTTGCCGGCGCCGCCGACGTCGACGGCGGGGTAACGGTGCAGCCGCCGCGCCAGCTGCCGAAGGAACCGGACGAGAACTCCCGATGAGGATAGGGCGCGAGCGATTTCGCAGCCGCCCTCGCTACCCCCACCGGCATGCCCCCGGGTGCCTCCTTGCCGGCGGCGAAGGCGGGGCTCTGTGCGTCCCCGCGGAAAGGCGTTAGGGCGTACGACGATGGCGACATACAGCCGCGCCCGGTGCCTTGTGCTTAGCGTAAGAAACAACGCGACGGGGAGGTGCACTGGCGGCGATGTGACCCCCGCTGTGCGCGGTTGAAGCAACGCCCGACGAGCGCGGCCGGCACAGGCCGTCGGCGGCGCGGGCGACGCTAGGCACGACGGCGCCTTCGCCGGCGGCTTTCCACGAGGGTGAAGCCATCAGCATCAGTACGCGCCGCCGCGCGAGGGACGTGCAGCCTGGGCGAAGGAGGACGTCGTGGGCCAAGGCGTCGCGGCGCAGGCGCGCGCGGCCTTGGCTGCGAGCCAAGGCGGCGCAGCGCAGGAACGCGCGCCAACGCCATGGCGGACACCGTGCCGGCGTAGGAGGCAACAGCGCCCGCGTCCGGCCTCAGAGGCGAGGTGACACGGCGCGTGTTCAGGAGGCCGTGCACCTCCTCCTCGTCATCATCGGAAGAGTCGCACCAGCGTCGGTGCTTGGGTCTGCCCGTGGAGTGGACGAAGGCCGAGTCCGGAACTTCGTCGTCGTCGGAAACATCCTCGACAGTGACGACATCCACCATAGCAGGCCCAACGGCGTCTCCGGAGGAAGGGGGGACCGGGGTGGAGGGAGGTGGCGACGCGCACGGGGCGGAAGGGCGCACGAGAGCGACCTCAGGCCCCGGACGTCCCGGCGAGTTGGGCGCCACAGCCGGCGAGGGTGACGGCGATGCGAGGGCAGCAGCCACGTCCCCGGCTGTCGATTCCTGGGCACCGAGCCCCGGGGAGGGGCAGAAGGTCGACCCCCCCTCAACCACCTCAACGAGCTCGCCCTCTTCCAACTCGTCGTCATCGTCATCGAGGGCGGGGGGAGCAGGGGTCTCCACGCTGGCCCTCGATGACGAGCCCGTGAGGAGGACCACCGGGGGCGGCACCACAGTGACCAAGGCCGGTGACGTGGCCGGCGAGGCGCGCGGCAGGCTGCTATCGTCGGCGCCGGAGGTGGGCCGCTGCGCGTCCGAGCCCGTGAGGACGACCACCGGCGGCGGCACCTCAGCAGCCGGGGCCTGCGTCACCGGCGGTGAGGGCAGGCTGCGCCCAACGGCGCTGGAGGTGGGCGGCTGCAGGTAGTAGCCGGGGCGGGCAGCGGCGGCGCGGTCGCCAAGGGAACAGGGCTCGGTCGGCAGAGCCGGAAGCGCTCCCGTCGGGCTGAGGCATGGGGCGCCCCGGGAACTGCTAAGGACGAGCAAATCCGGCGATGGGGAGCAAGGATCTCGTCCGGATTGGAGGAGGCGGGCCGGGCCGGGGAACGGCGGCGGGGAAGCAAGGGCGCCGTCGCCATCGCACGCGGGGCGGGTCGGGGAACGGGGTTCCAACGGAAACATTCTCCTTCGATTTTGAAACACAATCATAGCCTTCACCTACCGTAAACTTCACACTTGATGGTGTCCCAAAGGAAAATTTCACGCTTACAAGGCTTTGAAATTGAGACGGCCGACGATGCGAATTGGGCCCAAAGATGCACATGAGTTGGCTTGCATCCAAGTTGGTGGCTCAACTAATCTCGCTTATACACTTCAAGACCACAAGAACTATTTAAGGGGCAAGCGCCAACGAGAAATGGCATATGGTCAAGCAGAAACATGCTTAGGTATTTTCAAGAAAAAATTATTGAGAACCCGTCATTCCAATATGCTTTGCAAATGGACAAGGAAGAACAAATAGCAAACATTTTCTGGGCTGGTGCTAAAATGCTCACTGACTATGCATATTTTGGTGATGTTGTCAGTTTTGATACTATTTTTGGAACAAACAAGGAGAGTTGGCCTTTTGGTGTATTTGTTGGGTTCAATCAGTTTAGGGAAACCGTGGTTTTTGGTGCTGTTCTCATGTATGATGAGACATTTGAATCATTTAAGTGGGTATTTGAGACTTTTAAAGCACATAATGGCAAAGAACCTAAAACAATCTATACCGATCAAGATGCTGCAATGGCAAAAGCAATTAAGGCGGTCTTTTCGAGTCTTGGCATGGTCTCGTGCACTTTTCACATCATGCAAAATGCTTTGTTAAACATCTAGCTGCAACTAATGTTGAAGAATCAGCTACTTCTCAAGATCAAGAATCAGCTCCTACTTCTCCAAAAACAAGAAGTTGAAGACAACAACAAAGAACCAAGTATTCTGTCAGATTTTAGTGCGTGCATGTTTGAGTTCAAAGAAACTAGTACAAAGGCGTGTGACAAGAAAAAAGGAAAAAGTTCAAAGGTTTGTGACAAGGAAAAACAAAAAAGTTCAAAGGTATTATATCTCGACAAAACAAATCTCTCTAATTGTATTCGCTACAAATCTCTCTAATTTAATTCTCTTGTTTTTTTATCGGAGCAACAAACTACGTAAGTGTTAGTTAATGATGGTGCAACACTACAAAATTGTGGCAGAACCTCCTAAGTAATGTGGCCCACATGCACTAATCCTTGTCTTAATAGACCTCGGATGACAATGCATGTGTTCCACAAGACTTAATTAGCTCTGTCGGGTTAAACCCGAGACCTCCACGATTCTCCGAGCAAGGATCAATCATTACAAGAGACATTGCAGTGTACAACAATTTTACAATAAAATAATATACATCAGAGTATAAGAGCGGAAGTCTTACAAACATAAGTTTACAAGCCTATAAGTTTTAACCTTACAAACCATAGGTTATGTTATTACAAACCATAAAGTAGTAGATAGCATTAGGATAACTTTATACAACACCTCAAACGTGGTGCTTGCCCAAGGCCAAACACACTACTCGTCGTCACTCTCCGGAACAACCGTCATGCAACAGGGTTCGAAGCACACCTGAGCATGAGACTCACCTGCAACAAGGGTTTAACAAACCCCGAGTACAAAAGTACTCAACAAGACTAACCCGACGAAAAAGGTGGTGAAGACTCGGAATGCGAGACGATAGGAATCAAGGTAAGGTCCAAAGCAAGAATCAATTCTTTTGCGTAAAAGCCACTAAGAGTGAGTCCTTAACCTCCGGTTTTACTTTCAAGTTAACTCCGTGGGGTTATTTATGCTAAACTAACTTAAGTAAAACCAGCAGATCAAGATAATTTATACAACTCTCTTTTATTTCTATCATAAGTTAGCCACCAATTTTATCTACGATGCGGGTGCGAGGATCAAGTCTCCTTACTCGTGGAGCATACGACGGTTCGAACCGCTTATCTACCCAGCTGGGGTTTCCCAAGCATACGATATACGTGGGACTCTAACCCACAAGTATATCAGTTCTGACTTCAGACTTTCTAGAACTAGGCTCAGCTTCCGTGCCATCCGAGAATACTTGTACACCTCCAATCCGGGTTACGTCCCACGAGGGTAACTAGTATCCCCGCCATCTCGCCACTCCCAATGCACGGGCTCACCGTACTAGTCCTTAGAATATCTTAGGACAGAGCTTTCCCCGAAGGGTATGTGATTAGTACTATATTTCATGATCCAAGGGCCAACAACGGTACGGTCCTTAATTGACAAGTCGGAAACACTACATCAACCATATGATGCAAGTTACCCGACCGATCTTACTAATCATTAGCTACCAACTTGAAAAACTCCAAAACTATGGAATACTCAACTTTTCAAACTGCACATTTTCTCCAAAAAGAGTTTTTCCAAAATATGCATAGTTTTGAATTATGATTTGAAATTCAAAGGGGAACAATTGCCGAAAAACCGTATTTTCAAATTTGTTTGAAATTCTTTTTGAAAACTTGAAAAACTTTGATCACCAACATTGTAGGTCTCATCAAGCCCTACAATCTTGCTCTTTGGACCAACCCCAAATTCTTTGTAGGTCTCACCAACATTGTAAAAACGTAGTTTGCCGGGAACAGGATTTTCGAAACAAAATCGAGTTTGACTCTAGCCGACACACTTCTAGGCTATCAAAAACAATAACAAGCATCATTTCAAGAGCACAATCAACCTAGAATATAAATTTATTTTAGTTGATGCACATCGGGTTTACCTAACATGAATGCTTTGCAACTAATCATGATGACATGTCGGGTTTTAGGTAATATAACATCGGAGATGTTACGGCCCTTCCTTAAAGAAATCTCGCCCGAGATTTAAAGCCTTGGGTTAGGTAATGGAAAAGGAAATGTGTCAAGCAACACATCTCAAACAAGGACATAAGGAAAGGGGTTTTTACAACTCACACTAGAATAGTTATAACTCATAGAGGGAATTATAACTTAGATAGAAGCATAGAACTCGGGAAATGCTCGACGTATAATCCTCGACTCCTAAGTAGCTTCTTCTTCTAAGTGATGATTCCACCGTATCTTGTACCACCTGGTTGTTCTCACAAGGGGTAACACGATCTTTCGGATCTAGAACTCGACGGATACTCGAATAGGTTAGATCGGCTCAAGTTCAATTCCTTCAATATCAACAATTTTGTCGGTGGTTGAAGACATTTCTTGAGTTGTGACACATGGAACACATTGTGCACCGCGGACAGATGTTCTGGCAACTTTAAACGATATGCAACCAATCCACATCTTTCTATGATTTGGAACGGGCCAATATAGCGGGGTGCTAGTTTACCCTTGACTCCAAATCTAGTTACTCCCTTCATAGGTGACACCTTTAAATATACATAATCTCCTTCAGAAAATGTCAAGGCCCGACGTCTCTTATCTGTATAACTCTTTTGTCGGGATTGTGCTACCCTCAAGTTTTGTTGTATTTGCTTAACTTTCTCTTCAGTCTCTTCTGCAAGATCAACCCCAAAGAATCGCCGCTCTCCGGGTTCTGACCAATTCAAT
Organism: Themeda triandra; assembly: GCA_018135685.1. Lineage (NCBI taxonomy): Eukaryota > Viridiplantae > Streptophyta > Magnoliopsida > Poales > Poaceae > Themeda > Themeda triandra. The sequence goes on along the minus strand of JAENPR010000015.1, from coordinate 453,866 downwards.
GGAGTTCTACACCTCGACCATACGGGGCTTCAAACGGTGCCATTTTGATGCTTTCTTGATAACTGTTATTATAGGAAAATTCTGCTAATGGTAAACATTCATCCCATTTCTCGTAAAAATTAAGCACACAGACCTCAACATATCTTCAAGGATCTCGATTTACTCTTTCAGTCGACCGTCGTCTGTGGATGATAGGCTGTACTATGAAGTAACTTACTTCCCATTGACTTCAAACCGTTTCCCGGCTGAGACAAACTGTGTACCTCTGTCGAAACAATAGTCTTTGGTACCCCATGCAGACACATAATTCGTTCAATATATATCTGTGCATAGGTAGGAGCTCTCCATTCTATCCTTGCAGGAATGAAATGAGCTGACTTAGTGAGGCGATCCACTATAACCCAAATAGAATCGAACTTTCTAGAGGTCTTGGGTAAACCCACTATGAAATCCATACTGATGTCCTCCCACTTCCATGCAGGAATAGGCAGTGGTTGGAGTTCTCCCACTGACCTCAAATGAACGGCATTTACTTTCGACAAGTGTCACATCTTGCCACATATTGAGAAATTTCTATTTTCATTTTGGTCCACCAAAATCTCGCTTCAAATCATGATACATCTTGTTGCCTCCTGGATGAATAGAGAACTTAGTGTTGTGTGCTTCATCAAGGATTTTCTCGATGTAACTCAGAACTTTCGGTACAACTAACCGATTCTTAAACCATACCACACCCTCTCGCATCAATTCTAAAACAAGAATCTTCATGCTTACTAGCCTTCTCCTTAATCTTCTCTTTGATACATTTGATTCCCTTATTGCTTTTCCGAGCAGCAATAATTTGATCTCTCGATAGTTGTCTCAATATTCGATTAGACAAACCGCCTTGTTGAACAATCTCTATGCCAAGTTTATCAAGTTCATTGCACAATGAAATATCCAGGCTTCACCGTCAAACAGCTTACATTGATTTTTTCGATCGAGGGCATCGGCGACTACATTCGCCTTACCAGGATGGTAATGCACCTCTAGATCATAGTCCTTTATTAACTCTAACCATCTTCTTTGCCTCATATTCAGCTCATCTTGAGTGAAGATATATTTTAGACTCTTGTGATCTGTATAAATGTGACAAGTGCTTTGCCTAGCGTATAGTGACGCCATATTTTTAATGCATGAACAACTGCTTGCTAACTCAAGATCATTGGATAATGCTCTTCATGTTGCTTAAGCCGTCTTGAAGCATATGCTATAACTCGGCCTTCTTGCATCAATACACACCCAAGACCAAGACTGAAGCATCACAATAAACGTCAAACGGCTTCGGACATCTCGGGCCGTGCTAAGATTGGTGCGCTTGTCAACAACTTCTTCAAAGTCCGAAAAGCTTCCTCACATTCGGGTGACCGAGACAAACTTCACTTGATTCTTCAACAATTCAGTGATAGGCTTGGACACTTTCGAGAAATCTGGGATGAACCGACGATAATATCCTGCCATTCCCAGAAAACTGCGAACTTGATGAATTGTTCTTGGAGGTTCCCAATCAAGTACATCTTTTACTTTGCTAGGGTCTACAGAAACACCTTCAGCTGACAAGACATGTCCAAGAAACTGAACTTCTTTGAGCCAAAACTCACATTTGCTAAACTTAGCATACAACTGATGTTTCCTTAAATGTTCAAGAACAATGCGTAAATGTTTCGCATGTTCCGCTTCATTCTTGGAGTAAACCAAGATGTCATCAATGAATACCACTACTTGATCAAGCTCCGGCATAAACACCGAGTTTATAAGGTAAGAGAAATGAGTGTGCATTGGTAAGTCCAAAGGACATGACTAAGTATTCATATAAGCCATATCTCGGTAGTGAATGCGCCTTTGGAATATCTTCGTGGCGAATCTTGATTTGATGATACCCGGATCCGAGATCTATTTTAGAAAACACCTTTGCTCCTGCCAACTGATCAAAAAGTAGATCAATACGGGGCAAAGGATATTTGTTCTTGATAGTCACTTCATTCAATGGCCGATAATCCACAACCAATCTCAGAGTTTTATCCTTTTTCTTCACAAAGATAGCTGGGCTACCCCAAGACGAATTACTATGCCTGATAAAACCTTTATCTAACAGCTCTTGCAACTGTTTCTTCAGCTCTGCTAATTCAGGAGGTGCCATCCTGTATGCTCTTCTAGATATAGGAGCAGTACCAGGCTTCAAATCAATCACAAACTCAACATCTCTGTCAGGAGGTAACCCTGGTAACTCATCTGGAAACACATCTTGAAACTCTCGAACAATTGGAATATGCTCAATCTTTGTTGCTGATATGGCATTGACTACTTCAACCTTTCTCTTGAGAGTTGGGAAATGGATGAGAAGCTTAGACTTACTATTAGGTAAGTTGACTCTCACAGATCTATTGAAAATATCTATCACTGCTCCATGCTGACTCAGCCAATTCATTCCTATTATGACATCTATTGCCTGCTTCTTTCGACTATCATATTGGTGGGAAAGATATGCCCTCCCAAATCTATAGGCACTTCACATACCATCTCTCTAGTACACATTCGCCCACCAGGCGACTGTATAAAGAACTCTTCATTTGTAATTGTTATAGGTATGTCATGCTTCTTAACAAAAGTACCATTGATGAATGTATGTGATGCGCCTGAATCAAAAAGCGTAACTGCAGGATGATTGGCAACAGAAAACATACCCAGCATGATAGGTTCACCGTCAGGAATTTCTCCAGCTTGAGTGAGGAAAACCCGACCTGTCTTCTTGTCATTCTTATCCTTCCGAGCATTCTGGTTACCACCATGATTCTGATTCTGCTGCTGTTGCTGTGGAGCAGGAGCTCTTGGAAAATTGGAAGTATACCGCCTCGGATACGGGCAGTCCCTTGAGAAATGGCCAGGCTTGCCACAATTATAGCATGGGTAGCTATAGTTTGGTGGAGTTTGGATATGAACACCAGGGGCATTCGGCTGTCGTGGAGCTAGAAGAGCGGCAAGACGGAAAAATGTCTCGTTTGCCTAGGTTGGAACCGTGGTGGACGATAAGGAAAACGGCCATGATTCGAGGATGGTAAATAACTTTATGGCGCTTTGCATTGCCACCAAAAGAACTAGAGAAACCACTCTTCTTCTTTTTCAGCTCTTTATGCTTGCGAGTCTTCTCCTCAAATGCAATGGCAATGTTCACTGTCTCTTGGTAAGTAGCATTGGGAGATCCAGTGAGCATTATCTGAATCTTAAGGTTTAGACCTCTGATAAAACATTCCCTCTTCTTGCGATCAGTATTCACATGTTCTGGGGCATACTGAGATAACTGATTGAAATTCCCCACATACTGTATCACAGAATTATCACCTTGCTGCAGTGCTAAGAATTCCTTAACTTGATCTTCATCAAACCCTCAGGAATATGATGAGCTCGAAAAGCTTCAACAAACTCATCCCATGTCACACAGTGTCCAGCAGGCTGTTCTGCAAGAAAGTTTTCCCACCAGGCACCAGCACGACCTCTGAGCTGTTGAGCAGCAAACACAGGCTTCTGATGGATAGTGCAATCAATCAGACTAAACTTCTGCTCCATAGTGCGGAGCCAATCATCAGCCTCCATAGGATCATCAACCTTAGAGAAGACTGGGGGACGAGTATCAGTGAAATCCACATAGGTAGTTTCATCCCTGTTGTTACGGCCATGATTACCCTGCCTTGCATTCTGGGCCAATATGGTGGTTGCATTGACAAGTGTAGCTAAAGCCTCGCCAAGGTGGGTGGAACTGGGGGGGAAAGGAGCACCTTCCGCATGTTCCTCATGTTCAGGTGTGTCAGACATCTGCTGTATAAACAAACCAGCCTTATTCACATAATTTATTGAACTTAGAAAACAGTTACATATTACAAGTACACACCCTGTTTATAATACATTATTTTTGTTACATCAGACCGCACCTCTGCAAGACTTCCCATAGTCACTAGGGTTCAAGAACAAAAGAGAAGGAATATATTACATCACTTGCTGCCTAAACTCTCTACTCATCCTCTTCATCATCCTCCACTGGGACAACCTCTTCCTCTTCCTCCTCTTCTGGTTCTTCTGGCACTTCTATTATCATCTCAGGATCTTCCTCTGGATCTTCTTCTTCCTCAGGATCCTCTTCATTCTCATTTTCAGCATTCATCTCATCTTCATCAATGATATCCTCATCAACAGGTACAAATTCTTCGGGGTCTTCTTCCTCCATTATTTTTGGATCTTCTTCCTCATCCGGACCCATAACAAGATCAAGATCATCCCCAGCTACCATTCGCTGATAATCCAGATCCAACAGATTATTCAACCTTTGACACTCATCATCAGCATCATCTGCATACTCTTGTAACTCTGCCACATACTCCTCTAACTCTTCAATACGTGCATTGGCTTCATGTAGTTGAGCACGAGCATGATCCTTCTGGTTCTTAGTGTGTTTCAGACGACGCCTGAGCTGGCCAAACTGATAAGCCTCAGTGACTCGATCACTTTCTGCCCTCTGTAATTCTGCTCTGAGCCTGCATATTTCTGCCTGTGGATCTAACTTGGAACTACCACTGCTCTCTCCAATCTCATACCTTGGAGCTAGCTGATATCGGGGCACTCCCTTAGGTCCAGTACTCTTGCGAGGAGTCTGCTTGGTACGGGCCATCCTAAAGAAATAGAAAGATCATAAGGATAAGAATAGATAGGTGGATTTGAAAGCTAGCATGAATAGGATTGATACTACTTAACCCAAACCACATTAAGAAGGAAGGTAATTTAAACAGGTTAATTAAGCATGATGCATGAACGGACTTACGATCTAAGCGTAAAAACATTAAATTAAGCACATACTTAAAGTAAACTTTCGTAATTAGGGCAATAATACATGCTATCCACCACAAGGATTTTCAAATATGCCTATAGGGGACTAAAAGATAGAACATAGGTAGACAATAAGCAATTTTGAACTCAAATTAGTCATATTAAGTTTTATAGATCCAAAACCTTTTGAAGTTTTGCAATAGACACTACAATACTCTGGAATAACGATCCGGCTCTGATACCAGCTATGGCAGAACTTCCTAAGTAATGTGGCCCACATGCACTAATCCTTGTCTTAACAGACCTCGGATGACAATGCATGTGTTCCACAAGACTTAATTAGCTCTGTCGGGTTAAACCCGAGACCTCCACGATTCTCCGAGCAAGGATCAATCATTACAAGAGACATTGCAAGTGTACAACAATTTTACAATAAAATAATATACATCAGAGTATAAGAGCGGAAGTCTTACAAACATAAGTTTACAAGCCTATAAGTTTTAACCTTACAAACCATAGGTTATGTTATTACAAACCATAAAGTAGTAGATAGCATTAGGATAACTTTATACAACACCTCAAACGTGGTGCTTGCCCAAGGCCAAACACACTACTCGTCATCACTCTCCGAACAACCGTCATGCAACGGGGTTCGAAGCACACCCGAGCATGAGACTCACCCGCAACAAGGGTTTAACAAACCCCGAGTACAAAAGTACTCAACAAGACTAACCCGACGAAAAGGTGGTGAAGACTCGGAATGCGAGCCGATAGGAATCAAGGTAAGGTCCAAAGCAAGAATCAATTCTTTTGCGAGAAAAGCCACTAAGAGTGAGTCCTTAACCTCCGGTTTACTTTCAAGTTAACTTTGTGGGGTTATTTATGCTAAACTAACTTAAGTAAAACCAGCAGATCAAGATAATTCATACAACTCTCTTTTATTTCTATCATAAGTTAGCCACCAATTTTATCTACGATGCGGGTGCGAGGATCAAGTCTCCTTACTCGTGGAGCATACGACGGTTCGAACCGCTTATCTACCCAAATGGGTTTCCCAAGCACACGATATACGTGGGACTCTAACCCACAAGTATATCGCCCGACTTCGGACTTTCTAGAACTAGGCTCAGCTTCCGTGCCATCCGAGAATACTTGTACACCTCCAATCCGGGTTACGTCCCATGAGGGTAACTAGTATCCCCGCCATCTCGCCACTCCCAATGCACGGGCTCACCGTACTAGTCCTTAGAATATCTTAGGACGAGCTTTCCCCGAAGGGTATGTGATTAGTACTATATTTCATGATCCAAGGGCCAACAACGGTACGGTCCTTAATTGACAAGTCGGAAACACTACATCAACCATATGATGCAAGTTACCCGACCGATCTTACTAATCATTAGCTACCAACATTAAGATGCCACATGTGATACCAACTTCCATCATTTCTGAAGTAACTCAGTTGAAAACCTATTTATTAAAGCAAGACTAAGCATACTAAGTATTTTCGAAATAAACCGGTATCAAGGATGATATACAAGTAACAAGGTAGGTAATGCATCAATTAGGGTTTCCCGCAACTCCTATTACTTAATGCATCAAAGCAAAAGCACAAATGGTAAAAGCTTTGTAATACAAGGTAGGGTTTGAATGTAACCGGGGCTTGCCTTGATCGAGAGCGTAGACGAAACCGGACTCGTCAAAACTGGAAACACCGAAGCCCGACTCCGGAACTGGTTCCTCCTTCGGATCGGCGTTACTCTCCTCGTTCACGTGGTCTACACGATAATGACATGTATTGACATGATTGAATATATAACATGATGCTTGACGGATGCATAAAGAAGATTAAAGATAAGCGCAATCAATTAATTAAAGTGCCGAAGGTCATTAGGGTTGATGACCTAGGGTCTTCACTCAAATCCAAAGTCAAACAAATAATTAATAACTAGAGAAATTAAATCCTAAAACAAAAGTTGTCAAATTGATTTTAAAAATTAATTTTAAGTAGCTTATATCAAAAACAGTGCACCAATAAATTTTCATGATTTTTGGATAAATAAATAAATTACTAAAAATCAGAGAAGACTCATTTTTCAATTAAAAGAACTAATTTTTGAACATAGCAAAAGTACTCAAATTTGACATTTAGAATTTTTCCTAGACAGAGGACATCATAAGGAACACACACAAAAATTTTCAGAATTTTTGGAGCTACACATGAATTACTATGAATTTTGAAAGAAAATAAGATTTTCAGCCTAAATAGAAATGGAAAAGGAATTAGAAAAAGAAAAAGGCTGACTGGGCCGAATCCAGCCTGGTTCGGCCCAACAATAATGACAGCCCAGCCCAACAGTAGCAGGCCGGCCCAACATGGCCGTCCGAGCTGGGCCGATGACGGCGGCGAGCTTGCCGGCGATTTCTCGCCGGCGGCGAGGTTCTAGGCGGCGCGACTTGGCCTAACGTGATCCCCACGTCACGGCGCATCGACTGGGGTAGCTAACGCGACGGCTGAGGCGGCGGCGCATGCCCGCCGGCGGCGATGGCGGAACGGCGGCTCGGCGGCGCGACGGGAAGGCTCATCGGAGCTCCCCCGGCGGCGCTAGCGCGTGCGCTGGACGGTTTGCGACCTGGCGGATGTGATGCGCGAGCGAAATGACCCAGCGCGAGGCCCTAGCGGCCTCGGCCTCGGACACGGCGGCGGCGGCAATGGCATGCCGGCGGCGTCGCATGGTGGCCGGCCACGACAGGGGCCTAGGGGACAAACAAAAGACTGGAGCATGACCAAGAGCTCACCGTGGTGACGATACGCACGAAGATGGAAGCTCGGCGGTGAAGAAGATGCGGGCGTGGCGGAGACAGGAGCGGCGGCGGCGAGACTCGGTGGCAAGCTTCGCGTCCCGGCGGCGTCTGTGGACCAATTCCAAAATTAAGGAGAGCATCAGATGCAGCTCGTCAAGGCGAGCTCGACTGCGGAAGCAATTGGGAAAATGAGCAAGGATGATGACGAATTACGGTGGCGATCCTCGGCGGCTCGACTTGCCGGCCGGGAAGAAGATGACGGTGAGCGGGCGAATGAGCGGGAATGAGGGGGCTTGGCGGTGCTAGGCGGCTGCGCGAGCTCAAGGCGGACGCGATGGCAAACGCAAGCGGCTAGCAGTGGCTCAACGATGGCGGAGGTGGACGGTAATGGCGGTGATGGCGTCGGCGGAGCAGAGAAAGGAAAAAGGAGGAGGAGAAACGGGGCCTGGGCTTCAGCTTTATGGCGCGAGGACAGAGAACGGTGACGGCGACACGAGGCGGCGAAGGTTCTCGCGCGGCCATGCGCTGGCGGCCGGCGGCGACCGGGCGGCATGGCGGCCATGGCCACGGCGGTGAAGGCGCCAGTGAGGAGAAAAAGGGGAGATGACGTCATCAACAAGAATGAAAAAGAAAGTTTTGCAATTTACTCCAAAAATTTGAACTGTGCTCAAAAATTTCCAAAAAGCAACCCTGGCTAAAATTTCATGCTCTACAATTTTCTCAACTGGACCATTTTCAAATTTTGAAAGAAAAATTGAATTTGAATAAATTTTGAAAAGAGGACAAAAACTCTAGAATGAAATATTTGAAATTACTTTCGATTTTTCTAAAGAACTTGAAAACTCCAAAACTATGGAATACTCAACTTTTCAAACTGCACATTTTCTCCAAAAAGAGTTTTTCCAAAATATGCATAGTTTTTGAATTATGATTTGAAATTCAAAGGGAACAATTGCCGGAAAACCGTATTTTCAAATTTGTTTGAAATTCTTTTTGAAAACTTGAAAAACTTTGATCACCAACATTGTAGGTCTCATCAAGCCCTACAATCTTGCTTTTTGGACCAACCCCAAATTCTTTGTAGATTTTGAATTAGAGAAAAGGGGGTAAAACAGAGTTTGCCGGGAACAGGATTTTCGAAACAAAATCGAGTTTGACTCTAGCCGACACACTTCTAGGCTATCAAAAACAATAACAAGTATCATCTCAAGAGCACAATCAACCTAGAATATAAATTTATTTTAGTTGATGCATATTAGGGTTTACCTAACATGAATGCTTTGCAACTAATAATGATGACATGTCGGGTTTTAGGTAATATAACATCGAGATGTTACAAAAATGTAAGCCCGAACCATCCAGATTTATCTCGGAAGAGATCTCTCAATCATATATGGTCATCAATAATTTCTCTCAACTTCTTACGGTAATTAATATTACAAATTAATATATTGTTTCTCCGAATTATACATGATCATTATGTTGAATTGTTTTTCTTCTTATTCTACAGGGAGCAATAACAGATGGTGTTATTGGTGAATTCTAGTAGCATGAACATTTGCAATAGGAAGAATGCCTTTTGGAGTAGCTTTTGCATCTACGATTGCCAGAGAACAACAGAAACTTGTGTGTATCTCTGAAACAGAAACTTGTGTGTATCTCTGAAATTTGCAAAACTCAGCAATGCTTTTTATTCAATTCCAAGCCAATTTACAACAAGATGTTAATCTATAAACTTGCATGATTTTGATGCCTTGGATACAACCACAATTTACACAGTTTGCAAGCTCCTGCACAAATTGCACATTACATATTCTCTGCATACAGAGACTGAGAGAGCTGCTCGCGGACAGCAAACTTGCTGCAGCAGCCGTGCTGCTAATGTCTCCTGGAAAGCTCCTAGACGAGGTCCTGGAAAGCTCCTGGATGAGATATGCTGGTCAGCAGCCGTGTTCTTGGTGTCCCTAGCCCATGTTCCCGGCCAGCTCCAGCACCTCGGCGAGGACGGCGGTCAGGTATACTGGAGCGTCCGTGCCCAGCTCCAAGACCTCGGCGAGGACGGTGGCCTGGTACACGGGGCGCCCTTGCCCACGCGCCGCACGTACCGTCCTTCTCGCAGGTACCGCCGGCTCCCGCTCCACCCACGTCCATGCCAGCCCCCATGGCTGCCGCTGCGCTCGACACCGCGACGGGGCGAGACGCTCCGGGAACGGCGACGATGCGGCCCGCAACAAAGGGATGGCGACGGCGCTGCTGTGGTGAGGGGATGGGGATGGGGATGGGGATGGGGACGGCGCGGCTCTCCTCAACGCGATGGCGACGGCGTGGTCGAGCGAGAAGACGGCGGCGGCGATTTGGGAATCTCTCGGCAGGGGCGGCTGCTGCCTTTTTCGCAGGCCATGCTATTGGGCCATAACTCGTGCTAAGGAGGAGGCTGATTGTTTGGGCCGTTGGATGCTAGCGAACGTAGAGATGGAGCTAACTGCCGCAGCAGTCGCACAGAGCCAATTCAGAGGATCTCGTTCCGCTGCACAAGTCGGATGGGGACGGGGAACGGGGAAAGGGATAAGGCCACCGTCTTTAACCACTGCAATCACTGTGGTAAAAATGCAAAATGTTACATTGATCCCAAAAAATGGCACAAATGACCAGTCACTTGGCTAATTGCAACTGCGATAGCCCACAGTCGCACTAGACCATTTCTTTCGCGTCCTTTTTTTTTTTTTTTTGCATAATGTGTTGAAACTTGAAACACGAATTTAAGGTAGGTAAAGTTCCTTTTTGCCACGGCCCGATTCTGTCTGTTGTAGTACTATGTGCAAATGCGTAAACACTTGAATTACGAATTGTTTGGTTTCAGTGGCAGTAACGCAAACGCAAATGATTTAAAGCTGCAGACCTTACCGGCAGAAAAAAAAAACAGTTAAACTAGTTTCAGTTATGTTTATGCTACTGTTGAACCATCCAAACAGCATGCAATGGGGGCAGAGTGCTACATCTTCACTTTCTTCAGCACCAGCAGCGTCCTGCAACTCGGTATCTGTTGAAGTAGCAGGAGTTCACGTCTCGTGTCACAGCAGTGTGACCGTAACTGGACTTCCTTGTTGCGTCACACACACAGTGAATCGATCGATGATCCAATATCAAGGTACACTGAGGATGAACATAAATCTGTACAGACGACACTCACATGACAAGGCCACCACGAACTGGCACATATATGCATCGATGAACAGCTAGAACACACCCACGTCATGCAGTAGCATGCCAGCTTAGAGACCATACTAAAAAAAAAAAAACCCTCATACAGACCACACTTTCTCCTACTACAGCTTTTCAATCAAATCAGATAAACCCTCAGTGTGAATCTAAAAAAAAAGATAAACCCTTAATGTAGGCCAACCAAGGTGATGAAATTTCCGGCCCATCGGTGTGCAGGCCAGGCCAGAATCGAAACTCGAACCAGACAGGACCAGGCCTAAAGCTTCAGGCCGGCCCAAAGAGCTAGCACAACGGCTAGAGGCACCAGCGAAACGGACAGCAAGACCTTGGCGGTGAGTCCCCAGCGTTCCAGGTCGCGTGGCACGACCCAGAACCCGAACACGGCCTGCGCGAGCCCGAGCGCCGCTGTGCCGGCCAGGACGGCGTAGTAGGTGCACGCGGCAGCGCTGCCGTGCCAGGTGACGAGTACAGCGCCCGGGCTCTTGGAGACGATGAGCGCGAGGGCTGACGCGACCAGGAAGATGCCGCAGGACACCAGTGCCGCCGGCTGCTTGGACGCGTCGTGGATGGCGTCGGTGATCAGGCGGATGAGACTAGACGGGAACCACGCCATTGCTGCTGCGCTCAACTTGTGACTTAATCAGCTAGCACTAGCAAGGAGGGGGTGTGACTGAGTGTAAAATAAAAGACTGCGATAGTGGAAGCCTGGTACGAGCTTGGTGCCAGAAAGCGAGATATACGAGGGGAGCTATATATATGTATACCGGCCGGGACGGGTGGAGCCTAACCCGGCCGACGTACGTGAAAATAAGCGGAAGGGCGGGTGCAGCTTAACCCGACGAAGATGGTCGTCGAATGAAGGCCGGGTTCAGCTAAACCCGACCCAAGACTGAAGATAGCCGAGGGAGCAGGGGCGACGGTTGTAAATTCTAGTAATTATTACGAAAGTGTTTTTCTAACATACAGCACAAAGGGCGGGTGAAGCTAACCCGACGACGTTAAGATGGCTGAGCAAAAACTCTGGTGTAAATTCGAGTGAATTATACTGATAATCTGATCGCTAATAGTAATTGGTGTTTTAATTCATTAATAACACATGGCATCCCGCACTTCGCACTTGAGCAAAATGCATGTGGCTCATTTAGTTTGTTCAGTGTGGTACAACATGTCCATTCGAATTTGAGTGTGTGTGTGTGTGTGTGTGTGTTTTTTTATGCACGACATTCCCACGATAGGTTTGACTTTGTCGGTTGGTTCGTGCTCATATGTTTGGATGGTTAGATGGATTTGATGTCATTGGTGTTGAAGTAGGAGTCAGCCAGTAAGGTCTACTGCTTGGAGTCAATGAGAAGCCACTATCATATCGTTGTCCAAAACGACTTTGTTTACCAATCTGCAGGGAGTATAAGATACTTAGACACTAAAGATACCAGTTCTAATGATAGACATCACTAGCCACACATTGCGATTGTTTAGCGACTACTAGCTGCATGTTCAAAAAGAATTTGACATATCTAATTGCCTATTTTCTAGCTTACCGGATGACTGAATGAGTTATATCAATTAGCAGCACAATAGTATATAGAAATGATCTTCATGATTGATTACGTTACGGTTATATGAACGCATTAAATAATTCGTAAACAACCAAATAGACAGCTCTTGCCTGGATTGTACGAGCTGTTTGTTTGGGTGTGTGAATTATAAGAACTTGCAAACAGATCTTAGTCTGTGGACGGTACATGCCCCAATTTTGTCATTAATATTAAAGATTTCTTATGGTGAATTTGTCTATTATCATATTCCTACTGATGCTTGTTATTATAAGTGTATCCCTGTCATACTTGAGTTGTTCTAAATTATACGAGAACATCTTATAAGTCTAAGTTATTTACAGAACATAGAGAGGAAGTGAGCACATTGTAATAATGATAAAAAAAGGTACAAAAGAATCATTTTGCTCTATAATATTAGATATATTATTAGTACGTTGGTGTGGCAATCATCTGAATGTTTTTTTTTTCCGAAAGCGTGTGCTATGCAATTACTTCATTAAGAGAAACTAGAGTTTTGTTACATGGCCCTTAGCACTAGATGGCTTGAGTTGCCATTAGCACCACGACAAAACACTAACACTGATCATCGGCTCGAACGGTGGCGCATAGGGGTTCGTATTTAGGCAGAAAACTATGGTGTGACGGGTTTTGGTAGACCGCGGAGCGAGCCAGCGGCAACAAAGAGGGGCGCGAGGCTTCGGAAACCCACTGCAATCCAAGAGTCACCCTCCTCGCGGATGGTGGACAGCAGCTGCGCCAAAGAATTGGGTAAATGAGTCGAAGGTCCTCCTGTTGCGCTCCTTCCAAACCTCCCAAGCGACAAATAAAACGAGGGACTCCAAGCCTACAATCATCTGAATGTTTGATCCATTAATCACAAATATATTGTGTTCAAGGTTTGAAGACATGAATTAATAGATGGCACACGCATCCCCCCACCCCCGCTCAAAAAAAAAATGTCGTAGTCCACGTCCACAACATAACTAGTGTTAGTTCATCCAATATTCATAAGTAGTATTATCCAATATGTTCGATTTCATGTTGCAATCATATATGTTGGCAGTCATTTTTTTGTGTATTTGAAACACACTCCTGCTGTCGGTCATTGTACTGGCGGTTCCAGACGTCTTTCTACAGGCGCGGACAGTTACCGCCAGTGTTGATCGACAGTAGAAATAACTAGCTATACAAGCGGCTAAATCGAACCGCCACTATAGACTGGTTTATACTGGCGGCTGCTTTAAAAACACCGCTTCTACAAATCCAGTCTCCACACACGGACGTTTCAATACGCCGCGTGTATAAACGAATTAATACTAACGCATGTTTCTAAAAACCGAATGTAGAAATTGTCTGTACGCAGTCATAATATATAGCAGACCGCTAGTATAGATGGATTTATACATGCGGTTTGTGGATGACGCCGCCTCTGTAATATAATTTTATACATGCGGTTACTTACATAAGCCGTTTTTGGAAATTGTATTTAAAATTCGAATTTTAGCGCCACAATTGCCGCGCCAAATCAGGAGCGGTTATTTGGACGAACCGGACGTCCGTAATTATTTTCAAATATATATATTAATCAACAAACGAATGCAAATATTAATCGCAGGCATAACAAAAATTAATCACAAACATAATAAATATTAATTAAACTCAAGCAATTATAAAACAAATGACATACAGTTTAGTGGCAGTTTGATTCAAGACTACTAAACATCCACCATACTAAGATGAACAAAAGAGTAACTTCCTTGTTACTAAAAATCCTCATGGCCGGTTATCCACCATGCCAATGATGAACAAAAGAGTGTTGCTTGTTACTAATTAAAACTCCTCATCCAGCATGTCTACGAGTTCTTCGTACTCTGGTTTTGCTAACTCACCATCTGGGTCAAAATACTTCCCATCCTTGCAAAGTACTTCTTTCATGATGAACCGGCTCAATTCATCACAAATATGATAGAGCTCCTCAATAGAAAGTTGGTTATCCATTGGATTTTGACACTTGTAAACCTGCAAAATATATTGAGCCATCGTACATATTAAATAACACACTAACCACTGTTAAGAGATCGGCGTCATTAATGACATTGACATGTGAGCTTACTCTCTTAGGGTTGGTCAGGTACCGACCGTTGTATCTGAGAAACTCGCACACATAGTAAAATATGATAACAAATAATTTCGACATATGTACTTAGCAGATAAATTAAGGTGAGTGTACTTAACAATAATTAATATGGCTGTAGCTGAATATTCCATGGCCTCACTGGGTTCAATCCTTAAAAGGTTATGAACTATATTAAAAAACTGATGTACATAATAACCTATGAACCAGGTAATCAATCACTTAGTAATATCACATGGTACCCACATTTGCACTCAAAATATATTGCTTTGTGATCTTTTGGTGGCTGATCAAATATACAATGCATTCTTAGGTAGTAATTAATCTGGTAGTGAATATGTGTTTCCTTGTTATTCTTCCTGTAGATGTATATATAGTAGTACGAAACAATGATTTTCTTCAAAATGGATAGAGCATTTGATGAACTCAGTTCAATATCTTCAGTTATGAAAGTTATACTTTGAAAATAAAAATCGTCTTAATAAATAAGTCAAGGAGGACTTGTGAACATAGTTACATATATAGTATTATTTGCAAGAAAGAAAGGAGTTGCAAAGTGCAATTACCTTGAACTTTGTTCTATTAGAAAATATTAAGTCCAATGGAGATATGATATTGATCGATATGGAGATGATCCAAAAGGCAGCAGCCAATTAGTCGTAGATAGTTGAGGTTGCACTGCTAGGAAAATACTTGCCCAGGTGGGGATCCACGCCTGAGTCTTGACCCCACCCCCACACGACGTCGGGTGACGAGAGGACCCGGGCTGTAGTCTCCATCACCAAATTCGTAGTTCAAAATCAGTTCCTCTAATCCTCTCTTCCACTCAGAATGCTAGCTGATCATCCCAATAAGCTAGCTGTCTCGTCTAGCTGATCATTCTTTTTTGTTTTATACTAGGTAAATACCCGTGCGCTGCAACGGGAAAACTATAATGTACAATAATATTGTTATTTGAAAAATATGATATTTCGATCATGATGTTTGTAGCATCACTATTGCATGAACGTGCAAAGTTAGAAGCATCCTTCCTTTATTTTTCCAGCAATTCTGTGTAAACTATTCTTTAATTGCAAGTTTTTTCAGCAGCACAAAATCAAAGGTTTTATTGGGAAGCCAAGCCAATTACAGCTTCCTCGTATTCAATTTAATTTAAGTTTATGCATTTTCAGCAATATTTATGTAGAACATTAAGGAAGTATCTTCAATGTTAGCAGAAAACAAATACTAATCACACATATTAAATGGTCCTAATACAATGTGGTAATAAATTATATTTGGTTGTGAACATATATTACAGAAATAAAATAGTTTTGCTGACATTTTCATGACCATTTATTCTGAAATACATGCAGTGCATAAGAAACTAAATTGCTTGTCTTAAAATAGAGAGAGAAAAATTATAAGCACTGACAATTGACAAATCAAATTTCCATATGAATAGGACAGGAAGCAAACTGAACTTACATCCTATCCAGGAGGATGTTTTCCATACTGTATTGTCATCAACCCTCATATGCAACTGATATCACAAAGTAAGAAAAACTCATAAGCACAGTCAAACCAAACTGATCAGACCACACGATAGTGATGTTAAATGTATATTTTGCAATGCACAAGCAAGCTGCAATAATGTAAATGACATGAAAAGGCAATAATTTAGGATGCTTCAAAAGTTACACCATGAGATAAATTGGTCCGGACTCAAAATTCATGCCCGAAGCCCCATAGAAATAGCATTCCAGATCACATACAACTACATTAAACCACTAAGCTTCTTTGGTTGAAATTCCCAAAATGCACCTTTGTCAAGGGCACAAACTGAAACACCCACGAGGAATATACACATATCCTGACAAAAGCAATGTTTTTTAGGGTGTGCTGCAAAAAAGTAAAAAGGCAAATGACCAGCAAATAAAAAAAGCCCTGTTATGTTGAACCATGTCAGCGGCGGTGCCATCCTTGTCGGGATCCTCTGCTTGCCGTGTGTCACCGTGCACTTTCCTCGGCCATGCCCACTGAATTTAGTAAAGTAGCATAGACATCTGGATTTAGTATAAGTAGCAGATGCATTTGAAATTCCCATACTGGTTCCATGCAACAGGTCAGATGAAACAGCCAAACAGGGCACTATTGTGTGTGGCGAGACCATTAAATTTTAGTTATTTTACCGAAGTCTGAATAAAGACATTATACTCTCTGTGATACTCTGTTCAACATAAACCCAGTGTCATTTTACAGTTTGGGTTCAGAAGTAGAACACCAACCTGAGAATAAACCAACCTTTGTTTTGATATCCCATGATAATTTCGGAGTTGAGATACAGTATGGGGTCCAGAGCTACATTATTGGCCCAATTGCTGGTATATTTAAACAGATCCAATAGCAAGCAGTAGATAAATGAGTTTAGTGGTTGCTAATATTCAGAAAAGACAAAGCAGCAAGGAACATCTCGACATTGAACAAATTAAAAATGATGAATAGGATTTCAGAAGACACTCTGAGACAGAGAGCAAGTATCCCGAATGAAAGTAAATGTAATGTTCAAGCAAAACTAAATGAAACAACGACCAGAGCAGAAATACGACCAATCCATAACAATCTCTACTGCTAAATAATTTGAGTCTTTGACGTAATCGGATTAAAACAGTAGCGTCAGAAAAAGGGGGGGATTGGAGCAGGTACAAGTACAAGAGGTGGACATGCCTGCTATGGTGCGGAAGGCGAGGATGAGGGATCAGTTCGGGTTGGGCTTAGCGATGAGAATGGAGAGGCGGCCATCGGTGAGGAGCAGGTTGGTGGGGCCATCGACAAGGATGGCCGGACGGGGTCGTTGGTGTTGAGGAGCTTCTGCCGAGACGGAAGGAGACAGGGAGGTGTTGAATCGAGCCAGAAGAACCAGATCCCATCTGCGCGGCTGCGTAGAGCTCAGCAGGGTGTGGCAGGGGCGGGGCATCGGCGTCGGCGGGGAAGAGGAAGTGGAGGGCGCGGGGACGGCAGCGGAGGTGGGAGAACCTGCGTTGGCTACATTGAGCCGGGTAGGACGGGATGGCGGCGCGCGACGGAGCCGTGGGGCGGGATTGGTAGGCACTAGAAAATTTGGCGCGCGGCGTTGCCGCGCCATATTTAATATGCCTGTGTTGATTTTACGATGGTCCTTACAGTTTTATGATTTAGCAATGAGAAAAATAATAATCACTAATTTTATTTTATTTTATTGTGGAAGAATTATGGGCTTCGAGCTAAGATGGATGAGATATATTGTTTCTAAATTAGCAGCAAAACATAAATGAGAGGAATTTGGAAATTATTTTTTGACTTTTTGATGATGAAGAAGGGGTATCACCAAAAATTAGGAAAAAAATTGAACATGTAGAGTTTTATTCTAGAAGTTTTTTGGTTGGAGAATTATGGGATTCGAGTTAGGTTGGATGAGATATGATTTTTTTTAAAAAAAAATTTGTTGACAAAACGCGAATGAGAGAAAATTAAGAATTGTTCTTGTTTTTTAGATGATGAAGAGGGGGTGAAAAAATAGGGAAAATATTTTGAATACGTGGAGTTTTATTTTAGAAGATTTTTTTATGCAAGGAACTACGTGATTTGAAATTACGATGGGTGAGATATAAATTTTCTAAGTTTATCGACAAAACGTGAATGTGAGGAATTTGAAAATTATTTTAAATTTTATTAATGATGAAAAAGGCTTGAAAAATTTTTGGGTAGGTTTTAGAGTGGTTCTTTTTTTTTTGAAAATTTACTGGAAAGAGAAAGAGATTTGTTTTTGGTACGTCTCTCGTGTGCGTGTAGCAGTTTCCTATATGAACAGTGTGGCTGCCTGTAAACAGTACATGAACAGTGCTTGTGAAAGTGACGTGCGGAGTGGTTTATGACGTCCGATCGAGATCCAACGGCCGAAGTTTTGCCCGCGACGTGGCCACTCTCTCCTGCCAGAGCTTGAGCTCTGGATTCGATAGGTAAAGATGCGAAAGGGAAGCCGGGCGGGGTGAGCGAGCGAGCGACGGTTTGGAAGCCTGTCAACGATTCCTTTTGATTTGTATTAGGGGTAGAGACTAGTATTTCTGCACGTGCTTGTAGTGTTACTATTTCCTGCTACTACTCTGTTGCACGTGAAACTTCTTTTGGTAAACTTTCCAATAGATAAGAATGGTTTAGAATATTCGTCAGGAAGTATTAGCTGGCGTATCGGGAAGCCAAATATCTCACTAGCGTCAGCGTGACGACCTTGCCCGGGTTTGCTCCACCCGGCGGTAAGGTTACAGCAACGGCTTCGTTGGGTTCGCTCCTCACAGGGCAGCGGCAGCTGCTGTCTCTGCCTCCGCGTCAGGCATAGATTCGTCGTATAGTAAGCACGGCCACGGGCCACCCACGTTGTCACGCGGTTCCACCCCAAAGCCGGATGAGAGGAGACCCGGCCGGACTAGAGCGGGTGGAGCTTAACCCGACGTGAAGATATATGAAAGTCAGTCTGGGCATTCGGTATTACCGAACCGATCGGTTCGGTACTTCGGTTCCTCGGTAAATTCGGTTCCACGAAAAATTGGTACCGATCGGTTCCTTCAAAAAATTGGTACCGAGGAAATTCGGTTTTTGATTTTTCGGTTCGGTTCCGGTATTTACCGAACAAGATCGAACTAATAAAAAACACATGTATTTGCATGTTCAAAAGCCAGTTTTAACATAATTTTGACATAATTTTATAGATAATTATAGTGTCAAATACATAATAAGAGTAGAATACCACAAATAAGTAATATAATAGTCTATAATAGTACAATTAATAACATAACAACACTCACACTAAACATAATTCGGTAAATTCGGTACCAATTCGGTACTTCGGTTTACCGAGGTACGAACCGAATATACCTCGGTAAATTCGGTTCTTGAGAACTGGGAACCGAACATAGAACCGAAATTTTCGGTTTCGGTAAAATCGGTTCGGTTCTCGGTAAATTCGGTTCGGTTCTCGGTATTCGGTATTTCGTGCCCAGATTGATATGAAAGGCCGGGTTGAGCTAAAACCCGACGCCAAGGCTGAAGATAGCCGAGCAAAAGCAGGGCGACGGGCAGTGTGTAATAGTTATTTTAAAAAATATTATATATAGGCAAAGAAAATTTTTCTCCTGTCCCACCACGTGGTCACGCGGTTATCTTTCTTCCAGCGTCGTATGGCCCCAAGCCGGGTGAGAGCAGACCCGGCCTTGGTGGTCTATTATTACTTCCGTCCGATACATCTCGCACACTACAACTACAAGGGTCAATTACTTCCGTCCACTGTAAGATCACCAACTCGATTTTTGATGATTCAAATTTTGTTAATACTAGCAAATATGCCCGTGCGTTGTAACGGAAAAAAAACTACTAACATTCTGCAAAAAAGATAACATGAATAATGGTACATATCTACTTATGTTTGCAAACCATATAATTATTTAGATATAAACGTATTATAACTTTATAGCTTTTTCATACTATTCATATGTTTCTACGACACAATATCGACCTTTGTACATTATATCAACTTCGGTAACTTTTTGTCGATGCATTAGGATTGGTCTGTGCGTCGATTGTTATAACAAGAGATCTATGTATTTTTTTTATATGACAACCATGGTCAGGAATTACAAAAAATCTAACATTCCAGCTTATGACATAATTAGTTATACCATTGGCTAATCCATATTTTAAAACAAATAAGTTTGTCTTGGGCAGGAACCAGATAGAGGAAAGCTGGTGAAGGCTTAGGGGACAATGACGAAGTGGGGTATCTTCTGCGTATTCCAGGTCTGCCTCTAGCACTTTCTCGTTTATCGTTGAATCTATATGCATACGACGTATGCAAAAATGATTTAACACGCGTATAAACAAATAATAATCTAACAAGATTCATAACATATATGAATAGATCACATTTTTAGGAAACTAATAAAATTGGTTTGGTAATTTGCTGATTTCTCTATGATTTTTGGTGAATTTTACAATATATCTGACCTTTTGCATCGGGGAACCCTGATCTATTTTAAAAACTCTTAAGGCCCTTTTACCTTTTCTTTTCTCTTGCGTATTTACATTAGGAACCTTTCTTTCTGTTTTTTCTACCTCTAGTCTCCGTTTAAGTAAAAAAAACCTACGTACTAATCCTCCTAGGAAACGGAGATGGAAGGCGGACGGAAATTTTTTATGGAGCCGACAGACTGAAATTTTAACGCTTTATTATTAGGTAACAGATATCATCATAAAAAAATGACCATGAATTTGGCTATTATCAAGATGTGCATTTTTATATTATGTTACATTATTATATTATATTTTTAAGGCAAAATTCTCCAACCTTTTTTTTTGTCTGTCTTTCTCTAGGCAATGGAGAGTTTCTTCGGTCCAGACTTATATATATAACCCGTGCTCAAACGAGTTAGAACAACTCTAGTCTAGCGCAGTACAGAGACCAATTCCAAAACGCATTGGGGTGTGTATGTGACCCAGAATCATAAGTCTTGTCGTCATAATCCGTAAATCACTCGGATTCTAAGTAAACTGAATAGGAATCCTAATCCAAATAGAATAAAGCAAAAGTAGAAATTAGACAAATGTTACTCTTATTTATACCTTTTGCACTCTGATTTTTTTCTTTGGTTTTTAGTTCATCTAGCCCTCTTCATCGTGTACTCTTTAGTTTAGGTCCAATAAATAAATAGTGATTTTCCTTTCCTCTATTGGTAGCATGTGCACTTTGGATACAATAAAACAATTGAAAAAAAAAAGATCTCAATCCGGGAGAAACCTGCCTATTCAATTCTCACGTTCCTCGCCTCGGTCACTAGGCCATTTGTGAACGTGGTGTCTTTTTTTTAGTCCAAATCTAATTCCAGACTGGTCGATCTATTCTTCATTTTGATTTCTAATTGTTTTTCTTAGAGTTCTATGATTTTCGATTTTGTCTTTGAGTCTGATATTACTAGAACCACTGTGTTCCAAATTGCATGATTAAAGTGATTACTAGAACCCTTTTATATATTTATGCTAAATAAAAAATAGAAACCATAGGGTCCAACAACAACAAATTTTAATTTTAATCAAAACTTCATGAATAATTTGGTGGTCAATTTTTTAGAAAAGAGTCAATGGCTAAAAGACTCATAGTGCTATATTATTATTTTGTGTTTATTTATGTTACGGAAAACCCCCCAAAACTATATACATAAATAAATCGATAAACAAGCACTGAAAACCTATCATGGATCAACGGTTCTCGAAAGCCGTATATCCTGTAGCGTGACCTTGCGATCCCAGCGTCGGGTTTAGACGAGCAGCAGTGGTGCCTGGAAAAAGGCCGCTACCCGTCCACATCATCCGTTTACAGGAAAAAAAGCCCGCAGCGGGGAACTGTAAAGCAGCCGCAATCAGCCTCGCGACGCCAAATATCCCGCTCGTAGTCGCCTGTGGCGGAAGTACGGCACCGGCCGGGCGGCCCCACCACGTGAGCCACCAAGCGAGAGGAGCCTGCACGTGGCACGGGCCGGCTGCTGCTGCAGCGCAAGATGGGAGGGAGAAAGTGAAATGAGTGGGCCCTGCTGCTGTTAACTAAGTAAAAAAATGTTATAACTCACAAACTAAAACTTCAAATTAAATTTTGATTGCACCATTGAATTCGTTTCAATTAATCCTTCAAAACTAGATCTCACATGGATATATTTAGATAAAATGACAAGTGGGCCCGGTTTTGATAGTTGAAATGAAATATGAGATATAGAGGTTCATGAGTGCGGAAGAAATGTATATAGAGTAGAGAATCTTGATGACCAGGACGTATGGAGTAAGAAAATGAAGGTTGATGAGTGCGGGTAGTCTTAGGGCCACCCGGCCGGCGGCCGTCAGGCTAGCTAGCTTCCCCGGGTGTGGCTCCACCCGGTGCGGCGCCACGGCGGTGCCAGATGTTAGACTACCTGCACTGGAGACCTCTAACGCTCACGCAAAACTCTTTGCGTTTCCGCAAGCGGTGCAGCGGGGGCCGGTAACACATTACGCAAGCTTGCGTTCGGCCGCGCATCCGGCTTCTTTGGGGTTCGTACGAAGCATCCGCAAAAGGACGCGCGGGCCCCGCCGACGAGGAGAGAGAGAGCAAGGCAGGGAGGACAGGAGGAGAGAAGGGGCCGGGGGGAGGACGGGCCACCGCACCGGAGCCGGAGGAGCTCGAGGAGGCCGCCATGGCTGCGTGGCGGCGGAGGGAGAGCAGGGGCGGCGTGGTGCTCCGCCATGGTCGCCCGCTCGTGCTGCTCCGCCTCTAGCCGCTCGCCGCACCGGGTGCAGCTCGCCGGCGCCGGAGATGGGAGAGGGAGGGAGGAAGGAAGCCCGCCTCCTGGCCGCGCCCGAGGCCGCTCCTGCCCAGCACGACCGCTTCGTGCTCGCGCCGTCGAGAGCTCCACCATCCTCCGCCGCACCCGCCGCGCGCTGCTCCGCCGGGGAGAGATAGAGAGGATGGGGAGGAGCAGCCGCGGCCGCGAGCACCGGAGGAGGAGTTCCATGGCGGCCGGCCCCGAGCACCGGAGGCGCGAGCAGAGGATGGGGAGGAGCAGCCGCGGCCGCGAGCACCGGAGGAGGAGTTCCATGGCGGCCGGCCCCGAGCACCGGAGGCGCGAGCAGAGAATGGGGAGGAGCAGCCGCGGCCGCGAGCACCGGAGGAGGAGCAGTCCATGGCCGCCGGGCGAGCTCGAGGTGCGCCGCATCTCCACGCGCCGCCGCCGGGCCATGTCTCCTCGAAGGAGCAGCGCCCCGCGGCGGAGGAGCTGCATCCTCGCCCGTGCCCCGCCGCTTCTAACTTCCATGGCCGGAGCTGGAGCCTCGCCGTGCCGAAGAGGATGGCCCGAGGGAGGCCGAGCCTCGCGCGCCCGCTTGATCCGGAGTCGCGTCGCCGGCGCGAGATGCTGAGGAGGGAGGCCGCCGGCACGGGGAGGGACGAGCGGCGCCGTCGCCCAAGTCCTCGACCCAGAGGACGCCGGTGGAGGAGATGAGGTTGGCGACGGAGTCCCCGTCCGCCGAGGCTCGCGCGGGCCGTCCGCCGCCATCCGCCCGGCGCGCGCGGCGCAACCCCCGCCGCCGTCCGCCGCTCGTGTACTACTCGAGTGCTACTGCGAAGAGAACGAGAAAATCCTCTGGATGAGGAGAGAGAGACCGGGGAGGGGAGAGAAAAAACAAAAAAAATCCTGCAAGTGGGCCCTATATTGGTATAGAGGAGGATATTAAGTATGGAATGAGTGCGGGAGAAGGTGGTATAGAGGAGAGAATCTCGCTGACCAGGACGGAATATTCTGTTAGAGGTTGGATTTTAGAGGTCGATGAGTGCGGGTAGTCTTAGGGTTGTACGGAGCAGTACCATTTGTAGTTTGTTTCTTTTCTGAAAAAATAAACAAAAAAAAACTCTGGTTTTGGTCCCCGTCTGCCCCCACACCACTACGCCGATTAGGGCACTGCGTACTGTATAGGATTTTTGTAGGAAAAAAAAGAAAACAAAATACTTGTTGACCCCACCCCGAAACGCCGGGTGAGGAAAGGACCCGGGTAGTGTGTTTCAGACTTTAAAAATGCCCCCGTGGTCTCCATCTCCACTTATCCACCAACCCTCTCTTTCCGCCTCAGTTCGTAGATCAAAATCTTTATATCAAAAAAAAAAAAAAAAAAAAAAAAAAAAAAAAAAAAAAGCCCGTAGTTGAAAATCAGTTCCTCTTCCACCCAGAAGCAAGCTCGCTGCTGAGTCAGTCACGAGATGCCTCCCCAGGGAGACGAACTTTTTCCCTTTCCCTTTCCTATTCCTCCATCTCCACTTACACCCATGGACATTGGAGTCGCCGACTACGATCTGAGTTGGTTGGACTTGGACAACATCGAGGTTGCCGCGACGACGGATGCCGCAGAAGATGGGCGCCCGACTTCGGATGCCGATATGGCCGGGGTCAGCGACGCCGGCGCCGCCGCTTGCTGTGCTGCGGGCGGTGCGACGGAGATCCAGCACCTCGACGCCGCCTCCGTTTGGTGTGCTGCGGGCGGTACGACGGAGATCCAGCACCGCGACGCGCCGCCCCTTGCTGTGCTGGGGGCGGTACGACGGAGATCCAGCACCACGCCGCCGCCGCTTGCTGTGCTGCGGGCCGTACGACGCGGATCCAGCACCTGGAGGAGAAGGAGGATGCTCAGCAGCGTCTGGTCGATTCGTGGACCGAGGCCGAGCTGAAGCGCCTCATCGGGGAAGTGGACCCTTTGATGGCGCCCGATGAGAAGATGGCTCAGGCGCCGGCTCCATCTCCCGAAGATGGCCGCCCTTTCTGTAGAGATGCCGATACGCCCGAGGTCAACGAGGCCGCCCCACAGCGAGGCCCACCCCCTGTTGCTGTGCGAGGGGGAGACGCCTGTGGTGCCGCCAGCCAGCACGTGATGGATGAAGATCAACGGAGGTTGGGTTCGTTCGAGGGGCCATCGAGCACGACCTCTTAATCGAAGGGCACACGTCGAAAGGGCGCGCTTTCAGTTTTGCTCACGCAATCTCACGGGAAACCAGGAGGTTGACTGCATTCTACTTGCGCAACTATCGCCGCACCGACGCGCCTCCTCCAATAGAAGAAAGCATCTTCACACAGGTACTCTTTTTGTCCGTAAATAAATATATTCTTAGAGTTGTCTTAAATAAAAAAACTTTGATTGAACTTCTACAAAAACATGTTTAGATTTATTAGGTTGTTTAGCTGGTCCATAAGCTGGCTGCTGGCTGATTCAATAGTATTCAATGAGAGAAAATAAGCTAGAATAAGACTTTAAACTGAGAAACATGGTCTATGACATCAACTTAGTATCATTGGATATGTCAATATACTTTTATATAATATAATATTATTTCTTTTTTGTTATAAAGTTAATTGAACTTATGATAACTAGTATCATTAGATATGTCAATATACTTTTATATAATATAATGTTAATTCTTTTTTGTTATAAAGTTAATTGAACTTATGATAACTAGTATAGTGTCCGTCGTAACACTAAGGTTTTATTTGGTATAGACGGAGATACTTTTCAATTTGCGTTGTTCGGAGGAGGAGGGATCACAGTTGTCCATGGTTAGATTCACGGGGCCCAAAAAGGTGAGAAAGCCCCACCAACCAGGCTGGCAAGAGACGAGCATGGTCGGTCTGCTTGAAGCGCCGCCTGCAGCGCCGCCGCCGCCGGGACAACCAGAACAACAACAACGCTACTGTACGTCGGCCTCAAGAAGACGCTGGAGCTGGACGACGACGGAAACGGCAACAAGTGGCGCGCCCACGAGTACACTCAGCTCGTACCATCCGACGATGGTAGTGATATCCTCGTACCCGCGGTAATAAACGATCACTAGTATTACACATGTATAATACTAAAAGATACGGAGTACTTCGTGATCATCAATCGTATCTAACTTTTCGTCGATCCCTCCATCGCAGGAGATCTCACTGCGCGTTGAGTTCAAAGTGGACCAACCAGAACGAGAAGATGAACAACCGCCGCCGCCGTCGTCTACGAAACGCAAAGAAGATGAACCACCACCGGAGGCTGCGGCGTTTACCAAACGCCCCAAACACAAAAAATCACCGGTATGGGAACACATGACCAAAGTACATGTCAAAGTCGCTGCTACTAATAACAAGGACGGGACCCAAAGGAAGAAGGATCCTCATTACAAAGTGATGTTTGCCATCTGTCACCACTGTGACAAAGTGTTCAACGCTGATTCAAAAATGGCACACACAACCTGTCAAACCACTTGGATACATGCAACGACTGCAAATGCACGCACTCACACTCGCGTTAGCTAGATGTCTTTCACACTCTGTAGTAGTACTACAATGAACTGAAGGTAAATATATCTACGTTCAATTCACTGTAGTACTACCTACAGATTAGATAGCCTTTTCTCTCTTTTTTTTTTTAGGAGAGAATTGAAGGTAGATTAGATAGCCCCTTTTTCCACTAGAGTGTATCTTTGGGTGACCCGCTTGTGTTGTAGTACGCCCCCTTTTCCACTTGGGTTACAATGGATGCAGAGAGCGCTCAATATCTTTTTACTGGCCTGGGAATTGAATTAGATAGACGATCCCATCTTTGGGCCGAGCCAAAGTGAGCTACTGGACTTCGCTTGTTGGACTTGGCCCACTCTGGTGCCGCACACCGACTCGTGCGCGGCTCATCTTGGCTTCTTGAGTACAAGTAGCAACTTCTAGCAGTGGCATACAGGCTACTGCTTTCTTCAGCATAAGCTGCAACTCGGTATCAGCACTAGTAACACAGGCCATTATGGAACTTGTAATTCCGCCGGCCATCTCAGTTCCTATATACTAGTACTCCCTCCGTCTCTAAATACATGTCGCCCGAGAAACGTGTTTGTGAGGGAAACATGGTTTTCTAGGGACATGTATTTAGAGACGGAGGGATTATGTTAGTAGACCAAATTCACAGGTGAAAAAGAACCTGAATTCGAGTAGTATCTTTGCCCGAATGGCACATCTGCACATGCGCCATTGACCACCCGCCGCCGGTGGTCCAAAAACGCACCGAAAGGATCTCAGAGCCGTCGCCGACGCCGACAGCGTGCTCCCGGCCGCCCAGGTGGCAGCCACAACCACAAGGAACAAGACAAACCCCCAGAGTCCAAGACAGCGCTGGCTTACAGGTGGGCCTCTCCTCCCTAGAACGGCTCACATGCATATGCTGGCTGATGGTACCTGACTCCAGCAGCAGAACGGCATGGTATGGAGTATGGTCGTATGGACCGATCCTCCATGAATTCACATGCACTTGCTAGTTGCTTGCACGCCGGCGTTCAACCTTTACTAGCAGTAAAAAAAAAAAAAAAAAAACCTTTACTAGCAGTAATCTCAAAAAAAAAAAAAACCTTTACCAGCAGCAGCAGGCAGTTGCCAGCAGCCCATTCCCCGGTACCTTTTTTGTACCGTTTTACAAGATTTATACATGTATATTCAGATATTTTGCAAATGCCTCAAAACTCAATCAGACAGCTGTTGTGACATAGTAGTAGTAGATTTTACTATTTGAGAAACATGTCTCAGTTTTTAACCAATCAGACAACTGAAAAGTCAGATGCTTCAGTCCTTAAGCTTAACAGATATAAGTTGAGTTGTTACCAACAGAGCACTGTCATTTTAGATAAACCAGAACTGATCGTCTGAAAATACACTGCACACCCCATGAACAGACTCAAGTTTACTTACAAGATCCAAGCCATGATCCAGGGCTACAAAGAGGTGTTCTCTGCGCATAGAACTGCAACTGCTGGTAAAAGGAATGTCTCTAAGCAAATTGATATGAGAAACACAGATCATGTTTGTGCTAATCAGATGGCTCAGTTATTAAATTGACAAATTCTCATGGCCAGACCGAGTCGAATTGTTGCTAACTGTTGCGTTCAAAAGAATCGTTGCTAACTGAACACCGCGCTTGTGCACAGTTTGCAAACAAGTTAAAGTCCGAATCAATGGATCTTGAAACGAGAACAATTCATCATCCGACGTTTTTTTTTCACTCTAAGTTCTGTTATTTTCATCCTACAAAACATAACTTTGCAGCTAGTGATTCTACATCTGAGGGCTGAAGCTTGGCACTTGGCTAGGGTAGGTGGTACAGCGACTTAACTGGGATGAGACACCAAGATGACTGACTAACCGTATATATACACGGGCTATCCTTGTGGCGATTGAAGAAACAGAGGAGGCTATGTAGGCCGGAGTTCGCTTTCCTCGTGCTCCTTTATGAAACGGCCCTGCATTCAATGTAAACAACGGTCAGAAAATATTTGGATTTGCTTTTCGAAGTTGCTGAACCTACATTTGTAACTGCTACTTTTTCCCAGTTTGCTAAAAAGAGTAATGCAATGAAATCAGGGCTGGTTTGTCTGCATTTCAGTCCATCTCAATCCACATGTATTTGAGGTGGAAAATTAACTAGATTCCCACCTCAACACATTATTGTGGATTGGGGTGGACAAGAGAGTAACCAAACGTGGCCGTGACATGTGAGGAATATCCCCAAAGGCTCCAATCCCCACCCCAGTCCCCCCAGTCCCCGGGTGGACCCTGAAAACACCGGCTGCATTTTGTGGTGAAGTGATGCATGGTTTGCTCACAATATAATTTAGCAAAAGAAAGTGAAGCATGTGGTCCAAAATAGCATGTGCTAAAACAGGACATTACTCGTTTATTTGCAAGGCAGTAAAGAAGTATTTCTGTGCAGTTTTCATTTCTCCAATCAAGGATGATTTACACTAGTTCATGCATTCTCCTTAAAGACCACATATGATTCCGGTGAGATAAGAGACAACAGGGCATGCTGAGGGTGATTGAACTAGATAGACTCAGGGGAGAGCTCTCATCTGGTTCACGTATGCCGTATGCGTGAACATATTCAGCATTAGAACTAGGCAGGATTGTTATGTTTGTGGGTTCAGTCATCACACATATGGAATGTCAATGATGGACAATCTATTCCTTTTGCTCCTGACAGACAAAGTGGAACACGATTTGAGTACTCATTTGAAAACAAACAGATGCTCTGTTTAGGAACTAAAATGCTTTGGGCAAAGTGAATTTATGTAATAAACTGGTAAATGGTAATGTGCAAAACCCACAGATCTCCCATTGCATAACGAAATTAGCAGAATTTCAAGCATCAGGTTAGAGCTGCAGATATATGCATGCATGCATAAAGACGTAATAATGCATCCAAAATCCCAAAAACTCCAAACCCAATCAGTTTGAAGTTCAGAGTATGGATTCAGAGCACTTTTTGTGTGATATGTTCTTGCAGTAGTAGATCATAACAAATTCATGCCTTGGCCCAGCAGTAATTTTAATAAAGAGAGGCATGAATGAGATCAGAGTAGCTCATGTCATACTGTCGTGCCAATTTGAGACATCAGCAATAGCATCATATCAACAGAAAAGGTGATATCGTCAATTCGTCACCTTGAAGCGCGGCCGCTTGACGGCATTGACCCGGCGAACCTCGTACCGGATCCGCTTGGCGAAGAGCCGCCTCCGCCGCTTCTCCTTGTACCGCCTCACCCTCTCCGCCCTCCCTGAAACCGCCGCCACGGCGTGCTCCGACGGCTCCAGCTCCACCAGCACCTGCACCTGCACAGACGGACGGTGGCACCGTGGTCACCAAGACTCGCGCGGACCAAGAATGTCTGCGGGAAGCGGATGCGGGGCTTACGGCGTCGAGCTGCATGTCCGGCGAACCACCGTCGCCGGCGCTGGCGGCGGCGCCGATGTAGAGCGACCCGCGGTCGGCCCAGGCGGCGAGGATCTCCTCGTAGTCGAGCTTGAGCAGCAGCGAGCGCGCCGCCGCCGACGCGCTGCCCGTGCTGGCGGCGGACGAGCAGCACGGCGACGACGACGACGTGGTGGCCGCCGGGGAGGAGCAGTACACCCAGCGCTCCCGGCCCCGCAGCGCGCGGCGCGCGAGGTCCTCCTCCTGGGCACGGGATGTGTCCTTGCCTACCTGGCCCGCGCCGGGTGTTGCCGTTGCAGCCATGCCGATGACGAGGAGGGAGGACCGGAGGAGGAGGCGTGGCGTGCCGAAAGCACAGAGGCCCAGCAGCCTCGGAAGTGAACAAGCAAGGTCCAGACCGGAGGAGTAGGCAAGGCGGCTACAGCATCGGAGGACTAGTGAGGCTACAGCACCGGAGGAGTAGGCAAGGCGGCTACAGCCACAGCCTTCGTGCCGCCGGTATTGAAGGTCGTCTCGTGGTCCGTGCACCGACGCAGACCTGATCACCTGACCTTGCGAGAGCCGAGAGGCGCAGAGCCGCGCAGGCATCCGGTGCGCCGGTGACCCTACCACTCGGGCTGGGCTGGGTTGTGGGTTGGGACCGTTGGGTTTGCCGTTTGCGGTTTGGCGCCTCTTTTTATTGAGCAGCCGCTGCGGCAGAGCTGCCAGAAGGCAGCTGCACGCTGCCATGCAACGCAGGCATGCGGCAACCAGCGCGCAGAGTCAAGGCGGCCAGCACGCATGCAAGTGCTCTGACCTTGACCGCTGTCCTTGCCGGCTGATTCCCTGTACTACTCGTGTCGCCAGTCACGGTGATCTCCTCTTCTCCGGAGTGATGCAGGCCCTGTATGGCTAGAAATTTGCCTGAAAATAACTGTAGCACTTTCGTTTGTATTAACAAATATTATCCAATCATAGCATAATTAGGCTCAAAAGATTCGTCTTGTGATTTATAACTAATCTATGTAATTAGTTATTTATTTTACCAACATTAAATATTCCATGCATACGACATAATATTTGATGTGATGGAGAGAGTCATATTTCTAGCCTTTTTGAGATAACTAAACAAGGCCTCGGTGTACGCCTCTCGGTGTACTAGGCGTACCAGTACACTGTACGCCCGAAGAGACCCAGCGTCAGGGAGCAATGCAATGGACGGAATACAGTATACCTCTGGTTCCCATATAAACGCATTACGCAGAGTTTGTTTTCACGGGAAAACGGTGAAAAGATGACAAAGAAAAGGAACAAAAGAGACCAGCATTGTTACTGTAAGAGACTGTAAAAAGGTGTTGAAGCAGGGGCAGGCATGCGTCCATGAAACAATATATGGCCTTGTTTAGATTACAAAATTTTTTGCTAAAAATAGTGTAACACGTTCGTTTGTATTTGACAATTGTCTGGATTTGCTCCTCCCTTTCCAATAGAGTGGGCAAATCTAGGAATAGAACCGAAAGAAATGAGATCATGCTTTAGTAGTTTGTATGAAAATAAATGGAAGTCCACAGTTTATTCCGATGTAGTATTTGAATCTTATTTATCTCAATGTCTGACACTTAATTGGATGTCTTTAAATTAAATTCTTTATAGCTCTGAAATGACACACGAACTGCCTAAGTAAAAACATAGGAGTAACAGAAGCAGAGTGGTACACACCATTCTTTTCAGATATCATCAATTTCATCAAGAGGAAATATGAGTCGTTTCAACATTAGCTGGAACATGATTCCTCAAGAAAACATTAGCTGGAACCGATACACCACATATCACGTAGCATTTATGGATGTATATATATATATTTTTTTTTCATAGCAAGATGAGGATAGTTACTGATGGTTCTGTAGAATTAAAAAGGAAGCCGTACTCTCTTCATTGGATTCAGTTTACTACTACTGAAGCGCCTGTTTCAGGGAAGGTGTTGCCATCAAGAAAGCACAAATTACAGATGCTGGTTGAGTAGATGAAGCATCACGCTTTACTGCTGTCAACCTGGTATTGACCGGTATTGACCAGGTAACAGTCCCGAACCTCAGCTATCTTCGTCGGTGCAAATCAGCTCCACGGGATGCTCCCAACAGACATCACTGCGAGCATGGCGAAAACAGCAGCTGAGAGAAGGAGAAGGAAGGGCGACAGAATTGAGGAAGCTGATCATTAACATAGCAGGAAGACTTACTGATCTGGAGAGGACCTTTTCAACATGGAGGAGCGCGGCACTCACGGTGAGGGCAGGGGAAGCGCCGAGACGGCATCGCCTGCGGGGCGGGGCTTCCACTCTGCGATGCGGAGGGCAGGTGCGAGGTCCGCCGTGGGCGCCCAACGGTGACTCGGTGAGGCCAGCGCGGCTGCAAGGCGGCGACGCCGTAGGGCAGGGGCTGGCGGCGGACAGGGGCGGGGCTTTCGCGGGATTCCGGTGCTCCTAGAAGGTGCGGGTGGGAAGGGTAAAGAGATCGACGGGGAATCTGGTCTGTGACGTGGCTTGGTAAAAGGAAATTACTGGAAGGTGTTGTGCTGCCGTTGATTGTGGATCTAAAGGCACAGGAATAGGCCTGCAGCATGGAACTTATGAATTCAGTCAGAATTTTGTAGTGGTTTTAAATAAACCAGCTTGGTTCTAGTACTTCCTATAGATGTATCAGAGGAAATTCACAGGTCAAGTAGGACCTGAAACCGAGAGTGCCTTTTACAGTGAAATGTAATCGCGGTAAAATCTTCACCCGACTAGCACACGCATGTACCGAACATTGACTATCCGCCGACGGTGGTCGAAGACGCAGGAAACCCAAAGAGTCATACTCGGGACCAAAGTCCAACACAACGGTGACTGACAGGTGGGCCTCTCTGCCTAGAACGGCTCACATGCTTGGCTGATAGTACCTGACTCCAGTAGCAGAACGGCACGACGGTATGGAGCATGGAGCGATCCTCCATCTCCGTCAGGTCCACCATGAATTCACATGCACTTGCTTGCACGCCGGCGTTCAGCCTTTACCAGCAACAGCAACAGCAACAGCAGCCCATTCCCGGGCTATTCTTTTTTTACTTGTAGAAGCTATCCAGTTCTCTTGCCTTGCATATATTTTAAACTACAAAAAGGCCTCAAAACTCAATCAGACAGCTGTTGTGGCATAGTATTTGAGAAACATGTATCAGTTTTTAACCAATCAGACAGCTGAAAACTCAGATGCTTCAGTCCTCGCTCATGAGGTAAGTTGAGTTGTTCTTACTTATTTCCAACAGAAAGTCATTTTGGATAAACCAGAACAGTGAAATGTAGAAAGCAGTGCCAGATAAACCACATCTGGCACTACAAGTGAACTCTAGAAAATAGCAAAAGCAGTGCCAGATATGAGAAACACAGGCCCGGGTCAGATATCAAATTCTCAAGCCCAGCCTGAGTCGAATTGTTGCTAACTGAACATTGCCATTGTGCACAGATTGCAAACAAACTAATTGTCTGAACCAATGGATCTTGAAACAAGAACAATTCATCATCCAACGTTTTTTTTTCATTCTAAGTTCTGTTATTTTCATCCTACGAAACATAACTTTGCAGCTACTGATTCTACACCTGAGGCTGAAGCTTGGCACTTAGTCAGGGTAGGTGGTGGTACAGCGACTGAACTGGGATGAGACACCAAGGTGACTAACCGTATATATACACGGGCTATCCTTGTGGTGAATCAAGAAGCAGAGGAGGCTATGTAGGCCGTAGCTCGCTTTCCTCGTGTTCCTTTATGAAACGTCCCTGCATTCATGTAAACCACGGTCAGAAAATATTGTGATTTGCTTTTCAGAGTTGCTGAACCCACATTTGTAACTGCTACTTTTTCCCAGCTTGCCAAAAAAGCCTAATGCAATTAACTCAGGGCTGGTTTGTCTGCACTTCAGTCCATCTCAATCCACATGTATTCATGTGGCAAATTAACTAGATTCCCACCTCAACACATTATTGTGGATTGGGGTGGACTCGAGAGTAACCAAACAAGGCTGTGACAGGTGAGGAATATCCCCCAATCCCCACCCCAGCCCCCAATCCCCGGGTGGACCCTGAAAACACCGGCTGCATTTTGTGGTAAAGTGATCCATGGTTTGATCACAATATAATTTAGCAACATAAAGTGAAGCATGTGGTCCAAAATAGCATGTGCCGAAACAGAACATTACTGGTTTATTTGCAAGGCAGTAAACAAGCATTTCAGTGCAATTTTCATTTCTGGAATCAAGGATGATTTACACTAGTTCATGCATTCTCCTAAAAGACCACATATGATTCCCTGTAATGTTGACCGGTGAGATAAGAGACAATGTAGCGCATGCTGAGGTTCTTAAGTCTTAACAGAAGGTGATTGAACTAGATAGACACACTGGTTCATGCATGCCCGAACATACAGTTTGTGGGTTCAGTCATCACACATACAGAATGTCAATGATGGACAGTCTATTCGTTTTGCTCCTGACAGATTTGAGTATACATTTGCAAACAAACCGATGCTCTGTTTAGGAACTCAAATGCTTTGGGCAGTGAATTTATTTGATAAACTGGTAATGTAGTGCAAAACCCACAGTTCTCCCCATTGCATAACGAAATTAGCAGAATTTCAAGCATCAGGTTAGAGCTGCAGGTACATGCATGCATGCATAAAGACATAACAATGCATCCAAAATCCCAAAAGCTCCAAACCAAATCAATTTTGTAGTTCAGAGCAGTGTTCTAGGATCATAACAAATTGGGGACAAATTCATGCCTTGGCCTGGCCCATCAGTAATCAATAAGGAGATGTCTGAATGAGATCAGAGCAGCTCATGTCATACTGTCGTGCCAACTTGAGACATGAGCAATAGCATCATATCAACAGAAAAAAGTGATGATGTTGTCAATTCGTCACCTTAAACCGCGGCCGCTTGACGGCATTGACCCGGCGAACCTCGTACCGGATCCGCTTGGCGAAGAGCCGCCGCCGCCGCTTCTCCTTGTACCGCCTCACCCTCTCCGCCCTCCCACTCCCGGAAGCCGCCGCCACGGCGTGCTCCGACGGCTCCACCTCCACCAGCACCTGCACCTGCACAAACGACGGCGGCATCGTGGTCACCAAGACTCGCCCGGACCAAGAATGTCTGGGGGGAGCGGATGCGGGGCTTACGGCGTCGAGCTGCATCTCCGGCGAGCCTCCGCCGCCGGCGGCGCCGATGTAGAGCGACCCGCGGTCGGCCCAGGCGGCGAGGATCTCCTCGTAGTCGAGCTTGAGCAGCAGCGAGCGCGCCGCCGCCGACGCGCTGCCCGTGCTGGCGGCGGACGAGCAGCACGGCGACGACGACGACGTGGTGGCCGCCGGGGACGAGCAGTACACCCAGCGCTCCCGGCCCCGCAGCGCGCGGCGCGCGAGGTCCTCCTCCTGGGCTCTCCCCGGGAGGCGCGAGTTCCCGGACGACCCGGCCCCGCACGGCGACGCGGACGGCGACGACGGGCCCAGGATGTCGGACAGCGACGGCGCCGGTAAGGCCTCGAACAGCGTCGAGGCCTCGTGGACGTGGTGCAGCGCGAACGGCTCCACCTGCTGCTGCTGCTGCGGGCCGGCGCCTCCGTCGCCGCCATCCTCCTCCTCCGGCTTCACTTCCACCGCCGCCTCCTCCTCCTCCAAAGGGGACCGCGGCGACGCTGCAGGCCCGTCGTCCGCCGGCGGCGTGGCTGCCACCTCCGCCTTAACCATGAGGTCGCTGAGGCTGAGGTACTTGGTCCTCTTCGCCTTCCCCCTACCCTTCGCCCGGGGCTTCCCCTGCCGCCGCCGCCGCCCGCCGCCGCTGGCCATGGCGCTGCGCCTGCACAGCTCCACGCACGCACGCGGCCCAAGGACGGTTCTTTGTCGCGAAATGCGGGTTCTTGCGCGACTGTTTGGAGGGAAAGCGAGAGATCTCCCGCGGCCGCGGCGAGAAGCTCAGCGCTTTTCGCCGATCACGCGCCGACGTGGCGGCGGTTGGCTGACGTGGAGGGACGCCATTGGCGAGCCGGATTGCGGTGTTCCCTTTCCGCCGTACACGAGTGGGGAGGGTAGTAGGGCAGGACTTTGGGAGGGTAGAAAGGGAAGGGTACTTTCAAGGGCTTCACGGGGGTTTTGTGACGCCGGGAGGTGGTGCACGTTGCCACGTTCACGTCGTCGCCACCACCAAGATCCATATGACGCGAGTTGTGACGGACTTGATTAATTAAAGAGGTGGTCAGGTTAGTTTCATTGGGATTGGGACGGAGCTCACACATCAAAGTGTTTTTATAACGGTCGATGGGATGGTTTCTGCAGCTGATAAAACTAGCCGATGATGTTTTGTTGAGAGAACAAAACAATATCATGGCAGGTAAGTTCAAGTGAATAGGGTTGATTTTTTTTTAAAAAAGATATTGTACATGTTGTGGTTTCGATAAGTGCACATGGCTGAAAGAAAATGTGTAGTTGATGCATTGAAGTCATGAGTTATAAGTATGAAGTGTTGTCATATTGATGTGTGAAAACCGGCTTAACACATTTTGCACAAAACACAAAAATATATGGACAGTGGTGAGGTGAAATATAGTGCATTCAAACCATTGTTATAACTTATAATCGAGTATTTAAACAAAGTATATAAAGTATTTATCATTTCGGATGAAGAATGTAATAATCCTCTCATGCTTCAAAATGGCCGTCTCAACGACAACTCGTCAGGCCACCCACCCTGCCACCAGCAGGCTAGAGTGTTGGACGCGCATATCTACTACTAGTGACATACCATTTGTAAATGTCTAATCTTCGCATGCACAAATATAATATTCCCGTACGCTGATACATAATTACAATCAAGGTTTGGGAATTAGATTGCATGCATTTAAAATACACTAAAAATGTTTTTCTAAGTCAATGTTTCTCTATTTTTGTACAAAGTTAATCTTTTTTCATCAACAATGACAACAAATAAATACACTTTTAAATGTATTTCAAGGTAATATCTAGGGCCTATTTGTTATAACTCACAACAAAGCTGTTGTGAGCTGTTTTTCTTGCCAAACATCATTTTTCAAAGCAACTTTCTAGGTGAAGCTATTTTTCTTCCTATCTCACAAAAGAATGAAGTTGAAGAGAGCTGAAAAATAGCTTTCTCTCTCTCTCTCTCTCGGCTGTTTTATCAAACGGTTTTTAAAATAACTCAGCTTCACCTAGAAAGTTAACATGAAGTTATTTTTTAAAAACATCGTTACTAATGAAGCTAAGTTAAGCCAAATGGGGCCCCAATATAACTAATTTGATGTTTGAGATGACTTTGCATTACTTAGTAGAATTGGTGCTTCTAAAAATTAATCAGAGAAATCGAACTCTAACCTAAAACAAATATAGTACTACGGCCTAGTACTTCGAAGAGGTAAAAAAAATGGCGTAAGGTGGATACAGATGAGGTGTCCAGTGCGTACACGTAGTAGTAGTAGTACAGTAATAGGACTGTAGCCTGTAGGAGTGGTGGGCTGTGGGCTAAACGCCTACTACTAAACAGCATCGCACATGGTATTGGTAGCCGTGTGCATCCCCTACACTACACATGGCAGCGTGGCACCGGGCCCAAGCGCGGCGCGGCGCGGCGCGGCACGGGATGTGTCCTTGCCTGCCTGGCCCGCCCCCGGGTGTTGCAGCCATGCCGAAGACGAGGAGGGAGGACCGGAGGAGGAGGAAATGAACAAGCAAGGTCCAGACCGGAGGAGTAGGCAAGGCAGCCTTCGTGCCGCCGGTATCGAAGGTCGTCTCGTGATCCGTGCACCGACGCAGACCTGATCACCTGAGAGGCGCAGCGCAACAAGCAGCGTCCAGTGGGCCGGTGACCCTACCACTCGGGCTGGGCTGGGTTGGGACCGTTGGGTTTGCCGTTTGTGGTTTGGCGCCTCATTTTATTCAGCAGCCGCTGCGGCAGAGCTGCCAGAAGGCAGCTGCATGCTGCACAGGCAAGGCACGCTGCGCAACCAGCGCGCGAGTCAAGGCGCCAGCACGCATGCAGCAAGTGCTCTGACCTTGACCGCTGTCCTGGCCCTGGCCGCCGTGTACTACTCGTGTCGTGTCACGGTGATCTCCGATCTCGAGTAATGCATGCCTAGCCGCCTACGCCAGCACAAAGCTACCCATACTCGGTGTAGTATACTAGTACTCTGGTATGGCCGTATGGGCGTACTATACGTACGGCCGAAGAGACCCAGCGTCAGCGAGCGAAGGACGGAATACAGTATAGCTCTGGTTCACATATATCGCACGCAGTACGCAGAGTTTGGTTTCACAGGAAAACGGAGAAGATGACGAAGAAAAGGAAGGAAAAGATACATGCATTGTAAGACTGTAAAGAGGTGCTCAAGCAGGGGCAGACATGCGTGGATGAAAAAATATTATTACAATATGTGACTGCATTTGCTTCTCCCCTTTCTAATAAAGTGGGTAACTCCCCTACCAGTTCGTTAAAACAGATCAATTTTCCCTCTCCAACCTAGTCTTAGGGCGTTTTCATAAGTCTACACTTGCACTACTAACTCCTGTCCCCGTCCTACACATGTGCCACCTCCATCGTCGTCGCACTCAAATTTAGTTGCGACCTTCGTTTCACATACCTAGCAATTCGTTGAGGTCCCTACCGACTCACCTCATTTACGGATTTACCTCCACAAGTTTGGACGCCAGAGCATGACCTCGTTGGCTATTGCGCGTCGTCCTCAATGGTGGTCAGCCCAAGCTCGTTATCCCCTATGCACCTTCCTCGACTTCGATCTGCTCGAGCTCAACCTTCCATGCACACACCCTTCTCGACACCATTTTGCCTGTCACATTGTTGTCATCCCTATCTCGAGCGATAGGGCTCCCTTCTAGATGGCTCACCCTTCTTGTTCATCGTTTTGCCAAGGATCAACCTCCCGATCCATCGTCGTCGCGCTCACGCCTACTCCCCATGCCCATCCATCTACGACGAGGTCTAACTATATCCGCACCTATCTTGTCCATTACCTTTTATAAGAGGAGGAAGGCGAGAGTGAGGGAATAGTGTGGGAGCAAGAATCTTTATGATTGATATCACAATTTGCGAGCCTTTCAAGATTTGACACTTATATTAGAATGACATGTGGGGTCAATTTTTGTCATTGACATGTCGGTCGGGATGTCAAAATTTGAAAGATTCACGAGAGTTGTATGCCAATTTTAGGAATTTCTCTAAAGCGACAAAGGGACAGCCGGACAGATAACATGAGCAAAACAATTTAAAAAATATATAAAAAAATGTCATGTCAATGATAGACATTTCCCACGCGTTAAAAATATGAGCCCCTTTGGAGTTGCACTAAACTAAACGCACCACTACCCTACGTTAACAAACTTATCATTGTCAAAGGCTCATTGTGGTTGCGCACCGATTATTTTTAATAAAATATTAATGGTAACGACTATTAATTACAGTGTTTGAAAAATAAAATCCCGATACGTGGATGCGAGTTAAAAAAACGAATTAAGGTTTAAAAGCGCCTTGCAATGCAAGAATTTTACATAAATCAATTCAATTTTATAATAAAAAGAACGCAAAAAAAAAAAAAAAAAAAACAGGGGATCCTCATGTTCCAAAGGATCATAAACCACAGGAAGCACACCACCGTCCAGAGCACCAATCAGCAAACTGGGAGTTGCAAAATTCCAACTTGCAAGTGTATTGGGTGCACTTTACACGATGTAGCAGGAAGGAACTGCATTTGGGACAAGTGACCTCAAATACAGTACAGAGTGAGAGAACTAGGCCATACCGAAGCAAGGGAACAATAGGTGCAGGGCGCCACATACTTTAGTGAGATTAAAGAAAAATTCCAGCATTGAACTCAAAATTATTATATGATATGATTGTCTAAAGCCCAACAGCATGGCACCGGCTGCAAGGTTCCAAAAGACTGAACTCAACTGTTGAGGGAACCTTGGGCCTGATGCAAGTCTGGGCGGCCAGGACTCCCTCATGGGCTTTAGCGAGTGTATCTTTGGACGTCATGATGCATTTGCCAGTTTTGCTTCCAGAGCACCCAGGGTGGCCATTGGTGGTGTCCAACGTCAGGCACTCCAGTGAAGTTGCAGAATTGAGGATTTGGCATGTTAGTTCGACTACAGTCTTGGCAGCAACGAATTTGATGATCCTCACATGCTTTAGTCTGGAATGATGGTGCCCTGGAATCACCCGCAGATCTGAGGGACTGTCGAAAACCGTGACGCGCTCCTTGGTGAATTCCCGGATTACCTAAACATGAAAAAGAACCGACTTGATTAATCAACATTCCAAACTTGAATTGTAAACGAATATAACTTATAAGCGACAAATAAGAAATATTTTTGCAGGATAGGAAGCACGGTGACTTGCCTCCAAGATGAAAGTTTCCAGTGAAGGAGCAGCATCAAGAAAAGAAACTAGAGACAAATAATCAAAGGTCAGCCCACCAATGGCAAGGCTCAAGTATTTGAGATGGAGAAACTTGCTAGGCACCATCGGTACTGTATCCACCTTCAGAAAAAAAAAACATGTCAAAATTTTAGTGCATCCTGTGTAATAACCATAATGTGGGTAACAGTAACGTATAGTCAAGAAAACTTACCTCGCCGTCAGAGCGTATGGTAAGAGCTTCAAGATTGGGCATGACTGATGGAAGATCAGCACGGGCATAAAAGGCGAGACTGCAATAGTAGTGTGTGTCTAATATTTTAATATGGTTTGTGTTCTCAAGTGAGAGTGGAATTCGGAGGTCACCTACAAACTTAACACTGGAAAGATTTGGAGCTTTGCTCTCTATTGCTCGAAGACAATTGGACGAACATACCACCTCCAGGTAATTGAGTTGCTGCAGGCACGGTATCTTCAGACAAACTATGCTGTCACAATGCCTGAGTTCGAACCGCTCCAAAGAAGGAGAACTGGAAAGAAAGCACCATAGCTCATCGGCCTTAATATGAACAAAAGTTAGATTTAGTGTTGTCAAGCTTGTCAAGCAGCCAAGTCTGACTGGGGGATGAAATCGACAGCTTGCAAGAGAGAGATGCCGAAGTGTGCCTCTAGTTCCATCAGATAAAAGTGAGCATGGAAAGTTGTAGTTTCCATACATTGTGAGAATAAGGTCCAGCTGTTCAATTCCTGGTTTAACAACAACCTGAAGCAAACTGTCCAGGTGATCAAGATGACAGGGATCCTTATCGTAAACTGAATGAACATCCAATCTGAATGCCTTCAAGCCAATGCCTGAGTGTTTTTTCAGAATGCTGTCAACTCTGCTGTTGAAATCTGCTATTCCATCCTTTTGGCAAGCATTTTCATCTAAGCCCAATGTTTCTTTGCTGAAATGGAGGTCAGGATGGCATCTCCATGAACGAACAAAGGCCCGAGATACACAAGCAACTTTGGCAGCATCTCGCATTGGCATCAGGGAATGTATGTAACACCAGATGTCCTACATGAGCATGCATGGGAGAAATTTCAACATTTTTGCCAACACACACCATGGAACAACATTTATTGAACATATTCTAGAACCGAGTTACTGCAGCAAAGAAACATACATACTCTCTTCGTCTGAAAATAACTGATGTTTTAGTTCTGTCCTAAGTCAAACCATTTAAAATTTGGGGGCAGAGGCGTGGGTGGTCAGCTGCACCAGCCTTTAAGAAATGCTAATAAATTTATCCACTGGAGGCCCAATGATATTTGAAAGATTATCACTTTAAGAGACATATATGGCTGCTTTTAATCAGGACAAGGTCCTAAAGGTCACTAAATGGTACCCGACCATTTGCTCCACCTCCACCACTAGTACTCATTATTCAGTATAACAAGGCCATTATGCTTATGCGGTCTAACTACTGGTTATGTGGCAGCAAGTATTCGTGTTTTTGGAACATTGATCTGGAGAAAGATTGAGATGGGATATGCCAAAGTGTTCTTAAGAGTGGACTAAATCTTAATCTCCACAAATTGGGAGTTGTATGGGATAACATCACTAGTCATTATCAGTAGAATTAAACAGTCAGACTCAGGACAGTAGCAAGAGCTCAATAGAATATTTGTCCATCTATATGGCATTGGGGATGTAACCATCTTTGGCAACTGTGAATGGAATGGGAGTATCCTAGTAATTTTTTTAACTATCACTCTGAGATAAGCTATCATGTTCCAGATGCAGAGAAGACTAGAGACAACTTGCACGTCGAAGGTTCTTGTAGGCATAAACAGCAGGATAATGAAACCACTAGGCTCAGCAATCACAGTAAAAGAAGCAAAAGCAGGAGATGACTCCTAGTAAGTCATCTCTGAGACTGAACCAAGGTCAGGGGGTCTAAGATTCATGACAGAGGTCTTTGAAGGTGAGTTAAAATCTAATAAAACAGTTGACATAACGCAGAAACAGAGTTTGTAAACCAGTAGTGCTACATAAGACTTCCACACAAAAAGATTGGTTGTTCATATAAACTTTTGTTCAGCTAGTATAGGTCTACTGGCACCAATTTTTGCGGTTCAAGTAGCCATAGTGTTATTCTACCTGCAACAGTGAATATCAACAAAAATTCTATGCCATACCTCTGGAAGGTTTGGTCCAGAATATCTCTTTATTTGACTATCCAGTGGATTCTCATCTTGTTGAGAGGTTGAGCCCTTTCTTTTAGTCTGTGAACGAGTCCTTCCATCTGCATCACATCATGCAAGGTTATGAATAATGATCATAAAGGCATCAGCAGAGGAAAACAACGAACACCTGAATATTTTCAAGAAATACTTGAACTCCTGACTATGTTTTTGCTGTAAATATTAAATGCTTTATCAAGTTTCAACATCCTGGCATATATCAGTAATGGATGGTCTATTCCCTTGACCTTTTGTGTAAGTACTGAGACTAGGGTGCCACTCTGTTTTTTTTTGTTTCCTTTTGCTGTGAATATTCGC
Organism: Themeda triandra; assembly: GCA_018135685.1. Classification (NCBI taxonomy): domain Eukaryota; kingdom Viridiplantae; phylum Streptophyta; class Magnoliopsida; order Poales; family Poaceae; genus Themeda; species Themeda triandra. Next base: position 411,011 of record JAENPR010000015.1, on the reverse strand, counting down.
AATGTGAATTTAGGCCGTAAAACATTATAAATTATTAAATCATTTGTCTACTACAGTCTACAACGCTGTATTTCAGCTAGTATCACATACACCAGAAAAAGTAAATTTTACTGTGTAATCGGTTTCCTAACTAATAGACACCTAATACTAATCTGTCTATTCATAGATATGTGTGAGCCAATTAAGCATTATGTTACATAAGAAGAAAATATGACTTAACTAATTCAGGCCTGCAGAAACTGACAGAAACAAAAATCCATTTGAAGAACAAATTCGAACTCGACATTAATATGAGGCGTCTTTATCATTCACATGTTTCTCATGTTCTCCCGATCTACTAATAAATACATCTCTCACCACTATCCTCAGAATAGCAGCTACTCCAATGGGCACAGCAAAATTTGACGACGGCATACAAATCCAATGGGCTAGTCTAGTCCACTCAATGAGAGGGCGGCAAGGCGCTGTTTTTTGTATCTATCTAGTACATGATCGAAAAACGAACTATAAGCATCAGACGCAATGTTTTTTCATGTGAAAAAAAAAAAAATCATAGAGCGACGAAGCCTCGCTTCGTATACAGTAACTAAGTAGATGAGCGTTTCACATCTATCTATAAATCGCAGAAAATTACAGGGAGAATGACTGAATGAGAGACGCTCAAGGAGAGGAGGCGGCATACTGCGGGGTTGGATTTGGCGACGCCGCCGCGGGCGCGGCTTGAACACGGGCGGGCTCAGATTCAGCATCGCCGCTGCGGCGACGGCGGGCAGCCCTCCTCGCTTTTCGCGACTTGGTGGCCTCTCTGCCTCTCACTGTGTATTTGTATCCATCTCTCCGTCCGTATAGGGAAGGGAATCAGGGGATCCCGCGCTCGGCGGCGCCGCCGCAGCCCACGCAATGCACGCTAGTGGAGCGTCTCCGAGAAGCGGAGTGGCGAAGGAGACAGGGAAAGGGACTGACGCCAGCGCACGGTAGCAGCTGCGCAGCAAAAAGGTTTATCACGTTGCAAAAGGAGACAGCGAGACAAAACGGGTGATGTAAATGATTGCCTGAGTATTTACGTGTCAGCGAAAAGATATTTCTCTATTGATTCCATAGAAGCATAATAATTCCCAATATCATCATGCATTACTCCCTTTGTCCTAAAATAAGTCCACGAAATGCACTTCGAGGAGTCAAGTAATTTCAAGTTTATCAAATATATAAAACCACTATTGTTGTTTATGATATCAAATAAAACATCATAAGATTAACCGTGCTACGTATTTTAGGCCCAACTCAATCTGGTTGAATGACTGGCATATGTGGTCTTCGCTTTGTACTCGTGAACATTCACAGGAGGTAGCCTCAATTTTCACCTGGATATATGGCAAACACGGTTTTCAGGTCATCATCGTCTCCAAGGAAATATTTTCCAACAAAAAACATATAAATACAGTGAAGAGAGTCCGAATATTTGTTAAAGAATTCAAGAAGTGCGCAATTCAATCTATGAGGAAATGTGAAGGGATTTTGGTGTTTATTGCACCTGTTCCTTAAGAGCTGTGTTTTTTTTTTCTGCTATAGCTTAAAATCTAACCTAGCTGTTGTATGGATCTTCTTGTAGCTACTCCACGGCCGGCGGCGGCTCACGGCCACCCCATCCGCGGCCGGCGGCGGCGCGCGGCAACCCTCTCCACGGCCGGCGGCGGCGCGCGGCCACTCTCTCCACGGCTGGCGGCCGGTCTTGAATATTCAAGCGGACTCCGTGGATCCATGGATGAGGATGCGAATCCTTCGGCGTCTTCGCTCTCCTCTCCGGTGTGGCTTAACTGGCGGCGAGCGGCCTCAACAGCGGGCTCGACGGCCCTGGGCCACTCCTTCCTCGACCGGCGGCGAGGCCCGCACCATCTCCGAACCACGGTGGCGCGAGGTTGCTCCCCATCCGCGCGACTGACTTGCGAGCATCGTTGTACATGGTGGCGCACAGGCATCGACGCAGGCAGTCCCCGACGCGGCGGCCCAGCTCCTTCGCGCCTCCGCCTCGGCGTTCCTTGGGCGATCCTTGAGAACGTGCCGTACACGTCTCGGTGTTCCGGCTCGAGAATTCTCTACGAAGGGGAAACCTCCAGAAACAAGTGTATAGGCAGCTTCGAGAATATTTGTGTCTTTACCATACAGCTGGTGTGCCCGTCGATGGGCCGGCCTGGCAAGGAGCAAGCGGCCAACGTCCACACACAGCAGATCGACAGGCCGGCCTACACAACAGCAGCGCCCAAGCCCAGTTCGGTCATACTGACCACGTCCATGGCCAACTACCAGCAAGCCAGCACCAAGTCCAATAGCCCACGCAGTACTTTGCACCTTCAGCTGATTTGTCGGTCCAGCAAATTAAAATGCCGGCCAGACATGCTCTGTCTGCAAGCACAGCCAATCAAAAACATGCTAGAGGCACGGAAGATGATGCTAAAACGTGACAGTGTACCTGGTGAGAAAGATGATGCTGGAGCTAGCGTGATCGCAGAGAAGAAAAGGGCGCGAGCTGATGAGGATATGGATGTGGATGAGATGGATAAGGCGGTGAAGGCTGGGAAAACCGTTGAGGGTGCAGTTTCATCCTCTTTGAATGTGGCGGGACCGGCGAACCGGTCCTGCGGGGACCAATGAAGCTCGTGTTCTGGAACTGCCGGGGGTTGGGAAACTCCCGTGCAGTTCGGGGGCTCCTACGGTGCCAAGGTGCCGAGGGAGCAGACGTCCTTTTCTTGTCAGAAACAAAACTTGACGAGCGAAGGATGATGGCGTTCAAGAAAAAGCTAAGTCTGGCGAACATGGAGGCGGTAGACTGCGAAGGGAAGGGAGGTGGCCTTGCTGTGTTGTGGAGGAGTGGAGTCGATGTGGTTTTGAAGAGTAAATCAAAAAACCACATTGACATGGAGGTCCAGGAGACCGGCGGGGACAAATGGCGGTGCACTGGGATATACGGTGAACCGGAGTTGAAGAATAGAACTTGGGAGCTCTTGGAGGAGCTCAAGGAACAGGATGATGAGCGATTACCGTGGCTGTGTGCAGGGGACTTTAATGAAATCCTATATCACCATGAGAAGGAGGGGGGTGCCCCTAGGTCACAAGCATGCCTGGATAGCTTCAAAGGTGCGCTAGAGGCATGTGAACTGGAAGATCTGGGGTTTTCGGGTGATGTCTTTACGTGGCGGAATAAACAGAATAAAGGCTCCACGCACATCAGGGAACGTTTGGATCGGGCAGTTGCTAATGCCACTTGGCGTATGAAATTCCCGCTAGTCAATGTGAAAAATGGAGATACTTATCATTCTGATCATCGTCCGGTGGTGGTGGAAACGGAGATGTTTCATAGAAGTAGAGGTGGAGGAGGTGGGGGTTTTAAGTTTGAAGCGAGTTGGGTGAAAGAAGAAGGATGCCGAGAGGTGATAGAGGAGGCATGGCGACAACAGGCTGATGTGGGAAGCGATATGAGGGAGAGATTAAGGGGGGTGGCGACCAGTCTGAAGGATTGGAGCGACAATGTGCTCGGTGATTTAGAGAAGAGGTTGAGGGGGGCGAAAAAAGAATTAGAGAAATGGAGGAGGGCACCGATTAGTGATAATTCCCTGCAACGGGAGGCAGTGTGGAGTTTCAAAGTAGACCGTCTGGAGGAGCAAATTGATCTTTACTGGAAACAAAGGGCGCATGTAAACTGGATGCAGTTTGGAGATCGTAATACAAAGTACTTCCATAATGCTTGTTCGGTGCGGAGAAGGAGGAATAGAATAGGCGATTTGCAGAAGGAAAATGGGAGTTTGGTGGTTGATGAGGGAGAGAAGAAGGAGTATATTTCTAATTATTTTACCCAGCTTTTCAGGTCGAACAAAAATGTTGAGGAGGATCGATTGCAGCAGCTTCTTGCTGCGGTTCAGCCTGGCGTTACTGAGGATATGAATGCCGGGCTGGTTGCTGAGTTTTCAGATGAGGAAATTAAAGTGGCTCTCGAAGCTATTGGAGATTTGAAAGCGCCGGGTCCGGATGGTATGCCAGCTTTATTTTTTAAGAAATATTGGGATGTTGTAGGAGAGCAATTGACAAGAGAAGTTCAGCATGTATTGAGGGGTGGACGAATGCATGAGGGGTGGAATGACACCATTATATCATTGATTCCAAAGGTGGACCGCCCAAAGAAGGTGACGGAATTGAGGCCAATCAGCCTGTGCAATGTGGTTTATAAAGTGATATCCAAGGTGCTTGCTAATAGGTTAAGAGTGGTGCTGCCAGAGCTCATTACACCGAACCAAAGTGCGTTTGTGCCAGGAAGATTAATTTCTGACAATATCCTTATTGCCTATGAGGTGACACATTATCTGATGAACAAAAGGGAAGGAAAAACGGGGTTTGCAGCAATCAAGCTCGACATGAGTAAAGCTTATGATCGAGTAGAGTGGAGATTTCTGGAGAAGATGATGCAACGATTGGGGTTTGCTGAACAATGGGTGTCGCTAATCATGGAATGTGTTACAACGGTCAGGTACAGGGTGAAGGTCAATGGTGATCTGTCGGAAAGCTTTGTCCCAGAAAGAGGCTTGCGACAAGGTGATCCCTTATCACCGTACCTATTCTTGTTATGTGCTGAGGCCTTTTCAGCTTTGTTGAGGAAAGGTGAAGAGGATGGTCTTCTAGCTGGGGTTAAGATCTGCCACGATGCTCCTAGCATATCACACCTGCTATTTGCCGATGACTCTCTTATTATGATTCGCGCGAATGAAGGGGATTGCTTGCATCTGCAGAAGGTGCTCCAGTTGTATGAAGATTGTTCTGGCCAAATGATAAACAAGTCCAAATCTACTATTCTTTTTAGCAAGAACACAAGTGCAGCTAAGAAGAAGCTGGTGTGCGACCAGTTGCAAGTTACGAAAGAGACCATGAATGAGAAATACTTGGGTCTGCCTGTGCATGTGGGCAGGTCGAAGATCAATACCTTTGCCTATCTGAAGGATAGGATATGGAAGAAGATGCAGGGTTGGAATGAGAAGTTCCTGTCATGGGCAGGGAAAGAAATCTTGATAAAGGCCGTCGCCCAAGCCATCCCAACCTTTGCCATGGGGTGTTTCGATTTAACAAAAGCTTTGTGCGACCAAATTGGGTCTATGATATGCGGTTACGGTGGAATCAACAAGAGGGACAACACAAGATCCATTGGATTAGTAGGGATCAGTTAACGAAGCCCAAGGAGGAGGAGGGGCTCGGGTTCAGAGATATCCACTCCTTCAATATGGCCATGTTGGCTAAACAAGGATGGCGTCTCCTGAAACAGCCAGACTCTCTGTGTTCTAGAGTTCTGAAAGCGAAATACTTTGCCAATTCGTCAGTCTTGGAAGCTCGACCACGGAGTGGGATGTCATACTCGTGGAGAAGCATTTTGCATGGGCTGGAAGTGGTGAAAAAAGGCATGATCTGGCGCATTGGGGATGGTAATGGGGTTCGCATCTGGTCCGACCCCTGGATCCCGAGAGATGGTGCTCGGAAACCGATCACACCGAGGCGCCATAGCTTGCTGGAGTTTGTTGACGAACTGATCGATCCATATACGGGCAATTGGGATGAGCAATTGGTGAATGATATTTTCTGGGAAGAAGACGCTGACTTGATACTGGCAATTCCAGTTCATCAGGGTCGAGACAACTCTATCAGCTGGCACTTCGATAAGCATGGCATGTTTAGTGTCAAAAGTGCATATAAGGTGGCTCGAAAGGACTTCATAAACTCCAGTACACCGGAAGGACAACAAGGGAGCTCTAGGGGAGAGGTGAGCACAGTGTGGAAGGAGATCTGGCAACTAAAGTGTCCAAACAAGCTAAAACATTTCTTATGGCGCTTTGCACATAATAGTCACCCGCTGAGAGGCAATCTGGTGCGAAGAGGTATGACAATTTCAACCCGCTGCCCTGTTTGCGATCACCTAGGGGAGGACGGTGGCCACCTGTTTTTTAAATGCAAGATGGCTAAACAACTCTGGAGAGCTCTCGGTCTGGAGGCTGATAGGAGCATCTTGGCATCGATGCACTCGGCCTTTGATTCAGTGGAAGCAATTCTAAAATCCACGGAGAAAAAGAAGTTGCTTATGATCACGGTGCTTTGGTATATTTGGTCAGAGAGAAATTTGATTAGAGAAGAGGGCAAGCGGAGGAGTGTCCAGTTGCTAGCTCGCAGCGTGGAGATATACGCCAATGAGATGACCATTGTTGACAAACCTTCTACTGCGACTACTGCTACTCGATCATGCAGGGGCGTCCCATGGGCAAGGCCGTCAAGAGGCATCCTCAAGATCAACTGTGATGGATCGTATAAACCGAGCTCAAAGAATGGCAGCTGGGGTGTGCTAATTCGAGACTGGGACGGCAATGTGGTGCTTGCTGGAAGAGGTAGAGTGAACCATCTGCTAAACTCTCTCCAGGTCGAACTCGTAGCCTGTTTGCATGGGATTCAGATGGCAATTTCGGTTGGTGCTGGGCAAATCGTGTTGGAGACCGACGCACAAGAAGTCGAGAAGGCGATTAAGTCAAGTTCGTATGATGACTCGGCATTGAGTCATTTAGTCTATGAAATTAAATCCCTGTTAACTCTAAACTTTATTCAGTTTGGGTGTAAGTTTGCTGTTAGAGAATGTAATAGGGCAGCGCATGAGCTTGCCATGTTGGGGTTCTCATGTAACGAAGGCGAAGAGGTGATCTCAACCTCGTTGCCTGAGTCGGTGGATGTAATAGTTGCTAACGATTTGTTAGCCAGTGATCAATAAGAAGATACCCAAGTTCAAAAAAAAAAAAAAACCAAGAGGAGAGGAGAGAAGCCAGGCCCGTTACCGTTAGGCGCGCACACACACCGCTTACAGCTCCAGCATGCTCAAACTGAAAACCATTCACACTTCTCATGCTTCAGTAAAACATTCGGCGAACAATGACAAAACATGACTCGCCACCAACAACTGCTGCTGCTATGCTATGGGGCGCTTGTTCCATTACATTCACTGGAACTGAATCTCGGATTCGTTTCTCAGAATTACCAACTTCATTCTCGGGAGGAGAATCGTAGAAGGAACTGAATGCAAATTTCTGGATTTCATCACAAACAGGAATACTCTGCACATCATCAGGTAGAACAATGCAAGAAACAACAGTTCACACATCAGGTAGGACAATGATCAAGCTAAAACGCTAGTATAAGAAAAAGTACTGCTTAAAAAATACACTTGACTTGAAGGCCAGCAAATTAAGGTCTCACTGATGCAAAAGGAGCCATCCTACAAGAGATTATAGATCCCATGCTTGCTATTTACCATTACTACTACCTAATTTCCCTTGGCCGAGAACCTCTCACATGAGCAACATAGGTTGTCATGCACTAGACGCAGCTGCACTTGTTTCCTCACCTATAGAGGCTGCCTCCAATGCTGCAACAATTTAAAAATGTTGAGAATATTATCAGCTGATTAAGTAATCAAATTTATCCTCGATGAACAATTATTCCTCATCAACCAAACAAGAATAATTTATTATTCAACAGCCACATTTGCACAAACTGATTAAGATAACTATGTCCTAAAATTTAGCACCGACATCATTATCCATTGACAGATGAGGGCTATAGGTGAACAAGATTAAAAATAGGGAAGGAAGCATCTGCGTGTCAGCTCATCAAAGTAGATATCACTTAAGATAAGTAGAACAATAAATTCCTAGAGGCATACCTAATCATTTTCAAAGATTGTTGATAATAAAAAGATTTAGGCAGGATCGATCCAAGTAGTGGTATTTAAATTTCATAAATTCAAATATTGTTGAGCCTATTATGCCACGGCAGTAAGAAAACTGCAAAACCAAGAACCAAGTCGCGGGAGGACGAAGGGCGCGCCTGGGCACAACTGGAGATCCACAAGGTGTTGCTCAAGATAGACATCTCCAAGACGAATGTCAGCGGGTGGTTTCAGCAGACGAACGAAGGGCGCGCCTGGGCACAGCTGGAGATCCACACGTCGCGGGAGGTGCGGGACTTCTACCGAGCTTCGACGTACACCATCCTTGGCAATGGAAGGAGTACGCCCTTCTGGACAGGAAGATGGATCGATGGGAAGGCAGTGGCAGACATAGCGCCCTCCCTGCTGACATTCGGCGGCCGGAGGCAAGTCAAGGAAACCACGGTGGCAGAGGACTGCACCGCGGACCGGAGGGGAGAACCTGGGTGAGGCAAATCTCAGGAGGGGTTTCAGTCGCAGTCACCAGCGAGTACCTAAGGCTGTGGCACATCATTGATCGCACACCTCTTTCGGACTCAGATGACAAGATCGTCTGGAGGTGGACTCAAGACGGGAAATACACAGCCAAGTCTGCCTACAGGGCCGTGCTGAAAGCCTCGCACCCGATACCGGGCTGTACCAGGATCTGGCGAACGTGGGCACCCCTCAGGGTCCGGTTATTCCCGTGGCTCGCCATACGCAGGAGACACTGGACAGCGGACAGGCGACAACGCCACGGGTTTCAGGCCCGGGATAACTGCTACCTCTGCGACCAGGAGCCGGAAACAATCGACCACATCATCTCAGCTTGCTCCTTCTCCAGGCAGATTTGGTGGTCCATCCTAGCGTTCCTCCGAGCGGATACGTCAGGGGTCGGTGCAGCAACCATAGGGGTATGGTGGGATCAGTGGCGACAGAGGTGGCACGGAGACAAGCGGAAAGGCGCCGACACGCTCTTCGAGCTGGTGGCCTGGGAGATCTGGAAAGAGCGGAACGCCAGATGCTTTAGGAGCACCGAGGCGAGTGCCCAGCAAATCCTGAACACCATCAAGAGCACCGCCGAACTGTGGATCGCTGTGGGGGCGCAGAAATTAGAATGTTTAGTGCGTGAAGTAATCCGTTTTGTATCCTTTCCGTGGGGGCAAAGCGTGTTGCAAATCTGTATCCTCCCGGAAAAAACTCTGTAAAACTCTCTTCTACTTAAATACAATGATGCGCAAGTCTTTTGCGTATTCGAGAAAAAAAAAACAAGTCATACAGCTGGACTGTAGAAGCGCATGAATGGTAAGAGAGTTTTGATTCCTTTGCCACTGTATATCTGCTTCTTTACCATATAGGTCTCTAGATCAACTGTGTAGAGTGTGTCTTCCACGGTCACGAAAACAATACCGAGACCATCCGCAAAACCAACCACAGAAGCAGAAGGGACAGAGACGGGAAGAACATCGAGCTGCGTCCCAATATCAATGGCTTTGAATTGTGTCCATCCAGCATTAGCTTCAGGCGAGTCCATCCTCAACCAGATGCGGAGCATGCCCTTAAACAGAGTAACGAGTCTCAGCTCACCGTCGTCCGTTGTTGCGAAGACGTAATTCTGCGAAAAGCAGTGTACGACTGGAAGCTCAATCCACGACGTCTCATCAACTTCCAAGTCGTATTTCAAAGCTGTGTTTGTCACTGGAATCCCAAAATAGAGCTCGTTCCCTAGCAGTACACTGGACGGGTAATTACGAATGACGATGTAGTATTCGTCATTGAGGTGCGGAATGGAGATTGGCTCGCTCCACGCGTTAACATCGGATGAGTAGTTGCAGATGAACATGTTCCTTGGTTCAGTGCCGACAAAAACCACCCGGAAAGGTCCACTGTGGCAATTGTGGTGGTCGCAGGCGCCGGTGGCTGTGGCGGCGCATAGTACCGCCGCGCTGCCTATTACCGTCCGCCACGGCAGAGCGGGAAGCTCGCGCTGCTCGTCCGTGATGGGGTCCCAGACCACGAGCCCTTGGACGGGAATCGTGAGAGCATTCTGTAGGAGGACACGACCATGGCGGACGTCCAACGCGTACCACCGGCGATAGGTGTTGGCAGTGTTGACATGCAACGGGGAGGAGCCGGTTGTGCGCACGAAGCTGGAGCTAGTGAACCTGTAATTGCAGATGAATCCCAGCATCGGGGGTGTGCGGTGGAGCTTGATGAGTCTACGCTGCAAGCGGGGGCTGGAGACGAGGCGACGCCAGGACTTGCATACGAGTGCAGCACGAACGAGGCTCGCGGGCTCCTGAGGCGGGAGGCGGAGGAGGATCTCTTCGACAAGCTCCTCCATCAGCGAAGGCGGGCGGCGGCGGCGGCGGCTGTACCATGTTTTTGGCGGCACAAGGGTTTGCTCCAGCCTCTGGCGCAGGGCAGACATTTTTTCTAAAAAAAAAAATTGATTTGATTTGAGGATCTGCAGCTGCAGCCTGCAGGCCAAGCTTTTGTAGCTGAAGCGACAGGAAGAAGCCGATTCGGATTCCGGCTCAAGAGTCCGAGACCAAACCAAACACGAACCATGACGAGGGTCACCCTGACTGGCAGGTGGGGCCTGTAAGCCAGTTCCCAATCGCGTCCGACCCCGTGTTCCCCGATTCTTTCGCCACCGACTGCCTACCGCCGCCGCGCGAGTCGTGACTATGCACCGCTTCCGCCGCCCTCGCCACTTCCTGCGACTCCCAAGAGCGGCGTGACACTGACGTGGTGCGCAAGCCCAAGCCAACCGTTCGACGGATGCACGCACCCCGTGTCTGAAACTCTGAATGTCCAGCCGCTGGTGCTCACCGCCGGCCACGCCAATGGAGCGACCTCACGTGGGGTCCAAGGATTCGCCGGCGAAGCCCGCTGGAATGGAGGTGACGGGCACGGTGGTTTGTGCCCACCAGTTCAGACGAGGAATTCAGGATTCATGCCAATTTGTGCGCCGTTGTGCGCGACGGCGGCGGCTCTGATCGACTGGAGAAAACCAAGGGCTGTCTCTCACTGTGTATTGGAGCGTCTCCGAGAAGCAGAGTGGCGATGGAGACAGGGAAAGGGACAACACGCGAGTGCACGGTGGTTTATCACGTTGCAAAGATAGACAGCGAGACAAAACGGGTGGTGTACATAATTGGCGCTACTGCCTGAGTATTTACATGTCTGTCAGTAAATGACAGGGATAACCACCGATTATAATAAGTAACAATAAGTCCCAACAAATCCAAATATGTACATATCTGGATTTGATCACAAACGGAATGCACATCAGGTAGGACAATGCAAGGAACAACAGTTAACATCTTAATTACAAATTTTGAGAATATCATCAGCTAATTAAGTAATCAAATTTGCACCCGATCAAACAATTATTCCTCACCAACAACCAAACAATAAAAGATTTAGGTAGGATCAACCCAGGTTACCAGATATAAGATTGTAGTATTGCAATTTCATAGATTCAATATTTGTTGAGCCTGTTATGCCAAGGTAGTAACTGAATTATTACTTGTTTAGAATATTGCAAAACCAGAACTAAAGTAAAATCGTAATACCTGGACTGTAGAAGCGCATGTATGGAAAGACGGTTTCGACTTGTCTGCCATTGTATACCAGCTTCTTCACCATACTGGTCTCTAGATCAGCTGTGTAGAGTATGGCATCCAACGACGTCACCTAAACAATATCAAGACCATCGGCAAAACTGACCACAGAAGCATGAGGAATATAGCCGGGATGAACATTCTGGAGTTGTTGTGTCCCAAGATCGATGACTTTGAACTGAGTCCATCCACAATCAGCTTTAGGAGTGTCCATCCTGAACCAGATACAGAGTTTACCTTTAGTTAGAGTGACGAGTCTCAGCCCACCGTAGTCTAGGCTTGGAAGCTGAATTCATGACGTGTCATGTAATTCTAGATCATACTTCAGAGCTGCATTAGACAGGGAAAGGGACTACTGTAGACGCCAGCGCACGGTAGCAGCTGCGCACAAGGTTTATCACGTTGCAAAAGGAGATAGCCAGACAACCAAAACGGGTGATGTATTTACGTGTCAGCGTAAAGGTATTTTACTACGGATTCTATAGGAACTGTCAGTAATGACAGGGGATAACCACTAATTATTGATCATAATAATTCCCAACATATCAGACATTACTCCCTTTGTCCTAAAATAAGTGCATGTATTGCACTTCAAAGAATCAACTAATTTTAAGTTTACCAAAAATATAAAGCCACCGGCGGCCACGAACTGTGGAAAGAGGCCCAACTCAATCTGATTGACTGACTGGCATGTGGGGTCTTCGCTTTGAACCTGTGTGTGATGAAAAAAATCACAAGAGGCAGACTCATTTTTCAGCATAACCAATGCCAAGAGGAGAGGAGATGCCAAGAGGAGAGGAGAGGAGAGCAACTAGACCCGCTAGGCACACGCAAACAACTTACAACCCCAGCAAGCCAAAACTGAAAACCCTGAAGACTTCTCATGCTTCAGTACAGCATTCGGGCAACAGTGACAAAACATGACTCGCCATCAACAACTGCTGCTGCTGCTATGGGACACTTGTTCCATTCACTGGAACTGAACCTCGGATTCGTTTCTCAGAGTGACCAACTTCATTCCCAGGAGGAGAACTGTACAAGGAACGGAATACACATTTCTGGATTTCATCACAAACGGAATGCACATCAGGTAGAACAATGCAAGGAACAGCAGTTAACGGCTTATAAACGAGCACAATGTCACCTGGATCCAATGACCAAGCTAAAAAGCTATAAGAGAAACTCACAAACTTGAAGGCCAGCAAATTATGGTCTCACTGATGCAAAAGAAGCCATCCTACAAGAGATTATGGATCTCATACTTGCTGTTTACCATTACTACTAATACTACTACCTGGTTTTCCCTTGGCCGAGAACCTCTCACATGAGCACCATAGGTTGTCATGCACTAGACCCAGCTGCACTTGTTTCCTCACCTAAAGAGGCTGCCTCCAATGCTGCAACAATTTACAAATTCTGAGAATATCATCGGCTGATTAAGTAACCAAATTTTCCCTCGATGAACAATTATTCCTCATCATCCAAACAACAGTAATTTATTATTCAATAGCCACATTTGCACAAACTAATTAAGATAACTATGTCCTAAAATTTAGCACCGATATCATTATCCATTGACAGATGAGGGGTACAGATTAACAGGATTAAAGATGGGAAGGAAGCATCTAAAGTGTTAGGTCATCAGAGTAGATACATTTTTATTATCTCTCCTGTTGCATACCTTTTAGGCTTTAGCTAAGGCTAAGTGGTCAGACTTACCATGAGAGCATTACTTAAGTAGAACAATAATCTCCTAGAGGAATACCTACTCAGTTTCAAAGATTGTTGATAATAAAAAGATTTAGGCAGGATCGACCCAGGTAGTGGTATTAAAATCTTCAATATTGTTAGCCTATTGTGCCATGGTAGTAACTGAATTATTACTTGTTAAGAATACTGCAAACCCAAGAACCAAGTGAAGTCATATACCTGGACTATAGAAGCGCATGTATGGAAAGATACTGTCCATCATACACCTTCTTCACCATATATGTCTTTAGATCAACTGTGTAGAGTGTATCATTCACCGCCACGAAAACAATACCAAGACCATCTGCGAAACCGACCACATTAATAAAGTGAGGACGAGCAACATTGAGCTGCGTCCCAAGATCAATGACTTTAAATTGTGTCCATCCAACATCAGCTTCAGGGGTGTCCATCCTCAACCAGATGCAGAGTATGCCATATTGTAGACGGACGAATCCCAGTCCACCATCGTCCATTGTTATGAGCACAGAACTATACGGATCAGGTTGTGGGGTTGGAAGCTGAATCCACGATTTCTCATGCAATTCCAAATCATACTTCAAAATTGAGGTTGTCAACGGAATCCCAAAATAGAGCTCGTTCCCCAGGAGCACACTGGGCGAGTGCCTACCATAGGTATAGAAGCAGGGCTCGATGGGCTCGATGCGTTGAATATGGAGATTGGCTTGCTCCACACGCCAACATTGGATGAGTAGGTGCATACAAACATGTCCACCGGTTCAGTGCCCACACAGACCACCCGGAAAGGTCCACTGTGGCCACTATGGTGGTTGCAGGCGCCGGTGGCTGTGGTGCAGAGAACAGCCGCGGTGCAGCATACCGTCTTCCGTGGCAGAACAGGAAGCTCCCATTGCTCGTCCGTGATGGGGTCCCAGACCACGAGCTCGCGGAGAGGGGGAGATGTGAGCTTTTGCCGTAGGAGGACACGACCGTGGCGCGCGTCCAGCGCGCACCAATTCCACCAGCGGGTGATGTTGACATGCAACGGGGAGGAGGCGGTTGTGCGCATGAAGATGGAGCTACTAAATCTGTAATTGCAGATGAATCCTAACATCGCGGTGGAACTTGAGGAATCTACGCCGGAAGCGGGTGCTGGAGATGAGGCGGCGCCAGGGCTTGCAGACGAGGGCGGCGCGGACAAGGCTCGCGGGCTCCTGCGGCACGAGGCGGAGGAGGATCTCTTCAACAAGCTCCTCCATCAGTGAACGTGGAGGCAACGCCATGATTGTGGCGGCACATTGGCGACGACGACGGCTGTGCTTGTGCCCCATGATTTGTGGCGGCACAAGGGTTTGCTCCGGCCTCCGGTGTAGGGCAGCAGTTTTTTTTTAATATATATATATGATTTCATTTGATTGAGGATCTGCAGGGCACCCTGACTGACAGGTGGGTGCCGCCCGAATGGGTGCCGCGGCTTCGAGTTATCGTGGTTATTTTGGGCTGTGTCACTCCAATTCTTCGTATATATAAATTAAAAAAAAATTCTTCGTATATATTTACTGCCTTCGTTGGGCAGTGCTAGGTTTTGTTCGGCCTCTCATTCAATTTTTTATTTTGTACGATGCACGAGCATTCACACTGCATATATCTTTTCTTTTCATTTTTCTAAAGACCAATTGTCCCTATTATGAACATATGTTCGATGATTAATCTAATACTAATTATATAATATTATTGATATTTAGTTAAATTTGAGATTATTTGACGCATAAAAGTTAAGAATATGTATTTAATTTTCTTTAACATGCAGTCCATATGTTTGTACTAGAGAAAGAGAGAGGAAACGGTCCCTTGCGAAAAACACTATCTCCTCCAGGAACCGAGAGGCTCATATATACAATGAAAGAATTTATTTTTTATTCTTTAACCACTCTTTCTCCTCCAGCAGACTAGAGAAGTTCATACTACTAAAGAATTACATTCCTTTTAGAAACAACAATTAACAACTTAGAAACAAGATCAATATAACCTGGATCCAATGATATGAAGCTAAAATGCTATAAGAAAAAGTCCTGCATCAAAAAACACAAAACTTGAAGGCCAACAAATTAAGGTCTCACTAATGAATACCATTACTACCACTACCCAGTCTTCCCTTGGCCGAGAACCTCTCACATGAGCACCATAGGTTGTCATGCACTCAATCCAGCTGCACTTAGTTCCTCACCTATTCATGCTGCCTCCAATAATGCCGCAACAATTTAAATTTTTTGAAAACATCATCAGCTAAGTAAGTAATCAAATTTGCCCTCGATGAACAATTGTCCTCACACCAACCAAACAACACTAATTCATTATTCAACGACCAGTCAGCCACACTTGCACAAACTGATTAAGATAACTATGTTCTAAAATTTAGCACCGATATCACTAACCATTGACAGATGAGGGCTATATATGAACAGGGTTGAAGATAGGGAGGATGCACCTGAAGTGTAGAATTGAAGCTGATCAAAGTAGATTCACTTTTATTGTCTCTCCTGCTGCATACCTTCTGGCTAAGGCAAAGTTATCTGGCTTACCGTGAGAGCATTACTTTAAGTAGAGCAATAAATTCCTAGAGGCACGCCTAATCCGATCCGTTTCGAAGATTGTCGATAATGAAAAAAATTAGGTAGGTTCCACTCAATTAGCAAATATAAGATTGTGACACTGCAGTATTCATAAATTAAATATTATTGAGCCTATCGTGCCATGGTAGTAATTGAATCATTACTTGTTCAGAATATTGCAAAAATCAAGAACCAAGTAAAGTCATAATACCTGGACCGTAGAAGCTCATCAAAGTAGTACATTTTTATTGTCTCTTCTGCTGCATACCTTCCGGCTAAGGCTAAGTTGTCGGCTTACCATGAGATAATTAAGATAAGTAGAAAAATAAATTCTTAGAGGCTTACCTAATCTGTTACAAAGATTGTCGATAATGAAAAGATTTCGGTAGGATCGACCCATGTAGATATAAGATTGTGGTATTGCAATCTCATAAATTCAATATTGTTGAGCCTATTGTGCCATGGTAGTAACTGCATTATTACTTGTACAGAATATTGCAAAATCAAGAACCAAGTAAAGCCATAATACTTGGACTGTAGAAGTGCATGTATGGAAAGACGGTTTGGATTTCTCCACCATTGCGTACCTCCTCCTTCACCACACATGACTGCTTCTTCACCGTACATGTCTCTAGATCAACTGTGTAGAGTGCTTTATTCAATGTCACGAAAACAATGCCGCGGCCATCTGCGAAACCGACCACACAAGCTTCTGCAATAAACGAGGGACGAACATGGAGCAATTGCGTCTTAAGATCAATGACTTTGAGTTTTGTCCATCCAGCATTACCTTGAGGGGTGTCCATCCTCAGCCAGATGCTGAGTATGCCATGTAACAGTCTGACAAGTCCCAGCTCACCGTCATCCGTTGTTATGAGCACGGAAGTCTGCGAATCATAGCCTAGGCTTGGAAGCTGAATCCACGATTTGTCTTGCAGTTCCAAATCGTATTTCAGAGCCGCATTTGTCGATGGAATCCCAAAGTAGAGTTGGTTCCCTAGTAGCACACTAGGCGAGTAACCACCAAAGTATTCGTAATTGTAATCGAGGCGCTGAATGGAGATTGGCTTGCTCCACGCGTCAACATCGGATGAGTAGGTGCACACGAACATATTCCCTAGTTCAGTGCCCACAAAAACCACCTTGAAAGGTCCACAGTGGCAGCCATGGTGGTCGCAGCCGACGCCGGTGGCTGTGGCGCAGAGAACCGCTGCGGTGCAGTATATCGTCGGGCACGGCAGGACGGGAAGCTGGCACGGCTCGTCCGTGATGGGGTCCCAGACCACGAGCACGCGAACATCACGCGTTGTGAGATCCCTTAGGAGCACACGACCGTGGCGGGCGTCCATCGCGTACCACCGGCGGGAGGTGTAGCCATGCAGCGGGGAAGCGCTTGTGCGCACGAAGCTAGAGCAGCGTCCGTGCTGCCTGTGCAGGTGATTGCAGACGAATCCCAGCATCGGAGGTGTGCGGTGGAGCTCGTGCACTCTGCGCCGGAAGCGCGGGCTGGAGATGAGGCGGCGCCAGGACTTGCTGACTGCGGCGGCACGCACGAGGCTCGCGGGCTCCTCTGGTGGCAGGCGCAGGAGGATCTCTTCGATAAGCTCCTCCATCAGCGAAGGCAGATGACGGCGGCGCCATGGTTGTTGTGGCACAAGGGGTTGCTCCAGCCTCCGGCACAGGGCAGGCATTTTTTTTTACTGTAATTTGATTTGATTCGATTCGAGGATTTGCAGCTGCAGGGCAAAGCTTTTCTAGCTGAAGCGAGAAGAAGAAGCCGATCCGGATTCCGGCAAGAGTCCGAGTCGGAGACCCAACCAAACACGAACCTGTCAAGGGGCGCCCTGACTGACAAGTGGGGCCTGTAAGCCAGTTCTCCGCCTAACCGCCGCGTGAGTCCGAGTCGGGACTACCGCTTCCGCCGCCCTCGCCGCTTCCTGTGACTCCCAACAGCGGCGTGAGCACTGACGTGGTGCGCTGTGCCCGCGAACCGTTCGACGGAATGCGCGCCCCCCGTGTCTGAATGCACCCAGGCCCAGCTGCTGGTGCTCACCGCCGGCCACGCCGATTCTGGAACGGGGCCAATGGAGCGGCCTCACGCGGGGTCCAAGGATTGGCGACAAAGCCCACTCGAACTTGTGACTGAAGGTGAGTGACGACTGACGAGCAGTTGGTTCGTGCCCACTAGTTCAGACGAGGAATTCAGGATTCATGCCAATTTGGCGTCCATGCCGTGCGGCTCAGAGGCTGTTCGTCGGCACTGTTAATCAGGTAATTCATGGGACGAAAGCATTGCAAGGTTCATACATCAATTTTACCTCCCTGTTTCAAAAAAAAAAAAAAAAAAAAAAAAAAAAAAAAAAAAAAAAAAAAAAAAAACTAGCACGGGTGCTGGGAGAATCCCCAGCCCGCAATGCATTAAGAAGCCAATCCTAGCTTCCCCGTGCTAGAAAACCCCGAACCCCTGGCCCCGCCCCGATATCATCAGTCAAAGCCCATGAACCGAAACCACCTGGGCCCGAAAGCCACCTCGACCCCGGCCGGCCTGGTGACTACCAACAACGCTTTGGCACACGGGACCGGCGAGGGAGTTTTTTTGGTGGGAAATCATGCGCTCGAGCGGACTCGAACTCATGACCTGTGGCCTCCCGACCGGAGAGCACACCAACTGAGCTACGCTCAGTTTCCCTGTTTCATTGCACAAACACTAACCAAGGTCCACAACCCATCCCCTAGATTTTACTTGCCTGCATATTGCTGCTGTCATTGCTTTGTTTAAAAATTTCAGAACGATGCACAGAATACCATATTATAACCGTATAACCTGAATGTCTCCAGCATCTACTTCATTAGTAGTTGGCAGAATACACATTATCTTGCAAACAGGAAAAACAACACATTCGCAGTGGTAACCCCGCAAATATTGTATGATTCCAGTGACTGCATTGCTCCGATCTTGTTAGGTATTTTAATTTTCCACTCAGGCAGTTTGATGACAAGTTCAAATTTATTAAGGCATCAAGGGAAGTGATTGCTGTGAGGATTTCACCAGTTAAGGAGTTGCCTGATAAATCAATGCACACAAAATATTCTAGTCCATTGCTATATTTAAGTTGCTGGGCTTTTATTATTTTTGACATGATGTCTTTGAATTGATTTACTCCACTGGTATAGCCAAAATCATTTCCAGATCGAGTCTCTGAAGATCACCGCGTTTCTTTGTTTCCCCGGCACGAGAGGGTGAGGATTACCAGTGTGTGTCATCTTGGTACCCTGGCCAGTCATATGATAGAACCAACCTTTCATGTCGTTCTCCACTGTCCACTGGGAGGGGTGCAAATTCTGGCATCTGCTCCAAATCACTATGAGTTCTCAAATTCTTCGCGAGAACGGACATTAAATAAACAGATGTGTAGCTGTCTCTAGGTTCCTTTCGCATAGCGCACAGAAAGTAATTGTTCTTCCAATCACGTAACTGGAGACGGACCACTGTCCAAAGCCTGTTCTGTAGGAGCAGCCAAAGAAAAACTTTGCATCGTGGTGGTGCCCAAACTTTCCATGTCAGCCTTGGGAAATTCGAGGGGATCTGACCGACAAACTGAATGTTGTAGGTGGAGCTAGCTGAGTATTATTGTCCTGATCCTTCAAGGATCCAAATTATTTCATCTTCTCTGTCCTCTGCCAGGTTGAACTGGACTGACTGTAGTGTATCCCATAGGCTGAAGTACACTTTCAGTAGGTCGTGGTTCAGATTGTAGGTGATGTCTCTAATTCAGACTTGCCCTGTGAGGCTGTGACAGCCTCTTTAACTGTTTTGTTCTCTCTTTTTGCTGTGTTTGTATAGGTGCGGGAAAAGAACTGCAGGTGCTTGTCGTGTAGCCAACTAGAGCTCCAGAAGGACACCTTGCAGCTGTTACATACCGTTACTCTTGTGGATGCTGCAAAGAGTGGAGTGCGATGTCCACCAAGTCCATTGCTGAACCTGCGGCGGAAGGGCTCAAGGGCTTCTGTGCCAATCAGGTTTCTGACTGGCTGACTGGTAGGGCACGAGAGGAAGAGATTGATCGGCAGTTGCAATCAGATAGTTCAGAGTTTGTACTGTACTGAACCGTATAAAACAAGTAAGCTGTCTACTAATTAATTGCATTTGCGGATAAGGTTTTTTACGTGTATTGATGCAGCATTGAGTTCATTGTTCATGTTTCCATCTTGTAAATCTTTGTACATGTGCCAAAGAATTCATTGATTCATTCATCTTCTGACTGAGTGATACAGTTATTTCAAATACCCCAAAAATGACTAACCAGCGAATTTCTTGTGTAGAGTTTGGCTTACATGGTTGCAACCATTTTTTTTTACTCAAGATGATCTTATCAACTGATCCACCATGCAGACATGAAACACCTATACTCCGTGCTCTACTTGGAAACTGAATCTGAACTGAAGGAAGGACACTCCCAATGCTAGCTCACTGGAACTGAACTTCAGATTCATTTTTCAGCCTAACCAAGTTCATTGCCATTTGCCAAGAACAGGAGAGCAGCACTGGCAGGCTAGCAGAGAACAAACAGCTCTGAACAT
This sequence comes from Themeda triandra, assembly GCA_018135685.1. Taxonomy (NCBI): domain Eukaryota; kingdom Viridiplantae; phylum Streptophyta; class Magnoliopsida; order Poales; family Poaceae; genus Themeda; species Themeda triandra. The sequence goes on along the minus strand of JAENPR010000015.1, from coordinate 390,723 downwards.
TGCGCATGCTCCAGGATGGCAATGACAAAGCATAATTCACCATCACCACCTGCTGTGCTATTGAACCTGCTGATGTTGGATGCTGTATATATGTACGTATGTAACAGATTGAGAAAGAGAGAGAGCTGTACTGCAATTTTGTTCAAGAATGAAGATGGAAAAACAAGGCATGTAGATTAACCACGCTTCACGTTATACTACAGGTCCTTAACACACCAACGCACGCACGCACGCCGCAGGTACAAACACTCGGACGTCGCCGGCGAGCTAGTTGCCAGGCACCTCAGTCGGACCGCATGCGGTTGAGCTGGTTGAGCGCGGGCTGGAGGATGTTGTAGAGCACCCATCCAATGGCAGGCGCGACGACGATGAGCAGCAGGAGGCCCCGGTTGTCATCGGCCGGCGCGGCAGCAGCGAGCGCAGCGAGGTCCTGCACCGCGGCCTCGGCCTCGGGCGCGGCCGCCATCACCCCGGCGGCGGCGCCGAGGCCGAGCCCGGCGATCACGGCCTGGCTGCGCATGCGGTTGAGCTGGTTCAGCGCCGGCTGCAGGATGTTGTAGAGCACCCAGCCGATGGCGGGCGCCACCACGATGAGCAGCAGCGTGCCACGGTTGTCGCTCCCGGCGTCCGCCGCCGCCACGTCGGCTACCCTCTGCGCCGCCAGCGCCGCGTCCGACGACGCCAGCGCCGCGAAGAACGCGCCCGCCAGCGCCGTGGCCGCCGCCGGTGTTGTTGACGACACGGCCAACGTCGTGGTCTTCTTGGTCTGCGTCGGGACGCGCAGCGAGACGACGCTGCTGCTGCCGCTGGTGGACGGCGATGACCGCGCCACGATCTTGGCGGGCTTCAGCAGGGCCATCGTGGCTATGGTCGCCATGGCACGATCGTAGCTATGATCTTGCGAGAGCAGAGATGGCGGGTGGTGGCACCGGCTGCTGGCTGGCGGCGGATGTGAGGTGTGGGTGCGCAGAGCAATGGCGAGCTCGCTTTTTCGTCTGCGTGTCTCAAGAACCGGGGATCGGGGGGCTTATCTCTGCAACGTCGGAGGCGTCCAGTGTGTGCTCCAGAATTGACACCTTATCCTTGGGTGTTCATGGCCATTGGTCCGGGAGCAACGGGGTGGGTCCCGCGTCGACAGCAAGGGAGACCTTCAGATCGCAGGTGCAGTGCAGGTGCTGCCAAACGAAATTCCAAATGATTCTAGGGTGCTCTAGAAACGAGAATGCGTGACTGAATTTGCTTGTTTTTCCATCAGCAACGAACACATCTCACCGTACGTAACAACATGCAGAAAACAGGGGCAAATGTCTAAGAAATGGTCATTTGATTTACCTCTGCTTTTTAAAAAGTACTATATAGATGCAAGACTGTGGATTCCAGTTGAACAAGTCCACAAGCAAAGATTTCATAGGTGTTTGATGGCAAATTGGCAGCACCAAACTAGACTTAAAGTTGTTCGTCCATTTCATGATGTCGCCCTTCACCTGCAGAACAGGCTCTATGTCCACCTCCTTTAGCAAAAGCTCCACTTCATCCATTTCAATCGAGGCTTTTTTGAACTCTTTTCTCAATAGCTATCTTGGACCCAGGGTGCTCTAGAAATTAGAAATAGAATGCGTGCCAGAATATGCTTCCGTTAGCGACATACATTTGGTAGACAACAACGTGCACAAAATAGGGCCAAGTGTCTAATTCTGCCGAAAGTTACGGCCTTGTTTAGTCCACCCCAAACTCTCAACTTTGGCACTATGTAAAAGGAAGATTCCCCGTCACATCAAACTTATGATACGTACGTAGACTAAATATAGATAAAATCAAAAACTAATTGCACAGTTTTATTGTACTTTGTGAGACGAATCTTTTGAGTCTAATTAATCAATATTTGGACAATATTTCACAAATACAAACGAAATTCTTCTGAAGGCTTATTTACGGTGCGTGAACGCCTGAATTTGGCATGCCAAATTGGCGATCTAAACGAGGCCTAATTTTGGACCCCGCTTCCGCTTGCATCCTCAAGATCACTGCAAATACAAGCATGACTTTGGCTTGGCATGCCTAACGTCTAACCACACATACCTGTTTTAGGTAGGATCAACCTACTCTTAGTTCTATCTTACTATTACTAATTGGAGGCTCCAACCGAGCTTCCACGTTAACTCTCACCAAACGCGCTAGGAAAAAAGATAAATTAATAGAAATTCCCACATTAATCGAAACATCTAGCCATCAAATCTGTAGACTCCAAAAATCATAACCATTAGATCTACTTTACTTTTTCTAAAAAAATCTTACTATTACTAATTGGAGGCTCCAACCAAGGCTCCACGTTAACTCTCATCAAACGTCTTTAGAAAAAAAGATAAATTAATAAAAATTCCCACATTAATCGAAAACATCTAGCCATCAAATCTGACTCCAAACTCGAAATCATAACCATTAGATCTACTTTACTTTTTTCTAAAAAATTACCCACCTTTACCATTATTATTATTTATTATATAAAAAGAAGAGAAAAATAATTTTATTACTTATAAATCTACTCTACGCAGGATTTTCTACCTGAGTCCACGATCGAAAGCCCACAAGGAGAGGTCCTCGCAGTTTTTTTTTTCTTTTTGACGTGAATCCTCATAGGGTTTTGCACCGGGAGGAAAAAAAGAGGCCGTCGTCCCTGGTCGGCTCCACCGCGGCACCTACCGCCGGCCAATGGTCGCCGCCTCGCCGGGACGAGCAAGCAAGGAGGAGGGACCCAACACAGCATAGGCACAAACATACATCACCAATTCCCACATGTGACTCCATCTTAGAGGCACTCGATGTCCTCGGCGTGTACTGGCGCTAGGTCTGCCCTCCACCCAACTCCCAGTTTCTTTGTTGAATTGCTTCCATCTATGAGTTACGGAGAGGCCTTCGTGGTGTGATGGTGTTAACCAATGCCAGGCTTCGTGGTGTGATGGTGTTAGCCAATGCCAGGCTTTGTCATGCTTTCATTGATTGCTTCGTGGTGACCGGTAATGATGCACGGTTCAACAATGTTTCCATGTAAGACGACTTTGCTTTTACCGTATTGCTGGCTTGCAAAATAAAATTTGTACTGTGGTGAAAGGGGATTTTAGGTTTGGTGTAGCACAGCATGAATGAATGTTTGAGGGTGCTTATTGTGGCCCATAACATCGTAGTGATGATCACCCTAAATGAATCGTTTACATATACATGGCTACGCACTTCTTCTACTTATTTTTTATCACTTTTACCTGCTGCAATGTACATTTGATATGATACTTGGTGACCATCCGGTGTATATTTATTTTTATTTTAATATCCTTGACATGTGTTTTGATAATCCTTATTAAGCATCACATGTATTTTGTAATAATAATAATATTTTTTTTCAACCATTGGCGGGGAACTCACCTACTCCTTTTTTTTTTTCAAGAGATCTCAACTCCGGGTGCATAAGCAAATGAGCGCCTCATGTGACGCTAGCTGACGCAAAAAAGGCTCCTGAATATTTGATCACCATAGATGCACACAAGCTGGATGGGGAATGCCAGGCCTTGGCTCTTTGTCAATGGCGTACATAGCTTGTTGGTCAGCTGTGGAAGATTAGAACCGATAAATTTATCAGCAACACCAACTGCAACATGAGCGGGTTGTGCGTGAGCCAAACAGACACTTCCCAATATGTTCAACAACTTCCTCATGATGAACACCTCCTTCATCTATCAACGTCTGAAGTTCCCATTGATCATCGCATGGTCTGTGCCTCTGCTAGAGATGAAAAATCACATATATGTTCAAGAAGGGAGGAGAATGGTGGCGTGCACATCGTCCACACCATAGGTACGAAACTAATCTAAGATTTTACCTATTCTTCCATAGATCCATGTATATTGGTTGGTAAGTCTGATTGCACGGGGTTGGCAATTCAAGGACCGCATCAAGAACAGCCCCACACCTACATCAATGACACCACCGCATCAGGTGACGTTGAGACGAGTACGGATGCCATCTGTGAACTCCAACGAGGAAGGCGACACTACATACCGATTACTTACCAGCAAACACCGGTGGACACCAACAAGACAGGTGATTCTGCATCGACTCCATCTAAATCGACACTACACCAGTCGACACCAACGTGATGATAATGCGGGCGCGCGAGGCGATGTTCTAGCTGCACCAAGCCAACTTGACCTATTTCGATAAGCACACAACACTCGACACCGAAACGATGGACAACATATGTGCCTCAGTCATTGACAAAAATACCCTAAAATCCAGGCATCTAGAAAATCTATCAGTTGTTACATGATATGACTATTTCTATGCAGCACAATATACACTTATGGAGGAAGGTAGCGTCAAGGCACTGTGCACCGACAACATACGTTCGATCCAGCACATCAAGTGGATGGAAGGACAAGAATGTGCCAGCATCATAAAGACCACGAGGAAGTCTATGTGAAGAAAGAGAAGACATGAACACAGAGGCCACTGGTGCCAACGTCCGACATCCACTGCATCTACAATAATGTTGACCCCAGCCGCACCTGTAGACTAAAGGTATGACCTTTTTTTCAATTTAATTTATCTACTCGACGTACATGTATCATATGATACTTATTGACCAATATGTATAATTTTGCAAAAAAAATATATATATCCTTATTGAGCATCAGATTTAATTATTTTAATAACTTAATAATAATGTTCTTTTAACCATCGACAATGGATCCATGGTATCTAGTATAGTAACTTAATTTTAAGAATTATTTGTTCAATAAAACAATACTAATACGATACAGTAAATTTAAAATCTTGAGTGCCATGATGCTTGCTGAAACAACAATCTATGAGACTAAGAGGGTAGCCTACAACTTAGTATATTCTTTTAATAAAATAACACTTTAAATTTTCTGAATAAGTGATACAATAAGCATTAGAATTCCAAACAAATACATGCAAAAAAATGAAATTAAAGGTTAAAGTAGATTTTTTGATATCACATGATGGGGTGAAATAAGGGTTTATACACTTTAAGTTTATTATTTATGCTTTAGATACATATAGTGCTAAAAAGATTAATCATACAAATTATTATTCATGAAAACAGTAGAAATAAAAAAGATATATCCTAAAAGTCTTATAAAAATCTAAAAAAAATTTCCGTCAATTCGGTAGACTATAGTCAGCATTGTAAATAATAGCTATTGTATATAAGAAATAAATAACTTAAAATCCAGGAAAAGAAACAAAATTTAGGTTTATGTCATCAAAGAAGACACTGCAACTAAAAGGTTCATAGTTTAACAAAATATTTCACCTATATTTATATTGGAGGTACACATAGGTCCAATAAGGAAAAAACTATAGATATGGATGAGAAAAACATATAAATCAATATTGGATAGATTATCACAACTGAATATAGACTCTAGAGTGCCTAACTATATAATAACTACTATTTTATAACAAAGACATATTTGTAATTCTTTTTAAAAACCTATGATCCTGTTTAGTTATCTCATGAAACTCTAACCCGTGCGAGAGCACGGGTTGGTGAACTAGTTTTATTCAATAACATACTACGTATTTTTCATTCTCAATCATTAAGATCAAATATTTTCGTTAATGAATAGAATTATAGAAGGCGAGATACTTTTCAGATCCTTCCATTGTGCGAAGATTAAATAATGGATGTGGTTAACGAAGATAGTTCCGTGACTCCCTTGCGACCATGTGCATGATGAGGGCCATCAATCTGCTCATGTCTGTATGACGAGACCTGGTCGTGCTTATCCATACACATTTGGACATGAAAAATTTACCCTTTCAACATGTTTATGTCTATATATAAGCCCAGGGAGGCGAATCTTGACTGCACCTATCCAAACACGTTCTGACGCGAAAAAAAAAACCCATATCTCCCAGTAAGCAAATGCACATGGGGCCATATGCATGTTTTCTGCATGTTTTCTGGTTTCTGTTTTTTCTGCCGGCCGGTCTCCGTCTCGTGTTGTTCCCGTGAAGGAGTAGGACACGGTTAAAACTAGCGTACACTAGAGTAGAAAAATAATAGATAGAAATACAGGATTTCAAATATAAAAGTGCTAGAGAGAAATAAAAGATAGAAAGATCTTAATGTTTTTTTTCTAAATAGATCAAGGTTCCTGACGTAAAATATAAATGTTTTTCCTTCTTCTTTTTTTCTAGGAAGTAAAGATCTTGCAAATTTCACTGAAAATATAAAAAAAATCAGAAAAAATATCAAACCAGTTTCGTTAGCTTCATAAAAATATGGTCTATCCACAGATGTTATGATTTTTTTAAAAGGTTATGATTTTTATTTGGTTGTGGTTTGTCTATAAATATATTATATCGTTGCATATGTTGCATGCATATAGGTTTGGCGATGACCGAGAACATATTAGAGGCAAACTCAAAATATGCGGAGGTGGCTGAGGAGTACAAGAATATTTAAAAATAAAATGAAATAAGTAATAAAAATTTTATAAACATTTCAATTTTTTAATTAGTAATTAGGAGAGGTTGTTTTATTATCAAAAGCCTTTTCAACCAGTGAACCTATAGCCAGAAAAAGTTTAAGGTGGAATTGCTTTGACTAAAGTTGTTCGATGAAGTTGTAAGGGTTAAAGCTATCTCGCTCTCAGCATCGCACACTTTAGGCCTCTTTGGATTCAATCCCAAATTGAACCCATGGGGGCCATGCCGACGAGATAAAGCTTTAAATAAAAAGCTTGATGTGCATAAAATAAGTTGGCCTATACTACTCGAATTTCTCACTAAACTTGATTAGTTATTTTCTATAGATTTAAAACACAAAACAATGCACATACATAATAGGTAATTTTTCTAATTTTAAAGTAGAAATCTTTTCCATGATCCTATATATTTTAGACTTGTACGAGTTAAAGCAGTGTGATCGAAATATAGTCTTAAGATCGATCGAGAAACGTGACATAATCATTAATCTCTGAGCTTCTCATGTTTCATGTGTTACAGCAGCATGTTTCATGTCTGGTTGCAAGATGTTGGAACACATGGCAGGATTGCAGAATTTTAAACTACAAATTATCTAATTGTATATCCTATAAAACTCGTTGCAACGCACAGGCATTTTTGCTAGTCAACACTAAAATACATAGACTTGACTATATTTTTTTAAATTTTTGTTTACGACCCATCGAACAGGTAAGTCCTGTAATGCAAAAAAGAAGTCAAAGATTTAATGAATTTATAAACTTATTATAGGTCATCAGAAAGTAAGGAATTCGTAAGAATAATAAGATTTCAAAGTTTCCATGCATGTGTTATTTGCTCAGTGAGGAGAGGAGAGTGAGGAGGTGAGAGAAATGTGAGAGGGGAGGCAATGGGTGTCAGAGCCATGTGGTTGATGAAGCAGAGAACTCAAAGTGGAGTTCCTATTTCGGGAGATTTGACGCAACCGTTTGCTAGCTCCAGGCGGCGTGTATCAGTACCATGGGTACCCGTGGGTGAGTAGCTATCATCCTCGATAGAAAATGCACACTAACAGTTATAAATTTGTTCTAGGACATATGCCCCTATGTATGGATACATATGTCTGCATATGCCCCTAAAAGAAGGTAGACTCTTACTTATTCATACACCCCATTGTTTTTTTAAGGTATATAGATACAATTTGTTCTCCCAAGGAGCCAAATATGTTTCACTGGTGCCACAAACACTTTTAGTCTCTACCCTCGTGCTTAAAAAGAACTTCATGAAACAAAGTTCTTGTAGAATTAATATCCTTCCAGATGGTGAAGTAAGCACACAAGCTTTGCTTCTGCATATTCATTATTACCTCCATGCAGTCTGAAGCTATTACACATTTCATTGCACCCAGATCAAGTGCAAGCAGAGCTGCTTCATTGGCTCATTGCAAGTCAATGCTTCTAGGAAACGAGGGCGAACAAGACTGTTAATGACCATTGCACTGGCAACAACATAATTCCTTGAGTTGTCTCCATTGTTTTCAGAACACGCCACCGGACCATCAATGTTAAACTTCAGGAAAAGATATCCATTTGGGAGTGAGCCGCTTTTGACCTATTATTTGTGTTGTTTTACTGTCTTCATGGTTCGAGCTATTTCCATGTCATCCATGAATCTTCGAAATAAAGTAAATGTTGATAGTGGGCTTTAGAATACATCCTCATGTATAATGCCTTTTGCCAGGCTTCCCAAATTGCCCACGTATGATTAGAAGTCTCTGAAAATTCTTTTCAGATAATGTTTCTTGCATAGAAAATATTATAGCTTCGGATACCAGTTAAAATCAAATAGTTCACATTTCGAAGGCCCAGCAGGCCCAAATACTTCTTCAAGGCCGGTGATGAATTGGGTGTGGACGAGATCACTGTGAAGCAGAAAAAGGGCTGGGCCGGTTGGAACGAAAACACCAACGACCTCCGCGTCAACAAGCAATAACTTTGCTCGGTATACAAGCATGTGAAGCAAAATGTTTACTGCAATGAAAATCACCCACGAATGACAGTAATCCATACAACGCACTGCAGAGGACCAAATTAGATACAGCATAAAAACGATGAAATACGGTAGCAATTATTCACTCCCTACCCTACCTCCACCTGACACGAATGCGAGCATCAGAGAGGAGGCCCCAATCGGGAATTATTCGTCAGGTAGAAACCACGGCACGAACACAAAACGAAAAAAAAAAAAAGGGGGCAAGTTTATCACAAATTTTCACAGGTTTGTTCCATGATCGTTTTGAAGGGCAGACATGGCTTTCAGGCATCCAACTGGAGCTTCTTGATCGTGTCGATCTGCTTTGCTGGGTTCAGGCCCTTGGGGCAGGCATGTACACAGTTCTTGATGGTGTGGCAGCGATAGAGCTTGAACTCGTCGTTGATTGCGTCCAGGCGCTCCTTGGTGAACTGGTCACGGCTGTCCTGTATCCACCTGGAATAACCAATGGATATTTTATAGCACAAGAGCGATTGTGGAATGCCAAGCATGCCCTACTGGCTACTTAGACCATCACAAGTTCAACGTTCAAAAACTGAACCAAAGAAGGCAAGTACTTCACAATCACTCTATTGGAGATAAATTTGAAAACGCAATCACAAGAAGACTATAAAATTTAAATACCAATATTTGGTTTTCTAAACAGGTCTGCAGTTTGTAATGCATACCTATAATTAATAAAAGTACTTACAACATCATTACCTAAAAGGTGGCATTCAAACAGCATTTTTTTTTTTTTTTTTTTTTGGAGCACAAAGTTAAGGCATACAAAACTACCTCTATTAAGTAATTTTGATTAGTCCTAGCTCGACTGTAGGATTGTAATATATTGCTTACCAAAAGGCACTAATGTTCATTAGCTACCTGCAAACAAAGTTACCATATTATCTGATGAAAGTTAACTGTCACAGCTTGGTTCCTATGATCTAACACAAATCTCCATGTGCACATCAAACAAATTAAACAGAGGTAAGATGAATCAAACATCCAATGTATGGATCTTACAATCAAATAAGACACTAGAATAACAAATGACTCAACCTAACAGCAGGGTTCACAGATACACAATACTAAACAAACTTCTGAAAAGTCTAGAAAGTAGAATAGAAGTAGCCAGACAGACTGAAACAAACAAGCAAATTAAAACAAACAACAAAAAACTTATAAAGTCAGGATTACCCTAAACATACAATATTCACAATCATTCTGAGCTCATGATGTAACTTTGAAGTGAGCTCCTAACTACTTAGCAACATGAAGTACAGAGTAACTGATAATAACAGAAACAAGCACAACATATTCATAAACCGTGTGAAAATGACAGAAAAAACATTTCTGCATTCAGAAACATGTTCCGATCCTTTAACTTCATAAGTGCAGAACATCCGAAAAAACAGTACAGTACACTGATTCAGCTAAAATACTTAAATAAATTGGATGCCGGTCAGAAACTTTAAAGATCGTTTCATGATCACAACTGAAAGATTGCATGCAAACAACCTTATTTTCCTGGACTACTGCCGAGCTAGTGCTTTTCTCTACTGGCCCGTTAACATCTACCACGATGCTTTCTTTACGCCTGTCAGTTCACCCTTGTTTGCCAATGTGCGGAACACAATACGGGACATGCGAAATTTTTTGTAGACAGCGCGGGACCGCCCTGTGAAAATGCAGCGGTTTCTAAGGCGTGTCATGGAGCTATTTCTTGGCAACTTGGACAACTTATAGCGGAACTTCTCCCGCATATCCAATGGAAGATCAGGGTCCCTACAGACAGCCTTATACAGCTTTCCCCTCAGCTCATATTTTTCTGCAAGCAATCTACGTTTGTGGTCCCGCAGGTTTCTCTTCTCTGACACCGCATGATATCCTCGAGCTTGAAGGTGCATGAACATGTTGGGTTTTGGTTTGATAAGCGTCCCCCACAGCGGAAGCCTAAAAAGGGTGAACGTGTCATGGACTTAGCAACAAACTATCATTCAAGGGAAACAAGTGCAGACAAATCCATAAGAATTGGCTTTAGCATCTTAAATTCGCTTGATCATCAGTGTAGTTTAACGGCGATAACGCGAGAAACTAGCACTCTCTATAGTGGAAGAGAGGCTAGCAGTTTAGCACGCCACTGCCCAAAACTTATTGGAGGAATAGATTCACCAAAACATCCACCATACATTAATTTAAGTGGGCAGTGTGACATGTTTGCAACTCATAAGACAAATGCCAGAAGAATACTAGAACCACAATGGCTTTAAAGCTATCTAAGCGGTCTTCTGTAGAAATGCATTCAGCAAATTTCATTCACTAGTGATACTAATACCATCAGATCATAGTCACAGCAGCTACCCAATCATGACTATGAAACCACTTCTCATGGGTGTTACTGCCCACCAAGATAAACAACATAGGATCATCACATCTAAGGAGACATCAGACCAATAACCAATCTACCTAGATCACAATCATTTCCAGGCTCACGTAGGTAAGCTATCAACTACATCAAACAATCTACACACATCACTCCAATTGGCGGATCACAATAAATTCCAGACTCACGTAGCTAAGCGGCTATCAACTACATCAAACAATCTACACACATCACTTCAACTGGAATTGCTCCATGATCAGAAGAGCATGGCTTGCAACCGATCAATCGCACATCACTCAGCAATCATCAAACAGTTCAGATGGAATTACTTCATGATCAGAAGAGCATAACTCACAATCGATTCAATCACACGTCAATCATCAAACAGATCCAGCATACATCACACAGCAATCATCCATCACAGTATCAAAGAGGGCAGCAGTGGTGGTATACCTGTTGGCGTGGAGCAGCGCGGCCGGGCCGAGGTACTCCTCGGGGTTCCACCAGTAGGACGGGCATGAGGTGGAGCAGCAGGCGCAGAGGATGCACTCATACATGCCATCGAGCTTGGCGCGATCTGCCTTGCTCTGCGGGACCTCCTTCCCCGGCTGCGGCGGCGGGTCCTTGCGCTTGAGCCAGGGCTCGACGCTCTTGTACTGGTTGTAGAAGTTGGTCATATCCACCACGAGGTCCTTGACGACGAACATGTGGGGCAGCGGCGAGACGGTGGACGCGGCGCCCGCGGCGGAGATCTTGGTGAGGCAGGCGAGCCCGTTGTCGCCGTCGATGTTCATGGCGCAGCTGCCGCAGATGCCCTCGCGGCAGCTGCGGCGGAACGTCAGCGACGGGTCCTGCTCGTTCTTGATCTTCAGCAGCGCGTCCAGCACCATCGGCCCGCAGTCGGAGAGGTCGATCTGGTAGTCCCGCAGGTGCGGCTTCGTCGACGGCGAGTCCGGGTCCCACCGGTAGATCGAGAACGTCTTCGTGTTGGGGGCGGACGGAGGCGGAGGTGGGGCGGGGGAGGAGGAGTGGGGCTTGGAGGCGACGAGGCGGGCGGAGAGGGAGGGGGAGAGGAGCGCGCGCGCCGCCGGCGAGCGGCGGAGCAGGGCGGCGGCGGCCATGGGCGGATTCCGATTTGGGGCTCGTTTTTTTCTCCTTTTTTTGGGGGGGGAGGTTGGGGAGGCGCGTGGGGGGCTTGGGAACGGAAGGGGTATTTATATGGGGGGTGGGTGGTGGGTGGATGACATGTGGGGTCGGGGAGGGAGGGAGCGGAATGCCGGTGCTAGGGTTGGGGCGGGAGGATGACGTGTGGGGCCGGGAGGGGGTGGGTTTGGGCCTGGTTTTGTGGGTGGGAGCACGGAGATGTGGACGACTCGTGGGCCGCTCGCAAGATGACAAAGCAAAGTTGCTGACTTTTGTAGTGCGGTTTTGGATCACGCTTTGGATTGTTCTTGATTCCTTTTCTTCGCTTTCTGTTTGCGTTGATGTCATGGTTGATATATCTTTTTATGGAAATAGAGTTGAAAAATAAACTGGAGAATTGTATGAAAAATGGTCATCAGAATGTGGTTATAGTTTAAGTTACAGTGAAAGGGGAAAAATAGCTCATTTAATTAGGTTTATGGTAACTTTGTCTAAAAAATTGCTTTAAACTTCTCCGAGAGTATTTAATAACTACGCTAGCATTTATGGTAACTTTGTCTAAAATGTTGCTTTAAATTTCTTGATTTTTTTTTCTAAAATCTTGCTTTAGTTTTCTACATGTCTATAAGAATTATTATGTTTCAAGGAAAAAATGATTGTGTGGGCATCTTTTGTAGGATTTCAGGTCATTTTAGATAGTTTTAATTATTTTTTTTCTTGTTTGTCACTTAATTTTTTGGGCTTTGTGGCAGCATCTTTCGGATTATAAAATAGTTTAAATAAAGTGATATATGGACAAATGAGCTATCAAGAGGTGATTAAAATTTAATTGCTGATGAAATGAAGAAGAATTTATTTACCCGCTTCAGTTAGGTTTGTGGAGCATATTACTTAACCGCTTAATAAAGAACTATTAGAAGAAAAAAGGGAAAAAAAAAAGATCGCAAATGCCCTCCGCAGGTAAGTCCTCAGTTTCTATTCAAATAAGGGAGAAAATATATAGAAAAATTAATCTTTTTTTAGAATCATATAGAAAAATCAGATTTCGTTCTTTGAGAATCGTATATAGAAAACCCGCTAAAAAAGCATAGAAAAAACAGAAAGAAGAACGGGAGAAGCCGTTTCGTTTCGTCGACGGCAGTTACGAGCGTCATGCCGGCCCAATCTGGCCCACTAACATCTGAGACCAAAGCCCACATAATTTGTACTCAGACTCGCACTTGAAGCCCAATAAAGACCCGTGTTCTACGAGAAGGAACCGAGGCCTTACTCCACGGCCCTTTACCCCCTGGAAGCTCTGCGCTTCTTCAGGCACGCGCGCCACCACCTTCGCGTTAGTGCTCAAAGCTTGCGCACGTCTGGGGTGGTGCGCACCTCCATTCGTGGTCTGCAAGGTGTACGAGTTCCAGGCCTAGGCGCACGCCTCCTTAGTCAACGTGTATGTCTTCTCTAGGCTCTTGATGGAAGCAGAGCACGGAAGGTGTTCGATGAAATTCCGGTGAAGAATGTTGTTTCATCTTTCATGGAATGTGATGATCACTGGCTTCGCCGGGTGGGGGAGGTTGACTATGCGCGATCGGGCATATAGATCTGTTTTTGGACTATGCGAGGCTTCTGTTTGAGAAGATGCCCTGCAGCAATGCTGTCTCATGGACCAGGCTGATTGATAGGTTTACGTGTGCCTGCCTTCATGCGGTGGCTGTTGCTCTTTTCTGCCAGATGATGGCAGGATGCATTAGCCCGGGTGAGATAACTGTTTTAGTAGTTATTCCTGCAACATCTATTCTTGGATGAGTCATTATGGGTGAGATGCGGCATGGCTAGTGAGAAGAAGGGTATCGTGTCGGATGTCTTGGTTGGGACGTCGCTCATAGACTTGTGTATGCTAAGATTGGCTCCGTGCAGTGCAGAACTCGCTAAAGGTGTTTGATGAAATGCTGGATAGAAAATGCCATGGACACTTATTGTTTCTGGTTTGGAATGCATGGGTTGTCAGTTGAGGCACTTGAGCTGTTTGTAAAGATTAGAAGAGCATAGGATTAGGCCCAACAGAGTCACCTTCTTAAGTGTCACTGATGCTTGCAGTCAAGGGGGGCTCATCTATACCTTTACTTGGACTATGGGGTATTCTGGTTCCTCGCTGTGGATGCATGAGAGTTTATGTTTCCTTTTGTTGTCCAGAACTCCAGATATATTATAATGCTTCCATAGGAGGGTAGCCATGAGAACAACTTTTTCTGGCATGGCTCATGTGGTCCATGACAGTTTAAAGCTTATTAAAAGTTTTGTACTAAGCAATGGTTCCCATTGTTTGATCATACCCATGTTCTCCCTGTAAGCGTCTTGATATGGAACTGCCCTCTTGTCACTTGCATCCTGTTCTGGTTATTCAGCTCCCCAGGACAAACTTGTGAGTTTCTCTGCTACTCTGTTCCATTGTGCATTTACTTATTGCTGTTATTTTGTATCTTTATGCATAAAGAGGTGTAAGATTTGAGTTGCATTCTGCATGACCCATATACTTGGTGATGTAGGTTCTAGGTGTTGATCATCTGAAGATTGTTTTATGATTTTGGTTGACAATATTCAACAGCTTGTGAGAATATTCAGGTATGTGTCCCTTTAAGGTCTAGAGCTAGTTTCTTGTGCTTACTGACTATAAAACCTATTCGTACTCTAAGGTTCTAGGATAAACTGCTAAAAATTCCTGGGAATGAACACATTTAAGTGCTCAATTAGGTTTTGGATTTTTGTGGTTTCTTCCTATATAGCATGTTGTGGCTTATCCTTGTACATGTTGCTGTTTTATTTTTCAAAGGATAATGTGGCTTTTCAATTATATTATTCTGCTCTACAATCTCTCTTTAGTTTGGTGTCTTCCTTTTAGTGCTACAGTACACTTTAAGCCCATTTGAATATATACAGTGCCTATCAATATAATTTCATGTCCTATGCTTTTCATTTTTAATCCAGTAAGTGCATTTGTATATGTTGCATTAATGCACACAGAAATGAGGATATAGACCATTATTTCTGCTTCTGGAAACAGGGTTCTGTAGGGCATGTTTCTGATTCTGGAAAGACCCAACATGACTTTCTGGTTGGCTGTTGTGCTTGCAGTTTTACCACCCACGATCATCATATCCTTGACGATCTGCACAAGACACAACGAATGCAGCCAAGTACCACCCGCCGCATCCATTGAAGTGGGGGCGTTTTAACTCTGCTTGCCCCCGCCATGAAGAGACCTTGGTCCTTGCGGCTTGTCCTGCTGCCATGGAGATCCTGTCCTGCTGCCCCTGTAATGCGGGCACTGTACATGTACCCTCTTCCCCCCAGCTAAGCATGCACGCATTTGTCCACCGTCTACTGCTGCCTCTACTGTTCGTTGGCTGGCCCTACCTCACTCCAGTTATTGCACGGTAAAGATGGACCAAAGAGTGTGAGATCCTGAACGAGTGTGAGATCCTGAACATGGACCATGCAGAAGCCATGAAGTGTTCAGTAACAACGGCAGAAGGAGCAAGACGCCATAAGCTTTTTACCTGCCTTTCTAGCTTTCCATCTGATGAAATCTGATGAAAAAATAGTATGTGGGATAGAGTGTTGTGTATAGATGAGAATGAGAATCTCAAATGCACGGCTCAGCAGCTCTTGTCCTGTGGCTCTTGTCTGCTTGCCTTGCAGAGTGCAGACTCCAGAGGCCTTCCCCTGTGCACACCTAATCCAATCCAGGCCTTGTTTAAATTGCAAAAAAATTCAACCCGATAAATAGTAATTTTTTTGTCTTATTTGACAAATATTGTCCAATTATGGACCACCTAGGCTCAAAAGATTCATCTCGTGATTTCAAACTAAACTGTGTAATGAGTTATTTTTTTACCTATATTTAATGCTCCATGCATGAGTCCAAAAATTGATGTGATAGAGAGAGTGAAAAAAAACTTACAATTTTAGCTCAATCTAAACAAGGCCCCAGTGCTCGTTTTCCACAGCAAGAAACCCCAAAGAGTAGAAAGAGAAGAGGACAAGGCGACACTAGAACTATTGCTCTTCTTTGGATTCTGATATTCCCCCAATTATTGTTTTTGTTTTTTTCTCATGTAAATCTCAGAACATTGGATCCTCTAATTTTGTGACTTTGCTCTTGCGTTTTCGAGATCAAATTATTAGCATAATAATCAGCTGGGTCAGCGGCTTAGCCATACATTCCTCTTATTTGTTCAGCATGTTGTGTGAACTGAATGAAAATGATCTGAGTTATGCTCGTCTTGCAAATGCATGTGGACTGGGGCATTGTCTGTTAACCTTTACACACCGTGTTCAAAAAGTTAAAAAAAAAAAAAGAATTGTTCACCCTGCTAGCATGCTTATTAACAGTAATATAACATAATCTCAAGTTAGGGCTTGAGGCAATATATGGGATCACACTAGAATGTGCACGTTTACCTAAATATTTATTTTTTGGTACCACTAGTACTGTACTCCATGCTCATGCAAATGACACAAAGGACAGATGAGGCAAGGCAAAACTTGCATCATTCCAAGGTACAAATGGGCCAATGGAACTAGTTGTAACAACAATCATATAATAAGTGGCAAACTATTGGAAGAGGTTTCTAAAGTAGAGCAGCATATATATAGGAGTACTCGTATGTCTTATCCATGGAAGCAGTTGGATGGACCTTGAGATTTTTCTTCTTCTTTTCTCAGACAGGATTGGATGACGCGACTTGTGATTTAGTTAAACTACAATGTCATATGCTAGGGTCTCCCTGTCCCTATATCTTTGTAGCCTCAATGCATGCAAGTTAAACGACGAAGGGTCAATTCGGACGCCCCAAGGCCGGATCTTGGATCTTTTTAGGGAGGGAGGGCCCTACAATGATCTATGGTCACTACGACTCAAAGCTATCCCAGCAGTGTAGGGCAGACCCCCGGTCCGGTTGAATGGCACAAGATAAGATAATGACACGGCCTACTGATGGATTAGTATAAAAAAAATACATGTAAAACAGAGTCACAGAAGAGTGTGTGACATGCATTCATACAGTAGCCAGCACACATTGCAAGGAGTCAAACAATCAAGTTTAGCTAAATATATAAAGAAATAAATGAAATATTAATATTTATGATGAGTAATAAATATGAATTAACCATAAACATATTTTTCTTTTAGTAATAAAGTGTGGTGGTACAAGGTAATTTTACCAGGATCAATTTCGTTTGTTAGTATAATCCATGACAAAATCTTATAGATTTGAAATCATGATTAGGGGGAAATCCATGCCCTATGATGCTGATTAGAGCAATCACATGCACAGCAGTCATGAACTCATGATGCACAGGAGGACTACAGGAGCGCGCAGCACCAATTACGGACGGCGGTGATTTGATTTGATTGGAATGAACGAACATGCATGATGATGCGATCATTCCCCTGTTTCATGGACATGGGCTGGGTCGGCATGGGCCGCCGAATAAAGTACCACATCGGTTTCAGCGTGGCAGCCAGTGGAGCAGCTGACCAGCGAAAGACGTCCGTCCACACATGATGGATGCAAAAGATGAAATCATAATCACCCAACGAGTACCAATAATTTAAACTGACGGTGATTAGTGTGTAACTCTAGAAGATTAGGGAGCAGTGTAGTAGTAGTATTTAAAATTTGGAATAAAATATTTGTAAAAACAGGTCGCCGGACGCCAACTAGCGTTGGTCTGGTCCCCGCCCGGTTGCTGTCGGTTTCCACCGGATCCTCGTTAAAAGAAGCGAGGGGTTACTAAAACAAAAGAATGGCAGGGAAGAAGAGAAGGTCCCAAGCATGGAACATCTATCCATCCAACTGTGCACAAGAAACATTTTTTTTAAAAAAAAAGAGAAAAAGCAAAATCATCACAAAAGCAAAGGGCACACTTGCTCGAGCAATGCTAGTAGGAGTAGTATTAGCATTAACCTAAACCACCACCTTGATCCCTGTGACATGGCATGAGATGATAGGCTGAAATAGGAAAGGGAGCACATGATACAACTTTGTTAATGATTTATTAATCAACTCATCATCATCATGAGACTATCAAGGAAAAAATATATATTAATTCTGATGAGGGACACAAGGCAAGAGGAAATAAGCAACCACTAATCACTTGTGTTGTGTCCTCTCACTCTCTAGAGGGAAAATAGATAACTTCCGTAGGGTTTTCGCTTTTCCTCCCATCGCCCATGCAAAAAAAAAAACATACATCGTACCTTGTTTAAACAGGTGACAGTGTGATATGTACTGTTTTCAGCATGTCCACGTGATTCATTACAAAAAGTCTATGTTGATTGACTCACTCTAGAAACGGAAGACAACTGCCACGCCAGTGGTTCGTTAGAAAAGCATACATGGTTTCACGGTTCGTTAAAAAAGCATACATGGTTTCACTCACTCTAGAAACGAAAGATGAAGTCCATGGCATGATGTTTAAACAGGGAGCACATGCGAGAAGGGCAAGACCAACTTTTAACAGATCAACATGTTTTGTTACAAAAGATTCCCATCGATTATAGAAACAGAAGATCTCCCATGTCAATTCGAAAAATACAATTCACATTGTTGATAATCTACCTGAGATTTGGACCGTTACTGTCGTATATACATAAAACACATGTCCACACGATCTCTACAAAACGTCTACACACTACTAGAATCGACGAGTTTCCCTAGGGTCGGTTTCTTTCCCTACCGTTTAAGAGAACCCAAGGGAAAGATATGTTTTCCTAGGATTAGTTAGAAAAACTCTAGGGAAACTTCTCTTTCCCTAGGGGCCCCAACGTTTGGTCGGGAGGAGTCCAAGGAAAGGCCCAGGCGGACCCATCTGGCCTCCTTCGTGTCATCTTTCCCTAGGAAGGAAAATAGAAATCCTAGGGAAACTTTACCCCTAAACCCTATCCTTCACCCGAACGATTTCACCGTAATTTTTTTCATCCTCCCACGCCGCAGCCCTCCAGTCTCCCGCCGCCGCCCCTCTGCAGCAGCACGCCGCCGCCGCCCATCTGCACGACGCCGCCGCCCATCCTCAGCACACGGCCGCCCCTCCTGCAGCACGCCGGCACCCCTCCAGTCTCCCTCCCGCCGCCGCCCATCTGCAGCCCGCCGTCGCCCCTGCCTGCAGCCCGCCGGCGCCCCTCCAGCAGCACGCCGGTGCCCCTCCAGCAGCCCGAAGCCGCCACGCCACCGGGCCACCTTCCCTCCCTTGCAGCCACGCCGCATCCCACCGCGCCGCCGGGTCAGAACGTCGTGTTCCTTCGAGCATAGGCGCAGCAAGCCTCCACTCCAACTCCTAGTCATCGACGACGCAGCAGGCCTCCACTCCCACTCCGAGGCAACGACTCCATCCACCGATTCGCAGCAAAACAGCGGGCAACGACTCCATCCACCGATTCGCACCACTTCGCCGCTTCTTCCTCACTCAAAGGGCTCGATCTGGTGAGTGCAGTGGCCTGCTCATATGGGTTCGAGAGTAGGGTTTCCTGATATTATAGATCCATTTCAAAATTGTGGCTATCTAAAATTTGTGGTTTGCTTGTATGGGTCCAATTTATCCTATGTCATCTATTTAATACATTATGTTGTTCACATTTCAGATTGTGGAGAGATCTTGATGTTGGAATGGGGAACAGGGCTGACTACTCGCATTCAAAGTATAGAAAGGTTTATTGAGGTGAGATGTGGCATGCATTCTTGTGTATTCTTTCATGTGTCAATCGAGCAACTTTCTAATTGTGTGTAAACTATATTTTTAAACTGTAGGAAATTGCTTTCCACACTAATATGCCAGCCCCTCTAGCTCTTGCTCCAATGTCTCCCCCACCTGAGCCTCCAGTATATGCTGTTATGCCAACTCCAAACCCCTCTCATGATAATGACAATGTAAGTTTGACACCAGACTCCGCTTTTAACCCCTCTCGTGTACATGTCTTGATTCTAAATAAGTTGCAAACTACCAGTGGATTGATTGGCTGAAATGCTAAAATGTTATTTCACTGGCTTGATAGACATATAGAGCACACTCACTGGCTTGATAGAGCACACGTGCTGAATTGTTCGGCTGATAGTTTCACTACTTCCTGAAATACTAAATTTTTAGTTGCTGTGGCTGTTACTGATACACATTGCTGAAATACTAAATTTTTAGTTGTTGTGGCTGTTACTGATAGACATATACAGATTGTTGTGGCTGTTACTGATACACATATTTGTACTATGAAACAAGGTTGTACTGATACACCAGGAAAGCAATATGACATGTATTTAGTTGCTGAAATGTACTGATACATTTTTTTCTAACTTATACTTCGTTAATCTCACAGGTTGCTACCTATGGCTCATCTGTTGGTGTTCGAGCAGAAACTCCAGAGGAAACAATAAGTAGGATCGCTTGTGGAGTATATCGTAGCCATCCGGAGACAAGTGTTGGAGTTAATGGCGTGAATGAGACGACAAGTGGTGGAGGCACATACTCTCCTCCTGTAGAGCAAGAAGAAAATCCGTTCTTTTGATTGTCGTCAAACCATGACTTGTAGTTGATTAGTATGTTCACGTGCTGCTGGATAGCCACTTTTGAGTTTGTGGACTTGTAGTTTGGATTTGTGACAATATTACTACTCTAAATGTGTGGATTTGTGATAATATTATAAATGTATGCATTTGTGGTTATAAATTGGATGGAATGAGTGCTTAATTATGGTATACATGTGAATCTGAATCTGGAATATTTGTATATTTGGATTTGAATATGAATCTGCATTTAAATTCAAATATATAAAATCTTACATGCTTCCCTAGGGTTCTTATTCGTAGGGAAAGATTCCTCAGGAAACTGGCACTGGCCTGACACCTTTACACGTCAGTTGGGCTGTTCCTGCGAGAAAGTTTCCCTAGGGGACGTAATTCCTAGGGAAAGAAAGTTTCCCTACGGTTTTGACGAAAACCCTAGGTAAACGATTTCTTTCCCGTCGAATTCCTCCCTAGGGGCGTTTTCCTACGAACAACCCTAGGGAAACGTCTTTCCCTACTGTTTTGTAGTCTTTCCCTAGGGTATAAACCCTAGGTAAACTCGTCGATTCTAGTAGTGACACCAACTAACTCACTCTAGGAACGTAAGATAACCGTCGCGTTAGTGGTTCGTTAAAAAAAGTATACATGGATTGACTGACTCTAGAAACGGAAGATAAAGGACGTGGTATCATGTTTAAACACGAAGCACGTGTGAAAAGGGTAGAACCGTCTTTTAACAGATCCTCACGTTTCATTACACAAGGTTCGCACCGATTGACCAACTCTAGAAACGGAAGATCTCCCATATCGCGGTTCGAAAAATACAATTCACATCTATGACAAATCCTCCTAAGACACAAACCGTTATTATCATAGGCCCACACGATCTGCGGCAAAATGCCTACACCGGTTGACTATCTGTAGAAATGAAAGATAACCATCGCGCACGTTCAAAAAATACAACTCACATCAGCGATAAATTTCTCGAGATAGAAGCCATCATCGCCGTATATTAGAAACCACCCAAGGTATATGTAATCTGAACACCTCTAATGTCTTTCCCCTCAACGTTGACATTTGTGTTAAACCAAACACCAGCTGCAAAGCCCGGCCAAAACTCGGCTGAACTCAAAACAACCAGCTAACACGAATGACTCATCAGCAAGCAAGCAAAAAAAAACAGTAGGAGAGAGAAACAAGGGGGTGGCCGGGCGGCTGACTAGTGAGTAGTGACGCGACCACGGTCAAGCGGCCGGCCAGCGGTGGGGTCACGAGCTCCACCCCTCCCCCCGGGCCCACCACCCCACAGTGACCCCACGCCGCCCACCTCCGTCACTGACACCCGATCCCCACAACCGTGCCCCACCTGTCATCCACTCTCCCGCCACCCCGCGCCGCAACGGGATTCTAGGGAACCCGAGGCAAGAAAGACCGAACTACCCCTGCGAGTCGCCCGGATCAACGCGGGCGTGCCACGCCGCGGGCACGGCGCACGAGGTTTCTCCCCCCACCGCTCCCGCCAGCCAACTCCAGCGCCAGGCCGAAGCCGAAGCACCGCACGCCACCGCTTCCGTTTCCGCCCCCCGGCCGGCCCAGGTATTTACGGCCAGCTGCCACTCTCCGTCCATCTCCTACTCCTCGCTCCTCTCCCTCTTCCTCCTCGGGAGCGAGCGTGTCTCGCGCTATTAATGTAGCGGCGGGGCGGCAGGGAGTCCAGTTCGGCGCGGCGGTGGGACGACGAGGCGGCGTGTGAGGAAGAGGGAGTGGAGGACCAGACCGCTCCGCCACTTCCGGGCTCTTGCGTCCGTCGTTCGTCGTGGAGGGTGGTACGATTCTGCAGGTGCTCTAATCCCTCCCCTATCTCTATCTTTTCCCATCTTCTTGGGTTTTTGTTCATTTTTCTCGGCTGGATTCTCGCTCCGCGGTTCTCTGTGCTTGGTCTCGTCCCGGTCGCCGGATTTTTCTTTTTCTTTTTTATTATTATCCCCAAGCCTTCTCGCGCGGCGATTGTGGAATGCGGAGCGAAATTCTCCCGCTGGATTTTGGTTGCGCGGATTCTTTTTCCCACCGCTCGTGGATGCATTTCGCGCTTGCGTCTCCAGGCACAGGGGCGTTTTCAGTGTAAAATTCCGGGGATTGCTCGGAACCAAGGCGCGGGATTCTCGTCTCTTTTCCGCTCGGTTTCCTCGCGAGGCCGTTCGCATGGCAATGCTGCTTGCCTACTTCTGCAACAAGATCGTAAAAGGAGATTCCTTTCTCGAGATTTTTTTCTCCCAGTCTGCATTCCGGTGCCCCGGCCCGTCCGGTGGTGCTCCGTCCACCGGCCGCCGGGGGAACGGATTGCCTGTCGCTTCAACCGTGTGTGTGTGTCCACCGCGCAATGCCTGAATTTTTTTTTTTCCGTTCCCTGACACGCTGGTTCGGTTTGCATCGCAGGATTCGTGAGTGGAGGCAGCACAGCAGCAGTCGGCAGCAAGTCAAGATGATTGACGGTCGGCGGCACTCGGTGGACATCCCGGTCTCTCGGGCGCTGGTGGCCATCATGCGGTCCAGATCCCTGAGGGACCCGGACACCAACTCGCTGGCCAAGTTCTCGGCCAAGAAGACCATCTGGGAGGGCTGCTCCCTGGACGAGGAGGAGCCGGAGGCGGCGAGCAACAGCAAGGCCACCTACGGCAGGCACAGCTTCAGCAGCTACAGCGCGTACGATCACCTGCAGCGCCGGAGGGAGGAGTTCGGGGACGGCCTCCGGTCGGGGCGGCTGGCCGCCGACTCGCCCATCAACATCATCAAGGCCAATGCCATGGCCAAGGCGGCCGCGCTCCACAGCCAGAGCTGCTGCTCCGGGATGTCGTCGAGGAGCGCCAAGGACAGAGGTTTTGGTCTGGTTACTGATGGGGAGGAGGAGCTTGGCCGGAGGGGGGAGGGCAGCGGCACGTTCCAGGAGAGCTCCAGGAGCTTGCTTCAGAAGTACCGCCCGAAATCTTTCTCCGAGCTCGTTGGGCACGGTGTCATTGCGCAGTCTCTTTCGGGTGCTGTTCTGAAGGGGAAGCTTGCGCCTATCTATCTCTTCCACGGTCCGCACGGCGTGGGCAAGACGTCCACGGCGAGAACGTTTGCGGCGGCGCTGAACTGCCGTTCCCCTGGCGGGAACCAGCCATGTGGGCGCTGTGACGAGTGCGTGGCCATATTCTCGGGGAGCAGCAGCAGTGTGGTGGAGATTGATGCTTCCAAGCTTGATTGCAAGTCTAGAGTCGCGGCGTTGCTCAGGAGTGCCTGTGAAGTCCCTGCCAATTCACACTTCAAGGTTATGATTGTTGATGATTGCCAGCACATGGACAAGGAGGGATGGTACTCCATCTACAATAGCCTTGAAGGGATTCCTGAGAGCACCATCTTTGTTATGATCACAACGGATATTGATAAGCTACCAAGCAATTCCATAGGGTGGTGCCAGAGCTACAGGTTTTGCAAGATAGATGATGCAGAGATTGCCCGCAGGTTGGTCAAGATTTGTACAAAAGAAGGCATGGAATTCGAAGCCGAGGCACTGGACCTTCTTGCTCGCAAGGCTAACGGCTCCATTCGTGATGCGATTCAAATGCTTGACCAACTAACTCTGCTTGGAAAGAGAATCAGCAAGTCAGTGACACATGAGCTGGTAGGTGGATTACTCTGGTTTTCTTTCCTGAAAAGGAGTTACGACAATCTAAACGTTTTCCTTTGCAAACGGTCAATTTGTCGGCACCTTAATTTTTTTGTTTTTCCTTCCCTTTTTGTTAGAGCAATCTATGGTTTTAACCCTTTTCGGTTGAAAACCGTCAATTTGTCGGCACCTGAATTTTCTTTGTTTTTCCTTCCCTTTTTCCAGATAGGTGATGTCTCAGACGAGGAATTGCTTGATCTTCTCAATCTGGCCATGTCATCAGATGCTGCTACAATTGTGAGGAGGGCCAGGGAGCTTTTGAGCTCAAAAGTCGACCCTCTGCAGTTACTAGCTCAGCTCGCAAATCTTATCATGGATATTTTAGCTGGGAAGCACCCCTCAGATTCTTCAGAAGTTAGAAGAGTTACTGGCAAACATACATGTATGCTCTCTTTCTTCTTAAGCTTGAAAATCATATATCTACGTATTAAATGTCCTCAGATCTTGTATGCTGTTGTTCATAAGCTTTGCAGAAGTGCAAGATATATTGTATCATTTCTACTGAATACTCTTGCAGTCTTGCTGGAGACAAAATTATGTTTTTTCACTGATGAGTTAGCCACATAATATTGTTTAATACTCCCTCTGTCCTATAATACAACACATCCAAAACTGTTAAAACTTAAAACAACTTAAATGGATACTCAAATGTGATGCATGTATCCATGGATTAAATCCAATCAAGAAGTTTCTCCTCCAGTTATGGTTTCCTTTTTAGCAAACTTTGCTAAATCAGAGCATGGGTACCATATAGAAGGCCTTATATTTCAGTACAAATTTTAGAAGTCATAATGCAGTGTATTCCAGGGCGGAGGGAGTATTTACACTCACATTGTATATTTGTTTACTGTTTCCATCTTTCTGACTTTCTATCATTTCGCAGCTGCTGACGTGGATGTACACAAACTTAGGAATGCTTTGGAAATACTCTCTGAAACTGAAAAGCAATTAAAGACCACAAAAAACCAGTCTACATGGCTTACTGCTGCGCTGTTACAGTTTAATATGAGGGAACCCTACTCTCTAGATGATACTGCAGTATCAAGCATGTTTACTGAAAGTCAGACAGGTAATTAATATTCTCTGCCCCCGTAATTTAATCTCTCCTGAATGTTGAAATAGTTGAGAGTATGAAGCACTGTGAAGTGAACTATGTCAATGTCACTTTATCACTGTCTGTTTACTGATAAGTGAGCTGTACTTTGTGCAGATGATGGGAATGCACTACTGAAAGATGAAAGCTTAGATACGAGTTCCCATCTTTGTTCCCAGAATAAAGTTAGTAGTTCTCTAGACATGAATTTGGGAGATCCAGATGTATTGGAGACGATATGGATGAAAGCTCTTGAAAACTGCTCATCCCCTCCACTTCAAAATCTGCTACGGAAGGATGGGAAGTTGTCGTCTCTGTATACAACCCAAGGTAATTTGCTGTATGTGGGACCTCTTTCTTCTGTTTTATTGGGAGACAGATCTGTTGTCACTGAATAGCCCACCCCTACTTTCTGTTGTTGTTGTTGTTTGCTGTGGTCCACCTTAATACACCTTTCCAGACAGTCTCTCAGTGCTACATTCAGAAAGCACATGTTTGTCTGGACATATGCATGATATTGCAATAGGAATACTTGATGATACTCAGTGCTACATTTCATGAAGCACATGTTTGCCTGGACATATGCATGATATAGCAATAGGCATACTAGTTGATAAGCTAGTGTTGTTGTCTTCCTAATGGGGGTGTATCTTGCATTACTAGGCATCAAATATTGCCTGCCAATTTGAACCGCATACATTCAGTTAGCATCACTGTGTTCCTGACTATGGATATTTTACGCAAGTCAAATTTCATTCTTTTTTGCTCTGAATTGTAGGTGTGGCAGTTGCTGAGCTACAGTTCTGCCATCCTGAGGTTGTCCCAACATCAGAGGGCTTCTGGAAGCCACTATGCACATCTCTGCAGAATTTGCTGAGGTGCAACGTCGACATCCGAATCAACCTTTCTCCTATCTCCAGTAACAGAGCTGGATCCAAGGACTCATCCGTCAGCCTTGTCATGGAATCAAGACAAGACCGCGAGGCGCAGGACCGAGTCACCTCAAACTGCAGAACAGTCGTGTCATCCAGAAGAGACTGCCCTTCCCCACTCGTGGGGCAGGCCAAGGAGAGGCCACCCCACATCCTAGGGTGCCTCCATGGCGGTGCAGATGGTGACACGGTGGATACCGAGCCGAGGATCCTGAGCTACCAGAAGATCTCTGTCGTCCCTGCAGCGTCCACCCCAGGAAACGCTCCCCTGAAAGCCGCCGCTGGAGACACATCAAAGGTTGATGAAGGCAGAGCTCGTCGTGGCTGCTGCTCGCACCTTCTACCCTGTGGTGTTTGTGCTTCCCATCAGAAGCCCCGGACGCGGGAGAAACGCCGAGCCAAGCTGTTCAGCTGCTGTTTCTGCAAGATCGGACCAGACTGCAAAACGAAGGCGGAAGCTGGGTAGTTTGCAGCAGGCCAGGTACAGTGCAGCCCTCTGCAGTTCAAGCTGGAGACGGGCGGTAGAAGAAAGGCTGGGTATGCTGATTGCCATTTGGCTGAACCTGACATTATGGTTGTCCATTCTTGCTAGTCTTCTATCATGTTTTCTGGTTTGGCTCTGGTAGTCGAATCAGTTCAGACTTCAGACTGTCAAAAGTGTGTCCATCTCTTGACTGTAGCTTGCCTCCGATGAGGGGTGATACTGGTCGGACATAGCAGATGTGCATCGCTAACATAAAGAGATTTTATAGTCGGATGCTTAAACTTTCCTGGTAGCTTAACCGTGTTTGTAGTTGTGCGTTGTTTTTTTTATGCCGGTTTCTACCGTTTTCGTGAAATCATGATCCAAACTAAGGGACCAGAGCATCAGGGTCACTGCCGGCGATGCTGCCAAGTGCTGTGCTGCCCGCCTCTGCTGATGTCCTCGCCTGCCTCCGCGAGATGGGCAGATGGCGCTCGCCGCCAACGCCACGGATGATCGAGGCGGCAAGTGTGGCCGCGGCGATGTCGCTGCTGATGCAAAGGCTTGGGCTGCTGCGTGGGCATAGAGTTTCTTGGTTTTTTTTTTTAAAAAAAAGAATCTATTTTATCTCGAAGAATCCTAACTTAAAACCAGTCACCTTGCTCCATGAACTCCAAAACCGTTAAGTGACCTAGTTTAGAAATGTTTATTTTTGAAACGAAAGTTTAGGAATGTTTATGTCCAAGTGATTGGTTTGGATTGGTTTTGAAGATGATTTTGTTATTTCTTTATAGTTTAAAATATCTGGTAGCACTTGATAAGGTTTTTAAATCACAAAACTATCTCTGAAGTCTGAACTCATAAAAATTTCAGGAAAAAAAAAATCGAGAGATAAGAAAATAGTGGTAAAGAAGAACCTATGGAACTAGAAGAGCCAAGAGAAACAAAACCTCCCCACCGCAAAGAAGAACCTATGGAACTAGAAGAGCCAAGAGAAACAAAACCTCCCCGATTTCGCTTAACCTTTCCTTGTAGTATAACCATGTTTATAGCCAAATTATTAAACTTTCATGATAGCATAATCATATTTATAGTTTGTTATGGTGTGCTTTTATTTTGACCCCCACCGCAAAAGAAATAGAAATAAATTCACTGCATAAATCAACTAAAAAAAGGAAATAACTAACACAAAATTAGAACAAAAGAGATCAAGGAGGAAGTAAAAAGCCAAATCCGATGGTTACCTCCCTTGTCCGGCGACCTCTATCTCTGTTGATCTCCTCAATCTCCTCTTTGTTGACTTCCTCGACCTTTGGTGAGCTTTGATCCATATTAGGGTTCCATAGGTTAG
This sequence comes from Themeda triandra, assembly GCA_018135685.1. Lineage (NCBI taxonomy): Eukaryota > Viridiplantae > Streptophyta > Magnoliopsida > Poales > Poaceae > Themeda > Themeda triandra. The sequence continues at coordinate 362,589 of JAENPR010000015.1, read as the reverse complement.
GGTTAGGGTTTGGGGTTTTCGGGTTATAAGGAAAGAAGCGACCGAGGATTGGAAACGGGGTGGTTAGATTAGTGATGGTGAGTGAAGTGGCGGAGAGCGAGGCAGCAGGTGACATCTGGGCAGATCCGCGGCGGAGGCAAGGGATCTAGCTTTCCTCCTTCAAATGGCAATATGGGAGGGTTGGTATGGAGCAGGTGGGCTCATGTGATGGCTATAGGGCCGAGTGGCCTAGAAATTTCTCCTTTGATTCCGATTAGGGGAGGGTGGAGGTGGAGCACTCGAGGGTGGGTGAGCTAGAGAGGAGGAAAAGAAGAGGAGCGGGGTAGGGTGAAAGATGAAGCAGGTGGGGTGTGGTTTGCTTCCTTTGTCTTATAATATTTTCTACCGCCTTTATGAAATCGTTATGAAGGACATGTTTGGCGCAGAGCCTAGAGGTCCTAGGTTTGACACAACCTCTCTATATAATGGAGGGGTAAGGCTTGCTTGGTTATTCTTTTCCCAAACCCCACTTACGTGGGAGGCGTCAGCACTGGACCTATCCTTTTTAGGAATCATTATGCAGAGCAAGATGCATTGGTTAATTCACCGCCTTGATGAAATAGATAATTCATCATTCGTTGCCTGATAAGAGCATCTTCAACAATATCGTTGCCTGAAAAATAAGTTCTAAATGGAATCTCCATTGCCTCCTCATATCTGAAAATAGTGAATTCCGGTGAACCTCCAAGTGACGACAGTGGCAAGTAGTATGTGAGAAAAAGGGAGTGCAAGGAAAAAAGAAAACAGCGCAAGGCTGCACCACCACTGATGGAATATGTATCATCCGCATAGCACGATAGATTGAGATTTGAGAGTTAGTATACACAAGCACGATAGATTAGGAGCTAGGATAATTAAAGCGCGGTAGATTGGGAATTTAAGAATCAGGTGCACGTTAGATTCGAAGCTAGTTGCGCCGTTTGGAGCACGGGCATCCTGGAGAAGTCAGATTCATTTTTCACAGGCCTAATTCGAATTTTTCCTAAAATCCTTCAAAATTCTGAGTTGGAGCATTAAAGCCACACCAGAATGAAAACTGATTACATCGCCTCTGAATTCCAAGTCCATGACCATTCGTCGCAACATAAAACATCGAAAACATCGAAGATACAGTGCCAGTAGTCAAGACTGGGAAGCTGGTGGCGCATACTCGCAATCCCACCATACCACAACATTTCCACAAGAGTAGCCATCACAATCCAACAATTCAATGGCATAGGAACTACGGCCCATGAGATGGCAGAAAATGGTAGCAGATCTGGACGTGACGCTTCATCCCACTGGCAACATTGTCCTCCCCTGCAGATTAATAGAGTTGAAGGGCAGGGACGCACGATTGCAGCTAAATAAGAAACAACATTAATGCAGGCAGAGCATAGCAGAACTTTTACAACATGGTCTCTTTTTTCTTCCTCTCTGTTTTCACTTGATGTAAAAAGGGTCTATGGGGAGTTAAAATGAAATGAAACCAGAACAGCATGAGCATGTCATCAGATGCGAGATCTAGAGACACAAGCCACCACCACCGCAACCAGGAGGGGCTCCGCTACCTACACGCAAGGGCAACGACAAACGACGAAAACACAGCCAAACTGGGTTTGCTGAGCAACATTACGGCCTGCGCCTGCCTTCTGCTTCAGCTTCGTACTTCTCTGCCCAGCTGTTCAAGCCGAAGATGCAACACCGAACCCAGGCAGGAGCCATCCACTCTTCTTCGCACGCTCCACATAGGACAGGAACTTCTCCCTGGCATCAGGAATGTCAAGAGCCAGATCGTCAAGCCCATCCCTGACCCTTGAGAACCCCTTGGTCATCTGGTTGATGGTTATGATCCCTTCCCCAAAGCACTCCTGCAGCAGGCTCAGGGTCCTCTCATTCTTCTTCTCCATTGCCATCACGATCGCCTTCTTGACAACTTCATGGTTGAAGAAAGACATACCCAGCTCACGGATGCAGTTGCATGCTTCCCCTAAATCACCTCCACTCTCGTACTCCTCCAGGAGCTTTGTTATCTTGTCCTTGGCATCCTCCACAGCCCAACCGGTTCCACCACCCCAGCACCTCAGAAGCCTCTCACCAGCATGACGGGCTGACGCAAGGGAGCGTGCCATGTTCAATGTTTCAGCCCCGCTGCAGTTTGGTGGAAGCTTGCTACTAATCTCATCCAAGTTTAGAGGTGCAAGAACATCATCAATCACAGCCCTGGCTAGGAACAGTCCCAGCTCATCTGAGGCATCCAATATATCCAGTGCAGTGTCTTCTGCAGATTCAAGGAGCATTATGAATCCCTTGGCGATGTCTTCAGACGAGAACAGCTCCATGTTTAATGAGGATAGAAGAACTGATGTCATCTCTTTCTCCCTGTTCTTGCGGTCCATAGCAATTGTTATGAGCTTCTTGACGAAAATTGGATTATATTCTGGATAACCAAGCTCTTTGACACTACGGATAACCTCTGTTGTATCATCAGAGAGAAAGTATTCGTGTATTATAGATACAGCCTCCCTCTTGTACCTTGCCAGTTTCTCATGTTCATTATCTTCAACGCTTCCATTGACACCTGACTTCACATATGAAGAATCTAGCCATCCCTCAGAAATGGCTTTTGATACCAATAGCTGAAATTCAGACTTTGCAGATGGTATATCAAGAATGAGATCATCAAGACTCTCAGCAACCCGATAGAATCCTTTCATCATCTGACTAGAGCTTATTAAACATTCTTCAGATGCTTCCTTCAGAAGTTTGACAATAAGAGCTTCAGCAGCTGGACTTTCCATTCCAAGAGTAAGAGCTCGCTTCACCACCTCATGATGAAAAAAGGGCACTGCCAGCTCTCTAATGCACCTACAAGCCTCAGCTGTATCACCATTTCTGATGTATTCCTTTAGAAGATCAGCAATCCTCTTCTTCACCTCTTCTACTGTGATGTGAGTTGAACCACCCCATCGTCGCTCAATCAACTCTGCGTGGTGGGGTGCTGAAAGATAGCTTTTCTCTGCAATTTGTACAACCTGCATACCCTTTGAAGATCCTGAGAGACTCACTTTCGCCTTGCTGAGGAAAGCAGGTGGCAGAATATCATCAACAACTGCACGTGCAATGAAAAGCGCGAGCACATCAACCACATCAGGTATGTCAACAGCCAGGTCATCAACAGCCTCCAATAGTAGCACAAAACCCAGTCTGATTTGAGTTGCACTGACCACGTTGCCATAAAGATATGATAGAAGCACTGATGCCATCTCTTTCTCCTTGTCATGCCTGTCCATTGCTGTGGAAACAAGCTTCTTGACAAAGTAACGGTGGAAATCATCATAACCCAATTCTTTAAGATCAGAAGCAGCTAATTTGACATCACCATTGCTGAAATATTCCTCAATTAATGGGACAACAGCTTTCTTGTAGTCTTCTAGTGGGGTTGAAACAGGGGCTTCAACTAACTCATATGGCTCCTGAGTAGCAAAAAGAGATCAGTATCGTTGGATACTAACCACTCAGAAATAAGTAAAAAGTGATCTACAATAGTTTCTGAGATTGAACACTTGACACTCAATTGTTTGTAGCAGAGTGAGAAAATAAATGGGTCGAGACCATCAATAGTCATTACCTCACCACTGTCATAATTTGGATCGTTTCGGTCAAGGCATGCCTCTGCATCAGTATCAATCAGTTTGCCCCAAGTCCCTCTGCCACCAGCTCCATCTGCAATAGAAAACTCAGCAAGTCAATTAGGATACAGTAGAACATAGATATACTTCACATTTTTCTATTTTGGAAAGTTTCAAACATGTAACGTATTAGTACTAATCTTAGGTATAACTCACAGCAGTATTTACTAAGCTATTGTAACCATATAGGGCGTAAGCCCAACTATGTGTTGCACTTAGATCATAGGTTGGTATTCAGCAATTTCATGCATGTAGATCATAGGTTGGTATTCAGCAATTTCATGCATAGAGAACTCCCAAGAACTAAACAACTGACACTCCATAGCATGCAACAGTATTAGAAAACACTTAGGTTACACTGCACACCTGCATTTCATATCTTTGCGCAACACACCTGGCAATCACATGTTATTATCAAAAGATAGTTGGACATACATGCTATAAATACGCTATAAATGCTACACGTAGACTGGATAACATTTGTCCATCCCTAGTACGATAAACTAGATCTAAAATGTAGATGGATCCCTTTCTTGTTTCTTAAGTTGCAAGGGCTGCAAACATGAACATCAAAAGTACACCTGACAACTGATATTTTATAACAGTAAATTATGTCAATAGTCAACACATATCCTGCTTTCACATAAGAGATATAACCATATACATTCAGGGTACACCTGGAAGCAAACATGCTTCTAAACATATCCCCAATACACTATGTGAACATAAAACAAATTAAGGAAAACATGACTGAAAGATAAAAAGGTAAGATCACATTCTAACCAAAGTTTCTAAAAAAAGGAAATGGTTGAAAGTACGGCCATAACAGCACCGCAGACCATGTTTTGATGTGCATAGATAGTTGGCAGCATCAAGGATGCAGCTATTGTGAAGCAATGCAATACTGTGACGTGATCAGTGAAAACAAGAATTGGCAATAAAATAAAGGCAACGTAAGCAAATGCTATAAGAGAGGTATGGATTCTATGCTTAGCCCACTTTCAAACATGCATGTTGCGCCCACATATGCATAGACAAAGTCCAAATATCATCAGCTAAAATTGCCAACTGAAAGGAACGGAACAATTCTGAATGAATAGATTCAAGCTAAAGTGCTCTACTGAACCCCAATGAGGAGTTCAGGACACAATTTCCAATGCAGGATGATAAGTGATTGATAAATAATAAACAAATGAAGTAGCCATATTTCATAAAACAAATCACATACAGCACGTCCTACATTGTACACATAGGAACTACTTGAAGTGTTCCCTTGAATTAGCAGCTGTCTTGTGGAAGATGGTTCACATTATACCCGCCCACAGGACAATTCGGTGTTTCAATCAACTGAAAGCTGGTTATCAGAACCAAGGGCACAATGTGCAGTGTCGATTTTACGTTACCATATTTTGTCCTAAAAACAGTTTGTACGGTTACACAGATAAACAACAAAAGAGTACACTGGCGACAAATAAAAAAAATAAACAAATGAAGTAGCCATATTTCATAAAACAAATCACATACAACACGTCGCACATGGTACCCACAGAAGCTACTTGAAGTGGTCACTCGAATTAGCAGCTGGCATTTGGAAGATGGTTCACATCATACCCGGACACAAGACAATTCGGTAGTTCAATCAACTGAAAGCTGGTTATCAGAACCAAGGGCACAATGTGTAGAGTCAATTTTACGTTACCATATTTTGACCTAAGAACAGTTTGTACAGTTACACAGATATACGACAAAATAGTACAGTTACACAGATATACGACAAAATAGTACGGTGGCGACAAAAATAGCTAAAAGGCTGGCGAACGAAGATAGAACAAACATAGTACCTAAAATGATCTGACCTTTTGATAGAAATCAATACACAGATAGATATACAAATGTCATGGTCCAACTAAATCATTCCCTTATGGGTGGCTCAACCACCAGCGAATCTCCTATTGACAGCTCAGACTAAGTTAACCCGCACACCAAAGCTAACCGTCTACGTAACAAGCATGCAGAAATAGCACAGAATATTCTAAACAAAGTGCTTATATACTTAACCAACCTACAACAACAATTTCAATTGGGCAGAAAGATATAAAAGCATCCATACTGTACACAATAAATTGCATGAATGCTGCATATCGCTTTAATTATCATCTCCAAACCCAAGTTATGCAGTCTCAACACAACAAGAGCCCACACCATCCATGGTGGTCCAATTTCATGAGCCACAGACTAGCAGGACACTTGAAATCCAGAGCTATGGCCACAAGGAGACCGCACAAAAAAGTATATATATCCCTAATAAACAAGGAGAGCTATATGAAGCAGAGCTGCCGAACCTACATTAGTAGCAGCATAAGCAAAAACATCATGACGCTACAATTAACAGTACACCCTAATCAACGCACACAAGGCAGCAAATTAATAGAAGCATCAATTTCAGCTGGGCAGACAGATATAAGCAGCTAAAAAAGCATCCATGCTTGTACACAATAAATAAATTGCATCAATGCTACATTTCCGCTTTAATTATCATCTCCAAACCCAAGCTATGCAGTGTCAACACAACAAGAGCCCACCATCCATGGTGGTCCAATTACATGAACCACAAACTATCAGGACACTAGAAATCCAGAGCTACAGGCAACAAGGAGACCCCACAAAAAAGTATACATATATATTCCAAATAAACAAGGAGAGCTATATGAAGCAGAGCTGCCGAACCTACATTCCTAGCAACATAAGCAAAAACATCATGACGCCACAATTAGCAGTACACCCTAATCAACGCACACAAGGCAGCAAATTAATAACAGCAGCACATCATTCACACAAACCAGCCTACCTTATCCTAAAGACCTAAACAAACAAGCAAGGTACTGACTAGTAAACGCAGCAGGGGCGTGGATAGATCGAGCAGCGCCACCTCACCTTTCTTCACCTTGATGGTCTTCCCGGAATGCGACCGGCGCACGTGCCTGGGCCCACCTCCGCCTCCCCCCACCCCCACCGCCCCTCCCGCCACCAGCCGCGGCCGCTGCTGCTGCGGCGGCGCGCTTCTGCTCGAGCATCTGCTGCTCGTACTGCAGCAGCAGCGCGGACGTGGTCCCCCCCGTGGGCGAGCGCGGGGACGCGAGCGACTGCGCGTCCGCGGCGTTCTGCACCGCGACCCGCAGCGTCTCCCGCTGGTCCTGCGTCAGGAACCCCCCGTCCTTCCTCGGCGACGTCATCCCTCCCACCACCTCCTCTTCCACCACCTGCAGCAACAACAGCAGCAACGAAGCAGCGGCCGCACCGCTCGCGCGCGTCAGCGAAGCAGGAATGGAGGAGGAGGCGGAGGAAGAGGAAGAGGAGGAGGAGAGGGTTTCTCCCGGCCGTGGCCGTACCGTACCTAGGGTTTCGGCCGCGGATCGAGCCGGCGGCGGCCGAGCGCGAGATTTGCGTGCGAGGCGAGTGTGTTCGGATAATTTTTTTTCCTCTCTCTCTCTAGACTAGAGAGAGAAAGCGTGGGGACGGCGACGCGAGTGTGACGGGAAGATAGGGGAGGGAGGCGAGGCGTGGCGGCGTTTTATACGGAGGCGGGCGGCGGGCGTGGGGTGTGGGTCCCGCCGCGGACACGTTGCCTCTCACGGGCCCGCAAGTCAGTGAGGATGACTTGTGGGCCTGCGCGGCCCGCTGGTCTGGTCCGGGCCGGCCGGCCGCGCGGATCCCCATCCCGGGTCTCTCTCCTCCACCTGGCGGCTGGCGCTGTCCGGCGCGGCCGGCCGGCTCGGGGTCAGCACGGGGCGTCAATGGGTCACTGACACGTGGGTGGGGCTGGCTCTGGGCCCCGCGAGTCGGTGAGAGGTGAAGAGTTTTGATGGGCCGCCGCTGCCTCGGGACGCAAGGCGTTTGGACCGGGCCGGCGTGGGAGTTAGGGTTTTGCTGCTCGGGAGGGAAACGATTGGGTTTTGGGCTGGGGATCAGGATCGTCTGTGGCTGTGGCCAACGGAACGGAACGGGGGTGCGGTGACTGGTGGTGTGGGCAGGCGGTGGCTGGGTGGCACTTGGCGAGCTGTGATTGGTGGTGGTGCTGTGGATAAGGCAAAGCAGCAGGCGGATGAGAATGACGCGTAGGATTTAGTCATCATTAGTGTATCGCTCACGCCAAAATACGATCGGGTTCAGATCGATTACCTGGAGCTGATAAACCCACGTGTCAGTGACTCACGGTTTTCAGATCTTTTCCGCACACAGTTTGTTGGTAGAAAAAACGTTCCGTTTCGTGCTTTTATATAGCACACAGAAAGGATCGAGTATGGTTTGTTTTCAATGAGGATGACGATTGAGTTTTTTTTTTTTTTTTTTTTTTTTTTTTTGTAGAATTAGGATGACGATTGGTTTCAAATATCATTTTCTTGTAGGTAAATAAATGTTGAAATCTAGAAAGAGAAATTAAATTTAACTTACTTTAACCGCAATCTTTTTTTTTTTTTTTTTGCATGGAGACAGTAGGTAGCAAGTATTATCTGAATAAATAAATAAAGAAAGAGGCAGCGTCATGTTGGACTTAAGAGTGTTGACGGTGTGGAACGAAGGTGGATTGTTTGTTACGCTTGCCTTGTACTTATCCAAAACCAGGGGTCGCTTGTCGGACACTGAAAGCGCTAGCGTTTCATTTCAAGGACAAGGCATTTCTTGGCTGCTATCTCTTTTCGATCAACAATTTGCCTCGACCCAAAACGTATATATGTATCATTTTATAGGCTGCTCCGTTATTATTGTTTTATTAGGCGTGATACGAAAGCAAGTTTCATTCTTGACCAAAAAAAAAAAATGCCGGTTCCATGCTAGATGGAGAAAATCTCGGGCACATGAATTCCTGGTTGCCAAGGCCAAACTTGGTGTGGTTGATATGAAGAACGGGGAAAATCATGACACAACTTTCCACTAGTACTAGATCTTGTCACATTTATAGGCCTGAGACTAAACTACTAAACTAGAATCATAATTATTGCCACAATGAACTCAAGTGGAACCTGCGGTACCTTAGCTATCTTGAGGTACACTTTTTTTCTTAGCTTCCACTCCACTAGAGAAACAAATATTTCAATCTTAGAAAGATAAATTCAGTTGTTAGCTAGAAAGTTCATTTAATTGTTCTCCTATAATGATACAGAAAGATTGATAGCATTGTTTGACTGGGAATAGTGTTAACAGTAGTAGCTGATCCCGGTGTACTTTTGATGTGGTGGGTGGTGGGTTCTTTGTTAATCTTGCCTAATCCAAAAACAGGGGCTACTCTGCTTTCAACCTAGATAAAGGCAATGCAAACTAAGACATTACATTACACAAGATGTAAAAATAACGAAGACCTCTTGTGATAGGAGAACACGCTCTATTAACCAAAATGGTTTGCCAAGTCGGCAGTAACCAGACTGAACCCAAAGCATGGAATAAATGACTGTATTTCTCCATAAATCTAGCTAAACAAATTTCTGAGAACATGTGTGTGATATGTCAAAAGAAAGAACAAAGAAGCAGTCCAGTCATCGGCACAGCTCCACCAGCAGACAAGAACAACGCTTGCGATGGTATTGTGTCCAGGGCATCGCCAGATTTTTTTTCAGTTTCTCCATGATCTCTGCTTCTGTTCTTGCCCTATTCATCATCACTGTATTGTTTATCAGAAATATAAGCAAGGAAAGCATCACTCAATATAAAAAGCTAGATGCATCATCCTGTGCTGAACCTGAATTACTGAAAACACTCATCAATTAAGCATCTCAAACAAGCAAGAATATCACCCAATCTTACCGGCTTGTTTTTTTTTTCCTTTCTCAGATCAAAAGGCAAAAAGAGAGAGTCTCATTAGAAGATACTATGAAAATCCAAAGGACAAAAATAATATAGAGAAAGATGGAACCAATACACGGCCCAGTAGTCCAGCCTCATTAGCACACACCAGCAGACCACCTCACAAAAATTATCTATGCTGAATGATGACCCTCCTTTTGCAAACTAAGCACTGCATCTCAAGATCAAAACAACCACATCACGGTACCTTTTTATAACATAATAAGGTGACTAGAGTCACAGAGCAGAAGTAACGAAGGGTAAATGGAACCAAACCAAAAGATAAAACTACCACTCCTTCAATTATTAGCTCCTGGGAGGGCAAATCAGTAAATACACCTGGATTAAATAGACCATGGTCACACAATCTTTGAACTGTCTTCATAAAAGAGTAACACATATCCATAAGTAAACAAAAAGCATTATACGTTTTCAAGGTGCCATAGCCCAATCAACAATTCCAAAAGCGAACCAGAAAGCCATGTGTTTCCTCAGCAATAACAGGCCAGCAACCACCGGTTTTGAGTTTATAAGACTTCTGTCCAAAGGCAACCAGAACTTGTCAATAGAAATAGTAGAAACATCCCAATTCAATGTAATTACAGTTTCCCTAATAACCATGTGACACTAAGTAAACATTAGCTGCATTATAATGATGACTATGTTAGGAAAAAAGAGTTGCACAGCGCCACAGCCGTGGACAATCTGAATACTGGAAGAAGTAGCAGGCCAACGACACCATAGTGGCATGGAAACCATTGTAAGCTGCCACAAAATAAAATAGCACAGAATTGTCAGTGAATTACATACAAAAAAGTGTATCATAGAACTTATGATGTGACAGTCAAAATATAAGATAGAGGAATCAGAATACATCAATTGGGTAAGATGTACAGTGACACAGCTAACTGTAACAAAATGAAATGACAGGCACCTTTTTGCCTCTTGTGCCCATACACTAGCAGCTAAATTTAACCGATGAATATGTAAAAATGATATCATCCATACCTGCTTCAAATTACTGAGTATTTTTTACTTGGAGCAGATTTGGATAGATTGGGAACCTGGTTGACACAATCCTCAAGGACACGTTTCAACTCCGCTTTTGCCTTCTTCACACAAGACTCTGAGTGGCCCTGGATAGACAGGTACAGTTTGCGCTCATTGGCACCAGCAATTTTTCCTTCAGCAATATATGTTCCCCTTGTAGTGATAGCAACACCACCTTCCTGAATAGGACCCAATGTGTCTTTGTGAGTGATCCTCCAGCGAGCATACTGTGGGAAATCATTAATCTCAAGCTCAGCCTCGTAGTGGTCAGGAACCGCATGGCGTTGTATCCGTGCCAAAGCCTCAAGAGCATGAAGCCTAGCTTCATCTTTTGTGCTCGGTTCACCCACCGCCTGCACGTCAAGGTCATCTCCTGCCTTGTGTACCTCTTCCTCGTCAAAATCTGAATCTGATTTCTCCTCCTCATATCCATATTCCCTTGCCTGAGCCTTCTTTGTGGACTTCCGCGCTTCATCCTCTTCCTCATTGAACTTGAAGCCGCTTCCGCCATAACCAGAACCATGGGTCCGCTCTGTTCCCTGCTTCACCTTTGCCATAAACCGATCAGCTAAAGCTTTCAGGTCCTCTGGAACAGTCTGTTCAGAGAGCTCCAGCGCCTTAACAAGGTCTGGCGCATACCGCTCCTCTTCCTCTGAAATAAAAGTCACAGCAGAGCCCTTTCTACCAGCGCGGCCTGTTCGCCCAACACGATGAACATAGTCCTCATAGTGGTTAGGGACATCATAATTGACAACCAACTCAAGTTCTTTCACATCTAAACCCCTAGCAGCAACACTGGTAGCAATCAGCAAACTGCAGATATTGCTCTTGAAATCAGCAACAGTCGATTCACGATCAGCTTGATCTTTACCACCATGTAGAGACAGGCACTGATATCCATGCTGGAACAAGTTCTTAAGCAGAGAATCACATTTATCTTGAGTGTGGACAAACACAAGAATTTTCCCCTTGTCACACCACTTCCCAAGCAACTCTAACAGCCTCAAGAACCTCTCACTTTCTGGCCGCAGCTCGACTACTTGTGTGATATCTTTGTTCACCACACTCCTCCCACCCACCTGAATCTCAACAGGCTTGATCAGCACCTTGCGCGCCAGCATCTCTACCTGCCGTGGAAAAGTGGCTGAGAAAAGCACTGTCTGTCTATCTCGCCGAGTGTTTTGAATTATCCTAGTAATCTGAGGCTCAAAACCCATGTCGAACATCCTATCAGCTTCATCCATCACCAAGAACGTCACTCTCCGAAGGTTAGTGATTTTCCCATTGTTAGTGCAGAGGATATCGATCATCCTTCCTGGTGTGCAAACAACAATTTCAGCACCTCGTTTCAGTTCACTGATCTGCTGGGCAACCCCTGAACCTCCATACACAGCAACACAACTAATGCCAAGCACCTTAGAGAACTTCCTAATGTCCGAGTGTATCTGCACCACAAGCTCCCTTGTAGGAGCCACAATGAGCCCAACAGGACCATCTCCATGAGCAACAGGTGGCTGGTCTTTGACATGCCTCAGCATCGGAAGGAGAAACGCAAGCGTTTTGCCAGATCCAGTTTTTGCAACACCAATACAATCACGACCACTCATGATGACCGGCAGCGCTTGCGCTTGTATAGGCATGGGTTTCTCGAAACCAAGCTTCTTGATGGTGTCAAGGAGCTTGCTAGTCTGCCCACTCTGTAACCATGTCTTAATTGGCTTGGGCACATCTTTCCCATGCACCTTGAGCTCCAATTCCTTCCGGTAAACAGCCACTTCCTCGGATGTCATCTCCCTGATGTCCTTTGCCTCAATGTAGAAATTCTTCCGGAACGGCTGGTAGTCAATCTTGGAATGGTCCAAGACAGCCAGCTTCTCCACCTTTGTTTTCTTGACACGCTTCATGAACTCCTCGTCACCCTCATCCTCCAATCCAGCACCACCATCATCCCCATCATCGTCATAATCTGAATCTGAACCATCCCCTTGCATGATTCTCCCCATCACCTTCTTCAACCCTTTCTGACCCCCAGTACTCACAGCATTGCTCTCCAGTTTTGCGACTTCAGGCAGCACCATGGTGTTCATGAACGCGTCAAGCGGGTCAATCTCTTCCTCCACATCAGTAGGGTCACTGGTAGCAATAGCATTACCCCCATTGTTGCAATCAACATCCATGACACTGATTCCACCCAGATCCGTGGCATCCTCTTCCTCGTCAGAGTCCTCGCCCTCCAAGCTCCACTTCTTCCCCGCCCCGGCACCGCCGCCCACCTCGGCCTCGGGCTCGGGCCCGGTGGCACCCTGCTGCTCGCGAGCGCGGCGCTTCTCCTGCCACTCCTTGACGCGGATGCGGCGGCGCTCCATCTCGTCGTCGAGCCGCTGCTGCTCGGTCCCCATGCCCCCCTCCGGGTCCCTGGTAGTTGGCGGCGCCTCCGGCTCCGCGTCGCGGCTGTGGCGGTGCGAGGACACGCGGTGGCGCTTGCGGTTGCGGCTGCGGCCGTCGTCCTCGTCCTCCCCGTCCGCATCCCGCCGCCTCGGACTCTCCCTATCTCTCCTCTTCTCCCGCCGACGCGCCCGCTCCCTCTCTTCGCGGTCCCGGTCCTTCTCCCCACTGTGGCGGCGATCCCGGCCCCGGTCCCGATCGAAGTCCCTGTCGTCGCGACGGTAGCGGGAGGAGGAGCGCTCGTGGTGCCTGTCGCGGTGGTGGCGAGAGGAGGAACGGCCGCGGTCGCGGTCCCGGTCCCGGTCCAGGTCGCGGTCGTTGTCGTCGCCGGAGCCCATGGTGTCGGCGGCGGTCGGAGCTTCGGGAAGCGAAACCCCAGGCGACGGTCGACGTGTTCCGGAGCTTGGAGACACGTTTTTTTTTGTTTCCCGAATTTGTTAGCACGAGATTTATTGTCACTATATTATTAGGGTATGTTTAGTATTATAAGGTATGTTTGATTCCTAGGACTTTTTTTTAGATTAATTTTTTTTTTGAATGTGTGCTAAACTTGTGATGTGGTCTTGTTTATATTGTGCCAAATCTATGGCGTGACATTGTCTTGCTTATTTGAATTCTGTTAAACTTTGTTATAAGTTTGATTTAATTTATAGTATGATATTTGTATCTCCAAGTAACATTGTTATAAAAATAAATTTAACAATCTATCTAGTGATATAAATCATGTACTATAAATATTAATATTTTCTTTATATTGATCAAATTTAAAATAGTTTAACGTATTGAATAATGAGAATGGCATTTTTTTGTATTGATAGAGTATTATATATCTAAATTTGTTGTCGGATTCGCTAGTCTTTGTACACACTGTGGTGTAGCCTGTCATGCTGATTTTTAGTTATAACCTCTTCAAGTGGAAGCCATTGAAAGAAGTAGAGGACCCATTGTTTTAGGAGACATAAGGAGTTGTCTCTTTAGATGGACTAAAAATATCTTTTAGCTATCCCTTGAAGTAATCCAAACATGATGTTAATTGGTTTTGATGTCGGTAAGTTGATTCCCAAGCCGAGTCCTAGGGGCTTGAATTGTTTTACCATCTGCTTTTTTTAATTTGGTGTAATATACTTGCAGTTGCAGCGGCAGATGCAAACAACAAGCGATTAGGAGGCATCATTGATGATGATGACATGCTCATCACTGCCGCTTGAGAACCAACAATGATAATAGGTTATCATCACTATTGCTTAACACAGACCGCGGACGATGGCTTTCACAAATCCAAAATGTTAGAAATAGCAAAAAAAATTGCGAAAAAGCAAAAAAAAAAAAAATGCATTAATCCTGAAAGGTAATAGGTCGCACAATTTCCGGTGCGAAAATACGTGCATTGCGCAACGGTGGGATACAAACCTGAGACCTGTGTCTTCACACAAGTATTCATTTTTAAGGTTTTAAAATGAAATATTTGGTACCCTAAACGACTTCAAATAAAAAAAATCATCAAAAGTAAAGTTGTAGTCATTATTGATATTTACAACTTTAATTTGGTTTTGATCATTTTGTTATCTGAGTTTGTTTGATAAATTTGAATTTCAATTGTGAGAACCAAAGACACACTTTTAAGGTCTTAAATGATTTCAAATGAAAAAGCCATCATCTACAAATTTGGAGCAACCCTAACATATATGATATCCTTGTTGGGTAGGCTATTTATGGATTTTTTAGAGGAAAAAACTGAACTCTAGCAAACCTATATGGTTTTGTAAAATAGCAAACATACTATCCTAAAATCTTTCAATGGCCATACCATATATACCCAGCCATAGCCATTTGCTATCTAACTTTGTAAGAGCAACTCCAAGAGAGTTGGTAAAAATAGATTGCTAAACATATGGTTTAGCCAATCTCTAAAATAGAAAATTTGTAAAAAATTAGAAAACTCCAACAGCCTTTGTATTATGACAATTCTAGATGACTAGCGGCGCATGAAAGCTATATTTACCCTACGAGATTCTAGGAATAGCTAGTTTGCTTTTTTACAAAACAAGATAGAATAGCTGTTGAAATGCACTTTTTTCTCTAAAAGTCTAAATATGGCATACAATAAAGAATAGCATGTCTCTTGGAGATGCTCTAAAATAGCAAGTCTATTGTTGACATCTTCCTTTTTAAGAAGTTTTCAATTTTATAAAATGGTTAAACAATGAAATTTGGTTATTAAGTTTAGTCAAGCTATTAGAGTTGCTGTTATAGTTCTCATCGAGATCTATACCTTTGGTTTTGAAAGATTTTTCATACGAGGTTATTTAAAAAATATTAATCGAAGTCATCCATTTCAAGGTTAATTGAAAGATGAACCGTACAAATGCACACACCTGTCTTCAAATGGGGGTCCCAAGAATAACTCATGCTGATATAACTAATCTTAGCAAACAAAAACCTATCTTAGTTGATTATGGTCTTTTTTTTGTGGATATGTGAATTTGAGTCCTAAACTTTCTATACCTGTTGGTGCTCT
Source organism: Themeda triandra (assembly GCA_018135685.1). Classification (NCBI taxonomy): domain Eukaryota; kingdom Viridiplantae; phylum Streptophyta; class Magnoliopsida; order Poales; family Poaceae; genus Themeda; species Themeda triandra. Next base: position 347,028 of record JAENPR010000015.1, on the reverse strand, counting down.
CCAAAACTAGGATTGAGGTCAATACTCTTTAATCTTATCATGTGTACCTTTAAAAAGGCAAAATTTGCCACAACACACCGTGGCTTTTGCCACAGGCCATTAAAAATGCGTGTCTTTGCCAAAACACATCCAAAATCTATGCTAATACTCCCTCCGTCTCTAAATTAGTGTCGTTCTTGCTTCCCGAGAAACATCTACCGGAAATTATATATAAAAACTATAAATTTTATGCTAAGTAATTAGTATCATCGGAAAGATCTTTACGTCTAGTTTTTAACAAATTTATTTGGAGATAAAACTGTTACATGTATTTTCTATAAATTGAGTCAAACTTGTGGCACGAAAACTTACAGCGGCTCTTATTTAGGGACGGAGGGAGTATACTACAAGACACTGAATGGATGAAATGACGAATGTGCCCTTGCCTTTTATCTTCTTCCCAAACACCACATCGTCCACGCCTTCAGCTGTCTGCTCGCCCACGCCGTTGTAGGTGCTCGCTCCCACGCCGCCCGTGAAGACCTCGCCCACGCGGCCATCGCCAAGCCTCCTGCTCGTGCAGCCTCCCTCGTGCTCCGCTCGGGAATTGCTCGCCCGCGCCTACGCTTCAGAGACCCTCGTCCGCGCCGCCGCTCTGGAGCAGCTCATCCGCGCTGCCCGGAGCTCAAGGACGGATGCCATGTCACTCGGAGCTCGAGGACGGACGCCGTGCCGCTGGCCCGAGGTGGCTCCTCTACGCCAGCCCCAGTCTGGTTGCGCCGTGCGTTGGCCGTCGGTGGAGGCTGGCACGCAGTCACGTGCGTTGGCGAGGCGGTGTTCCAGCTAGGCAACTGCGCACACCGGCGAGGCAAGTAGCCGCGCTCACAGGCGAGGCAGGCGGCACTGTAGCAAGATCTGCCCCTAATTGGCCAGCAGTGCGACCTTGGAGCACGACGAGATGCGACGTGGACGACATCGCTGGCCAGTCACGCGGCCACCATCTCGTGTTCCATCTCGTTGGGGAAGAAGATAAAGGGCATGCTCGTCATTTTTGCATGGCTGTCTATTAGAAATGTTATGTTATGATAAAATTAAAGACAAGTAACAAATCAGAAATGTAACAATTGTAATAGTTGGTTGTACAATAGTGTTGCCAGAAATTTTATCTCAAATTTCAGACACGAGAAGTGTTTAATTTGTTATTAGCTATATGGGTACCAGTTTGTATAAAGAATGAAGTTACGTCTTTTTGTTGGAGGAGAGCATAGTTTTGAAGATTCCAACGAGCACGCCGACGATGGAGAAGAGGGTGGCGATGGTCATGGCCTTGTAGCCGTTGTAGAGGTGGCGGTGGACGAAGATGAGCACCGCACAATGGCGCTTGTACGAGTAGATGGCTTCCAAGGTGGCGAAGTAGCGATCGCCGAAGCGCAGGTGCTGGGCGAGCCCCTTGAAGAAGTGCAGCGCCTGCTTGTCGCTGAAGGTGCTGTACAAGAGCTTCTTGGCCCGCAGCTTCTGGACGTCCTCCTCCCTGTCCATGAGCATCGCCAGCACCGACAGGTATGAGCTCATGGTGTAGCCATCGGACTCCTCGCTAGCGCCGGAGGTGCTCGCCTCCAGCGCCGCGATGTTCACGAGCCAGCACGCGGTGATGTCGTTCAGAAACACCGGCGACAGGGACAGCTCACCGCCGAACAGGTGGCGATGGCGGAAGCTCATGTCCGCAAACCACGGCTGTGTGCTCGTCGTCAGCTTGACGCCGATCTCCGCGAGCTCCACGGCGCTGCTGGACTTGAGCGACGACACGAAGCCCCTGTAGTTCTTCACGTAGGCGGGCATGCTGCCGACCTGAGTGTACCAGAGCAGGCCAAGGAGATGCGGTGGCGTGTAGTCGTCGGTGTCGCTGCCGATGTTGACCACGCGCTCCCTTCCTTTTTCGTCGGGCGGCAGCATGGTGGTGGATGTGGATCCCCAATGCATCCACCGCCGCCGGTCCTTCTCCTTCGCCTTCCCGGGGTGAAACTTCTCCTGCATTCCGGTGACAAACTTTCGCACATTGACGGGCATGAACTCCGTGAGCACCTCGAGTACCAGCCAGGGGATCTGGTTCTCGAGCAGGAAGATGTCCCTCTGGATGCTGGGCCCTGTGGACAGCGTCATCCGGTTCTGCAGCACGGGCTCGTCGCCGCCGCCGATCATGTACTGCAGCAGGAAGCAGCCGTCGAGGAACATCATGGTGGCAAAGTCGGCGTCGCTGAGGCCTTCCACCGACGGGTCATCGGCATCGTAACAGCCGCGGGCGTCGCCGACGACGGATAATATCTTCTCATAGACCTCCATGGACGATGTGCAGCGGCCCGCCGAGTGCTTGCAAAGGTGGTAGGCCGCGGCGAGCTTGACCTCCTCCATCTTGTGCAGGTGCGGCTTGTCATGGTGGTACGGGCCGATGGCCACCACGCTTGGCACGATGTAGCGGTGGTTGTCGCCGCCGATCCCGTGGAGACTGCGCGGGAACCGGTGGATCTTGGTGCCCACCTTGGAGAACTGGGCCTTGAGCCTCTCGTTCGCCGTGGCTGTCCTCTCGTCGATGTCTAACACTATCTCATTCTCATGGGTTGGACCATCACGGACGAGGACTGTTCTTGTGCCTGCGTCCATGGCGGGTACGTAGTGGTGATTCCAAGGTTTCACATGTGTCATGCACGTAGAGCTTTATATTTATATAGACTATGCTTGGGCTATCGCTATATATTCATATATGGTTCTTCACTAGACATACCTTTGCCAAAGCCAAACTCCAGCACGTCTCCAGCTGCGTCAGGCTGTCAGCTGCTTAGTGATGGACGAGAGAAGCATTTCCCCCCTTTTCCATCATCAGAATCATGGCAACCATCGATACCCTTATCCAGAAAGATTCCTTGCTCAAACCGTTGCCAACATCTAGTTCCAAGCTTCACGTTAACGCGCCGCATCTACCACATGCATTCCTCACTAATCTTTGTTTTAAGCTTAATGTTCCAAGCTTCATGATTTGGCAATTGACAGATCAATTGTGGATCATCAGATATTCAGATGTTAGATAAGTAATCGCCCCTTCTTCTAGGGAAACACGTATAACAACCTGGAGAAGAAATAAAACTGCATCTTGTCATCTTCAAGCCACATATACAAATTAAAAAGACCAGGGGACCATCGTCTATATGTGATGTGACTTTGCGAGGGCCTAGAATGAAGCTTGGAATCAAATGCTGCCAAAGATTGGGCAAGGAATAAGGCTAAAAGTACATAAAGGTGAGTTTTGTCGATTAATCTTATTATTTATAAAAAAAGGTATATGCAGCGGATGGTCTTCTGTAGAGGAATCAAATTGACTTAATTTATCCATAGAGTGAACTGCAATCTTAGTCATGCATGCTTGGAACAAGCTTCTCTGAATCCAGAAAAAACAAACTATGCCAAAGCATTTGAATCAATTTGAACCAATTTTTAGCAGCCGAAAAAATTGATTTCCAGTATTAAGTCATTTTTTTAGATTACACGATCAATTATGAGGCGTCCAAAGCGTGCACGTACAGTGCTCCTGAAAATCAATTTACCGGACCGTAGACAACTAGACATTACAGCTTTAGACACAGCTCTAGTTGCCATTGCCTAGCTCTGACTCTGAGTAGCATCGTCCGATGGACCTGGTTCCCGCCCAGTAGCGAAGCTACGTTCAGCGGCTGGTGTCGACCGACACTGACGGTTTGCAAGGGCAGCCTGGCACTCCGGCCATCGTTCAGCATCACGCACATTCAAGCTGAAGCTTGCACGTTCAGGCTAATAAGCCCACTAAGAAGGCCCATTTGCCCATGCCCATCGTAAGTCTACAGCAGCGAACCAGAAGTCCAAACAGCGTTGCCTCGATGCCTCCGACCCGTCCTCCTTTCCGACGCTACAACACCCATCGCAGATCCACTGCAGGCAGCCACCTAGGGTGGCCGCCGGAGGCCATCGTCAGGCAGGGCAGGTCGCGACTCTCGGCGCCGTCGCCGGCGACCGGTGGTAGTGATACCGCAGCGCTCTGAATTTCGGAGACATTCTATATGTCAGGTATTTATTTTAATCATATGTATGGCAGCTTGCACGTGAGCACATCAATATCTATCTACTTTAGAGTTTAATTATGTGAGTAATTTGTAATTTGATAGGCAATCAAACCACACTAGAACGATTTTTGAAAAGGAAATCACCTCTGGCCAATGAAAATTGTGAAGATAATACTACGAAATCGTATTAGAGATGAATTTATGAATGTATCATGTGCTTCGTGGAACAAGAATTTCTAGCCGCAATCCAACTTGACGAGAGAACGTATAGGAGGTAACTAATACTATGAAATCTTATTTTGCTATAATTTATCGGTTGCTATAATGCTATTTATGTTTTTTTATATTATACTTTGTACTATATTATTGCAACCTTAAAGTTAGTATTATGGGTTTGTGTCGACAAAAATTATGGCTTCGCCCCTGTTCTCGCCGACCTGTATTTGAGGTCCATACATAACATGGAGCTAGTGGAAACCTATATATATGATAGATTCATTCGAAATGGAATTAAAAGTTATATATATTCACTATTGCTTATCTCCAAATCAATATCGTCTCGAAACCACCCTTTACTGCAGGTTTTTTAATAGACACCAAACCAACATGATGGGGGTACACATGACTGTCGGTTCTAAAAAACCAACACCGGTCGTGCCTCATATATGAACAGTAAAACCCCTCCTTCCTCCACCCTCCTCACTTCCATCCCAAGCATATATTTATTCGAGTCACCTTTCCCCATCACTCCCTCCATTGGTGCGGCCATTTTCACCAAAATGCTCGTCCAATGTCTAATTCTAGTCCGTCGTAACTACGTTCTGCCTCAAACAACACATGCACATGAATAAACACAAACAACATACGAGCAAGGGTTCACAAGATGACTCAAGAACAACCATGGCACAACACCGTTCACACGAATATATTGCATTAAATATGATTAATACAACAATACATGCTACAATGAATGCATAAAAGTAAAATGGGATATCAAGACTTGTCCTGAATAATATATGTTATCATGGAATGAATAGTGTCAAAATCCAATTGAGGATGCTCCATAATGAATTAGTATATTTTTAGAATCATTCAATTCTACGTGAGGTGGTGCATCATGAGTCCATTTGATTCCTTAGATGGTGGAATGACTCAATTCCTCGTACTAGTACTAATTATTTTGAGTCCATTCAGTTCCTCGTACTCGTACCGCACCATAAGCCTTGGCCTCTAAAGGCCCGTAAGGGAAAGGACAAGATGGGCCCATGAGAGATGACCTACCCAGTTAGGCACGGGCTCTGAAGGAGAACATCTAGTACGACCCCTCTTTCCCAACGAAGGGGTCCGGTTCACTAGACCGCATGGAACAAGCCCTTCCTACCATACCCATGATGCGCCGATGGAGCCATGGTCGGGCGAATCTAGTCTTCCCGAGCAGAGGGACCCGATGGCTTCATGTGTTGCCATACATGGAGACATCATAGTGCGAGCATCCGCAGGGGCATGGTAGAAAGGGACGGCTTGGAGCGGCCCGAGGATGCGTTAGGGCATCAACAGGGCGTCCATGCGCGGTAGAAACGGACCAGTTGACACCGCAACACCTAGGTCCTTTACGGGGCTAATCGAGACGAAGTAGCTCGTACTAAAAGCAGCATCGAACGGCACGGCGTGATGGTCCGAGAGCATCTGGCAGGCGGTGCGGTACGATATACGTACCTTCGGTGATGGAGGAAGGTAGGGGATGGGCCCAAGTCCCTTGGCGGCCAAGGAAGCAGGTCTGACCCATGAGGACAAATTCTGAAGCTCGAGGGCATAGGTCTCTTGTTTATCTTTGTTTTACCGAGGATATCGATCCTCGGATGTCTCCTGACCGTGTAACCCAAGGCACTTCCCCCTTGACCTATAAAAGGGGAGGGCTTGGGACCAGGAGGCAAGCTTTCTCTTCTGACTGAACAGTGGAGAACACTTCTTTCACTGTCCAAATACTCTCTCTATTCTTTCATCTCCTCTAGAGACTTGCGCTGTTCCTTGGAGAGCCCTCTCTTGACCCAAGTTTATAACCCCGTTTGCAACCTCCACCAAAGAGAGGGGGCAACACACTAGTCCAGAACTGGATGTAGGGACATTCTGCCCGAACCAATGTAAACCCTTGTGTCCGCCTCGCTCTACCATCCAATAGCCTAAACACGCTTAGCAAGATATTATTGCCGGTCGTTTATTCGAAACACCAACGGTTAGGCGCACCAAGTAGGGGATAGCGCGTTCGACACCATCGACAGCTGTGGATGGCCAACCACGACGATGACCGGTTCCCGGTGCGCGCCTTCGTCTCGAGAACCCGGAGTTCACTATCGCCACAGCGAGACGGCATCCCCATATCCGATGATGAAATTTGGAATGCTAGCGTCGTCCCCCCTGGTCTGGATGCAAGCATTTGGCCATTTGTCCTGCTGACTATATGTTATGGCGATTGTGGGAAACCCACTTAAGTTATGGAAAGACCCGTATAGGTTTTCCGCGGAGTTACCAGACTGAAGTTTGGCCATTGTGATTGTATCTTTGTGAGGGGCTCCTCAAATAGATCGGGAATTTCTAAGCATAACATACATGCCTTTGCATAATTACGAGTCCTAGGATACCTCAGACTATCACGTGCAATCTTTCATATGCATAATGTGTTACATCAAAATATAGTAGATAATATCAAATTTTCATTCAACCAAGCAATATATATAGGACGAACTACAAGTAGAAGACATTGTGATCTAGGCATTGCTGTGAAGATTGGTGTAGATCCAGTTTGCTTGAACTTATCAGCTCAGCTTATCAATTGGTTTCAGCTTATTCTCTCTCACAAAACCCTATTGAATCGGAGTATGGACTATCAACCAGTTTGAGCTTATCAACAAGCAACCTTAAGTATGGATGCTCTTTTCATCCTCTTAAGCTTAGCCTTGGACCTATAATCTTTTCATATTAGGATATTTTTGAAAAAAAAGCGTTAGAGTTTCTACTTGAGATAGGATAAAAGATTACAACAATTAACGCACTCATTTGGTGTCATAAATATCTGCACCTTTTTCTATATATTCGGTCAAACATAAAAATATTTGACTTACCATAACTCTAAAAAATTGGCTTATTTAGAGATGGATGGAGTAGTAATTAATAGTGTAATTCTAAAAATTATTGGGGTAGGTGAGGTGACGGTGCAGGGGCAACTGAGGTGAAATGTTGACGAGGTGGTGGACGAAGCATCGGCGGTGGGGGTAGGTGAGTCTGGCCGTTGGTTCTGACATCTGGTTCATGTTCACGTTCAAGCAATTATTCCGGTGTTGTGTTTTCGCTGTTCAACGGTCTGTGCGTTTCATCAGCACTGAAGTCCAGCACTTGGTTGGACTTTTCAACCAAGTGCTCGAAGAGAGGTATGACGTATGAGTATGAAATGCTTGTACAGCGCTTCCATGGGTTGCGATAGTCAACTATAAGGATTGCGATAGTCAATGATATTACTAACTGTATTTAAAGTATGCTTTGATACATGCATACCTACCTGATGTTGACATTGTCATCTTCGCCGATATTGCTGGCCGCAATGTTTGAGTCTTTGAGATGTCCACCTTCTATAAATGTGGTCGGGTGTGTTGATGTTTATAACAGGAGACAGCTAGTGCCATGGAGAGCAGATAGTGCCTCTGCCTGCTTGCTCTTCCGAACTTGTCCATCATCTTCCCGTCGTTGTTCACATACACGACAAGTAGTAGCTCCAACATAGACAACGACTTCCTCATCCTCCGGTCGTTCGAGATCCTTGATAACAAAAGACCCTTCGAGTGCCTTGTCATCCTGGAACGCCGACGGCAACAGCACCTCCCATGGGTTCTGTGGATGGACCGGGGTGACATGCAGCAGCAGCAACCACCGGAGCCCGGCCGGCCGTGTCACCGCCTTGCGCCCGAGAGGCCTTGGCCTCATCGGCACCATGTCACCACACCTAGGTAGCCTCACCTACCTTCGTGTCCTTGATTTGTCGGACAACAAGCTTGAAGGCAATATTCCTCCCGCCCTTGCCAACCGCTTGGCGCTCCGTGCTTAACCCGAGCACCAATTTTCGACCGGCACCATTCCTCCCTCCATGAGTCACTTGTCAAAGCTTGTTGTTTTCAACATAGCCAAAAACAACATCTCGGGCCTCGTCCCTTCTTCATTTGCAAACCTCACCGCAATCGTTTGTGTTCGGTGTTTTTGATAACTATGTGCATGGGAAGATCCCACCATGGGCGGGGAACTGGACCAGGCTAACATATTTGAGCTTTTCTACGAACATGATGAGCGGGCATGTTCCACCAACCTTGTCAAAGCTAGCTTACCTTGAGCAGCTACGTATAGGGGAAACAATCTACAAGGTTCCATTCATCCATCCTTGTTTAACATGTCCCATCTTGAGGTCTTCGGTAGCCGGCTTAAACCAGCTGTCAGGTTCTCTACCTCCTCATATGGGCTTTACACTTCCCAATCTAAGGGATTTTAGTGTGTACTACAACAACTTTGAAGGCCCAATTCCAGATTCCCCGGCAAACATCTCCTTGCTTGAAAAGTACATCCTCCATGGAAACAGTTCCGTGGCCGAACTCCACCACGGAGTGTGAATGGCCGTTTGAAGGTGTTTGAAGTGGGTTTAAATGAGCTCGAAGCTACGAGCCAAGGACCGGGATTTCCTAACTTCCTTGGTTAATTGTAGCAATTTGATCTACTTCAATATTCAAAATAATAACCTTTACGGCATTCTTCCAAGCACAGCTGGCAATCTCTCACAAGAGCTTAAAGCACTTCTAGTGGGAGGAAATGAAATTTCTGGGCATATACCAGCTGGAATAGGAAGGTATTACAAACTCATATTCCTAGAGTTCGGAGAGAACCTCTTCACAGGAACCATACCTAGGGATATCGGAAATCTTCGCGACCTCCACGAACTTTCGCTATATCACAATAAACTATATGGGAAAATTCCATCTTTGTTAGGCAATATTACACAAGTGAATTTATTTATTTTATCTAACAATTATCCGGAAGGTAGAATTCCAACAACTCTTGGCAATCTTAGCATGTTAAACTCCTTTGATATCTCTAATAATTTCCTTAGCAGACCAATCCCGCAAGAGATCATCAGCATTTCATCCCTAACTAAAATGTTTGACCTCTCTAACAATGCACTAACCGATCACATTCCTCGGGAGATCGGCCAGTTGGTCAATATTGGTAAAATTGATCTCTCATCAAATAAATTATCGGGATACATTCCAAGAGAACTTGGTAGTTGTCTTGTGTTGCGGTTCTTGTACTTGCAAGACAATTTTCTAGAAGGACAAATCCCGAGATGACATTAGTACACTACAAGGTTTACAAGTGTTGGATCTTTACGCCAACAAATTGTCCGGACCCATCCCTAAACTCCTCGAGAGCTTTAAGGGTCTAAGGATGCTAAACCTTTCATTCAATCAATTATTTGGTCTCGGTGCCAAATAAGGGAATTTTCACTAATGCAAGTGGTGTATCACTCAAAGGTAACATTGCATTGTGTGGAGGCCCTCTATTCCTTCATTTACCAGCATGCCAATCACTATCTCCAAATAGCCTTGCACGACATCCACTGCTACACAAATTGATCTTTTCTATTGTGGGAGGATTTTTGTTTCTTCTTGTTTGCATCTCTGCCAGCTACTATGTTAAGAAGCTAAGAACAAACCCAGGAAGTGCTAATCGACATCAGGGTAACTAGTGGCGAAGCTACAGTAAATTGAAGGGTGGTGCACTCGTCTTGTGGGCGCATATGATTGTATCTAGGGTGATGCATATATGGTGAAATTTTAGTCAAATCTACTGTTTTTTGAATTTTGGGTGGTGCATTTGCACCACCTGTGCATAGTGTACCTTCGCCCTTTGAGGGTAACACATTTCTAAGTGAGATATATCGAGAGGATTACATACGTTGAGTTGTATGTGGCAACAAATTCATTCTCGCACAAAATTTGATCGGTCGTGGGAATTTCAGTAGTGTATATAAAGGAATGTTGGCAAGTGGGGACCATTCAAGTAGTGTAGCAGTGAAGGTTCTTGATCTCCAACGACAAGGAAGCAGTGCATCTTTCATGTCCGAGTGCAATATACGAAAAGGATTCGGCATCGGAAACTAGTCAAGGTTATAAGCGTGTGTGATAGTTTAGACCACAATGGTGATCAATTTAGGGCACTTGTGTTGGAGATTATCCCTAATGGAAACCTGGATAAGTGGTTACATCCAACCACGAAAACTTTGATGGGGGCAACTCGGAATGTTAAGCGTTACGCACGGGTTAAGCATCGCACTTGATGTTGCTGAGGCATTGGAGTATCTTCACCATCATACTTACCCTTCTATTGTGCAACTTTGCGATATTAAACCAAGCAACATCCTTCTTGATGATGATATGACTGCACATATCGGTGATTTCGGTTTAGCTAAGGTAATCGGTCTTTGAAGCGATTGGTCATTCTTTAGCTGAAAGTACCTCAATTGGAATCAAAGGCACAATTGGGTATGTTGCACTGGTATGCAAATATATCATGCGTAAACGATCAAGTTCATATTTGTCTTATACATAGTTGTTGTGCTACTTTTTTCGGTTGAGGAAATGAAAAGTTTACACATATGCCGAAAAGTGCATATGCTTAACGAGACTACATTTGTTAGAGCTAATTCATAGTTTCTCTTTTTTTATAGAGTATGGCATGGGAACTAAAGTTTCTACAGAAGGCGATGTGTTCAGCTATGGTGTACTATTCTTTGGAGATTTTGGCTGGTAGAAGACCAACTGACGCATCAGTTCATGGTGCTACAAGTCTACCCAAGTTTGTCGAGAAGTCTTACCCGATAAGCTATTGGAAGTGATGGACAATAACATGCCAAAAAATGGAATAAACACCCGGGAGATAATAGATTTTTCATTGCTCCGGTTTCAAGACTCGGTTTAGCATGTTGTAGAGACTCTCCAATGCAAAGAATGAACATGGGTGAAGTGGTGAAGGAATTGAGTGCCATAAAGAAGGCATACGAGTCTAGATTTAATCAAATGCAAGTGTCTAGCATGCAATCATATGTTATAGTTCCCCTCGTCTAGTTTCAGGTGCCTAATTAAAACTAGCACGCTGTGGTGGCTTAAGACTTCGTTCAACCATTTATTATATGGTGTTTGGTTTGAGGAATAAAGCATCATCTTCTCACTTCTCATTTTTTTGTTTGATTTGTGAAATATAATGAGCTTATTCGTCAACATCTATTCCGCACAATCTCTAAATTAGTGCTAGTATGAGGAACTGAGTCATTCAGCCATTTAAGGAATGGACTCTCATGGTGCACCACCTCACATAGAACTGAATGATTCTAAAAAAAAACTTTATTATGGAGTATCCTTAATTGAACTTTGATACTATTAATTCCATCATCACATTATTCAGGATATTGGAACTGTTAATGTCCCCTTTTACTTTTATGCATTCGTTGTAGCATGTATTGTTGTATTTATCATATTTAATGCAATATATCATGTGAATGGAGCTGCCAGGGTTGATCTTGAGTCAACTTATGAACCTGTGCTCGTATGTTGTTTGTGTTTATTCATGTGCATGTGTGTTACCTGAGGCGAAACGTGGTTGCTATCTGACTAGAACTAGACTTTTAAAAAAAAACGTACGTTTTGGTGAAAAATAGCCGCACCAATGGAGGGAGAGGTGGAGGAAAGGTGACTCCTCGGATGAATATCCTTGGGATGGGAGGAAGGAGGGAGGAGGTGTTTTTACTGTAGCTGAAGCCAAAAGTCAGCTGTGACATGCTCTATACCACTGCCGACTCAAGCAACAAGTACAGTAACATTTCACTACCCGTTGATTCCACTAGCCGTCAGTGATAGCCTCAATATCACTGTCAACTCGTGACTTCGAATGTCACTGTCAGCTTATGGTTGGTCCTTATTTGATTATTTAGTTTATGACATCATCGATGAGGTGGTGGTGATGATATCGTATTGAAATAAGAGTTCTCGGGCCTTGATAGACTAGTTTTTGTTGGTCCATGTTGTGGGCTACATCGCGATACTGATGTGCCGAGACGAGCTGAAATGAGCCAAAGCTGGCTCGGTAGCCAATTGGGAACTGGAAGGAAGCAATCAGTGGACAATGCCCACTTTTATAGCAAGCGAATCGGTCGGATGGCAAGAGAAATTCGCTTTTGGTTTGTACATAATTCATGATCGCATGGGGAGTAATAATACGTGAAAAATTCGTTGAGAAAACAAGCATTACCCTTTTATTTTTTAAAAATAAAAAAAATCTGTAGCTGAAGTTAATCAAAGCCAACTATTTCATGTTTAATTTAAAGGCAACTGAACTGTACAAACACACAGTGTTAACAAACGCACCTATCTTCAAATGGGAATTGGAAGATACACAGCCTGTTCGTTTGGTCGTTTTTGGCTGGCTGATTCTCGCTGCTGCTGATTTATTGTGAGAGAAAAACACTGTTGAATCGCTGGCTGAAAGCGCTGATAAGTTCAAACGAACAAGGCGACAGTCATTTTTTCTCGATCACGTAAAATGTTTGCTCATTTTTCTATTAAAGTAGAGGAAAAGTTTAATACAATAAACCTTAGCGGCCTTGGCCAGGTCAAGCGCTCCTCTTCCGGATCCGGTGTGCGATGATGGAAGTTCGGAGTGGGGGCTACTCTTGGAGGCTCCGCGTGGCGGGATTCATGCTAAGACAGCTCGGTAGGGGTTGCCATGGTGGTGGGTTGGCGACTTGGGCGTCTGATGCCCCCTTGCCCAGGCTGGTTCCATGCACTACCGGAGACCGAGGCTTTTCCGATGGCGGCAGAATTTGCCGATGGCCAAGGAATAAGCCATCGGCAAACAGGCCGATTTGCCGATGGCAAAGTAACACCATCGGAAAACCTATTATTGCCGATGGCCGGACCATCGGCGAAAACGCCCATCGGCAAGGCTAGTTTGCCGATGGCCGGGCCTCGGCGAACAAAAGCCATCGGCCACGAATTTTGCCGATGGCCGGGCCATCGGCACATTTCCACCATCGGCCAAATTTGCCGGGGGAGCGGACGGCGGCGCGCCGTCACTTTTGCCGATGGCGGCCGCCGTTAGGCCATCGGCAAACCGACTCCTTTGCCGATGGCCGCGGCCAACGGCACACCATGGCCACGTGGCTGCACGGGAGCGCCCGGGCCCACCTTAGTTGCCGATGGCCGGCCATCGGCATAGACTATTTGCCGATGGCTTTCCAAGGCCATCGGCAAACAATCTTTTTTTTTTGGTTTTTCCTTCCCAATTTTTTTGTGGTGTCTTCCAACCTCACATACAACCCACCTCCAAAGTTTGGGACAATTTTGAATTTTTTAGCTATATTTGGTGAATTATTTCGGTTTCTTTGAATTTTTCCCGCACCTCAAAATTTGAACTGCAGGTACATGAAATAATGCAAACTTTTGATTCGAAAAATGATATTCATGATTCTCGGAGTATGTTGAGGCCATATCCGGGAGCCGGCATGAAATTACGACCTGTTGGCCTCGTAACATGGGTAGTGACGTGCGGGAAAGTGTTTTAAAATTCTATAAAATCCAAACGGAGTCCGAAATTGACGAAACTTGACGAGTTGTCTCGCCATCGCATGTGTAGTGTGTCGTAAAAATTTCAAAAAGTTTCGAGCAGGTTGTGACGTCGGATGGTCAAAACCCAGACATCTCCACATGTGAAGGGGAGAAGGAGGAGGAGGAAGAAGGAGGGCAGGAAGAAGAGAAGGGGAGGAGGAAGAAGGAGGAGGAGAGGAAGGAGAAGGGAGGAGGAAGAAGGAGGAGGAGAGGAAGGAGAAGGAAGGAGGAGGAGGAGGAGGAGAAGGAGGAAGAAGAAGAAGGAGAATGTTCGTTGTTCGTCCACGTTCGTCCGCGTCGTCGACGCCATGTCGTGACTAGGTATATCACCATTCTCTCATTGACGACGGCCTTCGTGCTGCTCTAGTCATCGGCCTTCGTGCCGCTCTAGTCATCGGCCTTCGTGCCATTATGGTCATCGGCCTTCGTGCCATTGTGATTGTCGGCCTTCGTGCCGTTGTTTGTGGATGTCGGCCTTCGTGCCGTTCTTTTTGCGGGTTTTCGAAACCTCCCCATGCGGGGAGGTTACTGCCGAAATTTTTAACTTATAGTCTTATTTTTTTCTTGTTTTACGAATCGGCCCGTGGGAGGTGAGTTGGAGGACACCGTTCTTCTTCGTTGGCGTTGCGGTTCGCGACTTCTCCGGCCCCCTAGGTATAACCCCTCTATCCGTATCATGGTCTTAGCTAGGTCACATAACCGAGTTAGGCGTCTCCCGTCCGAAAGGGATTCGCGGTCGTTGGTATGCGGATCAGTGCATATCTGCGACGGTTTCTCTTTCGGATTGTCCACGTTTTTTGGACAGCCCGAGGATGCGTAGATGGGTTAGCTTCCATGTTCTGCCCCCGTCCGAGTCGGAGTTTCGTCAGCCCATCCCCGTTGTTCTCCGGATACGCACTCTCCCTGTCGGGACGTGTATCGGGAGAACAGCGGGGAGGTGCTGCCGAAATTCCGTCTCGGACGGGAGCGGAGCATGGAAGCTAACCTCATCTACGCATCCTCGGGTGGGATTAGGACCTATCCTTCACCTAGTAGATGGTAGGAACGCCTTGTAGATGCGAGATGTTGGTCTTATTACTCGCTTACGTTGGCGCATGACGAGAGGATGGCTGACCGTGAGTGGATGTACACGGGATTCAAAGACAAGACCAATGAATGGGTTAAGGGGACCGGGGACTTCTGGAGAAGGCATTTGGCCCGGCTTCTAAAGGGGCGATTCGGGTGTTTTGTCCCTGTAGCAAGTGTAAGAACCGGACAAGGAAAGAGCAACGGCGAGATGAGGAATGATATTTGGGCGAACGGGTATGTTCCAAACTATACCCGTTGGATCCTCCATGGGGAACCCCAACGGGTTACGGAGGCGGTGGTGAGACCGGACCTCGAGGGGTTTGATCAAGATGCCGGAATGGCGAGACTTGCTTGAAGACGTTGAAGCCGTTCAAGGATTGGAGGTGGTGGAAGAAGATCCGAGAGGCGACCGCAAAGGCGTACTACGACATGATGGAGGCGGCAAAGGAGCCCCTTCACGACAAGACCTGCATTTCTAAACTGGATGCCATTTCACGCCTAATTGGGTTGAAGTCGTCCGGGCATCGGTCGGGAAGGTTTTGATCTCGTGTTGGCAAGCTGTTGGCGGGGCCGCTTCCGGAGGAGCACCGCCCGCCGAAAAACACGACCGAGTCACGAAGCTCCTTCGTGCACTCAAGATGCCTTATCGCCCGATCCAAGCTTGTAAGAACGGGTGTGTCCTGTTGCAGGGGAGACCACGAGGCAGCAACACACTTTGTCCGGAGTGCAAAGCCTCTAGGTACGTGGAGGTAGAAGGCGGTGATGGCACTAAGAAACAGTCTAAGATCCCCGAGATGGTCATACGACACCTTCTAGTACTACCGAGGCTGCAACGGCGGTACATGACGGAGTCCGCGAAACAAATGACTTGGCACAAGAATGGCAAAAGATACGGTGACAAGATGCGGCACCCGGCGGATGGTGATGCATGGAAGCACTTTGATACCATGAATCCTCGCATGGCCGAGGAGGCTCGAAATGTACGCGTAGCGCTGGCAACAGATGGGTTCAACCCGTTTGGAATGATGGCGGCCCCGTACACTTGTTGGCCCGTGTTTGTGATCCCCCTCAATCTTCCCCCGGCGTCATGTTCGACCCCAAGAACGTGTTCTTGACGCTGATAATACACGGACACCCGGGCAACAAAATGGGTGTGTTCATGCGGCCGGTGTGGGATGAATTGCGAAAGCTTGGGATGAGGGGTGCGACGTATGACCGAGCTACGAAGACGAACTTCACGATGCATGTGTGGTACCGGTACTCAATGCATGACTTCTGGCGTATGGCTTGTTCGGCGCGTGGTGTGTTCACGGGAAGTTCCCTTGCCCAACATGCAAGGTAGATGTGATGTTCACCGGGCCGGCCAAGGGTGGCAAGTATTCTTCTTTCGACAAACATCGTCAATTCCTAAAGGAGGACGATCCACGAGACTTGATAAAAAGCACTTCACGAAAGGTGTTCAAGTCACCGGCCCCATCCCTAAGGAAAAGAGCCCAGGTGACATCCTTGCACGAGATAGAGGCTCTCGAAATTGATGACAATGGTGGTTTCAAAGGATATGGTACCGACCACATGTGGACTCATATATCGGGCTTGACTAGGCTCCCCTACTACAAGCACCTTCTTCTTCCACACAACATCGATGTAATGCACACGAGAAAGAATATCGCCGAGGCACTTTGGGCAACACTCCTGGACATTGGCAAGAAGTCAAAGGACAATGTTAAGGCTAGATTGGACATTGAAACGATTTGCGATAGACCAAATCTAGTGATGAAGACCCTGTGCCGAGGCAAGAGATGGAAGAAGGGCCCGGCCGATTACATCCCGAAAAGGCCGCATAGGAAGGAAGCACCGGAGTGGTTGTCGAAGCTAAGGTTCCCGATGGGTATGCGGCGAATCGAGCCGGGAGTGAACTTGCCGATCGGCAAAGTCTTAGGGATGAAGAGTCATGACTTCCACATCTGGATTGAGCGGCTCCTTCCCGCGATGACCCGGGGATACCTTCCCGAGCCGGTGTGGCGCGTCTGGCGCGAGTTGAGCTTTTCTTCCGCCGGCTTTGTTCCAAGGAGTTGTCTCGGGACGTTTGTCTTGAACTGGAGGAGGCTGCACCTAAGTTGCTCGCAAGTTGGAGATGATATTTCCACCGGGCTTCTTCCCGTCCATGCGGCATATGATTTTGCACCTACCAAGGGAGGCACGGTTGGGGGGCCGTGCGGCACCGTTGGTGCTATCCAATCGAGAGGTGTCTAAAGCTTCTTCGAAAAAAGTGTAAAAATAAAGCCAAAATTGAGGCTTCGTGGCGAGGCATTCATTCCGGAGGAAGTGTCCACATGCACACGGGCGTACTATACCGAGAAACTTACGAGACCACGCGATCCAATCCCTCGTTACAACATCGACGAGAATTCATGCACTCTCAGCCTTTTCAGAGGGGATCTTGGAAGAGCAGGAGCAGGGACCCCTCGTTACTTGCGGCATGATGAGTGGCACACTATCATGATGTACTTGTTGTTGAACCTTGAGGAAATGATTGATTATCAAGAGTAAGTTCTCGATGAGCTTGTTCCATACGTCGCCACTATCCTCCACCTATTGATCCGACCCCTCTTGTCTATTGTTTCTCCGGGGACTTTATTAATGAACACTTGGAGCTGCGGTAGGAGGCTCCTACCGAGGATGAGAAAGACCATCTTCTCGGACATAATACGCCCAATTTTGTCAATTGGTTCAGCAAAAAGGTAACTATCTACCTAACCTCGATTCCACTTTGCTCCTATGAGCGATTAACTTAACTATCCACTGTCCTAACCGTGCGAGGCTAATTGTGATGCGAAAATGAGTCACCGCATTGAGATGTGTGGGCCAAACCTTCGATCGACATGTCAAGTCATTCGACGTTTATGACGTGAATGGCTATCGGTTTCGCACGAAGCTACGAAGAGAAACGGGGCAATCTAAAAACCACGTGCACCGGAGTTCGGACTCCGGCACGGATGGGAAGGACTATTACGGCATAGTCGAACAGATATTGGAGCTTGACTTTGGCAAGTTCCTAGGTTGTAAGCTTTGTGATGTTCAAATGCCATTGGTTCGATCCCCGTCACAAAAAAGGACCTTAAGATTGGGCAAGTCGAAATCCGACAGGATTCCAAATATGGAGGAGATGATGTCTATATTGTTGCTAACCGAGACGCCAAGCAAGTCTATTACCTCCCATGGGCAAACCAGAATGACAAGCACCTTGCGGGTTGGAGCCTTGTGCAGTTCGTATCGCCACGCGGTAAAGCGGCGGTCCCGAACGATGATGATTACAACTTTGACCCAAGGGCAGATGAGTTCTATCAACCTGAGGGGCTAGAAGGTAAGTTGGAGATAGACATTGATTCGTTGATGAGTATGGAAGTAAACAACGACATCGATGAGGACGAGGGTGATGAGGTGCACGATCTTGAGGACTTAAGAATCCTAGATGCTGGACGCGACGCGATGTAGAAGTTGGGGAACATGTAGCGCCTAATGATGAGGACTTAAGAGAGCTCGACAATATTGATAGTGATGACGACGATGCGATGACGAGGATGAGCGCTCGCCGGCAATATTGCCGTTTGCGGAGATAGTTTCTAATCCATGTAATATTGATCTTGTTATTTATATTAGCTTACATTTATGTTTTCTTAACAAGTACTTGCAATCTACTAATACTAACTATTTTAATCTTTGTCATTGCGGGCACTCGACAAAATGCCGGGCGGAGGACGGTCGCGCCGACGTAACGTCGAGGTCAAGTACATGCACCTCGGGCCCCGCGGGACCACGTGGAGGCCGGCCACCACGAGGAGCACGTGGAGGCCGGCAACCACGAGGAGGAGGACGACGAGGAGCTTGAGGTGGAGCCGTCAACCGGCGGGTGGGAGTCGGCGGAGGACTGCCAGGATGAGGCTGTTTGAGGACGAGGCTGTTTGTGCCGGCGGCGGTGGTGACGACGACGACGACGAGGAGGAGGACGGTGGCGGCGGTGGCGGTGGCGAAGACGACGACGAGGAGGACGGCGGCGGCGGCGGTGGCGACGACGACGAGGAGGAGGAGGAGAGCTGCGAGGCACCTCGGCTTCCACGAGGCACCGCGAAGAAGCCCTTCCGGCGCGGGCCCGCTAGGCTCCCCGAGCACTTGCCGCGCCACGAGGACCGCCCGCGGATTGTGATCTCGGGACGTAAGTATCTATTGTTGATTTCTGTACTTGTTCTTATTTCATTTTCGAATTAAAACTGCATACTAACAATTGTTGTGCTTGTGCAGTGGCTGGAGAAAGGTGTCGGCCAGGAAGAGTTCGCCCCATGTCACTAGCATCCAGGGGCGAGTGATTAAGGCAAACTTCCCTGGCTTGGTCACCATCGAGGGGAGGACGATCGTGCCCGACAAATGGCCATACTACTTCCTAATCAAGGACGCACATGGGGAAGTCCTCGCTGAGAAGATCAAGAAGCAGTTCTGGGTGAGTCTTTCAATCGCAACGCATATCTCAATACTACGCATTTGTTGGACTTTTCTCAAACAATGGAATGATGTTTGATGCCTGTGTGCAGTTGTACTATAGGTTGGCGGAGGGGCAGGACCCCGATGTGGCGGACCGGCATCAGGACAAGGTGTGCGAGTTGCGGATCAAGGACATGTTCTACGAGGCGCACACCCAGGCCGTCATCTCCTACTACGCCAACCGGGGGGTGAAGGTGGATAAGACCCGAGCCGGGGAGCGATATGTGAGCCGGAGACCGACCTCACCGAGGAGCAGTACATGCAGGTAAATAAGTAGGAAAACATCCGCTGTGATTCCTTATGTGACACATTCAACTCATTATCGGAAGATCTAATACTTGAATGTCATGCGACACCTCCGGGCTGGTGCGGCAAGTACGCCGACCTGGGCCGGCGTGCGATTGTCGAAGGGTGGCAAACGCCGGTGGCGTACGTGGAGCACGAGCACGTCGGGCGAAGCGCTTGGAAGAGATGGCGAGGTCCGGGGTCTCACACCACCGGGGAGCGGAACCTCGGCGAGTTCATGGAAACATGGGTATGCTTGTGTTCAACCATTTCTTATAGCGCCGGATTTCATATATCTCTACTTGTAACCATGTTTTCTGTTTTCCTCGCGGAGGAGCACCACCCCGGCAGCCCATCAACGAGTACATGGGGTGGGCCCTTGCTCACAAGGGCCCGACGAAAGCGCCCTCCACCACGTACGGCTCTTCGGACGGGCCCGAGAAGTACACCAGCCCGGTCGTGTACGACAAGCTCACCAAGTACGCCGCCGCGGCTCGAGAGGCCCATGGCGACACCTACGACGTCACCGCCGAGCCCATAGACCCTAAGCTCGTGATGAGGTTGGGAGGAGGGGGAAGCAGCACGGCCGGTTCTATATGGCCCACGGCGCCATTGACCCGTCCTCGTCCCGACGGCCGGCCGAGATCCGCAAGGAAGACCAGCGTGGGGGCGCACCGCGGGTCCCCATAGCGCCTCGGCGGCCCGAGCCGGTGCGCGGCGAGTCGCGGGTCTTCGGGTAAGTGGAGTTTCATTCGTCGTTCGACCGTTTCACAAATAATGTACCTTGCCTTCAAATACAATCCACCATGCTCGTATAATATTGCGGGCCACGGTCCGGGAGGTGCTAGCCAACCGAGCGCGAGATGGCGCTTGCCTATCGAGAGCACGCGGCCTCGGTTGCGCACTACCGGCGGGCGTGGTCGCGGATGTCCCGGCACATACGTGCCATGGGAATGGGTGAGCCTCCGGCCGCTTTCTTCGCTCCACCACCGGTACCTCCACCGCCGCCTTTTCTTGCACCTCGTCCGGTGAGTCCCTACATTGCCTATCGCTTTAGCTTGTGATGCCGGTCCGCGGGTACTAATTCCATCACTTGGTCTTTGTGCGAACACGGTCGGAGGGTTCGAACCCAACTCCGTGCTAGCCCTCCGGCGGGTGCTTCTCCACGGGTCTGCTCCACGGCCCGGTTGGGGTCCTTTCCGAGCCTCCTCACGCGGCCGTTCGTCCCGACACCTCCACCGACGCGGGGTACTCGTGGCCGCCGCGAGGGCAGCCCGGGCCGTCTCGGTTCCCCACGCGCCGGGGTACTCGTGGCCGGCGCGGCCCGGCCCGGCCCGTCTCGGTTCCCTCGCGGCTCGGCCCGCGCGGTACTCGTGGCGCGCGCGGCAGCAGCACCGGCCGCGGCCGCGGGAGTTGGCTGCGTGGGAGGATGCTTCGGGGGCTCGGGGACCCAAGGGGACGGCGCCACGAGCTAGGTAGCTTCTATTACTTATTTTGGACCTTGTTGTGCCACGTCGGACATGTTTGGCCGATGTAGGACTTGTATGGATGCATTTGGACTTGTGATATGGATTTGTATGCATGGTCATGGATTTGATGCTATATTATGTTTGAAATGGCGTATTATTGCGAATATATGTGATGAATGTTGTATATATTGCTTGTGATATCATGCTCGTGATTAAATGTCTTTGGGAATGGAAGAAAACGGGGAAAAAAAGGAAAAAAAATTTTCCCAGATTTGCCGATGGCCGGCCATCGGCAAACCCGGGGGAATTTGGCCCCGAAACCCCCGGGTTTGCCGATGGCCGAGGCCATCGGCAAGCGACTCATAAATTTGCCGATGGCCGCGGCCATCGGCAAAAAATCGGGAAATGATTTTCTTAAAACAAAAAAAAAAATAAGCCGACGGCCGTGGCCATCGGAAAACATAATTGTTTGCCGATGGCCACGTGGCGTCGGCCATCGGCAAACCGGCCGTCGGCGACGGCGGGGCGGCCGACGTGGCGGGGATTGCCGATGGGGGCCACGGCCATCGGAAAAGTTTGCCGATGGCTTATACTTTTCCCATCGGCAAAAAAGTTTTCCGATGGAAATATTGCCGATGGGAGATTGCCGATGGCCACGTCACTTTGCCATCGGCAATCTATTTTCCGATGGCATATATGGGTTTGCCGATGGCTTCAAGCCATCGGCAAAAGCTGTGGATCCGGTAGTGATGGTGAAGCTAGTCAGATCTGATTGCTATTGGCCAGGTTTGCCGGCTCTGGCAGGCGGCCTCTCCAACGGGTTTCTCTAGCGCTTCTCTTAGCTAGTGTTCCTATAGGGGCAGCGGCAGGGCGAGAGGCTGCTGCTGACCCCTCGTTGCAACCTATGAGAGTCTCCAGCAGCAGCGGTGTGGAGGTTGCACGAGGCCGGGGCAAAAGCTTGGACGATGACGTCAATGGACATGGTGCCCTCCTTGGAGGCATCCTTTTCTATCTCTGGTCCTATCGTGCTAGATTTTGCATGTGAAACTGTTCCTCGATTGGCTAGCTTGTCGACGCTTTTGGTGCCGTTTCTTTCTCGAAGCCTTTGCAAAGCGATCCAGTTTCCGTTGCGGACCTCTTGCCGTTTGTCATGTCACTTCTCAATGGGTGATGGTGCTTAGTGCTCCAAGTCATCTTAGTTGGGCTCTCTTCGGCCGAGCTATTCTTAGTTGGGTACCAAGTTGTAAGTGGTGACACGAATTTTAACAGTTGTACCAAAGTTGTACAGGATGAGTGAAACACTCTGCTCAGTTGTATGGTTTTTCTAGCCCAATTTCTATTAAAGAAACTATGTTGGCACTTGCCTTTTTTATCTCTTCGTCTGACAGAAATCGCAGCAAAGCTTTTATTGTCTTTGGTTAAAAAAATCCAACATCTGAGCGTGATGCCTAATGCCTACACCAACCAACTTTTGTGAAGTGCTAATGCAATCATGGCCAAAGTCTCATGTCCCATGTCTACCTCGAGCTGATTCCAATCCCGCATGCATCATCGGACTAAATCACCATCGTTGAGATGGTATAGATAGAATAGGAGTACTTTGAGATTGGCCATTACTCCACGTATGTGAAGAGCTTTGCAAAGAGAATCTAATGATGCATCATATCCACGTACTGGTTACACAGTTAACGGTTCATTTCTTTTATCTTCCTTCACCGTCGCCATACATGCAGCCCGCCAGCTGCTGCGCCGCCCCCACGCCGGCCACGCGCAGGCCCCTAGCTGCCCATGCGACCCCGCGGTGCCCTTGGCCGGCCCCGCACTGCCTCCAATGGCCACGTCGCCCCTAGTCGTCTGCCGCGCGCCATAGGCTGTCCGCCACTACCCTTGGTCAGCCGCACCTTGCCCACCAGTCCACGCACCCCGCCCGCCCTGGCCGCGAGCTAGCAAACCTCTATGTCGCCGGCCGTGGGAGCCGCCGGACTTGTGCGTCTAGGCCCCACACCCTCTATGTCTGCTCTCCTCCGAGAAGAAAGACGAATTTCATTTTGTCCCTGACGCGTAGGCCCAGATTGGTAGTGAGATAGAAGGGATCAAGGTGAATCTGGAATCCAGATTATTTGTCAATGGTGGCTCTACCAAACAGGCCCTAATTTTCCACAGGCTCGACACTACTATGAGCATGATTGGTTCCCTACGTTAAAGAGCCTGTGTATGGACGTTAGATGTAGGTCAGTGCGAACCATGTCCATGGGATGCAACTAAGAGCTAGGCAGATGGCAACTGAGCTGCAATGTCTACGGTCCTGTAACTTTATTTTCACAGTAGTGCAGGCATTAGGTCAGCCTCTAGAGACGGTCGAGTATCCGTCTATACAAATGACTTATGCTTGTGAGCTTCACCTAAAAAATCAATTTTGGTAGCTGCTAAAAATTGATTCAAAGGCTTTATAACATAGTTTGATTTTTCTGGATTCATAAAGGTTGTTACAAGCATGCATGACTAAGATTGCAGTTCACTCTATGGATAAAGTCAATTTGATTCCTCTACAAAAGACCATCCGCTGGACCAAAGCATGTACCTTTTTTATACATTATAATTATAATTTTATTTAATCGACAAAACTTCACCTTTATGATTCTTAGCCTTGTTCCTTGCCCAATCTTTGCTAGCATTTGATTCTAAGCTTGGCCCTCACATTGTTTTTTTTTTTTTCTTTTCGCGATCACGCCTCGCCCAATAGTAGACGCGTTTTCATTAAACAGGAAAGAGTTTTGTTACAACAATCGAAAGAACGGCCTCCCCATGGTTACCGAGACCTTCGAGTCCCTAAGAAAATACGAGATTGTGATTACAAAAAAACAATTTGCGACAAAGGAAGCTAGAGCACTGGAGTCTACGCCTCGTCGTCGGACAACCAAGAGAGGTCAAGGTCCAAGGCCATTTTGTCGAAGTTGCCGCCCAGGAGGGTCTCCAAGACCGACCACTTGGACTCCGAATGGTTTTGGAAGACCGCCTTAAACTTGCTCTTGAG
The DNA here is from genome assembly GCA_018135685.1 of Themeda triandra. Classification (NCBI taxonomy): domain Eukaryota; kingdom Viridiplantae; phylum Streptophyta; class Magnoliopsida; order Poales; family Poaceae; genus Themeda; species Themeda triandra. Next base: position 322,877 of record JAENPR010000015.1, on the reverse strand, counting down.
CTCCTTGTCGGGAGCGTCCTCCGCGACTGCAACGCCCAACTTCTTCAACAACACGTTTTGGGCCTGCCTGGTGGCGTTTCCTGCATGTGGCCTGGTGGTGATGCGGCCACTACGCCGCAGGGAGACCAGTGTCCTCGGGCGGCGCAATCGTGGATGAGCGGCGTCTGCAACGGTAGGCAAATCCCGGCCTCCCATTGTCCCTGGTCTTTTTGTATATGTGGCTTGAAGATGACAAAATGCAGTTTTGTTTCTTCTCCTGGTTGTTACATTTTTTCCTTGGTAGAAGGGCGATTACTTATCTAACATCTGATGAGTCACAGTTAATCAGTCAACTGCCAAAACATGAAGCTTGGAACATTATTAAAATAAAGACTAGGGCAATGCATGTTGATGCGGCGCGTTAACTTGAAGCTTGGAACTAGATGTTGGCAACAGTTTGAGGAAGGAATCGTTCCGGATAAGGGGTCGATCATTGCGAATCATGATTCTTTTGGAAAAGGGGGAAAAATATATGCTTCTCGTCCATCACTCGTAGGCCGACAGCCTGACGCAGCTGGAGACGTACTGATCGAAGTTTGGCTTTGGCGAAGGTATGTCTAGTGAAGAATTAACATATATGCATAGCCCAAGCATACTCATATATATAAGTATAAGGTATGTGCATGACACATGTTTGCCTGTTTGGCGCCATGGACGCAGGCACAAGAACAGTCCTCGTCCGTGATGGTCCAACCCATGAGATAGTGTTAGACATCGACGAGAGGACAGCCACGGCGAACGAGAGGCTCAAGGCCCAGTTCTCCAAGGTGGGCACCAAGATCCACCGCCACGCAGTCTCCACGGGATCGGCGGCGACAACCACCGCTACATCGTGCCAAGCGTGGTGGCCATCGGCCCGTACCACCATGACAAGCCGCACCTGCACAAGATGGAGGAGGTCAAGCTCGCCGCGGCCTACCACCTTTGCAAGCACTCGGCGTGCCGCTGCACATCGTCCATGTAGGTCTATGAGAAGATCTTGTCCGTCGTCGGCGACGCCCGCGGCTGTTACGACGCTGATGACCCGTCGGTGGAAGGCCTCAGCGACGCCGACTTCGCCACCATGATGTTCCTCGACGGCTGCTTCCTGCTGCGGTACATGATCGGCGGCGGCGACGAGCCTGTGCTGCAGAACCGGATGACGCTGTCCACAGGGCCCAGCATCCAGAGGGACATCTTCTTGCTCGAGAACCAGATCCCCTGGCTGGTACTCGAGGTGCTCACGGAGTTCATGCCCGTCAATGTGCGAAGGTTTGTCGCCGGAATGCAGGAGAAATTTCACCCCGGGGAGGCGAAGAAGAAGGACCGGTGGCGGTGGATGCATTGGGGATCCACATCGACCCCGATGCCGCCCGACGAAAAAGGACGGGAGCGCGGGGTCAACATTGGCAGCGACGCCGACGACTACACGCCGCCGCATCTGCTTGGCCTGCTCTGGTATACGTATACCCGGGTCGGCATGCCCCCGAAGTGAAGAACTACCGGGGCTTTGTGTCCTCGCTAAGTCCAGCAGCGCCGTGGAGCTCGCCGAGATCGGCGTCAAGCGGCGCTGAGCACGCAGCCATGGTTTGCAGACATAAGCTTTCTTCCACCGGCGCCATCTGTTCGGCGAGCTGTCCCTGTCGCCGGTGTTCCTGAACGACATCACCGCGTGCTGGCTCGTGACAATCGCGGCGCTGGAGGCGAGCACCTCCGGCGCGAGCGTCGACTCGGACGGCTACACCGTGAGCTCCTACCTGTCGGTGCTGGCGATGCTCATGGACAGGGAGGAGGACGTGCAGAAGCTGCGGGCCAAGACTCTGCTGTACAGCACCTTCAGCGACAAAGCAGGCGCTAGGCTTCTTCAAGGGGCTCGCCCAGCACCTGCGCTTCGGCGACCGCTACTTCGTCACCTTGGAAGACATCTACGCGTACAGGCGCCATTGGTCGGTGCTCATCTTCGTCCACCGCCACCTCTACAATGGCTACAAGGCCATGACCATCGCCACCCTCTTCTCAGTCGTCGGCGTGCTCGTTGGAATCTTCAAAACTATGCTCTCTAAAAAGTAGTAAATTAACTGTACAAGATAACCATAGCTTTAGTTTTTAAGACTAATCATTTTCAAAGTACATGACAGGATTATAGGGTATGAATGAAGAACTCTTTGCTAAATTTAGAAAATACCAGCACGCTTATTGTGGTAAGTTTAGGACTCAAATCCACATATCCACGAAAAAGAAACAATAACCAACTAGCTATGATTAGTTCTATATAGCTAGCAATTATTGTTTCTAGTTTGTTAGGGCATCTCCAAGAGACATGCTATCCTAGTGGGCCGGGGTTGGTTATTTTTAGAATTTCTCTTACAAAAAGTAAGCTCCAACAGCTTTGCTATTTTGTCTTGTAAAATAGCAAGTGTGCTATTCCTAAAATCTAGCATGTTAAATATAGCTTGCATGTGCCATTATTTGCTATCTAGCCTTGCCATAATAGAAATATTGTTGGAGTTTTATGTTTTTTTACATAGTTTTCTATTTTAAAGGTTGGCTAAATCACATGTTTAGCTAACCATTTTTACCACATCTTTTGAAGATGCTCTAGAGCAAGTTCTACATACTTATTTTCTAGCATGTATTTCTAATTGGTAACGTATTTGGTGCAAACTAACCTTTATTTTGCAATCGTGCAAACTTCTAGTTTGGGCCACGTGATGTTAACCCAAGGGGCGCGGGGATTAGGTAATTTTAAATAATTTGGAACATGGTCATGGGCTATCGCTTAATTTTCACTAGCCAAAGAAAGTGAGCAACACCCCGCTTGCAAATTTATATAGGTTGTTCGAGTACTCTCCTTTTTCCTAAGGCTCTGTCTAACTTGTGTGGAATTGAATTGGTACTGCACTTTGGTATGGAACTGAAACAAAGCTCTTGAGAATAGAAATCTTTCAAATATGACGTGATAATTAACATCGGTACATCCTGTGCAAGAATTGGCGTACGTAAGTAACACATTACAGACTCAGAAGTAAAATGTACAATATTCCGGGCATGATGGATCATTCGTCGGCAGCAGCCTTGACGTGGTTGGCGTCGTCGTGGTCGGCGATGAACTAGCCCCAGAACCAGTGCGCCTTCCAGACGAGCACCATGTCCTCGATGGGCACGTTCTTGGTCTCGGGGAGGAAGAGCGCGATGAAGACGGTCATGACGACGACCCAGGCAGCGAAGAAGTAGAAGAGGCCGAACTTGAAGCGGCAGAGCATGGTGAGGAAGGCCTGCGCGATGACGAAGGTGAAGAGCATTTGGACGGACACGTTGATGCTCTGCCCAGCCGGCCGGATCTCCAGCGGGAAGATCTCCGAGGGCACCAGCCACCCCAGGGGGCCCCAGGACCAGGCGAAGCCGGCGACGTAGGCGCAGATGAACACCACCACGACGGCGCCGTAGCCCCTGGGGGTGTCGCCGATGCCGCTCGTGCCGAACCTGACGGCGATGAGCGTGCCCACCACCAGCAGGCACACGATCGCCTGGACGCCGCCCTGCAGGAAGAGCTTGCGGCGGCCGAGGCGGTCGACGGTGAAGATGGACACGAGGGCGGCGAAGACGAGGACGAGGCCCGTGATGACGGCGGATATGAGCGAGGCGTCGCTCTTGAAGCCCAGGGTCTGGAACAGCACGGGCGCGTAGAAGTTGATCACGTTGATGCCCGTCAGCTGCGTGAAGAAGGGGATCATCACCGCCATGGTGAGCTGCGCCCGGTACCGGCGCCGCACGATGTTGCGCCACGGGTGCGTCACCAGCCGCGCCGCCTCGCTCGCCGCCACCAGGTCCGCGTACTCCTCGCCGATGTCCTCCGTACCCCGGATGCGCCGCAGCATGCGCCGGGCCTCGTCGGCGTGCCCGCGCTCCAGCAGCGAGTTGGGCGTGTCCGGCAGGACTAGCGCGCCCAGGGTGATGATGCCGGCCGGCACCGCAGCCAGCGCCAGGCTGATGCGCCACCCGTACCCGCCCTTGATCTTGTTGGTGCCGTAGTTGATCAGCTCCGCCGCCAGGATGCCGATCGTGATCATCAGCTGGAACCCGATGTTTAGCATGCCGCGCATGCCAGCGGGAGCCATCTCCGACAGGTACACTGGCACGGACTGCATGCATTCATTATTTCTGCTGTCAACAAAACACTGAGGTTCGCTTACAGCTGCATGCATGCTCCTTTTTTTTCTTCTTTTTTTTTTTAGAGTAGAGTAATGCCGCTTTGTTTTCCTTCAAGGCGTTGCTGTGCCCATCATCACTTTGCATGTTTCAAGATGTGATGATGTCATCTATCTGTCTGATTTTGTCCTGCTTGCTACTTTACGATGTCAAGTCAGAGTCTACGAAGTAATTCCAAGAAACAGAGCAAAGTCTCTCAAGTGAGCTACAGTATTTTTTACTTGGGCCTTGTTTAGTTCCCCCAAAACTCCCAACTTTAACACTATGCAAAAAGAAGATTCCCCATCACATCGAAATGTAGTCATATGCATGGAGTACTAAATGTAGATGAAATCAAAAACTAATTGCACAGTTTTGTTGTACTTTGCGAGACGAACATTTTGAGACTAATTAATCAAGATTTAGACAAATATTACCACAAAACAACGAAATCGTTACAGTGCTCGGGGGTGCACTATGCAGATTTTGGCACCCCCGAGTTGGTGCATCTAAACGAGGCCTTGGAAAGGAAAGGAGAGGGAGCGAACAAAAGAAGCGGTGTTTGGGAACGCGGGCAAAAAAAAAAAAAAGCAGGAGGAAGAAGTAACGAAGGACAAGACATTGGGGCTAGGGGCATGGGGTCGTCTCCCACGTTGCGACGGGACCGCGCTCGACCCACCGCCATGGCCGCACCCGCCCTGGCTGACCACGAGGCCACATGGAGGGTCCGCCCATCAGCGGGTGAAGGTGCGTCCCCCACTGCAGAAGAAAAGGAGAGGGAGCGAAGAAAAGAAGCGCACGGCGGAACATCCCGGTCGTCTCCCCATGAGGCGACTCGGGGCGAACCGCCACTCCACACCGAGCCACACCCCACCGGCGACTTCCGCAGTGGTGGCGGCCCGCGGCGGCGCTCAAACAAGGCGACCGCTCGCGAATCCCCTCGTTCCACCCAGCTCCCAATCCACCTCCCCTTTCTCGTGCTTGAGTTTGAACTTCGGAAGAGCTCCATTGGCTGGCCATGGTCGGGTCTGCCCCCTAGTGTCTGAGACCCGTGCTGACCGATCGGACCCACCTCGGGCCGTTGCTGCTGCCAGTGCTATTCCTCCCCAAATCTTCAGTTTAGGAGATCCAAGCAGCAGGCACTCGGAGGGATGAATGGCCAGATATGGTGCTTCAATGCCCAATCTGCTAAATCCTGCGATGGTGCAGGCCCTGCGCTGCCACTGTTCGCGCATTCAGCGATGTATGGCTGGCCTGCTCCGCATCCAAGGTGACATCCAGTGCATCTCTGTCGCTTTGTGCCCCCCCATGCGCCATTGTGTGCTCTCCGGGTGCGGCCACGCTGCTCCGCCATGATCCCAGGCAGTGATTCTAGCTCCAGTACTCTGCTGATGCCTTAATGCTCCCCATGGGTCGGTAAATGCAGGGCAATGAGCGAAAGCTCTTGGGCAACGATGATGCCTGCAGGGTGTCATGTTCCTTTTTGGGGCCCTGTCAATGTCGCTCTGCATTGTAATACCAGATTCTTCAGGTGAAAACCTAGATTTGGACAAGCTTTAAATCGGACAATGGTGACATTCTTATGTCTTATCCTCCATGGAGGCGCTGTCTTGGAGTCTTCCAATAGCATTTCGTTCTTGTTGTTGTATGCCTCTATGGCTCTTTATGGATCGTCCACACCTCTCGCTTCATCGTCGGTCTTCTTGTTGACGATGTCATCAAATCTTATGCCGGTGTTCCATGATTGGCGGGTTATGGAGACCGGATCCTCTCTCAAAGGTGTCCTCATCAGCTTCAAGGGAGGTCGGCGTTGTCCGACACAAAATGGTTGTTGTGCCTCCCCCACTTTTAGTCCCCATCCTATTTGGGGCGGACCTCTACGAGAGGTGGTGCGGGGGTGCAACACTCTGTGGTGAAGGCAAGCATGTTGCTCGGCTGTGATACTCCATCGACGATTGGAGGTTGTCTTCAACTTGTATTCATTCTTAGAGGTTTCGTGTTGTTGTTGTTGTTTTTTGGTATTTGTCATTGTTTTGTTGGTGTTAAAATCGGGTGTTGTAACTTTGCCCGTACTTTGGGCCATTATGGGGCGAATGCCATGTAAAGATACTCTTATTTTCGTGGCTCTCCAAACTTCCGTCCATAGACTCATACCACTGTTACGGCAACAGTAAACGTGAAATCCTGACTTCTGGGTCCCAGCGAATCAGCGACTCCCCCCACCCGTCCTCTCTCCCGAAGCCTCTCCTACAGCCTCGACATTTCCGACCTCTGTCCTCATCTCTCTCGATACTTCTCCGGCCGTTCCAGCCCAGGCGCCCCGCCGCCACCCCGATGTCGCGCCCCCGCCCCCAACCCCGGTGTGGCGACGGTAGCGGCCGTTGTCCGCGCCCCCTCCACCGGGAGTCGCCATGGCCTCGCTAACGGCCCGGCGCCGCCGCCGCCGTTCTGCCGCGGGGGACGCCTGGAACCGCACCGCATGCGCCCCCTCCGTCGCCCCAGCGCGTTGTCCACGAGCTCCCTGGCCCTTCCTCTCCCTACGCCGGTTGCCACTCGGCATCGGTGGCTCCAGTGACACGCCGTCGGCTCCATCCATCCCGTCGGTGAGGTAATCCCTGCATCCCCACCTCCTCTCCAGTCCAGTGTTCATCCATCCCCTCGGTGAGGTGATCCCTGCCTGCCCGCCTCACTCCTCCTTCCTTCGCTCTCTCTCTCTCTCTCTCTCTCTCTCTCTCTCATACTCTCCTCTACTGATTTGCTACTGCTGCTATCCTGATTAGGTGCACGGATTGGCTGATTAAATCAAAAGGGACATGCAACGCTTCTCCTCAATGAGGTCAGAGTGCTGCACCCCTGTTCCTACCCACGCTCTTCACCACCACATGCCCAGACGCCTCTTATCTCTCCCGTCAGCAAGGTGAGTGCACATTTCATGGCCCCTACTGGTGTCTCCTCTGCTCTTGCTATATTCTGTGCTCTTCAAGTGCTCGATGAAATGTCCACAAAGTCTACCTGTGTTTTGTAGGCCACCACACCCGTGTGCCATTGCTTTCCAGATGCTTGCTTTCTTTCTATGTTCCTGTGTTATTTCATTACGTAAGTGGCACACTGATTATCAGTATATAATTTGGTGTATTCGTGTATTCGTGTCTGCAGGTTATTTGGTGTACTTAACCTGAACCTGAAGTAGAGTGCGCAAAGACAGTTAATTGCCTTCTAAAACCACATGGAGAGCTTATTACCTTCATTTATCTGGTGAGGATTAAATCGCTGTCACCTACCATCCAAAACATATGATGTACTCCACTGGAAGTTACGTTGGGCAATATTGTAGAAACTATATTAATGGATCACGATTACAGTACGAAAAGTGGGTGCATTGTTCATAGTTTGGTGTAAATCAGAATGACAACAGGGATTTTCCTTGCTTGGTCTAAACTTAATGCTTGACAGTTGACAAGTACCCACAACCAGCCAGGCACCTATGCAGTAACTATTCTCCATTGCTCTCATCACTATATGCTCCATTGATTGCCATCGGACAAAGACCTGATAAAAGTAGTAATGCAATTGTCATAATAAGGGTCACATCGGTTCTCTGCCCTCTGTATACAATTTTTTTGGCTCCACGATGCATACCACTATTGATAATTCAGTATGAGATGATCGTATTTTCATATTCAATATATAACATTACATACTCTTTTGTTTGTTTACCCTTTTGGAGAGTGCCTGCCCTTCCAATTTACAAAATTACATTGACAATTGAGGAAGTTACTGAATTATGTAATGCCTTACTTGCAGCTCTGCCGCTTAAATATTGATTGCTTCGTTTTAAAACCGTCATGCGAGAGGTTCGGAAACCCACTACTTGCTGTTTGGATTTTGTGATCGGCAGCCAATTTTGAAGGTGTTCGTTTGGCTACTGCTGTTATCCGTGATGTTTTTCGGCCCATCTATAAGGTACAGGCTAATGCGTTCTGTTTTCGTATCTCTCATTATGTCTATATTTGTTCTTATTTCTGACGTTATTGTATTCTAGGTGAACATGTCTGGGCACCAAACACATCAAGATGCTAATTCTACAGTATAATCTATATTCCTTTTTTTTGGGTGACAACTTATCAAATAATTAAATTAAATTATGAAATATATTCGATTATGCTTCAATTTCATTTGTTTGCTACAGGTACGTCTGTATTTTCATATGATTCTATAAATTTATTATATGCTCCTAAGTACAATTATTAGGAAGCCGAACACAATCGTTGGACATGCACAACGAGGTATTCCAGTCTTATTGTACAGGTTTAGTGTTTCCTGTATTTATGATTCAATTCCGTGTATATTTGCAGCTTCGCATACTTCCTCGACTGATTGACACCACATGTTGGATGCTTGCTATGCCACGTAGAGATGATTAGCGCGCATGAAGATGATTAGCACAATGCATCTTGGATTCATTGAGAACAATATGACGATTAGTCTCCTGTTGTAGATTTCTCAATATTCTCAAATCTCAAGTACGAGGTTAATGTTCAATACCAAGATATTGTAGCTTCATCCATCTATGTTTGTAGCTTTAATATATATTATATGCAGTTGTTAAAAAAGAAAAGAAAAGAAAAGAAAGGAGCCGCGCTTCGCGCGGGGCTCCTGCTAGTTATCAATATAATGGATTTCAAGAGGGGAGTCCCCCCTCCAACCCCACCCCGTTGACTGTCAAGAAAAAAAGTCTCTGAAGTGATCAAGCAAGAAAGCAATGTGTTCTGTGGAAATCTTTCAGTTCTTGTCCGACTAGCTAACCACATCTCTCAACTTCCATGTTACACTATTCTCAAATTCCTCCAGTATGGATAAAAATCTTGTAAGGACTTTCAGGATGTTAGACTTCATGATCGATAGCCTAAGGATTTGAACCACCTTAGAGAGAGGAGATCTGGTAGTACCTTTGCCTTGAGCTCTCATATTCTCTGTTGTACACTTGTTCTTGCTCCTCCCGATCCTGCATCTGCTAATAGCAACTTAGGGCTGGGAGCACCTTTCCCAATGCTAGCAGCATGATGTCGATTGGGCTTTAGTGGGTTGTAGCCCTTTTGTGGTAATGGGAAGATTAGATACCCTAGAGGGGGTCACCTTCCTTATATAGACACTACTGCATTATTGGGGGAAGGAGGAGGGGGGATACACCCTAGTTGGTTCTATAAACTTCGGCCTTGTTTAGATTCCAGATTTTGGGCACCAAATTCACTATGCAGAATTCTTATTCCCGTCACATCAAAATGTCGTCACATATATGGAGTACTAAATATAGATGAAATAAAAAACTAATTGCACAGTTTTGTTGTACTTTACGAGACGAACATTTTAAGCCTAATTAATCAATGTTTGGACAATTATTACCAAATAAAAACAAAATTGCTACAGTATGACGGAACATCTACTATGCAAAGTTGGGATACCAACTTTGATATCTAAACAAGGCCTTCCAATCAAAGCTTTTAATTCATGAGGTCAACAATTACGGCTGTTGATCCGATGATCACATTCACACCAACACAGGAACCTCTGATTTTGTGGTTCTAAATAATCGAATCTGGAGCCAGTGGTGTAAGAGGCCGATAAAAAGAGGACTTTTCCACTACATATCTATGTGTGGATTGTACTGGCCAAGGTCTATTATTCACAGATCTTGGTGGATTGTACTGGAGTCAGTGATTGTACATGCTTTCCGTGACGCCCGGATCGGAGAAGATGCATTTGATTTCATGGCGATATAGGATTAAACATTGGATTTGTGTGTGAGCGTATTTATAGGTAAAAAGGTGGACAGTCGGGCTGTTTATGTAAAAATGCATGCATGTCTAGTTGCAGCTGGCTGATAGGGATGAGCCTTTTCTGTTTTAATTACTCGTTCCAAGGTTTATTCTAATCTAATCCCTAGAGCTAGTCGATCACATGGAGGGTGGTTGCTTTTGAATGAAATTAAGGCTCCACGCGAATCTTGGAGATGTTGACTTTACAGCTTGTAGTTCATGAATAATCTAGTACGATGCAACGACTTCAGTTGCCGCCTACTCATTCAATACGATTTTTTATATCCAGAAGGGCATCTTTAATGGCTGAGTCTATGTTAAGCTCTTATAATTGTTTATTAAGAAAAAGAAAAGAGAGAAGACAGTTAGCTCTTCCTCAAGAGCTAGTCTTTAAGAGCTATGAGAGACTTAAATATGGACCCAACCCATCCAATAGTGTGGTTGCTTTTGAATGAAATTAAAGCTCCACGCAAATCTTGGAGATGTTGACCTTAGAGCATATCTCCAATAGTCGAGACAATCTCTCAACTCATCTACAAGTTAGTATAAGAGTCAATGTCGACTCTAAATTTATAATTGGTCCTACATGTCAGTAGCTCATTAAATGTTATAGATTGACTCTTAAACAAGAGCTAACTCTTCTCTCTCTTTTCCTTCTCTACGTAGAATCAAATCCTACATGGACTAGTGTAACAGCCCGTGGCCGCCGGGTGAGATCAATCCGGCGACGTGAGCAATCACAAGAGGAAATCGGAGAAGGGGATCTAGATAATCAGGAGGAAGATGACCCTTCCTGACCTCGGTTCTTGTTCGTCGAATATTTTTCTGTCCTTCTCTGTCTTCAGCCTCTCCTCTTTATGGTTGCTATGCTCCTTGACTCAAGGTATGTCTTGCCAACCCACCACAAGGCCCAAAGCCTACGATATTGCGGCCCATATATCCTATAGTTGCAGGGTATGACAACTAGCTCTTAGGTAATCATTGGAGATGCTCTTATAGCTTGCTAGTGTAATCCACAAAATCGTCGTATATACGTCTTTTTATGTATAGGCCGAGTATTCATATTCTATCCCCCTCCCATAGAAAGTGACACTTTAGATTTTTGGATACCATGTTTGACCATTCATCTTATTCAAAAATTTTTTTGTAAATGCTAAAGCAAATATGTTTAATGCTAAATTTGATTTTATAAATAAATAATTTTTTTAAAAAACATTTGAATAAGATGAATGGTCAAACATGATATCCAAAAGTCCAAAGTGTCACTTTCAATGGGATAGATGGAGTACATAAATACAAGCGTTGGTGCAGCTGCATTCAGATGTATAGGCTGGAATTCAGATGAGAAAAGCGGCAAAAGCAATCAGGATCCATAGCCAGCTTAGAGGACAGACACAGTGAACAAGCAATTGGGTCAAGTGATATGATCTCATATACTGAATAAACAAAGCAGTCAAGCTCTTGGACGTGAACATCTTCAATCTCAAGAAATGTAAACATCATCGGGTAGCAAAAGCTTGGACTCTGGGAAGCATGCATGCTGTCCAGTGGGGCCACGACAATTAAGAGATACTATTAATGTATGCCAGCCTACCAGTTTGGACTTTGCACATGTTGGATAGTTTGGATAGTTGAAAAAAAAGGACAGAGCAGCATTTTTTATGTTGGTTACGTCTGCGTCAGCTTAATTTCAAATGGAAAGAAGAAAAAAAGAGGATTCGAATCAAGTATGCTGACGTACGGTACCTGATTGGCGAATCCGATGCCGACTCCGAGGAGAATGCGGCCGACGATGAGCATGGCGATGTTCTCGGCGGCGCCGTTGAGGGCGGCGCCGACGAGGAAGGTGAGGCCGCCGCCGAACATGGACCACTTGCGTCCCATGGCCCGGGTGACGGTGGCGGCGAAGAAGGAAGCGACGAGCGCGGCGAGGTAGAGCGACGACGTGAAGGTCTGCAGGAGCTGGTTGTCGTACTTGCAGTACTGGTTGCTACTGTCCGCCATCTTCTTCTTCCGGAACACCTCCGGGAAGAACTTCTCCAGGAAGGGGTCCATGGACGTCACACCACCTGCAGGCAGGCAGACGATGCTTCGTTCATGGATTTATTAAAGGAATGAATGATGGATGAGATGGAGGTACGTACTTACCTGAGATACCGATATCATATCCGTAGATGAGGCCGCCGGTGGCGGCGACAACGCAGGTGAAGAAGACGAAAGGGGTGAGCTTGCCGGGGTAGTGCTTGGGCCCGGCTGTGGCGCCACCGGCCATCCTCGACCGAAACAAGTAGCACTAGTAGTATTGGCTAGCAAGGCTGAGGTGAGGAGACAGCCTCAAAGAGCTCCTTATATAGGCTAGGAGGCACACAAGACTCTCCTCTTTTGCACGATCAAGCTCAGCTGCTATTAATTAATTAACCTAAAAGGTTATGATGATTAACCGAATCTGTCTGTCGAAGATTTCTATGGGTAGGAAGGGACGGGGACGCCAGAGGAAAGTGCATGGTTGCTTGGACCACCTGTTCAAGGCCGAAGGAGCTGGGAGGCCTAGGCATTACTGACTTGAAGCTCGCAGCGACTGCATTTGAAGCCAAATGGATGTGGCTCCAGAAGATGGACCATGATAAGGCCTGGGCAGCTCTTCCACTCAAGCTGTCCGAGGATGCCAGGGCGTTCTTCAGAGCATCCACGTTCACCGTCATCGGAAACGGCCAGGACACGCTGTTCTGGGTGGATAGTTGGATTGATGGCATCTTAATCAGAGCCTTAGCCCCCACGTTAATCGAATACGTACCCAGTCGGGTGGCTAACAGGCAGACAGTTCAGGAGGGACTGTCACAGAGAAGATGGATCAGGGTCATCCAGGGAGGTTTACCTGTTCATGCTTGGGCGGAGTACCTCAGGCTCTGGCGAAGGCTCAGGAACGTGGTCCTCTCGGACACGCCGAATAAGCTCATATGGAGATGGGCCTCGGACGGGAGGTTCTCAGTCAAATCAGCCTATCATGCGTTGCATATCGGCTCACACGCCCCGCCTGGGTGCTTGCTCATCTGGGAAGTTTGGGCGCCCCTCAGAGTCAAGCTCTTCCTCTAGTTCGCCTTCCGGCAACGGCACTGGACAACTAATCGGAGACGTCACCATGGCCTCGACGCCCGCGACAACTGTTGGCTGTGTGATCAGGAACTTGAGACGATCGACCACGTGATCGTATCCTGTTCTTTCTCCAGGCAGATATGGGTGACCGCAGCTACCATTCTCGGCACAGCAGTGCCACTGCCTGACGGGTCCGTTGCTGACTGGTGGGATGCTTGGCGCGCTCCTTGGACTGACAACGAGAGGAAGGGGGCGGACTCTCTCTTCGTGCTGATCGCCTGGGAAATTTGGAAAGAGCGTAACGCTCGCTGCTTTCGCGGCGCCAATACAACTGTAATCGCACTGATGGACACTATCAGGCATATGGCCGATCAGTGGATACAGACGGGTGCAAGGCACCTAGGGGTGTTAATACAGTGAGTAATAGGTTAAGCGAATACTCCGAGCGGGGCGGGCTTGGGCTTGTTGCAAATCTCTTGTTGCCCCCAGAACCATGTAACAAACTCTTTATCTTCTTAATACAAAACGCGCAAATCTTTTGCGTGATTGAGAAAAAAAAAAACCCGTTGTGCTATAGCTTTTGTTGTCCACCATAAAAGTCCTCTATCCATATCATTTGCTCTGTTTGGCACTGGCAGATGATGGAACAATTATATATATATTGCGGACTTATATACTCCGTTGTAATTCGAGTGGAGGTCTGCCTTATTCCGCTTCCGCTTCCCCCTTCTCCTCTTCCGTGTTTGACCTCCCCAGATAATTAAATCCTTGTCCCCAAAAGCTTTGACTCAAATAATTTCTGCCTCACATAGGGCATGGATCCGAATCCTCCCCAGCTCCCTGGCCTCCCTCTTCCCCGTTCCCCTGTCTGGATCGAGATTCCAGAGCTCACCCATGGCGACCCTGGAGCAGGGAAGCACCAACAGGTTCGTCCTTCTATTCTATTTCTTACCCTATCCTGTGCAATTGGTTTACTTTGACCGCATTTCAGTTTTTCAATTATTAAGTTTGTGTCACGGTTGATGGGGATGTTCCAGTCGTGAATGCAGGTGGGTGTAGATAAGACCAGCAAGCAACCGCTACTTTACCTCTCTTTAATTCGTCCTCTGCTCTTGACTGAACTGTGAATGGATGCTGGCTCATAAACAAATCTTGGTATTGTTGTATATTCCTCCTCTTGGCTCAACTGTGAAAGGAGAAGCGATGGGTGGAATTCGAAGGGGCTGACTAGGACCCGACAACCGTTCCAGGTAACCTCTCTCCTTGCCCATTTCGTCTGCCAAGTCTTGGTGCTGTGGCCGAAAGATTTCCCAAAGTGACTATGTTCTTGGCTTCTTGTAGGCATATATATGGATTATCGACTTGGATTTTGAATTGATATGTTGTCAAGTGAGTGCAGAGAGTTGTTTTGGGTTTTATAGTCGAGTGGATTCATTGGTTGAATGGCCAAAGGAAGAAAGCTTCAACCCCAGAGGTAGAATTCAGATTGACATTGTGTTTTGTTTTGCAAATCAGGGCATCGTGCATCAAGTATTGTTTAACAACACTAGTATATTCATTCCATCTGATTCTCATGTATTGCTACACCGATTAGGAATGGCTGAGCTGGAGAGGCATGGGGTGAATGTGTAAAGCAAAACATTGAACGTATGTTGTCAGATATGTTTTAATTCGTAAGACTTACTGTACATTATACATGCTGCGGAGCAAGTGTCCTACATTTCCCCTAGGCATGTCATGCCACAGCACACAGAATCTTTTGCTTGGGATTATGTCTGTATGTATTTTTTAACGCATTTGGGTGGGGGGGGGGGGGGGGAGCTAGCCCACCTACATTTTCTCCCACAAATAAAAAGCACAAAGAATGGACACTTTTTGGTGCGGTATTTTTTTCCGTCTGCCAACACACCCGACCATGCGAAACAATTCCCTCCCCCACCTGTTAGCGTCAGCGCATGCGAAAAAAAAAAAGAAAGTAAAGAAACCTGAAATCACGGCATCTTTCCCACCCATCGTCGCATGAGGGAAAAAAAAAAAAAAAAGAAAGGAAGCAATCACGACAAAGCAGGCTCGTCCCTTCTAAATTTAGATCCCCACCAATTCTTTCAGCCACTTCCTCGCTCCTGCCCCGTTCTCACTCCATCTCCACGCCCACCACAGCGTCGCCGCCTGATCGCGTCGACAGGCCTCGCTGCCAGGCCGCGCCGCCGCACCACCGCGCCGCATTACAACGCCACCGCCTGGCCGCGCCGCCGCACCACCGCGCCGCATCACAACGCCGCCGCACCGCCGCGTCAACCGGCCTCACTGCCTGGCCGCGCCGCCGAACTGCCGCGTCGACCAGCCTCGCCGTGCAAGTTTAACTCCCCGTGCGATCACAACGCACTGCCCTGCCGCACCGCCATCGGTCATGAGGGGGGCGCCTGCCGTCGTCGCGTCCGTGCGTCAGTTTGCCACGCTCCTCCTCACCCCGTCGTCGGCACCTACCAGTAAGACTCCCGCTTCCCTTCGGTGCGTTTTGTTCCGGATCATGTGCTGCTTCGGCTGGCCAGGGATCCTGATAGGGTTCGATCGATTGCTCCGATTTTGGTTCCTGCATTTGCTGGTTGATGAGTAGGGTTTCAAATTGGTAGCAAAAGTTGATCTGCCTCTGTATGTATTCTGTAATGCATTGATCTGCCCCCGGGTTCAATTGTTGAAATTTGGTTGATGTATGCTTCCATTTCTGATTTCGCTGAACCAAAGGATGGAGATTTGCGTGCGTTGCTTTCAGGCTATATCATCAGAGAGCATGGTTATCATAGTTATTTTTAACATGACCCTAAATTAAGCCATAAAATTGTGTTATTGTCAGATTGCTAAAGTGCAGGGCCTGTTTTTAGTAATCAAGCTCTATAGCAATTCATGGTTGTGATAGTTGTAGAAACTAAGCAACTATTATACTAGCTGTTCTGATGGATAAGCGCCATTGTTGTACCCAACGTGAAACTATGAGAAACATGCATTTGACACTGACTTTGTCTACAGGAGAGTTTCTCCATCTCCTGCTGGACCGGGATCGAGTCACCAACTTTCAGATCGACGCCAAGGTATGTGCTCTGTAACCGGGTCTGACTCCCACAACTCTCTTCTTCCGTCAACTCTCTTCTTTAGCTGCAAGGTTTTCTGTTGATAATATATAAGCGCGGCTGCTGTTGATAGAATTAAACAACGTGTCAGTGCCATATCAGGTCATACAGTTATAGTGCATACTTACTTCCTGTTAGAGTTTCCATGGATTACATGTTATACCAACTAAAGCTCTTAAAGATTATTTGTTACCATTATGACCAAAAAATAAGCTTGATGTGAATCTTTGCAGAAAGTCAGGCTGTTTGGTTTCTTTGGCTCTTTTCAGCAGGCACCGGTCCTGAATATGGATTGGGTAAGTTGTTCACTCCTTCTCAACTGTTTGGAGAATAGACCTCTGGCACTTCCTGTATAATTCATAATATTCCTTGCACCCCAGATCATTGATAACAGTTGGGTCAGAGAATTGCCCAAAAAGCAAAACACATTATGACGTCTATGTTATTATTATTGATTTTACTTTTACTTCAATGAATTATTTGACCACCTTGATATTTGTTGATTGAGTCCGGTGGTACTGAATCTCTGAAATCATTGTTCTCTTGTTTTTTCTTCATCACCAGCTCGATAAAATTGATCTTACAATATTTGATCTAAATTATATAGAAGGTCACCAAGTCTACAAGGTCGGCAACTTCACTATTAATCTTAGAAGTTCAGACATGGCCCTGTCATTTTGCTCTGAACAATCTTATATCAAGAAGGAAAACGAAATTAGCCATGCTTGGCTCTTGCAAAATTTTTTTGCATATATATCTTCTATTGTGAAGCCACCTTCTGGACATTGTTGTCCCTTCCTGATGATAAGAGCCCCCACCAAAAATGCATTACTTACTGATTGATGTTTGAATTCGATCTTAGTTTTGTCGCAGCTCTCAAGTTTCCTATCTTATTACCTGATAATTCTCTTATTACCTGATATGTCATATACCTGAACTAGTAGATGAGTTCATTAAAAATATCAAGACCATTCACAGCAAGGAATTCTAATGAAACACCCCTAAGAAGAAGGTCTCTTTATCTAGGAAGCAGTTTTAAAGAAAAGGACTACCATGCTACTCCCCTCTTTTCGTATGTTTGCTACTCCTATAGTCCAGTGTTTGTATCCAGACACTGGTTAAATAGATCTGAACT
Source organism: Themeda triandra (assembly GCA_018135685.1). Taxonomy (NCBI): domain Eukaryota; kingdom Viridiplantae; phylum Streptophyta; class Magnoliopsida; order Poales; family Poaceae; genus Themeda; species Themeda triandra. Next base: position 305,499 of record JAENPR010000015.1, on the reverse strand, counting down.
TTCCAATCATAACCATAAATGATCAAATCATGTGACCTACTGATTTTATCATGATCCTGCGAAATTTACAAAAGCAATGGTCAAAGCATAGACAAGTCTGTAATAATATCCAGTTAATTATTGTGTCCTTCAATTTTTGTTCTGCGCAGATCACTAAACAGAATACAAATCTCTGAAAAGTTTGTTTAGGTGTGTAATGAAACCTCACACTATGATATAAGCATGTTTCCCATTCTTGAATCTTGATATATGGTCAGTCATATGAAATGCTCAAACCATGAGCGATAGACTTATCGATTTTAATACTAATGCATAACTAATTGAATACTGGTGATAGTACATCAAATGGAACCTGCGCAACATAATGAAGGGCGTACACCATTGGAAGTCTTGACAAACAAAAACAATGGAGGTAATTGTTTATACTCATGTACATAGACGCTTTCACTTGTATTATTTGTTGTAATTTAATTAAATATCTATCAACTTTTTTTCCAAAAAGGTCGTCAGACAGCATCAGATTCACAAGCGCAAGTTGATGAACGCGCCAAGCGTAAAAGGGAAAGAGAAAAGGCACAATACGCAGCACTGACTCAAGAACAAAAGGATGAAAGAAATAGAAAACAGAAAGAAAAGTATCATCAGAAAAAGGCAAAAACAGCTGCTGGAGGTGTTGGGGTTGAAAGTGAAACGGAAAAGGCACGATTGGCAGCAATGACTCAGGAAGAAAGAAATGAAATAGATACAAATCGTTGTGAACGATCTCAGCAGAAAAAAACAGGTGGACACTTTTTTCCTCTTCTGAATCCAGTATTACCATTTGTAGTTTATCTATACACACTGAGCTAAACCTTTTGTGCAAAGGAAGTCTATCAATTTTTTTTCTAATTATCTATGAATGATGCCATTTACTTGCATCACTTAATTGTTCGCTTATTTTTTGTATAATTATGTAGTACCAGGTGGAGTTGAAACAACCACGGAAAGCACCGATGACTACAATCATGCTATATTACAATAATATTACCAAGCATCACATGGACCTGCGCTTCTATGTAAGCACAAGTTTGTAATTAATTACAATCATGCTATATTACATTTTATTATTTTTTCTTCTAATTATAATTTAATTGTGTAATCTATCTCGCACAAAATAAACAAAGTTATACTAATCCTAACACTCGATATCCTTTTTGTTGTAGACAATGTGTGCCGTAACACAAGCGCCGAATATCATAAAAAATATAGTAACAAGAAATGGCTGCTACAATTGGTGTATGTGAGAAGATGTTATACAACTTAGCACTGTGTAAATATGTAAGTCCCTTGCCCCTGATTTATTACTTGCTTTCACATGTATTATTCTAATTGCTACCATGTTTGCAGTTTCTTTTGCCATGGTGTGGGCTGGGAAATTATATGCTTTATGTTTTCAACCAGCAGAATAAGATGCTTACCATGTATATGTCTGTGTGGAATAGACCTAAAGCCGTAAATATTTATACGGTGAGTGTAACATACTTTGTTTTTAAGGATTTGTGAGATTTTGCAAGACAAAGATTGTCTACGTGATAGGCACTAATATTTGTACATATATTTATGCGTACAGGATGTTACCAAGATGCGTTGAAATTTATTTGTAGATTTGTTGGTGCATGAAATAAATGGATATCGGAGACATCTTCCTGAAGACATAAAACACTATCTTAGGCGAATCACGGAAAAATCTATACAGTAGAGTTTATGAGCCCACGACGTCGCGATCTATGTGACCGTGTTAATTTCACAAATTTTGTTTGTTTAGATTAAATGTCACTTTAATGCGTTACTTAATTTTGTAATATTATTGCCTTATCGTGCGATCTATGTGTTTTTATATAAAAGTTTGCCAACCCGTAGCAACGCACGGGCACGATACTAGTCATTATAAAAGGCTCATACCGAGGTAGAGCTAGAAACAGAGTTACAAGAGAGAAGGCGGTTGTGCCAGTCATCTAAGCATTTTACATCGCGCTCATTGTTGAGCCGGCATCTCCAAATGACAAAATCATCACATACTTTAGAATTTACAGACCTAGCAGAGGGGCTCTCGTTCCTAAAGATCGCACCGTTCCTTGCATCCCAAAGGCTTTGAGATCGTTGTGATATGAACATTGCCCTATACTTGCCCCCTTTATCTGAATTATGCTTTGAGAAATTTACTCGCATGTAGCTTTTAGAAGTAATGACTGTTATTTATTTGGCTCACATCTTATGTGATGCCCTTAGCTGTTATGAAGAACTGGAATTATTTCTCACATTGTGGGAAGAGTCCAAGCTTTGATTTCCATAGTATGACTTAGTAGGGAGATTACATTGTTTTGATGTGTAGTTTTAAGAGAGGTGTTAGCACTTAGCAAGCATAAAGCTACCCAGATCCCTTTGAGTGGCCGCGAGATTTCCTTGGGTTAAGATTGGAGCGCAGCCATGAGAATGTAGCTGTAATACCCCATAACTCAATTAACACATGTTAATTTTCTTGTTGTGCCTAACTAGTGGGCTAAATGGGGATTAAGGTAGACCCAATTAAAGCCCAAGGGACAAAAGGGGACAAAACCTAATCACTCTCACAAAGAGAATAGAAGCGCTGCCTCGCCGTCTCCCTCCCAAGTGCCATCTTTCTCTCGTGCGGTTGCTCTCCTTGCATGCGTAGCAAGAAAAAGGGGTCCTGCTGGTGTTTTTTTTTTTTTTTTTTGAAACTTTCAACGGGGGGGAGGGGGAGAGCTCCCCACCTGATTTTTCTTTACAGAGTAGTATGAGGAATGCCGCTCATACAGGGAACGAGAGCATGTAGATTACATATGTTCAGAGAGACTGATCGCCGAGTCTAGGATCTTTAGCCATTCTTCTGTCACCCTTTTGGATTTCTTTGGTCTTCTTGCCCGCCATATCTGAGCTTCCGATTTGCACACTAGAAGTAGTTGTCGGACAGTAGACTGTTCTTCTCTGAAAACAAAGGCATTCCTTCTTTTCCAAATCTGCCAACAGATCAACAGCACAAAGGCACTATACTGATCATCTGGAATGCCTGTAATCCTTGGCAGTTGGGGCGCCCAGCACAGACTAGAGGCTTGAGGGAATGGCGCAGTGGAAAATCAGGTTCTCGGGCGTCTCCTGAGCCACTCCACACAGAAGACATGCTGGCGAGTCCACCATGTGTTTGTGGAAAAGGTTTGCCCGACATTGAATTCTTCCTTTGATTAGCAGCCAGAAAAACATCTGTACTCTAGGAGGGGCCGAGTTCTTCCAGATGAAGGATGAGGCCGGGTCGTTTTGTTCCCCCTTTGCCATCAGCAATCTGTAAATGGCCGAGGTGTCCAACTTGTCTTTTGATTTGGAGAACGGGGATAGCGTCTTGTCTGGCTCCTGTGACAGCTGCGTTTGATCTAGGATTTCAGTGAGCTGCTGAATTCATCTTAGGCACGGCCAGACATTCGATTGACAAAAAAACCGTGCACCCTTGTTGTGACTGCCTGCTGCACAGTACAATTCTTTCTGATGCAGTGCGAGTATAGCGCTGGGAAACGGTCCTCAAACGTATCATCACCAACCCAGACATCGGTCCAGAACAGTGTGGTGCATCCATTGCCCAGATCAACAGATGTTAGTGCTTGGTATAGAGGCAGAAGTGACTTGAGGACTTCCCAGTGATAGCCAATGTTTTCACCCTGCAAATTTGCAATGTCAACCTTGTCCTTAATCCAGTTAGCCCAGGCCGAGGATCCTGCACAGTGCAGCCTATGAACAAGGTTTAAGAGGAGACAAAGGTTGTGTGTACCGAAATCTCTGATGCCCAGGCCTCCCAAGTCTTTTGTGGTACAAACTTTTGGCCACCAGGCATTTTCCAGCCGAGAAATCTTTGTTTTCTGCCCATAGGAAAGAACGACGCTGTTTATCTACCGCAGAAATCGTTTCCTGTGGGATTTGTAATGCCGACTTTATGTAAACCAGCTGGGCGTCAAGCACTGAATTCATGAGCACTACCCGTCCCATGTTGTTGAGGAGTGAGGCTTGCCAAGAGGTGAGAAACTTGTCTGTGCGACAACATAAGTCGAGAAAACCGACACCGGCAGTTTATTGACTGAGAGGGGGAGGCCCAAGTAGTTCTGAGGGAAGGACTGTTGGCTGCACCCAATGATGGCTGCACACTAAGAGGTCACGGTTGTGTCCAGACTGATCGGCACAAGGGTGCTCTTGTCATAGTTGATTATGAGACCGGTGGCTTCGGCGAACATGTCGAGGATTTCTTTCAGGGCTTGCACATCAATTGTATCCCCCATCATCACAATCATTGTGTCGTATGCATACTGTAAGACTGCACATGGACTGTCCGCATCAATCGGGTGACGACCAAGGCAGCCGATCTGATTAAGGCCTGCAGGGTGTCAGCGACAAGCAGGAATAGTTAAGGAGACAGTGGGTCTCCCTGTCGAAGTCCACGCCTGCAAGTGATCCAAGGCCCAGGACAACCGTTCACAAGGACTGCTGTTTTAGAGGAGGCTAGGATGTTTTGAATCCAGCTGCACTAGCGGTCCTGAAAACCTCTTGCTCTAAGAATGGTGTCTAGGCTCTCCCAGAGGACCGTATCAAACGCCTTTGCAATGTCCAATTTGAGCACCAGGGTTGGAAGTTTCTTTTTTTGCATGCTTGGACAAACTCTTAAGCAAAGACAAAGGTTTCCGAGATTGATCTGCCTTTCAAAAAGCCTGTTTCTGAAGATCAATCAGGTTGCCAATTTCCTTCTGTAACCTTCTCGTCAGTATTTTTCCTAGGATCTTAACTGAACAGTTTTGAAGGCAGATTGGCCGAAAAGCATCCATGGCCACTGCACTGCTCCTGGCTTCTTTGGTAGGAGGACCATGTAAGTGCGATTTATTCTTTCTAGCTGCGTGTCACCATTGTGGAAAGCTGACAGGAACTCCATGTATTGCTGCTTGATGGAACCCCATGTTGCCTTGTAAAAGGATGGGCCAAAACCATCTGGCCCAGGCGCACTTGAGCAGTCCATGGACTTGAGCGCTTCAATGACTTCAGACTCCGAGAAGAAATCTATGACCACCGGAAGGCTGCTGTTGATTCTGATAGAGTTGGTCAGCTTGGAAGGACCATGATGCTGAACCAGACTGACCAATGATGCTGCTGAAAAAAGTAGTTAGAGCTTGTGTCTTTTCTTGGTGGCTTGCAAGGACTGAACCCTAAACCTCGACATATCAGATGCTGTTATTTCTGAAGCGGACTGTGGTCTGTGCATGATGAAAGGCAGTGTTAGCATCTGCCTCCCTGATCACCCTGAATTTACTCCGTTGTTTCCAGTAAGCTGCTCATTCCTTGACTGCCTATGCAAGAAAATCGTTGCAGAACCTGCGTTCCCGTTGTTCATCAAAGGATAGATGTCGTTCCTCCTCAAAGATGTCAAATAATTGAATTATGAATTTGCAATTCGAAATGAGTTGGGGAGGCGCCCTGATACGCCGAGAGTAAACCTTTGCAGCCGCTCGGACTGACTTGAGGCACGCTGCTAGCTGACCAGCAGCGTCGTCACACCTGCGTGCCTGAACCCATGCCGGGAGAATGGACGACAGAAAGTCCTGCCTTAGCAGCCAAGCATTCTCGAAATGAAAAACCTCGGCTTTTAGGATTTTGGTGGACATGGATAGCAGGATTGGGATGTGATCCGAAGTTTTTCTCTAGGAGTAAGGTAGGTGGCAGGGAAAGTAGTGGTATGTGAAAGGCTAACCAACGCTCTATCCAGTTTGGCAAGGATTAGAGGGTCTTGGACGTTCGACCAAGTGAAAATGACGGCCAAGCAGAGGGATTTCCAAGAGCCCAAGAGAGCTAATAGTCTCGTTGAAGGGGTTAATTAGGGAGTAGTTGATGTTGTCGTTGTTTTTTTCATCCCTAGAGCGAATCAGGTTGAAATCTCTAATGAGAACCCAAGGACCAGAGACCTGGGCGGCCATGTCCGATAGCTCGTGGAGAAAGGCGATGGTGGATCGGTGGTCAGAAGGATCATAGACATTGGTGATGATCAGCGAGAAATCGGACATGGTGCTGCTGAGGAAGACGGTTAGGGAGTGTGTGCCAGTGAGGTGGTCGGTGTAACACCATAAGCTAGGATTCCAGGCGGTGACAATCCCACCCCGCGAGCCAATGGTAGGGAGGAATCTGAAACTGGTGGTGAGGTAAGAAGGCAGGAAGGTTTTCACCTTGAACCGATCAATTTCATGTAGCTGAGATTCTTGGATGCAAATAATAGATGGGTTAGCAGAAATAATTGCATCATGAACGATATTGCATTTATCCGAGTCGCCTAAGCTGCGTACATTCCAAGACATCAGGGAGAGAGAGTGGGTTGCATGATTAACATTACTCATATCGAAATCTGGGGACACCAGGAAGACAACATCCAAATGGATGGCCACAGTTTAACAGGAAAAGAAGTAGACCAACGAAAACAAATAGAACAATGACAAACTAGTGAAGGTAACTTGGCCAAGCGAAGGGGGACACTGGACGGCCGCCGGATCCAGTGCCCCTCACCAAGATTGTTGGGGACGATCATTCTGCGATGGAGGGCACCACGTCCACGGAGGCCGCCGTGGAGCAGCCAGCGGTGGCAGTCGAGATGAGCTTGCGGATCTCCTTAGCGCTCAAGGGGATGTTGTTACGGGATAGGATTTTCCTTTTCGCTACCTGTTTCTTTAATGCAGAAGAACAGCCCGATAGGGTGTTCAGGAGCGTCTTGCGGCACGCCGCCCGGTAGGGAACATGAACGAAGGTCCCTTTTGATTTCTCCGCAAGGTGAGCACTGTGCCGTGACGGAACTTGCCCAACCGAGGTTCCCCTACGGCGCTGGAGCACCGGCGCCGTGGCAGCAGTCGAGAGGGCCTCGACCGCGGTGGCGTGTGCGCTAGCCGGGGTGTCCACGGCCGGCAGGGTGTTGTCAACCGTGATGTCATGCACAGCGACACGTGGGGTCGCAAGCCCACTAGTGTCGGATGCCGGCTGAATGTCGAAGTTGAAGCTGAAGATGGAGGACGCTCGCTGAGGAGATGAATCCGATGGGACCCCAACTCCAGCAGAGTCAGTCGAGGCCGTGTCCGAGGACACCGTGTGCAGGGGCCCCCCGGTCAGCGATAGCGAGTCTTGGTTGTCGGTGTCGACGAAGCAGCGAGACAGGACGAACGCAAGGTCCAGGATGCAAGCAGTAGCCGCATCGACCCTGCGGGCTCCCCCGGCTGGTGAAGGTGGAAAGTGCCGGTTTGTCGGGTGTTGTTGCTGCCGACGCTGCTGGTCCCTCAGGTTAGGCACCGGAGGGCCCTGAATAGGGCCCGGTGGGGGGCGTGTTGGACCGTGCTTGAAATAGGGGATGAGGTTGCCGTCCTCGCCGATCCGGTCAACGCAGTCCCAGACAAGGATCGGCATGATCCGGGCAATGCCACCGAAGCGGCCCTCACCGAGGCGAGCGGACACGTCGACATCATAAGGGATGTCAAGCCTCTCATTGACCTCGAGAATAAGGCGCTAAGGATCGAAATTGTCCCCTGAAATCAGAGAAGCCATCAAATGCCTGTTTGATCTTGTCCTCAAACCAGTGCTCATTGGGGGAATCAAGCACATGGACATAAGCGAACCACGGAGGGACCCAGTAGAAGCAGTTGGAGCACTCATCCGGGCGTTGCATGGAGAGCTCGGAGCCCTCATGGTGGATGGGGTTGTGGTCATGTAGGATGTCCCTTGCTGCACGATCCTCGCAATGGAAGAGCATGGCACCACGAGTGGTGGGGTGGAAATCGACAGGCATGAGGGGCTCCACAGTGGCAGAGAAGCCCGGAGGAAGCCCGACACCTCTTCGCCATAGGAATCAGCGGATCAATGTATGCGAAGAGGAGACGATCTAACACCTCATATCTGCCTGGGGGGAGCCATGCACTGATGGAGTGAGCACGTCCCTCCCAGGAGAACTCAGAGCTGGAAGAACCGTCGAAGGCTTCGCTTTCCACCTCCTCCTTGCTGCTCCCGTCGGACGCCGGTGGTAGGGCCGGGAGATGAGGTCCCGGGAGACTCACAGGGCATTCAGAGGAGACCCTAGAGGCAGTGCAGGCTACGCGGCGGCTACAGCATGGGTGGTGGAGACATGCTTGTAGTAGGGTCGTCGTTGGGGGACGGAGACGCATTGAGCACCTCCTTGCCCAGCCCGCCAACGGCAAACATGTCCTGCGGCAGCGAGGTCAGGGCAGAATGCAGGACGTGCAGCATGGGGGAGGAGAGGTCGAGCTCAAAGTCCAGTGCCTTAGTACTAGAGGATGGGACCATATGCCGAGCAGCGTAGGCCGACAGCAACAGGCGCTCCTGCCGGATCGGTTCCGGCGAGTTGGGAGGAGGCGAGGTGGTACGTGGCGGCGAGGCATCACGCGGGCACTGCACGAAGGAAATCGCGTGAACCGAGCGACGCATGGCCGGCACCGCAATGGACGGCGAACGGCTTCACTCCATCGAGAGAAGGAAGGAGAGCTTCATCGCACACGAGCGACAATCAGAGGAGCGGTGGCAAGCCCGGCAACGAATCGGGTCATGACAGTTCTTAGCGAGGTGGTCAGGCGAGAGACATCTAAAGCACAGGTCTTTTGCAAGGATGGGTTTAGGGTTTTTCAGTGTCCTTTGAGCCAGGCGAGCCAGAGTTAAGGCCACCTGCAAGTAGGTGGGCTTGGGCGCATGAGGAGCAATGACATTAACGTTGCTCTTGGGGCGCGTTCAGCTGATAGTGACAAGTCTCGAGGCCACACCCCGAACGGGAGGCAAGCTGGAGTTGGCAGACTTGCCAACAGGCGCATTCAAGAGATGCAGTGGCAACAAGCCCAGGTGAATCCTGCCACTGGATGGCTCCACAGAGGTAGGTCGGGTTTATGGCTGGCCATAGACTTTTCAGGGACAAGGGGCTTTGGCAGCTGGCAGGTCACCTCCATAGTAAAGTCATCTCCCTCCCCAAAAACGAGGGGTAAACGTTCAAACGCAGCAATGGTGGCCTCCAACGAACCATGGAGAAAAAGAACGGTGGACCCTAAATGGATAGCTCCCACAACCGAGAGAATATTGGCCACATTTTGTGACGCTACTGAGAACCAAAAAAACACCCGGAAGAACGCAAATGGCTCTAATGCGACTCGGATAAGGAGCAAGTATACGCTACAAAGCATTCTGCAGGAAGTGGCAAGTGAACTTCGGATCACAAGATGGGGAGTTATCCATACCGGAGCTGGTGATGATGAAGGGCTGACGAGGTTTGGCACAATGGCGGTGTGGAGGTATAAACTCCATATACCCTCACGGCCTACTTTGGGCCGACACGCTATCACCAGGCCGGCCCATCAAGCTTCAAGACCGATCGGCTCAGGCTGGTCGGACTGACCTAAAATAGGCAAGAATATCGAAGACCGACAAGGAGGACAAGACCTAGCCGGGATAGGAAAGTTTAGACTTGTAAAGTATATAAACTTAGTACCGAGATAGGCTAGTTCCGACTTGTAACCTTGCTCCCGCGATATATAAGGAGAGCAAGGACCCCCATGCCGAGGACGTAATCCGGCATAACGCATTTACTCATACATCCACATCATAATCGAAACAGAGCGGGACTAGGGTTTTACGCATCCTTGCGGCCCGAACCTCGGGTAAACCTCGTGTGATTGCTCCCTGTTTACGTCTTGCTCGCAATCTCGTGCGCCTTCCGCCAATCCATTACCGGTCGGGGCATACCCCCGTCGGACTATCGCCGATATTTCGTCGACAGTGGCGCGCCAGGTAGGGGGTGCGCACCGAGATTTCACGTCGATCAAGATGGTTTCCTTCCCGGCTTCCATGACCTTCGAAGCTGGCCTGACCTTCAACTTCGGAACGTTCACCTGGACTTCCAACTCAGCAACTGCTACTACAACTCTCACGCCTCCGGCTATCACGCCGACAATAATGGTGGCTACGCCAAACAAGATCCAACTCATCCCGGTGACCACCATTACAGTCCCAACCAATCCACTACTGATAGTTGACGGCACGGCGTCAACACCTCCGACAGGTCCTAACCAAAGGAGGCATGTCAGCAACACGGATCTACTCCGTTTGATCCATCAACAAGACATGAGGTTGACAAAAACCCATGCCAACTTTGAGTCACTCCGACGACGTGTCAGTCGCGATCTACAAATCGCGCGACAACAACGAATTCCTAATCCATCGACACGAAGGCAGAACAACAATCGTAGAGTCACTTTTGGGCGCTCCGAGCGGCCACGTTTGCAGCCGGTGAATCTACAACGACGCGTTCCAACAAATCCTCGTGGCAACCATACACGGCCAGATGGCGGCAGAAACTCACAGCAGCTCCGACCACGGCCGATCATCGTACGCGGTGGTCGGAGAGGCCAGCCGAGCAACATACGGCAGAGAATCCTGGCCGATATTCAAGATCTGAGAGAGAGGACTTCACAACAAGCCTCACGGAACAACAGCAGTCCAGTTCAGACGACACAAACTACCCGACACGATGTACCTAGTCGGAGTTACGCGTCAACAGTACTGTGCAGAAACGCCCGTCGCAACGAACGACGGCGACGCCAGCGAGAAATCCGACGAACTGGTCGGAACCCGCCAACTGCACCTACTGCGGCAACGCAGCAAGAACGACTCCCACAAAACAACACATCTAACGCCCGGTTGTTCGCAGAACGCACCGAGCTAGCTGCTGCCCTTCGTCGTGATGAACAACGGAGGGAAAGCGACAAAGAAGAGATATTGACTGCCATGACAACATCGGGTGCAACGGAGCAAAGAGTAGAACGGCCACGAGCACGATCAACTCGGTCTCCTCAATGACAAGCGCGTCGGCACACAAAGGCCGGGGCACTTGCCGACCGACACCAAGACGTAGAAAGAAAACGAAGGGAAGAGCGCCAAAACACATGGCGGCAACCGGAGAAATCGCCGCGGTTCCGGCATAAGCCCATTAAGGGATGGCACGAGGGATTCACCTAACACGGATGAGCCTCGTTGTTGTACCCAACCCATACAAACGACCACTATATACAAACGTGCTCGGAGTCCTCCCCCTTCCGAACGGTTCCATCCGTCCAAACAAACCGCAATGGTTTTATCACTCCCTTCCCCGGACAATTTGCGGACCGAGAGAACCAAACCGGAGGCTCCCCGGTCCAACTCCTCCCGAGGACGGATACCTCCCGCACACCGAGCACATATTCCCTAATCCAATAAACCCAGACCAATCTTCGGCGCATCGAACGATTCGATCACCGGGCGCAAAACATCCGAAGGCATGTTCATAAACGGCGAGTGGTACGAAGTAGTACAAAAAGGAAGCCGGTTGAGAAGAACTCAAGCTCCTTAGATTCCTTTACGATGTGCCTTTTCCAAAAAGGACAATCTCAATACTACTCGGAACGGGATAACTATATCCGACCACGCCCGACGCCGAGACGATCAAGTCTTGGACGATGACGACCTACTACTCTGCACCGAAGAAGATCCGGTCATGATTCACGACTTGGAAGAAGGAGAAGCCGAGCCGGAAAACTAAAAAGAATGAGAGATACGTCCTCCTCTTTTATCGACAAGTTTTCTTTTTAGGCGATTTCCCTTTCAAGGTTTAAGTTAGCGTCGATCGTACACATCGTTGTAAGTCATTCTAAATGACAAAAAAGCAATCTAATGTGTACTATTTTATAATGAGAAATCAAGTTCTTCGTGTCAAACACTTGAGCACATGAATTTTTCTTGTCATTCAAAGGAAAATCATCCCTCGATCCGACGCGTTACAACATTCTCTAAACAGAGGATTCCAAATCCCGAAACAAAATCCTACGGCATAAACATGACAAAGTCATAAAAAAGATCTAAATAAAGAGATAAATAAAAGGAATCTCGAAGGATTCTGGCACAAGACACATCTCAAAAGATCCAATTCCTTCATTGAAAATATAAAAATTTTTACAAACGGGGGACCGATTGCATCTAAGCAATCTAGTCATCCCCAAAAAGCTTGCCGACCACCGGAGTCCACAGGAGTCGCGGCAACGACGGCCTCCGCTGCCGCCCGGCGAACTTCGACGGCGCCGCCCTCCATGGCGTCATGCGCCGCCACCGACAGCTCCATGCCACGGACGTCGACACCGGAGATGGCATCGACGGTAGCATAGGCGGCGGAGGCACCATGACGGACGCCATGAAGCGCCACAGCGGCCACCTGGCCGGGGATCGTCGCCAGCCGCGCGACCACGTCGCCACCCTGGGCGTTCACCGCGTCCGCCGCGGCATGCGCGGCCTCCTGCAGCTGCTCCAGCTGCTCCGTCAGCTCTGTAAAAACAGACTAAATGATTAACGCGCCAAGGCAAGCACAATTCAGAGAATATGAACAATAAAGAACATGATACTTACCGCCGACCTTGATGTCGGCAGCCTCACGCTGCCGAAGCAGCGTATCCACTTGGACCTTGCGGGCCAGCCTCTCGTCCGCCGCCTCATCGACGGCGGCGTTGGCTTCGGCGTCGAAGTCGGCGGCCCGCTGCTTCTCCGCCTCCAGCTCCTCCTGGGCGGAGGAGAGCGCCTTCAGGAATAGGTCCACGTTCGCCTCCGCCTGCCCCAGTTGCTTGGTGGCCTCGGAATAGAGATCCCGGACGTGCTCCAGCTCCGCCCTACAGCGGTCGAGCGCGACGCTGGGAGTTCGGGAAACGCACTCGCCGAACGCGGCGTGGAGACACTGGCGGCCACCGCCGCCTCTTCCGCCGCCGCTTGCTCCGCCGCAGCAACGGCAGCTCCGGCCTCCACGACCGGAGCCACCTGCTCGGGGGCCGCAGCCTCCGGCACATCCCGCGGCTCCTCCGCCGCCCTCCTCGCCGCCTCGGCAGCGCCCGCGGCGGAGGTGCCTGCCGCACCTCCAATGGTCAGGAGGGTGTACCTACATTGTGAACGAAAAATAGCGGTTACACCAAAAGAAGAAAACCCCAAGATTAATCAAGGAAAAACTCCAATCCAAGCTCACCTCCTCCGCGGCCTCACCTCCCGAGGGAGTTCACCGACTCCTCCTCCTCCGCCGGCGCTTACCGTGACGGCGATCCATCTAGAAGGCGGCGGCGCGAGTATGGGATCTAAAACCCTAAGTTTGCGGAAGCAGATGGACAAGAACAAGAACAGAGAATGCGCTGCGTGCACAGAACTCCCAGCGCAGGCCGTAATTTATAGAAGAGCCCGGAGGACTCGAGAAGGCAACCGACGAGATCGTGGGTAATCAAAACCTCGCGGCCCTCTCGTTTCCCAAGAGCACGAAGCGACGAAAACCGCTCCACTCAAGCGACGTGCATTTATACGTTCCCCTCGCATCGGGAACCCCCCGTGCGCTCGCCGACGCACGACGTCAGGAAGGTGGAGCGATTGAGACACCGACACAATGGACCCACCACATCAGCAAGAATTGACTTGACCAAAGACGAAAAACCGTACGCCGGTTGGACGCGACGGGTCGGTTGCTGATGTACGGTTGCATCAGCAAGCGAATATTTTTTGCTCCACACGCGATCATGACGTGCCACGACGGACAAAAGATAAGTACCCAACATCTCTAACAATTTTTCTATTTTATTCGGTTCACCCATTTCAAAAGACCACACTTCGAAAAAACCAGTTCGCACAAATTTCTTTCCTCAAACACGAAGCCAACCAGGAATGCACTGTCTCTGGTCTCACTCGCTACGTGTTCACAGCTCCAACGCTATACAACACGAGTGATCCAAATGGTCGCTCCCAAAGGAAAAGGGCTCCAAACATTCCGGCACCGTGCTGTTTGTTTAGGATCATCTAATCCCTAAGGACTGTCGGCTCTTGAATGAGAAAGAAAAGAGTGCTTCCGCTTGACAATTTTTCTTCCAAACTTGTAATAAGCATGACCTACCCTTCTGCATAACAGAATTTTACACACCATATCATTATTCTTTCAGGAACAAAGGCATGATCAAAGCCCGCCACGGGAAGACGGTGGTTCACAGCAAAATATAGATAAGTGCTCTATTAACCTAACATACATGCCTTCACCGATCTTTTTTCACAAAAGATTTCTTTACACGAACTACTTCAAAGTACGTTCGAAAAACTCTTTACAAAGTTAAAAACATCCTTTTTTCTTTGTATCAAAATGGCCAAGTACGTCACCCCTCCAACAGAAAACAATCAGCATGCACTGTCTCTGATCAATCCCGCTACGTGTTCACAGCTCCAACGCTATACAACACGGGGATGACAGTCGCTTCCAACGGAAATAGGGCCCTAAGTGATTCGGCAACGCGCTATTCACTATAGGTCATCTACACACACGAGGACCGATTAACTCTAAGGAGAGGCGATTACCAAGACCATTCTTAAATAATACATCCCGATACAACTTCGTGTCATAGATTATATCAAATCAATACGATTCAGCATACCTCATCAAAACATTCACTCATACCAAATTTTCTCTTTGCAGCAACAACTCGAAGAAGTGTTCCAACCCGCATTTGTAACAAAGTTGCAAAGATAGCATAAACAATTCAACCTACACAATCCGACAAACACTGAAGCCGGGATTTTTTCGCCAATGATACCGGTTATTCTGGCACACAAATAGCAAAGCTATTTTCATGGGTTTAGATTCAAAACCATGGTCTCACAAACCCACGCTGACCGAGTTAAGTAGCAAAGCTGCCTTAACTTAATCATGACAAAGTCATGGCATGGTTCAAACCGACCAGCCCAAATGAAATTTGGCTGCTCTGGTCTCACTCAAAGAGTGGTCGGAAACACATAAAGCACGATATAATTGTCTTCTTTTTTAGACCCCGACATAACGTGTTCCACCTCATCTCGTGCTCGGGGACTACGTGGGCCCACGTCACCCGAGAGGTGACATGGGCTAGATCCTTCTTTTAGAGCTTGCCGCAACATATACTATCTTACAAGCAACCTCGGGACTACGTGGGCCCACGTCATTTGCATGACTCGGCTGATCCTTTCTCTCTACAAAGAGTTTAGTTTCAAAACTAAGCTAAGGCAACGACCAATCACGACAGATACCATGTGATGGCAGGCATCACACACTAACGAGGGCCCACGTCTCCGCATTTGGGACCCTTTCAAAATTCTTTTTTCTTTTCGGAGCATCATAAATCTTTCGGTCAAAACCGAAAACGTCAACCAAGTGTAAGCAAAGTGTGGTCGGAAGCATTAGACGGTCCTCCGACCCATGCTCGGACTATATGTCGAACATGTGTCCGACCACCCTTTCTCACTCAACCAAGCAAGACGGTGTTTTTTCCCTCAAGATCCATGATGCTCGGGGACTAGCTGTGGAGGTATAAACTCCATATACCCTCACGGCCTACTTTGGGCCGACACGCTATCACCAGGCCGGCCCATCAAGCTTCAAGACCGATCGGCTCAGGCAGGTCGGACAGCCTAAAATAGGCAAGAATATCGAAGACCGACAAGGAGGACAAGACCTAGCTGGGATAGGAAAGTTTAGACTTGTAAAGTATATAAACTTAGTACCAGATAGGCTAGTTCCGACTTGTAACCTTGCTCCCCGCGATATATAAGGAGAGCAAGGACCCCGTGCCGAGGACGAGAATGCGGCATAACGCACGACTCATACATCCACATCATAATCGAAACGAGAGAGGAAACGGGACTAGGGTTTTACGCATCCTTGCGGCTCGAACTGGGGTAAACCTCGTGTGATTGCTCCCTGTTTACGTCTTGCTCGCAATCTCGTGCGCCTTCCGCCAATCCATTACCGGTCAGGGCATACCCCTGGTCGGACTATCGCCGATATTTTGTCGACAGGCGGTGTGGCTTTCGGCAAGGATCTTGCGTTGCAGAACTTCTCCCAACAAGGGCGTCTGCGAGGGCATGCGACGCGGCGGTCCAGCAGGAGCATCCTCGAGGCGAGGACCGAGCGACTGCGTAGGAGTCTCGACGAGCAACCTCCGAGGAGTGGTAGTGGCAAGAGGCGATGGTGGTGGTGGAGGAGGCTTTGGAAATGGGGAAGGAGGCAAAGGGGGCGGCGGTGAAGGTGGAACAGCAGTAGGCGAAAGCTGTGAGGGCTCCAGGGCGGGCTGTAGTGGAGGAGGCGGCGGTGTAGGGGGCGGCGGTGGGGGTGGCGGAGGCGGAGGTTATGAGGCGGCGCCATCGCTAACGCCGGGGGTTGAGGCAGCCATCATCTCCCCGTCCTCCGCCTAGTCGGATTTGCGCCCCGCCGTTGCTTTTTGGCTCCCTATCCTTTTGGTGTTTGCACAATGAGTTCCCTTGTTTTTGGCTTCTGATCTGTGCTGCTGGATAGGATGAACGGGCACAACCATCTGCGGCAAGCATTCTGGACATAGCAGAGTAGAGAGGAAAAGGGGCAGCTATAGGTGGGAGAAGATCAACTATGTTTGTTCCCTTGTCCTAGGTACTCATCGAAGATTTAAACTCATTGTTGGACTAGTGAGTTTGTGTGACAATGAGTGGATGTGCCCACTATTTATAGGGGTGGAGAGGAGGATCTTCCCGGCATATTCCTCGCAAATATGGTAGGGTCTTTGGCGCCAATTGACCACCGACAGTGGGAACCGCCTTAGACTCCCGCCAATAGCAACCAGGTCAAACTGGGGCCCAGGGGGCCACCAGACTAGGTCGGCTGACCTGGGGCGTTGGCCGACCTGGCCTTTGTCCCCCTGGTCTCCAGCTTCGGCCCACTGTCTTGTATCTTCAATGTATTCTTGGGCCTTGGTGTTGTGTTTGCATTTGACCGAGGATATTTGGGTTTTCTTGATAATCTTGGGCTCTTCCCATGCCGGGTTTCCTGGAGACTTTGCATATGGATGTTCTTTTATTGTTTTGTCTCCTGATAATCCTCCGGCATGCATAAATTCACCAACACTTGTGAAAATGGTTAGTTTGATAACCCTACCTCTAGTGTTGATTCACATTTAAGCCCAAACATGCAGATGGTTGACGGCGAAATATCTACAATAACAGTCATCAACAATGGTGTTTTCCTAGGCCTTGGCAAGCCCAGAAAAACTAATTTCGTCCGAATCAGATTCCGGATGAGTGAGTTATGCATGTTTTTTGTGTGCTATTACCCACCGTTTTTGGTGTCCCGGGCAATTCCCTTGGTATGTATTTTTTCTAACATTCTCTCGAGCACAAATTTTTTGCAATTTGCCTTTCATGGTGTTTTCCTAGGCCTAGACAAGCCTAGAAAAAATTTCGTCTGAATCGGATTCCAGATGAGTGAATTATGCCCGTTTTTCGTGTGCTATCACCCATCGTTTTTGGCGTCAGGGCAATTCCCTTGGTATGTATTTTTTCTAGCATTCTATGAGCACCATTTTTTTTGAAATTTTCCTTTCATGGTGCTTTCCTAGGCCTAGGCAAGCCTAGAAAAAAATTTCTCCAAATTAGACCCAACGCGAGTGAGTTATGTCCCGTTTTTCCTATGCTATTGCCCACTGTTTTCAATGTCCTGGGCAATTCCCTTCGTATGTATTTTTTCTAATATTCTCTAAGCACCAATTTTTTGCAATTTGCCTTTCATGGTGTTTTCTTAGGCCAAGGCAAGCCTAGAAAAATTTCGTCCGAATCGGATTCTGAATGAGTGAATCGTGTGATATTACCCACCATTTTTGGCGTCCTGGGTAATTCCCTTGGTATATATTTTTTTTTCAAAACATCTCGAGCACCCATTTTTTGAAATTCTCCTAGACAAAATACCCGCTATCTTGTCACCCTTACCTGAATTATTTGAACTTAGACCTAAATTACACGAAGCTGAGGTATCCGATCCCAAACTCGTATAGAGATTTTGATTACCTGAAGTTTGTTTGGGTAATTCGGTTAATTAATATCCCCAGGTGTCGGTGTCTTTGTGCTTGTGATACTTATCATTTTATATTAGTACATGATTCTCTCCGTTTGAAAAAGTGACTGCTCTTCAAATTGATGTTCAAACTCTATACAAATTGCTGAAGAAATCATGTATAAATCGTTACTGATATATAAGAAATCATGTATAAGACGGCTCTTCATTGCCACTTAATTTTATTTTTGTTTCACTTATACGCCATTGATGTATGGAATCAGTTAATGATGTTACAGGAAATGACAATTATACCCTTGTCATCAGTAGAGGCATAACCCTAAAAATATAGAAAGATCTTTTCCATGCTAGCAACACTTTGTGCGGTAGAGTGTATGTAGCCACGAAGGTTAATAGCTACTTTGTTGAAAGTTGAAACAGGTATAAACAGCAGATCATGTCGTTTTAGCTAGGCTTCTATATCTGTTCATTATATTTGTAGATTTTTTTCAAGATACTAACTACGCGCATCATTAGTATTGCAAACCATCCTGAAGACCTGAACACCTGACGTAGTAGTACAGTTCGTTGTTAGCTTAGCTGGTAGGACGTACAATGCAAGAGAGTGAACAAGAAGGGGAAGAAAGGGAGCTCGTGTCCTCCGCCCAAGAGCTTGTCGATATGCCATGTCCCAAAAAGGTTTTGGTAGTATGCGGATTGCGCTTCGTTCGTTCCTCCTCTCGCCCTTGGCGAACGAGTCTCATGGATCCGCGGTTTTGTGTTTGGGTCAATCAAACCGCTGGACTGTTAAGCGTTCATTTCTCGCTTAATACAAAAATATGCAAGTCTTTTGTGTGATCGAGAAAAAAAAACTTGTTGCAATCTTCGTTTGGGCAAATAAAGTTATAACACGTTATTATATATAAAAAAAGTATTCGATTGTCCGCAAAGCCAAGGTTCGAGGTTTCCTCGGCCGAGTGGTTAAAATCTTCCATCTTAGGAACAATGCCCCGGCTGGACCGAGTTTTGTGTAATGTTGGCAGCTATAAATGCTGAACTTGAACGGTAGCTCACTCGCGAAACATGAATACAGGCCGGATACAACCACAAATCCGGTCGACGGTAAAAACAATGAAGATATCATTTGTCGCCTTTGCTCACATTTTGCACCGAGCATATATCTATGATTATATAAACTCCTCTAGCTACCTACCATGGTGACCCCGCCAAGGCACGAAGTCATCTCGGTTGTCAGTATTCCTTTGTCGCAACCGCAGTCTCAGCTCACCACCTCTTAATCATCCCCGATCAAGGTTGATTGCGTGCATTGGGTTCTTCCTCATGTCCACGTTCGAGAATGGGTCGAATTCACTTCAAGGCCAACAACCCCGTAAGTTTTGCGAAACTCGATCGTCCCGAGCTCGGCAATTTAAATTGTAGTCAAATATCTGAATGATGCATGCATTAATGCGGTCTCTCCCGACAAAGCACCATATACTATCCAACGGCCGTGTGTGTGTGCTGAGTACGTGTGTGTCCAGCGACACGCGCCTCACCGCGACGGGCCGCCGTCCGGCACACAGGCCACGATCTGCCGGCCACTTGCGCGTGACCGCGCGCGGAGTGGGGTCACGCGGCGGCGCACCACGCGGTGTCGCGTCGCGGGGTTCGCGCGGCCAGCCGCCACGGATCCCGCTTTGGCTTGTCACCGGAATCATCCTCGGATCCCGAGCCGCGCTTCTCCGACCTCCGTGCCTGCTCCCCGGGATGACTACACATGGGATATGGCTGTTCTTCTTCACCGATTGAAGCCTTTCCTCTCCGTAATTTTTTACCGGATCTTCACCGGTAGATCACACCCGGTTCGCCGCCGCCGACGGATCCTCATCGGCGTCCGCGCTTCGTCGGACCGGTCAAAGATCTGCGGCTGCAGCTGTAATGAAGAATGCCTTCCGTACCGATCGCGCCGTCGGTTCGGAAGGCCCTGCGAAGAGTTACAGCCAAGGAATCACGAGGTCCTGATCGAGTTCCTTCGGGCAAATTTTGGGACTCCGATTCTGACTCGGAGTGCGAAGATTTGGGGAATGTGGAGGACCTGGCGAGGGCGTTGTCATGGCCCCGCCGATCCATCGGCAACAACGCTATCAAATCGACGGCAGAGGTGCCGCTCCCGGCATCGACGTCGGCGTCTCCGGAGCCGACGAGGCCTTCGCCGCGGCCTCCTATCCCGCCGACGACACCGCCCCTTCGGAGGATCAAACTACCGTGAGGTCTTCCCGGAAGGGGCCACCGCCGTCACGGATCACACCCATGGCGACTTTGGGCGATTTCATCAAAGCATCTCCACGGCGGGTTCATCGAAGCTAGCCTTCCGGTGGAGATCCGTGACACGCGCGATCCGAATTTCGACCGACCCGGACCGGCTGCCCATCGCCTCGACCGGGTCCAACACAACCGGTCCGGGCCCAATACGGCGCACCTGGACCAGGCTGGACCGATTCCGAACCAGGTCCGACCGGCATCTTCGCTCGCGCAACAGGACCAGGTCAGAACGTCGCCCTCGTCGCCCGATCGGGTAGACAGACCGGCTTCACCCTCGACCACGACGCCCGATCATAGTGGAAGACCTAAGAGACGCCTGGTGAACCCTTTCCTGTTCGTCAGCGCCGCACCGTCCTACCGCGAGGTTCTCATGGCGCGTGGCGACGGGAGAGGTTGGAGAGGAAATCGGGGCGGCGCGCAACACCACCGCGTCCAAGGGCGCGGCGATCAAGGCCGCCCCCGTGATCCGGACCACGGACGTGTTCAGGCAGGTGGGCGCGGCGCCCCCCTGTTGGGATATGACCCCCATATACCCTTGCGGCTATCCTTGGGCCTCACCGCCGAAGGCGGCCCAGTCCAAGACGAAGACGTGCGACACACGACGTGCTCCGCACGGATTAGTATTAGTACCAAATAGGTTATTCTACTTGTAACTTTGTCCCTTCGGCATATATAAGGAGGGGCAGAGGTCCTTTAGCAGGAAAACCCAACACAATTGAATACGGAGCAGATCTCTACGGTCTCTCTTGTAACCCAAACCTCCATGGTTTGGGACATCTCAGATCGAATCAATACAACTCAACAGAGAGCAGGACGTAGGGTATTACGCTTCTTAGCAGCCCGAACCTGGGTAAACCGTGTGTTCTGTCCTCTGTTGCACGTCTAGTTCGTATTCTCCCGCACCTTCACCGCAATTCTACCACCGTGGGATACCCCGTGGTGGACTGCCGGTTATCCGTAATCGACACCCCTCCCCCCGCAAGCTGGAGGTCGCGGCGGCCCTCCCCCGCAAGCTGGAGGTCGCGGCGGTGATCGCGACCCTCCTCCCCCGGCTGGAGGTCGCGGCGCCCCTCCCCCGGGTGATCGTGGTGGCCATCCTCCCCCGGCTGGAGGTCGCGGCCCACCCTGTGGTCGCGGGCGCCTAGGGCGGCCGTGGAGGAGCGCGAGGCGGCCCCCAAAGACCCACCCTTTGAAGATGGAGCTGCTGCGGTGGGCAATGACGCCCCCGCCGAACCCAGCAAGGGTATGGACAACGACAGGAAGATGAAGCGCAAAGAGCCGCTGGAGTGCCCGATCTGTACGGAGGAGCACTACACTCACCTGTGCCCGCTGTTGCGCGGCCCCAAACTGTCCGTCGCCTTCTGTGCTGCTGCAGAGGATGGTATGGTTTTTTTTCCAAATTCAATCTGCTAGGAATAATGAAATTGTGGAAGTTGTCAGTTCTTCGTCAGCAGCCCTCATCACAGTAGAAGTTGGCAAAGTTTCTGCACGGTTGCTCAAGTCCGAATTGGCAAGGATCATTCCTGTCCCATGGGATTGGGAGGTCCAAACGATGGGGGCAAAATCTTATGTTGTCTCGTTTCCTAGCAAAGAAGAACTTGATCGAATGATTCAGATTGAATTCATCAACACTAAGAACAAGGAAGGCACCATCAAGTTTGCTGAGTTCGTGGATGATGTTCAGCCCATTCGCACGCTTGAGCAAGTGTGGGTGAACGTCACGAAGGTACCCAGGGTTCTTCGCTCCTTCCTCCCACTGTGGGCGGTAGGGACCATAGTGGGGTCTACACAAAAGGTAGACATGGTACACCTGAGGGTGACAGGTCAGGTTTGTATCCTGGTGGTAGTGTATGAAGTGCAAAAGATCCCTACGTATGCAGATGTTTGTGTTGGCGCTGGCATCTACCGCCTGTACTTTAAGGCGGAGGAACCTCCTCAGATCGATCCTATCCAGTCAGAGGATGAAGACCTATAGAGTGATAAAGATAAGGAGCTGGAGGGGGATGGTGACCGCGAGATGACAGACGCAGACAATAATACACAAAACCCCCAGCAGGATAATACAAATGATCCTGTACTGCCTGCAGAGCCTCCACAGAACATGCCCCCGCAGAAGCAAGCAGCTTTGGTGGATGAGGTTATGCCTCCGCGAAGCGTAGCTCTAGTGGAAGAGGCTATTGATCCGGCATGCACTCAACTCATCAATGAGATCGTTTCAAAAGTGATGCTAGAGCCGATATTAAGATAGGAGATGGAGTTGTTGATTTGCCTAACAATTCCGCCTCTGTTTTCTTGTCTTCGCACGCGACGCCGGTGAGTTGGGGGCTCTACTTTGCCCTCTTGCCCCTCTTCTTACATCGACGGACGGTGAGCCCGAGGGAGTGGATTCGGGGTTCATTCGATCGAACCCCTAGACCCGCTTCGGGACACACAGGAGCTGCCTTCGGATGCCTTGCAGCTAGAGGGTGAGAACTGCACTATGGCCGCTATCACTCCTGTTGGCATGGGGGTCCTGCTTCACCGACTACCCCCTAGCTGGCACGGACCGCCAGCACCGTCCCCAGCAGAGGTGGCGACCTCTACGCAGGCTGGCATGGGGGGTCTTGTACCGCCCCATGCCAGCAGCCCGCTGCCTTCACCGCCACGTGACACCAGCACAGACGCATCTGCCATGATCGCGGTCGTTCTTGCTGGTATGGGGGGTCCTGCATCACCGACTACCCCCTAGCTGGCACGGATCCACCAGCCCAGGCAGGAGAGGTGGCGACACACGACGGCGAGGCAGGTGACTATGTCGCTTCCCCTGGGAAGGACAGCACCACCATCCCCCCAGTGGGCGTCACCAGCACACAGGCTGGAGTGGGGGGTCTTGCACCGCCCCATGCTAGCGATCCGCCGCCAGAGCCGTTACTGCGGGCCGTTGAGAAGACCACGCCGACAGCTACCGCAGCAGCCCCTCGTCCCAGGAAGAGGGCGGCTGTAGTAAGACCCATCACAGAGCCTCGCCGCAGCGACAGGAATAAGGCAACAGCGGATGTCCACACCCTACTCAAGGCTGAACATCTGACGGCAAGGAAGAACCTCGAATCTCCAGGTAACTCTTTCACTAGTTTTCCAGATTCGAAAGTTCTTTCAAACCTTGGTAGAATAGGCATTAACCTAGGCTCCTCACCGTAGTTTCAATCAAAAACTTAGAGGTTGACAGGTTAGTGCTTTGTGCTAATAAAAAAAAAAGGTCTTGCTAAATCCAAAATCTCCAATCCGGAGAGTGAGGATGAGCGGAATGACCAACTTGATGCAATTCTCAGCCACGCTTGTGGAGATCTAAATGAGAATTTGCTGGAGGAGGAGAGGATCAAATCGAGGATCTCTCTCCAACCCGCGGAAGAAAAATATCATAAAGCCAAAAATTCTTTAAATGGCAATCTTCCAAATAAGCCAAAGACTCCCTCCAAGTTTGTTTTAAAATGAAAGGAGTTTTCTCGGAATAGCAGAGGTCTTGGAGACTTGGCTAAACATAGATTCTTGGCTGAACTAGTTAAGGAGGAGCAAATTAATTTTATTGCTCTCTCTGAAATAGGACGGGATTCATTCCCGGATCATGTCCTCAAAAATCTTTGTGGGGGACAGGATTTTATTTGGCACGCCATGGCACCCCACGGCAGGTCTGGGGATATCTTGCTTGGTGTGGATATGAATGCCTTTGACATTGGAGCAATCGATGAGGGGGACTTCTATGTTAAATTCACCCTAAGAGTCAAATCAAATGACTTCAAATTTGTGCTATATACGGTCTATGGCCCTGCACTACTCCAGAATAAGAGGGACTTTTTAGTAGAACTCGCCAATACTTGTTCCAAACAAACTCTTCCATATATCATCGGAGGAGACTTTAACATAATGCGAAGCCCGAAGATAAGAGTTCTCGGAGACTTCGATCCTAAATGGCCAAATCTTTTCAATGCGGTCATTGAATCTCGGATCTCAAGGAGATTTCAATGGCCGGCCGCCAATATACGTGGGCAAGCCCGGTGATGACCCCACCTTTGAAAAGTTGGACGAGTTCTCGTCAAGATTGAATAGGAAATCATGTTCCCATTAGCAACAGTCCAACCCAGGGATAGAAATATCTTAGATCATTATACTCCCCTGGTGCTTAGTACAGGAGCTTCGACCCACCAGACCAACCGTCCTTTCAAATTTGAGAGGGGATGGTTGATCAGAGATGGATTCTTTGATATAGTTGCAAATATCTGGCAACAGCCATGCTCTGGATCCACCCCCCTAGAACGTTGGCTGTCTAAGATTCGTAGACTCTGACAATATCTAAGGGGTTGGTCTAAACACACTGTAGGGTCATATCAAAAAGAAAAAAGACTCTGCTAGCTCTCTTAGATAATCTTGATAGGAGAGCTGAAACCACTCCTTTATCGGATCAAGAGATTAATTTGAAACACTATCTCAAAGAACGTTTAGTTAATCTCTTGAGAGAAGAGGAATTAAAGTGGTATGAGAGAGCCAAGGTTAAAACCCTATTGGAAGGGGATGCTAACACCCGGTTCTTTCATCTGGTTGCCAATGGAAAACACCGCAAACAACACATTTATAAGCTTGAAAATGATCAAGGTGTTGTAGTAGGTGATGCGAACCTCAAAAGTCATATCATGACTTATTATAAAGATTTATTTGGGGCCAACCAGAAGATCTCGATATCTCCCTGATGGAAGACCAAAACCTGGATATCCCACAGGTATCACCGGAGGAAAATGATATCCTCATAAGCCCATTCACTGAATCAGAAGTGAGGGAAGCGGTCTTCCAAATGGAGCATAATAAAGCTCCAGGCCCGGATGGTTTTCCAGCAGAATTCTATTAGGTCTTTTGGGGAGTTATCAAGGGTGATCTTCTACCTTTATTTGAAGAACTACATAAGGAGGCTCTTGACCTCTATAGCCTGAATTTTGGTATTATTACCTTAATCCCTAAGATGAATAATGCCACTAGAATTCAGCAATATAGGCCGATTTGTGTTCTAAATGTGAGTTTTAAAATATTCACAAAAGTGGGCACAAATAGACTTAATTTGGTAGCTAAAACTGTGGTGAGACCAACACAGGCGGCTTTTATGCCAGGCCGTAACATTATGGAAGGGGTTGTTATCTTACACGAGACCATCCACGAACTTCACACCTGTTGGAACACGGTTCCAGCAGGTTTTGTATTCAATCGTAATCACAATTACAATGCTAGAGCGTGAAGAAGGGAAACTCTTCCACTCTAGTCAGTCTCCCCTTACAACAGGGACTGGGGGCTCCTTTTATAGCCGGTCCAGCTCCCTAATATAAAAAGACATTACAACCCCAAAAGGGGGACGGGGAAACCCTAATTTTAAGACTCTTCCGTGGGGTCGATGGGGGCAAAATCATCCACCGCGGCGACGGGCCTTGGACTCTTCCCCGGGCCTCCAAAGCGTGCGATGTCCTCCTCGCTCCCGGGCCGGCGGCGGCCGCCTCTTGGGCCGGGCTTGGATGCCTCCGCCTCCGTCCTGCCGTCTCCGCCACCGCCCGGGGTATCTCCGCCCTGGGATCGGAGGCTTGCGCCTCCGCCCAGTGTCTCCGCCGGCGGCCGGAGACCGGGGGTCTCCGCCTCCGGCTCGTTACCTCCGCTCGGAGGTCTGAGGTCTGGCTGCCGGCCTGTTGTCTCCGGATGGCGACCGGAGACCTCCTGAGGCGCCGGCCGGCATGGTCTCCGGCGGCGGGTATCACACCTCCGATCCAACCCTGCATAACAAGCCAAGACAACCGCAGCAAATAAGATAAATGGGGGTTAGTTGACCATAGGCACATGCCATGTCTCCGCCGCGAGATGCCTTTTCCCAACATTCCCCCTTTGAGGGTTAGGTCCAGCGGAGGCGGGCCGGCCATCAACTCTTGGCTTGATCGGCGGAGACCATGGCCCCCCGGCACGCCTTTGGTGGACGGAGACTTCGGTGGTGCGAAAAAGGTATTCTCTTTTAGGTACTTGCTGTTGTTTTGTGTTTTTTCTCTCTCTTTTTCTGGCCGTTGGATCCGGGGTCTGCGGTTTGTGATCGTTGAAATTTTTACCGTTGGCGTGGAGGGGATGTCCACCCCCATGACCGGCCGTCCGGCCACTATAAAAAGGGAGGGGGCGGTGAGAGCTTTTTACCCCAAGCTGTAGTTTTCTTTTCACTCTATCGTGCCACCTCCGCATCCGCCGGTTGCCTCTAATTTCGATCGTGGCACCTCCGCTGCGACGCGCTTGCCTCCGCCACCGCTACACCGGCCCTTACTCCCGGTTTCAGAAAGTGAAGGCTGGTGCCTGGCTGGGTCTTTTTGAAAAGTGTATGCTTGTTGCTGCGAAGGCCAGAGACCTGGAAGAGTCTCTCTCTGACGTGGAAGCCTCCGTCAACGACCTTGTTCCTCCGCATAGTCCCGGAGGTATGGCTCTCATTACTTACGACTTTGGTCGCAGCAAGATGACTGCGGAGATGATCGAGGACCTCGAGAGGCGGGGTCTTATTCCGGCCGGTCGCGCCAAGCTTCCCGGTTCGGAGACGAACCAAAGCCGGCCGCGGGTATGCGGTGGTGTTTAGGGACTTCTTCACTGCGGTCTTCGGCTTCCGGCACACTCGTTTCTGAGGAGAGTCTTAGCGGAGTTCAACGCTCAGATCCACCACCTGACACCTCATGCGTTCCTAAACCTCAGCAAGTTTGTCTGGGCCGTGGAGTCGTATGGCGGAGAGCTGGATCTAAATACCTTTGTGAGGCACTATGAGCTGCAGAAACAACCACGGCAGTTTGGTGACGACAAGGTGAAGGCCCAGTTTGGTGCGTGCACCTTTATGGCGAAGAGGTTCCAGGAAGTGCGGTTGGAGATATCTTGGTGCCAGAAGGGCAAGTGGGAACCAGCTAATTGGATGGATTATTGGTTTTATGTGCGGACCATTGGTGTCCTTGGGTTGGATGACGATGGTAACAAGATTGTGAGGTATCCACGGCCTCCGCTATGACGGAGATGAAGCCGCACACGAACTTGAAGCCATTGCACTCGCATCTTCGCCGAGGCCGCTCGCGAAGTCCTGCCGAAAG
Organism: Themeda triandra; assembly: GCA_018135685.1. NCBI lineage: Eukaryota > Viridiplantae > Streptophyta > Magnoliopsida > Poales > Poaceae > Themeda > Themeda triandra. Next base: position 278,151 of record JAENPR010000015.1, on the reverse strand, counting down.
GCCTTCGCGTTGGCTTGCAAATACTCCGAGGTCGCGACCTTCGGAGGAGATAGTGGCCTCCGGTGCCGGCCCTTGGCTAAGGAGAGGCCAAAATTTGAGATTGTTCGGAAGGAATTGCCGGTCTTCGGAGAGGCCGCGGGCATACCTCGCCCTATCTTTGGTCTCAGTTTGCCACGGGGGGAAACTGGGACGAATTTTGTGAACCGTATTGAGCGGAAGGTGGTGGAGCTTATCGGAGAGGTCTCCGAACGTGAATACCTTGCGCGGAAGGCGGAGGCCGGCATCATGCCGCGTCTAAACCGCGTTTTTGAAGAGCTTCAAATTCCCTATTCCTCCCGGCCTGTCCCCGGCAAGGTGCTCCGGAGGATTGAATCAAAGGCTCTGAAGAACGCCTCCGCTGTTGCTACAATCAAGGCGGAGGCATCAAAAAAGAGGAAACATTCATGCGCTGGCCGTGGGCCTTCCAAGAAGGAGAAGACCTCCGAGCCGGAGGCTGTTGAGGCTTCCGCATCTGCATCCCCCAATGCATCTGAGGCCGGCTACCAGGGTGACGACGGGGGGGAAGAGGTCGCCAAGGAGGTGGTGGCATCCGCTAAGCCCTCGCCTACAGCGGAGACAAAGGTGGCTTCACACCCCTCTGCTTCCGCACGGGCTCCATCACCGGAGGTGTCTGTTCACCCCTTCCCTAGCGCTTTTGCCGAGCTGTCTAGCTCTGAAGACGGTGAGGCTGGTGAAGAAGAGGAAGAAGCGAAGGAGGGCGAGGAGGCCGGGGACACTAAGGCGTCGCTCTCTCCGGCTCACCAGGTTCATGATATCCCCGACGAAATCTCCGATGATGATTTTGTTGGGAGTCCTGGCCATAAGGTGTCGAAAAGCACGTCTTATGCTGAGTTTGTTGCTGACAAGGCCGCTGCCGGGCAGGCCTCCGGCGAAGGGCGGGCCTCCGCTCCCGGCGACAAGGTTCGGGTGGACGGGCTTTCTCTTCGTAAGTTAAATTTTTTGACTTGGTTAAGTTTCTTGGACACACCCTTTTTTTCCTTGACGTGAGAAGACTTCTAACCTTTTTATTCTATAGCTGAGCTTGCCGGTATTGCTGGGAGCATGAGGCCTCCTCCTGGTGTTGACTTGGCGCGCGTGTTCCCGGCGCGTGGTGCTCGGACTCTGCCTACGGGCGGAGGTTCTACTTCCGCCGCTCATGCTTCTGGAGGTAAAGATTTTTTATTCTTGTCTTATTTTTGGTTCACACGTTGATTGCACGATTGGCTTGCTAAGATATGTTTGTGTGTCTTCGCTCCTCTTTCAGATGCCTCCACTACGTTCGGTGCGTGGGGCTTGAATGTTCACGATATTTTTGAGCATTACGGAGGTTTTTGCCATATAGTTTTATTGCTGTCTCCGCGAGTTTGCGCTGTTGTAGGCTTGCACTTACTATCATTTCCCCTCTGGTTTTTGTTTGATCCCAGCCCAAGTTGACAACTATCTTGATGCGCTGCCCTTCGATCGCCTTCTGCGCCTTCAACTGGAGCACCACTGCATGGTGAGTATGGTTTGGCCGTTTTGCCTTTTAGTCTTTTCCTTGTTTTTTCTCACTCTATCATTGTCTGTAGACTCACCACATGGCCTTCGCCATCGAGCACCGGGGAGCTGTGGAACTTGCTAAGCGGACTCAAGCCATTGAGGTTCTGAAGGGAGAAGTGGAGACCCTTGGCCGCGAGAAGACTGACCTCGCGGCCAAGGTTTCTATCTTGGAGGCCGCGCAGTGACAGTCAGAGGCCCTAAAGAAAAAGGTTGAGGGCTTGGAGCTGAAACTTAAATCTGCCGACGAGGCCAAGGACGTTGCTGTTGAGCGTGCCAACAAAGCAACGGAGGTGTCTGAGAACCTCCGCACCCAGCTGGCCTCAATGGAAAGGACTGCGGAGACCTTCAAGAAGGAGGCGGAGGGATTGGCCGCGGAGATCGAGGAGATCAGGATTGCCGGCACTGAAATTGCGGAGACATATTTGTCCGCTCTTGAAGAGTTTGGTGGTGTTGCCTCTCCTCTTCCCGCTAACTGCACTGCCAGTGGATTGATGTCTTGGATCCAGTCCAATCTCGGGCGAAGCTATCCCTATTTGTCGGAGGCGTGTCCGATTTTGCGGCACGGGCCTCCGCTACTGGGTTAATTAAGAGCTTGATTCGTGGAGGTCTGGACATCAGCACTGTTGGTTTTCCTGAGATCTCCGATCCGTTAGAGCTCGGGGAGACCTCCCGCCCGATCCGCAAGACAGTTCAAAAATTCTTGAAGTCTTTAAAGGGCGCCTTTTGGCGGGGGAGGCCGTTGTTGCTGCTCACGCGATGCGGAAGGTGAATCTTTTCTTCCTTCGTCTTTTATGTTTATCTCTTCTTTTGATTCCTCATGGAGTTAATATTTTTGTGTTTTTAAGGCTCGCTGCTTAGGAGGCCGGACACCCGCTTAGGCTTGTGGTGAAGGGTGTCCCTGTCCCTGGCGAGACTTCCAAATCAGGTTGCGGCGGAGGCACCCAAGTTCCTCAAGTGACCGTGTCTCCGGTGAGGGTACAACCCGAGACGGAGGTTCAGACGGAAACTCGGGCTCGCTCTGAAGCTCGTGCTAGCTCCCCCGCGGAGACATTACAAAAAGGGCAGGACGGAGATGCTGAGAAGACCGCTGAGGCTCACGATGTCCGCGGAGAGGAGGTAGACTAGGGTCTTTTCTTTGTCGTGGTGTAAAAACACTTGTTGATTTTGCTGTGGCGCCTGTCGTGCGCGTATTGTAATTAAACTCTCTTTTGTGCTTGCTATGGAACTTATGGGTGACTCCTCCTGCGCAGGTCTCCGATTTAGGGCCTGTGCAGGAGGTGGACCCTGCAACCCTTATGCGCGATGGTGTTTACGTTAGCGGTTTTACGGGGATTGCTTTGCGATCGGTTTTTCCTCATCGTAGTATTGATGATATGTTTGAGTTTGTTCGTGCTCGGACTGGACGATAGGCGCGACACCTTCGTTGGGTCGCTAGCGTGGAGGGTCCTTGGTGAACTTGGCGTTTGTCGGTTTTGCACGAGATGTTTTATTTTTTCTTGTTGCCTTTTTCCGGAGGTCACATATGTGTTTGTTTGTGGCCTTTTCTTAAGATTTGTCTGGCATGCTGTAATGGAACACAGAGGTTTTTATTTCATACGCGGAGGTTGCGGAAGATGAACTCAGTGGACAAGTTTTTATTATCTCTTTGCACGTGTGTTGTGCTGCCCTTGCCTGATTTTGAACTGAGGCATAAAAACGGAGGTATTGTCTTCGCTTGCTTGTTTTTTAGGAGATTCATCTCCGCGCGTTGCGACACTACTTTATTCTATGTTTGAATTGCCCGCGGAGGTTTCTGGCCAGATTCCTGAAACTCTTTCTCGGTACCTTTTATTGATCTTTTGAATGGTCAGCTGTTAGGTTACATGGTTCCATGCTAAGGCATGGAGATTAGGGTCTTAGTGCTGCCTTTTCTCCTACTATAGCTAATTGGACATGGTCCCTTGCTAACGGGGACTCTCAACTTGTCACTAGGTACCACCCGTCCTCGGGCTCACTTTCATGTGACATTCCACGCCTTTGTTGAGCAATTTTGATCGGGGATGGGGACGTTACGAATTCTTACGCGGTGTCCCCCTAGCCCGTTTTCTTCTACGAGGAAAGGCTCGTTGGTGCATGCTCGAAGAAAAGGGTGGTGTGCATTTTGGTCTATGTGGCCCTCTCGCTTACGAATTCTTACGCTGTCTCTCTCGCTACCGTGAAACTCTTGTAAATATACATCGCCTCCATCCCCCTACTCTTGACTTGTGCCGTGTGTGATCTTTGGGGTGGATGTTGAAAACGCTTCCCTTTTATAGGCCTTGGTATGGCTGGTTGACTTAATTGTCTCTGATCTTCTTTGGTACAGTTCTTAGTAAATGCTATGGATGTTGTGTTTAATTTCTCTTGATATGCTCTCTTAATTGCTCAAGGCCAAAAAACAATTGCTACTGATGGTACGCTGTGGCTGGATATACTTGGTTGCCATTAAAGGCTAAGATACGGGGCTTAGTCTTTTAATGTGGTAGCTTGCGTATCAAGGCGTTTATTTGTTCTGATTCTGGGTAGGCATTTATTTGCCCTCTTCCTTCGTGGGGCTATATAAAGCTTGTGGTTTCTGATGCTTGCTTAGTTACTTCGGTGTAGTATTGCCAACACTTCACTTTCGTTAGCGCATGGCTTTGCTGTTAGATGCACTTGAGGCTGATACTGAGTAAGAATTCGTAATGGCTACATCACAATGGTGTGCCGCTCTTCTACTGAGAGGTCTGGAGTGGTATCCGGCTACGAATACAACTGTGCTTGTCGCCTGGTCTATTGTTCTGAGAGATCGCCCTGCAGCTCTTGACTTTATAGTGGGACGGGCTAGTATGAAGCGTGTCGGTTGGCAGTTTGCGTCTCGGGTACCAGCAGCCGAAGTCCGTCAGTGCTGAGGCTCCTTCCCTTCTCGGCGATGGAGAATTGCAGCGCTCTTTGCTCTTTTGCAGGCTCGTTTGCTGATTGTAATAGTAGAAAGTAGCACACCTTCTCTAGAGTTTAGCTTGCTTAGAGCTAGGGCATTGGTGATTCTTGTAGCCATAATTTTGTACTTGTGTGCAAATTAATGGACTGGAGTGGCTTGCACAGCAGGCGCATTACCTCCTCTTTTTTCTTGGTGGCCTTTTTTGTTTATGTCGAGTGGGATTGCTTTGATCGCTTTGGTTTTAGTTTAATGTGATTTGCATACCTCCGCTATTTTTGCGGGGGCCTGATAGGCCGCTGGTCGACTGATCGACCTTTGCTCTGATATCGGTGCCCTAGCTGCCTGCTGGGTCTTTTCCCGATTTTGGTCATGCCTTTTTTGGCTTTGTAGATCCCTTAGTGCCTGATTCATCAGGTCTTTTTCCAAGGGTTTTCAACCTTTTTGGAGGTCGCTTACAAATCTTTTTGAGGTCCGCCGGTCAAGGCGAAGTTTGAAGTGACCTCTTCCGATGCTTAAAGCTCCGTCGAATATTGCGGCTGCGTTGCCAGCCGCTTTCGACTTTGCTGCGTTCTGCTGTTTCTCGGGGTCCTCTTTATATATTGCAGAGGTTGATTACAACGGAGTTGCCTCGTTAAAAACCTCACCTCCGATAAGGAGTCCCCGCGTGAGGAAAAGAGTGCAATCCGGTTCAAAGGGAAAGAAAAGAAACATGAAAATGAACTACCGGATGCCTCCGCTTATAGATTTACGGAGGTTCCTTACATTTTAGATGTAGTATTTCCCGAGGTTGTCCACATTCCGTGTGGGTTGATACTTTCCCATTTTCATCTTGTAAGAGGAACGATCCTTTCCTTCCTGCTTGGTGAGCTAGGTAAGGTCCTTCCCACTTTGGTTGCAGTTTCCCTGCGTTTGGTGCATTTGGTTTCCGGCGGAGGACCCAATCTCCTTCTTTGATGTCTTTGATTACCACTTTGGCATCCCTCCACTTCTTCGTTTGGTTTTGGTACTTGATTATGTTGTCCACAGCTTCTAGTCTCTCTGCCTCTATCATCTCTTTGCTGTACTCTTCATTTTCTGCTAGTGCTTGTTTTGTGACCCGGAGACTTTGGTTTCTTAACTCTTCCGGCATCATAGCCTCTTCCCCATATAGTAACTTGAAGGGTGTGAAGCCGGTGGCTCGTGAGATGTTGGTGTTGTGAGACCACACGACCTTAGGCAACTCCTCTACCCATTTTCCTTTCTTCAGGCCGTGTAGCGTTTTTGAGATTGCTGAGAATATGATCCTGTTGGACCTCTCAACTGCCCCGTTGCTCTCCGGGTGGTACACTGAGGCAAAGGCCAGCTGAGTACCAATGCTTCGCGAACTCTTTGAACTTGTCGAATCGAATTGCTTTCCATTGTCTACTTGTTAGTGTTCTTGGGACACCGAATCGCACACTATGTTCGCGGAAAAACTTTTTACTTGTTTTCAAGTGATGGTTGATAGTGGCTTGGCCTCAATCCACCTTGTAAAATATTCTACCGCCACAACCGCATACTTGCTACCTCCTTGAGCCGGTGGGAGCGGCCCAACGAGGTCCATACCCCATCTCTCGCATAGGCCATGTTGGTGGGATGAGCCGTGACTCCCCCCGGCTTGCTTTGGTTTGGTGAGAAATTTTGGCGGCGCGCACGTTTTCACTATGCGTAGGGCATCTTTGATGTGAGTGGGCCAAAAAACCTTGGCGAATGGCCTTTGCGGATAATGCCCTTGGGCCTATGTGGGATCCACAAATCCCCGCATGAATGCTTTGCGTAGGAGTTCCCGGCCTTCTTCATTGCTTAGGCATTTGAGTAGTGGTTGCACTATGCCTTTTTTGAACAACCTGTCCCTCTATTACGGTGTAGCTTCTTGCTCGAGCCGCCCCCTTGCCGCGCCGGGGCTTCATCCGAGGTTACATGATTGCCACCGATTTGATCTATGATTGCTTGCCTCCGTCTTCGAGTGAATTAGTAGTACCTCCGCAAATGCTCTGTTTAACCCGGCCGTGGCTGGTTGCTTGTACCCTCTTGGTAAAAGGTGCTGCCGGCATGTCAAGCTTGTTTGTTGCGCTTTGCCAACTCATCGCCTCCATGTTTTCTCCTCTCGGTATGTGCCCGAGGGTGAACCCTTTGAATCTCTTCTCAAGGCCTCTCATGACCTCTAGGTATCTTGCGAGTTCGGGCTCCCTCGCGGTGTACTCTTTTTCCACTTGTCCCGCTACCAACCGTGAATCTGTGTTTACCGGACGTGAGTAGCAACGAGTGCCTTTGCTTTTGTCAACCCCAATATGACACCTTCATACTCTGCTATTGTTTGTTGCTTTGAAGCATAGTCTAGCTGCATATTTTGTCCCGACTCGATGGTGAAAACAGAATGCGGAGGCCCCGGCCCCCCGGACTCCCGAGGCACCATCCGTGTAAAGTGTCCATGGGATACCTCCGATTTTGATTCGGAGGTATTTGCCGGCACCCATTCTCGAGAGAAAATCCGCTAGTGCTTCCGACTTGATTGCTTGTTCTTGCGACAAACTTGATCTCGAACCGAGACAGCTCGTAGCCCACTTGCCAATTCTTCCTGAGACTTCTTTGTTGTTCAGGATCTCGGCCAGTGGCTGCGCTGTTGGTATCAGAATAATGTGGTCCTGAAAGTAGTGCTTTAGCTTCCTTGATGCCGTGATTACCGCGTACGCTATCTTTTCAATCTCTGTGTAGTTCAGCTTTGCTCCTTGCAATGCCTCGGACACATAGTATATTGGCTGCTTGCACCCGCTTTACCGTTTATCTGTCTCTCTTGCACGAGTACCGCACTTACGCCCCTGCCGATGCCGACACGTACAACGAGTGGCTCGTCGCTACTCGGGGCTGCCACCATTAGGTCCTCGGCCATGTATTTCTTGAGCATTCGAAAGCTTCGATTGCTCGGTCCCCATTCAAACTTTTCGTTGGCCTTGAGTGCCTTGAAGAAAGGGAGGCCGCATTCAGCTGATTTGGAGATAAACCTATTCAAGGCCGTGATTCTTCCTGTTAGTCGCTGGACCTCTTTTTTGTTTGGTGGCTCGGGCATGGCCAGGACGGCTTTTGTTTTGTCTGGGTTGGCCCTGAGACCTTCGGGTCCGATGACATATCCCAATATTTTTCCCCTGCTGACTCCAAAGACACATTTTTCTCGGGTTTAGCTTCAATCCGGCCTCCCTAAGGTTTGCAAAGGTTTCCTTGAGATCTTCCGGATGGTTCTCCGGTTCTTTGCTTACCACGGCAATGTCATCTACATAGGCTATGATGTTTCTCTCAGAATCGAGACCGTAGTACGGCTTGTACCATTCTTGCGAAGGTTGACCTGCGTTCTTGAGCCCCTCGCATTCGCACAAAGCGGAGGTTCCGGTCGGTATAGTGAAACTTGTCTTTTCCTCGTCTTCTTTCCCGAGCGGACGATGATATCCCGAAAAACAGTCCGGAGGGAGAATCTTTTGCATCCGGCGGCCTTATCAACCGAGGCGTCTATTCTAGGTAGCGGGAATGGGTCTTTTTTGCATGCCTTGTTCGGGACGTGAAGTCGATGCACATTCGCATTTTGCCATTCTTCTTTGGGACAAGCACCACATTTGCTAGCCACTCTGAGTATTTGACCTCTCGTATGACGTTTGCATCCAATAATCTCTGCACCTCCGCCTTCGCGGCCAAGGTTCGCTCCTCTGACATTTTCCTCTGCCTTTGCTTCCTTGGCTTTACGTTTTCATTTAAATCCGAGTGTGCTCGATTATGTCTCTCCCAATTCCTTTAAGGTCTTCTCGCGACCATGCAAAGACATCTCTTTTTTTGGACAATAAGCTAAGTAATTCTCTCCGTTCTTCTTCGATTGATTTGCTCCGATCGTGACCTTCCCGTTTGGCACCGCCTCGTCGAGGGGCACCGTTATCGTGTCCTCCCGATCTTTCATGTCCGTCTTTCCTCCGGGCATATCTCGTGGCTCATCCGATGCCACCGTGTTTATGTTTCGTGAGCCTTGTATATTGCTCTCTCTATGTTTCGGCTTCCTTCGGCTTCCTCGAACCGTGATGATTCCATGCGGTCTTTGGCATTTTCATGCATAGGTAACCCATGTGGATTGCCACATTGAACTTTGTTTGCCAATCCTCTTCCTAGGATTGCATTGTATGGGTAGTATATGTCTACTACATCAAAGGTGATGTATTCTGTTCTCGCCTTGTCCCCATCTTGAAAGGACATGGGTAGGGAAATTTTCCCGAGCGCGTGAATCTTCCTACCTCCGAATCCTATCAGAGGTGTATCTGGTGGTTGTAGCTGCGACCGCCGAGCTACATTTGATCAAACACACTTGCAAAAATGATATCTCGCCGAACTCCCGAGTCAACCGCATTCTGTTTATCTCCCATCCCGCAACATTCGCTTTTATGACCATCGCATCGGTGTGAGGGTAACTCTCCAATCGGAGGTCCTCTTCTCGAAAAACTGATTTGGGCCTTAGACCACTCGTTGTTCGGTGTGCTCCACTGCACAGCCACATTATTCACCAATCGGAGGTGATCTTTTTTCTCGTTTCTTTGTCTCGAACTCCATCGCCGAGCCGCCGGCTATCGGTAGTATCATTCCTATTGTGGGCGGAAGCGGAATGGGGGTTCATCGATTCTCAATCGGAGGTTCAGCCTTTGGCATGGTACGGGCGGGTGACCCGCTGCGGGTGAGTCTTGGTAGGGCCTCGAATTGCCTTTGTTGCGGAGGTGGAGGTAATGCTTTGCGTCTTGCATTCGTTGGTGATGTGAAGACCGAGGTGTTTCTACCATGGATATCTCGTGGTGGTCGAGTGTTGACATAAGTGATCGCACTCTCCGCTCCGACGGGTGCCTGGTTGCCGTGCGAGACGTCTCGTACTCGCACGGCCGCCATCTTTGGTAGGGACGGTGGGTATCTTGGCGTGCGACGTTCGGCGAGAGAAAACACCATTGGTGTACCCAGGTAGCTTGGGTTGTACTGGCGATGGTATTGCTTTGAGTGAAGGTGTGATTCACTTGTCCGGGCGGTTCCCGAACGGGTGGAGGCGGCCGTTGCTTGCTCTTCATCCGATCCATTGTTTCTTTGGTTTCGGGGCATTCCTTGGTGCTGTGCCCCTTTTCTTCCCCATGGAAGATACAATAATGTCTTCTCGGCCGGTTCTTATTCCAGTTCTTCGACTTGTTCTTGTTGAAATTCTGGTTATTCGAGCCTTTGCATCTCGACCGTTTCCGGCTCGTCCGTCGGACGCCGAGGCCGGCCGCTTTGCACATTAAGGACTTGCCATTGCTGAGAATTCTGTCTGTCATAGGACCTATTGTCCCTATTGCTGTTCCTGCCGGAATACCTTTTGCTCTGGCCTTCTCCTTCATCCAGTCTTTTCCGGAGGCCGTTGTCTGATCTGCAGTATTTTTCGAACTCTTCATGCAGTTTTTCCATAGTGGCTGGCTTTTCCCTCGCTAAGTGGCTTGCGAAGGGTCCGATGCGGAGACCTTTAATTGCTGCCTCTATTGCGACGCTGTCTGGCACATCTGGCGCCTTCGCCCTGAGGTGTAAGAATCTCTGGAAGTAATCCCTTAACGGCTCTCCCTTGTCATGTTTTTTGCCGAACAGTCCGCGACGACAATGACTCACTTGAAAACCTTTGAAATTGGCGATTATCTTATCCCTCGGGTTCTCCCATGAGTAGATTGTGCGGGGCTGCAATATGGAGTACCATGTCAGTGCGTCGCCCTCCGTGGCGATGACGAAGGATTTGGCTAGGACACTGTCATTTCCTCCCGCGGAGGCAACTGCCGCCTCAAAACTCATCGAATTGCCGTGGATCTGTTTTTCCATTGTACCTAGGCGGGACCATGGGCTTGTAGCCCGGAGGCCATGGTGCTTTCGTAGGCCTTCGACGGCGGGGATTTCGGTCGAACGTCCTCTCGGTAAACCATGATCCGAGGTATCTCTCGTGGGTGTTGCGGCCATGTATTGGCCGAGCTGTGGGGTTGTCGTAGTGTTGTTTTGATGCATTGTTATGGGTTGCATGCTCGAATCTCCGCTTGCAATATTGCCATTTGCTTGTCTAATCTCCTCTGCTTGCTGGGAGGTGTGTATTGCCCTGTGCGTAGCTGCTTGCTCTGCTCTCAGCCTGTCTCGTTCTGCTTCCATGCGCTGCATTTCGGCTCTCAGCCGACTTACCTCATTTTCCTGGTGTTGGTCGCCGTCCTGGTTTGCCGGAGGTGGTTCATCTTCGCCGTGGTCATCATCGTTCTGTTCATCTTCGGTTGCCTGCTCGGAGGCATACGTGCTTCGGGCGGACCTCCGCGGTCTGCCCCTTCGCGATGGTTCGGGTGCCTCCGCGGGTGCCTCCGCCTCGGCGGCGGCACGTTTTCGTCGAGCGGCGGCGGCCGCTATTTGTTTTCTTGTTGGCATCTGTGAGTGATATCCTCGGCCAGACACACGGTGGGCGCCAACTGTTGGAACACGGTTCCATCAGGTTTTGTATTCAATCGTAATCACAATTACAATGCTAGAGCATGAAGAAGGGAAACTCTTCCACTCCCGGTCGTCTCCCCTTACAACGGGACTGGGGCTCCTTTTATAGTCACCCGGCTCCCTAATATAAAAAGACATTACAACCCCAAAAGGGGGACGGGGAAACCCTAATTTTAAGACTCTTCCGGTGGGGTCGATGGGGGCAAAATCGTCCACCGCGGCGCCGACGGGCTCGCTGGACTCTTCCCCGGGCCTCCAAAGCGTGCGATGTCCTCCTCGCTCCTGGGCCGCTGGCGGGCCGCCTCTTGGGCCGCTGGATGCCTCCGCCTCCGTCCTGCCATCTCTGCCACCGCCCGGGGTATCTCCGCCCTGGGATCGGAGGCTTGCGCCTCCGCCCAGTGTCTCCGCCGGCGGCCGGAGACCGGGGGTCTCCGCCTCCGGCTCGTTACCTCCGCTCGGAGGTCTGAGGTCTGGCTGCCGGCCTGTTGTCTCCGGATGGCGACCGGAGACCTCCTGAGGCGCCAGCCGGCATGGTCTCCGGCGGCGGGTATCACACCTCCGATCCAACCCTGCATAACAAGCCAAGACAACCGCAGCAAATAAGATAAATGGGGGTTAGTTGACCGTAGGCACATGCCATGTCTCCGCTGCTGAGATGCCTTTTCCCAACAACACCAAAAAAAGAGACGGTGTCATTTTCAAAATCGATTTTGAAAAGGCATACAACAAGGTGAAGTGGCCTTTCCTACAACAAACGCTACGTCTGAAAGGTTTCTCCCCCAAATGGTGCCGTTGGGTTGAGACAATGGTGACCGGAGGAAGCGTAGGCATCAAAGTCAATGATGACGTGGGACCCTACTTCCAAACCAAACGGGGTCTTAGGCAGGGAGATCCCATGTCACCCATCTTATTTAACGTCGTGGCGGATATGCTAGCTCTTCTGATTAATAGAGCAAAAGCCGATGGTCAAATAAGAGGTGTTGTCCCTGACCTCATAGATGATGGTTTATCCATACTACAATATGCAGATGACACCATTATCTTCGTTGATCACGATTCGAGCAAGCACTGAGAATCTAAAACCGTTGCTTTGCGCTTTTGAACAGCCTATCCGGATCAAGATCAATTTCCACAAGAGTGAAGTCTTCTGCTATGGTGCGGCTAAGGAGATGGAAAATTTCTACACCAGCCTTTTTGGTTGTAACTCTGGGGAATACCCCTTCGATATCTAGGGATCCCTATGCACCATAGAAAACTCCTTAATTCTGAATGGAGCAAGATAGAAGACCGGTTTAAACAGAAACTCTCTTGTTGGAAAGCAAAATACCTGTCTTATGGGGGAAGACTGGTTCTGCTGAACTCAGTTTTAAGTAGCCTACCCATGTTTATGATGTCCTTTTTTGAGATCCCCAAAGGAGTACTTAAAAACCTGGATCATTATAGATCAAGGTTCTTCTGGCAAGGTTCCTCTGATAAACACAGATGCTGACTTGCAAAATGGGACATCATATGCCGTCCTAAGGACCAAGGAGGACTAGGTATCCTAAATTTGTATTTGCAAAATAAATGTCTTCTGGCCAAATGGTTAGTTAATCTATTAAACACAGATGGCATGTGGCAATCTATGCTAAGGAATAAATACCTAAACTCCAAATGCCTTACTCAAGTGACAGCCAAACCCAATGACTCTCATTTTTGGAGAGGCCTCATGCAAATAAAAGATGAGGTACTAGCTAACGGTTCCTTCGACATAAAGGACGGAACTAATACTAGATTTTGGGATGATAAATGGGTAGGTGATAAGCCACTGAAAGTTAAGTATCCATCTCTGTATAATATTGTATGGGACCCCCATGCAACGGTGTCAAAAGTAATGACTACCAGCCCACTAAACATCTCTTTTAGAAGGGATCTAGTGGATAATAAACTTTCAGAATGGCTTAGCTTAGTAGCACGAATCTCCAATATTGAATTGGTGGCAGGGACGGATTATTTTAAATGGAACTTAACCAAATCTAGGTTATTCTCAGTCCGGTCCATGTATCAATATCTTGTAGATACACACCCACCCTTTCGACATAGGATGATTTGGAAAATAAAAATTCCTCTAAAAATCAAAATCTTTCTTTGGTTCTTACAAAAGGGTGTCATCTTAACAAAAGACAACCTTGCTAAGGAAAATTAGAAAGGGAGTCGAAATGTATCTCGTAATGGGAATGAAAACATCCAACATTTGTTCCTAGACTCGCCCCTTACCAAAATGATTTGTAGGATGATTTTCTTTGCTACTAAGCTAAGCCCACCTAGATCAATCAACCACATGTTTGGAAGTTGGCTAACTAATCAAAATAAAAGGATTAGGAATTTGATTTGGGTAGGGGTGGCTGCCATGTGTTTGGGCTATCGGAGATGCCGCAATGATGTAATATTTAATCAAATGAAATATAACTCATTTTTGCGTAATTTTTAGAGGAGCTTACGGTTACGCTCGTGCGCTCGGTTGCGGCGTGAGGAGACAGCCAAAGACGCGCTCTCGGTGATGAGCAAGAAGTTAGAAGTAATTGGTCTAGAGATATCCAATAAAGGATGGAAACATTTATATTATTTGAACTAGCATCCCGATCAATCTATAAGACTATGGCTTTCTCCTTTTATAACTCTTTGGTGGTAATAATTGGCTGTGTACATCCTTGGATGTAGAGGCCGGATATTGGTTTATCCATTATCTAAAAAAAAAAAGTGTTAGAATATAAGTGAAATGTCTAATTTTCCCCATCGCTTAAGCTTTTGGGTTAAAACATGCAACTCAATATGGTATCAAACTAGAGGTCTAAAGTTCAAATCCTAGTTAGCGCAACGCGGTCGTGCTCTCTTCTTCCTTTGAGCCGGGCCGACGACTATTACATGCATGCTTCACGTACCATTCTTAATTTTGGGCAGCCCATTCTCGGACGAACATGGTGGCGGCAGAGGCTAGCACCCAAGGAGGAGCGGGGAGGAGGACAAGAGCAGATTCTTGTGGCCCTTCGTAACGTAAGGCTAAAGCCACGCCTTCCTAAAAAAGGAAAGGCTAAAGCTAAAGCCACGGCAAAACGGTCCAAGGTGTGGAAGAATTTCACCCCTTTCAATGAAGAAGGCGATGGCGACGATAGGAAGACAAAAGCGAGGTGCAACAACTGCAAAGCGGTGCTCATTGCGGACTCTAAAAGCGGCACAAGCCACCCGCGAAGGCACGCCAAAAATGCGAACGAAGGCGGACCCAGCGGCGCCGGCTTCCGTGCTCCGTCACACCCCGACGACGAGCACGAATCGAATCGGTTGGTTGTGAATCCCGGCAGCTCCGTTCCACTTCCACCACAGCCCTATCCACATCAACCGTCGTCGGCGCCACCAACCGATCCACCGCCACCACCGCACCCTAATGATGATTCTGCACCGCCGTTGCCCGGTCCTCCCTCACAATCCGACGAAGAATTACCCGATCGCCAACATGAACCGCCGGAAGACACCGTTGCTCGCTTGACGTACGTGTTGCGCGGACCCGATCCATTGCTCATGTCAAACCCGACAAGCATGGGTCGAATCGGTTGGTTATGAATGCAAGCTCGGCTCCTCCATTATCCTTGTCCAATAATATTGCAACATTGTCTTTTCGCGATGATGACCATGATCTGCAACAAATGCCGCTTTCACAACCACATTCGATTCTCACCGCGACATTCACAATGTCGTTTTTCGATAATCTGCCCGGACCGCGGCTTCTCATCCTCCACCTCCGGTGCCACCACGGCCACATCCCACTTGTCGGTGCTTGCCACAAGCCGAGACGTATCCACCGCCACCACTAGCCTTTAATAATAATCCTCCACCTCCATCACAAAGAATCGACGAAGAATTAGTTGCTGCGGAGCATGGCATGCATCTAGAGGACGACAAAGAATCCAGCAATCACGACCTTGCTCGATTGATTGCGTTGCACGGATATGATCCAGCCCTCCTTGAGGACGACGGGAGCTTCGTGGCAAGCCTCAATCCCGAATACAAGCTGCCATCACGGCGCGCCGTTGAGGAGATGTGTGATGGTATCTTTGACGAAGTGAGGGAGGATATATCGTCCAGGCCGCGCCGCTACGATCATGGCAAGGTCGGTTTAGCCGTTGGTAAAACTAAAACCGCTCATGGGGAAGTTTTATATACAACGTGCCACTTCATTGATGATGAATGGAAGCTTCATAAGGTGGTCATGGATGCTTACCTGGTAACGCCTTTTCCCATCTTATATGGCCCATTATTGGGAGTCCCTGAGGTTACTCTTGAGAACCAACAAACTAAATTCTCTAAGCGGGGAGTCAAGGAAATAATGCGCACCTTTTATTACGACGGACAAGGAAGTTTTCGATAGAATGTTCGTCATCATATGGGGAATAAAGGACATTCAAATGATAAGATTTATGGAGCGAATAGTTACTAATTGTACCTTCGCATGGATACTATGCTTCACGACATTGCAACGTCCATTTTTTCCATCCAAATTTCACCGAGAGTATATACGAGAAAGTGTATGGCCTGGATATGACTAGAGAAAAGAGGCAACGACTTTTTTCACATAGGGGCCTAGATCATCTACCGGCATACAAAGCAAGCACTTAATCGGTATTCATGCTACTGTTCCTTGGAGATCCTTTGCCACTGGTTCTTGTACAATTGAAGACAAAGACTACTCACAACTCATACAACTAATGTGCAAAATTTGGGGGCAATATACCGCGCCATGCAAACAATTTCTACCTCCAGCTTTCCTACTTCAAGTCGGTATCTTGTAGAGATGTTTACGGTCGGGATACTCTTCTATGATCGAACTAGAACGGATTGATGGAGACAATTCGATGGTTTATACTTGGACATAGTGGTGTTTTTGTTAACGACGCCGATGTTGCGGATCTTATTAGAGAAGCAAAGAACAAACTAGATGAGACAATGGAAAGTTTATATCTTCAATGGTCGGTACCACGGTGGTGGACCCCGTACAAACTCGATCACATAAAATCTATCTTTAGGGGAGCGTTTGGTTTCAAGGGTACAACTAAAGTCTCCGGGTCGAAGAAACATCAATAAGCTATATGAAGATTATGTTGATGAAGGTTCTGATTCGATGGTGACAATTCAGGGATGGCACCAGGAACGAACTAAACCTTTACTCCGAATGAACCTCGCGTTGAAGCAACACAACATTTTGACATCCTAAACTGGTGGAAGGATAACAATTCCAAGTACCCAACAAAGTGGCTCGGATGGCGAGGACACTCGGCTATGCCCACATGCGAAGAAGCTTTCCTCCGAGCAGATGGCCCATGTGAGCAGCATCGTTCGTGGCTATTTGAAGAAAAGGTACCTGCAAGCCAAGTATGAACCATGATACAACGCGAGATCAAATAATGAGCAATTTAATTGGTGTAGTCCTTTATCCTTCCATACAATCATCACTGTTATTTGTGTCTTGTGTGTGTTTAAATCTACTCCATAAACAGTCGTGTCGTGATTTTATTGTCGTTGTAGGATGTCTATCACTACTGGAAACAGGTTCTTTGCCGCCTGCTGACGGCAGTCGGCAAAGGCCCCAACGCAGTCGGCAAAGGTCTTTGCCGACTGCATTCCACGTGGCAGGCGGCAAAGGGAAGGCGGCAAAGGCCAGGGCGGCAAAGACCGCCTTTGCCGACTGCCACGGGATTGCAGGCGGCAACCCAGACCAGCAGTCGGCCAAGAATTTTGAGAAAAACAAAAAAAAAGACAGGCCCGCCAAGCCCATCTAGGGCCCTGCGAGCGTGGCCTGGTCCTCCTCCTGCGCGCGGAGGAGGCGGCCGTGGCGCTCGTGCTCCGTCCCCTGCGCGCGGAGGAGCTCCTGCACCGCGCGCTCGTGGCGCTCCCGCGCGGCGCGGTGGTCGTCGGACGGGGATAAGGGGAGGGGCCGCCGCGCGCGTGAGTGGTGGGTGAGGGAGGGCGGCGGCGGGGGAGTGGGGAGAGAGTGGGAGGGTTAGGGTTAGGGTGTTATATAAGGGATGGGGAATGAGCTGTGGTGGGCCAATTGGGCCGACAAAGGAATGGGCTGTGGTGGGCCAATTTGCCGACCGTCTGGCAATGACGATCGGCATAGGAAACCTTTGCCGACTACCGATCGAGGCGATCGGCAAATTTTTTTTTTTTTTTTTGAATTCTGAATTCAAACTTTTTCTCGTAGCCTAAGTGTATTGTTTACAAGCACATGTTTCAATTTGGGACTTTTTGATAACCTTTTGCTATATTTCGTTGATTTATTTTGTTTCCTTGTATTTTCCGGATAATCCAAATTTGAACTGCAGTGCATGAAAAAATGCAGCTTAGCCATTCAAAAAATGACATTCATGTTGGAGAGTGTATTTTGAGGCCGTGTGCAGAAGGTCACCCAAAATTTTGAAGTCCTTATCTACGGAACAGAGTTTTTCGACGTGAGACAGTGTTTTTTAATTATATAAAATCCAAACGAAGTCGAAAAATCACGAAACTTGTCAAGGTGTCGTGTTATCATATGTGTAGGCTATGGTAAAAATTTCAAAATGTTTTGAGCATGTTGCGACGTCGGATGTCCAAAACTCAGTCATCTCCAGATGTGATCACATGAGGAGATGTTTGGGTTTTAGCCACCCGATGTCAGAACTTGGTCGAAACATTCTCAATTTTTTATCACAGCCTCCACATGCGATGACACGACACCTTGCCAAGTTTCGTGATTTTCGGTCTTCGTTTGCATTTTATATAATTAAATAACACTTCTTCCGCAATTGGAGAATCATGTTTCGTGAACAAGGAGTTAAAAATTTTGGATGAGTTCCTAGATAGGGCCTCAAAATAAACTATCTAACATGAATATAATTTTTTGAATGGCTAGGTTTCATTATTTCATGCACCTACAGTTCAATTTTACTTTTTCGAGGAAAATGCAAGTAAACAAAATAAATTCAAGAAATATAGCAAAAAGTTCTACAATGATCACCGAAAAATTTTGAAATCAAAATTCAAAAGGAAAAAAAATTCTTTGCCGTCTGCTGGTCTTGGCAAATGATCGGCAAAGACATCGTTTGCCGATCGCGAGACTTTGCCGCTGCGGCACCCGGGCGATCGGCAAAGGATGTCCTTTGCCGATCGCCGGACTTTGCCGCCCAAGGCCGGGCGATCGGCAAAGGATGCCTTTGCCGACTTGCCCTGGCCTTGGCAGCGGCAAAGTGCCGCGACGCCGACAAAGTGCCGGTTCCGTAGTGTATCTACGATCAATATTGAACACTAAGCTCGTCACTGTAAATAATTAACTAGCAAACGTGCTGGTGCCCTCTTGCCATATGATACTGGACGTCTCCAAACACTATATACAGTATATGCACCTGTTTGTTAGGGCTCCGGCTCGTCATAAAAAAGATAAAAAAGAGGTGTCTGGTTATGACTCCCCATGCGGAGTAGCCCTCGTGGAGCCGAAGCTGTGTTTAAAATAGTCGGCAAAAATAGCTCCCGGAGCAGTTTTGTAATAATTTGTGTTAGGTTTGCAAAGCTAGAGGAAAGAAGCCACATTTTCGTGGTTCGGCTCCTTTGGACCCTTTTCAAGCAACCTGTTTTGGCATCACCTTGCATGGAATACTAAATTAACAAGGCCGGATAAATGTCCGGTGTGCGGTGCTTCCACCTTTTAGAATTGGTCTCCGTGGCGTATCATAAACTATAGTCGATGCGGGCTAGACCAGGCCTATTGGACTGGCCATGCGACAATCTGACGCGGATCACCGTTTGCATACGTGTGTTCACTCCTTGAACAACTCTAAACCGACGGCACACATAGAGAAAAAAAAAAAGTATGAATTGTCCCATTAAGCTAAGAACATGTTGGAATCTCATATTTATTATCACTAGACAACTGGCCATTTACTGATCACATACATCCATAATGCTATTTATCAACCGTTCTCTCGGGTGTTAAAATGTAACAACTTTTTGCCTGCTTCCTCCTTTATTCGGAAGGATGAGGTCGATCATACGTTCCGTTATATATCTAACTAAAAGGACTTATTAATCGGCACCGGTGCCGGTGCCGGTGCCAATGCCAGGGCGCTTTCTAGTGCTCGGCATGTGCAACTTTTTTCACATTCATCTTCTGTGTGGTAGCACAAAGCATTTTCTCCGGGCGCCAAGGTCTCGACAGCAGACGCACTTGTCGTACTGGTTGTAGCATTGGTATCGTTGGCAATAACAACGAGCTTGGACATCATTTGCGTGTTGAGCTGCACTTGTAATTTACTGTTATAAGATGAATAACGCGCCAAGCGTAGGGATGGGGTCTATTTGTATATATACTAGAAAATATCTTTCAAAATTCCAGAAAAGTTGTATATGGTTGAACAGAGATTTTATGATGTGCACTTACATTGTGACTTGTGAGAGAGCCACGCAACATCCCGGGATAAGCATCACAACTAAAGTAGCCATTCTTCCCTCCATCACAGCAATCACGGTGTGTATATATGGTTGAGTTTCAATTCTTTTTTTTGAATTGGTTGAGTTTCAATTCTGTGTGTAGGCATACGCACTATGGGAGACAGGGACTTCGCCGACAGCCGCGCATTTTGCCGACAGCCAGGCCCAGGGCTGTCGGCGAAGAACGTCTTTGCCGACAGCCTATGCCCGCTGTCGGCAAAGAATTGTTTGCCGACAGCCCTCAGGCTCAGTGCTGTCGCCAAACCCTGTCGGCAAAGGATATCTTTGCCGACAGTGTTGTTGTCGGCAAAGAAATCCTGTCGGCAAAGAACTGGCGGGGACAAACGTCGACCGACGCCGTTAACTTCACCGACAAAGACGGGCCGTTATGCCGTTGGCAATGATATCGGCCGCCCCGCTTTGTCGGCAAAGAGTTTGTATTTTTTTTGAATTTTGACTTCAAACTTTTATATGGCCTAATTATATTGTTTACAAGCACATGTTCCAATTTGGGCCCTTTTTACAATATTTTGCTATATTTCGTTAATTTTTTTCATTTACTTGAATTTTCTCGAATAATCCAAATTTGAACTGCAGGTGCATGAAATAATGAAACTTAGCCATTCGAAACATGATATTCATGTTGGAGAGTGTGTTTTGAGGCCGTGTCCATAAACTCACCCAAAAGTTTGAAGTCCTTGTCCACGTAACACGGCCATCCAGGAGTGGTAGAAGTGTTTTTTAATTATATAAAATCCAAACGAAGTCGGAAAATCATGAAACTTGTCGGGGTGTCTTGTTATCGCATGTGGAGGCTACGATAAAAATTTGAGAAAGTTTGGAGCAAGTTGCAGCGTCGGATGCTCAAAACCCAGACATCTCCACATGTGATCACTTGCGGGCTTCCTGTCGGCGAGGAATTTGTTAAAAAAAGGAAAAAGACTTTGACGAGTGCCTTGGGAGCAGGCTGTCGGCAAAGCCTGACGGTGCCCTAAAAGGCATGGGGTGGGCCGAAAAGGCCCACCCCGCCTTTCCCCGCCGCCGCGCCGGCGCTGCGGGCCGGCCGCCCCGTCGCGTCCCCGCCGCCGCGCCCCATTGCTCGCCCCCAAGCACCGCCCGCCGGCCGCCCCCCCCGCCCGCCACTCCGCCGCGGCCCCGCCGCCCGCCGCGCCCGGTGCCCCGCGTGCTCGCCGGCGAAGGAGAAGAGGAGGAGGGCGGGGAGAAGAGGAGAGGGGAAGGAGAAGAGGAGAGTGGGAAGGGAAGGAGAAGAGGAGAGACGGAAGGAGAAGAGGAGGAAGAAAGAGAGGGAAGGAGAAGAGGAGGAAGGAGGAAGAAGAGGTGGGAGGAGGAAGGAGAAGAGGTGGAAGGAGGAAGAAAAAGGGGGAAGGAGAAGAGGGGGAAGAAGGAGGAAGAGGAGGGAGGAGGAAGGAGAAGAAGAAGAAGGAGAAGGGGGAGGAAGGAGGAAGAAGAAGAAAGAGGAGGAGAGGAAGGAGGAGGTTTGCCGACCGTGTTCTCCGCGTGGCATCCCGTCGACGCACGTGTCGTGACTAGGTATATCACCATTCTCTCATTGCTGGCCTTCGTGCTGCTCTAGTCATCGGCCTTCGTGCCGCTCTAGTCATCGGCCTTCGTGCCATTATGGTCATCGGCCTTCATGCCATTGTGATTGCCGGCCTTCGTGCCGTTGTTTGTGGATGTCGGCCTTCGTGCTGTTCTTTTTGCAGGTTTTCGAAACCTCCCCGTGCAGGGGAGGTTCTGCCGAAATTTTTAACTTATAGTCTTATGTTTTTCTTGTTTTGCAGGTACTACCCGTGGGAGGTGACTTGGAGGACGCCGTTCTTCTTCATCGGCGTCACGGTTCTGCCTGAGTGCACCGGCCCCCTAGGTATAACCCCTCTACCCGTATCATGGTCTTAGGTCACGTAACCGAGTTAGGCGACTCCCGTCCGAAAGTGATACGCGGTCGTTGGTATGCTGATCAGTGCATATCTGTGACGGTATCTCTTTCGGATTGTCCACATTTTTTGGACAGCCCGAGGATGCGTAAATGGGTTAGCTTCCATGTTCCGCCCCTGTCCGAGTTGGAGTTTCGGCAGCACCTCCCCGTTGTTCTCCGGATACACACTCTCCCCGCCGGGACGTGTATCGGGAGAACAGCGGGGAGGTGCTGCTGAAATACCGTCTTGGATGGGAGCGGAGCATGGAAGCTAACCTCATCTACGCATCCTCGGGTGGGATTAGGACCTATCCTTCACCTATTAGATGGTAGAAACGCCTTGTAGATGCAGATGCTGGTTTTATTACTCGCTTACATTGGCGCATGGCAGAGGATGGCTGACCGTGAGTGGATGTACACTGGCTGGGCAAGTAAGACCTCTGAATGGGTTAGGGGGCCAACGCTTTCCTGGAGCAGGCATTTGGCCCAGCTGCTAAAGGGTTGATTCGGATGTCGTATCCCTGCAGCACTTGTAAGAACAAGAAATGGAGACAAAAGCGTTAGGTTATGGAAGATCTTTTCAAGAATGGATTCGTTCGAAACTATACGCGTTGGATCCACCATGGTGAACGTGATCGTATTAGGGAGGAGGTGGTGAGACCCCTCCTCGAGGAGTATGATGCAGATGCCGGGATGGCAAACATGATGGCAGACTTCCATGAAGGGTTGTTCGCTAAAGGAATGGAGGTGGAGGAGGATCCAGAGGAAACCACAAAGGCGTTCTACACCATGATGGAGGCGTCATAGAAGCCCCTTCATGAGAAGACAATGGTTTCGCAACTGGATGCCATTTCACGCCTAATAGCGTTGAAGTCGCAGCTGGGCATTAGTCGAGACGGCTTCGATCTCGTGTTGACAATTCTTGGCAAACTGCTTCCGGAGGATCACATCCTGCCGAAGAACACGTACGAGTCATAGAGGCTCCTTCGTTCACTTAAGATGTCGTACGAGGCGATCCAAGCTTGTCCGAATGGGTGCGTCCTGTTCAGGGAAGACCACCAGGAAGCAACACACTGTCCAAAGCGCAAAGCCTCTAGGTTTGTGGAGGTAGAAGGCAGTGATGGCACCAAGAGACAGTCTAAGATCCCCGAGATGGTCATACGGCACCTTCCTTTCACACATAGGCTCCAACGGCTGTACATGACAAAGGAGACTGCGAAACAGATGACGTGGCACAAGAATGGCAAAAGCTACACTAACAAGATGGTACACCCAGCGTATGGTGATGCATGGAGGCACTTTGATAACATGAATCCTGAAAAGACTCTAGAGGCTTGGAATGTACGCGTAGCGCTAGCCACAGATGGGTCCCGTTTGGAATGATGGCAGCCCCGTACACTTGTTGGCCCGTGTTCATGATCCCCCTCAATCTTCCCCCGGCGTCATGTTTGAACCCAGGAATGTGTTCTTGACACTGATAATACCTGGACACCCGGGCAACAATATGGGTGTGTTCATGCAGCTAGTGTGGGATGAATTGCAACATGCTTGAGAAGAGGGGGTGCTGACGTATGACCGAGCTACAAAGAGGAACTTCACGATGCATGTGTGGTACCAGTATTCATTGCATGACTTCTTGGCGTATGGCTTATTCAGCGCATGGTGTGTTCACGGGAAGTTCCCTTGGCCAACATGCAAGGCAGATGTGATGTTCACCTGGCTGGCCAAGGGTGGCAAGTATTCTTCTTTCGACAAACATCGGCAATTCTTGCCCAAGAACCATGAATTGTGACGAGATGAAAAGCACTTCACGAAAGGTGTTCAACTCACCGACCCCATTCCTGAGGTTAGGAGCCCCCCGACGTCCATGCCGAGATACAGGCTCTCCAAATTGATGAAGAGAACAGTGGTTTTATTGGATATGGTACCACCCACAGTTGGACTCATATATCGGGCTTGCATAGGCTACCGTACTTCAAGCACCTTCTTCTTCCACACAACATCGATGTAATGCACACAGAAAATAATGTCGCCGAGGCACTCTGGGCAACACTCATGGACATTGGTAAGAAGTCAAAGGACACGTTAAGGCTAGACTGGACATTGAAAGGATTTGTGATAGACCAAAGCTTGTGATGAAGACCCCTGTGCCAGGCAAGAGATGGAAAAGGGGCTCGGCCGATTACATCCTGAAAAGGCCAGATAGGAAGGAAGTACTGCAGTGGATCAAGACGCTACGGTTCCCTGATGGGTATGCGGCGAATCTGAGTAGGGGAGTGAACGTGGACACTATGAAAGTCTTAGGGATGAAGAGTCATGACTTCCACATATGGATTCACCGGATCCTTCCCGCGATGACCCGGGGATACCTCCCCGAGCCAGTGTGGCGCGTCCTTGCAGAGTTGAGCTTTTTCTTCAGCCAGCTTTGTGGCAAGGAGTTATCTTGGGATGTTTGTCTTGAACTGGAGAAGGCTGCACCTCTGATGCTCTGCAAGTTGGAGATGATATTTCCACTCGGCTTCTTCCTATTGATGCAGCATCTTATTTTGCACCTACCGCATGAGGCACGGCTGGGGGGGGGGCCGTGCAGGCCCATTGGTGCTATCCAATCGAGAGGTGTCTAAAGCTTCTTCGGAAAAAGTGTAGAAATAAAGCCAAAATTGAGGCTTCTGTGGTGGAGGCATTCATTCTGGAGGAGGTGTTGACCTTCACATAGGCGTACTATACTGAGAAACTTCCCAGCATGCACAATCCAACCCCTCGTTACAATTTCGACGAGAACTCATCGAACCTCAGCCTTTTCAAAGGGGATCTCGGAAGAGGAAGCGCAGGTGCCAACAAGAACTTGACCCATGATGAGTAGAACACTATCATGATCTACTTGTTGTTGAACCTTGATGAGTGCATTCCTTATCAAAAGTAAGTTCTCAGTCTGCTTGTTACATACGCCGTCACTATCCTCCACCTATCGATCTGACTCCCATGTCTCTTGTTTTTCAGGGAATTTATTAATATTCACTGGAGAGGCAATACTGCTCCTATTGAGCAAGAAGAAGACCATATTCTTAGACATGGCAAGCCCAACTTCGTATCCTGGTTCTGTTCAAAGGTATCATCCAAGTAACCTCGTTCCGACTTTGCGATTCCACTTTGCTCCTAGGAGCGAGTAATGTAACGATCGAATTGTCCTAACCCTGCAGGCCCTGACAGATTCGGAAATGAGTGATGAATTGAGACAGGTGGGCCATGGCTTCAATCGTAGGGTCAATCATTCACCGTTTATGATGTGAATGGCTATCGCTTTCGCACGAGAAGCTACGAGGAGAGCCGGCCCCAACTAAAAACCACGTGCAGCGGAGTTCGTACGCCCAACAATGATGACAAGGACTATTACGGCACAGTCAAACAGATATACGAGCTCCAATTTAAGGGTGCCAATTCTTTAAAGCCAGTGGTATTCAAATGCCATTGGTTCGATCCTGATGTCACGAGAGAAGACCTTAAGATTGGGCTAACTGAAATTCGACAGGATTCCAAATATAAAGGAGACGATGTCTATATTGTGGCTAACTGAGACGCCACGCAAGTTTATTACCTCCCATGGGCGTGCCAAAAAGACGCAAGGCTTGCGGGTTGGAGCCTTGTGCACATGGTATCGCCGCGCGGTAAAGCGGCTATCCCAAACGATGATGATTACAACTTTGACCCAAGGACAGATGAGTTCTATCAACCTGAGGGGCTAGAAGGGAGTTTTGAGATAGACATTTCTGCGCGATGAGCATGGAAGAAGACAACGACATGGATGAGGACGAGGGTGATGACGTGCAGGATGCTAAGGACTTACTACTCCATGAGCAATGGCAGAGGCAGCGCGATGGAGTTGTTCTGGACGATGACGATGACGATGACGATGGAGATGGAGATGATGAGGACGATCGAGAGCTCGACAATATTGATAGTGATGACGAGGAAAGTGGTGACGACGTCACACCAGCCATATTGCCGTACGCGGAGATAATGTCGCCTCCACATAATACTATATTTTTGTTATTATTACCTTGCAATTATGTTTCTTTATTTACAACTACTTGTCATTTATTTATGCTAACTATTTTAATCTTTGTCATTGCAGGCACTCGACAAAATGCCGGGCGAAGGCGGAAGGAAGAGGCTGGCACGGAACTGCCGCTCGTGCTTCGCCGTTCCCGCCGACGACTAGGAGGAGCGGGAGGAGGACCAGTCAACCAGTAGGGTGGAGGAGCCCTCCAGCGGGCGTCCCTCGTCGACGAGGAGGCTACAGTTCGACATGTTGACGATGATGACGACGACGACGACCGGGGACGGCGGCAGCGGCGGCGGCGACGACGACGACGCGGGTGACACGGGGCCTTCCTCATGTTTGAGGAAGCCCTACCAGCACGGGCCCTCGACGCTCCCTAACCCACGGCCGCTCCCTGGCCGCCGCACGGAGATTCGACCCGTGGGCAAGACGTAAGTAACCATTATTGATTTCACTACTTGTTCATATGACATGTTGAAAACCGAACCACAGACTAATTGTTGTTAATGACTCGTGCAGGAGCTAGAAGTTTATGAACGGGTCGAGCGGTTCACGCCATATCAATGGCATCCAGGGCTTGCTGATTAAGGAGTACTACCCTGGCTTGGTCTTCCACAAGGGTGAGTTACAGCCCCCATGAAGTGGGAGCACTTCTACAACGTCACCAGGAACGGAGAGACCCTTGCGGCGAAGATCAAGAGGGAGTTGTGGGTGAGTGTTTTCATCGCACCACATTTCTCAATACTACACATTCGTTGGACGTTCTTGAAACTATGAAATGATACATGATGTCTGCGTGCAGGACTTCTTCAAGTGCGAGGAGGGAAAGAGGAGCATGCGGCGCGAGTGCAGGAGGCCGTCTGCCACGCACGTCTCAAGGACATGTACCACGAGGCGCGCATCCAGTGCGTCATCACCCACTATGCCAACATGCTTGGCGAGGTGATCAAGAAGGACCGAGTCAGGGCGATGCTACTCCAGAGGGAGACCGACCTCACCGAGGAGCAGTACTTGCAGGTAATTAAGTAGGAAACATTCGTTCTGATTGCTTCCGTGAAACATTCAATTCATCTTCTGACATGTCAAATACTTGATGTTTCTTAGTTCATGCCGGGGTGGTGCGACAAGGACCCGGCATGCTGGGTGGCCATTGTGCGTTACTGGAGATCAGACGAGTGCTACAAGGAGAAAAATGAGCGTCGGGAGCACCGCATGAAGATGCCAGGGGCAGCACTCCACCAAGGGAACCGGTCCCTCCCGCAGTACATGGACGCATGGGTATGCTTCTGTTGATCTATTTATTCTAGCGCTCAATCTATTTACCTGTAACCATGTTTGTGTTTTCCTCGCAGTCCCAGGCGCATGGTGGGGAGGTCGTTAATGAGCTGGTGGGGTACGCCCTTTCTCACAAGGGCAAAGTGATGGCGCCGGACAACAGATACGACCCGGAGGACAGGTCGGACGTGTACACCAACGCGAACGTCCACCCCAAGCTCGCCGAGTACACCACCGCGTTTCGCCGTCGCCATGGGGAGGAGAAGGACCCCGCCACTGAGCCCCTGGACACGGACCTCGTGATGAGGTTGGGAGGAGGGAAGCAGCACGACTCCTACTGGATGGCCAACAGCGCCATCGACCCGACCTCTACTGCCACGCTGAGGGAGATTCGACGGGGCGGGTCCAGTAGCTCCTCCGACATCCCCATAGCGCCCTAACAGCCGAGCACCACGCAGATGTACTCGCAGATGCAGGTAAGTGCAGTTTCATTTGTCGTTCACTCGTTTCACATATGATCCACACCTTGCCTTCACATACCATCAACCATGCAGGTGTAATATTGCAGGCCAGGTTCCAAGAGCTGCAGGCCAACTAGGCGGCCCAGGAAGCGGCCCACCAGCAGCAGATAGCGGCACTAACGCAGAACTACCAGCGTCAGTTGGCAGACCTGACCGGCTACCTCTGGTCCCAGCTCTCGGGAGCACAGGAGTCTCCTCCCTCGCTCTTCACTGCACCACCAATCCCAGTGCCTGCTCCTGTTCAAGCCCCGGTGAGTATATTGCCTGTTGCTTTAGCTTGTGCGGCCATCCTGCAGGTACTAATTACATCACTTGGCCCTTGTGCAGGCGCCGTCGGCAGGTTCGAACCCGACTCCAGGTGCCAGCCCTCCACTGGGTCCTTCTCCACAGCACAGCTGGCCAGCTTACCCGACCTAACCCACGCAGCGGTACGTGTGGCCTCCTCCACACGCGCCGACGCAGCAGGGGCACTTCGGGCCGACGCAGCAGGGGCATCGGCAGCCCTACTGGACGTACGAGACGGCGCCGCAGTCAGGGTGGACTCCGTGGGAGCAAGGTGGGGGCTCTGAGCAAGGTGGGGATGGCGCCTCGAGCTAGGTACCTTTGCTTCCCTCTTCTGGACCAGTAGTGATGAACTTGTGAAACCATGGACATCTTATGTGTATTTTGGACATGTATGGACTTGTTTCGCGACCTTATGTGTATTGTGGACATGTATCGATGGATTTGATGACGTTGATGTGTGGATTCATGTTGAGACCAAATTCGATGTTGAAATGTGGTTCATATGCTATATTGTTGTGAATATATGTGATAAAATGTGGGTTTTGTGGTATATATGTGATAAATTATGGTTTAAATGCAAGAAAACAGGAAAAAGAAAATAAAAAAAGTACGCGCCTTCTTTGCCGACAAAGATGCATCGTCGGCAAAGCTGGCTCATTTTTCATCAGCCCACCCAGCTTTGCCGACAGGAGTTCTTTGCCGACAGCATCAGCCAAAATCTTTGCCGACAGCCGTAAAAGTGGGTTGTCGGCAAAGACTGAACAGCTCCCTTCGCCAACTGGCTCCGAGGCTGTCGGCGAAGGCTTCGCCGACAGCCTTGCCACTGCTGTCGGCAAAGAAGGCGCCTGCCGTCTTGACGGCGCAGCCTCCTTTGCCGACAGAACACGTGGCTGTCGGCGAATCTTCGCCGAAAGCTTACACGTGGCTGTCGGCGAAGGAGGCTTTGCCGACAAGAACTTCGCCGACAGAGCTTCGCCGACAGGAACGGCGAAACCCTGTCGGCAAAGTCTTTGCCGACAGGATACCCTCCTTCGCCGACAGCTTCAAGCTGTCGGCAAAGAAGGCGTTCCCAGTAGTGCGCGTGTTCTACACACACACATCCTGCACAATGGTGTATATATAGATGGTGAAGATATTCTATATATTAGCAATAGTTAATAACTCCTAGCCTTGTGATTAACAATTAATCCTCCAAAATTAGTAAAAAAAAAGTATTTGCGTCAAACAAATAGTATAAAATAGTTCACATTAATTTCTATGTAGATACCTCTAGTGGAATATAAATGACTGCATCTGGTAGATGCTATGAGTTTAGTCCTGATCAATGTTACGGTGATGTCCATTGATGACTACCATAATCTATTTCTAAATTCCTTGTCCATTTATTTTAGAGAACAAATTTCTTGTCTAATAATAATGGCATTCTATTTATAACGAGTCACCCCTACAGCCCTACTTGGCGTGCCACTGTCAATTGTTTATACTCGGCAGTCTATCAAGGGGTATACCCAAGGTAGTAGATTAGGGTTGGTGAGGGGTACGCAGGACGACTCGCAAGACGTTTAGGCAGGACGAAGACAAAGAACACGAGGGTTTTACCCAGGTTTTACCCTGCTGTGTGTATTGTATTGATTGTAAAATAAGTTTTGGAGGGGGTGTCCCTACCCACCTTATATAGTCCGGTGGACAGAGTTACGGATCCGATCATGTCGGTCGTATCTAGCCCTAGTCAATTACAAAGGAAGTCTTATACATGGAATACGATATCTATCATATCTTTAAGATCTTCCTTGGCGATTAAGGCACGCCATCTTCCATGCGGTGGTCGCTGCTGGTCCCGAACATCATTTGCGTCGATCTTGTGGTCCGGGCTATCTCGGATGACGCAGCCCACGATGGGCCATGAGGGGATACGGGTCTATCCCCCCACACATTAAGTAGTAATAATATTAGGGACCTGCTAGCGCTAGAACGTTCTACCGTAGAACGCCCGCGCTAGCAGGCCCGGCCCATCACCCTCCCGCAAACACGGACGGGGACACGCACACATGCCCACCCCTTCCGCGATGCCCCGAGCACGCACGCCCGCCGTGGCACGGCCCCCCCCCCCCGCGGCCCTGCTCCTCGGTGGCCGGCCCTCCGCCGCCGCCGCCGTCCAACATGGCATCGTGCCTCGAAAACAAAACAAAAACAAAGCAACATGAAAACTTACGAAACAAAACTAGTGCAACAAATTAAAACGTGAATTGAAACACTGGGCAATTGTGTGTTGAAACAAAAAAAAACAGATTACAATGAACAGCCGCGAGCCACCACGACGGCCTCCCGTCCCGCCGGCCCAACCCGGATCATCTACACCATTCGGGGCGCGCGACCTCGCGGCGGCGGCCGCGATGGCCGCCTCGCCGTCACCGCAGGCACCACTACCGACCGCAGCCCGGCGTGCAACAAAAAAAAAACAAAAGCAACATGAAACAAACAAAACAAAACTAATGCAACAAATTAAAACGTGAAATGAAACACTTGGGCAATTGTGTGTTGAAACACAAAAAACAGATTACAATGAACAAAAACGAGAAAGGGGAAAAATTCAAATGAAACAGAGAAGGACATAGTGTTGAAACAACAGATTACGAGCAAATGAAACAAAAAAAATGATTGAATTAAACTAAAACATATATTGAAACAAAAAGGATTGAGGAACTGAAACAAAATCAACACAAGAAAAAAAACAAAATAAAGTCACTTGGAAACACAAAAGCGAGATAGAAACAAAGAACAAAAATCAGCCGAAACAAATGAAAAAACATAATGAAACACGCGTGGGTCTGTTGGTGTGCCAAACGCAAATGACCTTCTGAAACATACCAAAAAATCGAGGTGGGAGAGGTGAGGAGGTGCTCGCCGGAGTTGGAGGAGGAAGACAAAGAGAGATGAGAAGAAGAGAGGAGGCCTACCTCAGTTGATACATGGACCCGTGGACGCCCCGTCGTGCGTATCGTCGGGACCCAGCTGCCCCACCGCAGCTATGGGCGGATCCACCCGGATCCGCGGATGCCCTCGGCGAAACGGCCGGATCCGCCGCCGCCGCTGCCGTGGCTGAGCTCTGTGTGCAGAGGATGTCGCGAGGGAGAGAGGAGGGGATGAAGTAACCGCCCCGTCGGAGCTAAAAGCAGGCGACCGCCGCCCCCACACCGGATCCGGTGGATCCGCGGGCACCATGCCGGATCCGCGAGCCCCGTGGCCGGATCCGGCGGATTTGGGGCCGCTGCCGCCGGAACCACTGGGTCCGCAGCCGCCCGTCGTCGGTTCCAGCTCCGCCGTCGAGCTTGTGCGCACATGAAGGGCAGGAGCGCGAGGAGAGGCCGCGGGGAGCGAGCACGCCTCGTACGCCGACGGTGCCGAGGAAAATGGAGAGGCGAGAAGGGCGAGAGTGAGAGCAAGGCGGAGCGGATGAGGCGGAGCGGTGGGGAGAAACAGATAAGGCGCAACGAGCGGGTGGACGGGCACGGTGTGTGGGCGGCGGGTCGGCCCATGGGCTCTCGACACCGGTTCTATGGTCGAACGTATAAAGAGGAGCATTACCGATAATATTATGCTGCACTCGGCTGATCCATGGGAAGAGAAACAACATAGCCCAATGAAAAATCCCAGCCCATCAGGTCCACCAACTAGGGCCTTCTCTACAAACAAGTTGGGATGGGTTGTCCATTCCAATGCCACCTTCGTTTCCTTCCCATAGCGGCCGTTCCCTCGCCACCGTCCCTTCCTTAGCGCGTGCCACTATAGATAACGCACGCAGCGGCCCCACACCTTCTCCTTCCCTGCATGGCCATTGTTCACCTTCCCCAACCAGCCCATTCCCCGCCGCCCACCTCCCAAGCCGCCGGTAACTTTCCCGTCCCCCCCCCCGAACGAGCCCGTCCACCGAAACTTCGCCGGTGTTCGCCGTGTCGATGGCCTACAACCAACCAGATGGCCTAATCTATTCGGCTCGGCGGCGCTCATTCACCGCCAACCACCACCACCATCGCGTGTCGACGGCCACCGTCGGGCTAGCTAGCCCGTATCTATAGCCGGGAGAGAGGAAGAGAGGGATGACGACCGAACCCTAACCCTAACTGCCACCTCCGCCGCCGCCACCTCAGTCCTTCACCCCGACTGAGGTGCCCTCATCGCCGACCATTCCGCCCATCGGCTGCCCCCGCATGCGCCGCCTGCCCATCCCAGTCCTTTTTCTTGGCAACGTGTGCGCCGCTAACCTTATGGGTGCACATGCGCCGCCGCCACATAAGGTAATGGACGTTTACTGCTCATATTCATCCCTAAGATTACTAGTCGTGTTTGCACATAACAAGAGGCGTGCCTTGTCATGCTCAGCAGCAATATTTTTTGAACTACTCATCATCTCGAAGCATAGCGTTAATTACGGTCGCCATCAGTGTAACAACAGCAGAAGCAAGTATTGAACTTGAATCACGCCGTATTGCGTAGCAGTTTGACGCAACTGCGATCTCCTCTGTCGCTCCCCACTAAATTTGTGTGTTGAGCTGCACAATAGAGATAAATTAATTGTTGTATATAAGATGCATGAATAACGTATAAGTGTAAGTTTTAGAAGAGCACAAGGGTCGTCTCTGCTTCTGTGTTGTGCAATATTATACAAGCTAGAAAACTTTGTTTTGAAAGTCCACAAAATTACTATGGTTCAACAGATTTTACGATATGAACTACTTACATTGTGAGAGAACCGCGAGACATCCATGGTAAGCATCACAACTGTAGTAGTCATTCTTCCCCTTTTGGCCTTCATATCGCAGCAATCACAGTGTATGGTGAGATATGTATGTCCTACAAACATACACATGTTGCGCACCATTCTATATATATACATGGTGAAACACGGGGTGCTTTGCAATCGGTTGTACCAAAACTTCTTTCGTCTTAATAAAACACGGGCTCTAAAATCTGTTCTAGAAAAAAATATACATGGTGAAAAAAATTTCTATAATTTAGCAATAGTTCATAACTCCTAGGCTTGTGGCTAATCTATTGATGACCATCACACCATATTTTATTTCTAGTTCCAAGGCTTATAATGGCATTCCACTTTGCATATATCACCAAAACATATTAAAAAGGTGTTCTACTTATAATGACAGATATATGTACCAAGCAACATGTATATTTTATATAATTATGCTTCTGTGATAATCTTTGTGTAAACTTGGTGTGTAAGCAAAAAAATTTATAATAAGGAGTAAAAATTAATAGATGCGAACCGAAGAGCATTATTGTACGGCGGTTAATCCAAGTAATCTATTCGGCCTGCAGATTTCATCCGCTCTCTGCTAATCCGTGGGCTAAATCCTTGAAGAGAAAGCACATAGCCTAATGAACCTGAAGCCCAACAGGCCCATCAACCAGGTCCTTCTACAAACAGTGGGTGGGTTCGTTCTGCCAGGTGTGCAGACGCAACTCTATTCCGATCCGTCTTCGCCAGCCGGCACCACCACCGTGGCCGCCGCCGCCACCACCACCTCCGCGGCCGCAGCCGTCTCCTCGTCGCGTACGCCTCCCCTCCTCCCACCCACCTCCAACGCCACCTTCGTTTCCATCCCGCGGCGGCCGCTCCCCGCCACCACCCTCGCCCTCTGCGCCGGCCCCTCCCAGCTGTCGCTGGTGCCGGCGGCCAACCCCAAGTACCACAACGCGAAGGTGGACGCGGGCGACGAGGAAGTCGAAGGGGAGGAGCTCCTGCGGCAGTTCAACGGCAGGTGTCCCCGCGGGGCGTCTTGGAGGAGGTCGGGGAGGCGTCGGCGGCGCGAGGACGCGCGGGACAAGCGCAAGCGCAAGGCGCGGTCCGCGGCCAGGAGGTTCCGCCGGAGGTGCGTTCTTGATCCATATGCTTTTGTCGATTCGTTCGTATAGTTGCTTGTGTAGTAGTTTCAG
This sequence comes from Themeda triandra, assembly GCA_018135685.1. Taxonomy (NCBI): domain Eukaryota; kingdom Viridiplantae; phylum Streptophyta; class Magnoliopsida; order Poales; family Poaceae; genus Themeda; species Themeda triandra. The sequence goes on along the minus strand of JAENPR010000015.1, from coordinate 244,600 downwards.
GAAACGTTGCTTGGGTTGTTGTTATAAAGAATGTGGTCTCTCTCATTATGTGTTCTGTGCTGCTATAGTAAATGATGTTATTGCTGATTTTGTTACATTTTAGCTTAATTTGAGGCCAAACTTCTAGTGTTAGTGACTGATTTCATATACATGTCCTTGATGCTGAATTTTGCAAAAACTGGCATCAAGGACACCTCCCCCTTTCTGAAAGAGAGAATTGTTTTTGGCTATTTCAAAGTCATCCGGTTCATTTGACTTGTAGCAACAATATACGAAGCTCCTGACTCCTGCTAACTGAGCCCAATCACTCTGCTGCAGACGATTCAAGGGCCCATATCCTTTCAGTGATGATCAGGGGGCGAAGGAGCAGGACACTGATGATGAGAAGAATGACAACTGGGAGCTCCCCGCAGGAGAGCTGCCTTCTTACAGGTAGAGATAGTTGAGAAATTGAAGTGTGCTTTTTGTCTGCGCCAGAAGAGTTTTGACACCTCCAGCTTCAGTTCTTCCTGTGTTGCCAAATCGATTGTAGCCTATTGGCGGCCAAAGCACGGTATACTGATGTAAAGCTTTGTTCTGAGCGTGTTATGTCTTAGAGAGCAGCGCACCCTCCTGGCTCTGCTGCAAGTACTTGATCTTTCTGCGTTTAGTTCTTGTGGATGGATGGATATACAATGGCAGGTGTGTTGTCACAAGAATTCTGGTGCTACCTTTTCTGGTGGGGAAAAGGTGGATTCTGATGCACTAGACAATTGATTTGGTGATCTAGTACTCGTCTTTTGCAGCTGCAAAATTGCCATGAAGGTCCTGGTCCAATCATGTTGCTTTTTTATTTATAATAATAATTGTGGAGGTGAATTATTAGCAAACAAAAACCTAATTCTTAGGGATAGTTAGAATCTTAGATTAGTGGTGTTTTTAAGAATTTGTAGTATTTATCTTTTTTCTTATACTTCTCCTAATTTTAGTTGCCTAAGATGATTGTAAGCAACACTCTTATACCATGAACTAGTATAGGTAAATTGTTACTTTTGTGATTGATTATATATTTTTTTACATAATTTTAATCCCTATCTGTCTTGTAGAAACAACTGTCAATTGTTATTTGCGTCTGTGCCAACACCAATAAAATTTCGTCAGGTATGCAGTTTTGTCTAATGGTTTTCTTTTTCTTGGAACCGAAAATTGCAGATTGTATCTACAAAAATTGCAACAAACTGAAGATGTAATTTAAATATAGAATATAAGAAATGCAATAACCGCCGTTTGAAAGGAAAATAATTTTTTTAGCAAGTCATTTTTCTTAGTATACATTTGGTTATGGAGGCTCCTTTGGAGCCCCTAATTAGTAGTAGATAACAATGTTATTTTACATCTACAGCAGTGAATCATGCATGCATGAATCATCGTCCAATGGAATGCATTAAATAAAATGGGCAGGTACAGGGGTCTGGGGGCAAGGAGCAAAGCGTGTTAAAAGAAGAATAATCGGAGACATCTGGTGTGTTTCTTTGAATAGCTCAACAGTTGACACTGGTTTTATTTGGCCAATGATTGATAATACAAAACAATCGCCGCCACTATTTTTGTCCAATTTAACAATCATATGATGCATGCCTGCTTATTCCAAAAAAAAAAAAAAAAAAAAAAAAAAAAAAAAAAAAAAAAAAATTCATGCCTGCTTATCCAGAGGTGGGAAACTTCAGATATATCTTGGGACGGTGGAACTGCAGAAAGGAACGTTCTTTTCAGTGGCCAATTGCTTACAGAGTTGACCCGCAAACAATGTTTCTTGTGACGCGTCTATGGCGGACCACGCATAGCAGCCTCCAGTTTCAGGCATCAGCAATCAGCATCCATAATCCGGCACTCCCGTCGCTGCCGCCGGCCGTCATGTGATCGTCGTTGGGATGCGTGGATCCAGTGTTTGCTCTCAAATTTAGGGAAAGATCCATCGAGCTTATGGTCAAATCACCATGCTTGTCTTCCACAAATCTTCCTCACCTCGGAATTCTTATTAAAATTGACAGCACCTGGCGGCTTAGTTGTGGTTGGGTTAATTTCTAGTTATCCAGCAAGTACAACATCTCCAAGAGTTTGCTAAAACTCACTTGCCAAATCTTGTCTAAAATATATGGCAAGTGAAATATTGTAGCATCTCCAATAGTTTGCCATTTGGGTTTGGTAAAAATTAAAACAGTAGACCCACTTGCAACCGATCAACTAGCTAGTGGTTGCATGTGCGATGGCAACGCGATGGCAACCCTCTGCGCGTGCATATATGTGTGTGGAGGGGTGGAATTTAGCAACTTGCTAAAATTTAACAAGTTGGATACCAAACTGTTAGAGTATGTTTTTTTTTTATGTTTTGCTAAATTCTTATAGATAGGAAGTTAATTTGGCAAACTCTTGAAGATGCTCGTATTGTATTGAATATTTTCTCTATCCTAAAATAAAGACGTGCAACCCTTCTGCTTGATCGAGAAAAAACATACGTGCCTACCTGATATTGATGAAGTTTTGAATTTGCTGAGGGAGTCTGTCCGTTCGTTCTTGTGTCTCATTCATTTCACGGCGAGGGAATTATTCCGGTGTTGTGTTCAACGGTCTATATCTTGACATCACCGGATCAACTGCAACTCTGTTCAACCGTTGGTTTGCTCGTCTTCAGCAGCCAGCAGACACGCACCACTACCAACTAAGGTCATGTAGGAGTTAGATAGATCAGAACTGCTTTTCACTACCAAATCCTTACAAAGGTTTATAACTGATGTGTGTGTGTGTGTGTGTGTGGGAGCAAAGTTTGTATGGTGTGTGATCAAGGAGATCTGGCACCTGGGGCTGGGGTAGGTGCCCAGATCCCTGATGGATTTCTCAAGGGGGCTTTGCCTGCGCTTAGTTTGTAAGTTTTAATTTCCTCTGTTCTTAGTTGTAGCTTTTTTCTCTTCCGCAGAACTTATTTCTCTCGTGTCATCTAAATTTCTGTTTCCGTTGCGTTTGGAAAATTCCTAGGGTCAACATATCACAAGTTGATACGTTTGACCGTTGACAATTAGAAGAGCCGCCGGATTTTGCACTGTTAATTGGCACATCCTGCCTGAAAGCCGCCAGCTTGTATTATTGTGCATCTTCTTTAATAATTAACACTAGCTAGTTGCAAAAGGGTTGTATGATGTTGTTAGATTTGTTTGCACTCTTTTCAAACATTCCATCAAAAACCTTTTTTGAGTGAAATAAAAAACAAACCATTAATCTATTGAAATTTCAGGGTCGTCGTTCTGGATTTAATTAGAAGAATAATGACTTAATGATGCTAATTCATGTGATGAACGTTTACTAATAGTGGAGGAACTTTTTTTTTTGTTCCTGTGTGACGAGATATGATTATATGACACATGCTTGTGCAGCCCATGGGTTTCAATAGTCAATGATATATATAGAAATGCCTACCTGATTTTGACATTGTCATGTTCCCTGATATTGCTGGTCGCAATGTGTGAGATGTCCACCTTCTATATATAAATGTGGTGGGGTGTTGAAGTTTATAACCGGGCCACAACCCAAACCACACCTTGCTCCTGTTGTGTCCATGCCAGACACTGCCATGGAGAGCTGCCTACTTGCTCTTTTAAAGTTGGTCATCGTCTTCCAGTTGTTCACATACACTAGAAGCAGCTCCACAGACTACGACCTCCGCATCCTCTTGTCCTTCCGATCCTTCATAACAAAAGACCCCTTGAATGCACTATCATCCTGGAACGCCGATGGCAACAGCACTTCCCATGGATTCTGTGGATGGACCGGGGTGACATGCAGTGGCAGCAGCGACCGGAGCCCTGCCGGCCGTGTCACCGCCTTGAGCCTGAGAGGCCTTGGCCTCATCGGCACCATATCACCACACCTAGGTAACCTCACCTACCTTCGTGTCCTTGATTTGTCAGACAACAAGCTTGAAGGCAACATCCCTCCTGCCCTTGCCAACTGCTTGGCTCTCCAGAAGCTTAACCTGAGCGTCAATTTTCTGACTGGCACCATTCCTCCCTCCACGAGTCACTTGTCAAAGCTTGTTGTTTTCCACATAGCTAAAAACAACATCTCGGGCCTCGTCCCTTCTTCATTTGCAAACCTCACCGCAATCGAGAAGTTCAATATTTTTAATAACCTTGTGCATGGGAAGCTCCAACCATGGCTGGGGAACTTGACCAGGCTAAAATATTTGAGCTTTGCTCAGAACATGATGAGTGGCCATGTCCCACCAGCTTTGTCAAAGCTAGCTTATCTTGAGCAGCTACAGATAGCGGGAAATAATCTACAAGGTTCCATTCATCCATCCTTGTTTAACATGTCGCGTCTTGAGGTCTTCAACGTCGGCTCAAACCAGCTGTCAGGTTCTCTGCCTCCAGATTTGGGCTTTACACTCCCCAATCTAAGGGTATTTAGTGTATACTGGAACAGCTTTGAAGGGCAAATTCCAGCTTCCCTGGCAAATATATCCCTGCTTGAATGGTATGTCCTCCATGGAAACAGATTCCGTGGCCGAATTCCACCAAACGTTGGCGTGAATGGCCGTTTGGTGGTGTTTGAAGTGGGTAAAAATGAGCTCCAAGCTACAGAGCCAAGAGACTGGGATTTCCTAACTTCTTTAGTTAACTGCAGCAACTTGTGGGAGTTCAATATTCAACTTAATAACCTTTCTGGTGTTCTTCCAAGTGCAATAGGTAATCTCTCACATGAGCTTCAATACTTCTACTTGGGAGGAAACAAAATTTCTGGGCATATACCAGCTGGAATAGGAATGTATTACAAACTCAGAACACTAGAGTTCTCAGATAACCTCTTGACAGGAACCATACCTTCGGATATTGGAAAACTTTACAACCTCCACACACTTTGGCTATATCAAAATAGACTACATGGGGAGATTCCAACATCGTTAGGAAACATCACACAACTGAACTTGTTTATTTCATCTACCAATCACCTGGAAGGTAGAATTCCAACAACTCTTGGCAATCTTAGCGAGTTAAATTTCTTTGATGTATCCAATAATCTCCTTAGTGGACCAATCCCACAGGAGATCATCAGCATTTCGTCTCTGACTGTAATGTTTGACATCTCCAAGAATGCAATAACGGGTCACATTCCTCGGCAGATCGGCCAGTTGGTCAATATCGGGAAAATTGATCTCTCATCAAATAAATTATCAGGATACATTCCAAGAGCACTTGGTAGTTGTCTTGTGTTGCAGTTCTTGTACTTGCAAGACAATTTTCTAGAAGGACAAATCCCAGAAGACATCAGTAAGCTACAAGGTTTACAAGTGTTGGATCTTTCTGCCAACAAATTGTCCGGACCCATCCCTAAACTCCTCGAGAGCTTTAGGGGTCTAAGGATGCTAAACCTTTCATTCAATCAATTATCTGGTCTGGTGCCAAATAAGGGAATTTTCACTAACGCAAGTGGTGTATCACTCAAAGGTAACATTGCATTGTGCGGAGGCCCTCTGTTCCTTCATTTACCAGCATGCCAATCATTGTCTCCAAATAGCGTTGCACGACATCCGCTGGTGCACAGATTGATCATTTCTATTGTGGGAGGAGTTTTCTTTCTTATTGTTTGCATCTCTGCCTACTTCTATGTTAGAAAGCTAAGAACAAGCCCAACAAGTGCTATCCGAGATCATGGTAACACATTTCTGAGCGTGCTATATCAGAGGATTTCATATGCTGAGTTGTATGAGGCAACAAATTCATTCTGTGCACAAAATTTGATTGGTCGTGGGAATTTCAGTAGTGTATATAAAGGAATGTTGGCAAGTGGGGAATATTCAAGTAGTGTAGCAGTGAAGGTTCTTGATCTCCAACGACAAGGAAGCAATGCATGTTTCATGTCTGAGTGCAATATACTGAAAAGGATTCGGCATCGAAAACTAGTCAAGGTTATAACTGTTTGTGACAGTTTAGACCACAATGGTGATCAATTTAGGGCACTTGTGTTGGAGTTTATCTCCAATGGAAACCTAGATAAGTGGTTACATCCAACCACAGAAAACTTTGATGGGGACAACTCTGGAATGTTAAGCGTTCTGTGCAGGTTAAGCATTGCACTTGATGTTGCTGAGGCACTGGAGTATCTTCACCATCATACTTACCCTTCTATTGTGCACTGCGATATTAAACCAAGCAACATCCTTCTTGATGATGATATGACTGCACATGTCGGTGATTTCGGTTTGGCAAAGGTAACCAGTGCTGAAGCAAGTGGTCAGTCTTTAGCTGATAGTACCTCAACTGGAATTAAAGGCACAATTGGGTATGTTGCACCAGGTATGCAAAGTATATCATGCGTAAAATCAAGTTCATATTTGTCTTATATATAATTTTTGTGCTACTTTTTTCGGTTGAGGAAATGAGAAGTTTACACATATGCCAGAAAGTGCATAATGCTTAACTGTATATTTGTTAGAGCTAATTCATAGTCTCTTTTCTTTATAGAGTATGGCATGGGAACTAAAGTTTCTACAGAAGGCGATGTGTTCAGCTATGGTGTACTATTGCTGGAGATTTTGACTGGTAGAAGACCAACTGATGCATCAATTCATGGTGCTACAAGTCTGCCCAAGTTTGTCGAGAAGTCCTATCCAGATAAGCTATTGGAACTGATGGACAATAACCTGCCACAAAATGGAATAAACACCCAGGAGACAATAGATTTTTTCGTTGCTCCGGTTTCAAGACTTGGTTTAGCATGTTGTAGAGACTCTCCAATGCAAAGAATGAACATGGGTGAAGTGGTGAAGGAATTGAGTGCCATAAAGAAGGCGTACGAGTCTAGATTTAATCAAATGCAAATGCAAGTGCCTAGCATGCAATCATCTGTTATAGTTCCACTCGTCTAGTTTCAGGTGCCTAATTAAAACAAGCAACGCTGTGGTGGCTTAAGACTTCGTAATGCAAGTGCCTAGCATGCAACATCTGTTATAGTTCCACTCGTCTAGTTTCAGGTGCCTAATCAAAACTAGCACGCTGTGGTGGCTTAAGACTTCGTTCATCCATTTATTATATGGTGTTTGGTTTGAGGAATAAGGCATCATCTTCTCATTATATGGTGTTTTGGTTTGAGGAAGAACGTCACCACCACGTGAAGGGTATACTGGGATGTTTTGCTTTCTGAACTGGAATCCAATATCTAAAAAAAAATACCAAGCAACATATTATATATAATTAATATAATTATGTGATAATCTTTGTGTAAAAACTTAGAGTATCAGCAAAATAATACATTTTTTAGAGTTTGAGCAAAATAATACATGTGAACCAAAGGGCATTATTGCACGGCGGTGCATAATAATGTGGCTGGAGCAAGAACACGTATCAAATGTTTCGAAAAAAGGAAAAACAAGAAGACGTATCCACTTCAGGAGGGAATCGCAGTGCCCGTCACCGTCAGGCCCATCAACCAGTTTCGTGGGCCTCCAGATTTCAGCCGCACTGGGCTGATTCGTAGGCTAAATCCTTTAAGAGAAAGTCCATTAGGCCCATCAACCAGGTCCTTCTACAAACACCGTGTTCGTTCCGCCGAGGCCTCTTCTATTCCGATCCGTCTTCGCCGGCCGGCACCACCACCATGGCCGCCGCCGCCGCCACGTCCGCGGCCGCAACCGTCTCCACGTCGCGTCCGTCCCCCCTCCTCCAACCCACCTCCAGCGCCACCTTCGTTTCCATCCCGCGGCGGCCGCTCCCCGCCACCACCCTCGCCCTCTCCGCCGGCTCCTCCCAGCTGCCGCTGGTGCCGGCGGCCAACCCCAAGTACCACAACGCGAAGGTGGACGTGGGCGACGAGGACGTGCAAGGGGAGGAGCTCCTGCGGCGGTTCAACTGGCAGGTGTCCCGCGTGGGCGTCATGGAGGAGGTCAGGCGGCGCCGGAGGCGCGAGGACGTCCGGGACAAGCGCAAGCGCAAGGCGCGGTCGGCGGCCAGGAGGTTCCGCCGGAGGTGCGTTCTTGATCGATATGCTTTTGTCGATTCGTTCGTAGCTTGTGTAGAAGTTTCAGGAAATGTTGCTTGGGTAGTTGGGATAAAGAATGTGGTCGCTCTCATTATGTGTTCTGTAGTAAATGATGTTATTGCTGATTTTGTTACATTTTAGCTTAATTTGAGGCCAAACTGCTAGTGTTAGCGACTGATTTCATGTACATGTCCTATGTGGCAGTTATTGTACATAGAGCACTACATTTGGATGCTAAAAAACGGGTGAAGTCCTGGTCACGAAAAAAAAAACTACATTTGGATTCTATGTGATAGCATATCTGACAGCAGTAGTTTGATTGCCAAATTCATTAGGCATTAGCATGCCAAGTTGCTAACCATTCTACTGCTGACATTCATGATCCTGAAGGTGGGACAGCTAGTTTTACATACATTAGCATGTCAGCACTGATCATTCTTTGAATGGAAATAACTATGCATGTGAAATGGATCATTCATGATCCAGTTTTTGTCTTTAGTATTTAGGCTGTTTGTGTACCATCATGATCATATTTTACACCAGTATAATTCTTGTTCACCTTTTGAAAAGTGGGGTGTTGTTCTTCACCATGAATACATGAGTGCTTATCCCCTGGCATGTTCAACTACAAGGAAAGGGCATCTCCCCTTTCTGATAACATGTTTATCTTTGGCCACTCCAAAGTTTCAGCATTTTTTTGCTTAATTTTGCAAAATATAGCATCAAGGGCATCTCCCATTTTTGAAGACATGTTTGTTTTTTGCCATACCAAAGTTTCAGTAGGCTTGATGCTGCATTTTGCAAAAACTGACATCAAGGACACCTCCCCCTTTCTGAAAGAGAGAATTGTTTTTGGTTACTTCAAAGTTCATCCGGTTCATTTGAGTTGTAGCAACAATATACGAAGCTCCCGACTCCTGCTAACCGAGCCCAATCTCTCGCTGCAGGGCGATTCAAGGGCCCATACCCTATCGGTGATGATCGGGGGCGAAGGAGCAGGACACGATGATGAGAAGAATGACAACTGGGAGCTCCCTGCAGGAGAGTTGCCTTCTTGCAGGTAGAGATAGTCGAGGAACTGAAGCGCGATTTTTGTCTGCAGACGAGTTTCAACACCTCGGGCTTCAGTTCTTCCGGTCAGTCAGAGAAAATTGAGTAGGTTTTGTTGCCAAATCGTTTGTCGCCTATTGGCAGCCAAAGCACGGTATACTGATGTAAAGCTTTTTTCTGAGTGTGTTATGTTTCAGAGAGCAGCAGACCCTCCTAACTGTGCTGCAAATACTTGATCTTTCTGTATTTAGTTCTTGTGGATGGATGTACAATGGCTGGTGTGTTCTCACAAGAATTCTGATGCTAATTTTTTCTGGTGGGGAAAAGATGAATTCTGATGCAGCGACACTTATTCAGTGATCTAGTACTAATTCAGAAAATTGTTATTTTGCAGCTGCAAAATTGTCATGCCGGTCTTGGCCCAATTGCAAATTCAGTTTTGAATACGTTGCAATGAGGAGTTGCTGAACATGTGCCCGAAGGGACCAAAAATGACGTGGAGAAAACGATTTGGATCGAGGAGATTTCTGGCGAAGAAAGGGGAAGAGCGAGGAAAGCTCATCTCACCCCTCCCTGTCTACCTCTACTTTCTTGGATCAAACGTGTGCCTCGGACGGTCGGGACTCGGCACGACTCGCAAGCACGTTAGGTGTGGTGTGGACCCACACCGACACCATAATGCAATTCGCGGTTTCATTTCACTGCCCAAGTATTTCCGCAAGTATTCTTCCGGCTTTTACTACTAATAAAGTTTTCATTTTTCTCTTATCTTCTCTTCTTTTCCTCTCCCTCTCTTCTTCTCCATCTTTCGGCAGGCTTAGGAGGTTGGGGGGAGGCAGACAAGCCTGGCGGTGGGGACTAGAGAGACGGCGATGAGATGGAGGCGACAATGACACTGCCGGAGCGGGCAGCTGAGGAGCCGCCAGATGGGGTTGGGCGGGGGACGACCGTGGCCATAGCGGTGGTGGGAGAGGGGAGGAAGGAGGTCACTGCAGGGGTGGCGGTGCTTGTGGCCATGGCCACAGCTGCGCCGCGGCGGCGGCCGATGGCACTGCAGTAAAAAAACATGTCAGAGCTAGACAGACTTAAAAAGATCATCTTAGATGACTCAGGCCATGAGGTCGTCAGTGACTCACGAGCAGCAGGCAATGGTCTAGGTTATTTTAGAGGGGAGGAAATAAAATTACCTAAAAAATAGTTTTAATGATCTCTTAAAAAAAAAGGAGTTTTATGGTGAGTTGTGCCTTGCTTGAACCACGATAAGAAGGCATCTCGCCTTAGCTGAATTCCCAAGTTGAACTTAACCATGTAAGGCTATCGAAGCCAGGAATAAAGGATTGCAAAGATCCTGTGGTTCAGGAAGCTTGCATACATAGGCAATGTTTGGTACGTAGCTCTTTTACACGCGTTGTTTATTTTACCTGACTTGGTTATAAATATGCTTTTGTCGCTACTTCTCACAACCATGCCACGACAAACCACACGCCAAGTCATCTCCAGATTCAACAAAATCGATCTGCATCACCTCTCAAAGCTAATTCGGTAACTCAGGTGTGTTCGGTCATCTCTCTTGCATATACTTAGTCAGTGACATTTCACTACCAGTTAAAGCCAGTAGTCGTCAGTTATAGTCTCAATATCAGTGCCGACCCATGGCTTCAACTAGTAGTGATATGTCACTATCGGCTTATGGTTTGAGCTAGCTATGATAGGAACCTTCACTTCCAGCTTATGGTTTGAGCCAGGTGTGACAGAACCTTCACTTCCAAGTCATTTGGATCCCAATCATTTTTCGAATTTTTAGCTAAGGATCCACGAAAGTGATGGGCTGACAACGAATGTCAGTTTTGTAGTAGTGATCGACAATTAGAATGGTTTGAATTGAACCAATGGAACAGTGCACATTGAACTAAACCCAAGAGCATAGATGTCTTTGCAACCTCTAGCATACTCCATTAATCTCACTTGACAGAATGGCGGCAATGCCAACACTCAGATCCAGAAAAAATGGGACGAATTCGCAAAGTCCAAAAAAAGAGGACAAATGACAGTAGGGGTGAAAACAAGGACAAAAATGCAATTGGACTGAAAAAATCCATAAGATGAGACCCGATAATATGACAACTAAGGGCATATTTTTTTGAGTTAATGGTAAACCTGTGATAGTCTACGATGAGAAGGGGTGTCGATGGAGCCATTAGTATGCAAAGCGGGATGTATGGAAGTGAATTATACAAGATGAGATGTGAGCTTTTGTACCAAGCTATTATAGAAGATGGGATATGAGCTTTGTACCAACCTTAAGCTCATTTATATAGCTCGATGCAAAGCGGGATGTATGGAAGTGAATTATACAAGATGAGATGTGAGCTTTTGTACCAAGCTATTATAGAAGATGGGATATGAGCTTTGTACCAAGCTTAAGCTCATTTATATAGCTCGAGATCATGGCATTGATCAACAAATAATGAGAGAGAGAGAGAGAGGGAGAGGGAGAGGGCGAGAGGGAGAAGGCGAGAGGGAGAGGGAGAGAGAGAGAGGGCGAGGGCGAGGGAGAGGGCGAGGGCGAGAGGGAGAGGGCGAGGGGGAGAGAGGGAGAGAGGGAGAGAGAGGGAGGGAGGGAGGAGAGAGGGGGAGGGAGGGAGGGAGGGAGGGAGGGAGGGAGAGAGAGAGAGGGAGAGAGGGGAGGGAGGGAGGGAGAGAGAGAGGGGAGGGAGGGAGGGAGGGAGGGAGGGAGAGAGAGAGAGAGGGGGGGGAGAGGGAGAGGGAGAGGGGGAGGGGGAGAGGGGGAGGGAGGGAGAGGGAGAGGGAGAGGGGGAGAGGGGGGAGGGGAGGGGGGGGGAGGGAGAGGGGGAGGGAGAGAGGGAGGGAGGGAGGGAGGGGGAGGGAGGGGAGAGGGAGAGGGAGAGAGAGAGAGAGAGAGAGAGAGAGAGAGAGAGAGAGAGAGAGAGAGAGAGAGAGAGAGAGAGAGAGATTACTCTTAGTTGGCTAGTTGATAGCACGTATTAGCTCGTGCACCTTCAATAATGGTAACTTATGAGCTAGCTCTAACCATATTATTTTATATTTTAAGAGAAGAAAGAGAAAAACTATTTCTAGATAAGAGCTAGTCTGATACACACATTTCAAGATCATGTTGAGTTTTTATATGAACAGGTAGGCTAGGCGGTGGGGACGAGATAGACGACGACGAGGTGGAGGTGGCGGTAAAGTTTTCCAAACGGGCCAGGCCCGTTGGGCCGACACGGGCACGGCCAGCAAAAGCACGGCCCAAGCACCTCCCGGCCCGGCAGCCTTCGTGCCCGTGCCTAGGCTGCCATTTCGGCCCATGGGCCAGCACGGGCACAGCACGGTAAATTGGCCTGGCCCGCCTCAGGCACGACTTTTAGCCAGCGGCCGTCGGATCCTCGCCCCCCTCCCCCCCGGATGATTCTAGCTGTTGGATTTTACCGTTGGAGAAGCCGTGTATATAAACCACCACCGGCCTCACTCCCCACTCCACCCTGAACCCTAATTCATTTCCTCACCTCCCCATCGCTTCGAGTCGCTTCTCCTCTCTGCCTCTCTATCAGGCGTCAGCCATGGAGAAGGGCGACGAGCAGGGGCGAGGGCGACGGCGGCTCGCCGTCGTCCCAACCTCTTAATCTCGCCCTTCGGCAGCTACGGAGCCGGAGCTCCCACGAAGTAGGTAACATCCGTACCTCTTCTTCTCGTCCTCTGTCCGCATTACTTCTTCTCTAACCCTAGCTCCTCTGTTCTTAAGATCTGCTGATCCGCTGCTGCTCGGAGATGCTGCTCCTGCTTCGTCGTCAGTGACTACGAGGTAAACCCTAACCCTAACCCTAGCTCCAATCTGGATCTGACTTCTTCTTCTAATCTTCTTCTTCTCCGACCCTAGCTCCGATCTGACATGTTCTTCTTCCTCTTTTCGGTTTTGGCACCCGTTTGAGGCTAGGGCCAGTGAGGATGCCATCCTGGCCCCCCTCTGTCTTTGAGGACACGGTGGAGGCTAGTGCCACTGCCATGGCTGATGAGATGGAGAAGGTGCGCAACCTCCCTGGTGACGACGACGACGACATGGGCGAGGACGAGGTAGAAGAGCTCTTCGGCCGTGGAGCTATGCCTGGTGGAGCTGACGCAGAGGACCCTATCGACCTTGATGGTGAAGAAGGAGGTGGTGCAGAAGAAGACGGTGAGAACGCCAACGCCGACGGCGACCAGGTATCACGCCCCTCTACCTCTGATGTGTGGCTAGATTTCCAGAAGCTCTTCAAAATGGGTCCCAAAGGTAAGAAGATTAGGTATGGCGCTGTCTGCATCCATTGCAAAAAAAAAAGTACTTTGGTAGATCTGCAGGTGGCACTGGCCACCTCCGTCATCACAGGGATAAATGCGTTAAGAGGTGAGAGAAATCTAGGGGGTTTAGTCATTCTCAGATCTCTTTTAATCCAGATGGCTCTATGCATCATTGGGATTACTGTCCTATGCGTGCTCGTGCTGAACTGTGTCGATTGCTTTCTAGGGTAGATGTTCCTATCAGCTTTGGTGAATCTGCTGCATTTGAGGAGTACATTAATAATGCTCATAATCCTAAGTTTCAGGCTGTCTCTACACAAACCACCACTAGAGACATAGCCAACATGTTTTCTGATAGAAAGAATAAGCTTGTTGAGCTACTTGCTTCTGATTCTGTTAATTGTGTGTGCCTTACATCTGATATATGGTCTGGCAAAGCCAAAGAGGACTACCTTAGTGTTGTTGCTCATTACATAAACCCTGATTGGCAACTAGAGAAGAGGGTGCATGGTCTTGTGCCTATTGATTGTTCTCATAATGGACAAAACATTGCTGATAGAGTTGCATCTGTTCTTGATGAATATGGTGTGCTTGAAAAAGTGCTTGCTGTTACTTTGGACAATGCTTCATCTAATTTGTGTCATGCGTATGCTTAGAACTATTTTATCTAAATATCTTGGTCTTGAGGTTCCTGCAGAGGATCCAAGACAGCCTGAATCTACTGTTAGTACTATGTTCTTGCATCAGTGTTGTGCATGCCATATAATGAACCTGATTGTTAAGGAGGCACTTGATTATCTTAAACCTTTGGTTGAAGTTTTTAGAACTGCAATATCATTTTTAAACTCATCTAACCAGAGAATTACAGCATATAAAAACTACTGCATTGCAACAAGTTTTAGGCCTAGAAAGTTTCAGTTGGACATGGATGTAAAGTGGAACTCTACATATCTCATGCTTAAGATTTTGTTTCCTCACAAAGATCCTTTCACTACTTTCATACATGCCAACTATCCTAGAGGTGAGGAAGGTGAGTTGCTTCTAACTGAAGAACATTGGGCTGTTGCTAAAAAGGTATTTAAGTTTCTTGAACTGTTCTATGATGCTACTGTTGCATTGTCTGGTGTTTACTATCCTACATCTCCACTCATGCTTCATTATCTGGTTAAGATTGCTATACACCTGAACCATTATGCTAATGATATTCACCTGAGAGATGTGATTCAACCTATGGTAGACAAGTATAATAAATATTGGAGGGACATACCTCTGCTCTATTCTTTTGCATTCGTCTTGGACCCTAGAGCTAAAATGAAGGGTTTTAGGAGAAATATGGAGCTGTTAGATTGAGGAGGACTGTCCCTCAAAACCTGTCTGGTAAGAAAAGGTCTGCCTGGGATGAAATTTATGATGATGATACATCTAGTTCTTCTGGTGGGGGTACTTCATTGCTGCATTCTACTCTTAATCTGTCTAGAGATACATCTGCTACTGCTTTGCTGCATGCTGCTACTTCTACAGCTTCTAATGCTTCTGAACTTGTCTCATACTTGGACTGTGACACTGTTAGCCAGTTGGATGATTCATTTGACATCTTGAGATGGTGGCATGAGCACAAACTGACATATCCAGTGCTGTCCATCATGGCTAAAGATATTTTAACTATTCCTGTATCTACCATATCTTCAGAATCTACGTTCAGTATGACTGGCAGGATCATCGAGGAGCGGAGGAGGAGGCTGAAGCCGGAGACGGTGGAGTGGCTCACCTGCATCAAGGACTGGGAGCTGGCGGAGGCAAGGCTGCAACACAGTGTGGAGGACAAGGAGCTTGAAGAAGCCTTTGAAGAGCTCTATCTTGATTAGTGGAGTGCTCCGGCCGCCAAGGTAAATCACACCCCTAACTTCCTCTACTTCTTTTGCTAACTGATTAGTGCTCCTAAGTCCTAATGCTACCTCTGTTCTTCTTTTGCAACTGGCCAGCTGGAAAAGAAGCTTCAAGCTCTTCATCTTTATTAGTTTACTACTTTAGTCTTCATCTTTAGCTTGAACTTTAGCTTGAACTTGGGTCTGCAATATGAGAACTTGGACAATGTTGTAAGAACATTGAACTTTAATGGAGCTAGGCTGTACTCTTTTTCTGACTAGGGTTTCTCACAAGGGTGAGTTTTACCTAGTAGGTTTTTAATGAGGCAGCCATTGCACATGCTCCCAATATATTCCTATTTTCTAAACTGTTGTGTGTTTGCTCTGTTGTTTCTTGTGTTTTTCTGGAGATTTTGATTCGACTTCAATCTTGTGGTGATGAAGTTACTAAGTGGTGAAAATGTGTTAGTGCCTGGGCCGGCACGGGCACTGGCTGCCGTGCCTGGTGGCACGGCACGGCATGGTTATGACCTGATAGTGCCGTGCTTGGGCTGCCAACTTGGCACAGCGGCACTATCAGGCACGCGCCGTGCCGCATCGTGCCGTGCCTGGCCGTGCCCGTGCCGGGCGGCCCGTTTGGAAAACAATAGGTGGCGGTGGCGTCGCCGGAGCGGGCGGCGGAGGAGACATCTGGGCCAAGTTAGGGCAGGGATGACCATGGCCATGACGGCTGTAGGAAGGAAAGGAGGTCGCCGCGGGGAGGAAGAAGACTTGGGGTTTGGCAATGAGAGTCGTGAGCCGTTGGATGACTAGATCAATGGTAAAAAAAAAATCGAGTGTTATTGGGCTCTATAACAACCGAGTGCTCACTAGACCGATCCTAATATTATTGGCATGGGCGGACCCACCGCCCGGCAAGCCTCGCCAGCCGCCCGGGCTCCTCACACGAATAGCAGTGAAACGCTATGTATCTGAAGAATAGAAAATATATTTTTCTATAGTAATTATTCATCACTACTGTAGTTTGCCCGGGCTCTGATGTTGGGCTGGGCCCGCTAATGATTATTGGAGAAGTTGTCTCTTAGCAGATTAATGTTAATCTAAACATCGGGATGTAGCTAGTAGGAGCGTGTTTGTGTTTGTTAGAAAAAAGACTCAGCGGGTTATGCAAGCGCTACTGATGTGTAAGGGCTCAGAGTGAAGCTAGGAACCAGACGTTGGCAACTATTTTGGCAAGGGTTCTAGTTCTTGATCAAGAACACGCTATCTAAAAGGGATCTGGAGAAAGAACAATGCATGCATGCATGCTGCTTTGGGCATCACTACTCTAAGTATATGACGGATGGAGTTTTGCTTGGGAATCAAACTAACTGTGCTGCATATATAAGTCCTTGACATGTCCAGCGTACGTGTAGAAGTGAATCAACACATGGATTCCTGTAGTGCAGACACAACATCAATATCCATCTACGACCTCCCAGAAGCAGGAGGATGCATTCACGGCGCCGTGCCGCCGACTGAAGAAATACTGGTCATGGATGAGAGGATGGCGAAGACGACCGCGAGGCTGGAAGCTGATTTCTCCAAGGTGGAGACCAAGATCCACCGGTTCCCCCGCGGCCTGGGAGGAATCGGCGGCGACAAGGATCGCTACATCGTGCCGACCGTGGTGGCCATCGGCCCGTACCACCATGGCGCGCCGCACCTGCAAAAGATGGAGGAGGTCAAGCTCGCGGCGGCCTACTACCTCTGCCGGGGCTCGGGCCACTCCACCGCTCAGGTGTACGAGAAGGTGCGCTCCGTCACGGGCGCCGCCCTGGAGTGCTACGACGCTGACGACCCTGCAGTGGTGGGCCTCGGCGACGCCGAGTTCGCGGCCATGATGTTCCTCGACGGCTGCTTCCTGCTGCACTACATGGTCGTCGACAGCGACACGATGGTGCCCGTGCTGCAGAACCGGCCGTTGATCCTGTCCACATGGCCCAGCATCCAGAAGGACATGTTCCTGCTCGAGAACCAGATCCCCTGGCTGGTGCTCGAGGTGCTCACAGAGTTCATGCCCGTCGACGTGCGCCGGTTTGTCGCCTTCATGGGCGAGAAGTTTCTCCCAGGAGAGAGAACGCTGAGAAAATTCAGGCGGCGAATGAGGCTGAATGATGTAACTAAAAGACTTGGTGGCAGTGGCGGCATGACTGCTGAACAATACAAGCCGCCCCACCTCCTCGGTCTCCTCTGGTTTACTCAGGTGGGCTGCATGCCTGAGCAGGTGAAGAAGTACAGGGGCTTCTCGTCGTCGTCCGTGTCCAGCAGCGCCGTGGAGCTCGCGCAGATGGGCCTTAAGCTGACACCGAGCACGGAGGCGTGGTTCGGGGACATGCACGTCGTACGCCGAAACCTCCTGTTTGGCCAGCTGTGCCTGTCACCGTTGTTCCTGAACGACGTCACGGCCTGCTGGCTCGTCAACATGGCGGCGCTGGAGGCGAGCACCTCCGGCGTAGAGTTCTACGATGGCTACACCGTGAGCTCCTACCTGTCGGTGCTGGCGATGCTCATGGACAGGGAGGAGGACGTGCAGCAGCTGCGCTCTAACTCTATCCTCTACAGCACATTAAGCAACAAGCAGGCGCTACGTTTCTTCAACGGGCTCGCCGAGCACCTCCGCTTCGGCCAGCGCTACATCGCCACCTTGGAAGAGATCGACTCCTACAAGCGCCACTGCTGGGTGCCGATCGCCACTTACAGGTTCTTATACAAACACTATAGGGCCATTGCAGGTGTCCTGTCCGCTGCCGGTGTACTCTTCAGCATCTTGAACGCACTTTATTCGCTCAAGAAACCCTATAAGACCTAGCTAGCTAGCTCTAGCTTGGCTGATCCCTTGCTTCGGTTATTATATACCGATATGCAATAATTCATATTTGGGCAGCTTCTTGTTATCTTTTTCTGAAATATACCTATCATGTAATTTTCCCATGTGTAAGTGTAACTAAACAATAACCATTTCCATATGTATATATTTATGAAATAAGATCGCCCTTCCACAGGAAAATTTATATTTAGTCCAAGCTATAAAAAAATGAATTATTTTAATACTCTCTTTGTATTTGCAATTAAAAAAACTAGCTTAAAAAATCCATGGAGATTAAATTGCCATGTAATCGCCATGACGTGGACAGAATGACACGCTCAAAAGAAACTTTCTCAGCTCGTTTGGCTAGTGCGGTGAGGTTTGAGCCCTGAGGTCCCAAGGTCGATTCTCAGTGGACGAAATTTTTCCTTCAAAAAAAAGAATGACACGCTCAATATGCATTTTGTTTGACAACATGCTCAATATGCATTTGGATAAGGGCAATCACAACTCGCAGCCTGGAGACTAGGATGGTTAATTTCTATAACCATTTATGATCGTGCCAACTAAATAAAATAGTGACCCTCACTAAAGTTGAGGAGGAACAAGAAACTACTCCCTCAGTCCTAAAGTAGAAGTCATAGTGGCTTAACAAGAAGTCAGCTTTTTGAAACTTTGACCAATTAGAGCATCTCCAAGGGCTTTGGCAAATTAACTTGGTATTTGTTGTTGTTTGCAAACTTCCAAAACAAAATGCAAAGGATAAAAATAAATCATCTCCAAGGGAATTGGCATTTGGACTTGGCAAAGGATAAAAATAGAAGGTCTCCAGCGCGATTTTGCTCGCGATCGGGTTTGCCAAGCCATCCACGGCTTGATATTTTTGCCAAGTTTGCTCCCTCATTTGCCAAGTTGTCCAAATTGCAAACTCCAAATGCAAAACCGTTGGATACCTCTTTTGGAGCTTTTTGGCAAATTACTCAAATACAAACCTCAAATGCAAAACCCTTGGAAATGCTCTTATATATTACAAAATATTAAAACTTGTAGTACATAATCAGTATTATTAGACAGATCTTTGAATATACTTTCATAGTAAACTTATGGAGATACGAATGTTGCAAACTCCTTTTACAAACTTAGTCAAAGTTAACAAAGTTTGACTTGCATGTTTTTCATAACATCATTCGTTTTGGGTGGAAAGAATATATGTCTACACGGAAATGATAGGTAAATGTCATGTCTTGGAGCTCAACACAATGGTGACATGGTCAAAGCAATGTTCAAGAGGGGTACAACGGTGAAATGGATTGGCGTGAAAGAGCAAATTAGTAAAACCATGTGCGCCTGACGTAGCAGTAGGGCAGACGCGAAATGACCGTGTTGCCCGCACGTATGGCAGCTCCTCGCTCCCCCCTTCTTCTTAAACTAGAAGCCGCTCAACACAACGGTCACATGGTCAAAGCAATAGTCAAAAGGGGCACAACTGTGAAATGATTTGGTGTAAAAGGGCAAACAGGTAAAACCATGTATGCAACGACCCTGGTCCTTTTTAATTAAAGGTTGTGAGATGGCAACAAAGTAGTGTGGTTTCTTCTCTAGGATGTTTCCCCATAGAAGGGCATCTAATTACCCACCTGCCATTGCAAACAATCTATATATAACCCTTTCAACTCCAACAAACATGAGCTTGCCAACATGTTCTTATCTTGACCGGTCAATTTATACTTTTTTCTTTATATGCACTGTTGGATTCTTTGGGACTACTAGGCTCCACCAAATTTAGCACCATGGAGTAATTAAAGGATCCCAAAGACCCTAAATCATGTAGTAGAAACTTATTGTCCACGAATCTAGTGCCCAAATTCGTGTACTCGCTCTGTATAGGATTTAGAAGTTGTTTAGAACAGTGACACGGTCTTCAAAACACAACTTTGACCTCTTGTTTTTATAATATTTATGGAAAATGATATATGCATAATTTATGAAAGTACTTTTCAAGACAAATCTATTCATATAATTTTCACATTTGCAAACTCAACAATTTAAAAGTAATTGATGATTTATATTCTCAATGTTTGACTCAAACCTTGTCCAAAACGATTTCTAAATTCTATGCGAGAGAGAGTATTTGGTAATACCATAGAGTTCTCTAGGAGTGCTTTTTAAGAAAGGAAGAAAACATATAAGTCGATGAGTTCTCCAGCAATCAACCACTTTACAAATGCGACTTGTTTACACTTGTTCCTTTCTTTTTTCTATTTCTCCTCCTGCTCCCCTTGTTTTAAGACGCCCGGCCACGCATCACCCTCGCGCGGGCGGCTCGGGGTGAAACCCTAGCCACCGCTGCCACCTCCCCCCATCCCTTCTCTCCACCTCGCCACCGCCGGAGCACGCTACCGGGAGGCCCGGCTGGCAAACGAGGATGGTGGCGGCGGGGCCTTGCCTCGGCAACGCCATGTCTCTGGCGTGACGGAGGAGGGGCGAAGCTGGGCGGCCGGCGATGGCGCTTGCCTGCGTGGGCGGCGGATCTGATTGCGGCTCGTACGATTTGGCCCTTCGCACATGCTCCCAATATATTCCTATTTTCTAAACTGTTGTGTGTTTGCTCTGTTGTTTCTTGTGTTTTTTCTGGAGATTTTGATTCGAAATTGTGCTTGTTAACTTCAATCTTGTGGTGATGAAGTTACTAAGTGGTGAAAATGTGTTAGTGCCTGGGCCAGCACGGGCACTGGCTGCCGTGCCTGGTGTTACGGCATGGCATGGTTATGACCTGATAGTGCCGTGCCTGGGCTGCCAACTTGGCACAGTGGCACTATCAGGCACGCGCCGTGCCTCGCCGTGCCCGTGCCCGTGCCGGGCGGCCCGTTTGGAAAACAATAGGTGTCGCCGGCGTCGCCGGAGCGGGCGGCGGAGGAGGCATCTGGGCCAAGTTAGGGCAGGGATGACCATGGCCATGACGGCTGTAGGAGGGAAAGGAGGTCGCAGCGGGGAGGAAGAAGACAGGGTTTGGCAATGAGAGTCGTGAGCCGTTGGATGACTAGATCAATGGTAAAAAAAAATCGAGTGTTATTGGGCTCTGTAACAACCGAGTGCTCGCTGGACCGATCCTAATATTATTGGCATGGGCGGACCCACCACCCGGCGAGCCTGGCCAGCCGCCCGGGCTCCTCACACGAATAGCAGTGAAACGCTATGTATCTGAAGAATAGAAAATATATTTTTCTATAGTAATTATTCATCACTACTGTAGTTTGCCCGGGCTCTGAAGTTGGGCTGGGCCCGCTAATGATTATTGGAGAAGTTGTCTCTTAGCAGGTTAATGTTAATCTAAACATCGGGACGTAGCTCGTAGGAGCGTGTTTGTTAGAAAAAAGACTCAGCGGGTTATGCAAGCGCTACTGATGTGTAAGGGCTCAGAGTGAAGCTAGGAACCAGACGTTGGTAACTATTTTGGCAAGGGTTCTAGTTCTTGATCAAGAACACGCTATCTAAAAGGGATCTGGAGAAAGAACAATGCATGCATGCATGCTGCTTTGGGCATCACTACTCTAAGTATATGACGGATGGAGTTTTGCTTGGGAATCAAACTAACTGTGCTGCATATATATAAGTCCATGACATGTCCAGCATACGTGTAGAAGTGAATCAACACATGGATTCCTGTAGTGCAGACACAACATCAATATCCATCTACGACCTCCCAGAAGCAGGAGGATGCATTCACGACGCCGTGCCGCCGACTGAAGAAATACTGGTCATGGATGAGAGGATGGCGAAGACGACCGCGAGGCTGGAAGCTGATTTCTCCAAGGTGGAGACCATGATCCACCGGTTCCCCCGCAGCCTGGGAGGAATCGGCGGCGACAAGGATCGCTACATCGTGCCGACCGTGGTGGCCATCGGCCCGTACCACCATGGCGCGCCGCACCTGCAAAAGATGGAGGAGGTCAAGCTCGCGGCGGCCTACTACCTCTGCCGGGGCTCGGGCCACTCCACCGCGCAGGTGTACGAGAAGGTGCGCTCCGTCGCGGGCGCCGCCCTGGAGTGCTACGACGCTGACGACCCTGCAGTGGTGGGCCTCGGCGACGCCGAGTTCGCGGCCATGATGTTCCTCGACGGCTGCTTCCTGCTGCAGTACATGGTCGTCGACAGCGACACGATGGTGCCCGTGCTGCGGAACCGGTCGATCCTGTCCGCAGGGCCCAGCATCCAGAAGGACATATTCCTGCTCGAGAACCAGATCCCCTGGCTAGTGCTCGAGGTGCTCACAGAGTTCATGCCCGTCGACGTGCGCCGGTTTGTCGCCTTCATGGGCGAGAAGTTTCTCCCAGGAGAGAGAACGCTGAGAAAATTCAGGCGGCGAATGAGGCTGAATGATAAAACTAAAAGCCTTGGTGGCAGTGGCGGCATGACTGCTGAACAATACAAGCCGCCCCACCTCCTCGGTCTCCTCTGGTTTACTCAGGTGGGCGGCATGCCTGAGCAGGTGAAGAAGTACAGGGGCTTCTCGTCGTCGTCCGTGTCCAGCAGCGCCGTGGAGCTCGCGCAGATGGGCCTTAAGCTGACACCGAGCACGGAGGCGTGGTTCGGGGACATGCACGTCGTACGCCGAAACCTCCTGTTCGGCCAGCTGTGCCTGTCACCGTTGTTCCTGAACGACGTCACGGCCTGCTGGCTCGTCAACATGGCGGCGCTGGAGGCGAGCACCTCCGGCGTGAGCGGTGAGTTCTACGATGGCTACACCGTGAGCTCGTACCTGTCGGTACTGGCGATGATCATGGACGGCGAGGAGGACGTGCAGCAGCTAAGGGCGAAGCAAGTGCTATACAGCACCTTCAGCAACATGCAGGCGCTAGGCTTCTTCAAGGGGCTCGCCCAGCACCTACGCTTCGGCCAGCGCTACTTCGCCATGTTGGAAGAGATCGACTCCTACAAGCGCCAGAGGTCCATAATGATCGCCATTTATCGGCTGCTCTACAGCAGTTTCTAGACAATGACCATCGCCACGCTCATCTCCATCGTCAGTGTGCTCGTGGCAATCTTACAGACGTTGCTCGACAACAGGAAAAAGTAACAACGACAACTGCACAAACTAGCTAGTACTGCTGCTTGCGTGTTTTAAGTTTAATTAAAAGTAACGGTTGTTTTCCTTCCTAAGATTTTACATACTGCGCTTGTACTATACATTAGTTTTAATACCAATGAATCATCATATATAAGTTTCCACTAGCTCCATGTTACTATGGTTGTGATTGGTTCCCTAAGTTAGCGACCCTCTTTGTGGCACAGGCTGCTAAGCTCGGTGGGCTGGCAGCACTTGGTGCCGCAGTCGAATGCTAAGATCATGGATTGGTGGCTGCAGCGCCGGCTTCAGGTGCCAAACCAATTCAGATGGGGGTTAGATTCAGTGATTATGCTAGATGCCTGGCAGATTTGGAAGGAGCGAAACCGCAGGACCTTACAGGGTGATCATCTCCAGCCAGCAGGTCTAGTGCAGCAGGTGCTCGACGAGGCAGATGCTTGGTCTGCTGCCGGCTACCATGCCCTGTCGCCATTCGTGGCGCAAGGTGTTCCCTATCTCTTTCAGTCATGCAGCGATGTCGCACAATTGTTTGCCGTATAATCGCTATCGAAAGATTCAGTGGTGACTGACGCTTTGGCACCTCGACAGACAGCGTAGCCATTTGTAAAAACTCATCTTCTACTTAGTGCAACACGTGCTAAGCATGTTCTCGGAAAAGTTAGCGACCCTGTTCCGCAACGCGTGCCAGGACAGATAGCAGCGCCCACTGTTTCTCTTCTCCCCGCTCGCCAAATGTCCATCTGGCCAGGGGCTCAGAGCCCCTCCTATCTGTCATTAAAATCTCGAAGAGATTCGTGCGCCATCAAGGTTGTTTAGTTACTGAGGCCTTGTTTAGATGGTGTGAAAAGTTGAAATTTTTTCACTCTCTCTCCATCACATCAAATCTTAACACGCATGCATGGAGCACTAAATATAGATAAAATAAATAACTAATTACATAGTTCGTCTCTAATTGACGAGATGAATCTTTTGAGCCTAGTTAGACTATGATTGGACAATAATTTTCAAATACAAACAAAAGTGCTACAGTGCTTTGAAGTCAAATTTTTAGCCATCTAAACAAGGCCTGATAGACGTTTAGACAGCTTTGTTACTGTCAATTAACAGGGATGTAACAGCCCCATTACACAATCCCGTTTCTTTTCTGGGTATGTGGAGTGCGACGCGCAAGAAGAGCCGCCGCCGCCGCCGCCACCGTGCTCGGCCCCCCCCTCCCCGCGGCTGCCGTCATCGTGCTCGCCCCGCGCCGCTGCCGCCGTCCTCGCCCTCCACCTCGGTCCCCACCCCCGCCGCCACCGTGTTCGCCCCCGCCCCCGCCGTCGTCCTCACCCTCCACATTGGTCAACTTCTTCCTCATCTCCGTTGCCGGCCTCGGGAACACCATCACCTCCGTCCGAGCTTCAAGATCTACTGCAGGTTAGCTCCAACCCGTCCCAGTTCATCTCCTAGGTCTAATTCATACGGTGATGAGACAGGCGCGGGTAAGAGGTCGTCCAGGTGCTGAGGGAGATTATGGCGCCCATCCCCTAGATCTCCTGGATGTGCTGATTCTGAAGTTTTTGTGTGTATGTTTCCTGGTTGGTTGGATGAGCTCTGATGTTTCCTGGTTGCATTGGATGTGTGCCTAATTTGTGTGGCTTTTGGGTAAAAGGGGAGCACAATTATTGAACTCTTGTTAGGTTAGATATTTCTTTAGTTGTCCAAAATATATATATCTCGATATCTAGATAGGAGAGAGTTAAAATAGAAGACTGATCGATGACTTCATTTACTACATTAATTAGATACTGAATTTAGAAAAGCTTACTTGGGATTCTGCGCCTCCTAAAGTTTGCCCATCACCAAGCGGACGTTCGATGAAGTTGCCAGCCTGCAAAGGTCATTGTCTTGTATGGCTCTTATAAATCACTGCTGCCTAATGGTTCTCAAAACCTAAGTTACTGATATGTTCATTCTTTAAATAACAAAATTACTATTACAGCTTTTTCAATTAGATTGCTACTTGTCCTTGGGTGTTTTGGTATGCATTTCACATTATTGGTCAATATTTTCTTACTTGAAGCCGATTATTTTATGCTTTTGTGGAAAACTGTCTGCTGGACACTATGTTTAAGTTTAACCTATTTGCACTTTGACATCATCCAAAACTCAAGTATTATAAGTCGATGATCTACTATTCAAAGAAGACAAGGATTGTTTCTTGATGATGCCTTTTTGTATGCCCTCCTTTAATACTGGAAAAATATTTATACATGTGTGGTGTTCAGGTTCCATGGGGAAATTGTGTCATTCTTGTTGGTGGTAAAACTGAGCCTGCTTCTGATCATTATCAGGTTTGCAGATGCTACATGATTCTCAAAACCTTTGCAAATTAGGTCATGTCTTCCTCAACCAGATAATGATTAACCATTCCATTTCTGGTGCAGTATGGAGTCAAAAATGACTAAATTATCTTGTGGTGCTGAGTTAAGGCAGCCCGAAGCGGCCACACTTTGATTAGAGCTGGTGCTAAATTGATACTTTTTAGTGGTGAGGACACAAAAGGAAAGAAACGGCATGACTTTCACATGTTTGACCTGAAGTCATCAACATGGCTTCCATTGAACTATAAGTAAGTCATAATTATTTTTGGATACTACATTTTTGCTACTGATCTATGGTTGTCCCAACTTCTTAACATTTCCAATATTAGTAAATAAATTTTTAATTGGGGTTAAATTTAATTTGTGTTCTTTCACTACTGATTAAAGCTCATTGTTGTAGAGGCACTGGACCTTCTCCAAGATCCAATCATGTTGCTACACTGTACTATGATAGGATCCTTCTAATTTTTGGAGGTCACTCAAAATCTAAGACGCTTAATGACTTGTACTCTTTAGATTTTGGTACAGTAAGTTTGGGAGCATCCTTGGTTCAGTAACCTCAATACGTTCTGCATTTAGCAGGCTACTTATTAATGTTATCTTTCTGACAGATGGTGTGGTCAAGAGTGAAGACCCATGGTCCTCACCCATCACCTTGTGCTGGTTGCAGCGGAACTCTCTGTGGAACTAAGTAGTACGTAGCTGGCGGTGCGAGCAGAAAAAACGTATGTCTCAAGCTCTCAATTTCGAAGATGAGTTGGTGGTTTTATTCCTTAATGAAGAATACATATATTGCTAATGATGACCATCTAGCTGCTTTTGCAATTTCTAACAAGAAATCAAATTCTCAGGACACGTGGAAACCAGCTGGGTTTTCGATGTTCTGCAATCTAAGTGGTCTATTTGTGTAGTACTCCCTAGTTCATCTATTACTACCAAAAAAGTAAGTAACTTTCTTTCTGACTCTCTTATTTAGTTTTGATAGTATGTCGTACTCACTTCTTTTCATTTTACATCACTTCATCGAATTATCCAGAAAACTAAAACAACTATTGATGCAGGGTTTCAGCATGGTTCCTTTCTACCACAGGGACAAGATTGCTCTTATTGCATTTGGAGGGAACAAAAAAGAGCCGTGCAACAAGGTGAAGCAATTGATTTCTACTAAAGAGCACATTTGTTAGTGACCGTTATTAAAGAATCGGTTGTCATTTTGATCCAAAAAATGAAGTGTAGCTTCTCATGATCTTGATGCTCTTAAAACACAATTTGTCACCATCATCTGGCACATTTGTGATGTATGTTTTTCACTTACTAGTTACTACCTCATCGAAGTCAACTAAAATGGTTTTGAAGTTTGAAGCTTTTATATCAAATTGGATTGTATCATTGACCAGATGACCTTGTGCAGGTTGAAGTATTAGTGATACTGCAAAATGAGCATTCTTTTAGTTGGCGTTCGGCCCCAGAAGTGGACCGTGTGGTGTACGAGTATTCTCCAAGCAATAAGGAGCTCGCTGATCATCTCAACAAATGTGCCCCCTTGTACTCAACAGTTCCATCGCAAGGCATAGTCTCACTTTTGTGATAGAACACCCTCCTAGAAGAGGCACTGCCATTAGCTTAGAGTTTAGCATCAACTATATATCTATCGTCGTGCCACCTTTCAGTATTTTTGTTGTCCTCTTCGAAACCGTTCATCACCAGACTTGGATGTTTAACCAAGGCGATCAGCATGGACTGAGCTCAGAGGATTCATGCTACAACGACGTTTGCCGCTTATGTTCATAACATCCTGACTGCTGATGTACAACCAGCTATGTCTAGGCCTTTAGTAATCTCTATGTTTTCATACTCTGTTGTAGTGAACCATGTCTAGCGCACAATGGCTGAATATTCTGTGTCAGACTTCTTATCTATATTGTTTGAATCATGGTCACTGTGGTACATGGTTGGTTTAAATTATCTCAGTGTTTGATAGTTTGATGTTTTGTCGACATCTTTTCTTGTTTGACTTTTGTTTTCAGAGCATCTCTGTAGTTTCACATTGGATCATTCGAGTTGAAGCTATTTTAATAACTGAAGTATACACCTGTAACATTGAGTTGCAGCCGCATTTTTCTAAACTAGTGGTTGTGGTTTTGTTTGTCGCTGTCACAGTCTTTCCTAGTTCATTGACAAGCATTCGTTCTTGGTTTATATCATAAACCAGTGGACTGTTTTGTAGTGACAATCAACTTTGATCAGTGAAACCAATGGCCATGCACATTGCATGCCACATTACTAATATGTCGAGCTTGTGCTGGAAGTTC
Source organism: Themeda triandra (assembly GCA_018135685.1). Classification (NCBI taxonomy): domain Eukaryota; kingdom Viridiplantae; phylum Streptophyta; class Magnoliopsida; order Poales; family Poaceae; genus Themeda; species Themeda triandra. Next base: position 216,773 of record JAENPR010000015.1, on the reverse strand, counting down.
ATTTAGTTGATGCTATAATGACAAATCATCAAGGCACAAATTGAGCAGTTCTAAACATAGATCAACAGAGTTGAAATCTGATAGCACCTTGGTACAAACTGACCAGTGCTAAACAAAGTTCAGCAGTCTCTAAATCTCCTTGCAGATAGGTCGTGCCTACGGCATACATATATGTACTCACAAGCCAGTTGTGGCAAGCCTGTCACTAGTAAAATTATGTGTCGTTTGGAAAATACCCTAAGTAACCTGCATCAAATCAGAAATTCTAGTTTTTGATGGCATGTATCCTTCGTCAGTCAGCAGACAAGCTCTAGTCTTTTCAGTCTTCTCTTTTCTTTTCCTTCTCCAGTTTTGATTGTTTTGTCCACGACTTCAGATCTCCCTCCCTCCCTCCCTCCCTCTTTCTCTCTGATATCAACCGGAGCTTATATTAGCCATGAGCATTCAGCGCTGGCTTCAGAGATGTGTCTCTAGGCCTGCTTGTTCGCTTGGGTCTTGGAGGGCCTGCAATTGATAATTTATCAGAGCTATGCTCCATATCCCCTGTTTCAGCAGCTTCGCTTATAAAACTTGTTGCATTGCTTGTTTTACCTGAAGGTGCAATGTTTTCTATCGCATAAAGAGCCTACGAGAATGCATCGTCATTGATTGGTCCTTTTGTCTGAGACAGTTCTAGTGCCCTCATTATTAGAACACACCTCTTCATTTCATCTGTCTGCGATGTCACTAGATTGAAAATCCCAGACTTTGAATGTTTGGCACTTCGGCGTCCTTTGTCCACCAATGATTTATTTTCTCTTTTTGGTATCTCAGTCCTGTCTAAATGAACCAATACCTTTAAGATGTGTCTGCCTGGCATTTCCCATGTTCATATAGTCCGCAACTGCATTCCGCTTTTTCAGTTCCTATTAACTGTACTCTGAATTGCCTAGGATCATCCATTTCAAGTTCATTGGCGTGGGCTACTGTGAACCTCTGCCCATTTACTGACTTATCAATTATTTTGTAAGCTCCAGCTTCGTATAGTTCCTTATACAAGCGCTCATGCATTGTGTAAATAGCTTCAGCATGTCGTTCAATTGGAACTCCTATGCGCCTGCGTCTTGTTTGCTGTCAGGTTGCAGAAATGTGTTGATGATCAGTGTGAGTGAAATGCACAAGTACAGCTATAACTAGTCATCATTCAGTTTTGTTGGAGACAAGCACTCTGTAGTTAACTGATAACACAACTGGATCCATGATAAAAAAAGAAAAGGTGAGGTCTTTTTCATACAACTAGGAAATTGCCCTTTTCTAAGTTATGCTATAACCCCAGGTCAGAGCAACTAGCATCCATAATAATACACAATTAAGTCCCAAATGGATTATAATTTCCAGTGATAGTGTTCTAGTTACTGAACTTGTAACAGTATAGGATTGTTAAGACAACTCCAAATACTCTTCTGAATTATCTAATCATGATTGTCATTGCTTAACTTAGAACCCAATTGAAAAGTCTTAGTTCATATGTTGTTATTTGTAACTCTGATTTCTGTTATCTTCAAACTATCAATTTCTGCAGATTGAAAGATGATATTACACAGACAAAGCTATGACTCTAATTCAGCCTACTTTTTTGCTAGCTTGTATGACCAAGGTTCTTCTAATGATCTTTCGACTCAGGTTACATTTCAATTTCTCACACAAAAAAACGCGGCACTGTACCTTTCCAAATTATCTATACTATAAAGGGGAGTGTTGAAATTGAAATTCATTGTTACCATAAAAACTCCCTACCCACCTGAGATTAACATGTGGACCGCGAGAGAAACACAGCAGGAACATATAAAACACCCGTGTTCCTCTCCTCCCGCGCCTGGCTTTCCTTGATTTTTTTCACCGACGATGGCATATCCGCCCGCGCGTACCCACAAGGTCACAACCACCCCCGCGACTTCCTCGCCAGTCGCGACGCTTCGCCGCGGCGCCAAACCGTAGGTAAAAAACGGTGGCCGAGGGCAGCGCGGGCGGATATGCCATGAGAACGCACCGCCACGGGAACGACGTCGAAACCCTTCGGAAGAACGGGCCACTGCCCGCTGAACTCCGGTCAGGCCGCTCTCGGCTGCTAGGCGACCAAGGGTCAGCCTCGACGCCTACTTCTCCTCTCCGCCGCACTGAACTGCCTCGCCCTCGACGTGGACCCGTCGTCCGGTCAACCCTCATGCCCGCTGCCCGCTGAACTCCTCCTGAGCGAGAAGGGCGCCGTGTGGTCTTCGATGTTGGTGGCCGGACGTCCGCAGCACACCGGTGCGGCGGTGCGTAGTCAACGCCCGATTTCCTCCTTCATTCTCTCTGTGTGTTTGCGGTTACGGCCAAAAGAGATGGACACTACACAAGCTACATATTTGTAGTTTTGTACTAATCCATGGCGCTCAGTGAATCAGCCTCTGCAGTCCTATCGTCATTGGCCCCTTGTGTGAATTCAGATTTCATTTAGATATATTTATTTGCTTAGTATGTTATATTGTGATTGTAAACACCATTCGCCAGCAAGTCAGCGATCAAACCAATTCGTCCATTGGCCGATCTGCAGGCTCTCCATGGTACCATTTGTTTTTATTAACAAATCCAAGGTACAAAATCGATTATCAAATTAACAAACAACAAAAAAACATATTGATCGCAGTTCATCATTGGCCCCTTGTGTGATTTCAGATTTCTGGTACCATTTGTTTTTATTAACAAATCCAAGGTACAAAATCGATTATCAAATTAACAAACAACAAAAAAAAACATAATTATTGTTGCTTGTATAAGAATGTTGTTCTCACCCAGAAATTCTACTGATGCATTCCTAAGTTTAATTATCGAACTATCTTTACAAGCACCGAAACGGCTAGCAACATAGCAAAAGTGTAGGAACCAGTACTGCTTGGGTTGAATGAACTACTTCAGATTCCATTGTCACCGAAATTTGAACTGATAATAACATAACATTGTTGCTTAAAAAATAACTATAATATGCATCTTTTTCTACAGATGATCTGCATTCTTTGCGCAAGTGTACAAGTTTGCCAGTGACATATTCTATCCAAACAAGTCAATTCCAGTTGAAGGCCATTAGAAGAAAATCAATACCATTGACAAGATGGTGTGTATTTGGTGCAACTTTTTTCCTTATCCTGGCAATTCATGGTTATTCTCTCTTAGCTAAGTTTAAACAATAACATGCCTTGCCCTTTATTTGAGAAGTACTTAGACTGGAAATTGCTATTGAAATAGAGGTTTGTACAGGTAAGCTAATGCCAACTTATATGTATTTTAGTTTTAGCTACCGGCAGTAATAAATTAACACAATGTTATGGATATTAGACTCTCAGACCAGATTTGTGGAAACTGATTCAATAGAGGATTATTCTACAGAAGCATGTTAAGGTTACTGCTTTACTTTCAGTTCTTTTACTTTGCAGTTTCATGCACATTGTTGCAATAATTGTTTGTGAATTTTTTTAGTGGAATATTACTTTTCTGTGGCTCTGATAAGTGATAACCCAGAGTTGGAAGGAGGAAGTTGTAAAGAAGCTGCACGAGCTGGTGGAGTTTGGTAGAAGGTGCTTTATGTTTATTTCCAGCTACGCTACTCTTTTGCTTTGTTTCCAATTTTCTTTTTAGCTTAGAGAATGGATATAATGATTCTTAGAGTTTATTGTAAATGCATTCTAATGTTACAAAGCTGAGATTGTTGATTCTTTTAACTCAACCTATTGGACTAAAAAAGTAGACCACCATAGGAGAAGCTAGATGGCATTTAATTGTGCACTAATGAAGATCAGATAATGGGACGATGACAAGAGCAACAGGCGGCACTTCTCTAAATAAAATCTATAATTTGTGTTTTCTTACTAAATGAACTCATATAATACCTTATATCCAATTGTGTATTTGAAAAAGGTCAATTATTTTTATACAATATATTCATCCATTGTGTATGAATAGTTTTCCTAACATGTGTGTGCAGCATGTGCGTGCCGCACGTGCATTTCCACTAGTAGGTGAAAAAAGATAAAATATTTGATTCAGATACTTCCATCGTCCTCTTTCTTAGTGGCTTGACATCGAAGGGCAGAGTGCAGTATTTGTGCTGAATTCAACGATCAATCCTAGAATATGCACATGTGACAAGATCTAATACTTTGGAACTAATCCAAATCGCATTTAATCTAAAGCAATAAAAGAACATCAACAATTAAAAATGGTTAGGTATAGTCTGCAGAATCATCATCTCCTGATTTTTCATGTTGCATGCCTGATTTCCTCTTTGCAACCATTGGCAATGAGTTATTGTCCTCATAGGGATTACCCAAAAACACCCCTCCAATTCAGCAAAATTGACTTTTTTGCTGATGAAATCGATACCTACAACAACGACCTTCGGGGGCAGCAGCGATCGTCTAACATTTGAACGGCAATGGCGTTATTGTCGCCTTCGTGTTGCTGGGCGTTGCCAACATGCTGACGAAGTGGGTGTTCGGCACTTCGGGCCGAATAGATGAATCCGGCGCTTCGGGGCCGTGTTTCTTGACGAGCGAAGGCAGAGTTGTCCTTGCGTCGCCATCGTGAGCACTTCAGGGCCGGTTGTATATATGAGGTGGTATAAACACCTTACAGACATGGTTGCTTCTCAGGCAACATGGAACTTCGGCGTTAATTAATGCCATGCTCAGCCATGGTGCCTCAAGCATCCATAGGTGAAGCTTGTTCATCGTTTTCCCTAAAAAAACCTTGTTCATCACATTTGTATGTATAGAGAATCAATTCCACAGTTTTCTTACCCTTAGCTCGGTAAAACTCATTGCTGATAACGTGTTAGAAATCGTTCTCTAGTGGATACTCAAACACAGAGAGGAAACACAAAAAGATGTAGAGAGGAAGCTGGAGTTCTTTCTTATTCACTTTCACTTTCTCTAATTGATACAACTAAAAAGGAGAGGTCACCTAAATGGTACAAATCACAGTGTATGAACTCTTTGTAAATAAGTGGAGTACAGGTAGCAAGAGTAGCGTGGAGTGGTTTTTTCTTTTGTGTTTTTCCCAAGTTGTGAACTGGTTGTAACCCCCCCCCCCCCCTTTTTTTGTTTTTTTCTTCATCTAATAAAAATCGGCAAGGGCCCTTGCCCCTTTCTAAAAAAGGTGTATGAACTCTCACGACTCTCTTCTTCCTCTTCAATAAATGTTGGTCACCATTTTCAAAGTCTTCTTTCATATACTGTAGTTAGTCTTTGTGAAGACTTGAAGACTTTGATTTTCAACAAGTAGGTCTATTGTCTCTATATATAATGTACTAGATCATAGATCCACACTTGCTCCTGTGAGGTTTTCTCCTCCAGCGACAAGCTCCAAGCCTCCAATATGGATAGCGGCAGCGCTGCTAGTAGCCCACCAAATGCAAACACTGCAGCTATCCCGGCAACAGCACCACAAGAAACGGCATTTGAGGATTTGACAGAGAGGCTGCACAAAACAACGGAGAGAGTGGAGACCCGCATCTCAATGAGCTCCACCATGATCCACAAATTCCCTCGTAGACTACTAGGGCTCGGCGGCGAGGACAATCGCTACGTGGTGCCTGGGGTGGTGGCCATTGGTCCGTACCACCACGGCCTGCCCCACCTACAGGAGATGGAGGAGGTGAAGCACGTCGTGGCCAACAGGATGTGCAAGGACTCGGGCCGTTTGGTCGACGACGTCTACGGGAAGATCGTCTCCATCGCCAGTGACGCCCGCCGCTTCTACGACGCTGACGACGCCAAGGTGAAAGGCCTGAGCGACGCCGAGTTTGCTACTATGATGTTCCTCGACGGCTGCTTCCTTTTGTGGTTCTTGGCTGGGCACAGCGACGACCACGACCCGCTGTTAAGAGGTTTGGCCATTTCGGCCGGGCCTAGCTTCCTCAAGGACATTGCAATGCTCGAGAAACAGATCCCTTGGCTGGTTCTCGAGGTCCTAATGGAGTTCTGGCCCGTGGACATGTATTCCCTTGTTTTCTACGGGCTTGAACTCCATTCTCTCATGCATGTAAAGCAAAAGTTGGTTCCCTCATGCATCATGTGGTCCCAGATATTCCTTCACATTTTCCTAGAGAAATGCAGGCACGTTGCCGTCCCTGGACCTGGACGGATGACAAATACGGATGGTGACGAAACAAGAAGCATCACAAGCCAAGGAAGAAACTTCAGGCCGCCGCATCTCCTAGGCCTTATGAGATTCATTCTCATACAAGGCATGCCTCCTCAAGAGAGAGGGAGCGAGGATACAGACAACTCAGACCAGGGATGGCCGTCGTATTCTATATCCAGCAGCGCCGTGGATCTGGCAGACATAGGTGTCAAGGTGACGGTCAGTACGGCCGGACGGTTTGCGGACATGAACGTTCTGAAGAAGTACTTCTTCGGCGAGCTCTCTTTGTCTCCGGTGTTCCTCAATGACGTCAGCGCCTGTAACCTCGTCAACTTGGTGGCGCTAGAGGCGGCCGGGGCTAGCACCGCCTCCAGCTTTGTGTCCGATGGCTACGTCGTGAGCTCGTACCTATCGGTGCTGACGATGCTCATGGACGGTGAGGAGGATGTCCACGAGCTCCGGAGGCTGGCGTGCTGTGCAGTCACTTCAGCAACGCGCAGACGCTTGCCTTCTTCAAGGGCTTCGGCCAGCACCTTCGCCTGGGCTACAACTACTTCTGCATCGTAGGAGATATCGAGGAGTACATGTGCCGGAGGCCGGTGAGGATCGCTGTCCACATGTTCTTCTACAATAACTACAAGCTCATCGCCACCCTCCTGTCCATCGCCGGTGTGCTCGTCGGCATCTTTAGGGCCATCTATTCACTCAAGCCATAACCGGCGCCGCCACCTTATTAGATGCATCACCTGCGGTGGTCCTCTCCTCCTTTTCTTGTTCTCATCATATGCCGTGTGTTCGTTCCACATATATTTGCATATTGCATTATTGGTCGTCTTTCTTCTTGCATTCAATTTTTATATATCCTATATGGTGTGTCTATGGACATTTTGGATTTTGATTTCGTTATAAGTTGCCTATTTGTGGATTGTTGAATAAGGCTTATAAGGCCCTTGTACACAACGGCTATTTGCCCCATTTGCTGTGATAACTGTGACAGCTGATAACCATGTTGAAAATAATCTTGGTTATAACAGGATCGTCTCATCTTTGTCCAAACATGGCCTCTAACATAACTTATACCATATATATGCCTATGTAGACGTATGTAGAGTTGATGTGCAGATAAGCCGTCTCCTGGCCTCTTTTTTTTTTTCGAAAGTGTGCGCTAGCTGCACGTGCTTCATTAAGAGATCTCCTGGTCTCGTGGAATTTGGTCACTGAATTTGTAGGTTTCACAGGTCTAGAGAGTTTCTACTACATTGATTTTGAAGCTGAATTTGGTGGAGTTGAGACGAGTTCTAGAGGGCTCATTGAGCAGAGAAGCATAAATTAGTAAACCTGTTGGTGATCCTTTATTCTTTATTATTACTAGGCAATGGACGATTTAAAGCTCATATTCATCCCTAATATCCCTAATCGTCCTTGCCCATAACAAGAGGTGTGCCTTCTCGTGCTCTGCAGCAATGATTTTTGCACTGATTCACATTGTCTCGAAGCATAGCTGGGGGCCGCCATGGTAATAATATAAACAGCAGAAGCAATTACCGCTTGCACGAGGGCAATCCCCTGATGCAACCGCAAGATCCCCTGTTGCTCCCAACTGGATTTGTGTGTTGAGCTGCACAATATATAAGATGCATGAATAACGCATAAGTGTAAGTTTCAGAGGAGCACAAGGGTCTCTCTTCTATGTTGTACAACCACCTAATTACATATTAGAAAACTATGTTTTCAAAGTCCAGAATATGGTTCAATAGATTTGGTGGTGTCAACTTACATTGTAAGAGAACCGCGAAACATCCAAGGACAAGCATAAGCATCACAACTATAGTAGCCATTCTTCCCTCCATCACAGCAATCACAGTATATGGTGGAGCTTCTGTGCGAGGTATGTATCTATGTCCGACAAACTGACATCCTGCACAATGTTCTATATAGCGGGTGAAAACATTCTACATTTTAACAATGATTAGTAACTCCTAGGATTGTGACTAATAGTCCTCCAAAATTTCAAAATATAAATTCGACGCAGATATCTCCAGTGGAATAAGAATGGCTACATCTAATAGATGCTAGTAGGAGTTTAATCCTGATCAGTTTTACTCTGATGTCCATTAATGTCTGCCATATATGTTTTACTTCCAATTCCATGGCTAATAATGACATTTTACTTTGCATATAACACCAAAAAATAATAAAAAGGTGTTCTATTTACAAGGAAAACTATATTTACCAATTAATTTCCATCAAAAAAAATATTGAGCAATTAATCAAATTTTCGAAGTAAACGAGGATGGGAAGGATTGCTACTACATAAGATCAAATTTTGAGGCCTGACATCAAGAGTATCTAACTCAGAGCATTATTGTATGGCGGTTAATCAAAGCAATCTTTGCAAAGTGTTTTTGGATCCATCGGTGCATAATATTGTGGAATCGTGCCCGTCCAACAAGGCCTGCAGATTCCAGCCGCACTGGGCTGATACATGGGCTAAATCCTTTAAGAGAAAAAGCACATGGCCTAATAAACCTCAAGCTCAACAGGCCCATCAACACACTATTCCGATCCGTCGTCGCCGGCCGGCACCACCACCATGGCCGCCGCCGCCACCACCACCTCCGCGGCCGCAGCCGTCTCCTCGTCGCGTACGCCTCCCCTCCTCCCACCCACCTCCAACGCCACCTTCGTTTCCTTCCCGCGGCGGCCGCTCCCCGCCACCACCCTCGCCCTCTCCGCCGGCCCCTCCCAGCCGTCGCTGGTGCCGGTGGCCAATCCCAAGTACCACAACGCGAAGGTGGACGCGGGCGACGAGGACGTGGAAGGCAAGGAGCTCCTGCGGCGGTTCAACTGGCAGGTGTCCCGCGCGGGCGTCATGGAGGAGGTCAGGCGGCGGCGGCGGCGCGAGGACGCGCGGGACAAGCGCAAGCGCAAGGCGCGGTCAGCGGCGCGGAGGTTCCGCCGCAGGTGCGTTCTTGATCAATATGCTTTTGTCGATTCGTGCGTATAGTATGGTTGGTCAGCTTGAGTAGTAGTTTCAGGAAACTTTGCTTGGGTAGTTTGGTCTCTCTCATTATGTGTTCTTTGCTGCTATAGTAAATAATATGATTGCTGATTTTATGACAGTTTAGCTTAATTTGAGACCAAACTGCAAGTGTTAGCGATGATTTCGTGTGCGTTTCCTATGTGCAAGTTGTTGTACATAGAGCCTTACATTAGGATGCTCTCTGATAGAATATCTGAGAGCAATAGTTTGAGTGCCAAATTCATAGACATTATCATGCCAAGTTGCCAACCATTCTACTGCTGACATTCATGATCCTGAAGGTGGGGCATCTAGTTTTTTTACAGACATTAACATCTCAGCACCAATCATTTTCTGAATGGAAATAGCTGTGCATGTGAAATGGTCCATCCAAGATCCTTTTTTTTCTCGAATGTCCATACAAGATCCTGTTTTTGTCTTTGGCATTTATGCTGTTTTGTGTACCATCATCGTCATATTTTACACCAGTATAATTCTTGTTCACCTTTGAAAAGTGGGGTGTTACTCTTCATCATGAATACATGAGTGCTCATCTCCTGCATGTTCCAAGTGCAAGGAAATGCCTAATCAAATACCGATTGTTGCAACATTCAGCAAGCATCATGTTGAATTATGCAGGGCATCTCCCCTTTCTGATGGCATGTTTGTTTTTTGCCATTCCAAAGTTTCAGCAAGTTTTGTGCTGAATTTTGCAAAATCTAGCATCAAGGGCATCTCCCCTTCCTGAAGAGTGAAGACATGTTTGTTTATGGCCATTTCAGAGTTTCAGCAAGCTTTATGCTGAATTTTGCAAAAACTGACATCAAGGACATCTCCCCTTTCTGAAAGAGAGAATTGTTTTTGGTTATTCCAATGTTCATCCAGTTCATTTGAGTTGTGGCAACGATATAAGAAACCCCTGACTCTTCCTAACTGAGCCCAATCACTCTGCTGCAGGCGATTCAAGGGCCCATACCCTACCAGTGATGATCAGGGGGCGAAGGAGCAGGACACTGATGATGAGAGGAATGATAACTGGGCTCTCCCTGCAGGAGAGCTGCCTTCTTACAGGTAGAGATAGTCGAGAAATTGAAGCATGATTTTTGTCTACAGTGCAGAAGAGTTGTTTCAACACCTCCAGCTTCAGTTCTTCTAGTCAGTCAGAGAAAATTGAGTAGGTGTTGCCAAATCGATTCTAGCTGATTGGCGACCAAAGCACAGTAAAGTGATGTAAAGCTAGCTTTGTTCTGAGTGTGTTATGTCTCAGAGTGCAGCACACCCACCTGACTTCTGCAAATACCTGATCTTTCTGTATTTAGTTTTTGTGGATGGATGTACAATGGCTGGTGTGTTATGACAAGAATTCTGATGCTAATTTTTTCTGGTGGGGAAAAGATGAATTCTGATGCAGCAGACACTTATTCTTTTTTTTTTTCCTGCGACTAGCAGACACTTATTCTCAGAAAATTGTTATTGTGCGGCTGCAAAATTGTCATGACGGTCTTGGCCCAATCACGTTGCAATGAGGAATTACTGAACGTGTGCCAGAAGGGACCAAAACAGACGTGGAGAAAACGATTTTGGATCGAGGAGATTTCTGGCGAAGAAAGGAGAAGAGTGAGGAAAGCTCGTCTCACCCCTCCGTCTACCTCTACTTTCTTGGATTGGATCCAACGTGTGGCTCGGGCGGCGGTCGGGCCTCGGTCGCAAGCACGTCAGGTGTGGTGTGGACCCAAACCCAACCACCCACGGATGTAGTCGTATTCACGTGTGTTGGGGTGGATTGTAGTGTAAATTAGTTAATTCTCCTTCAATCCACTCCAACACATGAGAATTGATGCGAATATAAATGCATCCAACCAAGGCCTAAAGAAATTCACGGTTTCGTTTCGGTGCTCAAGTATTTCCACACTTCAAGAAGTATTCTACTAGCTATTGCTACTAATAAAGTTTTCTTCTCTTTCCATATAGACCTCACTCAGTTTTTTGGGGGCTATTGTGACTCGATTTTTCTCTTAAATTCTCTTCTCTTCTCTTCTCTTCTCTTCCTCTCCCTCTCTTCTTCTCCATCCTCCGGCGGGCTTAGAAAAGGACGACGATGGCCATAGAGGTGGTGGGAGAGGGGAAGGAGGAGGTCGCTGCAGGGGTGGTAGGGTCTCGACAGAGCTCTAGCAAAGCTTCGGTGAGACCCTACCGCGGTGCGGCGACGACGGATGGCATTGCAGTAAAAAAATCGTGTGAGTGAGAGCTAGACAGATTTAAAAAGATCATTTTAGATGATTTCAGGCCTTACCTGCTGCTCGTGAGTCACTGACAACCTCATGAGTTTTATGGATTTCTTAAAAAAAAGAGTATTAAGGTGACTTGTGCCTTGCTTGAACCACTGATAAGAAGGCATCCGCCTTAGCTGAATTCCCAAGTTGGCATAACGAGAACCAGGGTTATCGAAGCCAGGAATAAAGGATTGCAAAGGTTTTGTGGTTTAGGAAGCCTGCATATATAGGCAATGTTTCGTACGTAGCTCTTTTACACGCGTTGTTTATTTTATTACCTGACTCGGTTATAAATATGCTTTTGCCGCTACCTCTCCCAACCATGCCACGACAAACCACACGCCAAATCATCTCCAAATTCAACAAAATCGATCTGCATCACCTCTCGAAGCTAATTTGGTGACTCAGGTGTGTTCAGTCGTCTCTCTTGCTCATATATACTCTCAGTCAGATGTGCATGATGAAATTTGATCCACTTATGCCAAGTCTTGTTCAAGCTTATCCGTTGTGTTATTGATAGCACTGAGTGACCTTGAGCAAACTCAAATTTATGGTTGGAGTCCCTTTTTTTAGCTTTTAAGAAAGCCATTGGTTTGAATCCTTTCATTCACTGCAATTGATCTTTCAATATGATCACTGTGAACATGCCACTACACTGTAAAAATGGATAAACGAAGAAAAAGGCAGATGTCAAGAAAGGAACAACTAAATTGGAAGGAGTAAACCAACTTTGTTCTACTTTAGAGAAACGGGATTGTTAAGCCAACATTCCCGTCTGGAGAACAAAAGGTTCAATTACTTTATGAAATCTTTGTGTTCCCAATAAGATCTTTATTTTTAGCAAACCCAATACTATTTATTCTGTTCTCTATATAGGCATGCACTCAACTAGACATTGTTACATGCCCGAAACTGTGATCAGGAGTGAATAGAATAACCAATTAATTAAAATTCTTTGCAAAAATTTAACATATATCCCGCTTGCAACCCAACCTAGCTCTCAACTAGGAAATTCAAGTACAAATGACCATAACGTGGCAATACGACTTAGAGACAATGCTAGGAGATCCTAAACCTGAACCGGAAGCAAGGGCAAGTCGCCAAGTCGGGGAAGCATTTGGAAATGCAAGAAAACCATTTTCATCACCCATAGTGTGGAGGTTCTATAGGGTGTTTGTTTCCCATGGCAAAACTTTTGCCTTGTACTTTAACCTTTTTTTGGCAAATGGATCAAAACTGGTAGGCTAGGGGGGAGGCGCTAAAGGTTAGTCCATTTGCACCTCATGAGGTGTAAAAGTGGGCTAAAAGCATTGGGGGTGTGAAGACACTTTTATTTTTTTCATATCCAAACACCCAAACAAGGACTACAGATTAGCAACAAAAGTTTAGGGCTAATCTTTTGCCATAGCAAATGGATCCAAATACCCCCTTTGTTTCGTGGCCTGTTTGGTTTCCACGCTGAGAAATGTGCCTAGGTTAGCCATTAATGCTGCCTAGGGTTGGTTGCAACTGTCTGGTCTCTCCTGGTGGCAACCTAACAACCATTTGGTGCGGAGGTTCCACGCACCCTGTTTTCAACATGTCAATCTAATAGAGAAAAGTCGTAACTCGATCAAACATTTAGAGCTGAAATTTTGCACACACCTTCCCTCGGATGATGTGAAGGTGTCCATAGAAATTCACCTCTAAAATATCAAATCTTGACGACCAGATTCACCCTCTCAAATTCAGGTTTTGACAATTTTTCAAGAGAGGACGATTTGAGGGTGATCATGGGAATTGATTGAAGGCAAAGCTTAGGCATGTTCCCATGACCTCATGACACCTATTCAAACCAAAGAAACATCCCAAAAACCTCAACTCAAAGATTTTATAGAATTTCACAAGGTAGAAAAGGTGGGGTTTTGGGTGAGGAACTTGAAGAGAGATAGCTGGGCATCAAGCCATGATATGCACAAGTTTCATGATTTCTAAAACCACATCCAAACTCTCAAGATCCCAGATTACATACAGTTCCAAAAATCCCCCCAAAAGAGTGATGAGATCAACAAAAAGAGCAAAACTTGGAGGCACACAAGAGAGGGGATAAGAAGGTACTTGAAGATGAATCTTTGATTAGATCGAGGGTCTGGAGGGTATAGATTACAAACCATTTCTAGCAAATCAAAGTTTTAGATGACATAATAACAGAGATGGGTGTTTTTTTAGAAAAAAAAGTATAGATAAAGTGTGTCTCGTAAGAGTTAACGTGGACCCTTTCTCTCTATTAAAAAGGTCGAAAGCTATAAAGTGCTGTTAGAGGCCTCTAAACAGTGACATTAGGATTAAGATTAGCGTGTTATAAGATTCGTCATGTATCTATGATCTATCTAAAATTCTGCACTCGAAATAATGCAGAGCGTGTGCAGGAAGAGAAGCTGAAGTAGCAAATAAGCCGTGATCTCCATGCCGATCACGGCGTCCACCATCGGTGGCAGCAGGGGCGAGCCGTTGCGGTCCACCTCAGCCATCGTCGCCAGCACCGAGAGTGGCCAACACCTGTTGAGGATCGACGGCTACTCCGGCACCAAGCATGTCCCGACCGGCAGCGACATCAAGTCCCGATCGTTTCGCGTCGGAGGTCACGGCTGGCACATCCGCTACTATCCCAACGGCCTTGACTCGACTTGCTCCGACTACATATCCATTTTCCTCAAGCTCGACTACAATGTCCCCCAAGGCGTGACAGCACAATTCACGTTTATCTTGCTTGACCATGAGGAGAAGGCAGTGCCACACTACACCTTCGTCGGTGGCCAGCGTACCTTCCGTGACGTCGACTGGGGATTCCGGAGTTTCATCAAGAGAGAGGAATTGGAGAAATCTGTCCATCTCAAGGACGACCGCTTCACGATCAGGTGTGATTTGACGGTCACGAAGGAGATTCAGACGATGGACATCGACACTGCCGCAATCCCACAGCCACCTGTAGTGGTGGTGCCGCCGTCGGACTTGCACCGTCACCTAGGCGGCCTCCTCGCGACCGGGGAGGGCGCGGACGTGACGTTCCAGGTGGACACCAGGACTTTCGCGGCGCACAAGTGTGTGCTCATGGCCCGATCACCAGTGTTCCACGCCGAGCTCTCCCTCTCCAGCCTGACGACGACCAACGACGGCGCAGCAGTCGTTGTACAGATCGAAGACATGGAGGCGCAGGACTTCGAGGCTTTTCTCCACTACATGTACACCGACTCGTTGCCGGAGATGAAGGGGTCAGAAGCGGCGGCGATGCTCCCGGACCTGGTCGCGGCGGCGAACAGGTATCAAATGGAGAGGCTGAGGTTGGTTTGTGAAGACAAGCTATCCGAGTTTGTGAATGTGACAACCGTGGCTGTCATCCTGGCGTTCGCCGCGGAGCACCATTGCCTTGGGCTTAAGGAGGCGTGCCTCAAATTCCTCGAGGATCCAGCAAATCTCAGAGAGGTCATCAAGACCGACGGCCTCAAGCATCTGATCGCAAGAGCTGCCCGTCTGTTTTAAAGGACATGATTACCAAAGCTTGCTGCAGCCCGGCCAGTAGCCGTGTTGCAACCGTAGCGACGACGACTCTCTAGGTATCTCATCCAATCCAATTAATTAATGGCCATATGTACTTATGTATATCCATGTCTCCATATATATACTATGTAAATAGTCAAGAAAATGTTAACATATATAATACATTATTAAAAGGGTGATCTAATAAGGTAATTAAGCATTAATGTACATGTTTAACTTTAAGCCAAATATTAACAATTGAATCATCGCAGATGTCTATAGTGAAAGAGAGAATAATATCAACTTTGGCAGCAATGGAATTCTTCAACAAGTTTAGATGGAAAATTATATAATAGAATAGAGGCCTAAGCCTCGTCTCTTGATTTCGTTAGTTAACTTTGTTTATCCTTCTAGAGGAAATTGGTCTAAGAAATGTGGCTCTTTATTGTTTGATTGTACTCGTTCTTTCTTTCTTTTTTCTTTTTTTTTTTGAGCTCTTGATTGTTCATTCGTGTTGGAAGCCGGAATATGTGTATTCCTTAATTAAAAAAATTAACAATTGAATCAAACATCCATTTAGATAGCCTATTTTGATACACAAAGTAATACCTTTAAAGGTCTTTCTGGAATACTTAAAGAAATTTCACAAAAATCACTTTAATTTCACATGATTAAAATTGAAGGATTCAGGAAAAAAAAATCGTGTTCTAGACTAGAACTAAAATTCTAGCCTTTTTTTTTTTTTTTTTTTTTTTTTTTTTTGAGAAGAACTAAAGTTCTAGCTTTTTTTTTTTTTTTTTTTGCCTTCGGCCCTTCGGATGTGGGCTGCTAAAGGGACAGCAGGTGAGTAGTGGAACCTCAAGCCCATTCGGCCCAATAACCAGGGCCTCCTCCCATTCCTCTTCGCCGGCGGGCACCATCAGAATTTAGTAGCCTGTAGGCTGCTGGACAGCCGACAAGACTCCTATTGGCATATCACCACCACCATGGCCGCCGCGGCAGCAGCCGTCTCCACGTCGCGTCCGTATCCCCTCCTTCAACCCCACCTTCGTTTCCTTCCCGCGGCAACCGCTTCCAGCTACCTCCCTACCCCTGTCCGCGCCCTCCCAGCTGTCGTTGCGGGGCTTGCCGCTGCCGCCGGCGGCTAACCCGAAGTACCACAACGCGAAGGTGGACGCGGGAGACGAGGACGTGGCCGGTGAGGAGCTCCTGCGGCGGTTCCATTAGCAGCTGTCCCGCGCGGGCATGCGTCGCGGAGGAGGTCAGGCGGCGGCGCAGGCACAAGGACGCCCGGGACAAGCGCAAGCGCAAGGCGCGGTCGGCGTCGCGGCGGTACCGCTGCCGCTGGAGGTGCGTCCCCCCACTGCATTGTCGATCGCTCTCGTGATTAGTAAACTTGATCCATATGTTTTTGCGCTATGTGCTTGTATCAGTTGCTTGGATAGTTCCTTCGAATTTGATTTGCTACAAATGACATGATTGCTGATTTATGACCGCTTTGCTTAATTGTAGGCCAAATTGTAAGTGTTAGCGACTGATTTGACCTACATGTGTGTACGTATTTTGTTGTACATTAAGATGCTATATGCCATCATATATCTGACAACAATAGTTTGATTGCCAAATTCATTAGGCATTATTACAATGCCAACCAGTCTGCTACTAATAGTCATGATCCTGAAGGTGGGACAGCTTGATTATGTCACTACAGATCGTTTCTGAATGTAAATAGCTGTGCATGTGAAATGGTCGTATTTGGTATTTATTTAGGCTATTGCATCGCCCTTTAGGCTATTTGACAGACCATCATCATAATATTGTGGTCATCTGTATAATTCTGTGATCGTTTTGTTTAAAGGCGGGGTGTTATTCTTGATCATAATGATCATGAATACATGAGTGTGCATCCCTGGCATGTCCAAGTGCAAGGCAATGCCTAATCAAATACCCATTGTGGGAACGTTCAGCAAGCTTTATACTGAATTCTTATGATGTGAAATCTTATCATCAAGGACACCTCCCCTTTCTGGGGAGGACATTGTTTTTGGCGATTTCAATGTTCCTCGAGATTTCAATTGAGTTGTAGCAAAAACATAGAAAACTCACTAAATCCTGAGCCCGATCGTTCCACTGCAGTCATTAAGATGCTATATCTGATCATATATCCGACAACAGTAGTAGTTTGACTGCCAAATTTTTTTGAGAACACGCCTAAGCACATATTTCAGTTTGATTGCCAAATTCATCAGGCATTAGGATGCCAACCAGCCTACTACTAAATACTAATAATCATTATCCTGAAGGTGGGGCAGCTAGATATGTCACCATAGTGTTGGTACCTGTGCATGTGAAATGGTTCTTTTTTTGTCCTTTTGGTATTTAGTCTGTTTGACAGACTATCACCATCATAATTCTTTGATCACTCTTTTTGAAAAGCGGGGTGTTATTGTTGATTTTGAAACCATGAGTGTTTATCCCTGGCTGTCCAGGTACAAGGAAATGCCTAATCAAATACCCATTGTGGGAACGTTCAGCAAGCTTTACAATGAATTATTGTTATGTGAAATCTGTCATCAAGGACATCTTCCCTTTCTGGGGAGATCATTGTTTTGGGCAATTTCAAAGTTCCTCAAGAGTCCAATTGAGCTGTAGCAAAAACATAGAAAACTCACCGACTCCTAACCCGATCGTTCCACTGCAGGCACTTCAAGGGCCCATATCCTTTCAACGACGACCAGGGTCTGAAGGTGCAGGCCTCTGATGATGAGGAGGAGAACAACAACTGGGAGCTCCCGGCAGGAGATCGAGTTGCTTTCCTACAGGTAGAGTCGTAGAGAGAGTCGAGAAATTGAAGTATGGTTTCGTCTGACGAAGAGTTTGGATACCTAAATCTTCAGTTCTTCCTGTTAGTTGGAGGAAATTGAATAGGTGTTGCCAAATCGGTTGTAACTTAAGTTCTTCCTGTCAGTTCTTCCTACAGGTAGAGTCGTAGATAGACATCCTCCCTAGTGCGCCCAGGCCACCGGGGTTGGAGGTGGCCGAGACCGCTTCCTCGGTTGCCCAGCACGCGGGCATGGAGGGTGTGCCGAGGACATTGAGGTCGTCGTTGATGCTGCTGCCCTGGGACGAGGACGAGGTCGTCGTTGAGGACGTCTTCGAAGACGAAGACGATGACGGCGAGGCGGTTCCTGCCCCAGCGTCCACCATCAGCCCCCGTGTCGTGCACGCGCCGCGGGTGCCGCCGCTCTCGCAGCAGGTTGGCGGACCAGCTCCGACGACGTCGTCCCTCTCCCCCCACGCTGCCCCCTTCCATCCTGGAGGTAGCTCTATGGGGCGCTCGAAGGCGAGGCGTTGGGCGGATGTGGACTCCGGCGTGGGTGGCTCTGACGACGAGCCTTCTCCCCGTGCCACGCGACCATCGTACCTCGACGTTGCTCGCACGGTTGTCCGGGCCACGTCGCCACCTCCAGCCGAGGATGGGGCTGCAATGCAGCATGCCGCGCGAGAAGTGCGGCGTCAGCAGCGACGACAGCGGTGCAAGCATAATGTGCCTACTGGCCGTGAGGCTCCACCATCGGCCCCCGATGCCGAGCGCCGGGCTGCCCAGGCCTCACCTCAGCCCTCGGCCAAGGATGTCGCGGTGACTAGGGGGTGCCTTTGGTGGTGAGGCGGCCTCAACGCCGGCCTCGGCTGCATCATCGTCACAAGAAGATGGCCTCCGCCAACGCCCCTGCCGACCCTCCGGCTCCGGAGCGTCGTCCGGTTCACCTGCGGCTTGGCTCCCATCGCCGTGCCTCGATGCCGGATGTCGATGGTTGGCAGCGGGTGCTCCCGCAGCGGCCGCAACAGGTGGACGCCCGGCCCGCGCCGGCCGGCAGAGGAGGGCGCGCCCACCGGCCGGCAGAGGGGGGCGCGCCCACCGGCCGGGGAGGGGCACACCCATGCAACGACGTCCTGTCCCGCGGGGGTTGGTGGGCCTCTGCTTCAACTGTCTCGACCACGGCCACGTCGCTGCTCAGTGTCGTTCCCCGTCGCGTTGCCTTCGTTGCCGCTGTGCCGGACATCGGGCCAAGGTATGCACGACTGTCGTCCCACCTCCGCGGAGGCAACTGTCGTCTGCGCCGTCTTTGTCGTCGATTTCGTCGTCGCCACTTTGTCCGCCTCTGGATGACGTGAGCCGCCTTGGGCCGAGGCCTCCGTTGTCAAGAGTGTCGCTGCCCCGGCTGGTGAGACTGTTGCCCCCCCTTGTTCAAGCTTACTGACGCGGCCGCGCTGGACGAGCTCCTGGCGCACCTTGCTTTGAAATTTCAGGTGAGGATGTGGGTGGTCGGAGGTCGTAAGGGTCAGCAGGGACCCCATTCTTGCTCTCCTTTGCAGGAAGGTGGGGTGCAGCCACAGGTGGCCTCCCAACCCACGGTGGACCCCTCGCCACGCATGGTATTCGATCCCATGGACGAAGAGGCGAAGGCAGGTAGGACCGCGGCGGAGACCGCACCGGTTATCACGGCCTCCGTCGAGGACGGCCTCGGCGCGGTAGCTGCTGACACCTTCATCGGCACGGCGGGCAACGACGACGGGCTGGACTCGGGTCCCTCCGGCCCTGTGGCTGTGGCGCTGGTGGGCGGCAACGACGAGGACGCCTCCCTGCCGTCCCCCGCCACAGCAGAGCTCCCGGCGCCCGTCGATGAGGCCACTGCTTCATGCGTCGTCGAAGCCGTCGAGCCCCGTCCGATCAACAACACGGGAGGGCTCGTTGTTACTGACCAGGGCACCGACGTCGATGCCATTGAGGCCCCAACGGAGGGTGCCGCGGTGGAGCATGCCAATGCAGATGGGGTGGCCTCTGTGCATGTGCCCGCAAGCGTTGAATCCATCGACGACTTCATCAACTCCTTCATGAAGCCGTTGCCGCCGCCGCTGCTCTCCACACCGACCTTGCGGATCACTAAGGCGGGTCCCAGTGAAGACACGCTGGAATGGCTGCCCAAGCGTAGTGCCCGCCTCGCCGCCAAGAACAAGCTCAACAAGCCGGACGCGCAGGCAAGGATGGTCCTCATGAGGAAGCTCGGGTACGAGGTTGAGACGCAACGCCCAAATGAAGCAACGTTCGAGGAGTTTCACCAGGCCACGTTCCAGGTCGCACTCGCGGGTGAGGCAGAGGAGGCCATGTAGGCTCTGCTTCATGGCAAGAGGCTGCGATCATGGCAAGAGGCTGCGATCAGGGAGGGCCAGAACTGGGTGCTAGTGGCTTCACCCCGGTAGCTGCTTTCTTGGTTTCTTGGGTCGCATTATTCGTTCATTATGTAGCCCTCTATGCTGTATCCAGTAGCTAGGTTTTTAAACTTTTGTCTGCCATTCGATGTGTGCAGCTTGCTAACATCAATGGTTTGACGCCCTGTTGTTGTTTTTTATTTATTCCTCTTAATGAAAAACGGGTGAAGGCTCGGTCGTGAAAAAAAAAGTTGGAGGAAATTGAGTAGGTGTTGCCAAATCGATTGTTAGCCGATCGGGGAGCGTAGCACGATAAACTGATGTAAAGCTTTGTTCTGAATGTTAGTATGTCTCGTGAGCAGACCCTCCTGACTGTGCTGCAACTGCAAATACTTAATATGTATTCAGTTCCTGTGGATGGATGGATGTCCTACTGACTACAAGGAAAATAGAGACTAAATGACTGCTGTGTAACTGTGTTCTCCCAAGAATTCTGATGCTAATTTTCTGGTGGGGAAAAGATGAGTTATGAATTTTTGTTGCAGTAGACACTTGATTTGGTGATCTAGTACTCATTCAGAAAATTGTTCTTTTGCAGCTGCAAAATTGCCTTGCCGGTCCTGATCCAGTGATGCTGCAAATTCAGTTTTGAATACGTTACAATGAGGATTACTGAACGTGTGCCAGACGTGATAAAAAATGACATGAAGAAAACGATGGGGACATTTTGAGACGAACTTTGGAGAAGAGCGGAGGAAAGCTCGTGTCGTGTCACCCCTTCCCTGTCTGCATGTGGTTCCGGCGTTATTTATTGAGCGTATGATTGGGGCTTGCCAACACAGAATGCAAGGTGTGCCCTCTAGAAGCAACGCAGCATCCGTGTAAACCGTCCGTCCTAAAAAAAAAAAGGTAAGTGTTCATCTCGCAGCGTGTACTCCCTCTATCATATAATAAGTTTTTATTTCGTGTTTCAAGAAGTTAAATATATACAAAATAATATAAATATTTGTGATAAATAATATACAAAAATAATATTAATATTTGTGATATCAAATAAGCATTATTAGATCAATTTTGTCATGTACTTTTATAGTAAACCTATTTGAAGATACAAATGTTGATACTATTTTTATGAAATCTAATCAAAATTGAGATTAGTTGACTCCTTGTATCCCGAGACGGTGGCGTACTAGTTTTCAAAAATCATTACATTATCTTTATTTTATAAAAAAATGTGTGGATTTATCTTCAAAGCTACTTGCATAATATTATTTCTGTTTACATAGAAGGGAATTATATAAAAACAATTTAACGCAATATTGGATTCAAAGCTACTTGTGTAATATTATTTTTATCTAAATTACATGTGAAAAAAGCAAAACTGTTGGATTCATATTCTTCCATCATCCTCTTTTTTAGTGGCTTTGCTTGGTGCAGCCGATAAACATGGCCTTGTTGAACATCGAAGTTAGAGCATAGTCCTTATACATTCAGCGATCATCAACCCTAAAAATATTAGACATGTAACAAGATCCAACGTTTCAAAATAGTTTCATATTTGAAATATATAGAGGTGTCATGCAAAGAAAAATTATGATTATTTCTTGAAAAAATAGTAATTAACGAGTTTATGATAACTAGATGTAGACTATAAAGTATCTATTATATCTTTTGTGTTAGAAAATAAATAAATAAATAAAACTTAAAATTTAGTACATGTAATTTTTTATTAGTTAGATGTACTCTCTACATTCTAAATTATAAGACGTATGAGTTTTCTAAATATATAACTTTTGCTATACACTTAGATATATTGTCTAGATACAGAGGAAAAACAATATATATAAAAGGTCAAAACCTCATATTTTGTAATGAAAAGATAGATAAACAATACATAATATTTATACTTCCTCAAATTATAACCCATGCAAGAACACGGGTTGATAGGCTAGTAGCAAATAGTATCAAATTTTCATTCAACCAAGCATATATATAGGACAAACTATGAGTAGAAGACATTGTGATCTAGGCATTGCCGTGAAGATTGGTGGAGATTCAGTTTGCTTGAACTTACTAGCCTAGCTTATCAATCGGTTTTGACTTATTCTCTCTCACAGAACACTACTGAATAAGAGTATGGATTATCAACCGGTTTCGGCTTATCAACAGGAAACCTTTAGTATGGATGCTCTTTTCATCCTCTTAAGCTTAGCCTAGGACCTATACTCTTTTCATATTAGGATATTTTTTTAAAAAAAAATACATTAGAGTTTCTAATTGAGATAGGATAAAAGATTACAACAATTAACACTCTCATTTCGTGTCATAAATATTTGCACCTTTTTCTATATATTCGGTCAAACATAAAAATATTTTACTTACCATAACTCTGGAAAAAATTGGCTTATTTAGAGATGGATGGGGTAGTAATTAATAGTGTAATTCTAAAAATTAATGGGGTAGGTGAGGTGACGGTGCAGGGGCAGCTGAGGTTGTTGACGCGGTGGTGGGCGAAGCATCGGCGGTGTCGTGTTTTCGCTGTTCAACGGTCTATGCGCTTCATCAGCAATGATGCGTTTCATCAGCAATGAAGTCCAGCACTTGGTTGGACTTTTCAACCAAGTGATCGAAGAGGTGTGACACGTATGAGTATGAAATGCTTGTACAGCGCTTCCACGGGTTGCGATAGTCAACTATATGGGTCGCGATAGTCAATGATACTATTACTTATACTGTATTTAAAGTAGGGAACGTATGCTATGCAAACTAGCCTCTTGTGTAAACTATGCAAACTCTAATCAAGATCACATAAATCTAATCCGAACGGATTAGATTTATGTGATCTTGATTAGAGTTTGTATAGTTTGCACAGTAGACTAGTTTGCATAGCATACGTTCCCTTAAAGTATGCTTTGAAACATACATGCCTACCTGTTGTTGACATTGTCATCTTCGCCGATATTCCTGGCCGCAATGTTTGAGAATCGCCCATATCTTCGCCGATATTGTCATCTCAAACGATATTGAGATGTCCACCTTCTATAAATGTGGTCGAGTGTGTTCATGCTTATAACGGGAGATAGTGCCATGGAGATCAGACAGTCCCTATGCCTGCTTGCTCTTCTGAACTTGTCCATCGTCTTCACGTCGTTCACATACACTACAAGTAGTAGCAGCAACATAGACAACGACCTCCTCATTCTCCTGTCGTTCAGATCCTTGATAACAGAAGACCCTTCGAGTGCACTGTCATCCTGGAACGCCGACGGCAACAGCACCTCCCATGGATTCTGTGGATGGACCGGGGTGACATGCAGCGGCCACTGGAGTCGCGGCTTCCATGTCTCTGCCTTGCGTCTGAGAAGCCTTGGCCTCATCGGCACCATGTCACCACAACTAGGTAACCTCACTCACCTTCGTGTGCTTGATTTGTCAGACAACAAGCTTGAAGGCAACATCCCTCCTGCCCTTGCCAACTGCTTGGCGCTCCAGGAGCTTAACATGAGCACCAATTTTATGACTGGCATCATTCCTTCCGCCATGAGTCAGTTGTCAAAGCTTCTTGTTTTCGACATAAGCAAAAACAATATCTCCGGCCTCATCCCTCCTTCATTTGCAAACCTCACCACAATTGCCATGTTCAATATTTTTGACAACCATGTGCATGGGAAGCTCCCACCATGGTTGGGGAACTTGACCAGGCTAACACATTTGGACTTTGCTGCGAACATGATGAGTGGCCATGTCCCACCAGCTTTGTCAAAGCTAGCTTACCTTGAACAACTACATATAGGGGAAAACAATCTACAAGGTTCCATTCATCCATCCTTGTTTAACTTGTCGCGTCTTGAGGTCTTCAACGTCGGCTCAAACCAGCTGTCAGGTTCTCTAATTCCAGATTTGGGCTTTACACTCCCCAATCTAAGGGAATTTTGTGTATTCTACAACAGCTTTGAAGGGCAAATTCCAGCTTCCCTAGAAAACATCTCCCTGCTAGAAAAGTACATCCTCCATGGAAACAAATTTCGTGGCCGAATTCCACCAAACACAGGTGTGAATGGCCGTTTGAAGATATTTGAAGTGGGTCTAAATATGCTCGAAGCTACAGAGCCAAGGGACTGGGATTTCCTAACTTCCTTGGTTAATTGTAGCAATTTGATCTACTTCAATATTCAAAATAATAACCTTTCTGGCATTCTTCCAAGCACAGCTGGCAATCTCTCACAAGAGCTTAAAGCACTTCTAATGGGAGGAAATGAAATTTCTGGGCATATACCAGCTGGAATAGGAAGGTATTACAAACTCATATTCCTAGAGTTCGCAGAGAACCTCTTCACAGGGAACCATACACAGGGATATTGGAAATCTTCGCGACCTCCACGAACTTTCGCTATTTCACAATAAACTATATGGGGAAATTCCAACTTTGTTAGGCAATATTACACAAGTGAATTTATTTCTTTTATCTAACAATTATCTGGAAGGTAGAATTCCAACAACTCTTGGCAATCTTAGTATGTTAAACTCCTTTGATATCTCCAATAATTTCCTTAGCGGACCAATCCCGCAAGAGATCATCAGCATTTCATCCCTAACTAAAATATTTGACCTCTCTAACAATGCATTAACCGGTCGCATTCCTAAGGAGATCAGCCAGTTGGTCAATATTGGTAAAATTGATCTCTCGTCAAATAAATTATCAGGATACATTCCAAGAGAACTTGGTAGTTGTCTTGTGTTGCAGTTCTTGTACTTGCAAGACAATTTTCTAGAAGGACAAATCCCAGATGACCTTAGTACGCTACAAGGTTTACAAGTGTTGGATCTTTCTGCCAACAAATTGTCCGGACCCATCCCTAAACTCCTCGAGAGCTTTAAGGGTCTAAGGATGCTAAACCTTTCATTCAATCAATTATCTGGTCTGGTGCCAAATAAGGGAATTTTCACTAATGCAAGTGGCGTATCACTCAAAGGTAACATTGCATTGTGCGGAGGCCCTCTGTTCCTTCATTTACCAGCATGCCAATCACTGTCACCAAATAATCTTGCACGACATCGACTGCTGCACAAATTGACCTTTTCTATTGTGGGAGGATTTTTGTTTCTTCTTGTTTGCATCTCTGCCAGCTACTATGTTAAGAAGCTAAGAGCAAACCCAGCAAGTGCTAATCGAGATCAGGGTAACACATTTCTGAGTGAGATATATCAGAGGATTTCATATGCTGAGTTGTATGTGGCAACAAATTCATTCTCTGCACAAAATTTGATCGGCCGTGGGAATTTCAGTAGTGTATATAAAGGAATGTTGGCAAGTGGGGAACATTCAAGTAGTGTAGCAGTGAAGGTTCTTGATCTCCAACGACAAGGAAGCAATGCATCTTTCATGACCGAGTGCAATATACTGAAAAGGATTCGGCATCGAAAACTAGTCAAGGTTATAACTGTGTGTGATAGTTTAGACCACAATGGTGATCAATTTAGGGCACTTGTGTTGGAGTTTATCCCCAATGGAAACCTGGATAAGTGGTGACATCCAACGACAGAGAACTTTGATTGGGGCAACTCTGGAATGTTAAGCGTTCTGCACAGGTTAAGCATCGCACTTGATGTTGCTGAGGCATTGGAGTATCTTCACCATCATACTTACCCTTCTATTGTGCATTGTGATATTAAACCAAGCAACATCCTTCTTGATGATGATATGACTGCACATGTCAGTGATTTCGGTTTAGCTAAGGTAATCGTCTTTGAAGCGAGTGGTCGGTCTTTAGCTGAAAGTACCTCAATTGGAATCAAAGGCACAATTGGGTATGTTGCACCAAAGTATGCAAGTATATCATGCGTAAACCGATCAAGTTCATTTTTGTCTTATATCTAGTTGTTGTGCTACTTTTTTCAGTTGAGGAAATGAGAAGTTTACACATATGCCAAAAAGTGCATAATGCTTAACTGAGACTAAATTTGTTATAGCTAATTCATAGTCTCCCTTTTTTTTATAGAGTATGGCATGGGAACTAAAGTTTGTACAAAAGGCGATGTGTTCAGCTATGGTGTACTATTGCTGGAGATTTTGACTGGTAGAAGACCAACTGACACATCAGTTCATGGGGCTACAAGTCTACCCAAGTTTGTCGAGAAGTCTTACCCTGATAAGCTATTGGAAGTGATGGACAATAACATGTCACAAAATGGAATAAACACCCAGGAGATAATAGACTTTTTCGTTGCTCCAATTTCAAGACTCGGTTTAGCATGTTGTAGTGACTCTCCAATGCAAAGAATGAACATGGGTGAAGTGGTGAAGGAACTGAGTGCCATAAAGAAGGCATACGAGTCTAGATTTAACCAAATGCAAGTGTCTAGCATGCAATCATCTGTTAATAGTTCCACTCGTCTAGTTTCAGGTGACTAATTAAAACTAGCACATTTTGGTGGCTTAAGACTTCGTTCAATCATTTATTGTATGGTGTTTGGTTTGATGAATAAAGCATCATCTTCTCACTTCTCATTTTTTTTGTTTGATTTGTGAAATATAGTATTCATCAACATCTATTCCGCACAATCTCTAAATTAGTACTAGTATGAGGAAATGAGTCATTCAACCATTTAAGGAATGGACTCTCTTGGTGCACCACCTCACATAGAACTGAATGATTCTAAAAAACACTTTATTATGGAGTATCCTTAATTGAACTTTGATACTATTAATTCCATGATCACATATTCAGGACACTAGAATTGTTAATGTCCCCTGCTTGATCAGAAAACAACCCAGAAGAGGTACAAGAAAGGACTAGAAAGAACCCATATTAGAAGGAAAAGAACCCTACCAGAAGAATCAGAGGGACAAAACCAACCCTACCGAACCCAGGGTTAGAGGAAAAAGAACCCTACCAGCAGGGTTAGAGGAAAAAGAACACTACCAGCAGTGTCAGAGGAAAAAGAGCCCTACCAGCAAGGTCAGAGGAAAAAGAACCCTACCAGCAAGGTCAGAGGAAAAAGAACCCTACCAACGGGCTCGAGAGAAAAGAACCCTACCGGCGGTGTCAAAAGAAAAGAACCATACCAGCAGTGTCAAAAGGAAAAGAAGCCTACCAACAATGCCAAGGACAATGAACCCTACCAACAAGAAAAAGAACCCTACCAGCTGGATCAAAGGGAAAAGAACCCTACCAGCAGTGTGAGAAGGAAAAGAACCCCACAAGCAAGGTTAGAGGGAAAAGAACCCTACCAGTAGAACCAGAAAAAACTCTACCAGTAGGGAGCAGAAGGAAAAGAACAACCTGGAAGATGTGCATCAAGAACTAGACAAGTTCAGAACAAATCAAGAACAACTCAGGATGACATACAAAACAACTCATCTCGCAAAATGGAGTACTCAAAACACTATGCCACTAAGCTCGGGGCTCGCCATTGCCTCGACCTACCTATTTTAAACTCCGGCACTATGCCCGGGGGCTTAGATTCAAGACAAAGGACCAAGGATATAAGCATTCAAGAATACAAATTAAGACCCTTCATCCAGTTTCTTTTTCTAAAGAAAAGAACCCAGAGAAGGCTCGGAGGCTGCAGAGTACATACCCTCAAAGAAGACCATCAAAAATTTTCTTCAAAGGACCCTCTAACTTTTTTTTCCAGAAAGCAAGAGGATCGAGGGCAACACTCATTGAGTGCACTTTTTCCAGAAAGAGTGCACATTAGTCAAGATGAACCAACAAAGAAGTTCATCTCAAGGTTTCACTCCAGAAAGAACCCGGGGCGAGATTGCAACAACCCGGCTTCCGAAGCTCAACCATGAAATGCTCGGAGGTTTGTCAATAGGGGGACCCACAGGGCTCCCCACGGAGAAGAGAGAAGAAGAACTAGTCCAATTAGGATTCCTCTCACATAATTCTACTAGGACTAGTTTATAATCCTACTAGGACTACTTACCTTATAACCGACTAGGAATCCTGCCCCTGGGATATATAAAGGAGGGTAGGGCTCCCCTAGATCTGCGCCTTACCCACAACCACAACAGAGAGGGTCTAGAAGTGCAGGGCGCAACATATTATCTACCCCAGACTGGACGTAGGGCGCCGTGCCTTCCCGGCGTACCGAACCGGTATAAAAATCATTGTCTACCTGCATTAGCCATCGAGTTCCTGCATACGCCAACATCCCGAACAAAACACCGTCCCAGGTATCCCCGTGGCGGGCTATCGGTGATAAAACATCGACACCCTTGCCTTCTCTTGGGAGACAAAGATTGAGGGTGGATGCAGTGGAATGTGAGGAAGGCAAAGTGCATGAAGGGTTTTTTGCTAAAGTGGCATGAGCTAGCCCTTCATCTGCCACTCTAGCAACGCCACGGCGGATTATGTGACTTGCGTGGCTATGTCTGGACCGTGGATGCTCCCTGGGAATAGATGAGGGATTATAGTACAGTTCAATAGTTAGAGGACGCGGATGGGAAGAGGCTAATAGTTTGAGGACCTATGGTGCATTTTACTCTTAAGATGCTATATATGATCTTATATCCGACAATAGTATTAGTTTGATTGCCAAATTCATCAGGCATTAGGATGCCAACCAGCCTACTACTAAATACTAAGTAATAGTCATTATCCTGAAGGTGCACTACCCAGTCCAGTTTTTCCTGACGGCCCGTTCCGTGGGGAAAAACCATGAAAACCGTCGAGGAAGGGTATCCGTGACGGTTACCGTCAGGGATTACCCGTCAGGGAAAAATCGACACGGAAAGTCTGGTTTCCCTGACGGTTTTCCGTCAGGGACTGATCCCTCACGGTTGCTACCGTCAGGAAAGGGTTTCCACGTCGGTTTTTTTGCTTCCGTCACGAAAAGTTATTTCCCGTCGGTTTACTACTGTCAGGGAAGGCCGAAACTTCCACTGTCGGTTTAGTACCGTCAGGGAAGGCCAAAACTTCCACTGTCGGTTTAGTACCGTCAGGGAAGGTCCAACCTATACCTATCACTTACAATACCGTCAAAACTTTGTGTGTTACCACCACAGAAACACCATCTTTAATATATCCATAAAAGGTCACTGAACAACCACACACCAGCCAATATCAAATGTTACACTGAATTGTCTGATATATATAATCATCATTCAAGTTGTTCATACATATTGTTCAATGATCAACAAATCTCAAGCTACATGATACAGGCCTTACAAAATCAAGCAAACCCAAGATAGGAATTTAGTAACTGCTACTTCCTACAAGCCCTTCTACAAGCCTTACACCATGAACGATCATGTATACTCTGGGCAGTAGGGACTTCAAACAGAGAATACAGAACACCATGAACTCAGATCTTGTACAGGTCAACAAAGAGGAGAAATGAAGTGCGCAGAATAATCTTACCATGCCACTTTCATTTTCATTAAGCATGAGAAGTAGCATATCTGTTCTTTATCAGCAATGACCTGCAAGGTAAAATAAAAATCAGCTTCCTAACTCAGGTCTCGAGTTGCAATGTTGCACAAGGTAAAAAGAAGGAATTGCAAAGAAGCATACTCCTAATAAAACATAAAGCCTATCTGCAGTGTTGTGTACAACACTAAAACAGTTTGTATATGGTGGACGACCTGAATCTAAGTGAGGAAAATGATTTTTGTAAATAACACATAGTAATAGTTGCAGCTGACCAAAAATATTTTTTTGTGCCATACAGCAAGAACCAAGCACTATCTACTATGCAGCAGCTCCGTTCGTAATACGGCACAACTCACTGAGGACGAATAAACTGCACATGAAAGTATACTGCAGTTTTAATAGAGCCAATGTAAAAAAAAACTACTAGTTTAGATGGCAAGAGTATACTACAAACATGTTTTATTAGTGATTCCTATATGTCACAGGATATCGAAGTTGTTGAGAACAGGAATAACAATCAGAACCACTAGATGTAGTAGTAAGTACCTGAGAGAACAGATCACCTAGGCAGGAGTTAGATCCCATAAGGCCTGAAACAGAAAACAGTTAGATCCCACATTATGAGAACAATATATTATCTTTCTCTAGATGTTACTGACCAAAGTATCAAAGTTTTGGAGCCCGATGGTATTCCCTGATACATGCTCAATTTAAGTGTTGATAGTGTTCCCTGATGTACTGCATGTATGAAATTTTGTGAACCACTTTCAGCTATCCTTCAACTAGTTTAGTTCAGCACTCATAATAGGAATGCATGGCAAAGACAAGTATAAAGCCTAACAAGTCAGAATTGAATGAGTAGGTTGCTGCAATAGGTTGCTGCCTTCACTTGGCATGTAAAATACACGCTTGATCCTTGAAGGAAGTGCACTGCATGAGTTACAATCCTTTACAGAAAAGAAACTAAAAGAAATCAAAAAAATCAATTAGACTAAGACAACCGACATCACAGGATAACTTAAAGCCTTTAGACTAAGTCTGATAAAGCAACCTTGCATCTCAACTACTCAGAAACCAGTAGGTCTTGTTAGCCTATATGTATATGACACTAAAGCCTATCAGCAGCTGCATAATATTTACCTGAATCACATATCAGATTTCAGCAATGACGAAGTGCACATCAACATATTTTTAGAACCTAAAACGCTTAGGTTTCTGTGTAAGAGTACTTCTCTTGAGTCTGAAATGACAAAAGTGTATGCAAATGTTAACACGACTTGTTAACCTATATGTACATGGCAAGGCATGGTACAATGAGGACAAATGAATTGCATAATATCAGTTCAGCAGCTGGATGAAAAAATGCAGCTGCCCGATAAAATTCAGTGCCTATTGTTGAAGTTCAGTGTTCCAGCATCTCTATAGAAGGGTACTAAATGCATAGCCTAAATTAAAACAATCTACAAACATTTTCTCCTGTATGCAAGGGTAAATAAATTTCCTAAAAAATCTAAAAACATTCAGATCTGTTAACTCGTGGTTGAGGGTGCCTCCCTGACATGGATCCACATCCACCGGACACCACCATGCCATGGATCTGAGCTGGAAGGAGGAGGAGGAGGGCCTCACGTGGTGCTGTCAAACCATGGATCTACACGGGGAGGAGGGGCTTGTGCAGGGCCGCCACTCAATCGATCTACATGGGGAGGAGGAGGGGTTCACCTTGTTGGATCCTGGGGACGCGACTGCGGTGGCGACCTTGTCTGTGTTGGGCCGTGCTTCGCCAAGGTTCTCCATGACCGGCACCGCACGCGCCGCCGCAAGACCATGGACCTGAGGGGGAAGGAGAGGGAGAAGCTGTAAGAAAGAGGAACTAGAAGCCAATAGAGATAGAGAGGACATCACCTCACCGGATCCAGTGGCGCGCTGTGGCGGCGTCCTCGCGTGCGCCCCGGCCGTGGTCCGCCGCCATCTGCGGAGAGAAGAGAGAGAAAGAAGAAAGGGGAATGGATGGGGATGGGGAGAAGCCGGTGGGTGGATAAGGTTGGCGAAATTTTTTTTACCTCGTGCGCACGCCCGTCCGCGCCTTATTTTAGCCACTCTCGCTTACTCGTGGGCCATTGTATGGTCTGGAGCGCGGGAGTCTTTCGTTTTTCGGGTTTCTCAGTGCACGTCAGGAGAGAGAGAGCGCCCGTGTCAGGAGAATCTGACCCGACGGGAGTGCTTCTCGCCGTGGGGAAAGAACTGAGCTGGGGTAGTGGTGGTATGTGACCACAGACGTGACCACAGATCATTTCAGAATGTTGGTACCTGTGCGTGTGAAATGGTCCTTTTTTGTCATTTTGGTATTTAGTCTGTTTGACAGACCATCACCATTATAATTCTTTAATCGCTTTTTTTTAAAAGAGGGGTGTTATTCTTGATTTTGAATCCATCAGTGTTTATCCCTGGCTGTCCAAGTGCAATGAATTGCCTAATCGTGTAGCCATTGTAGGAATGTTCAGCAAGCTTTACACTTTTTTGACCGAATCGGCAGGGGAGTCCCCTACCTGATTTTTTCTTTTCAATTAAATGAAAGAATAAAGTTTTACATACAAATAGTGTACAAGGCATTCATGCCCAAACCGAAAACGAAAAAACTAGAAATTCGTGAGGCTATCTCTCCAGGCACTGAGGGGGGTTTCTTGTTTATTTTGGCTTTGATGCACACCAAGCCAAAACAAGCAAGCTTTACACTGAATTATTATTATATGAAATCTATCATCAAGGACATCTTCCCTTTCTGGGAGATCATTGTTTTTGGCAATTTTAAAGTTCCTCAAGAGTTCAATTATGTTGTACCAACAATATAGAAAACTCCTGACTGACATCTGAGCCCGATCATTCCACTGCAGGCACTTTAAGGGCCCATATCCTTTCAACAATGACCAGGGGCTCAAGGAGCAGGCCCCTAATGATGATGAGAACAACAACTGGGAGCTCCCTGTAAGAGATCGAGTTGCCTTCCTACAGGTAGAGTCGTAGAGAGCGTCGAGAAATTGAAGTATGGTTTTGTCTGACGAAGAGTTTGGATACCAAATCTTCAGTTGTTCCTATCCAGTTGGAGGAAATTGAATAGGTGTTGCCAAATCAGTTGTAGCCGATTAAATCTTCAGTGTCAGTTGGAGGAGATTGAGTAGGTGTTGCCAAATCGTATGTAGTCGATTGGCGACCAAAGCACGGTAAACTGATGTAAAGCTTGGTTCTGAATGTTACTATGTCTCGAGAGCAGACCCTCCTGACTGTGCTGCGACTGCAAATACTTGATCTGTATTCAGTTCCTGTGGATAGATGGATGTACCACTGACTACTAGGAAAATAGAGACTAAATGACTGTTGTGTTCTCCCAAGAATTTCGATGCTAGTTTTTCTGGTGGGGAAAAGATGAGTTCTTTTCTGGTGGGGAAAAGATGAGTTCTGAATTCCTGATGCGGTAGACACTTGATTTGGTGATCTAGTACTCATTCAGAAAATTGTTCTTTTGCAGCTGCTAAATTGCCATGCCGGTCCTGATCCGATCATGATGCAAATTCAGCTTTGGATACGTTACCATGACTAATTATTGAACGTGTTCCAGAAGTGCCCAAAAACGATGTGGAGAAAACGATGAGGATATGGATTTCAGACGAAGCAAGGAGAAGAGCGGAGGAAAGCTCGTGTCGTGTCACCCTCCCTGTCTGCGTGCCCATTTGCCACGTTTATATCCCCGATTACAACGTTATTCGGCGTATGATTGGGGCTTGCTTTCCTCCTCTTTTTTTTTCAGAGAGACGAGAACTACGCAGGCACAGCAACTGAAAGCGCAAGGTGTTCCCTCTGGAAGCAACGCAGCATCCGGCTATCTCGGAGCCACCAGCCCACCGTGTAACGTGTATAATTGACGCTTTAATCAAAAAACAATAGAACTCAAAATTTGATCACTAGCGTATACTACCTCTGTTCTAATGATCTCAGTCCAATGGCTCACCTAGTGTCAGAGTTGAGAAGCTTGTTATCTCTGAATTTCATCTCGTGGCATGTTCAACATCATCCTCGGGGAGGCAATAAGGCTGCACACATGTTAGCTGCTATGGGTAGTTTATGTTCTGTGGATGATGACCATATTTTGGTCTCTATTCCTTCTTGTATTCAACGTGTAATTGCTGACGATTCGGCACTTTGTATGCGTAATGGAAATTTATATTTCCCCTCAAAAAAAAAAAAAAAAAAAAAAAGTCTTTATCCTGTAGCTGGAAAAGTCAAACAATCTCAACTATAACCAAGAATTTAAAAATAATACAACTATTTTTTATACCAAATAAGCATTTGTTAGATTCATTACGCCATATACTTTTATGTATAGTAAACCTATTAAAAATATAAATGTTCATAGTGTATTTTATAAAAACTTGAAGTAAGATTAATTGACTCCTTGTATTACAAAGTTAATTATATTTATTCTAAAAACAAAAAAATTTATGGATTTATTTACCTTGAAAGCTACTTGCATAATGTAGTTTTTTTTTTCAAACGAGGGGAGCTGTATTAGGAAAATTCGGGCCAATGCTTTTCCAAATTACATGTGAACAAAGGATAAAATATTTGATTCAGAGCTTTTCACTATCATCTCTCCCTTAGTGGCTTTGCTTGATGAAGCCGAGAAATTGAGGCCAGAGTCTAGTCCTTATGCTGATTCAATGATCAACCTATATTAGACATGTGGCAATATTAATATTTTCTTAGTAATTCAAAACGCATATGAAGCAATGAAAGAACATCAACAATTGAATGGTTGGGTACAGTATGTGGACTGCAGATTCATCACCTCCAGCCTTTGATTTTTGTCATGTTGATGCTTGACTGCCCTCTCTAGTCTCTACAACCATCAATGACAAGGTCCTCACTAGTGTGTAATCTATCCGTCCTAAAAGTAAGTCTTCATTTTGCATCGTGTACTCCCTCTGTCATAAATATAAGTCAAGATCCCCGACGGGAACATGTTTTTTTTTCTTTTTGTACGTCCTTTGACAATCTCGCATAGAATGGGGACGAGTCATTTTCGTGTTCATTATTTGGTATTATAACTACATTCAAATGAGTAATAAATGATGATACAAATCAAAATCCAGAGGCCATAACAAGAACACACGTCTCATGACTCTTTTTCTGCTGAAAATGGCCATCGGATCCAAGTTGTACGTATTGTACAGCAGTACAGCACATATGGAGCCTCTAATGCAGGGTACTCTAGCCATATATCGAGATGTACTTCTAGATCGTCGCAAAAAAAAAAAAAAAAAAAAAAAAAAAAAAAAAAAAAAAAAAAAAAAAAAAAAAAAAAAAAACCTAGATAAAAGTCAAATTATATATCTGGAGAAGTCAAAATAACTTCTGGAAACACATAGGAGGTAAGTTTTATCTGATGACGCACGCTAGCCAGGCGAGGCACCAACAGGTCGCCGGCATCCAGTACTTCTCGGATCCACTGACGGCAGCCAGCCATCTGATCTGGTCAGCAGGTCATTACTCTCTTGGATCCAAACGTGTGCCTCGAGCCTCGTCACGACTTGCATGCCATCGGCGACTCGGCCTCGATCAGCTGGTCCTCGCTGGTGTGCTACTGCTATGGTGTGACCCAATTAACCCACACCGACACCGAAATGCAATTTGCGGTTCCGTTTCGATGCCAACTTCGTTTTTCTTTTCCGTATAATTACAATTCGGACGACCAGCTTTGTCAGACAGAAGAATCCACGCTCAGATATGAGCTGCAATATGCAAGAGGATCTCAGGTCGATTCGGCCAGGAAAGGAGTAAAGGACACATGGATCTGCAGCAGTTCTTCTGCCGCAGGATCATGAGCAGAGTCCTATCATGAGGGCAGTCCTGTCTAGCTGCTACTGCACCTTTTCTGGACTCTGGAGTCCGGAGGAGCCAGCTGCTCTGCATCCCAGGCAGCAATGTCTCATGATCCCTCCAACATGCAGAGACACTATGCAGTTATGCAGTTAGGATGGCTGGCACACTGCAACAGAATTTTCTTCGCAGAATCACAGTAGCTGAGCTAATCAAGCACAGTTGAAAAATTAGGTTTGCACAGTGGAGGAGCATTTTCAGAAGTTGTTATGGCCTGATGTGATGCCAGAAGCAGAGGGACAACGAAAGGTGTGCCAGCCTACCAACGTGCCCGGATTTCAGGCCAACGCAAGAACCTTCCAAGCTTCCAACTAGGCAAAAGTACCCAGCTGGTAACCTGGTATCATGGCAGCTCATAAGTCCACCTCTAAATACATGCATTTTATTATTGAATCATTCACCGTTATTTTCCATCCATGCATGTGGACGTTATTGTATATATAATATTGTTCTGATGTGGTACCAAACTGCAGCTCAGATTTGTAGTTTACTCGACAGGCCATGCTCACCTCTTCCGGAGCTATCTTCA
Organism: Themeda triandra; assembly: GCA_018135685.1. Lineage (NCBI taxonomy): Eukaryota > Viridiplantae > Streptophyta > Magnoliopsida > Poales > Poaceae > Themeda > Themeda triandra. The sequence continues at coordinate 180,749 of JAENPR010000015.1, read as the reverse complement.
GATGGAGACATCACCAGAAGGCACCACCAACCCGGTGCACTGCACACACACACATACACACTTGTGCCAGCCTTTTGTATTGTGGCCCATAGTTTTCCTTTGATTACTACAGATAAACTAACATTAGGTACAAGGTGTGGGTCTCAGTAACAGGATACTGCAAAGGTAATGCCTGTTTGCTTCCCTTGCTTTTGACTTCAGATTCAGATGAGAGAAGTCTGTCCTGATAAACCTGGGATTAGTGGTACAAAAAAGGAAGGAACTGGGACCTTGATCCAGTCCAGGCAATGCCACCCTGTCACACAACTTTAGATGATAAATAAAGTAAAGATCATGATGCATGTAAATAGAAGAGGAAAGAAACCTAGATAGGTTTTATCTAGCCTCATAGCCTGTACTTCATCTAATCTAATACTCCTATCTCTGTCAGGTTTTGTGGGCTAACAGTTGAAAGCTCAGTAACCAAAGATGGGGAAGAGAACAATGGTTATGAGAGAGATCTGGAGGTTGGTCTGGTTCTTTCCTTTTCCTTGTAAACATTCTGATTTGATGCCAGAGGATGCTTTCCCAGTGCTACAAGTTACAGATAAAGATGCTCAACACATAAAGTTGCCATTATGTAAATGTAAAGTGAAAAAAAAAAGCAAAAGCACAATGTTCTGTGTGATTTTCACTGAGGGGACAAATTCTCAGGACCACTACTACAGCAAGGTGCCAAGGAAGGTGAACCATCCTTTTCTTCATCACAAACTACAAGCTTGTGCTTACAGAGAATTCAGTGTATTTTTCTCCTGAAAAAAAATGTTCACAATCGCAGAGTTCTATTGAGGTATATGAGAGCATACGGCAATGTAAAATATCAGAAGAAGAAAGAAAGTCAAGTAGTCATCCTATTCATTCCCTCTTTCATCAAGAAAACTTACAGTGACTACGCTACCTATCTTTATCTACATTCTACAAAAGAATCCTTTCCTTAGATATGTAAAAAAATGGATGGCTCTAAAAGAAATAAGAACAGGAAATGAAAACCTTAAGACTAAATTTACCAAAGAGCAAATCACTCTTCTACCTAGATCTTTTCTTGTGTTTCTTTCCCTGTCTGTGTATACCCATCATCTACCATGGATCAAACACAATGTTTACCCATCATCTACCATGGAAGACTTCCGGTGGCTGGATCTGTGAACGCTTTTTGCACAAAATCTTTAAGACCGGTATCAAATACTTCACAGAACCGACGCGGCCAATCCTCTGGTTCCACCGGCTTAGTCCCCAATCCTGGTGCCCTGTCCCTGGATCCAACATTCTCCTCGTCCTGCCAATCGGCGACATAGGTAGCTACACGACCAGAAAACTTATCCTTGAACACCTCCCAAACTTGATACTTGTAGTGGTTGATGATCATCGTACCCTGACCAATGTTCACATACCTCACCCCTTCTTTCAGATGGAAGTGGTGCACCACATTGATGAGTGATGGGTTTAGTGCATCCGGCCTGACAATTGACTTGTGGCGCTCTGGTGCAGCAAGCCTGCAGGTGTATCCTGTTGTAACGCCTTTCTTTGGAATTTTAGTTCGACCTGAGGGACCAAAGCTGTGGCAAGCAGTCCTGAGCTCCCCAATCCGTGGCCTGTTTGAGTAGTTCTGGAGAATATCTGGTAGAGTCTGGTTGCCAGGGAAGTGCAAGAACTCATCAATGTCGATGAACCCCACCCACTCACAGCTCTCTCGGGCCCTGAGAGCACAATGTGCAAAACCAGCCTCCTGAGACTTCATCCATGGCCACAGATGGCGTGTCATATTGTACCTTGATGGATCCATGGTATTGAGGACCTGCTCAATGTCATCATCACTATTGTTGTCGTAGATGAACCACCGCTCCACACCGATATGCGAGTGGTAGATGATCCATTCTCGGAGGAACTTTGCCTGGTTGCGAAGCATAGTGCATACACACATTGAGTGTGCCTTTTGCCATCGATGCCTGCTATACCGAGGAAGTGGCTCAGGTTCAGCAATTGAGGGCAGAGTAGAGTCCCTCTGTCCTTTCGTCCTGATGGAGACCAACATAGGCTTCTCATCACCATCTCCATTGCCATTGCCATTGCCATTGGCATCAGTTGTCATCCTGAGATACCGGCGAATGCGAACTGGTGTCACACACCGGAAAATCTCTTGTGCAGCAGAAATCACAGGGGATGTGAGCACATGCTTTGGCTTCGACAGGTCCCGGCCAAAGACACACTGATACCTCGACGCCGCACCCAGACGGCCAGGCCGGAGGTTCATCCCCTTGGCGAACACAATGGTGGAGTTGTCCCTGCTGTCAACAAGTGCAGTATACACAAGCCTGTCCCATTGTAGCGGCGCCACCGGAGGTGACAGGGACAGTGACAGAGAGACATCCACACCAGATGGCTCGGCAGGGCAATGGACGAGGCTGGGTCCCTCAGGCAAGGAGGCGGCCAACAGGGGCCGGCGCCGCAGCTCCGAGGAGTTCGCAGGGGAGTACAGGCACTCAAACCGCTGAGGAGCCGGCAGCGATGACCCGTCCTTGAGCATCAGGAGAACACGGTCCGGGAAGGCAACCGCGTGCTGGACTTGGACTGACGGCAACACGGTGTCGCCGCTGCTGCCAGCTTGCTGCGCTCTGGCGTCAGAGGAAATGGCGTTCAGGGTCGCCGACGGCCACGCCGTCCTTAGCACCGGCCGGAACGATGCTGCATCATCAGAGACAGAAACATCAGCAACTCGTGTGGAGATGAAACGAACCAAGCGGATTCAGCATGCTTGAATTCAGAAACACAACACACACGCATTCTTCATGTGATGGTTTGAGCTTTTCCTGTTCTACTAACAATCAGTCAAAATTCAAAAGCAAACGCCATCACTAGTATAGTGTATTCACTTGCTAACGTTTCGAATGAAATCATTAACAAACGAGCAGAATCCAAGGAGGAAAAATTGCAGTTTTCCCGGGAGTGGTAAGACCACGGAATCATCAGATCTACCGCAACGCCCCCACAAAAAGGAACTGACTTTTTCCTCACCTCCCTGCTCCCTCCCCAACAACGAACACCAAACACACACCAAAATTGTATCTAAAAATGAGAGCTTTCTCCCCACAAATCATTGTTAAATCCCACCACGCTCCAAGCACAAGGTTCCCATGACAACACAGTTCCGGCGAGCCACCTAAACCCCACCTAAGATCCAATAATTCACGGCAGGAAGTCCAGGAAGAGGCAAATGGGGAGGAAAGCTCACCTCCAATGACGTGCACGCCGCCGAGGACGACGACGCCGGCGCACAGGAACGCGAAGAGCGCCGCGAACACACGCCGCTGCGGCGCCCCCGCCGCCGCCGGCGACCGGTGGCCCCTGGCGGCAGGGGACTGACAACCCCGCCGCCGCCGCCGCCGCCGCCGCTTCCTGCCGCTACAGTAACCTTACAGCTCCCGAGCCTGCTCAGCCTCCTCTCCTTGGCCGACATCGCCATCGCCGGCGGCGCCGGTCACACCCGCCGGAGCCGGCCCGGCAGCAGCAGCAGCCCAGATCCCCACGCAGCAGCTCGTACTCCCCTCACAGGCCACACCATCCGCAGCGCGCTACCGGGAGCCGTGGAGCATCGGCGCCCCGCCAATGGACGAGGTCGCCGTGGACGAGGAGAAGGCGAAGCGAAGCGGCGGCCGGCGAATCCGAAGCGGTGGTTGCTTTGCCGACGACTCCCTCCTGCTGCTGCAGTGTCTGCTGGGGAACCGTTTATACCCGCGGCTGGGCCACTGACGGGTGGGCCATAGCGTCCCTCCTGGGCCCACGCGTCGGTGTGGGTGAAGCGCGGTGGTGCGGCACGTGGAGTGGAATGACGTGTGGGCCCGTGGGAACAGTGTTGAGCCAGTGACAGGTGGGGCCGGTTGTAACGGCACGGACACGTCGGGCCAGTGAGCAGCGGGTTCGCTGCGGTGGTTATTTTATGGAGACTTTCTGTATGACAGTGGGGTCGGTGTGCGTGGGTCCATCTTGTCAGTATAAGAGGTGGGGAGAGGTGGTGGTGTCTTGTGATTTGGATGGGACAGCAATAATTGGTGTGCATGTGGGAGAAAGGTGTTTTGTTCTGTAAATTCTGCCTGTCCATTGGGGGAATTTATCTATTCCTGCATATATAATTATAAAATAAAATATATTTATCATATATAATTACAGCAAGGTTTTTTTGTTCATTTCCATCCAATTTGTTGCTTTGCATTAATGCGATTAGAGAGTAGAGACAAGAAACAATAATAGAAGAATAAAAAAAAGGCAGATTTGGCAGAGCATGGAAAGAGAATGCCATGAACACCAGATTTAGCGAAGCAAGAATATATATAGATCTCATTTCTGCATCTGAATTTTCCTATGCATCATAAGTCCATGGTTTCACACCATGTTTTGAACTTTAGGGTCTCATAAAATGACTGGTGAACTAATTTTGTATTCCCTTCATTCCAATTGTAAGCCATTTTAAGAATTTTGAAGAATCAAAGCATCTTAAATTTGACCAAAACCATAGAAAAAATACAAAGGTTTGTGATATCAAATAGGTAAACTATAAAAATATAATTAACAAAAAAAATCCAATGATACTTAGTTGGCATCCTAAATGTTATTATCTTATCGTATGAATTTGGTCTAACTTGAGATGTTTTGACTCTCTAAAAATTTTAGAATAACTTACAATTTGGGATGGAAGGAGTACCATTTAATTCAAGAATGTCAGGTTTAGTTTGCAATGTCTTGTTTCCATATCGCTAATTCGCTTTCATTGTATATTTTCAATATGCACATGCATGAATATGTCATGTTTTTAAAAACTTTTTATTGGATGCTAAATCGGAGAGGAAAGTTGCTACGTGTTAGATTTGTGGTCACAAGAATTTTTCATTTGGACCATATTATGGCCCTACTTGATTGAGATGTTTTGGCATTTTCATATGCACGTGAAACCTTGGTACCTTTCCTCTACAGCCATCTAATTGTAATTCCATTGGATTTGAGTTAGCCAAGACAGTATAGTGTACCGGATCAATTCATATCTCATAGCTAAGGGGCGGAGGGGCTGGGCTATCTGACAACAATGGAATTTTTCAAATCCAAGAGTTAAGCATTATTACTGCAAAGCGGGAGCAAAGTAAAAAATCATCCTTATTACAACACTAATGGCATCAATGCATTTTTATTCTAGACCCACCCCCAGAAATTGCACTCTTTATTTTTTTATACATTTATTAAAATATATACATTTCTACCCGTTTTTTGAATAAGCAGATCCCCCTACTCCTACATCAAAGACAGAAATATATAAATATTTGCTCTTTGGTTTGATCTAGGAATCTTGAGCCTTGCCCTTTGGTTCGATCTAGGAATCTTGAGCCTGTAGTTAAGTATACCGGACAGGGAAGTCAAATGTGGCATACTGTGATACTGAGCTCTACCTTAATCCCTGTTAATATTTAACAATTTGTAAGAGAGAGAGAGAGAGAGAGAGAGAGAGAGAGAGAGGGGAGCTGAAACTTATCCTGCATCCAACCAATCTGGAGGACATACAGAAAGCTATCATAAAGAAAGACACTTGTCCTGGTTATTCTACTTTATTGACTGTCCTGCTGTTCCTGCCTTCACCTTTTCTGTACAATTTTCCTCTTCAGTTACTGTTAAACACTTCATCATAATAACGAAAAAGGTTTCAGAGAATCCGATCATCAGTTGGCTATCGATGCTAGTGCTGCTACCAGTTCTGTAGAAGTGGTTGTCCATATGGATTAGTGCCATTAACATCTCACCAAGAAAGAGTAAAGATCAAATAGCAGTAGTTTAGGATTTGGTTGTGTTTACCTGCAGCATTAATACTATTTTAATGGATCATGTCGTGTATAGATGAAAATTATATCTAACGGCATGAGTTGCAGGAAGCAGAAAATGCCTGAAATGCAAAAAGGTACGTCAAGGACATTTCTGGTCAGAGTTTGTTAGAAAGCATAACTGTTCTTCAGAACCTCGTCAAAAAAAAAAAAAACTGTTCTTCAGAACCTTTTTTTCTGGACACGCACTACTCATGATACAGAATATCAGAACAGAGCAGTACTTGATGTTCTGGTTGAGCTGTGTGTATAAAAGGGCAGCAGCACCATAAGCTTGAAGCATCGTAGCCCAAACATTTCATTTCATTAGCTAGCTCTGAATGTAAGAGTTGTAGGAAACTGAACTCTGCCTTTGCTGTATTCAGTCCCGTGGCTGACAGTTTCAGGAGTTCAGTTTTCTCCAACATCTTATGTTCAGCGCCTCTATCAGTAGCCATTGCAAAATCAAGCTCATGTGTGTGATGAGTTAGCTTGGGTAGGGCGAGAACTCTGAGCTGAAACTTTGGCAACTGAATTTGAGAATTGGATGGAACCAAATCTGGTTGCGGAAGCAAAGACAAGACTTGGTTTCCTCCAATATCTCATGTTCAGCTGATCTGATCATAGGTGACTAGTCTGAAGAATTTGGAAGCTGAAGGTGAGTGTTGGCGGGAACCAAATCTCCAGCTGCAATGCACAGCACAAGATTTGGTTTCCTCCAATGTCTCATCTTCAACTGTCTCAAATAAGTGCAACTTTAGAGGCGCATTCAGGATTATTATCCTCCACAGTCTCCAATATCGTGTTAGTGGCTGTGCTAACTGCTAAGTCATGATCTGCATGTGGGATGGAGAGTCATGGAGGATGGCGTGAGCTCTGCTCAGCCACTGCTCTGCCTTTCCTCATTTAGATTAGCCTGTGTATAAGTAGGCAATCAATATTACAAGCTTCCACGGTTGTGTCCAGCACCAAATATTCAGTGTTCTTCTCTGTTCTTGTGAGTTCTTGAGTGTTCTTGTGAGTGCAGGGGATCAGGGAGCTCTTGCCGGAGTTCCTGATGTAACTGTGCAATCAATAAATTTCCTATATTCAGATGTTGGGGTCTCCTGCAAACTCTGCAAGCACAGATGGTTGCATTTTGGATCCCACACCTCAGTAACTATCGGTGCCAGCAGTAGAACCTCACATCTGAATGTAACGTGGGTGCCGGGATCATTTCAAGACCATTCATGCCATGAGGGCATGGATATATAGTATCAATGAAAGAATCCACATTATGCATCTCAAACGTATGTACAAAGCATTTTGCAGATGCAGGGAGACTAGGTATGATCAGCATGTCTCTCCTCGTCGTCCCGATTGTCGTGGGTGGCTCTCTCCCTCAGCTTCACCGTAGTCGTCGCCGTCCACTGCCCCGGAGCTCGCAGCAACACGGCCATGGAGCCAGCCTGCCGCGAGGCGTGCGACACGGCGGCTGCCGGGCACTCTGGCGAGGATAACCCCGACGACGAGGCTGGCGAGTACAAATACGTACCACTATGCGTGGCGCGGCCGGGCACTGTGGGCAGTGGTCGTATCTCGACGCCATGGCCCGGGAACGCGCTGCGCTCGCCGTCGCCGTCGAGGAGAAGGCGGCGTACGGGTTCTGCGTCGGTGCCTCGGAGGCTGTACAAAGAGGCCGAGGCAGCGTGGGGCAAAGTGGTCAACAGGCCCAACTGTACACCGAGAAAGGCTAACCAGGCCGACGACATGCTGATCAATTTGAACACGGATGGCCCAACTAAACAGTTCCAACCAACTTGGGGGACGTCTTTTTTGTTTCGTTTTTTTTTGTTTTTTTGGAGAGCGTATATGCAGTTTTGTTCAAAAAAAAGAACATTCTCTTTTACTAGTAGGTCGAAATTATGTAGTAGTATATCTAAATATAACCTTTAATATCGATTTAATTTATTTTTTGTTTATGTATGTTTATATAATTTATAATTTTATTATAACTATTATATATAAATAATGATTGATTAATTTTTATATTTAATTACTAAATGTTTATTGATAGCTATATTATTTTTTATAAGCTATTGTTGTCTATGTTATATACCTACATACTTGAGTAATAATTTTGTAATTAATAAAAATCGGTAAAGCAAAATGCCTACTTGTTGCCTACGGTTCTTATTAATTTCTTCACTTAACCTATCATCATTTTATTGAATAATATGCATTATAATTTAGTTCACTTTGATATTGGAGACTGTTCAAAGTGTACTTTAGTTTTATTTCACTTTGGTTACCATCGAACTTAGTAGTAAATTCTATTCATCTATGTTGAATTTAAACAATATGCAATTTGAGTAGAATTGAATATTTGAATTGAAATATAAATTCGAGATATTTGTTTTGTATTTGTATTTGACATGATCCTTATCCGTATTCGAATCCAAATCAAAATGTGGTAAAAGCTAACATTCTGATTCAATTCCATGTGAATCCAATCCATTTCCATCCGTATTTACTAGGCAGCTCAAGCGTCGTCATTATTTCTCCTTCCGATCAGGTCCTTTGAATTCCATTTTTGCCCATAGATCCCTGCAACACGTGCTCCCTATCACACAGGCTCACCGCTGCCATGCCCAAATCCTCCTCCTATCGTAGCATAAGACGTATTAGGTTCTATATCCGGGCCGAGAAGGTAGAAAGCAGCCCCATCGACTACCCAACCCAACGCTCTGGAGCACTACTAGCAGCGCGCTCCTAGCTGCAGAGGCTTGCCGCACAATCTGACTATCTTCTCACTGTAAAGTAAAATGTGCCCTCAGCGCATCCACCGTTCAATTCGCATTGAGAAGTGTGTATGAATACATCTTAGGGCAGTCCCAATGCATACTCTATCATAGAGTCTAAACTTATCTATTACCTCGAACATTATGGACTTAGAGTCTAAATAACATTTGGAGTCTTGTTTTTTCTCACTCTTTCTTCAATAAATATGTTGCCTGCCACATCAGCAAAATACCATAAATAAAGTGTAATAAATAGTCTTGGATGTGATAGAGTCTTGTGAATGCCCTAAGAGCAAGAACAATGGGTACGTCGACCCGCCGGCTGCAAGAAAGTCCAGGTCAGCCAAGTTGCAGCACAGTAGTGGCGGACCCCACAATCTTTAATGTCTACTCTGCCACGTGCAAGCATGGGACTGGGGAGCAACACCCACAGAGCATCTCGCCCGCTTTATGCCGACGCTAAGGGAATCGTCCGCTTTTCTCTCTCTCATGTTTTCTCTCTCCCCACGTCAGATTTCTCTCTCTCCACGTTGGATCTCGCCGGCTGAAACGTCATTTATAATACTTGCTCTAATGTGAATAACATTGAGATGAGAGTATGCAGTCACTGCTGAGAACTGACCTCACCCATCCACGAGTTCCACATGGATGCATGCCGTCCTCCACCCATGCTGCATTGATCTGGATCTGAGAGGGAGATGCCATGAGCAAGATAACGGCGAATGGATAAAACAGAATCACGAGAAAGGATTATTGGAGAGAGACCGTTCCTTCTGGTTGAGTCTCACTCCACGTATATGCAATTGATTAACAATTGTCTCGATCGGGCATGCGTCGCTGTTTGCTTTCTAGCCAGCTATAGCGTAGTAGTTATATATGTGTGTATACTATATGTAGATAGATAGATAGATAGATAGGAGGAGTACAATACAACGGCAACATTTTACACGCGCGCGTCGTAGCCATGGGTGAAGCAGCAGCCATGCGAGCTGTGCTTGAGGCGCCCGGCGTTAAGGGCCAGGAGGTGCTCCGCCTCCCGTGCGACGACGACGCTACTAACGACAAGGACGCCGTCACTAGTCTTATCCGCCGCATTGTTGTCACGGCATCAGATCCTCCAGTGACGAGCGCGTTCAGCGTACTGAACCTCGGCAAGGTGGTGGAGCTGTTCGCGGCGTGGCGGCGTGGGCTCAAGGGCACCGTGCCGCCCTACTACGCCGTCAAGTGCAAACCCAACCCGGCGCTGCTCGGAGCGCTGGCCGCTCTCGGCGCGGGCTTCGACTGCGCCAGCCCCGCCGAGATGGACGCCGTGCTCGCGCTCGGCGTCGCCGCGGACCGCATCGTCTACGCGAACCCGTGCAAGCCCGAGGCGCACATCGTGCACGCCGCGCGCGTCGGCGTTAACCTCACCACCTTCGACTCGGTGGAGGAGGTGGACAAGCTCAGGCGCTTCCACCCCACGTGCAAGCTTCTGCTCCGGCTCAAGGTCCCCGACGCCGGAGACGCCCGGTGGGACGCAGAGCGCGGGCCTGGCGGTGTCGGGCGTCGCGTTCCACGTCGGGAGTGCCGTGTCCCGCGTCGGCGTCTACGACGCTGCCGTGGAGGCGGCCCGCGCGGTGTTCGACGCCGCCGCCGCGCGCGGCATGCCGCCCATGCACATCCTGGACATCGGCGGGGGCTTCACGGCCGGCGGCGGTGCCTCCACGTTCCAGGACGCGTGCGACGTGATAAACTCTGCACTGGCGCGACACTTTGGGGACGTCCCTGGCCTCCAGGTGATCGGTGAGCCGGGGCGCTATTTCGCCGAGACGACGTTCACGCTCGCCGCGGGCGTCTTCGGGAAGCGCACGCGCGGCGAGGTGCGCGAGTACTGGATCGACGACGGCTACTTCGGCACGCTGTGCTGCATCCACGTCGAGAACTACGTGCCACGCCCTGTTCCAGTGTCGGGTCGCGCTCGTGCCGCCGGCGACGACGACCACAACAACGAAGGCGGTGAGAGTGATGAGACGACGACGCACCCGTCGACGGTGTTCGGTCCCACGTGCGACTCGTTGGACGTGGTGATGAAGGGTTACCATCTGCCAGAGCTACGCATCGGGGACTGGCTCGTGTTCCACGAGGTCGGTGCTTACACCACCGCGCTGAGCTGTAACTTCAATGGCTTTTCCGCGTCCTACATGAAGACCTACCTCGCCTAATCTGTCTAGATTTCCATCTAGAATATAACCCTCATTTTTGTGTTGTGTTTTCATCTCGTACGCGCCTGCATTGCATACTGGTACACGTTGGAAATAAGCATATGAGTCGACCGGGAGTCCATCCCTTACATGTCCCTTATTTGCCATCGAAAAACATGATTATTGAAAGAATCAATTTATGCCCCACATACAGGACCAACATGGCTTCTTAAGAAGTTTCAGCTTTGATTTCTCTGATTTTTTTGGATGAATACTACTATACTAGTTAATGAAACGGCTCGAGAGAATTGAAGCTGCACATGGAAGAAGCTATTTTTTTCTTTTTTACATATAAAATGATTTTTGGAGATGGCAACACTTAGATTGTCATCAGTAAGTAGTTTAGGGGTTGGGTAACCTTCGGTTACCTTCTGTACGCGAACTTCGGTTCATCTCTGCTTAATGAAACACATGCAAGTGCATGTTCTCGAAAAAAAAAAGGAACATGTGCTTACATGCATGTGTCATGTACTCATGTGTAGAGCTAAAACAAATCCATAGATTGTTCAATGTTGTGATCGCGCACTTGCTATTAACTATTGCAGCAGTGTAGCATGCAGAAAGTCTGATAATAAACGATGCAGCTGGACGCAGCTTATGTTCTTCTCCTTTCCAACTCTGGCAACCATGGAAGACTCGCTCTGCACCCATGGACATTCTAGGCTTGAGTCTGCGCCACTAGTACCCAGACTTCCCTTTCTGCACCCATGAACATATCCACAGGATTGAATCATTCACAAAATTCACCATTATGATCTGAAATCTGTAATTCTTATTAATATACTACTTTAAAAAACATCCAGAAAAAACATTGTTAGCCATGCGTTAATCGAAAAGCCATCATGGCATCATTCAATATGGTTGTATAGTTACTGCTTGCTACTTGAAGCACAACACCAAACCCAGAATAAGAATGTTGTCAAAAAAAAAAAAAACACAGAACAAGCATGTCGTAACAACTGAACTAAGAATTTCACAAATGAATGGTGAATTTCATGTTTCAACGGTGATCACTCGTTGGTGCACCAATATACAAAGCGTTCCCAGGTGAAATTGGCTAAAATTTGAGGAAAGAATTAATTGCTGCAATTTTGACAAGAAGAACAATATTGGGCCTAATACGATCTTCAAAAGAAATACGTGCAACATCCTTGTTGTTATCCAACCCACAAAAGAGAGAGAAACAGGGTGATTACAAGGAATTTTAGGCAACTATTAGGCACATTCTGCTCATAATAGATCTCTGCATTAGAATCCCACAATACAGCTATGACAGACAGTCAACGAGTAAAGCCAAATAATATGCAAACTTTTATTCGACACATGTGTCCATAACTGTAGTCTCTACTCTCTAGTCCACTCATAGACAAGGTCTCCACTTCTCCGCTTGTACTGTGAACTAGTGTCAATGCAAGTAGTCCATGACCCACCATCTAGTGGTGGCATAACTCTGAAAGCATGCTTACTGCCTTTTTGACGGTAGTATTGATCGAAACTAATAGACACCTTTTGAATTCCGGTTGCCCCTGTCAATATGGATTGAATGAACCGAAATTCACAATTAGTTCCAATCAAATTCTTGAACTCTACTTCCTGGAGATGAGTTAAGGAGAACTCATTGGATTTCCAATGGCAATTGTAATCACATAAGAGATCCAGTTCTGTTTGGTCCTTCTGCAGTGGAAAATGGAAGCATATATGCATTATTATTTATCGCATGAACAAAATGGTATTAAGAAACAAACTCTAACTCGTTATTATCTGGACTGGTGGAAGAACATCTTTCTCACCTTTGAAGTGATGCAGTAGCGTAACTGTAGGCTGAGATATTTAATATTGCTGCATTGTTCAAGGAGAGATGCTACGCCAGGTCCAGAGGAATGTCGTTCACGTAGTTCAATATGAACTGATAAGGATGTCACATGAGGAAGTGGTGGAATCTGACCTTCGATTCTGTCAACAGTTCGATACTTTGTCTGACCGAATTAAGAAAGGTTCAGAACAAACACATAAATGAGAAAGCCGAAAAAGTAAACATTATCATTTATCAACAAGAAAATAAATATAGTACTTTGGGTGATTCATTTTACCAGATTTAATTTAAGGCAAATTAAATCCATAGAGCAAACTAAAGCACTTGATGAATTGAACAAAAAAAAAACTTAACCACTTTTCATGTGATGTGTGATTTTGCTCGCTTGGATATAGACGACATACCTCTTCTCTGACCCAAAAAGACACTTCAAGGCACCTGGTTAACCTGCAGCATTGCAGCAGATGAATGCTACCAGCATTTCTGTCATAGCTGGTCGTTCCACGGGAGAACAATTGAATCTTAAGTGTTCCCACGCTTGACAAGTGACCATGGATGTCAATAATCTGCAAAGGTTGTACATAGGCCATGAGATCCTCCAGCCTCGGAGCTGAGATCGTGAACACTTTGAGCTTGCTGCAGTTTTCAATATGTAGAACGCAGAGGCTAGGAGTCTCGAGTTCCAAGAAGTACACCCCAAAGCCCTCTAGTGATAGCTCCAAAAGTGCGGCTGCCTCAATTTGCAGCTTCTCCTTGGTATTGGTACAAAGCTTAAAACTCGCTAGCCGAAGCTTCTGCAAGCGTGGGCAGCATGCAGACGACACGAGGCGGGAAAGAAGGTAGACACCATCGGCCGGGAGCTTCAAGTCTTCGAGTGAAAGATCTGCAAGGGACGCGAACACCACTGTAGAAGAAGGCAGTTGAAGCTCCGCGCGACCCAATCTCAAATGCAAGGTCTCCATCTTTCCAAAGATGTCTGTCGTCTCATCGAGGGTCAGCACAGGATAATCAATGTTGTCATCATCGCCTCCTCTGGTTTTGCGATTCACGTTCCACAGCCACCGCCATGGCAGCTTCAGCTTCAAGACGAACGATCTCACCCCCTGCCACGCGGCATAGCGGATCCATCCCTGTGCGGCTGCCATGGACAGGGGCACGAGCTGTCCTGTCTCGTGACTCGATATGTCGAACGAGATCGCCAGGTCCTCGACGCCGACGACAGCAGGGGAAGAAGGCTCATTTGCGGCAGCAGCAGCAGCACGGAGAGTGAGGACGTCTTTGACGAAGCGAAGGTACCGTTCGTCGTCTGTCCCGGGCCGGCGGCGAGCTTCATCGTAGGCCTGCTGTGGAAGTCGAAGCGGAGCGCGGCGACCCCCGTCCAGACGCCGCGCCACCGCCACGAGAGCGCACCGGTGCGCACGGCGTCCCTGGCGTCCGGCAGCAGTTCCAGGATGCGTACCAGTAAGTCGTTGCTGAGGCGGCTGATCAAGTCGACGCCGCCGCCGCCGGCAGCCGTAGTCGTTGCCGCCCTTCGTCGACGTCGTCCCGACCTGCTTCGCGAGCCCATCGTGCGTGACTGGCACGTGTTGCCGGCTGGCCGCAGGGGCGCGTGCTCTGGCGGCGCCGCCGACACTGGCTCTGGTTTCCGACGCCGCCGCCGCCGGCGGCTATACGGTGAACGGGAGAAGGGTTTGGGGAGGGACCGGCCGGCCGGTTCTTGATCGGACGAGGCTTCCTAAGGCTGGAAAGGCCCAGCGGTGGAGCCCGTGAGGATAAAATGGGCTTGCTTGGTCGAATTCGGTCCAGCTCGTGTGGTTGCAGCCTGGCCCAACAAAATAACTTTTGCTTTTGCTGCACGCCTGCAACATTGAAGGTCTGTTTGATTTCCACGACTAAAACTAAAGTGGACTAAAATATTTTAGTTCACTTTAGTTCATCTTAAGTGACTAGTGGAACTAAAGTGTTTTAGTCTCATTTCAGTCCTTATGTTTGGCTCTTTATTAGCCCTGAAGTGTCTAAAATTTAGTCCACTTTAGCTTAGGAGGCGAGAACCAAACAGGCCCTGAAACTTCGTATGCCTTTTGTGAAAAATAAACAAATCCAATTTGCCGTCCTTTAATCTGTTTACTAAGGGCAAATGGACTAAACTTTAGTCATTTTATGGAGTAAAGAGCCAAACGGAATGACTAAAAGGTGACTAAAACAGTTTAATTGTATGCATACACTTTTTAGTCACTCAAGAAGTCAAGATGGACTAAAAGGACTAAAATATTTTAATCTACTTCAGTTTTAGTTAGAGGAACCAAACACGCCCTAAATGTGCATGAGCACTGGATTCATTAAGCAGGAGTAAAAAAAACATAAATAATATTGTACAAAGTTTAGCAGGAACTATGAAATCAGATTATTTAACCTGTCAATTTTTAGAACTATTTTTTTTTCACTTTGGATAGTTTTGATGGTGACAGTTCTGACGTCCCGAGTGGTGTTTGGTAGCATTTCTCTGAAAGAGCTACGGCAAGGACAACTCTGGTCAGGGATTGTTAGAAAGCATAACTGTTCTTCAGAACCATTTTCCTGAACATGCACTACTCATGAATCATGATAGAGAATATTAGAACAGAGCAGCACATGGTCTTCCGGTTGAGCTGTGTGTATAAAAGGGCAGCAGCAGCATCATAAGCTCGAAGCATCGCAGCCCAACATTTCATTAGCTAGATCTGAATGTAAGAGTTGTAGGAAACTGAACTCTGCATTTGCTGTATTCAGCTTCGTGACTGACAGTTTCTGGAGCGACTTCAGTTTTCTCCAACATCTTAACTTCAGCGCCTCTATCAGTACCCATTGCAAAATCAAGTAGAGTACATGTCATGAGTTAGCTTTAGCTTGGGCAACTGACAACTAACTGCTCTGAGCTGAAACTTTGGCAACTGAATTTGAGAATTGGATGGAACCAAATCTGATTGCAAAAGCAAGACAAGACTTGGTTTCCTCCAATATCTCATGTTCAGTTGATCCGATGATGTGTAGGTGCACTGCAGTACTGGTGCAGTTCAGCAAGACGACCCTTATCTGAAGAATTTGGAAGCTGAAGGTGAGTGTGGCACTTATTTCCCTAGGCTGATAAAATACTGCACAGAAAGTGTATCCTCTAGCAAAACCAGCTTCTCTCAGTGAGGATTCAATCAAGAGGCCATCATTTATTTGTAATGAAGTAACTGTGCAATAAATTTCCTATAAAATGCAACTATCTACAGTGTCAGAACTCAGAAGCCAACGTCTGAATATGGTTGCTGGGACCATTTCAAGACCATTCATGCCATGGATATAGTATATCAATGAAAGAATGCACCTGTATTTCTCAAATAGTTGTATGAAAAAGCATTTTGCAGAGGGCCTAGCTATGATTAGCTCATGTGTCTTCTCCCGATTGTTGTGGTTCTCTCCCTCGTGAGCTTCACCGTCGTTGCTGGCAGCTGCCCCGGCGCGTGCAGGAACACGGCCATGGAGGCAGCATGCCGCAAGGCGTGAGGCACTCCGGTGGCAGCGAGTGAGTGAGAACAAGTACCAGCTCTGCAGATGACATTTCTAATTTATTTTCTTTACATCTGAATGAGAAAATTTGTCGTTCTTAAAAAGAAGAAAATATGCTATATGAGAAAATTTGCCCATGAAAGGAAAAAATTGCTATAGCCGCACTTACGAAAAGTTTGAGGAAAGAGTGCTCCAATCTTGATAAGAAGAATATTTGATTTAATAGGATCTTCAAAAGAAATATGTGCAACATCCTCATTGTTATCCAACCCACACAAAGAGAGCAACAAGGGGGTATATACAAGGAATTTTAAATAACCATTAGGGACATTCTGCTCATAATAGATTTCCATGATAGAATATCACGATACATCTATGACAGACAGTTAACGAGGAAAGTGAAATAACATACAAATGTTTATTCAATACATGTGTCTCCAACTATAGTCTCTACTCTCTAGTCCACTCATAAACAAGGTCTTCACTTCTCTGCTTGTACGATGAACTAGTGTCAATGCAAGTAGTCCATGACCCACCATCTAGCAGTGGCATAACTTTAAAAGCATGCTTACTGACTTTTTGACGGTAGTATCGATCGAAACTAATAGTTACCTTTTGAATTCCGGTTGCCCCTGTCAGTATGGATTGAATGAACCGAAATTCGCAATTAGTTCCTATCAGATTCTTGAACTCCACTTCCTGGAGATGAGCTAAGGAGAACTCATTGGATTTCCAATCGCATTTGTAATCACATAAGAGATCTAGTTCTGTGTGGTCCTTCTGCAGTGGAAAATGGAAGCATATATGCATTATTATTTATTGCATGAACAGAATGGTATTAAGAAACAAACTCCAACCTGTTAGTATATGGACTGGTGGAAGAACATCTTTCTCACCTTTGAAAAGAAGTAGTAGCGTAACTGTAGGCTGAGATATTTAATATTGCTGCATTGTGCAAGGAGAGATGCTACGCCAGGTCCAGAGGAATGTCGTTCCCGTAGTCCAATATGAACTGATAAGGATGTCACATGAGGAAGTGGTGGAATCCGACCTTTGATTATGTCAACAGTTTGATAGTTTGTCTGATCGAATTAAGAAAGGTTCAAAACAAACAAATAAATGAGAAAGCAGAAAAAGTAAACATTATCAACAAAAAGAAATATAGTACTCTTGATGATTCATTTCACCAGATTTAATGCAAATTAAATCCATAGAGCAAATTAAAGCGCATGATGAATTGAACAAATAACTAAAGCATTTGTCATGGGATGTGTCCACTTGGTTGCATACGACATACCTCTTCTGTAACCCAAAAAGACACTTCAAGGCATTTGGTTAACCTACAACTTTTCAGCAGACGAATGCAGCCAGCATTTCTGTCATAGCTGGTCATTCCACGGTTGAACAATTGAATCTTAAGGGTTCCCACGCTTGACAAGTGACCATGAACGTCATTAATATGCAAAGGTCGTACATAGGCCATGAGATCCTCCAGCCTCGGAGCCGAGACCGTGAACACCTTGAGCTTGCAGTTCTCAATATGTAGAACGTGGAGGCTAGGAGTCCTGAGTTCCAAGAACTCCACCCCAAAGCCCTCTAGCAATAGCTCAAAAAGTGCAGCTGCCTCAATAAGCAGCTTTAGCTTCTCCTTGGTACTGATCTTAAAACTCCCTAGCCGAAGCTTGTGCAAGCGTGGGCAGCGTGCAGACGACACGAATCGGGAAAGAAGGTTGCCACCATCGGCTGGGAGCTTTATGTCTTGGAGTGAAAGTTCTGTAAGGGACGCGAACGCCACTGCAGGAGAAGGCAGCCGAAGTTCTGCGTGACCCAATCTCAAATGCAAGGTCTCCATCTTTCCATAGCTATCTGTCTTATCATCAAGGGTCAGCACAGGATAACCAATGTTGTCGTCATCATCAAGGGTCAGCATTGGATAATCAACATTGCCGTCATCCCCTCCGATTCTGCGATTCATGTTCCACGGCCACCGCCATGGCAGCTGCAGTTTCAAGCTGAATGGTTTCACCCCCTGCTGCGCAGCGTAACGGATCCATCCCTGTGCGGCCTCCACGGATCGGGGCACGAGCTGTCCTGTCTCGTGACTCGATGTGTCGAACGAGATCGCCAGGTCCTCCACGCCGACGACAGCAGGGGACTCATCATTTGCGGTAGCACCCGCACGAAAGGCGAGGATGTCGTTGACGAAGGAGAGGTACCGTTCGTCTGCCTCGGCGGGGAACTTCTGGGGCCTGCTGTGGAAGTCGAAGCGGAGCGCAGCGACTCCCGTCCAGACGCGGCACCACCGTCGCGAGAGCGCGCCGGTGCGCACGACGTCCCTCGCGTCCGGCAGCAGCTCCAGGATGCGCACGAGCAGGTCGTTGCTGAGGCGGCTGATCAGGTCGACGCCGCCGACGCCAGCCCTAGTCGCCGCCCTTCGTCGTCCCGACCTGCTTCGCGAGCCCATCGTGCAGGGCTCGCACGTGTGGCCGGCTGGCCGCAAGGGCGCGCGCTCGGGCGGCGCCGCTGGCACTGGCTCTGGTTTCAGCCGCCGCCGCCGCCGCCTCCTCTACTGTGAACGGGAGAAGGGTTATTGGTCGGATGAGGCTTCCTAGCAGGCTGGAAAGGCCCAGCGGTGGAGCCCGTGAGGATAAAAAATGGGCTTGCTTGCTCGAATTCGGTCCAGCTCGAGTGGTTGCAGCCTGGCCCAACAAAATAACTTTTGCTTTTGCTGCACGCCGGCAACCCCAAGATTGAAACTTCGTATTCCTTTTGTGAAATAAAAAACAAATCCAATTTTTTTAGAAAAAGAGGCAATGCCCCGACTTTTTAAGAAAGCCAAACGTAACAGGTTCACTGGGAATTCCAGTTTTACATCTCAGAGCTCAAAGCAAAAGCAAAGACAGAAAAACAGATTACAATTCGTAAATGTCTGTCGAAACTAAGGTAGCCGGCTCGAAGGTCTTCATCCAAACCAGGATTGCTTCCTTGATCTCCCTGATCCTCGATTCATCGGCTTCATTGTAGAAATGAGATAGCATTGAAAATGACATCCACAGGGGAACTTATGTTGAATAGCCATTTTATTTCGATTAGTCCACAGCGCCCATGCAAATGCAGCGAAACAAAATAGCAAAAGCCTAGTCGGCAAAGGCCCCCTGCCCATAACCCACCCTTCAGCTAGCTCTTTAACAGACCTAAAACAAATCCAATTTACGGTCCTTTAATCTTTTTCCTAAATGTGTATGAGTGGCAGGAGTAAAAAAACATAAACAGTACAAAGTTTAGCAGTAGCAAATAGCAATCCACTGATTACTAAAGCTACTCGGCCGTACAGCACCAAGCGGTCGTGATTTACATAAAACTAATTCCGATGCTTAAACGAGATAACAACATTGCTAGCTAGCCTCGTCGCCAAGCCCGGTTAAGTCAAGTTTCTAGGCAAAGGGCGACAAAGTTTTGTTAATTACAACATTTTGAACTTGGTTTTGCTAAAGGTATGGTCGTTCAATTTTGCTCCCCTAAACTATAAAATCAGAATTTTAACCTGTCAATTTTCAGAACTGTTTTTTCTTCACTTTGAATAGTTTTGATGGTGACAATGCTGATGTCCCGAGGGGTTTTTAGCGTTTCTCTAATAAAGGTACGGCAAGGACATTTCTGGTCAGAGATTGTTAGAAAGTATAACTGTTCTTCAGAACCTTTTTCCTGAACATGCACTACCCATGAATCATGATAGAGAATATCAGAACAGAGCAGCACATGATCTTCCGGTTGAGCTGTGTGTATAAAAGGGCAGCAGCAGCAGTGCAGCACCATAAGTTCCAAGCATCGCAGCCCAACATTTCATTAGCTAGATCTGAATGTAAGAGTTGTAGGAAACTGAACTCTGCATTTGCTGTATTCAGCTCCGTGACTGACAGTTTCTGGAGTTCAGTTTTCTCCAACATCTTATCTTCAGTGCCTCTGTCACTAGCCACTGCAAAATCAAGTAGAGTACATGTCATGAGTTAGCTTGGGCAACTGACAACTGACAACTCTGAGCTGAAACTTTGGCAACTGAATTAGAGAATTGGGTGGAACCAAATCTGATTGCAAAAGCAAGACAAGACTTGGTTTCCTCCAATATCTCAAGTTCAGTTGATCCGATGATGTGTAGGTGCACTGGTGCAGTTCAGCAAGATGACCCTTACCTGAAGAATTTGGAAGCTGAAGGTGAGTGTTGGCAGGAACCAAATCTCCGGCTGCATGCGCAGCACAAGATTTGGTTTTCTCCAATGTCTCATCGTCAACTGTCCCAAATGCAACTTTGGAGTTTTCAGTTTCAGGTTTATTATTGTCATTCACAGTCACAGAGTGAGCAATACAACATTTTAGGTTAAGCAAAGAGTGATTCGGGGTCTTGGGGAAATGATTTCAGATTGGACTAAACCTCTGAACATTTCCACATTCATTTTTGACAATGTCATATCTGTGGTTTCAGATTGGACTGAACCCCCTCTGAAACCAGTTCAGTGTCGCACTTATTTCCCTAGCCTGATAAAATATTGCACAGAAAGTGTTTCCTCTAGCAAAACCAGCTTCTCTCAGTGAAGATCTAGTCAAGGGGCCATCAGTTATTTGTAATGAAGTAAGTGTGCAATAAATTTCCTGTAAAAATGCTACAATCTACAAGGGTGCTAGCAGTAGAACCCAACGTCTGAATATGGCTTCTGGGATCATTTGAAGACCATTTGAATATGGCTTCTGGGATCAACGTCTGAATACAGTATATCAATGAAAGAATCCACATGTATTTCTCAAATAGTTGTATGCAAAAGCATTTTGCAGAGAGCCTAGCAATGATCAGCTCATCAGCATGTCTCTCCTCCTCCCGATTGTCGTGGTTCTTTCCCTCATGAGCTTCACCGTCGTCGCCGGCCACTGCCCCGGCGCGCGCAGGAACGGCAACCTGACTTGCATGACCAGGCCGTGTCAGGTTGCCTCAGCAGTTGACGTTCCCTGTGCACCGGACGACGCGGGCACGGAGCGGCCGCCGCATCACGACGGACAACTCCTGCTTCTCGGCAAACTCCACCGGCTCGCCGGCCACCTTGAGCCACTCGAACTCGGCGACAAGGCTGGCCACGAAGAACTCCAGGTGCAGCAGCGCCAGCGCCATCCCGGGGCAGATCCGCCGGCCGGCGCCGAACGGCATCATCTTGATCTCCTTCGCCCCCGTGAGGTCGACGCCCGCGCCCTCGCCGCCGGGCAGGAACCGTTCCGGCCGGAACCGCCGCGCGTCCCGCCACACCGCCTCGTCGAGCCCCATCTCGGCCACCGTGAAGTTCACCGACGCGTGCCTCGGCACGCGGAAGCCTTCGAGCGTCGCGTAGCCGCCGTCCTCGTCGGCGACGGCGTGCGGCAGCACGAAGTGGCCCGGTGGGTGCCGCCGGAGGCCCTCCAGCACGACGGCGCGGAGGTACGGCATCCGCAGCAGGTTGTCCTCCTGACTGTGGACGCCGCACGCGCCGGCGGCGACCTGGTGGATCTCGGCCCGGAGCCTCGCTTGGATCTCCGGCTGCGCCACGAGGGTTCGCCATGATCCACTGCGCCACGGCAGCCGTGGAGTCCGTGCCGGCGACCAGGAACTCCGAGCACAGGCTCACCATCTCGCCCTCCGCGAGGTTCCTCCTGCCGCCGTCTTCGGGGATCCGGAGGCCGAGGAGCGAGTCAATGTACGTGTCCACGGCTGCAGCGGTGCTGCTGTCGCCGGTGGCCGCGGCATCCCCCATGACTCCCGTCGCGCGCGGCTCGCTCGTATCAGGGGGACGAACAGCTCCTCCTGCCAGCGCCGTAGGGACAGCATCCTCTTCCACCGGCGGCGGAACAGGACCTTGGTGACCGCGGGACACACGCCAACACCTGGAACCCGATGGCCGACGTCACGAACTCCTCTGCAGCGCCACGACGGACTTGACGACGTCGTCATCGTCAGCTAGCCTCTCGCCGAAGCACATGGCGACGAGCACTGAACAAGGCCCGGTGCACTGGTGCAGGAGCCCCTCGACGACGATGCCCCCGCCGTCGCGGTCGTCCATCTGCTTCGCGACGGCGTCGACGAGCCCCGCCGCGGCGCGCCGACGACACATGCATGCTTTTTTTTTTTTTCAAAACTATCCAAAGTGAAAAAAAAACATTTTTGAAAATTAACAGGATAAAAATCTGATTTCATAGTTTTTTTGAGGGGATCTAATTTCATAGTTCATAGAGCAAAATTGAACAACCGCGATGATAAAACGACGGTAAATTGGATTTGCTTTTTCAAAAACAAAAAAGAATACGAAGTTATTTTGTTGGGCCAGGCTGCAACCTCACGGGGTCCACCGCTGGGCTTTTCCATCCTGCTATATTCTCTCAAGAACCGGCCGGCCGGTCCCTCCCAAAACCCTTCTCCTCACAGTAGATCGAGCCGGCGGCGGCGGCGGAAACCAGAGCCAGTGCCGGCGGCGCCGCCCGAGCGCGCGCCGCCCTCTGCGGCCAGCCGGCCACACGTGCGAGTCCTGCACGATGGGCTCGCGAAGCAGGTGGGGACGACGAAGGGCGGCAACGACTACGGCTTCCGGCGGCAGCGGCGGCGGCGTCGACTTGATCAGCCGCCTCAGCAACGACCTACTCGTGCACATCCTGGAGCTGCTGCCCGACGCTCGTGACGCCGTGCGCACCGGCGCGCTGTCGCGGCGGTGGCGTGGCGTCTGGACGGGAGTCGCCGCGCTCCGCTTCGACTTGCACAGCACGCCCAAGAAGCTCGCCGACCCCGGGGCAGACGGCGAACGGTACCTCTCCTTCGTCAACGACGTCCTCACTCTCCGTGCTGCTGCCGCCGCCGCAAATGAGCCTTCGTCCCCCGCCGTCGGCGGCGTCGAGGACCTGGCGATCTCGTTCGACATGTGGAGTCACGAGACAGGACGGCTCGTGCCCCGATCCGTGAAAACCGCACAGGAATGGATCCGTTACGCCGCGCAGCAAGGGGTGAAATCGTTCAGCTTGAAACTGAGGCTGCCATGGCGCTGGCTGTGGACCAGAGGCGATGATGACAGTATTGATTATCCTGTGCTGACCCTTGATGAGACCTATGGAAAGATGGAGACCTTGCATTTGACATTGGGTCGTGCAGAACTTCGACTGCCTTCTTCTGCCGCAGTGGCGTTCACGTCCCTTACAGAACTTTGGCTCCAAGACATAAAGCTCCTAGCCAATGGCGTCTACCTTCTTTCCCGACTCGTGTCGTCTGCATGCTGCCCACGCTTGAACAAGCTTCGGCTAGCGAGTTTTAAGCTCTGTACCACGGAGAACCTGAAGCTGCTTATTGAGGCAGCCGCACTTTTGGAGCTGTCATTAGAAGGCTTTGGAGTGGAATTCTTGGAACTCAGGACTCCTAGCCTTCGCGTTCTAAAAATTCAGAACTGCACTGAGCTCAAGGTGTTCACGGTCTCGGCTCCGAGGCTGGAGGATCTCATGGTTTCGGTACGACAACGTCTGAAAATTGATGATGTCCATCATCACTTGTCAAGCGTGGGAACCCTTAAGATACAATTGTTCTCCCGTGGAAGAGCCAGCTATGACAGAAATAATGCTGGTAGCATTCTTCTGTTGCAATGCTGTAGGTTAGCCAGATGCCTTGATGTGACTTTTTGGGTTACAGAAGAGGTATGCATCCAAGTGGACACGACCTATGAAAAATGCTTTAGTTATTTGTTCAATTCATCCGGCGCTTTAATTTGCTCTATGGATTTTAATTTGGCTTAAATCTGGTAAAATTAATCATCTAGAGTATAATGTTTCCTTTTTCTGCTTTCTCATTTATGTGTTTGTTTTGAACCTTTCTTAATTCGATCAGACAAAGTATCAAACTGTTGACATGATCAAAGGTTGGATTCCACCACTTCCTCATGTGACATCCTTATCAGTTTATATTGGACTACGGGAACGACATTCCTCTGGACCTGGCGTAGCATCTCTCCTTACACAATGCAGCAATATTAAATATCTCAGCATACGGTTAAGCTACTCCTTTTCAAAGGTGAGAAAGATGTTCTTCCACCAGTCCACATACTAACTGGTGATAGTTTGTTTCTTAATACCATTCTATTCATGCGACAAATAATAATGCACATATCATTCCATCATCTACTGCAGAAGGACCCCTCAGAACTCGATCTCTTCTGTGGTTACAAATGCATCGTTTCAAAGGTGAGAAAGATGTTCTTCCACCACTCCATATACTAACTGGTGATAGTTTGTTTCTTAATACCATTCTGTTCATGCGACAAATAATAATGCACATATCTTTCCATCATCTACTGCAGAAGAAACCCTCAGAACTCGATCTCTTATGTGGTTACAAATGCCATTGGAAATCCAATGAGTTCTCCTTAGCTCATCTCCAGGAAGTAGAGTTCAAGAATTTGATAGGATCTAATTGCGAATTTCGGTTCATTCAATCCATATTGACAGGGGCAACAGGAATTCAAAAGGTAACTATTAGTTTCGATCGATACTACTATCAAAAAGGTAGGAAACATGCTTTCAAAGTTATGCCACCACTAGATGGTGGGTCATGGACTCCATCGTACAAGCAGAGAAGTGAAGACCTTGTCTATGAGTGGACTAGAGAGTAGAGAGTAGACACGTGTTGAATAAACGTTTGTATGTTATTTCGCTTTCCTCGTTGACTGTCTGTCACAACTGTATCGTGGGATTCTAATGTGGAGATCTATTGTGAGCAGAATGTCCCTAATAGTTATTTAAATTTCCTTGTATATATCACCCTTTTTTCTGTTTGTGTGGGTTGGATGATAATGAGGATGTCGCACATATTTCTTTTGAAGATCGTATTAGCTCTAATATTCTTCTTGTCAAGATTGCAACAATTCTTTCCTCAAACTATGCTTTGTATATTTGTGCACCAACAAGTTATCACCAATGAGAAATGAAATTCATCATTCATTTTTGAAATTCATAGTTCAGTTGTTTAGGGGACTGAAACCTTCCTTGTCTCCTACCACTGCCTAAGGAGTTTAGTTTTTTCAGAAATCTCATCTTCGGCGACTCTAACAGTAGCAATTACAAAGCAAATAGCATCAGCATCAGGGTTCAGGACCAAACATTGACAGTTGAACTTTAGAAATCGACTAGACTTCTTCAATGCCTCATCTCCAGTTGATGCGTGGTTCAGGTAAGTAGTGCAGCTGGACTGAACTTTGAAGAATTTGGAAACTGAAGATGAGTCAGTGAGTGAGTATTGGAGACTTGGAGGGAACCAAGTCTCTAGTTGCAGACGATTTTCATTTCAGCTGTCCAGGTCATGTAACTTTGGATGAGTTTCAGATTTGGTTTCCTGCAGTGTTTCGTTTCAACTGTCCAGATCATGCAACTTTGGATGCGTTTCAGATTTGGTTTCCCCCAATGTTTCATTTCGTTTCAGAGTTATGTTTCATGATTGTTGTAAAAAAAAGAAGAGAGAGTTGCGTTTCATGAGTGCGCACACATTTTCAGTAAAGTGAGGAGTTGAACTCTTAGCATCAATCTGGAATTAGAATAATTTAGATACCGTCTGACATTTAGAGATACTTGAAAGGAAGACATAGAGCTCTGGAAATAGTTAGGCATGAAGTAGTGGCTGCATATGTTAATGTGTAAAAGTTTTGGTCATAAAATGTGTAGAATCATTGGAACGTAGGTATGCGAATATAATTCTCTTGTATTTGTAGTTTTAGGCTATATTACAATTTACCCAAACAAAGCCTATCATGATGTAAGCTCAACATTCAGTTGATGATAACAAATTTTGATGAAAACAGCCAACAACCAGTGCTTCATTCCAAATTTCTGTATACATCGAAGGAAGCAAAAAAACATGTACACCCAGATTACATATTATAACAAGAGCACTGGAATACATAAAGAATATTACATTTCAGCAAAACCACCATCAGCAAGCAAGAGCACGACTTCTTGCTCGTCTTTCAAGTGCTCCTAGACGTCCTAGGATCAGGACACTGACCCCCAGACTACAGATTAAGATGTGTGAACATCTCAGGAAATCCGGAAAAGACCATTTTACCTCATATCCCTTGTCCTCTAATGATGAAACCAATCTGTCATCAGTGGATCACACAACAGACAACCTGAGGTTTTGTTGAAGCTTCACTGCGCATCATGTACCTTGTACCCCGTATTTACATGTCAGCCTGTAAAATGTTCGGTAACAAGAAACATGAAGCAAGCAGCCATCCATGGGCACTTACATCAGCATTTACTTGATCCTGCCAGAAAGAGCTAGCTGCTCATATGCAGTCAGCAAGGCTAGATAGCTAGAGGAACTCTGCTGATGAGCTACAGCCTCAGGAAGACGTGCTACTTCACTGAGGAGACTTTGACGAGGCAATTTCTTCCAGGCGCTTCCATCTAGCCTCACGTTTTGACCTCACGCCAGCTTCTTGAGCTTCCTCTTCCTCAAACTTCTTGCGACATTCTTCGAACAGTGTGGGGTCATGGTCCATGAATATTTTCCGAACATTTAGACTCAAGCTTTGAACTGCCTGATTCCAGTGGCCTTTTGTATTTCGTTCTAACGCTGGAAAGATTATGGGCAATATAACCTTACTGTTCTGTTTGATCAAACTCTCAATATGATCGTTGTTCCATAGAAAGAGAGCTCTCTCTGCTACCTGTGGAACAAAAGAAGACATTGTATAATGTTAGCTTCTGTAGAGATGGAATCACAACAAAAAAATATCTTGTTTTATGACTGATTCTGAGAAAGCACCCAATATGTCATCAGGTAAAAGACCATGGAACATATGGTTGTTCTCAACTGTGGAAAGCGCTCCATGACTTGAACATGATTTTCTGCGGTCAAAGAATCAACTGCTCATGCCTTCTAGAAACTCTTGAAACAGAGAAACTAGGCCATCACTACTTATTTCCTCAACTGCCTCACTCAGGCAATAAAAGTCATTTATTTGGAAGACGTGAATTGGCATGCTCCATAACAGCCATATAGTTTCATCAACCTAACAACTGGGTGCACTAAGATGATATGGAATGAAACAAAGTTTGTATGTGCTCTGTGTTTGGTATCCGACACCATATAATGCTACTGAACAGTAAAAATGAGAAGCACAAAAGCCATCATTTAAAATAGGCTGAGCGAATTGTTTGACACTAACAGGGTCTTACAGAGATGCGATATAATGATAAGAAATTGATTTATGACTTGATAATAAAATTGGCTTTCATATAGCAAACTGGACTTAGTTCAGCTGGACCCATTTTTAACAGTATTTTCTCATCACTAACATTTCCCATGCTTCTTAAAATAGGCTAAGTAAATTATTTGACACTAACAGGGTCTTACAGAGATGTGATATAGTGGTATGCAATTGCATTATGACTTGACAATAACATTGGGTTTCATATAGGAAACTGGATTTAGTTCAGCAGGACCCAATTTTTACAGTATTTTCTCATCATTAACATTTCCCATGCTTCGTCAATAAGTATAATTCTCAAGATACTTAAAGAGAGACTAATTTTGTGATTATGGCATGGAATCAAAATAAATAAACTTTATAAAGGCAGTTATAAATACCCAGTTATAATTAACAGCCTAACTCATTAAGGAACAAATAGAAGATTAAATAGGTCCAATTACGATTTGGTTCAAATTATATATATATATATATATATATATATATATATATATAAAGCCCAGCTTCTGGAGTGGAAATAAAAAAACATAAATGAAATGGGCACTGGGCAAAGTTCCCATACTACTAACATTCCATCATGTGGAAGCGGCGTCTAGAAAGAGGCTCAAGGTCAATATGACTATTTATGTATCAACATCAACAGAAAAGTATGCACTTTACACATATTGCTTACTACAGCTTAGTTGACTTGCACTTGTAAATAAATGAATAAGTGATAGAGTCATGTCTCAAGCAATAAGACAGAAATCAATGATAAATTGAAGATGAGACTTCCAGGAAGCATTAACTAGTGCATATTCTATGTTTATGTTGTATAATTGGCGGCCTGCTATATATTACTTCTTACCTGAAAGTGAGAACTGCTTAAACAGCGGGCGATCTGACGAAAAAGTGACACCATACACCTCTGGAACTCCGCTGGCTGTGTAGCTTCCAGCACCTCCTCTAACTCACCCAAAAACATCACCTCCTTTGAGCTATTTGTGATGGGCCAATACTTGAGCAAACCCCTTATGACAGTATCAGCAAGCTTGCAATCTTTCTCAACAAACTGAGTGACACAGTATGAAAGTTGCTGATGGTACATGGCAACACATTTTGGTTTGTGGAGCGGAATCAGCGCTCGGACCAGAAACAATTTGTGCTCTTCCTTGAGCGGCAAAGCAAATCCATTAATTATACTCCCCAAAATCTCTAACAGCTCTGCAATACCATTATGCTTCTCCGTCTCGAATATAAACCTGTAGAAGATATTATTGATCGCCTTCCTGATGAAGGGGCGGTGCACCATGAACTTGCCATATATCCTGTGAAGGATCGTCTTCAAGTACTCCCTCTCCCTAGGATCCTCCGAGTCAAAGAGATCAAGGAGCCTGACAATGAATCCATGGTCAATGTATCTCTTGGCCAGCTTCGCGTCCGTCTCGGGCGACTGAATAAACCTCAGGAACAGCTCATACACAATCTGCAGGTGCGGCCACGCCGGTCCATGACGGGCTCCTCCTCCTCCATATCGAACGACTCGAGCGCCTTGTTCTCCCTGGCGGCAGGGGCCGGCACCCTGAACAGGTTCACCGACACCACCCTGACGACCTCCTGCACGACGGGCTCGGGGAACTTGCCCGTGGCCGAGGTGACGTAGTCCACCAGCTCCAGCAGCGTCTGCCGCTTGACCTCCTTCTCCCGCACGTCCTTGGTCGGGTCCGCGAAGTCGAACGCCACGCAGCACATGGCCAGCTTCCGGAGGAACAGCCCGGGCTTCTCCGACGCCGGCACGTCCCTGAAGCTCGGCAACGCCTCGTACCCCGCCGAAGACGCCACGAACCCGTTGCTGACGCCCGCGCCGAGGCCGGCGCCGCCCCTGGCCCCGTAGCTCTGGCCCGGATTTGGGCCCACGGGGCCGTAATTGCTGGTGGGATTGACGAGCCTGCTGGACATGGTCAAATCCGTGGTGGTCCTCGCATCGGCCGTCGGGCTGGGCAGCGACGGGCCCGCGCCGGCCAGCTCCTTCTCGCCGGACTTGCCCGGCTTCTCCTTCTTGGGAAGCCGGCCGAGGATTTGCTTAATCATGGCGGACGGATTGTAAGACAAGTCCCCCCCCGATCAAAACCGCGCTACAGAAATCTCATCTCATCTCCCCGAATCCATAATCCATTCGCCACCTGAACAAATCGAACACCGTCAGAAACCGAAACAAAACGAAATTCCATAATCCCTTGACCTGAAGCAAAATTGGGGGAGAAACCCGCACCTGGGGACCGAATCGACGCCTCCGGAGGCGAATCCGCGATCGCCGCCCGCGCCTTCCGACGAGAAAAAACGATCAGGCGCAGCAATAAAGGAGCAGGCCGCGGCGGACGGAGTCAAAAAGGAAAAGGGGGCGGCGGCCGGTGGAGAGCGAAAGCAAAAGGGGCGAAACGAAGAAAAAAATCGCGGCTTTGGCACGAATCTCCGCCGGGAGTGGCCGCGAATTGGGCGGATTTGTTTGTTGGTGCGGGAAGCTGTGGGGAGGCGCTGGTGCGGCGGGTCTCTTCCCCGCGGCCACCGTGCAGGCGCAGTGGAGGGAGGAGGGGGCGACGGAGATGGGGGACGGGGAGACAGTAGGTGGTGGGGGAGACGAGAGCCAAATCGGGCGAGGAAATTAAAGACGACGGCGAGGTGCTTTTTGGACCAAATCCAACAAATTGAGAATGGAATGGAATGGATAGGCTCCGTCGGCGTCGGCCTGTAAATATTCTTGGCGTACAGTACGTGTTTTGCGCTGAGGAATTGGCTTCCGCCGCCACGTTCGTTGGTGCCACGAAATCTATTCTCACCTGCATAATTGCTGGTATATATTGTTGTTTTGTTCTTGCTTTTATGGTTGGCTTTTAAGGATGTTTTTATTCATATTCACGAGCATTAATCCGCCAGGATTTATATTCGATATATAGGTGCTTAGGGCCTTGTTTAGTTGGCTAAGAGCATCTCTAAGGGTTATGTATTTGGGGTTTGCATTTGAGTAATTTGTCAAAAAACTTCAAAAGAGGTCTCCAACGGTTTTTGCGATTGGAGTTTGCGTTTTCGCATAACTTTGTCGTTTAGAGTCTCAGACTTTGATACGCGTATGTGCCAAGGCTCCCGAAACTTTGCAAATACCGGCTCCCCCCCCCCCGACCCACGCCCGCGCGCGTAGGATTTGGACGGCGCGGCGCTACGACCCGAACGGCGAGGCGCTGGGACTTGGATGATGCGGCACCGGGAACTGGATGATCGATGCGGCGTCGGGACTTGGACGGCGCGGCACTAAGACTTGACGGCTCGGCACCAGGACCTCAACACGACGACGCAACTAGCTGCGAAGCGAAATATTTTGGCGCGATCGACACTACGCTCGCGATTTTGGTGTGACTACGCCGGCGGCGCGCGACGAAGAAACGACGCGGACGTAGAAACGCTCGCCAAAAGTTCCGGAAAAATAAAATTATGGGACCACAAAATCAATTTTTGCCAAGTCAAAATGCAAAACCGTTGGAGATCATGCCTTTTTATCCTTGCCATTTTCATTTGGGACTTTGCAAATGCCCTCAAATGCAAAACTAAAAATGCATAACCCTTGGAGATGCTCTAAGAAAGGCTAGAAATATAACTCTCTCTCCATCACATCACATCAAATGTTGTGTCATATGCATGAAGCATTAAATATTAGTAAAATAAATAACTAATTACACAGATTAGTTGTAAACCATTAGACGAATCTTTTGAGCCTAGTTAGGTCATGATTGGATAATATTTGTTAAATACAAACGAAATGATACAATACTTTTTGGGCTAGAAATATGAACATCTAAATAAGGCCTAGGTTCTTTTGGATCCACCCATCCAACTATTAATCAGCTAGTAATACCTAATTCTCAGCTTGATGACAGCTAAGATTTTAGCTAGCTTATTGACTAGTATTAGATGTATAAGCTAATTATTAGCTTGGTGGCATGTAAAACAGTATAGCTAGCTTATTAGCTGAGGATTCAAAAGAATTCCTAGTTATTTTTAGCTATGAGTATATCACCATACTCCTATTGCTCTCACATTGGAGTGAAACAAATTAGATTTTGACCAAAACTATATAAAGACTATTGACATTTATTATATCATTAGATTAGATTAGTCACACAGTATGTT
Organism: Themeda triandra; assembly: GCA_018135685.1. NCBI lineage: Eukaryota > Viridiplantae > Streptophyta > Magnoliopsida > Poales > Poaceae > Themeda > Themeda triandra. The sequence goes on along the minus strand of JAENPR010000015.1, from coordinate 149,093 downwards.
TCTATAGTAAATATATTTGGAGACATGAATAGTAACTAATACTATGTTTCTGGTAAAAATAATTAAATTCAAGGGAAAAATGATTTAGTCTATATCCAGTATTATGTTTTGGACACAGAGAGTAATGTTTTTTTACATGATAAGATGGCAAGACTTGTTCCACATACGATGCTTTCATTTGGTGGATTTTTTAGCATGTCAAAACTTACATTCAAAGACAAGGTCAATTGTACTACCAGCAAACTCTTCTAAAAATATATTAAACCAGTAGTCAGGCTCATACCGTCATACTTAGTCTCTTATAATTGAAAGAGAAGAAAGAGGGGAGACTCGATCATACTCAGTAGACTGTAGGATTTTTAAAAACGAAAATGAGTTGCAAAACACCAATGTGGCTTTGATTGTGGTACCCTCAGTGGGTACCCAAAGGAAAAGGGAACATGAGGCACAAAACACAAACGCTAATGGAAACTCATGTAGGCCTTGTTTAGTTCCACCAAATTGGTGGTTGCCAATTTGATAAAAGATTCCCCATCACATCAAAACGTCGACACGTGCGTAGATCACTAAATTTAGATGAAATTAAAAAATAATTACACAGTTTAGTTGTACTTTGCGAGACGAATCTTTTAAGACTAATTAGTCAGTATTTGGATAATATTTTACAAATACAAACGAAATCTTCTGATCTTATTTAGTCTGCAAATGGCAAATTGGCAATCCCCAATTTGGGAGAACTAAACAAGGCCGTAGATGGAGAATCGTAGTTGGATTAAAAAAACAGACAAGAGAAAGAAACCAATGGTGCCCCACTGAGCCCAGCCGACGCGCGTGGGCGGTAGACTCGTGGCAGGTCCAACGAGCAACGAGTAGCACCAGCAGCAGCATGGAATTGACCGGTGGCAGCGGCAGTCTAGCAGATCACACGCGTACTAATCGTACCGGGTCCCCCGGTCAGTCAGTCACCCGTTCGCTCGTCTCAGGATTTGTCAAATCCCAAATCCAATTCCGTGGTCTTCGCCACGAGCACAAGACGACTATATGATGAGCAACAGCTCACGGCCACTGTCAGTGGAGAGTTTTATTACATTGTTTCACATAAAATAAAATAAAACTCGAATGAAACACTTTCTCTCAACATAAAGTTTCATTTTATAGTTTTATACATATTTAATTCTGTGACTCATAAAGAGTTGGTAATCGTGCCAAGAGAGTTTTATCTCTATGACACTCATTTATTTTCTTACTTCTTAAATATAATGCCATGTCATCGAAAGTGTCTATATGGCAACCTAATTAATGCAGATGAAACTCATATGAAACCCCACTGAGATTAGCCTATGAAAACAAAAAAAAAATCGTCACAAGAACTCTCTCCTGGTAAAAGGAACGAACACCGTCTGTTAATTCCTGAAGATTTGACAGACACTCAAGGTAGATGCTTAGGTTCTTTTGGATCCATCCATCTAGCTGTTAATCAGCTAATAGCTACTAGTCCGTTCCAAATTATCGTTCGTTTGTCTTTTTTCACTCCAAATTTGACCACTTGTCTTATTCAAAATATTGTGACAAATATCATTTCTTTTATTGTGACTTGCTTTACTAACAAAAGATCTTCAATAATAACTTAAATTTAACTATATTTGCATTTTTTGAATAAGGCGACCGGTCAAAGTTGAGATAAAAAAAGTCAAACAAACTATAATTTAGAACGGAGGGAGTAATTGTTAGCTTGATGCCAAGTAAGGTATATCTAGCTTATGGAGCTATTAGCCGTAAGTTAATTATTACCCTCTCCGTCTCAAAATAGACATACATCCCACACTTTCAAAAGTCAAACGATAGTAAATTTGACTAGATTTATACTATTAACTTTTGTATCTCTAAACAATATTAGAATGAAAAGTATAACATTTAAATTAATCTAGTATTGATTGTTTGATATTACAGATCTTAGTATTTTTGTATATAAGTTTGATCAAACTTAAATTTGTTTGACTCCTCGAAGTACAAGATATATGTTTTTTTAGGACGGAGGAAGTAGCTTGGTACCTAAAATATTAGGGCCCGTTTGGATGAATTAGGACTAGCGATTAGTCAACTAGTAAAATCAATAGCTCTAATAGTTGAGTTTTATAAACTAGTGAACTAACAACTAGTTGAGTCTTGAATTAGATGTTAGTTTATTAATTAGTATACTTGTTTGATCCTGGTAAGCTAATCACTAGTGAACTAGTCGTTAATCCATGAGATCCAAACATGTCCTTACCTAACTTATTAGCTGAGAATCCAAATAAATTTCCTTTTATGTTTTGGCAGCCAACTAAACAGACCTAGTGATATGAGTATATCATTGTACTCATATTGTCCTCACGTTTGAATAAAAAAAAATTATATCTGAGATCTATATAAAGACTATTGACATTTATTATATTATAAGATTAATCATACAATATGTTTGATTAGTAAATTTAAGCAATACTATTTCATAAGCTTAAGAGAAAAATTATTTGGTCCATATCTAGAACTCCATTATTATTTTTGACAGAGGGAGCAATGTTTTATGACAAGGCGACAAGATTATGTTCAACATAAATGCCTTGATTTGGTGAAACTTTTAGCACGTAAAGACTTACATTCAAAGACAATCTTGATTTCACCAACAAACACTTCTAAGACTATATTAGACCGGTGGTCAGAACTCATACATGGTCTCATAAAAATTTTAAAAGAGAGAGATAGGTACTCATTCATTGGTAAGATTTTAAAATGAAAATGGGTTGCATAAAGAAATAGCATGTGCCGTTGATTGTGGTACCCTCGGTGGGTAAACCAAAAGGAAAAGGGAACACGAGGCACTCAAACAAACGCTAATGGAAACTGATGTAGAGAATCATAGATGGATTAAATTAAAATAAAAACAAACAAGAAAGAAAACCAATGGTAGTGCCCCACTGAGCCCAGCCGACGCGCGTGGCCGGTAAACTCGTGGCAGGTCCAACTAGCACCAGCAGCAGCATGGAATTGACCGGCGGCAGCGGCAGTCTGAGCTCACACGCGTACTCGAACTGAGTCCGGTCAGTCAGTGACCCGGTCTTTCGTCTCAGGATTTGTCAAATCCCAGATCTAATTCCGTGGTCGTCGCCACGAGCAGAAGACGACCATATGATGAGGAACGAGCTCATACAAAAAAAAATGGTCACGAGGATTTTCTCCCGGTCAAAGGAACGAACACGGGGCAACTTCATTTGACACAATAATGCACTCATCATCATCACAAAAAAACAAAAGCAGCAGAAGCAAATAAAACAATATGTATTGGATTGGGATTGGATAATGGACGGATGGTGAACAGTGATTATCACAGCGAGACAGTGAGTGGCGGAAAGCGGTTAGCTTAGCCAGCTGAGCTGTGCTGCCTGTCACTGTTGACAGCCCAGAAGCAGGCTACTCGCTCCTTCCAGGTTCCAGCTAACAACAGATTATTACAAATCGGATATGGAAGCGTCGCGTTCAGCTTCAGGTCCAGGGCAATGGCAATGCGAAGGATAGCAAAGGCGTCATAGGCTGCTGACTTGCTGCGTCCAGTGTGTCCAACTGCTTGTGCAAGCAACATTTACCTAATCCATCTCATCGCTTTACATCTCTGCTAGCAAATTTCATTCGAACTTGGGTCGCTGGAAACTGAAACAAAGGTGTCATCGAAAATGAAACGGCAGGTAAAAAGTTGGTGAGTACGCGTCGGGGTCCTCGCAAAGCTTTTTTGTTTTCTTTCTCTATAAAACAGTTGTTGTCGTACATGTTTGTACAGAACTTGTATTGTTTTGTTCCCATGACGCGAAAATGTCATCTCCTTCGCACGAGGGTGCCATCTATGCAAAGTTGAGATGAGACCACGAAAGAAAAACTTTGAGAAATTGCTCTTCGGGCACGTTAGACCCAGTGGGCTTGTCAGGGTTGGGCCAAAATATCATTAGCCTTTGAGAAGTTGGCCTTCCCTTTTTATTTGTTCAGGTTTCGTAAGGTTTCGATTCTCAAATAAAAAAAAAATCGTAAGGTCTTGGGGTGGGTGACCTCTGAGCTGCTGTACAACCAGCCCGTAACTAGGCCACAGACCCGTTAAAAACAGAGCTTCGAGTCCTTCCGCGAGGTTCGAAAGTTTCACTCTAGATATGTAATAAAAATCAGATTCTTCGTTATATTTTTTCATAATATATCGATCTGATGTTATAAATCTTTATAATTTTCGAGAGGAGGTGCGAGACGATCGATCATCTGTTGGTCGGCTATGTCTATAGCAGGGAGGTGTGGCACCTATGCTTCGCTAAACTAGGTTTGCTTGGCATCATTGTCAGCCCCGACGACCAAGCAATACTTTGGTGGCTACGCACCCGGAAGCTGGTACCGAGTCATCTCAGAAAAGGTTTCGACTCGCTTGTATTTCTAGTTTGCTGGAGGCTGTGGAAGGAGCGCAACAGCAGAACGTTCGACGGAGTCTCCACTCGAGCAGGCCGTCGGCACCGCGATCCGGAGGAAGCGGAGCTCTGGTGCGTTGCGGGCAACCGGCGTCTCGCTTCGCTGCTACCTGGATGACTGTGTGCCTTGCTGTTGTTCGGAAGCAATTTTTTTAACCATGTAATGCTTCTAAGTTTCGAGAGGAGGGGTGAGCCTTTTTTCTTTCTTCCTATTGGTAACTTTCGTTACCGGGTGGTTTGTGGTCTGCTGTGTTCTTGGGGTTGGACTCTTCTCTGGCAATGAAAAACGCGTCCAAAGGTGGGCGTGCTTGAGAAAAAAATCTTTATAATTTTTTCTCTAACTTTATAAATTCAAAATAACTCAGCAAAGTGGATAATAGGATTGTCTTTTGCAATTTACCAACTATATAGTATATTTATTGGATTTACCGAGGTGAGTATTTGAACTGCCTTGGAAAAGGTTGATTTACGTGACCTTTTGACTGAGGCGGATGGTATGCGCCTGCCTCGACTAATATATTTTGTCCGCCCGTAAAACTTGTTATAGTAGTGATAGAGATGGGGCGTAGAGAGATGAGGGAGCCAACCATAATGGGGAAGGGTCAAACCCATCACCCCTAGAAGCCATAACACAAATCCGGTCGCCACCCTAGGGAAGGACCGGTGCCCGGCGCCCCATGAGCCATGGAGACGTAGCCCCAACGGTCATGGAGGTTGACGAACATTGAGAAACACACGCCTAGCAGAAGACAAAGTGTGTTTGGTTTTCTGGCTTATTTCTAGACTGACTAGAATCCTAGCCAGTCTAGGTTTAGCATGTCCCTCGCAAACCAATGTCTAGATGTTCGGTTGTCGTATTGCCAAAGCCTGGCCCCAGCCGGTAGTGTGTTTGGTTGTCTCGGTTTGGTTTGTTTAGAATCACCTCTTCTTCAAGGTGGTAAGATTACCCTCTCTTAGGAATTTCATCAAATAGTTGGTGCACACTGCATAGGCTGCATGTGCAAAATCTAATGGGGGAAGCAGGGTCTCAAGCACAGCAGCACGGGAGAGACATCCAGCAAGGACGATTGGTTTGGAGCATGACTAATGCAGAGGCGTCCCGATGAGCAAGTGCGTCGGCAGATGAACAAGCCCCTCAATAATCTTTCATCCGCGCAGGTAGTAGCCCGGGCGTAGCTCCGCGGCGGCCATAGGCGCCGGCGAGCAGTGCTCACCATGGCCGTGCCCCTGCTTTCCCTCTGCGCATCCACGCTGCCACCATGGCCTCCGATGACCGCGACGAGCTTGAGCTCTACCGAATGAGGAGGAGGATGGTGGCCATGGCGCGCGCGCACGCCGCGCACAAGCTCGGGTAGGGGCGGAGAGGAGGTAGGAAGGGACGGCGAGCACTGAGTGGACCTGGTTGTGGGCGGTGAAGGAACGAAGCGAGTGGTGATGACAGCGGGTTGGTGGCCTGGCCAAGCTTGGCTCACAAAAAAGATAGGCAATCTGTTTTTCTAGGGCCTGGCCAGGGACGGTATGGCAGCCTGCTAGAGCCAGGCTATGGCCAAAGACCAGGCAACCAAACACCCTAATGTTAGCTCCAGCAGACCTGACCTAGGGTTGGCCATCCAACCAAACAGGCCCATAGCGGTCATGGGCGACCAACACCACAAAGAAGCATGTAAGAGCAGACTGCCCACCACCATATTCAGGCGAAATTGGCTACACTTAGGTTTAGCCAATTGACAAGCAAACCCAAAGCCAGAGTGAAAGAAGGGGAAAGGAGAGAGTCAGAAAGGAAAAAGAAAAGAAGAAAGGAAGGGGAAGAGAACTAAACATGAACTATATCTTACGTGTCCATTAAGGCCATATTTGGATGCACCAACTAGATTTTAGCCGTCTAGTTTTAACTGTGGTGCATCCAAACATCCCAACTAATTACTAGTAGCTAAAAGGTCAACCTAACTAATCTCAGCTAATTAGCTAGCTAAAATTTAGCTCTACCAATTAGCTAGCTAAACTTTAGCTGAGGTGCATTAAATAGGGCCTAAACCATCCGGTGCATCTCACGATTCCTTGTCGCCAATTTGTTTGGTCAAAAACAGTCGGCGGACTTTTCATATAACTTTTGTTCCCTTTATAAAGAAGCGATCGAAGCTATAGTTGACGTGTGGACTGTAGAATAATAAGGTCTGGTGGGACTTTTGAAAACGGGAGTTGGAGGAACAATAATACAAGAAGCCGTTAATTAACAATTTTTAGTGGCTGCGCCGCTGAGCTTACAGTTGGCACCGTGCAAAAACAAGTCGCCTCTTGTTCCCCACTCGCCACGGCCAGCTACCCCCAGCAAGTTCATTAATCTGGTCGCGTTTGTGCTCTCCATAGAACTTTCCTTCCTGCACTATCTAGTTGCCTTCTTCCTCTCTACTCCGGTTGATCTGCTTCCTACGCCTCTGTCAGCTGCCACGAGCTTCGGGATATGCCTTCCGGCATGCTGGAGATCACTGGAGCTGTTACTGGTTCTCCGACGCTGTAAGGCTGGTCGACCACCACACCACGCCAGGATCATTGTGACTTGTGAGTTCCCCAACCCCAAGCCCTTTCGATCTCAGACAAGCATTGTTTCGCTTGGCCTCGGACGAGGAATATGGCAGAGGAGGAGAGCACCCAAGGGCGGAGCCGGAAGCGTAGGACAGCGCCCCGGTCCGCCGTGTGGGAGCACTTCACCCGCTTCATAGCCGCCGATGGCAAGGACAAAGCTCGGTGCAAGCGGTGCCATCTGGTGCTCGGCGCCGCCACCAAAAGCGGCACGAGCAGCCTGTGGGGGCACGTCAAGATATGCAATCAACGCGACGGAGTGCGCCGCGAACTGCCCCAAACACAGGAGGCGGCGCCGCCGCCGCCGCCCCCGTCCCTGCCCCCGCCCTATGCTCCATCACGCTCAGCTGAATCATTAAACGGCAAGACTGGCTTTGAAGAAGAAGTAGCAGGAGGAGCAGCAGCCGCCGCCGGGGGAGATCTGGCTCCAATGATCGCGTTGAATGGATACGACCCGTCATGCTATTCTACACCCAGGTGTAGATTAGTTTATTCTACACCAACCTGTTATACTGAACCATTCTGGTACTTCGAGTGTCGGTATTATTCGGTATTTCGTGATCTTCGACGCGTTCTACCGACCGATCACGGACGCGGTTCGTCTTATTGATATTTCGAGTCAGTTTTAGTTCGAGTGTTTTATCGAACAAATTTCCATAATTTACTCATATGTCAGTATTTTCATAATACTGATGCGTGATACTGACGCATACTGACTAATACTGATCATATTGACCGCGAGCCAGTATTACTTAGTATTTACGGCCAGTATTTCTGTGTATTTCATGCCTTGGTGTAGAATAAGCTATTCTAGCACTATGGAGGACAGCCACTTCAGCCTGTGGGGGCACGTCAAGATATGCAATGAACGCGACGGAGTGTGCCGCGAACTGCACCAAACACAGGCGCCACCGCCGCCGCCGCCACCACCACCACCCTGTGCTCCCTCACGCTCAGCTGAATCATTAAAAGGCGAGACTGTCTTTGAAGGAGAAGAAGTAGCAGCCGCCACCGGCGCCGCCGGGGGAGATTTGGCTCGAATGATCGCGTTGAATGGATATGACCCGTCGGTCGTGGAGGACGGCCACTTCAGGAGCTTCGTTCGCCGCCTCAATCCTGCATTCAAGCTGCCCTCGCGCCAAGCCATCGAGGAGATGTGTGACGATATCTTTGACAGAACAAGGAAGGACCTGTTCTCCAGGCTACGGCACACCTCTGGCCGGATCAGCTTAGCAGTGGGCAAAACTGAAGCTATCGAGTGGGACGAGATCTTCTACACCTCGTGCCACTTCATCGACAATGACTGGAATCTCCAACGGCTGGTCATGGATGCCTATGATCATTTACCTTGGCCTCTCTTCCATGGCCCCCTATCCGGAGTCCCTGAGCTCGCCCCGAGTTTTCATGATATCAGCTCACTGGCCATTGACCGTGTAATGGATGGTGGTGAGGATGATAACCCAGGGTTTGAAGCCTTGGATAGGGTGTTCATGGTCGCACGGGATAAAAGGGACAGACATGTACTCACCCAACCCAATGATTACATCAAGGAAAAATATCCTAGCACACACCCAGGGAGGAGAAGAGAAGTAATTTGTGACACTTACATGGATATTGTTCTCCACATAATTGGCCGACAACTTGTTCTACATCGAGATTTGGTTATAGACATGGTCTATGTACATGCTGTAGAGTCAGGGGTGCAAGATTTACGCCTGACTAGACAAAGGCGCCAGCATCTCCTCTCGTATCTTGGGCTAGATAACCCACGGGCAGACAGAGATCGCTGGTACTCATGCTATTGTTCTTTGGAAGTCCTTCGCAGTGAAGGTTCCTGTATAATTCCAGGCATAGACATGGAATTGATACAAGTGCTCTGCAACGTCTGGAGAACAATATACTGTGCCATCAAAAGAATTTCTGTGTCCAGCACCCCCACTTCAAATCTTTGTCTTGCAGAGCTGTTCAGTTTGAGGGAAGTGCTGCAAACTGAAATAGCAAGAGCTGGTGGAGACACTGCAGATGCTCTCAGGAAGGCTAGGGACACTTTAGACAAAAGCCTAGAAGATTCATACCTGGTATGGTCTATACCACTCGTAACTGGATCCACGCTACAAGCTCAAGTACAGAGAGTTCAGCTTTAGAAGAGCATTTAGTCCCGAGAGAGCTGCATACTACATCTCTGAGGTAACAAGAAACATCAGGAATTTGTATAGCGATTATGTTCAGTATGATGGAGGAACCAGTGGTACATATTCAGATGTTTCCAAAGTGATGACCGATGGCAGAGTTGGTACACTAGAACAAGCATGGGATGAGCATTGCCGCACACAGGCTAGTATGACACCTGAAGTTGCCATCAGTTATCCAGAAGACAGGACGGAACTTGATCGTTACCTGACAGATTGCCTTGCCCCTCGAATAGAAAGGTTTGACATTTTGAACTGGTGGAAGGTTCACAGTTTGCAGTACCCAACCATGGCTCGGATGGCAAGGGATGCTTTGGCCATGCCCACATGCAGCCAGCTTTCTGCTGAGCAGATCGCTCATGTGAGGAGCATCATTCGTGGTTACTCCAAGGAGTATTATAAACATGAAGTAGGTCTGGTGTAATAAAGCAGCTGTTCATATGTAAGGGCGACCCACTTGGCAAAGCTTCCAAGTTTAATAACCAACATATCTTTGTGTAGTAATAACCAACACATCATCATTTATGTTGTTAAGCCAAAATGTTGTACTTGCAAACTGAGATGCCATGATTGTTGAAATGACTGGATGGTTAACATATGATCTATCTTTAGTGATGAAGCGGAATGTTGTACGAACTAGCCAGCTGAGCTGTGCCTCTGCTGCCTGTCACTGTTGACAGACCAGGTGCAGGGTATTCTCTCCTTCCAGGTTCCAGCTAACAACAGATTAGAAATGGGATGGAAGAAGGAACAGACGTCGCGTTCAGCTTCAGGTCCAGGGAAATGGCAAGATAGGGATACACATAAAGGATAAAGCAAAGGCGTAATAGGCTGCTGTATCCAGTGTCGTCCAACTGCTTGTGCAAGCAATACTAACCTAAACCATCTCATCGCTTTATCTCTACTAGCAAATTTCATTCGAACTTGGTCGCTGGAAACTGAAACAAAGGTGTCGTCGAAAATGAAACGGCAGGTAAAAAGTTAGTGAGTACGCGTCGGTGTTCCTCTAAACAGTTGTTGTCGTACATGTTTGTACAGAACTAGTGTTGTTTTGTTCCGATGACGCAGAAAATGTCTCCTTCGTACGAAGAGTATGCAAAGTTGAGAGCAGAGCAACAAAAAATAAAGGAAAAAGAAAGAAAAAACTTTAACAAAATGCTCTTCGGACGCGTGAGGCCCAGTGGGCTACTGTGGACTGTGGGCTGGTCGTAGTTGGGCCAAATCTTTTTTTATGTTTTGGTTTCGTAAAAGGTCAGCAGCGATAGGATCTATTCAGATTTCTTAGGCGCACCGGGGCCGACGACGAGACGGCCCCGCCTGACGACGCGCCGGCCGGCCGACGCCGGCCCCAACGCAGCGGCGAAAATGCTCCTCCAGCGCAGGCGCATGCCGACAGGCCGAGGACAGCGCTCTGGCACTGGCAGGTCGGCACCCTGGTGAGTCCCTAACCCAAAGGGCCAAAGCTCCTGGCCTCCTGTCATTTAAGGATCCTGAAACTCTGCACAGAGATTGCGCACTTGTTAATTAGTGTCTGATTCGATATCTGAATGGATGTTAGGGATCTTCTCTTTCGAATAGCTTATTACTAATAGCATGAAGTCGGACCCTAGTTTGTGCTTGTTTCTGTGTTTGGTATGTTGTTAGGAAGCTGAGGCACACACACAAGTTTTGTTCTGCTTATATATGGAACCGTTTAGAATTTTTGGTTACAGCAATTGAACTTTTTACCAAAATCTGTATTAGATTTATCTGTTGAAGAGTGGGATTTTAAGAATGCTCTTAAAGAGCATCTCTTATCTTTACTAGAACAGCAAAGGGTCTATTGGAAACAGAGAGGAAGCATCAAGTGGGTTCAAATGGGTGATGCTGGCACCAGTTTTTTCATGCCAATGCAACCATGAAGTACAAGAGAAATTTCATTACAGAGCTGGTCTCTAATGATGACACTGTCACCTCAGATCATAGAGAAAAAGAGGCAATCCTTTGGGAAGACTTCAAAATCAGATTGGGCACTTCTGAATTCAATGGGCTGGCTGTGAATCTTGGGGATTTTATGCAAAGAAATGAAAACTTGCAAGCCTTAGAGTTGCCTTTCCAACGAGAAGAAATTGATAATGTCATCAAGAAGCTCCCCAATGACAAGTCATCTGGCTCTGATGGGTTCAACAATGAATTTCTGAAGAAGTGTTGGCCACCTATCAGATTTGACTTCTATGATCTGTGCAATGAATTCTTCAACCACTCAGTCTGTTTAAGAAGCATTAATTCTTCCTACATCACATTGATCCCCAAAGTTGATGGGGCAAGAAGAGTAAATGACTTCAGGCAAATTTCTCTTCTCAACAGCTCTGTCAAGTTAATCACCAAGATTCTTGCAAATAGACTTCAGCCTGTGGTAACCTCCTTAATCCACAAGACACATTATGGGTTTATCAAGAAGAGGACAATTCAAGACTGTGTGGCCTGGGCCTATGAATATATCCATTTGTGTCATCACTCAAAAAAAAAAGAAATTGTTATTATAAAACTGGACTTTGAGAAGGCCTTTGACAAAATAGAGCACCAAATAATGCTTTCCATCATGGAGGCAAAGGGTTTTGGATAGAGATGGATCAAATGGATGAAAGACATATTCTCATCTGGCACATCTGCAGTTCTGCTCAATGGCACCATTGGGAAAACCATCCACTGCAGAAGAGGTGTAAGACAGGGTGACCCTCTTTCCCCCCTTCTGGTTGTCGTAGCTGCAGACTTCTTGCAGTCAATGATAAACAAGGCCAAGGATATGGGCCTCCTTCAGCTGCCACTCCCAGTATTTTCCTGTGGTGTAGTATGCTGATGACACTCTAATTATTGTTAAGGGAGAGATCAGACAGTTATTCTTTCTAAAGTCCTTACTAAACACCTTCTCACTTTCAACTGGCCTCAAGCATAATTTTGGTATGTCCATGATGATCCCAATAAAAGTCCATGAGGGAAACCTCAACATGCTGGCTGCCACCTTTGGTTGTTCAATTGGCTTTCTACCCTTCACATATCTTGGTCTGCCCTTATGTATTTCTAGACCTACTGCCCAGAAATTCATGCCTATGGTTACTAAATGTGAAAGAATATTTGTTGTAGTCTCCCCTTTTCTGAATCAAGCAGGGAGATTACAAATGGTCAGTGCAGTTTTTTCAGCTCTGCCCACATTCTTCATGTGCTCTATTGCCCTGCCAAAGTCTATAATAAAGCAGATTGACAAATACAGAAAACATTACTTGTGGAGAGGGTCAAGTATAAACGAAAAGGGCCATCCAAAAGCTGCTTGGGGAGTGGTATGCATCCTCAAAATTGAGGGAGGTTTGGGAGTCATTGATATGGAGAAACAGAATGAAGCACTGTTGATGAAAAACTTGTACAAGTTCTTCAACAAAATGGACCCCCCCTGGGTGAGCTTGATCTGGGAAAAACACTATGCAAATGGTAAGCTGCCTAATCACACCAGAAAGGGGTCCTTTTTGTGGCGGGATATTCTTAAGCTCCTCCCAAAATTCAAAGAGCTTGTGGCTCCCTCTGTCGAGAGTGGTGACACTGTCCTGTTTTGGTTAGACAGTGGAAGGGGGAGACTTTCAAATCAAGGCTCCCCGAGCTCTTCTCATTTGTGAAAAACAAGAAGTTGACAGTTCAGAGAGTTTGCAATACCAATGATTTCACCAGCCTGCTGCAACTGCCTATCTCACAGATGGCCTTCAATGAAATGCAATCTGTGTTAGACATTATTGACTCAACTGAACTTGAACAGATCTTTGACAAATGGGGCCTAAGGGGAAGAACTGAAGCCTTCTCTGCTAGCAAGATTTACAAGGCCCTTATGGGTCACCGGGATACTCATGATGCCTTCAAATGGCTCGGAAGAATAGAGCTCGGCCAAAGCACAGGGTCTTCTTTTGGCTATTGATGAAAGACAGACTAAGCACCAAGAACTTGCTAAGAAGAAAGAAAATGAATTTGGACTCTTATCATTGTGCTCTTTGCAATGAGCTGATAGAGAAAACAACCTATCACTTATTTGTGGATTGTGCTTTTGTAAGAATGTGCTTTGGGACATTATTGGTGTTCAGATTACCTCGATATTCACTTTCCTGGAGCCGGTAAGAACCATCGGGGCCCAAGCAACTTAGAGTTTTTCATGGAAACAACAATCCTCATGTGTTGGACAATTTGGTCAGCAAGGAATGATTTGATTTTTAGAGGGCAAGGAAGAAATAGAGAAGCCTGTTTGAGATGCTTCTTCAAGGAATTAACCTTGCTCAAGTACATGTTAAGGCAAGTGTAGGAGCAATAATTTCACATATGGATACAAAATCTGGAGCTTTTAGCTACCTAGAGCAGATCTTTTTTGTTTCTTAATTTTTTGTTGCTAGTTCTCTTTTGTTTTTCTTTTCGTTTTAATAAATTCCTGTAGGGGCTTCGGCCCCTTCAGTTCCTTCAAAAACGAAACGGAGATTCCAAGATGATGCACACACAGCCTCGATCGAGAAAACTGGTATTGATCAGCAAAGTAGGGAAGTCTAGAATGGAAAACCGTTGTGACGTTTTTATTCTGAAAGTGTTAATTCAGTGTGTGTATATATATTTATAAACAAGTTTTGTTTCCTCCTATATGCATCACAACAAGAATGGTTTGTTTTCAGCACGAACTGCATACAAGTTGGTGATGCACCAAAGAGATCAATACAAGGATGTGACGGGAACACATGTGGTCACCCTTGTGAACAGATCGAGATCGATGTGGAATTTAGTTCTTGGAAGCTTCATATATCGCACAAAGATCACAATATCTGTGTCTGTGTGGAATAATGAAGGGCTGCTGCCGACAGAGCATAATAAACGGACAAGGAAATTGCAAACCACAGATATATATGTTCTATGTGAGCTGGAACCTGTTTGAACACCATGTTGTAACTTGTTGCCCTCGCGCAGAAGCTCTTCGAAGGGAATAGAGAAAAATGTAGATGCAACCTGAAGAAAACCATACCTACACGATTCCTCAAGCAATGGTGTTTGATCCTGCTACCTATGCTACATCTCAGTTAGCATCCATATTTTCCTTATTCCCCTTCTTTTGTTTCCCCCTTCCTGTTACATCTCAGCTGGCTCCCTGCTGTACCTGGTGGAAAAACAAAATCAATGTTTGATATTGGTCAAAATTAATTGAGAGTTCAGGCAGGACAAATGCTCTAGCGTTGATTTCTTACTTTGTCAGTAGTGATTGCCAAGCAAGTGGTTTATGCACTTCACTCAAAAACAGATGAAAACACTAACACAGTTGTGCATATGTTGGGTGTTGCCATCATCCAGATCCCTCCTAGACCGGCAATTGACTCAAAAGGTATGATTAGTGTTGGTTTCTTGCCAAAACCACTAATGTTTGACGTGCTTTTTTGGACCTTATGTAGTTACATCACTTGTTATGGGCAGCACTTTTGACAAACATTGCTCTAGATTATCGAAAACTATTTATCATTAGCTGCACGTCTCTTTAACAAACATGGCTATCCATTAACAACCCTTTTCCATTACCGGCTGCTGAGTAGTCTAGCTAGCTTTTGGCTTGGCATCCCCATCATCATGTATTTAATTTCACATGACTTGGAATGTTTTTACGCTTGACTTGCGACTCAAGAAAGTGCTGCGTGGAGTACACTTTGGGGAGTTTGCCGGGTGTGAGGCCTCAGATTTGCTTTGCGAGAAGCATTGGCGAGATGATGACGAAGGTAACTGAAGCTAAGAAAAACATATCAATCATCAAACAGTCTAATGTGGCAATCGGAGACCGGCTACTCGTAGGACAGAAACCTAATGTGAGAGGAACAAGTGTAATGTCTGGCAGCTTGCTAGTGGATACGCACGCACAGTACCCCATTAAACTTTTTTTGTGTCGGCTGAGACCGTTAGGGAAAGTGCCTGATACCGTCAGCGAAACCCATCCGTGATGGTAACCGTCAGGAGAAAACTGACGAGGAAAGTCCATCTTCCCGGCGGAAATCCGTCAGTGAATGGTTCGTGACGGTTAAAACCGTCGGGGAAAGTCTTTGTGCAATCCAACACATTTTGAATGGTTCGTGAATGGTCCCTGCACAGTCCAACAAATTTTGAAGGAATTTCAAATGATAATCTCTTAAACCACACATCCAATTTACAATTAGTTTGCAATGGAATATTCCTCACATACACCGACAAGATATAATAAGATCTCAAATCTTAGAATTATTTTCATCACGTAAAAGCGTGTTTGCATTTAACAATAGCGTCCAATTTACAGTTAACAGTGTCGGGTGTCAGGTTAGTCACGTTAGTTAGTGGTTAATCATGTTAGCTAAATTAGTTGTTTGTATATTATTATTGCTAAATGCAAATATTCCCCTATTTATAGAAATCTATAAATGAAGATGGGTCCTGGATCTTCCAAGATTCAATCTTTCCAGTGTCAATCAGATTAGGTTCTAGGAGCACAAATGGTTAGGAAACTTTACTCTCAAAGAACAATATCCTTCCTTATATATATAATATTACATAGAGAAAACGTACACATTTTAGTGGCACATGCACTTGGTCATACACCTTTCAAAATGGCTTTGGTGGGGATATAAACTACTTAGGTGGAAGGACTTGGTTGCAGAAGTTTTATTTGTGCAATTGGATGACCAACACGACTACATGAAATGGTCTCCAATTAACAAAGAAATTCCATGGTTCAATCAATATACAAACACATCTGGTAAATCAAGCTTTACCTTTAAATAAATCTCCTAAGTTTAAATTGACCCTAAAGATCTAAAATCTTCATTTGGTTCTCATTAAAAGAGGTAATGATCACAAAAGGTAATTTCCTAAAGCTTAACTGGAATGAAGATGGAAATTGTTGTATTGTTGTTTTTGTAAGAACAGAGAAACCATCAAATATTTGTTTTCAATTGTTATGTTGCAAGATTTATTTTGGAGAGTTGTTTTTAAAAACGCCCAATAACATGGTAGATTTTTTCTGGGAGTTTGACTCAACAAATAGACCCCAAGATTCATTTGGGAGCAAGTGCAAAATTCTGATCTATTCGATTCAATTAAGTAGAAAAAATGTGGTCTTTGAGAGGAAAATACTATTATTATATTTGCTCACTTTTTTAGATAAAATACAAAAATATTCTCATTGTTTGTTTCGAGGAATGAGGTGGTCCATCATCTTTTCACTTACTTTTTTCATTTGGTTTGTGGAATGGAATGAGTTGATCCATCACTGCCTATCCTCACAAGCTAATAATTAGTACCGGTACAAAATGGGTTGATTCACCAAAATTAATGGAATAAACTCATGATGCATTATGTCATCAAGCATGGAGTTACTCCACAAACCAAACACACCATCAAAGAAGTTCGACAAACTAAATTTTTAAGTGGGCTTGTCGTATGCATAGAGCTAGAGATGATGGTATTGGAAATCTTCGCCAAAAGTAAGTCATCTCTACCATCTTGCTTTTTAAGAGCTCAATATAAATAGTCGGGAGTTAGAACTGTAACAATAGTAAGTATATATGCACCACTCATGCAGAGGCTGGAAGTAAATTTGTCCTATTTCCCCAATTTAGTTAATATATAAATTAATTCTATTATCTCACGGATAATAACTCATGCTAACTGTTCAAATCAAAGTGATTGAATAGTCCTCAATTCGTTTCCAGATAACTTAGAAATTCACTAGATGTATTTTGATGTGAAAAAAATAGTGACATATATGAACCCATGTATGTGTCATCTTCGTATTGGCGTTTTTTGAAGTAACAGTCCAAACTCCGTTTAGTCTACAAACAGATTTTGACACTAGGAAATCAGTATTTCTACCATTGCAAAATTTTAGTTTGGCTTGCTAGTGCCACAAACTAATTAAGCACGCCTCTTTTGCTAGTCCTTGCCCGTGGTCGCTCGTCTATTTAATGTTGCTGCCATTCCTAGCTCTCGCACTGTCATAAACACACAGCACGCACAACCTTCAGAAACCATGTTTCGCTGTTATCCTCTTCCCAGCTACTACCTTCTCCTGGTTACCATCCCCATCCTCCTCCTCGCTACCAGCAAGCATGGAGTATGCCAATGCCACAAAGATCAAAGTGCTGCCCTACTACGTCTCAAAGCTAGCTTCAGCTTCGACCCCCAATTTCCAGAAAAAAATCTCTCGTCATGGAAGGCAGATACCAACTGCTGCACGTGGAAACGTGTAACATGTGATGGCATGTCGGGCGTCGTCACTGCTCTCGACCTCTCCGATCTCGGCATGTCGGGTAACCTCAACTCATCGGGCATCTTTGAACTAACCTCGCTTCGCTTCCTTAGCCTTGCTGACAACTCCTTTGATACAAGTCCATGGCCATGTCCAGGATTTGAGCTGCTCACGGACCTCGAGTACCTTGACCTCTCAGAATCTGGCTTGTCTGGCAATTTGCACATTGAGAAAGGTCAACTTTCCAATTTAGTCACTTTAATCCTCTGTGACCTCAACCTCAATGTTGATTTCAACATATGGACTTTGATTGACAACCTTGGCAGTCTCCAAAAACTATATCTTTGTGGTGTCGACATTTCGGCCAGTCCAGCACATGCCTCTTTTGCCAATACAACGTCGGGTCTCAGAGAGTTAAGCATAGTGTCGTGCACGATCACCGGCAGCCATTTTGATACTCTTCTTCTATTTCGTTCCAAGCTTGCCAATTTAGTCGTGCTAAAACTTGTAGAATTTTATCTTATAGATTTGAGCCTCCATACCATGATTGACAGCCTTGGGAGTCTCCAAAGTCTATATCTTGAAAATGCAAACATTTTGGCCAGTCCAACCGACTTGGGGCGTGCCAATACAACGTCGGGTCTTAAAGAGCTAAACATTAAGGGGTGCACAATCATTAATGGCCGTTTGGATACTCTTCTTACTAAGGCCAGTCTCAGTGTATGGTGTCATTGCACTGTTTCCCAAACAAAATTGCTAACAAAGTCTCCATGAAACAAACATTGAAACACCTCTACAATGCAACAGTTTCAATGCACCGTTTCCCGCACTTAGAAAAGCACTTAATTGCCGCATGTGTATGGGATCATACACTTTAATCCTGTATGGGACGACGAGATGAAACGGCTCAGTGCTGGTTTCATTCGGGTTTCAATGTCTGGGAAACGACGCCACCCCAGTTTCACCATGGTGAAACCATATAGCTCTCTCTCCTCCTCGTTTCAATTAAATTGCTGATGTGTCACTGTATTTAATGTGCATGACACTACGGTGAAACCCCCACTGAGACTGGCCTAAGGACCCATTTCTTTCCAACTTGGTCGTGCTAAGCCTCTCATCACTACTTGATCTTCATACTTTGAGCCTTGATATCTTGATTGACAACCTTGGAAGTCTACAAAAGCTGTATCTTGATTGGGTTGACATTGATGTAAGTCCTACCAGGTCGGTATTACATCATTCTCCTTCTACCAGTACAACACCATGTCTGCAAGAGCTAACCATGGAGTATTGTACGATCACTGGCCATATTGATATTGCTCTTGCTAAATTCCGATTTCTGTCCAAGTTGATCCTTGTTGGCACACCATTTAGTGGCCCTGCTCCTGTGGCAGAACATTTCAAGGAGTTCTCATCGCTCACAGTTCTTATTCTCCAAAGTTGTGGGCTGACTGGCACCTTCCCTCCACGGATATTTCATATCAAAAGCTTGGTAGTGCTTGATGTATCAGGGAATGAGAATCTATGTGGAGAGTTACCAGAGTTTGTAAACGACAGTGCATTCCAGGTTTTGAAGCTTAGTGGAACCAAGTTTTCAGGAAAAATACCAATATCTATTCATAACCTCCGAAACCTGGTAGAGTTGGACTTTTCTAATTGCCAATTCCACGGCCAAATCCCACCCTTCACTCAATGGCCAAAGATTTCATCAATTGACTTATCAGGTAACAACCTAAATGGTTCATTACCTTATGATGGCTACCTCGCTCTACATAACCTAACCAATGTTATTCTTCGTAACAACTTGATAAGTGGTGTCATACCTCCATCTTTGTTTTCCAACCCTTCTTTGGAGTATTTAGATCTCTCGCAAAACAGTTTCACTGGAAATTTTCTGTTGTATCCCAAGATATCTTCTAAGTTGGCAACACTTGATGTTAGCAATAACAAACTGCAAGGACGAATCCCAAAACTATTGTCAGAGTTTATAGGACTACAAAAATTGGATCTTTCATCAAACAATCTCACTGGAACTGTGCATCTAAGTTTCATGAAAAATATTAAGGACCTCAAATATCTATCTCTATCCTATAATAAGTTGTCTGTGATAGATGAAGATGGCAGTCATTCCTACACAAAATATCCAATAACGGGTCTGGGGTTGGCATCATGTAACCTATCACGTGTACCTAAATTCTTGATGCAACAGAGATGTATTAACTATTTAGACCTTTCAAATAACAATATTGGTGGACGCATTCCTGATTGGATATGGAGAATTGCATCAAGAATTCCTTTTGAAACTAATGCTATCCCTACCCTTGATCTCTCCCATAATTTATTTACCAGTGTTGCCATAGATTTATCAAATACATCATTTGTTTATCTTGATCTCCATTCCAACAGGATTAAGGGAGCACCCCCACTACCCCCACTACAAATTTACCAATTAGACTACTCCAACAACCATTTCAATTCTTCTATCACGCTCGAGTTTTGGTCACGCATTAGCAGCTATGACAACCCGTTGTCACTGTCATTGGCAAACAATAGCATTATTGGAGAAGTTTCCCATTTGATCTGCAACGCAACTAATATAGAAGTTCTAGATCTTTCTTTTAACAACTTCAGTGGATTAATACCACCTTGTTTGTTGAAACCAAACAACGGGCTTCAGGTGCTGAACTTAAGAGGTAACAATTTCAATGGACCCTTGCCTCAAGACATCAACGCATATTGTACACTTCAAATAATAGATCTCAATGGCAACAAGTTGGAGGGAAAATTGCCGGTGTCTATGATCAACTGTAAGATGCTTCAAATCCTAGATGTCGGAAACAACCTGATAATGGACACTTATCCAGAGTGGCTGGGAGGTCTTCCTTTGTTGAAAGTGCTTGTTCTGAGGTCAAACAAGTTTCATGGTCCCATCGATTACTCTGGGATGAACAGACTGCAAGTTCTGGACCTTTCTTCAAACTCTTTAATGGCAGCATACCTACACGATTCCTCAAGCAATTCAACACTATGATGGTGGTTTCTTCAGGAGCTCCCAGCGTGTATGTTGGAATTATTATCGAATCAGGACTTGTACCAGAACCATTATTAGGATATCATCTAGTTGACCATCCATACCACAGCGAATCGATCACGGTCACGCTCAAGGGGCAAAAAATAACTCTGGTACAGATACTTTCAGCATTCATGACCATTGACTTATCGAACAACAACTTCGAGGGTATCATTCCCGATAATATTGGTGACCTGAAGCTTCTCAAGGGGCTCAACTTGTCCAGGAACTCCTTCACTGGAGGGATCCCTCCCAGGATTGCGAACATGCTGCAGCTGGAATCACTTGATCTCTCTGACAACAATCTCTCCGGGGAGATCCCTCCTGCAATGGCTCAGATGTCGTTCCTCGAGGTGCTCAACCTCTCCTACAACCGCCTGTCAGGGCCTATACCACAATCGGGCCAGTTCTTGACGTTCCCAGACTCATCATTTCTGGGGAACAATGGGCTGTGTGGGAAGCCACTGCCACGCCTATGCAAGACCAATGATGTGCCACCAGCTGCTGCTACAGAGGGATCTTCTAAAGAGCTGGGTTGGGAAATTTTGTCAGTTGAGGCAGGGATTATTTGGGGCTTGGTCATCGTGGTTGCAACCACGCTGCTGTGGGGGAACGGGAGGAGGTGGCTATACTGGCATGTGGACAAGTCTCTGCTGTATGTTCTTCAGCCATGGATCGACGGCCGTCACCACTAAAATGAATTATGTGTATGCTAGTGCTTGTATATCTTAATGTGGCCCCGGTGGACAGCATTGTAGTATGTATATTTGAGGCTAGGAAAATAAATCTATGTGGTCCCGGTGGACAGCATTATAGTATGTATATTTCAGGCTTGGAAAATAAATTTAAGTGGTGCGTCTGCATTTTAAGACACTGTCTTTTAGCCAAAGAAAAAAATTTAGTGTCATCTGGAACTTTGATATGTACTACTATACTATATGATGTTTATTCTATATATGATTTATTAGGAAGCGAAAGTCTGTTTTGACAGGAAATGAAACGGCAACAGAAAACTAGAGATACTGAAAAGTTAACACCGTTTTACTTTCAGATTTACTAAATGAACAACATAGCATATACGCAGTTGATACCAGTACTGCCGGACACTGATCAGTGGCAACAATGCCATAGCTGCCTTCTCATGAACTACTAAGAAGTATAAGAACCCCCATCGTCAAAGGCTCAAAGCCAACCAAATCCGTATAGTTACCCACAAAGCAAAACAATATAGAGTAAAATGCACCACAAGTACTTAAACTATTGTGGGTGTCTCAAATGGGTACTCCAACTCAAAAACCGACCATCTAGATACTTAACTATTATGGGGGTCTCAAATGGGTACTTCAGCATACATGGACAAGCCACCTGGACGCCCATTTTGTTTGCATGACTGATGCATCATATCCGGTCGATCCACCTGTGCTGGACATCTCCAAAACGAGTACAACATACTAGTGATTTGCGCGCGCCCATGCTACACAGATGTAGTACTGCATGTCCAAAAACATCCTAGGTGATCTTATTCTGTATTTTCATAGCAAAATATAGACGAGTCTTCAAAAATATTGTTCTTTCCTTGATGAATCACCTATGGTAATTAAAGTCTGATATAGCTGCCATGAATGTGATTTTGTTTGTTAGATGGAGATAAATAAAGGTAGAGAACTAACCATTGTAGTGACCCAAATATAATTGGAAGTATAGTCTGAATAGAGTTGGTCAGCTTACTGAAGAGGCAACCAGCATAACTTCCCCTCGCAGCCTTGGAAAAAAACCACTTTGTATCACAACTCTAAATCAAGGAAGAATAACATTCCATTTCATGGCCCACGAAGACACCTTGGAGGATGCCGCTGCGAAGCCGGAGGATCGCCGCCCAAAGCCTCTCACGGATTCCGGCGTCGAAGCGCGGGGAGTACCTGATCCTCAAGCGTCTTGGCCAGGTCTCGCCTCTGACTGAGTCCACGGCGGCTAACAAGTTCGACGCTCTTTTTGGTGGGCATCCAGAGGACGATGAGGCTCTCAGGGAAATCTTCCACGACGGTCGCAACGTCGGTGGGCGCAAAAGGCGCCGCCGTGCGCCACACGCGCGGGCTTGAGCCAGCCATGGTTGTCGCCATGTGTTGGAACAGTTGTTTAGTTAGCGAGTAATAGGCTTTTGCAGTTCGTTTGTGGGGCGTGCTTTTATTGCTTTTATTGTTAAATCTTGTAAGCACCCCGGTTGTACTAAAACTGTTCTTCTTAATCAAAATACGCGCAAATCTTTTGCGTGATTGAGAAAAACATTCTATTTCATGCAAACTTACCAAGGGTTCTTGTTTTTGGAGAGAAACCATCTCATTTCTGAATGTGGATCACTGAACTCTAGACCTGAATAGGTACATACAAATCTGGTTGGGATTCTTTTTTTTCTATGCAATGTAAAATCAAACGCATTTATGTGGGCTCTTGAACTTCTCTTGAATCTCATGGCTGGTAAAGTGGTATTCCAGTGCGGATTAGACAAACTTTCCAGTTCAAGCATGCTAAAAAAAGGCATTTTTCACAAACCAGAACTATAATGAACTGAAAACTTCATGTGCAGTGATAGAAAAAATTAATCCAAGTCAAAACTGTAGAAAACAACGATAGAAGAATAGCATGTCTTTGGTCAATTTGTCGAAAATAGGCAATGTATTACGATATATCAAGTAGAATAAAAATATCAGGTAGAACAAATTTCATAAGAAAGCAAATGCTAAATTTTATTTCATAACCTGATATGACCATCATCCAGATGGGCATCCAGGTGGCTTGTCCATGTATGCTGAAGTACCCATTTGAGACCCCCATAATAGTTTAAGTACTTGGATGGTCGGTTTTTGAGTTGGAGTACCCAATTTAGACCCCTACAATAGTTTAAGTACTTATGGTGCATTTTACTCAACAATATAAGTACAATAGCACCGAGTCTTTTTAAAAAACCAGAGACAAGCCCCTGTCCATTGCATTCCAGCAGGACATAGTTTTCAGTGCACCTAACCTAAGTCTCTTCTCAAGCTTCCATCGGTTATATACTATTTCTTCTACTGTAAACCAGTTGTGTATCCAGGATTATAACTATAACCCAGTATATGCCTAGCCCAAAATCTAATATACAATACGGTGTAATTCAACACAAATTTTCGTAAATTGACTTCCTATAACCACACAC
Source organism: Themeda triandra (assembly GCA_018135685.1). Classification (NCBI taxonomy): domain Eukaryota; kingdom Viridiplantae; phylum Streptophyta; class Magnoliopsida; order Poales; family Poaceae; genus Themeda; species Themeda triandra. The sequence goes on along the minus strand of JAENPR010000015.1, from coordinate 125,332 downwards.
AAAACACAGACAGCAAATGAATAGATCCCTAACAATCCAAATATCGAATCTGGCACCAATTTAACAGATGCACAATCTCTAAGCACAATTTCAGAGCCCCTAAATGACAGGCAGGCCCTTTGACTTCGGCTTACGGACTCACCAGGGGCCCGCCTGCCAGAGGGTGGTCGACCTCGCACCTCGCCTGTCAGAATCCGCCTGCGCTGCGCTGGAGGAGCTAGTCTTCCGTCAGGCGAGGCAGCGACCTGACTGGGCGCTGGAGGGAGGAGCCTGGAGTGTGTCAGGCCTTGGGCCCTTTTTAGCGAATGAGCCCAATTGATCAGAGGCCCATATCACACTTTGGCCCAACTCTATCGAGCCCAAAGTTGCTGTTTGTCCGCCGGCCGTCCTACATCGCGAGAAACCATGGCGTCCTTGTGCCGCTCCTCCGCCGCCGCCGCCGCGAGGTCAGCGGCGCTCCGGTCGAGAACGTCGACGGCCAGACGGTTCCTGGCAGCGACGTCTCCTGTAGTACCTCCATGCATCCGCAGGTCGCGCACAACGCCCTCCTGAATACCCCTGTCTGTTCTCATCCTTCCTGTCTCAGGCGTCAGGCCCATCGTAGCGGCGGCGCTGGCTCCGCGTGCTGGAGCTGCCTCTCCCAAGGTGAACCACTGAACACTTAGCGTCGTCCTCCCTTCTTTTCTGTATGTTTGCAATTGGATGGGAAAATCCTCGTTGGTGAGTGATGTTTCTGTTGCTGGTTGTGTGATTCTGAAGTAGCCCTGCTTTGTTCGCGTGAGAAATGGAATGTGTTGCACCTGTTGCCTGACATGTTCATGAGATGGGGTACTGCATTTCAAGTCACCTATGCAGCTCAAGTTTATTTGCTCGCATGGTATCTTGCTATTACAAATAGCCTCCATATATCGCCCAAATCATTCGCACTTATTTGCAAAACAATAAAACCTGACATCTGTGCATTTCCTATGCCTTGCCCTAAAATACATGATACATGTTTCGTGACATTCATAATTATTCCATGACTTGTAGATGGTAAATTTAGGTGGATATATCTGTGACATACCATGAAACTAATGAGTTCTTATTGATTTGGTTTATGCTTCTGTTATTTTTATTCAATGCCTACATATTCATTTGCATCTAGGTGCCACCTATGACGCCTTATGTTGCCTAATGCACATGTGAGCCATTTGTTGAACAACAGAACCTATGATTTCCACATTTTGTACACCTTCCTCTGAAATACATGAGCCTTTTTATGTCATTCATGATTATATCTTGTGGTTAGTGGATTCATATGAATATCTGTGGCATACCATGGAATTATCCACTCCTTCCTATTCTGCTATACATTACAATCGTTTTTAATTCGATTACTATAGTAATTGGCTGTATGACTAGGATTATTTGTGGCTTACCTGTGTACCTACTAAAACATTTTCTTTGTGTGCCAACCCACAACAGCTTGCATGCCAAAGGCAAACACCAGTCCAGGGAAAAAAATCCTAAAACATTTTCTTTGTGTGCCAACCCACAACAGCTTGCATGCCAAAGGCAAACACCAGTCCAGGGGGAAAAAAAAAAAATCATCTACAACATCCTTCCTGAAGTTGGCTATGTGTCTGAACATGCACAGCAACATTCAAATTATTTTGTCAATGGCGCTGCTCCTTTACCCAACAGGTAAAACTGCTACAAATTTAATTCATCCGTCGATATAAAATGCAAGCTGCCCCTACCATAAAATGTTAGTTTTACCATTTACTCAGCTCCAGATGTATCTGCAAAAGGTTGCGCGAGTCTTTGATACAGAATCGTCATGCTTCCAGTCTAGAAATGTTTTTTTAGTGCTATTATGGAGAGAATCAACTTTTACGTGTTCATATCTTAGAGAATTTGCCTCTGGCTACCCTTACCGATGCACACCACAAATAATTGAGATGCATACATGTATTAGAAGAAAAAAAAAATGTCAGCTGACTCTGACTAGCCCGCGGTGATTGCCGCGGGGTTCTGGCTAGTGCTTACAACATTCTGTTTCATCACTAAAGATAGAGCATACATTAACCATCCAGCCATTTCAACAATCATGGCATATCTGTTTGCAAGTACAACATTTTGGCACAACAACATAAATGATGATGTGTTGGTTATTACTGCACAAAGATTGAAATACTATTAAACTTGGAAACTTTGCCAAGTGGGCCGCCCTTACATATGAGCAGCTGCTTTATTACACCAGACCTACTTGATGTTTATAATACTCCTTGGAGTAACCACGAATGATGCTCCTCACATGAGCGATCTGCTCGGCAGAAAGCTGGCTGCATGTGGGCATGGCCAAAGCATCCCTTGCCATCCGAGCCATGGTTGGGTAATCCAAACTGTGAACCTTCCACCAGTTCAAAATGTCAAAACTTTCTATTCGAGGGGCAAGGCAATCTTGCAGGTAATGATCAAGTTCCGTCCTGGCTTCTGGATAACTGATGGCAACTTCAGGTGTCATACCAGCCAGTGTGCGGCAATGCTCATCCCATGCTTGTTCTAGTGTACCAGCTTTGCCATCGGTCATCACTTTGGAAACATCTGAATATGTGCCACTGGTTCCTCCATCATACTGAACGTAATCACTATACAGATTCCTGATGTTTCTTGTTACCTCAGAGATATAGTATGCAGCTCTCTCGTGACTAAATACTCTTCTAAAGCTGAATTCTATGTACTTGAGCTTGTAGTGGATCCAGTATGATTGGTATAGACCATACTAGGTATGAATCTTCTAGGCTTTTGTCTAAATAGTCCATAGCCTTCCTAATAACATCTGCAGTGTATCTACCAGCTCTTGCTATTTCAGTTTGCAGCACTTCTCTTACACTGAACAGCTCTGCAAGACAAAGATTTGAAGTGGGGGTGCTGGACACAGAAATTCTTTTGATGGCACAGTATATTCTTCTCCAGACGTTGCAGAGCACTTGTATCAATTCCATGTCTATGCCTGGAATTATACAAGAACCTTCACTGCGAAGGACTTCCAAAGAACAATAGCATGAGTACCAGCGATCTCTGTCTGCCCGTGGGTTATCTAGGCCAAGACACGAGAGGAGATGCTGGCGCCTTTGTCTAGTCAGACGTAAATCTTGCACCCCTGACTCTATAGCGTTTTCAGTGGCAGTGTCAATAACCAAATCTGGATGAAAAACAAGATGTCGACCAATTGTGTGGAGCACAGTATCCATGTAAGTGTCACAGATTACTTCTCTCCTCCTCCATGGGTGTGTGCTAGGATATTTTTCCTTGATGTAATCATTGGGTTTGGTCAGTACAGGTTTGTCCCTTTTATCCCGTGCCACCATGAACACCCTATCCAAGGCATCAAGCCCTGGGATACCATCCTCATCACCATCCATGACACGGTCAATGGCCAGTGAGCAGATATCATGAAAACTTAGGGCGACCTCAGGGACTCCGGATAGGGGGCCATGGAAGAGAGGCCAAAGTACATGATCATAGGCATCCATGACCACCCGGTGGAGATTCCAGTCATTGTCGATGAAGTGGCACGAGGTGTAGAAGACGCCCTCCTCGACAGCTTCAGCTCTGCCCACGGCTAATCTGATGCGGCCAGAGGTATTCCGTAGCCTGGAGAACAGGTCCTTCCTTGTTCTGTCAAAGATATCGTCACACATCTCCTCGATGGCTTGGCGCGAGGGCAGCTTGAATGCAGGGTTGAGGCGGTGAACGAAGCTCCTGAAGTGGCCGTCCTCCACGACCGACGGGTCGTATCCATTCAACGCGACCATTTGAGCCAGATCTCCATTGGCGGCGGCGGCGGCTGCTGTTGCTTCTTCTTCTTCTTCTTCAAAGCCGGTCTCACCTTTTAATGATTCATCTGAGCGTGACGGAGCACAGTGCGGTAGCGGTGGTGGCAGTGGCAGTGGCAGCTGTGGTGGTGCCTGTGTTTGGTGCAGTTCGCGGCGCACTCCGTCGCGTTCATTGCATATCTTGACGTGCCCCCACAGGCTGCTCGTGCCGCTTTTGGTGGCGGCGCCGAGCACCAGATGGCACCGCTTGCACCGAGCTTTGTCCTTGCCATCAGCGGCTACGAAGCGGGTAAAGTGCTCCCACACGGCGGACCGGGGCGCTGTCCCACGCTTCCGGCTCGGCCCTTGGGTGCTCTCCTCCTCTGCCATGTTCTTCGTCCGTGGCCAAGTAGCGAAACAAATGCTGGTATGATCGAGGTCGAAAAGGGGCTTGGGGTTGGGGAACTCACAAGTCACAATAATCCTGGCGTGGTGTGGTGGTCAACCGGCCTTATAGCATCGGAGAATAGTAAGCAGTAGTAACTCCAGTGATCTCCGGCATGCTGCAAGGCTATCCCCAAGCTCGCCGCGGCGACCGACAGAGGCGTAGGAAGCGGCTGGATCAACCGGAGTAGAGAGGAAGAAGGCGACTAGATAGTGCAGGAAGGAAAGTTCTATGCAGAGCACAAACGCGACGAGAGTAATGAACAAGCAGGGGTAGCTGGCCCTGGGGAGTTAGGGAACAAGAGGCGACTTGCTAAAAATTGTTAATTACTACTTGCATTGTTCCTCTCAACTCCCGTGTTCAAAAGTCCGATCAAGCCTATTATTCTACAGTTGTACACGTCAACTATAGCTTCGGTCGCTTCTTTATAAAGGAAGCAAAAGTTGCGGCATCTTTGGGTGATGATGGGTTGACCTTGACCTTTCGCCATTGTGGTTTGCTCCCTCACCTCTCTGCGCTCCGGTCTCCGGGTTGAGGGTAGGGCACATCTTCCTGCGCGTGAAATTGCAAAAGACAATCCTATAAGCTATTGCGATTTCCAAAGATACCCCCCACGCTCTAGCCGCGCTGGGACGATGGGTGTGTTGGGAGGATGATGATCCAATTGTGAATCATCTTCCAATTTGTATTCAGACCATTGGTTGCCGTCACGGGCGCGGTCATTGAGTAATGAAGTCATATTTCCATTTCAAAAAAAAAAACTACTTTTCTGAGTTTTTTGGTTTGATTTTTTCAATGTTATAAAGAGAACTATAAATATTTAAGACATCAAATAAATATATTATGAAAATTAAATTAATGTAGAGTCCAAAGATTATTTGCTGAGTTTTTTTAATTTTCAAAGTTATGAAGAGAACAAAGATTTATGAAAATGAAATAAATATACTATAAAAATATAATTAATGAAGAATCTAATGTGAAACTTTCAAACCCCACGGACATTGCACGATGTTGAAAGTTGTGAAAGCAAAGAAAAAATATACTGGATTTTGGGCTATCATGGGGTTGATAGTTTTTTTTTTCTTATCATGGGCTCGATAGAGTTAGACCAAAGTATTATATGGGCCGTTGTCAATTGGGCTCAGCCCAGACCTCCTCCTCCCAACTAAGCAGCAGGGCCTCAGCCCCTTTCGGCCGCCATCGCAAGAAACCATGGCATCCTTGTGCCGCTCCGCCGCCGCCGCCGTCACTAGATCAGCGGCGCTCCGGTCAAGATCCTCGATGGCGCGGCCGTTCCTGGCGGCGAACACTCCTGTAGCGCCGCCACGCATCCGCAGGTCCCACACAACGCCCCCCTGGATCCCCTCATCCCCTTTTTGTTCTCGCCATTTAGCTGGGACCTCTGTCCAAGCGACCCTGGAAGCCTGAAAATGTGTGTGCGCTTTTGTTCGTCCTTCCTGTCTCAGGCCCCTCGTAGCGGCGGCGCTGGCGAGTCTGGAGTCGCTCATGCCGCTGCACAGCGCGGTGGCCGCCGCGCGGCTGCGGTCCTGCATCGCCGCCGACACCGCGTGCTGGAGCTGCCTCTCCCAAGGTGAACCACTGAACACTTAGCGTCCTCCCTTCTTCTTTTCTGTATTCTTGCAATTGAATGGGAAAATCCTCGTTGGTTAGTTGTATTTTTGTTGCTGGTTCTGTGATTCCCGATGCTGAAATTGCACATGAGAACTGAAATGTGTTGCATCTGTTGTCTGACATTTTTCATGAGATGGGGTATTGCATTTCAGAACGGATTTTGTAGATTTTATTTATTCCATGTATCTAGGGATATAAAAGTTTAGGCATCACATTACTCTTGTCTCAGACGGTTGTATACGAAACCACTGGATTTAGTGAATCAGTATAGCTTGCTTAGTTAGCCTAGGAGAGCATCATGTTGCTTGCTGGCAGTGATTAAATTAAAGTTTAGAAGAACCTGTGCTCATCTATGTGTAATAGTGTGCCTAGTTTACTAAAAGAAGCAACATCAACTTGTGTTTATCTGCTACTAGGAAATTGAAGAAAAAAATAATATGTATTGTGATATATCGTGATGCCTATAGCAATTATCTTATTGTATTAATTTTTTTTCTCTTTCTAAGATGTTTTTCGCCTAAAATTCTGTGCAATTCTAAAATTCTTAAGACTGGTAGTGCATTCCTGCATTATAGACTATTTAGGTTGCACAATTGATGTAGGGACTGCTGTAGAAAACAGTATTGTTTCAATCATGTACGAGTAGTTGTTATCTTGTATTGGCAACAAATCAACATCATTCTAATTACTGTTTGCTATCAACCTGATAGGTTTGACCAAGCGCATCTGACCATGGCTAGGGACAAAATGCTAAAGAGACTGGCTCATGTACTACTGCATCATGAATTAATTTTTCAGTATCTTTGTGTTATTCTGTAAGGATTAGTTCATAGTGTTATATCTGATTCCATCATTCGATGGAGTAACAAAGATATGTTTCAGATCCTTAATGTTTTTGGTGATTATGGCTTGGTTATCTTTGTTGCAATTTGACCACTATGTTCTTAACTGTTCTATTGGTATCAAATCCATTGTCAAATAAATATGGCATAAACTGCCTTTTTGAACAACTGATGCACATGAGAATTTTGGTTATTGATCCTTAAAATTTTCAAAGGCGGAGTATACCTTAGGTCAGATATTGTCATTTACTGTTGAGTTTTTTTAATATGGTCTAATAGAATCTAAGTTCCTGTATTTCTGCCTACCATATCAATGTGCATATTATGTCCTGTCCTTCTGTATTCTTAAGTTGAGGCATTTAACAAACATGACTGCCTTTTGCGCTTAATAATCCGTACAAATCTGCTTATATTTTCAGATTTGAAAACTAAAGTATCCTTTACCATTTTTTTTATCATGACCAAGGCTCCTCATCTTGCACATTTTCTGATTGAGCTTTCTTCTTTTGTTTGCAAACAATACAATAGATTTTGCTCTACCTCGGTAATGAAGGCTGAAGAAGGCGACTAGTTCAAACAACACCGCCAAGTTCCAATTCATCTCCTTTAATTTGATGCACTGAAGTTCTAAAAGAATTTGGCTGTCAGCAGTTCTAAATCATGTTAGTGCTTTTTGTGTGATGATAGTTCTATGCATGGTTCTTGTAGATTGAAATGTTCTGATCTTAGTTCTTATGACAAGCCTTCTAAATATCTTGGGCATAACACAAACTATTGGGTATATGTCTCCTGCACATTTACCATTTTATAATCAACAATGAACTGCTTTATCAGACAAGGAACAATCAATTACACAGCTAGTGTTTATGCTTGGATAGAAAATATGAATCTGTTGATGCTTGTGTTGTGTTTATGTTTGGATAGAAAATATGAATCTGTTGATGCTTGTGTTGCCATTCACTGCACTGTGCATGGAACGACGAGATCCATTGCTGCTATTCCAGCAATCCTAATAGCGATATGTAAAATCTTGCTATTCATTCTTCACCGCGACAGCACGTTTTTCAGGATAAATTATCAGGATACAAACTGGCAGAGTGTAGTACACTGCACAAACGTATTGCCATGCAGAAGTAGCAGATGGCAGGTGCCAACAATTAGGAGGGACATAGCGTAGGCTATTGAACAATGTCTACACCGCCCTATTCTTCTTGGTCTTTTAAGGTTTATTTCCATATGCTGCCTTCGAATAATCACGAAGGATGCTCTTGACATGGGCGAGTTGGTCAGAAGAAAGCTTACTGCATGTTGGCATGGCCAGAGCGTCCTCGCCATCTGAGCCACCGTCGGGTAATTCCAGCTGTTCTTCTTCCACCATTTGAGAATGTCAAAACTCTCTGTTGGAGGGACAAGGAAATCTTGCAGGTAACGATCAAGTTCCTTCTCAGCCTGCAGACTACTGTCAACATCAGTTGAGCGCCTTCTGCTATCCTGCAAACTGCAATGCTCAGCCCATGCTTCTGCTAATGGATCAGCGTGGCTGCCGATGGCCGTTACTGTGACAAGATCTGAATTTGCAATATTAGTTCCAGTGCCATATTTAATGTAATCGGCATACATCTCCTTCATTTGTTCTGCTATTTTGGAAATGTAGTATGCGGCCTCAGAAGAATCGCCAAATGCCCTTTTGAAGAGGAATTCTATGTATGTGAGCTTGTACCGGGGATCCAGTATAAGTGGTACAGACCATACCAGGTATGAATCTTTTATGCTTTCATCTAAACTGTCCATTGCTTCTCCAAGAACATCTGCAACATCCTTGCCTTCTAAAAAACCATCAAATATCTTGTAAACATTTGCATTGTCTCCACTTGCCCGTGCTAGTTCCGACCGCAAAACTTCCCTAAGCTTAAACAATTCTACGAGACAGAGATTTGAAGTGGGAGAGTTGAAGGCAGAAATCCTTTGGATGGAATGGTCCATTTGCCCCCAAATGTTATATAATAGTCCAGTGAATACTACAAGCAATCCCCCTTCATTTGGATCTTCCTTGCGAAGGAGTTGAAGCAAACAGTAGCTAAAGTACCACTCTTCATCATATGCCCACAGGTTATCTAGAACGAGTTGTGAAAGAAGCTTCTGCCTCTTTTGTCTAGTCAAATCCCAATCGTCCAATTCAGGGGTTATATCAGAAACGAAATCCCGATCTAAAGTAAGGCGTCTAGCAATGGAGTGAATCACACTGTCCATGTATGTGGTACTATTTAGTGTTGTCCTTGTTGGCAGATTGGCATCGGATTTGTTTTGCTCTATTTGATTCCTCAGCTCAAGGATACGACTCCTGGATTTCCATACCATGAAGAAGAGATTATCTAACACATAACGCTCTGACAAATCATCCACGACTTCAGTAATAGAACCAATTTCATCCACAACATGAACTCCTAGTATGGGTCCATAACTGTCAAGGACATCTGCATCCAAGTAAGCATCCATGATTACCTTGTGAAGGTTCCATTCATCATCGATGAAGTGGCATGCCGTATATAAGACCTCCCTTCCTATGACTGTAACTGTACCCACTGCCAAACTGAGCCTCCCAGGAGCGCGCCTCATCCTGTCGAAGAGATCCTTCCTTATTTGATCAAAGACACCATCGCACATCTCCTCTATGTCCATGCGCGAGGGCACCCTGAATTCAGGATTGATGCTTGCCACGAAGCTCCTGAAGCAGTCGTCCTCTAGGAGCAAGGGATCAAATCCGCGTAACGCGATCATCCGGGCGAGGTGTTCGCTGGCTGCTTCCTGCAGGACAGACTTGCGAATCGACCCACCAGGGCCTTCTGGAGATGGAGCACAAGGAGGGGGTAGCAGCGGCTGATGCTGTGGTGGTGGAGCTGCCTCAGAACCCACAGCAATAACAGGGGCAGCTTCCTGTGGATGAAATTTTCTCAAGTGCTTCCACATGTTGGCCGTACCATCCTTTGATTTAAGCACCTTCTGGCAATAGTTGCACTCGGCTTCGTTGAGCAATTTCCCATGGTCATCTGTGGCACGGGAGAAGTGTTGCCACACATCGGACTTCTTTGGCATCTCGCGCCTCGTGGTTGATGTCGCCGCCCTGTGCGTCTTGAGGAAGAGTGGCCTAATCAATGTGCAAGCATGGTTTGGTTTGCTATCTCTATATGAGATGAGATGCAGTGCAGTGAAGTGACCAAATGAATGGGTGGCAAGCTTGCTTTGCACTATGTTGATGCTCAGATGCAGTGCAGTAGTAGTAGTACTCCTCGATCTGAGGTACCTCAAACTAAATACCAGCAGGCAATACAGAATAGTAGTATACTACTTCATTAGGATCAAGTAGTTTCCAACATGTATGTGATTAAAGGAGTGCAGAGAAAGGATCTAGTACAATCGTAAGACAAAGAGAATTAGGGGAAACAGAATGGATTCAAGCTCTGCTTATTATAAGGATAACAACAACTTGCTGATCCAATTCATAGTCTGTTTAATTATGATCCATTGATTCCTCTTTCTATGCCCAAAAAAAAAAAAAAACATCAAATCCATGAAGTCAAACTATTCAAGGCTCCAAGCGAAGATTTACGGAAAAACAGAGGACGATTTGGGGAACTTACAAGGTGATGGAGCACCTAGCTCCCAGCTGCGCGCCTGGAGGGAGGGCGGAGCCGATCTCGGCGAGGAGTGTCTGGTCTTGTCAATGGCAAAATGCGATGTCAAACTGAGTTGTAGCGTCGTAGGCAAGGCAACCCAACGGTGAAGAGGAGCAAGGGGACCTCGGTCTGATTCCCTTTCTTCGGCTATGGTTTGGCCACGTCGCCAGAAAACCCCACCCACCAAAAATATCTACCGGCTCTCCCACTCCCCTCGCAAAAAAAAAAAAAAAAAAAAAAAAAAAAAAAAAAAAAAAAAAAAAAAAGCCGGCATCCTCTCCGTTTCCCTCTCCCTCGATCTCCCGATGCCGCGGCGAGCGTGACGACGGCGCCCTCTGCGGGTGGGGCGCCGGCGGCCCCCTCCCCCCCTCGGCTGCGGCAGCCCCGCCACCTCCTCGGCACAGTGCCGCCTCGCTCCCCTTCCTCTCTCCCTCTCAACCGTCTCGATTTGGCGCTGGCCCCCGCGTGCCCGCCCTTCGGCGCGGCGTCGCGCCGGCGTGCCCGCCGGCGGGCGGTGCTCGCGCTGGCCGTCCTCCGGCGAGGCAAGGGCCCGGTGGTGGGCGCAGGTGCTGTCCCCTGCGTCTCTCTCTTGCTTGCGCACGGCGCTGTTGACCTAGGGTTTCGCCGATGCGTCACCAAACCGGATTGGGCCGCCAGCGGGTGGCGCACGCGAGCGGCTACGCTCCCGGGTTCTGCGGCCCCTGCTCGCTTCTCTACCACTGCACAGAAGCCTAGCTACCTGGTACGGATGGATATGGCCACTTCCTCTTTCCTATTTGTACTTGATTACAAAGTGATAGATTCATCTGTTGGTAAATTATGATAAACCATCTTCATGTTAATTCCATCACTACTGGAAACTTCAACCCAATACTATTTTGTGTTAAGGTGTTCAGTGGCTGCATTTCCAAACATCATGGTTATGCAGCATTCCAATGTGATATTGAATTAATAAGTTTGCATTCCAGCTTTTATTAAGATGGTTTATATGTTCCATGCTCTACTTGGATTACCTGTGCGCATCCTTTAATTGCTCGAAAGAAATTACAAATTGGTACATTCATTTGTTGCCAAATTCTGAAGAAAAAACTTTGTTAATTCTTTCGCTGTCAGAAATTTGAGCCCAATGTGTTGTTGTGCTGCTCTCTTGTGTTAAGGTGTTAATTCCATCTTCTACTCACATATCTCTCACTCATGGATGATGCACAGCAAGTGCTCAACAAGTTGGCTCCGCACCAATTTTGGTTGCTAATTACTAACCAAATAACCATGCTCATGTTTCTGCATGCACAATGATGGAGGTGGACATATGTGCTGTTTCCACCAAGTTCTATGTGTTAAAAGAAACGAACAAGAAGCACGTCGACAAGGTGCCCTTGCTCAAAAGTTAGTTCAGTTTTGGAAGCTCACCATATGTGTTAAACTGTTAGTCCAATTCCATCTTTTTTTTACATAAGGGAACCAAGTTCCAATCCAATTCAATCTTCTACCAACGAATGATTTACTCATGGATGATGCACATCACGTGCTGCACAATTTCCCTTCAAAATGATTTTTTGTTAGTAACCAGATAACCACCCTCAGGTTTATGCACCAAAAAGAATCGAGGTGGACACATCTACAGTTTACGACAACAAAATTAGACACCCACTCCCATTGCCATGCAGTGTCTTGGAAAATAAAGAGCCAGGTAAAGAGTTGCTAGCCAGGAGGACTGGGATTTCCAGTTCATGTACCTTCTTCTTCGACTTTTAGTTAGCTAGGTGCATTTCATGAAATCTTAGCCTTTTCTTGAGGTCTCTTAAGCTTCTCCAAATATTGGTTGCTGTGTGCTAACATGCTGATTTTACCAGGAAACATTTCAGATGTGCTGGAACTTCGTAATGGCATCGACGTCACCAACAAATTCAGCCTGCAACCCCTGCACCAGTGCACTAGAAGGCAGTCTGACTTGCCTAGATTCGTTGTCGGTCTGATGGTGAGTTAATAGATGAATGGATCTTTTGCAAACATGTACATGAAGCTGGAATTGTAGAAACAAAAAATATAATATATGAGAAGTGGAGGATTGATGGTCTAGCTATTCCTTACTTAGGTTTCATGTTTTTGCATGTATACCTAGATTGGTTGGTTTCAGGAAGGGTCTTAAGTAAAAGAAGAGATAGGGGAACCATTTGAATGGTACATCGTTAATTAACATGTATAGTTATAGCCGATGCAAGAAAAAATGTCTCTTTGTTTCAAGTAAATCTCAATAACGTGGTTTTTTTTAATCAAAATTAAACCTGGCACTCATACTTCGTTGTATTTTATGTAGCTATTTAGGTCCGGAATCATAAGGTTTGTGCCTCTAGAAAAAAAAAAAAACCTTGGTAACTCATTATTCACTGTACTGCCAAAAGACCATGATACTCTGTTTAGCAGGTACTGTATTATTGCTGAGGGGACCTTTGGTTTTTTTGTACATGTTGAAGTGTACTAAGCGATAGCTATCCATCATGTGTAGCAGCAAGTGGCCAACCACCTCTTTAAAGATAAATTTCAAGGTGGGCAGGCTCCATTCTGATGGCAAGAAGTTCAACAAGGACAATTTATCTCTCCTTTTCTGCAGCAACGTAAAGTCCACCACTGCGCCACAACATTTTCTTCTCTCAAAATGTGAAGGTACCATTTGAATACTTTAACTTGCTCCAAATATTAGATAAATGTAATATGTTATCTATTACAATGTATGAGAATTCATGTATTAAAGTGTATGGCAATTCATCTTCTGAAGTGTATGTCTTCCCAGTGTTTCCTTTCCTTCCCAGTTATTTTAGTTATAAGCTTCCTGAATACTGCAGATACATAGATAATCCCAGGCATCTGAAACCTGGAACCCTGGGTTTTGATATTTTCAAAATTCCTCTTATTTTCTCTGGAAGATTTGTTATTTGGAATAAGGATACTTGGTTTATACATATTAGTTCACACATTTAGATTGAACATATAGCCTTAGTCTTGCCATCTCCACATCGTCTTAAGATGTATGAAACATTTGGACAGACTTCTGAAGTGTATGTACATCAAGCAGTTGAAGGTAGAGGTGTACATGAAGCGGCAGCTACATAAGATGAGCAGAAAGGCTACATGCTTCGGTATACCTATTCTGATATATGAGTGTGTCAATCCCTCTTTTCTATTTTAGAATACGTAATTTTAAGATCACGGAGTATCTCTATATGGAACTTCACCATGACAGTAGTTGGCCATGATGCTCCTTTTATTTTGCATCTGATCATCTTTGATATTTAAACTAATTTCCAGTAGTTATGCCACTTTATGAATTTGCAGATAACATGGTTATTTTAGTTATAGGCTTCCTGAGCACTGCAGATACATAGATAATTCTAGACATCACAAACCTAGAAACATGGATTTTGATAATTTGAAAATTCCTCCTATTTTTTCAGGAAGATTGTTATTTTGGAATAAGAATACTTGGTTCTTACAAATTAGTTCACACATTTAGACTGAAACATGTAGCCTTAGTCTTGCCATCTCCACATCGTCTTAAGATGTATGAAACATTTTATTGGACAGACTTCTGAAGTTATTTTTTTTTGCTCTATCAAAAATAATGTCTTAATAGTACTGCCAATATATATGGAAGGGAGACAATGTTCAGTTGATTTTTTTTAATCACCCTTAGGCAACAGCCTGGAGTAGTTTGCTTCATTTCTTAGGTTGTTGCCCTTTTCATCAACCAATTCAATAATATAGATTTTAATTGACTATGGACCAGTCAGTCTATAGAGTAGTGATCTAGCTATACAATTATTGTTTTATGATCTCCTCTGTTTCTTTTACTTTCTTACCCATCCATCTAGGTTCTGATAAAAGCATCAGACGTTAATAGAATGGAGACATGTAGTATTGGCTTGGCTGTGTCAATTATCCTTACATGAGCTTCTATGAATCTTTTAGTTGGCTTGCCCAACCATTTACAGGTTTAACCATCTACACACCCATTCAATTTGCAGTGGGAGCCAGGCCAGGGGAATGTGCATGGATATGGTTTGCATCTATCCTGATTGGTCGTTGCATTGTAAGGTATGGTTGGATTACCTCTTCATATCTAAGTTGCACGGATACGGATACACGTATCGGTATCGGAAGGATACGGATACACGGATACGGCAATTTCTCAGAAAACACGATACGCGGATACGTTTTACTATTTTTTAATAAATAAATAATACTGCAAATTAATACTGTTTTTCACAGGAGATCCAAGACTAACCAAGTCTTTCTCAGAACAGGAAGTCAGAAACAGGAAGCCCTAATGTTTGTTGTTGTTGTGGCCGCCGTAGCCACAGATCCTATACTAGGGCTAGCATTTGCGCCAGCACTACCCAAATTTGGAGAGGCCATCTATTGTATGCGAGCAATAGCATATGGAAACACTAATCATGAACGAGATGTGGGGAACACACAAAATCAAGCAACGAGAACTGCAGAAGTAGTAGAGTAGATCAAATATGAAAAGGAGATGTACTCAAGGCCAAGGGAGGTTGCCAGGTAGCTTGCTTTGCTGCTGAATCGTGCTCTTCCCTGCACCTCGCCCTTGCATCGTGTGGGAGCTAGCCGCAGCCGCAGCCATGGCGGACTGGTTGGTGCTCCATGCTCCCCAGCGCGGTGCTCCCGGCACGACGGTCTGGACGAGGAGGAGAAGTCGATTGATGGCACGGAGGGGATGGGGGCTCGTCTCCGGAGGCCGGCGAGTAGTGGCGCACCCCCTACACGCCGCGCATTTGCGCAGCAGGTGTCGCGAGGGCAGGGGCTCTCGCCGGAGGCGGCGAGTAGTGGTGCATCTCCTGCGTGGGAGGCGGCGCGAGGGCGGGGGCTTGTCGCCTGCAGGGATCTCATCCTTCTCACCTCCACATGCTGTGGAGTGGAGGACCTCAGTCCTCACCACCGTTGCTCGGCCATGGAGGAGCTCGTGCGAGCGGGCATGCTGTGGCGGCTGTGTAGGGTTTTGGGAGAAGAGAGGCAGCAGGCGTGGGAAGGGGGGAGTCAGCTATTGATGGGCTGGGCCGTATCGGAACGACGTATCAAACAAGCCCAACGTATCGCTAAAGAGTATCCGAATTAATGTTGATTTATTTTTTTACGGATACTCCGTCAGCACGTATCCCACGCGTATCGGCGCCGTATCTGTATCGGATATGTATCCGATACGGGATACGTGCCTATCCTGGCATATCGGGGTAACATAGCTTCATACCTGTCTTTACAGTGATTTCCTATAGCTTTCAGTCTGATCCAATGAAATTGGCCAAATCTATTCACGGGTGTGTGTTGAATCGTTCTATTGTCCTGTTAGTGTTTGAAACCGAATATTTTGGGTGATCCTTCTTTGTATGATGTGTAAATTATTATTGCATATGCTATGATTATGATTTTTCGAGAATATGTGGTCCTATTTTGTCGACTTCATATTCTACTATGGGCTACAACAAATCTATGCATGCTTAGATTCTTCTAAAAATATCTGATCTAGGCTTTATTTTTTTCTAGCAGCGCTCAGGTAATCAGTTCTTACACTTGAAGCAGTGCTCAGACTGATTCTTCTTCCAGCCATGTCGCAGGCAGTCAAAACTCAGTCCATTTCTTACTCGGCTTGTACTATGATATTTCTTCCCAGCTTTCTGTCATGCTTTTGGACACCAAATGGAAGGTCTAATCATCAACGACAACTGGAGGCAGCAGCACACCTGGTACTAATCTTCTGAAGTGTTACTGTGTAGCACTCTGTAGCACTTTTGTACAGGTAGCAAGCTTGAGTGCCTACAAAACTTTAGGACCCCTACTATGCCACCTGTTATGTACCCATGGTATTCGTGCAGTGTCAATTGTTATTATTACCTATATGTACACCATAGATATCACTGTTACCAGCTAGCTCTAACTACGTATTATATGTAAATTAATGTTATTATATCCATGTCTCCCACATTGTATTTTTACCAGCTTATATTGTCGTCGCGCGCGAGGGCGCGCGCCCTGCACTAGTTACAGTTTTTGTTTATTTATGTCTGTATGATTGTGATTGCTTCCAACTCCGCGGTAGTTGATTGAATTCTTTATAAGCAACTATTTCTCCGAATTTGTCTGGGGGCAGGTTAGTATTGGCT
The DNA here is from genome assembly GCA_018135685.1 of Themeda triandra. NCBI lineage: Eukaryota > Viridiplantae > Streptophyta > Magnoliopsida > Poales > Poaceae > Themeda > Themeda triandra. Next base: position 108,760 of record JAENPR010000015.1, on the reverse strand, counting down.
AGTGGGCTCGTGATGGCCTGAGAGTGTGCGGAATCGGCCGAAAGGCAGCGTTGAGGAGGCAGCCATATAAGCCTCAGCCTGTTATCGTTTCTTTACGAAGAACTGTTAACGGACTCATTCTCTTCTTCCTCTGAATTTTCCAACTGGTCTTGCTGTTCTTCTCTCTTCATCCTCAATTTCCAGCAAATTCCCTGCTAGAAAACTGGGTGGAGAGTGGCGGCTGGGTCACTAAGAGCATCTTCAATCGTTATGCATTTGGACTTGGCATTTACCAAAATGCATAAAACTCTAAAAAAAACCCTCCAATCGTTATGCATTTGGACTTTGCATTTTACATAGCTATGCATTTGGAGGGGGAAACTTGGCATATATGCCAAAGGAGTCCGGCTATGCAAATAGAAATCGCGGGATTCTCGGTCCACCTCGTGCGCGACTCTTCCTCCCCCTTCGCGGTCTCGCGCGCGACTCTTCCTCCACCTCGCGCGTTTTTTCTTCGCGCCGCCAGAGTTCATCGCTCGAAAGCACGAAGCAGCGCCGCCTTCTCCGAGCTCTTGCGCGACCCCTCCTCCATCTACGACGCCGGCCAGGTACGTGATTCTTCCCATGTCACAAGTCTTGATGACCATCATCTACTCTAGGGTTTTGCCATCAGCGTGGGTGTACGGGATGGATGGGATTGGGTACTGATGTTGGCGGCTTGGGGGTTGGATCATGGCGGGATTGGAGGTGGTATGGCGAGAACTGGGAACTGGGCGATCGCGAGCTGATGCAGGACTCGACGGAACTGGGAACTGGGCGGCGACACCAAACGCGGGAACTGGGCGATGTTTGGCGCGGGAAGGCTGTGCCGCGCGGGAAGGAGTGCCGCGAAAAAAAGATTACCGGAAAAAAAAGATGCTGGACTTGGCATTTTGCATAATGGTTGGAGATCACCTCAATTTTGCCTTGCCATTTTCATTTGAGGGTTTGCAAATTGCCTAAAATGCATAACTCCAAATGCATAACGATTGGAGATGCTCTAAGCAAAAGGCAAGGGGTTGTACTGTAGACGGTCCAACAAGCCAGGGAGCGGCGTTGTCTATGCGTTGGCGGTTGTAACGACGGTATTGGCGATTATATAACAACGTTGTCTAAGGCTCTTCATAGAACATTTTTTTTTTTGATAAACCATACCTGTATTACGAAGTAAGGAACAGATACATGGGCAGCTGTCCCAACAATCTAGCACAACGCCCCCTGGAGAAAAAGAAAATTACACTGAAGACCTTAGGGCATGTGCAAGTCCAAAACGCCATCGTCTTCCTTCGTCCGCCGCCGTGCCGCCGTCGCCAGCCGCTGACGAGGAAGAAGAAGACACGGCAACCCCAGATCTGAAGAAGCCCTCTCGCACAAGGCTTTGAGTAGCCGCAGAGGACACCTAGTCCGAAGACGGGGATGAAGACTCCGATTGTAGAACATCGGCCGGGGGAACCCCCCGGGCTCCTTCGATCTCGGACCGAAGCATGCGGACGGTAGAACCCGCCGGATGCACGAACTCGATCCGCCCTCCGCCAATCCGCATCACCCGCAGCCGCCTTGGTATCCTTGACGCAACGCGCTGACGGCACCATCACCTTGAAGAAGCGATGGAGCCGCAGCCCGCCGGGACTCCTATACGAGACGAACTCCACGCGCGCCGACGGCGCCGGAGCAGAGCACCATCGAGACGGGGAGAAGCGTGAGAGTACCTTATTCCATGATGACACCGCCGCCGCCGCCGCCGCCTCAACACCGCCGCGGACACCAAACCCTACACCTACTAGGGTCCCCGACCTCCCACCGAGGAGAAGCCCATGGTCTTCCCCACCTCGCCGGGCCCGAAGGCCACCGGAGGCGAAGAAGACCGCCGGCTTCCTCGACGGAGGATGAGGACCCCGGAATCGCCGACTTCGCCCGTAGATGGGGAGAAGAGGAGAGGACCGAGGCTAGGGAACTTTACCGCACGTGCCCTTATCCTTGCAAGCCTTCGGCTATCTAATCCGCCTCTCTTCATAGAACATTAGGTCAGAGTTAGGTGCCGCGCCTGGCTTATCTCCTGTCCGACCGCTGCTGTCAAACTGTCAGTGAGAGCATCTATTCTATTCTATCTATATCTATATTTATACTATATTAGCAAATATGCTTGTGCATTGTAACGAAAGAAAAAATGTAATAAACATTTATGCAAAACGATAACGTGAATGGTACATATCTACCTATGTTTTATGATTTTATAATTTATTTTTTGATGACCGTCATATCCATAATATAAGTTAATGTTAAGAATAAAATATAAGTTAATGTTAAGAATAAATATCAAAGTTCTATTAGACATGTATCGAATTAAAATACATATTGGTATATTTTTCCTTCTATTACAAAGAGCATAATTATTTGGATATCAATATATCATAACTTTGTATTTTTTTCATACTACCCATGTATTTCTATGACTCAGTATCAACTTTTGTACTTTTGACGCATCATATCAACCTTCGTAACTTTTTTCGATGTGTCCAGATTGGTACGTCCGCCAATGATTATGACGATTTTTTTTTATTTCACATGGTAGTCCTTGCCAGAATTCCATAAATACATTTATTTAAATTTCATTGGACATAATAATCTGCCCAAGATTCTGATTCACAAAATAATTAGTTGTACCATTGACTAATCTATATTTTAATAAAAATAAGTTTTTGTCGTAAATCTTTCTCCTCAAAACTTAACACGCAAACAAACATAATAAGTGTCGGAAAGTAGGGGTTATGCACTAGGGCTTGCCCTCGGTAGGAACCAGACAACAAAAAGTTAGTGAAGGCTTTGAAAACACCGACGACAAGGACATCCTCCTTGTACTCCTCGGCCTCCGCGTTTTTGGGTCGGTCTGTGGCATGTTCTTGGTCATCAACATATGCAAGGATGATTTAACACACTATAGACAAAGTACAACCTAACAAGATAAATAACATCTACAGGTAGATCACATTTTTATGAAGGTAATAAAACTGGTTTGATATTTTTCTGAATTTGTAATAATCTTTTGTGAATTTTGCATTAAAAAGTGAGAAACAAAACAAAAGAAAAATCCTTGCAGCCCACAACGAAGCCGGCCCAAATTCAAAAAATAAGCCCACCACAAGAGGTCCACTCAGATATAGATATTTTTTTATGAGGAACCTCAATCTATTTCAAAACTTATTATTAAGGCCCTTCCATTTTTTTTTTCTCTCTGACATTTTTACATCTGGAACCTAGTATGTTTTTCATTATCTTCATACTTTTGATCTCGGATTGCACCAACGGAGCAGACACGGATACAGGTGATTGGACGGACGGGCGGAAGAAAAAAGTAAGCATAAATTTTACTATATTAATATTAGGTATAGATACAGAGGTATAGATATAGATAAGAAAGAATAAAAAGAATTATCCACCTAATATTATTAACGGTGTACTATAATTTTTAGATCTAAAGGTATACTATATTAACTAAACGGTGGACCAATTTATTATTATTCTTACAATTCATGTCCGACCAAAGTCCTTCTGGCGTGTTTACAAACTAATTACCGAGCGTTAACCGTCGGAAATATACAGTTAGGCACACGACTGACTACCAGTCAATAAAAGTGGGAATGCCCAACCATGGATGCCCGGCGGGAGGTTACCGACAGTATACGCTCGGCAATTGCACTTCCTGATGATACAAACTCATGCCCGACGGTTTAATAACTTTTGGCCATTCTTGCACCTCTTGTAGTGCAATCACCAAAGAAAATCTCTGAATAGGATTGAGATCTATTGGGGATTGCTGGAATAATATACGTGCTCCACCCAATAAGAAATTCTAAAATTTCCAAGAAAATCTTAATGGCCTATTCATGTGAGCAAAGAGGGGGGAGTGGAAAACCTTTAGTCCCATAGAAGTGGAGATAACCATTGTCGGTGTTTCAATAAACGACCGGCAATAATCCTAATGATAAGCGCGTTTAGGCTATCGGATGGTAGAGCTAGGCGGACACAAAGGGTTTATACTGGTTCGGGCAGAATGTCCCTATGTCCAGTTTTGGGCTGGTGTGTTGCCCGCTCTCTTTGGTGGAGCTTGTAAAGAGGGTTACAAAACAAGGGTTGAGAGAGAGATCCTAAGAAAAGCTCAAGTCTCTAATGAGAGAGAGTAGAGAGAAAGATAGGGTAATAAAGTAGTGAAAGAAGTGTTCCTCCACTGTTGAGTTAGAGAAAAAGCTTGCCCCGGTCCCAAGTCTTTCCCTTTTATAGATCAAGAGGGAATGTCTTGGGTTACATGGTCGAGAGGCGTTCGAGGGTTGGCATCCTCGGTAAAACAAAGATAAACAAAGAGGTCTATCCCTTAGAGCTTCAGAAATCATCCCTAGGCTAAGACCCATTTCCTTGGCCGCCAAGGGACTTAGACCCATCCCCTACCTTGCTCCGTCGCCGAAGTCACGCCCGATAGTGCCGCACCGCCTACCGGATGCTCTCGAGACCATGCTGCCTTCCCGTTCGATGCGGCTTTTGGTACAAGCTACTTCGTATCGATTGGCCTCGTACATGGCCTAGGTGTTGCGGTGTTAATCAATCTGCTTTACGCCGTGCATGGGCGCCTAAGAATGCCCCGACACATCCTCGGGCCGCTTGAGCCGCTCCTTTCCACCATCCCCCTATGGTGATGGCTCCATGTGTCATGATTCACGGAGCCATCGGGTCCCCTCCACGGGGGAATTGGATTCACCTGATCATGGTTTCGTCGATGGAGCCGTCGGGCGAATCACACCTTGGGTCAAGTGGGAAAGGCCGGTCCTATGTAGCCTGGTGAACTGAATCCCTTCATCGTAGAGGGAGAGGGTCGGGCGAGATGTTGTTCCTTCTGGGCTTTGCCCTTAGATGGGTCGTTCGCCTTTAGGGATCCATCCCTACCGCTGTCTTACGGGCCTCCAACGGTCAAGGCTGATGGCGTCTTTCATCCGCCATCATCAAGGAGGATAATGATGAAACCTTTTGTTAAAGGAGATCAAAATATTGGAACCTGACAGTAGCCCCCGTGCCCTTAGGTGACTCTAGCGGAGTCTTCTAGGAGGTGTTTCTCGTTAAGCTTTCCCATATATATGGGTTCCAATGTATCCCCTTTCAGGTTGCATTACCCTAGTTGTGACCACTTCGCATGGCCAACTTGCGACATCAAGCCCCGGGCCCCTCTCGTTGCAGGGTTCAGTTCAAGAAAGCGATTCGACTTTTGATTAGCAACCCTTTACGCTCCCTTCCGCAGGGAGAAAGGGCTGAGCCACCAAGATTTACCTCGTTGGCCGAATCTTGATGCCCGGTGAGCTATTAGCGGGTATGTCGAGTGAAGCCACGATCCCCGTTCGCCGGACGACGGAGGTCTTTTCGGTCGACCGACTTCGCATTTCCAAGGGCCACCCATCTAGTTCCCGGAGATCGTTCGATAAGTCCCGAGGGCTCGATCCATTCTATAGTGAATCAACCATGGGCCAGATCCTACTCGAAACTCGAACATGATTAAGGAGGCCCATTATCCCTCGGCGGGCATCTAGTGTTCGGCCGTATATAGGCCCTCTCCTCTTTGGCCTCTCATTCCTGTTCAGGGAGCGGTTGTCAAACCCTTTGGTGGGCCAACCTAAGAACTCCTATTCCCTATGATGGGCTACGCTGTCTTGGGGGCTAGCCAGCTTTACTGCCTTTAGGGCTTGGTGCTGCTGCCTGTTGCTCGGGATGGCGCTTTTCGCTTCCTGAGATATCGGGACGCGGTAACGTGTTACAGTCACGCACAGAGGTGATGGGACATGTCAATCATGGGAATTGAGATGCCAGCACTTCACCTCTATTCCTCTTCCTAATAAAAGGAGGAGAAATCGGCATCTAGTTTTTACTTTTACTTCTTGCGCCTATACCCCTCGCCTTTGCCCTCAGAGCCCTCTACTAGCTGCGCCGCCACCGCCACAGCCATAAAAGTAGCCACCAGGCCTCCTCATCCTCCACAGATCTTCTGTCACCTCTCATCATGATGGAGCCATGGCTGCGTTCAATAGTAACCATCGAAGAGCTCGAAGGCCTTGTCAACCGTGGCCTGTCACGGCGGGCGACTGGCTGATCCTAGAGGATCAGAGTTCACCAGTGCCGCCCGATGGCTATGTGGTTTCGTTGGTACCCTTCCATGAGTGAGGACTGGCGCGTCCCTCGCTCCTAGAGTTTTGAGGGCTCCTAGACTTTTACGGGCTCGAACTGCATCATCTGAACCTAAATGGGATTCAGCATTTTGCAACCTTCATGACCCTACGTGAGAGGTACCTAGGGATTACTCTCTACTTTGATCTCTAGAAGTACTTCTTTGCCATCAGCTTGTTCAAGCCAAGGGTGGAGAAGAATGAGGCAGAGCGATTCGTCCCTGTTGGGCGTGCAGCATCCATCTGAAGAATCATCGATCCACAGAGTATGTGTGGTTCAAGTTGGTTTCTTCCAACAAGGGCTATCACAACAAATGGTTCTTTCTTAAGAACCACCCTGACGCGCCCTACCCGGCATGGCCGTGGAGGGAATTTTTTGAGAGGCAGGCGATCTGGAACGCTGACCTCCCTCGGGAGGAGATCCCTAAGATTGAGAACCTTCTCAACGGCATTAGCCTTCTGAGGGGGAAGTAGGTAACTGGTGCAAGCGTGATCGGTGTGTACCACGCTCGTGGAGTGGCACCGCTTGGTCGGTGCCGACTCAGGATGTTCGAGATGACCCCAGATGTCTCATGGGAGGGGTCCGTGCTTGCGGCGGCTCCCCTTTCCTCGGATGAAGTCACATATCGAATCCGTGCTGCAATGGGCAGCACGAAAGATGGGGTGGCATTGGACGTGGTTTACTCGATGCCCGGCCATCCTGCCATGAAGCCCGATTCAGTCTTCGTAAGCTTTGTAAGTTGTTACTGGTACTTTTGGGTTTATTTTCTTTTTAGAGAGATGAACTCCCTCTAACACCTCTGAATTTTTTGGCAGGATGAACTTCGGCTCCACTTTTATTCATCACCGTTTCCGACCTCGTGACCTGGTGGGGCCAAAGCGGGGGACGCTATAGCCCCGTGCAACACGTCGGATGACGATGCTCGGAGGACGTCGATGAATCCAGCACCCACCGGCCTTAGCTCATCCAGTGCCGCAACCGGGCTCTGGCACTCCAGCGTGAACGTGTCCATGCTCTAGGGCGGACCAAAATGAGCCGTCCCGGCCCCCCTGCACCCCCAACGGTCCGGGATCCGCCGGCCCGCTCTCCAATGCCGTGGCTGAGGATGTCTGACATAAAGGTTGGGTAGAAGCGGCAGCTCCTAGATCCGACGATGGCCCCGAAGCGCTTAATCAACATGCGTCCTCGGTGGTAAGCCAAAATCCATCTCTACTTTGATTCAGCATCGTGATTTCATTTGTGGTTTTAACTATTTTTGGTGTTGGCTCAGTACAGGGTCAGAACTTTTGTGGCTAGCACTAAAGAAGCACCTTGCCCATAAGGTGCCAGCACCAATGTCCTCCGCCATGGCATCCTTGGAGGCTCAGGCTTCTGCAGAGCCAACAACGGCTATGTCGGAGGAGCCCAGACCAGGAGTGGTTGGATTAGTGTTGGCACTTCTTAACACAACCACCAAAGATTGGTGACGGTGCCAGAAGTGCCCTGTGGGTATTTCTTATGTCTATTGGATTATTCCACAAGCGCACAGAATATATCGCTATAGCACTTCACCGAGGATGAGTATTCCAAGGTATTGTTATTTGTTTTATCCAAAGGGAAAGCAGTGCTAGGAATGTTTAATAAAAGAGGGAAGAGATCCTTGTGTCTACTAGAATTAGTACCAACTAGTAGAGAAGGAGGGTAAGTGAATAATAGGAAGGGTAGGTAAGTAAGGTATCAAAGATCCTAATCTAAAGGTAACTGGTAGAGTGTTAGCTAGGTGGGAGGACAACGAGTGAGTATAGGACTCCTATGTATCTAACGTTACTCCTGTGGACTTAATCCTAATAGATAACTGACTTAGCTAGACAGGCTCCTACAACTTGTGTGCGAGGGATATATGAGAGAGTAGGAGATAGAACCCCTGCTCAAGCGAATATTTGGCTTATGGACGCCTTATCTTTTAAGAACTAGTTCGAACGTGAGGAGAAATCCTAATGCCGAGCAGGACCTATCACTTCCCGCCAGTGTGCCCCTACTGTCCATGCGAACCAGCGGTAATCAAAGGTAAGACTAAGTATGAGCACCACGCTCACACTTACTCTTACAACTCTAGCTAACGCACAGATAGCTAAAGCTCCTATGCAAGATAGGACGATGATGCACACACAAGGAGTTAGTTCAGGAAACCACTCCAAAGAATAATATATTAATAAAAGAAAAGTCTTACAAAAGAGAAAAGGTACAAGAGCTATACCAGACTCTCTAGAAGATGACTCCGGAGACCCCAAGCTTCGCTCGACTCGACTCTAACTCCCACTCTAGACTAACTATTACTACTCTTGCTTGATCTCCCAAGAGAGTGATTTGGAGACTAGGTGATCTTGGGGATGATTCTCAAGGGTGATGGTAGCCTCCTTTTATAGGGGAGGTGGAGTAGGGGCTACTCCATGCCACGTCATTGATCTGCATGCTCCTTGCCTTCTCACCCTTAGATGCACCGACCTCAAAACCGCCTCAGATGGAGGGCAGAGATGAAGCCAGCACACAGGGAGCATGCATAGGTCGGTGGCTCACCAATCGACTTGGCTGGCCACCGAGAGGGGGTCGGCCGACCCTCCTATGGCAAGTGGGCCCAGCCAAAGTCGGTTGGGTGCTGTCCCCACTTGTCACTGGAAGTGGCTCCACCTTTTGGTCACATTTTGTCACATTGCTTGCTTACATGTGGGTCCATGAATCCGTGTGCAACGATCTTTCACCGTTGAATGAAAACACACTTTGATCTGAGGGCTAAAATAGACTCTAGGGAGCATGACACGGATCATGCTCGAAGCTCGAGCCAAGGTAGGCCCATGAGGGGTCGACCGACCATCTATGTGGGCCCTCCTAAGCTCGCGGTTGTGTTACCCGCAATCACAAGCTAAGAGTACAAGTGGAACTAGTTATTGATAAAATATGCTCATGATGTGCTATTTTTCCTTGAAACCGAGGCATGTTGACGGTGTTTTGAGTGTGAATTTCTATGGTATATTCACCGTCAACAGTCAGGTGCCACGGAGGTAGGGCGGAGAAAGCACCTGTCATCATTCTGGCACCGGAGCGCCCAACGAAGGAGCAGCTTGAAGCTAATTCCATCGCCGTGAGTGACCGGGACACACCCCTACCCATGCCGCACCCTTCGAAGGTGGATGTGGCCATTCCTGATGTGGCGGTGCCACAGGAAGCCATGATAACTGGGGAATCTCCTGCCGCCGCATTGGTTCTGGCTAGCTCATCCAAGCCCCTGAGAGGTTGGAGCGTGCCCCGTGTTGACCTTTCCGCCGCGCTGGGTCTCGATGGCCCTCCCCCTTATTATCAACGGTTCTCTTGAAGCATCGAAGTGGGAAAGCTTTGAGGCCACCGTCGGGGACGCAGAGGCCGAGATGAGAATGGCGAGGAGCGGCTGAACGATGCCGCTCCCAAATATCAGGTAACTCTGTTGCAATGCCTTACCTTTTGGTTGGCATCGTTCCTTTGTTACCTGACATGGACACTTCTGTAGGAGCCAAAACGGATGAGCGAGGAGAAGACGCGAATCATCCTCCTACTTAGGGAGACGGTCAACCACCTGTCGCAAGACCTGGCGCTAGCCCAAGCGAACGTCGGTCGGGCGGAGACAAACTTCGATGCCTACATCGATCGCTCCTTTCAAGATGGAGAGGAAATCGAGGAACTTCAGTGTGAATAGGATGAGCTCCTCCAGAGGGAATAGGAGGAGGGCGGGCCAGCGAGATCCTGACGGCTGCCGCACAGGACAGGAGGTAAAGCTAAGGACGGAAACCCAACTAGTGGCCACCACCACCTGTCTGCGGGAGAATGCCTCGGACCTCCAGCGGATCCATGATGAGCATGACAAGCCAAAGGAGATGCTCACCTGCGTCAGGGGAGAGCGCCTAACTGCGCGGTTGGAGCGCGATAAGGTAGCTTGGGGGCATGTGGATCTGCTGGCCGCCATCGGCCAAGTCTGCGATGCCCTTGAAGTGCCACCTCATGATGATACAATGCCTCTCTTGGCCCAGTCCGATGGCTCCTAGGCCAAGTCTCGTGAGCCGGAGGCGAACGCGCTCGAAGTGGGGTAACCCGGCTTTCACCTTGGGTCATGCCCAGTATGGAGAGTCCTTTGAGCTGGACCTCATGGGAGGGGGCTTTCTCGATGATCTCGAGGATGAGGTGATTGACGAGTTGGAGGACAAAGTTGCTCCCGCCACCCAATCGCTTTTCGACCGCCTGAAGGATGCCATGCTCCCCCGCCGAGATTAGTTTGTTAGCGTATTGCATTTCCTTCGGTTGTCTTTTTGTTTTAAGAACTTAGAGACTCATGTTAGCGGTCTGTTTGTCCTTAACATTATATCCCTTTCTTGTATGTCTTTTGCCTCTTGATTTGCTATGCTTTTATGTGAGGAGTGGATTCATAAGCTTTCACTAAAAATGCACGTGATTTAGGTCTGCCTTAGCCGGATTTGGCTCCGTCACTTAGATGAAAACGCAGAATCCTTCCGAAAAAACAACAATAGAGGATAATTTCGACAACCGATGAAGGATCCCAACAATTAACAAACATTGGCCTTTAGGTGAGGCCAGCACCTTTTGGAGCTACTCGAATAGCTTTCCTCATCGAGGCCCGATGACGGGTTCCCCTCCGTGTGTGGCTCAAACGCACTAGGAAAACCGGTAACCAAGGTTCCCAACATGACTTAGAAAAAATGCGATGGAAATGACAAAGCCGTACGGAGGAGAGGCCCCAGTGACGAGATACAAATAGGGATAAATGATGTAGTTTTTGAGGTTGCATTATGAGAGTGGAGCCACTGGTGGTCAAGGACTTTGTTGGACTTGTTACTTCTTCGTTGTCCCTTCAGAAGAACATGGAGTCCTCCTCCTCTCTAGAGTCTGATGGCTCTAAGAAGTAGTTGCAACTGCCGATGAAGCTTCCCAAGGCCTTCGGGTGCTCGAGTCCCGTGGCGTCCACATCGCTTAGCCGGGCATATCCGCCGACTCGTTATCGCTCTCTTGGTCCCACTAGGTCCTCGATTGGAATCCCCTTGAGAAGGACTCTGATGATTCCTCTATCGAGAAGAGTGATGCTCTATTACGGGGCCTGGTCGTCCACCTCGCCCTCGCCATTGGACGTGGATAGGTGGACGTTCGGCCTCGATGGCTCGGACGCTGGCCCTGCACCGGATGTGCACCACAGTTGTGAGGACGAGTGCTTCTGTCACCAGGGTGACGTTCACGCTCGCCTGCCTTGGTGAATCACGGTCCATAAGGAAGATGTGCACTGGCATCTCTGAGCTATCATACGGTCAAGCGGCGGCAGGGCCTAAGACGACCGCCGTCATGCTCTTTGTCCTCGCGCGCCTGGGACAGAGAGCTGGTGTCCAGGCTATCCACGATGTGTTCCTCCTAAGGCCCTGAGTACTCACGCATGAGGCCATGATTTCGGAAGGTCATTGGAGTCTGGGGTAGTCTCCACAACCACCTCCAAGGGATCACATATGGAGCTCACATGATAGTCAGCCAGTCCAACCAGTTCACCATCCACCGGTTGCGGGGATGCTGAGCGCGATGATGCATCACTTGCCCCTCCTCTTTCTGCATCTACCGCAGGTTGATGTGGATCCTGGGTGCTCTGGAACAAACCCTGTGAGGGGAGTGATCCCCGCATTGAGTTGTTTTGAGAGCTCGATCCCCAAATGAGACCTTCCGAGGGGAAGTTACCCTGACCACCATCTAGATCTCTAGCCCTTGAGGGTTGGGACCGTCAACCCGTTCCGTGGCCGGGGTGCTGTCTCTGAAAGGGCCAATCTGCAGCCTCCCAAAAGTGAGAGCGATCGCATCAGGATCGCTCGATTGCGGGGGGAGAGGTCAGAGCGGTGGCCCGCTCCAAACTCCCTATCGAGGCGATGATGAACTCGAGGTTCCTGAAATGCAAGCGCACCCCAGGAACCTAGTCGTCATTGTGGTTGACCATCCACAGCCTATCGATGGTGTCGAACGCGCTTGGTCCCCTACCTAGCGCGCCAACTGTTGGTGTTTCGATAAACGACCGGCAATAATCCTAACGATAAGCGTGCTTAGGCTATCGGATGGTAGAGCTAGGCAGACACAAATGGTTTATACTGGTTCGGGCAGAATGTCTCTATGTCCAGTTTTGGGCTAGTGTGTTGCCCGCTCTCTTTGGTGGAGCTTGTCAAGTGGTTACAAACTAGGGTTGAGAGAGAGTTTCTAAGGAAAGCTCAAGTCTCTAACGAGAGAGTAGAGAGAAAGATGGAGTAAGAAAGCAGTGAAAGAAGTGTTCTTCCACTGTTGAGTTAGAGAAAAGCTTGCCCCTCAGTCCCAAGTCCTTCCCTCTTTTATAGATCAAGAGGGAATGCCTTGGGTTACACGGTCGAGAGGCGTCCGAGGGTTGGCATCCTCGGTAAAACAAAGATAAACAAGGAGGCCTATCCCCTAGAGCTTCAGAAATCATCCCCGGGGGTCGTAGGCTGAGACCCGTTTCCTTGGCCGCCAAGAGACTTGGACCCATCCCCCACCTTGCTCCGTCGCCGAAGGCACGCTGATAGTACCGCGTCGTCTGCCAGATGCTCTCGGACCATGCTGCCGCCCCATTCGGTGCGGCTTTTGGTACGAGCTACTCCGTATCGATTGGCCTCGTACAAGGCCTAGGTGTTGCGGTGTCAATCGATCTGTTTCTACTGCGCATGGGCGCCCTGAGGATGCTCTGAGGCATCCTTGGGCCGCTCGAGCCACTCCTTTCCACCATCCCCCCGTGGATGCACACAGTACGATGGCTCCACGTGTTGTGATTCATGGAGCCATCGGGTCTCCCTCCACGGGGGAATTGGATTCACCCGATGATGGTTCCGTCGGAGCCGTCGAGTGAATCACACCTTGGGTCTGGCGAGAAAGGCCGGTCCTGTGCAGCCTGGTGCTTCGTTAGAGAGGGAGAGAGTCGGACGAGATGTTTTTCCTTCTGGGCTTTTCCCTTAGATGGGTCATTCGCCTTTAGGGATCCATCCCAGCCGCTGTCTTACGGGCCTCCAACGGTCAAGGCTGATGGCGTCTTTCATCCGCCATCATCAGGGAGGATAATGATGAAACCTTTATTAAAGGAGATCAAAATATTGGAACCCGACAACCATATTTAAATATCTAGTGCACGGACGAGAAAGGAAGCACACACGCTTGCTTGCTTGCTTGCCTTGCCATGCTGGGCCGAATGGTGAGGGCGCTTGGAACTTGCGTGAATGGTCAATCAAAATCCGGCCCATAGACTTGCGGGAGTGGGGTCTCTTTCACAGATTTAGTTTTGGTTTCTTGGCCTTTAAGTTTGCGGATAGAAGTCCTAAACAATTTAGATTGTGATCGTGACAAGAGTTCGTGTTGGACATGCTTATATAAACAACCTATCGTCCAATGCGAAAACACATCTAATTGAGCTAGGATTTTTGCCTCTTCTCGTTGCTGCCCACCGTCGTAGCTTCTCCAACCTGAGCGTCTACATACACCGGCAATCGGGAGAGAAGATCTCCGAAACCCTCGTTCTTATGATTCTCCACTGAGAGAGGACGAATAAGACTTTTGCAAAGTGCTCTTCATGTGGCTGCTCCCAACCTCTTTGATGGTTCGCCTTCCATCCAAGTTAGGCGGCGCTACATCCCATCATGCTCGTCGTCAGCTGCTCCGAGTTCTTCCTCCACCACTTATCAACGACTTCGTACCACTGCCAGCAACGATAACTCCCTTTGTTGCGAAAGGTACACACACTGCGATCCAATCTATTATTGTCGTATGCATGCTGTTTTGATCACATTATTGTTCATCATGTCCGGGTTCATGTTGTCCAATCTAACTAGTTGTTAAGAGTTTCACATGCATCTAAGATCGTCATGAATTTTGTTCTGGTTTTCAAAATTGACTACTTTCTCAACAGAAATCGCACACATTTTCTACTAATACCAGCAAGCACAACATACACCATACACTACAATTCCACGAGTATCTGGTGGTGGTATGGTGGTACTACTAAAAGGGAAATAAATCGAAATAAATTCTGGCGAGTGGTTTGGTGATCTAGCGAGATCATCCATGTCTATCCATATCCAGGCGCTACACAGTACTAAGGGTGTAGAGCGTATGGAACTCCTCCCCATCGATCCAACGCCGAGGGCCGGTGGCGCTGTGATTGTCCAGCACCTGCACATGCATCTGCTGACCGCAGAATCTGTAGGCGAAGCAGACCACGGCGTGCCACCCGACCTGACCACGGTAGAGTTGCTCGCTCATACGCCTGTCGTCGTCGTTCCAGCCACACCCGCGGTACACCAGCGTGTCGTCGCCGTCGGCTTCGAAGCGATGGTACCACGGGCAAACCCACAGTAATCCAACGCAGGGGCCATGGCGCTCCAGCAGCTCAGCCAAGCGGTCATGAAGACGTCCGGTGACAGAGCCTTTGTTCGAATCCCACAAGCTGTGCTCCTTCCACGAGCACGGTGGCAGGACACACGGTGCCGGCGTTGGCGCATCGTTGGTGGTCGCCAGCACACCCCCCATCTCCTGTATCTTGGTCAGGACTCTGCCCACGTTGGCCCCCCTGCCCGGCGTCCAGATGCCGTCACGAAAACACGCCCTGATGAGCTGGTAGCAGGGCACCGCCGCTTCGCCGTGGACGACCTTCCTGTGCTGGAACCGGTGAGCCGCCTCCACGCACACGGTGCAGGCGACGAGAGCACAGGTGCCTGAACGCCATGCCAACATATAACAAGTACTTACTCATAACAAATTCTGAACGGGATTGTGTCAATCTGAATTATTCTGATATTGTTCGGAAAAAAAAAATCTGAATTCTGATCAAGAAATGTGAGCAGGGCAGACACGCTCTCATACCTCGTACTGGCTGCTCCATGGGGCGGCCCAGGTACTGTTCCCAGCTGAGCTGCCGCGTCACTCTCCCGATGGGCTGCCCCAACACCCCACAATCGAGTCTGAATGTGTTGGACCAGTGCTCCTGGGCTAATGTTTGGATGGTTTGGGCCTTCGTCAAGTTTCCTGCCCGGATGGAGGAGCAGGTCTTCTCATTTACCTGGATGAATAAAGAAAACCATAAGATTCCGACCAAAATAAAGAAAATCACAGGTTTGGGGACCCATCTTAATCAAAACATGAAAGTTTAGGACCTGGACCGCCCGTGTACTTTAGTCTTGTGAAATATATAGTTTTATGATTGATCTATTTGCATTGGTGTTATAAATGGTAATAATCTTTTCTATAAATTTGGTCCAATTTAAAATAGTGCGACTTCAAACAAAGTTACAATAACCCTGTTTGGTACAACTTACGTGGGAAGCACTTTTCAAATAAGCTACATAAACAGAGTAGAGGTGACGGTCAAAATATATGCTATTATGGTCTAGCTTCTGGATTTTAAAACAAATGAGAACTGTGAGAATAAACACCATGCAAGCCTTAGCCTATGCCCTGCTGTTCTGACCATCGGTCTACTAATCACTTCAGCCGTGATGTTGGCCATCCTCTCCTCGTTGGGCAACTCGTACTCATACACATTTGGTTCTAGTATTTATTTGGGGACGTACGGTTAACTTGGTCGTCAGAAATGGATGCATGGTTAATTTTATTTGGGTTTGGGTTTGGGTCTGGGTTTGGGTCTCTTTTGTGGTGCCAGAGGTTCGGAGCAACTGCATGCTCTGCTGGTGCACCGGCGAGGTGACAACAGCTACTACACTCGTCGCGGCCGCGGCTGTGCACCGGGAGACCCTGCTTCAAACAGAAACTCTCGGTTTGGGTTTGGGTTTGGGTTTGGGTCTGGGCCTGGTCCATCTCTGCTGACTTTTCCAAGTCGTTGCGTTTTGCCTCTTCTCGGCGTGACGCGACGGCTTGGAAAAGTCAGCAAAACGCAACGACTTGGAAAAGTCAGCAGAGACAAGTGTAAACCTTGCATTTTTTATTTGCTGCTGTAGAGACGTCGTCCAAATAGCCTTAAGATATATCACCAATTCCTATTTGTATTGTGTTTATAAATACGCTATGAAACTACCAAAGACAATTTTACATTACAGCAATTCAGGATTTAATTACAATATAAATATCTTAAAAAACGTAAATGTACTCGTGTTGACATTCTAGCCGCGCGTGTATTTGTGACGGTAGTAGTTAGGCAAAATTGGTCTCCTTTGCCTCCGAGATGCATATATGGGATCGTTGGTCGAAGAAAGAAGGGAGAACCATACCTACACCCAGACCCAGACCCAGACCCAAACCTGAACCTGAAATTGTCGTTTCCAATACGCAGAGTAAGAACGACAGGAAATAGAGCTAGGCTACCAAAGACAAGATTGCAAGAATGAGCTTGCGTCAGTGTACGTTCAGCAAGCTAAGGGTAGGTACATTGCTGCCGTTTCATAACTTATCTCATATAGTGCCACGTAATTTAAGACGATTTAATAGACTATATGTACAATAGTTGTCTTTTTAAGTTGTCTCATAGCAACTTGCAATTCCTTAATTTATAGAGAGAGTAAGAATAGAACTGTGTGCTGCATATATATATGCATCTAAGTCATCACAATGGTAAAATAGTTGTCTCATAGTTCTAAATTTTAGCTTATGAGGCGGTTGTTTCGCGAAGCAACGACCTCGTTCTCTCTCTCCCCCCTCTCTTTCCTTCACATCATCAAAAATCATATGTGGCAATGCATGAGACGGTGTATGATACCGCTTACGTGTAGCAATGTACTTGCCCTAAGCACAGCGGAAGCAATCAAGAGCACTACTTTCAACTGCTCATCACTAATATTATATTTTGGTCGCATATATATTTAGAGATCGAAGAGTAAAACAATGGAAAACTTGCATGTGAGACGTGTGAAGTAGGAATTATAATTCATTATAGTATTATATCCTAATTTTACTCAAGTTTTTAGTTTTGTTCGAAGTCAGTCCTATCTAGTGGGGAGGGTGAATGGGAGGCAGTTAAAATTCTCCTCACGAACCCTTGACCTGTATCCGAAATGAAACCCGGTGAGCCTCACTTATAACCGTCAAGATCACGTAGGCGTATTGATCCTAGAAACAATTAGGGCTAGCTCCAAAAAATTCAAAGCGATTCAAGCAAATGTAGTACTGATGCTTGATAAAAACTTGCAAAAGCTACCACGCTACAAAGCTAAAAAAAAAACCTACAGCTATTGAACATTTATCCTGCTACTGCTCACTGAACAAACAACTGAGAAAAGAAAAAAAAGGAAAAAGAGGAAGATAAACAGACCGTTGTTTAAGAGCTAAGGAAATTAACCAAAGCTACTCCCTCTGTCCCACAACGAAAGTCATTTTAGAAATCCTCACGCCTACCAAGGCTGAAGGTAAAAGACGTAAATACCCCTATGTTGTAGGCTCTGTCTCTCCTATCCCACAATGAAAGTCGTTTTAGCAACAACGAAGAAATTTTTTGTTGTCCAGCAACTACAGTTTTAATTCAGCCTTGGTGACATGCTGGTGTGCTCTTCATAATGAAAGACAACAAAAAAATTCCTTCGTTGTTGCTGTCACTGGATTTCAAGCTGACTGCAACCTGAATCTCATCGAAACAAATAAAAAAGAGCTAAAACTTAGGGCACAACCTCACAATATTACCAGTAATCTATCCCAACCGAAAACGCCACTAAAGGTTGAGTTTTTAACGGGAATTTCAGAAAAAACAAAAACCATGAGATAGGGACAAATTTGGTCTAAACCAAAATCGAAGGTGCTCGTGGGGGAATGGATCAATTGAGGGACAAGAAGAGTGTGTTTGGGACTGCTACGTACGCTCCATGTTTTTTCAGCTCCACTCCACATTTTTTTGCTAAACGATTTCAGCTCCGCGCACATAGTTCGAGAAAAAAGGGTGTAGTTGTGAGAGCACCTGAAGGAGTGCTCCACAAACTCTAGGATTTTGTGAAGCTAATCCACGATGGAGTTTGCGGAGCAGTTCCAAACACTCCGAAGTCTTCTCACATATCCTAGCATTAATTTGCCCATGCAGACAATAAGGAAGAACAGAAATTAATCAAAATTTCAGGAAAAATAAAAAACTGAGATATAAGAAGAAAGTAACATGAATTCAACACTAACAAGACTTAAGATTAGATCACAAATTTATCTACGCAAGCAAGGACTTGCCACCACCTTCATCCTCCCACTAAAGATGGAAAAACTAGAGCAAGCCGTGGTTAATTCTCTCTATACCTAATCTCCCTAGCATTAGCACTTTGGCTAATTAAGCCTATTGAAACAAAAATAGTGTTGCAAAGGATACTCCTCCTAACCAGCCACATCTAAAATATATAGGTTCATAATGAAAGACTATAATATCCCTAGAAGCTTGAACTAGATACATTGCCCCCGAGGGGCAAAATCGTCTAGATCTTTTCTCGAGTATCTGACGGTCCCGAGGCCTTCACAACTTTTTCTTCGCCTTGACGAAAAGCTTCAAATGTCGCCAATTGTCTGCTGATCTACCACTCCTTGGTTTTGAGGCCCAATTCGCTAAAATTGTCGCTCGTGGTTTTGAGGCCGAAATCACCAAATTAACTAGAGTCGCATAGCCGCTACGCCTTCTCCACGATGCTGACATGTGTCCCACTCATCCTCGACCGTCCGATCACTATTATCACTAAGTGCTCATGCGTCCACCCTGACTTAGTCTAATCATCGTCTTGACTTCGCTCAACATCGTCTTTAATTACCTAGCATGCAAACTTGCTTATTGACATGCCAAGTGCTAGCCATCCAAATGGTCCATCCTCTTGCCCTCGGTGTCTCAGTCCAAACCTTCGTGTCTGCCCTTCGGCGCTCCTAGCCCATCACACACAGACTCCTTGCTTAATCTTCTCCATTGTTGTCGGTCGTCTTACGCTCAACACCTGCACAACACAAGTCAAGAGACATGTTGCACACACTCACGCCCCTTGATTATTAGTCTCACACATACTTATTAACCAAAGCTCCAATCACCTCCTTAACAATCACTCATCACATAAACAAAGGCACATTTCAACCATGTAGCAAATAGAAAATCCTTAACTGTATTGAGTGGTGTACAAATCAGCGATTGTGTAAACCAGTAATTAATCAGATCTAAACCTATTTGATTAAAACATAAATTTAGGCTAATGCACACATGATACCATGACCTAATCTAGTACATATTTGGCCTCTTCCATTCTGAGCCACAAATTAGGATGGATTAACATTTAAAATAAAAAAGAATAAACGACCTAACAAGTAATTAAATTGAACTTATTACTATACATAAGACAGTAGCGTAAAGATAGTCAACAGAGGCGTTTAAAATAGATTTCTAGAAGCAGGCAGCTCGACCACCTTTGTGAAACGGTTTGTGTTAATTGGCCATTTCCAGTTCTGTTAATGACAATGGTCTTATTAAGGATCAACAGAGCAAGTGTTCATCCCAGTTCTGCCACCTCTGTTAATGTTTTTTATATTTCGAACTTCCCCATTATTTTGTTTGAATTTTGTTTTCACGATTTGACAACTTCTTTTGCATATACTGTACAAGATTGTAAGCTAGGTCGATTGAGCTTCATACACATTTCTCACACGAGTACTTAGAACCACCAATGCCAGCCCAAATGATATGCATGTAATATATAGATTGCATGTCTCGTCGTCATAACAAAAACATTTCACAGACTAAACTAAAAAAAAACCCATATAAAGGATTGCATGTGTCTTTGTACAATCCTAGCATGATTAAGCTCTAGTTAACTCAAAACAAGACCCAACATCTTATAATCCTTGATCCTTAGGTTCTCCAATGCGCTCTAAGGCTTCTAAACTTGTCTTCCATAGCTACCTCGATATGTCGCAGAAGTACCTACCGTTTTGATGAACAACTTCGTCTACAATTCTTGAGCTGTGTGCTTCACCAAAAGGGTCCTAGTAAATCCATGTATGTGTATATTCTTTAACTCGTGGATGCTCTTTCTGAATATATCCCACTTTCTATGGAACTCAAAATCGTAGAGTCCAAGTAGAGACAATTTGGACTACTGTAGTTTTTTTTTTTTTTTTAAAAAAAGATTGTAGACTGATATCCTCTACACCAGGACCGTCAATGGGCAAGTGTGAGATGGGCTACCGTACAGGCCCCCAAAAAGCATGGGCCGCCACCTCACATCTTCAGCCCAGTAGGCAAAGTAGTCAAATGATAGAGCCAGGCCAGCGGCAGCACGCGGCCACTTGACTCCCGTCCTCTCATCTTCATCTCGCGTTCACGTCATTGACCGTCCCCATCAACGCCAATTTGGCAATAGCCAGCACCGTTTACCAATTCGCCGCCACACTTAAGAAACGCACATGGCCAGACTGCCAGAGCCGCAGGCCTGGCCGCAACGGTAACCGGAAGCCTGGATTGGAGCTTTGGAGGGACGGACCTCGGCTGGTTCCCAATTTGATTATTGAATTGAATTTGATTGTCAAAAATTATGTATTGGCAGAGAAAGTCCAAATGCTAATGTTGACTATGGTCATGATGATGATGCCGTAGAGTGCAAGCGATTCAGATGTAACTCGCCTCTGATTACCACTTACCAGGATGTTGTGTGCGTGCATACCGCCCGGAAGAAGTTCTCTCGGAAGGAAGAATTCCCCTTGCTTGAGCGGAACCTACCGGTCCATCACCTTTGGCCCAAACAGAGCAGCATATCGCCGCATCCCATGTTCCCTGTTGGAAAAAGTCTACTTTCCCTCCCCCAAGTATTACAAAAGTCCTATTTTTCCTCTCTCAACCGCAAAACTAGGCAAAACAGCTCCCTCATCTTTTCAAATCATGCACTTTACCTCCCTGAAGTGGTTTTGGAGACGGTTTTGTATTTTTATATTTTTATTTATTTTGGCTGAATCTTAAAAAAATCATAGTAAATCATAAAAATCATAAAATAAAAAATCTATTTTTATTGGACTCCACATAAGTAGATCTACACATTGAGTACATAATATGATATACTTTATTACAAAGTTTTTGTTATAGATTTTAGAACTACTTTTTTATATAATTAATTAGAATAATTTATAACTGCGGTTGCTAAGGTCCAATTGTGGCAAAACTTTTATTGTAGCCTGACTATTGTATGTTTAAACTATAGTAAAAAATTTAAAACTCATTAGATGATGAATAACTTAGTTATAGATTTATTTAGAGTGTATGCTTGTTAAATCTAAATAAAACTATAACTAAGTTATACATGATCCAATGAGTATGAAATTTTTACTATAGTTCAAACATACGATAGTTAGGTCACTATAAAAATTTTACCATAATTGGACCATGGAACTGCAGTTATGAATTATTCTATTTAATTAAAAAAACTATAGATCTAAATATACAACAAAAACTTTGTACTAAAGTATACAAATTTTGTATTCATTGTGTAGATATACTCATGTGGAGTCCAACAAAATTAGATTTTTTTATTTTATGGTTTTTCTATAATTTACTATGATTTTTCAAAGATTTGGCCAAAATAAATTAAAAGGAAAAGGAAAAAATCGTCCTTAAAACCACTCCAGGGTGGTAAAGTGCATGGTTTGAAAAGTTGAGGGAGGTATTTTGCCTGGTTTTACGGTTGAGGGAGAAAAAAGTGGACTTTTGCAATAGTTAGGGGAGGGAAAGTAGACTTTTTCCTTCCCTATTCATTACTCGGACTGGATCCCGTCACGACGGTATGTGGGCTGGGGTGCGCCGGAAGAAGAAGTGAGAGTGGTTGCTGTTGAAGAAAAGGGAGGGGAGAATTAGGTATCTGGCCATGGAAAAAACCGCTCTTAGTTATTAGGCCCTTTTTTGTTCGAATTTGGCTCTATGGCCTCAAACCAAAATTTTCTTAGGTATATGACCTTCCATTAGTTTTGGGCATGTAACGGTGTAAAGTCAAGGGTAAAAGACCATTTTGCCCCTAGCAAAAAAATATAAAAAATAGAGTTTTGTTTGTTTATTGTATATTTTGAGTATATATATATATATTATATGATCACATATATGTTTCCATTATAAAAAACTTGACACATATATGTGATTATATAATATATATGTACTCAAAATATACAATAAACAAATAAAACTCTGTTTTTTGCTAGGGGTAAAATGGTCTTTTTAATCCCGACTTAACACCATTATATGTCCAAAACTGACGGAAGACCATATACCTAAGAAAATTTTATTTTGAGATCACAGAGCTAAATTCGAACAAAAAATGGCCTAATAACTAAGAACAGTTTTTTCAAAGGCTAAATACCTAATTCTTGAGTGCTGAAAGTGAAGGCAGCAACACAGAGACATAAATTGAAGGGACGAGGCGTTATCACTTGTCTTGGCCGAAAAGCCGGTCTAGACTCCTATATGCGTGAGTGTTGACGACAGCCCACTGCCTAGTTTGCAGCAGTACAACAATTTCTGTATATTCGATAGTAATACGCAAAGCTCTGTGCATTGTACAACACCATGTTCATGCTTAATTCGTCCAGGGAACAGTGTAATAAACTAGAGCTGAATACACGGGGCAACAAAACAAACATTTTCCATATTATAGGAGTACTTTACAAACATGGTGACATGATTATTTGTGGACTGGTAGTATACATCTCACCATATACAAATATCTCAAAGGAATAGACGCGGTCGCGGTCAAAGATCTTAAGGATGATTGCATGCCGAAGATGGATACAGGACATACAACACACACACAAGCAGCTCTTCAATCATAACACTTTTACTCACTCGCAACTGGAGAACGACATACGTATACCATTGTGTTCAACCGAATTATGATTTGTCTATTCATTGATCAGATTCTTGCATAACCAGAATAAAGCTCTTAAGCTGTGCAAACTGATCACAAGATGATAGTCGTGCAAGAACGAAGACAGAACTGGATCATTACCTAGAAGACAGCCCTGCTCGTACAACAAAAGATTTTGACTATGACATTCTTAATTGGTGGAAAGTTCATGGTTCAGTTCAGTATCCGACGGTGGCTGAGATGGCGAAGGATGCCCTGGCCATGCCCACATGCAGTAAGCTAACTTGTGATCAGTTTGCACAGCTTAAGAGCTTTATTTTGGTTGAGATATTTTACCACGCTTGGAAATAATATGAGTCATCCGTTTCCTCAGATCTGACGGTTTAAAAATAGGTGGAACCAGTTGGGAGGAACTTAAACTGTGGGCCGGAACCAGAAAACATATGGGTCCGAAACTGATATTGAAGGGTATAATCGTATTTGCACGTTCTAAGAGCAGCTTCTCAGAATCGATCATAAGAAAGATTCCCGTATGAATCTAATAAGAAGTTGCTTCTTGAATGAATTAATAACGGGAACGTATGCTATGCAAACTAGCCTCCTGTGCAAACTATGCAAACTCTAATCAAGACCACATAAATCTAATCCGATGGCTCAAGTATGGGGTTTAATTGCTAAAATAACCCCACCTTTAGGATGGGATGAGTGGAAGGGTTTAAGTGCTAAAATAACCCCCTACACCTTAGCCATCGGATTAGATTTACGTGATTTTGATTAGAGTTTGCATAGTTTGCACAAGAGGTAAGTTTGCATAGCATACATTTCCATTAATAATAGAGCTGATTCTCAAGATTCTTATCCCAATGGTCCGCCGCATTCTTCTCCAGCCTCCTAGGCAGCCACGCCTTCACGGCCGCCGCCGTCCACGCCGCCGCCGTCTCTTCTCCGGCGGCCGCGCCCCTCCTTTATTCGCGCGTGTGATTCCCAGGTGGAAGCCCCCAACCCCTAGCTCCCCAATCCAGCCGAATCGTTCTCCTGTCCACGTCCCGGCGTCCGTCGCCGCACTCGAGCAGTCGAGCTTCGCGCGGCCACGCCCAAGAGAGGAGAGACCGAGAGAGTGAGCTCTCCCGTTCGCCGGCGCGCATGCTGCGCTGCTGCCTCCTGCATCCTGCCGGCACGCCGCTCGCCACTGGCTCGATTGGAGGTGGTCCGAGGTCCCCTGGCGGCGGCGCGGACGCGGTCGTATGCAGCCTGCGGCTGGCGCTCGGTGGCCCCGTGCGGCGGTGCTCCGGCGAGGGGTCGAGCGGTGAGACGGCGCTCCATGGTCACAGGGTGATGGGGAGGCGAGGGAGAAGTCGGCTCAGGCAGAGAAGGAAGGAGGGTGGGAGCTTGATGTGTGCCTCTGCTTGGCAATCTGCAACGAGCAAGGAGACAGCGGCGGCCGGTGCTCGGGTCCTTGAACATCACCTTCCCGGCTTGACTGAAGCAGGTGAGGAGCAATCTCGTAGTTTCTATTCAGTGTGAGCAATTCCGTAGTTTGGTTCTGTTCAGTGTGCCATCCATTTTCTGCATGCTTTATTAGCTTGAGCTAAGATTGGGATCCACAGCAACTAAGTTATGTTTGTGATGCAGAATAGCAAAACTGGCAGGCACGAGCAGACCCAAGCTGGCTGCTGCGAAAGGAGAGAACCAATAGCACCGAAAATGCGAGCCATCTGTTGGGACATCCAGTTCAGACCATGGAAGATTTCATATCATTCCAGGTGCCGCTCATTTCTACTTTTTTGCAGTGAAAAGGAAAATGTAGTTGCCATGCTTCATCCAATTATACATATTTGTTGTTGCTGTGCTTCATGAAAGCATTTTCCACACATCTTTATCTCTTCCCCTCATATATTGATATTCACCACACCTCTAATTCCCTAGGTGATCTGCAGATCATTTGAATGTAGCGTTTGACGTAAACAGAAGGGTGGTAGACTATGATGTGTTCATTTTTTAATGTAGAGGATTAATGCTTGTACGGAGCCAGAGAAACCATTTTAGTACTCTTTACTTGTATTTTTCTCTTAGTGTTATGGCTGGAGCTGCTTGGAATGCTCCACTGTAATGTCAGAAGCACTCCTTCGGTTGCACAAATTAGCAGAAGCTGATTCGACTATTACAAGCTTATTGAAATTGGATAATGCATCATTGCCTTCAGAGCCAACCAAAGTCTCAGGCATCTCAGCTGATTCTTATATCCATATTTTGGCAATGACACTAAATGTAACACACCAAGTAGGTGGAAATGGTAATTCTGCTGCACTTAAGGGTTGCATTCTTTCTTCTCAGGATGTATGTTGCATCAAGAATTTCAAACTTACTAATTACCAGAGCATACACGCACAAGCATAAAGGGTTTCAGTATTTTATAGCTGAATATAGTTTAGTATAGCTGCCAGCTGAATCACACAGAAATTGACATTTACAAGGTCGGTGCATGTCTTACATCAAGGATTGAATTGTTCACTAAAATGGAAGGAAACACACAAAATAAATCTAGGCAAAAAAAAAGTGCTTCACGGCTTGCAAATAGAGGAAGGCAATCTTCAGTGGGCTCCAAGTCCTCCATAGCTCCAGGAATCATATAGTCTGGACTGGAAGGCCTGGTATAACTGAAAAGAAAACAGAAATGAATGTTAACTCAGTTCAAAAATTGAGGAACACAAAAACATGCAATTAATCACAATATGGAACTAGCATTAGGATATATTTAACATGGCAGAAAGGAATTAAAATCTTGTTTATGAATTCTAAAAACTACTTCTAATTATGTAGCACACAAGTCCTGCAACTAATTTTTTGAAGACACACCGCAGTCATACTTCCTAATTAAGAGTAGCTTGCATACCCTTTTGTTAGAGTATAATTGTAACATCCCATATTGGGCTTACGGCCCATTGGCTTTGTACTCTAGCCTGACTTGTATTAGTATCATATTGTAACCTGTACATGTACTGCAAGCCTTCCAGGCTATATATATGAAAGGCCACCCCCCTACTGGGTGTGCGGTGTTTTTCTACATGGTATCGGACTAATTACGATCCTTACCTTCCGCTGCGCCACCACACCCGCCAACCCTAGGCCGCGCGCGCCCCTGCGCCACCGCCGTCCAGGCCGCGCCCCCCGCGCCGCCTTCCCAGGCCGCGCACCTCGCGCCGCCGCCAGGCCGCGCCACTCGCGCTGCCAGCAGGCCGCGCCCCTCGCGTCGCCTCCGCCTCAGGCCGCGCGCCCTCATCATGATGACGGAATCGTCGCAGTCATCTGCAACCTCCGGCGTCCTCGGCTCCTCAACGTCCGGCGCCATGGGAGATGGCATCGCCCCTGCCTTCTTCACTGCTTATGCAGCCGTCAATGTGAAGCAGCATGTTCCAATCTCCCTCAGCCTCGAGCGTCCTAACTACTCCAAGTGGAAGGCGTTCTTCACCGCCCTCTGCGGCAAGTACGGGCTGCTCGGCCACATCGACGGCACGGAGGCCGCGCGCCCGGCTGACCCCACGTGGTCTCAGCCCGACGCCTGCATCCGTGGCTAGATGTACGGCTCCGTCGACGACACCGTCCTCGACCTCACCATGGAGCCCGACCAGGACGCGCACGCCTTGTACGCCTCCATCGAGGCCCTGTTCCAGGCGAGCAAGGAGCCTCGCGCCATCGTCCTCGGGCAGGAGTTCCACAACATGTCCCAGGGTGATCTCTCCGTCGACGCCTATGCGCAGCAGATGAAGCACACCGCCGATGCCCTGCGGGAGGTTGGGCACACCATCTCCCCGTCTCAGCTTGTGCTCAACCTCCAGCGCGGCATCAATCCTCGCTTCGCCACCACCGCCGACATCATCGCCAACACGTCGCCACTTCTCGATTTCAAGTCGGCCACCAACATGCTCCGCGTCAAGGAACTTCGCCTCGGCAACGAGGGCAAGGAGGCCTCAGCTTCAGCGCTTGCTGCCTCCACCAACTCCTCTTGCACCTCGTCTTCCTGTGGGTCCACCTCTTCTTCAACCCCCAACCGTGGGGGTGGTGGCAAGGGCAAAGGTGGGTGCGACGGCAACGGCAACAACAGTGGCGGTGGGCACAACCAGCACCAGCATGGCGCCCAACAAGGCGCTCCCGGCGGACGTCAACCTCCTCAGCCGGCCGGTCCTTGGGTTTGCTATAACCCTTGGGCTGTCCAGCAGTGGCCTCCATCCGTGCCTCCACCACCGCCTCCGCCTCCTCCACAGGCGCACACTGCCTTCGCCCTGACCCAGTACTCTAACGCGCCGCTGGGGTACTGGTGCGGCTCTTGGGACGCGACCAGCCTGATCGCCGCCCTCAACCAGATGGCGGTTTAGGGGTCTTCCCCCTGGGTCATGGACAGCGGAGCGACATCCCACATGTCCTCCAATGACGGTATTCTTCTTTCCCATCTCCCGTCACTGCCGTCCTCCATCACGGTCGGTAACGGGCAGTCTATTCCTGTTCTTAGTCGTGGCACATCCTCTTTACAAATAGCTGATCGTCCTTTTCATCTTGATAATGTTCTTGTCGCTCCACACCTTTCTCGTAACCTGTTATCTGTTCGACAGCTTAGTTGCGACAATAACTGTTTTAATAGAGTTCGACGCTTCTGGTTTTTCTGTTAAGGATCTCAAGACCAAGACGGTTCTCCTTCGGTGCAATAGCAATGGGGACCTATACACCATCCCCCATCGCATGCCACCTCGTTGTCACGTCGCTGTCGTCTCCCCGGAGCTGTGGCACTCCCGCCTTGGTCATCCAGCACCCACTGTCGTCGCTACTCTAAATAAAATATCAGCTATCCAGTGTAATAAAGCAGCTCGCCGCATTTGTCATGCTTGCTAGCTCGATAAACATGCTAGGTTGCCATTTGCCAATTCGGTCTCTAGTACATTAGCACCATTTGAACTTGTTCATTGTGATGTTTGGACCTCTCTAGTTTCGAGTGTTTCTAGTTATAAATTTTATCTTGTGTTAGTTGATGATTATACACATTTTTGTTGGACGTTCCCTCTTCACCATAAGTCCAAAGCTCATGAGCACATTGTTCAGTTTGTTGCTTATGCTCACACACAGTTCAGTTTTCCTGTACGCTGTTTTTAGGCAGATAATGGCACCGAGTTCCTCAACAATGCCACTGCCGCCTTCCTGGCTGGCCACGGCATCCTCCTTCGGACCTCCTGCCCCTACACATCCGCTCAGAATGGCAGTGCTGAATGCATGCTCCGCACTCTGAACAATGGTGTTCGCACGCTTCTGATTCATGCCGCCATGCGTCCATCTTATTGGGTCGAAGCTCTCTCCACCGCTGTGTTTCTCACAAACCGACGGCCGTCCTCGTCCAAAAATAATGGTATACTCTATCATCTCCTCCACCACAAGATTCCAGATTACTCTATCCTTCGGGTTTTTGGCTGCCTATGCTACCCCAACCTTAGTGCCACCTCGCCACAAACTATCTCCTCGCTCCACGGCATGTGTCTTCCTCGGTTACCCTCCTTCTCAGAAGGGCTACCGGTGTCTTGACCTCTCCAGTCGCAAGATCATCATCTCGTGACACATCATTTTTGATGAGACTCACTTTTCGTTTGCGGCCTCCAAGCCTCAATCGGATTCTTTTGATTTTCTGTTACAGGACTTACTTCCCGCGCCTGCTCCGTCCACCTCGGACGTTGAGCAAACGCGGGCCTTGGAGGATGCTGGCGACCCCGTCGGGCTTGACCCTATCATCTTGTGGCACGGCGCTGCCCACCGGCTGCCCCAGGCGCCACGGCAGGCTGCGGCTCCAGCACCTCCTTCACCAGCAGGCGCCGTCGCCCCTGCCCTGCACCAGGTGCCTCGGCCGGCCACGACTCCAGCGCCTCCTCTGCCTGTCCGGCAGCGGTTCGGCATCCACTACAGTCGTCGTCAGCCGCCTCCGGCTCCACCACTGTCGCCAGAGGTACCTGCGGCTCCAGCACAGCAGGAAGTGGTGCCCCCGGCGTCAGCACCGCCCCCGGCTCTAGAGCCTCCTGCGCGGGCGACTCGTTCCCAGACGGGTTCCCTGCCACCGCCCGTGCAGCGGTATGGCTTCACCGCGGCGGCCTCCGGCCTGGCTTCTCCGTTGCCAGGCAACACTCATGCCGCACTCACCGATGCAAATTGGCGCACGGCCATGGCTGAAGAATACAAGGCGTTCATGGACAATGGCACCTGGCGTCTCGTCCTGGATGACCGCCTCGCGCTAACGTCATCACCGGCAAGTGGGTCTTCAAGCACAAGTATCATGCTGACTACTCTCTGGCTCGACATAAAGCCAGATGGGTCATTCGCGGGTTCTCACAGCGGTACGGCACTGACTACGATGAAACGTTCAGCCCGGTTGTCAAGCCAGCCACCATCCGGGTCGTCCTCAGCATCGCCGCTTCTCGCTCCTGGCCGATACATCAGCTGGACGTGAAGAACGCTTTTCTTCATGGCCACCTGAACGAGACGGTCTACTGTCAGCAGCCGCCTGGCTTCGTCGACCCGACGGCTCCCGACCACGTCTGTCTCCGGCAAAAGTCCTTGTATGGGCTCAAGCAGGCGCCCAGGGCGTGGCACCAGCGGTTCTCCGGTTTCATCCGACGGATCGGCTTCACTGCTTCGACCTCCGACATGTCCCTCTTTGTTTACAAAGAAGGTGCCAACATCGCCTACTTGCTGCTCTACGTCGACGACATCGTTCTTGACTGCCTCGTCGCCTCAGCTTCTTCGTCGCCTCACCGAGCTCCTCCACTCGGTGTTCGCCATGACAGATCTCGGGGATCTTCATCACTTCCTCGGGATCTCTGTCAGTACGCTGATGGCCTCTTCCTGTCTCAGCGCCAGTACGCTGTGGACCTGCTCCAGCGCGTCGGCATGGCTGAGTGTCATTCTACGGCGACTCCTGCTGACACTCACCGCCAAGCTCTCTGCTTCGGATGGCGCTCCGGTGGCGGATGTCACTCAGTACCGCAGTCTCGCAGGTGCTCTACAGTATCTCACGCCGACTTGTCCGGACCTCGCCTATGCAATTCAGCAGGTTTTCCTCTTCATGCACGACCCGCGAGAGCCTCATCTTGCGATGCTCAAGCGTGTCCTACGGTATGTCAAGGGCACCCTGTCCACCGGGCTTCACATCGGCACTGGTAGCATCACCAGCTTGACTGCATACTCTGATGCCGATTGGGCTGGTTGTCCAAGCTCTCGGCGCTCCACTTCAGGCTACTGTGTCTTTCTCGGCAACAACTTAGTCTCTTGGTCCTCCAAACGACAAACTACGGTTTCTCGTTCGAGTGCGGAGGCTGAGTATCGTGCCGTTGCGCACGCTGTGGCTGAGACTTGTTGGCTTCGTCAGCTACTTCAGGAGCTCCACGCACCCATATCTTCGGCGACGATCGTCTACTACGACAATGTTAGTGCTGTCTACATGACCATCATCGTCGCACGAAGCATATTGAGATAGATATTCACTTCGTCCGTGAGAAGGTTGCTTTGGGACAGGTTCGGGTGCTCCATGTTCCATCATCTCATCAGTTCGCGGACATTATGACCAAAGGGTTACCTGTACAGTTATTCACTGACTTTAGGTCCAGTCTTTGTGTTCGTGACACTCCCGCTTAGACTGAGGAAGGGTGTTAGAATATAATTGTAACAGCCCATATTGGGCTTATGGCCCATTGGCTTTGTACTCTAGCCTGACTTGTATTAGTACCATATTGTAACCTGTACATGTACTGCAAGCCTTCTAGGCTATATATATGAAAGGCCACCCCCTATTGGGTGTGCGGTGTTTTTCTACACCATTGACCATTACGGCTGCCTAAACGGGCTCAAGTAAAACTGGCTGGGATGGGAAACTCTGCGATTTTCGCGATGCATAGTTGGAGCAACTGTGTCGCTATTCTCTGTGCTATTCTCGTTTGTTGAAGCCATCGTTTCTTGTGCATCTTTCCTTGGCCGTCCACGCTTCTTTGGCACTTGAGATGATTGACCTGATTCTTTTTTTTTGGTAGAACTAGTGTTATTTGCTCTAATCTTGTGTTTCTTTCCACTAGTTTGTGATTCAAATATGTAGACATCTCCAGTATCAGACTCTGCTTTTGGCTTTTTGGCCAAATATTCTTGCTTCTGAAAAAATAAATATGAAACCTTAGGACTCTGTTTGCTGGAAATATGAGAACAGTAGCCAGGAAACTAAACAAACCGTGATGGGTTGCTTATACGAAGGTCTTTGACTTTTGTTACTCTCTGAATGCAACAACCTAGTACATATCTTTCTTTTGAAAGTGTTAATTTGATCCTAAAGATAAAGTCATATTGTTTAGTGAAGCTTTAAACGTAATAGAAATAGAAAATTTGAACTGTCAATTGAAGCTGTGCATGCACCTGTGAGAAATCATGCCTCATTTGATGGCCATTCCACTCCAGCATGTACTTTATCACAAAAGCACCACAAGAATTCCTACATTGTAAAGGTGATATGTGAATCACTATGTGAGTAGGTGGCAATCATATGTAGTGCATTATACTTACATGTCCTTTTGTTGGGGAATGTTTGGATAGGCTCGTTTCTGCCATAGAGCAAGGTTGACTGGATCTGTAATTTTTTCCAAGCCAGTCTCAATAGCTTCGTCAATATACTGGTCAATACACTGTTGTAGGTTCTTCACCTATTCCATATTTCATAATTAGTAAAACCATGGCGATTGAGATCATTTGTGTAAAGAGGTATTAATGGTACAAGCAAGGTACCATAGTATTTTCCATTTTCTCGTCCCGAAAATGAGGTACAGATGTTAAGGAGTTGAGAATCTGGACCTCCTTGCGATCCTTATTCAGCACTAATTAGCTCCAGTGGCATCCCCAGACATTCATGGGGACAAATACCTATCATTGGAAGCATGTATATTAGCTCTCCTAAGTGGAGTGGTTGGTACTATAAAATATGTATACAAAACACTAGATGCATTGGTGCTAACCATTTGTCGTGTTAGACATCTTTTACCAACACTTTTGATCCACGACCTTTCATTTTTAGGTTCGAATTCACCATGTTGCTCTGATAACTCTTGGCTCTGGAAAGTGGAAATGAATGCTATTTTGTCGTTTTCTACATTAGCAATATATGCATAAACATCACCTGCAAATATTGATAAGAACACATGTAAGCAACAAGATGGCAAACAAAGTCCACGCGAGATATCAAACATACTTACATCATCACATAGCCATCCATCCATAATATTTGGCCTTAAGAAACTAACTGTAAGAGGAATTCGCGCAATATCAACCACAACAGCATATTCATAACATTTCTCGATAAAATGTATGGTATCTTCATCATCCTTTGTTAGGGTGTAGTCATTGACAAAACCTGCTAGTCAAAAATATTGAACAATGTAGTTAGTCTTGTACCTAAAAAATTATGTTGTGATTACAATTAATACATGATGTTGAAACAGGTCATACCAAGATATTCGGTTGAATTAGTTTTGTCCTTGTCACTAGTAAATAAATATTGTGCTGCGCTTCGGTCATAGATGTCCAGGCCGCCGGTCTTGCGTAGTAGTTGTTTGGTTGCTAGCATTGACTTCCCTCCAGAAGAAGCTATGCCCTCAATGTTTGCCTCTAACTTGTTGAATATTTCTGACATATTACTACATTCTGGAATGTCCTGCTGGACGTTTTTGGATGTATGGGACAAGTTGGATTGTTGGCTGCTGTCTGTTGAGCAGGTACATGTTTCTTTGACGTGTTGGATTTCAAAGAATCCTTCACTGGTGTATTATACTCATCGAAGTTGTGCTGTGTTTCATTAGGGGAAGCTGGAAACATCCTAGCGGAACTTGTAAAGGCTTTCTGTTGTTGAAGAGGTGTGCATGTGTTGCCTGGGTGCACATCTTTCTGAAAATGAAAAAGGTGGCCTGAGATGGTCAGATGTCCCAATATAGTATGCTGCTGCACTCGATGTAATTTTACATGTAAGTATCACCTGATCATATTGTTGACCCATCATTGCTGAATATTTGTCGCTGTTTGAATAACGAAGTTCCTACAAAAATTTATGTGTTGGTAAGTTTGGACACATATTTGTTACTTTAGTATGTGTACGATGCATACCTTCATAGACATACTCATCTGTCCAATATCATCTTCCATTTTAGAGAGCCTACTGTGCAGACCAGCATCCAATCTCCTTTCAACCAACTCTTCTCGCAGACTGAAAATTTTGGAACATATTCTTTCTTCCATCTGCATAACACAACGCTCCGTTGACAACCAATTTTTTGTGATGGCTGCAAGTATTGTTTCCATCTGGGACAGACATATGGACTTGTATCAAAAGAATTATGAAAGACATTAACAGAACTAGGGTGTTACAAAGTAGTTCGATGCCTGGTTCTTACTTGTTGGTTACTCATATATAACTGGGGGGCCCTTTCAGTAGGCCGTATTCCTTCTTGATCAACATGGGCATCCCTTTCAGTAGGCTCTACTCCTTCTTGATCAAGATGGGTGCCCTGTATTCCTTCTTATCCTGTTATCGGTGCATCATAACTTGAAGTAGGTCCAGTAGGGATCGGTGAAGAAAGACGCTCCATGACCTTGCATTAGTTATCATATATAAGTGATAGTAATATATGGATGGAAGCATAAGACATAGGTGCATGGATTTACCACTCCCCCATTGATGCCGTCAGCTTCATAAGCATTCATTCTAAGATCTGTGTTTTGCTGATCCCATCGATCCATCAGCGGATGCAGCACAGGAAAGTAGGAAACATTGCACTTGCTATAAGCATGGACATGCTCCCAATACCAGTACTAGTAATGAAATAGATGAACCTAGTGAGACATGTGCTGCATATATTGTACTCGTAAGCATTTGTCTATATGGTTTCTCATAGAGAAGTAGCACTTACTTGAAGGAAAGCCAAATTGCCCTGAAGATTTATGATCTCGCCCTTTTTGAAACTTTGTAAGCAGCTCAATAGATGACACAATGTGAATTGGCCCCAATTAAAGTTTTGAATGTCTTTCACTGTTTCAACTAGTGCCAAATATTTAGACTGGACTTGAGGTTTTGAGGTAGGTGCCAAAATACGTCCAATTGTGTATAATACAAATTGACGTATGAAATGATCATCTGGGTTTTTGGACCTAGCAATACTCTGCTCAAGAGTGTTTAGAGTAATATGATTCTCCCCTGAGGATTGGCTTTTGTATGCATACAACAGTTCTTTATTGATCTTTATATTGTCAGGGACTACTATTTCAACACCATCTATCCAAAGCCCCATGATGTGGTATACATCTGCTAGTCATAGGAAGGTGAGTACCATAGAGCAAAAATTTTTGAATGTCCAACGAAGAGTTATTTCCTTCATGTAGAGCATTCCTCCAAAACCAATGTTCTTAATGGCATCCTTGTGCTTAGGAGATAGGCCTTGGATGATCATGGCGTATTTACTGGGTGAACAAATTATCTTCATATCTCCACGTTGAGAATTCAGGATCTGCGATTACATAGTCAGCGCATTTTACTTAGGTGATCTCATTTTTTAAGTGTTCTGAACCAACGTATACCTGTGCTTCTGTTTCAGCTTGAATTATGGACTTTTCAGATGGAGACTGAGCTGCATTCTGATACTGTACTCGCTTAGACACACTGGTGTCGCCATCCCCGCTTGTCTTGCGCTTTGATGTCATTTTTTCTTGCATGCTAGATTTCATTCAAGACTGCACACAATATAAGATTCATATATGTTCAGTCTAGATGCATCTGAACAGACTGATAGAATGAAGTAATACTCTGAAGTAAGGTAGTAGCAAATAAAAATTACTTGATCTCCTACTTTTTGCTGATTTCAGATTTTGGCAGCGATTAGTTTTATTTTACTACCAGATTTTCAGTCTGTCACTGCTACTCTGTGCTATGATTTCTCTCAAGACAACTTGTGTTTGATAGCCAAAATGTCAGCCTACATCAAATTTAGATTCTTACTTCTTAAATCTATATATACTATATAGTTCATACCCACTAAGCAATAAATGTTAGCTAAAGCTCGCCTCTCATGCTTCCACGTCACCACTCTTCTCCAGCCATCCGATCCTTATCAAGTTCAATTTTCCATCGTCAGATGTATATCTACATCTCCACCCAGCAGCCCCTGCACGTAAGTACACCTACGGCTCCCTTCCTTCAACTTCTTTTCCACCACACGCATGCAGTCTTGGCCCACTTCCACCCTCTCAGCTCCATCCCTTCAGTTTCTTCCCGTGGACAAACAGCCTAACACAACAATTAGTGCACCGCATTTTAAGTTCATGTGCAGCATGTTTGTGGACGTGCTGATAGTAAATGGCCGAATGCTTTGTCTTCTGACTCTTCGCGAGGTTTTTATATGTCATCAGAGGTTCTTCTCAAAAACAAAAAAAATGTCATCAGAGGTCCATAGGCCGGATTCAGAAGAGCGGAGCAGCAGCCTGCAAGGAGGTGGACGACGACCGTGAGTGGTGGCAACTGGCAACTATGCAGGAAGATGATGGCGCACTACTGGCCTCGGCGTCGTTGTCATCGTCATCCATCTTCAGCAATGGCAGCTTCTCCTGGGCCGCCACCGCCGATGATCCTACTGCTTCTGGTTGTACGCGTCCGGCGCCGCTTCTGACCTTTTTGTGGCTGGTGTTGTTCCCTCACCACCTCAAGAACACAGCCCATGGGCCAAGACGGCGGACGGCAGAAATGTGCTACTGCTTTCATGTGCAAACTGCTCGTGGTCGAACGAGATGATTATGATGTTAACATCAGAATGTCTCATCCCATGATCCATCGTCCATCCCATTATCCTGACTGTAAGTGCTATGATCCATCGTCCATCCCATGATCAGAGCTAGATCCTCTTAGAGATACAAGGATTGCTGTATGTTATAATAGAATTGAAACAAAAAAATTTCAGTAGTGGTGTTCGAGCTCTAGCTTAAGTAGCCATGAAGATACAACATGCGAAGTAGCTGTCCGGGTCCGGCGCTCGCTCTTGCTCCTCTCTCTCTCTCTCTGGTTGCTGTCGCTGCTACTCTACACGGTTTTAAGTATTACTCCCTCCGTCTCTAAATACATGTCTCTAGAAAACCGTGTTTCCCTCACAAACACGTTTCCCGGGCGACATGTATTTAGAGACGGAGGGAGTAGTTTACATGATATACGTATATGAACACTGCTATATTGTCTCTTTTTTGTTTGGCTTTTCTACCAAGCCACCCGTGTTCAATGCTCATAGTTTATACGTATGTCCAGTATGATGAATTTGGTCCCAATCATTCACAGATTAAATTGGTAACTTCATATATCATCAGGAATATCTAATTCACATCTTTTCTCCATTCAACTCCAAATAAATTCCCTAAAGTGTAATCTCAAACTCCCGCAGCAACGCGGGAATTCAGCTAGTTTCAATGATAGTTCGTACAACTTGTTGCTCAAAGGCTGTGAAGCATTGTCGAGTGACAATTTTTTCTATGCATCCTGCCCTGCACGTCTAAACATGTTTGCAATCTATGTTTGTGCAGATCGGGCAAGTTAACTCTGGGAGCGATGGAGTCTGCAGATTCATGAAACACAAGTGTATATGATTTGAGCCTCGACTAGCCTTTTGGGTCGAATGCATCTAGCAGCTGCTGCAGTTATCGTGGATTCTCGGCAGGTGGTGGTAATGTGTGGTTGTTCTGGGAATGAATACAAGGGGCTGCAGAACTTGTTTTCGGTGATCATTATGAAGATCTGCAGAAATCTTTGGAGCAAGCAAGAAAGTTTGTGCAGATCGGGCATGTAGTGTACTGTAGGGTGTTTTGTATAGCAAATAAACAGATCCTATGCCAGTACGGATATCTACCGGTTGTAAAACACCTATGACATTGAACAACAGTTCCTTCAGGGATGACCGTATCAGATCTTAGCTAAATCACATTACAATTATTGAAACTAAAAGAACCCCATAGGCAAAGCTCCCCTATCGCACAAACCCATGGAAGACAGTTATGTAGTAAAATGAAGAACCGGAGAAGTTACGTACGCAGAACACGATGACTGTCAGTCGGTTGAAGAGGTTTAGAAGCGTCGGGGTCCTGACCTCCGCATGACCACTAGTGGCGAGCACTGCTAGTCAGTACTCGCCGGAGGCTCCACCGCCGGCGCAGCCCTGCACGGGGACGACGGAAGCGCAGGTTGCTGATGGTGATAAAAGAAAGTGAAGCAACGCAGGACTGGAGAAGTTACGTATATGGCAGCTGGGGTTGTTGCCGTGCGTGGGTGAGCCGGCGTCGTGGAGAACGTGGCCGACTCCGGCGTGGATTATTGCTAAACTGACGAATGGGCTGATATCTAAGTATTCTCTTCGTGCTTAGTGGGCCTCCGATTCTGGAAACGAATCGTGCATATCTAGCCCACGGAGGTTGGTCAGCCATTTTCACTTTATTTTTTATTTTTCTCACATGTCATTACACCTATGTGTGAGTTGCATATGTGAACAATGTGCACCACTACATTGCGAAACCATTTGAGTTTTTTATGCAACAATTCTCTATCAAACTTATATCGTCCCACAAGTTTGTACATTTTTTGAACGAATTCTGGATATTATTACATTTATTATATGAAAAATCAACATATAATTCTAATAATAACTAAAATTGGTCAGATAATTCCGAAAATTGACACAGCAACATACTTTGGTCCATAAGCTTACCAAAAAGGTTTTAAGCAATTTCAGTGAAGTAGGACTATACATCCATTCACAAGTAGAAACATCTCTCACAGAGTTCTACACTACGTGAGACATGTGTCCATATGTGAACAATGTGCACCACTACATTACCGAAACCACTTGAGTTTTTTATGAAACAATTCTCTATCAAAATTATATCGTCCGACAAGTTTGTATATTTTTCAAATGAATTCTGGATATTATTACATTTATTATATGAAAAATGAACATATAATTCTAATAATAACTAAAATTGGTCAGATAATTCCAAAAATTGACACAGCAACATACTTTTGGTCCATAAGCTTACCAAAAAAGTTTCAAGCAATTTCAGTGAAGTAGGACTGTACATCCATTCACAAGTAGAAACATCTCTCACGAGTCCTACACTACATGAGACATGTGTCCATATGTGAATAATGTGCACCACTACATTACCGAAACCATTTGAGTTTTTTATGCAACAATTCTCTATCAAAATTATGTCATCCCACAAGCTTGTACATTTTTTGAACGAATTCTGGATATTATTACATTTATTATATGAGAAATCAATATATAATTCTAATAATAACTAAAATTGGTAAGATAATTCCAAAAATTTACACAGTAACATACTTTTGGTCCATAAGCTCAGTAACATACTTTTGGTCCATAAGCTTACCGAGAAAAGTTTCAAGTAATTTTAGTGAAGTAGGACTGTACATCCATTCATAAGTAGAAACATCTCTCACGAGTCCTACACTACGTGACGGATGTGTCCATATGTGAACAATATGCACCACTACATTACTGAAACCATTTGAGTTTTTTATGCAACAATTCTCTATCAAAATTATGTCGTCCCACAAGTTTGTACATTTATTATATGAAAAATCAACATATAACTCTAATAATAACTAAAATTGGTCAGATAATTCCAAAAATTGACACAAGTAACATACTTTTGGTCCATAAGCTTACCAGAAAAGTTTCAAGCAATTTTATTGAAGTAGGACTGTACATCCATTCACAAGTAGAAACATCTCTCACAGAGTCCTACACTATGTGAGAGATGTGTCCATATGTGAACAATGTGCACCGCTACATTGCCGAAACCATTTGAGTTTTTTATGCAACAATAGGCTCTACCAAAATCATGTCGTCCCACAAATTTGTATATTTTTTGAAGAATTCTGGATATTATTACATTTATTATATGAAAAATCAACAGATAATTCTAATAATGTGAGAGAAACATCTCTCGCAATCATAGAACATGTGAGAGATGTGTCCATATATGAACAATGTGCACCAATGTTTTGCCAAAACCATTTCAAAATTTTATGCAATGATTGTCCATTAAAATCATGCCACCCCACAAGTTTGTACAATTTTAGGGAATTGAAGCCATTTTTACATTTGAATCAGAATATATGAAAACTTCTAACACAATTTGAAATCAAGATAAACTATATAATAGAATCATATAATTTCAAAATACAAAGGCAATTATCAACAAAATTTTGGAATAAGAACAAATACAAAGTAAA
The DNA here is from genome assembly GCA_018135685.1 of Themeda triandra. Taxonomy (NCBI): domain Eukaryota; kingdom Viridiplantae; phylum Streptophyta; class Magnoliopsida; order Poales; family Poaceae; genus Themeda; species Themeda triandra. The sequence continues at coordinate 69,373 of JAENPR010000015.1, read as the reverse complement.
AGAAGTGTGAATGGGAGTTTTGACAAAAACAAATAAAAAATGTTGTGTTCTACGCTTGATGGGTCCTGTGAGCCCAACTATGCTCAACCCAATAAAACAAGCCAGCCAAGCCGTTGCAGCCAGCCCAACAATCATTAACATCATGTTCCAGCCAACGTAGCCTGGCCAACAATTCAGGATTTTAAGCTGAGTTACCTTCTACTAGGTAAGTATTTTGATTGCATTCATCATGCCGCAAACCATACATGGGCCGGGCCGCTCGTTGGTTGTTCTTCTGCCCCGTTCCGCAAATCGAACATGGGCAGACCCGTTTCTTTTGTGTTCTCAGTAACCTGAAGACCGGTTTGCTCTTTCAGTTCATATGCGTTCAGTACATTTCGGATACCATATATATGTCAAGCTCGAGCCTTCTGTGAGATTAACCGAGCTGCAGCTCAATTTAATTAACTTTCTCAAGATATACTAGTTTCGGGGAAGGAGCAAGATACGGCTCTGCTTTTTGCAGACAATCAAATTCACTTAACATCAGCAGAAAGCGCCGAGACAGAAACATACACATACAACATATATATAGGTTAATAATAGTAGGTTACATACAAGAAGCAGCCAGAACATTTCTGCCTCTTTCATTCAACAATAGCTGATCAACAAATAAAAACAACTCCCTGAACTCAAATAAAAAACAACTCCCTAAACTCAAATAAAAAACAACTCCCTGAACTCAAATAAAATACAACTCCCTGAACTCAAGTTGTTAATCTTTGGCTTTCAAACATGGTACTGCTGCACTATATCCTATTCAGATCAATGCTATTTTACAAGATTCTCCAAGACTGCAGCTGGGTGCACACTATGGACACGGGAGCGTGTTCCCCATACTGAGTACCTTATGCCAGGACCATTGCAAGTAAGTATTAGCCCCTTGTGCCGGTTTAGGTAATCCTGCATCATTTTGGAATTCATTATGTGCACGATGAGTCAAGTTTAGAAAATGTACATGTACCAAGTATTGTTTTTTAAGAACCTAACTTGCTGTACAATGCAGTACCATAATGAATGATTGAGAATCTACTCATACTGCACAGAAATATGTGATCAAGTAGTTCATTTATTCTTACAATTGTACATACATGAGATATTCTGTTGCTGATCTCCCCTTTTGTAATACCTCATTGCAGCATCGGATCCTTCATTTCCTACAAATCATTAAAACAAACCAAAAATGAACTTTCACATTGGATTCACAACGAAAGCTGACACAAAAAATATGTGTTAACTTTGGAAATATGTGTACCAGTTCTTTTAACTTGGAGCATGTACGCCTATTGTGACCCTTCTGCTTACACTGGCTGTAAGTCACTTCTCATGGTTTTTGCTGGAATGCCTCAATTCGTTTGTCTTTCTTAGGCGCACCTTTTGACTTCACGACCACAGGATCTAGAACCATGTCCTCATTAGGTAATTCAGCATGCAAAGACTGTGCTAACATTGGGCCACATCTCACATTGTTTACTTGGGCATTAGAAGCATCGCAGCTGCCAACTATTTCACAGAGAACACGCTTCATGTACAAAAATATGCTTTTACCTGACAGGGATGTTTTGAAAGTTGCCTCGCGACCCAAATTGTGGAGCTCACGATACTTCTCTAGGCTTTGAGAAGTATCGTACATGCTGCTTTTCCTTATCGGAGGAAATCCTGCTTTTGCTTTCATGGACCACCTACTGAGCACACAACAACCTGGAATTGTTTCTGCACGCAATACTTTCAAGACACAAAATATGTGAGCACAAGGTATGCCATCGCGTTCCATCTTACGACAAGAGCACCGAATCATACTTATTATGGACTCATCATCGCTTTCACAATGAACCTGGAACTTCCACTCCCTTCTGTTCCTCACACTAATGTCATATGTCGTGATATCACATCCATCTTGAATTGCCCAAATAACATAGTTACCTGTAGAATCCATTTTTTCCTTCACCAATTCAAAAACTTTAGGTGTAAAAACACTAGCAGTATACTAATTATTTCGGAGCTTACAAAAATTACATGAGGTGCTTTATACTTACATTAGCCTAGCGTGCAAATTTCGAGTTAAACCAATTTATCAAACAGCCACTTAGAATAGTATAACAATTATATAAAGCACATTTAGTTATTTATTGCAGACCTAAAAATAGTGAGTATCATGTGATTTATTTTTCTCTATCACAAGGTAGACACTATCAGGAGTCTAACAAAACAAGAATCATGATTTTAGTACATCATTTCGAATTTATATAAATTTTACAAGCTGGAATGGATTTGATTACTTTTAGCCAAAGAGAAAGCTAACAGACGTTCGTATACTGTATACATCTAATGCCTCATACGAAACAAGGGAGCAGCTTGTGGACGCGCACACGACGGCCGCGGCTCGGCTGACCGGTAACACGCTCGTGGCGAGCAACGAGCTGAGGAGGCCCTATCCTGCACGTACGCGCATAGACGTGTGGGAGATGCGTTCCAAGGCGCACCGTGCATGGCTAGCTACGGCGGCGGCGTGGCTATTCCGGCGAACCTACGCACCGTCGGACGAGAAGAGATAGCGGAGAAGCATCAGAAGCTCACATTGATGCACGCTCAGGGGATGGTTGAAGCGGAGGGGTGCCGAGGTGGCCTGGCCACGTACGCGCAGCACGCTCGACGGCTCGCCTCCATGGACACCGTCGCGTCACCACGCCGTCGGCGAGCTTCCTGACCAAGATAGCACGAGCAACAGCTAGAGGAGGTCACGACGAGTTCACGAGTACGAGCAATTGAACTGCTAGCTACCAACTCTACGGCTTACCCTCAAACATATTGCCTCCGACGGTGCATGCGGCCGGCGGCAAGCGAAATGCCAAGCTGGCCGGTAGCAGGGCTCGTCTGTGCCAAGATGAATATCGAGCTGCTAGCTAACTCCCTATGCTACTCACTGGCACGAGAACTTCGACTGGGAAACCTTGAGCCGGTGATTAGGGTGGAAGAGAAAACAGCACGTTGCCACGCTGCCACATTGCCGAGGGTGGCCACGGTTTAAGTGGCTCGGCCATGACCCCACAAGGGCGCAGCAGCGCAGAGACGTGACTGCATGGGCGAGGCATAGAAGGCGTGTCGGCTAGTGGAGCAAGTGAGGCAGAGACGCGTCGCATCGCCACTGCGACCGGGCCGACGATCACAACACAGCGGCCGAGGCGCACGTATGGAGGCTCGACGAGGTAGGTGAAACGAAAGGCAACGCGGACGCCACGCCGACTCACGGCACCGTGGTACCTCACCGCGGCCTAGCGCACGGCACAACGCGTACGCGGCGAGCAGTCGAGCATAGCAGACTACGGCGGGAAGAGGAAAAGAAAGAGAGCAGTGCAGCAGCGTCGTAGCCTCGGTTCGATTTCTCACGGCGCACGGCAGCCAGACGGCATGGCGACACAGGCGGACGTGACGCCGAGGCGACGGCGCCGCAGAGGTTGGCAGGTCCACGCGCACAGGGCAGAGACGTAGACGGCGCAGGCCAGCAGACGCGTACAAGCAGTGGCACAGGCAAGCAGCGGAACGTGCATGTGTGCGTGAGTGTGTGTGGTGTGCGTGTACGTGGCGTGGAGTGTGTGTGGAGTAAGTGCCTGGGTGTGTGTCGTGTGTTTTATTTTCTATTTTCTTTTTTTTACAAGCACATAATAAACGATTATATATAAACTAGGTTCATGCAAAGCACTCAAGCAACACTATATCGCGCACATTTTTATCATTAGCAAGTTTTGATCTTTCTCAACCAAAGATTAATTATTACTATTATTATATATATACTTACTTATTTGAAGGAGTTTTTAAACTCACAAGGTATATTTTATTTTTAGTTTATAAAAGTTGTTCATCGTTTCATACGTATCAAAATTTTAAAACCCATGGAATTCTTTTCCGATGATTTCTCTTAGGCCTTAATCTTGGCGCTAAGTGAGGTAGTAACACCAGGGGTGTTACACCTTTACCTCCCAAACCCGCCGATCAAGAGCATATAGTAACTTGAGTGCTCTCTCGTGATCGTCATAGGGCATCTGAGGGTTGTTTGCCCTCATCTTGTTCACAATCGTCTGAAAGCGAGAGAACAAAGAGTCGATTGATTCACCATCAAGCTGCATAAAGTTCTCGTATTCCCTCTTGTGCGTTTCGTAGAGTCTGGTCTTAACATGGGCGGTGCCCTCGTGATAGGCCTGCAGCCTCAGCCAGATCTCACGAGCTGTCGCACAATCGGAAACACGCTCAAACTCAGGCAAAGAGAGAGCTGAGTACAAAACAGTACGAGTAGTGTTATTGGCATTGTGTTGGTCTATCTGAGCCTGAGTGACTCTATTTGCAAGAATCACATAATCAGCATTCTTAACGATATCCCAAACACTTGAATCTATCCCCTGAAATGTGCAGACATGCGGATCTTTCAATAGGGGTAGTTCGTGCCATCAACTGCGACGGCTTGCCTATCCCACGGTTCGCCATGATGTCGCCTTCGGGGATCACAAACCAATTAAGGTGGAGTGATCCTTAATCGGCTCTGATACTAATTAAAGGACCGAAAAGGTGACCAGAGGGGGGTGAATGGGAGCTTTAAAATTTCTTTTGAAATCTAGAGCCTCTATCCTAGATTCACACCCCAAGAGCCAAAACAGCACGGCGTAGTGATCATGACCCTGGAGAAGGGTGGATGTTTCCTAGGAACATAACGGATCAATAGCACATCGAAACGGCGCAAACGAGAACCTCAACTTCTATCGAAGAGAAGCAAGGTCTCAAACTTCCAGAGTGATAGCAGCGGAGAACAGCACAGCACAGAAGCGATCTACACGCAGACAGAAACCTGCAGCAACAAACAGTGCGCAAAACGTAGTCCGGAAACACAAACCGCGATCAAAACAGCCCTGGGCTCAGTCCAGTCGGCCTGGCCGAGTTTGGAGCCAGCTTAGCCGGTTTGAGCCGGCCTGGCCGGGTCCTGGAGCCGGCTTAGCCGGGTCTGCTGGCTAGCGGCTATGAGCCGGCTTAGCCGGCTGGCCTAGCCGGCCTGGCTGAGTGTGGCCGGCCTAGCCGGATGGAGGAGCCAGCCTGGCCGGTTCTTACGGCCAGGTCTGGAAAAATCCCCAAATTTATTGTAACTCACCCAAATCAACTCCAACTGCAACCAAATTTTGCAGGGATGTTCCTGATGCGGTTGGGGAGCTATCTCTAAGAGATCATCGCTCAATTTGGAGAGAATCAAGAGAAATCAAAAAGGGAAAAGAAAAATCATTCTTGAGACACCTAGAGCAAAAGATGCATGGATCCTTGATCTCATGAGGAATCAGGCAATTTCCTTCGGTGGAAACATTCAACTCACTTCATAGATCGACCCAGCACAAAAAGAACGGATCAAATCCGCCATGAAATGAAAAAAATCACACTGAGAACTAGAGGGGGAGAAGGAAACTCGGGATGAACAAGCAAGAACACAAAATCAATCACCGGCAATCCATGAATCCAAAAGCCCCGAGGGCACGAGCACACTACGGGGTGCTCTTCCCATGAACAAACACTACAGAGTTTTGTAGTGGACCTTACTCACACAGAAATACTACAGACTGGGAAACCCTAAAGGGAAAGACTGTAAATGAGAGAGGTGAAGTGGGAAGGGAACCCCTCATCCTTATTTATGGGCACTATTACACATTCCCTTTTTGCCCTTGGATACACAGAGAGCCAAACCACTTAGTCAGGGGCATAAGGGTTCAACTCAGGCTTCACTTGATCCGACGGCCACCGCGCCTTCTTACTGGTAGCCTCGCTTCCACGTGATCTCTCCGATGCCACCACGTGCCGTCCGTCTGCATCGGGACCTCCGCCCAGGTTTTGAGGCGCAAACCCGGGAAACCCGCCGCCGATGGTTTTGAGGCGAAACCACCAAACCGTCGCCGATGGTTTTGAGGACAAACCACCAAACCGTCCGCGAGTAGCGTAGCCCGTACGCGTCCCCCGCCGTGTACACTTGCGCTTGTCGATGTCCCAGCTGTCAGCCACCGCGGCTGGCCTCCGGCTTTAAGGTCCCTCGGTCCAAGCCTCACGTCCGCCCTTCACCGCACCCGTTCCGTCAGCACGGCACGTCCTACTTGGCCTTCACCGCACCATCCGGCCACCGCCTCCGAGCTCGACACCTGCACAACACAAGCCAAGAGACACCGTTGTTTGACACGAAGCCACGTGCCACGATTAGTAAGACACACCCACACACGCCATTGTGTTGGCATGTTGACAATCACTTCATCACAAAACCGCTACACAATGGCTATGAAAAGGCCATGTGTTCGCAGGTACCCGTTGACATCTAGCACAGATTCACGATACATACATGTATATATATGTGAAATCATCCAAACTATGTGAGGGGTGCATAAATAAGAAAGAAAATCTATAGCTATCTTGGAGGTTTTTCTTCTTAAGGCCCCGTTCGTTTCTTTCGGAACAAAGCACATGAATAGTTCCGGCCGAAATCAGTACTTTAATTTGTATAAGCTCCACTAGCTAGATTGATTTCTGGCGTAAAAAATGCTTAACTGAACGAGCCCTAAGTGAACTGGAAAAGCTCCTTCCTTTTCGGAGGTTCCAAAAGAAAGAAAAAAGCAGGTTTGACAAACAACTTTTTTTTTTTGAGGAACGGCAGGGACAGACATGAACGTACACAATCGCGACGCCGATGGTCTGCCGCCATCTCCGCCGAGTGGTCCGTTGGTGAACGCAGGCTTGACACTGGCCCACCTTTCCACCGCTCCTTGAAACTGTCTTCTTTGGTCCAGCGGACCAATTCCAGTCTGCATTGCCCACGGATCGGATCTTCACGCTGCCGAGGCCCAGGCGCCCAACAGTCCACTGCATCGCTCGCCCCAGTATTATTTTCTGTTTTTTCTATAAAAAAAACACAGGGGCAAATGCAACACCAGACGAAGAACAGTCAAATTTTCATGTAGTAACCAGGGATCAGAACCGTTGGATAAATCATAAATTGATTCCGTTTATTTTTTTCACAAAAACGAAATCTAAAACGTTACTGCATGCCTCAAGTAAATACGACGTTTGGTATTCCTTAAAAAAACGACGTTTGTTTTTTTTTTTTAAGGAATCCGATCAAAAGCACAAGGGCATCGGTCGGTAATCGAGAATTCAAAGTACAGAAAATGGATACACGGCCTGGTGATCTTTTCTAGCAGGAGCTATCCATTATCCAATCTCTTTAACTCTGTAAGTGCGTGCGGATTGCAAACACATCACAGATAAATAACATGTCAGTTGTTTTTGTGTATAAAACATAATGGGCCTGTTTGGCTGCTCGTTGCGCGCAGCAGCAGTTTTCAGCCATCCAACAGTACTCTAATCTCAGATTCTCAGCAACACAGATCAGTAGCATGCAGCTGAAATAGATAGATGTCCAGTTACATAGTAATGAATATGTAACCGAAACACAAAAAGGCCATTACATAAGAACAAACACACACAACCCACAGCTTCAAATGGACAATGGCGCAACAAATTATTATTCTTCCTCAGCGTCATCTTCTAGTAGAAACCGTTATATCCGTACGGTTTCTTGGAATAACCACTAAGGATGCTCCTGACTTGGGCCATTTGGTCGGAGGAAAGCTTGCTGCAAGTGGGCATGGCCAGAGCATCCCTCGCCATCCTTGCAACCATCGGGTACCTCGAGCTGTGAGCCTCCACCAGCTCAGAATGTCAAAACCTTCTGCTTGAGGGTGACGAGGGTCTTCCAGATAATGTTCGAGATCCGTCATGCCTTGCCGTGAATAGCGCTCATTCCATGCTTGCCCCAATGGATCGTCTGCACTTGTGGTGATGTCCATCGCACTGCTGGCATCATCTGAATGATCTGCACCATGTGTTGTACCATACTGTTTAACGTAATCACCGTACAGCTGCGTGATCATTGTCGTCACCCTGGAGACGTATTCTTTTGCGGCTTCTATACCATATGCCTCTTCAAAATTGAGTTTTATAAACTCGAGTTTAGAGCGCGGGTCCAGTGCAAGTGGTAGTGACCAGGCCAGGTAAGAATCTTCTATAGCCTCGTCTAGAGTGTCACTTGCCTCTTTAAGAACACACGTGACATCTTTGTCAACATAAAATTTGCTGAGAAAATATCCATGGCCTCCACTACTAAACTGTGCTAGTTCAGACTGCAAAACATCCCTCAGCTTAAACAACTCTGCAAGAAAGAGATTCGCAGTTGGACGGGTGGATGAAGAAATTTTTTGAATGGCACGGTGTATTTTCTCCCATAGCATGCACAATAGCTCTGTTATAACTTTGTCTACATCTGTAAGTTTCCACCAAGGGCAAGGAAAGCCTTTAGAGCACAAAAGTTTCAAAGAACAGTAGCAAGCATACCAATGTTCGTGGTATGTCCATCCGTCGTGTAGGTCCAGCTCCGCAAGAAGTTCCAGGAGCCGTTGTCTAGTCAAGCCTGAATCCTTCACCTGACAGTACAAATGTCGAGAGAAGTCTTCATCATTGGGAATAAGTGAAGGACCGGATATGGCGACCGGAAAAGGGGGGTGAATGGGAGCCTAAAAATTTTTCTTGAAATATTTGGTCAATGTTCCAAATTCAAACCTCAAGAAGTAAAATCTCTAAATCTAAAATACTCGCACCAACTGGTGATGGGAGTATCTAGATGATTTCTTTGAACCGAGAGTGATCCAACGCAACAAACGGTTTACGAATCGAAGTACAAACGACCAAACTGTGCACAAAACAAGGAATCACAGCTAGAGAAAATTCACTAAAAATCAGCAGATAATTCGTTCATCCATCAGCACAGTATAGTGCTTGGTTATCTGTCCAGCAAGCAAACACAGGAAACAGCTGACCATAAAAATCAAGGAAAAATTACCAAACTGTGCACAAAACAAGGAATCACAGCTAGAGAAAATTCACTGAAAAATCAGCAGATAATTCGTTCATCCATCGGCAAGATACGGTGCTTAGCCATCGACCAGCAAGCAAACACGGGAAATAGTTGACCACAAAAATCAAGAAAAAATTCCAAGAAAAATAGTGAAGAACAGAACTCGAGATCTAAAATCAAGACACCATGATTGAACACAACAAGCAAAAGAGAGCTCGACCGTCTGGCGTATACACTGTGTCCGAGATCTCAAAAACCATAAAAACAACTCAACAAAAATCAAGAAAAAATTTCAAGAAAAATAGTGAAGAAGAACAGGAACTCAAGATCCAAAATCAAGACATCATGATTGAACACAAGAGGCAAATGAGAGCTCGAACTGTCTGCTGTATACACCTGCTGACTACGAGATCTCGAAAACCACAAAAACAACTCAAGAATCACAGACACATGATTAAACCCGGAGGAAACAACTGAGACTAGGCGCTCAGCTTGCCACACATACTGGTTTGAGTACAAATCGAAGAATTGCAGACCTCTCTCTCACACAGCAACTAGAGGAAGAGAAATCATAAAAGGAAAAATGAAAATGGAAGAGGTGAGGGGGAAAGGAGACCCTCATCCTTTATTTATAGGGACAAGCCTATTTTATATTCCTTTTTTTCCTTGGATACATGAAGAGCTAAACCACTTAGCCAGGGGCATAAGGGTCCAACTCAGGCTTCTCTTGATCCAACGGCCACCGCGCCTCCTCACCGGTAGTCTTGCTTCCAAGCAATCTCCCCGATGCCGCCACGTGCCGTCCGTCCGCGCTGGACCACCCCGGTTTTGAGGCGCAAACCAGAAAAACACGCCATCGATGGTTTTAAGGCGAAACCACCAAACCCTCCGCGAGTAGCGCAGCCCGTACGCGTCCCCCCGCCGTGTACACTTGCGCTCGTCGATGTCCCAGCTGTCAACCACCACGGCTGGCCGCCCGGTTCTCAGGTCCCTCGATCCAAGCCTCACGTCCGCCCTTCACCGTACCCGGTCCGTCAGCACGGCACGCCCTACTTGATCTTCGCCAACCGTCGACCACCGTCTCCGAGCTCGACACCTGCAAACAACACAAGCCAAGAGACACCATTGTTTGACACGAACCGCGTGCCATCGGTTAACAGAACCACACACACATGTCTTGTGTTGGCATATTGACAATCACTCATCATAAAAGTCGACACTATGGTAAAAACCATGTGTTCTCAATCTCCCCCTTGATGAGTGCATTGTCAACACCAACACAAACCAGAGACAACTCATCCAAATGACCAAGAGCCAAGGAAAAGCAGAAAATAGGTCATTTGCAATGAGCAAAGCAAGATCACAACTTAGTCCCCAAAGACATGGGCAACGGCTCGACGCGACCAAGAAAACCAAAGCTAGCCCTCAAGAAGAGGCAAAAGGCTCAACACCACTAGCAAAGCACAGAACACCTGAAAAACGGCTAGACCCTCAAGAAGAGGCAACGGCTCAACACATCTAGCAAAAGCAATTCAAAACCGCTCGGAGTGCAACTCCCCCTTGACAAATGCATCCTCACAAATGAACTCTCTGGATTTGTGTATATTTCTCTCCCTTGTTGGCATATGCACTTATCAAGATTGAAGCAAAAGAGACTGCAACTCCCCCTCAAAACATGCCATGAAAGAGATGCAAAAATGAAGGGCTTCAAGAGTATAGCAATCCGAGTACATAGATGATCTAGCAAGTATGGCAAGTGTATAGCAACAAGCACATGTCAAAGCCAATGCTCGAACTGATCAAGTGAAATGAAATATGATACATAAGCAATTTTTGGATCAGTTTTAAGCATTTTCATAAAAATAGAGGTTCATCATCAAATTTAGCACAAAGGAAACATAAGCCGGAAGCCAACCCGGTTCTAACCTGTGCACCCTAAGGGACTATCTCATGCATTTGCCTTGTCAAAGGCTCACCTGTCCCTTATGCTCAGTCTTTTGCCACAAGGTCACGTAGGCACTTGCCAGTCCCTTATGCACTCAGTTGTTTCTTTCCCCTTGTTTTTTTTATTTGTTTTGTTTTAATGACCATAGAAAGAGTCTTTCTATTATTGCCACAAGGTCACGTAGGTGCTTAACCAGTCAAGTAAACAAAGCATGAGCCATAGTCGCTTAGCGTACACAGAGTAGAACAAAGGACTTCACAATCCTATGCATGCTAAGGACCAAACTGGATGGTGAACATTTTTAAGTTTCATCATGTATTAATCAAGTTCACATACTGAAAAGCAGGCTTAGCTCATAACATGTAACAAGTGATCAAAAGGAGCCCAAGCTGCAAGCACCATTATATATAAACAAGGCATACTAGCAGGAGCATAGATGTAATCAAAACTGCTATAGTCATGAAGCTCAACAAAAGTTCTATGATACATGATGAAATGTAATATGATACAAAAGAACAAAAAGAAAACCAAAGAACCAAAAGCAAAAGAGAAAGCCAAAAGAAATACGTACATCAAGATACAACTACCCTACTCTAAAAGGGTAGCACACGCCCAACTCCGCTCTCAAGTGGGCAAGCCGGGTTTGGTCGAGGGGCTTTGTAAAGATATCTCAAGCTGGTCATGGGTTCGAATGGGCTGAAGGTCTATGTCTCCTTTCTCTTGGTGATCTCTCAGGAGATGATAGCGGATCTCAATGTGCTTGGTTTTTGAGTGGAGTACTAGGTTTTTGGCAACACTTATGGCACTGGTGCTGTCACATAAAAGAGGCATTCTGCTGAAGTTTTCACTTTTAATACCCGGTTTTAAGAACAAAACTAGATATACACCATATGTGAGTCCTAGGAGTCAATTCTCACATATAGCTACAAGTTAAGGGTAGTATCAGTAAACAATGCTTAATAAATAACGTAAAGTAATAGAGAAATATACCCTTATGTAGCAATCAACGGAAAGACAACTCCGATCTTCATATAAGGACTCCACTCCACTGGATCCAACTGACTGGTTGATCACAAGCCTAAACTTCTCCTGAGGTGTGGGGGAATCGCAAGAGTGAGTCCATGTCGAACTCCGCAAGTATAACAAGTATAATCTCATAACCACATGATCAAGTGAAACTAGATGATGAATTGCAACTAAACCATTTAAATGAACATAAAATTCCTTGAGTTTTCCAGGCCGCTCGTGTCCGTGAGCACGGCTATCATGATAGTTTATTAAACTCTGCGCAAAGGTGTACACTTTCCCTGTGAGTCGTGATTTACCCTTTCGTCCGAGGTGATCAGCCTCTTAGCCCACTACCAAGGAAGGCTGACAGGGTTCACTATGAAGCCTTTTAAAGGTTCGTCTAACAAGTTAGGGCCGCTACGGTTTCCTCAATAAAAGCATGAACCCTACCCGGGATCATACAAGGCAGAGCCCCTCTTGCGCCCTTTCGGGTAACCACTAACAAGCTAGAAAAGGTCCTCATACTAAACTAAAGCTAGAGCCATATAGCCCTCACAGCCGTACTGTAAATCCTAGCTTTTGTCGAAGGATAACATTCATCTTTTATGTTTATCACATATTCATTATTCAAGCTTACTAGATCATGGTCATAGAAATAAACCCAAGCTATACTTGCCTTGATCTTAGATCCTTTTTCAAATCCCAAATCTTTGTAGAACTGCTTCTTGATCTTCACTTCGTCTTGATTGCCAACGTAAGCTCACCGACTGGACACGATCACAGAACCCCACTCAAACAATCTATGCAATCATACACGAAGCAAACGATAGGACTAAATTAGAACAGTGCACTAATTATAGTAAAACAGTTTAAAAAGCTTTTAAAACTAATCTACACGTCACTATGATCACACAGACGTAAAGATCACGAAATCGGAGCTAGAACGGAGAAGTTATGGGTTTTACAAGATTTTCTATTATAAAAATAATAAATTAATTTATAACTCAAAAATCAAAAGTTGAAAATAAATATAAAAGTGATACTAACAGATAGATCATGAAATTACGAACCTAACGCAACTTGAACGGATCGATTTGGAGCTAAAACGACGAAGTTATAGGGTTTTGAACACGGTGGCAATTCTATAAATAAGATAAAACGTATTTTGAATCTTGAAACGAGAAAATACGCCTTCCGGATTGGATAGCATACTCACTGAATACGCAAAGGACTCTTAATGAAATAGATGAAAAGGCCGGGGCTTTTCTGCAAGATTGCCGGCCGAAGGGGTATCAGCCGATTTGGATCATCGGATCTGATTTGGACGGTGCAGATTAAAAGATGGGAGGGAGAGGATTGCCGGCCGGAGAAGATGACAGGGACGGCGGCGCCATGGCCGGCGGTGAGCAGAGCTCGCCGGCGAACTTGGACTCGGCCCTATAGGCCTCGGTTCGACTCGTGACTTGTGCCAAACGGAAGAGGAGACCAAGGGCTTCTCACCTGCGAGGAATATGGGGTCGGGGATGAACCGGGGGCGGTGCACGATGGAGTTTGGCGGCGAGCTCCGACCTGCGTAGTTCGGCGAGGCAAAAAGATCAACACGGAGCACGAAATCTATAGGAGAAGAGCTCGAGGAGTTCCCGAGAATAACCCAAGCTTGTCGACTTGTCAAAATCGAGATTGGAGCGGCGAGTCGGCGGAATTGCAATGGCAGCGGTGGCACGAGTTTGCAGAGCTAGGGTTGCGGCGGCTCTAGCATGGTGATTGCACGAGATTTTGCGAGGAGACGAGGCGGCGCGGCGGCTCTAGCTATTTAAAGGGGCGAGAGGCGTGGCACGCACGCCAAGGCACAGGGACACGGCGTCGGGGCATAGCCGGACTCGATGGAGGAGTCCGTCTCGCTCACGAGCAGGAGGTAGGCGCTGACCTGCGGGTTCGGCTTGTCAGCGGGAGAAGAGAGGTAGGAGGCAGTCGGCTTCAGCCTTGCTGGTTGGGCCGGCCCAAGGCGGAGAGATGACCACGCGGGCCTTAGCAAGGAGAGGAAAGTGGGCCTTGGCCACTGCTGCTGTTGCGGGCTTGGCCAGCATGGGCCATGTCCACCTTGCGGCTCAAGAAGGAGGCCAAGCGGCCGGGAAAGGAAATGGCCAGTGTGCTGGTAAGGGAAAGAAAAGGCCTTCGGGCCAGAGGAGGAGAGGAAGAAAGAGACAGGGGATGAAGGAGATGGGCCAGAAAGGAAGAAAGAGTGAGAGAGAGATTAAAAGGCCACGCTTTTATTTTGAATAGCTTTTCAATTGAGGTTTTCAAAAGGGTTTGAATCTATTTTTCAAATTTGACGAAAACCACACAACACAAAATAAAATAATGCAACAGCATGAATGCACAAACATGTTCTTACTCCTATGATTAATTTTAATTTAGCAAAAATATTATTTTACCTAGGTTTTCATGAGCACAAAAATGCAAATTAAATCATTGTAACTCTATTTTGAAATAGGCAAATTTTTAGGGTGTTACAACTCTACCCCCTTAAGATGAATCTCGTCCCGAGATTCGGAAGATGGTGATAGGAGTGATATGAAAACTCTGTCTTTATTCGATCCTCATTCTTCCAATTTACATCTTTCTCTGCTTTCATAAGGCATTGCACACTTTAAATACTTTTTCCTTGAGAGTCATCGTGAGGCTTCAAAGTCCTTGGCTAGCTAGTCTGCAAAACGTGACCATCTCCTGTATTGGGCTTCTCCAAATTCGTTTGTTTCTCTTCACCCATATCCAAAAATTCAGCATCCACTTTACCATCCTCGATATTCACACCTTCGAATAGGTCATCATACTCAGGTGCAGGTTGAATACCAGCATACTCAATTCTTTCTCCAGACGGTGTTCTTAAAAGTAGTGAACGTTGGGCATAATTGATCACTCCTTTACAAGCGGTTAACCACCCATTTCCAAGGATAACATCTATTTCCATTGACTCCAAAACAACAAGGTTTACTATGAACTCCACACCCTTTATGTCAAGAGTAACTTTTGGGCATATGTAGTATGCCTTCTTTTCCCCTTCTGGAAAGTTAACTATTATGGGTTTCCTTATCGGAAGCATAGTCATCTTATGATCTTCTACATACTTTCTAGTTATGAACGAATGTGAAGCCTTGCGGTCAAACAAAACCATAGCAGTGTCTGAACTTACACCAGTGAATCCATAAATGACCTCCTTAGCTCCATGAATGGTAATCATATCCACATTGTTCAACCTTCCAGGAATGTACTTCCGCTCTAACTTATTTTCTTGCTCCTGCTTATTGTGGACATTCTGTTGCAGCTCATCTTGTTGTTGATTCTGGATGTGGTTACTCTCAGTAAGCTTCCCAACACGACCATTCTCATAGTGTTCAATTCCATCATAACCTTCCTCACTAGTAGTAGTAATACTCTCCATCAAGGTGATGGTAGGAGATGGCATCCATAGCTCTTGAGAGGTAAAATGTTGTACTTCATCATTAGGTTGTTGAAACTGGTACTGATCCTGATCTGTGCTACTATGTAGATTCATAGAGTGTGACCGATATGCTGGTTGTGCATCAAAATCAAGACAAGTGTTGCTACCTACAGATTGATGTTGCATCTTCCTTCTATTCCTATCATGAACCTTGCGCATATTGTCAAGCACAATAGCTCGATTCACCAATGTTTGGAAATTGGGGTATTTGTTGTCAGCCAACTGTCGCCTAAGATCATAATAAAAACCCTTGAGAAAAAGACGTTGCTTATCAGCATCCTTCCTCACCTCATTAGGAGCATAACGAGACAACTGGACAAACTTGTCATGATATTCACTAGCAGTCATAGAGCCCATCCTAAGAGATCTAAACTCTTCCTGCTTGACTTCTACCAAGCCATCTAGAATGTGGTGTGCTTTGAAGTCCTTCACAAACTCTTGCCAGGTGATCGCAGGAGCATTATCGGGGCATGAAGACTGATAAGATTCCCACCAAGTTTGAGCTGCTCCATGTAGCCACCCTGAAGCATACAACACCTTCTGTTGATCATCACACTGAGCAATATTGAGTTGTTTCTCAACAACACATAACCAGTCATCAGCCTCATAGGATTAGTGGCATGAGAGAATGTTGGGGGGTGTCCCATCATAAATTCACCACGCTTGTTAATAGGTGGTGCTTGTTGCTGGTTGTTCACCACATGTTGGACAAGAGTCTGTAACAATTGAGTCTGTGTCGTCAAGGCTTGCTCTATAGTTGAAGGATTTGTTGCTGGTGGTGGATTAGAATTGGTAGCATTCCTTCTTGCACCTTGTGAAGCACTTCTCCGGGTAGTAACCATCTGTTTTGAACATGAATGAATTAAGATTCAATCATTCTTAGCATTCCCAGATGCAACTTCATGAGATGACAAGACCCATGAGAGGTAAGAGAAAACCAAACTGCAGAGATAACTAAATTCTTTATCTTGGCTACCCCCTTAAGAAAATATCAACTAAGGGGACAAAAGGGTAGCTTAAGCCTTCATCTAAGTGATTTTACTATCATAATGAGCTTCTGGTATCCAATAAAAACTCATGTGCCAAAGCCACAACAAGTAATCTGAAATTTCTCACGAGCAGAAATACAGCAGCACAGTAAAATGACCATAACTCCATATCTCTTTAACCAATGATGTTGTTCTCTACACCGTTTGAAAGCTTATGAAATCCTCTACAAATTTCTTATGGAACCCTTTGCCAGATTATGCAATTAAGTTGGTCAAAAACAGCTCTCAACAGAAACTACTCTAAATTTCTGACAGCACAGATACAACGTCTTGTGATCTTCAAAACTCACAAACCAAAGTAGCTGTGATGCTGATTTTTACGCTCCGTGAAAGTTGCTGAAGTCTACTATGGTCCAGAATTTTCTCAAGATTTTTGGTTGCACGAGGACAGAGGTAGAATCCAAAGAATACAGATTGCTCCAGGGGGATAGGATATAGAAAACAAGTGGAAAATAAACCCCGACTATCTATTCACCCATAATCCCTCACGGTAGCGACTATCCAAAGCAGCTGAGAGCAACAAGCAGCGGCAGCAACATACTCAGCCTCACAAGTGGATTGAGAAATAGAAGACTGCTTGCGAGAAGACCAAGAGATCAAAGACGAACCCAAAAACTCACAAGTGCCTGAAGTAGACTTCCTCTTGACTCGATCACCCGCATAATCAGCATCATAATAACCCGAAAGAGAGAGAGTCGAAGAGGTCGAGTACCAAAGACCAAGCTCAGGTGTGAAGCGTAGGTACCGTAAGATGCGTTTGACGGCACGCCGATGCAAAGTGCGCGGTGAAGACTGGAAGCGTACGCAGAGGCAGACCGCAAATTGGATGTCGGGCCTCGTCGCCATTAGGTACAGCAACGACCCGATCATGCTGCGGTACTCTTTCTGGTCCATGACTTCACCTTCAGAGTCGGTGTCCAACACCGTCGTGGTCGACATGGGGGTTTGAAGTGGCTTGGCATCACCCATGTCGAAGCGCTTCAGTAGATCCTTCGTGTACTTGCCTTGGTGTACAAATGTCCTGTCCCAGGTTTGCTTGATTTACAACCCGAGAAAGAACGTCAGCTCGCCCATCATGCTCATCTCGAACTCCCTGCTCATCATATCTGAAAACTTTGCAACAGGAGCATGTGAAGAGCCACCAAAAATGATGTCATCGACATAAATCTGCACCAAGAGAGTTTCGTTTCCATGCTTGAGGAGAAACAAGGTTTTGTCGACCGACCCCATGGTAAAACCCTTGCCCAACAAAAAAAGACTTAAGTCGCTCATACCACGCTCTCGGGGCTTGTTTGAGACCATACAGGGCTTTATGGAGTTTATAGACATAGTCGGGATGCTTGGGATTTTTAAAACCTGGGGGTTGCCTCACATACACCTCCTCATCTATGAACCCATTCAGAAATGCACTCTTTACATCCATCTGATACAGCTTGAACCCTTTCAAAGCTGCAAAGGCTAGAAAGATCCTAATGGCTTCTAAATGGGCAACAGGAGCAAAGGTTTTCACATAATCTATCCTCTCTTTCTGGCAATACCCCTGAGCAACCAACCTAGCCTTATTTCTCACCACAACCCCATCCTCACTCTGCTTGTTCTTGAACACCCACTTGGTTCCTATGGGTTGACACTGAGGTTGAGGTGGCACTAAAACCCAAACTTGGTTTCTCTCAAAGTTCTCAAGCTCCTCATGCATAGCATTGACCCAATCTGGATTAGTTAATGCCTCAACCACTTCTTTGGGCTCAAAATCAGCAACAAAGGCAGAATGTGCAAATTGTGAAATCTCATAAGACTTGTTGCGAGTGATACGCTCATTTATGTTACCGATCATGGTTGAAGGAGGATGGCGATGCTGAATGTGCCGAGGTGCTTCCCTTGATGAAGTCGCCTCCCCCTCAACAGCAGCTGGAGCTCCCTCAGGTGCAGCTGGTGCAAGCTGAGGGGCCTGGTCGTATGGCCCCCAAGTGGTAGAAGGAGTGGGAGTGGGGTCGTCAACCGAAGTAGTCATCGTAGGGTCAACGGGGCAGCCGGTGGAGTCGGCTCGGGATCACCCCAATCGGCATCGTCCTGCTCCTCCTCCACAAAAATGCTCTCATTCATCTCCTCATCATCTGCATGCTCAAAAATAGGAGAGGAACAAGGTGCGGTCTCGTCGAAGGTGACTTCACAAGTCTCCATGACACGGTTAGTTTCAAGGTTAAGTACACGATAAGCATGTGAATGAGATGCATAACCAAGAAAAATCCCATCTGAAGATCTCAATTAAAATTTGTCCAAGTTTTCCTTCTTCAAGATAAAGCACTTGCAACCAAACACAAAAAATGGCTCACTTTAGGCAAACGGCCAAACCGCAACTCATAAGAAGTCTTCTTCGTGAAAGCTCGAAGGAAAATGCGATTTGAAACATGACATGCCGTGTTGATTGCTTCGGCCCAATAGCGCCTAGGAGTCCTATGCTCATCAAGCATCATCCTGGCCATCTCAACAAGGATCCGATTCTTGCACTCAACAATCCCGTTCTGCTGAGGGACATACGGCGAAGAAAACTGATGCTCAAGACCTATGGATGAGCAGAAGGTCTCAAAATGAGTATTTTTGAATTCAGTGCCATTGTCACTGCGGATGGCTCGCATGGCATGCTTTGGTAACTCATTTTGCAACCTTAAGATCAGGTCATGAACCTGAGTGAAAGCTTTATCTTTACTCTCCATGAAAAAGACCCATGAATAGCGAGAAAAGTCATCAACCATGACCAACACGTACCACTTGCCACCATCTGACCGGACCCGAGCTGGACCTACAGTGTCCATATGTAAAAGCTCACCGGGTCCCTTGGTCATCACCTGGTTCACGGGAGAATGAGAAGCTGCAATCATCTTCCCATGACGGCACGGGTGACAAACAAGATCCTTCCCAAATTTGAGTTTGGGCAATCCTCGAATTAGATCAAGTGAGCTCAATCTTGTAAGCAAGTCGAAACTCAAGTGACCAAGTCTGCGATGCCACTTCCAGAGCTCAAAGGAGGAACTAGCCATCAAACAGTGAGAAAGACCAAATGAGCGAGAAAAATTAGCTCGAAACACTTTCCCAAAAGGCACAATCTTGCAAATGAGGTTTTCCTGAGCATCAAGAACACGTCAAAGTGTTGGCTTAAAACGAACCTCAAAACCATCATCAAGAAGCTGAGAAATGGAAAGCAAATTGAAGTGCAAATTTGATACCAAAGCCACATCCTTAAGCACAAAGTTCTCATTCAGGCGAATGGATCCACGCGAAAGCACTTTACCCTTACTGTTATCCCCAAATGGAATGTACTCACTACACATCATTTGGGTAAGGCTGGAGAACCATTTTGAGTTTCCGGTCATGTGGCGAGAGCAACCGGAATCAATGAGCCATGTGTTCTCCAGCCCTTTATCCTGCATCAATAATGAGACATGGGATGAGCAAATGATCCAACACTGGGGTTAGTAAACTGAGGAGTAAACCAGTGTTGGCTCATTCGCCCACGAGAAGTGTTAGCAAAAGCACCATACAAGCCATGTCCCATTTGAGTGGAGCGATCACCACGACGAGGAAAACGAGGTTCGCTCAACCTGTAAGCCTGAAAGCCACGGTCACGAGATCCAAGGTCATAAGGAGGACCTGAACCCCACCGAGCACGACCACCTCGTGGTCTCACACCTTGAGGCCTAGGTCCTTGAGGTGTTGCACCTCTTGGCCTAGCACTGTGCCTCTGAAAACGTGGAGCAAACACACCATGAGTAGAGTTATGGAAAAGCTCATACTCATGCCACTCATCTCTCTTCCTCCGAAAGCAAAACTCAAACAAGTGACCATCATGGTGACAATAATCACAGTGATACACCTCTCTCTTGGGTGGTGGTTGACTCACTCTCTCATAGGTATGGTTCACTCTTTGGGTTTGCCTTTTTTAGAGGGGGTTTAATAGAGATGTCAGGAAGTGTGTCAAGTGGGTTCCTTGGGCGGTTTGGTTTTGGGGTCCACACTTGCTTTGGAGGTGGAGCTTTGGGAGGTTCCTCAAATACACCATCTCTCACATCGGGCTTGTTAGGCTGTGGTGGAGTGATTTTGATCAACTTGGGGGTTGTGGAAGGCTTGGTGAATTTCTCAAATGCACTCATACCACTGTGATCACCAACCTTACCAAAAACATTTTCACCCTTCCCACCTGTCACAAAGCCTAATCCCGTTGTGTCGGTTCCCCTCTTGAACCGACTCATCATCATGCCAAACTGCGGCTCACTGCAAGACAACCAACTAAGCATTGACCGAAGATTTGTGATTTCTTCTTTGGCCCTTTTCTTATCATGCCTACAAGAGTTTAATTCTAGCTCCAAAGCCTCGCAACAAGCACATCTAGTAACATGGCTAGATTTCTCAAGTAAAGCAACCCTAGCAGTTTTCTCATCTAGAGCAGACTGTAACTCAACACATGACTTACAAGGACTCACAGAAGCAAACTTAGCCTTAGCCTCATCAAGTTCATCTAGTAGAGCCACATACTTTGATTGCACATCAGCAAAGTTTGCCGCATCACACTCAGACTCATCAGAGATAGCTACAGACCCCTTAACAAACTCAAGCTCTTTGACTGCAAGCTCCCACTTAGCCTTAAACTCTTTTCTCTCACGAGCAGCAAGTCTAAGCAGTCTATCTTGACTAAGCAAAGCATCACCCATGGACTCTGGCTCAGCAGTAAGAGATTCAAGGTTTTGTTCTACCTTAGGCTCGGGGTCGACGTTCTTCTCAGTGCTTGTGGTAGACTCGTCGAGTGCCATGGTGCAGTAGCCTCCAAGCTTGGAGTTGGCGAAGAAGCACAGCCCGTTGAACCTGTTCTCGACCTTCCGCTCGGCCTCATCATCACTTGGGGGTGAGCCACTGTCGGAGTCGTCGTCGAGGTCGCTGAGCGATGCGAGGAAGGCTCGCTGCTTCGCCTCATGCTTCTCCAGGTATTTCTTCTTGATGGCCTCCTTGTCGAATCCTTCCTTGTACTTGTACTTGTACTTGTACTTGTGGGAAGAGGACTCGTGCTTATCCTTGCGCTTGCCGTAGTCGTTCTTGTTGTAGGAGTTCTTATCGGCCTTGGGGCAGTTGGCGATGTAGTGGTCGGGATCTCCACACCCGAAGCAGCCTTGCTTGGTGATGCCACCCCAGCGATTCAAACGGTTGTTATGAAACCGTGAGAACCGGCTGATCACCAAAGCGAGCTCGTCGTCCCCAAGAGCCTCCATCTGCTCCTCTGTAGCTGAAACCAAAGACGATAAGGCAAGAGACAGGCATGAAGGGTTAGCGAGAAGAACTTGAACCTCCCGTACCTAAGACCACGGCCATGGTAGGGGCGAGACGGATTTCGATCCTCGCCCGCATCTCGGTGATCAATCTCGGTGGACTTGAGCTTGGCGAACGGCTCATCCACGGTGAGAGTCTCGTAGCTGGGCGGTCGATGATCGCCGAGACCTTCACTTCCCAAACCCTCCGATCAAGAGCATATAGAAGCTTAAGGGCTCTCGATGATCGTCATAAGGCATCGAGGGTTGTTTGCCCTCATCTTGTTCACGATGGTTTGGAAGCGAGTGAACAAAGAATCAACAGATTCACCATCGATTTAAACAAAGTTCTCATACTCTCGCTTGTGAGTCTCATAGAGTCTGGTCTTGACATGGGCTGTACCCTCATGATAGCTCTGTAGTCTAGACCAGACCTCTCGAGCAATTGCACAATCAGAAACACACTCAAATTCTTACAAAGAGAGAGCAGAGAACAAGACAGTTCTGGCAGTATTGTTCGCCTTGTGTTGGTCGATCTGTGCTTGGTCAACACGGGCAGCAAGTACCACATAGTCCTCATTCTCACAGATCTCTCAAACACGCGAATCAATCCCTTGGAGATGCGCCGACATGCGTATCTTCCAATAGGGATAGTTTATGCCATCGAAGTACAGTGGCTTGCCAAGCCCACGGTTCTCCATACTGTCGCCTTCGGGGATCACGGATCGATTAAGGTGGAGTGATTCTTGACCGGCTCTGATACCAATTGAAGGACCGGATATGGCGACCAGAGGGGGGTGAATGGGAGCCTAAAAATTTCTCTTGAAATATTTGGCCACTGTCCCAAATTCAAACTCCAAGAAATAAAATCTCTAAATCTAAAATACTCGCACTAACCGGTGATGGTAGTATCTAGATGAATTCTTTAAATCGAGAGTGATCCAACACAACAAACGGTTTACGAATCGAAGTACGAACGACCAAACTGTACACAAAACAAGGAGTCATAGCTAGAGAAAATTCACTAAAAATCAGCAGATAATTCGTTCATCCATCAGCACGGTATAATGCTTGTCTATCATCCCGGCAAGCAAACACGAAAAATAGCTGACCACAAAAATAAGAAAAAATTACCAACCGTGCACAAAACAAGGAATCACAAATAGAGAAAATTCACTGAAAAATCAGACGAGATAATTCGTTCATCCATCGGACAAGACATGCGGTGCTTGGCCATCGACCAGCAAGCAAACACGGAAATAGTTGACCACAAAAATCAAGAAAAAATTTCAAGAAAAATAGTGAAGAAGAACGAAACTCGAGATCTAAAATCAAGACACCATGATTGAACACAAGAAGCAAAAGAGAGCTCGGGCCCGTCTACTTTGTATACATCTCACACCGTCCGAGATCTCGAAAACCATAAAAACAACTCAATAAAAATCAAAGAAAAATTTCAAGAAAAATAGTGAAGAAGAACAGGAACTCAAGATTCAAAATCAAGACATCATGATTGAACACAAGAGGCAAATAAGAGCTCGAATAGTCCGCTATATACACCTGCTGACTGTACGAGATCTCGAAAACCATAAAAATAACTCAAGAATCACAGACATATGATTAAACCCGGAGGAAACAACTGAGACTAGGCGCTCAGCTTACCACACACACTTGTTTGAATACAAATCAAAGATTTGCAGACCTCTCTCTCACAAGAACTAGAGGAAGAGAAATTCTAAAAGGAAAAAATAAAAATGGAAGAGGTGAGGGGGAAGGGAGACCCTCATCCTTTATTTATAGGGGCAAGCCTATTTTACATTTCTTCTTTGTCCTTAGATACATGAAGAGCTAAACCACTTTGTCAGGGGCATAAGGGTCCATCTCAGGCTTCTCTTGATCTGACGGCCACCGCGCCTCCTCACCGGTAGCCTTGCTTCCAAGCAATCTCCCCGATGCCGCCACATGCCGTCCGTCCGCGCTGGACCACCCCGGTTTTGAGGCACAAACCAGGAAAACCCGCCATCGATGGTTTGAGGCGAAACCACCAAACCCTCTGCGAGTAGCGTAGCCCGTACGCGTCCCCCGCTGTGTACACTTGCGCTCGTCGATATCCCAGCTGTCAGCCACCACGACTGGCCGCTCGGTTCTCAGGTTCCTCGATCCAAGCCTCACGTCCGCCCTTCACCGCACTCGGTCCGTCAGCACGGCACGCCCTACTTGATCTTCACCAACCGTCGACCACCGTCTCCGAGCTCGACACCTGCAAACAACACAAGCCAAGAGATACCATTGTTTGACACGAACCGCGTGCCACCGGTTAGCAGAACCACACACACGCCTTGTATTGGCATGTTGACAATCACTCATCACAAAAGTCCACACTATGGTAAAAACCATGTGTTCTCAATAAGGCATCGAGCAATGGAGTGGAGCACATTCTCCACGTAGGTGGTAAAAAGTATTTCTTTCCTATTTGGATTGGTACAACAATATTTCTTCAGTTCAGGGTGGATATCTTTGTCGGTCGTTTCAGTAGCCACCATGAACAGCCTGTGCTCAATATCATGGTCTTCAATAATTATGAGGACACGGTCACCGATGTTTAAATAAGATACGTCGAGTCCCAATATTGGGCCATCGTCCTCAGCATAATGATCTGAAGTTACAAAGGTATACAACAGCAGCTTGTGAAGATTCCATCCGTCATCTACGAAGTGGCACGCTACATATAAGATTTCCTCCTCCATGGTTTTGGCTCTACCCATTGCTACACTGACCTCCCCCGTAGCACGACTCAGCCTGTCCAAGATATCCCTCCTTGCTTCGTCAAAGATACCATCACACATGTTCTCAGTGGCGACGCGCGAGGGCACCTCAAATTCAGGGTTAATGCTTCTGACGAAGCTCCTGAAGCAGTCGTCTTCCAGGACCGAGGCATCATATCCACGCAACGCAATCATCCGGGCTAGGTGTCTGCAGGCTTCTTCCTGCAGGCCAGATGACTCGCGATCCGAAGACCCACCGTGGCGTGACGGAGCACAGGCAGGCAGGGGCAGCGGACTGAGCGGTACTGGAGGAAGCTGCTGCATAGCTTCATCTTGGGACAGGCTTGGTACTGGCTGCGCCGGTTGCTCAGGCCCTGCATCAGCGGATTGCTGCCCGACGCATTCGTTGAGGTGTTTCCACAGGTTCTTTGTGCCATGATATGCGTACACTTTACCGCAACGCTTGCACTTCGCTGTCCCATTGCCATCGCCATTTGTATGACGGGTGAAGTGCTCCCACACCTTGGATCGCTGTTTCAGCATGCGTCTCTGCCCTTGCGTGCTCATCACCTCCGCCATGAGTGTCTGACCTAACGAACACAAGTGAGCAAATGAATGGAGACAAGTTTGCTGTCCACTATACAGTAGTAGTATCGCTCTTTTTTTTTTTTTTTTTTTTTTTTTTTTTTTTTTTTTTTTTTTTTTTTTTTTTTTGCTTTGGTACAAGTGAGAATGTTTATTTTTTTATTAAAAAGAAAAAAAAATCAAATATTATCGGAACAGAATATCATCATAGTACCAAACTATCTCGGAGAAGAAAATAGGGGAAAATACGGATAAGCAGGGGATATCAAAGTACCCAGGCCAAGAAACCACAAATAAGCTAAGAGCATCTCCAAGGGACTTTGCAAATGGACTTTGCATTTGAGAATTTGGCAAAAAGCTCAAAAAGAGGCCTCAATGGTTTTGCATATGTGGTTTGCATTTTGGGCAACTTGGCATTTGAGGGAGCAAACTTGGCATAATTGCCAAGTCGCACACGGGTTGGCATATCCTGATCGCGCGCGTCTCCCGCACAACTGCCGGTCTCCCGTGCGGCGTGGAATCCTCTTCGCGCCATATATTCCATCGCGAGACAGAAGACCGATTCCCTCCTCTTCCCGGTGCTGCCCGTGGTCTCGGCGAGCATCTTGATCCCTGGCGCCGCGCTCGGCGGGGCCCGTCCAGCTGAGCATCTCCACGAGCCGCTCCACAACGGCGGGCGACGTGCCGACTCGGCGCAGCGCGGCATCCCCGAGCCGCGAGCTGTCCGCGGCGGCCACGTTGACGAGGATGCCGACGCCGATGCGCTGCTCGTCGTGGGACCCGCCCACGATGAGCTCCTCGGCGAAGGACACGAGGTCCATGCGGAGGCCGTCGAAGATGCTTTCCTCCACGCACTGCGAGTAGGCGTCGTAGAAGAAGCGGTGGATCGCGAGGAGCCCCGGCGCGCCCGCGAGACGGAACTCGGTGGCGACGCGCTCCAGCAGGCGGCCGTGGCTCACCTCCCACTCCCACGCCGCCTTCTCGGCGAGGAAGAGCAGCGCCTCCGCCAGCGCCAGGCCGTAGAAGATGTCGAGCACAGAGCGCCGGTTGGTGCGCGCGTCCACGGCCTCCCCGAACTCCTGCCTGGCGAGCCGCACCCCGGACAGCGCCACGCACGCCGTCGCGGATGCCAGCTGCAGCCATTAGAAGAGCCGGCCGACGTGGCCCGACAGGAAGCTCCAGCTCCAGCTCGGCCAGGTGGTGGTCCAGGTCCAGGCCTATCCGCATCCGCTGCGCCCAACGTGGCTACTGCGGGACGCCGCTCCCGGGATGGCGGCTCCACCATCGCCTGTCGCCTTGCCGCTCCTGCTCCCGCAGGCGGCGCCCTTGCGGAAGACGAAGCGGACTCGATCGTGCAACGAGGCGGACGCTGGACCTCCCTGCGGCGGCGACTCCGAGCGAGAGCGACCACGTGGCCTGGTGTTGCCACTCCAGCTCGTGGCTGCGGCTGAAGATGTGCGCGCCCTCGACGAGGAGGATGACGGTGACGCACCAGAAGTCCACTTTGGGGAATTGCCAACTCAATTGGCCAAAGCCCTTGGAGGTGGCCTATTTTTATACTTTGCATTTTTGTTTTGGGACTTTGCAAACAACAACAAATGCAAAGTCCATTTGCAAAGTCCCTTGGAGATGCTCTAAGAACACCAGACATACAAGCTAATGGATCTGCAAGAAAACTTGAACCAAGTCGAATTCGCACAGCAGCGGAGAAGAGATGTCGATGGGGGAATTAGGGGAAGCCGAGAAGGATGGTTTAGGGAACTAACAAGTAGAACTCCTCAGCTATCGCTCAGGGCCCGGATCGATAGGCCGATGAGCTAATTGATTTCAGCGCTTCCCCAGCTGTTGGATGGACGCGGGACGCCCACCACCACTGCTACATAATGTGAATGAAATTGGCCGTGATTTGAGTAAATACTTTGACACAAACGAAAGACTGGAAATCGAATTATAGTCCGTCCAAGGCCACCAATCAAGACACACTAGCGCGTGATAGCAGAGGAACCGATCAGAAAGAAACGGAAATTGGGCAGATCTGAGGAACTTACAAGTTGAGCGGAGCTTTGGAGCCGGACACCCAGGGAGAAGGGAGCGGACAGAGGGCGGACAAGAGCAGTCTCTTCTCTTGCACAATAAAGGTTGCGTGCAAGGTGATCCTTTTTCCCGCGTGGAGCCCGCTTCTGCTCGTGCTTTTGCTGCTCCATCTGTCAGAGGTCACTGTCAGCAACCTCACCCCTGATGATGGTCAGGCCGCGAGCTCTATGGGCCGGCCCAGGTCTCCAAGGAAGAAGAAGCCCAACCCGAGGTATTCGGGTTCGCAATGGTTGGCCTAAGCACTGTGTATGCGGCCGGGCCTTGGCTCATGTATTCGCCTACATATACGGCTCACGAGCTGCGGCTCGGGTTATCGATGTAACGAACAACATTTGAATTCTTCAATCATTCATCCGAACACTTCTTCTTCTTCCCCAAGTTTTCCCCAATTCTCCACTGCTCCTCTTCTTCCTCTCCGAGCAACCCTCGCCGGAGTCTACATCTGGTATCAGAGCCACCGTCCTCGGCCTCTTCCGTCGACGACTCGATCCCTCAATTCCATCGGCAGCTTGGTTCCAAGGGATTTGGTTGGTCTAACCCCGCGGTCGAGCTGTGAGCTGCAGTTCGTCGCCGGGATTCCGTAATTCCAGTCCACGGCGTCGCTGTTTGTGGTGTGGATCCGTCGATCTGGAGCCAGCCTCCCACGAGCACTTCACCCGTCGGCTGAAGCATCTCGGCGTCATGGATCCAACTCACAAGTTGCTGCTCGAGGAGCTCGACAAGTGCTTCAACGCCCACAGGCAACAACTCGACGGCGTCGACACTCGCATCGACAAGCTCGAGAAGATGATCGACTCCAGCACGCGCGCCACGGCAACCCGCATCGAGTCGCTCGAGGGCGTCGTTAAGGTGTTCGACGATTGGCGCCCGGGCGTGGATGGCTTCATCGAGGATTTGCGCGACGAGATGACTCGCTTCAACAACCTGAAGCTGGAGGTGGGCAAGCTCACCAAGTGCATGGAGCACGCCATGGCGGAAGGACCTTCACCAGCTCCCGGAGTGATGGGTCCGCCGCCGGTGATGCCCGCGGCGACGTCGTCGCCTCGGCCTGCTTCCCCGCGTCAACCACCACCGTTGAAATTCCCGTCGGCGCCTACTACTCCACGCGCGTCCACGTTCGACATCAGGCCTGGAGTTCCGTCTTCACCAACTGGAACCAGAAGGGAGCTGCCGACCAATTTCCAGTACAATGGCCTTGGCATGCCGCCGCACTTCGGCGAGTTCCCGGCTGCCCCGCGCCCATCTGCGGGATTCGCAGCCACACCGCCCAACGGGCACCGCGTCGAGCAGGGTGGGTTTGGAGTGGTTACCACTCTGGATCCACCACTGTCAAGGGGTACGTTCAATCAAACGCGTCCACCTCCTCTGGTTTTCAATTCAGTTCCTCCCCGGGGTCAACATCCTTTACCTGCTAGCCACTACTCTTCGGGGTATCAAGGGGGATCTAGGGGTGATCAGCACGGTAGACTGCCTAAGTTTGATTTTCCCACATTTGATGGTGATCACCCAAAGTTGTGGATAAAACAAGCCAATCATTATTTTAAACTGTATCGTGTTGAGCCAGAGGTTTTGGGTAGATGCTGCCAAAATGCACTTCCATGGTAATGCTAAGCACTAGCTGTCTGCACTTTCTGAAGATCTAGAAACCTTAGGGTGGGCTGAGTTTTGTTCCCGGCTGTTGCTTCGCTTTGCACGAGATGAGCATGAGCAGCAGATGCGGCGTTTCCTGCAAATGAAACAGTGGTCCGGGTCGGTTCGGGAGTACTCGACCGGTTTGTGGCTATTGTAGATGACCTCACAGCTTATGCTAAACACCCAGATCCGCTATACTATGTACAACACTATGTTGGGGGCTTAAAGGATGAAATTAAAGCCGCTCTTATGTTACACAAACCTGCTACACTCGATACTGCTTGTGTTCTTGCCCAATTGCAGGAAGAAGCTCTTCAGCTGACAACGAAGCCTGTGAAGCGTGCTGCTCCTTATCCAGGTTTCAAGCCTGCTTGGCAAGCTGCAACTCCATCACCAGTACTGCCCAGGCCTGACGGTGATCAGCCAAGGGCGAATACTGAAGACAAATTCAAAGCTCTTCACGCTTCTAGAAAAGCACAAGGCCTATGTATGAGGTGTGGAGCTAAATGGAGTCATGGGCATAGATGCAGTGAGACTGTTCAATTGCATCTGGTCCAAGAGCTGCTGGACATATTTCCACCATCTACTGAAGATGAAGATGAGTCTCCACCATCTCCTACCAACTTCCAAAGTATGATGCATTTATCTGCGCTTTGCTCAAGTGGGTACTTCGCTCCCAAGACATTCGGTTTGGATCAAGTTATTCGGGATCATCCTATTTCTATATTGATTGATTCGGTAGTTCTCACACCTTTCGAGCTCGGCGGTGGCACAAAAGCTTGCTTTGGTATTCGGTCTATGGACTCTCCTATTATGGTTCAGGTGGCTAATGGAGCTATGTTGTCATGTTCATCTTTTATTCCATCAGCATCTTGATCTGTGCAGAACTATAAATTTACTTCTGATCTCAAGATATTGCCCTTATCTGCTTATGACATGATTTTGGGTGTAGATTGGCTGTCTCAATTCAGTCCTATGCAGGTTGACTGGATTGACAGGTGGATTGCTATTCCTTATCAAGACTCCACAGCTGTGCTAATTGGGGATGTTCATGAGGTACCAGTTGGGTCTGTTATCCAGCTGCAATTGGTACAGGACTCTGGACCTTCTTTGGCACCTAAGGTGGATGACCCTCAGCTGCAGCAGCTGTTAATGGATTTCCATCAGTTGTTCCAACCATCCTCAAGTTTGCCTCCCCAACGATCTTGTGACCATGTTATCCCTCTTATTCCTGGAGCACAACCTGTGTTTGTCAGACCATATAGGTATGCCCCTGTGCTTAAGTTTGAAATAGAGAAACAGGTCACTGAGATGTTACAGCAGGGGATTATTCAACCCAGTACTAGTGCTTTTGCCTCCCCTGTCCTGTTGGTTAAGAAGAAGGATCATAGTTGGAGGTTTTGTGTTGATTATAGGCAGTTAAATGCTATTACTGTCAAAGGTAAATACCCAGTTCCCATCATTGAGGAATTGTTGGATGAGTTATCTGGGGCCTCATTCTTTTCCACTCTGGATCTGCAAGCTGGATTTCATCAGATAAGGATGAAGGAGGGCGAGGAATTTAAAACTGCATTCCAGACTCACTTTGGTCAGTTTGAATTTAGAGTTATGTCATTTGGGCTGACTGGTGCTCCTGGAACATTTCAAGGTGCCATGAATGGTACCCTAGCACCTTGCCTCAGGAAATTTGCTCTGGTTTTCTTTGATGATATTCTTATTTACAGCAAATCTTTTGAAGAACACTTAGTGCATCTGACACAGTGTTTGAGTTACTAGCCAAAGATCACTGGACACTTAAGCTCAGTAAGTGCTCTTTTGCTCAAACCCAGATTGCATACTTGGGTCATACTATTAGTGCTGCTGGTGTGGGTACTGATTCTTCAAAGTTGGAAGCTATTGCTTCTTGGCCTACTCCATCTTCAGCCAAAGAACTGAGATCCTTCCTGGGTCTTGCTGGGTATTACAGGCGTTTTGTGAGGCACTTTGGCATCCTTGCTAAGCCACTGTCTAATCTACTGAAGAAGTACACTTTGTTTATTTGGACACCTGAACATGAGGCAGCATTTCAGGCTCTGAAGAAAGCTCTCAGTGAGTCTCCTGTCTTGGCTCTTCCTAACTTCTCCAAGCCATTTGTCATCGAGACCGATGCCTCGATCTTTGGAGTTGGGGCGCATCTTGATGCAAGATGGGCATCCTTTGGCTTTCCTTAGCAAGTCTCTTGGACCTAAAACTCATGGCCTCTCAACTTATGAAAAGGAATATATGGCCATCTTGTTAGCGATCCAAAGGTGGCGTTCTTATTTGCGGTTTCAAGAATTCACTATCCTCACCGATCGGCGTAGCTTGACATTCTTTGGGTGAGCAACGTACGCACACTCCTTGGCAGCGAAGGTCTTCACCAAGCTTCTTGGCCTTCAATACCGAATAGTCTATCGATCTGGCTCATCCAACCGTGCTGCGGACGCAATGTCTAGACACCCATCTCCACCGGCTAGTTGTGCTGCTATTTCATCTCTTGCTCCATCTTGGGTGTCTTCAGTTTTGGCCAGTTACCGTGGGGATCCTAAAGCTACTGAATTACTCACTAAGTTGGCCTTAGATGATACATCAGTTCCTCATTTCACCCTACAGTCTGGCCTGCTTCGATACAAGGGCCGTGTTTGGGTAGGCGCTGACCTTGTTCTTCAGAGAAAACTGTTGGAAGCTTTTCATTGTTCAGCTTGGGGTGGTCATTCTGGAGTGCCAGTAACTTATGCTCGGCTCAAGCAATGTTTTGCCTGGCAAGGCATGAAGACAGCAGTTCACACATTTGTCCAATCCTGTTTAGTCTGTCAGCAATCTAAGTCTGAACGAGTAAAGTCTCCTGGCCTTCTTCAGCCTTTGCCCATACCTGACTCTGCCTGGCAAGTAATTTCAATGGATTTTGTGGAAGGCCTTCCACTATCTGGCTCTTTCAACTGTATTCTTGTAGTGGTGGATTTGTTCACTAAATATGGGCATTTCCTGCCTCTAAAACACCCCTTCATGGCAGCTACTGTGGCAGATGCTTTCTTCCATTCGGTGTATCGTCAGCATGGTCTACCTACTTCCATTGTGTCTGACCGTGATAGAATTTTCACTAGTTCCTTCTGGGATGAGCTGTTCAAGTTATCTCAAGTGCAACTCTGTCATAGCTCAGCTTACCACCCCCAGTCGGATGGACAAACCGAGAGGCTTAACCAGTGTTTGGAAACATACTTATGCTGCTTTGTTCATGCTTGCCCTGTGAAATGGAGCAAATGGCTGTCGAATGTAGAGTTCTGGTATAATACTTGTTTCCATTCTGCCATTGGTCGGTCTCCCTTCGAAGCAATGCTTGGATACCCACCACGTCTCTTGGCAGTTGATCTGTCTGTTGGAATTCAGTCTGAAGCATGAACTTGGCTGTCTGGCCGTGACTGGATGGATCAGCTACTGAAGCATCATCTCAATCGTGCTAAGAATCGCATGAAACATCAAGCTAATCAGCATCGGTCTGAACGTGAGTTCGCTGTGGGTGAGCTGGTCTTCTTGAAGCTCCAACCCTATGTGCAGTCTTCATTGGCTAATCGGAGTCACCAAAAGCTGTCTTTCCGCTTCTTTGGACCATATCGCATTATTGCTCGAGTGGGATCAGTGGCATATAAACTGGAGCTTCCATCTCATTCTTTGATCCACCCTGTATTCCATGTTTCACAGCTAAAAAAGACTGTCGGCTCACACCATCGTAGTTCCTACCTTGCCATCTGACTTTGCCTTACATCTCGGCTCCGAGAAAAGGTTTTCCGTCTCGCATGGTGACTCGTGGTACTGATCAAGTGCAACAAGTGTTGGTCAAGTGGAACAATCTACGATCTGAATTGGCGACTTGGGAAGATTTTGAAGCCATTTATCAAGAGTTTCCCCGTGCATCTGCTTGGGGTCAAGCAATGCCTAAAGGAGGAGGGGATGTCAGCAACCTCACCCCTGATGATGGTCAGGCCGCGAGCTCTATGGGCCGGCCCAGGTCTCCAAGGAAGAAGAAGCCCAACCAGAGGTATTCGGGTTCGCAATGGTTGGCCTAAGCACCTGTGTGTGCGGCCCGGGCCTTGGCCCATGTATTCGCCTACATATACTGGCTCATGAGCTGCGGCTCAGGTTATCGATGTAACGAACAACATTTGAATTCTTCAATCATTCATCCGAACACTTCTTCTTCTTCCCCAAGTTTTCCCCAATTCTCCACTGCTCCTCTTCTTCCTCTCCGAGCAACCCTCGCCGGAGTCTACAGTCACGGTGTGTGTTTTTGGTTTCAAGTTTGAACGCGGAGACTCCGACGGCTCCAGTCCAGGGTATCACGCCATTCCACGTCGCTAGTTCGCTCTCGCTCCCATACTCATCAGGAACGCATCAGAATTCAGATGTACTCGTGTACGTGTACAAATATTCATCGGTGATCATTTCAACTGTGTTGGGTCCTAACTGCACCGTGACGCATGCCGATTCGCATTCCTGGTCCCAATGTCTAGCGCATAGCAACATGGATGAATAAAAAAAAGTCAAAGAAACTTATAGCTTAGAACGAACGAAGTATTGTAAAACATACATCTCTGACCTGAAAATAGAGAATGAGGAGCAATATTATTTAATTCCACTCCATTTCCTAAAGTCTAGGTTTTGTCAAAGACTTATATATACCTAAGAATTCTACATTGCAACATTTGTTCTACTTTCATCGACATAAAAGAGAGAAAGGTCAAAACTGCTAGCAACATGTTTCACAACACGTTGTCATCACATCAATCTTTACGTCCACTTAAATATGACTGAAATGTCGAGATGGGCTGGTTAGAGAGGGATAAATAGTCATTTCTAATACATAATCGCTCAGACTAGCCACTACAACTGCAGAATGAAACTAATCATCTAGCCATGACTTACCCCCCTACATCTATTATCCACAAGCACTCTTAAAAAGATCCTACACAAATCTAGTTTATAAGATCGCACAAATCTAAGCAACTAGTACTCAAGTAAGGAAAATAATGCTGTTACACATATTAGTGAACAAATATAAATGCTAAGCACAAGCTACACTAGTTAATACTACTCGAGAAGCTACTCAATTAGTTCAACTATATAAGTAGATGTTAACGGTAATTATAGCATATAAATGCACATCAAAAACACCGTCAACATGCCTCGGTTTCAAGGAAGATTAACAATTCATGAGCATATTTTATCAATAACTAGTTCCACTTGTACTCTTAGCTTATGATCTGCAGGAGACTACAAATGACACAAAACAGAGCTCAGGAGGGCCCACATAGGGGATCGGCCAATAACCCTATGTGGCCAACCTGGCATCAGCTTTGGGGCATGATCCAAGGCAACTCTCCAAGGGCCATTCTCAGCCCTTGGATCAAGGTGTGCTTCCTCTCAATGGTGGAAATCAGAAGCACACGGATTCATAGACCCACCTGTCAGCAAAACCGACGTGACAAGGTGCAACAAATTGTGGAGCCACACTCTATGACAGGTGGGGATAGTAGCCAACCGACTTTGGCTGGCCCCGCCAGTCATAGGGGGATCGGCCAATCCCCCTGGTGGCCAACCAAGTCGGTTGGCCTCCCACCGACTCCACCTACCTGCCCACGTGCTGGTTTCATCCAAGCCATCCACTTTGAGGCGGTTTGGAGGTAGGTTTGATCCAAGAGCAAAGAAGGCATGTCACGCGGATCGCTGACGTGGTGGTGGAGTAGCCCCTACTCCACCTTCCCTATAAGTAGAGGCTGAGTTCACACTTGTAAAGAATCTCTGAATTCTCAATTTCTCATACTCTCAGAGATCAAGCTAGAGTAGTAGTTGTTAGTCTAGAGTGGGAGTTAGAGTCGAGTTGAGCAAGCTCGGGGTCTCCGGAGTCATCTTCTAGAGAGTCTGGTATAGCTCTTATACCTTTTCTCTTCTGTAATACTTTTCTTTAATATATTAGTCTTTCTTTACTTTGCCTAGTATTTACTTTCAGTATTTGCTTAGTGCAAGTCTATAGTCCGTATAGTCTTGTAGTGTGCTAAGTCTTAGTAGTGTAGTTGTCTTAGTTGGATTAGTCCCTGTACCAACTCCTTGTATGTTGATCAACGTCCTATATTGCATAGAAACTTTAGCTACCTGATCGTTAGCTAGAGTCGTAAGAGTAAGTGTGAACGTGGTGTTCATACTTAGTCTTATCGTTGGAGGTCGCTGGTCCGGACGGAACGATTGTGGGCGCACTGGCATGAGGTGACAGGTCATGCTCGGCATTAGGATTCCCACCACGTACGGGCTAGTTCTTAAAAGGCAGGGCGTACATAAGTTTGTATTTGCTTGAGTAGGGGTTCTGTTTCCTACTCTCTCGCTTACTCCTGTGACAGAACCGCCCAATTAATATAAACACAAGGTACTAAGTAAACCGCTGAGGCAATTTATTTAGCACATTGTGCTCATATCAACCCGGTAGTCCGTGAAATCTCGAAGGATTTTAAACTTTTTTTAATGACACACCCGAATCGCACAGTTCAACAGTTACCATTCACCTGTTCTTACAATTCGCACATAGTAAAGATATATCATGTGATTTACATAAAACTTATTACCCTTTTAAGTTATTAGCAGTAGGTTTACAGTTATAGCCTGATTAAGCTAAGTTAGCACCTATACTAATAACAATCACTTGAGTATTTAAGCAATCAATAGTAACCAAAATCACTTTGGCATTATCCAACATCATATCCATAACCAAGCTCCTTTTTTTGTTCAGGTGGTATTACTACGATGCCAGTGTTCAAGTCAGTGTCCACTATCTAGGGACGATGGCGATTATAATCGATTGTAAACCAGCTGGCGAGGTATTCCCCACACAAACCATACTTCCCCCGTCGGGGTCGATTAGGTCACATTGGCCTGTTCGGGTAGAGTCGTGGGATCAACAGGAGCCATAGTACCCAGGGGCCGCCCGACTGCATCTAGTCGGACATCGACCTCAGGCTTACTCTCCGCGCCCCTGTGGCCCACCGACACCAACTCCAGTATGATGCGTTCAGCTAGGCCGAAACCCAGCCCGAACAGATCTCGATCAAGGCTTCACGGTCGGATGGTCACACCCTTCCAGCTATCTGTGGGGCATGCGTTCAACATGACATAGAGGGCCGAGACAAAGGTACGGTCCTTAATCGACACAGACGGGAACTACAAGCACACAAGACCCATGCCTTGGTGCCCAACATCTCGCCCGCTCTCGATTTATCCAACACACTTGGTTATATCCATCATGATCATCTTTGCTAAATTATCTTTAGCCCTAAGGCATAGGTGACAGGATATCATCCACTTCTACCGATTCTAAGCAGGGCTAAGCATTATCTCGATCCTACACTTAACAGGGTGAAGGATATATCAAAGTAGACAAGGGATATAAAGTTATGCATCAACGGTTCCAGGTAACTCCTATAACTTAATGCATCAAACATATAAAAAGGATGCAATATTAGTTTTGCAAACCATAGGAGTGAATGCTCCAGGGCTTGCCTTCCTCTGACGAGCGAGGTTGAAGCTCCAGGCATTCGATCACTTGACATCTGGCTCCTTGTTCCCGACCACCTCCTGTGCGGGACTTCCTTCGGGACTCGTCCTTCGGGACCCTCGCTCTGCGGCACGTTCAGTTTTCGTAGCGATCCTGTATGATGCATATGCGGAGATATGAATAATGCGTACTTGATGCAGATGACATGATGATGATGATTGCATATAAGATACGTAATTTGATTCTTATCTACTAACAACTAGCAAACAAGCTAGTAAAGCGAAAGACCTTTACGCAAACATAATCTTCTCAACACAATCATCATGCCCTAGTCAACTTAACACAATTCTATTCAAAACACTATCACCCGTATCCACTTGACTTACACGGAACAATCATGCATTTGAGCTATACCCAAATGTCTCGACATACAACATCGATCCATAACTAGACAATTGGGAACGTATGTGCCAAACATGAGGTATGACCAAACTCAATCTATCTCACCCTAGATCATCAACAAGCCATCAGAACAACTAACTATCACACAAATTCACCAAGTCACAACTTATGTACAAGGAACCTTGATTAAGCCTACACATACACCATCATACCACATTATAAGTGGAGTTGTGAGAAACAATGTATCCTTACCACGAAACTAAAATAGACATGTACACTAACAGATTATACACTCTATAAAGGCATATGGACATACATCATACACCGAGATAACCCAACTAGAGGCTTGCACACCATATGATGGAATTATAAAGGAGTTATAAGTGAATCATACTCTAGATTAGCAACTAACCCAAACCATTCTTAACACCAGATCATGTGCAACTCAAACAACCTTCAAAATATTTTGTGGCCCCAATTCACTTAATAATTAAGTCACTTCCATGCAATTTAAGAAATAGTTATAACAGGGTCTACTGTTTGTACCTTCCAGAAAATTCCCAAAAAAATTACACTAGATAATATATGTCAATTCTAGCTGACCACCCAAATTTCACCTCATTTGGATAAGCCTACTGCCCTACACAAAATTAACAAGGGGCAGGGCAGGTGACACAATTAAATGGTCCTAAAATACTTTGTACACTGAAACATGCCAAACCACAGGTTCTAATGCATTACCAGCTACCTCGTGGCCTATAAGTTGCCGACAAAAATTATCAATCTCAAACTAGGCTTCTATATCTCATTTATGAATTAATTCCAAAATGGCCTTAATATCCCACTTGAACTACAACTATCAAATTTCATATAACTAGTATACATGATATATTTTCCATAGCTAGAGCATCACATAAGAAGGTCACCAAAGCAAGAATCACATTTTTCTGAGCATCCTATGAATTACTATGCATTTCCTAAGTTTATTAACATTTCAATAAATAATAAAGCTACACAGAAAAGTTTCACCAACATAGCATTTCATATTTTCCATGCATAGATCATCTCATAACAAGAATTATGCAAATTGAATCACTCAATTTGGGCAAATAATGAGCAAGTTATGAATTAAACAAGCAATTGATCGATTTCTGGAAATTCTTTTCGGAATAAACCTAAATCAGAAAAGGACAGATGATTTTCAGAAAGACCCTTGTCTTTTCATGAAATCAACTAAGGCTTGAATCGTAACTCTATGAGTCTATGCAGTTTTACAGTATAGTCCGAGAAGTGTAATAATATTTCGTGGGCGCCCTCATCTTCTACCTCCGATCAGGACGGAACAGAGGACGGCATCGGCCGGCCGATTCCCGACGAACCGACGGTGCTTCGGCGGCGATGGGAAGGCGGAGGAGCTGCAGGGAGGCACAACACACTCGATGGAGCTCACGGATCGGCGCGAGATAGCCCGTGGCCCTCTGGCCACGCGAGCCGGCGGCGCTCAGGAGCACTGCTCCGGCGGCGGACAACCGCAGCGCCGGACGAGGCTGGAGAAGGGGCGCGTATGGCGTGGCAGGAGATGGTGAAGACGGCGCAGCGCTCAGCTGCAGTCGAGGAGGCTCAGAGCGGCCCCGGACACGATGGACTGCGGGCGCGTGCAAACTCCGGCGAGCGGCGGCGGCGTGAAGGACGCCCGATTGGGCCTCTACCTGCTCGTCGTCGGTCGCGGTGGAGCTCATGAGGTGGCGCGAGGCATGGCGAAGCTTCGCGCATGGCCAGGGAGGAAAATGGGGGGCGATGGTAGTGTAGCACGGCGGCGATGGCGCGGCGGCTCTGCTGACCGTGGCGGAAGAAGAAGAGGAAGATGGGAGGAGGCAAGGGAGAGAGTGGGGGAGCGAAATGAGGGCGAGAGGAAACCAGCGCGGCTCGGATTGGCCTTATCCACACTCGGGATGGCGCAATTGGGATGGACACGAGTGGGAGAAGTGCGCGCGTGCTCTGCTGTCGACGGCGCTGCCGCTGCTGCGTCGCTGCCACGGCTGCATCACTGTCGCGGTGCGCGTGCTGGCTGCGCCGCGCTGCTGCCGCTGCGTGCTGGCGCGCGGCTGCTGGCCACGCTGCCTTGGTGCAGCGCTGCCGCGCTCTGGCGCCGGAAGCAGGGAAGCAGGGAAGCAGAGAAGCAGGGAAGCAGGATGACGAGTGGGTCCCACTCTTTTATTTTGTTATTTAAAATGTGCACCACAAAACCGCCCTGTAGATCTCAAACGAGGTCGAATCGTGAAAAACTTTGAATACAAAAAATGTTTGCCTCGATGAATAGAACATTTCATACATAGGAAGTTTTTGCTGAATCGGCCTAGATTTGAAAATATGAAATTAGGTCAAGTTTGAATTATAAAAAATATTAATTTTCATTATTCCTCTCACTATTTTCCCTTTTTTGGAGGCCTTAAAAGCCTTTTCATAATTTTGTGAAATTAGGAAGTTTGTTCCTTATGTTTTTCTCTACAAACTTTGTTAGGGGTCTAATATGAGAAAAACAACGTAGCTACCCTTTGAACCTGCTCCTTCGCATCAACTGGCATCATCGACCCTGATCTCCTGGACCGCACAGGTATGACCGATGAGTTTAACATTGTTTTTAACACAATCGGTTGGGGTGGTTTTTGGATGGTTCCTGAGTCAGGCATAGAAGTGCTTACCCAAGAGTTTTTATGCACCTTAAAAGTAACACATAATGGGGTAGCATTTCGCATGTTTAATGGGGAGTATGAATTAACTTGGAGTGAACTGAACACTGCTTTAGGGTGTGATCATGACTGCATTCCTGATTTAGATCTTGCCACTAGAGGTTTTAACAAGGCTAGATTTTGAAAGACAATTTCTAGTTCAAATGACTGCTCTGATCCCACCACACATGAAATATATAACCCAACTCTGCGCTTTATTCACTACTGGATGTTTGTCACTCTTTTTCCTGGTACTAATGGCTATCACCTAAGAGAGGTTGAACTTAAATTGCTTTATGCCACGGTACAGAAAAGAAAGGTTTCACCTGCAAAGGTGTTGCTTAGATATTGGCTTAATTATGTCAGGCAAGGGAAACCAATTTACTACACATCTTTCATCACCCGATTAGCCAAAATTTATAACCTGCTTCAATCCAATGCTTATGCTTGCATCCCTT
The DNA here is from genome assembly GCA_018135685.1 of Themeda triandra. NCBI lineage: Eukaryota > Viridiplantae > Streptophyta > Magnoliopsida > Poales > Poaceae > Themeda > Themeda triandra. The sequence goes on along the minus strand of JAENPR010000015.1, from coordinate 29,393 downwards.
ATAAGAGGGATATTTTGGGGGAAGAGTTCTTTATTCATGTGAATGTGCTCAAAAAGGGTCCAAATGGTGAGCTTAGTATGATTTATCTGGACCACACAGTCGAGATCCCGCTCCCCTGTGAGCGACGTCGGCTGTATAGGCTCCGCACATTAACCATTAAGCTGGACCACAAGGAGAGAGAGCAAGATGTTGCAGGTACACACAGGGTGACAAGAGGCATGTCACGGGCCACCCAAATAGAGGAGGGTGGCCCCTCACATCCAGCAGGAGACGTCGAGAGGGGTGAGGAGACAAGCTCTATGGACATATCAGCATCCATGGGCATGCCTCCACCTCACCAGCGCACCCCTCGGCCACAAAGAGGGAGATGTCCCCAAAGGACAGACGTGGATGACCTCATCGACGACATGGGCGCACTGAGCGTTGAGCAGCAAGCGACTCTGCAGATCGCCCAGCATGATGCCCAGATGGCGCAGGCGTACTGCGAGGAAGAAGCTCGACGCCAAGCTGAGTGGTTTCAGCAGTACTATCCACACCAGTGAGCAAAAGCTAAGCTTGGGGGAGATCTTCTCCCCCACTCAGATGAGTATCTTACTTTCCGCACTCTCCTTTCCATAATTTCATTTCCATTGCATATAAAAAATGAAAAGTTTAAAAATGCAAAAAAGATTTGCTATATTTATTTCCCTTATAAAAATAAAAAGACCAAAAAGATTTGCTTATTTATTTCCTTTAGCATATGCTTCATGAATGGTTATCTTTCTTTTGGAAATGATGAGTAGTTACTTTGTCAATGTTTCTCTAGTACCTAGTTTACAACTTAGTACTTCTCTGAGCATGAATCACTTAGCTTCATTAAACCATCATGAACCTGAAAACTTTGTAGGTTGCAAGTGCTAATAACTGAGTCTAAGTCCTTGAGGGATACGAGATAGTGAGATAGAAGTTGCTATAATATTGTTCTAAGCTTGATAAACACCGGAGAATTATTCTTAAAATGATCAAAAACTAATTTGTTCCTCAATAGTGATAAATTCCTACCACGGCCAAATACACTTTACAATGTTGCAAACCTTCCACATATGCTATTTGCTTTGTGTTGAGTGTGGTCAAATCTTGTGACCCTTGTTTAGAGACTTATCATGCTCCTAAGATCAAGATTACACACACCATATATACATGCTGCTTCTACACTGGAAGTACGCAATTCCATTCATACCACATTTTTATGCTGCTTCCACACTGGAAGTACGCAACTCCATCCATACCATTTCCACCAAATAGGTTGCTCCATGCTCTAAGTGTTAGAAAATTCTCTCTAAGTATCATTTGGTAGATGAGACACAAAATCAAAGGCGAGGCAAAATAAACATCTGTTTATATGGACACATCAAAGTCCATCAAAAAAACATGCTAGCCTTGTCTCAATTTGAGATTAGAAAAGAGAGATCTTGTCAAATAGAGGAGCAACCTAGTCCACCACCATACCACATATTTGCACATCTTGATCTAAGAGTATGACACTTCTCTACAAGGATTCAGGCTTTGACTGCGCAACATATGCAAAGTAAGTATGCCATCTCTTTTTCATCCCTACCTTGAGCTCCACAAAAGCCTGTTAGAAGTAGGATGAAATATAGAAGGCAACTTTTATCATATGCCTTGGTGAGGAATCATACACCATTTGAGCGATTTGAGAGAACCATATGAGGAACACTTTAGATTTCTTTTGAAAAACATTGTAAAACCTCTAGTATGAAACTTGCTAAAGAACAAGAAAAATAGTGCTCTAGTCAAAACTGTTCTATCCTTCAACCACTCAAGACAAAGGAAAAAGCCATAAGCCCATAGAGTACTATGGTAATATGGGTGAGTTTTACTTAGCTAAATTTTTCATTCATGGAGAAGAACTTTGTTGTGCACATGGTACTCTTGAAATGTTAACATGGTAACAATACCTGATCCACCGAGGCTAAGTTTGATTGTTTGCTCGGGACGAGCAAAGGTTAAGCTTGGGGATCTTGTTGACGGTAATTATAGCATATAAATACACATTAAAAACACCGTCAACATGCCTCGGTTTCAAGGAAGATTAACAATTTATGAGCATATTTTATCAATAACTAGTTCCACTTATACTCTTAGCTTGTGATCTACAGGAGACTACAAATGACACAAAACAGAGCTCAGGAGGGCCCACATAGGGGATCGGCCGATCCCCCTATGTGGCCAACCTGGCATCAGCTTCGGGGCATGATCCAAGGCAACTCTCCAAGGGCCATTCTAAGCCCTTGGATCAAGGTGTGCTTCCTCTCAACGGTGGAAATCAGAAGCACACGGATTCATGGACCCACATGTCAGCAAAACCGACGTGACAAGGTGCAACAAATTGTGGAGCCACACTCTGTGACAGGTGGGGACAGCATCCAACCAAATTTGACTGGCCCCACCAGTCATAGGGGGATCAGCCGATCCCCCCTGGTGGCCAGCCAAGTCGGTTGGCCTCCCACCGACTCCACCTACCTGCCCGCGTGCTGGTTTCATCCAAGCCATTTACTTTGAGGTGGTTTGGAGGTCAGTTTGATCCAAGGGCAAAGAAGGCATGTCACGCGGATCGCTGACGTGGCAGTGGAGTAACCCCTACTCCACCTCCCCCTATAAGTAGAGGCTGAGTTCACACTTGTAAAGAATCTCTGAATTCTCAATTTCTCATACTCTCAGAGATCAAACTAGAGTAGTAGTTGTTAGTCTAGAGTGGGAGTTAGAGTCGAGTCGAGCAAGCTCGGGGTCTCTGAAGTCATTTTCTGGAGAGTCTGGTATAGCTCTTGTACCTTTTCTCTTCTGTAATACTTTTCTTTAATATATTAGTCTTTCTTTACTTTGCCTAGTATTTACTTTCAGTATTTGCTTAGTGCAAGTCTATAGTCCCTATAGTCTTGTAGTGTGCTAAGTCTTAGTAGTGTAGTTGTCTTAGTTGGATTGGTCCCTGTACCAACTCCTTGTGTGTAGATCAACGTCCTATATTGCATAGGAACTTTAGCTACCTGATCGTTAGCTAGAGTCGTAACAGTAAGTGTGAACGTGGTGTTCATACTTAGTCTTATCGTTGGAGGTCGCTGGTCCGGACGGAACGATTGTGGGCGCACTGGCATGAGGTGACAAGTCACGCTCGGCATTAGGATTCCCACCACTTACGGGCTAGTTCTTAAAAGACAGGACATACATAAGTTTGTATTCGCTTGAGTAGAGGTTCTGTCTCCTACTCTCTCGCTTACTCCCCTCACACAAGTAGTAGGAACCAGTCTAGCTAATTCAGTTATCTATTAGGATCAAGTCCACCAGAGTTGAGTTAGATACATAGGAGTCCTATACTCACTCATTGTCCTCCCACCTAGCTAACACTCTACCAGTTATCTTAGATTAGGATCTGTGCTACCTCACTTATCTTGCTTATCCTATCTATCACTTACCCCCCTGTTCTACTAGTTGATTCTAAGTTGTAGTAAACATAAGGATATCTCATCTCTCTTATTAAGCGATCCTAGCCCTGTTTTCCCTTGGGATAAAACAAATAACGATACCTTGCAATACTCATCCTCGGTGAAGTGCTACAGCGGTATATTCTGTGCGCTTGCGGAATAATCCAATAGACATAAGAAGTACCCCCACTCAGGCAGTTCTGGCGCCGTTGCTATTTTAGCGGCGACGTTAAGAATTACCAACAGTAGACCTAACCAAAACCTATCCCACTGGAGAAGTCGTTCCTTTTATCTGACCAGGTCCTGGCCTAGGTGGGCCACTCGCGCATATTATTTTGTATGCTAAAAACAATTCTCAAGGCACCAAGATATGTGCCCAGTCCTGTCCGGTAATGTTAGTGGACGGACCAAAACCCATCGGGCTCACGCCGGTCCGGGCTAGGCTCAATTTGGTTAGGTATATACATAGGCACAACTACATTACGCATAATGCCTATTGTTATTGTCGTATGCCTACTGTTTTGATCACATCATGTACTGTCATATCAGGCGGCGATGTTCCATAAGCTCCGTTACTATTGCGAGGAATAGTAATCTGTGAGGGAGTGTATAGTAAAACGGGCGACGTGGTTTCACGTATGGACATTTTGGTATACACTCATAATGTTAATAGTTAGATACCAGCAAACACAACATACACCATACATGACAACTCCTCAAGTATCTAGCTTTCTTTTTTTTTTTTTTTTTTTTTTTTTTTTTGACAACAAAAACTGTGGGGAAGATCCCCACAGTGGAAGTCATTTTCATTAATTTATAAAAAAGGGGAGTACATACTTACATATATCAAATTAACTAAAAGCATCAAGCCATACACAAAAAGATATGACCTGTCTATCCTTGGCTCCTGCCTCTGAAAAACTTTATCATTTCTCATCTTTCAAAGCTCCCATGCATGCTTCTGTCAAAGTTACTTCCGTAAAACATGGGATAGTATGTGTGGATCTTACATGTATGAATGTATCTATCATGTAGTTGTAGAGATGGATCCCATTGAATTCCAATCTTTGTCCAGCAATTCTGGGCAAAAGGACAGCTGAAAAACAGATGCTCTATGGTTTCCTGCTCAAGTATCTAGTTGTACTACTAAAAGGGAAATAAATCGAAATAAATCTGGCGAGTGGGTTGGTGATCTAGCGAGATCACCCATGTGTATCCATATCGAGGCGCTACACACTACTGAGGGTGTAGAGCGTGTGGAACTCAGCATCGATCCAGCGCCGTGGGCCGGTGGTGCTGTGATTGTCAAGTACCTGAACATGCATCTGCTGACCGCTGACCCTATAGGCAAAGCAGGCCACAGCGTGCCACCCGACCTGACCACGGTAGAGCTCCTCGCTCATACGCCTGTCATCGTCGTTCCGGCCGCACCCGCGGTACACCAGCATGTCGTCGGCGTCGGCGTCGAAGCGATGGTACCACGGGCAAACCCACAACACTCCTACGCAAGGGCCATGACGTTCAAGCAGCTCGGCCAAGCAGTCATGAAGACGTCCGGCGACAGAGCAGTCGTTCGAATCCCACAAGCTGTGCTCCTTCCACGAGCGCAGTGGCAGGACACACGGTGCCGGCGTTGGCGCGTTGGTGATCGCCGGCAAGCCCCCCATGTCCTGTATCTTGGTCAGGACTTTGCCCACATTGGCTCCCCTTCCCGGCGTCCAGATGCCGTCACGAAAACACTCCCTGATGAGCTGGTAGCAGGGCACCGCCTCTTCGCCGTGGACCTTCCACTGCTTGAAGCGGTGAGTCGCCTCCACGCACACGGTGCAGGCGACGAGCGCACAGGTGTCTGCACACCATGCCAACATAATAAGTTCAAGTACTTACTCACAACAAATTCTGAACGGGACCGTGTCAATCTGAATTCTGATCTCGTCAAATGTGGGCAGGGCAGACACGCTCTCATACCTGGTACTGGCTGCGACATGGGCCGGCCCAGATACTGTTCCCAGGTGAGCTGCCGCGTCACTCTCCCGATGGGCTGCCCCAACACCCTACGATCGAATCTGAATGTGTTGGGCCAGCGCTGCTGGGCTAATATTTGGATAGTTTGGGCCTCCGTCAAGTTTTCTGCCCGGAAGGAGGAAGTCTTCTCATTTACCTGAGTGAAATAAAGAAAACCATAAGATTCCGACCAAAATAAACAAAACCAAAAGTTTGGGGACCTATCTTAATCAAAACATGAAAGTTTAGGACCTGGACCGCCCGTGTACTTTAGTATTGTGAAATATATAGTTTTATGATAGATCTATTTGCATTGGCGCTATGACTGGTAATAATATTTTTTTTTATAAATTTAGTCAAATTTAAAAGGGAGACTTTATATATCTGTCAACAGATTTTGCAAATACAAATCTGTCGACCGTTTTGACTAGCAAAGAAAAAGCACATCTAAAAACCGACAGATTTGGTGACAACTAATGGGCCGTCGATTCGTTAACAGGCAAAGAAAAAAAACCAAAACCCGTTAGCAGACCACCACGAATGGAGACCATCCCAATAACAGCCACCCCCGGATGGTTAACTGTGGGCCTCAAATTCCTTCCCCTGGCACCCCTGGATAGCAAGGCAGCTTCATCGCCTGCACACTGCCGGACGTGATCATCCAGCGCGGGGGGAGGCGGCGGCTCCCCTGGCCGTCGCGGATCCTCGTCCACATCGCGCTCAGCAGCCGCGCGTACGTCGTCCCTGGCTCAGCCTCCACAGCCTTGATGAAGTTGTCTGTCATGGCGTCGATCGAAGACGACTCATCAGAAATGCCTGCAAGGTGCATGTATTATATATGTAACCAAAACGATATCATAAACTTAACATCTGAGCCTTCAGCTCATCACATCAGAAAGTGTTTCCACTGCAGAGGAGTTTTGGTTGAGAGCTGGACATACGTTGGCGTTGGCGGACTTATGGTCGTCACTGCAGATTACAAAGCATATAGAAGGAAGCCAATGTCCTAGAGCTGCTTCAGAGCCTCCTCGTGCTCTTTCTGCAGATTCAGAGAAAATGCATGAAGAAACAACCACAAAGACTCTATGGGCTCTAAAGATTAGTATTCAACTAAAGAACAGTAAGCAATATAGTATCTTGCAAAACCTTCAGGTTAACTGAACATTATTCATGTTTGAATCATGACCGACAGTAAATGAATCAACTTCAAGTACACCTAGATGACAGCCAGATAGGCTACCTTTAACTTAGCCTCCAACTGAATCTTCTCTTCCTCCATAGCTTGATGTTTCTCCTCCAAAATTCATATAAAACTGCAACCAAAGCATGAAAACAACTATAAGAACATTGTCAATTTACGAAGATTCACATTTTTTACAGAAAAGAAAAAAAAATTACATACTTCTCAGCACTTTTCAGCACGTTCATCTGATCAGCCAGTGTTATTGATTATATAAAGCTATTTTTCTATTACTACACAACATAATATTGACAAAGGACAACCATGGAGAAAATAAAGAGTGGGCTTAATTGATGAATGCCACAAGTGCAAAGCATATTAATTGATCTGGTACACGTCAAGTACCAGTTTTTTTTAACAGGGCATGTGCAACTAATCAGCTAATTAGGGCCAAGCCACAATAACATCAATAGATCTGGCAATACAGTTATTAAGAACTGAATTAAATTACTAAGAAAAAATATATTATTGTGACAAGGCCATAATAGAATATAAATCATCCTGATAATAAAGTTATTCTGTACCATGCTCAGCATGTGTACAGGTATGCACTCAGTTTCATATACCAATGGGCATTAATGATGCTTGAATCAGCTTCAACTTATGGACTCCTTAGAAATATATGTGGGAGAATATGTGGAACTGAATGATTAAGGCCCATTCAAACCTAGAACAGAGAAAGCAAAAGATTCAAGGCAAAGACCCGGCTCCTGGACCTTGGAAACAGTAGCTAACGTACAAAGAAGCCTCTAACAAATATGTTCTTAGTTAAGTGGAGATGGGTTCAAATTTGAGAAAACGAAAACTAGGCCCAAGCTGAATCTAAAAGCTATGACCAATATGCTCCTGAAATAAGTTCGCAGCCATATAAAATTGTCCGGAAACAACACAATTTATAGTAAACTACTGGTCTGTATCTAAATCTGAATCTGAAAAATAATAATGACTGCAATAAAAGGCTAAAATAAGTAATGAAAAAGGGTGCCGCATTCTAGGCACAGACAATGTCCAAGACAACTTACAGATTTTGTTGAAGCCCACAATGTCACAGCTTCTGGATGACTTCAACAACTACAGCTCTAAAGGAGACATAGCTAAATACAACTGCAACCTCAGCCAAATCAACAGCCAAAACTTTTACAATCTAAAACTCATCCCAAACAACTCCTCAAATCAAATCACTGAGATTATATATCTCACCTTGGAGTATTCTCAACATCAAATGGGTTAGCGCTACAAAAACAAGAGCATACAAGAACATTAAAGCTAAAACTCAAATCAACTACATGGATTACAACTCTAAACAACATAGGAGATATCTAGAAGACACCTTATCAATCTCAGGGACATCAGTCTTACAAATCACCTGCAGATAATAACTTAGAAATAAACACACACGCACACTAATAGAGAGAGAGACAAAGACAACTCAACCCTCAACCACAAACACAACGAATGCCACTCACATTCAATTTTAAATAGTAGATACAACTCAACAACATTACACTACACTGGAAAAACCATCATCCACAACAGCTCTACCAAATCTCAACTAAACCAAATATTGCAGCACTGGGAATAATAACTAGAACAAAAGAAAACAAAAATTCAAAGACTTAAAAAACAACAAAAGTAGGACTTACCATTTCACAGAGTGGAAGCAGTAAAACAGAAGCAGCTCCATTGAAGCACCTCTCGACATATGAATAGTCTTTAGAATCACTCATGAAAACTACCTAAATAAGTCAAGTGTAAACAATTGCATTATTCCCATAAAAACAATTGACAAGAAATATAGTATAACAATAAACAGGATAGAAATCACATACTGAGACAAACAAGAAAAATAATGTTTCAAGGAAATCGTGAGCCTCTCATCCATGAAGAATTTTCGGTACATACAATTGACAACAAGGGTACAAACTTCATGTCCAGGAGCCATTTTATCCAAAATGGATCTCTACCATAAGGGAAACAGGAAGGGGAAATGAGTAAAAAAAGACATGTCTACAAAAGAGGGCTGCTACCTGCCAATATAGATACAAATAGCAGCACTCAGTTTCCTTGACATCAGGTTTTGGGACAGGGAGGAAAACATCTGCTAATATTCAGAAGTCCTTTAATCTACTGCAGTTTTTCCGTACATATTTTACAAACTTAGAAATGGTTTATCTAATTTCAAGCGGCAGCGTGCTGCACTTAATTTCCTGGTTCTCTATATGAATTGGCAAAACATAATCTAACTAAAAAAAAACTTTCCCCAAAGTAAGTGCCATTCCGATTGAAAAACACAACAGGTGCATTGACATTATCTTAAGCACATCCGGTTACGCTACATGCTCCACTCCTTGACCTGATCAGTGGATCATGCAGCCTTAATCAATTGTTTGGTTCATGCGTGATAAACAATTGCCTAAAATTAGAACTCATTTGGTTCATGGACCCAACCCAATCTCAGGACAAAACAAACTAGTCTATTATTGGCATGCATGCCATGGTGACACCCTTAATTCCAGCTAACATGAAGCGCCAAGCAAAAAAAAGATCTACAGCGATCCCCAATTCGATCACTAATCAGAACAACTACAGAGCACCACAGCCCCTAGTCTCCAAGCTACAGCAGCTACAGCATATACTTCAAAGCCTCGCTACAAATCAACGAGGAAAAACACATCTACAGCGCCCTCAACGGGAGGAACAACTCACCTCAGAGGGACATACAGCTTGGTTCACAAGCGGGATCGATGGGAGGGTCGCAACGTCCGCAGGTCAACGCACCAGCTCCAGTCCGCCGTGGCACCAACCACAACCACCCATAGTGGGAAAAAAAGTGCGGCAAGGCTAGCGCGGGAGGGGCGGCAAGGCTAGGCGGAGGATCGGCGGCGAGGCTCCGCCGGAGGACACGGGAGGGTGCGAGTAGGGGAGCGAGGAGGATTGGGAGAAATGTAGCGTCGCGGATCTCGCAAGTAACGGGCATCTTGCGAACCCGTTTGCAGACCCAAAACAAAATACAGCACACATCTTAAAGAACAATCAACGCATCAGAATTAGACAGATAAATATCAACAAAATCTGTTGACAGATAAGTAAAGTGCGACTTTGAACAAAGTTACAATAACCCTGTCTGGTACAACTTACGTGGGAAGCACTTTTCAAATAAGCTACATAGACACCATGCAAGGCTTAGCCTGTGCCCTGCTGTTATGACCATCGGTCTACTAATCACTTCAGCTGTGATGTTAGCCATCCTCTCCTCGTTGGTCAACTCGTACACATTTGTTTCTAGTTTTTATTCGGGGACGTATGGTTAACTTGGTCGTCAGATGCATGGTTAATTTTATTTGGGTTTGGGTCTGGGTCTGGGTCCTTGTGGTGCCAGAGGATCGGAGCAACTGTGCATGCTCTGCTGGTGCACCAGCGACATGACAACAGCGATAACTCATCGCGGCTGTGCACCAGGAGAGCCACACAGCGATTCGGTTTGGGTCTGGGTTTGGGTTTGGTTTTGGTTTTGGGTCTGGGTTTAGGTTTAGGTTGGGAAACACACAACGGCGCGCGCGAGCGTCACCAGACCGCACCGACTTAAGCTGCCGCTGCCGGCGAGAAGAGCACGTTCGATCTCGGTAGGGAGCCGCGCGCCTTGGTCCAGGACCGGCGACGCTGACGCTGTGCGCACGACGGCACAGAAGGGGGGGGGTGTGACGCACTGCCGATCCCACCCAGACCCTTCTCGGCCGCCGGCGACACCTTCACCTACAGCTTCGTAGTCAACCGCTTGGCCGGGCACGTACGTGTACCACGCGCACTGAGGGAGATGCACCACACGTCCGGCCTCGACTTCATGTCGTCATGGCGGCGTAGCCTCGCTGGCCGGACGTGCGGTGTGGACGAAGAGAGAACGAACAAGGCATAAAAACCTCCGATCACCATGGTCCGTGGAAGCTAGACACCGTCACCCACACAGCAGCCGCGAGGGGCTGATCAGCACGAAGCACAAGCAGTGGCAACCAAAGACATGCTGTGGCCCCCTTACGTTCAGGTTATGAAGTTCAGAGGTTTGGGGGTACTTCAGGTTTGGAGGTTTGCTGAGGCCCCTAATGTTCACGCTCTGAAGTACGAGTTTAGGGGTTGCTCCTTAGTAGGCCCCCATTCATATATAGTAGTCGCGAGTAAGCATCAAATACGCGGACAAAATGAAAGCGAACCAGACACCAGACCCAGATGGCAAGACATCGATCGAGAACGAGAAGGCAAGGAGCTAGCTACAAAATGATCTAGAGCATCGACAGAGACGAAGTTATCTTGTTCCGCACAAAGGAGACTTGAGGAGAAATGGAGCTAGCGAACCTCACTTGTATAAGAGTTTTAGGGGGAACCAGATGACCCGTTCCGGTCTCTGGACTTCATGTTATATAGGCGGGGAAGAGCCCCCCGCGTGGCATACATCAGTTAGGGTTTACAATAAACTCTTGAACAGATTTGGTAGCTATCCTAACAACCATAAATACCGACCCTATACAAGATATATATACGGATACTATAGATTGGTTAGGATATCTAGCTAACAAGGTACAATATCTATTGTCTAACACTCCCCCTCAATCTTAGCCACTAACAAGGTTAAGATTGATTCTAAATTGTCGAAGCTTTGTAGCTGGAACTGGCTTTGTAAAACCATCTGCAAGCTGATCACCAGTATGTATAAATCTGATCTCTAGCAATTTTGCAGCAACCCGTTCTCTAACAAAATAAAAGTCTATTTCAATGTGTTTGGTTCGAGCAAGAAAGACTGGATTAGCAGAGAGGTACTTAGCTCCCAAGTTGTCACACCAAAGTCGTGCAACTGAAGGACACCGAACCTGCAATTCTCTTAGTAACTTCTGCACCCACATAATTTCAGCTGTAGCATTTGCTAGAGCTTTGTACTCAGCCTCAGTGCTCGACCTAGAAACAGTGGCCTGCTTCCGAGCCATCCAAGAGATTAGATTGCTGCCTAGAAATACTGCAAAGCCACCAGTAGACCGCCGATCGTCAACACAACCAGCCCAGTCTGCATCGGAGAAGGCACTGACAAGCATGGAGGTGCCACGCACATAGCGTAAAATTCTCTTCACTGCACTCCAATGCACGGTAGTAGGAGCATGAAGATATTGGCACACCTTATTGACCGAGAAGGACAAATCAGGTCTTGTCAGAGTCAAGTACTGAAGGGCACCAACAACACTTCTATACCGAGTAGCATCCTCAGATCCATGTGGTTCTCCTGCTGCAAGACTGAGTTTTTCCGAAGCGCACATAGGCGTGTCAACTGGCTTAGCACGATCCATCCCTGACCTGGACAAAACATCAAGTGCATACCGCTCTTGTGACAACAACAATCCATCTCCCATCCTCTTGACTTCGATGCCTAAGAAAAAGTGAAGATCACCCAAATCTTTAAGTGCAAAATCCACCTGCAGATCTTGGAGTAAAGCAGTAGTAGCTAGCGGTGATGAGCTTGCCACTATAATGTCATCAACATATACAAGAACAAACATAGTGATACCTCCCTTATTATAATAGAAAAGAGATGTGTGTACTTTGGAGGGTATGAAACCAAGTGCTTGGAGTTTATTGTAAAGTCGGGCATACCAAGCCCGTGGAGCTTGCTTCAAGCCATAGAGAGCTTTATCCAGCTTACACACATAGCTAGGATGAACCTTGTCAGCATACCCAGGAGGTTGTTGCATATACACCTCTTCCTCTAGAATTCCATGAAGAAACGCATTTTGAACATCAAGCTACCTTAAGGACCATCCCTTTGTCACAGCTACAGAGAGAATGAGACGAATAGTAGCTGCCTTGACAACAGGACTAAAAGTTTCTTCATAATCAATGCCGTAGCGCTGTTTAAACCCCTTAGCAACAAGTCGGGCCTTGTGACGATCAATAGTACCATCAGCTTTCCTTTTAACCTTGTATACCCACTTGCAACCAACAATGTTCTTACCCCGTGGCCGAGGAACAAGGTGCCATGTCTTGTTGTGCAAGAGAGCCTGAAATTCGGAGTCCATGGCGGCGCACCAACGAGGATCACCAAGTGCAGCATCGAGGGTAGATGGTTCCTCGGAGACACTGGTGGTATGCAGTCCCCAACGTACTGTACCATCAGTATATGTCTTTGGTTGCCGGATGCCGCGTTGAAGCCGAGTAAGAGGGCGTTGTGGCGCCGGAGGAGCTGGAGGTGGTGATGAAGGCGGCGCCACATGCTCGGGCGCAGACGGAGGAGCCGCAGACGATCCCGTAGGGAGGATCTCTACAGGAGTTGGCGCTGACGATGTCGGAGCCGTGGTCGGGTCACCCGCAGACGAGGGCCCCGCTGCTGTGGAATCCGGATGTGGCGAGGAGGGAGGCGGGGGCGTTGGTGATGGAGTGGATGCGGTCGCAGAAGATCCCGCACCGGTCTCCGTATTTGCCCGAGGCCCGGGAGCGCCCGCCACGTCACCGCGACCGCCCGCAGCCGAAGTGGATCCCGGATCCGGCTCAGATCCCGAAGCCGATACTCCTGCTGCCGCAGAATTGGCAGGCAAAGCAGCCTCGAGGCGCGCGCGGTGCCCCTCCGGGGGACACATGAAATATGACGGCGCCATCACTGGATTTTCATCCAAATTTCCAGTCGGATTATCACCTGTAACAAAATCAGCAGCAGAGAACTTGGCGAGCCATTAGTAAGGTTAGGAGATGCAACATGTTGGTAAAAAACTAGTGACTCCCCAGGGCTAGTAGATGGATTTTGAAGAATGTCAGGAAGGAGTTCAACCTCTTTCTGAAGTCTAGCCCCGGCATTAGGATGGAAAGCGGCAAAAGGAAACACATGTTCATCAAAGATGACATTGCGAGAGATGTAGACCCGACCTTGTTTGGGATCTAGGCACTTATAGCCTTTGTGAAGTTGACTATAGCCAAGAAAGATGCACTGTTTAGAACGGAATTGAAGCTTCCGATCATTGTAGGGTCGGAGGTTGGGCCACACAGCACATCCAAACACACGAAGATGACTATACTCAGGAGGCTCGCCAAATAAGCGTTCATATGGTGTAACATGATTGATGACTTTAGATGGTAGGCGGTTTATAAGATAGACAGCTGTTGAGAAAGCTTCATCCCAAAATTTGAGAGGAAGAGAGCCATGAGCTAAAAGATTGAGACCAACCTCGACTATGTGGTGATGTTTGCGTTCAGCAGAGCCATTCTGCTGATGAGCATGCGGGCAGGAGACGTGGTGAGCAATGCCAATCTTGGTGAAAAAGGAGTTGAGGGCTTGATATTCGCCCCCCAGTCGGTCTGAACAGCAAGGATCTTGCACCCAAATTGTCTTTCAACAAGACTTTGAAACGTATGAAAGCACTTGAACACTTCAGATTTATGACAAATTAAGTAAATCCAAGTAAACTTGCTATAATCATCAATAAAGGAGACACAGTACTCAAACCGATCGACAGATGTAGGAGCACGACCCCAAACATCGGAAAAAATAAGATCTAAAGGACCTTTTGACATGCTAATAGATTTTGGATAAGGCAATTGATGACTTTTGCCTTGTTGACATGCATCACAGACTCGATCTTTATTTGAATCACTAAAAACAGGAAGACTATGACGATCTAAAACTTGTTGGACAACTTTGGAGGAAGCATGGCCAAGACGATGATGCCACAAGGTGGTAGAAAGCTTGGCGGCAGCGAAGACTCTTTTATTGGACGATGAAACTGACGAGTTGGATGATGCATGCAACGGATAGAGCCGCCCTTCACATCTGCCTCTGTGGAGGGTTTTCTGCGTCCCCTGTTCCTTGATCAGAAAATGGTTTGGATGAAACTCAAGATAAACATGATTGTCTTTTGCAAGCTGATTAATAGAACATAGATTCTTATGTGCTTGAGGAACATGCAACACATTATTAAGATGAAAAATTCTACTAGGGGAAGACACAGTACAATGACCAATGTTGGCGATCTCCATACCTGTGCCGTCGGCGGAGTGGATGTTATCTCCCCCGTGGTACTTGCTGCGGGTGGTGAGGCGCTCCAGTTCCCCGGTGACATGATCAGTAGCGCCACTATCCATGTACCAGTTCGTATCTACACCGTACGAACTAGACTGGGCAGAGGAGACGCTCTTCTGAGGAGGACCGGTGTAGGTGTCGTCGAAGCGCTTGTAGCAACGGAAGGCAGGGTGCCCCTCCTTGCCACAGATCTGGCAAAAAATGCCAGGCTGGAAGTTGCGGCCGTGACCATTGCCACCGTTGTTGCCGCCACGGCCACGGCCACCACCGCCGCGACCGAAACCGCCACGACCGCCACCACCTCGGCCGTGCGATCCGTTGGAGGAGCCACCATTGTTGCGGTTGCCTTTGGTGGCCGAATTGGTGGAGAGATGGGAGCCACCGCCGGTGTTGAGTTCCTTCCGATGCTCGTGGGCGACGAGTTGAGCATAAAGCTCGGGAACGGTGATTGGCCTGTCCCTGTTAGCAACAGCAGTGATGACAGAGTCAAAATCCTCACCGAGCCCCGTGAGGATGTAGGTGACGAGATCTTCATCGTCAAGCTTCTTGCCCGCCGACGCCATGTCGTCGGCAAGGCCCTTCATCTTGGTCATGAAGTCAGCGACGGACGAAGTCCCCTTGGACGCCGTCGCGAGTGCCATCCCGGTGGCGATGATTCGAGCGCGAGACTGCGAAGCGTGCTGCGCTTGGATCGCAGCCCAAAGCTCGGCTGCGGTGGTCGCTGAAGACACTTGGGAGAAGATGTCCTTGGACAGCGAGGAGAAGAGATAACTCAGGACCTGTTGGTCCTGGGTGATCCACTTCTCGTAGGCAGGGTTGGGGATCGGATCCCCCTTCTTCTGGGTGGTGGCATCGACGGCGCCTTCGAGGAACGCCGCCGGTGGTTGAGCGCCGGCCTGGATGTATTTCCAGTACTGCGCGCCCCTGATTGTCGACGAGACCTGCGCGTGCCACATGTTATAGTTGGCACGGGTCAGCTTCTCGGAGACGGGCGGCAGGAAGCCGAAGGCGAAGGGCGACGCAGCGGCAGAAGAGGAGCTGGAAGCCATCTAGATCGGTTCTGTGAGGAAGAAAAGAAGCTCGATACCATATAAGAGTTTTAGGGGGAACCAGATGACCCGTTCCAGTCTCTGGACTTCATGTTATATAGGCGGGAAAGAGCCCCCCGCGTGGCATACATCAGTTAGGGTTTACAATAAACTCTTGAACAGATTTGGTAGCTATCCTAACAACCATAAATACTGACCCTATACAAGGTATATACGGATACTATAGATTGGTTAGGATATCTAGCTAACAAGGTACAATATCTATAGTCTAACAACTTGAAGAAGGTGTCACCCGCTGAAGCAAGCCGCCGTCGACCGCAGCTCCGGTACTCTTGTCCATCTCCGGCACGTCGATCACACGCACCTTGACGCCTTGCTGGCTGGCTGCGGTGGGCGGTGGCTCGATCGTCTTCGCCGGTGCAGAGGTAGGCAGACGACGGGAGAAGTGGCTTGGCGCAGTGCTGCCGAGGAGGTAACTGCTGCGACTAGAGTACAGTGTACAGCAGGTAGAGCTGAATGCGCCGCCGATAGCCGCGGGAGAGGCCAAGGAGAGGAGATTTGCAGGGATCGAAGATGTTGCTGAGAAGAACTGGATGATGTGCTGGTTGTGGTAGTGTGTTACACTGCACTACTGCTCCTTTTATAGGCCTACCTCACTTCATCAGTACCTTAGACCTGAACCAGACCCAGACCCAAACCCTGACCCAGACCCAGACCCAGACCTGATCTGATGTTGTAGCGCGGCATCTTGGCACTGCTTGACGTTGTAGTTTACAAACGGGGCGTCTTGAGAGTGACAAAGAAGGCTATCTCTAGAAGAAACCAGGGGCCGGCCGGGTAACATTACATTACATTAATTGATTAACTCATCAGCAAGCTAAATACAAAGCGAAAGCAGGAGCTATAGCACTGCATTGTTGTTTTGCAAAAGGCAGCAAGATGCCAAGAACAAATAACGTAGCTATATACTCCCTCCGTCTCAAATTATAATTATAAATCATTCCAAATTTGTTATAGAATCTTGAAAAGTCAAAGTATAACAAATTTGGCCAAAATTATAGAGAGTTACAAAGATTTATAATATCAACTAAGTATGCTATGAAAATATAGATAACGAAGAATCTAATGATGCTTAGATGGCATCATAAATATTATTATCTTATCGTATAAATTTTGGTCAAACTTTGAGATGTTTTGACTCCAAAATTTTTGGAGTGACTTACAATTTAAGACGCAGGGAGTAGCTTAGTCAGGCTGCCTCTCGTTTTCCATATCCTGCAAGCAGAGTATTAAAAAAAAACTCAAAAAAAATGGTGGGAAAACTAGAGTAGTACATTGGACGTTCTAGATTAATTTGAGCGACAGTATCATGCACATGCAGCGCCAAACAGTCTTCTCCTTCAGTTCAGGTTTGGGTTTGGGTCCAGGTCTGCTTCCCCTTCATTTTGACCAATGCAACAATTTTGTGCGTAGGCGGTACAACATGCCACCTTCAGTTCAGGTTCAGGAGGTTTGAGTCTGGTACGGTTCTTTATTTCGACTACCGCATCTGCATGCATGCGGGTAGTGTTTACTCGTGTCGATCGTGGACGTGGCAACTTTGATGTTGACCTGTCCGCGAGCTACACACATAAAAGGAGCTAAAATGAACCAGAGTACCCGACCCAGACCCAGAACCAAACCTATATGGCGCTGGACGACATTGCTGTAAGAAGAGGCAAAACGCAGCGACATGGAAAAGTCAGCAGAGACAAGTGTAAACCTTGCATTTTTTATTTGCTGCCGTAGAGACGTCGTCCAAATATCCTTAAGACAGCTTTGTATTGTGTTTAAAAATACGCTATGAGACTACCAAAGACAATTTTCCATTACAGTACTTCAGTATTTAATTACAATCTAAATATCTTAAAAAAAACGTAAATGTACTCGTGTTGACATTCTAGCCGCGCGTGTATTTGTGACGGTAGTAGTTAGGCAAAATTGGTCTCCTTGATGACCCAAGCCAGGTGCACTGCTTCTGCTTGCCTCCGAGCTACATATATGGGATCGTACGTTGGTTGAAGAAATAAGTGAACCATACCTGCACACAGACCCAGACCCAGACCCAGACCCAGACCCAGACCCAAACCTGAACCTGAAATTGTAGTTTCCAAGTTCCCAATACGCAGAGTAAGAACGACAGAAAATAGAGCTAGCTAGGCTACCAAAGATAAGATTGCAAGAATGAGCTTGCGTCAGTATACGTTCAGCAAGCTAAGCATAGCGGAAGCAATCAAGAGCACGACTTTGGAAAGTTTGTATGTGACACGTGGACGCTATGCCTATATATAGTCCGTTATAGTATTATACCCTAATTTTGATCAAGTTTTTAGTTTTGCTCAAAGTAAATCCTATCTATTGGGGACGGTGAATGGGAGGCAGTTTAAATTCTCCACAGGAACAACCTTTAACCTGTATCCCAAACGAAACCCGGCGAGCCTCACTTAAAACCGTCAAGATCACACGCACCAACTTGTGGCGTATTGATCCTAGAAACAATTAGGACTAGCTCAAAAGAATTCAGAAGAGATCCAAGCAAATGTAGTACTGATGCTTGATAAAAACTTGCAAAACCGACGGAGAAGACATGGACTGCAGGCAGAGGGCACCTGTGCGCTCTGCGATCAGGGGGAAGAAACCACCGACCACCTCCTCAGTGCATGCACCTTCACGTGCGAGGTCTGGCACCGTCTTCTGGCGAGGGTGGGACTACAGCGACTAACCTCAACGGCAAGCTCGGCGATCTCCGACTGGTGGTTGCTCTCCCGCCAGGAGATCCCACAATCCTTCACCTTCAGACACCCGTTCGACTCCATTGTGCAACTGACTTCGTGGATTGTTTGGAAGGAGCGAAACACCAGAACGTTCGACCAGAGAGCGAAAACGGCGGTGCAAGTGTCCGAGGCGGTGGTGGACGAGATACGGGACTGCATCGAGGCAGGCTTTCGCGGACTGGGGGTGTTCGGGTCGCAGAGGTAGGACGCCGGAGCACCAGCCCGCTGCCATCATCGCCAATACAGTTTTCCTAGTTTAGTACGACCATCAGGCACCACCGTTTAAGCCGGCACTTCATGTAATCCTGTGTTAGTGGATCGATCTTGGCAGCTCGCCAATGTCGGTCGCCGTCTATATTTCAAAACTCTTTCTAACGCTTAATGAAGAACGTGCAGCGCACGGTTTTGAAAAAAGATAAAAACTTGCAAAAGCGATCATGCCAAAAAGCTAAAAAAAAAAAATACTACAGTGTTACAACATCATGGCAATTTAAAGCACCTGAGATGAACATTTATCCTGCTACTGCTCACTGACAAACAACTGAGAAAAGAAAAATGATGCTGAAAAAAAGGAAGATAAACAGACTGTTGTTTTAAGTGCAAGGAAATTAATCAAAGCTACAGACAATCGATCACTATTCAGGCAGTAATGATTGTTTTACTACAGCAAGAAAGTGACATCTCGTGCAAACCTGAAAGATGGATTGTTTGATTGTTTTTGAAGCTCTGTAACGAATCCCTGCAGTTCGTTGCAACCCTGTTGTTGCTGTTCTGATTTCTGAAACCAAAAACAATTAACCTAAGACCAGGCACGAAGAGCATACCAGCATGGCATGTGACAACTATTACTGAGTTAAAACTGTAGTTGCCGTACATCAAAAGTTTGTTGCTTCGTTGTTGCTGGCACTGGGTTTCAGAAACACTACAGAAAGCTGACTGCAACCTGACTTGCTCCAAATCTCATCGAAACAAATAAAAATGAGCTGAAATTAAGGGCACAATCTCACAATATCACCAGTAATCAATCCCAACCAAAAACGCCACTAAAGGTTGAGTTTTTAACAGGAATTTCAGAAAAAAAAAAACGAAAGCCATATATATGACAAAGGGAGAAATTTGGTGGCAACCAAAATCGATGGAGGTGCTCGTGGGGGAATGGATCAATTGATGGCCAAGAAGTCTTCTCACATATTCTAGCACTATTTTGCCCACGCAGTCAATAAGGAAGAACGAAAATTCCTCGAAATTATTTTCTCAAAAAAAAAAACTCCTCCAAATTCCAGGAAAAAGGAAAAACTCACATGTAAGAATTAGATTAGATCACAAATTTATGTACACAAGAAGGACCTGCCACCACCTTCATCTTCCCACTAAAGATGGAAAAACTAGAGCAAGATGTGGTTAATTCTCGCTACCTAATCTCCCTGGCGATGATCACTTTGTCTAATTTAGCCTATTGAAACAAAATTAGTGTTGCAAGGATACTCCTCCCAAGTCCCAACTAGCCACATCTAAAATATATAGGTTGAAAGGCTATAATACCCCTAGAAGCTTGAACTAGATACATTGCCCCCGAGGGGCAAAATCATCTAGATCTTTTCTCGAGTATCTAACAGTCCTAGGCCTTCACAACCTTTTTCTTTGCCTCGATGAAAGCTTCAATGCTGCCAATTGTCCACAGATTTGCCACTCCTGGGTTTTGAGGGCCAAATGAGTAAAATTGCCACTTGTGGTTTTGGGGCTGAAATTGCCAAGCCAACTGGAGTCGCATAGCCGCTACGCCTTCTCCCCACTATGTCAACATGTGTCCCACTCATCCTCAACCATCCAATCACTATTCACTAAGTGCTCGCGTGCTCGCCTTAACTTAGTCTGATCATCATCTTCACCTATCATGCTAACTTCCTTATTGACATGCCAAGTGCTACATCCAAATAGTCCATTCTCCAACCCTTGGTCTCTCGGTCCAAACCTTCGTGTCCGCCCTTCACCGCTCCCAGTCCATTGCACATGGACTCCTTGCTTGATCTTCTCCATTGTTGTCAGTCGTTTTACGCTCACTACCTGCACAACAGAAGCCAAGAGACGTGTTGCACACACTCACGTCTTGGTTAGTCTCACACTTGCTTAACAAAAGCTCTAATCACCTCCTTAATAATCACTCATCACATACACATGGGCACATTTCAACCATGTTGCATATAGAAAATCCTTAATCGTGTTGAGTGGTGTACAAATCAGCTATTACGTAAATCAGTAATTAACCAGACTTATACCCGTTTGATTAAAATATAAAGCCAGGCTAATGCACACATGATGCCAAGACCTAATTTAGTACAATTTTGCCTCTTCCATTCTGAGCTACAAATTAGGATGGATTAACATTTAAAATAAAAAAGAATAAATTACCCAACAAGTACATTGAACTTATTACTATACATAAGACACTATAGTGCAAAGACGGTTAATAGAGGCATTCAAAATCGATTTCTAGAAGCAAGTGGCTCGACCACCTTTGTGAAATGGTTTACATTTCCAGAGACAGGCCTTCTGTTAATGACAACGGCCTTATTAAAGATTAATAGAGGTGTTCATCCTAGTTCTACCACCTTTGTTAATGTTTTTTGATTTAGAACTACCCCCACTATTTTGTTTGAATTTTGTTTTCATGATTTTACAACTTCTTTTGCATATACAAGATTGTAACTAGGTTGATTGAGCTTCATACACATTTCTCACACGAGTACTTAGAACCACCAATGCCAGCCCAAACGACATGAATTTAATATATAGATTGCATGTCTTGTCATCATAATAAAAACATTTTACAAACTAAACTAAAAAAACATATAAAGGATGATTGCATGTGTCTTTGTACAATCCTGGCATGATTAAGCTCCAGTTAACTAATACACTACAAGGAATGGTGCTTTACATGACGATCACTTTCGTCATAGACAGTCGAAAATACGTCATGAGTAACTTGCCGTGACGATCGAAAAATACGTCATGTATCTCACGTCATTCATTTGCTGGACCAACTAGAGCCATCACCGATTGCCATTTCATTTCGTCATGGAATACATGATCAGCAACAATAGCCAAAGCCTATAGTGATGAACTTAAACGCCATGGAGTTGTTCCACATCATCGCTTTGCCAATGTCACTTGGTGATGACGTGGCAGCTGCCTTGCCATGTCATCGCTAGGCCTATGCCACCCATTCTAGAGGAGGCCAATTAGTTCTTCACCCACTAATTAAGCCCATATTTTCTCGTAGTTTTTTCTTTCTAATTAGGCCCATACTATCAAGGCTAGACCATGTGCAACAAAGAATTGGCCCATTATTCAAATTTAATTTTTTGGTAAAAAATTCAGATTCAAATTTAAAATTTTGCCAACAATATTCAAATTCAAATTTCAATCAAAACCACATCCAAATCGTCACGGTAGTCACCGATCATCACAAATAATCACCTAAATTTAACAAATTCTTTGAAATGTAAATGGCATATATATATATATATATATATATATATATATATATATATATATATATATATATATATATATATATATATATATATATATATATATATAGGTGTCAGATCACTTAACGCCACAAATACATTAAATATAGCATCACAGATCACCATTAAAGGTCACAGATCAGTTACATTTGAGGATCACCACACCAAATTACATAAGTTCAAATAAAATCATTGAAAGTCAAGTAGCTGCAACACTACTTGCCAAAGGTTATCGACCTGACATTACATAAGTTCACAGACCAATACACAAAAGTTGAGACACCACAGGCCGACATTGCATAAGTTCAAACATTCCTTAAACATTCAAAGTCTAAGTAACCCAAAAGCACCACTTGCCAAAATGCATCGACCCTCGACAACAACCCACCAGCTGGGGTGCCGCAGCTATGAAGCCAAGCACAACTTTACCTTGGATTTGCTGGAATCATGGACATCGACCCTAATCAAGGTGCATCTGTCTCAGCTTGCTTTTTCTTATACTCCTCATCCCGCCTAGCCCTTGCTATTTCACCTTCCCGGAACTTCTTCATCATGTCTTCCATCTCAGCCGCTGGGCCTTCGTAAGCTCCCTAAGTTCATTTGATGTCTCCTTCTCCGCCTCTCGTTCAGCTTCTAATTCACGCGACTTTCAAAGCATTCTCCTCACCAAACAGATGAGCTTTTTATCCCCACATTTACCAGAAAGCTATTCTTCTTAGTCTTCCGAAGAAGAACCTCAGAGACAACATCAGCCACATCCTTTGGTTCCTCACCATCACCTACAGGAGCATTTATCTCACCCTCCATTTCAACCTAGCAGTGGATGGGATACATAGATAAATGAACATGACATTCATGGAGCTCATGTATCATTTGATCAAAACAAGACCCGACATCTTATAATCCTTGATCCTTAGGTTCTCCCATGCGCTCTAATAAGGTATCTAAACTTGTCTTCCATAGCTAGCTCGATATGTCGCAGAATTACCTACCGTTTTGATGAACAGCTTCGTCTACAATCCATGATTTGTGTGCTTCACCAAAAGGGTCCTAGTAAATCCATGTATATGTATTCTTTAACTCGTGGATGCACTTTCTGAATATCCCACTTTCTTATGGAACTCAAAATCGTAGAGTCCATGTAGAGACAATTTGGACTATTGTAGATCGATTTTTTTTTTTGAGAAGATTGTAGATTCACATTCTGTACACCATAATAAAAGGTGATATATATATATATATATATATATATATATATATATATATATATATATATATGTATATATATATATATGTATATATATATGTATATATATATATATATATATATATATATATATATATATATATATATATATATCCACTGTAGGGAAAATACTACTTAGCAAATTTCAAAATTTAAATTCAACTTTTCGCGAGTTACTATTCAAATTCAGCGGTTACTACCAAATTCGTGGCACTATTCAAAATATATGCTACTATTCAAATTCAGAATATGAATAGCGCACAAGAGTGACTCAGGCACGGGCGTTATATAATATTCGGGACAATAGTATTCGCTACTATTGCGACGCTATGCGAAACACTTAAATATTCAAGGAGACTATGCGCGCGAATATTATATGCGTGAGATAGCGACGTGCGTGCTTATTAGCACGGGTGATTAGTGAATTCGTGATTATTCAGCGCGTAATGCGGAATTATATATGCGTGTGAATTAAATATTCTCAGGATCTTTGGCGAGGCTGGCGAGACCAAAGTTTCTGCCGGTCTGTGAGGCTTATGCTTGTGTTGATCCTACTCGGTACTCACCGTACGCATCACTAACTTGCTTTTCAGAGGTAGAAGCAGCTAATCCTATCCCTCTATAGCCATTTTTCATCGTGACGTAGAACGCTAAGACATCTATCGTCTCTCCAGGCAGTTCCACCCGAAGGGAACACTTCTATGTGACTCAGAGTTCTTTCAGAGTTCCTCTAAAACGCCACACAACACGGGGCTAACACGGGAAAAATACAAGAACAATACGCACAGAGGCTTCTCCTATAGGGTCCCTAGAATAGACTCAAACCTACTTGGATGGCCATAGGAAAGCAGGGATGCTCAAAGCTTCAAACTACTTCATTAAAACAAACAAGCTTACATACGGCTTTCCCTTTCGGGAAACCCCAAGCACTAGTACAAACCTTAGTTTACCTTACAAGCACGGAAAGTCGGTGACCTTCCTTATTCTCTAATTTACAAGGGTGGTATTTGTACAAGAGTAGTGGAGTGCTACTACTATTAGTTATGGTGGACTGGCTCAGAGGAGCGCTGAGGCAGTGGTCTTCATGGTGTATGTATGTGGGTGCTCGTTCTGCGGATGATGAGGCGACATCGAATGCAGGCGCATTCCTTCTCCTTTTAAAGAGTGGGAGAAGCCTTCTGGACCGTCCTTCGTGATTATCTTCTGGATAGTCAGAGCGTCCTTCATGTTTATCTGGATGCTGAGCTGGTCGTCCTTTGAGCTTATCTGGGCGCTGAGCTGGATGAGTTATCGTCCTTCGCTGCGACGTCTTCAATTATATGACATTACTGTTGTAGGATGGCGACTTGCCACCGTCACAACTTCATCTGGAGAGATAACGGTCACTGTTGACTGAAAGTGACTTTCTAAATATTTTATTCACTGCATATTGTGCTCTCTTCAGGGAGATTTATTCAGCAAAATTATTCAGTAGGGTATGATATGGGTCTTCCACGCCCGAATGATTGGTGTTGCAAAACAGCAATCAATAACCCTGGCATGTGCTATTTAATCAATAACCCTGGCATGTGCTATTTTTATTATCTTTCCCCGGGCCAAATTGTTGATAACACCTTATCAACATAGGGTATATATATATTGATATTATCCCGATGCCGATTAATCAATATCAAAATGCTGGATCATCAAAGTTGGCACATTTCATAGTGAGACAATAAGTCTCTATATACTTTTCTTAATGAGCACTCTTCACCATAATTGGGTTTGATCAATCTTCCAACTTCTCTTTGTAATATGCTACGCCTAGTATGACATTCTCTTAAAAATACTTTTATTATTTTATTTTGGTACATCATTCGATAGTCTAAATCGAACATGACATTCCCTTCTAATTCTTTTGCTTCACTAAATATTCTCCAATTATCATGGTTTGTCTTTTGAGCAAATAATTCTTCATATTTCTCTATAATTCTCCATACATTAGGGAGTTTGTATTGACCTTTTGTAATATATATATCATGGCTTGCTGGTCTTATCTACTGTAAACTTTGGTGGATTGGAACAGAATTTAATCTTATATTTACCTTGAACACAAAGCAACTTCTTGCATGCTTCTTTGATAGCCTTTCCAAGGTCGACTTAAGAATTTCTTCAAGCGTACCATATATATCATGAATCAATCCATGATCAATAATCGTTTGCAAAGATATATCTTCTTCAGTATTTCTTTGTATATTACTGAAATATTTCAAGTCTATGTCAGCCATGAATATTATAAATTTTAGATGGGGCTTGACAATAGGCTTTTCATCAATATGAATTAAGGGAAAGGTATTTGCATTAACAGTTATTCCTAACTGCCTTTCTTTACTGCCATATATTCTCATAAAGTGATCTTGTATATTTTGAAAAGTCTTATCTTTGCCTTTCAAAGATATTTTTTCCATATTAGATCTATGATATCTTGTGTAAAATATGATAGGATATGATCAGTTTTAAAACTTAATCTGGGACGAGAAACTCTTGTGGAATATTAGCTACATATTTGGTACTTTCTACGTCTTTAGACTTTCTTCTTCGCGACTTGTTTTTCTCATATTTTGTATTCACTAATATTTCATTTTTCTTTTCTTTTCTGCCGATTCAAACATAGTACACATGCTTGTCTTAAGCATAGGCCACATGTTGATCTTTCTTCTCGACTTTGATGATATATGCGTAACACACATCTTATATTCATTCCTCGCAGCTGAGATGATTGTAAAAATGTGTTAGATAAAGAAACGTCTTCTTTCATATGCGTAGATGTTATTTGGTCTATCATTTCTATCTTTAATCCGAGATAACTCATCAATTAAATCTAATTCCTCATCACTTGAATCAATCTCTTCATCATATTCTATTTCATCTCGTCTCTATAATAGAGTATACCGATTCATCATCCATTATATCATCATCACATACTAGGATATTTTCGTTTACGCTATCAATTATTAAAACCTTTTCTTGTTCTTCTTGTTTATTAGAATATCTTTTCTTGTCTTTATTAGGACAAGTTCTACTCAAGTGATGGTGAATTACGATGAAACATCTCGCAAGTACTATCATAATTCTTTCTAGGATTATATCTTCTAACATTTCTCTTATGTAGGAAAGGAGCTCTATTATCCGATCTTCATAGAAAATAGCGCTTCTTTGTTTTTACATTTCCTTCTATAATTCTTACGATATTTCTTATATCTAGATCTCTCTTCTCCATATGTCAATGGTATTTGAACTATCTTATTGCGTAAATTATAGTCGATTGCTTCATTGATCTATGAGCTTGTATATTCGTACATATCTTTCTTAACTGTTTGAAAACAAATGTTATTGCTTGAGAAATATTATATTCTATTGTGCTTTCGATTCTTTTTTGTATTTTTCAAATATCATAGAACCTAAGGGATCGGTAATTTATTAAAATATTTATCAACAATGCCTTTATTATATCCTTGTTTAGCGGTTGTAGCATTGTATAAGTAATCTTGAGAGAATTCCTTTATTCCTTTCCATTTGTTAGTGATAATTTTTCTAATTCTCTTAGTCTTTCATTTTGCAAAGTCAGAATCCTAACTCGATCTTCTCCTATTATAACACTTGATATAATATTAGCAAAGTTGTATGGGTTACTACCGCTCTTTTTAATTGTTCATAATGGATAGGAAAAGCTTCTACCCATTGCTCCCATAGGACTTTAGCCGATTCACCTAAAAATGTCTCTAAATAAGTAATCATATCTTCTACTCTATTTCCAATATTATGTTGATTTTGTATATATTTTTGTACTATTAACCCTTTCTATATGCTAAGTATATTTGGCCAGTCTATAGGGCCATGTGCTGCTAGATTTAGTATAGCACCATCACTTTTATAATTTTGAAATTGAACTTTCTTTTCAAAATCTCTTCTTTTTGAACCCATATGAGTATATTGACCAGGTATATAATTATATGTAGAATCTTCTTTTTCTGGTGGCCATGTTCCTGGGTTTCTAGATGGTCTTTCAGTTTCACTTTCGACCTTTATCTCTGGAC
Organism: Themeda triandra; assembly: GCA_018135685.1. Taxonomy (NCBI): domain Eukaryota; kingdom Viridiplantae; phylum Streptophyta; class Magnoliopsida; order Poales; family Poaceae; genus Themeda; species Themeda triandra. Next base: position 1,912 of record JAENPR010000015.1, on the reverse strand, counting down.
CACGTTTTCTTTTTGATGCCTGTGGGTCTAAATCCATTGCTTCTATAGTAATATCTTTCCTATGTGACACTTCATTTTTTAAAGGGTTCGTAAAATCTACTGAATTATTACTACTTATTACATCTATATCTTCATCATCTTCATCTTCATAACTTTCTAGTAGCAGCTTATTATTAATCTCCCATTGCTCATCTTCACTGATATCATTTTCTTTATTCTCTACTATTACGATTTTACTTTGCTCTGGCTCCATTTGAGCTTTACTTTTCTCAACTTTTAATGGTGTTGACGCAGCTTCATATTTCTTTGGGACTATAAATTTTTTGCTTTCTAGCTTCCTATCTTCCTTCATTTTTCATAGTCTAGATTTGTCTTTTGAAATATATTTCTTTTTCTCTTATAGCATTCCAATCATATATTCCGTATGTAAAATATTCGTTAGAAATTTTACTTAGCTTTTGTTCATAATGTTTTATTTCATTGTCTATATCTAGAGTTTCTACAAATTCGCATATGCTATTTCTTCTGTTTACTTCTAATTTTGTATCTGAGCTGCTGGTTTCCAAATCATCCAGACTTCTTTCTTCATAACCTACAAACCTAATATTAGTAGATCCTCTCGCTGTTTTCATAACTTATATAATCTTTAGGTTGCTTTAAAATCTTCGGTTCTATTAGAGTACCTATATTCCATTCTTCTCCTGCTCTTTCTTCGTAACTAATCTTCAGAGACTCATAAATTTTATTCCTTTAGACCGCATGCTTGCTATTACATTATTCACATTTATTTTGTATTTGGTTCCACTTCTATTTGTTAGTCTTCCTAAAAATTCTATGCTTACTAGCAAATTTGTTCCTTTAAAATCTTCATAGCCTTTAATCTGAAATCCAAAAGCCATTTTTCCTATAAATTCTTTTACTAGCATTAATAGATCTGGAGCTATATATGTTATTAGCATATTTTCATTCATATCACCTTCTAAAAACCCTAGTGCCGCTTTATTTATTGAATCCCATCTTTTGTCTAACAAAGTTATTAGGACCTTTGATCCTACTTTCTTCCTTGTCATACCTTTTATTCCTATGATATACATGCCTTGATGTATGTATTTATACCTGCAATATTTTAACTCATGCTCAATTTGTTTATTAACTATGTTCAATTGAACCGGATCATTTAATACACTTAATTCTACTTCTCTAGATATTCTCGTATAATCCACTTTTATTATCAAACCATCCCATTTGATATATCTCGCGAGGCCTTATTTTTCTTAAAGCATCTTTCTCGATATCTTTTAAGGTCTCTTTCTACATCTATCATTTCTTCCAAAGTCTCAACATCATCACAACCTCCTTTTATTTTGTCCATAAAACCTAAAGGTCTTATGTCTCTATTTACTACTTAGAGTGATTTGTCTCTTCTAGTTTCGTATATCTTGCCATTTGTCCGAATTCAAAGATCTTAAGATCAACTAATCTAGTAGGTGATAGTACAATTTCTTTGTTATTAGTATTCTCAAGTATCTTATCAAGATAAGTGATATCGTTCTTAATATAATCACTATTCTCGAGTAATTCTTTCTAGATATGTTTTACTTTCTTCTAGCACTTGTAAGGCTAGTTCTAATTTGTTATTGGTAACTAATATTATTCTTTTAAATGTTTGTATTCTTTTTGAAGACTTTCAAATTTTACTTCCAAATCGTTTTGTCTTTTACCCCAAGATATATAGAAATTGTGTATTAAGTCAACTAGTAAATTTATCTCGACCGTGTGCGTATGCCAAGTATGCTCTTCGAGCTATTTATTCGTACTTGATATTTATATTTTCTTTAGTTTTGACCGTCTTACCCGTGCTAACTTCTAAATTTAGATAGTGTAACTTTTTAATCTTCACAAATATTGGTAA